>JASUAD010000018.1:38071870-40571870 GCA_037013555.1 Sextonia rubra
TTAATTATAGTGAATTTATAAAAGTATTTATATTTTAAAATATTGAAACCCATAAATATAATTTTTATTATCTTTTAATGCTTATGTAGTGAACGTTAAACACATGCGGTCAAGTTTTTAAAATATTCTATATACTTAATAATTTTATGATAATCATTATATAATAAAGTTAAACCCAAGCAAATATACAAAATATGGAGGGCTGGTGTTATTGTGTGCAAAGTGGATAGACTGATCAAATTTAGGCCCGAGTGAGCGCCATATAAGATGAAATTTACCGTATAGAGTAGCATCCTCGGAACAAATTCCTGGATCATGCCGATAGTAGGGTCCACTGGAGAAAGAATTACAGATCTTGAAGAACTGTCCAAAAGAAACATCATCTTGTCCATCTGGTCCAGTCATTCCACTGAGTGCCGTTATCTTTTAGTTCAACTGCACCAAATCACAACCGTTAAAACAAATATGGTTTTTCCATGATTATCGTCTCGCGATAATGTCAGGATGTTCACAACCTTAATTAGGGCTCTTTTTAGAAAGTGTTCAAAATTTATTTTTATACCATTTTTCTAATTTTTGCAGTTTTAGCTGTTATTTTCGTACAATCATATTTTCCTATAATATTTTCCAATTTTGGTTTTAATTTTGGAAATAATGAAAAGGTCGATGTATCAATTTCATGTAGGTGACTCTCACCTAGCTGGCATAAGGCAGCTTAAAAATCATAGAGCACCATGCAAGAAATCTAGGGTAGGTCTGTGAAGATTAGGCCCATTTACAATTCAAAAGTAGTCACGTGCACGTAAGGTAACTACTACGGCCCTTTTTTAAAGATCCTCACTTTTAGGGATGCTTGTGGGCCATTTTGTGGGCTATTAGAGGGCCAGCATCTGTTTGCACTCATTTATGTATGTAAATGGGTTTTAGGGTAACCATTATGCAAATTACATTTGTCTGCACCATTTATGCATGTGATGGCAAAATAGTTGTGTGAAAAAAGTATGAAAAATTTGGTGATTTTGAGCCCAAAATTTTCTAAAGTGAAAGGATGGTAAATTTTTAAGCAGGCTTTTTTTTTTTTTTTTTTGCTTAAAGGATAATTGTATTGAGAAAGAAGAGAAAACTTGGGCTCATGGACTCTCGAAATGGGTAAAAGTAAGCTGAAGGAGGCCCGAAAGGAATTTACAAGAGAGGCAAAAACACTCAAAAGTTGCTTTACAGGTATGGATTATCATAAATTTCCAAAAGACCAAGAGGGCCCAGAGTTGACTGCTCTAAAATAGGCCTAGAGATGTTCCTCAGGAAGAGGAAAAGGGTACCTTGAAGCTGAGCCTTGATTCTGCCAAGAAAAGACCTTGAATATTTGAAAATGAATTTATTCCTACCTTTCCATAGGTAGTAGATTGTGCATATGAACATTGAAGATACATGTTTAGAAGCTGCAGCATCACACCCTTTATATAGTCTTCCAAACGGACATTGCCGGAGGATACTGTGGAGGCATAGTTTGAAGAGGTGAAATAACCATAGCCATGTTTAAGTTGGTTAGTATTTAGAATTGTGTGTGCGGTATAGTACTCGGCTGTCATTTCTGAGCAATCCTTTTTTTCAACTTTTTAACTCGTAAGGGCCCTTAAATCAAGATCTAAACTATTCGTCCTCTTTAAAAATCCAAAAATGTTTGGATCCTAAAATTTGCCGTTCTAGAGTTCTATGGGTCCATTTCATGATTTGAATAATTCATCCTCTCTATAACTCTCAAGACTATGACATCAAATTTCATAACTTGATTCATCATAAATTTTGAATAATTTGTGAAAAATGATGGATTATTGGATGTACCTAGTGTAAATAATGTGATTTTCATGTCCCTTGGGCCTAGTCCCGTTCTTTTTTTTTTTTTAATTTTTTTAATTTTTTTATTGCAATAGGCTCCAAAATCAGGGTTTGAATCATTCATCCTCTTTAGAATCCAAAAAATGGGCCAACTTAAATTAACTATATGGTGTTCATGGCTGGGCTAGCGTGAGTTTGAATCCAGCCTAGCTAGCTATGCCCTGTCTTTGACCTTACATTTCACTATGCGGGCTGGGCTTGGAATATTCAATTGCACCCGTTTAAGCAATGGGCAGGGGTTGAATGCATGACTTGAATTCAAGACAGTTGAGATAAGGACCAGAACTTAAAGGAAGACATATTTTTTCAAACAATTGCTTCAGGGCCCGTACAGTTCATAAAAAGCAATGTTCATGTCAGGCAGGCTGGCCCGACCAAATACAGACCTGTGCTTCTCAAGTCGACTGTTAGACATGTCTCAGGGCAGTATGACCAGCCTTTGAACGCCCCTAAACTCGGGAGTGCTAAATTACAAGGGGACTGAGTATGAGTGGTTTGGATAAAATCATATTGAAGGCCAACTGGGCCTTGCTTCTACAGATGGTCAGCCCTAAAATGTTGAATGTTGTGCAAAATTACATAAGTTTCTAATCTTTGAATGCGGCTCATGATCATGATATGAACCAAGCATATGATTAATGGCCATGTAACATTTTCCTTTCACTTTTGTGCCATTGGATTGATCAAAGACTACAGATTAGACAAGCAAGATTGCATATAGAAGTGGTTTCCAATCTTGTGATATCAATGACGGAACCCACAACCATACCAACAATATCTCTATCGATTTAAAGAAGGGATTTTTACAAAATAAAGTTAAGCTTAAAGATTAATTAAACATTTTTATGAAAAAAAAATCATAAAATGACGAAGTTGTTCGTACATGTTTTTTTTTTTTTTTTTGGGCGAAATCACCCTAGTTGATGATATCATCAACTCAATTGACGATATCGTTAATAGTTGAGGATATCATCAACCTTCATTGCTGTAACACCCCAATTAGTTACGCCTCTAATTTCTTCTGACTATATTAGTAGAATTTGGAGGACCAAATTCCTAAATGTGGGAATGATGTAATAACTCGAATTTTGATGTTCAATCATAATAAATCCAGACCTTTGATTTGATTTGTGTTGAACCGCATATGTATTTGTGTTATTCTATTTAAAACTTAGAATTATTTGTAGGACCATGTTCTGCAAGAATTTAGCATATTAGGGAGTTTGGTTCAACTAAGATATTTAGATTAATTAGGCTTCTTGTTATTGAATTTTTCCATCTCAACTCCACCTTAAAATTAGTATTCAGTTCCAACTTGTGTTTTAGAGTCCAACTCACTGATCCAAATTCCTTTCACCTATGTGCATGTTTGGACCATACTACCTAATCTACTCAGGGCCCACTTGCATCGACCAGCTCGAGCCCAAAGCCAACATTTGATAATTCCATCACTTTTGACCCGTAATCAAGCCTAACCCAAATCCAATTGAGCCCGTGCATGCACCTAAATCATTGGATCTTATTGCAAATCATTGGATCTTATTGCTAATTCAATTGTAAACTATTATTATTAGGAACCGCATGATTCCATGGGATTTTAGATTGGGCCTAGTCAAGTCATTGAATCTAGGTGAGTAGTCTTACTATGTACCATAGCATTGAGTTTTCTACTCCTTGTCTCGATTATGCTTTGAATCGTAATTTCGGATTTTATTGAAATAATCATGTGATTTTCAAGGATTATTGCTGTCTTTAATTTGTTTGATATTTGCTAAACTTGATATTGATAATGTCTTCATTAACACCATCTTGTTATAAATTAAATTGATTTGTGTATTATTATCAGTGAGTTGTTATTTCGTTTGAGAATGATGGAATTTTGATGAAAACTTGATAACATTGGATTAATTCATATTTCCAACTCTAATCCTATGTTTGCACTTGAAATTGTGAATTGGAAATTCAAGGATTGTTGGATTTTGATATTCGTATACCATTGATCTCAAAGGCATTCTATAAAATATGGGCAACGCACCGTGGGGATGCTCGCATATGGATTTTAGCCCTTTTGGGTATGACAATAAGATTGCAACCCCTTTGTGCGATATTTTTAGTCTGCAGCTAGACTCACTTTGTTTTGTGAAGATTACTGGTATCTCAGGCCTCGTGCCAACATTGATTATGAAAATGACTTGTATTTAGTGGATACTTTGTACTTGGCGCAGGCTTAATTTTGGCATGCACAGTTTGTTATTTGATTTGTTGTGGAGATGCCTTATCTTAAGTTGGCTATAGGATATTATTCCTAAATTATGTTATTCTTAATTTTGCTAGAATATGCGCATGATTCAGCTTTGCATAATTTTGTAATTCCGTTAAAGTTTAAACTTGCATTTTAAACTCGATGTGATCTTTCTATTCAAAATTTTTGCCTCGGTTATTGTAGTTTTCCGTTCACTTGTTTAGTTGTTTGAAATTGTGGCGCCGAAAATTGATGCTTTGATTGTGATTTATTTGCTACGGTTTCATAGTGGGTCTACTTGCATAGTTGTACTCACCCCCTTTGTTTTTTCCCAGATTTCACAGTTGAACCAGACATTGAAGAGAGTTAACTTGCATGTGGGACCGAGATTGAGGAATGAGATGCAATAATTTTTGAATTAGAAAATAGTGGCATGCTATAAATTTTTATCCAGTCATGTAATCCATGGTGCAATGAAATTTATTTTTAAAAAAATTTATTATCATTTTTGTTTTTAACTATTATGGACCCGTCCTGCCTCATGATTTGAGAGTCTCAGGGATCTCAGATTTCCGGGCGTGACAATTGCAGAATGCGATATATTGCTCTATCTTCTTTTACATAGTGATGGAAAAGTTATGAAAAAAACCACATTTCGTGTCCCGGTGGCTATCCTCAAGTGGTCTTGCCATCTTGGCAACCCTCCTTAGGTGGTGTGGGTCTCATGTTTACTTTCTACTCACATGAGTTTTGAGAAGTTGAGTTTAGAGTGCATGGTGTTTGGTCAAATGCCTAAATAAGGGCTTTTTTTTTTTCTGATTTGGTGGTAGCTTCAAGTGAGGTTGAAGAGAATGAATTCATATGCGCTTTTATGAACATTTATAGTTTGAAGCCATTTGTTTGGAAAAATTTAATAGGGATTGATGTTTGTGAGCAACATGTAGAGATCCATGTTGGGCAATCTTTGAGCATTACTGTGAGCTTTTCTCCTTATATATTGCATTATTTGTCTGGAGTCTTGGATTCCAAGAGTGCTTTTTGTTCCATTAATTCGAAAACTTTGAAGCAATTTTAAGCAAAAATTTGATCGTGAATGAATTAAAAGAACATTATTAGTGATTTGTGAAAGACTTATCAAATCCTTCTTCTTTGATGCATTCATCACATCATTGAGATTTTCCCCTTTTTTTTTTTTTTTGAAATGGATAATCAAACACCTACTAAATTTCAGCATTATCTCCTTTAAATTCAAGACAATTAAATATGGAAACCATCAAAAAAGAAGAAGAAAAATCGAAGAAGAAAAAGAGAAGTTGGAGGAAGTTGATGATCATCAACTGGGTAATTTTGATAAAAAAAAAAAACTGTACGGACAACTATCTCGCCATTTTATAGTTCGTCTTCATTAAATTGTTTAATTAAGATTTAAGCTTTTTTTTTTTTTGTAAAGGGACCCAAGAGACCGAGAGTTTGGATCCTCTGAGTGATTGCCCCAAGGTGACCATACGTGGACCACTCATGGTCCGTCATATCACTGAGAAGCAACCTGTTACATCCATAGCATGGCTGCCCTATGGTGATATGGCAAACTGTGAGTGGTCCACTTACGATCATTATGGGGAAAGCACTCTTAGAATCTCAATTCAGAGACCAAGGAGTGAACCCCATCACATGCTAGGAAGAGGACCCTGAGGTCGAATTTTATGCAATTGATCAGAACAAGATTTCCAACTACTGAGTTATCCCTTTATTATCCCTCAGTTTCTTTGACATTTATAAGTACACACTTTTACAAGCGGTTTTAAAGGAATTTTGATTAGGGTTGTAAATGAGTCCCCAATTCTTCAATTATTCGAAGGTTCCGACCCGCTAATATCAAGATTTGGATCATTATTTTGGTCCTAATAAGTAAATGGGTTCATGTCTAGATTTACTAAAATGATTTTGGGTCTGGTTCCACCTTGGTTCCGACCCATAGACCGAAGACCCAACATATTACTACAAGTCTTTTAGTATTTTTCCTAAAAATTAGTTTTTGTCTAAAGCATACTTTATACAGACTTAGATTTGGAACCGAACCTGCTCCATACACGGAGTTGGTTTTGAATTTGGTTCTATACTTTCCTTAACTGTTCCGATTCCAGTTTCAGGTCTATCCGTGGTTTTGGGTTCTGGTCCACCATGGACTTGGAACCATAGCCGACCAGTTTATAAACCTAAGTTTGATGGTCCCTCAAAAACTGAAGGGGCAAGGCTACACTATAGCGAGCTCCATAGTAGCATGCTGTAGCACTCCTTTAATGCTTGATGGGTGCCACCTTTCTTAAAATCCAAGCCAATAATCAATGCTAAGAAACTTTGTAATGATCAACCTATAATTTATGATTTAAATATGTAATATGACAACCTCTATATTAGACTCCAACTGAAACACGTTATGAAGTTGCATTATTTTTCTCTGGTTGGGATGAAAATGGTGGGGGTCACCAATCTAAATGGTTGTCCACTGGAAGTCTTTTTGAAAACTTGGATACCATGAATCTTACGGGACCTAAGGCTGACTAATGTCTCATAATTTAAATAGGCAGGCTCCACAATGTATTAATGATGGGGTGCTGCACCATAATAAACTGTAGCCTTCCTACATTGTAGCCCTGCCCCAGCTGAAGAGCTCACTATGTGGGCAAAATGAAGGAAGTTCCCTCATAATGAGATGATTTGTTTTGGTAAAAGTTAAGACATTGAAATTAAACAAAACATTCTTTCATATTGATTTATTTCGGTCTTACAAGGTAGAGAACTCCTTTCCTCTTATTATGCACATTACTATTTCAAGGCTTCAAGCCCACACTTTCTTTTAGGACAGGCAAGTTGTATTGACGGGTATATCAAAAGCAAAACACATTAGATTTTATCACATGCTAATAATGCAGTGCACTAGACAGATTAGTGCCGATCAGAGTATGGGCGAGTCGGAAACTTCGATTGAATCCGGGCCACCCGTTCTTGTCAAACCTGTTGACTCACAGCTCCGCTGTTGTGGCCTCCTGCCGTCTGTCTCTCTGAGGGGATTGGCGTATCCACCTGAGGTCCCATGATGACGTAGATGCTGATGTCATCTTGTCAATAAAGTAATCTGCTTGGAGAAAAGACTTATAGGACGCTGAAGTTTATCTGGGTTGGGCTGAGCTGAGCTAGGTTCTTAGTGTTGTTTGTCGGTATGTGGTTTCGGTTTGGTCATTGTGGTTGTTGGTGTTTGTTGGTTTGTAGACGTTTGGATGTTCTTTGTGTTTGTCCTCGATTAGTATATATTCCTTTCAAGCAATAAAAAAAATATTAAAGAACAAAAAAGAGCGCCTTATGTCTTCTTCTTTCAACCAAAGTGGAGAAAACAAAGGGAAAAATGTACGACGTTTGGAGTTGGGCGGTGAAGAGCCTAATACATTAATATGAACCGTCTAATTAATTGACCAAAATCCTCTATAATAACAATTGTTTTACAAGTTTTCGTCGTCAAGAGTCTTCATATTATCTGATTAGTGGGGAGATAAGCCATAACAATTTGACATCGATCCAAAATTATAGTTCGTCTTCATTAAACCGTTTAATTAAGATTTAAGCTTCATTTTTTGTAAAGGGACCCAGGAGACCAAGAGTTTGGATCCTTTGAGTAATTGCCCCACGGTGACTATAGGTGGACCACTTACGGTCCGCCATGTCACCGAGAGGCAATCTGCCGCATCAAAGGCATGGCTGCCCTATGGTGATATAGCAAATCATGAGTGGTCTACTCACGATCATCGTGGGGAAATCACTGTTAGAATCTCAATTCGGAGACCAAGCAGTGAAGCCCATCACATGCTAGGAAGAGGACCCTAAGATCGACTTTTGTGCTATTGATCTAAACAAGATTTCCAACTACTGAGTTATCCCTTTATTATCTTTCAATTTCTTTGACATTTATAAGTACACACTTTTACAAGCAGTTTTAAAGGGATTTTGATTAGGGTTGTAAATGAGTCCCTAATTCTTCAATTACTCGGAGGGTCCGATCTGCTAATAACAAGATTTGGATCCTTATTTAGGTCCTAATAAGTCAATGAGTTTATGTCTGGATCTACCAAAATGGTTTTGGGTTTGGTTCTACCTTGCTTCTAACCCATAGACGTAAGACCCAACATATTACCACCAGTCTTTTAGTATTTTTCCTAAAAGTTAGTTTTTGTCCAAAGCATTCTTTACACAGACCCAGATTTGGAACCGAACTTGCTTCATACACGAAATTGGTTTTGAATCTGGTTCTATACTCCCCTTAACTGTTCCGTTTCAGTTTCAGGCCTATCCTCCCATAAATGGTTTTGGGTTCTAGTCCACCATGGACTTGAAACTGGAACCGGCCAGTTTATAAACCTAAGTTTGATGGTCAGTCAAAAACTGAAGGGGCAAGGCTACGCTATAACAGGCTCCATAGTTGTATGCTATAGCACTCCTTTAATGCTTGATGGGTGCCACCTTTTTTAAAATCCAAGCCCATAATCAATGCTGAGAAACTTCGTAATGATCAACCTATAATTTATTATTTAAATATGTAATATGACAACCGCTATATTAGACTCCAACTGAAACACACGATGAAGTGCTATATTTT
Source organism: Sextonia rubra (assembly GCA_037013555.1). Classification (NCBI taxonomy): domain Eukaryota; kingdom Viridiplantae; phylum Streptophyta; class Magnoliopsida; order Laurales; family Lauraceae; genus Sextonia; species Sextonia rubra. The sequence goes on from JASUAD010000018.1 coordinate 38,080,657, forward strand.
TCTCTTGTTGGGATAAAAAACGTGAGAGGCACCAATCTAAATGGTTCTCCACTGAAAGTCTTTCTCAAGATTTGGATACCATGAACATTATGGGTCTGAAGGCTGACTAATGGCTTATAATTTAAAAAGATCGGCCGTACAATGCATTAATGATGGGGCGCTGCACCATGATAAAATGTAGCCTTCCTACATCGTAGCCCTGCCCCAGCTGAAGAGCTCACTGTGTGGGCAAAATGAAGGAAGTTCCCTCATAGTGAGATAATTTGTTTTGGTAAAAGTTAAGACATGAAACTGAAATAAAGAAAACAATTTTTCATATTTGGGTCTCACATAGTAGAGAGCTCCTTTCCTCTCATTATGCACATTACCATTTCAAGGCGTCAAGCCCTCACCTTCTTTTAGGACAGGCAAGTTGTATAGACGGGTTTATCAAAAGAAAACACATTAGATTTTATCACATGCTAATAATGCAGTGCACTAGAGAGATTAGTGTCGATCAGAGTATGGTTGAGTTGGAAACTTCGATTGAATCCGAGCCATCCCTTCTTGTCAAACCAGTTGACTCACAGCTCCGCTGCTGTGGCCTCCTGCCGTCTGTCTGTCCGAGGGGATTGGCGTATCCACTTGAGGTCACATGATGACGTAGCTGCTGATGTCATCTTGTCAATAAAGTAATCAGCGTGGAGAAAAGATTTATGGGACGCTGAAGTTTATCTGGGCTGGGCTGGGATGGGCTGAGCTGAGCTAGGTTCTTAGCGTGGTTTGTCTGTATGTGGTTTTGGTTTGGTCATTGTGGTTCTTGGTGTTTGTTTGTTTGTGGACGTCTGGATGTTCTTTGTTTTTGTTCTCGGTTAGTATATATTCCTTTCGAGCAAAAAAAAAAATTAAAGAAAAAAAAAAGAGAGCGTTATGTCTTCTTCTTTCAACCAAAGTGGAGAAAACAAAGGAAAAACTGTACAACGTTTGGAGTTGGACGGTGAAGAGCCTAATACATTACTATGAACCATCTTTATTAACCAAAATCCTCTATAATAACAATTGTTTTACAAGTTTTTGTCGTCAAGAGTCTTCATATTATTTGATTAGTGGGGAGAAAGCCATAACAATTAGAGACCGATCCAAAATTGTAGTTCATCTTCATTAAATCATTTAATTAAGATTTAAGCTTAATTTTTTTGTAAAGGGACCCAAGAGACCAAGAGTTTGGATCCTCTGAGTGATTACCCCATGGTGACTATGGGTGGAGCACTCATGGTGAGGGAGAGAAGAAGAGGGAGGGGATGGGAGAGAGAAAAAAATAGAGGGGAAGGAGAGGAAGAGGGAGAGGAAGAGAAAGGAATAGGGAGGGGAAGGAGAGAAAGAGAAAAGAAGAGAAAGACGGAGAGGACTGTCCCCCTCTGCTGGAGCTAGGGATCATCAGCAGGAGGGGAAGTGGCGAAGAGGAGAGAGTGACAGGGAGGGGAAGGAGAGGAAGAGGAAGAAGGGGCATTTGGGTAATTTCACATTTTTTTAATTTTTAAAACCGGTGAGTGTGGTGAGCTCCCTTGTGAGTTCAAATAGTAGCACCCAAAATTATTTACCAATTAATCATTTGGTCACAATTCAAACTCATTAACAAAATAATTTCTTTTTTCTAAAAACATAAAGATCGAAGAGTTTATTAAAGAATAGCCTTGGCCATGTTCTGCCAACTGCTTATTCTAACATGGGACCCATGGCATGTGAGGCCACACAATTTCTTACCGCTACTTTCATTACCGTGAGGCAAGTTTGATCATAGTAGGCGTTCATTTTAATTAAGAAGATCAGATTTTTGTTCAGTGGCTTATTAGGTGGGATTTATTTCCTATTTTTTAATGAAAAACGTGAATGAAACACTGATAACATAACTCAGTCAGGAGCTAGAACCAAAGGTTTGGATCAAGGGATCCGGCCGATACCAACTATTCTCATCATCTACCTCTTTATCTTTTCAGGTCCCGCAAGTGCGAAATTTGGCCTTGTGCCAAGATGGGGTTCGTGTGTGCGTATGCTTCGATTGGATAAAGTTAGCACGGATTGATCGCCAGGAAAAACTTCAAATTTTCATGATTTGACCATGGCCGGCAAATTGACTATTCTCCTCTTTGTGGCCTATGAATAAACATCCAAATCGATAAAAACTAAGGGACCTACATGCGCCTTCACCAAATTTTACTCTAAAAACTTGGGCCTACCTCCATCGTGAAATTGTTTTTACAGTCATCAATCAGATTGTAGGCCTAGTTCATGCTGGGGAAAAACTTAAGGAGGACTCATAATTGACGAGGTCATTTATTTTGGTCGGGTTGAGGGTTTTGCATGAGAGTGATAATTCTGCGTTTGAGGAGATTAGCCTTTGTCACAACAAGTGCTAATTTGTTGTCTTACTTAAGTTGGAAGTTATAATGGCCAAAAAAATCTATCGTTAATGTGGTCCATTTATGAAGAATTCAAATCAGTTAAAATAAAGGAAGCTTCAGCAAAAGGTCCCTACATATTTTCCCAAAATCTCATAAGTCTAATGAAATATTTAATGCTATGTTAGGTCCCTAAGTTAAAAAAGAGAGAATATTTTTACAAAAATGACCCTCATATTCATTATGTATGAATGTTAGAAATTCAACGTTTCAAAACCACGCCATTTTCATTTCTCTGCAACTCATGCTTACAGATGACAAAGATCTCATTGCATCCAACATATTCTTCTCTATCAAACCACAAAAATTGAGTAATTTAGAATACAAATCTGAGAATCTTTGCCATTGTCTCGTCCGAGGATTGCACTAAGTAAGTAAAAAACTACTTAAATCCGAGAATGATTCCCACTATTAATGTCTCCAAATGGATTAAATTGATCCATTTGTAACTCAAATCAGCTTGGGTTTTTTGCAACTGTATCTATTGCTTGTGTAAAAAATTATACCAAATATATAAAATGATTATCCATGTGGTTGATATTTCATCTGTTTTATGCAAGAGTATAGTAGCAAATAGATGAAATCTCTGTTAAGACCATTGGTATTTTATATGTTGCATTAAATAGTATTATACCAGATAAATGAAATTATTTTTAAATTTTATTATGCCAAACAGATGAAATCCATTTTAAAACCATACGCTTAAAAAAAAGTGAGTTTATAATCTTTCCATATCTCTTTGGCTAGAAAAAGATGTTTGCTTTTATTTGTAACTCACACAATTAAATTCAACTTATAAACTTAACATTTATTCATGTACATCATGAGATAACAAATAGAAGAATTCATCTGTTGTAATAGATAAAATTATCGATCTTACAATTCTATCACATAAATAGATGGATTACTCAAGTTCAAGTAATTTATGGTGTTTTACAATCGTATTTGTTAGTTGTTTGACATTTCTTTATGTTTCTTTCGAATTTGATCCGTTTGCTTATGCTGTGTTGCAATTATATTTGTTAATTGTCTTTTTCTTCTTTATGTTTCTTTTAATTCTATCTGATTGTTGTTTTATTTTTCAATTCTATATATTTACTGCTATTTCTTTCAATTCTATTTGTTTGTTGCTATATTTTTTGATTATATCTGTTTGTTGCTGTATTTTTCAATTGTATCTATTTGCTGTTGTATTTTTAAATTTTATCTGTCTGCTGTTATTTTTTTCAACTCTATCTGTTTGCTACTGTGTTTTCAAATTTATCTGTTTGTCGCTGTGTTTTTCAAATCTATCTGTTTGCTTTGTTTCTTTTAATTCTATCTGTTTGCTGTTGTGTTTTTCAATTCTATTTGTTTGCTGCTGTTTCTTTCAATTTTATTTGTTTGTTGCTGTATTTTTCAATTCTATCTGTTTGTTACTGTGTTTTCCAATTCTATCTATTTGTTGCTGTGTTTTTTAAAACTATCTGTTTGCTGCTGTTTCTTTCAAATCTATTTGTTTGCTGCCATGTTTTTCAAATCTATCTCTTTGCTGCTGTTTCTTTCAAATATATCTGTTTGCTGTTGTGTTTTTCAATTTTATTTATTTGCTACTGTTTCTTTCAATTCTATCTGATTAATGTTGCCCTTTTTCTTCAATTCTATCTGTTTGCTACTATGTTTTTCAATTCTATTTATTTGCTGCTGTGTTTTTTAAAATAAAATCTGTAACACATAACAATCAGTTTGTTTTAAATATCAAATAAATGAAATTTATATTTGAAATTCTATCTGTCTCAACAAACAAGAATAAGTTGAAAATAAAATAGAGGTCAAACTTCAAACATAAGTATATATCTAACAGTTTACATATATAACATACATTCAAACAGATAGAATTGCAAACAACTGAAAACTCTTTGAAATTCTTAATTCTATCTGTCTTAACTATGTTGAAAATAAAATAGAAATCATCTATTTAAATCGATACAATTACAAACATCTAAAACATATTATATCCATTTTTTTTAATGTGAAACAACTTCATTTGTTTCTAAAATAGCAAACAAATATGATATTAGATAAAAAAAAACAAACAGATGAAATTTAAAATGAGAAGTGAAACAACTTTCATTTGTTTCAAAACTCACGATTCAATTTGTTTGCTATAACTCAAAGAACAGATGTTATCTCAGACATCAGATTCACGATCTATATCTAATTATCATTACAAACAAATTAGAACATCGATGAATAAAATCAAAATGCTTTTACAAATAGATAAGATATCTAAGAATATATAATATGAAACACATCATATCAATGATCAAAACTAGATCTGCATCATCATCCACTATAAACAACAAATAAATCTGTGGCCTGTTATAATCATGAAGCTAGATCTGATTGTCATTTCATATAGCAAAATCAAACTAAAACTATAAGGAGATAAGATTTTCATGATCAATACTAGATTTACAACATCATGAATGAAAAAAAAAAATCAAAAAACAAAGAACAGCGAAAGAAAATCAATAAAAAAAACTCCATCAATTAACAAACAAATGAAAAGGAATAGATATTATAAAAGAACAAAAAAAATGATATAAACAAGAAAAAAAAAATAAAAGAATCAAGAAAAAAAACATGAAAAAAAGAAGAATGAAGAAAGAAGAGAGAAGAAAAACATACATGCCACTTCAAAAAATGCAACCAGATCGAACGATTCTAATTTGAAACTTAAATGAAAACGTGATTCTAGAGCCTAAATCGCGAAAATAATGTAACAAATCAGTTCAAGGACATTTTCAGTAGGAAATATCATTAACAGAAAGAGAAAAAACCTCCGCTCAAAGAAAAAATCAAAATAAGTGATCTAATGATTTAACACACATTAACATGGATTTAACATAGTAAGAATGTGAGCAGTAGGGACCGGCCTCTAAATATCCCTAAAATAAATGGCCCCCTATTTTTCACCAAATTTCATTTTAGCATGAGTTAGGCCCATCGTTAGTAAAAAAATATATACATAACTTTGGCACTTTCATAATCCCATGAGGGTGCAATTCCCATTTGAGTGAAATTTGTTGAGGACCTTCTATTTTCATTGTTTTGGATCTTTTATTAATCAGCCCCACTAATTAAGAGAGGCAAATTTCATAGGAGTTCATTTTCACGCAATCATTTACATATATAGAGTTAAATGATGAGAATCTATAAAATTTGTACATGATGATGTTTATTTCTGCTCATTTATGTGTTGATAAGTGTGTTGTAAAAATGGTGTATAAATTAGTTTAATTTAAATGAATCATTTACAAACGGAGGTTGAAAATGATTATGTATCCGAATAGAGAAAAAGCACAACTACAATTGTAAAGGGTGATATACCTAGTGCACGTTGTATTGTTGAATGCCTTTAATAGCTTTTTTTTTTTCTTTCATGCATTGCAATCATTTTTCAAATTGGTTTTATAAACCGTAAGACATGTAGTTTCATATCTTAAATATTTATAGATTATGAGAAATTTGTGGGAAATGCGAAAACCTTCTAACCTATAGCTCTAAGTTGTTTGCACAATTATGTTCCCCCAATTCACAATCTAAATCATTCAATAATCTCATTTTAATAATAAGCACATAAACATTTTGGTTCATATCTTAAATCTTCAAACATTTAAGAAATTTTTGAAAAAGTCTAAAAAACTTCAAGTCCATCTAAATCCTTTTGATGTACTCATTTACTCTCGCCAGAATTGCTGCTTCCAAATGAGCATATATTGCCTTTATCATATGAAAATGTAAAATGAAAGATTGTTTTCTTTTCTCTCTTTTATTTTCCTTATTCTATTATTTTCTTTGAATATAGAAATTTGAATCCATTATGACGAATATGTATTCATAAATGTGTACTTGAATCTATTTTATTAGCATTTAAGCTATTCTTCAAAACTACTTTTTCTCTCCAAACTCGAGTCATATTTTTTTTTTACTTTTAGTCAAAGTCTGTGTCTCCATCTTGTGCAAGTAGCAAGAGTTTGACTGTCTCCAGCTCCGAATTACGATTCATTAATATTAAAATCCCAGGTTAGGTTATCTTCAGCAAGTTGCAAGATAAAACGACTTGACCTGTCTCCAGCTCCTTGGAAAAAAGGTAGAAGGCATGCACGAACAAACCAACAGCCACTCCACAGATAACTCACCATGATTGTTGTGTGTTATCTCTCTCTCAAGCAATTAAAATAAGTAAAAAAAAGAGGGCTTTATCGTCTTCTTCCTCCCATTTAAGTCAAAGTCTGTGTCTCCAACTTGTGCAAGTTGCAAGAGTTTGACCTGTCTCCAGCTCCGAATTACGATCCATTAATATTAAAATCCTAGGTTAGGTATCTTCAGCAAGTTGCAAGATAAAACAACTTGACCTGTCTCCAGCTCCTTGGAAAAAAGGTCGAAGGCATGCACGAACAAACCAACAACCACTCCACAGATAACTCACCATGATTGGTCTGTGTTATCTCTCTCTCTCTCTCTCTCTCTCTCTCTCTCTCTCAAGCAATTAAAATAAGTAAAAAAAAAGAGGGCCTTATCGTCTTCTTCCTTCAACTGAAATTGAGAAAACTAAGCAGGGAGAGATTTAAAAAGGTACAACGATTGGCGATTGTAACACCTCGACTCCAATTAGCCGGTTTCGTAGTCAATTACGTGGAGGATTTTCTTGGGTTATTATGTTTATTTTTGTTGGGTGAGGTTTGTAGTCTTAATTAGGTAGTTGAGTTAAGTTTTACCTGAATTAGGTAGCTTTGGGCTCTTTTTCGTAAATTTCGATTTTGATTAAGTTTGTCTTTTCAGTGTCATCTTAATGTTATTTGATTAGTCGGGAGATAAGCCATACCAATTAGACACTGATCCAAAATTATTTACCAATTAGTTATTTGGTCTAAATCCAAACTCATTAACAAAATAAAAATCTTTTCTTAAAAAATAAATAAGAATTTATTAGAGAATAGCCTTGGCCATGCATGCCAACTGGTAATTCTAATTTGGACCCATGGCATGCAAGGCCACACAATTCCTTTTACAGCTAGTGTCATTACTTTTTGTTACAGAAAACGTTCATTTTAATTAGCCGGCTCAAATTCTCATTAAGTGGCCCATTAGGTGGGATTTTATTTCCCTTTTTTCATGAAAAATGTGAATGAAACACTCATAACTCACGATGGAGCCAGAACCAAAGATTGGGATGAAGGGATCAGGTCGATACCTACTACTCTCATCATCTACCTCCGAAGCTTTACAGGTGATTTTCCAACGGTGAATAATGTCCCAAAAGTGCAGAATTTGTCCTTGATAAAGATGGGGGTAGTGTGTGCGAATGCTTAGAACGAATGAAGGTTAGCCCGCCGTAAAATTTTCATGATTTGACGTTGGCCGGCAAATTCACAATACTCCGCATTGTGGCCTACGAAGAAACATTAAAATCGACGAAAACTAATGGACGTAGGGCCTTCACCAATTTTCATTCTAAAATGCTGCACCCACCACCTTTATGAGACTGTTTTTATTGTGATCAATTTGGTTGTGGGTCTACATTATATCGAAGAGAATTTTGAAGAGAGACTATAATTGACAAGTTCATTTATTTTAATCAGCTTAGATTTTGCATTCAAAATTTGAACCAAAAACACCATTAGGGGGTGCCTCTTTCAAATATTACTACCGAAAGGATTGAAAGCATCAAACGTATGATGTAGAGATCGGGAAGAGTAGTGGGTGGTGGAGATCTTGGTGATTCCTGTTTGATTCATGAGGTGTTGGTTTTTGTTTTAGAGAATTGGTTTGAGCCGTCCAATTCTTGTTTGGGAGTATTGATTTGAGATCGATGGTTGTGTATGGAATTAGATGGGCCGGAATAAGAACCTAAAACTCTTCCTAATGTCCTGATGAAGAAGACGTCGACATCTTCTTCTCATGAAACCTTTAAACTTGTTGTTTACATCCTTCGTCGCAACGATTACTCACGAAAAATGGGATTAACTTGGATTTCTCCACAAGAAAAGCTAATCAATTAAACCCCCAAAAAAAGGTTAAAGAAAATTGCAATACAAGATGGCAAGTGAGAACAACAGGCCAAGTTCCATCCTGAGTCAGCCCCTCGTTTCAGGACTCGATTCAGCTGAGTTTGAATAGGAAGAACAGGCACTCGAGTACCCGACGAGGTTTTTCATCTCGGCATCGTCATCGGAGGAGCAGCCATCGACGGAGAACTCGATCTCCGATCTCACAAATTTGGGGAATTTCTTCCCTCTTCCTTATCGAAGATGTTGGGTTTATATCTTGTGGCCTGGCTTAATCGGATAAAAGATTGCGCCATTGGTATAATGACGTACTTGTCATCAAAGTACGTAAAGACATTGTCAATTTTATCTCTTGATGACCCAAGTTACAGAATTCAAAGAAAGTGAAGTTGTTGGGTTTATGTCTTATCTTTCAGTTTAACTATATGGGTCCATTGGGTTAACCAAGGACCAGGTTAAGGTCATTGGTATTTTGGTAACTGTACTAGGGCTTTCTTAGGAGCTAAGAAAATGAAGATTATATATTAATGTAATTTGTAATTTTAAATCTTGTGCTGAAGAGAGTAGCCTTTCTTGCCCGTGATGTTTGCACACTATATAGAAGAGATAATAAAAACATGTGTATTTCTGTATGCCTTTGCTTGGTATAACGAAAATGATATCGTCTATGTGCCATAGATGTAGCCTTGATTTGAGTGAACCAAATAAATCCTCTGTGTTCTTTTTTTGTGTGTGACTAAATTGTTGATCGCGGATAATTTTAATTGCACCGCTTTTTCTAATAAAAGAAAATCGAGTGATGGTACGTGTGAGAATGGGAGGGAGGGAAGAGGGTGTTAGAAGGTTGTGTGGTGGTGATTCTGTTGTGTATTGAGATAAAAGTGCGGATTTGGAAGAAAAAGAGAAAGGAGGGAAAGGGTTTGGAAGATGGAGGAGAGGAAGGGCTGAGTTGATTTTTCTTCTTTTTATAAAAAGCCTCCTGTTATAATTTATAATCATTTTTAAATCCTACAAGCGGGCTGTTTGCTGACTATACACCAACAAGGCCTAGCTGCACACGTGGTGCGGCATTATTAGCCCACTCACGGTAAGCAGATTATAGACGCGACTAAGGATCTGGACCCGAACTCTCACTTTTACTTTTTGGGTGATGTGATATTTTGTCGGTGAGTTCGGGTCCGCTGCTCCCACGCGTAATGAATTTTCTTCTCTTCCAACGACGACAAACACCAATCAATGCGATTTCCTATCAGGTCTTGGAGTAATCAAACTGAAAAAGAGTAGAAATCTGCACCCACAAATGAAAATGGGAACCTCCATTCTTTGTTTATTGGCATTTGGCCGTAGATTGTAATTCAAAATCTTACTTTAATTTGAGTTTGTCCCACCATTGAATGACCATTTATTATAAGTATGGTAATGGTAATGATAATGCATATGGTTGTGTTTATCCTTGTTTTTAAGGAAACGCTGAGTCAGGGTCCAATTTAGCCTAGGTGACTTGGACCCACGAATTCTCTCTGTCCTGCCTTTTTTCCTTTTTTAAGAAAAAGTCCTAGCTTTGGTGACACATCTTTCGTCTCTCCTCCTTCCCCGCTTCCGGTGGTGGAGAAAAGCTAAAAAGCAATACTCTTCTCCTCAGCAAGTACTCTGTAAACTTTACATGCTTTGACAAAAATAAAAACAAAAGCAAAAATAAAAAATATGTAAAGAAGGAAAGAGACCTGGTGGGGAATATACATCCGACTCGTCCGACTCGGTGCCGAGTATGTGACTGAGTCCCTTTTTTTTTTTTAATGCCCAAGTAAAGGATGGATGGCAATTGGGGGATAAATACGTAACACCTTTTTCTGTTTTTAAAGTGAGGAAAGGAAGAGCATAAAGTAGTCCACAAAAATAATTCAGCCAAGAGAAGAAGATGGATGTCTCGCTCCACAAAGCTGCAAGGAAAGGTGACATAGACCTTCTAAGGAGGTTTCTGAGAGTGCCAGTGAACAACCCTCCTACAGACCTCACTCGCTGTCTTACTCCTCAGAAGAACACAGCCCTCCACATCGCAGTTGCATTCGGCCATGAACAAATCGTGTTGGAGCTGATCAAACGTGAGCCATCACTCATCTCTCAGCCCAACTCCGATCGCGACACCCCACTTCACATTGCCGCCAAAGTTGGGAATTATTCCTTCCTGAAGTGGTTGCTAAAATCCCCTTTGGAGAAAGGACATGACCTGTGGTGCAAGGCTGGTGCTGCGGCATTGAGGATGAAAAACTTGGATGGCTATACACCAGTTCACGAGGCGCTAAGGAAGAGACACGAGGAAGTGGCGTGTCTGTTTATGGAAGTGGTTGGTGATATTGAGGCAACGGATGATGTGAGCGACTCTGGCGAGAGTTTGCTTTACCTGGCTTCCGAGGCCGGGCTGTTTTTTGCTACAAAGGAGATAATTGGCAAGGGCCTCACGGCCGGTAAAAATATCAGCAGTCGAGGGCCTCACGGCCAGAATTCTTTGCATATCGCTGTAATTACCGGTAATTGGGGTACGTTTCTGAGCTCTGTTTTTTCCTTTTAAAAATGAAAAAAAAAAAAAAAAAAAAACAAGCAGATCGTTTGGTGCATGGCCTCAATCACCTGTTGTCTGTTGGTAACAGATTCCTCATATCCGACTGTGTCTTAATAGATGTCAAAGCCTAAGAACCAACAAAGCATCATCCATGACACTGAATAGTGGCATTTGCGTTTAATTTATTTTTCATTTTCTCTTTTGTTTTTAGTTTACTCTATATATAAAACTTTCTACTTTAGTTCAAAAAAGACAACATAAATTAACATTACCTAGGAGAATAAACTAACAACTACATAAGGGAAGCAAAAGATCTGTCGATAGGACTCCCGGCTCCCTCTTTTCCATCTTCCTAGCAGCAGCTCCTCCGTTTAGAAGCATTCCGTCAAAATGCCAAACTCTACAAATCTCTTGTCAGTTCACTACGAACGCAACACAAAATGGGGGGGTAATGGAACACGCAAATATTGTTTCTCTAAACATTCAAGTCATTGACATTCCAATAAACAACACAAATCTTAAAAAAAAAAAGTCATTATAATATTACATACAGTCAACTGCAAAAAAAAAAAAAGTAATTGAAGAATTCATCAATTAGCCACAACAAGGTGTACTGCTTTGGTCTTTTGATATAAAGAGAAAGGTAGAATATGAAAGAAAAATAACGTGGAATTCCATGAATTTCTCTGCGTGTTGTTATTCCTCTATACTTGCCTCTATGAAGAACCTCGAAATGGCAAGGGGTAAGTTGGTTTAAATAACAATGGAATGTAGAAATATAGTTTCAAGTGAGACTGGTTTGTATCAAGTATTTGTCAGGGCGTGTGAGGGCAACATTGTCCCTATCGAAGTAGGCAAACAAGAAATGATACATGTATGAAACGTTGTATTCAACGCCAATTTGAGTTCCAACAGAATGAATCAATTAGAGTGTAATATATAAGGATAATAGCTGAAATATGAAAAATGGAAGGAAAATAGATTTAGATAAACTCATGTCCAACCTACAAGAATCTAGTAAAAAAAAAATACACACACACTAAAAATTCACAAGAATATGGATTAAAAAAATAGAAAGCCAGATAATCATAAATCAAAGCATAGATATAAAACAAGAAAAATAGAGCAAGAAACGGTCTTCAAAGAATAATCTAAAAAATTTGTTAGAGGTACCAGAGGAGTACATAGAGATGACCATGGTGTTGGGTTTATGTCTTGTATTCCGGTTTAGCCGGATGAGTCACTGGGTTAGCCAAGGACTGGTTTAAGGTCAAGGGTATTTTGGTAATTGGTATTTTGGTAATTGTACCGGGACTTTCTTGGTGGCCAAGAAAGCGGAGATTATATATATGTATAGTCTGTAACCCTAGACCTTGCGGCGGCAGTTGCCCGTGGTGTTCTCACACCACGTAGGAGAGATGAGGTGAGAGAGTGGGAATCTCTTGTATGCTTTACTTGTCATATTGAAGATGTTCGTCCTCCTGTGCCCGTGGATGTAGCCCTATTTGGGTGAACCACGTAAATCTCGGTGTCTCTTCTTGTTGTGATTGCTTCGTGTTAATCTTGTAATTCCGTGGATGCGCACAACGGGTGATTGTCAGAAAATCACAACAATTGGTATCAAAGCCACAACAATTGGTATCAGAGCCGATGTTGGTGTTCATCGGGTTTCTGAGCGAGGTGGAGATCGCTCAGTGGCTTGGAGGTTATGCGTATGAAGATCGACTGATTGAATCCTTGTCAAAGGGTTCGGATCTCTGTTTTCATAACAGAGGAAGAGAGATCAGGTTCATGATTTCTGGTTGGGCCACCATCGGAGAAGAAGAAGATGAGATTGGGTTCTCCGGTTTTGCTGGATCGGAGGAAAAAGGATTCACATATTTTTCAGATCTCAGAGTGAATCGCTGCGGTTGTGATCGGATCTTGTTGGGTTCGGATCTGTTTTCGTCATGGAAACAGAGGATCTGGTTTTCCATGTCTGTGAGGGAGAAGACCGGATCCCGCTGATCTCTGATGGGCCACTTGAAGAAGAAGATGATGATCGGCGTCCTGTTGCAGTAACAGGAGAGAGAGATCGGTTTGATCTTAGTGGCCATTGAATCCACTGCAACTGTTTGCAGACGATTGGAAGCAGTCGAAGCCGGTCATCGTGAGCCACTACTGCCATTGTCGCCAGATTACAGAAGCCGAAATTGAGGACCAGATTTGAGAAAAAAAAAAAGTCGCTGCCGAATCCGGAAGCAGAGAGAAATCACAAAGAATTTCTCGATCCAGAGAAAAAACGGAAGAAAAAAAAAAGAAAAAAAAAATTACTGTTCGAACTCGCCGGGATTCTCGCCGTCTCCGTCGCCTTCGCCGGAATTCTCGATGAAGAAGAGGAAGAGCAGAGGTCGCTGCTGCTCTCGCCGCTGCCAGCCTCTGATCGCCGACGTCGTCGCCGTTGCTTTGCCGTCGCCGCCCGTTGCCGCAGGTCACCGGATCACCTCGCCCGTGCCGCAGAAGACCGCAACGTGACTGACGTCACCGTCTGCAACTGGTTGCAGCGCAGCGCCTGTTGAAGGGGACGACCCGTTTCCAGGTCCGGGTTCGGGTTGGGTCAGTTTGACCTGACCCGTGGAGGAAAAGCCCAGGCAGCACAGCAGGTTCCGGGCCGGGTCTGGTCAGGTGCGACCCGACCCGATTACAGTGCAGCCCAGGCACCAAAGCAAGTTCGGTTCCGGGTCAGGTCAAGTCCGACCGGACCTGTTAGCAGACGGTCCAGCCCAGCGCATATTGCAGTTCAGTTCCGGGTCAGGTGAACCCGACCCGGGTCCGCTCCAGAAGCCCAGCAGACAGTGCAGTGACGTCAGCAGTGATGTCAGCATCGGTCAACAGGCAGGTTTGACCAGATTTGTGGCTGAAATTGTTTCTGCGATATCTTGATCGTCCGATGTCTGATCGGAGATCTGTTTGCGCCTACGGACTCGTTTCGAGCAGATCTACGCAATGGAAGAGGTTGATTGGCTGTTTGACAGTCAAGGAGGAGGTTTGATCGATTGGAGCGTAGAAACTTGTTTTTACGTTATCGGAGCCATCCTGAGTTGGATTTCAGATCCGTTTCTTTCAGCATGCTCGTGGTGACGAGATCTATGACTTGATCTGGAGGACATCTAAACAGATGTGGATTCAGGCTTGAATCGGGTCTACTCGACCTAATTGTTGTTGCAAACCCAATAATAGGAGTCACCGGCCTAGTTGCAAAGGGTTTGCTGATTCAAACGAAGTTGTTCGTTTGGGGTTCACATGCTCTCCGGATCGCATGTGATGTTATTCATCTTGCCAGAGCCAAGCCGGAAAAGCAGCAAGGAGGAGCTGATGTGTCAGCAGTTGTTAAACATTTGTTTGATTGATTGATCGGAGCCCCGGTCAAATGGAGTTTTTTGACCGCTCGGAGGCAGAGGTTTTCTGCGATGGAGTCATCTGGACTTGTATTCCCGATCTGTTTTGCTTGCATGCTTGTGGTGATTGGATCTTCATAGTGATGTTGAAGATGGGGCAGGATGGTGAGTGATTCAGATATCACTCAGATTCGTCAATGGTTTCGAGCTTTTAGTTCGAGGTGGAGTTTGACGAGATGAACTTTGCTCAAAGTTCATGTGCTGGTTCAACAAATCAAAATGTTGAAGAAGACTGTATCGTTAGTGCAGTGACGTACCATTCAGCAAGGTACGTGAAGACATTACCGGTTTTATCTCCTAGTAGCTCGAGTTGTACGGAGTTGTACGGAATTCAAGCCAAGGTGGAGATTGTTGGGTTTATGTCTTGTATTCCGGTTTAGCCGGATGAGTCACTGGGTTAGCCAGGGACTGGTTTAAGGTCAAGGGTATTTTGGTAATTGTACCGGGGCTTTCTTGGTGGCCAAGAAAGCGGAGATTATATATATGTATAGTCTGTAACCCTAGACCTTGCCGCGGCAGTTGCCCGTGGTGTTCCTACACCACGTAGGAGAGATGAGGTAAGAGAGTGGGAATCTCTTGTATGCTTTACTTGTCATAGTGAAGATGTTCGTCCTCCTGTGCCAGTGGATGTAGCCCTATTTGGGTGAACCACGTAAATCTCGGTGTCTTTTCTTGTGGTGGTTGCTTCGTGTTGATCTTGTAATTCTGTGGATGCGCACAACGGGTGATTGTCAGAAAATCACAACAGTTGGTATCAAAGCCACAACACATGGGTCTCGTTTAAATGAGGATCTACGTCAACCCCACCTATTAGGGGCGGGTTTCATAGTGTGCAGGTAAGGTTTGGGTGGAAACAATTTTTCATACATTAACCTGAGTTGGGTTAAGAAAGTGTTTGGGTTTTTGGTTACATCAACCAAACTAGGCCTGCATATCTTTAAGAGTAGTCTTTCTTATTTATCAATCAACATTCCTTGATGTCCCTCTATTTTATGCCTCTAAGTCCATAGATCCTCTTACCACCCAAAAAAAAAAAGGTCCCTAGGTCCAACGGCTCTACTCTACAACCCAACATTCATGGAAAGGTTTCAATTTTTTCTTCTATTATGAGAAAATATGGGCCTATTTGTTCACATTAGAATACAAAGAAATTAAATACACACAATTCATACCATAAGTTGTTAAAAATAAAATATCAAAGGTGACTTTTCTAATATAAGCATAAAATAACCTTTCATTTTAGGGAAATAGAATTAAAACAAGATGGGAATATAATTAGTAGAGAAGGGGGGGGGGGGGGGGGGGGGGGGGGGGGGGGGGGGTGGGGTGTGGATGTTCCTCTCCTATCTTCTTTTAATTCTATTTCCCTAAAAGAATGCTTATTTGATGCTCATTTTTAAAAAGATACTTGCTTTATGTATTTTCAATCATTTATGTTTTGAATCCTATGTAATCAATTCCTATGTATTATAATGCAAAAGGCAAACCTTGATAAAAGGATAATGAGGATTTGTATTTCAAAACATATTATTAAAAATAAGAACGGAAGAAAGAAAAAAGGCTTAAAGAGATGAGGATTTTTAAACTTCAAGGGTTTTAGATCTCTCTATTAACTAATTATATCATGTCTAGGATAGGAGATTATGTGAGATGATGAGGAAGGATTTTAACTCAAAATTGACAATAGGAGATTGTGTGAGATTACTGTGAAGTCGAATTTAAAGACTCCAAAACAAAGATAAGATAAGAAATCATGGACTACGACGATTATAATATATATGAACTAGATAGGATTTAATTTTGCAATTGAGCTCCAATTATGCAATTAATTGGAAAAATGGAGCTCAATTCCTATATTAATTTTGAATTGATTTTAACTTGTAGGAGAGATTTTGTAGATTTGAGAAAAATTGTTGTTTTTGGCCATCAAATAAAGAGGCCAATGTAAAAGGAACTTCCTTTTAAAGATTTCAATGTTTCAAGGTTTCTAATCAATCAATCAATATTTAGATTTTCTTATCTATGGGTGTTCTTGGATTAGGCCAGCTTGAGCCTTTATCTGGCCCATAGTTATCAATCTCATTTCGTTTCAGCTGAAATGGCCGAAATTTTTTGTGGCCAAAATGAAATGCATGTTGAGACTTTTCAATTGGATCTTCGGTCAATCTTAAGCCATATCAGTCCATTTCGGCCGAAATTTAGGATTTTGGCTTGGTAAATTTAGGCCGAATTCCAAAATGATTTTTGACATATGTATATTATCTTTTTCTACATATATGTAATTTGTATTTCTTATATTTTCTCAAAATGTAATTCAAAAAAGTTTTACTATAATGGATGGAATTCATAATTATTTTTTTATTTTTCTACATATAAATTATTTCTTTTTATATATTTCCCAAAGACCTAATTTTAAAAAGTTAAGCCGAAATTCCCAATCGGGCACAAATTTTCATTTTAGAAGTCAGACCGAAATGGGGTCCAAAACGATATTAACAACTATGATCCGGCCCAGCCTGCTTTTGCCCAGGCTTGGACCTTAAGTTTGAGTAATCTAGCTGGGCTTCGATTATTTAGTAGGGGCTATTTAATAGATGGATCGGGCTTTAAATGAATGATAGAGAGACTAATCCCTGCCCAGCTTGACTAGTTGAGCTTTGATTAAATAGGCTTTTATGAGTTTATTTGTTTCCCCTAAGTTATTTTTATTATTGGATTATTTATGGATTTTTGTTTTCATGTTCTATTTTTTTATTTTTATCAAATATTATTTTTTAATTAGTAGTTTATTCTTCTAATTTCAAAGGAATGTTTAAAGTAAAACACTCAACTCATTTCAAAAAATTACAGTGCTTTCATTTTGAAATTTACCAATTATTTTTTGCTATTATTACGGAGATTTTAGTTTTATTTAAAATCTTTACCACCTTAATATAATTTAGACTGAACATTATTTAAGATTTTTATTCTTTTTTATTATAAATTATAGCACGGGCATGTTTTGTTATTCTAAATAAGAAAACAATAAAATAAAAGGAAATGAAAATTGCATTTAAATTGAAATTAAAATCAAGACAAAATGGAGAGAAAATTTCACAAAATTGAGACTCAATTTTAAAATCTAGCTTAGTTAAAATCGATAACTTTCATGTATAATAAATGACTTAACCTACGTAATCTGACTCAAATTGGGAAACCTAATCACATCATTAATACAAAACGTATTCTTATCATAACTCTATAAGCTATAAAATAGAAAACATAATCATAACATTAGATTAATACAACCCAAATCTCGTCGAATCTAACATAAATTAAACGCATCCTTTCCATGCCCATGCCAATATTAAGTAATTAGATCATATGAAAGAAACAACTAATGTGGATGAGATGTCATGAGATTGTAAATATGCATCAAAGTCTAATCAAGGCAATAAAATTTAAACCAATTCATAAAATAAATGATCCCTTGATGGACTGATGTCACCCAATTCCATGCTCGATTTCCATGGGATCGGCTTTATCTAAATCTTTTCTTACTCTCCTTGCTTCAAGATTTCTTATGAGGTGTAATATTTTTAATGAAGGTGAGATGACGTAAAAGAGGGTTTTGGTGGTGTTAATAGGCTACAAAGAAGAGTGAGGGAGGGTTGTTGGGATGCTATTTCACTGGATCCTTAATTAGAATGTTAGGAGAAAATGATAGTTTAGAAGGTGTTTGGGTACAAGCAGAATAAAATATATGTAGATTTAAATATTAATATATTATAATACCGAATGTTTGGCAGCTTTTGAAAATTTATATTATGTTGGAATCTAAAAGTTTTATAGGGTTTTGGATTTCTAGATAACAAGCTAAACAATATATAGTAGAATAATAAAAGAAAACTTGCAAGCAAAAAGTAATAAATCACACAAGAAGAAGACACACAGAATTTTTCTCGGAAACCCCAATAAGAAAAAACCACAAGTCACACCGAACTAATCAAGCACTAATTTTGAGTAGTTACAAGATATACTCACAACCTTACACAATCAGTCCCTTGACCACAGGATGTAGTTCTTCTTGCAAGAATTTACAATACAGCTCAACTCTGCGTGCTCCGCTCTCCGTGCTTGATCCAAACACCTTTATTCCACAAGATGATTAATTTCCTACAAGAAGGTTCAATCAAAAAAACTCTAAAACTCAAAAGCTTCAATAACTCTCTCCAATGGTGGCTCTAGAGAAGAAGAATGATCTTTAAAGAGTATTCTTAACTTAGAATTATGAGATCTATACTTTAAGGTTGAGAGAGAAACGCTTTTTGTAACCCACAATTCACGCTCATTAAGATAACCCTTGTAGAACTTAACTTCCCAAACTTGACACAAAAAGGAAACGATTCTAAAATAAGAAAGTGGGCTTCTGCTGCATGCGCCCCTGAGCGCAGGCAAGCGTCCACTCAAGCGTGTGCTTTGCTTATCCAGTTATTTGCAATCTGTTTGTTAAGCCTGCATGCGGTCTTCATAGGCCCGAGCGCAGTTACCTCTGTCTAGGCCCACTCGAGCATGTGAGCATGCCTGCTCGAACTCATGCTTTGTCTTCTGATTTTTTTCAGTGCAACTCTTCTTGTGATGCGCACTACAATTCATTGTAAATGATATAAAATATAAATCAATGGACTCAAATTTTGTCCAACATATGAATTTGCCAACATAAAAAAATCGTAGCAGAATCTACAATAGTCACCCCTCCCCTAAAGAAAGCAATATCCACGAATTATGTAGTAAAGCTCATTGGTCTGAGATTTTTTATTTTTATTAGAAAAAAATTGTGCAGTAAAGCTCTTTTGTCTAAGATTTTCTATTTTTATTTGACTCACTAACTTTCATCATGAATCGTTTGATATCTGATTTTTCATTTCTATTTTTATTAGACTCACTAACTGTCATCATGAATCGTTTGGTATGTGATTTTCCACCACAAGCACTTTTTCAGAACATCAATTTTGTCATTCAATCTACATTTCAAAATCCTCTAGCTGTATAGTTATTAACTTATCTCAATGGTCAAGTGTCTATAAAAGAAACATAGTTCAAAAGATCATTTATAGTTACAAAGATCATTTTACCTTGACTTCCCTTTTTTAAAGGATTTCATCTATGTATTGCTTAAGTGTAATGTTCCAGTATCCATTTTTTATTCTATCAGCTGTTTTTGCATCTCAAATATCCACAAAGGCATTTTACAAAGGTCATGTTTGCCAACCGAATCCCCAGCGATATCTCACTGAGTCTCCTTGAGAATTTAGAAACTCCACATTGGGCATTGTAAATTATAAAGGATTTATCTGGCTAGTGAAAGTCCTCATTTTTGAAGATTTTTTGATCTAAACCCCTCACATTAGGTTTTAAAATCCTCATATTCACACATTTATGCACCTATACTATTTTTCTCAGCCATATGCACCGATATCCATTGAATGAAAAATATTTTGCAATGGGTTCTCAAATCTATGCCAGTGAGGAATCCTTAACTATAAAATTCCCCATGGATTCTCCCCCCATTACTACATGCTTTATTGCTTTTTCTCTCATTTTTATGTGCAGTAAGGTCGTCATTGGATCGGAAGGTAAAGTGTAAAATGATGTTTATATGTGTGTGTGTGTGCGCGCGCGGATTGGAGAGGGGTGTTCTCATAAAACCATTATTTAGAAAAATGTTTTGGTTGACGACATTTATGCCTTTTGTGGATTAAACTTCTAGTGGCCATACTTTTTTGATCTGTTCGTCGGATTCTGGTAATTTAGATATTAATTGATAGCTACCAATAGATGGTATATAGATGCAAACAATTAAAAGTTGAAAACAGGTATGAACAAAATCCGTATAGTGGGACTGACCTTCGTTTTACATCAAACAATAAGTCTTACCGGGGCCATTGGATATTTAATTTAAGGAAATGTTAAAATAGACACTTTGCCCTTCCCTGGCCATTAAATTGTAGAACTAGCAAACAGCTAGATACAAAACCTCTTCTTGTATCTGAGCCACTTAGTGGGCACTAAAACTCTACCTTGTGTTATATGCAAGGAGCATCATAAAATGTATTGTTCGCTGCTTAACTCAGACAGAAAGGTTCCTTGTTTAATGCACTGATTGTTACATGATGGTTACAACCAAGTAAAGGATGAGAAGCGAAAGAGATCAGACAGGTGGAAAAGAAAGACGAGAGAGAAGTGTGATAGGAAAGAGATGGTTGTAACAGTGCATTGGCTATGAGGCAGACAGTTGTATCAGTGTGAGCATGTCATCCTCTGTATACGGAAGTCTTCTAGGTAGCAGAAAGGGCATGTAAAAAGATTGATTGATGAATCCCTTTTATACCTTACTGTAAAACGATGCAGAGGATTTGACTGCAGCAACTGCTGAACTCTAGCCGCCCCATTTTACTTCTTGTATTAGCTTTATCCAAACTAAGCTCTCTGGAGTCCAGACGCTAAACATGGATGGCCAGAGCCAGAGGAGGTTTGTATGGATAAACATGGCCCACCTTGTGATTACTGATGGAGTGATTTTAGTATTTTATCCTCATTTTTCCTCGAATTGATGACAGGTATCGGGGGGATTTTGATGCACTTTATCCCTGATTTGATAAAAGAAGCAGATGACTTGGGGAAGACAGCTTTGCACTATGCATCTACCATTGGCTACTATGATGATGATGTTGATTATTGGCAGAAATGGATCCTTGAATTTTTGATAGAAACCGACCCTTCTCTTGCTTACAAACCGGACAAAGAAGGCAATTATCCACTTCTCATCGCTACCTTAAAAGCCCCGTTTGCAGCTGTTGAAATTATACTTGAACACTGCCCTGACTCGGCTGAGCTGGTCGACCAAAGTGGACGAAATGCCCTTCACCTTGCAGTGATTAATAACAGATTATCCACCCTTGGTTTTTTGATCAAGAGGCCAGAGTTCAAAATGCTAATTAACCAACGAGACAATGAAGGGAACACGCCGATGCATCTGGCTACTCAGCACCATTATGAAAAGATCGTGGAGCTTTTGTTGACATGTGAGGGCTTGGACTTGGCAGCCACAAATAAAGAGGGCCTCACAGCTAAAGATATTTGTGGTTACGAGCCAAAACAGGTACTCAATTGATACTATTGCAAGGAAAAAGAGAAATTTAACTGCCAGTACGCCTATTAATGGTGTCATATATAACAAGAGATGGTTTTTGTTTGGTTTCAATTTTATAGGTTTTTGTGCACAAGGATTTATTGTCACAGACTCACGGCCATACGATCCTCTCATTCTGAAATGAGGAAAAAAAAAATTGAAATCCTTGTACGAAAGAGTAATCTTATATCCACTTTTTCTGTAAGATTCAAATCTGAATTTGAATTTCGCTAAGGAACTGACGTCGAGAACTGAGTTTGCTAATTTTTAAGGCGAAAGGAAAGTATAAGCTTTAAGGAGTAGACCCTCTTTACGGGTCTCAACAATGAAAAATATGGATGGGGGGATACAACCTTGAATTCTATTAAACCAAGGTTTTCTCCTTCCCTAGAAATGGGTTAACTTCACTCAAATAACAGTTAGTTCCACCATTACATTGAGAAGCTTGAATTTTAGAGGTGGGTTGCGATGGATTTCAATGAGAAACAAAGTGTCCAAATTTCAGGTTCCCTCAGTCCCAACCACCAAGTTGAATATATATATATACATAACGAATTCAAAGAAAATCACCCTATAGCCCCTAGAATCCTTTAAATTTTAGTACTGAAAAATGTTTGCTTGAGCATTGCCCTTGAAAAGTTCCAACAATAGAGTTCCTTACTAGAATCTTAGGGATTTTAAAATTTCTGATGAAACAGTTTCTTACATTCTTCCAACCTAGGGGACCCCAAATCATTAATACGTTTGTTTTGCTTATTAATTCCAGCGATTGATCCATGACATACTGAAACGGAATCGAGCAATCCCTAGTCGCCAACGATGGGAGGAGATGTCACTCATGCCTCCACCACCACGTCCACCTCCACCTCCACGGGCACCTGAACTCGTGGACATCAGCTCAAACACAGAAGCCGTTTTAAATACACTGTCAATTGTAACAACTCTTGTTGCTACAGTGACCTTTGCTGCTGCTTTCACTGTGCCAGGTGGATACAAGAATGATGGCGTTCGAGAAGGCCTACCTGTCTTTATTAAAAATGCAGCACTTATAACCTTTTTGTTTTCAGATACTCTTGCCTTTTGCAGCTCCATGGCTGCAACTATTCTTCTTGTTTATGCCAGTGCCAATCCCACAGACAAATACTTGACTACTTCTGCATTAAACACCTGCGCCTACATATCAGCAGTTGCAATCCCTGCAACTTTAACGGCATTTATGACCGGCATATATGTGTCAACATCAAAAGATAGCATGTGGCTGGCAGTTATCTCTATTTTATTAGGTTGTGCTGTTCCAATCTCTGTTTTGTGGCGTGTAGATCACATGAAGAAACGAGCCCATGCAAAAAACCAGAAACAAAAGGAGTTGGAGAACATTACAAAGGCTCAAGGGGATGTGTTGAAGAATGACAGGGGGCTCGTGAGGACGTTCCCATGGGCACTGCTGCCTCTGCAGCACCAAATGTAGATGCTCCTGCATGTGAAAATTTGGATAAAGGGCAATCTTCTACTCATAAAACTCTGGATTTTGTTGTATAATTACTATATAGACTTTTGTTTTGTCGTATGAACAATGATGTGAAAGTTATTTTCAATTATAATTATGACATAGATGGTATCTTTTGACTATAATTGTGATCTAGGCAATCTGATTTTGTGCACCCTTTTATTAATTTTCATTTCTGTGGCCCGCTTTTAAGCAATTAGAATGAGTTTGCACAGACTAACCTGCTTTGAATTGACACTAATCTTAAATTCTCACTCATAATTCATCATTAGATTTTATCACAATATATTGCATTTGCAACATGGTGTACGACGAGAAAATTTTGAGGACTTAGAAACTAAGGGCTGAGATTATTTTATCTTTTTAGCGAACTTTATTTTTAAAATATGATAATTTTAATTTTAAGTATTTTAGTCACTTAATTATCACTTTCCCTATCATTCTCCTTTGCTTCTTTAATAAGCTTTCTTCTTAGTCCTTATCAGCTTATCTAAGAAATCATTGAAATTTTGAGGACAAAGCTACAAATCTATGGGCATATCATAACCTCGAAAATCCAAATTGGTCAAATCCAAATAACCATTTACCAGTTGTGAGCCAAATTTCACTTTAATAGAATTTTTAGGCCTATGGTAGGTTGATCAAATGTAAAACAAGTGAATCCATCACTCCTTTTTCATTTTTTGTATTTAATAAGTTCATTCATTTGTTTTACAAATTATTAATTAAGGGTAGGAGTAATTCATATTGATTTGAGATTTGGTTAACAGCTAATGAATGATCACGCTTTTACTTTGAGTAGTTTGGGTTTTAGATATAAGCCCCACAAATAGATTTAGAGGGTTGGGCAAAGAAATTTTTAGAGTTGGGCAGAGAAATTTTCTGAGATTGGGACTTTAGACAATATATTTTTCTTGGCCATAGATGATTTATGTGCACGGCCCATAGAGCCAGTGGCCCAAAGCTTCTAAATGAACACTCTTTCAAGCATGGTCAAGCCACAATGTTAGCCTAATAGGCCACATTCTATGTTTTTATATTTACCCTCCAAAGCAAGGGTGGGTTTTTTTTTTTTTTTTTTTTCGGGTTCCGTTGGCAAAGTGGTTTGTGCCATTCTTACTGGTTATTTTGTTCCTTTTGTATAGATCAATAAATATATAATATTTAATTGTATAGATATGTACTGTTGATTCTCTAATTCTAAATATATCCGACATTCAGTGATCTTAACAAATATGTCTCTATTAGAATAGAAAACGGAAGAATATAGGAAGGGAGAGAGAAAAGCTCTTATTAATGAGATCGGTGTGTACATAATAGGGGGAGGAGGATCTTATTTATAGAATAAGATTGCTTCCTCCCCAAGCAACCGAATAGGGAAAGACTTAAACCCTAAGCAATCCTCTTATCTCATGTGGGTCCCAATGTGGGCATCCACTTATGATAATAACATCTTATAACACTCCCCCTTGGATGACCACCATTCAATGACAGTTGCCTCATTAAAACCTTGCAAAGGAAAAACCCAGTGGGATAAAAACCAAAGCGAAGGAAAAAGAGTACAACTTTCTACAGGATCATTGACTTGGTGTTGGACGTGCATAATGCTGCCTCGTTAAAACCTTAACTAGGAAAACCCAGTGGGACAAAACCTAGAGAAGGAAAAAGAGTACAGCGCACATATGTCCTGGGTAGCATACTTTAGGATGCCTCCCCCTGATTACTACTCCCCCTGATGATAACATCTTTGTACATAATTAAGCATGTCAATCTCGTATACAATTTCTAAAATACTGAGTTTTGGCAAAACTTCGTAAACTGATCAGCCAGGTTGTTGCTTGAACGAACTTGCTTGACTTCAATCTTGTTATTCTTCTGAAGCTCATGAGTGAGGAAGAACTTTGGAGTAATGTGCTTCGGCTTGTCATCTTTAATGTGTCATTCTTTAATCTGTTGAATACATGCCCCATTGTCTTTGCAAATAATGCTCGGAGTACCTGTACTAAGAGGTAATTGACAAGAACTACATATATGCTGAGTTAAATATTTTTGCCATACACATTCCCCACTGGCTTAAAAATCTCAGCATGGTTAGAATAAGTAGCTATCAATAGTCAATTTAGTAGAATATCAAAAATAATGATATTGACATGAAGAAACATATAACATGTCTATGATCGATCCTTATGAGGATCAGGGATATATCCTGAATCTGTATATCCTACAAAATTTGGTTTCAACCATAAAACGGACATAAATATCATAGCATTTGTTTAATACCAATCCAAAACCTTAGTGCAAAACTATATATGGGAAGCATATTTATAAAGAATAAAAAGCTCATTAGAACTTCTCTCGATCTGCAGGCCGAGATAAAATAGTCAATAGTTTTCTCGAGCTCTTCTGGAGTCTCGATTAGATTTATGTTATTTATGTAAATAACATAAACTTCTACTATTATAAATCCATTTAAGGATTTTATAAACAGGAACAGGCAAATGGGATTGTTTTCATACTCTTCCTTATATAAACATTCACTAAGACGATTGTACCATATTCTTCTGGAATGCTTCAGGCTGTACAATGAACGTCTTACTTATATTGAGTACGTACTCTCTGACTTTGCTTCAGGCAAAGCAAATCCTTCTGGGATTTTCATATATATAACTGTGTATGTTTTCAATCCCAAGTTTCTACAGGAAACCTTATATCACAAGTTTGCCTTTCGTTCATTTCCCTTACAAACACCTATTTGTAACCTACAGGGTTAACACCATTTGGGGTTTGTACTATAGGTTCATATATACCACGTCTATTGAGAGACTGCAATTCCTCAATGGCATCTCTCTATATTGGCCAATATATTCCTTGTCGACATTCATTTATAGAACGTGGTTTTATATCCCAAACAACATTCTTAATTTCCATTGATATTTGAGTAGCTACCGCATATGCAAATGCGTCATTGATGATAATTTCATTTCTATCCCATCTCTCTCTTGAATAATTATAAAGTATAGAGATCTCTTTATTTTATTGGGTACCCATTGCCTCTTCAGGGGCTTCCAGAGTCTCTTCTGGGACTCATGTCTCTTCCGGGACATTAATTTCTTCAGGAAATTTGGAGAGAGTGGATTTTATCATAAACTCTTCGGGAGTATACCTCTTCTGGAGTATGATTGGGATATAATTGCTCATTTCTCCTCTTTTGGGGAGTTGAGTCCTTGAAACCTATAGTTCTATCACGCTTCTGGCGTGTATAGATTCATTTGTTGCCATATTTGGACTTTGTTCTTCAGGAACACTAATTCGTACTTGTCCTATAGGGACATTAATTCGTGCTTGTGTGTTCATAGTCGATACATGTGACCTAGTCACTTTTGCTGTATCATTAAAAGCATCAGGGAATTCGTTTGTAATTAAGTGCACAATTCTCCGTACTTCATTCTCACATTGTGAAGTACATAAATCTAGATGAGATTCAGTGGAAGTATTCCACATTAATTCTCGCCGTTCTTCAGGAACGGATTGTTCTTCAGGAACAAGGTGTTCTTCAGGAACTCCCTTATCTCCCCCTAACGGCGAGAAGACTGTCTCATCAAGATGACAATCAGCAAAAACGAACAATGAATATATCTCCTGTCATTGGGTCTAGATATCCAGTAATTAGGGTGAAGTATAGCCAACATAGAGTCTACGTTCTGAGTTCATGCAGGTCACAAACCTACGATATCAAGCCTTATAAATTTAATAACATGCTTAAGGATGTGTATCCTAGGTTTAATAATATGTGCTAATGGGCGGGATTAGATAGGTTCACAAATGTCACACAATATCCTTTGCGAAAAGGATGGTTAATAGATGGTACTCTAAGGAGTACGTAATAGAAGTATCAACAATTTACCAGAGCATAGGACCCCTAGAATAACAAGCTTCTGGCTTAACTTTGTCGTTTTGCTCATAATCGAATATGATTCGATTTTTAAAGATTGTCTTGTAATATAGCCTTGAAATATAAGGAGAATGCACTTGGCTTTTCTAGTATCAGCTTCTGGCTGTCAATACTAGTAATGATGTGCAAATACCATTAGGTAGACTCTTCAGGAGCATTTAAATATTTGTATGGATACAGCAATGATCGATGCCGTGCACGAATGAAACACTAACTCAGAGAAAAACTTCTGGTTTTTTCAATGTAGTGTGTTTTGTTGCACTGTCTACTGGACAGATATTATTCTCAGCTTCATACATTCCATGAGCCATAGAGCAAGTAATAATAAATTCACATAACTAGGTAATCGCATTGCAAAAATAAAAGTAAGAACAATTAAATAATTCAGCATTCAAAGCAAATATAACATAATATACGGGGGATTAAAAATAAGTCCTAGCACTCAACAAAATATCTAAGAACCGAACTCAATGTTCAAACTCATAAAAGTAGTTGTAGGTCGTCCAGACCATGCTTGGTGGTTCGCCCAATTTCCAAACAAAATGCCTTTTCAATCACCTCTCCTGGGGTGGTTTATTTCATCTCTACGGGAGAACATATTATATCTACCTCTTCTGGAGGGATTTTAATTGACTAATCTGGCATTTATTTCAAGCATTGGGTGTATGACCATCTGCTGGTGATCATCCCTGTCTAATGGGGATATAATGGTGCGGAAAATAAGAGCGTATGCCATATCCTTCAGGGATATTTTACTTCCGACTTTGATAGTATTACCAAGCCTTTTAGAGTGTGTTAAGATCGATTTACTAATAACAATCAAACAAAAATAGAACTTCGGGTTCTCAATATCCGATGACAAAATATAATGAAGAATTGGCCAATCAGAAAGTTAGAACTTCGGGTTCTTAACTGATGAATCAGAACTTCTAGTTCTGTCAATACTTCAGGCTAGTGATAGAACTTCAGGTTCTTAGAACTACTGGTTCTATCAAAGCTTCAGGTTTGAATCACAACTTCTGGTTCTATCAAAACTTCAGGTTTTAATCATGGCCGTTGTATCGATCTACACTACTGCGAATCTTTAGAAATCAAAGCTCCAAGTTTAATTATGAATATGAAACTTCGGGTTCATATTCCAAATCTTAGAACTTCTGGTTTCAGATAATGTATGGATCTTCAGGCCCACGTTATTCATGGGAAATAGAACTTCAGGTTTCATTATACACAACTACTGCTTTGGCAATAACAAATTCATCAAGACTAAAATTTCATATAATCATTAATGATAATTATACCGAAGTAATTATATCAAGCATGCAGTACAATGTTATAAAATATAAAAATAAATGTATATGAGAAACAGAAATAAAATGTAGAACTTCAGGTTCTTAACATTCAATCAAAGATAATAATAAAAATATGATGAAGAATTTAGAAATTGAAGTTTAGAACATTAGGTTCTCAACTTAAGAATCAGAACTTCTGGTTCTGAATTAGAGTGGTTCATAAATCTTTCAGTACAAATTAGAACTTCAGGTTCTAGATTAGGATAATTCATGGATCTTCAGGTCCGAGTTAGAACTTCTGGTTCTAAATTAGAATAATTCATGGATCTTCAGGTCCGAGTTAGAACTTCTGGTTCTAAATTAGAATAATTCATGGATCTTCAAGTCCGAGTTAGAACTTCTGGTTCTAAATTAGAATAATTCATGAATCTTCAGGTCCGAGTTAGAACTTCTGGTTCTAAATTAAAATAACATACAGAACTGCAGGTTCAGGTTATTTATTCGATATAGAACTTCTAGTTCTAAGTATCATATGAAACTTCGAATACGTATTGTAGATCTGAAAACTTCTGGTTTCAGAGTAAAATAAACAACGGATCTTCTGGTCCGGAATTAACGGATCTTCTGGTCCGGATTCAAATGAACTTCTGGTTCATAGATTAAAATAATTTTCGGAACTTCGAGTCCGAATTATTGATTCCATATAGAACTTCTGGTTCTAAATATCGTATGGAACTTCGAATACGTATTGTAGATCTGAAAACTTCTGGTTTCAGAGTAAAACAACCAACGGATCTTCTGGTCCGGAATCGACGGATCTTCTGGTCCGGATTCAAATGAACTTCTGGTTCATATGCTAAAAGAATTTATGGAATCTCGAGTCCGAGTTGTTGATTCCATATAGAACTTTTAGATCTAAATGTCATATGGATCTTCCGGTCCAAATTACTTATATAGAACTTCTGGTTCTATTTATAATTCATGATTTTCAATTTCATCATGATCTCTTTTCGATAAAAGAAAATGAATAATCATCTGATAAATATTTGCAGATCTAAAAGGAATAAAAATAAATGCAAGTGTATGATTATCAAACTAATAAAATCTCATAAAATAAAGAAAAATTACTTAACCTTTGAATAGCCCTCCTTTTGGTACCAATGTGTAGATCTGCTCGCGAGCTTTCCTTAGGCTCAAACGGATCTCAAATCGGACTCCGGATGATCAAGATATCGCAGAAACAAGTTTCTACCATCGATCCGGTCAAATCTGCCTTTGACCGTACGACTCGCTGACGTCAGCAGGCTGACATCAGTCACTGGGCTTTTGGAAATCATGCCTTTACAAACGGGTCGGGTCGACCTATACTTGACCTGGTTCAAGAGAAAACCCTTCTTCCTCTTCGTTTTGATTCTAGGTTCTGGGACAGACCCTGCAACCTTGAGATGGCTGGGCAACTGCGACCTTGAAATCATGCCCTGCGGATCACGCCCTTTCTGCAGTCTCTCACGACAAGATCGACTCCGCTCACCGAATCCAACTGTGCGAGATCTGATGGTGGATCTCTTCGACTTGGGTTCTGATCGCCGCGATCTTCTTCACGTTCTTCCCCTGCGAGATGATCTCCGCCGTCCCTCGCCAGACGGAGCTGCCGAAGTCGTCTATCGCCTGCCCGGCCGACTCGAGCGACTCCTGCCCGACGGAGGCGCCGGTATCAAGGGAGGCGGGGAGGTCCTTGACGGCTCGGGAGGCGGTGTCGCGGATCGCCGCCGTCTCCTTACCGAGGCCGGCGCGGAACTCCTCCAGGTCACGGCGGTTGGGGGGGGGGGTTGCAGTGGCCGCCGCAGTCGGCTAGCAGGCCGTAGCGGCCTCGGATCTGGTCGTGTCGGACCCGACAAATCGGACCGGCATCGGGACGGGCTGCGGAGGAGGTTGGTGGTGTTGACGGGCGGGGCGAGGGCGAGGGCGAAGGCGGCGGCGGCGGCGACATGGCCTTTCTGCCAAATCTCTGCAACTGGTTCGATCGCAGGCTCCCGATCAAAACCAAACCGAAAACACGATCACTTTAATGCCGCCTCTCGACTCCTCTCAGCGGAATCGGACAACCTGTTTCAGAAAACGCCTCGAACGCAACAGAGAAAGAATCGAACGCCGACCGCCGATGGAAACGGCATTTGATGAAGATGGTTTCAAACAGACTCAAATCCATAACCCCACGTTCCACAAATCCAAAACCTCTCATCCTTCAACGAAACTCAAGACCCAGATCCGAAAAACCATTCCTTTATCAAAGAACACAAAGAAGGAAGAAAAACCCAACACTCAGATTCAACTTCCTGAATCCTAAAAAGAAAAATAAAACTATTAGAACTCGTGCTGATAACGTGTTAGAATAGGGAGGGAGAGAAAGAGCTCTTATTAATGAGATCGGTGTGTACATAATAGGGGGAGGAGGATCTTATTTATAGAATAAGATTGCTTCCTCCCCAAGCAACCGAATAGGGAAAGACTTAAACCCTAAGCAATCCTCTTATCTCATGTGGGTCCCAATGTGGGCATCCACCTATGATAATAACATCTTATAACAGTCTCAACATAATTGGTAGACTTATTGGGTGTTACAGGCATTGCTGCCTCTTCTTTGGGAGTCATTTATTTGTTTATTCTTACTTTCCGAAAAAGAAAACGCAGGGCATCATCCATACTTGTCCCATCATACGTGGGCCATATCCGTCAGATCTTCAACTTAACTTCAAGATTATCAGCTCACCAGAATAAAAAAACATCATTCTTCTCACCTTTTTTTAGAAAAGTCATTCTTCTAACTTAAAAATGAATAGGTGATTCTCTTTCAACCACAGAAATTACAAAAGCACTGCATTATTTTCTCAAAAAAAAAAAAGAAAAGAGTACAGCCATGAGCCAGACAATCTATGTACAGTTTTCCCATCCTCCATGTAAGGGGTGGCAATGGCACGGGTGGGACCAAAGCCCTATAGACTTGACCAAACCCATCCCATTTATAAGTCAAACAGTGTCTCAGAAGCAAAGGGGTTAATCCAAACACTTATTTTACACATTGAGCTCGGGTTAGGGCAGGTTCGTGAGTTGAATAGCAAGAATGGACTCCCCAATCTTAATCCATTTATTGAGTACATCACAAATGTCACCCCAAACATAACCCAAAAATTATAATTCAAAATGAAAAGATAAAATGGTCAATCCAACCCACGAATTACTAGGATGGGTTTGGATCTGGTTGATGGTTCAGGTGAGAGATTGCCACCCTACTTCTCTAAGTAGGTCTTGAGACCCCGTGGAATAATGGATTCTTACCCTATAAAAAATATAAACCGCCCTCATTGATACACTTTAATCATTGGTCTGCATTATGATGGGATCTAAAGGATATGCACCTTCCTCTGTCTTGAAATGCCTTGACTATCCAAACAACCTCCAAAGCCACCATGCAAGTTGAGAGCCCGACAGTTGATGCCCGTAACAGCTTAATGGAAATCTTCATGGGCCTGCATTGGTGGAGAAGAACACTGGAGAGGGTGTCCTTGACGAATGAGCAATGTGTTAGGCTTTGTAGATCATGAAGTACATCTATCAGTCCCTGTATTGCTTGAGTATAAGCTCGGACAATGTTGAAGTTGGCATTGGAGAGGAATTTCCTACCACCCTTACATCTCCTTGAAGAACTGCCCTCTAGACAAGTGATTCTCCCCAACACCTATAAATGTTGTCAACCGTCATTTTCATGAATTAGGCTTTTGACAATGTATGATAGATCGAATACTATCTCCTTAAGAAGGTAGGATTAGTTTTAATTCCACATATTTAGATGTTGCTAACCCTCCACCTGGCAGTTGGCCGAGGGAATTTTTGTAAGGGGGGGCCTAGGTCTATAAAATATTGAGTGTATTAATCACCCAAATAGCCCAGGGATTCAGCCTACAAATAAAAGAACAGAAGAAAATAAAGAAAACGAAAAAATGAACGGGTCAATTGGTGCAGGGCCCATAAATAATAAGGTTAGTTCATCAGGCCTGATACAATTTAGCCAACCATTTGAAGTCTGTGCCCAAAAATTCCAACCTAGATCCAACAGACAATTAGGTCCCATCACGTTAGATTCTTTTTTTTTTTTTTTTTTTTTTTGTATAAGGTATGTAGGACGATTGGTCAGAATTTTCCCTTTGAAGACCCAAGGATGGATACCTGGATATGCGCGAAATTAAGTGCTAACGCCACTTTATGACAAGGACATTGGCAAATGCTAAACATTTGATTCACTTTGTTCGGATTGAAGTCCCATCCCTTAAATAAAGCAATGGATAAAGATAATCCCCCGCAAGTTGCTTGAATGCCACCAGTTTACAGCCAACGATTTTTGTTGCATGTAGACTGGACTGGTCATGGTTCATCTATGCAAACTTTGAGCTGAGTAGCAAGCAACGGGCTTGACTAGCCTAAAATATTTGGCACGATTCTTAACAGGATGGGCCGCCTCCAATGTTAGTCTAGAGGCGAGTTTGGTAGCAGTTTTGTGTGGTTGGCCGGGTCTAGTTTGACTTTTGAGTCCGGTCTCTATTGTTGATCGGCGTACATATTCGCTAATAGAATCTAACTAACAAAGACCGCCTAGACCAATTGTAATATTGAAACCACAGTGCAGGACACACTAGAAAATATATCCCACCGTCCATTAAAGCGGGACACCCCTTTCCAACTGAAACTACTGCACAGCAGCCATGGGGCACTAGGAGAAAATTCCCCACCAAATCAAACATGGGGGTTTGGTGCTAACGTGTGCAGAGAGGGTAGACTGATCAAATGTAGGCCCAGCCATATAAGATGACGGTAGACTGATCAAATGTAGGCCCAGCCATATAAGATGACATTTACTTCAGTTATATCGCCGATGGGAATAGCATCCTTGGAACACCTTCCTGGATCATATCTTTAGTATGGTCCACTGGAGAAAGGATTACAGATCTTGAAGAACTCTCCAAAAGAAACATCATCTTGTTCATCTGGTCCACTCATTCCACTGAGTGCTGTTCAGTTCAACTGCAGCAAATCACATCAATGATCTCACAAATGTGGTTCTTCAAAGATTGCTTTCTAAAGATGATGTCAGAATGTACACAACCTTATCAGAAAATGTTCATATTCTTTTTCCGGGATGAGTCATGAGATGCCTTCCACCTGGTAATTGACTTGAGAGAGATAGTTTTCATCTAAGGAAGCCATGTAACTAGGGCTGTCAAAGGGCCGGGCTCGGGCCGGGCTTAGATAAGCCCTTATCCTACCCTCACATGTGCGGGCCGAGACTAACCGAGCAAAGGCTCTCGACTTTTATGGCAAGCCTATAATTTTTAGGCCCTTACCTAACCCTCAAGGGCTAGGGCCGGGCCAGGGCTGAGCCAGGGCCAAAAGAAAGGGGAATTTTTTTTTCTTTAATGGAAATAAATCTTTTATATGCAACAGCCTATGCCACCACCACCAACCAACCTTATACAAACCCTCCTCCTTTGCATGGGCTGGGCACCGGCAATGCAATGCAAAAGGTAGCATGGCGGAGTTAAAAACTTTTTTTTTAAGGTATTGGTGGTGGGATAAAATCATTTTTACAATATAAAACATAAGGTGGATAATAATAATTCTATAAATCATAATAAATATATAACAAATAACAATAATTCTTTTTTAATTATTTAATCTACTTTTAGAATATCTAAAAGATCATCGAATGTATTACTATCATTGTGTTACTGCGTACATATCCAATCTTGTGTGCAAATTAAGACTTCTACAGTCTCAGATTTTAAACAACTCCTATATTGATCAAGTACTCTTCCTCTCATACTAAATGCTGATTCAGAAGCAACTGTAGAAACAGGAATTGCTAAAATATCACAAGCCATCTGGAGATAACTTGATATTTTGTTGAATTAACTTTCCACCAATCCAATATATTGAAATTTTCAAATTTATCCCTTGGCTCCTCCAAATAACAATATAATTCCGATTTTTGCTCTACAACTGTCTAAGTTATTTGTTCCTCAAAAGCTAAAAAATCATCTTCAAACTTATTAGATTTCTTTACCAAATCAACTTTATCCACATTTGACAATGTTTTGGTAGGTGTATCATATACCAAATCATCTTCAAACTCATTGTGTATATTATATATTTTATATTAAAATTTAATAAACAGCGGGCCGGGCCGGGCCCCCTCGGGCCTAATTAGTCAAGCCTAAGCTCGGCTCTCTAGATGCAGGCTTTTAAACATAGAGCCCTACCCTACCCTTAGCCTTTAAATGAAAAAAATAAGCCTTCGTTTTGAGGGCTTTTGCGGGCTGGGGCAGGCCCCCTCTCTAAAGGGCCGGATTGACAGCCCTACATGTAACTAAGATTTTATCCTTAAAACTTGGGATATCCTATCACTATAGATATTGAACAATGGGATATTTCAGATTTGTTGGATTTCAAACAACAGCCACAATCTCTTGGGTTGGGTTAGAAGGGGGAGATTGTGTGATAATCTATAAATGTGTGATATTGCCTTGTTCGATATCTATAGTGGTAGGAAATCACAAGTTTTAAGAGTAAAATAGTTACTTCTCTTTACGAATAGCTATATGGGATTTTCTTTTTGTTGACAATTTTGATGCGAGTGTCAGGTATAAGGATATTCATATGGTAATTATCCCTTATTTTTATACATATTTTCTAATTGTTTCAGTTACCATCATCTATATTCTTATAATATTTTTCAATTTTGGTGATAGTTTGAAAATGTCAAAAAAGATAGATGTTTCGAATTCATGTAGGTGACTCCCACCTAGTTGGCATTAAGGCAGCTTAAAAATCATTAAGCACCATTCAAGAAATGTAGCGTGGGTTCGTCAGGATTAGGCCCATTTAAAATTCAAAAGTGGTCATGCAACTACTAGATTTTCCAATAAAACAATTATTAAAGAAGTATCAGTACGAATAGTTCGACCTTCAAATCGAGATCCTTATTCGGATGGAAGTATTTAATGAAGGGTATTCTAGTAAGATCAATTCTCGTTTCTGAATTTTTCCAGTGGAAATGATTCAGCACAACCTGTTCCATTCTAATTTTGGTTCAGCCGTATGGTTTAGCTCATGCTTTGGGTACGAAAACGCATAATATGTTTATTGACAAGATTTTTAAATAGTGGTTCAGGTGGATGGGGTCTCAACCGATTTACCCCTGGTTTAAAATTCTTGATTTGCAGGATCGGTTTGTGGCTATTTGGCGGGCTATTTGGAGGGTTAAAATGATTTAATCTTCGAGGGGCCGCTTCTTTCCACTCATTTAGGTATATAAATGGAGTTCTATGTATAGCCATTATGTATGTATTTGTTTGCACCATTTATGCATTTGATGCGTATAAGGAGGCGTGAAAACAATGTGAGAATTGGGTAATTTAAGCCCAAAATTTTCACATGTAAAGTGATGGAAAATGTTTATGCAGGTTATTATTATTGTATGCATGCTGCATGCTGCAGTAACCAAATATCATTTTTGAGCAATATTTTTTTTTCAATTTTTTAACTCTTATGGGATCCATTGACAAATTGTTTACTGTTAACGTGGACCACTGTACATTGTATTCTCATTAAATTTAAAGTATTCAAAAATCAATTTTAAAAAACATTAGATTTCAATGTTTTTCTTAAGTGTTTCAACGTGTTGTTGGTGGTCAGTCTATTGGGGTTAGAGCGTTAATTTATCTATTTATTTGATTATTATCAAGTATTGATGATTATTGCATGATACTATTAAAATAAAAAAAGAGGAATCAGCTATTACTATTCAAGTGTTTCTCAAATCAGGTATGGTTTACTATTTTGTAATTTTACGCATAAAATTTTATGCAAATAAAGATTTACTTATGCCATTGTCGCTATGAATATCATTATTTATACTAAACAATATTAAAACATTTGAGCTATACTTGATTTTCTTAACTTAGGCTTAGCACGGGCATTGGTGGGCCTCCTCAAGTAAACATTTAAAGTTATTGATTAAGTTCATAACTGTGTTCAAGGAGGAGATTGGATCAATCTATGGATATAATAATCAAATTTTTATTTTATAATAAATATATTTTCTCCAAAGAATTGCTATATAATACTTTGGATGTGATTTTTACGGTTCTTTTATATGTGGAACTATTTCGGTAAACTCATAATTGATTTTTTAAATTTAAAAATAAAATTAAAATAGACTATAGGTCAAAAATGTAACTTACATTTATATAGGGTTTTTATATATTTTTTTTTATAGTAAAATTTAAAATTTTTCATAATTTATTTTTTAGCCCCAGCTTAATATGGGCCTTGATTGCTAGTATGTCCTAAATGGAAACCTTTTTTCTTTTAAAAACAATCAGCAACGCTAGGATGACATGCCCTGGCATTATTGTTCAAACAATTGCCATAAAGCCCGCACAACTGATAGAAAGCCATATCCCCTCCGGCCAGGCTAGCCCCATTGATTAGGACCAAGTATTAAGTATAGAATGTGCTTCTAAAGCCATTAGTGGGATGTTTTCTTTTCACTTTTCTGCACATTGGATCAATCAAAGACTACAGATTGCAAAAGTGAAACAGCATATAGAAGTGGTTTCCAATCTTGTGACATTAACAATGGGACCCACAACGATACCAACAACATCTCCATCGATTAAAAATATTTTGGGAAGAGACAAATGCTTTTATAAAGGGGCCCAAGAGACCAAGGAGTGAACCCCAGCACAAGCCACAAAGAGGACAGACACTGAGATCGAATTTTGCACAATTGCTTGCTCTCTCCATTTTCACTCTTGCATATGCAGATCTGAGGTTTTTTATTATTATTATTTTCTTACCCATAATAAAAGCAGTGATCATACGTGACCATTGCCATGCACCGAGAGCTTAGGTGGGTTTTATGGTTTGAAGGACCTCTTAGATAATTTTATTGGAAAAATCTTAAAAATAAAACATTAAAGCCGAATTAAATAAAATATTCTTTCAAATTGAGTCACTTTTTCCGATCTTACATATTGGAGAACTCCTTTCCTTTCGTTATGCACCGTTTCATTTCAAGGCTTCAAGTCCTCAGGAAAGTTGTGGTGTTCAAGGGTTTATCAAAAGAAAACACATAATGGTAATGGACTTTATCACATGCTAATAATGCACTAGACAGATTAGTGTTGATCGGAGTATGGTTGCGTCCGAAGCTTTAATTGAATCTGGGCCAATCCATTCTTGCCAAACCAGTTTACTCTCGGCTCCGCTGGTTTGGCCCACTGATATGTCTGTCTGAGGGGATCCGGCATATCCATCTGATGTCACATGATGGCGTAGCTGCTGATGTCATCTTCCCAATAAAGAATCTCCATGGAAACACTTCAGGAGAGCTGCTATTAAAAAAAAAAAACTCTCTACACACAAAAGAGAAGAAAAAAAATTTTAAAAAAAATCAAAATCACCATTTTATCCCCATACATCTCTCTCCCTCCCCCCGCTCTCCTCTCCTTTTTCTCCAGCCAACGATGAAGTCCAGCTGGCAGGAGGGGGGCTCTCCCTCCCTCCCTCTCTCTCCCTCTTCCTTTCCTCTTCCTCTCCTTATTAATGTTCCTCTCCTCTCCCTCCCTCTTCCTCTCTCTTTTCCTCTCCTACTCTCATCTCCTCGCCACCCCGTTCAACCCTACGAGGCCGAACATTAAAGGGGAAAGGAGAGGGAGAAGAATAGAGAAAGGATGAGAAAGAGGAATAAGGAAAGGAAGAGGAAGAGGAAGAGGAGAGGAATAGGGAGAGGAAAAGAGAGGGAGAGAGGGAGGGAGAGAGGTGTGGGGGTAAAATGGTGATTTTAAATTTTTTAAATTTTTTTTTTTATCTTGGGTGTTTAGGGATGAAATTGCTATTTATCAAGCAATTCCCATACTATACAGGTAACATAAATTTATCCAGGCTGCGCTAGTATGAGGTTATTAGTGTGGTTGGCTATTTGTGGTTTTGGTTTGATCTGTGTGGTTGTTGGTGTTTGTCTGTTTGTTTGTCGATGTCTGATTAATTGTGATTTTGCTCGGTTAGCATATATCCCTTTAAAGCAATGAACTGAAGATTTTTTTACAAAAAGCCCCATGTATTTTCAAAAAACCTCAAAAACACCCCTGCATTTTGTGTTTTTACTAAAATACTACTGGACTGACAATCAAAGTGAAGGAAGAGCAGCGGTCATCCCTACTCTTCTCCTCCTTTTATCTATTGCCAATTTTATCCCTTGCGTTTTTTTGAAAGTGGAAATATCTCTTTTAGCCTTCACTTGTTTCTCTTCTCTGAGTATTCTCTCTCAATATATAGAATATCATATAATTTTGATTTGTCTCTCTCTCAATTTTTGACCGATTATGCAAAGTGTCGCATAATTTTCACGGTTGAGATGTTGGATATCCTACATATTCACTGTTTATTTTAGGTTTTCTACATGGATAAAATTATCATTTTCCATCTTCATTTGTTGTACAAAGTACAAACTATAATACATTTGGATTTTTTTAATATTAACACACATGAGATAAAATTTACGTCTTTTACATCTCTATGGTAAAATTTAAAACTTTTAAGTCTTTTAGTGCGCCCTCATATGGTAGGTTTTGATGGTCTTGATGGATATTTTATCTGAAAATTTTAGATGAAACAATTCCAGTTAGGTTTTTTAACATAACATAACATGTGTGCCCATTACAAATCTAACCGGTTTGTTAATAGGGTTCCCAAATGATCCTGGTCGCTCTCTATGCATGAAGCAAGTCAGTTATCCAACACAATATAGGTCAGGCCTAATTTCAAATCACAATATTAAAATTATACAATGCACGGAGGAGTAAAGATAAATGTTGAACCGTGGAAGAAATATCAATTGATTGGTCTTTACAATACTACCCCCACTGATGATGAGCTCAGCAATGACCATAAACTAAAAATTGCACAATTGGTGCAGTTCCAACCTTCTATATTCCATGGCTCTGTTTACTTGTCAATGAAATCTAAAAACAATGCCTCCAAAGTCCAGACAAAAAAGTACAATCGATCATTTATTTAGAATCGTCATTGGGACAACTTACTAAAGACTTTAAATTTGATCAAAATAAATATTTTTCTGTTTAATTTCACCCCAGCAAGAGTTGGAGTGGCACCACAATGAGCACGTGTAAAACACATGAACTCTGTAATTTTAAAAACTTCTATATAAATGTTTCCTCTTTTGTATGGGGTAATCGCCAAATTCAATAAAAGTTTGGCACACCATTATTAAAACACTTAAATATAGTAATATAAATTAAAAAAAAATCACTTCCATTATGCTTTGATCCATCTAATCGAAGGCCCCGTCTTAATAGAAAGAAGTTTCACTCCAACTTCTTTCAGGTTGACATTGTGGAAAATGCAGAGAAAAAAAAACTCACACTTATTAT
Organism: Sextonia rubra; assembly: GCA_037013555.1. Lineage (NCBI taxonomy): Eukaryota > Viridiplantae > Streptophyta > Magnoliopsida > Laurales > Lauraceae > Sextonia > Sextonia rubra. The sequence goes on from JASUAD010000018.1 coordinate 38,120,571, forward strand.
TACCAGCCTTATAAATTCATCAGCTCCACCTCTAAAATATATTTTATCCAAGATCTTTCTTTCATTTTTTTTTTTTTTTTTTGTTGATCGGTAAGATCTTCCATGTTGTTAGTCCCACAGAAGGTTCATTAAATGCCCAGCACTAGTTAGAAATCCAATTTGGGTGAGGTCAAGCCCAAACTCACACTGCCCGATCTGACCCAGAATGAATTTTCTTAATTGTTGCTCAATTTGAGCAGTGGGTTTGTGCTCAATTTTGAATCTTGTATCCAATTCAGGTAAGGTTGAGCGTGGGCAAGGACCTGAATTTGACTTGAGTATCCTATCTTGTTCATCAAAAATCTTCATCCACGAACAGATCACATGTTGTGCTTAAGCCGTAAATCTTATAAGGCCCACTTGAATGCAAGACTCTTTACAGTTAAGAGGTCATGCAAAAAATTAGTTCTTATTATGACAACCTTAAAATTTAGTCCACCCACAGCCCGTGTGGGAAAAAGGCCTCATAGGATCTTGATTTTAAAATTTAATGATCTCTTAATCATAGATTTTCTTTTGAAACTCAAATAAAAGGTCTTATTTACCTTAAAAAAATGTTGGATGACCATTAAAGTAGGCATGACACCACATTATAGAGGGATAATCACGTGATAAGAGTTACTCTTTTAAAAAAGTGAAGATTAAAAGAGACATTTTGAATGCAAGGGATAAAATTGGTAATAGATAAACAGAAGAGGAGTAGGAATGACAGTTACTCTCCCTTCACTTTGACTGTCAATCCATGCATGTTTTAGTAAAAAACACAAAAATGCAGGCATGTTTTTTGAGGTTTTCTGAAAAAATAGGCCCTTTTGTGACCAACTCTAAACTGAAATTGAAAAAAACTAAGCAGGGAGAAGAACAAAAAGGGCTAAAGAAAATTGCAATACAAGATGGCAAGTGAGAACAACAGGCCAAGTGTCATCCTGAGTCAGCCCCTAGTTTCAGAACTCGATTCAGCTGAGTTTGTATAGGAAGACGGGCACTTGAGTGCCCGACAAGGTTCTTCATCCCGGCGCCGTCATCGGAGGAGCAGCCATCAGCGGAGAACTTAATCTCCGATCTCACAAATTTGGGGAATTTCTCCCCTCTTCCTTATCAAAGATGTTGGATTTATGTCTTGTGGCTTGGGTTAACCGGATAAAAAGATTGCGCCGTTGGTGTAATGTCTTGTGGCTTGGGTTAACTGGATAAAAAGATTGCGTCGTTGGTGTAATGATGCACTTGTCATTAAAGTACGTAAAGACATTGTCGATATTATCTTCCGATGGCTCGAGTTGCAGAATTTAACCTGAGTGGATATTGTTGGATTTATGTCTTATATTTCAGTTTAACCAAATGGGTCCAGTCGGTTAGCCAAAGATCGGATTAAGGTCATGGATATTTTGGTAATTATACTGGAGTTTTCTTAAGGACTATAAAAGCATAAATTATATATTAATATAATCTGTAATTCTAAATCTTGCGTTGAAGAGAGTGACTTTTTTTGCCTATGATGTTTCCACACCATGTAAGAGAAACAATGAGAGCATGAGTGTCTCTATTGTATGCCTTTGCTTAGTATAGTGAAAATGATATCATCTCTATGCCTGTAGATGTAGCCTTAGTTTGGATAAACTACATAAATTCTTTGTATTTTTTCTTTTGTGTGACTTAATTATTGATTATGGATAGTTTTTATTGTACTGCTTTTTCCAATAGAAGAAAACTGAGTGATGGTATGCGTGAGGACAGGAGGTACGCGTGAGAACAGGAGGTAGGGAGGGAAGAGGGTGTTAGGACTGGTGGTGATTCTGCTGTGTATTGAGATAAAAGTGCATATTTGGAAGAAGAAGAGAAAGGAGAGAAGGGGTTTGAAAGATGGAGGAGAGGAAGGGCTGAGTTGATTGTTCTTCCTTTTATAAAAAGCCCGCTGTTAGAATTTATAATTATTTTTAAATCCTACAAGCGGGCTGCTTGGTGACTGTATACCAACATGGCCTAGCTGCACGCGTGGTGCACGCGTAATCATTTTAGCTTTCATCTTAGCTTTCATTATTAACCCAGTCAGACTATAGACGCGACTAAGGATCTGGACTCGAACTTTCACTTTAGCTTTTTGGGTGATGTGATCTTTTGTTGATGAGTTCGGGTCCGCTGCTCCCACGCGTAATCATTTTTAATCTCTTCCACCGACGACAAACACCAACTAGTGCGATTTCCTCTCAGGTCTTGAAGTAATCCAAAGTGAAAAAGAGTAGAAATCTACAATGGCACCCACAAATGAAATGGGAACCTCCATACTTTGTTTGTTGGCATTTGGCCGTAGATTGTAATTCAAAATCTTACTTTAATTTGAGTTTGTCCCACCATTGAATGACCATTTATTATAAGTATGGTAATGGTAGCGATAATGCATATGATTATGTTCATCCTTTTTTTAAGGAAACGCTGAGTCAAGGGTCCAATTCAGCCTAGGTGACTTGGACCCACGGATTCTCTCTGTCCTGCCTTTTTTATTTTTTTAAAGAAAAGTACTAGCCTTTGGTGACGCATCTGTCGTCTTTCCTCCTTCCCCACTTCCGGTGGTGGAGAAAAGCTAAAAAGCAATACTCCTCTCCTCAGCAAGTAGTCTGTACACTCTACATGCTTTGACAAAAATAAAAGTAAAACATATATAAAGAAGGAGAGAGACTGGGAGGGAATATACATCCGACTCGTCCGACTCGGTGCCGAGTATGTGACTGAGTCCCTTTTTTCTATTAACGCCCCAAGTAAAAGATGGAAGGCAATTGGGGGATAAATACACCTCTTTCTTTACTTAAGTGAAGAAAAGAAGAGACTAGGTAGTCCACAAAAATAATTCAGCCAAGAGAAGAAGATGGATGTCTCGCTCCACAGAGCTGCAAGGGAAGGCAACATGGCGCTTCTAATGAGTGTTCTGAGAGTGACAGTGGACAACCCTCCTACAGACCTCACTCGCTGTCTAACTCCTCAGAAGAACACAGCCCTCCACATCGCAGCTGCATTCGGCCATGACCAAATCATGTTGGAGCTGATCAAACGTGAGCCATCACTCATTTCTCAGCCCAACTCCAGTGGCGACACTCCACTTCACGTTGCCGCTAAGCTTGGGAATTATACCTCCTACAGAATTTTTTGTTTTCTAAAACCCACTGTGGAGGAAGGACTTGACCTGTGGCGCAAGGCATTGAGGATGAAAAACTTGGACGGCTATACACCAATTCACGTGGCGCTAAGGAAGAGACACGACGAAGTGGCACTTCTCTTTATGGAAGTGGCTGGTGATATTGAGGCAACGGATGATGTTAGCGGCTCTGGCGAGAGTTTGCTTTACCTGGCTTCCGAGGCCGGTCTATTGCCTGTTGTACGGTCGATATGTCGCAGGGACCGCTCCAGCACCTTCAGCACTCGTGGGCCTGGGCGCCAGAATCCTTTGCATATCGCTGTAATTACCGGTAATTATGGTACGTTTCTGAGCTCTTTTTTTTCCTTTCCAAAAAACAGAAAAAAAAAATCGTTGGGTGCAAGTCCTCAATCACCTGTTGTCTGTTGGTAACAGATTCTTATTATTATCACTTGGCTTAGCCCTAATTAACCTTAATCCGACGTTCAATCTATCTTGACAATTCAGCAAATCGCTTTACATATCCTTGGGATATATATTCCATCACACAACTGGTGTTGTAATTGTGCACTGACAAATGTTATATGCAAGATAGAGATTAGACAGCACTCAATGTTTCCCTCATTTCCGACTGTGTCATACAGATGTCAAAGCCTAAGAACCATCAAAGCATCATCCATGACCCTCAATAGGGGCATTTGCGTTTAATTTATTTTTCATTTTCTCTATTATTTTAAATTTACTCTATATATAAAACTTTCTACTCTAGTACTAAAAAGACAACATAAATTAACATTTCCTAGGAGAATAAACCAATAACTACATAAGAGAAGCAAGAGATCTGTCAAAATGCCAACTTCCTAGGACTCCCTCTTTTCCACCTTCCTAGCAGCAGCTCCTCTGTTTAGAAGCATTCCGTCAAAATGCCAAACTCTACAAACCTCCTGTCAGTTCACTACGAATGCAATACAAAATGGGGGTAATGGAACACACAAACATTGTTTCCCTAAACATTCAAGTCATTGACATTCCAATAAACAACACAAATCTTTAAAATCATTGACATTCCAATAAACCACACAAATCTTTAAAAAAAAGAAAAAAGAAAAAAGGAAAAACAAAGTCATACTAATAATACATACAGTCAACTATAGAAAAAAAAATATAAGATAAGTAATTGAAGAATTCATCAATTAGCCACCACAAGGTGTACTGCATTGGTCTTTTGATATAAAGAGACAGGTAGAATATGAAAGAAAAATAACCTGGTACTCCATGAATTTCTCTGCGTGTTGTTATTCCCTTATACTAGCCTCTATGAAGAACCTGGAAATGACAAGGGTTACGTTGGTTTAAATAACAATGGAATGTAGAAATATAGTTTCAAGTGAGACTGGTTTCTATCAAGTACTTGTCAAGGCGTGTAAGGGCAACATTGTCCCTTGCTCAAAAATATTTTTTCGTTGTAAATTACTTATGGTGGCGAAATTCTTTCGTTGCCGTTTCGTCATCGTTGTCCCGTCTCTAAAGTTATTTCGCGATGAAATATGGTTTCATCGCCGTAGTGTCGCAATTCGCAATATCTTATTTTGTCATCAAATATACCAAAATTTTGTTGCTATTTACTATATTTCGTCATAAAAAGCACATAAAAAGATAATAAAAAACTGATTAGTGACAATTATTTTGTTGCTAAAAGTGTTTCTATCGTCGTAAAAAGCATATAAAGAAATAATTTCGTCCCTAAAAGTGTTTTTATTGTCACTAAAAGTATTTTTAAAAATGATAAAGATTTTTCTTAGCAACAAACTATTTCATCGCTAAAAGGAATTATTTTTAAAATATTATTTTAAAATTTGCTCCTACCTCTTTCTCTCCAGCCCCTCTCTCTCCTCCTCCCCTCTCTCTCTTCTACCCTCCCCCACTTTATTTTCTTTCTCCTCTCCTCCCCTCCCCTCCCCTTTCTCTCCCTCTATTTCTCTCTTTTCCTCCCTCCCCCTTTTTGTTCTCTCTCCTCTCTCCCTCTGTCTCTCTCTCCCTCTCCATCTCTACTCTCTCTCTCCTTCCCTCTCCCTCCCTCGCTCTCTCTCCCTGCCCATCTTTATTCTCTCTCTATCTACTTCCCTTTCCCTACCTCTCTCTCCCTCTCTCTCCCTCACTCCCCATCTCTATTCTCTCTCTCTCCTTCCCTCACTCCCCATATCTATTATCTTTCTATCTCCTGCCCTTTCCCTACCTCTCTCTCTCCCCCCTCCCCATCTCTATTCTCTCTTTCTCTCTCCTTCCATCTCCCTACACCTCTCTCTCTCTCCTTCCCTCCCTCTCTCTCCCTCTCTCTCTCCTTCCATCTCCCTACCTCCCTCTCTCCCTCTCCCTTCCTTCCATCTCCTCTCTCATCCTCCCCATCTTGATCCCAGCAATTTTCACTGGAATAATGTGCCAAAAAGGCACTTTTTTTTTCTTTTGTATTTTCTATAATTAGCAATAAAATAAGAGTTTCGTCGCAAATTCAATAATTATTAACAACGAAAATAGATATTTGTCGCTGAGAGTATGATCTTTGGCGACGAAATGCTATTTTGTAGCTGATTCTGAATCAACAGCGATAAAATATTGATTCGTCGCCAAATTTCATTGTGAATAAGGCCATTTTTTGTAGTGCCTATTGAAGTAGGCAAACAAGAAATGATACATATATGGAATGTTGTATTCCATGCTAATTTGAGTTGCAACAGAACAAATCAATTAGAGTGTAATATATAAGGATAATAGCTGAAAAAACACACACTAAGAATTCACAAGAATATGGACTAAAAAAATAGAAATCCAGATAGTCATAAATCAAAGCATAGATATGAAATATGAAAAACAATGCAAGAAACGGTCTTCAAAGAATAATCTAAAGAATTTGTCAGAGGCACTAGAAGAGTACGTAGAGGTGACAATGGGTCTGGTTTAACTGGGGTATGTAGAAGTGACAATGGGTCTGATTTAAATGGGGATTATCTCAACCCCACCTATCAGGGGCGGGTTTTGTAGTGTATAGGTAGGGTTTGGGAGGAAACAATTTTCCATACATTAACCTGGGTCAGTTAAGGAAGTGTTTGGCTGTTTGGGTGCATCAACCCAACCAGCCCTACATATCTTTAAAAGTAGTCTTTCTTATTTATCAAATCGACATTCCTTGTTGTCCCTCTACTTCATGTGTTTAAGTCCCTAGGTCCTCTTACCAAAAACAAAAAAAGGTCCCTAAGTCCATCGGCTCTTCTCTACAACCCAACATTCTTGGTAAAGTTTCAATTTTAACCTTTATTATGGGAAAATATGGGCCTACTTGTTGACATTAGAATACAGGGAAATTAAATACACACAATTCATACCATAAGTTGTTAAAAACAAAATATCAAAGGTGACTTGTCAAATATAAGCAGAAAATAGCCTTTCATTTTAGGGAAATAGAATTAAAACAAGATAGAAATATAATTAACCGGGGGGGGGGGGGTGGGTAATCCTCCCCTATCTTCTTTTGATTTTATTGCCCTAAAAGAATGCTTATTTGATGTTCATTTTTAAAAAGACAGTTGTGATATATATTTTTTATCATTTATGTTATGAATCCTATGTAATCAATTCCTATGTATTATAATGCAAAAGGCAGACCCCGACAAAAGGATAATGAGGATTTGTATTTCAAAACATATTATTGAAAATAAGAAAGGAATAAGAAAAAGGCTTAAGATGATTAGGATTTTTGAACTTCAAAGGTTTTAGATCTCCCTATTAACTAATTAAATCATGTCTAGGACAGTAGATTATGTGAGATGATGAGGAATGATTTTTACTCAAAATTGACAATAAGGAGATTGTGTGAGATTACTGTGAAGTTGAATTTTAAGAGTCCAAAACAAAGAAAAGATTAATATAAGAAATCATGGACTACAACAATTATAATATATGAAATAGATAGGATTTGATTTTGCAATTGAACTCTAATTATGCAATTAATTGAAAAAATTGGAGCTCAACTCCGATGTTAATTTTGAATTGATTTTAACTTGCAGGAGAGATTTCGAAGATTTGAGAAAATTTTTTATTTTGGCCATCAAATAAATAGGCTAATGTAAGAGGAATTTCCTTTTTCAGATTTCAATTTTTCAAGGTCTCTAGTCAATCAATCTATATTTAAATTTTCTTATCTATGGGTGTTCTTGGATCAAGCCAGCCTGAGCCTTTGTCCGGTCCATAGTTATCAATTTCATTTTGTTTTGGCTGAAATGGCCAAAATTTTTCATGGCCTAAACGAAATACATGTTAAAACTTTTCGTTTTGACCTTCAGTCAATTTCAGCCATATCGGTCCATTTTGGCCAAAATTTCAGCTCAGCAAATTCTAGGTTTTGGCCAAAATGATTTTTGACTTTTTATACATATATTTAATTTGTATTTCTTATATATTCTCAAAATGTAATTATAAAAAGTTTTACTACAATGGATGAAATTTATAATTATTTTTTTATTTTTTTTTTCTTCATATATATTGTTTCTTTTTATATCTAGAAATGTAATTTCGAAAAGTTAAATTGAAATTCCGAATTGGGCAAAATATTTTATTTTGGAGGTCAAACCAAAATAGAGTTCGAAACGATATTAACAACTATGATCCGGCTCAGATTGTTTTTACCAGGGCTTAGACCTTAAGTTTGAATAATCTAGCTGGGCTTTGATTTTTCAGCAATGCCCGTTTAATAGATGGGTCAGGCTTTGATTGAATGGTAGAGAGACCAATCCTAGCCTAGCCTGACTAGTCGAGCTTTGATTAAATGGGTTTTCATGAGTTTATTTGTTTTCTCTAAGTTATTTTTATTATAGGATTGTTTATCGTCTTTGTTTTCATGTTGTTTTATCAAATTTTATTTTTTATTATCGGTTTATTCTTTTGATTCCAAAAGAATGTTTAAAGTAAAACATTAAACTCATTTCAAACAAATTAAACTGCTTTCATTTTGAAATTTACCAATTATTTTTTGCTATTATTACAGAGATTTTAGTTTTATTTAAAATTTTTTTTGCCTTAATATGATTTAGACTATACATTATTTAAGATTTTTATTCTTTTTTATTATAAATTATATCACGTGCGTGTTTTGTTATTCTAGTAAGGAAACAATAAAATAAAGGAAATGAAAATTGGATTTAAATTGAAATTGAAATCAAGACAAAATGGAGAGACAATTTCACAAAATTGAAACTCAATTTTAAAATCTACCTTAGTTAGATTTGATAAACTTTCATGTATAATAAATGACTTAACCTATGTAATCTGCCTCAAATTAGGAAACCTAACCACATCGTTAATGGGAAATCTATTCTTATCATAACTATATAAGCCATAAAATAGAAACTATAATCACAACATTAGATTAATATAACCCAAATCTAGTCGAATCTAATATAAGATAAATGCATCCTTTCCATGTCCATGCCAATATTAACTAATTAGATCATATGAAATGGATGGATGATAGAAACAACTAATGTGGATGAGATGTCATGAGATTATAAAGATGCATCAAGGTCTAATGATCAAAGCAAAAAAATTTAAACCAATTCATAAAATAAATGATCCTTTAATGGACTGTTGTCACCCCATTCCATCTCGATTTCCATGATACTAGTTTTCTCTAAATCTTTTCTTTCTCTCCTTACTTCAAGATTTCTTATGAGGCAGAATATTTTTAATGACGGTGAGATGACAAAAAATAGGGTCTTGGTGGTATTAATAGGGTACAAAAAAGAGCGAGGGAGGGTTGTTGGGACGCTATTTCACTAGATCCTTAATTAGAAAGTTATGAGAAAATGATAGTTTAGAAGGTGTTTGGGTACAAGTAGAATGAAATATGAGTATATTTAAATACTGATAAAATTTTTTATAGATTTTAATATTGATATATTATAATACTGAACGTTTGGTGGCTTTTGAGATATTATATTATGTTAGAATCTGTAAGTTTTATAGGGTATCAAATTTCTAGATTGTAAGATAAACAATATGCAGTGGAATAATAAAAGAAAACTTGCAAGCAAAAAGCAATCAACCACACAAGCAGAAGAAACACAAATTTTTACCTGGAAACTCTAATGAAAAAAAAAAAACCACGAGTTACACCGAACTAATCAAGCATTAATTTCGAGTAGTTACAAAATACACTCACAACACCTATATGGTCAGTCCCTTGACCACAGGATGTAGTTTTCCTTACAAGAATCCATGACACGACTCGACTCTTCATTTCCTACTTCCCGCGCTTGATCCAAAAACCTTGATTGCACAAGATGATCAATTTTCCACAAGGAAGTACAAGCAACAAAATTCTAGAATTTAAAGCTTCAGCCATTCTCTCAAATGGAAGCTCTAGAGAAGATGGATAATCTCCAAAGAGTATTTTCAACTTAGAATTATGAGATTTATACTTTAAGGCTGTGAGAGAAATGCTTTTTATAAGTTACAACTCATGCCTCATTAAGATAACCCTTGTAGAACTTAACTTACTAAACCTGACACAAAAAGGAAACAATTCAAAAACAAGAAAGTGGGTTTTTGCCGCATGCTCGTTTGAGCGTAGGTAAGCCTTTGCCCGAACACATGTTTCGTGCATCTAGTTATTTGTGATCCGTTTGTTAGGCTTGAGCGTGGTTTTCATGGGCTTGAGCGTAGTTGCTTCTGTCTAGGCCCGTTCAAGCGTGTGAGCGTGCCCACTAGAGTGTATGCTCTGTCTTCTAATTTCTTCAATGCATCTACTCTCGCAATGCGCACTACAGTCCATTCTAAATAATATAAAATACAAATCAATGGATTCAAGTTTTGTCCAACACATGAATTTGCCAACATAAAAAAATCATTATAGAATCTACAATATTTACCCCTCCCTTAAAGAAATCAATATCCACAAGTTATGCAATAAAGCTCTTTGGTCTGAGATTTTCTATTTTTATCAGAAAAAATTGTGCCGTAAAGCTCTTTGGTCTGAGATTTTCTATTTTTATTAGCCTTACTAACTGTCATTATGAATCGTCTAATATCTGATTTTCCATTTCTATTTTTATCAGGCTCACTAATTGTCATCATGAATCGTCTGATATTTGATTTTCCACTAAAAGGACTTTCTTAGAACATCAATTTTGTCATTCAATTTGCATTTCGAAATCCTCTAGCGGTATAGTGATTAATTCCTCTTAATGGTCTAGTTGCTATAAAAAGATCATTTTACTTTGATTTCCCTTTTTCAAAGGATTTCATCTATTTATTGCTTAAGTGTAATGTTTCGGTATCCTTTTTTGATTCTATCAGTTGTTTTTACATCTCAAATATCCACAAAGGCATTTTACAAAGTTCATGTCTGCCAGCCAAATCCCCAAGGATATCTCACTGAGTTTCCTTAAGAATTTAGAAACTCTACATTTGGCATTGTAAATTATAATGGATTGATCTGGCCAGTGAAAAGTCCTCATATTTGAAGACTTTTGGATCTTAGCCCCTCACATTAGGTTTCAAAATCTTCATATTCGTACATGTATGCACCTATACTATTTTCTCAGCCATGCGCACCGATATCCATTGAATGAAAATTATTTTGCAATGAGTTCTCAAATCTTTGGCAGTGAGGAATCCTCAAATATAAAATTCCCAATGGATTCTTCCACTATAACTGCATGCTTTCTTGCTTTTCTGTCATTTTTAAGAGGAGTAAGGTCGTCATGAGAGCGGAAGGCAAAGTGTAAAATGGTGTTTATATGTGTATGTGTGTGTGCGGATTGGAGAGGGGTTTTCTCAGAAAACCATTATTTAGAAAAATGTTTTGGTTGACGACATTTATGCCTTTTGTGGATTAAACCTCTAGTGGCCATACTTTTTTGATCTGTTCGTTGGATTCTGGTAATTTTTATACTAATTGATAGCTACCAATAGATGCTATATAGATGCAAACAATCAGAAGTTGAAAACAAGTGTGGACAAAATCGAATTAGTGGGACTGATCTTCGTTTAATACAAAACAATTAAATCTTACCGTGGCCATTGGATATTTAATTTAAGGAAATGTTAAAAAAGACACTTTGCCCTTCCCTGGCCATTAAATTGGAGAGTTCAGCAAATGGCTAGATACAAAGCCTCTTCTTGTATCTGAGCCACTTAGTGGGCACTCAAACTCTACCTTGTGTCATATGCAAGGATTATTACAAAATGTAATGTTCTCTGCTTAACTCCGACAGAGAGGTTCCTTATTTAATGCACTGATTGTCACATGCTGGTTACAACCAAGTAAAGGATGAGAAGCGAAAGAGATCAGACAGGTGGAAAAGAAAGACGAGAGAGAAGTGTGATAGGAAAGAGATGGTTGTAACAGTGCATTGGCTATGAGGCAGACAGTTGTATCTGTGTAAGCATGTCATCCTCTGTATAAGCAAGTCTTCTAGGGAGCAGAAAGGGCATGTAAAAAGATTGATTGATGAATTCCTTTTATACCCTACTGTAAAACGATGCAGAGGATTTGACTGCAGCAACTGCTGAACTCTAGCCGCCCCATTTTACTTTTTGTATTAGCTTTATCCAAACTAGGCTCTCTGGAGTCCAGGCGCTAAACATGGATGGTCAGAGCCAGAGGAGGCTTGTATGGATAAACATGGCCCACCTTGTGATTACTTATGGAGTGATTTTAGTATTTTATCCTCATTTTTCCTCGAATTGATGACAGATATCGTGACGGATTTGATGAGGCATTTCCCTGATTTGATAAAAGAAGCAGATGGCTTTGGGAAGACAGCTTTGCACTATGCATCTACCATCGGCAACTATGATGATGATGGCAGACGAATAAAGATCCTTGAAGTCTTGATAAAAGCCGACCCTTCTCTTGCTTACAAATCGGACAACGATGGCAATTATCCACTTCTCATCGCCACGTTAAAAGCCCCTTTTGCAGCTATTGAAATTATACTTGAACACTGCCCTGATTCGGCTGAGCTGGTCGCTAGAAACGGACAAAATGCATTTCACCTTGCGGTGATGAACAACAGAGAATCCACACTTGGCTCTCTGATAAAGCGGCCGGAGTTTAAAATGCAAATCAACCAGCCTGACAAGGGTGGAAATACACCAATGCATCTAGCCACTCAGAACAATTTTGATAAGATCGCGGAGCTGTTGTTGACATGTGAGGGCTTGGACTTGACACCCACAAATCAACATGGCTTTACTGCTATGGATATTTGTGGTTACACGCCAAATCAGGTATTCAATGTTGATATTATGCCCAGGAAAAATAGAAACTCAAGGGCCAGTACGCCGATTAATTGTGTTATATATAACGAGGGATATCTTTTGTTTGGTTTCATTTTTATAGGGAATTATAAAAACAGCAGACAATTTAATTATAGGTTTCAATAAATTCTTTCCACACAAGGATTTATTGTCACGGACTCACGGCCATAAGATCGTAGTACAAAAGAGTTGGAATTTAATTTATATCCACTTTTTCTACAGGATTCAAATCTGAATCTGAATTTCGCATGGATCTTAAGAAGGAACTGCTGTCAAGATCTGAGTTTGCTAGATTTTTTAGACGAAAAGAAAGTATGAACTTTTGGGAGACGACCCTCTTTAAGGGTCTCAATAATGGAAAATACGGATGGGGGTACAACCTTGAATCCTATTAAACCAAGGTTTTCTTCTTCCCTAGCAATGGGTTAACTTCACTTAGATAAAAGTTAGTTCCACCATTACATCGAGAAGTTTGAATTTTAGAGGTGGGTTGTGATGTGATGGATTTAAATGAGAAACATAGCATCCAAATGTCAGGTTCCCTCAGTCCAAACCACCAAGTTGAATGTTTATATACATAACTAATTCAAAGAAAATCACCCTATAGCCTTTAGGATCCTTTAATAAATTCTAAAACTGAAAAATGTCCGTTTGAGCATCGCCCTTGAAAAGTTCCAATATCAGAGTTTTTGACTAGAATCTTAGAGATATTAAAATTCATGATAAAACAGTTTTTTATATTCTTCCTATCTGGGGGACCTCAAATCATTAATATATTTGTTATGCCTGTTAATTTCAGCGATTGATCCATGACAAATTGAAAGGGCACGGAGCAGTTCCCAGTCGCCAACGATGGGAGGAGATGTTACTCATGCCTCCACCTCCACCTCCATCTCCATCTCCACAGGCACCCGATCATTAGCTGTAATATTCCGACCCCAAAATCTAGGTTTTATTTGCTAATCTTTTATGCTTATTGCTAATTAATGCTATTTTAATCTTAATTACTGATGGAATTGGTAGGATCCTACTCTTGATTAGGTAGCTTTGAGGACCAATTTGTAATCTAACTAGTTTAACTTCACATTATCTCATTAATCATGATACTATTATTCATTAGTGGATCCATTTCATTTTAGGCCAAAGTCACCTATATGGGGTCTCTTATGATCTTTTAGTAAATAACATAAGCCTAATGAACTTATTAGTAAATATCCAAAGTTCTAGCAACCCTAGCTCTATATATGACACACTACCCAAAGCTAGAGGCTCCTTATGCCCATTAGCTAAAACCCTAGCTCCCATCTCCATCTTCCTTCCTCCTTCCTCTCTAGCCATTAGAAGCTAGTTTCATCTTCTTCTCCATGTTCTTTTTTTCCCCCTTTGGTGTTTGTTTGGAGAAATAAGGGCATCTTCACCTTTTTGTACAACTTTTAAGGTAAGAAACCCAACTCATATGAATATTTGTGCCTATTTGAATAATGTAGAGTGTTTTTCTAGCTTGTCACTCATCATATCACCTTTTCATGACATTCATCTCATCATTCATCTCTTTTTCATATCATTTTCATATTAGGGGTTTACTTGAGCTAGAGATTTGGGGGTTGCACTCTAAAAAGTTTTGCATTTGGACTTTTGGAGCATCCAAAGCAAGTTTAAGGAAGTAGTAACATACATGGTTGCATTTAAGTTTAATTCCTTGATATTTTTATATTTAAGTGTGTTAGCACAGCTCATCCTCTTCTTGTTTTCATAAATGAGGATGTCATGGTGGGTGAAATAGATTTTAAATTGAATAAATGAAGGTTAGGATTAAATGATTTGGAATGGGGTTGAATCGATATAGATTCAGGGTACTATTGCAAGTATTAATGTAAGTGGAAGTGTAGGACTAAAAGTGTAGAAATTCAGATCTGAAACAGAGCTGCAAATCTAGGTCTCGAGCCTGCGGGCTCGAACGGATCCAGGCATGGTCTAGTGCACACTCAAATTTGTCGAGTGTGCGACCTATAAAGTATGTAAGGCTCAAGCTTATGCTCATTTATACTCAAGCGTACTAGTCTCTGTGAGACTGCTCAAGTGCATACCCAAATTACTATTTTTAATTATTAAACTATTATTTATTTATTATTCCAATTTCCATCTTAATTGGAATTGGTATACCGGACCTTTCACTAGGTACATTTAGACTTGACCCATGGTCAAGTGTTACCTTTGATTTATTAGATGAACCCTATGAATATGTAGGACCTTATCACTTGGAACTGTTATACTTTAAATATTGTCCAATGAAATCAAATGAGGTAACAAGGAAAGTATTAGTTGTCACTCATCCTTGTTAGATGATCCGGTTCGTTCTAATGTTGTGCCTTTCGTATATGGGTATAAGGAGCCCGGTGTCTAGATTCATACACATTGCGATACCAAAATTTCAGTAACACATGGCATGGGGATTCTTAAGGTCATTTAATCAGTATATTATTAATTCTATTTGAAATAACATGTTTACTATACTACTTGGCTATTTTTTATTGAGTTGTTGTACTCAGGTGTTACCCTTGGTGTTGTAGGACTCGATCCATGTACAGACCTAATTATCGTTGCATTCCTGGAGGTTGCCATAGCGATACTTTTAGGATTAGATGAGTGAGGACCGAATAAAGTCTTCTACTAATCATCTATCTGTAGAGTGACATGGGTCTTGTTGGGTATTTAAGATTTGAGTTATGATATCTCGTTTTGTCACATCATCATGGCTTTCGACTTAATTTATGCTTATTTCATTTTGAGGATATGTATTACACTTTCTATCTATTACCATTATGTATTTTCGTGCTTTATCATTTTATATGCACTCAGTCATGTAGTTTATGGTTGGGATTATGCTCGTTTTGATAACTCTTTAAGTAGTTTAATTATGGAATATTTAGATGCGTATTTATTTAGGCTCTTATACTATCACAGGGTGTTCATTGGGTGCACTCAGCACTAAGTTTTACAGTTAAATTTGAATCTCCATATATTTTGGATCTTACGCACATATGCGAATTGTGAAAATCCCTTTGTAGTGGAAATTCCTTTGTAGTGGTCCACGTTTGCCCTAACGCAGCCTAAATTACTGTGAAATTATGCGTGCCAAGTTATGGGCCAATCCGTAATGACTTAATTTGGGTCCGGCCATTTTAAATACACTGTTAATTGTAACAACTCTTGTTACTATGTGAGTTTTGCTGCCGCTTTCACTATGCCAGGCGGATGCAAGAATGACGAAGTGGGAGAAGGCCTACCTGTCTTTTTTAAAAATGCAGCACTCGTAACCTTTTTGTTTTCAGGTACTCTTGCCTTTTGCAACTCCATGGACACGACTATTCTTCGTGTTTATGCCAGTGCCAATGTTATAGACAATTACTTGACTACTTCTGCATTAAACACTTGCGCCTATATATATATCAGCGGTTCCAATCCCTACAACTTTAACAACATTTATGATAGGCATATACGTATTAACATCAAAGATTGCATGGGGCTAGCGGTTGCTGCTATTTTAGTAGGTTGTGCTGTTTTGATATCATGCGGCTGGCGGTGGTTACCTCTATTTTATTAGATTGTGCTATTCCAATCTTTGTTTTGTGGCGTGTAGGTCACATGAAGAAATGAGCCAATGCAAAAAACCAGAGAGAAAAGGAGTCGGAGAAAAATACAAAGGTTCACGAGGACATGTTGGAAAATGATACGGGGGCACGTGAGAACGTTCCGATGGGTGCTGCTGCCCCTGCACCACCAAATGTAGATGCTCCTGCATAAGAAATTTTGGATAAAGAACAATCTTCGATTGATAAAACTGTGGATTTGTTGTATATTTTCTGTAGACTTTGTTTTATCGTATGAACAATGATGTGAATGCTATTTCCAGTTATAATTATGACATTGATAGAATCTTTGGACAATAATACAATGATCTAAGGCAATCTGGTTTTGTGCACCCTTTTACTAATTTTCATTTCTGTGGCCGACATTTAAGTAATTGGAATAAGTTTCCACACACCAACTTGCTTTGCATTGACACAAATCTGAACTTCTCACTCATAACTCATCATTAGATTTATCACAATATATTTGCATTTGCAACATGGTGTATAGCTAGTAAATTTTGAGGACTTAGAAACTAAGGGTTAAGATCATTTGATTTTTCTAGCAAACTTTATTTCTAAAATATTAGAATTTTAATTTTAAGTATTCTAGTCACTTAATTATCACTTTCGCTATAATTATCATTTGCTTCTTTAATAATCTTTCTTATGAGTCCTGATCAGCTTATCTAAGAAATTAGTGAAATTAATTTAAGGACAAAGCTACAAATCTATGGGTAGATCATAACATCAAAAATCCAAACAGGTAAAAACTAAACCACCATGTAACAGTTGTGGGCCAAGTTTCACTTTAATAGGATTTTTAGGCCTATGGTAGGTTGATCAAATGTAAAACAAGTGATTTCATCACTCCTTTTCTTCTTTTTTTTTTTTTTACTTACTTGATTCATTCATTTGTTTTACAAATTATTAATTAAGGGTAGGAACAATTCATATTGATTTGAGATCTGGTTGATGGCTAATGAATGATCAGGCTTTTACTTTGAGTAGTTTGGGTTTTAGTTATAAGCCCCACAAATAGATTTAGAGGGTTGGGCAGAGAAATTTTCTGATTCCTAGCGGCACCAGAGGATTGAGACTTTAGACAATATATTTTTCTTGGCCATAGGTGAGTTTTGTGCACGGCTCATAGAGTTAGTGGCCCAAAGCCTCCAAATGAACACTCTTTCAAGCATGATCAAGCCTTAACCTTATAGGCCACATTCTATGTTTTTTATATTTACCCTCCAAAGCAGGAGTGGGTAGTTTTTGGTTCCGTTGAAGGTGGTTTGTGCCATTCATACTAGTTTTTTGTTCCTTCAATTGGTTTCTTGTATGTGTGATGTTTGGGTGTTTGGCATGGTGCTTTCAGTTTTATGGTCTACTGCAGATTCTTCTTACTGTTTGAATGCTTTGTGATGAAGGCCAAACTACTACGCTCTAGGTGAAGGTTATGCCCTAAGGCCCAAGTCCAACAAGGCCCAATAAAGAGGATCTCAACGAGGATGTCTTTCTATTTTTGTAGATTTCCTGATTGTTCTATATTTTTTAGATTTAATAAGTGCTTACTAGTAATTAGTTAATTTCTAATTCTGTGATGACTCGTTTTCCAAGTTATAGCTTAGGCTAAATTATATGGGACTTCGGTCATTGTTCCCTAATGTGAATTTTCATTCCAATATAGTAATATCTGCAAAGGCACAATTGCCTTGTTGAAACAATAGCAAATACAGGTCTATCTTATATGGAGCACTTTTGAACTTTTTAATTAAAAATTAAAAAATTTTTTTAAAAATAATAATGATAAAAAGATGTGTGGTATGTAAATCAGAAATTAAATATATTTCTAAAGTTAATAACAATGATAAGAAATAAATCAGAGGTGCTAGAATCCACTAAGTTATTCACTAAATGAGAAACATAGCATCCAAATTTCATGTTCCCTTAGTCCAAATAGATCAAAGGTGCTAGAATTCACTAAGTTATTCACTAAATGAGAAACATAGCATCAAAATTTCAGGTTCCCTTAGTCCAAACCACTAAGTCGAATGTTTATATATATAACTAATTCAAAGGAAATCACCCTATAGCCTTCAGAATCCTTCAAAACTCTAGAACTGAAAACTTTTTATTTGAGCATCGCCCTTGAAAAGTTCCAACAACAGGGTTACTGACTAGAATCTTTCAGATTTTAAAATTCCTAATAAAACAATTATATTCTTTCAATCTGGGGGACCCCAAATCATTAATATGTTTGTTATGCCTATTAATTCCAGCGATTGATCCATGACATATTGAAACGGCATCGAGCAATCCCCAGTCGCCAACAATGGGAGGAGATGTTAGCCATGCCTCCACCTCCACCTCCATGGGCACCTAAACTCGTCAACATCAGCTCAAACACAGAAGCGGTTTTAAATACTGTCAATTGTAACAACTCTTGTTGCTACAGTGACCTTTGCTACTGCTTTTACTGTGCCAGGCGGATACAAGAATGACGGCCTGTGAGAAGGTCTACTTGTCTTTACTAAAAATGCAGCACTTATAACCTTTTTTTTTTTTCTGATGCTCTTGCCTTTTGCAGCTCCCTGGCCGTGACTATTCTTCTTGTTTATGCCAATGCCAATCGTATAGACAAGTACTTGACTACTTTTGCATTAAACACGTGGCCTATATATTAGCAGTTGCAATCCTTGCACCTTTAACGGCATTTATGATTGGCATATACGTGTAAACATCGAAAGACAGCCTGGGGCTGGTGGTTACCTCTATTTTTTAGGTTGTGCTGTTCCAATCTTTGTTTTGTGGCATGTAGATCACATGAAGAAACGAGCCCATGCAAATAACCAAAAACAAAAGAAGTAGGAGAACATTACAAAGGCTAATGGGGATGTGTTGGAGAATGACATGGGGGCTCGTGAGGACACACCCATGGGCGCTGCTGCCCTTGCACCACCAAATGTAGATGCTCTCGCATGTGAAAATTTGGGCCAAGGGCAATTGTCTCCTGATAAAACTGTTGGTTTTGATGTATACTTACTGTAGACTTTTGTTTTGTTGTTTGAACAATGATGTGAATGTTATTGCCAATTATAATTATGACATAGATAGTATCTTTGGACTATAATGGTGCTCTCAGGCAATCTGGTAATTTTATGCAGCCTTTTAGTAATTTTCATTTTTGTGCCCCACATTTAAGTAATTAGAATGAGTTTACACACATCAACATGCTTTGAATTGACGCTAATCTTAAATTCTCACTCATAACTCATCATTAGATTTTATCACGATATATTCGCATTTGGAATATGGTGTATGGCAATTAAATTTTGAGGACTTAGAAACTAAAGAATAAGATCATTTGATTTTTTTTAATTTTAATTTTAATTTAGTAACTTACGGCCTTGTTGGCATTGTTCTCGCGCTGGTTTTAATCTTGTACTTAGATTAGGTTGTGTTAAAATTGAGTTATAATGAGACTATGCTCTTTAGAACTTGTTTGATAATATAATATTAAAATACTCTGCTTAGAATATGCCAAACAGAACTTATTTGATAACAATATAAAAAGAATTTCTCTAATGAATGAAGCAAGAAAATCATATGATCTAAAATGTGCAATCCATCATTTACAAATTTGTAGCACTCTATTATTGTCGTACATGGGGTCCACCTGTAGGTGGTACATACCTTTAAAAATTAAAATATGAGGCCCATATTCATAGGATTTTTAAGGTGGACTAACCTTATAGGAATTATAATGTTGAGCCACTTCTTTTTAATGTAAATATGGGATCCTTCTTTATAAATTACAACATGGTACATATCTTTAGAAATTAAAATATGGGCCCACATCTATAGGATTTATAAAGTAGGTCTTCTTTTTGTGCCACTTTTTTTTAATATAAATATAGGATTCATCTTTATAAATTATAACATGGTACATATCTTTAGAAATTAAAATATGAGCCCACATCCATAGGATTTATAAAGTAGGTCAACCGTTTATGATTGTAACTACGTAGCCCACTTTTAGAAATTACACAGAGGGGTCACATTTTTTTTTTATTTTGTATATAGGACCCATGTTTATAAATTATAATAGATTATAATGTGGGGCCATCTTGTTTGTTGATTCTAAACACGGGACCACTTTAAAAATTATATTGTATCAACCTTAAGAAATTAAAACATGGGGACCACATTCATAGGATTCGTAAGGTTTTTTGACAAATTGTCCACTAAAGTTATCTAGGATTCTCAATTTACTCCCTTAAGGATTTAAGTTGTCCAATTTACCCCTCTAATTTAATGAATTTTGTAACAGTTTGGCACTTCCATTAGCACCCCATTCAAATTGATAACCAAAGTGTTAAAAAACCTGTTGAATGTCATGAAAGTAAGGGTATTTTGGGGACTTTTGAATTATATTATGCATGTTCTCCTTTCTTTCCCAGTATTTTAGGAAAACATAGATAAACAGATTAGGTCTCGTTCTCAATGAGATCTTCTTCTTCATGTGAGCAACAGGGGGAGTGGGAAGATGAAGAAGAGGAAAAATGAGGTTGGAAGTAAGAAATCACCATGGAATGTGTTTATCATTGCGGTAAACAGGTGAACAAGAAAATTTCATGGACTGATATGAATTCGGGTCGAAGATTTGTTGCATGTGAAGATTGAGTCTATGGTTACTTTAAGTGCGTCGATCCAGAGATGTTTAGTCAATTGCGGCAGATTATTCCTGGATTACTACAAAAGGTGAAAGGGCTTGAGGACCGGCTTCAGAGGAGCAGGGCAAGAGAAAGGAATTTGTGGATCAGTTTGTTTGTAACATGATTGTTGATTGCCATAATTCTTCGTAGGAGAAATGGATCTGACTGAGTTGTGAATTGGCTTGGTGGAGGGAAAGTTGATTTGGAGTTGTAAAGATTAGGTGGGTGTAATCTATAATAGTTGGGTAGGTTTAGGCTTGACAGTAATGTTGTTGTTCCATGTTTAATGGATGATGAACATCTTTTGAAATTTCTGTATTCCATAAAGTGAAATATATATATATCTTTTGGTTGGTGAAATAGGGCTTTTTATTTTGTTCTTTTTTTTGTTTTTATTTTTTATTTTTTGGAATTTTCATCTTTTGACTTAATTTTTCTCCTTCTATCATTTTTATTGGTGGGGTGTATCCAAGAAAATTGGGCAGATGCAGTGGGTGGCAGTTTTTTGGAGCCATGTAAAAATGTGTAGATTATAAATTGAAGGCATTCATTTCCATCTAAATGGACATTCATTTTCTGGAGCTATGTAAAAAAGTGTAGATTCTAGTCTGTGGTATGCTTGCCTTTTGAATATTAGGCAAGCATAAAGCATCGATGTACAACATTTGTATGTTTAACGTTGTGTGTTCCTCTTGGCCAAACCTAAAATAGTCTCGGCCTTGTATGGAATTGAAATGGCCCAGTTAAAGCCTACGATCTCCTTATTACATCCTGCCTAACCACCTAGTATAAATGAAATTGATTTCCATTTACAAATTCTATAAACCTTAATGGGGTATATGCAAAAAACTTATAACACTTTTGAACTTTTAAATTTTCTGAATTCCAATAATTTGGAAGTTGCGGTACATGAGAAAGTTTGAATAACCTGATGGGGAACAACAATTGAAAACTTATATTGTGTATGGGACATTTATGCAATGATCCAAACTCTTTTACTCGTGTATTTGACCTTTGCATTGGCCTTATAACTGCTTAATGAGTCTTGCATTTGTTCAAAGGTATTTAGATCAAAGGATTGCAACTTGTTGTTTATGGTTTTTAGGGTGTAGGTTGTGAAAAGCATAATGACCTTGGTTTGCAAGGGAGGATGAGATAATTTGTTGTTGAGAGTCATTTAGTTAATATGTAGATTTTATCAGGCGCCAGTGCTGTTTATCTGTCAATCAATTGGTTAGATATTGGTTTGCTTGATTGTTGGTCCTAAATTACATGTTTAGTCTTGGCTGTGTCAGAATTCTATGAAGCTTTAATTTAGAGAAATTTTAAGTTAAATGAGTAGAACTCTATAGTGGACCCACTTATTGAAAGTCTACCTGCCCAATTTGAACGCCTTCCCATTATATTGGATAGCCCAAAAGTTTATTTCAATAGGAGGTTGGAGGTGGGGGCCACAAGAAGATTTACCATTTTATTAAAAATATTACTAGATGCATAAGATTATGTAATTGTGATTTTAATCAAATGGACAATCTTATAGTGGGCCCAATTCTATTGGAGTAAACTGTGTTTTATTGGGATATTGTGGGCTGGTTCAAGCTGCGTTGAGGCAATCCAGGCCCATCCCAACTTTATAAGCACCGGGTTGTATCTGGCCCAAGCCCAGCAAAGGTTGAAAATGACAGGTCAATCAAGTTGACTTGGGCTTTTTTCTTTAATTTTTTATGTGATACAGTCTTTCTAGAAATATTTTGGACAAATTAACACTAGATAATTATTAGAACTCATTATTTGGGAGGATTTGGGCTAGGCTTTGGGCTTTCTATTACTTAATCTAAGCCCACCCCAAAGTGAGATGAGTGGCTAGGATTTTCAATAGGTTGGATTGCCTCAAAGGATACAGAGGCCTCTTGGTTCACTTGTATTGTGGCATTTATTTAGTATGTATATATTTTAATTTTCAAACTGGCTTTTCAAAATTTTGAAACTGGTCTTTTACAAGTTGGGAATCTAATCTTTGACTGACACGTAGCTTAATTTCTTATTCTGCTTGATGCATTCCCTTTTACAAATAAATAAATAAATAAATATTTTTTAAAGATAGGCTTGAATTAATAAAATAAAAACAAAAGGAGAGTTAGACTTTTACTATGACCACGTTATGAAATAGGGGACAATTGACCTCAAATTTTAATGAGGCAACTATTTTAGCCTTTTGAGTGGGTTAATCATAAATTATCAATTAAACTCCCTTCACTCTCACTACCCTCCCGTGGCCACCCTTTCCCAAAATTAGAAAATTTCGAGATTAGACACTCATCAAACCTGTACTTAGAGTTAAATTAAACCAAGAAAAATGTTTTTTAATAAATAAATGAAGGACATATTTCAATGGTTCTTTATTTTCCTTTTTTGTATTTTTCTCTTAGTTTTTGCAATATGGAAGATTTTGGCCATTTTCGTCGGTGCCAAAATTTTGAGACTGTTGAAAATCATCCTTTTGAGATCTGGCCAATTACTGCTGTGTCCAACTAAGGCCAATTTTACCAGCTCAGACAAATTGCACTCAAGCTTTGGGATCACACCTAATGTTTGAGGCTTCATCCAGGCTCGGGGCCTATGCACATAAAAACGGGTAATACTTGGGCCTGCTCAATTCCTTTGGGCCCTTCTGAGTTTGTACCCCTGCGTGATATCCACTCGCTTGACAGCTCATGGGGGTCAGCCAACTGTAATTCAATTCAAGGTACTTGTTAGAGGAATGCTACAAATACAACATGCACTCCTAACTTTTTTAATGGCATTTCATGATTGATCAGAACTCGATTACTAGCTTGGTATTCAGTTGGATCAATGTGGGATCATTGAATCAGTTATCCCCAAGCCCTAACTATTTATCATTGTATCATTGATTAATTTAAAATCTTCTTTAATTTTCCTCTGTTTAGCTTTTCTTTGATTTTCTGGTGTTGGTTGTCTGTACTCTCTGCCTGGGAGAAGCCCATTAAAATCTCCGGCTAACATTTGGCCTAGAGAATGACTGAAAAATACTAAGTTTAATTATTCACCCAAATAGCACAGGATCCAGCGTAAAGAAAAGAAAAAAAAATTAAATAAAGGAAAAAATAAAAAGAAGGGTCAATAGATCCAGGCCTAGTAGCTACTCATTGTGGATCATGGTAATGTCAGGCCTGCAACTGTTTAGCCTGATGACTATTTGAAGTCTAGAATGATTTGTGTCCTAAAATCTGAATCTGGATCCCACTGAAAAAATAAATATATGATTTGAGCTATTCTGATTGCAATTCCTCGGAATAAATCAATGGATCGAGAAGTGCCCGAGTAACATACCCTATTCAACTACTTCAAAGCCCCAGCTTTAGCGATTTTGGTGTCACTTTGGGCACTGGTTTGGGCTGAGTAGCAAGGGATGGAGGTTTGGGCTGAGTAGCAAGGGATGGACTTGACCGGCTTAAAATCTCTGGCAAGATAAGTAACAAGTGGGCTGCCTCCAATGTGAGCCAAAAGGCAGGTTTTGTAGCGGATTTGTCGGCTTTGGGGCGGGTATGGGTACAGCATTTGAACTGAGTCGGGAAAAGGTTTTGGCTGCTCTGACCAACCATATTTATGAATTCATATGGGCCAACATCTGCATTAAAATGTGCCCACTGACGTTTTGGTTGAGGAGTTGTGGTTCTGCTGCTCCCACTTAATAGTCTGACCAAATGACTTTAAATGGCATTTTCACTAGTCCTTTTTGGGGTGATGTGATCTTTCGTCGAGGAGTTGTGGTTCTGCTGCTCCCACGTAATCATTTTTCATCTCTTCCAAGAGGCTGAAAGAAATCTCTGACAAACGCCAATCAGTGACGTTCATCACAAGCCTTGGGGAAATCCAAAGTAAAAAAACGAGCAGAAATCTAGAGTGGCTCCCACAAATGAAAATGGGAACCTCCATATTTTTTTTATCGGCCTTTAGCTGCAGATTGTAATCCAAAATTTTAATTTAATTTGAATTTGTTCTACCTTTGAATAACCATTTATTAAAAGTTTGGTAATGGTAACGATAATGCATAAGATTGTGTTCATCCCTGTTTTTAAGGAAACGTTAACTTGGACCCACGAATTCTCTATGTCCCAGCCTTTTTTTTTATTTTGAAAAGTCCTAGCCGCCTTAGGTGACCAGGATGCCTGCAGATCTTTCCTCTCTCCTCTTTCCCCACTTCCGGTGATAGAGAAAAAGCTAAAAAAGCAATACCCTTCTCCTCAGCAAGTATAGTGTACAATCCAGAGGCTTTGATAAAAATAAATAAAATTAAAATTAAAAAATATATAAAGAAGGACAGAGAATGGGAGGGAACATACATCCGACTCGTCGACTCGTCCAACTCGGTGTCGAAAATACATACAAGTAAAGGATGGCAGGCAACTGGGGGATAAATACATACACCTTTTTCTGTTTTTAAAGTGAGGAAAAGAAGAGACTAAAGTAGTCCACAAAAATAATTCAGCCAAGAGGAGGAGATGGATGTCTGGCTTCACAAAGCTGCAAGTGAAGGCAACATGGAGTTTCTACAGAGGGTTCTGGGAGTGAGAGAGGACAACCCTCATACAGACCTCACTCGCTTTCTAACTCCTCAGAAGAACACAGCCCTCCACATCGCAGTTGCATTCGGCCATGAACAAATCGTGTTGGAGCTGATCAAACATGAGCCATCACTCATTTCTCAGCCCAACTCCAGTGGCGACACCCCACTTCACGTTGCCGCTAAAGTTGGGAATTTTGACTTCCTGGAGTGGTTGCTAAAAGCCCCTTTGGTGGAAGGACGTGACCTGCGGCGCAAGGCTGGTG
Source organism: Sextonia rubra (assembly GCA_037013555.1). Classification (NCBI taxonomy): domain Eukaryota; kingdom Viridiplantae; phylum Streptophyta; class Magnoliopsida; order Laurales; family Lauraceae; genus Sextonia; species Sextonia rubra. The sequence goes on from JASUAD010000018.1 coordinate 38,146,244, forward strand.
CTGCGGTATTGAAGACGAAAAACTTGGATGGCTATACACCAATTCACGAGGCGCTAAGGAAGGGACACCTGGCAGTGGCGCGTCTGTTTATGGATGTCGTTGGTGATATTGAGGCAACGGATGATGTGAGCGCCTCTGGCGAGAGTTTGCTTTACCTGGCTTCCGAGGCCGGGCTGTATTTAGATAGAGATGAGATAATTCGTATGGGCCGTGACAATAGATGCAGTGGAGGGCCTCACGGCCAGAATCCTTTGCATATCGCTGTAATTACCGGTAATTATGGTACTTTTCTGAGCTCTGTTTTTCCCTTTTAAAAATGAAAAAAAAAAAAAAGAAGATCATTTGGTGCATGGCCTCAACCACCTGTTGCCTGTTGGTAACGGATTCCTATTATTATTACTTGGCTCAGCCCTAATTAACCTTAATCCGACGTCCAATCTATGTTGACAATTCAGCCCAGCCCTTCACATCTCCTTTGGATATATATTTCATCACACAACTGGTGTTGTAATTGTTTACTGACAAATGTTATATGCAAGATAGAGATTAGACAGCACTCAATGTTTCCCTAATTTCCGACTGTGTCTTACAGATGTCAAGGCCTAAGAACCGTCAAAGCATCATCCATGACCCTGAATAGTACCATTTGCGTTTAAATTATTTTTCATTTTCTCTATCATTTTAAGTTTACTCTATATATAAAACTTTCTACTTTAGACACTTTGCCCTTCCATGGCCATTAAATTGGAGAGTTAGCAAATAGCTAGATACAAAAGCCTACCTTGTATCTGAGCCACTTAGTGGGCATTAAAACTCTACCTTATCTCATATACAGAGAGGTTCCTTATTTAATGCACTGATTGTCACATGCTGGTTACAACCAAGTAAAGGATGAGAAGCGAAAAGAGATCAGACAGGTGGAAAAGAAAGACGAGACAGAAGTGTGATAGGAAAGAGATGGTTGTAACAGTGCATTGGCTATGAGGCAGACAGTTGTATCACAGTTTAAGCATGTCATCCTCTGTATAAGCAAGTCTTCTAGGGAGCAGAAAGGGCATGTAAAAAGATTGATTGATGAATTCGTTTTATGCCCTACTGTAAAACGATGCAGAGGATTTGACTGCAGCCACTGCTGAACTCTAGCCGCCCCATTTTACTTTTTGTATTAGCTTTATCCAAACTAAGCTCTCTGGAGTCCAGACGCTAAACATGGATGGTCAGAGCCAGAGGAGGTTCGTTTGGATAAACATGGCCCACCTTGTGATTACTGATGGAGTGATTTTCGTATTTTATCCTCATTTTTCCTCGAATTGATGACAGGTATCGTGACGAATTTGATGAGGCATTTCCCTGATTTGATAAAAGAAGCAGATGGCTTTGGGAAGACAGCTTTGCACTATGCATCTACCCTTGATGATGATGAAAGGCGGAAATGGATCCTTGAATTATTGATACATTCCGAACCTTCTCTTGCTTACAGACCGGACAAAGAAGGCAATTATCCACTTCTCATCGCTACCTTAAAAGCCCCTTTGGCAGCTGTTGAAATTATACTTAAACACTGCCCTGACTCGGCTGAGCTGGTCGACCAAAGTGGACGAAATGCCCTTCACCTTGCAGTGATTAATAACAGATTATCCACCCTTGGTTTTTTGATCAAGAGGCCAGAGTTCAAAATGCTAATTAACCAACGAGACAATGAAGGGAACACGCCGATGCATCTAGCTACTCAGCACCATTATGATAAGATCGTGGAGCTTTTGTTGACATGTGAGGGCTTGGACTTGGACTTGGCGGCCACAAATAAAGAGGGCCTCACCGCTTTGGATATTTGTGGTTACGCGCCAAAACAGGTACTCAATTGATACTATTGCAAGTTAAAAGAGAAATTCAACGGCCAGTACGCCTATTAATGGTGTTATATATAACAACAGATGGTTTTTGTTTGGTTTCAATTTTATAGGTTTTTTTGTGCACAAGGATTTATTGTCACAGACTCACGGCCATAAGATCCTCTCATTTTGAAATAAGGAAAAAAAAATGAAATCCTTGTACGCAAGAGTTGAAATCTTATATCCACTTTTTCTGTAATATCCAAATCTGAATTTGAATTTCGCAAAGGAACTGATGTCGATAACTGAGTTTGCTAATTTTTTAGACGAAAGGAAAGTATAAGCTTTAAGGAGAAGACCCTCTTTACGGGTCTCAATAATGAAAAATATGGATGGGGGGATACAACCTTGAATTCTATTAAACCAAGGTTTTCTCCTTCCCTAGAAATGGGTTAACTTCACTCAAATAAAAGTTAGTCCCACCATTACATTGAGAAGCTTGAATTTTAGAGGTGGGTTGTGATGGATTTAAATGAGAAACATGGTATCCAAATTTCAGGTTCCCTCAGTCCGAACCACCAAGTTGAATATTTATATATATATATAACACTAATTCAAAGGAAATCACCCTATAGCCTTTAGAATCCTTCAAATTCTAGTACTGAAAAATGTTTGCTTGAGCATTGCCCTTCAAAAGTTCCAACAACAGAGTTCCTAACTAGAATCCTAGGGATTTTAAAATTTCTGATACAACACTTTCTCATATTCTTCCAACCTAGGGGAACCCAAATCATTAATATGTTTGTTTTGCTTATTAATTCCAGCGATTGATCTATAACATATTGAAACGGCATCGAGCAGTACCCAGTCGCCAGCGATGGGAGGAGATGTTACTCATGCCTCCACCTCCACCTCCACCTCCACCTCCACCTCCACCTCCACGGGCACCTGAACTGGTGGACATCAGCTCAAACACAGAAGCCGTTTTAAATACACTGTCAATTGTAACAACTCTTGTTGCTACAGTGACCTTTGCTGCTGCTTTCACTGTGCCAGGCGGATACAAGAATGATGGCGTGCGAGAAGGCCTACCTGTCTTTATTAAAAATGCAGCACTTATAACCTTTCTATTTTCAGATACTCTTGCCTTTTGTAGCTCCATGGCTGCGACTATTCTTCTTGTTTATGCCAGTGCCAATCCCACAGACAAGTACTTGACTACTTCTGCATTAAACACCTGCGCCTACATATCAGCAGTTGCAATCCCTGCAACTTTAACGGCATTTATGACCGGCATATACGTGTTAACATCAAAAGATAGCATGTGGCTGGCGATTACCTCTATTTTATTAGGATGTGCTGTTCCAATCTCTGTTGTGTTGCGTGTAGATCACATGAAGAAACGAGCCCATGCAAAAAACCAGAAACAGAAGGAGTCGGAGAACATTACAAAGGCTCAAGAGGACGTGTTAAAGAATGACAGGGGGGCTCGTGAGGACGTTCCCATGGGCACTGCTGCCCCTGCACCACCAAATGTAGATGCTCCTGCATGTGAAAATTTGGATAAAGGGCAATCTTCTACTCATAAAACTGTGGATTTTGTTGTATAATTACCATACAACCTTTTGTTTTGTCGTATGAACAATGATGTGAAAGTTATTTTCAAATATAATTGTGACATAGATGGTATCTTTGGCCTATAATTGTGATCTCAGGCAATCTGATAATTTTGTGCACCCTTTTATTAATTTTCATTTCTGTGGCCCACTTTTAAGCAATTAGAATGAGTTTGCACAAACTAACCTTCTTTGAATTGACACTAATCTTAAATTCTCACTCATAATTCATCATTAGATTTTATCACAATCTATTGCATTTGCAACATGGTGTACGACGAGTAAATTTTGAGAACTTAGAAATTAAGGGCTAAGATCATTTTATCTTTTTAGCAAACTTTAGTTTTAAAATATGAGAATTTTAATTTTAAGTATTTTAGTCACTTAATTATCGCTTTCCCTATCATTCTCCTTTGCTTCTTTAATAAGCTTTCTTCTTAGTCCTCATCAGCTTATCTAAAAAAGTCATTGAAATTTTGAGGATAAGGCTATAAATCTATGGGCAGATCAGAACGTCGAAAATTGAAATTGGTCAAAACTAAACAACCATGTACCAGTTGTGGGCCAAATTTCACTTTAATAGGATTTTTAGGCCTATGGTAGGCTGATCAAATGTAAAACAAGTGATTCCATCACTCCTTTTTCATTTTTTTGTATTTAATTAGTTCATTCATTTGTTTTACAAATTATTAATTAAGGGTAGGAGCATTTCATATTGCTTTGAGATTTGGGTGGCGGCTAATGAATGATCACGCTTTTACTTTGAGTAGTTTGGGTTTTAGATATAAGCCCCACAGATAGATTTAGAGGGTTGGGTAGAGAAATTTTCTGATTCCCAGCACCAAAGGATTGGGACTTTAGACAATATATTTTTCTTGGCCATAGATGATTTATGTGCACGGCCCATAGAGTCAGTGGCCCAAAGCCTCTAAATGAACACTCTTTCAAGCATGGTCAAGCCACAATGTTAGCCTAATAGGCCACATTCTATGTTTTTATATTTACCCTCCAAAGCAAGGGTGGGTTTTTTTTTTTTTTTACTGGTTCCGTTGTCAAAGTGGTTTGTGCCATTCTTACTGGTTTTTTTGTTCCTTTTGTTGGTTTCTTGTATAGTTGTATTGTGATATTTGGGTGTTTGGCATGGTGCTTCCAATTTTGTGGTCTACTGCAGATTCTTCATGTTGTTTGAATGCTTTGTGATGAAGGCCAGACTACTAGGCCCTGCCTGAAGGTTATGCCCCAAGGCCCAAGTCCAACAGGCCCAATAAAGAGGATCTCAACAAGGAAATCTTTCTTTTTTCGTAGATTTCCTGGTTTTTCTAGATTTAATAAGTGCTTACCAGTAATTAGGTAGTTTCTAATTCTGTGATGACTTGTTTTCCAAGGTATAGCTAATTAGGCTAAATTATATGAGATGTAATCTCTTCTCAGTGGGACATTACAGCTGAATGAAAATTGATTTTTTAGGTCATTTGGCCTTTGGCCAAGAGTTTAGCATCTTGGTTATTATTCCTTCCCCCACCCTATGTCACTTTATTGGTTGTCCTTTCTTTAATTGCTTTTCTGCTCCAGAGGTTACATTGTTTTAATTTGTTCTTGCTCTACCTTCTGTTTAATGGATGCTGTGTAGTTCGTCTCTCTGCTTTTCTGGTTTTCAATCTGAGGCCGTTGCTATTTTAGTTGCCTGTGTTCTGGACTGCTTCAGGCAGTTTGGTGATCATTGTTGGTCTCTATCCTTTGGTCTCTAGTTTTTATTTCCTCTAGACCCATGGTTTCATCCAATCGTTGCCGTTAGATTTGGCTGCAACATGTCATGTCCTTTGCTTTGTTTTCAGGTGTTGGTTGTTGTTTTAATATGTTTTGTGTTCTCTTTTACCTAGCTGGGCTTGTAGGTTTCCACACTTCTTTTTTTTCTTTTTTTTGTGCTCTCTTGGCCATTGCTTCCAACAACTGGAATCAATATTGTTGGATAAATAATAAATTTTAAGTGATCTTAATAACTCCATATTTTGAAAATGTCTTTATTCTTAGATTTGTTTTAACTTATACAATTTGACTCATTTCGTTAGTTGAGGATAAGTCCTCTTGCTAAAGTCTAAAATTAGGTTAACTCTAGCGGATATCTTATAGAAAGGATATCCATCCAGCGTTGACAAAAGTTACCCTCGGCCTCACCTCTAGCCTGTAATATAAAAAGTGAGTAGATTTTCATGGCCATTACAATAGGAATAGAGGCAAAGGATCGTGGGCCATCCGGGAAATCTAAGTGCTTGATCAAAGATCCAAACTGTAGATCTTCCATATCTCCATGACATCAGGTAGGCCATTGAAATAAATCAATAGATATATAATATTTAATTGTTCAGATATGTACTGTTGATTCTCTAATTCTAAATATATCCAACATTCAGTGATCTTATTGTTTCTAACAAATAGGTCTCAGCATAATTGGTAGACTTATTGGGTGTCCTAATGTTGTTGAGATTGTTTCTTTCATACAGGCATTGCTGCACCTTCTTTTGGGAGTCATTTATTTGTTTATTCTTACTTTCCGAAAAAGAAAATGCAGGGCATCATCCATACTTGTCCCATCATGCGTGGGCCATATCCGTTGGATCTCCAACTTAACTTCAAGATTATCAGCTCACCACAATAAAAAAAACAGCATTCTTCAAACCTTTTTTTAGAAAAGTCATTCTTCTAACTTAAAAAGGATAGGTGATTCTCTTTCAACCACAAAAATTACAATAGCAATGTATAATTTTCTCAAAAAAACAAAAAAAAACCCATCCCTCCATGTACAGTTTACCCATCCTCCATGTAAGGGGTGGCAATGGCACGGGTGGGACCAAAGCCCTATAGACTTAACCAAAGCCATCCCATATATAAGTTAAACAATGTCTCAAAGCAAAAGGGTTAACCCAAACACTTATTTTACACATTGAGATCAAGTTAGGGCAGGTTCGCGAGTTGAATAGAAAGAATGGACTCTCCAGTCTTAATCCATTTATTGAGTAGATCACAAATGTCACCCCAAACTTAACCTAAAAATTATAATTCAAAATGAAAAGATAAAATGGTCAATCCAACCCACGAATTACCAGGATGGGTTTGGATCCGGTTGATGGTTCAGGTGAGAGATTGCCACCCCACTTCTCTAAGTAGGTCTTGAGACCCCGTGGAGTGGATTCTTACCGTATAAAAAATAAAAACTAAAAAAATATAAACCCCCTCATTGATACACTTTAATCATTGGTCTGCATTATGATGGGATCTAAAGGATATGCACCTTCCTCTGTCTTGAAATGCCTTGACTATCCAAACAACCTCCAAAGCCACCATGCAAGTTGAGAGCCCGACAGTTGATGCCCATAACAGCTTAATGGAAATCTTCATGGGCCTGCATTGGTGGAGAAGAACACTGGAGAGGGTGTCCTTGACGAATGAGCAATGTGTTAGGCTTTGTAGATCAGGAAGCACATCTATCAGTCCCTGTATTGCCTGAGTATAAGCTCGGACAATGTTGAAGTTGGCATCGGAGAGGAATTTCCGACCACCCTTACATCTTCTCGAAGAACTGCCCTCTGGACAAGTGATTCTCCCCAACACCTATAAATGTCGTCAACCGTCATTTTCATGAATTTGATTTTTGACATTGTAGGATAGATCGAATACTATCTCCTCAAGAAGGTAGGATTAGTTTTAATTCCACATATTTATATGTTGCTAACCCTCCACCTAGAAGTTGGCCGAGGGAATTTTTGTAAGGGGGGGCCTAGGTCTATAAAATATTGAGGGTATCAATCACCCAAATAACGCAGGGATTCAGCCTACAAATAAAAGAACAGAAGAAAACAAAGAAAAAGAAAAAATGAACAGGTCAATTGATGCAAGGCCCATAAATAATAAGGTTAGTTCATCAGGCCTGAAACAATCTAGCCAACCATTTGAAGTCTGCCCAAAAATTCCAACCTAGATCCCACAGACAGTTGGGTCCTATCACGTTAGATTCTTTTTTTTATTTTTTTTAGCTATGTAGGATGACTGGTCAGAATTTACCCTTGAAGACCCAAGGATAAATCCCTAGATATGTGCAAAATTAAGTGCAAACCCACTCAACCATGAGTGCATTCCCAAATGCTAATATTTGATTCACATTGTTTGTATTGAAGTCCGATCCCTTGAATAAAGCAATGGATAAAGATAATCCCCAGCAACTAGCTTGAATGCTACCGGTTTATAGCCCGAGCTTTAACCATTTTTGTTGCATGTAGACTGGACTGCTCACGGCCCATCTTTGCAAACTTTGAGCTGAGTAGCAAGCAACGGGCTTGACTAGCCTAAAAAATCTGTTAGTGTTCCTAACAGGATGGGCCGCCTCCAATGTTAGTCTAGAGCCGAGTTTGGTAGCAGTTTTGTGGGGCTGGCCGGGTCTTAGTTTGACTTTTGAGTCTGGTCTCTGTTGTTGATCGGCTTCATATTTGCTAATAGAATCTAACTAACAAAGCCCGCCTAGACCATTTGTAATATTGACTCCTCAGTGCAGGACACATTAGAAAATATATCCCACCATCCATTAAAGCGGGACACGCTTTTCCAACGGAAACTACTGCACGGCCACCTTGGGGCACTAGGAGAAAATTCCCCACCAAATCAAACATGAGGGGTTCGGTGTTAATGTGTGCAGAGAGGATATACTGATCAAATGTAGGCCCAGCCATATACGATGACATTTACTTACTTCGGTGATATCGCTGATGGGAATAGCATCCTTGGAACACCTTCCTGGATCATATCTATAGTATGGTCCACTAGAGAAAGGATTACAGATCTTGAAGAACTCTCCAAAAGAAACATCATCTTGTTCATCTGGTCCACTCATTCCACTGAGTGCTGTAAAGTTCAACTGCAGCAAATCACATCAATGATCTCACAATATGGTTCTTCGAAGATTGCTTTCTAAAGATGATGTCAGAATGTTCACAACCTTATCAGAAAATGTTCACATTCATTTTCAGGGATGAGTCGTGAGATGCCTTATATTGAACAACAGGATATTGCACATCTATAAAATATCACACAATTTTCCTTTCTGCCTAAACCTAAAGCACATATTCACAACAAAAATCTCTTTTATCTTTCATCATCTCTACGTTTTTTGGGTTGGGTTGGAATGGGAAGATGGTGTGATATCCTATAAATGTGCAATATCGCATTGTTCGATATCTACAGTGGTAGGAAATCACAAGTTTTAAAAGTAAAATAGTTACTTATCCTGTACGAACAGCTACTGGGATTTTCTTTTTATTGACAATTTTGATGCAATTGTCAAGTATAAGGACATTCATACGGTAATTATTCCTTATTTTTATACATATTTTCTAATTTTTTCAGTGACCATCATATATATATTCTTATAATATTTTTCAATTTTGGTGATAGTTAGAAAATGTCAAAAAAGATAGATGTTTCGAATTCATGTAGGTGACTCCCACCTAGTTGGCATAAGGCAGCCTAAAAATCATTAAGTACCATTCAAGAAATGTGGCATGGGTTCGTCAGGAATAGGCCCATTTAAAATTCAAAAGTGGTCATGCAACTACTAGATTTTCCAATGAGACAATTATTAAAGAAGTATCAATATGAATAGCTCGACCTTCAAATAGAGATCCTTATTCGGATGGAAGTATTTAATGAAGGCTATTCTAGTAAGATCAATTCTCATTTCTGAATTTTCAAGTGGAAATGATTCAGCACAACCTGTTCCTTTGTAATTTTGGTTCAGCCGTATGGCTTGGCTCATGCGTTGGGTACGAAAACGCATAATATGTTTATTGACAAGATTTTTAAATAGTGGTGCAGGTGGATGGAGTCTCAACCGATTTACCCCTGGTTTAAAAATCCTGATTTGCAGGATCGGTTTGTGGCTATTTGGCGGGCTATTTGGAGGGTTAAAAATGATTTAATCTTCGAGGGGCCGTTTCTTTGCACTGATTTAGGTATATAAATGGAGTTCTATGTATTGCAATTATGTACGTATTTGTTTGCACCATTTATGCATTTGATGCGTAAATGGAGGTGTGAAAATAGTGTGAGAATTGGGTAATTTAGAGCTCAAAATTTTCACATACAAAGAGATGGTAAATGTTTCTGCTGGTTATGATTATTGTATGCGTGCTGCAGTAACTAGATATCATTTTTGAGCAATACATTTTTTCAATTTTTTAACTCTTGTGGGCTCATAAGTCAAGACCTAAACCATTCATTCTCTTTAGAAAGCCAAAAAAATGCTACAAATTCAGCCATTGATTTATCATTAATTCTAAGATATTTGCAAAATATTATTAGCTCTAAAATTTTCCACTCTAGACTTCTATGGCCCCATTTTCACAATTCAACATCCTCGTGTAAGGTTCAAAATTGTTGTGGCGTCAAATTTCATAACTTGATTCATCACAGATTTTGAATAATTTGTGAAAAACAATGAACGGTTGGATGTACCTTGTGTAAATGATGTGAATTTCATGTCCCTGGGCCCAATCCAATTTTTTCATTTTTCTATTCCTTTAGGTCCTGTAATCATGATTTGAAACATTCATCCTCTTTAGAATCCAATAAAAGGTAGGGGGGCCAAATTTCAAATCTTAATTATCATGAATTTTAAGATATTTGCAAAAAGAGGAAAAAAAAAAGGTCTTCACTCTCCATTTTAGACTTTTGCAGGCCTCATATTCATGAACTTAATCACTTGTCTTTTTTAGAAGGAAAAATAACTTACGGGTTCAAAGATTTTTAGAAATTTATGAAAAATAGTAAATTGTAGGTTGTACTCAAATTCACATGTGAAGAAATGTGAAAAAGACAATAATGAAATTAATGTGTTTCACATTGAATCATTTGCATATATAAATGAACCGCATGTGCATCATCCATGCATTTTCATCATTTTATAATTACATGCATGAAAGGACCTCGGGCTTGTTTGTATATATATGGTGTAGTAAAGTGTGGTCAGGTGAAGCCTCAAATCAAGGAATATAATAGGGTCAATTCATAATATGATGAGTTTTTGTTTACAGTAGCTGGAGAAGTAATTTTTTTGACCTTTTGTGTTAAGAGTAGGTATTTTTTATTGGTCAGTAAGATGAAAAAATAGCTTTTTGACTTTTTAGTGTACAATGGTTAAAAAAAATTTTGAAGTGGTATTTTAATTTGACTCATTTTTGTTTATTGTGGTTTGATATGATACCCACTTCAAATTACTAGTGAAGTGAATTTACTAAACACAAGGGTAAATGCTTGAAGCCATTATGATGGCTAAAAACACGTTGGATTCTCCCAGCGCCCTACTGGTTGATCCTTAAAGACTTCGTGGTTGATCCTGACTTTGGATCATTCTCTTGTGCAGGGGATTGGATGCAGGAAAGACAGGTTGTGGTTTGTGTTATTGTACTGAGCTAATTTTATTACAGGAAATGGTTAAACGACTTTGGTTGTATCATGTTTTTATAACAGACCACTCTTCGATGCAAGAGTCAAATGGACCGAAGCAGTTATCTTCTTAAAAAGCAGAAGCAAAAGCGATCCTGTGGTAAAGATGGCCAGGGAAAGAGTAATTTCTAAGAGCTTTCTCCTCTAGATTGCTTTAGAAGTAGTGAAGGCCATTAATGAAAATAGAGATTGGAGAACTGAGTCTCAGATTCTGAACAGGGGCTTGTTATTTGAAAGCAAAAATGGACTCTCTACACTTACAAAAATAAATAAATAAATAAATAATACCTCAACTACCGCCACCCTCTTCTCTCCTCACTCATCTTCCACCTCCCCTCCTCTCTCCTCCCTTTCCCCACCTCCCCATCCTGGCCACGATTGTGTTGGGAAAAGCGGCGCAACGGAAACAACCCGCGATCAACGGATCTACCACGATCTACGCAAGCAAATACACCATCAAGCAATCACACACATGACACAGCAGTTTTACGTGGTTCGGCAACCATGCCTACATCCACGGGAGGAGAGAACTCATCTACTATGATCCCATCTCAATCCCCTCAGGATCTAGGGTTACAATACATCAATATATATAGTTCCCGCTTTCTTGGCGACCAAGAAAACCCCTATATAATGACTAAAATACCCCTAACCCTGAGCCTCGGTTCTGGCTAACCCAAACGACCGATCCGGCTAAACCGGAATACAAGACATAACCCAACAATCTCCACCTTGGCTTGGATTCCGCAAATCCTCAGAGCCACCTTGAAATACCTGGTAATGTCTTTCACGCACCTTGCTGAAGGGTACGTCTCCGCACACGCTACGACCTAGCGTGGCAACAGTTGCCTCCTTTGACCTCAACACCACCATCTTGAACCTTCGAAGCGCTCTCCATTTGTTGCCACATGCATGCATCCGTGCAACACAATGAACCTTAACTTCCATACGTCAAGACAAAACTGAAGACCTCCCCGAATCCGGATCTCACTGGTATCTTGTGAATCCTTCCTTCTGTCTCCATCCCGGTGTTCTTTCCGTCAAACCTACAACTGTCATGTTCTAACTTGTTCTGGTGGGTTGGGCACAGTACATGCGGGTTAGGTATGACTCGATGCTTAAACCGGCTTACTCCGACCTGAACAAGACTACCTTTCCTGAGAAAATCATCTCCGTTCAAGGTTTCCTGGATTTCCGCTAAATGATATCATTGAAGATCCATCAATCCATCTTCCGATGATCAGTCACATCTAACTCCACCTGAACCACAGATTTCCTCCCCTGTTATTTGATGTCTTCTTCACTACTCCACCTGAAAAAAGCATCCCCTACCAACCTGTAGAGATTTTTTGACCATCTCACCCTCCATGATGACTAATGTTCCCTTTTCCACCTTCATAACTCCATCCGCTACAGTGCACTTGCAGCCTTTGAAGTATAAGGCACCCAAAGAAATTCTATTTCTTCGTCAACCCGGAACATATATCACAGCCGTTAGAGTTTGAATAACATCATCATACATCTGGATTTCTACCGTTCTTATCTTAAATGCTCATCAGTTGCATTCTCCCCACATAAGAACAAATCCATCAACCATGATAGTTATTTGCATCAAACTAATCTCTACTCAATCACATCATAGGAAGAATCTGAATCTTAATACCATGAATCATCAACAAGATCCATACCTGTAGCGACCAAAACTGATTCCTTTTTAACCGAATCCGAGTTTTTTTGCACACTACCTCCTCCTGATTCTGATTCCTTTTGTTTTTTCTTCCACTTTGGCATGTCGCTCCTTCCCGATCCCTTCGACGCGGATCTGAGCTTTCATCAAAGTTCTGGAGCAATCTACCATTCTTGATATCAAGTAACACTTTTCAATCATTGCTATATCACGGAGTCTAACACTCTATCCTGCCAATCCCTGAAGTCGTTTCTCCATCAAACACTTCAATCTGGCCCGTGATGCTTGAATCCATTGCTATCATCGTGAATCTGTCAGTTTCTTCAGTCCCCCAATTTTCTGCCCATCAAACTGCTAATATCTTTTATCTGCCTCGTAGATCTCGTCACCGTGAGCACGCTGGAAAAAACGGATCTGAAATCCGACTCCGGATGGCTTCGATATCGCAGAATTAATTCTCTACACTCCAATTAGTCAAACATCCATGTTGACCGTTGAACAGCCCATCTTCTTCCATATACGCGTAGATCTGCTCAAAACGAGTCCGTAGGCTCAAACGGATCTCCGATCGGACATCGGACAATCAAGATATCGCAAAAACAATTTCAGCCGTTGAATCTGGTCAAACCTGCCTGTTGACCGTATTGACGTCACTGCTTGCTGGCAAACTGGGCTTCTGAAACGGACCCGGGTCGGGTTCACTTGACCTGGAACTGAACTGAACTGCTTGCTGGCGCTGGGCTTCTTTGTCGAACCGGATTCGGGTCCGACCTGACCCGAAACCAGAACTGTTCTGCTGTCGTTGGGCTTCTCACCACGGGTCGGGTCGTAAGGACCCGACCTGAAACCCGAAACCTGGGAGTCGTCTTCAACCCCTGTTTCTCTGTTCTGCAACCCTCTGTTTGCAAGTGCCGCTGTCTTCGTCGGCTACAGCGAACTGGTCCTGCGACCAGCGGCTCGAGGGGACGGCGACGGCGACGGAGACCAACGGCGGGCTTGCCGAGGACGATGACGGCGACGGCAGAGAACCAAAGACCGGCAGTTGCAGGTTTTCCTTTTTTTTTTTTTTCAAATCCAGCAACCAACAAAGGAAGAAAAACCAAAAAAAATCTCCTGCTCCGGCAACTTCCAGCAACCCAAATCCTCTTCACGTCGGCTTCCAGCGATGATGGCCCACAGAGATCACGGCTGTGATCTCTTCTCCTCTAATTGATCTTCTTCTCCACACAGACCGATCTGTGTGGCCCACTTCTAACCAAAAGATCAGCACGATCTTGTCTTCTCAAAGAACCAGCCCTTTCCTCTACAAACTACAGAAATCGATCTCAGGCCTTTTTACAAGTTCCAGCATCATCGCCAATGACATATGGATCCGGACACGACGTGTCGATCCTCTTCTTCTACGTACATCTGGCGCGATCCGTCAATCGCAAAACCACGAGCGATCTCAACCTTGCTCTGATACCACTTGTTGGGAAAAGCGGCGCAACGGAAACAACCCGCGATCAACGGATCTACCATGATCTACGCAAGCAAATACACCATCAAGCAATCACACACATGACACAGCAGTTTTATGTGGTTCGGCAACCATGCCTACGTCCACGGGAGGAGAGAACTCATCTACTATGATCTCATCTCAATCCCCTCAGGATCTAGGGTTACAATACATCAATATATATAGTTTCCGCTTTCTTGGCGACCAAGAAAACCCCTATATAATGACTAAAATACCCCTAACCCTGAGCCTCAGTTCTGGCTAACCCAAATGACCGATCCGGCTAAACCGGAATACAAGACATAACCCAACAGATTGCTGGTCCGGTGGCCACCGAAGCCTCCGAATCTCCCTCCCTCTCCCTCCTCCTCTTCTTCTTCCTCCCTTTCCCTCTTTCTCTCCATTTTCCTTTCTCACTCGCTCTCCCTCCTCTCCCTTTTCCTTTCTCTCCCTCTCCCTCCCCTCCCTCTTCCTCTCCTCTTCCCTCCTCTCCCTCTCCCTCTCTTCTCCTTTTCCTCTCCTCTCCCTATTCCCGATTCTGCCTTGTTCGACCCTGCAAAGTCGAACATTATGCTATGTGTTCGGCCTCATAAGGCTGAACAAAACCAGAACGTTCGACCAGTCTTTGCAGAATAGGTGGGGGAAGGGGAGAGCTCCTTGCTTGCAAGGAGATCGAGGTCTCCTTGTAGGCGGGGAGGGAGAGCAAAGGGGAAAAAATGGGAGAGAGGAAGAGGGAGGAAGAGGAAGAGAGAAAAGGAGGGAATCCGGCCGTCGGAGCCGCCGATTGTGGCCGGGATGGGGAGGTGGGGAGGGGGAGGAGGGGGAGGTGAGGAAGGTGAGTAGGAAGAGAAGAGGGTGGAGGTAGTTTAGATATCTTTGATTTTTTCTTTGAGGTGAGTGTAAATAGTCCATTTTTGCTTTCAAATAGCAAGCCTCTTCTGGATATTGGCAAGTTAGCAAAGCTCTTCTGAGAGGGTTGGATTTTACCATGTTGATAGAAAGTTAAACGAGTTCACTCATTTTCTTGCCAGTGTTGGGTTTTCATTTTGTTATGAGGTTGTGTGGTCCAATGATTTCCCAGATTGACTTGAATTTTTTTTTGGTAAAAGTAATACTCTTTACCAAAGAAATATATATATATAAGCAATATCTGGTTCGACCTCAAACTTCATATCGTTCCGCTTGACCTAACTCATTTATATTCGAATGGACCCTTCTGCTCAGCCCAACCCATTTATACTTGAATAGATTATTTGCTAAAAGAATTCGTGTGGCCCGCATGCTATGCATTCCACGTAAGGTCATACAAAAAATCTGTCGATCTATTGAACTGATCCGATCCAATTCGATCTGCGGTTTTTTAACCGATCTGATGGTTAATAGATTGGTGACGGATTAAAAAAATCTTAATCCGTTAGTAACAGATTAGTGACTGATTTACCCTTAATCCGTGGTTTTAAACAGATCTAATCAAATGAAATAAATAAATATATTCATTTTTATATAAAAAATATTAAAAGACAATAATTTCTTCCAGAAGGTTTAGGTGTTTTGTATGGTACCCATTGCAAAATATCTTCCAAAAGGTTTAAGTGTTTTGTGTGTTTTATTTCATTCTTCTGTTAAAATTTTTCTGGTAAGTTTCTATTAGGATCCTTTAAAGACCTTATGGAACTAGTAATACAATTCTCTTTGGGTTAGAAGAGTGGGATTCAATTAAAAAACTGATTTGATATATGCTAGCCAGTCATTTATGTTTTTAAAGTACTCAAAATTTAAGGTGTTTGCTTAAAAATTTTATTTGGGGTCTCTACTTGTATATCTTTCTATTATTACCTATATTCTGCATTATATATCTAGTGATGTGGCAGTTATCTTATACCATAATCACCTTATTTATCTTATACCATAATCATCTTGTAGGAGCCTATAGGATGGTTGAATGTGTCCTTTTTGAACATCTTCAAAATTTGATCTCTTTAAGACGTTTCATAAAATGAACATGTCCAATGTGTTGATCTTAACAATAACTTCATCTAATAATTTGGGAATTGTCACATAGAAAGGATAGAGATGGGCCACCTATGATCAAGTTTACCAACGGGCCACCTACAACTTTTCCTTCTATTTTTATTTTATTTTATTGCAAAAGAATCCCTATCATGCGCTCTACCAACGGATTGAACAGTTTTAACCGATCCAAACAGTTGATCCACGGTTCGGTTCGGATTACTTTTAAAAGATAATAAATTGATGACAGATTATAAAACTATCAATCCGTAAGTAACGGTTTAGTGACAGATTTGACTCAATCCGATCCAATTTGAATCATGTACACCCCTAATTCCACATCAGATCAAGCAAGGTAGATGCCAACAGAGAATACAATCCACCATTTGCCTTCCCTAATTAATAGCAACCAAGTTAGACAGGTCCTAGTGGTTAGGAAACAAAATTACTTGTATAGATTCTCTATTCTATTGTTGATAGTGACTAAGAAAAACAGGTAAAGCCTCACCTTGTTTATGAAGTCGTGAATTCCAAATCGAATGTCGACCATTATTCGATCTGCATCTGTTAGATTTAAGCAAGGAAAAATCGATTTCAGACTGCTGTGGCTAGCCCTTCCCTTGAATTCCTCAAAACTATCACACGCATCTTCAATCACACTGCAACATAAAATTTTAAAAAATAATTAATAAATAAAGGAAAAGGGTTGGATCAAATTAACAGCTAGCACAAAACTTTTCACTTTTATAACAATGAATTTTGAGGACAGATGATAATAACAGCAGTAAATAAAAAACTTTAGAAAATTTTACTATAATAAAGGTTAAGAATCCGCAACACTGGTGGCACACCTTAGAAGGTTTAAAAGGCCTACCCATGACCTACGTTTAAGTAAGTTTGCAATCAATACATGGGTTGACACAATTCTAATGTGTCAAATATGCCCGAGTGCTTTACTTTTTTTTTTTTTTTGCTTGGAAGAACTCAAAACTAACACACTCTCATATCCTAAGGAGGGGTTCCATGTCTCTAACCAATTAAGCTACAGTCTATAGATTAGGACATGGAGGAGGGGTGCTAGCATAGCATGGGCTCGATCCTGGCCCAACCCGCTTTCGATCTATCTTGGATATATAATCTAGGCCAATTTAATATTTGCGCTAATTTGAATTAAGTGATAGAAACCCCAAAGCCCCACCTAGTCCAATTAAGTGGTGCTTGTGAGTTAGTTATAGTTTATCCAAACAATTTCTAAAAAGCTTACATAGCCGATAAAAAGTCATGTTCAGCTTAGGCCAGCCTAATCTTTTTTTTTTTTTAAATGACCCAAGATATCCCTCTCCAGTTAAGCCTTCAAACCTTTGGCTTTTGGCTCGGAAGTTACCCGATTCTAACGAACACGAACCATTTCCTAGGAATAGACTACACACATAGCATTTGAATAATACAAGGGCCGGGAGTCGAACTAAAGTCCTTAAGGAGCAAACCCAAGGCTCAAA
The DNA here is from genome assembly GCA_037013555.1 of Sextonia rubra. Taxonomy (NCBI): domain Eukaryota; kingdom Viridiplantae; phylum Streptophyta; class Magnoliopsida; order Laurales; family Lauraceae; genus Sextonia; species Sextonia rubra. Next base: position 38,163,877 of record JASUAD010000018.1, read on the forward strand.
CCAACTAAGCCACCGCCTTGACGGACTTGTCTTATTGACTAGTATAATATGACTAAATAAAAAGTTAGATTGGGCCTTGATAAGCCTCAATACAGTACCACCATCCTATGAGCACCCCGAAGTTCGGGAGTGCCAAAATGGGGGAAGGGGTGTGGGAGTTTGAATAAAATCATATGGAAGGCCAAATGGGCCTCGCTTTTCCAGCGGCTGGCCATAAAATGTGGTAGAAAATTACATAAAATTCAAATCTTTGAATGCAGCTCATGATCATGGGATGAACCAAGCGTATGATTAATGGGACATATTCTTTTTATTTTTTTGCCATTGGATTGAAAGACTACAGATCGGACAAGTAAGATTGCATATTGAACTGGTTTTCAGTCTCGTGATATCAATGTGTGACCCACAACCATGCCTATAGTATCTCCATGGATTAAAAAATGATGCGAAGTGACAGGTTCTTTACGTGTGGAGGAAGAAGTGGAAGCCGGAAAGGACCCAAAAGAGAACTGTCATGATCCAGCACATTACAATTATCCTGCAAAAAGTGAAAGAAAGAAAAATTCATTCAAGAATAACGACTTTATCTTTTCTTGAGAAGAGAAAGGATACTAATTCACTCGGTGAACATTAGGGTTGACGGCTCCAATCTGGGCCAAGGTGTATCCAGAATCAATCTGTTAATGAGAAGATGAATTCGAAATCGGAATTGGTTCGAAATAGGTTTCCTGGTTCCGATACCAAAATCATTAATGAGAATATAAACTGAAACTGGTTCCGTATATGGGGCAGGCTTGGGTTTGGATTCAGGTCCTGGTTTATGTGGAAAATGCTTTAAAGAAAAAACTAACTTTTAGGGAAAAAAATTCTTTTAAAAATTAGGTAATATATCGAGTCTTGTGTCCACGGAATCCAAAATAGGATCCAGACCCAAACCAATTGACTTACTGAGACATAAATAAAGACTCAAACCCATTATTAACGGGTCAGAACCTCCAATTAATTAGAGAATCAGAAACCCATTTACAATCCTAATCAACATAATAGAATACTATCACAACAAATTGTGCGAAGCACGGGCATGATCAATGTAGTTAAGATTGTGGCATTTTTTAATACTAAGATACATCGGAGTTTTGACTATTCTAGTAGTTAGGTTTATTTTTTGAAAGGCAAGAGGTCATGAGTTCAAATATATTGATCTATATATTTTTAGCTTTTTATAAATGCTCAATAAAAAGTCAAAATTGAAAAGAATTTAGTTAAAATTGAATTGCAACCATGTTTATTTTGGCATTTGAGGGCACTAGAGACGGACCTAGGTGCCTGCATCTAGGTACAATTGCATCTTCATGATTTTAGAGCTTTTAAAATTTAGACATTAAAAATTTTTATCTTAGTATTTAACTTTTTCACCTGCCAATGCTCATACCATCGAAATGAAAATTCCGGATCGCCATTGGAGGGTGCGACGGCTTATTTCTCACGGGGCTTGGACCCAGTTTTTAGCGGTCGAACAAATTGCTGCCCCAAAACTAGGTATGTAGGTATGCTTCTTAACAACCTCAGCCCCTCTTCAATCTCCTCCACCTCTCCTCTACCCCTTGTGATACCTTATTCCTTGCTCTTTTTCATTAATAGTTGAAGTGCCATAGGAATCTCTTTGACAATGGGCCAAGGGATTTGAAATTAAAAGAAAGACCAATGCACAAAAGAGACGGAGATTGAAAAGGGCTATCGAGGAATTTTAGTCCCTGAGGGCAATTTCAAAAATATGAATTGCCTTGTTATTTGGCTAACCAAGATGGTTATAACTAAATATTGAGGGCATCATTTTACTCAACTCGTGAGTACTTAACAGTTAAATACTTGAATACTTGAAGCAATATTTCCTTTGACTATTGGTCAAAAGGTTGACTTGTAGATGTCAAAAGAATTGGGGTGCCTATGCTATGGAGAAAAGGTCAGGGTAATATCTTTCATTATTAGAAAATGGAAGAGTTTGTCATAAATTTCAGTAAAGAAGAACTCCACTTACATGATGAATCCTGGCCGACAGTGTAGTAGTAATAGAACTGCAACAAAGTAAATGTTTGATCTTAGATGAAGTAGGCGCTAAGTTTAGCACAAAGTCAAATTTAAGGGCAGTTTTATATGGCAAAATTGAAACCCAAAAGTTGTGAGGATAGCTCCTCTCTCTAAAATATCTAAAATTTGGAGTTCCGTATGCTTGCATTGAAATACATATGCTATATTGAACATATAAAATTCATGATCAAATGAATTTTGTGGAAGAATAATTATAAAAGAGGTGAGGGGGTGAAGAATATAAGGTAATAGTGTTGATGGGACCTTGACTTTGTTAGGATTTAATTAATTCACATAGCATCCATTCCCAATCTTCCTTTAATTCAATTTCTCTTAAAGAGGAGGTTATATGGTCTTTTTAAAAATTTTTTTTATAGAAATATGATCGTTTTTGGACATCCACCTTTAATTCTTCATTGTGAACACTTACAAAAATACATAGTGTACGAATTCCTAAGAATCAAATTAAATGAAACAAACAGACCCTAAATACCAACTCCCACTTATTATAGCCGTACTTAAAGAATTTCAAATTTTCATAAACCCATTAATGATTTTTGTTTATTAGAGATCTCATAAAGCATGGTTTTCATAAAACAGCTAATGGCAATATAGAATTCCCAACAACCCAGATTCTTATCATAAAAAAAAAACTCATTAGAGATCTCATAGACATGGTTTTGATATAACAACTAATGGCACCAAAGAATTCCGAACAATCCCAATTCCTTTCATAAAATATTGCTATATAACAACAAGCCATAATAAATAGATTATTATTGGAGAATAGGTAGAAAACAAGAGAGGTAGGGTTGTCAAAGGGTGGGCTTGAACCAAGCTAGGTAAGCCCTTACCCTACCATCATATATATATGCGGGGCCACATCCAGGTTAAGCTTAAGCCCTCGGAGCCCTCAATGGGCCTACAATAACAAAGCCCTTACCTTACCCTCAATGGACAAGGCCAAAAGAAATGATTTTTTTAATATTATTATATATATAATCATTTTGCTATACCATGGTACTAATCCTTCTTCATTTGAGTTGCGTACTAGTGTCATGCAAAAGTCAATATTATTGTACAACTTCTAAAGGAATGCACAGAATTAGTCACTTTGTCTTCATATAAAAACATTATGTAGGGTTAAATAAAATAAATTAATTTGATAGTATTATGATATGAAATCAGGACATGGAAGACATTATTAAATATCTTAGCATATTAGCAGTAGTTACATAACTGAAGTAATATGCCCATTATTGTTTGTCGCAATTACAGTTCTACTAGTTGAAACCTTCTTTATTAGTTCATATATTACTTTTGGTTTTATAAAGCAATAAGATTAACCATCTAAATATGTTTAACAAATCTCATTTGATTCAATTAGGTTTATTTTAACTAGGCATTAGACCTTTTTTAAATAAATTGTTTAGTATGTGTGATTCAAAAGAGCGCTATACCCAATACGAATTTTTTTAAAAACAGTACCATTTGATTTTATAACAATGCAATTAGACTTTGGCTATCTAAGATGAATGATTAAGATGATTTGAAGTAGGAGTCACAAGCTTTATATCCAGGCATGGGGCCATAGTTGTTAATATCATTTCGGACCCCATTTCAGTTTTACCTCCAAAATAAAAAATTTTGGCTGATCTAAAATTTTGACGAAACTTCTCAAGATTACATTTCAGGGAAATATATAAAAAAGAATAATATATATATATATATATGTAGGAAAATAAAAAAATCAAATGATAATTATGGATTTCACCTATTCTAGTAAAACTTTTTAGAATTACATGTTGAGAAAACATAAGAAATACAAAGTACATATATGTAAAAAAAAGAAAAAATAATAAAAAAACATTATGTCAAAAATCATTTTAGCCGAAATCCAAAATTTTGGCCAAAATGGACCGATATGGCTGAGATTAAACGAAAGTCAAATCAAAAAATTACAACATGCATTTCATTTCAACTTCACGGCCAAAAGGAAAATTTTCGGCCATTTCGGTCAAAACGAAATGAAACGAAATTGATTAATGGAGCAACAATTATGAAAGGAAGGAGATAAAAAGAAATTGGCTTCAATGAGTGGGCACGGGCTGAGACTCAACACCACTTAATGAATGATGTTGATGGCCATCCATCTAATTAGATTCTCAAACTTCTGTAATTTACATTTTTGAGAATTAGGAGTACAATGCTCTTGTACCTATAATTTCTTTGTTTCTCTCTTTGTCTCTTGTTGTATTTTGCTCTGTAAGTTTTTGTCTTTTTCTTCTTTGTGTGTGCCTGTGTGGGTGGTGGTGGTGGGGTGCTGCCTAATCAGTGAGGACTGCAAGCTATGGTTGGCTAATATTGTTTTATATATTTATTTATTGTTGATAGTTTAAACAACAATTTACTTTTTGTAGCTTTCAATATTGTCCAAAAGAAAATCCTAAATTTGAAAATGTCCCAACTTTTTCTACGACATAATTTTCCGAACGATCTCAAAGGCAATAGTATTATGGAAATAATAGGATTCATTATAATGAATTCAAACCACCGAAAATACTCCTTTACCCCTTGTTTTACTATAAAGAGTTATTTTTCACTCCATTCTAAGTTGGATCCATTTCAGATATGTAAATTCACCTATCAAATAATGAAACTTTTAGCAACCTAGAGAGTGTGTGGTAGTGATTTACTCTCTAGGTTGCTAAAACAAAACTCAAGTCCCACATCAGTGGGCGGTGTGTGTGTTAGTGATTTATGTAAGCTCCTCTATGGTTCCCAAAGTAACCTAGGCTTTTGAGAATAAAAACACAGTGGGTTCATAGTTTACTCTTTAGGTTGCTACAAAAAAAATAATAATGAAACATTGCCGATTGGTTAGTTGTGATCATTTGATGGGCCACAATACATGCAATAAGCACATGAATTCAACGATGAATGCAATAAACACAACTTGCATATGCGAGATAATAGAGACTCGCATATAAGAGAACACAGACACAACTCGCATATAAGAGAACACAGACACAACTCACATATGCGTGATAATGAAAATTTGCACATGTGAGGGCATGACACAAATTACATATGCAAGGTAATGAGAACTCAGACATTGTTATTCCTTTTAGCAGTTGGATTAATTTTTTTTTCTTTTATAGAAAATCCATTTTGAAAAATTAAATGCATTATTATTAAAACTGCATATAATTTTCTAAATAATCAATCAGAGGCAGGTGACATAATGATAATAAGGTGCGATAAAAATAAAGTACAGAAAAGCTGGCTTCTTAACGTATATCAAAATTCAAGGATGCATTAGATATTTGCTTTAGCAATGACTTGCCTGCAGCAGCAACTACTAACACCAAATTGAGAGACACAATCCCAGCAACTGTTCCATACCTGAAATAAGAAGCACCAAACTTGATTTTTATAAGATCAAAGTAAAACATGCATATAATTTACTTCTCAAGCAAGCCATTAGAAGTACCTGCTCGCAGAAGGAGACCATATGAAGAGACAGACTAATGATCTGGTGCGATGAAAGTGTCATGAACTAGCATGGACTCACCTAAGGTCAACTTTCCCTGATCACACACACCACAGTTCAAGAATTGCCATAAAGGTCAAATTTAGTACTTATCTAATTGTTCCTCACCATATTGAAATAAAAATGATAATATCTTTTAAAATCATTAAATTTGAGGGTCATATATCAAGGGTTTAGAAAAATCTAATGAGTTGATATTTTGCACAGCTATTAGACTCATTGAGGTATTTCCATCTCCTCCCTCCAACATAATTGTTATGGACCTAGGTGGGCCCAAGTTGTGTTCATCGCACCCATCGCACCATAAGCTCATCGCACTAATTCAAATCTATTGATATAAATATACATAAAGATGAAGATAAATATATATTGGAATTCTTCAAATTACCCACTTTCAAAACACCCCTTTTCGAGTTTCAAACATGGGCCCACCTTTAATCAATCTAAATTCCTTGGACCTACCCTTATATATAGCCTTTACATTTTAAGGATTTGATAGGGAAGACAAGAATTATTTGATTGGCTTCATATCTCATACTTCCCTCCTATCTATTCAACCTTTTTTTCCTGTGGGCTCTTCTGAGAGATAAAGTTTTTATGATAAGATAATGCATGAAGAAGGGAGAGAAGAAGAAGGATGGGAGCATTACGAGATTGAGAGAGCCAAATCAATGGAATGAGAGTTATTGTAAACAGCCCGACGAATGGTTTGGGAGTCTGTTTGGAGCTTCTCAGAAGCCATCAAAGATCGATCGCATGTGACCTTCTCGTAGGGGCATAAGACATGCATTTCGTCCATGGCATGCGTCACTCGCCGGATCGTCTTGCGAGCGTCAACTGCTGTTCCCACCAAACTCTCCTTCACCTTCTTTGCCCTCCAATCGAAGCTTTTGTTTCCCGCAAGAACAAGGCCTGAAAATACACTTCATATGGTCCAAAACAAAAAAACATTGACAAAAAAAAAGGTTCTCAGCATATTATAGCTACTACTGCTGCTTTAAAATATGCATATTATAGCTACTACTAGAAGAAAATTTCTAGTGCTAGGCAGGGTGGCTTGACCATTGGGCTAGAAAATACTTTGCTTTAGGCCCCCCCAGAAAGTAAATCCCATCTTTCTTTTTTCAATCCAAAAAAAAATAAGGCCTCAAAAAAATAATTATAGCAACTTTAATGTTTTCAAATTAAAAAAAAAAAAAGCAATTGTCATCGTTTGGTTTCTCCTAAAGAATGAGGCCTCATAAAAGCAATTAAAGCAACTACAATCATTTTTCATTCAAAAAAAAAACAAGTGTTATCTTTTTATATTTCAAAAAAAAAAGAATTAAAGACCACTTTCACCATTTAAAAAATATTGCTATTAAAAGAAATAAAAAACCCTAAAATCACAACAAATAAGAAATCATTTCTGTTATGAAAATCCTCTATTTTGCACAATTTAGAAATCATTTTTTGTTATTAAAATCCTCTATTTTGTATAATTTTCCCTTTATATCTATACTGCTTGAAATCTTTAGAAGATAACTTCAAATATAATCTTTTTTTTTCATGTTGAAGAAGCTGTGTCAAATTCAAAAGCAATCAGCATCTATAATATTTGTGGCCAATACTGATAAATCACTAAATTAGCTTCTATGGTTCTATGCTTTTAAAAAAAATTAATTACAAGCTTATATTATATGTTTATTATAGTTAGTGTTTGTTTTATTTGTAAATATTATTAGTTATAATTTATAAACATTAAATATGTCTACTAGAAAAATATTGATAATACCTGTAACTATTGTTTTCATAGAAAGAAGTTTTTTAAAATTAAAATTAATAAAATCCTAATTTAGATCAACAATGTCACAAAAAGATTAAATAGATTAGTTATACTATCAATTGAAAAAAATATGTTAGAAAAATTTGAATATAAAAAATTAAATAGTAATAATGCATTACAAAAAATGAAAAAAAAATTTTAAATAAAATATTATAATAATATTAAAAATAAAAAATACCTCATTTAGGATTGTCGCTTTAGGCCTCAAATTTTCTTGAGCTGGCCCTGGTGCTAGGAGCACCAGAAAACTACTCTACTAGTACTACTGCATTAAAAAAAAGAAAAAAAACCCACCCCACCATCCTCCTCAATCTTCATGTAGGGCACAGGAGTTGGTTGGGTCAGGTTTTCAAGTGGAATTTAGAACTATAGGTAATGTGTTTGGGGTTTACACTAAACCTTCCAATCCAACCTGATGGGACCTCTTAATTAACAAGTCTGTCATGTTGGGTTGGGTTAGAGGATCATGGTGCAATTAATTTATTTATATATTTTTATTTTAAATCACTTTATTTTCCACAACATTTTCTTGATAATATCATCAGAAAAAAAAACCCCACGTTTGAATATATCCGGATATTTTCCATGAACCATAATTTTTGAAATTGCCTTCAACAATCATGAATTATTATTATATTCATGTTTGTGATTGCTAAAACAAGTTGAACCATGAACTTATAATTGAAACAATAAATGGAACAAAAGATTTCCTTCTATCGGTATTCCTCGCATGCAGGCAATTTACTTTGATAGGTTAAAGGGGCTGAGCTATAATAACCTGGACCCCCTAATTAAAGGCATTCCAGGAGGAAATTTTCTACCTTTGGACTATTTTATGGGCTCTTGTGTAATAATACTAGTAGTTAATAATAATTATAATAGAATAGCAATAACAATGATCATGATAAAGATGATAATAATACTAAATACTAAATTATTTTTATTGGTGGTGGAGGTGGTATTAGCCCCAGGGAGATCTACTTACATGGCAAAAAAGGAGAAGAGAAAGACCATCAAAAATATGAAGAAACAAAATGAATGAGACTTGGATCTCTCTGCAATCTCTCGAGAATTGCCAATCAGATTCTTCACAACCATGAAAATCCCAAAACCAAGTCCGCCCACCATCCAGATCCCCGCCATCGCATACCCATGAACGCCTGTAAATGCCGCAGACTGCATCCATAACCACAAGAAAACCAATTCACCAAAACATCAGACTCCATTCAAAGCGTCTCAAATTACAATACCTTTCCTTTCGTATCTTCATAACATTAGAAGAAACTACATACAGTCCAGTAATGGCGGTTTCTGACGTCAAAATCTCCATGATATGGTCTTAAATGTTGCAGAGGGTCTGGTCTGTTGAAGCTCTGTTGTCCCAAAACAGGGGTGTTGGGTGAAAGGATTAGGAGGAGAATTATAGGGAGGAGGAGCCCATTTGATATGGGCATGATAGGAATGAAATGGGTGTCCTTTGAAAGGAGAAAAAGGAGTTGAGATTGAATTTCTGTTGCCATGTAATGGACAAGTAGAAGCCTTTCTCTCTTTTGGCGGACAGTAGGAGAGAGGATACTTGCGAGCGGGTCTTTCTACCTTGGTGAGGAAGTATAGGATGGCTTGTTGCTCCGGTTTTGCATTTGTCTCTTTCATCCAAAAGAGAGAACTTGTGATGAAGCTAGAAATCGACGATTGGGCCATTGACTTCATCGTCTGAGCCCACCTATTAATAGTAAGAATGGCTCAAAATGAATGTCATTCTTTTACTGTGTTATCCTCAAATTTTATTTCAATTGAAAGTCAGTCCCATAGATGATTGATAACATGATTAATATATAGGATCAAATAATGCATTTTGTCAATCTAGTGTTCAATTTTACCGTGAGAGTCAATTTATATGGAAGTAAAATTGAAAATTTTATCACTAGCATATTTGGTAAAATTACTTAATTAGTAAAGTTAAGTAAATGGTCATACCAAGAGAGAATGAAACAAGAAAAGGTCAAATCAGACAGTGATAAATGATAAAAGCCGAAGGACATGAGAAAGTAATTTATTTTAGTTTTCTCGTAAAATATAAAAGAGAGAGAGCAGATTCCAGCATAGTTGGAATAATGCTTGAGCTTTTATTATTTTGGCTTGAGAGAGTTGGGTTTTTTTTTTCTTTTTTCATCTTGTAAAAGGAAGTTTTGTTTTCTGAAATTCAGTGTTTTTTATTTGACAACACTTCTTTTCTTATTTGTTGAATTGAACATTGACTTCACACTACTATACTAGTAAAATTGCCAAATCGTATTAGGTGAGACACCCTGAATGTAGGCGGTTCAACCCAATTAACACAATCTAGCTAAGACTCATTAATTGTTACGGTCGGGAAATCTATTTCCCCCAACGCCTTTTCATCCAGATACGTTATCCCTATGTCATATACCATCGGGTGTCTCCTGAGTAACTACCATGAGCATCTTTGAAGCTCTATGAACTACGGGAAGTATGATCCTTGCTTTCCGCTGCTTCTCATTCCAGCCTTTTTCCATTACCATTGCCTGGCATGGTACCTACTGCTATCTCTGTTAGTATGGTTTTACTATCATCTATTTGCATTATTTCAATGGGATTTTTGGAACCGTCCAGTGGATCTGGAGGATCTAGTTTAGTGGAGAGGTTTATGGGGGTGGAGTGGTGTGACATGGGAGGAATTTCCAAGCATGTCTGCGGGTCGGGGGGGGTGGTTGGGTAAGGCAATCCTTCCCAAGCCTTTTTTTTTTTTTAAAGGCAAGGAAAATTTTACTCATGATCAACTTGCATTTTATGTGGGTCGGGTTTGGCTAATCAAATATGGGTTGAGTCGGTGGGTTTGGACAAGTTTGTCACCCCTAGTGTGTATATATGTTGCAAATGAGCTCAGCATGAATGCACTATGCTAAGTTTTAGGTTATTAAGAGTGGTAAAGCTTAACTCGTTCTATATTAGACCCATGTTTAATTCACTAAATCTAAACTGTAGTATATATGTACCTGTTGGTCATGGTGTAAGGAAAACTTGATTCACATTTAAACAATTTAGGCTAGGGTAGATAAGAATGGCACATGTGGTCAAATTTCCTCAAATTATGGAGTTTCTGGGATGTTCTTATTACTTTATTTCTAAGTTGGGCTAGTGGTCAACACTGACACTTTCAACGAGAAAACTTTTAGAAATGGATCCTAGTAAGACATATGCTTCGTATTAAAGTACCAACACCACACAACTAAGTGTGTGTTTGCTCCTGCTTTGGGCTTTTGCTGAACTGTGTTGGGCATTTTGTTACAAACACACATCTAAATTTAATAGTCGAAACAGAGTGGGCTCAGGTGAACTTCTACAATTTCGATGAGGTCAGGTTAAATGGGCTGACTTGCATTTAATGTGAGTTATACAGTTGGGATCAAGTTGACCCCCTTCTTTTTACCTTTGTTTTTTTTTTTCTGAAACCGTAACAAAAGATTTCAATAAAAATGAGACAGAACAAAGAACAAAAAGAAGAAAAAAAGATAGAGAGAGATGTACCCCCATCCACATCTCAATTACATTATAAAAACCTCTCAAAAATCATTCCTCTCAACCCTTGTAAGTTGGCCCCCATTAGGAGCGGATTTAGTTGCTTGACGCATTTTAAAACAGGTTGGATGCGAGTTGCACTTCCCCATACACAATTCTGATCAACCCAGCCCAATTTTACCCGATCCGACCAATTTCCCACTGGCAAGGCTCTGGGCACGAATATTCAGCCTCGTGACTAAATAGACCAAACTTGGGCAGCTTGTCCCAACCCGGCCCATAAACAACCCCTAACACTAGTTCGAGAGATTCATTCAAGGGCACTGTGGTAAATTTAAATCTCTTGTTAGGGTTTTTCTCCACCTCGCTTCCATATATATATTTCTCTCTCTCTCTCTTTCTCATGCTCCCATTTCAGCGCAACGGAAGGTTTATCGGCGACTTTTTGCAGGTCAGCTTCTCTTTCTTTCTGGTGTAGTGTTATGACTTCTCATTTCTTTTTCCAAGTTGGGTTGCGTTTGGATGTACCCAAATGGCGGTCAGTTTGATTATGTTTTGTAAAATATTGATTTTTCATATATCTGTTGTGTGCTTGCATGAACCCAATAAGTGATGGTTGGCAGAAATGTGGTAGTAGAGAATTTGGGTTGTTATGATTGGTCACGTGGCATCCTAAGAAAAGTGAAAGGCATGGAATTTTTGTAATATTTTATTCTAATGGCCTGTTTGAGTCTCAAATTAAATGTCATTATTTCTCATTGTGAGACTGAGTTTACAATTGGGCATTCAAATTTTGTAATTATGAGAATATCTCCTTGCTTTGATAAATATTATTTGTTTCTAGGATTTTATAGTATGTTGTTCTACTAAAGGTGCTTAGAGAGTAAACATTAAACAGTAAGGGTGGAGACGTATAGGAGGCTATCAAAATGCATCCCTCTTGTAGAAGATGTCTGCCCACCTTTTTACCGTGGTAAACTAAAGTGAAAATGATTGGCCCGTTTCCCATATCACCCACCAGGGTTCGATCCCTGGTGGGTGCTTTAATTCCCCTCACTGGCCAGCCTAGAAAAAATCAAACAAAAGAAAATGATTGGCCCCATTTACATCTCCATTGCTTGAGTACCATTATCTTGGATAAAAGCATCTTCCCCATGTACTCCTAGGAATTCGGCACCAATTATGGACTGTTTGCCATCTTGGTGTTGATTTCCTTGAAATTAATAGTGAATGGGGTTTTATTGAGAGGTGAGAAATGAAGAGTCGAAGGAGGGGATGTTAGATGGGACCATCACTTTCCTACGATTCCATACACGAGGGTGATGGGTGGGTAATCATTTTCTGTCAACGAAGAGATTGTTTGATGCCATACTATGTGGGTATTGATCTTCAAGCCAGGACTATTAGCCCCTTTCATAGAAAAGTGTTTTTAAGAATTCCTAGGAATTCATTTCCTGTCAAGTAAATAGGCCCTTGGATCAGTGGCCCTTGCCAATGTTGATGGAGAAACGTTGCATGGGCCACAAGGAATCGGCTATTTTATTCATTCTCTCTTATCCCACATGCATACTAGTTATAGGTGTCAACCGGCTGTGTCAACGTGTGCCAGTCAACAGGCCATGGCACGGCCCTGCCCAGTCAACAGCACGGCATAGACTATAGTGTCATGCTGGATCAAGTGTGCTAGGCTCGTGGCACAGCACGGCACAACAAACTGGCATGGCCTGGGCACGGCCCATTTCACCTCATAATGGCCCGTTTTATATTTTTATGTAGTCTATATTGTTTTTTCTTTAGTGTAAGTATAAAAAAATGTAGTCTTTTACTTCTTTTTTTTATTTTATCTATAAAAATTGCAAAAGTTTTGAAGGCAATCCTATTGAAAAACCTCTAGATAGAAGAGATCCAAATGGATCTCTTCCCGGTGGAGTGGGTCAAGTTTGACCAAACCACTTAAAGTTATGTCATACTATTCTTTGTGTGTATCTTTTAAACTTCTTAGCCTCAGACTCTAAAAAAAATGGAAGCACAGAACATCAGAAGGGCCACATGGAAGCATGGCATGTTTGTCGCAGCCCAGGCCTAGGCCAAGGCACAGCCCAAGACGGCACGAGCCATGCCATGCCAGCGGGCCATGCTGGGCCGAGCCCTACCAGCAGCTGGCACAGCACAGCATATTCGACACCCCTAAATTGCCAGTTGTATGCCAGTCTACGGCTGAGTTCCATCTTAATGAAATTAGATCATCAAAATTCCATGCTAGTATGTGAGACCCAAGGAAATCACATTCCTCATATATCCTCCAGTGATGCTATTAACTCTTGTTTGTTGATTCACTACGAGTGAAGTTAACTGGTTACCTGTGACTGCTCAAAAACATTGAAGATTGGTAATTAGTTGTATGCCCAGCTTAGTGATGCAGATCATTTGTTGTCTTTGACAACATGCTACGTAAGGCCATACTACTAGTTCATATTGTTATGCTTCTTACTTTTCTTACATATTATTCAATCCTGGCTTAGCTTTTTTTTATTTTTTTTGGTACATAGCTGATACTAAAAGATTTATTCTGATCATCAAAATATAAATAAAAATGTCTTTTTATTTTTTTTCTACAGCTTCATAAGAGAGCGATCTGATCCTATCTCGAACAAGAAAAATGTCGGGCGGGTATGTAAATAAATCATTTGTTTTTATTATGTTTGTGTAAACAAGATCCTTTTTCTTTAGTTTTGACTTCTGTAGTCTGTTGATTTATTTATTGAAATTCTTAATTTGATTCTGAGTTCAGCACTTACCTAAAATCAATGATGTTTTTTGTTTTGTTAAGAAGATAATAGTTAACGAGCTTCTTTATCTTCATAGTTGTGTCTTGTTGTGAAAAGGGTGTTGGATAGTTTTTTTTAGGATTTCTTTCTTTTTCTCTTTATTTTGTATTAGCGCATCTATGTTAGTTTCTAGATGGTACAATATGATTCTTTTTTATAGAGCTTTTATTTTTTATTTTTCCTTCTAGACTCTACATTTTCCGTACTAAATAAAAAAGAGTAATGTTTAGGACATTCCTGCAAGTATTTGGTTTTTTAAAGTTTGTTTATTTTAATATTAGTGTGTCGTACGTCTGTTTCACAACATCGTCATCTTAATTCTTAAGCTTTATTTCACGAACATGATGTGAACTTGTAGAGCCCTACTACTCATTTCTTTATTAAAAAAAAAAAAAAAGAAAGCATAGTCCAAATATCCTATCTTCTACATGTTGAAATCTATCATTGATTTTAATTTCTCTTAAATTAGGGTTAGCTTATCTTCTGTACATTCAGATTAGTTAAAACTTGCATTCAATTTCAATGACTTTCATCTTTTATCTGCAATTTTTGAACTTTTTAACTCGAATGCTTTCTCTAAAGTTTTAGCTTGTCATTTACTTGCTTTTTGTTTGACTGATGGGTACAGTAGAACTTCATCTTGGATATATGTCATTATGTTTTCATAATCAAGGAACATAAATAGGGGTTCAGAGGACCTTTAATGCAGTCTATCTCCCACTAGGAACTCAAACATACCTGCATGGTTCTTTGGATGCCTATTACCCCTTCATACTTGTATAATTTCCTCTAATGCCTGTTACAGCTTGTATGATTCTTCACCCTGCATGTAATGTTTAGGACATTGCCTGCATGGTTATTTTGATGCCTATTACCTTTTGACGCATGGTTCTTCATCCTTGTCTTGTATGATTTTCTCTAATGCCTGTCACAGCATCCTTATGTAAGCCTTCTCTAATTCAATTAGAAATATATGAGATCTTTCTTTTTCACTGTAAACATTTCCAATTGTTGCCTTAATTGGAAAATGGGTTTTGCAATAGACCTGTCCAGCATAAACCCAGAATTTGTTCTCTAGAATATTTGGTTCATGTCATAAGTGTCAATCTAATGTTTCATATGATGCATAAGTTTGATAGCTCAGAAGTTTGCACAGTTTTAGGTATCTTCTTTGTTACTGTAGAAGGGGGACCACACTGCTCTTTCTCTGCATTGGGCATCCTTCTAAGAAATCAAAAATTTTGTTGCACGGTAACTAGTATTCTCAATGATTAATTAATCAATTTTAGTGTTCAAGTAACATGGTTTTTTAAACCTTTGTATAGACAGAAAAAGAAAAGAGAGCTAGTGAATAAGTGAGCTGGTCATGTTTTCTTTAGTTAGTGCCTTTATGACTAGAGATGTACTTTATTCACTTTTGTCTTTAACTTCAACAGTGAAGAGGGTTCTAGCATGGCAGCTGAGACATCTGGACCAGCTCTTGGCGAGCCTATGGACATCATGACAGCTCTACAGTTGGTACTAAAGAAATCACTTGCACACAGTGGGCTTGCTCGTGGGCTCCATGAAGGTGCTAAGGTGATTGAAAAGCATGCAGCTCAGCTGTGTGTGCTAGCCGAGGACTGTGACCAACCGGATTACGTCAAACTTGTCAAAGCTTTGTGTGCTGACCACAATGTAAACTTGATCTCAGTGCCTAGTGCTAAAACATTGGGCGAATGGGCAGGGGTTAGTAGAAATAATTCAATGCTTCAGCACCACTTTTCTGTTTGTGTTGAGATTCTTATAATCTCATCTGAAATCAAATGGCATTTCATTTATTTACTTATTTATTATGTCTCCCAACCATTTCTCGTCACTTGCAAAACATATTCTGTGAATAGACAATAGAATCCCACTAGATGTCCTTATTTGGATACATTTTGTTGTTCTAAGACTCTCCCTGGCTGGAACGGAATGACTGCACAGAGCTGCTGCTTCACTGAAAAATCTGTAGTAATTTTTTAAAACCTGCACTATTCTGGTCAGCTCTTGTTGGATTGAACTTATCAGGTCGCTCAGCCTAACGACTATGTCTTCATTCCATATTGAAATGACAACAGCTTCAGGCTAAAAACCGCTAAGCCATCATAAGTATTTTGAAGCATGATGGCTGAGATGTATTGTCCACGAGGGAGTTTCAAGTTTTGAACATTACTCACGTTGGTGACAATCATTGACAGGCCACTTAGGCAGTACCAATCAATAATGGTGATGAGGAAGTGGCAGTACATGTAAGAGAAGCGATGAGTCGAATCTACCTTGTGGTGCCTACTGCACCCACTTGTATACATGATGGATTGTTGGAGAGTAATGATCTAGTGTTGCGGCGTATGACCTGAAGTTCAAGGTTTATTTTACAAAGTCCAATGACTGTGCGGCCTGTTAATTGATTTTAGTTTGAGGGTTGAAAAGAGGTTGGACAATCATATCATTTTCCCCACTGTATGTCATGTTTCATTTTTTGGGGCCAGTAGAGATAAATGGCTGTGGTGGGCCCACTTTAAATATTTCTAAGTTGACACTTCAGAGCAGTTGAATAAACAATTATCTGTTAAAATTAAAAAAAAATCTCAAAGTTCATTGGTACGGGATTACAAAGGTACACTTGGATTTCTACTACAGTATACTTGGATTATTGATTTCTCACCCAAATGCATTTGTTCTGTACAACAGCTTTGCAAGATTGATTCAGAGGGGAAGGCCAGGAAGGTGGTTGGCTGCTCCTGTGTTGTTGTGAAGGTGAAATTGTTGAAGTATTATTTTTTTGTTTCCCTAAACTGTTTCTTGCATCCATCTCTTGATATAAGTGTAACCTTGGCATGTTCTTTTTATTATGGCGGTGGATTTGTAGGACTATGGAGAAGAATCGGAGGGTCTTCACATCGTTCAGGAGTATGTCAAGTCACACTGAGTTGGTATTAGCCTTCTGGCTGAATGATATTGTGAGGGTTTCAAGATATTTAGGTTTTCATTTACCAATTCAATGCTTGGATGCTTAAGATATCGCGGTAATTGTGCTATTATGTTCTTTGAGGAATGATCATTTCTGCTATAGCAATTTTGAGATGAACTCTTTTGCTTCCTTCTGAATGACTTGTTTGTGACCTTTAGAAATCATACTAATTTTATCCTTTAATCTCTTTCGTGATATTTTTTAAGAGACATGATAAAAATACCCTTTCCCTATGAGAGATTTTTCTTTTCTCACCTCTGTCCTCCCCAAAGATTTTGATGATTATAACCATTTAATGTATTCCCTTTTTAACTGTTGATGCATAAAGGTTGTTGAAGTGGACCCCACGAGGTCATTTGGATTGGACTTGATCATTTTTCTTAAATGACTTATTAAAGGAAAATTTTGAAAAATGATATAAGGGTATATCCATCATTTCTCATAATTTTCTTATGGAGAGGGCTTGATTGAAAGAACGGTGGAAAACTGATTGAAGGAACAGTAGAAACTGATATTCTTTTTTTTAAATACTCAAATCTTCATGTACTTTTTGAAAAATTAGTTAAAAATTTTATGTCCTTTGGAAATTTTTGATGATGATAATAATAATAATAATAATAAAACACACGCATAGATGGGGGAAGAGGAATAGCCCATGTCATGCCTTTCATTGGCTTTTCTTATTCGTCCCGTCTATGAAGCAGGGATACAAACATGGGATACGGATACGACACACCATGGATGCAGCGATACGACATGTCTTAAAAAAGTTGGATACAAACACAGCTAGGACATGGCAAATAATGAATATATATTTTTATATATAATCATAAAATTAAAAAATATTTATATTTTTAGCCAAATTAAATAGCAGTATGAACATGTAACAATTCAAATCAGGAGACAACATCAGTTCTAAAAAAAAAAAATGTATCAATGAAGGGAAAAAATACAGCAGCAACAACATGGAAGAATAGCAGTTTTGAAAAAAAAAGAACAAACAAACAAACAAATAGCAACAGTAAGGGAAAAAAAACAAAGAGCAAGAAGGAAAATAAAAATAGAAGCAAGGAAAAAAAAAGAAAGGCACCAACAAGGAATAAAAACAAACAGAAGTTTGGAAAAAGCAGCGGCAAGAAAAAAAAACAAAAAGTTTGGAAAAAGCAGCAGCAAGAGAAAAAAACAAACAGCAGTTTGGAAAAAAAAAAAACATAGCAGCACCTCGACATGTCCACCCCGTATCTGAGTCATGTCCAAAAAAAAAAAGGACGTGTTTTTGGCCTGTATCTTTTTCAAACACAAACATAGGACCCTATACAAGTGTCCGTACTTCCTAGCCTCCTATGGCACCAAAATGCCACACGGAAGAAAAGAAGGAATAGTCCATTGTTCAAAGCACATTTGGTAACAAGTGATGAATTTACGGACAAGGATTCCTTCCAACCCCTAGAATAGGGATATCTCATCCAAGAATTGTATAGCTAAGGATTCATCACATTGATATCAGTGTCTATTGATGCATATAGCTAAGAAAAATTGGCTTTGGCTGCTCAAATCTGCAAAAGTGAGGATTTTCAAGTACTATTGGGGGAGGTCGGACCTAAAAATCAACAATTATTTCAAATTCTTGTGGGTTTACAATTTCCAAATGTGGGTTTTTCATGACTGTGCAGAGCAAAAGCATTTTTCCGGAGTGTTTGGTTGCCCTTTGAATGGGTGTAGATCTGCTATGGACAGGCAGTTTTGGGTAATTTTAGTATGTTTATCATTTTCAATTGAGTGATCCCTATCGAACCAGTTAGTGAACATTTCCAATTTAAAGTTTCATTGGTGATTTATAGTTTTTAAAACATCATTGAACAGTTTCATGTGGCTTAGAGGCCATGGGCTGATTTATGTGACGTCAGTGAATTCCTACGAGGTCTAAGATTTTGTATTTTCGTGAGCATTATTTAAAATTAATAATGAAAGGTGAATTGAAAAAAAAAAATCATATTTGGTAGAATTTGAAAACATCTAGTCCACTGGGTAAGGCGTTTGGTTTTTCTTTTTTTTTTTTTGTTATAACCAAAGATATTCCTCGTCCAATCAGGCTTTGGACTTTTGGCATCTAGCATGAGAGTTACCTGTTTCTTGCGATGATAAAGCTTTAATGGGCGCTCCTATTTTCAATATGTCCGCTCTTCCCACCCACGCCAAGCTGAGAGAGACACTCAGGGATCCGAACTCTTTTATCAGAGGTATCAAATTGAATTTATTAAGGATGAAGCCATGAAGGCCGCAAGCAACCATTAAGTCCTTCTATTGGAAGTGGATTTCCATTTTTATTTTTTCGATATGAAGCCTTTATTATTGTACTATACATGTAAAAAGCATTTGCCTATCAAAACACAATCAAAAACAAGAGATAGTTTTGGTGGAAGATTTCTTTTCTATGTCCACATTGATTCACACGGCTGTATGTATATACAATCAAAACCCAATTTAAGGCAACTTCTTAACAATCACTAATTATCCTAAAAATCCTCCTGAAAGCTAGAAACAATATTTGACTAAAATAGCTAACAATATTTACTGCCTAAATCACATATTGACATTATATTATTCTCAATACCCCCCCTCAAGTTGGAGCATGTAAGTCCCGAATGCCCAACTTGCGTAGAAAAGATGCATGTTGGCATTTGCCTAGTGCCTTTGTAAAGATGTCAGCGAGTTGTGCATGGGACAAGACAAACGTGGGACGGATATTTCCAGCCAGGATTTCATTCCGAACAAAATGACAATCAACCTCGATATGTTTTGTTCGTTCATGGAACACAGGATTTTGGGAAATGTGTAAGGCTGCTTGACTATCACAATGCAAAGATATCGGTCCCCTGTGTTGAATGCCGAGGCTAGAAAGAAGCCCCTTTAGCCATATCAGCTCACAAGTAGTCATGGCCATAGATCTATATTCTGCTTCTGCGGATGATTGTGACACAGTATGTTGCTTCTTTGTCTTCCACGAGACTGGAGAACCACCAAGAAAAACCAGCCACCCGGTTAGGGAACGTTGAGTCAAAGGGCATCCCGCCCAATCAGCATCGCACCATCCGTCCAATTTCAAATCGTTGGCGCTAGTCAAAAATATACCTTGGCCCGGATGGCCTTTTAAATAACGGACCACTCGCAATGCAGCGTTCCAGTGTTCCTCCCGGGGTTGCTTCATGAATTGAGACAACACGTGGACACTATAGGATAACTCTGGTCGGGTGAAGCACAAGTAAATAAGTCGTCCAACGAGACGACGATAAGGTTCGGGATTCTGCAGTTCGGTGCTTATGGACAAGGCTAGGCGATGATTTTGCGCAAGCGGTACACTCACCGGTTTTGCTCCTAAGAGACCAACTTCTGTAATAATGTCGAGTGCATATTTGCGTTGACAAAGCACAAATCCATCTGGCCCACGGGCCACTTCCACTCCTAAAAAATATTTCAGAACACCAAGATCCTTCATATGAAAGCAAGCACTTAGATAGTTCTTGAACGTCTGCATGTGAGCCGGATGACTCCCGGAAATGATAAGATCATCGACGTAAACAAGAACATTTAATTGAACGCCCTCTTTCTGTAAAGTGAACAAGGAATAGTCCGAATAGGATTGATGAAATCCATATTCTTTCAAAGCATTTGACAACTTAGCAAACCAGCAGCGGGGTGCTTGTTTTAGACCATATAGCGATTTCCGGAGTCTACAGACCTTCTCGGGTGGTGTCACCTGAAATCCAGGGGGTAGCTTCATAAAAACTTCCTCTTGAAGATCGCCATGTAAGAAAGCATTGTGAACGTCCATCTGATGAACCTCCCAATTCTTTGCAGCAGCCACCGCAAGGAACACTCGGACAGTAACCATTTTTGCCACTGGAGCAAAAGTCTCTGTATAATCAAGCCCTTCAACCTAATGATTCCCAAGTATTACCAAGCGGGCCTTGAATCGTTCAACACTGCCGTCAGAATTATACTTGATCTTATACACCCACTTGCACCCAAGAGCTTTCTTTCCTATCGGTAGATCATCAATGATCCACGTATCGTTAGACTCAAGAGCCTCAATTTCACGTCGCATAGCATCACGCCAGCGACTGTCTTTCACGGCTGCAGAATAATGTATAGGTTCTCGTTCAACAGATAAAGCTGCAAGAAAAGCTCGATGTCGCAATGAAAAGTTATCACAATTCACATAGTGTGCTATTGGATAGGGCTTACCAGAGGAGTGATGTGATGCGGGTGCTATGACGGATGGACTCAAAGTCTGGACTGTATGAAGAACAAAATCACGCAGCTTGACAGAAGTTTCTTTGCGCCGTTGCCCTCTGCCCAACACCTCCTGTTCCTCCCCTTGGTTCAGTCCCTGATCAGAGTCTTCTTGATGCGGCTCCAAGGTTGAACCAGTGGCTGACGAAGATGGCAAAACAACTTCATCAGAAGTCGTATCTGTAACTGCTCCTGCGTGTCCCCCCCTTGCGGTAGGCAGCAGGTCATACTCAAAATCATCTTCATTCATGTCAACAGGCCCCTCGCAAATAGCAGGACTAGGGTCGGCAAAGGGAAACACAGATTTTGAAAATACCACATCACGGGATACAAAATATTCACAAGTATCCAAGTCATACAATCGCCAACCCTTTTGCCCATAAGGATACCCAACAAAAACACAACGTCTACTACGACTGGCAAACTTATCCCTTGTCTTCACATGAGCATAGCACAGAGAACCTAATATCCGCAAATGATGGTAAGTAGGTTCTCGCCCATACAAAACACTATAAGGTGTCTTCCCATTTAAGACCGAGGATGGAGTTCGATTAATTAAGTACCCAGCCGACAACACACATTCACCCCAAAACTCAATGGGAAGATATCCTTGAAAACGGAGTGCCCTTGCCACGTTCAGAATATGTTGATGTTTCCTTTCGACACGCCCGTTTTGTTGAGGGGTACCCACACATGAGGTCTGACAGATGATGCCATGATCAAGAAAATACTGCTTCATACAAGTAAATTCAGTTCCATTATCACTTCGAATTAATTTGACTTGTTTATTAAACTGTCGCTCAACCAAGGAGAAAAACATTTTCATAGTATGAGAAACCTCCGTCTTATCAATTAGTAAATAAACCCACACAGAACGAGAATAATCATCAACAATTGTCAAAAAATAAGTAGCACCACAAGAAGACGGAGTTTTATAAGGTCCCCACAAGTCACAGTGAATGAGCTCAAAAATAGACGAAGCTTTATGCTCACTATCAGGAAATTTATCCCTAGTCTGCTTTGCTCTTTGACAAACTTCACAGTTCTTTTCCTCCCTATCTTTATTTTCCTTAATACTGACACCAGGCAATAACTTTGTAACCTTCAGAGACGGATGACCAAGACGTTTGTGCCACATATCAAGAGAAACTCCACTGGTAGCTTTCATCACTTGAACTTGAGTCATTCCTCTGAAGTAGTAGAGTCCATCTCGTCTTTCACCCGCACCAATCAGCATCCTCGTAGTGCGGTCCTGTATAACACACAAGTTGTTAGTGAATTGGACAAGACAATTACAGTGATCAGTCAGTTGTGAGACTGATATTAAATTGCAAGTAAGCCCTGGCACATAAAGAACATGATTTAAACACAAATTTCCGGCAAGTAACATCGATCCCACTTTGGTAGCTGCTGTGCTACGTCCATCTGGCAAGCCGACAGGGCATGAAGAAATCTCCGTTACATCGTGAAGATTGCTAAACGTACCCGTCATGTGTTCTGATGCTCCAGTATCAATAATCCAAGGCTTACCAGTCATCTTGTCGCTCGCTCCAGGCTTTGACCCACTCAATATGTGCAACAAAGTCTGCCACTGTTCTTCGTTCAGTCCAGGCAGAGGAGCGGTCTCAGGTGCTATACCCGTGCTCATCGAACCACTTGGCACAACCGTTTTGGTTTGAGCCGCATATGCCCGTGGTTGTCCTTTGCCTCCGCGACCTCCACCACGACCACTCGTTTGTCCTCGTCCACGCCCTCCACCTTTGATATCATCTCGAGGTCTATCTCCCCACCAGTCCGGATATCCAATCAAAGCGAAACAGTTTTCTGATTCGTGTCCCGTCTTCTTGCAATGTGAGCACACCATGGTGTTGTCCCTTCCAATAACCCGAGCCCTTGTTGTAAGAGCCATGATGTCTCCCCGTTCTTCTTTGCCTCGAGTAATTGTTTTGACTCGTTCCTCCTGAATGAGAAGGGAGTACACCTTGTTCATGCTTGGTAACGGGTCTTGAGCCAGAATGTTAGATCGCACCGTACCATACACATTGTCATCCAGTCCCATAAGAAAGAGATGAACCTTTTCGTCCTCTCGTTTCTTTTCCAAAACTGATCCGAGGTTACAAGTACACTTGCCGCACGTGCACGTCGGCAGTTGTTCATAATTCCCTAATTCATCCCAAAGTTGTTTGAGCCGTCCATAGTAGTCTACTATGGTCAGTCCCCTCTGTTTGCATTCTCCAAGACTGCATTTTAGTTGCTGAATTCGCGGTCCATTGGTGATGGAGAAACGATCTTTAATATCGTTCCAGAGATCCTTCGCTATCTCCACATGAGATATGGTGGAACGCAGCGTAGGTTCGATGGCGTTACGGATCCAGGACACCAACAAAGAATTGATAGTCCACCAGTCTTCGAGATCCTTTGAATCATCATTTGGTTGCTTGATTGTTCCGTCAATGAACCCGAATTTCTTCCGGGCCCTCAAAGCGGTTCTAAACGAACGCGCCCATTCATCATAATTCTCTCCTTTCAATTGAACCTGGGTAATCAAAAGACCTGGGTTATCAAGTGAAGTCATATCATAGGGTGAGATCGTCTTCCGTTGTGGAGCTTCATCTCCAGTGGAACTCTGGGGACCGGCCATGAGGTTTGATGTGTGTGTTGTTGGCTATGGCTCTGATACCATATCAAAACACAATAAAAAACAAGAGATAGTTTTGGTGGAAGATTTCTTTTCTATGTCCACATTGATTCACACGGCTGTATGTATATACAATCAAAACCCAATTTAAGGCAACTTCCTAACAATCACTAATTATCCTAAAAATCCTCCTGAAAGCTAGAAACAATATTTGACTAAAATAGCTAACAATATTTACTGCCTAAATTACATATTGACATTATATTATTCTCAATAGCCTCGACTCTTTAGCAATTGTTATAAACCCCTCAACAGCTTCATGAAAAGTACCAAAAAAATTGCCTCGGGAGGCCAATGCAACCTGAGCGGTTAGGTCGAAAACTTTGGTGGCTCTTTAGAAAAGAAGACTTCTTACAAGGTAGCCCTCTTGAAATCCATAGCCCCTTTGAGGGGGAGGTCTTAAGAGTTGCAAGCCCAATATGTTTGCATGAGCGTAGCCTCCGATACCATTGTTGGTCCTCTTGTACAGTCCAGACCAGCTCATCTAATGATTGGCAGTGGGCCATACTTAAAGAACTCTTCAATATCTTCTCAATAGGTGGGCCGGTCGTTCATAAAATGGTTTGCCACATGTTACAGGTTGGATGGATGGATGGTTTAATTAGGTGAATAGTTAATATAAAATGAGCGAGAATTGTGAGGGTAATTGTCCATGTTTGTTTGTAGCGGAGGAGTGAAGTAAAATAAAATAGTCATAAAAAAAATAAAGGTAGTTGAAAGTAAAAGACACTAAATAACAATATATTACTCTTAAAAAGTACTACATGGCAAAATAATATAATTAGCGGAGGAGCTGCATTTTGTCATTTAATACCTTTACTTTTAAATTCCTTTTATGTAATTTATTATTCATTTGATGCTTCATTTTACTCCACTTCTCTGCTTTAAATGGGCGCAATGAGAGAGTCAACACTTTGGTTCTATTTGTTTGCATTAAAATACTTAGGAATTTGAATACATAGGACTTGTGATACGTCATGCCATAAGTAGTTAAAAATAAAATCCTAAGGTGAATATCCAAAAATAACATCCCCTGTAATGGAAATTAAACAAAGGAATATGAGAAATAAAGACATAGGCATCACCTCTAGTAATTCAATACATAAGAAAGTTCTTTGTGGAGATCAGTCAACTCAATTTCTATGTAAACTAAAGCAAACAAGCTGCACTTTTCTTGTATTCTTTCACTAGGGCCGTCAAAGGGTAGCGCTAAGTTAGGCCAAGCGTGGGGTTGTCAAAGCTCTATCCTCAACGTATGTGAGTCCCAACTAGTGTGGGCCGAAGCCTCTATAAGGCCTTTGTTACCTATGCCCTTACCCAGCCCTCGCAAGCCAAGCTGAGCCCAAGGGTAGACTTGATGCTTTACACTTATAGCCAAGCATGGGATCTGCAATGCAATGCAACAAACATATTAGTAGATGAAAATATCACTATGGTACAATCTAATTTAGTAAGATGATGGCAAAGTAGTCATTTACTATCTAAAGGAAGACCGTATGATAATACTGGTGAATTACTCATCAAGTTTAGATCCTCCATGAAATGATATCTCCTGTATCGAATAAGAGAAAGAAAGAAAATTGTCTCGTAATGTCTTTACAGCATGTCATTAGATTCTTATAGTCGCACGGAAGTTAAATCTAATTATGAGGCCACACATCCAAGAAGTAATCCCATGCTTATATATAGCCTCAAATCAATTCACAAATGCAACAACCATACATAGATAAGCCATAACATTTTTTTAAAAAGTAACATAAAAATCATGCATTACTTATTTTAATAAATAATACATAACAATCACATAAGTATTGTAAGTAAATTAACATAAGATTAAGAATCACTTGCAATCATGCTCAAATACACTCACATCTATAGCTCAAATAAATTCAATTATACATATAAATAAGACCTTAATTTTTGGCCTTATCTAAAAAAGAATATAAGTTTCAAAACTTTTCAAATTAGTATCTAAGTAATTCAAGAAACTTTTAATTAAGGACATTCAACAATTTAAAAGTACTTCATCTCAACTTATTTCCTGCATTTTCTTAAAATACCAAAATTACCAATCATTTAGGGTACTATGGTAAAAAAGAGAAGAATCTTCTATTTAGGGGATTCCCTCCATCTTATAAAAAGCATGCATCCTCAAATAGGATTTCTAATGAGAGTTCTATATTTGGTATTGAGAGAGGATTCCTACCATTTATATAATGTATGATCCAATAGTTATAAGTTTTTTTAAAAATTTTCAAAATCCTTGAAAAATCAAGACCTCAACTTTCATTCTAAAGTTATTTTGCCTATCTAAAGAGTTTGAATGGTTTGGATAGTGAAAAAGGGACCACAGAATTTCTAATTTTAAAATTTAAAATCTGGACTCTTATCTCAAAATATATTAAGGATCAATAGTTGGAAATTGATCATGTAACCCTATTTTACCTTCTGAAAATATATCATGGTTCCGATCATGATTTGGGGTCCCGTAGGAATGAAAAAAAAAATGAAAAAGAACAGACTGCTCTTTATCTCAATTTTTGTACTATATGAAATGAATAGTCATAAATTTTTAGCCATTGGATCAGGGTTCCAAATTTAATCTCATAGCCGTTTTAGGCCTTTTGAAGAATTTGGATGGATTGGATTCTACAAATGGGGCCCATAGAATTTATAGAAATTATGATTTAACGCTCAAGATATTTTTATAAATATCTAAAAAGCTATGATGAATCAATGGCTTATATTTAGTATACCAGCCGTTTTGGGCCCTTTAAAGATGATTAACGCTTTGGATCATAATTGTGGGACCAATAAGGTAGGTTTACAAAGGCCAAATTGATGAGCCCTAAACTAATGTTTTGATTATTGTTCATCCGCTTTTTTTTGCCGCACAGAACATGAGAATCGGGGGGGGGGGGGGGGGGGGGGGGGGGGGGGTGAGAAAAACTAAGAAACAAAGAAACAAGATTTCTGTGCAATGATTTTTCTCTGCAAAACAAACGCTGATCTTCAACGAAAGTGTAGAAAACCAAGAAAAATCCTCATTAATGATAGTTGTCAAACGTGCCCTTAAAAGTCATTACATATTTTCAATAACTACTACATACAGCCAATCACTATAGGAATATTAATTGTACTAGATCACTGTGAGGATGCCAAATAAGGAAACAAAGATAATGTAGAAAAATTAAGAGGATTTTATTTTAATAAATGGTAATTCAAGTGTTTTAAGAAAATTAAGGAAAACAGCTGCTGAAAAATAGCTTCAAACGGACAAATGTCTTTAATTAAAGACTTCTTGAAAAACTTAGAGACTAATTTGAAAAGTTTTTAAGTGTATGTTTTTTTTTTAAAGTTAGGCAAAAATGTAAGGCCCTTATTTGAAATTTTCTCTAAAAAAAATAATAAATAAAGAACACCAAGCGTTAAGTCAGACTGAAGTAACTAAAGTCAGAAGCAGCGGGAGCACCAGCAGTGTCTCTCCTTCTTCCCTCCAAAGCACAAAAACGAGAGTCGAGAGACAGAGACACACACAGACAGAAAGTAGAAAGTCGAAAGAAAGACATGAGCTGCCGACCACTGCAATCTCTTCTGCCCACGGAAACCCTCGATCTTCCCAACGGCCTCTCCCTCTCCCCTCGCGTCAAGATCCTCCTCACCTTCTTCCGCTCCGACCCCTCCGTGAGGCCCATCGACGAGTGGCAGCTCAAGGCCTCCCTCCTCGCCTTCCTCAAACCCTCCCTCTCCCTCCCCGAAGACGATCTCACCATCCACCGCTCCCACGACCTCAAGAAACGCAAGCGCGAAGACCCCGTAGCCGCTGGCACTCTCTACGTCAGAGATCTAGGGTTTCTCAACCGCAAACCCCATCAAAACGAACAAGACGAAGCTATCGAAGCCTTGGAGAAGCGGTTCTTGGAGTGGAGGAACTCCTTCGTGGGCCGGATCGATGGGATTGAGCTGAACATCAAAGGGGTGAAGTTTCGATTGACTGCGTCGATACCTGATGCTGATGATTTTGACCGGGTGAAGAACTCTTGGGAGGAGTTCTACGCCTTCGATGGCCGAGGAGGTCCGCAAAACCCCTAAACCCTAAACCCTAAACTTAGCTTCTGTGGCTTTTAATTGATACATGGATATGATGGTTCTTCTTCTATATCTCTGCAGGATATTATTCGAGGGGCACGAGGGGCCGACCCGACACTCTGGTTTTGGAAGGAGTGCCATCTCGATGGTTTGCGGAGCCGCGAGTGTCGTCCAAACCTTCGATGCTGGTCACACATACCATCTTCTCAGCAGTTGGAAAGATAAGGTCTCTTACCATCACTTAGGTTTAAGAGATGTTTGGGTGTTCTTATTAGTTTGAATTTCATGCTTACCTATGTAAAAAAAAAATGGAGCTTATTGGTTTTTACCTTGTCTTGCTACTTCTAAAAGATCATATCATTGTTGAAGATGTAATTTGTTATGCTTATGGTTTGTATTTCTTGTTTGAATTGATTGTACCGGCAATGTTCCTTTTAGAATCAATTGCCCACCCCATGAAATAGATTCGGAACATCTTCTGCTGCTGCGATGTTGCAATTTGGTAGTTTCTCTCTTGAGGCCCGTTGAATCTAACTACATCATCCTTTTTCAAACAGTTTTTTTGATATCTCTTAATCCTTACCGCATAGGAAACTTAATGTTGCTGGCGACGATGATCTAGGTAAGACAATGGAAGAGGCCAAGGAGCAAGGCATTGTCTCTGGTCTCCACTGCAAGATTTGGGTTCAATTTGAGAAGTATGAGGATTTCTTTAATGCTATGAAGGTGTTATGTGGGCGTTCCATGCAGAAGGTATTGAAGTTGGCAGTATTGTCAGAGTAGACACTCTTTTCTTTGGACAGTTCTACCTTTGTTTTTATTATTTTAGAGATTCCAATTCCCTAAAGCTTATTATTTTGTTGATTTATTACGGTAATCGATCCAATGTTTATTTTGAATTTATTGCAAATACATATATTGTTGACTAACTCATGGATATTTTGACCAGCAAGGATCCCGTCTTAGAGTAGATTATGACGTGACTTGGGATAGAGATGGATATTTCCGTAACTTGCAACGAAATACCCCAAGAAATCAGGTGCAAGAAAGGGTTAGCCAAATGCTGCCATTGCCAAGAGATTCCAAACGTGAGCCTCCGAGACTTCAATCACAGGTTACACGCTTAAGTTCTGATGGTGCACGTTCAAAGAGGTTCAGGGTATGTGTTTTCTATCATTTGGTTACCAAATAGATTACCTATTTGATTCTCCTGAAGAATAAGACAGTTCTTGCTCACATGTAACATATTTAGGTGTCAAGATTAAATCCGGTGTGTTTGCATTAATTATATTCCCCTTCTAAGTGTTTCAACCTTCCCCAACCCAAATTGCCTTACATCATCATCTAAATCTTCATTTGCAATGGTTCAACTGCAAAATCCTTTCATCTGGTGCATCTTTACCAATTGTGTGGTGCCACATTCTATTTTTTATGCTTGTCTTCTACTACCTAACTGGTTTATCAAAATTTTTTGCTAGTACATTCCAAACTTGTTGACATGTACAGACGGAGCCACTTGGCACCCCCTTCAAAGAGTTCATTTCTTCTTGTATTTCTTGCATGCATGCATGCATCCCTGTTCACATGGATGTCTTGTGGCCCCATTCAAGTTCCCCCTCCACACACACTCATTCCCTCCACGTGGGCCCCTTCTAACACACCTATCCATAATGCACTGTGGTGAGTCCATGTGGCCCTCACTGAGTTGTAACATGAACTGTTTTCTTCTATGTATACAAAAAGCAAAACTTCTAACCATGTCTTTTCTATGCTTGAAACATTTCAGGTTCCAAGTTACAACTTTTTTTTTACTACCTATACATTTTAAATGAATCCTTAATTGTGTATTATCCAAACAAGAAAAAGCCTTAGAGGACGTGAGTGTTTGTTACCATACAGTCCAATTATGCGTGACTAGCTACATTTTTTTTTTGGATGCTCTTTGCCCTTACTAAAACTGTAATATTATAAATGATTAATGTATCCCAAAGAATGTAACAAAACGTTCAAGTTGGTTGCCTTGTTACCCACATAAAACCTATGTGCCTCTAAGTGATCATGATGAGAAAGTTGCTGTGTATCTCTCAAGTGAGTCTCATTCTATATGATCCTAGTGGATCGATTGATTTGTGAAGAATGTGATTCAAGAACATGAATGATAGAGAGATGGTGTGATGAAGGGCAGAAGCTCTTCACTGGATAAGGGCTTCTCGGCAATTACTGGTATAATCTCCCAACAACCATTTCCACCTTTGATTCAAAGGTAATATTTAGTGAAGCAGGTGTTTTCGTCCTGTTAATGAAACTTAAGGAAAGAACTGTGGATTTGCATATTTTTTATTCAAAACTGAATGGGATGCTGACAGGAGCAGTTGAGAGCTTGGAAGGAAGGCAAGTGGATAACACAGATTTTCGTGTTCAAAGTGTCTTTTATGGTAGCAGAGGATAACTTCTGTTTGTATGGATGCAAAAAAATGAATAAAAGATTTGAAAACATGGGGTAGTTTAGAGGAACCAAATTTTTAGTAGAATAGAACCTATTTGAATGCTCTAGTTGCTTCACGCATTCCTGCACTGCGTTAAAGGTGGGTTGAGTGGAGTGGAAAGTAGGTGATGGTTGGGAAAGAAGATTTCTAATAAACTGAATAATAAATTCCAATTATAGAAGTCCAAAAAATTTTGGTAGGTCATATCTGACCCAATGAGGAAACGGGTTGGGTTCAACCTAAAAACCCCACTTGAATGGACTGACTAGTGCATGTCAACTTAAATAATTCATTTTATTTGTTGTTTGCTTCTTATAAATTCAGGTACATCCATTCATATTCAAATGACTGGGCACCTATGATGCATGGATACTTTAAAATGTGCAATATATCTTGTCGTATCGTATCCGATACTTCACTTTTTATATGTAAAATTTGTACCGTTGCTGTGTCCATGGCGTGTAGCTTGGCACTAATAGTTACTCTTGGAGACCACTTCCCTGTAGGAGCTAGGAGATGGGGAATTATTGAAGTGTAGTAATTGGAGGTAAAATTGATGATTTTTCTTGGAGGTAAAATTGATGCTTTTTCCTTGTCATCTGAATGGAGGAAGAATTACGGAGTAAGTGCTCTAGCTCTGATGATAGTCTCCCTGAGTCTTTAGTCATCCTTAGTCAACAATTTCGTTGAATTGTAAAAGGAGTTGAAGGACCTATTCTTTCACTCCTTATGTTCGTTATGTGTTCATCATAATATGAAGAAGAACTTGACACATGAAAGGAAGGTCAGTTGATTATTTTTGCTTGATCAACCTTAGTTGTTTTTGCTGAGAATTATCCATTGATGGTGTTAATGGAGAAATAACCATTGCTTTTAGAAGGAGATCATACTTGGATTGTGCAAGGAATTGAAGAAGCTGATTTCACTTGTGGTGTTACAACAAATCCAGTCAAATCTTAAACCTGACGTACAACTATAACCAACCTATACTTCAACTGGTACTTGAGCAACAATAGGGCTGCACTTTGTACTGTTTGGTGGCAGCCTCATGAAGTGGATTGTGCATGATAGCTGCAGTTTATGAACTTCTTCAACTACTTAACCTTCGTGTTGAGGCATTTGTGGTGGTGATGACAACTATGAGGTTGAAACTATCATTCAAAAGTTCCAAGACTTAGCTGCTGGCCATTTGATACAGATTGTAATTACATCCGATATGTAGTTTCACCTTCTCTTGATGAAGTTGGAGCTGGAGCAATTAACATTGGGAATTATTGCAGTGATTGATATGAATATGATGATGATGATTCTGGATGACTAGTTACATATATACCGACGAACAGATCATACTCATATATTCGAAGTTTGGCTCTTCTGGGTTATAGTTGTTAAGAAACTCAATATGTATATCCATGACTTTCTAGGTTTTTTTTATTATTTTTATTATATATATGGATATAGGCAACACTACCAGTGGATGTGTCGGATCCTCCTCAATGAAATGCATATTCATTGGATTGTCTGCATATGCATTCTTTCACCTCCTTAAAACACATCATGTTAGTAATGCATTGGCATCATGTTAGTAGACTTTGGTGACAAGCACTTCATCGGTTTTGTTTATAAATGTGCAGTAATGCATTGGCAGGTTAGCTAAGAAGCACGGACAGGGACACGGGATATAAATACGACACGACACGGATATGCGGACATGGCATTTCTCAAAAAGGTAGGACACGGACACGTCGGGAGACACGTTAATAATATATATTAATATATATATAATTATCTACTAAAAAATAATATCATTTTAACTTTTTTAATCAATTTAGCAATAAAAAAAAATTTAAGTCCAACTAACAAACATATCAAATTATCAAATATCAATGCAACACTAAAATATAATTCATAATCATTAAACATGAAATATCCATAGTTCCATAAAATCCATATAAAAAAAAGGGCGGATCATTTCTTTCCTCTCCCTAAAAAAAAAAAAAACAAAAAGCAAAAAGAAGCCAATCTTAAGGCCTATTCTTTAGTGAAATATTTATTTGTCTTTAGCTTATGATATAATTAATATTTACAATCATACATATTTCCATGGTACAAAATTTTCATATATCAAGTTTACAAGTTTTAATAACCGCATATTAACAAAGTGTCTAAGAGATATCAGCCACATATTTATTTTTTAGTCATAGACACGGGCAAAGAATTGTGGGGACACATTGCAAAAAGAGTGTCGAACAAGTGTCCGAAACTAAGATTTTTAATTCTTAATTATGGACATGGCTAAATAGTATCGGACATGTGTCCGAGAGTATCCGAGGAGTGTTGATGTCCGACACGTGTCCGACACGGGTACGTTACTTTCTTATAAGTGTCCGTGCTTCTTAGCATGGTTTAAATTCTCGGCCGAAACGAACCGGTATCGGTCCATACCGGTACGATATTTTGAAGTTATCGGTTTTTTGTATCGTCCAGGCAAAATATCCCCAAAATATCGGATAATATCGGCCGATATTTCAAAATATCGGTGTGAACCGATATATCGGCCGATATATCGGTCGATATCGGTCAAAATATTGGCCCACTATTTAAAAATTTTTTTTTCTTTTGTCCTATTTTCCTTCTTTCTTCCTCCTTTTAAATATATCATATGCTACATTTTTTCTTCCTCAACACCTATTTCACTTGCAAGGTATCAAAAATACTTTTTTTTTTATCAATATAGTCTTGAAAATCATATATAACTCTATTGAGGTAAGCATTTTGTATTTTTTAAAAAAATTATTTAGATATAGCTTAAAAATGATAATTTTATGCTTTTTTTTATTGTGAGTACCTTTTATTATTTTAAATCAATACATATTGAGGTTAAATCAACTATTTAAGGTTTTAAAACTCAGAATTTTTATTAAAATCTTGTTGATCTTTGTAAAATAATTACTCAAATTTATCATCATTTTAAGTAAATTATAAATATCTAGTTGCTTTGTATTTTACTATACTATCATAATAAAACATGTTATCTTACAAGCGCAAGGCAGAACTTACTTAATGATTGAGTGACGAGTACAGGCTTTATTTTCTTAAATTTCATACTAATAGATAGCCCATAAGTCATAATTACGTTGCATTTTATAAAATTTATGATATTTTAACTTGTTTAGTATATGTACCTAAATTAATTTAATTATAAATAAAATTTATATAGCTTTAGATTAGATAGCAATACATGAACATAACTTAAGGGGTCCAATAATTTGATTTATAATTTATTTTACTATCATTATGTCATATGTTATGTTAATGTTCATGTTCTTGAATTTTACAACTTGCTTGATAATTGAATGATGAATTGATGGTTGTTGAATAATGAATGATGACTGATAAATAATAATAGGGGTATAGTTATATATTATACAAGATACAAGTACAATCGTACAACCACTATATGTAAATTATCAATAAGTTTATTCTCTAAAATTTCATACTAATTGATAGTTCATATTTCATAAGTTATACTTATGGTTCTTATAAAAAAAATTACATTTTTAGACAAGACAGCGATACAGGATATCATAACTTAAGGGGACCGATATTTTGATTTATATATATTACTAATGAAAAAAAAACATTGTTTTCCAGTATTTCTAATATTTTGGATTTTTTGGATATTTTTTCAAATTTTTTTGGATTAAAAAAAAAATTCACACCGCGACGAACCGCGACCGATACCGATACCGTATCGGTTTTTTGGACCGACCGATACCGCGACCGATACCGCGATTTTCATCCATGCTTCTTAGCAAGTTAGTAATATCTCAGGTGCAAATGAACTAAATGAGGTCATTTGGATGATACATTCATTGGAAACTATAAGATGATTAGTTCAGCCTATATGCTTGTGATCGCTAGAAGAGGAACTTTCCTTGGAATGAAAAAAACAGGATAAGGTAGAACAGTTGTTTATATTCCTTGCACAGTTACCTTTCACGAACTGATAAAAACAATAATATTAGTCATGTTAGAAAATGCCTAGTACTTGTCTACCAACGTGTTCTTATAGTTTTGTGATTTTCCCTACATGTTAAATTTACTTCTTTGGAGAGTTGGGCATTAGTGTTACTCTTTTATCACTCTTCTTGGTCTGCCAATGCAACTCAACACCTTCTTCCTTTATCAAGTTAAGCGAAATTCCAAATAAAAATAACATGTTAAGAGACTTCAGGGAGAAGATCCAATCGTATATCATAACCATGAAACAGTTGGAGAATGAAATACATCGCAAATCTTGAAGTATATTGCATATGATAACCCAATCTTATATCAATAACAACATGGAAAAACTACAAATTTCCATGTAATGGAGCAAAGATGCATGCACAGTTCAATTTGGGGAAACAAATCAAGCATATATGAAACAAGTCCCATGCACAAATCTATCAAAATAAATGGTTGGGAGATGATATACCTTTGCGTAGAGATATGTTATCGTAAAAAAGTTGGCGGATTAGAGAAGATGGAGAAGCAAACAACCACAAGAAGCTAACAATGTGTGGGGTACAACCATGAAGAAGATGACAAAAAATCGTGGAGAATGACATTGAGTAGGACCCAAATGTGATGGAGAGAGAGTTGACATATCCTCAATGGGCTGCTCATTGCCAATGAGCTTATAGACTTGAGAAAAAAAGCAAAGAGGGGTGTAATTTCCAAAATCGATGTGGAAAAGGCTCAAGGCCATGTTAAATGGAGGCTTGTGGCTTAGATGTTGGGAAGGAAGGGGTTGGATTTGGTAGTGTATCCCGTCAACTTCATTTTTGGTCTTGGGAAATGGCTCTCCTACTTGGCTTAGACAACCCATTTTCTACTTTCTTGTTCATTATGGCGGTTGACGTTTTGAGCTCTCATTTTCAAACAGTGAAGGATACGGATCATATTGAAGGGTTTAAGGTTGGTCACAACCCTAAACTCTATCAGGCTATCACTCACCTTCAATTTGTAGATGATATCGTTCTCTCTTGTTCTTGCATGAATTTTAAGATGAAATTTCTTCGGGGCTAAAATTTAATTTAGTTAGGTGTTTGTTGGTGTGGGTTTGGTGTTTGGAAGAGGTTGTGTAGTTTTTGGCTTGAAAGATTTTATGCCTAGTGGGCAAGTTGCTGCTATTGTATTTGGGTCTACCAATTGGGGGCAACCTAAGATCAAAATCTTTTTGGAATCCGATGGTGGAAAATTTTGAGAAGCTCTCTATGTGGAAAATGAATTATTTATTTATTTATTATGGGAGGGAATATTACTTTGATTAAGCCATTCAACAATATATATAAATACATATTACTTTGAGGCTACTCTATCAAATTTGCCTATATATTACATGTCTCTTTTTAAAATGCCAGCGGTAGTTAGGGAAAGAACTTCTTATGGGTAGGTCGTAGTAACGGGAAAGGATTGCATTTTTTGAAGTGGTGTGATGTGATAAAGATTTGGCAAATGATTTCGAGTAACTAGAGGTTTGGGTTTCACTAATTTGGAAGCTTTGGAAAAATGATGGAGGTTTGGGGGAGGAGAGGGAGGCTTTATGGGGAAGGGTCATTGTGTCTAAACATGGTGAGGATGAGGCGGTATTATAGTTCCAACATATCAAGTGTCTACTATCATCATTGTCTTGTCCCAACTATGTGAGGTCGGCTACATGAATTCTGTTTTTGTAGGATAATATTTTGAGGGTTGGAGATGAGTCTCATATGGTCGGGGTTGTCTCCAATAAAAGGGGTGTGTTTTAGAGTAGGGGAGGGCTGTAGAGTCCATTTTTTTGGCAGATGATTGGTTAGAATTGTTCCTAGGCTGTTGTTTGGGTTGGCATCCTATAAATTGTCTTGTATTAGATTATTACGTGTGTGAGGGTGTTTTGTGTCATGAAGTCTCTGTTTTAGACGAGCACTTCATGAATCTAAAGAGTCCATGAATCAGTCTTTGTCGTGTCATCTTTCCAACGTGGTTATTTGTAAGGGAGAGATTGATGTTCGTATATGGAAGCTTAGTCCTTGTGGAGAGTTCTCTTCCAATATCGTTCATAGATCTTTGGAGGATGTTCCTATGGCCAAGGCACCTAGCTTTCTTATATGGTTAAATTTGGCTCTTGCCTTTATGTTCGTTAGCAGTTTTAGGAAAGATATTGATAACTGAAAAGTGAGAATCTAATAAGAGGAGGCTTAATGTTGAGGCTATTTCTGACCTTCAATTTTTTTTTTCCTGGTAAATATTTCAGACCTTTAATTGCTGTGTGGAAAGGATGATGAGATTGCTGATCATTTATTCTTGCATTGTGGGTTCTCATATTTCATATGGTGTTGCTTTATGTCTAAGTGTGGCATAGCCTAGTTTTTTTACCAGGTCTTTGGGTGGTATGATTTCGGTGTGGGGGGTGGTTCCTTTCTTTAGGCATGGAGCTACTCTATGGCACTTGGTTCCTGTCGCTATCTTGTATCGTATGGAAAGAAAGAAGTGATGTGATCTTTAAAGGGGAGTAGATTTCAGTGGATGATATTTTCCTTGGTGTTCTTTTGAGATTTTAGCTAAATGGGTTTCGTTGAGAAGAGAGTTTGCTAATCTGAAGATGGACAGTGTTTTGCATAATTGGGAGGCTTCTTTGTGTTGTGGCCTCATCGTGTGAGGAAGTTAGAAACTTGGGTGTTACGAGTTTAACGTCGATGAAGCTGCCGGGGGTAACCCAAGGCCATCTGGAATAGTTGAGTAGGAGGGGTGCTTCGTAATAGTAAAGGAGAAATCTTGATGTTTTAAAGCAAGTTGGGGTTAAATGATGTGGAGGTCTTGGTAATACTCGAGGCCCTTCGATTATATGTGAGCAAGTTAGTGGTTGGGAGTGACTCTTCTAATGCCATTGCTTGGGTTGTTTCCCTTGGTGTGGGGTTGTGGAAGCTTCATTTCTATCTCAATGAAATTAAGTTGTTTTCATCTTTGTTGCAACTGGTATTTAAGAATATTTTGCTCTTAACTAATGGTTTAATGGACTCAAACAAAAATGAGGGGTTTAAGCAAGTAGAATTTAAGCGTATTTTATGATTCAGTTCCTTTTCTTGGTCTCTCGTGATCTATTTCATTTTGTGGTGCGTGGCTTTTATACCATTTTCTTTCACCATCTGTTTAAATTGACGGTGTGTATGCTCCTTTCTACTTTAATGTATCATTTTTGTTACCAGTAAAAAAAAAAAAAGAAAAAGGGAAAAAAAGCAGGTTCGATGAGAGTCCAAAATTTGATATAGAGTTGTAATAAGATGTTTCAATGGAATAATAAAATCAAGCAAAAGAGCTGGTGTGCATGATTTTCAAGAACTTGAATTAGTCCCTTATGGGATTGGATGTGTTCTCCAATTTGAGAAAATATCGGGCCTGTTTTCATCTTTTAATATCTAATGTGGGGTATGTGGGTACCACACTGGTTTTCTACCTGTTCTTTTTCGTTCTATGGATATTCTTTTACTGGTGTGTGCGGGATATCTGTAGGGATTGCTAGACTATGTACTGTTAAGTAATGAAGTTCGCATTTTTCAGACTATTTAGATGATGCTGGGCTGCACCATTAGTTGTGTGTGCTATTTTATTCTGCATGGATTATTTTAAGCAAATAATGAACAGAATGAGAAAGCCTTAATTGATTTGACAGCTTGGGATCAATCATTAATACATAACCCACATAAAAATCGGAGTTGCGTGCATGCTCATATGTTACCGTAAAATAAACAAAAAGCTGTTGCTATCCAAATTTCTAATGATCATTAGAGTTTTAATGCTTAAAGTTTACATTCATCTCTCGATGCAATCTGATGACTTAGAAGTTATGGATGACCCTCTCACTGTTTTTTGTATACATATGCAGGATTGAAGCCAGGGATAGCATTAAATCGGTGCTACATTCTGCTGGTGTGCTTTGATGTTTAAATGGTTATTTAAATGCCGCTACTGAAGTGCATGATACGTTTAAAGTAAGGATGTTTATTCCTTTGTCTTACCTGCCAGCAAATAACCTGATTTTTTTAACTGAAAGCCGATACGAATACGCAAGTGAGGCTTTGGTCTGTGTTGTAATTTATGCCATTTTCATTTAAAATTATTTCCATTGTCAAGACTCAAGCGTTTCTCAATCAGATTTGAAGAACGAAAATTTTGAAGATCCTACAAGATTTTTATTTGTTGCTTATAATAAATTATTGCCAGCAAAATCGCCCCAAAGATACAATTCAACATGCCATGTGCAGCTTTAACAAAAAGCAAAAAAAAAAAAAAAAAAAAAAAAGGGACCATGTTCAGGGAAGTAAGTTCTTTCATCCAAGTGCTAGGTAGGGAAGTCAAATGCAATAAAAAAATATCAAATGGGGAATAAAATCATGGTGGTCATCTGCTGTAGGTGGCATGAAATCACGATAAACTCGGCCTACAGGAAGGTTTAGTAGTGTAGTAATCTCTATCAAGACCATCAGGTATAGATTGGCTGAATTATCGAAGTAGGGAAAGAGCAGAAAATGGAAATAAAAGTAAATTTTACTAGAAAAATCACCGAAGATGCTCATAGCACAAAAAAGGCTCTCTGTTTTTTTTTTTTTTTTTCTTTTTCAATGAGCGACTATATCATTATCTAACAAACACTACATACTCATCGCCACCTCTTGTGTTGTTGGTAAGATATAATTGTCTCTATGTTGGCTCCAACTTTAATGTTTTCTTTGTGTTGTAGCTATCTGGCGACGATCTTGTGACAGAACTCATTCTATAGTTATGTGGTCATGTAATTGTTTGCAACAAATGCAGATATTATAAAATTCCTCTATTACAGCATCTTTTTTTCCCATCTTTCATCCAAACTTATAATCTCTGCGACAACAAATGCATTCAATAAATTTGGAAAAAATGGATAGAAAAAATAATGGGCATACTATAAGAAATGAACTACTTGGGTTTGAATGACGGGTATCACAAGCAAGAAGTTGCTCAAGAAAATCCACAATCTTGAAGCATATTGCTAAGAGATTTTAGAAATAACTATTAAAAATAAGTTTTAGGGATAAAAGGATTTGAAATTAAACAGAACTTGTACTCAGTTGTGGAACGATGTAGATAAAATCTCACCTCATTAGCTCCTAATGAAAATTTTTTTAAAATAGAGGCTACATGAGATCACCTAAAAGTAAGGAAAAAATTCTTTATAAAGTCTTGAAAAATTTTAAAGAACCATGAGTGATTGAGTATAGACCCCACAAATTTATTAATTTCTTAAAAGAACCATAAATGATTGAGTTTGGACCCCCCGTAGATTTTTAGAACTCTTGGAAGTGCTCTACAACGACACCAAAAAGGCAAAGTGGATAGGAATGCAAAAACCTTCTCGGAGATTAAGGACCGTCGTTGTAACTGGTCCATGGATAGCAATCATGACACTCATCAATGGTTGAACTGAGTTTATTAAAGCGTTCTATTGTTGCTCAAAATTTTGCTAACGTGGGCTTGGTGGCCACTCTAAACATGTTTGTGGGGTGGGTGGTTTGCATACATAGTATGGGGCGGGGGTGTTTTGCATACATAATACCCGGAGCAAAGGGTGGAGGTCGAATTCAAGATCTTCAACCTCACAAAGCAAACCCAAGGTACAAACCATGAGCCATTGAAAACATTAGAGCAATGAGTGCTTACAAAATGGAATTGACCGCAAGAGTATGTGCAATAGAGCCTGATAAAGGCTTTTGCCCATTTAGGGCAGCCAATGTGATATTCTACCCATCCCAAACAAATGAATAATATGCTATTCTTTTTCATTTTATTTTTGTACTTTTTTCCTTTTTTGTTAAGGCAAGGTCATTGTTGATGGAAAATGTGAAGATAAAATAATTTTATAGAGTGGCATAATGCATAAGTTTGCTACCCACATTTTGTGTTTGAAACCCACTCCAGATTTTCCCGGTGTCCAGTTGTGTGGGTTTAATGGACACCACTGTGGGGAATTGTCCTATTGGGTCAAAGATCTTAGGAAAACCCAAGTCATAAAAAAATATTAGAACTCTTAAAATATACAGATTTTAGGAGAATATCATGAAAATATTGAAATACTATTTCAATTGTTCTGGAAATTAAGGGTAGATTTGGAGTAAATAAGAATGAGTTGGTTTGTGTTACGTGTGCCGAACAAGCAGAAGAAAGGTGCAGTCCTCTAGCCCCGAGTTTACAAATATGGGACATGCGTCTCACTTGGTAAACACAAAAACGTGTATTTTCTCCCTTGGCAGAGAAGTAATTTTTTATTGTCAATCTTAAAGCAACTATAGAAATAAAAGAGGATTTTACCGAAAAAATCCTCTAAAGCAACTCTATCAAAAAAGACCTTCAAGACATGATTTACCATAGTAGTCTTCGGGCACTTTTTTGTTTAAATTTTTAGAATCCGAGTTGGGTGGAGATATCCCCGCTCACCCATATACATGAGCGGGGATATTCCACTCTCATATTTTTATTATTATTTTTTTTTTCTTCCTCTTCATTCCTTTTCCGCTAGTTTATTTGGATTTAGATATCCCTGTTTGTTCTTTCATTTTCCTCCTCCTCTTTCTTCCTCTTCTTTCCTCTAACCCCAATATAGACCACAAAGATAAACAAAATGTAAAGAATTGCTAATCAAACGCACCATTCTCAAACGCCCTAGGTGGAGATGAGAGAAAGATAAAGTGATCTCTTCAATGGTGATGGAGAGATCTAGAGCTTTAAAGGTTGGAGAAATGAGAGAGAAGAGAAAAAAGTAGAGATTGATGATGATGATGGGTTCTAGTGAATTTAAAGGGAAGGGGAAAAGGAAAATGAAACAAATAAAGAATCATGTTGGTGTTGTGTGTGGGGGTGGGGGAGTGTACTTGGGTTTGGGTTTAATGAGTAAGTTTAGTAAATTAAAATTAGGTAGTTGGGTTTGTATGCTTGAGCTTAAGTTAAAGTTAGAGGAGGAAGAAGAAGAAGAAGAAGAACCAGCAAAGTAAAAAAAAAAAGTGCATAGAT
This sequence comes from Sextonia rubra, assembly GCA_037013555.1. Classification (NCBI taxonomy): domain Eukaryota; kingdom Viridiplantae; phylum Streptophyta; class Magnoliopsida; order Laurales; family Lauraceae; genus Sextonia; species Sextonia rubra. Next base: position 38,205,336 of record JASUAD010000018.1, read on the forward strand.
ATCCCCTCTCATGTACGTGGGTAAGCACGGATATCCCTATCTAAGTCAGATTCTAAAAAATTAAACAAAAAAGAACCTGTAGAACTAATATTGTAGAATTATATATTTAGGGTTCTTTTTGGTATTGAGTGACTTGAAGAGAATTTTTTCAGTAAATCCTCGAAATAAAATTCAAATTTATAATATTCCAAACTCCCTTGACTGGTTCTAGAACACCTTTCATTTACTATCATTCTCTTTCAACTTTTAATGCAATCATCTATTACTACTATTTTATTTTGTGTGGTCAAACTCTCCTAATGCAATCTTGTAGCTCTTTCAACATCACTTTTAATGTGGTTAAACGCCCCTCTCCTCTTCTACCTTTTCTAACATTGACATTTGCTATTTCAAATACTGACTTAAATTTTAAGATAAAATCTCCTTAACGCATTCTATATTTCAAATCCTTATCGTAACTTTCAAATCTCCTTAACGTAAATTTCAGATCTCCTTAAAATCTACTTCATGTCTAATTTGGAAGATGATGAGGCAGGAAACACAACTCAAGCGGCTGGTGATAGTGAGGGCGACTGTGCATGGAAATACTTGGTGATAAGGTCATGCGTGGTAAACCAATTAAGTCGGACTTAGTAGGTCCGAATTTCTCAGCTTGTCTTAGCTTATTATGGTATTCCTTTCGTAGTAGGGTTTCTGGATTTTGGAGGCACAGAGAGCTGTGATATGACAAAAAGGCTTGAATTCCAGCAAGTCTTTTCTTAAGCTTATGAACTTCATGGACATACAATCTTCTCAAAATTTTGCTTGCCTAATTGTCATCTATACATATATGTTTCCACAATTTCTTTCTGCTGAGAGGCACCTCTCATTGCTTACGTGAGAGATTAAAATTTTAGCGCCAAATGAAACCTACCTATCATTAAACCAACCCAACCACTTCGCACTAAACCCTAACAAATTGACACTCTTTGTATTCTCACCTCTTGATTGAATTTCATAAAAACTGTATTTTGAAAATAATGTTGAACTTTAAAATTTTTAAGTCAACTGTTAGATTGTATTTCATAGAAACATTAATTAAAAAGAAAAAAGAAAAGCTGTTCACCTTCAAAATTCTTAAATCAAACGGTTGTGATGATCCAAGTGAAATATATATTTTTTAGAATCAAAATCTCATCCATAGCCCTCCCATATTTACATGCTGTTTGTTTGCTCGTAATTGGCATGCATAAAAGTGCGTGTCATAAAGACCCAGAGCTTTTACTCTCACCCAAGCTGTGACATGACCCAACATTTTCATCGGATGTATAAGTTTACGTGTGAAAACTAAAACCCGTATTTCATGCTGTTTGTCTTTAAAATTGTAGGTCACGTCTCCGGGTATCACAACTTGTAAGCCAATAATCAGAACCACGAGGAACTTGCAACAAGGGTTTCAATCAAGTTTCATTATCTCTCATTGTCATTTCTTTCTACCATGTTCCTTTGGACCAATCCTTAGAATCTTCTAGAATATTACTGACTGACGTTTCTCAAATTATTTTCTTTCCATAGAGGGGTGTGTACATGGGTTAAGCTTGTCCACATGTGGCCTACCTAGTTATAAGGTCTAATGTTCAGGCCAAGATTCAGGTCACCGGCATGAAAGTCAAGACAGGGCCCAACCAGTTATGCAACTTTCTACAGATTTATGATGAATATGTTGGAACTGGGACCAGAGGCTGACCAAGTATAGTCCTCTGGGAGCTGAAGCCCCAAATGTTTAAAACTTTTGAAAAACCCACTGCCAATTCTGAAAATTAATGCACTTTTTTTTTAAAAATTGCCCCTTCTCCCAATATGTTTTTACATAAAGCTCCCTGAGGAGAATTTTCAAGGTCCGCCCCTGCCTGGGTCAAACCCATCCTATTCAGCTGTTCAGCAAGGAAATTTTGGCTTGGGTCCAGTTCATGGACCTAAAAGCCAACCCAATTTGACCAGGCTGTCATTTGCGCAGCCCATGAAAACCGTTCTCTCTCTCTTTAAGCAAATACTAACCATTCTCAACCGTTTGCTGTTTTGTTCAGGAGCTTCCTCCTACATGGTGGGCTCTACAACTATCAAAAGGGCAAGCACATAAATTTTTGGCTATTTCTAACCACCCATGGCATCAATTTTCTTTTTCTTCTTCTTCTGCCTTTGCCTTGTACGTCAAGAATTGGTCCATTATGAGTTTTCCAATGTAATTTCTGTGCTACTGGTAATCCTAGATGTGACACTGATTGTACAGCCTAGATTCATCATCTTGAGTTCACCACCCATCAAGGGTTGAGGGTGTGTAGCCTCTTGTCAAAGTGTTTTCTTCTTTTGGTCTTTTCTTTTTTGCCCTTTTGCTGAAAGAAAAGATTTTGAATTAAATGAAGACAATGACAAAAGACCCGCAAAGTGCCCGAAGGCTAAGATTACAAATTCATACAAAGCCAAAAGAAATGAATAATCTCAAGGAGCAGAAAAATATCAACATAATTATAAGGAAAAGAGCATAGTTGCTTACAATGGAGAGATGAAAGGGGTGATGGCCAGCCCAACATCAGAAGAATTGCACCCGCAGAGATGTTCAAAGATCTCATTTCTCGCAAACTAGAGTGAGGAGATGATACCAAAGAAAACCGCACTGGCTGCTTTTCTACCTAGCTCATCTCGCCCTTGGGGAATTGCATACCAAAGAGCTCTAACAGGGAGATGAGATGGCATAAACTTATCATCAGTGGTCATTATACCCAACTTGATTGATATTTTATTAACTTTCTACATTTCATGAAGAAATGGAACCTTCAAATGTTGAATTTCCAAACTTAATCAAACCAGTGACATATGCCGAGCCCCTAAGCTTAGACTGATTACCAACCTAACCCACATATATCTACAGTGATGAGTGATGATCCAAAACTCACAACAAAGTTCATAATCTACACACAAACATAAGAATAAAAAATGAAAAAATAAATTCACATTACCAGCATCAAAATCATGATCTAATCATCATTTTTTTCTCCCCTGTGCTTGGTGTTTAGGTGATGACACTTCCATGGCTCTCATCTTAGGTTGAAGGGGTGTTCCACTGCTAATTACCTTCTTGTCACTCAACCTTCTCTCATAATACTTCTTCATGGATCTTCTCCTGTGCACATCCTCACCTTTCACGGTAGGTATCAAGTACCACCAAATGGAGGTGCAAATGATTGCAAAGGGACGCCCAGACACCACCAAACACAGCAGAATCAAGATCACAACCGCAGGCCAATAGCAAGGCCACCACAATGCTGTTTCATTCTTGTTCAGGCTCCGTGAGAAGCTCTTCATCTTTGCATCCAATTTGGCTACATCCTTGACCGCGGCCAATGATCCACTTGGAGGAATGATTGCCTCTTTTGAATTCTGTTGAATTGGATGATTCGTAGGAACCGTTGCATCGATCTTGGCCTGTTTTAGGTTCTTGATCTTGGCAACAATAGGAACCCAACTATGTGAATTCGAGTAACAGAATCCAATTATAGAGACACCATGCTCACCCATTTGCGCCATGATCTCCCCCCTTCTTGCTTCAAGATCTGCCAAGAGCTTTGCAAACTTTTCGCGCCCTCGATTTGAATACGGGTTCTTTCTAGTTCTTCTTGATCTCCCTTGTGTTCTGGGGGTGCTTGGATCATCATCACTTGCCCGAGACCTCCTACAACAGAACATTACTGTGTTGAAAATATGAAGCTTGTGTTGCTGCCTTTTGTGGGTGTTTGTAACATGCTGAAAAGTATTTAAGGGTGTTTTCTATGGGTGATCAGTTTCAAACAAGGAATAGTCAAATACAAGCTTGGAAGCTGATCCAAAGCATCCATGGCTTTGGCCTTGGCTGACTAATTACAATACAAAACAAACAGTTCGATGGACTATAGTATCTTCGAGGACAAACAATCTTGGTTTAATCTTGAATGGGCAAATATGTCAACTTGAGGAATTGGTGGGCCCCACTGTCCGTCAACTAGGAACATTCCTGTGTCACAAATTCAATTCTGGGGAGCCTATTGTTTGGGTGATCGGTACCGTCCAAAATAATGAGCCACACTATTGATGTGGATTGATTTAAGATCACTTAACTTGACAGTTTCTAACTGTTGGGTTGGTGGGCCACAAATGGATTGATTGTCATTAGGAAAGAACGGATGGCTACGCTTCCTTGGAGGGTCTTCCATCCATTTTGTCAACCCTGTGGATCTTTTAATGATACGTCCAACTGGGTTGAGGCATTATGCTTTCAAATAAATCCATTTTCTGTATTATAACAAAAAAATAAATCTGCCCTCCGGGCACTAGCTCTATGTAGGGCCTACATGATATATAATTCAGAGTTTAATTGCTTGATGGCCCCTTCAGCAAGAAAGAGTGTAATCTTTGCCCATTGATTTATTGAATGTGACCTGGTTATTATATTTTACGCACTCTTTTTGTCGATTTGTTCGAACGCATTTCAAGGATTAGGTTTGGCTGGATTTAGACCATTGTCCCATCTACAATGGGGCCCCGTTAATCACTAAACGTTGGCCCACTTGTAAAATTCGACATCCAAGGATTATACCAACAATTTAGTGGGAATCACAAGGAGCGAACCTTCCATTTTTATGCCACCTCGCCCGTCTAGTTTTCAATTTTGAGGAGAACAACAAAATATTGATGCCTTTCAAATCATAACAAAGTTTGAAGGGGAAGACAAGGAGGTTAGCATGATATAATGGGAATGATGTTTCACCTAACCCTATCATATGTAACTGAGATTAGGAGTAAAAGATGGGCAATTTCAAAATTGGATTGCCTCGGACAGTACCCATAAAATAAATGTGCCTCCAGCTCTATGGGCCCTTCTTTGTCCCGCCCTTGATCATTACGCCCTTGATCATTACAGCCCTTTTAATACCCTTACCATCCCTTGATCTATTGTTATGATTAAATTTACACTCATTAATTCTCCACTCATTATTGGATTAAATATCAAAAAAAATCTAGTTAAAATATTATTAAGATTTAACGATTATTGAATTAAGCATTAGGATAAATTGGTTCATCGTTTTTCACTTTTCCTTATACATAAAAAGATCTTTCTTTTTTATCTTTTGTTGTTTGACTGATATACATTCATCTAAGTAAGCTTTCCGAGCTCAATTGCTTGCCAGCATCATATGTTGTGCTCACAGGAGATGTGATTATCAGAAACAATGTTAGAATCCATTTTTCTTAAAGCTTCTAGATGGCTGCTGGTTCATCGTTGCATATTCATAGGGCTATAAAAGTCACATGCGTTGTTCATACCATAGAGTTTCATTATGTCATGGCTACTGGCTACACCATTATTTATAACAATTTAATTGAACGTGACTTTGGAAGTCAAGCCAAAACTAGCCTCAGCCTAAAGCTCCGTACGGCCACGTGAGCAAGGCTTTAACAAGTGCCAAAGTATATTAGCAAACAAGGACATTCGAGAGCCCTTTTCTACCTTCTTACCATTATTCTTTTTTTTTTTTGGGATATTTATGAAAAACTAACTAAAATTTTAATTAAGCAATTATATGAGTAAAACCATAAAATGAAAATAAAATTATTTGTATAACTTTTTTTTAACGAAACTACTCAAGTTAATGATATCATCAATTGATCACTTATTTTATACAATCTTCATTTTTCCTCTTCAACAATGGTTTCAAAAAAATAAAGAGGTGATGAATGTATTGCATACTGGTTCTCTAGCAATTTTCTTGAGCTCATTTTGCCGACTCTCCTTTTCTACTTTCATTTTAAGAAACCTTAATCCTTTATCTCATTACCAAGCAATGTATGAATTCTCAGATTTCACTTATTCTAATTTTTTTTTTCTAGAGATCTAAAAATTCACTTTTCTTAGGTTTCCTTACTCTTCTTTTCATGGTAGAAAATCTTACAATAGAATGGGATTTTGAAGGTGCATTTGTTTGGCAGGATTGGATGGGGTTGACGGTTTGTTGTGATGGGAAGGGAGAAAGAATGGACAAAAAGAGGGAGGTGGATTAGATGGGGTTGACGATTTGTTGTGATGGGAAGGAAGAAAGAATGGAGGGAGAGAGAGAGAGAGGGAGAGAACATAGAAGGGTGTGATGGTAGGGTGAAGTTTTGTTTGTTGTGTGGATGGCTGTGAAGGGGTTAGGATTTCAAACCAAGATAGGATTATTTGGTTTATGTAAATCGAGTTATGTGGAATGAAAGAGAGGATGGGTTGTTTCCTGAGAGAGAGAGATGAGAAGTAGTTTGGTAAATGAATGTATGATGGGTGATAAGGAAAGGTTGGGAAGATTGGTGGCTTGAGAAGAGTGGGAGTGGTGGAGTGATGATGGAGACGGATGCATGAGATTAATTTAGAATCTAAATGAAAATAAATGTTAGGAATTGGAGGATGATTTCTATGCTGACAGCATCATCAACCATTGATGATATCAATGATTGGGGTATTTTTGTCAAAAAGATGTACAAACCTAGGACCTATTGTCTCATTATTTTTCTTCATAAAACTATTTTATCAAGGTTTAAGCTTAATTATTTCATAAAATTCCATATATCTTTCATGCAAGGTGAATTGTCTTGGCTACCGTTTTTTAAGAAGAACAAATTTCTAAGTTTCTTTTTTTTTAACTCTTGCATCAAAAAAGAAAGGAAAATTTTCAAAAAGGGCTAAAGGTTTAGTTAGATATCAAATCGGGACTAAAAGAAACTTACATTTTAAAACAAGACTTAACTTTTCTCTTTAGATTTAGTTAGATATCAAGTCGGGACTAAAAAAAACTTCCATTTCAAAACACGACTAACTTTTCTCTTCAGATTTTAAATCAGGACATCAGGTGATATATAAGTTTTCCGACGAGAAATCTGACGACCACCAGTTCACCACCTCCTTCCCATCCAAAGAAGCTTGACCGACTCTTTTCTCCATCGCTTCTTCCTTCCGTCATCATCAAACCGAGCCTTCTTCATCATTTCCCCTCTTCATCATCTCTCCATGACTATTGTTATTCGTCTTCTCTGATGTGTTCTATTTCATGGGTTTCAGGTTTGGGATTGTAGTGTTTCTAACTACTTGGTGTGTGAGAGATGGAGAGGGATTTAATGGGTCTTTTTTTTTTCTTCAGTGTGAATTGGATCTTTGAGAAAGGAGGAATTAGAGCTATGAAAGAAGAGGAAAATAGGTGATGTGTGTGAATTGGATCTTTGATAGATTTTGCTGCTGCCAGAACAGGAGAAGAAATGAAAAAGATTTGCATATAGGATATGGAGAAGAGGAATAAGGTAAGAGGACTTGGGCGTTTCCACAGCTCTTAGGATTTGGACCCCACTCACCTTCGAGAAACGATTGAGGAGGCCAGCTTGATGTTGATGAGTTAACCATTCAGCATTCAGCAATACCACCGACAGATTATATGAGTTAACAAGGCAAGTCATGAGCCAAACCAAATGGTTCGCACAAAATCACAATGAATTAAGGTGCGGTCAACCCTTCCCACAAAATAGATGTAGGGCATTAATGTTAGCTAGATATTTTAATAAATTAACAAAAGATCATACCGGCATAGCCTTCCTCATGCATTTGCTTTCAAATAAAATAATTCTTTGTGGAAGAAATTTTCATCAGGATCTTCGAATAATTATCATTTTTTTTATATACATTTAACTCTCGATCCTTTGGCCTTCGGCCTGGAGATTATTTAAGTTTGGCAAAAAAAAATATTTTTTAGAAGGTATATATATAACTATACACGTAATACCTAAATAACATAATGGGCGAAAGCCTCAATATGTACATATATTTTAATTATCAGCTTGAAAGCCTATTTAGTGGCTACTTTGTCTCCAAACACTCTATGCTCATGTTGATTGCATGAAATATGAATTTGGATTTTTGATTGTACAAATATCATAAGGCCTGGTTTTTTTTTTTTTTTTGGCCTCTCACCACGGTTGACATTTAAAAATTTCCTGTAGACAAAGTACAAGAAAAAAATACAAAATGACAAATTCCCCTTTTTGTGATATCCTACGCCTGTTGGATATCACACAAAATCCTTTTTTTTTTTTTTTTGGTTTTTTCAACCCTGCTTTAAAGCCCAAGTTGCTGCAAGAAAAGATTCTAGTGCAACTTTCTTTCTTTCCTTCCCCTTTTTTATTCCCATCTTTTTCAGCCTACTTTTTTTTCATTCTGCCATGAGATTCCAGTAAAAATATCAGTACGAGAGAATCCATGACTCGAAATTCTTTCATAAGAGCTTTGATTATACACGTACATTTATTATTACTACTCAGAATAAGTTTGATGGGCTTGATAAGAGCTATGATAAACCCTTAATCATAGTTTATGTGAACACTATGTTAGAATAAAATGGTTCCCTTGGACAATACAAACCTAGGTTTGACAGCCTAAAACTTCAATAGTTATTTTACTACATATTTTTGAAATCCAACCACACCAATCATTAAGATCAGCTGAGCCTCAAATTGGGCAAAATTCCCATTCAATGTGGGTGTGTGTCCCCAAAAGCTGGGATTGCAAATACAATCTGCTCATCATGGGTGAAAAAATTGCTTGGATCCATAAACAACCACCAATCTAATGATTAATTCACTGCACTTGCCACATATTCCATAAACTGCGACGATGATGAAATAAAAAATGAAAAATGTATCCTAACAGTGATATTTTTCAACAGAACAAATTACATTGCCCCACGGCATGCATTAACAAGCTGTTAAGTACATGACTAATGTTCTTCTGTACATAAGAAAGGGCAAATAATCTAATAAGGTCCGAGTACAATACTACTTTGCATCAAGAAGCCGGCCATTCATCACAACCTGCCACAAGTCTGTAGTGAAATGGTCGCGAAGGAACCCAAACGCAAATGTCCCATCCCTGTACTGCCAAATCCGTCCCTCGGTCATAGAAGGTCCCTCGGTCATAGAAGATCCCAGCAAAGAGACGAGATTGCTGGAATTGATGCGCAGAATCCCGGATACTTCTCCTTTCTTCTCTCTATAGAGACCGCAGGAGGACATCTCAGGCCGGAAACTTTCATACAGAGATCTTTCTTCACTTGAGAACGGGGGCTCAATGAATGTAGTGTTTTCTGTCCAGAAAACTGGAGTATTATCTAATAAACGTCTCGATGGGTGTCCAACCTTTCGGCAAATTACACCCCCCTTATCATCATAAGCCACAATGTAAAAACATAGGTCCTGATTATTATCGAGTCCCTGAAGGCAGGAGAAATGATGGAACCATCATGTGTAGGTTGCAGCTTTTAACCCACATTCATACATAAGAAGATAGAAATGCATCCCTACCAGGACTCAATATGCATGCATAATTGCCAGTGATGGCTGAACCAGAAAAGATACAGCAGCAAAAACATCATGTCAAATGTAAGTAACATAAACAGTTGGCAATCCAATCTGTCTAAACAGCAATCACCAAAAAGATTTTCTTTAATTAGAAATACAAGAAAATTTGTCCAACACTGAATATGCAGAGAAATGAAACAACCACAGCAACAGCCAGCAGTGGAGTCAAAGAAGAGCAACTTAGGCTGTCGACATTCCAGACAAAGGAAAGGCTACTACTACGGTCACTTTGGGAACATCAAGTCATTGATAAATTTGTTTTCTATTTATTTTTTCTCCGTACCTCTATCGCATTTCCTTTCTTTTTTTTTCAAGGTGCTATGGTTGGATACCTCGACTTCCCAACTGAAGCTTGCTACCCTTTCCATAGCTCCGGAAGAATTTTATGTCCCTTAAAGGCTGAGCTAGCAGTCTAGCACTATTTCCTTTTCATTTTTTGTTTTTATTGTTGAAGGCCTGTTTGGATGAGTACTAATATTGCAATAAAAATGGAGTTTTTGAGGTTTTCTTCTATCACAATGTCCTTTTTTGTGCCTCTGTTGCACATTTCTAATGTTGGATGGTCCAATCTGAGGAGTATTTAAAACTAAACAAGCGGGGAAAAAAGAACATATCTATTTTATTTTCCTACAACTCACAAGTATCTAGAATTCTTGATGGGGAATCTGCCTAAATTTGTCCATTGTAGAAACTCTGCCAACTGCCAACTAACAAAAAGAATACCAAAAAAAAACAACGGGGGTTAGATACCTGGGAAAACTCCATCACCACCTTTTTCTTCTTGAATGTTGATAGGTTTCATTCAAATGATTATTAATATACAACACAAAATGGTAGTGCTAAGAAAACAAAACACCAGCTAGAGGGTAAACACAAACACCAGAGAGAAAAAGGCTGCATTTGGGAGCCTGTATTTCCATGGATAAGTACATTATTTTTAGAAAATACAAAAAGTAAAAGTGTTTAGATGGCTTTATTTTCATATAATACATTTTCCGCCCCTGCCTATTTTCATGTTTCTACTTCCCAACTTGGAGAGAAATTGGAGGGGGTAAAATAAGTTTCTACTCCTTCTATCTTTAATGCTGTTTCTACTGCCCTACTTGGAGAGAAATTGGAGGGAGTAAAATAAGTAAAATGCACTTCCATTTCACCCGTGTATTTTTTATAGGAAATGTACACTATTTTCAAATCATGCAGCAGGTAAATTTCCACAGAAATACAGGTACCCAAATGCAGCCTAAGAATATAACAATCTAACAGATTCACCTTGCCAAATTCTTCCTACAATAAATAAATAAATAAATAAATAAAAACATTGCCAAATTCCAAAAGTGAATCAAGATAGAGAATATATTAGTGTTATGGTAATATATCCCACATATTTGCATGGTGAGGTTGTCTAGATTATGTTAAAGATATTAAAACAAATTAGGATTTATGGTAAAATCTCATGGGCCCTATTTGTTTGCATTAAGAATTATTGGTCAAAAGGGCTCCAACAAGGATAACTAAAAAGGCGAGAGGTGAAGGATATAACGTGGAGACAGAGATCACTTTTCTAAGATTTGAATTACTATGGGGATGACTGGGTATTCATCTTCCATTTCCAGTTGATTCATTTTTCATTAAATAGGAGATTTTGGAGGTCATTTTTGAAAATTTTGTTTTGTTTCTTCAACTTCAATCATGACCTAGATTTAAAAGTCTTACACTTCCTATGTATTCAATTCCATGAAATAAACAGGCCGGTGAGATCTGTTAGGATTATATTATGATTTCCTTTTATGATAAAATCTAGATTATGTTCCACTCACCCATTCTATAGTGAAAGATGAATCCCATTCACAATAACTGCAAAATAGTCCAGCCCATAACATCTTGCACACCAGTCTTTGCGCCACTCGTTGAATAGTGAGCAAGCAGCCATAAGAAAATCCCCCAGGACTGTCTCATTTCAGTCATGAAAAAAAAAGCTCAAACCCTGATTAGACTTGGGTTCCCAACAACACAACAAAACTTTGTTCAAACAACATATCAGCAGGTGGAGGGTGCCAAGGAAAACATAAGGGATCAGATGATGTTGACGAGCTCAAATTGTAAAGCCAACACCCATCCAAGAGAGGTGGAGATGTGTTCATCCATAATATAACTTTTTACTGCATTTGCAAGGTAAGGGTGGCAGTAGGAACACAATTTCTACTCAAAACAATGGCAATTCATCTCCTTCCAAATTGACCAAATAACTATGATAAATGAAAAGAACAAAAGCAGAGAATGACCACGAACACAATCTAAAACCATATATCCACAATGCAAAGTGAGATCCCAAGTCACTTGATAATGACCACCCAAGTGAACCCAAATAAAAAGAGAATAGCTTTTGACATTGAGTTCTCCACTCTACAGTGAACGAGAAGTGGTTGGGTCACAGACACAGAGGCTCAAGGCCACTATTCCATACAGGCCCACACTACTCAAGCAAGAGAAAGAAGTAAGAAAACCATAGTTATAGTAAGTGCCAAATCCTAGCGCCTGTCACTTCCACCAGAAGACAATCTAAGTACAACATTTGCAACGGCAGCATATGCTGACCATCCTCCTTCTTAGTCATGTCACACCTGCATACATGGCACTGAACAGTCACTGTAGCTATCCGACCAAGACAATCCTCAACAAATGCATTTTGGCGACAATAAGACAAAAGAGAACTGGATGTTGCCTACATAAAAACTCTTGGCCCACCATAGATCTTAATCAAAGACTATTGTCGTCAAAACCATAAACAACTGCAGAAATATAGCTCTTAGCCTTCCATCCAAGCCCACACATTATCCATAGAAAGGACCTCCATACCATCAGTGTTTCAAAGACTCCCTCGACTAAAAGAGTTGTCGCTTACAATAGAAAGCATCCCTCTCCCAAGCATTACAATGAAGAAAGAGGGCTTGTTCACATTTTGTTTGACTAAGTAATACTGCACGACTCATTCAAACTAGGTTCTAGACTTGTCCAAGAGCAAATCATTAAGTAGTCACTTGACTACTAGTCTTTCCATAATTTGTACATCAGATTCAACTTGCCTCAAGTGCTGTTTGGCAATTCAACCATTTTGATCTATTTGATTTTAAAATGATTCAAATGGACTTTTGATGGCTTTAGACAGTTTGGCAAAGTTCACCTGCACGATTGATTCAAAAAGCTTTAACAATATTTTGCCTCCTTTCCAAAAGGTAAACAAAAGGTAACTTTCTCAAATAGTACTTTTTGAAATAGACATGAATATGTCTAAAGCAAACAGGAGCATTTTGTGTTTTCTTCTTACATTGCCAATATAAGTTTTAAGATATAAAAAGATTGCCTGTATTATTTTTTACTTTACGACAATTTTGCCCGTACTGCTAACTTCAACAACCTCACGTCTTTCCTCACTACTTCATTCAAATTACTCAATGATCTCCCTCTTCTCCTAATACCTTAAACCTGAAATGCTCCAATATGTCACATAGAATGTGATCTTCAATGTGGTGCCAAACCATCTCAAGCACAACATTCCTTGATTTTCTCTTCCATTGGAGATTCATGTAAGTTGACACTCTTGGTTCTCATTCTTAATTCTATCATTTCATATAACTCTACAGATGCATCCTACATACCCATCCCAGTCAAATGTAGTCTGAATTCTTTAATTCTATTAAGAGGAACCATTTAATTTAGGAACCATTTAATTTGCCATCAGGACCATTCACACCACGACTGCTCATCTTTACTTGATCAAATCCATTCACATCACATGCCGCTGCCAATATACAATCAGTTTTTAAAATGTGAGCGCTTATTGCAATGGTGTAAACTTTTTTTGTGCGAGATGGATTAGTTCAATTGGATTGAATTTGGGCACAATGCCACCTGCACTTTGCTGCACTTTCGAACAAGCCCCAGATAATTTTGTTCGCAATGCAATCTACGATGCGAACGCAGAGCACAAAAAACAAACCCCCAATTCAATCCACAAACAAAGAGCAGTAGAATCGAAAAACGAGAATCCATATCACCTTCCACAGTCCCTGCAGAGGCCGGGCCGGCGTCGGGCTGTCATTGACAATCTTCACATAATGCTCAGGCTCCCACAGCCGCTTCCCCTGGCGCTGCTTCTCCTTCCTCCTCTGCCTCCTGTATGCCCGATCCCACCCGGGGCTCGTCCGGTTCGCAAAGTACTGATATATATCTGATGTCACGCGATCCGGCGGGCTGTTCCCCGCCGCCGACGTCGGAGAATTCTCCATTTCCGCCCCACCAACCGGGCTCCTCCTCACGAAGCCCTGATTCTCCTCAATCACAAGGTGATTCCCCCGAAAAAAGCTCACATCCACCGAAACCAGATCGAGATCCTCCCAAGACTCGATTTTTAACACACCCATCTCCTCATTCCGCACGGTGGCGCCCGGCATCGTAACGGGCGGCTGAAGGTAGCTCAGGAGGCGGCCTTGCCTCGACAGCCCCATCCACAAGAAGGGTCTCTTGCCGACGCAGTAACGTTCCTGGAGCCGGACTTCGGAGGCTTTGATGTAGAAGGGACCCCACTCGAAGAAGAGGAGAGATGGTGGGTTCGTATCGGCCGCTACGAAGTGGGGCCTTCCGGATACGTCGATCCGGCGCCAGAAGCCGACGAGATGGGCGAGGCGATCGAGGGTTTTGTAGAGGAGGTGGAAGGGGACGTCGCCGTGGTGGGACCAGGAGGCGATTTGGGTCTTGGAGCCCCATCGGCGGTCGCAGAGAGAGTGCCAGAGCCGGGAATCGTTTCGGGTGTAACGGGCGAAATGCTTCGATGTGAGGCAGAAGGAGCAGATATCGGAGGGGGAGAGGAAGGACAGGATCGCGAGCTGCACCTCTTCGGGGAAATCGACGAAGGAGATTGCTCGATCTGGCGATGATTCTTCGCTGAGATTTGCCATTCTTCGCGAGGTTGATTCTTCCTTTGTTGTTGTCAATGGAGAGAGAGAGAGAGAGAGAGAGAGAGATGAAAGGTTGTTTGTTTGGCAGGAAATGGAGAAGAAAGTGGGAATAGATGGAAATGTTTGGGCCTCTGCATCGGTCGGGAAGTAGATGAAAGGAGTGCGGGAGTACGCTAATCTGTACTCATGCGGGTTGTTGTGTTCTTTGATGTGGGTCTCCCACACGAAAACTCCATGTCTGCTGCATCATATATGCATAGCATATACTTGGAGGTCCGGAAAAAACACCCTACCGTGGCGGGATCAACATCGTCACCGGTGGGCTGCATGTGATGCACGCAAAGAGTTCAGTTCCTCAGTCTAAAAATCCCATCGTTACCGTGAAATTTTTTCACTAAATCTTAATTTGCAGGAGAGTATAGTGCATTCCAAATTGCCAGTGCTAATACGCGAAACTAGTTAAACCTAATAAGCACCTTTTTCTCGCAAGAGTAGTTGTGTTATCTCGTTTAAAGTTTACCATACTTCTTTCACCCAAAGGCTCCACTTACTACTTTACGTCTATCTTCCTTTACCAAAAATAGGGCCTCGGCCTCAGCCCTTATAGATGAGATACCAAAAAATAAATAAATAAATTTAATAAAACTTTTGAAATCTAAAACCTTAAAATCTTGTGTTACAACAATTTAAGCTTAAAATCTTATGTTTGATCAATTTAACCTTAAAATCCTAGGTTAGAACAATTCAATAGTGGACATTTTTTCTACCAACGTGATTATATATCTGTTGACTATGATGAATCTAAGTGGGCCCACATTGACAAGCACCCCACTTGTCCCCAGTTGGTCCTATCAAGATTGTAGGAACATAGATCTCCCTATTGCCAGATGGGTGGGCCCCACATCGATGAGCACCCAACTGCTCCCCACATGGCAAGATTGTAAGAACATACATTTTCCTATTTCCAGGTGGAATACCGTGGAGACCTGTTAAGCGGGGAATTCGAATCTTGGACGACGGCATATTCCACTGACGTGGGGAAACAACCATATTTAACTCAATTCATTTACTACTATTACGTTCACGTGCCCACTGCTCTACAATAAAACTGTGATCCACCATGGCTTACCCTTTTATTTTCCTAATCCCAGCGAAGGGGTAAGTGGGAGAAGCGGGACCGGTCACGGCCACCATGGGATTTATTAACAGAGAATTCAGGCTAGTACGTGGGGTAACAGGTATTCATGCATGTAAAGATCGCTAAATCAGACAAATAATGTAATTGAAACTCATACACTGAAGAAGATATGACCCACGCGTGATATATAAAAACTCACATATGCAAGGTGAGGAATGGCCAAATATGAAATCTTAACTTTTAAGTAAAAACTTACACGCTACCATTGGGATAACATATCATTCTCTAGTAGCAGCTTTGAGAATTTTTATGAGGGTAGTAAAAAAAATGTTAATTCTATGAGCTTTATTTAAAATATATATATATAAGGAAATTTACAATATTCATATTAAAAAAATTATACTTAGTCTCTTTAGGGTGGTCAATATTTGTTTTAGGATTGTCAAAAGTTATCTTAACAAATAAATAAATAAATAATTATATTGACTTTTGCCAATCCTGGGTGGTCACTCTATGTGCAGCCGCCACTGCCATTCTCACCCTGTTTAGTTAGTGATTGACCAATTATATTAGCATCAAATGAAGCAGCAGAGCAAGCCGTCGAAAAGCTTTGGCCTGGGGCAAATACATATAAGTGATTATTTCAAAATAGAAGTCCTTTATGTGGTTCTTACAAGAAATAAAAATTGCTTAAAATTAATTGTAAATTCTACTTGCAAAATCTTTTGGAAATCATAAAAATGATTAATTGGGCTCATTAGATTTTTAGATAGTTTCGATTTTTTTCATCTAACTTGTGGTATTTTGTATTTATAATTGAAAAATAGTAGCCAAAATTAAAATGAAAACTTTCTACTATAATATAGAATATAATTTGATTGGTTGATATGAGACCCAATGAGACTCAAATTGAAAGGTAATGATTGAATTCAAAATCTTTCATTATAAATTTAATGATAGACTGATATGGGTATGATGATAGTCAAAATTGAAAGGTAGCAACCCAAATTGAATTGAAAACCATCCATTTTAATATATGACAGTAAATTGATTTGGAGTTGATAAGAGTCAAGATAGACGGCTTACGTATGTCACACTAAGAAGATGTTTTTATATATATATATTTTGTTGTTGTTAACCAGCCAAGTGGGTGGGACCCAACAACGAACTCACCCAACAAAAGACTCATACACACAAAGAAATCTCACTTATATGGGAAAGAAGCCTACACATGCGAGAAGAAAGCCAATAAAAGTGGAAAGTGGTGACATACCAAGAATTTGAACCCTTGGTAGCTAGACAAGAATACACACCTCTTATCAATGGGGTTAAAGGCTGTTCTTCACTCTTAAGAATTAATTGAGGGGTTTAACTCAAAAAACCCCTTAGATGTGTCATACACCAAAAAGAAATTTATAGTTTTAACAGCACCAAATTGAATCTCAATATTCTTTTTGGTGTAAAAAAAAAAAAAGGTCGGGTAGCAACAGTGTCGTCACTTGTTAAACCGAGAGAAATGATTCTTCTTTTTCACTTGCAGTCATTATACCTCTTGCCCTCCATAAACCGAGAGAAATTGCTTTTCTTTTCCTTTGTCATCACAAGAAGTCTCTTGGTAATGATTGAATTCAAAATCTTTCATTATAAATTTAATGATAGACTGATATGGATATGATGATAGTCAAAATTGAAAGGTAGCAACCCAAATTGAATTGAAAACCATCCATTGTTATATATGACAATTAATTGATTTGGACTTGATAAGAGTCAAGGTAAACGGCTTATGTATGCCACACTAAAAAGAGATTTTTTCCTTTTTTTTGTTGTTGTTGTTAACCAGCAAAAGGGGCAGGAGCCAACAACGAACTCATCCAACAAAGAACTCGTACACAGAAAGAAATTCCACCCCACATGGGAAAAAAGCCCATACATGTAGGAAGAAAGCCAACAAAAGTGGGAAGTGGTGACATACCAAGAATTTGAACCCTAAGTAGCTAGACAAGAATACACACCTCTTACCAATGGGCTCAGAGGCTGTTCTTCAAACTTAAGAATTAAATTTGGGGATTTAACACAAAAAAACCCCTTAGATGGGTCATACACCAAAAAGAATTTTATAGTTTTGACAGCATTAGATTGATTCTCAAGATTCTTTCTGGTGTAAAAAAAAAAGGTGGGGTAGCAATAATACCATCTCTTGTTAAACTAAGAGAGATAATTCTTCCTTGTTACTTGCAGTCATAATATCTCTTGCCCTCTATAAACTAAGAAAGACTACTTTTCTTTTCCTTTGTCTTCATAAGAAGTCTCTTGTTAATGCTTTTCTCTAGTTCCCAGCAACCAACTCTTCTCTTCCCAAGCAATGAAAGTGCATAGAATCTGATTCTGAATCTTGTTGTGCATTAAAACAAAAGGTTTCTTCACCGATGAACCGATGAAACTGAATCCTCCACTTGCAGGATAGAGTGGGAAAAAAAAACCATTAGCATCGCAGCTCTTCACCTCAAAATGGGCACATTTTTATCGTCTTCTTTCCATTCTTTCTTGTTCTAGAACATTGATGAGCATTGCTTGTACTTCTAGCTAGAAAAAGAAAAAAAAACATTTTTAGCCACAGTTTTCTATTTTCGCTGCTAAAATTCCTAATAGCAAAAACTTACATTTAGCAGTGGAAATAGAAAATCACCACTAAAGGTGTTTTTCTGCTGTTAACTCTTGCAAATGTTTTGAAACAAGGAAGAATGGCAAGAAGACGATGGAGACGTGCCCATTTTGAGGTGAAGAGCTGCGATGCTAAATGTGTTTTTTTAGCTCTATCCTTCAAGTGGAGGATTTAGTTTCGTCGGTTCAACAGTGAATAAACTGTTTGTTTCGATGCACAAGAAAGATTCGGAATCGGGTTCTATGCACCTCCATTACCCGGGAGGAAAAGAGTTGGTTGCAAGGAACGAAAGAAATTAAAGCCTTAACAAGAGATTTCTTATGAAAACCATTGAAAGGAAAAGTTGTCTCTCTCAATTTATGGAAGCAAAAGATACTGTGGCTATAAATGGAAAAGAAAAGTTATCTCTCTTGATTTAAAGAGCAATGGTATCGTCGCTCCCCTATTTTTTTTTTATTACAAAGAACCCTGTTGATCAGTCCGGTGCTGTCAAAACTACAAAGTTTTTTTTTTGGTATACGATTCATCTAAAGGATTTTTTTCGTGTTAAATTCTCATTAAATTGAAAACCCTTTTTTGTATAATATAAAATAATAAAGCCCTCTCTTTCTGAAAAACATTGGGTCGCATGATCTACAGTTAAAAAAATATATATCATCCAGTTTGAGGTAGGGCCAACACGCCGACTAGTTGGGCTGGGCTTAATCTCATGTCAACTAGTTGCTCATGAGCCAAGTTCAATTTAGGTTCAGCTCAATGGACGTCCGCTCAACTTGTTCGAAAGAGGTTCGAGTCTCATGCTCGACTTCTTAAGCGGCTTCTCAGGCTCTAGATGTAACCTTTATTAATTTTTAATTTAATTGAGTTGTGTGTTGACCATATTAAAATATTTGTAAAGCATTCAACTTTTGTATTTATAATTGCTTTAAAATAATTCAAGGACTAATAACATTAGAACTTCTAACTCCAATCCGCCTATAGAACAAAATACAATGGGAAACGCCCTCAGGTGCGACTTTGTTGGTTGGGATAATCCCTTCTCTTATGATGCTATCTTTCTAACTTCAATCCTAATCTTTCTTAATATATTACAGTATTACTATTTTTTATGGTGATCACCGTTAGTCTGGTAGGGTTTATAACTCGCTTTTGAAGTTAAGAAAGAAGCATGATGGTGAGATTATGATAGAAGCTAGGAGACAGGACCATGGTCATCTTGAGTGCAAAATTACCATTGAGCCACAACTCTTTTCCATGTAGAAAGCCGATAGGCTAGACTTTCATAAAGTTCACTGTACCTTCTCAATGAGCACTATATAGCGCCTAGATATTTTTCCTAAATGCCCCTCTAGTAGGGCCCATTAAAATACATGATGATCATAGAAATTAATTTGATAGAAAGATCCAAATGACGCCCAACCTATATGGAAAATCTTGAGTTCCTCCAAAATCATCATAACATTTCGATCCATGACTCGAAAACTTAATGGTTTCGAAATATCATTTTATCATAATTTTAATCTAATGGTGAAGGAAAGTTAGATAATTGTCAAATTTTAACTTATTACCATTCATGAGAGGAGTGCTATGTATAAAAAGATTAGATTGACTAAACAGGGGCCCCTTGACAAAAAAAAAAAAGGGCATTAGTTAGAATCCCTCTAATTTAAATAATCAAACTAATCCTAACCCTAAATCTCTAACAACTGATCCTAATAGCTCCACCAACTTAACAAACCTAAGAAATCTAATAAGTAACTAATGAAATGCAATCATATAAGAGAAACTAGTATTAAAAGAGTGCTTCCCACTTGTGATTTGTATAGAAACATCCTGCATGAAATCACCTGAATACAATGGGACCCACTCTAAATTCAAGAGTGGAATTGGCTTTCACACACAAGAAGTCTCTTAGTCCTAGGGGGAAATTTTACAAATTAAAATGCTATTAAATAAATTAAACTTAGAATGAAAATGGAACTAAATGCAATAAAGAGGATTTTATCAATATATATATATATATATATCATATAAGGAGATTCCAAACTATAAATCTCAACTAAAGTGTAAGTGCATGTGACCACTTTCTGTGTGTTTTTTTTTTTTTAAACTAATCGGGAAGGATCTAACTCGCCGCAGGTCTTTTACACCAGCGGATCCGTGGGTAGCTCGATGCTCCCATCAACACCACCGGTCATCATCAAGCCCGACTCCTGCATGTCAACTTCCTCCATTGTTCTTCATGCAACAACCGTACCCATTCAACCCTAGTGCCCACTTCAGAAGTAAACCCAGCCTAATTTGGAAACCACTGCTCCTCCAAGCAACAAGAACCAGTCGATCTTGCAGGCGAAACTCATCTTCTCCCTTGTTTTTCTTCTCGTTTTGTTGTTTCATCCCTTCGGTTCTTCTCCTCCTCACTATCAAGATCACTAAGCCAGAGGATTTTACTATCACCTTCACCATCGACTCACACACCGGGTCCAGTTCTTCCTTTTCTTTCATGTTCTTCGCTCTCCCTCCCTCATCCACAACCCAAGGCCTCACCTGCGAAAAGGGCACCCAGTCATCTTCATCACAACCGTTAATACCTATCTTCGTCATCTTCTTCTTCTCTTATTCTACTTCTCCTTCCTCTCTTTTTATTTCTTCCCATGCCAAACAACCAAATCAAGACAGGTTGCTCAACCCGAACCCATCGTGCAGAGCTAATCACCAACCATTAACCTCTTCATCTTCATCTCTGTCTATCTTTTGCACACTACATATCCTCCCAACGAAACTGCCTGAACCCACCATCTCAGACTCATTTTCCAGGCCTGGGACTTCATCTTCTTTCTCCTAACCAAACACCAGTCACCCACCTCCATCTTTCTGTTCGTTTCTAATATGTTCCCCTATATTGTTCCCATCTTCTTCTTCTGCTTTTCCTCCTCCTGCATCCTTCTCTGCAGAATTACTCCTCTGCGTTTTAAGGAAACTCGATGCTCCCCATTTACATTAGAAAAAGACACCGGAGTGGTCATGGTGCACCACATAGGTGAAGTTTATGATATGCGGGTCACCTTAAATCATTTTTTTGGTAAAACCCTTTGCAATAAATGAAACTGCTATTAAATAACTGAAATTGGAATTACAATGAAAGTTATAAATGTACTGAATGAAACTGCAATGATATATTTAAAATTAAAATGAAACAATCTCTTCCACTCTTTTCCCTATGTTCTCCTTGGTAGACACCCTCTCGGAGGCCGGAGCCTCTACTCAAGTACTAACCATGAGTGCTACAGATGTGATAGAACTCTAGTTGCTTTTGCAGAAAGGGAGGTGCTTATCACTGAGCTAACAATAAATCATTGAGTGAAAAATTTCTTCAGGAAGGTGTCCATTGGATTGATTCAAATAACCGCAAGGGATGACTTATCATATAAGCACCGACGATGCCATGTGTGGCACCATGTGTAAAATCCCCCCTTTTAAACATTACACTACACCCAATTAGTTGGGCTTCCGAACTAGACATTTTCCTTTTTTAAGATTTTATGATAGAAGTCACCGACGAAATCTTCAGAGAGATTACCACAGTGGCGCCAATAAGTCATTGACACCAATGAGTCTGGCGTCTAAGCGATTTCTTCTATTTTTTTATCTCTTAAATAACGAGTGTCGATGCGGTTTGGTCCGAAAAGGTCAAACAGTATAGCACCCCACATTGTGACATCAAAAGGCCTAAGGGCTTGTTTGGTAGGTCTAGTCTTATTTTTATAGACCATCTAAAATAGAGCTATAAAAAAAAGAGGCTAGATTTAAAATATGTGTTTGGCAATGAAAGCATCTATTTTAAATAGACCATTTTAAATCAATAGTTGAAAATTTTTCACAAATATATTGAGATCTAGTAGGTATTAAGCCTTGAAATTTTACTTCATAACCACGTTTGGCCTCCCAAAGAGATCTAACGGTTTGGATTTTGTGTTTGAGGCCCCCAATTTAAAAAAAAAATTTTAATAATTCACGTTTTTACATAAATATCTCAAGTTTGGTGATGATCCAACGGCTGAAATTTGGTCTCATAATGGTCATTGACCTTCTACATATTTTCAATGGTTTGGATTGTTATTTACTGTCCCAGAAATAATAATAATAAATAAAAAAAGGGGCTGCCTGTGGACTAGTACAAATTCAGCATATTAAATTCAATGGTTGAAAGTTTTTTACAAATATCTTGAGATCCACAAGGAATCAATCCTTGAAAATTGACCCCATAGCCGTTTTTAGTCTTCCCAACATTTCCAATGGTTTGGATCTTGTGTTTGGGCCCCACAAAATTCAAAAACTAGTATCCAATGGCTCACGCTTTCTTGCACATATCTCGAGATTCCGGATGAATTAACGGCTGAAATTTGGATGGGTGGCCGTAATTGATCATGTGAACATTTTCAACGGTTTGGATGTAGATTTAGGGACTCGGATTTCGAGAAAAATCGAAAAAACCGTACTGGGCGTGATCCCTCAAAATACTGTAGCTGGGCGCCTCTTTTTTTTTCCCTCTGATTTGGAAATGCATCACAGCCCCTCCTCTTCAAAATAGAGCTTTTACCTCTTATTGTCTAAATTAAATAGAGCTAAAAATGCATGCCAAACGCCTCTATTTTGTTAACTCTATAAATTTTAGACATTTAGACAATAAGAGGGGAAATTTTAGACTTGCCAAATATGCACTAAGTTTGTCACTTAAAGACATGGGGCATTCGTAGGAATCACAATGGGGCGGGTTGGGTTGAATTTTGATATATTCGAATTCGACCTGATTGCCATTTCTATAATATTATACTTATCTTAACCCCTGATGGGTTAGACGGTTGTCATACCAAATTCATCCCATGACAAACAAAGGTTGGGTCGAGTTTGATTGTGGCTTATTTAATATTTTTAAAAATTATTCAAAATAGATGCAAAGGGAATTTGAAACAATGATCTCTAGGAAAGTATTATTTTTTATTGCCACTTATACTATTGAACTCTCATATGATGAAAAATGCACCGAATAATATATGCAGTAAAAATATATGGGGCGGGTCGGGTTACTGTACTAAAAAACTAAATCCACCTCATACCTAACTCAGTTTAATGTATGAAAAACGATACCCAACTTGAATCCTTCGAACACACTAACAAACCTCTTGCCTCCAATAGAAGCAGTTCGGATGGTCCCTGTTTAAACCCTACCCATTGCAATCCCTAGGCATAGGGTTGACTATGTTTTCCCACCTCCTTATGACACTAGTTGTTGATCAGCTTGTGTGCAATGAGCATATAATCCAGTACAAGAACAAACACATTGAATTTCATTATTACTTTATTGGATAAAAAGTAAGAGCAGAAGAAGTTGATCTACTTCTAATTTTGAAACATGACCAAGTTGTAGTTATTTTTCACCGAGGGCTTCGTTGTTCGTCAGTTCAACTGACTATGCAATGAATTATTTTATTTTATTTATTTATTTATTTGAGACCTGACAATGAGAAAATTGTTAAAATCATTGTAAGAACTTCCTTTTGACCATAGGTTTTTTACTTTAAGAGAAATAGTTTTTATTCTGTTGTTTGACAAAATTTTTTTTTATTGGTGTGGTTGAACAAATATAATAAGTTTGCCTTAATTCCCCTCTGAGTTTAGGTTTTCCTCCTCCTCTCTAGTACTAGAACAAAATTTTTTGGTGTCTTTTTTTCCTCTTTTCGGCTTTAAATTAAGATATAGGCCTCATTGTTAACTTTTAAGTGGGGTGTATGAGTCAAACTTCATCTTCTAGGATGACCCGGCACACTATCCACATGACACCAACGCATGTTGAGACCCAGACCAACTATCCAAGTGATTTCGTCCACTTTGGTTGAAAGGATTCAACTCAATATTTCCATACGATTTTAGAAGGACTTCCCGTGGGGTTAAGGTTAGGTTACACATAGGTTTCACATGTATACACAGAATCAAAACTCACATGTTGCAGACTCATGCACAACTGCATACTCAATTTTTTTATAATTTTCCCCACACTCTCTCTAGGCGGATGTTTGTGGGACCCAAGCCCTTCCACAAGGGGCCCACCAGTTTGACAATAAAAATACCATCCATGACATCAAGGATTTAGATAATTTTAACTTTTAACATGGTTCTCACCCTTTTAAGGTACAGGCCACGGTGGCCACCTAAGACAAATGACGGGTGCGAACCATCAACTATTTCATAAGAGTAATAACATACACATATATAGCTTGACCACAGGCCAATAAGAGGATTGATCCCTAACTTTGAGCCTGGACGCAACCTGTTTGGTCCTTTGAACACTTTGAATCTCATGTGACTGTGACTAGATTCTGGCCCAGTCGGATCATAGCCAGATTTGGGTCCAATAACAGCAAGAGATTTGACTGCTGTGATGAAGAACGGACTAGACCCAAACATTTAAACACACTCCAATAGAAGTGTACTACGTATGATTGGTACCTGGACCCTAACCCAAAGCCCTAGCTGTCATTTGAATCTCACTTTGTGATGAGCTATTTGATGCCAAAGGGTGAGGAACACTACACAATGCTTTAGAATTTTATCTTAAGAAATGGCCGCATTTTTTGGGACACACCTGGATATGTGACAATCAAGTGAGGGATGGAGATACACAGATTCAGATGCACACAGTAGCTTGAGTCCAATCAAATGGTGCATGCCCCTAGTTTTATGTTCTTGAAGTATAATGGCTATTCAACAAGCAGACTTAATAAAGCGACCAATGCAAGGATCATTGCTACGAGCAACGCCAATTCAGGAGTGGCCTTTATGTTAGGAGCACTGTCAAGTCAGAGGTGAGATGTGTTTGCTTTTGTGAAGGAGTTGGATTGATCATAGGTTAGCCCCATACATGAAGACCAGAAATGGCAACGAAAAGAAGCAACAGAAAAGTTTGAATACATATCTTTACAAACAACATGAACCTTATATTCAAACTGGTAATACAGAGAAAACAGATTATATCAAAGTTACACATTAGTCAGTTCCATTCACAGTTACTTCATGACTTCCTTGACTCTTAGACTCTCCTCTTCTGAATTTCCTTTTACCCGGACTCCTCCCCTACGTGCACTTTGCCTTCAGCTCCCCCACCCTTTCCATCAAAAATCTGTTCCAACAACTCGCAAATTGAATCTGGAGGAAGGAAAGACTTCACTTGAAAGATGGAAGAGTGCCAATGGAGAAAGCTCGCGTATGCAGGAACAATCAATTTCACTATTGCTTCCTTTATCTGCTGTCTCAAATCTGCATCTGAAATAATGTAACAGCTTCCATGCCTCTGCATATTATCATCTATTCCTTTCATGAACGCGTCAAGATTACCTCTCACCGAAGCGGCCACTGCATCTTTGTTCTGTGGATTCACCTCCTCCTTCTCCAAGAACCTCACCAAAGGCGCCCATGCTTGCTTTTGATATGAGTACGCAGCCTCCTCTGCCAGTGTCTTGCACTTCTTTTTCAACCATTGCTCTCCCAAAATCATACCAAGTTCTGAATTCCTTGTTCTCATGTATATGTACCAGTATGTATTCATCATGAAGATGTGAGGAAGAACCTTGTCTCTGTAACGGGACTTCTTTGCCTCGACATTTCTTTGGATGGCTTCCATGATATTAGTAATTGCATCTTTGAGCAGGTTCTCATCGAATTCAGGTCTAGATAAGAACCCGGCTTTCCAAATCTGCTCTGTCCTTAGAACTTTTGCCATGGCCAAGCTGTAGTTATCTGATGCCAGATATTTGAGGTAATTCACAGCGTACCTTTCAGCAGGGATAACCAATGTGGTCCATAGTCATTCACAGTATAGAAAAAAAAATTATGTGATACCGTCGAATTACTCGAGTATAATTCAAATTGAGGATTCAATTTTACTAAGTAAATATTAGCCCATAAAAATGGGAAAGCCAAGAAGTCAGATAGAAATACCTTGGGGTAAGTCAGATAGAAATACCTTGGGGTAAGTCAGATAGAAATACCTTGGGGTATAGTATGGTTTTCTTTAAAAAGTATATATTTGTTCATGTGCTTATTTGTGTGTGTATGTTCAGAAGTTTGTTGGTGAACAACGTAGTGCAGGGAAGGAAAGAAACTTCCTAAGTTCAGTTGTTCCTCAACATAGATCTCAACAATACCTTACTAGCTTGGGAACAGACCCATCTTGCGGTGGAGGGTGCCCGTCTTGGTTGCCTTCGATCTGAAGGCCGAATTCCCAAAACACCTTGCACGAGGAATGCACAAGGAGCTTCTCTAGCTCGCGGAACCTGGTGCAAATATCTGCGCCAGCTTCTCCTTCAAAGATGTCTGAGAAATCGCCTTTAATTTTCTCCATGGAATTGAACATGTCCAGGAGCTTGAACAGCTTTTGGGGCTCTTTAGAGCTCCTTGCTACGCCTTCTCCAAATCGAAAGAACACCGCCATGATCTTGTCGGCTATCTTTACAAAGCATTCAGCCCATATCAGTCCTTCCATGATTCCTCCCAACACTTGCTTGCAAAGGTTCTTTTCAGATACGAGGACAGTGTTAACAGCCAGTTCGAAGTGTTGAATCCACAGCGTCATCGCTGTCTCTAGGCTCTCCCATTCCATTTCGTCAATTTGTTCAGGAGAGTAAGTCCTCAGATAATCAGGATTCAGTCTCATCAATGCTTTTGCTGCTCTTCTATACCTCACCTGATGGAAAATCGGAACTCACTTAAGTAGAATTAAGGCTATGTAAGCTACTTACTCCTGAGAATCTCTTCTAAAGTTTATACAGAAATAGAAACTTGTTGTATAGATGTCTGTAGCTCAGCTAGTTTATCATGTAGAATACCAAACACTGGGGTTCATGAATTTGTCGCTTCCTTTAGGGCCCACCTAAATACGATGTAATCAGCAAAGGGAGTGAGGTTGATAATTTAGCACAAACACTAGGGTAACCTAAATATGAAGTCCAATCCAATTACTCTAGCTTTGATTTTGGGTCCTCAAAGTTGTTGTAAAAAGATAAAACTATGCTTATTGCATATACTCCAATTAAAAGAGGAAGTGTTTCGAGGGTACTGGATTGATCAGGGTGGCCGGCATATATTTGTAAACAAGAAAAGAGTAAAAGGAGTGGTGGTATCCCAGTGTTTGGAACTCTTATTATGTATTACATGAATAATTATCAAAAGTAATAACTATTCACTTGATGGTTGAAGTTTGAATCCCCCTGCCCCTTTCCGCACAGGTCAGCTATAGAACCAATATTTATCAACCTAATACGGATCGTATCAGCCAATTTAATTTTAAAACCTGCTTCCAAGAGCCCTTATTGGATGTGATGGTGGTTTGTGTTGGGCATGTGGGTGGTGGGATCTGAAAGGGACCACGAGAATAAAGGGTAGGTCAAGTTTCAGCTCCATCTAATCATCCTTTCAGGCTTTGAAAATTTGACAACCAATCATGATGATTGATTCTCTTTTTCTGTACTTTTTTGCCCATTTTCAAGACGAAGAAGAAAATCCACAGCAATCATTGATAGTGATAGTAGCTATGATGCTAGGATACAATATAGAGATGAAACATACTAATTTTATACATGAAAAAAATGAAGTATCATATACGATATGATTCCATATATCACATGTTTTGAAATATCCTGGTATCATAATATCATAATAAGTTTGTCTCACAGAACAAATTTTCCTGAACAAATTAAGGACAAGATAACAACATAAAATACTTCGTTGGCTGGACATTAAATCTCATTACCTTGACGAATATATCAATGCAGATATCCAGACAATCATTCCTTGCTAGAGTTTCCGAAATCCTCCTCAAAGCTTCAACTTCTAGCTCAGACCCCAGATCAGAAACCTCCAAATCCAATCCCTTCTCCTGCCATTCACCCATGTTCACATGCCTCAACCTCAACAACATGCTCTCATACTCATCTTGTAAGTTAAGTAGTGCCTGATCAAGCAACCCTTCATACCGCATCGCGTCCACCTCCGTCTCATACAGTGCTTTAAGGGTCACCAAGGTCTCTCTCAGGCGCTGCGTTCGATACTGGTCGGCCGCCTTGGTTCGACTCAAGAACTCCACAACTTCTTGCAATCTTTGAATAGCAGGCTCGCAATCTTCAGCGATGGAGTTAATGGCACCGTTGAGCCTGTCGACGCAATCGACGTATTTGAGGAGGTGTATGAGCCTCTCTTCTGGTGTCTTCTTGGCGGGAAGTTTGGAGGAGAGCTTGAGAAGCCCGTTTTGGAGGGATTCTGAGAGTTTGAAGCTTTCTAGGAGCTTGAGGGCGGGAGAGACGGCACGGTTGATGCGGGTGTCGAGAGCTTTGGTCGACATGGCTAGGGATTGTAAGGGAGCTACTGTCTTGGAGGTGGTGGAGATAGTTTCCATCAAGGTGTAGAACCTTTTGTCCATCTCTCCCAGATCAGTTTCCATGTTGACTGAGGCTTGGAGGATGGTGTGGAGGTTTGTTGTGGCGAGGTGGAGCTTGGAGAGCATGGAGTCTTCCGCTGTGTTGGAATCCATGGGGAGAGAGAGAGAGAGAGAGAGAGAGAGAGAGAGAGAGAATTAAGTCATTCAATGAAGAGAAGAGAGAGAGAGAATTAAGTCATTCAATGAAGAGAAGAGAGAGAGAGAGAGAGAGAGAGAGAGAGAGAGAGAGAGAGAGAGAATTAAGTCATTCAATGAAGAGAGAGAGAGAGAGAGAGAGAGAGAGAGTTAAGTCATTCAATGAAGAGAAAATATAAGACTACCCAAAGGGTGGGGAATTTTGAAGAAGATGGAATGGACTCTTCTTTACTAAGTGAGTCCACCGTTAAAGAACACTATATTTTCATGCAATTCATCCCAAGGAAAGGATCCGGGTCCTGTGTGATTTTTGAGAAGCTAGTGAGGTCCGGATTGCTACCTATTATAAGACAAAAGGGGCGAGGGAGAGCACTTTGAGGATTAGTCCACTAAATAAATCAATTCTGTTGGATGTTATTTCTTAGAACATTGCAATGACAGGTGATCAACAGAACAACGCAAAATTTCTAATTTTAACCATTCATTTATGGGCCTTGAATTCGCAAGGGAACTTAAAATTTTTATTTAGATGGGTATGGGTTATCAGTTTGCCTCGTCTTTAGCTAAATGCCCACAATGAGGCCGGATCCTCTATACTAGGGTTACTTTTTGATTACTATGACACCCCACGCTCGGTGATATTTGTAATAGGTATCTACATTGTGGGTGGCAACATCGAAGAATCTACTAATTTTGTTTCAAGATTCAAATCGTCAAATATGCGTTGGGCCAAAATATTTATAATCCTATATCCAAATTGTAAAATGGTTGAGATCAGGACCTGTGCTGATCTTATCAATAGCTTGAAATATTAATCTAAAACCTAGCCCCATTGTAAATTAACAAGCCTGTCATAATCATGAGAGCGGCTCATAAATATGAATTATCTCATCCTACCCTAGCAAGCTGGGATCATTGACATAAAGTGACCCACGACCCACAAACCCATAAATTGTCTTTCGATGATCCAGATAACACTACTATCAACTTCTGTAGCATGACAAAGATTATGGAGTCCAGATGATTGGAGTATTTGCCGTTGTGCATGACAGATTGCCCCTTGGTGCCATGAGCGATCACGAGTAGTCCACCTACAATCACTATAGTGCAGACACTCATTCAAGATTATGGGCCTGTTACATCATCAGATAAAAGGGCCTCTGGATTATTAGCCAATAGACATATCCGATGCATAAATCAACCTCACCGTTCACCTGATCTAAGGTGAGATTAATGGTGATGATAGAAAGTCACAGTTTTCTCAATGTGTTTAACAAGCTGGGGCAAGGTGGAACCACTAAATAGCTCAATAGGAGACTTGCAACTGAAATCATAAAGATCTTCCAACTGGAATCGTGTCAGGTGAGTTGCCAAAACAGCATGGTTATGATGCTAGATGGCACTAGGAAATGTTCATGTCGCTTAGTGTGAGAGGGTGACCCATTTACAATGGACGGTCTCATGAAAACTACAATGTTGTCGTCCTTCCAACAAATGACACGAGCCAAATACAAATACGCCAAAGAAAAATGACAATGACAAGAGGCGGCGAGAGGAAACTACAAAGGGACGATGAAAACAATGGCGCAGGAAGCGGAAGAGCAACAAGCCAACACATGTCGTTACCATCGACACGCAAACATATTAAACATAACGACAGTGGATCTACGGCCAATATGTCTCCTCCTGCATTCTTTTTGATGCTCCCCTGGACGCACACGTGGAGCTATCTTGGCCAGCCTACCGGTGGGTCACCACATATGAACGCCAAGGACAGAACTTTTTGAAAGTAATAACAACTGCATGGTTTGGATTTTGGTATTTTGAAAAATATTTTTGATTATTATGTATTTTTCATGTAGGAAAAGAGTTAAAAATTTAATGAAAAATAACGCTTTTTTAGAACCTATTTCTCATTTAGAGACTTGCCTTACGACTTCATTTATAAAGAGTCCCACATCAGATAAATTGAAATGAAAATATTGACATTTATAAGAGAACCCCTTCTACTAACCATATTCGTCCATTAATAGAGTTGGACCATAACTGATGCTACTGAGATTAGAGCTGTGTAAGTCAGTATGAGGAGGCGATATAAGCTAGGTTGGACCTGATGGGCCAGAGAGTGGTTTATCTCCGAAGGTGTCCCACAAAGTGGGTGGCAAAAATCGATATTATGACTAGATATATAACTAAAGAAACATGCCAAATGTGACTCTTGAGAAATTATTGTCTTCGAAAAGTTTAGCAATAAATTTTCTTTTTTTTCTTTGGGGTATATATGGGGTGAAACAATGGAGAAAGAAAAAAATTCTTTTAATAGCTAAAATAATAAATAAAGAGAAGTAAGTGTAAAATGCTATTAAAATTCATTTTTATACATTTTCCATAGTCCTTTTCTACTAATATCATAATCTTCTACTGCATATTCAGTTTTGTTTGATGTCTTGAAAATATTGTCAAATTATCAAAAACTACCTTCTCAAGCGAATAGCTTAGGATTTAAAAAGGCCTTCATTAACCTTGAAGGAACGAATTCCAACCTACTTGAACGTGAAAGTTTAGTTGGGGATTCTTCATGTTTGAAATTCGGCCTGCATTTTGAGAATGACATGATATTCAACTTGTTCTTGGACTTTAGACCTGAATTAGACTCTTTTGAGTATCGCGTTCATCTTTTACCCCAAAAAAATAAAAAAAAAACAAAAACAAAAGTATCGCATTTACCTCTAACTATGTGTATATGATATAAAAAGGTCTCCCTATGTTGTTATCAGCTCTTTTGTTGGGGGGGGGGGGGGGGGGGGGGGGGGCGTGCTCAAATCATCATCTAAATACTTGATCCTACTTGGAAGTGAAATTTGAGTTGGGGATTCTTCGTGTTTGAAACGTACTTGGGCCTGAATTTTGAGATTGACATGATATTCGACTTGTTTTTTTATTTTAGACCCGAGTTAGACTCTTTTGAGTATCGCATTTATCTTTTACTCAAAAAAAAAAAAAAAACCAAACGTATCACATTTATCTCTAACTATGTGCATGTGGTATAAAATGTCTCCCTCTGTTGTTATCAGCTCTTGCAAAATGTGGACCCAAAATGTGTGTTATGTAGATTAGAAAATGAGACAGTGGACCAACTCTTTGCTCATTGTCCTATTGCAGAGGACATTTGGAATTGCTTTCTTGCTCTATTCATAGACCTTACTTGTCCCCCACTTTGTCCCAGTGGTTTTGGAACAAGTCCTCTAATCGAAACACTAGGCTTGGGGTTACAATTTGTTGGTATTTATGAAAGTACCTATTTCAACTATGTCCAATTTTACCAGGTTCAATCATTCAAAGGTCCAAATTAGCCCTCTATGAGTGGAATGTTGCTGCTCACTCTGTTTCCATTGCAGCTCTTTATGTAGGGCTTCCTCAAGAGGAGTGAACCCCGCCACCTGAAGGAGTTTTTAAATTGAATTTTGATGGGACTATCAATCCAGCTGTAAGCGAAACAACAGGCTTAGGGGGCATTGTAAGGAATCATGAGGGAGAGATTATGGTTGCATACTCTGAAGCAATAGAAGTGGTGCGCCCACTTAGAAGTTAAACCGAGGGCCGTCTATGAAGGAGTTTTGATTTGTCATAAAAATGAGATTAAACGATTTATTCTTGAAGGAGATTGCCTCATTCTTGTGGAGAGTTTGAAAAAAGAAAAGAATCTTTCTTGGGATTTCATGTCTACTTGGAAAAAGCTCATTAATTTCCTTAAAGCCGTTGATACTTGGGAAATAAGATTTTGGAGGACGTCCCAAAATAAAGTAGCCGACTACTTGTCCGAGTCGAATTGTCCAACTTTCAGGACTTTTTCTTTCTTCCTTCCATCACCAGCAAATGAGTGATATATGAAAGAAAGAAGTGTCGCCTTCTGAATTATAGATCTTGAAGAAAAGGCTGAAGACAACAGCTTTGATTTCAACATTTGTCCTCACAAGGCTGATCTTCAGTGCCATCGGCTCTTATAGCGCAAGTGAAGTGCTCACAGTTCGTGGTGTTTCTTTGGGTTGACTTGTTTTTTTTTTTTTTTTTCACTTTTATGCTTATTTCTTCCCCCGCTTTGTTTTTTCTTTGTCTATTGCTTTCTAACTCTTTCAATGTAGAAAAAAAAGGAGGAAATTGTGATATCTCTCACACCATAGAGTTTGTAAGCTACAAGTCAGGTTGTTTCATATAAGTTAATGCGGGTAATGACGGGTTGACCTGCAGCATTTGCGAGTTGAAGATATCTTATCTGTTTTAAAAATGGGTCGGGTGTAGGTTATGCTTCAATGTTGACTCTACTTGTTTTGACCAAACCTGACCCGTTTGCCAGTGTAACTGATTCGACGCTTTAATGAGGGACCCGATTTAGAACTTGTTTCGTATCTCTACTCTTTTTTATTATTGACCCATCTGAAATAGGGCCATTTGAAAAATAGCTATAAAAAAGAGGCTAGAATAAATAAATAAATAACGTGTTTGGGAATGTAAGGATCTATATTAAATACATGTTTTTTAAAAAATAAATGGTTGAAAGTTTTTTAAAGATTTCTTGGTATCCATAAGGAATCAAGCTTTGGAATTTGACCTTATGGCTGTGCTCAGCCTTCTAAAGAGATCAAATGGTTTGGATCTTATGTTTGGGGCCCACGAATTCATAAAATAATATCAAGTGGCACAAGGTCTTTGCAAATATATTGAGATTGGTGATGATCCAACTGCTGAAATCTATTCCCACAACTCTGTTTAATCTTGTAAACATTTCCAATGGTTTGGATTGTGGTTTCTTATCTCGAAAATTTAAAAAAAAAGGAGAAAAATGGTACTGCTTATGGACCAATCCAAAATTCAGCATGTTACATAAATGGTAGATATTTGTTTGCAGATTTTTTGAGATCCAAAATGCCTGATGCCTTGATAATTGACCCTATTTTCGTGTTCAACATTCAAAAGAGATCTAACAGTTTAGATCTTGTGTTTAGGTCCCATAGAATTCAAATAATATAGTAAACGACTCACGTTTTTTGCACATATCTCGGGGTTGGTGATGATCTAATTGTTGAAATTTAGTGTCATAACCATGTTTGATCTTGTGAACATGATTTTCAATTGTTTGGATCTTGATCTACTCTCTCAATTAAAAAAAAAATACAAAAAATGGATTGGGTGTTCACAGCACCAAATCAAGTATACTGCCGCCTCTATTTTTTCCCCTATATTCCCCAATTGCATCATAAAGGGGCTATGAAAAAGGAAAAGAGGCATTGCCTCTGCTTTTCTAAAGTAGGCAGCGGTTAAAAAGAGGTACCAAACTTTTTATTTTTCTATACCTCTAATCGTTTTATAAAAATGGAGTAGTTGCTTGAAATAGAGATGCCAAACAAGAGCTTAGACTAACAGTAGGATATCCACCAATCCCCAAAGATAGCATTGGGTCCAAAATGTTAAAACTGAAGAGGATGGAGCCAAAAAAATATATGTTGTAGGAGTAACTCTCGGTAGAGCAATGAACATGAATAAAAGAGAAATCTACATCAATAGATACATTAACTCCTTTTGTCACCTTTGGG
Source organism: Sextonia rubra (assembly GCA_037013555.1). Taxonomy (NCBI): domain Eukaryota; kingdom Viridiplantae; phylum Streptophyta; class Magnoliopsida; order Laurales; family Lauraceae; genus Sextonia; species Sextonia rubra. The sequence continues at coordinate 38,239,750 of JASUAD010000018.1, forward strand.
CCCTTTTAAACACATTAAGAAAGATGCCTTCTTCATATTTGGGGTTGCCTAAATGAGATCAAAAGCTGTGTGGAATCTTGTTGTACAAAATTTTGAGTGGAAATTGTCCCTTTAAAAAATAAACTATTTTGCTTTATGTAGAAGAATTACCTAAAATAAAATGAATCTTTTCCAAAGTTCTATATCCCTCTTTTGTTGCTGCCAATGACAATAATTTAAATTGTGTAAAAACATTTAGTTATTATTATTATTATTATTATTATTATTATTATTTTATTTTGCCACAATGCATCATTGGAACACTAGAGTGAGACTTACAACCTTTAGGTGAGATGCCTTGTTGCGGCTTTGCCACTAGTTTTGGAGGCATTTCTCGGCAAAGATATCATTTACTTAGGGCTGGTTGGACAAGTCTTATTCCATTGAGATAAAGCCAATTAATATAGATTAGTTTTGAATTGAGCAGTTCGGAGTAAACCCTTTTACAGCCCATGCTATTTTGTATAAATATTTAAGTAAAACTAGTATAAATAATTTTGTAGAATGGATTAGAAAGATTGTCCTAGTGGATAGGACATCCATTCCCACAAACCCCAATGGGGCTTACCGTTTATTGATGGGCACCCTGTCTTTCTCTACTACCGGCCGTTGGGCCAAAAATAAAAAGAAAGTTGTAGACCACCCCAATTAAAATGGGTTCAAAAATCGGATCCCATATATTCGGGTTCTTTTGGATGTTCGGGACCCGTTTCCATGAACCAGGAGCCCTACAAGGAGGGTCTAAAAGCCCTAACTCTTATATGTGGAACTGAAAACCCTAAAATCTCTCTCTCTCTCTGTGCGCGCGCCGAGCCAAAGGAGAAAAGCTAGGGTTTCTCTCCGGAGCTTCTCAAGGTTAGGGTTTCATTCCTCTCTCGTTTTGGACTCTGTCAATTTCAAATCTTTCTATCGCAGATCATGCTCCTTTTGCTTCAGTTTATGTAAATCTGCTGCCGTTCGTTTCAATTTTTAGGGTTTGATTTGCATTTGGATCTTTTGAGCATGTATTATCATGCACGAGGACTATTGGATTGGAAATTGGAAGCAGATCTCACACTGTTGATTGCATAGATCGTTTTCTAGATCCTTGTGTGGATGGTCTTAATCTCATCAAGTGCTTGTATTATGGGTTTGTTGATTGACGATCAGGGTCATTAGGGCAAGGTGATTGCGAGGGTTTTCAGAGGAACGCACCCACTTCCTCTCCACCCTATGATCAATCAAAGCCCCTACTCACTATATACCCCATGAACTGATATTCATGTTTTATGTATTCCTCTTCATTGCAAGTGAAATAGAAAAAATGAAACTTCAGTTGAGAGTTGAGACAATTTCATTGTTTGGAATGTTTTGGCACAATGTTGTGTGTTGGACTTGATAACTTGTACTTGTTCATTGATACCATTGAAATTTAAGAAGATCTGTGTTTTCATGCAATGTAGAGGCATCATTGGTACTAATAGGTCCCCCAAACTGAACTTCCCACAACTTAAAAATGTGATATACCATTAAACCATTAAGAATGATGGTGTGATGGATGATAGTGCATTTGGAGGTTTGAGGTGTAATAAACAAAGAAACTGGTGATCACAGCCTATGTCTTTTGTGCAGGGAAACAATTTTTTTCTTATCCGTTTCCATTTTACACTTTGTTTGTTACTCTTTGGATCGCTCCAAGAGTTGGTGATGAATTTTTATGTCGTACCTGTTGACAAGAGAAAGTCCCAATATTGAGAGGAAAAACTGAACTTCATATACTACTTTTGGTTGTAATATGGGTTTTTTAGGTTATGCCTATATATAGTAAAGTCCCAACATAGAGAAGAAAATTATACTGTATTTATGACCCCTGGTTGTGGGGTGCATATAGCTATAAGCACTAAGGACTCCTAAAAAGACCATTCAACTTGGACTTTTTGTTTCTTAACATTGAATTAGCTGGGACTCTTCTAACAACTTGGACTCCAGCTGTTGGTTGGAAAATCCCAAAGTGACAATGTAAAATAAAAGTAGAAATAATTTATAGAAAATAGGAGAACTGAGGCACATTACAGATGAATACTGTCTTGAAGACAGATTTGCCTCCATATCAATGAGTTCTGGATGTAGTGGCTCACTGCTCCTCTTTTGTGGGGTTATCAATGGTCTGGGTCTGGTCTACACATGATCGAGAACCATTGGTGCATTGAGTAGTTCTCTGATGTGCTCATAGTTTTAGAATAAAATAGTGTGAAGTAAAAAAAAAAGCTGTTACTCAAACAAAGTAGAAGAGGAGAGGAAAAATTATTTAATGATGGCTAGGATGCTTTCAGAAGAAGCTGGATAGTTGCTTGTAAGTCGTAATTATGTGTGAAAGAATTTCCCCAAATTCCCATGATATTTTCAACTCTTGGGTTTGTGTACAGACGTATATACAAGATTATTAATATAAGGTGCTTACCACTCTTGAGTTTAACCAATTTGGGACAAGGCTAAAATAGTTTTTCTATATTTCAAATTCCTTAACTCCAACACAAAGTAGACACCTAGATACTAGGTAAAACCCCAAAATAATAGCAAAAAATTGACTATAATAAGCTTCTCGAAGGCTTGCATAATTGAGAATATAGTATGGCCCCTTGACTTGATGTGGGCCCTGCCTTTTGATCCTCCTAGTTCCTGAATTGTGTCATTCGGATTCTGCATTATTTCTTGGCAAGTGTGAATCGTCATTTGCTGAACCCATACAAGGCTTTCCACAAGCAAGTTGGGCAACAAATGGATGACACAAGTTGAGTGAGAAATGGATCTGTCATGTTGGATGGGTCCACCATCAGGTGGGAACGCATTAAATAAACATCTGATTTATCATATATGGATTATTTTATTTTTAATCCAGATAATCTGGTCAGGTCCACCAGTTGCGTTGCCTGAATGTGTTACGTGTGGCATGAAATGTGACTGGCTGTTTATAGGTCTACCCAAAGTCACTTTACTTGCCTTTTGAAGTTTTGGTTTTTACCTGATTTGAGCTTATGAAGAACGACCATGATTTTGACATACAGTGGCCATTTCTGGAATATTTCTTTACTTGAATTCATGAAGCCCTGTATTTATTTTTTTAATACTTATATTTTCAGCATTAGGAACAATGGTTAGAGTCGGCGTTTTGAATGATTCTCTCAAAAGCTTGTAGAATGCCAAGAAGCGTTGTACAACTTATTTTTTAATACTTATATTTGCAGCTTTAGGAACGATGGTTAGAGTCAGTGTTTTGAATGATGCTCTCAAAAGCATGTACAACGCTGAGAAGCGTGGCAAGAGACAAGTCATGATTAGACCATCCTCAAAAGTGATCATTAAGTTCCTCCTGGTCATGCAAAAGCATGGTTTGTGTCCTCCATCATTTTTAACTTTCTTCTTACTGTTGGTTATGCCTATTATACTTTTTTTATTCTTTCTTTCCTTTTTTTTTTCTTTTTTTGGTAACATATGCCTCATGTACTTGCTCATGTATTTTGCAGGATATATTGGAGAGTTTGAGTATGTTGATGATCACCGTGCTGGTAAGATAGTTGTGGAGTTAAATGGAAGATTGAACAAATGCGGTGTTATTAGTCCTCGTTTTGATGTTGGTGTTAAAGAGATCGAACCATGGACTGCAAGGTTGCTCCCCTCTAGACAGGTTAGCCACAATACCATTGTTATTCTTCTAGAACTAGAAAGAAAAAAAAAAGTCCATCAATTGTTGTATATGCAACCACATGATACATCAAAATCATGCAAATGATTGGAAACCCTACACTATCAATGGCATTCTCAAACTTTTAGTGCAGTCTGTCATGTGTAGTGTTTTATAAACCGGGCATGTAGTTTCTATTTTTGGGCCAAGTCATATAGTTTGTTTTCTTTAAGTGGCTTTTCTTTCTTTCTTTCTAAAAATGGGGCCATTTTCATATTGAAGGCATGCTACATGATATGCTTTTATGCTTCTGAAAACTATGCAGTTTGGCTATATCGTGTTGACGACATCTGCGGGGATTATGGATCACGAGGAAGCAAGGAGAAAGAATGTTGGTGGTAAAGTCCTGGGTTTCTTTTATTAGATAGTAGTGTTTAGCTGAGTTGGATTTAATTTTGATATAGATGGCTTTTGAGGACCTTCAAACAAATTTTGGAAGTTGATGCATGGGATTTGTTTTTCATTTTTGCGAATTAAGCTTAATTTAGTTTTGTCTGGTAATATTGAAACAATAGTTCTTCACTCAAATAAAGACTTTAAAGAAATCCAGTAGCAAGATATGTCTCTTTACTTTGGGGGTTCTTTGGTAGCAACTGGGAGGGAAGTTCGTGGATCCTGGCCTGGAATTCTCAGATTCTGCACATTTTCATGTATTTCAATTGGTAACTGAAACTCCTGTGTATGGATGGTTACCTCCGCATTTGCTGGCAATAGGTGATTTATCTTATATTTTCTTACAATTGTCTTTTTTTGGGTAAAGTTCTCCATTGTTGGTTTTCCATGAAAAAGCACAAAAAGAGGCTTTTTCTGCATAACTTTATTATGCAGTGCTGCACAGATGTGAGAGCTGTCCTTGTTCATTTTTTTTAAGATAAACAAAGAGACTTTGGGGCTTCATTTGGATGTCCAACTCAGGTTAGGTATCTGATAAATTATGTTGCTTTAAACCTCACCCCATTAAAACTAGCCTTTCATTGGTGTAAGGAGGACTGGTCATATGAAACTGCAGTTGTAAGGTTGTTAATGAAGGGGGCCCATTGAACCAACCGTTTATATAGGAGCCGGCCCTTGGTAAGATTAACCTGTTTTGGCCTAGTAGGTCAATTAGGAACCCAAGTGGTAAGGTGTGGCGGGCTTCCTTTCCCAACTGTATGGGCTTCTGTTTCAGGGACCCAGCCCCCTTGGCTGGTGCGATTAAAAAAAAACAGGGGGGGGGGGGGGGGGGGGGGGGGGGGGGGTGGGTGTTGGCTTATACTTTGCAACTGAGGTTGGGGCGACTTGGTTTAAAAGAGCTTTGGTTGAAACCCGGTTATCCGTCCGGTTGACTGCCGAGTAGGATTAACATGTTCTCGTGGGTCATTTCGAGGCAATTTAACATTAGATATTGAAAAGGTTGACAATAAAATATACCTTTTATGTTTTAGGGGCCCATTTGGTTATATGTAGAATAGAGCATATGTAGATATAAATATTTTCAGATTCTATCATCTAGTGGAATATATGCAGGTACCATGTACGTTTTTTTAAGGAATAGTCCTTGCTTGTTAGAACAAATAACCCTCAAGCCAGAGGCGTTGGTGAGAAATACCCCGGGTCATTAAAAAAACATCATGTAATAGAATATTGTAGTTATAAAGTACTGGGTCATGCATGTTGTGTGGCAATCTTTTGAAGGATATAACAGATTTGAAGACGAACTCTTTGACATTCCTTGATTGGCAAAAAAATGTGAATTGTGCAAAGTGAAGTCTTGAATTTACTTGTATAATTGTATTGATATGGAGGAATTCTAAAAAAGTCCTCCATCCAAAAAGGGCTTTTTTGCCTCTACCTATTATTCAATGAAAATAAGGAATTGTTGTCCTGGTCTTTATAACTCACCTTTATAGGAGTTTGTCCAGGAAGGAAACGTGGATGGGAACATTTAAATGAGAGAGAGAGAGAGGGATTGCTCACCTCTTTAGGAGTTTGTGTAGGAGCGAAAAGAAGATGGAAGATTTATGTGTGAGAGAGAGAGAGAGAGAGAGAGAGAGAGAGAGAGCTAGCTTTATTCTTGCATTTCATATCAGCCATTTAGTTCTCTTTTGCTTTATTATAGTGGGTTCCATTGTTTCAGAGGCATTTATTAGTGTTGGATAATCTCTTTATCTCTAATAAAGATTTGAACGGATACTATGTTATTGGTGTGAATTGCCATTAATTGGAGAAGGTGTCAATGGAACTTGGAAGAGAAGTTTGAAGATCCTTCAAATAGGAAGAATAAGTAGGAAAATTAAATTAGTGGTCCTATTAAAAGTAGACTAAATTGGCAAGAGTTATCTTTATTTCATAAGTTGATAATCCTTATTGAGCTTTGAGAGAGAAATAGTAGTAGCATTTAAAGGGAGAGAGAGAGAGAGAGAAATGGTATGAATACGGTTGCTTTCTTTTATGTTATCAATTCAATACTGCCCATGTCATCGTTGCATCTCTTCTTTTTTTCGTAAATCATGGGCGTTTTGCTTTTCAAGGTGCCCGGGCAAATGAAAGAGACAACTCCACCACAATCAAGGAACAGGATAAGAGCAAAAAAACAAAAAGAAGCAAACAGGAAACCTACAAATCAAAATGAGGAAGTAGAAAGGGAAGAGCAGAGAGTCTTTGCATTAGAGTCCAGATCCTTTGTAAAAAAAAAATTTCATGGTGCCGCCGCGGGATTAGGTGCCATCACATCACCACTGGCACCTTGTCATGAACACAAGTAATGGTTCATGGAGCTGCCAGTCGTGATGTGGCGGGACCTTATTGGTCCTACTGTGGTCACCATGTAACTTTTTAACGGAGGATCTCAATTCCTTTACATTATAGATAACCCATCAGGTTTCAATCGGATGAACTGCCATCTCATCCTGTCTCCAGCTATGTGATTCTGAATTTCATTCTACATCTCTCACAACCTAAGTAGAAGAAGGTTTGCCAAAGACACTCATGGTTGAGTGGTGTTGCAACTCTGCATTGCATTTGTGCCCAATGATTGATTCCAAGTTCTTCAGGTTGACAGTTTAATTCCTAGCCATTAGGCCAACCTAGTAGGGAAAAAAAGATTTTTTTTTTTTTTTTTAGCTAGTGCATCGGCTAACTTGTTTGCTAACCGACGACAAAACCGAGCAGTCCAGAGACAAAAACTAGCAGACCAAGTGTTCGGGCAAAAACTGAAAATTTTCAAAACCAGTTTATAAAATCTTTTAGTCACGATTTGGTTGGTTAATATTGAAAATATTCTACAGTTGACCGCTTTATTTTGAGGAATCATAGATATTATCATATTCAAGGATATGCTGAGGGACTGTTTGTTTCTAAGCTTCTCAGTCCCTTCATTTTTTTCTAAGATTTGCTCGTAAAGAATGAAATGTAGCACATTGTTGCCCTAAGAGGCTGTTTGCATCAATTGAATTTTTAGAAATTTTAGACATTTTATTCTTGCAAGTGGTTCAAAATGAAAAATCAAAAGTGAATATCCAAAAACGACTCTCAAATTTCTCCCTATTGGTGGAAACTAAATCAAGGGTAGATCACAAATGAAGACCCAAACCATCACCCTATTAATTCAAATTTGAAAGTCAGGGTCACTTCTGCATTGCTGTCTTACATCTTTTATCTCTTACCTCTTTAATAATTATTTGGTAGAACTCATTTGATACTCACTTTTTGATAATTTACCTTTTGATCTTCATTTTCACCATTCTACGGACTCACTACTATGTATTTTAATGCAAACAAACATTGCATTATATAATAATTTCCTATGTGTTATAAGAGAATAGATAGGTCCTAAGTTTTCAAGTTTAACTATCTCAACTTCTTCTCTTCTATTTACTAAACTTGCATTTTCTTTTTGTCGGTCTTTTGATCTACTAATTTTCAACTTAGCCAAGTCGAACATCATTCTCATGAGTTCTAAGTTATTATTCACCTTTGCCAGCCCGGCTCCCACCCCCACCCGCACCCCTCTTTGTTAAGAGTAATTTGTACCAGTGTCTGCAAACATTTTTCAAAAAATTCATCTGTCAAGATCATGTATTGTATAATCGGTTATTTGAGCGGTAGGTGGTTTGAAATGAGATACATGCCTCCCTAGATCATGCTTTCTAATATACTATTCAAGCAAGAAAGCATCCCATAAAAAAAGATTTTAAAATAACGCCAAAGTCATTGGGGATGCTTAGCCCACTCACCAAAAGGAACAAACCCCACTACCCCAAATGAATAACTAAATTTCAAATCTTCCTTTATCAGTTCCAAAATATACAGTGAGAAAGTTCACTTGTAGGCTAAAGAGGACACATTCAAAACTTTCCACCACAGCCTTTTCTTTTGAAAATTTCACCAACTCAACCACTGCATTCTTTGCTAGATTAAATTCGTCGCCCACACGAAGGAGCAGCCCAAACTATTGACAAAAGAAAGGGATGCAATATTTTGTTGGATCATGGGGCTAATGGGTCCCACACGGTTTTGCCCATGGTCAGTCTCATATGCCTTTATTTGCTCACGCATGATTGGAGACCCACTTCTCTGAGTTCGATGGATAAAACAGATCTCTAACAGTATTTTACAGATAGGAGATTGAGATCCATGGAAAGATACGGTAAAATCACAGCAACAAGGTTCTGTGAACCTATCTACCGGTGATCTCTCCAATCCAACAGCATTTTCTTTGATCTTGCAGTCGTCTGTTCTTTCAATATTCCCTGCATTAAGCTGCCTTGACTCAGATATTAAGCAACGATCCAACCAACCCATCCACAAGCAGTGTATCCGAGTGCTAGGATTTCCTCATTGGATTGGATCCTTTATGTTGGGGATGGATGACATGGCTAGATCATCCGAGCCGTAATCATTTGACACCAACATCATTGTGGGACCCACATCTTGAACAATCTTCCCACCCAACTAGCAAACCTTTGGTCCCAGTCCCCATTAGTTGACATCCGATCATGACCCGATTGGCAAAATGCAGATTGTCATTGTTACATATCTACTGCATCAAGGTTCATAGGCCTTGCCGAGGAGCTCAATCCATGCACGTGGAGCCCAATTCCAACGAGGATTGGGCATTTATCTGATGGGGCCATGGGAGACAGTGACCAAAAGATAACCCAGGTTGAATGTGGACGGCAACTATATGTTTTAACCCCCTATTATGGGGTATGTCGATTTGGAGCATTTTCCGAGAGAATGAGAAGAGTTAATAGGGAAGAATGAGTTTCCACTGTTCATTGATAGCATTTCGCCTGATTTTTCACATGATCACGCAAACAATAAAAATGCTGCAAAGATGGGATGTTCGTATTAATTGGTAATTAGTTGTGGTGTGGGCTAACTTTAATCTCCTATCTCAATGTTTATGATGATCTGATCAAAGACGATTTTTCTTACCAAAATTATATCTACAATGGGACCTTTAAATTGCATTCTCTGTTAACTGGCATATATCCAAGTGGGTCCCATAAGTGACTTACATTTTCTTTGTAGAAGAAAACCCTTCCTCTGCTTTTGACCATTTAATATCAAATAAAGCCAACACATTTTGGGAGATCCATTTCCAAGCAAATGACAGTTGTAAAAGGTGATTCCAAACCAAAACCATTTGGCCACTCAATTTAATCATAACACGCAAAGGCATCAAAGAATATAAATGTCTAGAAAGCAATACAGATTCCATTGATTTTGAAAGAGAGAAAGAGACAGATTAAAGAAAAGAGCACTTCCATTAGAAATGAGGCATCAATACAAATTCTCACCCTGTTAACAGGGATATATTCCAGTACACTGTCCTCATGACCTTCCTGCATGAATTCTTCTCCCACAAATCCATCTCAGAAACAAGCGTCCAAAAGGCAGCAGCAACAGAGGGCGGCCAAACTGCATGGCAATCAGGGAAAGAAGAATAGAGTTGATGAAAAATCTTGAATCGGGGCCGTCTATTAGCTTGTGTTCAGATTGCTTATGACCAAGAAATTAGTTGATAAATTGTGACCTTGATCATTTTGCCCATTCTAATATGCAAAAGCGACAGTATCAATGCCGAGGGATCATATCCAACGGATGTATGTGATCCTTCACAGGCCAAAAGCCACTCTGGTCCTTTATTATTATTGGACTGTTGATCTAGTGGTCATTCCAAGTTTCAAATTTTGTGAGGAAAATTTGGCAGGAAACTTGGGACCACTTCTGTGTGTCCCACTTTGATGCACACCAAATATGAATATTAAATGAGTTGAGAAAATACAAGGTGGGCCAGAACCAGATGTCACTAAGGATCTGATGGCTTCTTGCCATATCTACCTAAGGGCAGCACATGAGGTGGATAGGAATCCAAGAATTCTCTAGGTCCAACTATGAAATTCAAACTGCTTACAATTACTGCCCCACCATCAATTACGTCCATGATTACTCCCTCCACCCAGAGCAATGCCCACAGTCAGATTATTAATTCTAATATATGTGATTGAGCACTTTAGTTTTTTCTCAATTTTAATCCCGTAACTCTGATCATATTGAAGTTTCCGTTTAAAAATAACACAAGCTGGGGAGTGACTTTGGAGTGATCTTGATTTCAAAAGCAAGCCCCAACACCTAAAAAATCATGTGACCATTTGCTCTGGGCCGTCCATTTCGGACATGATCCACATCAAATGCTATTCAATATTCATCCCTCCCTCCTTATCCTCACAGTCGACCATCCATCAAGATGGGCCCCACACCAGAAGTGAAGAGCCTGTCTTTTGAAATAGTTTGGCATTTTCACCGGGAGAGAGAGAGAAGAGAGAGAGAGAGAGAGAGAGAGGTGTTACCATCCTTCGAGGAAAGAAGGGCTATTGTTCTGCTGAGGCGGAGGCTGTGCGTACGTAGGGGGGTATGCAGGGTACCCCTGCGCAGGGTAACCCTGTGGAGGGTAACTCGGCGGAGGATAACCTGATAGCCGTCAGATGAGAACAGAGAAGCCATACCCACCGTTAGATCAGAAGGCAATTCAAAAAAAAAAAAAAAACACCAAAACCATAGATAATCGATAGCCTTATTAAATTAAATACCTTGAGGAGGGGGTGCGCCAACAGGGGGCTTTTGCTGATCGTAATAGCTCATCTCTTGTAGGGGGTGATTTGCAAATATAAAAAAAATATACAATACAATGAGAAGAAATGAGATGTGGGATCAAGCTTCTATTTCTCAGTGGATATATATAGACCCGGAAGCCTCGGGCGGTGGGTTTACTTTTGGTGCGTCCCACTTTACAATTACATTATAAGTGCCACGTGTCAACTAATGAAATTATTATCAAAGGGAATGCTGGGATCTTTTGAAAGTTTAGTGCAAAATTTGGGGAAAAGAGTCACAAGTTCTTTCATTTTCCAATTAAAAAAAAAATTTTTCTTCTTAGGTATACTATATCTCAAGTCCTTTCTTTTAAAGGGCCAGACTCAAAGATTTCACATGTGATCCTATGCATTTATAAGCAGCTAAACATGCCATTCATTCGTACAATCAAAATCAGCATCAATAGAAATCAATGTATAATGTTTGTAGTATAGATGATGGGGCAGGGCTACAGTGCAGCACCAGTGCAACACTCCATTTTTATCTCATGGTGGGCTCATCTTTTCTAAATTCAAGTTATTCATCAGCTTTATGATATAAAATATTTATTGTATCTAAGTTTTTAAAAAACTTTTATTGGGTCAACTATTTAGATTGATCACATATGAGTATCCCCCTCCATTTCTATTCCAATTAGAGAATAACAAGGCAAGTTCATCATACGTTTGAAATGGAGTCTAATCTAATGGTTTCCATGTTACATATTTAAATAATAAGTTATAGGTTTATCATTATACCAGATCTAAGGGCTGATGAATGGCTCGGATTTTGAAAATATGGGCCCACCATACTGAAAATATGGAGTGCTGCACCCCTGGCCCTAGATGATGATAAAGATTCAGTAAAAATCTATCTAAAATGGATCAAAATATGGGACCCACCATTTTATTAAGACTTTCTCGTTAGATATATTCTTGGCCTGATTACATATGGGACCCACCCATTTTGGTCATGGATGCCGATTCTCTATGTTTTGGATCGGATTGTACATGGGACCCACCCATTTGAAAATTCATTGCGCGTATTGCTGCGTTTTGGATGTACATTTATAATGGGGTCATGGATGCCGATTCTCTATGTTTTGGATCGGATTGTACATGGGACCCACCCATTTGAAAATTCATTGCGCGTATTGCTGCGTTTTGGATGTACATTTATAATGGGGCCCACCCATTTGAAAATTTGTCATTCCATATGCTTTTCAATTTAGATGGTGTTACACATGAGATTCACCCATTTGAAATTGGTCAAGCCACTCATTTATTTTTAAATTTTTAATGCATATGCATAATTATGCATGCCGGGAACTTAGGCACAGATGGTCAAGCTAGGACTCTTCATTTTTAAGTTATGACTCTGTCAATTTCAAATTTGAAAGAAATCTCTCACCAGTAGGATATGGGTTGGGTCATCTGGGTCAAATGTAGGTTAGAACTATTGTGTCTTTTTTTCTTATTTATTTATTCATCTACTTTTGACATGGAAAATCTATTTGCTATTCTCACCAAAGGAGAATAAATATGGTATACCCACATTGTTTTAGATCTACCCAGATCTTTCTTTCCAATCTATTTGCTATTCTCAATTTCAGATTATAAACATGTGAAATTCATATATATCACTCAAAATTAAAGTTTTATTTTATATTATAATAAACGTTAGAAAATAAAAAAAATAAAAAAAAATATTTTTTGAATAACTTATGTTGTACTTGTGGGTGTTCATACTAGATCCTATAACTCGATAAACTATAAATCTATCAAGATAAAGATCAAAGTACATACTTAAACACAAGTAACAAGTACGAAAAATTTTCACTTACAAGCAACTACAAATCCATTCCAGCACTATGGGGCCTAGTTTTGCTCACCTTTTATCCATACAGCCCATTTAATACTCTTTTCATCCCATGATTTAGCATCACGCCCAATTCTATACTCACTGAGCCTTTACTCATCATTGGATTAAATCTCAAGAAAATCTATGATTAAGATCATAAATTTTAAGGCTATAAAATCTATATTAAGATCATCCGGAGGGGTTGATTTTTTTGGAGCCCCTTTCCATGAAGAGACCCGACCGTCCATCCGCCCTTCTCCATTTGACATTCTCGCATTCAAATGGGCCCCATAAACAGGATTGCATGCTCACAAGAGAACATGATTCGTATTCTACTTTTGAAAAATAAAAATTATATTTAATGTTCTTTGTAGAGGAGCTAAGACAATAAATATTGATTTTGCATACATCCCAGCAGGCCTTAGCTAATGCATCTTTTTATTATTTATTTATTTTGTTGGTTTAATCATTTTATTTGGGGGTGGGGAAAGGGGGACTGTTACATTGATGCTTCTTTCTTTCTTTTTCTGTTCTTTCTCTGTTACACTGATGTTTCTTGGTTTATTTTTCTGTTCTTTCTTTCTTTCTCTTTCTCTTTCTTTTTTTCTTTTCTTTTTTTTTTTTTTGCCAGAATCATTGGTTAGATGTTTGAGAAAGAAAGTAAAGTCAGATTTTACAAATTTGCCCCTTGGGCTTATGTTTTTCATTATTAGACAGCAAATAAAAAAAATATAATTATTTGGTCCTTTTTTCCTTAAAAAGTTAATTTAGAAAAAGAGTCATGAATCCTCTTTTTACTTTTTTTGAAGACATTTTAGAGACAAATAAGATTTACTAATGTAACATAAAGGTGGTGGGAATATAGTAGAGTTTGAGTACATGCTTTATATTTGTTTCTAATTTGAGAGTAAAAACATGCGAAATTAGAATAAGCAATGGCCAAAATCTCTTACGAACTGTGCTATACAAATTTCTTAAAACCATGATGCAGAAGCCTACAGGAGACTGAAGTTCAGAAATGATACATATGTGGAGTTTGCCCAATCCAACATCCAAAATCATGTTTTTGGACTTTAAACTGTTTTGTACAGCTAATGAAATATGTTACAAAAGAATTAAGAAATAATCGGTTGACTATTATTTGCACTCCGAAAAAAATCCCGGCTTTGCCACTGAATGAGCTGATGCATAGGAAAAGAAACTGCATCAATGCATATCTCTTGGCTCCATTTATGTCCCCGTAGATGTCATCAGGAGCTTCTGGCACAGTGTGGTCCCTAGGAATTCCAAATAGGTGTGTTGGAGAAATTGCGACCTTTCAGATTTTGTCATCTTGGTGAACCCAAAGGAATGGGTCCATGTTTCTAACAGAGATGGAGCAGATGGCAAAAACAACCTTTCCACTCCTAAGTCAGAAAGCAGCTGGACAAAGAAAAAATTGAAAAAAATGAGTGAAAAGAAAAGAAAGAAAAACAGAATGAAATAGAACAAACAATAGTAATCAGTATGCACCCAATTCAATATGAGGATTTGATTTTGCATCAAAATTGTTGGAGCAAGTTGCCAAATTAGATGAGCATTTGATAAGAGAGATTAATAAATTGTCTTAATAGATTATCATGTCATGATGTGCCCAAGTCCATACCTGTGAGGCTTGTGTTCCAGCTATCAATCTAATAAATTCCAGTTGGCTAGCCTCAGATCATTTAACCATGAATGTTACTAAATGAAAGTGCCTAACCCCAAGCAAGACACAAAAATAAAGAAAATGAGGTGCCTAACTTTACCAGTTTGGTGATTGCCATTAAGAGTTTTATAATTCATGATTATTCACACACCTTGTGGTTTACTGAATAGAGCACCAATACATAAACAATTAGAATATAAGGTTGAAGAATAAATCCACTGGATTACCTTTTCTAAATTACTCATGAAAAGGTGGCACATCCCCTGTCGACGATATTTGAACGCAGTACCAATTAAAGGCATTTCTGCAACCTTTTCACTGAAGATCCTAGAATAAGAACAACACCAAGCAGAAGAGAGATTCCCATGTTTCAGTATAAGTTGAAAAAAAAAAGGAAAAGAAAAGACCAGAACATAATCTATTGATATACATTCATCATATATAACATATCGCTTAAATACCTGATTGGAGCCGCAGTAACGATTTCATTTTCCCTCTCCAAAAGCATGGTATAGAAGCCACCATAGTTATTTCGGTTCAAGTCAGACCTGCAGTACAAGAGAGGGGCTTAGTACAATGCTTACAAACAAGATCAACTAAAAGCAAATCAATAATGAAGTACACCTAAGGAAGTTATTATATGTGAACCAATGACATTTTTCCCAGGCATAATGTTTTTCAAGGAAATATTTGTAGAAATGACCTCTCTCTCTCTCTCTCTATATATATCGAGAGAGAGAGAGAGAGAGTAAAAGTGACCTCTCTCTATAGAGTAAAATTGACCTTTATTTCTCTCCCTCTCTTTGAATACAGCAGTAAAAGTGAATTTCTATGACTTCTTTCAAGGAGTTAAGCATAAGTTGGATTTGATGATTGAAAAATATTTTGGATTTTATGATGAAAGGTGGAAAAAGTCAAACCTAGAGAGCAGAGAGATTTTAGAACAAAAAGGGAATATGGTTGTCCTTCTTAGAGACTTCCCCATGCTAAATATTTGTATTATTCTATATTTTCCAAAATTTTAGAAAGATTTTATATTTTATTCTTTTCTGACAGTCCTGCCTCAGGATGCCACTATGCATTTAATCACATCTTCGACCTTGTCCACGTTTACAAGTCTGATCACTACCAAATTCTTGAGTCTAGTATGCCCCTCCCACTCAAGGCTTTCTGGAGATTTTGGATCAAATCTAACATCCATAAACCCAGCCTCAACTCTCAAAGCCATTCATGTCCAACTGGTTAAAATTCTTGCATTGCCAATTTAGATGATCCTTTGTAAATCAATTGGCCAAATCCAACTTCCCAAACGGTGCTTGGGATTACCTTGCTAATCTCTATGTTCAAAACAACCCTACTCGCGGCTATCCAATTGAATGGGAAATTAAAAATGTTGAAACAGGAATAACACTGTTCATGATTTTTGTGTTAAATGATAGGGCTTATGGGATCAATTAGCTATCCTGTACTCACAGTTCAACTATGAAGAAGATTCTGTTACTTTTGATAAATATAGACAAGAAACTCTAGCATAATTTTCATGGCACAATGCCCCGAATTTGGTCATGTGAATGGAATGCTGCTTCCCAACCACCTTTACCCAATGCTGTTGTTGCTCTTTCCAAAATTCTGGGTTAGAGTGAACATAGAAATTCCTTCATAAAATGATCCTTGATTTGCAAAATATTCTATCTTTTGCAAACTTCACACTATCTGCACATGCTACTTCAGCTTCTAATTTAACTAGTGACCGTGAGTCTTCTAAAATTACTGCATCAAATGAGGTTCAGTTTATTATGTTTTATTCATAGATGATTTTACTCTCTATACATTGTTGTATTGGATGAGAAATAAATTAGACTAAAATTTCATTCGTATCGATTGCGCTAAAATGATTGAAACCCAGTTCTTTGCTAAAATAAGGTATTCTGTTCCAGTTCTAAGGCAAATTATCTTTCATCCCAAATGTCTAGCCCCTCAACACCAGAAAAGAAAGTAGCCCCAGAAAGAAAAGATTGTCATATTTTGGACACTGCCAAAGCCATCCTATATGCATCCTGTGTCCCATCTAGTTTATGGAGAGAAGCAACTCTCATCTCTGTTTACTTTATAAACTGCGCACCTTTCATTATTTCTAAAGATTAACATTTTTTAACAAATCAAGAACTTCCTGTATTTGGGTGCACATGTTTTGTCCTCCATTCTAAACATAAATGGACAGATCTCTCTTCTAGAGCCACCATTTGTGTTTTGTTGGCATATGGTTTAGAATAAAAAGGTTACTTACAGTTGCTGCGATATTGCTGCCAATCAACTTTGTATTTCTAGACATGCACACTTTCTTGAACATAGACGGTTCTTTACATTGCTAACCTTATCTCCTGACAAACCCTCTTTTTCTCTAATTGATCCGTCCAGATTTGTCTCCCACTAATTCATTAGTATCTTTAATCTTAGACAAATCATTGCATATGTAGTATCATTGTTGCACCAAACAACTGGTTTCACAACATCAATATCACAGTGATCCATCTGCTCCATCTTCTGTACTGGAGACTCCTATTTCTTGGCTTGGTTTTTTCATCAACTGGTCATTTTTCTTCCAATTGTCCATCATTTCTTGTCATTCATGACGACCAGAAGCCCAATTTTATCAAGTCCACACTGCCAAATAAAGTAAGAGCTATCCATATAAGGTGGCAGATACACTAAGAAAAAGGTGGTGCGGGTGACGTTATTTGTATCTACCTAGGATTTGAACAAAGTTAAGGGAATATCATGGTGACAAAGACTTTGCACTACTTGCCAGAGAACTAATTGCACAGCATGCCAAGCTCCCTCAATGCATCATTCATGATGGGTATCTCTTGCAAGGAAACCGTGTGTACCTTCTACACCCATTCAAGAGCATATCCTAAAAGAATTACAGGGAAGACTTTGCAAACATATGGTGAGGGACAAGATATTAGCTTGTTAAAGATATACTCTTCTAGCCTAGTTTGAAGACAAGTGCTGGATGCATTTGTTAGTTATCGCAGTTAAGAAACTAAACAAGGGCCAGCAGCAAAATACAGAATTGTATCAGCGTTTCTTGATTCCACTGAATCATGTCAAGATCTCCACATAAACTTTGTCCTAGGCTTGCCAAAAATTACATAAAAAAAAAAAACATAAGAATGAACAAATTCATATGCAAATATCTACAGAACACAAGATAGAACAATGAAGCCCAGCTACGAACTTATATGTGAAGGCAACTGGAAGAGTATTTTCGCAGCATGCATCCAATGAGGCACACATGAGACACAGGACAATTCATCAGGTGCTTTGAGAAGACGCCATAGTCCAACAATCAGGCCAAACAGTTATTTGACGGGACTCTTGTTTATCTTGAATGTGAACCTGTTTTCATTCTGTTCTTCTCGTGCACAAGTTGCTTACCTGAGATTAGGATAATAGAATGTTTGATGGTGAGCCCCACGTGATAAATGACCTGTGTCACACTTGCCAGCTGCCACACTGGAAAAATGTTTAATGGAGACGCTCTACATTTATCCTCCCATGGATATTTTTTAAAACTACTTTTGAATATTATATTTTTACATATTTATACTGTAAACATGAAATGATAGAAATAGCTTTGGCAAGTAAATCTTACTCTTTACTGAAAACAACATCTGTGATCATGTCTCTATTAGTACCAGGATCATTCATCCTTTCAAAACATTCGTGCAGCAGCCGACGTGCACCCAAGAGCTTCATATGATGCTTACTATGAGACTCAACAGCGGATGTACCAACACACTGTCTATTTTCTTTCTCCGATCTCAAAATGGTCCAAGTTAGACCTTTTACACCTGTTGGATTTATTTTCCCCACAAGTTCTCGAAGGCTAGAAAATATCTGGATCACAAAATGAGAAAACAACTTGAGACTGAAAATATCATAAATAAGAAGGAAAAATACACACTGATGCTGGGATGAAAAACAAGTAGTTCACCATCCACAATTTATACAGAAGCTCATTGAGAGAAAAGAAAAAGGAAAACGAAAATGTTTTCAGAAATATCTAAAATGAGAATAACGAATATCGGAGTTCTATTTTCCAACCAAAAGAAAACATTTTTAAAAAAGGGCTTCTGACCAGTAGTTGGTATCTAAGTCTTTAATGGCAGACAATTTAAAATATAACCTGACAGAGAGTTCACTGAATAAGGATTCCGTAATATAAAAGAAAAATGAAGAAGTTAGAGACTAAATGCCCAATATATCTAGTTGTGAGGAATTTCAGCATTTAAATGTTATATGCCCTGAGATAAAGGAGAATAAAGGAGTAGGGTCATGTCAGGTAGATTGACAGCCAGAATAAAACTGTATTTAGATTTCACAAGCCAACGGAATCCTAATGATGATGATTCCCTAAGATCAAAAAATTGAACTATACAACTATTCAGCATGTTGGTGACAATAAAACGCCAACAAGCAACATCAGAAGCAGGCAAAGTAATCCAGCATGAGTAAGATAAAATTTTAATTACCTTTGAACATTTTGTACTGCAAAACCAATTTCCCCTGTGACACCTCTTTAGTTCTGCCAGTTCTCTCACTCCCAAGCATCCCACATGATCTGAAGAATTTTTTAGTATAAATAGAAAATCATTAAGACATTTTATTATTATTAAGCCACATTCAGAAATTAAAGGTATAAGCAAACCTACATTCTCGCTTGCATTGATCGCAATAGATAACTGTTCTCTCAGAATAACGATCACTGACCCCGTTGAAATCACCATTGCCACATATGGCACATCGGCAAGATGGGCAATACCATTCTCCTTGAGGTACATCCTACATTATCACAAACATTAAATTGTATTATAAAAAGAAAAAAAAATTGTTGTACAAAATTTTACCATTAGGAAGTTAACTAATCATATTCAGGGCAGTAATATAGCAGCAACTAGCAACTATCCATCTGAAAGTCTTTCTTCTTACTTAAACTAGTGACGTGTGATTACATAAAGTTCCAAAAACAAAGAGCATATATAAATGTTCTCTGGAATGCTATTAGTTAATACATACATGCAAGAATCAGAATTGTATGATTGTATCTAATCCTATACATCATGTCCACTGATGGCATCTGCCTCTAGGAACACACACACACACACACACACACACACACACACACACACCCAATTTTATATATCCATGTCGATCACCTTGCAAAATGAAACAAAAATATATATTTACCTGGTGATATAAAGGCAAAAACAAATGGGATTACACCACAATACCTGTACAATTTTAAAACTGTACTAGACCAATTTGGATGGGATCTAGCAGGTCAGTTGGCATTAGAAACAGAAAGACCAGGCAGTGTTAGTGCAGTGTTCAGAAATCCTAGACCAGACCATGATAGACCCTACATTTATTAAAGCCTTCTCTCATAATGTGCATAAGAACACTGAGTATGAGACACAAACTGAAGGCATCCACAATTTATGCAGTAAACAATTACCACAACTGTCTCAAAAGTATGAATGATAGATGATACATGATCTGTAAAAAGAGTAAGCATGAGATGAGAACACAACAAACATACCTCTAAACCAACACAGGTGACATGGAACACTGACGGACAGCTCTCGCACATTAATAATTCACCACCATCATAACAGACAGAGCAAATGCTATCACTTCTGTTTCCACCTGCTAATTTCAATTGGCAATCAACCAAAGATCTGCCATCCTTTAGGTACATGTTAGCAGCTGGTCGGTGATTGGTACTGCCAGCATGAACCTCAAAACTGGACAGGCCATAAACCTTTCCACAACAGTAACATTTGATCCCTTCGTAAGTTATCTGTCCTGTTGCCATAGGACGATGATCTTTTTTGTGCAAGTAAGACACCTCCTGCCCCAGTAACACCACACCATTATCTAGCAACAAGGACAAAACTGCATTGCGCTGGTTAGGTCTTTTGCTTAGTTCCAACATATGCTTCGAATCCCTTTCATGCACTACTGCATCTTGATTATAAAGAAGACCAGATTTGTTGGGTTTATTCTTCTTTCGAGGATCAGTAAAGTCATCTACTGGGGATCTTTTCCTTCTATTGCAAGAAGATGTAACACACGGCGGTCCATCTAGGTTTCCTTTTCCAATTGAACAGGCATTTGTTTGATGATGTAGTGGCTCCTCAATGAATGGTGTCGATGCCAAATCAAAAGAACTTTCCTCAAAGTCAATACAGGGTACCTGAGCACACTGACTATTATTGAGATTCTTACTGGCAGATTGGCCATCATCATATCTACCAGCAACCATATCTTTCATCCAGTCTCTGCAGGCAGTGATAAGAGAAATAAAAACCTTGCCCATAGGTGAACAATAGCGTAACTCACGCCTATCTGATTTATTAACATACCAAAACTTCCATCCTTCAAATGATAGGTGCTTCTTCACTTTTTGAATTAATTGTTTAATGTCCACCGAGTCATTCTTTCTGAAATTCCCTTTCCTTGATTCAAGTGTGCAGTAATCTCTCACTGCTTGAGGGAACTTTTCTTTTTCTACAAAAACGTAGTCAGATCGTTTTAACTGGCTTTGGGTCCTTTCGCAATACAGATCAGACTTGCTTTCAATGCCTTGCTCCTCTTCAACTAAGCCTCCAGAATTATGTCTTAGCAAGGGCGCAACTTCTTCTTCAACCATGTTGTTTGAACGGTTTAGCACCGGTTCTTTCCTACATCTAGAAGGTTTTCTTCTACTGACTTGCTCTTCAATAATTGTCAGCAATGGTGGAGTTTCATGACCTACGCTCGCAATAGGACTGCAGTTACTTTCAAAGCATTGCTTTTCTTCAAAGCTTGATCCTGGCAAAGGAACCTGTTTCTTATGTACAGTCATGGATCCTTTTGTCGTCTGAAGATGTTCACAAACCTTAAGAAGAGAATAGTAGTAAACACCATCATTCGATTTGTAACGGTAACGAGTCATATTTTGAAACCGTTCATGTTTCCGCTCAATCTTCCAGCCCATGGCAAATAGATGTTTCCTCAGTTGGTCAATGTTTTCTTGACTTCTTTGGTTCCCAGTTAAATAGTTTGCTATTGATTGAGGAAAGAATTTGGCTTCTGGGAAGCTAATGGAATACCAAAATCCTTTTATTGGGCCAGTGCTAGTATCATTGTCCGGATCACCACTCGGATTTTCAACAATCCCACCTTCTCCATCGGCATCATCATCATCATCATCATAATCTGACTCTTGGAGCTCATATTGATGTTGCCTCTTAAAATCATACATCTTGTTACGTGCTCTACAAATCGTCATATTCCTAAAACAACAATTAGAAAAAACATAAGTTAGTTATTTAATTATCTTCTAATCAATATGCAGTAAAAATTGTCATGCTCCTGAAACAATAAAAACCAATATACATAATCCATGCATTGCAAGAAACTCATTTTTTTTCTTTTTTGACCTAGTGACTTCATTAAGAAAACTATACAGTTATAAGGCAAGAGTCACAATGTAAAGAGTAGAGAATCAACAGAATACTCAAGCTGAACTAAAACCATGAGAAAAGAAAAGAAGGCAATAAAAACATTAATTAATTGCTGTAAGCAAAGAGGTGAAAAAAGCTACATACCAGTAATCTAAAAAACTCTGAAAACAGATGATTGAAAAAACGATAAGGGTTTACCCCTTATCAAAAACCCAAACTAGTATATCATAAACTCCTGCAGTCAATGATGTATGATCTAAAAAAAAAAAATGAATGGGTTTATTCCAATCAAAACCCAACTGTGTTTAAGAGTCCTATTGAGATAGGAAAGTAATGAAGCATCCGGATTAGGAAATAAAGGATTAGGTCATCTTATTAAAGAAAATTAAATTATTATCTTACTAAAAGTTTGTTTTTCATGAGTCATGACACTCCCACAAAGAGTCCTCATGCAGCAAGATTTTAATTACAAGACTAGATTTGAAAATAGAAGGTTAAAAAAAAAGATTTGAAAATCTCAACATTTAATCAAAGCCATGTTTTCCTGAATAGGTAATTGGGAAAAGACTTATCAAAAGAATTAATCCCCACCAAATAAAATCCAATCCACTATGAGTCCAGATCTGAGATTTTTTCTTGATTGCTGACATGACTTTTCAGAAATAAAAAGTCTAGGATTAAAAGGACAATTCAAAAACAGTTTCAGAAATAAAAAGGAAAACAGGGATTGTATTGCAATTTTCCAGTACTTTATAATAAGGGAAAACTAGTTAGATTTGGCTATGAAAAAAAAAAGTTTCAGGGTTCGATCAGTAAATTTCAGAATTCTAAACTGAAAAGAGCAAGAAGGAAAGAAGCAGGACGACAAACACTCCATGTTGGTATTTTGGGTCAATTGGATGACGGGCCAACAATGCACATGGGTCCTGTATCCTTAGGGTTCCCCATGTGTCAGGGATCAGACCATTCATCCGATGGGCCACCGGGCCCCACAATCGTGCATTGCTGCAAAAATGGCCTTTGCCTGGGTTCTGCAATGTCCGGTTTCAGATCGGATTCTTGACAGGTTTGTGGCTTATGGACTGGTGCAGCAACTACATCTAACATTGTATTCATTCAGTAAACACCAAATCCAATTTACAGACAAGAAACAAACAACACCATATTCCATAAGATTTGTGATATGTAATGTAGAGTTGCCAATCTAATCTAGGGGAAACATCAAACATCAATCATCAATTAGAAAGACTTACGCACACAAACAGAACAGATTTCCAAAAAATCTACTCACCTCTGTTAAGTCTAATATTGCTTCTATTCTTCCTGATCACACTAGTAGTTCTGTGCAGGGTTGGCCTTCGTAGGAATCCAAGAAGAGATTGTGTATGGGACTGTGTCAGTTATACCACGGGATTAAAAAAAAAAAGGTGATTCCAAGGGAGTCGACAGTCAACACCTATAAATAGACCATGGTTCTTTCCATCTTTCATAGTAACTACTACTCTCTTCCTGTTCTTGGCAACTTTCTAAATATAGCAGCGACAGAATTATAAAATATCCTCGGTAAACCTTAATAATCGTATGTTTTAAAAGAAGTCTCCTTATCTTATCTAAGATGTCGCCTTTAGGAATCCTTATTTATTGGAAACCTTTATTATTTTCTACTACTATTCACGTGAGCTAGCTAACATAACTGTTCTTTTAAGTCTGTCATTGGCAACTTCCCAACTTCCTCGTATTTCTTGACACCCAAGAAACCAATCTTTTCCTCTCTTGCATTG
This sequence comes from Sextonia rubra, assembly GCA_037013555.1. Taxonomy (NCBI): domain Eukaryota; kingdom Viridiplantae; phylum Streptophyta; class Magnoliopsida; order Laurales; family Lauraceae; genus Sextonia; species Sextonia rubra. The sequence continues at coordinate 38,263,471 of JASUAD010000018.1, forward strand.
CATCCTAACTCACCCAATAGAATGAATATCGGCGTTACATCGTCTTTCTCAAATGACAATGAAATGGAGGTGAGGACCCCATTGAGCCCTTGGGCCAGGGAAGATGGAATGCCCATACGTCGGTCGATTACCGCGTCGCATCTTTATTTTAAATAACCCAGCTAAGGTGGTGAGGACCCCATTGAGTCCCCTGCCCGGGAAGATAAGCATGCCCGTAGGTCATCACCTCGTTCCATCATCGTTTTTTTAATAACCCAGCTAAGGTGATTGATCCCTCCGGCCAGGAAAAGGAAAGGTGGCATGCCCATTGAACCATCTCTAAGCGGCCACGTGTCTTTCCTTAATTATTTTCTACTGCCAACCGTTTCTTATTTTGTTTTAGAGTTTTTTTAGGTGGACCCCTCCAAGGTTTATAAAATTTGTAAAAAAGCCCCTATAATTTTAGTATTTGTATAAACCCCCCGCCGTTTCATTCCAATACCTTATATGTTTCGAATATCAATACTTCTAACGAGAGTGGACAACTACCAAGAGATCTATATTAATTTTTTTGTCAATTTTTACCAATCATAAGTATAGGTTATTAGCGACTTGAATTTAACAAAATGGTCCCTGATAAAAATAGATTTATTTAGGGTTACTCTTTTCTACTAAATGTGTTATCCTAATGGTTATGTTATAAGCTTAAGATAAAAATGTCACGCCCCAAAATTTAAGATCCTTAGGACCTTCAAATCACGAGGCATGACGGGTCCACAACAATTAAAGTAAAAGAAAATTTTTTATTAATAAATCTCATTATACAATAATTATATGAACAAATAACTCCTATACATGCTACTAATGTTTAAAACGAAATTCTCGTAACTCATTCCTCAATCTCAGTCCCACATGTAAGTTAGATATCCTCTATGTCCGGCTCAACTGCGAAAACCTGAAGAAAAACAATGGGAGGTGAGTACAACTCTGCAAGTAGACCCACTATAAAACCGTAGTAAACGGATAACAATCAATGTAGCAAATTTATGAGCCACGGTTTCGAACAAATTGTCAATGAGCGAAATATAACAATCTCAAAAGTAATAACGTTGATAGCAAGATCAGATCAGATCAAATGCAAATTTACAAAATCGGATTTCAGCAAAATTTACACAAGATGTAGGAAATAAGCAAAATAATCCAGCAATTAATCAAAACATCACAAATTAGGAGCAACATCCTAAAATCAAACTAAGATAAAGCATCTCCGCAGTAAACAAAATAACAAAGTGTGCTCGCTAAAGTTAAGCCTGCGCCAAGCACAAGGTACCCTCCAGGTACAAGCCATTTCATATCCAAAGTGGTACGAAGCCTGAGATTCCTGTAATCTCCAAAGCAAAGTAGGCTAGTTACAGATTAAAATATCGTACAAAGAGGTTTCAATCCCAATGTCATACCTAAAAGGGGCTAAAATCCGCGTGTGAGATTTCTTATAGTGCGTTGCCCATACTTTATAGAATTCCTTGAGGTCAAAGAAGTACGAGCAACAAAATCCAGTAATTCACGAATTTTCATCGAATATTTTGAGAAATTTAATTCATAACAGAATTATGTCCAAGGATCAATATCAAATCTAACAATGAACAAATACAAAACAAATTAAATGACAAATTTCTGACAATAATGACAGCACAATGATATCAATAAAACATCAAATCCAATGATCATCACATCAAAGGTAACAAAATTCCTCGGAACTCTATGGTTATTTCAATGAATTTCAAAATTGCAATTTCAAAACATAATTGAGACAAGGAATCAAAAACACAAATACTAGGGTAATATAGTAAGACTATTCACTTGGATCAACGGTGATCAGCGGATCTGACCTAAATCTGGATGTCCAAGTGTCTCATAGTGGGTTCCTGATAATGATATTTCACAATTGAATTAGCAGTGGGGTTCAAAGATTCGGGTTTATGCACCAATTAGTTCATCTAGGTTAGGCTTGGGTATGGGTCAAACATCATGGGTTGACATGGTCTAATGTGGGCTCAGACTGGATAATAAAAGTGGGCCCGAAGTGATTTGTATTATGCATGAAGTGGGCTCGGTCAGAGAATCAACTGCTAATACTAACGGGCCTGAGTCTAAATTTCGAAGCTCGGATGAGCTTTAGTGGTAAATCAATTGTTAAAGTGGGTACTACTACGACACAACTGTGCAGGTGTACAGATTTTTATACTATAATTGTGAGGATGGGGTGCTGGGCAAACTGAGGCCTCGACCTCAGAGTTTTAAAGGTGGGTTGTCTGGGCTGAAACGGAAGAAAAAGGAGGAAGAAAGCAGAAAACATGAAGGAGAAGCGCAGAAAACATGAAGGAGAAGACAAAGGAAGAAGATGGGTTCAGCTCGATTTGGGAACAGAAAAGAAAGAAAAAGAGGAGGAGAAGAAGAAAACAGGGAGGGAGAGAAGAAAAGGAAGAAGAGAAACAGGAAGAAGAAGAGACAGATGAAACCGAACACAGAGAGGAAGGAGAGTAAGAAGGAAACAGCAAGGAGAAGAAGAAGGTGGAAACGAAGGTGGGTTCTCTGAGCTCGACGAGATGATGCAGTGGGTTCCTGCTGGGTTCTGTTTGTTTCAAGTGAAAGGAGTGTGGGTTGGCTCTGATGTTGGGTTCTGCCTACGTTAAGAGTGGGTTCATGGGCAGAAAGAGAAAAAAAAAGGAGAAGCAAGAAAACGTCTTGGCTGGGCTCGATTGTGAGCAGAGGGGAAAGGAAAGACTGAACCCAGCCTGCATGGGCTCGGTCATGGCGAGGAGAACAAGTAGCAGGAGAGAAAAGTGCAGAGAATAGTAACAGAGGAACGCAGGGGGAAGAGGAATCAATAAAGGAGGGAGAGCAAAACGGAAACAGAAGGGAGAAGAAGCAGCGAAGAAGAAGATGAAAAAGGAATAAAGGATAAGGAAGGAACTGAGAACGAAGAAACAGGAACGTGAAAAGAAACACAGAAGCAAGGAAAAAGAAGAAGCAGGAGAAGAAAAGAGGAAAAGAGCAGAGAACGAGGGAAGATGAAAACAAAACGGGAAGATGGGAGAGAGAGAGCGAGCAGAGCTGCATCCTCAGATGGATCCAAGTGCAGGTGTTTGGTTCCGAGCATAGAGAAGGAAACAGAAAGGAGAAACAGGGGAGAGAAACAAAACAAGAAAGAAAAGAAGAAACACGAAGAAGGAAGAAACCAGGTGACGAAGAATAAGAAGGAAGGTGAGAACTGATGAAAGAGGGGAAGATGAAGATGAGCAGAAAACAAAACCAAACCAGTGCGGGAGGAGACTAAGAAAAACGATGCAGAAAATAAGGGAAGAGAAACGATGGAGAGGAAGAGTTCTGTCCATTGGAAAAGAAAGAGAGAAAGAAAGAACAGAAAGACAGAGGTCTGGGTTGATCTGGGCGAAGTGGTGGGGGAGAAAAGAACGAGGAGGAAGGAGATATGGACAAAATCTGGGCAGGTTCCTCGGTCAAGAGCGAAGGGAGAAAGAAAAGAATGAGAAAAAGAAGAGGGATCGGTTGATGGGTTGTCTGTGCATGTGATCGGTGAGCATGGAGTTCTGCCGACGTGCATGAGTGATAGAGATGAAGAAAAGAAGATGATGACAGCGTGGGGGAAGAGAGAAAGAAAGAAAGAAAGGAGAAAAAAAAAAGCAGAAGAAGATGGAAACGAAGGTTCTGGCTCCACCGTGCTCCTATTCATGATGGTGGGTGGAGATGATGATCTTGAGTGGGCCTTAGAAGTTGGGCATGGATGTGCCTAAGATACAGTGATGGAGACCATGAAGATGATGGGGTGAAAGTATGAATGACCAAAAATAATAAACATGCAGAAAGTTAAGAGAAAGGAGAAAGAGAACATACCTTTAGGGAGAGTGTTTGAGAAGAGAAGATACAAAGGAAGACAAGATTCATACGAGAGAATAGAGGAAAGGAGTTTTACATAGAGAAAGAATAAGAGAAGAGTCCAAAAGATTTCTAATCTTGGCCAGAGAGGTTTAATTTGAATCTAACTCTATCCCCAAGTACAGTCAAGATAGATTAAGACAAATTTAGAGGTTTAATCCAAATAAAATTTCCAACTTAAGCACAATTCTAAGATTTTCAAACTCTAGTGATTTATGAGACCCACATAACAACTAATTAATTATCCAAGGTTAAATAACATAAAGTCATAAAAATAATAATAATCAAATGTGGAGTCTATTAAGATTAAATCAAAGGTCTAGATTAATTTTAATTAAAAAAATAAAATTAGGGTCATTACAAAAAATGAATCCAAACATTTGAAATTATTTATATCGAGATAAAGAAGTAGGCAAGAGTGTCATTTTACTCTAAAAACTTATGGTGATTGTGAGGATTGAGGATACTGGTTTTAGGACATGAAAGGTATTAGAATAAAAAGATAGAGGGCTCTATGCAATTACTAAAACTAGAGGAGCCTATTTACAAATCCTAAAAACTTTAGGAGGGTATATACAAAATGCCTTTTTGTTTTACTATGGAGTTCGGATCATCTTAATCTTGATTGATTCAAAAAGATGCACACTCCTATCTCCTATCACAATCACATTCAAATATAAACTTCTCCCACACCCAAAATCCTATAGCTATTTTTATTGTTTCATTATGGAAATTAAAGAATAAATCACCATTTGGAATTTGACAAACCCTTTGACATGGAGTCCACCAAAATCAATTTGTATATGTAAAGCGTATAGGATTTGATTTTGAAATTGAGGTCAATTTCACAATTAATTAATAAAGAGCCTCAATTGAGATTTAAATTTTGTATTGATTTTGAATTGGAGAGAAATTTTCAATTAGTGAAAGAATCTATTATTATTTAAACTTCTAAAAACACAAATCTGTTATTTTAAACTATTAATCATTTAATGAAAATAGAGCCCGACATGATACATTTATAGCCTGAGTCTGTATCCGGTTTAGTCCGCTTTAGCTTATGCTTGGACTTTAAATCTGAGAATTTGGGCTGGTCTTGGACTATTTAGTTGAGCAAGTTTAATAGATAGGCTGTGCTTCTATATAATTTAGACTAAATATTATTTAATATTTTAATAATTTTTAATATTACAAAATTACAAAAAACCAGCAATTATTATATCAGGAATAATCATAATAGTTATTATTATTTGGCCATATAAGATGTCTAAGTCAGTTGCTACTCTACTGCATGTTTTATAAAGAAATAGTCTTTAGAAGGGTCTATTTTAGTTACTTTTAAAACATTAGGGGCTTTCCTGAAATTTCCAAAACTAGTATAAGGGTCTTCCAAACAGAAGTTCATCGTCAGCACTGGGCTAATCCTCCGATAATGTTTAAGGGATACATCCTAGCAGAGGTTCAAATTTAACAAATTCCAACTTTAGGGACTGTTCTGAAATTTTCAGAATTTATTATTATATACCCAAATCGATAAAACCCAGACCAGGTTCGTCGGGGTCCAGGGAGAGGTGCTTCCGCCTGGCTGTGATGGGTTTCGATCATCAATTACATATATCAGAGAGGTCGACAGTTTCACTCTTCTCATGTACAAGTTATTGGCTAAAATCTGAGGGCCTGACTTGATTGATTCCCAACTAAATTAGGTTCCCTAGAGTCGCTTTAAGGGCCCTCTTTCGTATCATCGGATCCGAATATCCATCATGTGGGCCACATGGTCCCACAAACAACAAGAGTACATAATGACGTTCTGTAATAACTTGTAAGTATGGGTTTCTGGTTTGGTTTCTCCTCCATGAGTTGGTAATGACACCTAGACATCCTATCATCCATTCTACAACGAATTTGAAAATCTACAGGGTGTGGGTTGAGGACTCTTAGCCTTGGTCTGCATTCCAATGTGTCAGTTACTGCCGAAATTTGAACAAACATAGAAAAACTAATCTAATCATCATCCACTTTCATAGTATCTTTATCAAACAAAGACTTTCTAATGGGCCTAGGCCAAGTTTCTCCTCATAAGTCATTGGGCCATACATAGACTAATCCAAATTAAGTAATAACTGATTCATTAAGGAATATGGGCCCAAGTACAAAATCAACCAATATAACCCAACCAAAACAGGACATATTTATAATATTCTCACAAATTAATAATTTTTCAAAAAAGAAAAAAAGAGAGGAGGGGTGTGTGGCTTTGATGAAGATCAAATTTTGCATGGTTCTAATCTTTATTTCTCATTGTACCATTATTTGTCATATGAAATTACTATCTTAAAAGGGGTAAAGGGTGATGTGATTCATGTGAATGAATTCCTCATTAATTAGGAAACTTTATTTATCATGTATCTTTTAGTCTCAACAGAAACTTCCCTTTTAAAGCTGATTTTTAAATTGATTAGGAATCTAAGTTTTTTTTTCTTAAATAATGAAAAGTCAACATATATTGCAATATTAATACTATAGACACATGATGGTGAAAGAGCACCTAAAATAGAAATACTTCTTACAATTGAAATATAGAAAACAAAACATCTATAATAGAAATACAAAAATATAGAAAACAAAGGGAAAGTGGCAGATAATAATAATAAATAAATAAACAGCTCTTCTTAGATACACAAAGTTGAATCGGAGATCTTTACATAAAAAAAAGGGTTGAATTGGGGATGGTGATAGATACTACAAGCACTATTGAATGGAGAACTTTCAATTCAATTTGAATCTAGATTGGCTATGGTCGGGTTTGATTTGGGTCAGATTTGAATTTGATTTCACTTTTATACAACTAGGGTCAAGGTCGTTGGATCGAGTCAATATGCCAAACCTGTCTAAGCTGCAGTCTTAAGAAAGCAAAACTTTGACGCAGTTAATTTTCCTCCAGGTCAAGGGGATGGACGTGCAGCCTGGGTTTCCATTTGCCAAGATGATGGTGTGGCCCAGCTTCATTTAGTTGCTAAACCCATGGATGGACGGGATCTATATTCATATTTGTCTAGACGAAAGCCATATTGCTCCTGAATTCTTAAATCTTGATGTGAATATCATAGCACAAAATCTATGGAATGACTGCAAAAAAACTCGAGCAATTACTTCCACAGTAATAACAAGTAGTTTCTGATGTAATAAAATCAAGCCCCGGCTTCATGCAGCTACTCAGTTCATTCGCATGATCAAATGCTTCAAATATCTTTAAAATCTTGAAAGTTTTTGTCAGATGTTAGATATGCTTCTTTCGTTTATTCCTATTTGCTAAGAAGAGGAGGATGACGATCATGTGGTTAACGATCTACCTATTACAGACATTGCTAATGGACTCTCTTTTTCCCTTTTTTTTTTTATTTTCAAAAGGTAAGTCTTATCAAACTAAACAAAGAAGAAAACGGCTAAAAGATGGTTTTTACAATGATTCATGGTTGTCTAGTACTGTAGATTTGAATACAATAAAACGCCCAAACAAGAAAAAGAAGGGACTTAAAAACCCAACTTCAGTTTTCGTAAGATCACAAACTAGATTTACTATGAGAAATCAAGATCAACCACAAGCTAGATTTACCGTGAGAAATAAAGATTTCAGAGGAAATGACGTACCAAAAATCTCTATTTGTTTCTTGAGTTGAGAGGATGCGACTTGAGAAAGAGCAAATGGTTAACAAAACGTAGCCATCTAATCGGTATTTATATGATAGCGATGCGTAGTCTACTTGCCAAATATTTTTGAGTTAAGCGGAAAGGGCACTTTAACGTTTTGGAAAGTGTATCGTTGGCACTTCAATATTTTGGAAAGTGTTTGGTTGGCATTACTCTCGAAGGTTTCTTTTAGTAAGAACGGGAGACCGTTAACGATTAGAATCAAGCGGGAATTTGGAAAGAGTCGGGACTCTGGAGTCTATGCCAAGAGTGATCTCCCACACGACAATAGCCTAGAGTGGAGCCCGCCTAATGAAATCCGAGTGGATTAAAATGAATGTAGCCTTGTTTGTTGAATGTCCTCAAATTTCACTCGTAAATGAGTTGATCCCACCGCAATATTAACCATGTCACACATAATGTGACTAATAAATATGATTATGCATCAGATTGTGTTAAGGATGTTATTTATGAATGAGGGCTCAACCTTATGAAGAGCTGACAAAATCCGACCCAACCCACCCGTTTTTGACCCGCCTAACTCAATCCTTTTGAAATACGGGTCGGGTTAGGTTAGGGTTTACCAACCCATATAAAAACAGGTTGGATTAGGGTTGACCCACCTACCTGCTCTAATCCGTTTGACCCGTTTAGATTTTACTAAATTACCATGATTTTTTAATTTTCATATTACTTTTCTTATTCATGTGAGCTATAAACTATGTACTTTTAATTTTTTGTGGAGGAAATATGTAAAATTTTAATGCTTAGAATATAAAACTTATTTTTTATTTGAAAATATGTTGTTTTTGTAGTTGAAATATTAATATGTGTTTTTTATTTTTATGTTGGCATATAAATTTACCTCTAAAATATGAATATGAATGAAATACAATATCGTCGATGAGTCTTATACTTATACTCAAATATGGAATTATAAAACTGAACAAAAAAGAATTATATCAAATTCTCAATAAATGCTCTAGAAAATATTTATAGATTCACCATTTTTTATGCCTTGAAAATTGATAAATTATAAATTCATGATCAATATAATATTTTAAGTAAATCTAGATATAAGGAGAGTTTTACAAATGAAATTAGATTACATAAAATAAGTATACAAAATGAGAATTAAATATGTTTGGTCAGGTTAACCCAACCCAACCTGCATCAAATTCGGGTTAAGCGGGTTGGGTCTGGTTGACGCCCCCATGGGTGCCGGTTGAAGGTTTCCAATCCGTTTTAAAAATGGATCGAGTTAGGTTTGGAACTAACAAATTCGAATTCAGGTTGATCCGACCCAAATTTGGTTAACCCGACCTGTTTGCGAGGTCTACCTTATGGTGGGACCAATAAAATTTTAAAACGTCCAATTAATAGGACATTCGCTCATTTTGAGAGGCTCCAAGTTTTATTAGGTTTAGCCCCACTATGGGTCCCACTTTATCATAATATATGAACAGGACAAGATCCGACTATGCAATTGAGCTTCAATTTTGATGTTAATTTTGAATTAATTTTAACTTTAGAGAGTTTTTAGGAATTTGAGAAAAATTTTCAACTATAGCCATCCAAACAAAGGGGCCTAGGCACTGTTTTAGATAATTACAAAATATAATATCAATATATATAAATAAAGATAAAAAATTTGTACTAGAATTATTAAGTTATATAATTTTTACCTATTTTTTAGATAAGAAATAGGCTTTCACTTGAGGGGAAAAAACTGAATATCAAACATGTTTTCCATAACGGGTGAGAAAATCTTAACAAATTGACCATAGAATGACTGATCTTTTTTTTTTCTTGTTACTAAAATAATCTTAACTCAAGATATTTAGAGAGATTTTGGTACTCATGCTCTTTTCTATTCTCTTTTTTAACCCAGCTAATGGGGTTGGAACCCAATAAAGCCCATACATAAGGTAAGAAAGCCCACTCATGTGGAAAAAGAGCTCACACACAGGAAGAATGCCCACATAAGTGGGAAGGGATGGTGTACCTTGGTTTTGAACCAGGAGCATGCAGGTAAGAACTGATGCCTCATGTTCTTGAATTTTCATTTCTATTATATAGAGGTTTTGACAAATGGAATCCTATATTTTGACACACCCTCAAAAGGCCATGTTATTTTGTGTTTTCACTAAAATTTCTCTGGTTTGGTCTGACGATGAAACTAATAATTATGTGTTTTTGTGGACAAATGGTAGAACTACCCTTTCTTTAACCTAAGCAAATATCCTTAATCCAAATTAATTTCACCCTTGATGGATGATGATCAAGAGAGGTACGGTGATGGAAAGCTTGGGTCATGGATTAGGAGAAAATGTAATATCAAGCCAATCAAATTATCCTAGTCTTTAGGTTCATGTCCTCAAACATAATAGTCATACATTGTGTGAACTTCTTGCGACAAAATACAATGGTGAATAATATGCAGAATAGTATCCAATGGCGTCAATTCGAATAAGGATCTCAAAGCGTCTGAATGGATGGATCGATTGTAAATAGACCCATTATATGAAGCCCAAGAGAAAGCATTTGTGAAAAGAAGTGTTTCGGAAAAATCTTCATGTCTATCATCTAGTCTTGCTCAAAATAAATCAACCCAAAACAATATCCAAGAGCATAGTTACTTTGTGTAGAGAGGATTGAGTAAAAACACAAAACATAGGGGCCTGTTTGATGTTGTGTAAGAGTGGAAGGGTTGTTTAATTTGCTGAGCTTTTGGCTTCAATTTAAAACTTCTATGCATCCCTTTGTTGATGTTCACAGAAATCTCTCTTTTTTCCTGGATTTGCTTGGTTCTGTCACTGAAAACAAACAACAGGTTCTCCTATCTTCATCGATCTTTAGCAAGAATTCCAGCAAGCTCTCTTTTTCTGATCTGCAACTGAACGATCTTCCACAGCCTCGACACGTGGCCATGGCCCCACCTACGATCTGACTCCTACACAGAGCACCGGTCAACTACGGCGACAGATGAGTTCGGATCTTGGGTGTCGGGGCTGCTGCATCCTCTTTTTCTCTACTTCCGGCGACAGGCAGCAACTGGATTCTCTTCCTCTCTCCGACAGAACACCAACCGACCATGCCTTTGGTTTTTTTCCTACACCGCAAAAGGCAGGGGTTGAAAAAACTCTTCTTTTTCTGCTGCTCTCTTCAGCGATGGTTACAGCGAAATTGACTGTCTCCTCGGCTGGCGACTGTGACGTCGATGCGGCCAGTGAAGATAGTAATATGACCCTCCATGATCGGTAAATAATCTTTCTTCTCTCTCTCTCTCTCTCTCTCTCTCTCTCTCTCTCTCTCTCTCTCTTGAAAAATCAAGAACTAATCGGCAGCCTTCATCAAGCTCAGAAGGTCTCTGCCTTGTTTTCCGTTTCTTCTTTCGAGGTATGGTCATAAAATAAAGAAAGCTTTAGCACCTGATTTTGGGTGCTAGTGTTTTAAGTGTTGTAGTGGTGTGAACTCTTGAGATGGCTCAACAGTTGGAAGCAACGTAACCACACCATTGCTGTTCTTGAACTTGACCATGTACATAGTGGTGGTGGGTTTTGCTAATAGGAGGAGGAAAGAGGAGGGAGGAAGAAAAAACAAACCGACGATGAAGGTAAACGAGGATCAATATCCCGCCAAACTCAACTTAGACTTTAAAAACTTAAAGTCGAAAAAATTTTTAGACCAATCGGGTGGAATCATGTCTTTGAGATCAATTTTTGTATAAAGTTACTATTAGAGGATTTTATTGGTAAAATCCTCAAGTTTATTCTCATGTAGGATGAAAATCCAATTACGAATGAGGCTACTGACCTTTTTTGTGGGTCCCACCTTGATTCTAGCTATAGAGTATTATGGTGCGGGATTCGACGTTCTAAACATAGTTAGTGATAGCCCACACATTGGGTATGATCTGATGTTTGTAATGATCTCTACAAAGGCTCCAAAGATAAATGGCTTAGTAAGAGCAGTAGCAAACCATTAAATTTTATGCCCTTTAAACTGATGCTTACTGCATGATCATTGCCCATGTGGGGCCCGCCCTCTCCCCAAAATGGGACCGTCCAATCTCACTGTACGCTCCTGATTTAACATGAATCGAGATGGGCCAAACAACTATTTTGACCAGTGTAAAAGCTGCTGCCCGTTCAGAGCCAAACTTTCTTCACCACGTCATATATCCACAAGAAGACACTTGATCTTATGATCCCTGCGTCTGGCTCCATTTATAGTCTCAATCTACATGCCCTCCAAAATTATAACTATTCGCCCCTCTAAAATTTTTTGAAAATTCCTTGTAGCTTTTTGAGAATGTTATTCTTTTTTCTCAAATAGCTCTCCCATTCTCCGACAAAAATTTTTTGGGTCCGGGAATGATTGCGATGCAAGCATCATGCATTACTCGCAAGCAGGTTCATTATGGGAATGGCAGCTGTGAATATTACAACTATAACGTTAAATCTAATATAGTGTGGAACATAAATCAAACTTATGCGTTAAAATTTTAAAGAGCGTACCTTGTGCCATTGTCTTGATGATAAGCAATTTGGATTTAATCTAAAGACTGTCTTGTCTTGTGATCAAGGCCTTTGCCAAATAGGGTTTTCTCCTATCAAGAGAGTGGACTAGAAACCACTTTTTATAGATAAGCCCAGGAGATATAATTCTTCCAATCAAAGAAATTCTATTAAATTAGTAAGTTTTCTTAAGTCCTCAAAGATTAGCCAAACAAAGTCCTTAGCAACTTCAGCTTTCTAAAAAGATTTATTCAAATCCAAACTAAAGGGAAAATCATATTAAAATTAATGGAATCAACATAGGTCCCATTCATTATTAGACGTGTGGTCAAGGACCACTTACGTTAGACGTCCAACATGGAATACAAACTTAAATGTATACTCACAGTGCTTACTTCACCATAAACTGCAGTGAAATCAGGCCTCTTTTAGACCTTGGCAAACCTGATAGCTTGTTTCTCCTTGCATGGATGAACATCGTAGTAATGCTGCAAGTAGTCCCCCATCACAACCCTCTTATAACTTATTTCACCTGTGCCTAGCTCTTCCACTGGCTCGATTTCTGCTTGGAGCGGTGGATTGTAGAAGAGTGCAATGGAGAACCTTTCCTTATCCTTATGGGTCACAGCACGGTGCCATGGGCTCTCTAATGTGCCATTGCTCATTATCTCTAGAAAGTTGCCAACAACGACAACCAATGCCTTGGGTGGGAATGCTAGCTGCACCCAATGTGCTTCTTTGAACACCTCTAGACCGTCGGTTTCACCGAATTGAGCTAGAAGGGTGAGGACACTGCCATCAGAGTGCGATGTTAGGCCCATCACTAAGTCAGGCCTCGGACATGGTGGATAGTAGTTCACTCTTACATTCACTATGCTCTCCGAGGGCTCCACGTATCTGAGAAAACTGTTTGTATCTAACTGCAAGGCCTCCGCAAGAGCTTGGAGCAACTCGTTGCAAACCTTTCTGGCTTCTTCAACATATTTCTCCATCACTATCCTGCACTTATTTTCAATGAATTTTAGCCATGCCATGAGAGTTGTTAAGTTTGAATAAATTTTTAGGAAAGATCAACTTTAGTTGTGGGTGTCTAAAGTAAACGTGGATTAGGGATGGGGTTGTCAAAGGTTATATGTGGGGTCTATTTAATTATTGAGTCAGATGTAAAGCAGCTGGATCAATATTTAGTTAGAGATATCCCATGTTTGATCCAAATAATATATGTTTCGTCGTCATCATCATCTCATTAGTCTTTTACTATTGGTCTAGATCAGCTTAATGCATTCTACTTAAATAAAGAAGCATGACAAGACTTTTTTAGGGGCTGAATGCATTATGCACTAACATCATGTATTAGAATCTCTCTCTCTCAATCTCTCTCTCTCTCTCTAGAACTCACCTTTTTTCTTCTTCGATTATGTTCCTTGCATTGTATAAGACTGAATCTGTTCGATTTCCAAAAAGGATTACTAATCCTTTAACTTTTTGTGGAATCCTTCACCATTGGTTGTGAATGACTCAACTTGTAAGTATGTTCAATCTGAGAATGGCAGGCTCCAAATGTTACAACTGAAACGTTAAATCTAATATAATTTGAAACATAAATCAAACCTATTGAAACATATTACATAATGGGTAATATGAAATTCTAAAGGGCATACTTTGCACCATGGTCTTGATGATTGGTTTCGATATGATCTAAACACTATCTCATCTTGCGATCAACGGCCTTTATCAAATAGGGTTTCTCCTCTCCTTTGTCACTCAATTTTATAGAAAAGGTCAGAGAGATTTCTTCCTATTAAAGAAATCCTACTAGATGTAAGTTTCTTTAATTCTCTCAAACATTAGCCAAACAATTGTCCTAAATGGATTAACTGTCTAAAAGTGAATCCAAAATAAATTTATTCAAATCAAAACAAAAGGGGAAAAGTATATTAAGATTAATGGACTCAACATGGAGCCCATTCATTATTAGAAGCGTGGTCAAGGACCACTTACGTCTAACATGAACTGATACATAAATGTCTACTAATAGTGCCTACTTCACCAAAAACTTAGGTATATATAGTGAGATCAGGCCACCTTTAGACCTTGGCAAACCTGATAGCTTGTTTCTTTTTGCTTGGATGAACATCGCAGTGATGCTGCAAGTAGTCCCCCATTACAACCTTCTTATAAATTACTTGACCTGAGCCTAGCTCTTTCACTGGCTCGATTTCTGCTTGGAGCGGTGGATTATAGAGAGTGTAATATAGAACCTTTCCATGTCCTCATGGTTCACAGAACGGTGCCGTGGGCTCTCTAATTTACCATTGCTCATTATATCTAGAAAGTCGCCAACAACAACCACCAATGCCTTGGGTGGGAATGCTAGCCGCCCTCAATGTGCTTCTTTGAACACTTCTAGGCTGTCGGTTTCACCGAATTGAGCTAGAAGAGGGAGCATGTGAAGATATCCCACGTTTGATCCAAATAATATCTGTTTCGTCGTTGTCGTTGTCATCATCATTATCATCATCATCATCATCATCTTCTTCTTCTTCTTCTTCTTCTTATTAGTCTTTTAACTATTGGTATAGATTGGCTTAATGCATTCTACTTAAATAAAGAACCTTCCTAAGACCCTTTTAAGGGCTTAATGAATTATGCACTAACATTTGTTCTAGAATCTCTCTCTCTCTCTCTCTCTCTCTCTCTCTCTCAAGAACTCACCTTCGTTCTTTTGTTTATTATGTTCCTTGCGTTGTATAAGATTGAATCCATATTCGATTTAAAAAGGATTACTAATCCTTAACTTTTCAAGGAATCCTTCATCAATGTTTCAGTCTTTTCGACCCTACCTCCATAGAAGAACAAGAAAGATTGAGAAATAGAACCATATAATTTGATTCATTCTCAATGGCCATGGATTAATCATCTTAGCGTTATCCTTTTGTTAACAGATGCTCCTATTACACTCGCAGTTTCCGAAGGCTGAGAACTAATTATGTAGCATTTAAATCAATAATTCAAGTATTCTATATGTTGCTAGTCCGATTGATGCAGGCCATAATAATGGACCTTGTCTGAAAGTCTATACCTACAGGCCCAAGACCAATAAAGCCCAGTAGAGTAGAGTAGATTTTATTAGTAGTTGCTTTAATTGCTTTCTTAATTATTTAGGATTCTTTAATATTTAGAAAGTCCAATTATGTTTTGTTTAGGATTTCTCATTTGACTTTAATTAGTTGTTTCCTTAATTAAAGGATATTTTAGTTATAAATAAAGATGTAAACCCTTCATGGGAGACATTGATATTGAATAAGAATTTGAGTTCGGTTTTCAATTGAAAGAGTTGTTGTTTGTCATCTGGTGAGGCACATAGACATCCTATTCTTAAGCCTTTTGACTTGCAGATTAGCCCGTTGGCTATTTTTCTTTCCTACACAGCTTCAATTGGTATCAAAGCGAAGATCCAATTTCGAATCGCCGTCCATTTAATTGCCGATTTTAGGTAACGTATCCCATCTTCGTTATTTTTGTCATCACCATCTCCCATCCTCATCTACATCATTCGATCCCATCTCCAACCCATCCCCGAGCACTTTACTATTTACCATACCATCATCATCATCTTCGTTCATCACCCTCCCCATCGCAACCCATCAAACCTTTTCACTGCCAATCCCAACAGCCACTCCCATACCAAAACTTTCGCCCATGTCAGAACAACTCCCCCCCACACCAAACGCTAAGCACCTACCCAACCGACCCTTTCCCCGCAACCCCAATGCCTTCTGCTCAGCCCCACAAAACCATAAAACCCAAAGCTGAAAACCCTAAAGCCATTCCCTTTCACTGAAAACTCCTACCCTTAACCTCTCGCCAGAGCTCCGTTCGAACTCAAACCTTAACCGATCGCATTCCAAAACCCATCACCCCTCCCAAAACTTCCTCACCGAACAAAAATCCCCTTTCCAGCACTCTCACTCCCTTCCGCAACTCATAGCTTTTCACCCCAAATCCATTCGACTCACATCAACCCCTCGAGCCCCAATCCTAGTTGAATCCGCAACCTCCACTCCACCCCTAAGCCAAATTGATTCCAACTCCCTTCTTCCGCCTTCCAATCCCCAACCTAGACAAAAAAAAAAAAAAATGGTGATAAGAGAGGAGAGATCAAAAGTTAGAGGAGGTAATGTTCACCGTAGTTCGCTTGTGTTACGTCCATGAATTTGTACAATTTAGGCATCATTTTAGATTGGATTAGGGACTTAATTAGGTTAAATGCATCATTATTCATTCAATTTCATCATTTCATGCATTTTTATCTAAAAATTTAAATTTGTACAATTTTTGCACATCTTATGCATTAATTAAGAATGTTTGCAATTTTTCTCTGAAGAACCCCAGTTGGAGTAAAACTCTGTCCGGACGGGTCCCACTTCAATGTGGGCTTTTCCGTATTTGATGTGTTTAATTAGAATGTGTATAAAATGAAATTTGTAGGACCCACAGAACCCTGAGATGACCCACAGAACCCTGAGATGATCTGGGTCCCACTGCTTGAAGATCAACACACTTAGAGTTCATTTGCTCGTGGATCCCATCTGAAGATCAGCTAAGGTTTCCAGAAGATTTTATCTCATCCTATTGTACCACGAAATATTCTTAGAGCTAGAGTCCATTACCAATTAAAATTCAATCCCCTTTTTCTCAAAATAGCCTATCTTAAAATGACCATAACTCTCAATTCAGACGTCGGATCAGTGCAAATGACCTACCATTGGAGAGCTCTTTTAGAGTAGATGTCCGTGGTGCCCAAGATTGCACACACATCGGAGCTAAAATAAGAAAGATATGGGCTTAGGAAGTTTCATGTATATTTTTAGGCGGGATTGCAATTGCATCTACACCATTAAAGTATAACTATTGCACATTTCTCTGTGGAGCTCATAAAAAGATCAGATAAGAATGCTTAAAGCTTCCACCTCATCTTATCTCTAAAATCTCTCTCATCTAAAAAGATAAACCCAATCAACATGTAGCTGATCTTATCTCTCAATTCACCAAAAAGAGATCCAGATTCGATGAACTTGAGGAGCTAGAAAACTATAAAAGGAGGCCATGGGAGGCTCTTCCTCAACCCCAGCCAGATTTGGAAATCCCAGATCTCTCTCTCCCTCTCTTCTCCACTTTTCCCCTCCATTAATTTCTGTTTTTATTTTAAAGGTATTTTGGAGCCTTGATTTAGAAGAGAGAACTCTGAGAGACCATTGTACAAGAAGAAGGAATCAATGAAGTTATTTTTGATGTTCTTTGCAATGGAGGGCTGAGTTTCTAATTGGAGCGAAAGATGAAGCTAAGTATTTTAATGTTCTAGTTTATATTTATTAATTTACTCTGTTCTGATAATCTCTTGTTAAAGTGCTTTTAAAATGTAATAATAGATCTGTCTTCATGCTAAAGGCAAACCTCTGATTTATGCTCTTAATGAATAAATTTTGATCATTTATACTTATTTTGGTAGATTATGCTTAGATCTTTGGTTATCTTTGATAGTTTATGTTTAGTTTGATAGGTGATGCTTAGGATATTCATTCTTTTATAAGGTGAAGGAGGTCTTGGGTATTGATTTTGTTTTTCCTAATTAAGGTCCGTTTTAACAATAGTCAAATCATCCAGATCAAAAACATTGATTTGTTTCTGATCTGAGTAATAATTAAGACAAAAGGGTAAATTAATTACATAAATTGGAATTTTAAATAATTTAGTGAATTCTGACTGCTTTGATATGTTTCTTATCATTGTTCTTAATTTTTTTAGTTTCTGATTTGCATATCGCATTTCTCTTTTATTCTTATTTTCCTTTTGAAAAAAGAACTCAGATTTTTAATTAAAAAGTTCAAAAGTGCTCACTGTGAGATTGACCTGTATTTGTCATTGTCTCAACAAGACAATTGTGCACTTGTAGTTTTAAGTAGATTGATTAAATTCACCTCAGCTTGCACAATCGCCGATCACTGTAGCCCTCAGCCTCCCTCCTCGGTGTTTTCGCCATCGCCAGCAGGAAGCCAGCGCAAACCACTACTGCAGAAGAAGTCGAACATGGTTCTAAACCCTTTTCTTTCTTCTTATGCTCTTGGGTCCTGCTCTCGCATCCATCTCAGCCCACGACCCGATTGAACATAAGCTCCAGTTAGGTCCATCCTCTGGGCCTTATTTCAGGTAAGGTTCAACCCATTTAGTTGCAAATAAATAAATAAATAAATAATAAAATCAGCATTCTCTTTTTGCAAGCAATGTCTACCCGAAGCGGTCAATCATATCGGGGTAAATCCTTTGATCACCAATGTGATGCTATGATAATGGAGCTATCTGAAAGAGTACATGTGTTGGAAGTTATGTCCTGAAGTTCACAGAGACCTACTGCTGCAAAAGCTTCTTCTAGAGTTGGAAACCAATAAAATCCTACCCGCCAAACAGAAATAGGCCCTTAAGAATCTACCCATGATTTTATTCAGCATCTTTTTACTAAGAAAGATCTTGCAGATACATCTGTTACACCCAAGTTTGATGATATTACAAAGCGAGTCAAAATTAATCTTGCCGATTTCTTCGGTTGTCTTAATCCAAAGCCTTTTATTGACTGGCTCAATTCTCTTGAAGGTTATTTCTCTTGGTATCATATGGATGATGCACATCGTATTGCTTTTGTTAAAGTCAAACTTAAAAGTTCAGCACACATTTGGTGGCATAGCATTGAGCACAACAATCTTATCATTGGACGCCCCGCTATTACTAAGTGGGATGATATACGTAAAAAGCTTGAAGGTAAATACCTGCCATCCAATTATTTGAGTCTCCTTCAGCAAAAATATTTTATTTTCAAGCAAGGTACATTATCACTAGATGAGTACATAGAAATTCAATGACTATGTTATTCGGTGTAAAGCTCAAGATGATGACTTCACGCTAGTCAACTGGTATAGAACTAGTTTGCGTGAAGAAATTAAACGTGAAGTCCTTATGCATGACCTTAAAATTGTTGATGACATTTATAACAAGGCAAAATGGGTTGAGCTAGAATTGCATTTATCTACTTTGAGATGCTTCAGCACTCAAGCAGATAAATCAATGACTCATCGCGCCCCTACCTTTCAGAATAATAATCATGTTCCACCAAATTAGAATAATTTTCAATATAACTATACTCCACTAGCGGGTTATCGTCCACCTCCGAAACAGTAGCACAACCAACCCAACCAACGTCCTTTTGCTCAAAATCAAAGGGGGGCAATGCCACAGGAATAAGATATGTGGAGTTGTGGACCTCCTCGACAGGATCGACGAACTGATGGTTGTTACCAATGTGGTCAACAAGGGCACTTTGCTAATGAATGCCCTAAGGTTTGCAATCTTTATTATTGTGATGAAGAATTTTATTTGTCAAAAGAATATGATGAGCATATTAAGATGGAGCCTCCTCCTGACCATGTCCAAACAGAAACTCAACCGGATCCACAGCCCAAGGCTTAATCTGATCCTTCCTTTTGTGCCACCACCACTGCAAAAGAACGTGGTCTTGTCCTTATTATAAGCAGACTTCTCATCACCAATAAGCAAGAAGAAGTCGATTGGCGACGTACTTCAATCTTCAGGACATGAGTGAGATGCAAAGGTAAGCTATGCAATTTAATTGTTGATGGTGGAAGTGCAATGAATGTTGTTTTCACAAGAAGTGATTACTAAGCTCAATTTGCCTATTAAAAAGCACCCAAAGCATTACAAAGTCGCCTGGGTAGACAATCATTCAATCCCTGCGACCCATCGTTGCTTGGTTCATTTTAAAATTGGCATATATAAAGATGATATATGGTGTGATATCATTCCTTTGAATATTGTTCACATTCTACTTGGCCCTATCTTGGCTATATGACCAAGATGTGCATACTGATAAGAAAAGGCACATACATTCTTTTAAGTGGAAGAGACAAGTGGTCGATTTCCTTCCATTGCCTCCATTAGCATCCTCTTTTGATGTTTCTACCACCCCATCAAACCCTCATGTTCTCTCTTTAAGGAAATTTGAAATGGAAAGCAAACACCAAGGAGTTGTTTATGCTCTTATTCCAAAAGAAGTCTAAAAGGCAGATGATAAATAACAGGTTTCTACACAACCAAAGATCAAGTCATTGCTCAATGATTTTCAAGATTTGATTCCAATAGAGCTTTCTAATGAACTACCTCTTATGTGGGACATACAACATGCCATTGATTTAGTCCCCGGGTCTACCCTTTCTAATTTACCTACTTATCACATGAGCCCCGCTGAGCATGTTGAATTGCAAAGACAAGTTGAAGACTTACTCCAGAAGGTTTATATTTAAGAAAGCATAAGTCCTTGCGCAGTTCCAGCCCTCTTAACACCAAAGAAAGATGGTTATTTGTGAATGTGCATCGATAGCTGAGCCATTAACAAGATCACCATCAAATATCGGTTTCCGATTCCTCGAGTGGATGACATGCTTGATATGATGTCCGGATCATCTGTCTTCTTCAAGATTGATCTTAAGAGCAAATATCATCAACTCCGCATTAGGCCCGGAAATGAATGGAAGATAGAATTCAAGACCAAAGATGGATTATATGAATGGTTGGTCATGCCGTTTGATTTATCTAATGCTCCCAATAGTTTTATAAGAGTAATGACTTATCTTCTACAGCCTTTCTGGGCAAGTTTGTTGTAGTTTATTTTGATGATATATTGATATTCAGCAAATTAAAAGAAGCTCATCTCGACTATTTGATGTATGTCATGCGTGCACTTCATAAAGAAAAGTTTTACATTAATTTGAACAAGTGTACATTTTTAAGTTCCAAAGTCATATTTTTGGGCTTTGTTGTTTTGGCCCGAGGAGTTGAAGTTGATTCGGATAAAATCAAAGCAATCATTGATTGGCCCATTCCCACTTTTTTACGTGAGATATGTAGCTTTCATAGATTAACTACCTTTTATAGGAGGTTTATTCGTAATTTCAGTACTATCATGACCCCTATAATAGATTGCATGAAAAAAAGAGAGTTTACTTGGATAAATGCTGCCTCTCGAGCATTTAAATAGATTAAGCAGAAAATGACCAAGGCATCGGTTTTAAAACTTCTAGACTTTGAAAAGGTCTTCGAAGTTAGTTGTGATAATTCCCACGTCAGTATTGGTGAAGTCTTGAGTAAAAAATTGTCATCCAGTTACTTACTTCAGTGAGAAGTTAAATGACTCCTGTAAGAAGTATATGGTTTATAATCTGGAATATTATGAGTGGTTTAAGCTCTTCGTTATTGGCGTCATTATCTCATCGAGAGAGTGTTTGTCTTATACTCTGACCATGAAGCCTTGCAACATCTGAATTCTCAAAAGAAGATGATCGTCAATTATGTTAAATGGAGTGCATACTTACAGGAGTTCACTTTTGTTCTTTGTCATAAATCTGGCACGGAAAATAAAGTCACCGATGCTTTGAGTCGTCGAACTCACATTCTTATGACAATTTTCGTTAATGTTCTCGACTTCAAAGAAATACACAGAGAATGTGCTGCTGATCATGACTTTGGTCGCATTCATACAGATTTTCTGATGGTGAGCTTTCTGATCACCCAAAGTTTTCCATTCATGATGGATATCTCTTTCATGGAAATTAGTTATGTTTGCCAGCTACATCTATCTGTAAGTTTGTGATACGTGAATTACATGGTGCGGATGTAGTGGACATTTTGGACGTGATAAAACATTGGCTATTGCGGAAGATCGTTTCTTTTGGCCATGCTTAAAAACAGATGTTGCCCAAATTTGTGAATTATGCAGAGTATGCCAACTTGCAAAATGTCAAAAGGAGAATATAGGTTTATATCAATCCCTTCCGATTCCACATGCGCCTTGGCAAGATTTGAGCATGAATTTTATCTTGGGTTTACCTCAAATAGCGAGAAAGGTAGATTCTATATTTGTTATTGTAGATTGTTTCTAAAAAATAGTACATTTTATCCCTTGTTCTCACACAGCAGATGCCAAGAAGATTACTACTCTTTTCTTTAAAGAGGTTGTTCGTCTGCATGGCCTTCCCAAGACAATAGTGTCTAATAAAGATACGAAGTTCATGGGTTTCTTCTGAAAGACTTTTTGGCATATGATGCACACAAAACTCCAATACTCAAGTGTATATCATTTGCAAACTAATGGTCAGACAGAAGTCATCAATCGTAGTTTGGGAAATCCTTCTTCTATGTCTTATCAAAGAACATATTGCTTCATGGGATCTTCTTTTACCCATGGCGGGATTTGTTTACAATAATTCCGTCAAAAGAACGACAATGAGATCACTATTTGAAGTTGTCACTAATGTCAAGCCACATCTTTCTCTTAACTTAAGCTCATTACCAATTGACTCTAGGCCAAGTCAGGAAACTGAACAGTTTGCACAACATATGAAGGATGTTCATAATGAAGTTCGTCGGCAAATTGTTACAAGCAATGAAGTATATAAAACGCACGTTGATTTTCACAAATGCCATGTTGAATTTGCCGTAGGCGATATGGTAATGGTTCATTTGAAGCCTGAATAGTTTCCTACAAGTAAATACAAGAAATTACATCCATAAAGTACAGGTCCTTACAAAATTATGAAGAAAATCAGCTTCAATGCGTATGTTCTCGACCTTCCTTCAAACATGAATATAGTTCCACCTTTAATATTGAAGATTTGGCATTTTTCCACCTTTAATATTGAAGATTTGGCATTTTATCACGTGCATCATAACGATGAATCCTTTAAGGAATAAGCTCTTTCCATCCCTCTCCATCAATTTCCTCCAGATGAAACTGAAGATATTTTTGATGATCAGATCATTTCAATTTCCTCCATCAATGGTGGATTTCACAAGTTCCTTGTCAAGTGGAAAGTAAAACCATTCTCCGATGCTACATAGATTACGGCTACTGATTTTCAATGGGTTAATTCAGATTTATATAAGCAGTACCAAGCTAACAACTCGCCAGAGTCGAGTTTTTCCAAGCCGGGGAGAGTTGATGCAGGCCATACTAATGGGCTCCATCTGAAAGTTTATACCCGCAGGCCCAAAACCAATAAAGCCCAACAGAGTAAAGTAAATCCTATTAGTAGTTGCTTTCTTAATTATCTAGGATTCTTTAATATTTAGAAATTCCAATTATGTTTAGTTTAGGACTTCTTATTTGATTTGAATTAGTTGTTTTCTTAATTAAACAATAACTTAGTTATAAATAAAGATGTAAATCCTTCATGGGATACAGATATTGATATTGAATAAGAATTTGAGTTCAGTTTTCAATTGAGAGAGTTGTTGTTTGTCTTTAGTAAGGCACTTAGACATCCTATCTTTAAGCCTTTTGGTTTGGAGATTAGCCCGTTGGCTATTTTCTTCCCTGCGCCGCTTCACCGATCCTTTGTAGGAACTACCCATATAATGAACTTGCAAAATGAATCTGTTTATCATAAAGAGATTCATTGTTTTTTTACCCTGCTTCACCTTAATTGTTATTTTGAACAAAAAAAAAAAACACAACGAACTTCTGGTAAAAGTTATGCATTAGTCCAGGTTGGGATTGCATCTCTCTCTCTCTCTCTCTCTCTCTCTCTCTCTCTCGCTTTCTCAATGGGTGTGTGTGTACTGGTGCTCAGCCTAATGAATTCAAGAAAGATGGACCGAATGTAATCATACTTGACGTCATTCTTTTGTGCATTTCCAAAGTCTAAAATTTCTTTCATCACTTCTTCATCCAAGATTTTAATTGTTCTCCCATTTTTGGGGTTTCTTGAACTATTAACACCCGGACATGTCGTACATAACCTATATTAACTATTTTAAGTACATATCCAAACCATTTCAAACAACAGTACCCAATTGCAGTTACCTTTAGATTTCCTCATATATTATGTACTTTCTTGTAACATCATACATTCAAAAAAAAAAAAAAAGTTCAAAATTTCTATTCTCTGTAATTACTACCGGCTTGGATGATGAAACAATTCAAAAGAAATCTAGAGTATAATAAATCAATAAAAAAAGATTCATCGACGGTTGAAGAAATTGACCGATTGTTTGGAAGAGCAGGAGGAAAGTTAGAATAAACAATGTAAGATCATGAGCTTTGTTCTAGAAAGCCCAAGGACTGGGGTAATTTATACTGATATGGATTAGAATAGCAGTACTCATACTTAATTCTAAAATCGAGGTGGCTGTGATACGTACATAGAAACGCTTAAGAAATGCTTCAAACAAAATGTGCATTCTTCAAAAAGAAATAAAGAAAAACCTTTTTTTTTTCCTATATGTTCCAAATGATGAACTTTTAACTTTCAGGAACTGGATGGATACGTACGGGCTTTGAATTTAAAACTTGTGAGGAAGGTGTGAAAGATAAGAGTCATGCTGAAAGGCGCTGGCCTCCGGAAAGATGGAACCATATGAGCCATTTGTAACAGTGGTAAGTTATTTTGTTTTGTACTCCTAAAGAGGATGACTGAAGAAATAGAAATGAACTCAGTTGCATCAAGTGCATCTTGGTCACATGTACTTTAGTTTGTTCATATTTCTCTGTTGTTTTCTTGAAAATGACACTTCAATTGTGCAGGCACTTGATCATCATCAAACGATGACCACTAGACTGGCATACTCAGAAAATAGGCCATCCTATCACATGTAATTCATGAGATTTTGGTCCAAGCCTACCACAGGCATCTCTTAGAGACTCAGACTGTGATAATGCTAATTCATCTGATTTTTCACGTAATCAACTCTTACAATCAGTTCCCAGTCTTTTGATCTATTGTCAAAGCCTAAGAAGATATTGTTGTTACAATAAATATCTGGTACTGAATTGGGTCAGTAATCATAGTTCTCCAGTCCATAGTCTTATACCCTAGACAAAGGCCAAGACCATTGAATCTAAAATGTTAGAGCCAATGACAGTTCAAGTCAGCTTTCGGTCAGATCCAACTGATTTATATCCATACTAAAATGACGTGTTCCTTCACTAGAATTACCAGTAGAAAATACCTGAATTCTTTGGGCTTATTGGGCCAGACATGGAGACCAACGGTGCTGTTTTTTGGTGCAGCCCGCATTGCAAGACGATCGAGCCAATCTAGCCGTTGATCATCTGATTTTATAAAGCTTCTTCCATAACCCAGGTTGTCAGTGCTGGCATATGAACCTACACTTTCCTTCTTTTCTTCAAATGACAAGCTAAAGAATCCCTTCACCATGTCCTCGAGAGAATTCAATAGATCCAAAGGAATGCCATGGTGTTGTATGAAGAACACACCCCATTCTTTGGCAACTTTGGTAAGCTTAGCTAGCTCCATAGCTCGATGCTCTGCTTCAGCATCATGGTTCAAGTTATGCATGTTAATTACTGGTGGGCTGCCTTCTCCTTCTCCAACATGGCTTGAAAATGTTGGTGCATCCATTTCCTCCCTAATGAACCTCTCTGGCAAGTACTTTAGACCTTGGCGGGCAAGTTCTTGCACTACTGGAACCATTGAGGTTACTGGCTTTCCATCTGCACCAAGGAGCCTAACTTCATGGAAGTAGCCCTTCTCCATTTCCTTCCCCTAAATTCCACAAGCCTATATTATTAAATAGATGAGTAGTTTTTCCAGAAAAACACTGGCCAATGATAAAAATTGTAGAACAATTTTATAAGCTGAGTCAAAATTTTGAATTGTTATTAATTTCATTTTAATAGTCTAGAAATCTAACTTTTCAAATAATAATAATAATAACTATAATAATAATAATAATAATAATAACAATGAATTTTTATCCTTGAACTTTTTACATTTCTTTATGATATTCTAACTTTAGAAATATATTTTATTCTTAATCCACTTGTATATGATTAAGATGTTTTTGCCAATGACATGGTTGGACTGAAATGAACCAACAGTAGAACCTGGTTTGATACCATTCTCTGCTTCTGACGATTGCTCAAGTTTTTAAAACATTTGGTTATGTTTTGGCGGCTTCTCTGCATGCATGCACAAGGGACTTTGGTTACCTAGGTTGCTATACAACCCTGCACCTGCAATCTACAGCATAGAGATACAGTTGGTGGGTCAATTTTCTATGGACTAAGCAAATCAACACAATTCTAGGACAGCATGCAATTCATGAATGAATTAGAATCTTTATCCACTGGTCGCTTGGTTGGTGCTGCAAGTCTTTTTCACATAGACAACTAGGGATCAATCCCAATTCCACTCCATTTGGCAAGCTTCTCCATTTTTAAAATAAATTCCAATGTTTGAACCCTGGACTTCCTCAGGGAAAGGTGGTGCTTCACCCTAGTAAATCAAATCTTAGGAAAGTTAGGCTGATCACATCTGCATCTCCACCCTTCATTCTTCACCCCTCACTTATTCAATATTCCTTCGACGAGCCAAATTTCACTCCATTAGGAATTTGACCCATTGTAATATTGATCAATAAGATTTTCCATAGTTCCTAGAATCGAAAGACCTGACTCTTACATTGAAAATGGACTCTCTACCAATTATCTGAATTCACAAAACATTCCAACTTTTCCGACCATTTGTTTTTGGTCACAAAACATATAAACATTCTGAAGTATTTGATAAAAGTAATTTTAGTTTTATGTGATGATTTGGAAGCAATTTTTTTTTTGTCTGATCTCTTCATTTAATTATTAATCCTGCATGTAATTTAAGAGGGCATGTGTTCTCTTATCATGTGTTCTCTTATTTTCAAATTTTCTCAAATTTCATGTAATTAAAAATAGAATACTTTACAAAGTAAAAGAAATCATTTTACTGTAGCAGAGAGTTTTCCATTATCTTCCATATTACTCCTCTCAATCTTTTATATATATATATATATATATAGATTCAGCTGGTTGATTTTCCTTATATAACTGTTCATATTAATAGAGATTTTTATTCAAAATTTATAAAAGGTTACATAATCTGAGGTCTAGAATTTTGAAGCAATAGTATGAGGAACTAACTTTATGCATAAATCAATGATTTAATTTATGGATTGGTCCAAAATCACTCATATCAGAAGGACCCCTATGTGTGGGAACAACCTAAATTTTCATATGTAGTGACTTGAACCTTGGATTGATGCCATGTGTGGAATATGGTTGCATTTTCTGCATGTAGTCGATACAACAGCGATTGACATATTGTTCAAGATGAAATTGGAGACTAGTACCCACACAGATGGATCCATGTGAAATGAGTGATTCGATCGCATATAGGTAGACCTTGAACAAGATAAATGTACAACAGCTCCATATTTACAGGTGATGTCATCATCACTTCCCTAAACATTTATTAACTAACCATCATCACACACGATACCATGGTTTATATCTAGATACACATCAGACCATAGAAATTTAGAGAAACTTACTACTAAATTGTGAATGAGAGAGGAGCTTCGAGTGCTTGGAGCTTCTGGAGACATACTTTCATGTAAGAAGACCTGAACCACAGAAACCAGGGTGCAGATAAGGGAGATCATGAAAAGACATTTTTTTGAGGGAGGAATAATTCCATGATGCACCCGCATATGGTGAGCACGTTCATTTAATTTCATGTATGGCTCTCCATCTGTATGACAGACCACCTTGATTTTAGAGAATGAACCAAAATTTACTCAGATCCAGAAACAATATCTACAGTTGGATTGCACATGTACAAAACAAAATTGTATATTTCAAACGTTATCAATCTAACTGTATAGATCATAGCAGTAAGAGTGAAATTTGGGCCATTGGCTGTACACAGAGTGATTTGTGATTTGAACGGCTTGGATAAGGAAAAGGCAGGTCTTATAAGGGCTACAAAAGAAGTGATAAAAGTCCCACGGGTAGCTTGAATTGTTTTCCTTTCCAATGTTAGAAGTGGGCGGCCTACAGCTTTCTCGTTGGGGACACAACTTCAATAATCCACGAGCGCACCAAAGTGCTCCTAGTATCACTAAAGTTCAGCGACGTCTCCCCAAGGATCGGCATGCACAATCTCCTAGCTGGGCCATCCGGAATCCGACCTAAATTTTGGATTTTATAATGTCATGCAATAGAAGTGAAGTTGATTTTTCAAAGATTTAATTTACTAGGATGATAAATGAGAGTTTTTTTAATTTCCAACTAAAGAAATGATCAATTAATGGCTATAAATGAATCTTCAATTTATTTATTTTATTTTTAATTTTTGCTTGACGCTGGGAATTTGAACTCACACACACACTAGTGCACACGCTCGCGCATCCTTAACCAGCTGAGATAAGCTGGAGGATTATAAATCATCACCTTAATATATATATTTTTTGTAACTTTTGATAATTTTATGATACTTCACCTTACCGGCTTATCCCAAAGAAAAGATCGATACATCTTGGAAACAGTTTCGCACTTCTTGAAAATCCAAGGTCCTATCTACTTTCTACTGTGAAGCCATCCACTGTTTATTTGACAAAGTGATTTCTCACCTCTCGTCATAGTAATATATCATTCTCTGAGTCTCTCTTTTGTAAACCTCCTTCTTCTATCTTACATTATTTGGGTGGTTGTGTTTGATTCATCTTCCCCCGTAGAAATGAAACAACTTATCTGCATGAGCTTTCAAATGTTGGTTATAGTGATGATCATATAAAGGCTTTGAAATGATCCGGCAATACATCGTCTTCAGATTTTACCGACGTACTGTCTTTTTTGAAAACATTTACTACATCTCTTACATTCCTGCAACCACAATGTCTCAAATTTCTGCCTTCCTAAATTTCCAAATCCTTAGTGACCACCATCTATGAATAATATTTGTGTTAGATGCTAAAAGATGTTCCCCACCATCTCCATGATCAAGTACATATCCACTAATCTTGGTCGTTTGAGGAGGTCCACACGGGATCTCCTATCTCACCAGATCATTTCGGCTTCCCTGCATTTTTTACAACTTTAAATTGCTCTTGTTCTCACATTGTTTAATACACTGGCTGGCAAATGCTACGGCAGAGGAACCCTGAGCTGTTAAAGCAAACTTAACTTAGAATCTAGTTCCACAACCCGGCTCCCATTTTGTGGGTTTACACTATCAAAGTTACGTCTGATGGCCCACTTGGTGGATATAAAGTTTGACTTATTGCTCAATGGTATAAACGAGAATATAACATTGATTATGAAGTGATCATTGCCCCAGTTACTAAGATGATTGCAGCTCATGCTCTTCTTCCTAGTGCTGGAAGTTTGTGAATGTACATGGTGACTTAAAGAAGACTGTCTACATGAAACCACGAAAAGTATATAAATTCCTTCCAATTCTTATCTTCAGCCTCAAGGAGCTCTTTATGGTCGAAAACAAGCTCCTATGCCTCGCCAAAAAAATTTGGAAAAGTTATTCTTCGAGGCCACGTCTGTCTTTCTATTCACTCGCACTACTCGAGATGTACCAGTCTACTCTCCAATTTTGATGATATTATCATCGCAAGATGAGATTCTTTCATCATTTAGAATCTTAAACAATCTCTCATGCCTACCATTCCCATAAAAGACCAAGGTCGAATGAACTATTTTCTTGGATTGCAAATTACAAAAACACAAGGGGGGTATTTATGTGTTCATGAGAGACAATATGTTGGAGAGCTGATTTCTATGGTACATACAGAGTCTCGGACTATAGATACTCCCTCGGAACAAGTGGCTATCTCTTCATCAAAGCCAGAGAAAAGCGTGTCATGACTTCTTGACAGATACATGAAACAATGATTCTGTGGAACACTGAGCTTAGATGAACACGTTGTTATATGCTCCAGTAGTATACTAATGAAATTGTGAAAAGGATTAGATTATACTTTAGGATACTATTGACTGTAACTGGGGGATTGTAATTGATGTTATTTTGCAACCAGTGTGATCCAAATAGATGCCCTTCTGGAACAAGAAACCCATGGCAATTTTTGAAAACCTTTATTCATTCCTTTGGGTTATCACAGCATGAGCAATGTCTCTGATAATATCCTGGTAAGGCTAACCTTAGTAATATCTAAATGATGACATTACTTGCAGGTTTCTTACCAGTATCAAGAGGACGTTCATCATTTTCAACACCCCATGGAAGTTTAAAAGGGGATAAACTTTCTGTCTAGTAGAATGAACTCGAAATGGATATCACAAACATAAAGCATAACAAAAAAATATATATATATCAATTGCATCGTTTTTACCTTTCATATCACAAACATGCTAAACAAGTAAATAGGTAACATGCTGTGGGCCTGAAAACATAGCAGTTCTGTTTCTATATTTGTTACAATAAGAGATGGGTTGCGACATTGAATGTTGAGCGCTCACAAATTACAATGGGACTTACATTTTTCTTAAGGATCTCACAAAACTGTTCCACCTTTTCCGTGCACATGTAATTCAAATTATCATGTGTCATGATCTGTAATTTCCAGCAACAACCTGGCACCCTGACTTCATAAGATTCAGCCTCGTTGCTAACCAAGGATGCAACTAAAATTTGGCTCGGATGAGGCATTGACCTTTATTTGTCACGCACTTCCCTTTTTGGTAGTAAATCAGTTCTACCAAATCTGAAATTGAACCTTACACCTGCATAACCATGGAGCATGAATCAGAGTGAAGCATGAATCAGGCAGACTATATCCATTAATCTCAGTTGAATTTTAAATGTATTTCCCAACTTTCAGCATTAGATATACACATGAATAATTGAATACTAGATTACATCAAAAGCACCCAACTCAAAATCCTCCTACAATAGATCTACTAACTTTGAAATCCATATCATGAAGCATGCTTGTCAAGAAGATGAAAAGAATTACATATATTACAATTAAATCATATATAGAAGTTGCAGTTTTTAAACTAGGCCAATTATAGCTACCCACCCACCCACCCAGCAGGTAAGTTGGATAAGAGAAGCAGCCACAGCCAGCAACTTTTGCTCTTTGGCTATTTGGAGAAGGTCTAAATTGAAGACATGTGAGTTTCATGAACTTCTCAAACCCACCCTCTTCTTAATCCTTGTTGATGACCAACTGATTTTAAAGATTCGTTTTGAGAGAACTAACAACTCCGCTAAGGGTTGTTCATGAGCTGCTTAGCAGCAGTACTTGTGCACTGACTCGAACTTGAAAAGCTTGAAAAGCCTAGGGAATGGAATCAAATTAGTGACCTAGTAGTTGAGTCAGATTTTCTTATTTTAAGATAGGTCAATTCAATAGATTAAATACAAAAAGAAAAAAATATAAATAAGAAAAAAGTTTTTAACCCATATCATTCTGCCGTCGTCATCATCATCAAAAACTTGTCCCAACAATGTTGGGGTTGGTAAAAAACTGGTAGTCCCGAGCTTGGACAAAGGAGGGTTGCATTATGTAAGTTGGCAGCCAGTGTAAAATTTTTTTACAACCCAAACATGAATTCTTAACTCATAAAATAAGAAATTAATTATGATGCATCATAATCTTGAGCTATTAAAGGGTTCCTTAACTAGTGTTCCACTCGTACCAGAAAAAAAAGGAGCAAAGAAACTAAACTTTAGGTCAAAGATAATTAATTATACATGGCATCTTCAAAATGAAAAACCAAATCCCGCAACTTTCAAACTAATGGATGACATAATGGTTCCACGAGTATGAAAAATGGAAAAAAAAAAAAAATGTTAACCCTGGTAGTGAAAGACATAACAATGTATGTCAAAGTGTCCTAACAGCCCCCCTCATGTGTGGGGCACTGCACGTGGATAGAGATGCCAAACAACCATATGTGGATAGAAACACATTCCTAGGGATTCAAACACAAAACCCTTGGTTCTATTACTATGTTAATAGCAAGAAACACCAAAAGTTTTGAGTTATTAGTGAACAACAAAACAATGTATACGAAAGGGCCATGACAATATGATGGGAATTCTGTCAGCTATTTAGTTTTTTTTTTTGGACAGAAAGATGAAAGAGTAAACTGGAAAAACACCAAATTTCATGTCCCCCAAATTACTAAATCATTAGAAACTGGATGCCTTTGATTGGCTATTTGATTACTATTCAATAAGCCCAGCTTATTGGATGGTAACCTGTATTGAGACTTTGGTAGAAGCTCCTTTTCAATTGACTATTTCGGAGATAGGAGAGTAACAATATTTCGGATGTGAAACCGATAACCACTTGGGTGCGAACTTCAGCTACAGTTCTGTTTTATCCCATTTTATCTGTTTTGTTATCTTGTGGTATGGAGATTTAGGAGTGAGAAGCTGGTTGCTCGGACAAAAGAACCCAGGATTGGACATGTAGAGCTTATTTCAAGTAAAACTTTTGGGGTTTGGTTCTCTTGACTGGTGCTAAAATGCCAAAGTAGTTGCTAGATGTTCTATAATTTTTGTGCTATTGTGTATTCCTTAATGAAAATAATAAATATTTGGCATTGACATGGAGTTAGTTTTTAACTTGCATAATTTTTTATGTATAGAAAAATGAAATAACATAAAAATTATAAGGATTAGAACTTCAGACATGTGCTGAAAAATAAATAAATAAATAAAGCTCTAGCCACGATACAGGTTAGGAGAAACATTACCTCTAGAATTTCTTGAGAAGAACTTCAATATCTCATCAATTATAATAACCTACAGAACATAAACATTATTTATGAATTAAGTGCATGATTTTTAAATTAAGCAAGTCTTGTCAAGAACTGCTAACCATTGGAACCAAAATGCCTAGTCATTAGAGTTGCAGCAAACAATATACTTAACAACCCCACCCCCCCCCCCCCCCCCCCCCCCCCCCCACAACTCTTCTGGTGTCCGGACTCGAAACATGTGCTTGCCAAAGAGCAGCAAGGGGTCTTATGCCCTGTGCACCTACACCCACGACATAATATCAAGGACGCGGTAACATGGATTTGAATCTGGGACCTGTGGTGGCTTTGATACCATGTCAATAGTTGCTAACCATTGAAACCAAAATGCCTAGGCGTTAGAGTTACGGCAAACAATATACTTAACGAGTCTAAAATAGAACTTAGAACAGAAGAACGGCATCACAAATGGAAGTCCTCGACTACAATGAGATAAAAGCAAAACTAGAAGAAGGATCATGGACCATCCTCAGCTTTACAAGAACTTATCTCTAAAACTCTTCATGACGATGTATGTACTATTGAATAATGATGCCATAAATCAGATTATATAATCATAAATATCAAACAAATATCCACAATAGATTTGACAGTCCTTCAAACATAACACCAACCCAAAATTGGTTGCATCAACATTCAGTCTGCCATTTCAAAGGGTTGAGGGGTGTTTGAATCTCTTAACCATGTGGAACAATTCTCACCAGTTTGATCAGTTGAGAAGGTTAAGCAAGTTCCCACAATTTCAAGTCCCTTCATATTAAATGCAGGTTTCTTCAACTAAGGACTTCAATTTTGAATAGTCTTCTTGTTTTGAAAAAGATTGGTTCAGGACGAATCCAAGTCCAGGTAGGATTTTGGTGATTGGACTTTATTCCTTCAGATTAGTATCAATGGGTTACAACTTACTAACCAAAGAAGAAAGGAGGATTAGTACCAAAGAAAGAAGAAAGGATTGATATCAAGGGGTTATATCTGTAGTAAGTTATTCTGTTGGGAAAATGAACCCTCTAATATGTAGGGTTGCTACCCAAATGGAAAAGATGTACATTTAAAAGATTTTTGAAAGAAAAAGAGCAGAGAGATTGTGAGACACTATGATATTGTGAAGGCCTGCTCGTTCTTGTGCCTGAAGGATAACATGGGAATCCTTGGGATGTGAAGTCTGTGTCTCAAGTTGTTGTGAAGACAGCTGGTCAGGTTCAAGGTTGGATGCTTGGAGCATATTTTATTAATTTATTTCCTTCAGTCAACTAATCAGAACTCATTGGCATCCTCTTTTGCAATGTCACATTTCAGGTCAGTGTATGTGCATTTACTTGATTGTATAATCCGCCTCCTTGTGTTCTGAGATTTCAACACCCATACTATTTGGTTCTTCATATTAAAAAGAATCCAATTTGGACAGGAACCAAGGAGCAAAGAATAAATCCTGTCTCTCAATGTGGATGCCAGAATAAGACTAATTTTCACAAGAAAATGCCTAGACTGTACATAGTTGGAGAGTAAATTGTTGATAGCATATTTTGATATTTTACTTTCACAATCTAAAATTTTGCTGTTGGCTATCTGCATGTTTGGTAGAAGGTGGATAAATGCATGTCGGTGGCAGTCCAGTGGAGATTGTGGGTCTGTTTGACACGATAATTTACTAGGTTTACGATTCATTGCCAGAACTGAGCCTTTCAGACCAAGCTTTGGCAGTTGGAATTTGGAAACTGATGAAGAAACTCTGGGTTGCCAAGGTTACTTGATTCACATAAAAAATAACTCAAAAAATAAAATAAAATAAAATAGAAAATAAACAAAAAAAACGGAAAAAGAAGAAACAAGAGTTTAGTCCAGCAGTCAGCTTTTTTGCATCCAAGAAATCAGCTAGTTTCTGAAAAGAATAAGACTTCAAGAATGTGGTATAAAGAAGAAATACTAACAGGAAAAGAAAGATATAAGACAATAGCCCACTCAGCCCAAGATAATGGAGTCACCTGCAAACCAAAGCAATAGTTCACTTTTAAATAAATAAACACAACACACTAAAACCAAGCATAAATAGAGAGGAAAGGCCTGATGAATGAAAGAGAAGATACTCACAGAGAAAAGCACTGAAAGAGGTCGAACATACAAGATAAGTATGTGAAGAACCATAGTTATGACAATTGATCCAACGAGCCATAAATTACTCCAGGGTGGAATTATACTGAAAATAGAGAACATTATATCTAAGTTAGTTCATGTAAATTTGATATTTCCCTTAAAGATGCTAACAAGATTATGTGAGCATGAGAGAGAGAGATAACAAGATTATGTGTGCATGAGAGAGAGAAAGAGAGAGAGAGAGAGAGAGTGAGAGTCATGGTTTAAAAATTCGGCCAAGTTAGAACTTACTGGACTGACTTGACTTAGGCTCAGTCCATACCAAGACAAGTCAGTCCATTTTAGATCAAAATGGGCGACTCAATGAGTGTCAAACTTGGAAAAACTGTAGAGGTGTTGATCTATAACCATAAGTCCATAACTTTACAATTGCATGTCTCAAAAAACTCATGGGTAACAAGACCGGGAATTACACAATTTTCTACACGCTCTGTCAATTGAGAGCCTATGCCAATGACAGGCCGAGTTGATGCAGATATCCACATTATCTGAAGATCTGCACTCTTAATTTGCTTAGGATCCCAAATATCCTAGGGCATGGGAGGTTCCCAGTATAGTTCTCAGTGAAGACTTTTGGAATAGAGCTGAGAAAATTATATGCATGGTTGAGCCATTGGAAAAGGTTTTGAAATTCGTTGATGGTAATACAAAGGCAGCCATGGGCTATTTCTATGATGGTATTGATGGGGCCAAGCTTGCCATAAAACAGAGACCAAAAGTACCAGCCGTCAACATTATAAGAGGTACTTGAGAATAATCAATAATAGATGGAATAATCAACTCCATCATGACATCCATGCGGCAAGTAGTCCTGTTTCTCATATTACAAAAATTGTGTACTATGCGAAATTATTCTTAAAATTCGGCTTGCCAGTACAGCAAAAACTTCCATAAGCACAAGATGTTTCTTTCAGGACTTAAAAAGACAATGATTGTCAATGTAGCCCCATACCTTGAAACAGATTGAGATGGTTGGAGAAGCAAGAGGGTTCACACCAACTTATATTTCTTTTCTTTCTCACATATTTAAGATGTAAAATTGTAAAATGTGAATTAAAGAAAAAAATTGTTAATGTAGATTGATTTCTTAAAGCAGATTGACATGATTGGAAAAGTAAGAGGGTTCACAGCAACCCGTAAATTCTTTTCTTTCTCGTATGTTCGAGATGTGAAATTGTAAAATGTGAATTGAACTAACTGTCATTGAAATTTTAGTGCTACATCTTGACATAACTCTTTGATCTGATTTATGGTGAATAGCTAATTGGATATTTATAAAATACAACCAAAGATGTCAACTTAAACTAGGAAACCTAATTCTTAGTCCATTTTAACTCTAGCCTAAAAAACTTAAATTTAAACTAATACTAATTTAGAAACTAAACTCTCAAAATTAAAAATTAAACCCTTGACCCAAAATTACAAAGAAAACGCAAGTTTTTCTCACCACTCAAGTTGGTCATATATCTACTTCCTTTGCAACTGCTTTGATTAGGAACTTTGTCAGCTTGATCTTTATAACACTTGACTTTGATGGATCTTCAATCAGTTCTTGCAACTTGACTGATGAAAGAGAAGATAAAACTTCATATACTCTGAAAATTTGGATTGCATCTTGGTATGCTATATAACACATCCAACAAGGATGAATGCTACACAACATTCTCACATGAACCTGACAAATTCACTAATTACTTGGACTCACACTACCAAGTAACTATGAAGTATTTCATAGAGTTTTCTCCCTCTGACTTGAATAACCTCATAAACTTAAACTTTTGAAATTGGAAAAAAAAAAAAAAACAACTCGTAATGGGTTCTACCTCACATTGTAGATTTGAAGTCTTGAATAACTCCTACTGCACTGCTTTGCTTTCTTCACAATAAATACAAACCCTATAACCCCTTGTATCTTAGTTGATGTCTTTCCAAAATTGGCCATTGTGCTTTGGTGGATTCCATCTTTTGGCGGACCAGGTGGCCCACTCAATCAGATCTATTGTGATCTCTCGTAGAAGTACATGGACCATGCACATTGACAAAAAAGACAAGATTGAGAGGCTTCAATAAACTATGACCTTTTTTCTTGATCATAAGATCAATGCGAAAAGAAGACTAATTGTGAAACTGGTACTAAAAAATTCCTCATCCTGGGTTTTGTAGAACATCAGAGCATGCCATGGGAGAGGGGCTGCAAGATCTGCAGATAGAAAAAATCCCAACCCATCTTTTCAGTAGTTTCTCCTTTTCAACATCAAGGCGCTGCTATTATGAGCGGACTTTTGATCCCTTGTGCCGAACTTACTCTTTCTTGGGCCAAAACAGGGAGACAAGTCCTCTTTTCTCTTTCTTAGGAGAAAAGCATTATTTGTATCATGCACATGGCTTAGGAAAAACCCAAACTGACACATTTCATGTATTTTTTTTATAAGAATAATGATTGATTTGCTATAGGCAAAGACCCAAAACAATGAAATTAATATAGAGTGATGTCTTGGTGAAGGAGCCCCTAGGATTTTTCTCTCCTCAAATTCTCATTTCGTGCAAAGAGATACTTGGTGGAATTCTATGTTTCTACTCATGAGCATGATCAAAATAGCGGCTGCTATGCTACTATCTTCTGTAGTTGCCATTAAGGGACTGCTACAGGCTACTATGGACAGCTACAGGGTATGATTGATAGCTATTTTTCATTTTTTTTTTTTTAAATACATAGTAAGGCTTAGTTCTTTGAACGGAATAGAGAAACAGAATTCATGTAGCCGACCCCAACATGATTGAGATAAGGCTTTGATAATGATGATGATGAAGATGATGATGATGAGTAAGGCTTAGTTCTTTACTTCTCTCAAGACAACATTTTTGCGTAACTTTTCTACCCTACTATGCTTGAAAGAACACCAAAACACAGAGAATTTCATTGCATTGAAGCTTATGCTAAAAGTTCCTCTCAAGGGATCTTCTCTAGGTAATGCCCTGGTGGATACCCCAAAATAAAGCCTCTATCAATGTTCTACTCATATCGTAACTATGGTCAAATGCAATATAGATATCCACCTCTCCAATTTCTTCTCACTTGCCCTCTTTGCATTCCAAAATCCCTTTGCACACCAATATCAAATTCAATATGGTAGGCGTATGCAATATGGTGATGGCATTACATATGATAACAAAAATGGGGATGAGGACAACAACGTCATATATCCTAGTCGAAATTTTGTTTAATATTAGAGCCGACCAACCGAGGTTCCTCACCAACTTTATACTCTTTAAGTGGATTTTTTTTATTTTATGAAGTGATTAATTATTATGTCATTCCACACTTGTTGTATTGACCACTGATTGTTGAGTACTGAGTATTCATTGTTTAGTGTTCACTATTGCAGTTCTAAGTTCCAACTCTTAAGTCTTGAGTCTTGACTTCAAGTTCAATACATTGTTTATTTTGATGATATTTCTTCATCACATAGTTTTCACCAACTAGCAAATGAGTGCCCCCTTATCTCACTATTAATTTCAAATAATACATCGATACAAGACTTCATGCAATGAGGGGGCAGCTATGCCCCTTATCTTAGTTACTTTTGCAAGAAAAACACATTCCATATTTTCCAATATTCTGGAGTTTTTGAAAATTTTTCAATTTTTTTTTACTATTCTTCAAATCGCACCACTACGCCGTTATGTAGCATTTTGGTGGCAGGCTGCTATGCCCACCGTTGTTGCTATTTTCATCCTTGCTCATAAGAAAACTTTCACGTGCAAGGCTCTCTCAACCATTTTCTACTTAAGATGATGAATGATGCTCACTAATCCCTTCTTAGAACTCAACGCTTGATCGGCCTCTTTCTTCTTAGAAGATACAATAGAAGGGGCAACTTTGGAAGTTCTTGAGAAGGCGAATCAAAATCTCAGTCAATAGAGAATCTTGGAAGAGAGTAGATATCTAGAGATGGATCATGTCGAGGGAGGTTGAAAGATTTGCATTTGAGATCTAACATAGAACAAAGACCTTCCACTGCAACAACCTTAATTCTTTATATCTTTCTTCAACTTTGATCTCCAAACTACCATACGGACCTTTAAAAAAAAAAAAAGAAGACCTTCGCAAGAAAGGCCTCCATCTCAGTCCTGTTCAATGTTTTTCTTCTTGTTCAAGTTCTTCATCTCTCCAATCTCCTCATGGGAGAAAGAAGAGTTCCAAAACTGCAACCATACCCCTATTACAAAAACGCTAGATCATCTCTCTACCATCTTGGATCTTGGAAATGAGAAAAGAAACCTAGAAAATTTGAAGATAATTGCTTCTTTCTTTGAATCTCCTCCTATGAGAAGCTTCCATTGTAATGAGGCCCTTTGTTGTCATTGTAGCAACGACACACTTCTGCTTCCTCTTAACCTCTTCTCATGAGGGCTTAGGGCTATTGCTGCCCAAAAGAAATTTAGACCAAACCTTAACCTTATACCTTCGCTCTCATACCAAGTTGAAGTTTTAGGCTACATGTTGACACAACTCGTTGATCTGATTTGATCTAAATCAATCAATGATGGCTACTTCACAACCAAAGATGTCAACTTAAACTAGAAAAACCTAATTATAGAAGCGCAATCCTTATCCTATTATAACTCTAGCTTAAAATAACTCAAATTTAATCTAACCCTAATCCATTGATTAAAAAAATTACAAAATAAACCCAACTGTTTCATAACATGGACATGTCAAATTGCATCAAAATTAAGGGAGTCACATAGAAGATGGCAAAAGAAGCGGCGCGAGGTAAGAATATTAACTCAATATTTTTCTTTTTTAAATAGTGTTAGGTTTTCAAGAGCATAATTTTCCAATAGGAAATCACAAACACAATAGGAAATACTTAAGTTTGTGATCATATGTTGCATTACAAGTGTTCAATCCTCAAGTCTTCCAGAGTGGACACAGACATGCACACTCAAATAATGCTAATGAAGAATAACTGAACAAAACTGACAATGTGTTTTTGCAATAACTACATTCATATATCCTTTTAAACTCGAACTCAATGGCATTATTATGAGAGGGGTGTCATATAAGAATGAAACATTATCAAAGTAAAATGAGGAAAACAGTGGTATGGACATAAATAAATCACTCACAGCAGAGACTGATTTTCACTGAGATTATTTAGAGCGTTGAACATCTCCACAACAACAAGAACTGTCATCGACACAGTTGACGGATGTTGATCGTCAAAAATGCTGCATGGATATGCTGTTTCTCGTGTTGAGCAAGTATCAAAATTAACCTGAAAACACACAAGAGGAAAACAAAATCAATCAGAATCCACTGAAAGAATCTTTAATATCTTAAGGAATCAAGCAGGAAAAAAGTGTAATAGAAATTAGAGTCCCGCTAGCAAATGAATGTATGTGGGACACTTGGCATGTTGTTGGGTCCTATGACCTACCAAAATAAATAAAGGGCACATAGGTTTTGATTCAGGCAGTTTTTTTTTTATTATTATAAATATTTGGGCCTCTCGGGATGGTGGGGTGTGCTGGGCAGGGAGGGTAATTGGTCAGCCCAAATCAAAAAGATTTCATATTAACAATCAACTCATCACATTAGATTAGATAGCTAGATATGTTCCATGTGTTCCATGGGGCTGACGTTTGGTGAACCCTAATACGCAGTCTATGTATCTTGGCTAAAAATTTGTTTTGTCCGGAAAGCAACTTTCATTCTGTATTCAGTAGGGACAGTGTTAGGCTTTCCAATCCAAGGTCATATTTGTACATTGCTTATCTAAAGTGGGGCCACAGTTTGGATGACCAAACTCTGAGTATGACATACAATTCTGAAGGATTGAATTTACAGAACAAAATCTGAGGTGGACGATCATTTAATTCCTCTAACCTTTCCCACAATACAATAGTGCCTACCTTGGTGCGCAAAACTTTATCTGACCTTTAAATATGTAAATTCAGAAAAATTTACAAGCTAAAACTCCACTCGAACAAGGAAATAAGTTGAGCACAAGAAATTGAACCCTTACCAAATCATAATAAGGAAGTCTTGGACCACTATCAGAATAAACGAACCACCATATGTAACCAGCAATAGTTGCAAGACCTACATATGCTGCCCAAAACAAGAGAAAAAAAAAGGCACCCAATCTTCACTTCTGTGTCCAGTCTGTTGCAGTGGAAGTTAAAGGAACAGTAGATATAATGGTGTATGCGTGTATTGTATATCAAACTATTCAATGGAGAGGTAGTAAAACACAAGCTACCAAGACCATTATTATTTAAAAAAAAAAAAAGAAACATGAACATAAACTCAGCAACATGTATATTTGCCACCTTTACCAACTATTTGCATGAAACTTGAGACAAATAAAAAATATGAATGGTAAATGGCAAATTTCAATATGGTGAATGACATTTTGAATGAGTAACTACTAACTATGCATATTCATTGGGGTTATACAAATACGGAAAAAGGGAATTCTCCTGGAACTGTTTCTGTAAGGCCCATTTGTTAGATCAATATTCAATTCCTAGAAATTCTAAGGAATTCCCTCCTACCAATGGGACTAAAATTTAGGGCACATTCGTGCGGCCACTTTTCCATGGAAACAATGTGGAAAATCTGGTCATTTTTTCATGGAAGAAATTTTCCACATTTGGTGCGGCCACTTTCCTCACTCAAAAATGCAAAAATGAGCTTAAATTCTCCATGATTCCACAGAAAACTAATTCCTATTGGTGTGTGGGGGTAGGAAATTTTTTTCCTCTCATAGAAGAAAAGGCCATGGAACCAGTTTTCTGCGGACATGCACAAACTTGTCCTTCAAGGAGTAAAGTGATGATTCACAAAGTGAAACAAAAAAAAAAAAAAAAAAGGTTCTCCAATAGGAAATGATTAACCAAACATAACACTAACAAATCAAATCCTAGGAAAGCAAGGTTCCCAAATACATGTCCACCGTATATCTTACACTCCTCATCCATTCAATACTCCATTAGATGTTAGAACCACTTCTAAATAGAAAGCAAGATAAGTGGGCCCCAAGGGAAATGAAAAAATTCAAGTTCTCTCCAAGGATCCAAACAAAAGTGCAAAAAATATCCAAGTTGTAATATTGTACGACATGACCAAAGTGTGTGGCAGAACTTGAATGGAAGCTATTATCATCAAACAAATAGAAACAGTATGCCTCAAGCAAAAATGTACAAGACAACATTCTATGCCATATTGGAGAATCATCATCATCATCATTTAAGCCTAATTCTATCTATTTAGGGGCTTTGAGAGTTCTGCTTTCCCACTCAACTATATTTCTAGCCATGTTTTCAGTAACTTCACAATCCAGCCTTTCTTCCCTCACTACTTCACTTAAGGGGTTTTCTGGTCTCCTTTTCTTACTTCCTTGAATGTGTAACCCCTCTACACATTTTACAGGGGTTGTTTCTGATCTACTGTATATGTCTCCATACCATCTCCAATGGCAATCCTTGATTTTCTCCTTTATTGGAGCTACCTCTAAGTTTCCTTTTATGTACTCATTCCTAATTCTATCCTTCTTTTGTAAATTCAGACATCAATCTCTCTTAGCAACCACATCTTTGCAGCATGTACTTATTTTCTCAGTTCTTCCTAGCCCAAC
This sequence comes from Sextonia rubra, assembly GCA_037013555.1. Classification (NCBI taxonomy): domain Eukaryota; kingdom Viridiplantae; phylum Streptophyta; class Magnoliopsida; order Laurales; family Lauraceae; genus Sextonia; species Sextonia rubra. The sequence continues at coordinate 38,306,115 of JASUAD010000018.1, forward strand.
ATTCAGATCCATACAACCCAGAAGGACTATATGTCATCTTGTAAAAATGCCCGCTAATTAAAGTAGCATTTGACGATACAAAACAATCAGCTCACTTGTCCCCAGATTGTACACTCAGCATTGATTTTATTTGCTATAGCCAACTCAAACCATGTTTGATGTTACGCTTAATAGTTTCCTGAAGGCACCATGATTCATCTTATTATGGCACTCAAGAAATATTCAAACTGCTGCTAAATCCTCTGAACTTGCACTCCATATGCTCTATCTTTAATCTACTAATTCTCAACCTATTAGACTCTAAAGCCCTCATTAAATTCTTGATCATCATTTGGAAAATATAGAAGAGGTTCCACATAAAAGTAAGGAGGAAGTTTTTTATATGTTCTCTAAAAATGTACGAGTTAGATTCTAACGAAGTGGAGGTATTGACCATTATTGAAGCTATTTGCATCACATCTTTTCATCAAAGGTTAATTGGGGAAGTGATTCTTCAAATGGAATCTCATGGGTGACACAGCATCCCACAGACATGGAGGTTTCAATTATTGTTTTAGATCGGCAAATTTTATGGATGATGCTTTGACAAAGAAAGGGGCTGATACATATTCTACTTCTTTTGTGATGTTATTATGTAAAGATGTGTTAGGTATAATGCTCTTATACCATCTTTTATGGTGGGAGTTTCTCTATGTATGAACTTTTTATTCTTGTAATTGAAGCTATCCATTAATTACAAAAATATGACGAGGTTTTGATGAAATTTTCTCCAAATACCAATAAAAACTTAACATAAGCAATAACGGACAAATTTGTATATTTCCCACTACCAACATGTACAATTGATTTCCTTCTTCCTTATTTATCCTCAATGGAAACTGCCAGGTGGCTCCTACAATAAACACAACCATGCAACTAATGACAAAATATATAAATTACTTCTCACCTTGAGAAGGGCAGTCCAAGGAGGAAAAGTGAAAACAAGGACGTTTGTAAAATGAAATCTTATAAAATGGTCAAAAATTCATATGCAAAAATCTATTATTATTATCATTTTTGGCTGAAAGATGAGACTCTATTAATATAACTGCACAAATGAACCAATGCTTTCCATAAAGAAACATCCATTCTGGCGTGACAACTAATACATACAAGTTGCAAAAATCATACCACTTAACATGAAGATGTCAAGTTTGTAAGACAACCAAACAGAAATCCATTATGCTTCTTGATCTAGGTACCATTATCCATATTGATGTAGGTAACCTAATCACATAATAATACTAGTCTTGATATACCTCAAATTTAATCTAATCCTAACCTAAAAAAAATTACGCATAATTACAAAAACCTATTAACCAATTTATAAATAAACCACAACTGTCTCTTAACACTCCCCCTAGAGCTGGTGCACAGACTTCAAATAAACACAATATATCTGCTTCCTTATGCGACTGCTTCATGAACAACTTCAGCCCGATCTTCATCACAAACCTTTCGATGGATTTTTGAACTGATCATGCAACTTGACAAATGCAGGAGATGAAAACTTTATATGCTGAATGGATGAACGCTCAACGATAACTCACCACAACAATGAAGAAACCCTCATCCATAACTCACTAGTTACTCAGATTCACACTAGCAAATAACTTTGTGATATGCATAGTGTTTTCTTCCCCTAACTTAAACACCTTTATAAACCATTGATTTAATTCACGATGAAGAAAACAACCTAATATCACACATTGTCAGATCTGAAGTCCTGAACAGGTCTGCAGGATATGCGCACCACACTTCCGATATGTCACTTGAATTTGTTCCCATTTCACCCAAAGCATACAAATCACGTGGCATGAACATATGAGGCATGCTGACCCAACCATGAGTGGTGCTGACATGGCATGCTCCTTTTGTGACGGTCATATTGGGTCAAGCCTTCTGTCCATGGGATTTGGGCCTTACTGTTGTTTGGTTTGCCTTGTTCACTTAAGAATGGCTTTATCCCCAAGGTGTACATGGACTGGATGTATGACCCAATCTTTCGAAAAAACAGAGAACATGATCCTAGCGTTCGTGCAAGATTCACTGCAAAAGAGCATGATCCTAGTCTCCATGGTCTTCTATCCTTCATGAGAACATTTTGTCCATCTGTTATACAGGCAGCAAAGGGGGGCATGTGATAGAAGACGATGAAGACTGGGCAGCTTAATTCATGCTCTCCAACAATCACCTCAGCAAGTGTTTCCTCTCACTCCATGATGAGGACTCATACCATTGATTTTTGAACTGGAATAGCTATTCAAAATCTCATGCAAGGAACTTTCACTGGCCACTGACTTAAGAGAGCTCAGCCATGGGAAGATCAATGACCATCTCCTTCTTCTCTTGACCCTTTGAGTTCAACAACGAAACAAGCTCAGATGATGGTCATGGAAGACAAACAGCAGTGGATAGCTTTGTGTCCATGAGTAGCAGAGAAAAGCAAAGAGCGGAATGGGTCCTTCATTTCTCTACTCGAGCAGGGAGACCCCTTTGGTTTCTCTCTTGGCCGAACAACCTGAAGGAAGAAAAAAGAATAACAAGTATAAACCTAAACCTAAACCTGCTCTGATACTAACTTAAAATTTAGGGACTACATCTTAGACAAAATTCATTGATCCATTTTATCGAATAAGCTATAATGACTATTTATAAAGTGCAACCAAAGATATCGCTAGAACTAACTAGCCTAATCACCAGTAATAGGAAACCAAATTACATAACAATACCAGCCTAATATAACACAATTAATCTAATCCTTACCTAAGACAAACTTCAATTACATATTAAGCCATTAATGCAAAACTACAGATAAATCCCAACTGTCTCTAAACACTCTCCCTCAAATCAATCCTCCAAAGCACTTGCACCTATCATGAAGGAGTCTAGTTGATTTAGATAACGAGTTTGATAGTGCGGATAAATTAAACAATTTAAGAAGTCCATAACTAGTGACAAATTGATAAAGCAATAGTTAGAATTGGAGGATATGGGTCAAAAGCAAGCATTACATTCTCATGGAAACTGATTCTTACAAGATAGTCTGCATAAGATCAAAAAGTAAAAGTGAACTTACAACCAATAACCAAGTAACGAAAAAATAACCACCCAGTCACGACAGCTTCATTAACCTGCATAATCCACAAATAGATGATAACACTAGCAAGAAAAGTAACTGCAGTACTCGCAAATATTAAAAAGAATAAGAAGGAGCTTGCATATTTGATGTTCATAATATTAACGAAGAGAGGATTGAATTGAACTGTGGATCCATTTTATCAAGGTCCCATTTTATGGAAATTTTCAAATTATTAAGAAAATGGGATCAAACAACATTTTCTGAAATTAGGCCAAACTAAGCAGTGATTGTAGCAGTGGACCATGCACCTACATAGCTAAACATGGGTGGGTACAAATTTTGAATAGCTTGGATCTTCACAAAGCAGAACACATATCACACAGTATTGTCAAGGTTGAATAGAATTTCATACATATGTGGTCAATTTTGCGTACATTCAAGTTGTTGAAACATTGTGCCTGCCCATATGTACCTATGTGAGACCATAATTCACTACAAAATCACCACTTGGTTTTGGACTTCGAAGTATGGACAATTTTCAAAAAGATATAATATTTTCTACCATGCATCCTAAAATAACACAGGTTCAAATCACAAATTCAATGCTCCTTCCACAAAATTTCTATACTATGGATCCTAAAACAACACAGGTTCAAATCACAAATTCAATGCTCCTTTAATGCATCACTACAAACCCCAAATTCCAGGTCAATGGATTGAACATTGACCATTGGATTAGATATGTGGAAGATGTAAATAAATTGCATTTTGTCCAAACCATTGGTCTACGCAACTCGGGTGAAACTGAAATCTTAAATGTTATGGGGGATGACATTGCACATGTAGTAAACAATCCAGATCACAAAAAGGTTGCCCTCATTGTGCAAAAAGTAAATAAATTCATTATTAATTATTGATTTAATAATTTTTGTCTTAGTCTAATGGTTAATGTTGTTTATATAGAAGAGCTTAATCCTGCTGATGCAGGACCTAAAAAATGATGAATGAAGTGCAGATAGAAATCAAATACTCAAATAATATGCGCACTAATTAATGTAAAATTGGCGCCAGCACAAATTCATAATTAAACTCAGCATGAGAGATTTTTTTAATTCTATCACTTAAATCACAGGCCAGCAAATGATTTTCCTAAACTGGGGAGATGGATCCTTGGGAGTTAGAACTCCCAACCACTCCAGGGATTCAAGTCCAATTAATTTTTAAACCTCTAAATCAATATTCAGATCTGAGTGGACTGTATTAATAGGGAATTTTTCCAATATGAGGAAATCTGGGTTCGAATCTAGGGTTTAGATCTATCCAATAAGGATGATACTCAGATCTAATAGCTGTTTGGGCTGTATCTTATCAGAGCTTAGATTTGAATGTAGGTTTTGTAATAGCCAAATGTCAGATCAAGGGCTGTTAGGAAGGTTTTCCTTCGTGTGGCAATATTGGGTTATATCCAAGAGGGAAACAAGGGTTTTCTTAGGGCTGAATGGAGAGATCTAAGTGGAGGGAATGGAGATCTTAACCAAAAGAAAGAAAATGATGGAGAATACCTTTTGTAAAGATCGAGTTCTTGGTCTCACACCAAACTCCCCAACTAAGGCAAAGAAATATAAAAAACTTGCAAGGAGAATTACAAAGAAGCTCTCATGGAGAAGGTTTTCTTATTCATCAATAATAATCTCCAAGGATGGAGTTACAACTTTAAAAACAGAAAAACTCAACCCTAGACATTGAATGGTTGAGATTTCATGAGAGTTACATGAGATAAAACCAAAAAGAAAAAACATAAAGAAATAAAAATAAAAATAAAAAACAGCAAATAAGTGGCCGAATGTTGGGATGACTGGCGCATGGGGATCGTGCACAAGTCATTCCCTCTCACGCACTATTTGTGTAGTGTTTTAAATTGTGGGGCCTCCTCTTTACACATTTAATTAAACTTCATACCATGGGGCCCTTGTTTTATCAAATAACTCTACTAAAGCAACTTGGGCCCCTTATTTAAACTTAAAACACTTTCAAATCAGCAATAAGTCTTTTCCCTTGGCACATCCCAGTGTGGGGCCTCTTGCTTGAATGCCTAGGGATATCTTCAACGGTGCATCTTCCTCCAAACCTCGATCCAACGGTGGATCTTGTAAGCCATGATGGATTAGCTCCATAAAAGGGTAATCCATCAATAACAGGATCATATTACATAATGTCTTCTTGCTCCTTGACTCGATGCACCCATCACCTGCATAGGCAAACAGTTTTCAGGCCACAACTACGATTTAAATCTTTGGCTGGACTCCATAAGTATAAATTTGATATTAACCTGCTTTATAAAATGATGAGGTCAACCTGATGAGATCTGATGGCAGTGGAAGGTGCTTAATGTTGCAATCTTGAGGTTGTAGGTTCAAGCATCGTTATTATCATCATCATCATCATCAAAGCTTTGTCCCAACTATGTTGAAGTTGGTTATATGAGTTCTATTTCTCCATTCCTATCCATTCTAAGCCAAATCCTCAGATAAATTGCACTTCTTCATATCTATTTTTAATCCATCCATCCATATCCTCCTCAGCTTACACCTTCCCCTTGGTGGGGCCATCAACTTGCATAGCCAAACTTTTCCTTGCGGGAAATGTTTTAAGCATGTGTTAGACATTGCCTACTATCTCAAGTATGTCTATAATTTTATCCCCTAAATGCTCTAAAAACAACTCATTTCTAATTTTATCCTTCCTAATTTTACCATACATCTACATCCACATTCTCATTTCTGCTACATCCATTTTGTGCATATGTTGCTTCTTGATTGCCCAACATTCTACTCCATAGGTCATAGCCCATAGGTGGTCTAATGGTTATCCTGTAAAATCTTCGCTTCAGTCTTGCTCAAGTCACATTAGCAATATAAAAAAAAAAAATGTAGCCAACCTTATGCAATCATTTCCCAAGATACAACAATGATCTATTAAATGTAGCCAACTTGTGCGCAATACCCTGTGGGACACCAAGATGATCAATTGGCTGTTGGAAGCAGGGATGTAGAGGTATATGCATGGATAAGGGGATAAAATACCAGCTTGATTGGCCATCATTTGACATAGATACTAAGGCACCAGTATCAAAGGTGGGGAAACCATAAAAAAAATCTTCCATGTAAATCCAATGGCATATACATTTGAGGTAGTGTCAAATTGGATATTTTGAGTATGAATGTTAAAACTCAAAATCATTCGCAATGTAGGTTAGGAGTACAGATTTGCTTGTACATGGTAGTTTTATACCAGTTTTCTCGTAAATATCTATGGACTTTCAAGATTTTCAAAAAATGTAAGAATTTTTTTTTAAGAATGGCTCAGATAGGTAAATCCCCCATAACGATAACAATAATGATGACATTGATATATAGCCGAGCTGACAATCCCTTTGGTGTTGATAGGTACAATTCTTTCACCTCTATCTACTGCTTCATGTGTGATGGATGGTTGATGTTAAACATTTAATGTATGCACTAACAGTCAGTACTGAAATATTCAGCACTATTATTCTGTTATTTGTAATCTTTATCTAGTATTGGGTAACCTTTAATTGTTAATAGACCATTCATTCACTTTCAATTCATAATCCAGTAAGCAGTAAATACTGACCACTAAGTTCTAAGCAGCTAGTAATAAGAAAAAGCCAAATAGCAATGAAGTACTAGTAAACATACAACATGGTATAAGATTGATAGTAGTAAAAAAATGATCGGGTTTTGATAGTAGTAAAAATATGATCAGGTTTTCTTTAATTATTTTTTCTTCAAAATTTTATTACGTTCTAACTTTTGCGTAGCCAAGTAACATGAATACAGGAGAACAAGTACATCCATGGTTACGTCTTGTCTCATATTGTGTCACTGTAAAACAGTTAGATTGTATACAATACAGGTTGTATTGCCCCCAAATTAAGGGCTTTGATCATGCTAATTTAATAAGCATGAGGGTACTCCATCGAGTGTTTGCCTTATAGGCGCTCTTGGCCATGGGTGTCAATTCTGTCCCAGCCCATGTCCTCCTTTCATAGTGGAATGGACTGTTCCAAAATTCTGATCTTACTCATGTTCTTATTTAGAAAAGAGGCAATGGAAAAATAAAAAAAAGTTATAAAAATGTTTAAAAATTAAAAAAGAAAGCTATAGCATTTCAAAGTGACAATAAATATTTATATTTATATACTCAAAAAATTGCCATAGGTGGGAAAAAGAGGTTTCCAAAGGTGGGAAAAAAAGGTGGCACATCACACACACAGAGAGAGAGAGAGAGAGAGAGAGAGAGAGAGAGAGAGAGATGGGGATGGGTGGGATCAGCAGGTCGGATTTATCATACATGGACTCCCAATAAGGATTCTAAAAATTGGAATCACGTTCACTTTTTTTTCCTTTTTGCTAAAAGTGATCACATTCACTTTGGGTGAACCCACTGAAAGGATTTTAAAAATTAGGACCATATCCTGTTTCGATGTCCAAGAATTTAAGAAATTAAGAGCATATCCACTTCATAAGAAGAGCCAAAAAATCAATTTGCTAGATGATGAGCACCAATAGTATCAACATAAGCAGAGACCTAGAACATAACCATCTTAGAGAAAATAAATGACATATCAAGAACCATGATCCTACTATAAGAAATAATACCTTGCGAGGCTTGGCCATCATCACATCAGAGTCTTGCTTGTTGAAACCTATGGCTGTGGCAGGCAATCCATCAGTAACCAAATTCACCCAAAGTAGTTGAACCTGAAAGGTAAAAATATAAATGCTCCACCAGATCAAATCTCCAAATAACTTATTTCATTCATTACAAAATCAAAAAAGAATTTGTTGTCTAATCCAGATGCATTCCACAAATAGGAGAAAGCATTAGCAGGCATGGATTGTGAACATTTTTAGCAGGAAATATTTAAGTCGTAAAAGATTATATACTTGTCAATGCAGAAAGACCATTTACATTATGTAGATCTAGGGTGTATCACACTGGCTGAGGACTATAGAAGTTCTGTCAACCTGCAGCCTATCACACTAGTATTTATTTTGTTGATAGCCGAGGACATTACATTGGATTTCTCACATTTATCCCTAAAGATGATGAAACTGCAATCTATTGTAATTCAGAGATAACATTGGATTTCTCACATTTATCCCCAAAGACAATGAAACTTCAATCTATTGTAATACAAAAAAGGGAATATGGCTGATCACCAAATTTCAACCAAAAGGCGTTTCTAACATTCATGGTATCCATAACTACAAGGGAAATGCTAGTATGGTAGACCATAGGTTAACTTGTATGATCCTCAACTAGCATGGTATGGTACACTCTAGATCAACATAATGAACATGGTCCTTCAGCCTCTACACTATCAAGAACAGAAGCATAAATAAATTTGATTTCATAACAAACTTACGGGAACAAGGGTTTCGGGCATGCCAAGTACAGTTGCCACAAATATACAAACTACTTCTCCAATGTTAGAAGAGATCATATATCTAATAAACTGCTTTGTATTGTTGTATATAGCCCTTCCTTCTGCAACAGCCTGCTCAGAACCATAACTGATCATGAAAAAGCCTATCATTACAATACATTAAGAGCAAAGATACCCCTTTACTGCACAAATAATGGTAAGAAAGAACAACAAAATGTACCCTGATTTTCAAGATAAAGCAACACTTACTGCTACAATCGAAGCAAAATTGTCATCTGCCAATACCAAATCCGAAGCACTCTGAGCAATGCACAACATGTACACAATATTATAAATTTACATACAGATTAAACAAACATAGTAATTGTAAACAGTTTATAAATTCTGAATAGATGCAGCCTGCAAGGATGTGAACAATATCAAGCCTGAACCCAAAACCAGACCTGACCAAGATATACGGAGATGGTGTCGCAAGAATATGCACTCTCAAGGGAATAGTAAAATGAACAGTAAATACATAGGTCATATCTACTAAAAAGGCATGGCAAAAATTGATTAAACTAAGTGTAAAGAGCGTGTCCAGATTTAATTATCTTACTGATAAAGTATCAGCAGCTCAAACATAAATTCATATCCAAAGATTTAAACATAAATTAGTGAAAGTAAACAAAAGCCAATAAAAGTTAGTGCCCGCCAAGGAACAAAATAGCGGCCACTACAAAGTGTAGCGGCCGCTATATCGGCCGTAGCGGCCCTTGCCGCTACGATACATGGGTGTTAGCGGCGCTAACACCCATAGCGGCCCGTAGCGGCCGCTACGGCAAAATAGCGGCCGTTATTTTTCCGTAGCGGCCGCATCATGTCTAGGCTATTTAAAGCCCAGACGACCTGTTTCTTCATTTCTTCAATAGTTTCACTGCTATCTCCATCTCTCCTTTTCCCTTTCCACTGTATTTTGGTCCTACCTCCCTCTTCCTTCAAATCAAAAGCAACAAGAGTCCAAAAACACATCAAGATCTACAAATCTAGAGCATTCATCTTCTTTGAAGTCAAAAAGCATTTTTCAAAAGGTATTTTTTATGTGATTTTTTTAGATCTATGGCTCTATTCCTCTTTTCTCCTTCATGAATCTCTTGGAAATGGCATGTAAGTGATAGATCTATGTTTCCCATAGATCAAACTCCCCATTTTCTATAGTTTATTTATTTATTATTTATTTTTTATTCTCGAATTTTTTTTATTTTTTGAAAAAAAAAATTTTTTCTTGAAGAAACACCAACCAAATCACTTGAAAATTATTTCCAAGTGTTAAATCTATGAATCCCATGAATGAATCACACTTTTTTTCTTGTTTATTTGAATTTATTTAATTTTTTATGTTCATTTTAATAGGACTTTTTGAAAAAAATAAATTTTATTTAAATTTGGCCAACTAAATTGCTTAAAATCACTCCCAAGTAGCCTAGATCTATCATTCTCATAGATCAAACCCCCATTTTTTTGGGTTTTATAATTTATTTTTTATTTATTATTCTCGGATTTTATTTATTTATTTATTTTTAAAAAAATCTCTTTAAGAAACACCAGCAAAATTGCTTGAAAATCACTCCCAAGTGTTAAATCTATGAATCCCAAAAATAAATCACACTTTCTTTCTTGTTTTTTTAATTTATTTAATTTTTTATGATCATATTAATAGGATTTTTTGAAAAAAGATAATTTTTATTTAAATGTGGTCAATGAAATCACTTAAAATCACTTCCAAGTAGCTAGATCTATAATTCTCATAGATCAAACCCCCATTTTTATGGGTTATTTATTCTTTTTTTATTTTTTATTTTCGGATTTTTTAATTTTTTCAAAAAAAAATTTTTTTTCTTGAAGAAGCACTAACCAAATTGCTTGAAAATCACTCCCAAGTGTTAGATCAATGAATCCCATGGATGAATCACACATTCACACATTCTTTTTTTCTTTTTTTTTTGAATTTATTTAATTTTTCATGTTCATTGTTGATAGTTCATACTTCATACGCCATATTAATGGGATTTTTTGAAAAAAAAATATTTAAATGTGGTCAACTAAGTCATATATGTATTATGCAGGTATTTATTGTGTGCCTCAAAGTTCAACTTCTCTCATCATTTCCATTTGTGATTTGCTAAGAATTAAGATGGTGCGCGATGTAGATCCTGCATGGGCACACGGTGTAGCAGTTAATGGAAATAGGTCAAAAATAAAATGTAATTTGTGTGGTAAAATCACTAATGGGGGTATTACAAGATTCAAGCAGCACTTGGCTCATGTTTCAGGCAATGTGGCGGGATGTACAGTTGCACCAAAAGAGCTTAGAGAAGAGATGAAAAAGCTTCTAAATAAAGGAAAAGAAAGAAAAGTAGAGATCAAAGAAAAAAGAAGCCAAGAAGTTGATGATGCCCGCTATGAGGTGTTTGGAGAGCAAATTCCTTCTGATTTTGATGATGAAGGTGATGACCCAGAAATGGAAGCTGCAAGAAGAGAGTCACTTATGACGGCACAAATGGATGAAATGCGAAGAAGTACTGGTAGACAGTTTGAATCTGGGGGCTCATCTAAGGGAGGGGGGCCAGGAGACTCATCTAGGGGCAAAGGTATAGCTAGAACAATGCGTCGAGCATTCAACACTCGACAACAGGAGGATGATATTGAGATTATTTCTTCTCATAAAGCATTACGAACTCCTAGTAGTGCTATACCCGGTCCAATTGATCCTCTAGCACATAGAAATGAGTCAGCTAAACAGCCTAAAATCTCAAAGTTGTTTAAGGGGGCCTTGAAAAGTGCAAGAGACAGATTAGCGTCAGCTACAGCAAAGTGGTTAATTCACAAGAACATACCCCTTCAAGCTGTGGATTCTCCTTACTTCCAAACTATACTAGATGTTGCAGCTACCGCTGGTCCCGGTATAACAGCACATTCTGTCTATATGATGTGGGGACCAAATATTTAGAAATTGAGTATGAAGATATAAAGAGTTAGGTAGCTACTTTTAAAGGTATATGGGAGGAAAGGGGAGTCACAATTATGTGTGACGGATGGACGAGCAGCACACAAACACAGTTAATAAATTTTTTAGTGTACTCTGCTGCTGGGACCGTCTTTGTTAAATCCGTTTATGCATCTGAACATATACGGACTGCAAAATATATTTTCCGCCTTATGGATAAAGTCGTTGAAAGTGTTGGTGAGGAAAATGTTGTGCAAATTGTTACAAATAATGGTGCCAATTTCAAGAAAGCCGGGCAGTTGTTAATGGAAAAGAGAAATAACTTGTTTTGGACCCCATTTGCGGCACATTGTATAGATTTAATGTTGGAGGACATTGGAAAGAGGAAAAATGTGAAAACTGTCATCATGTCTTGTAGAAGCATCACAAGATTTATCTATGATCACTCGTGGTTGTTGGCATTAATGAAGACATTCACAAATGGAAGAGCCTTGGTGCGTCCAGCTGCAACAAGGTTTGCCACCCACTTCATTGCCATGGATAGCCTTGTGCAACATAGAAATGAGTTGATTCAGATGTTTGCATCAGAACAATGGCTTAATTCAAATGGGGAGCAGCAACGAGTGGTCCTGGCTTTGATGTCCCCAATCTTGTTAGAGATAATAAATTTTGGTCCAAAGTTAGAAATATTTTGAAGGTCTTTGAACCCTTAGTGAAAGTGTTATGGCTTGTAGATAATGATGATAAGCTGACAATGGGCTATATTTATGAGGCAATGGATCGAGCAAAACTAGCAATACAAGAAAATTGCAGGTATTATCAAGAATTCTTGCAAATAATTGATGCTCGATGGAATGATCAATTGCACCATCCATTGCATGCTGCAGGTGAAATAAACTTTTACACTATTGGCCTATGATTTTACAAGAGTTTCACTTTTATTTTGTATTGTATAGAGATGTACTTAAGCAAATTTGACATTTGAATTGTAGGATATTTTTTAAACCCTCAATTCTACTATTCGAACGAGAAACAACATACAAAAGCAATTGATACCGAGTTGCGAATAGGATTGAAGGAGGTGTTGAAGAAAGTAATTCTTAATCACAATGACCAGGTTTTAGCCTTAAAAGAAGTAAGTGACATGTCATATATGATATAACGTTTATTATAGTTTAAATGTATTATGATTTTTACCTAAGTTGTGAGTTGTGACAAATTTAAAATGATTTGTACTTTGTATATGGTAGATTTCTATATACACAATGAGACAAGGGAGTTTTGCAGACCCGTTGGCAATTAGATCAATAACCAGCTTATATCCTGGTACAAATAGTTTTAACCTAGTCACGTACTAGGTTTAAGTTTATATATATTATTTGCCGTGGAATGGGGATTGTGGATGACTAATTTTTTATGTTCATTTTTTTTTTCAATTTCAGCCGAATGGTGGATCAATTTTGGAGAAAGTGCTCCACACTTGAGAATTGCTGCCATTCGGGTCCTTAGCCAAACAACGTCTTCATCGAATTGTGAAAGAAACTGGAGTACTTTCTCATTAATTCACATAAAATTAAGAAATCGGATAGCAATGCAGAAGCTGAACAAGCTAGTATATTGTCATTACAATTTGAAGCTGAGAGTCAGAAATAGACAAAGGAAGCAAAGGGATGATCCGAATTATTGCCCTATAAATTTGGATAATATCTTTCAAGAAGATGATCCCTTACTTCCATGGTTAGTTGATGTAGAAGATCCATTGTTAGATGGAGATGAGAATTTACACCAGGATATACGAGGAATAATGGACGAAGACGAAAGAGAAGGGGAAAGTGGGCCTCAGCCACCTACAGAAACTAGAACATCAAGGGGCATTGAACCTGAGCCCTCTCATGTAGTATCTACAGTGAGCTCTGATAGTTCGAGTTCAAGCATTGCTCCAAGTAGTGACTCTCCATCTGGAGGAGGTAACGAGGCCGAGCCAAGTGATTCTTACCATGAAGACGAATTAAATGCTCCTGCTCAGACTGTGGATGAATTTCCAGATCCATCTCGTATGAGGCCAGGTCATGTTTATGTACGCCAAAGACCCCGTGATGGACAAGGAAATGATGGTAGGAGTGCAAATGTTGGAAGGCAACAAACAGCAAAGTGTTACCCTATTTTCCATGACCCATATTCTGGGTACCAACCGTATGTCCCACCAGACTACGCACATGGTTAAGCGGAATCATCCTCACAACAATATTCAGAATCAGGGTCATTTGATCAATATCCTCATCCAAATCCAAGTCCATCCCATTTCTTTATGTTTGAGGATCCTAATGCCTACCAATATGGAGGGGAGTTGCACTATGTCGGTACAAGTGGGAGTGGTGCCAATGATAACAACTATGGGGATGAAGACAGTGATGCCAGTGTCATATATCCTGCTAGACATTCATTTTGGTGGTAGAGGTATTCCTCTAATCATTTCTTAAATCTCAACTTTATATTAACTCTCAAAGTCTCATGTCTCAACTCTTTAAGTACAATGTTATTTATGAAGTTATTATTTATTATGTCATTTATTGTGTTGAATGTTGATTGTTAAGTCACTGACTCTAGTGACTAATCTCTCTAAGTCTTAAATTCTTGACTCTTGAGTCTTGACTTTCAGTGTTGAATATTGATTCTTGATACCATATGAAAAATAGGATTGATACTATTATTTTTTAATTATACAGCGATACAGGACATCATGCATTTAAGGGACCGCTACACCCCCTTATTTTAGGCTTTTTTGCAAAACAAACACATATTCTAGTTATTTACAATTTTCTGGATTTTCTAGAATTTTTTCAAAATTTTTTGATAATTTTTTTGAATCACACCGTGAACCGCTACGTAGCGCCCGCTACGTAGCGTTTTGGCAACCGGCCGCGACGCTATCCGCTACCGCTGTTTTGATCCTTGGTGCCCGCATATTGCTATATCATATTATATAATCTGATTCTTTTTCTTTTAACTGCAAGGTTCCAATATGTAGATCTGATCTTTTCCCCTTATCTCCCACAATTGTTGCAGTGGGAGAGCTTTGAGCAACAACAGCCTCAAGTCCTACATGCACAGAGAGAGCTTTTAGCTGCCCCAGCAAGTAGTGCTATAAGCCAATGCAATAGCTTCACTTGCACTGTAGACAATGTCAACTTCCCAAGGTACACCATCAAATTCAAGCTATAGCCCACTTGCACTGCTGATAAAGTCAATTTCCCCAAGTTCATAGAACCACCTTCAAACTCCTCTGATAGATCAGCCAACTTCCAAATACACAGGACCCACAATGGAAGAAACTGACAGCACATTTCGTGATTCCCTCATAAGGCCAAAAGGCCAAACTCTTTGTGACTGATAAAAGAAACTCAACTGATAAAGCTGAAATTTGGAGAAGACAAGGTATTGAATCCACTACCAAAAGGATTACATGGACTACAATTAAAAATTAAAAAAAATGATAATGCAAATCAAAAGCAGCGTACAACCTTGCAACTTGACCACATGTTTTGATTTGAGATTTTATGATAACTCAGTCATCGACATTAAGTTTGGTGTTCATTTATGTCCATTTTCTCACAAATGGACACAGGAATGTCCGCAAACCATGAGAGGAAGGGAGAGAGTTTTTAACCATGATCACTTAATTTTTTGTGTTTTGAAAAATGCAATTATGACAGTGTCTGAACCTGGATTAGAGGTTCTATTTGTGAGTTTGTCGATCATTTTATAATTTCACAGTGATGAAGTTATTCAAATCAGCGGGCATGTGCACATGAAATTGCAGCCAACTCAGGTGGCAAAGAACCAAAAGTGCTCCTTCACCTCCATAAGACTGGTGCGGCAAGAATATACCTTTGCTACAGCAGTTCCTGATCCCATAGCAATTCCAATGTCTGCTTTCTTTAGTGCAGGTGCATCATTAACACCATCACCAGTCATTGCAACCTTAAGTGAAAAAAAGAAATAAACTTTGTTATTCAACAGAGACAAAAAATACTTCATTCAACATTCAGAAGAAAAATGCAACAAGGAACAAAAATAATAGATTCCATTAAAAAATTAGAATAAGCTTGCTGTTAGATAAAAGTGAAGCCAAGATTTAATCTTGTTTGCTACATTCATAAAAATCATCCACAAAAACCTTGCTATTGACAAATCAATATCAAGAGATACTAAGACCTTTCATCTGAATGTAACAATTAGATAATATAACAAGAACATAGAAGCTCTATAAGATGTAATTCTAGTCTTTAATGAAGAGGAGAAGGGGAAGGCCCTGAAATTGGAGTTCTGGATTTAAAGTTATGTAGGATGCTAGAGAGAAAGGTCAGAAAAGTTTAGGGCTTTTGGAGAAAAGAAGAGAATGGAAAAGAGTTAGGGCTGAAATTTGGCTGATCATCTCTATAGAGTTGGGAGACCAACATTACATATTCATATTCTTAAAAAAATATTTAAAAACTGCTAATTATGATATTTAAAAATCAGTCCCCACTTTTCTGCAATTACAAAGGCCCACTTTGTCTCACAACAGTGGAAAGGTGGTCATATTGCATCTATTGTCGATACCTACAACAATTATAAATAAAATACAATACTCAAAAGCAATTAGCAAAACTGCTTCCAAAGTCCAGTACAGATTTCAAGTACATGCTATAAACCCACAAAATAAGAATCTCCCCACATATGGGTACATTCCAACAAATGATGGACAGTGTTATACAATAATACTATGGTAAGGGTTCAGTTGATAACAAAATAATAATAAACAGAATTTTCAAGACTACATATTGTCAAGTGCACGTAATGTACATAAAAGGCAGTTCAATCAGACAATAATGACAAATGATTGAAACAGAGTTCTACCACTTCATTTTGGTGTTGTAGTGCTTCAACCAGCATCCTCTTATGAGATGGTTCAACCCTAAAAAAATTAATCAGAAGTCATACACAATAGATTAAACATGGATAGTAAGGAGAGAATAGGAATGAGAAATAAAAAATAAAAAAAACCCTTAAAATAGAAATTTTTAATCTTTTACAGAATTAAAGAGACTACTCCGGAGTCTTTTTTTTTTTTTTTTAATGATGAACTTAGGAGTCATCTGGACATGAAGATTTCAGAAATCAAAACTTGACACTATGAATTCCACAACTCATCTTTGAAATCTCCAATCTGATTAGACAAGAATTTGCCTTTTATGGTATCCATAAATTTGTGAATCTACAAAGCATGGAGTTCCCAAAAAACAAAAAAAAAAACAAAACAAAAAAAAAAGGGTTGATTTGTCTCCCTTGGGAAAGGTCCCTTACTCCCTTACTCCCATGCTAAGGTGGATAGCCAAGTACCAGACTGTATATTCTATTTTGTATTGATAATGACATTGTGGCAATAAAATATCACATAAAACATATAATAGATATAATAGATCAACATTATACAATAATAACATATAATGTACTATAATGTAATAAATTACAATACATAATAATATAAATTGTAATATATATATATTACAATATATTTAGGGTTTTGAGTTGGACCCTGATTTGGATACCAGTTAAAGAGCCCCTTGGAGTTGTGACTGGATCAGATACATTAGATCTGTTGAGTCTGGGTCAACACAAAAACATTAAGTCCTGCTGTGGTAATAATTAATGTAAGTATGAACTTGAGGCATGTTAGCCTTAAAGAAAACTAATTGTAAAAATATAAAATTAAATTCACATTTTATAGTGACTGAAACAAATATATAGAATTAACAAGACAGGATTCCATCAAAAAAAAAAAAAAATTATGTCGATATTACTAAGATATACACAATGCCTTAGTAAATAGCATTCCAATAAATAGCTAACATTATATTTTAGAATCTATTAGGAGTTCAAACGATGTCAATATTACTAAGGGATATGCAAAAGATGTCGATATTACTGAGGTATACACAATGCCTAAATTGGAGCTGATATCATAACTACCTATTGGTGAAAACCTTGGCAATATTTTCAGTGCTTGTTAAACAGCCAATGCAAGCACACAATGTTAATCAATGAATGGTCAAGATATCCATGATATTACAGGCTAGCCCCATTCTACAAAACTTAAGATCAACAGTATAATATAAATGAGTGGACAAATGATGTGGGTAGTGAGGACGATCAAGTGGATTGCATCATGGCCCATATAGGATAATTCAAGGCGAAATATGATTGAGAACAAGGGGCACAGAGCAATGTGCAGGCTCAACTAGCCCAGACCAACGAATCAAGGAACCTACTAACACAACACAAACAGCCTGAGTTGCTTGCTCCCCAAGGCCTGGCAGTGTCCATTTCCTTTCTGCTTATTTTATTTTTTTTAGATTCATTTTCTGCATGTTAGATGCTTTAGTTACTTGTCAGTTTTGTCTGGAAGATACTTGTAATTTAAGTTTCATGTGCCAGGTGTACAGGTGCTGAATTTTGAACTTTAGAGAGAACTCAGAAATCTGAATTTCTACAAGTTGCATAATTCTGAATTGCTTGAGAACAGCTTCTCTTCCCTTCGTGTTTCTCTCTAGTTCCACTTCCTTTAAAAAGGTTTTTCCCTTCAAATGTTTAAAGGGAGACTGACATATCTAGACAGCATATTTTAAGCACATTATTGGCAGTGTTGCTGAAAGGTTTACATTGTCACCCTTATTGACAACAGTTGGTATCAAAGCCCAAGTTTACACCCATTTGATGAGGGTGGTTGTTGAAGAAATAATCAAGGACTAATTGCAAAGAGAATTCACAAAATGTTTAAGGAAAAAAAATAGAGCCACAATTACCTGGTGAAGAGTACCATACGTTGCAATGCTAAGGACTGCTGCAAGGGCGGAATTTCTTCAAACTCAGATGCAGTATAGGAGCGTCCAGAAAAATCTTCAAAATGATCAAAAGCACCAATTTGGTGACACAAAGATTCTGCTGTTGACTGAAACATACAAAATCAGAAAGTAATATGTATTGATTATACATGGACATGAACAATAAAATGAAAAAAAGGCATTAATGGTATAGAAGACCAGACTTTCTTCGAACTTACTTTGTTATCCCCAGTGACAACTATAACACGTATACCAGCAGCCATGCATGAGAGCATTGCATCTCTTACTTCCTTCCTCGGTGGGTCAAGCATCCCAACCTTCATGCAAATGACAAGAAAAGGTGGTTTAGTGCTATAATCTGCATCTCAATTGGATTTGTGAAATCAAAGATTGCATAAAAATGGTAACATGAAAGTGGAGTTGTGGACCACCATATGATGTAAGATATGTGCTACAATCTTTAGAGAATGGAATGTCTCAATTAAGGGGATACTGCTGATGTATACTAACCATAAAGGGGATAGTCGAATGATGTGGGAGGACCCATGACATGGATCAACACCCAATTCATTCATCTTCTTGCTTTTCATTAGTTTGTTATGGTATTGGAGCCCCATCGATTCATAGCATAAATCACAGGTTCTTCTCATCTCTATTTATAGAGATTTCCCAGGCTTTCTAGAAGATCTATCACCTATGATAGGGTTGGAAATTTTTTTTCATGCAAGAAAACATAACTTTGTCCATCTTCAGGGAAAAGGAAGACACCAATCCCCTTTGATCTCAGCATATTTCTCATCGTCTAACACCTTTGGCAGCATTTGTGTCTGCTTCTCAGGGATAGAGTTTATCAAGATCTGTGGGGCAGACCTGGAGGTCTCAGTTTGTAGCAAAATTCTAGGAAGAGGTGCACCTAGTCCAAAGGGGATTTTTGAAGATTTTTCTAGATTTTTTTGGTGATCTGAGATAGGCCATATCTGTGATCTTCAGTATGACAAACTTTTGGTACCATTTTTCATCAAAACCATTGATATTGGTGGACTTTTGGAATTTTTGAATGAAATTAATTCTATGATTAAACATCAATGATCTTCTGATCTAGTCAGATTTTTTTTTATTAGATACATTTTTTTGCCTTCCAGTAAGAGCAACCTAGACAACCTGGCTTTTTCTAGGTTCAAAAACTATTTCAGAGCTCCGGAATTTAGATATGAGGATCTGATCTTGGTTTTTGGACATAACGAAGATTGACAGCATTGCAAAATATCTGATGTATTTTTACTTCGTAGCTTCTGTTTTCTTCTTCTTCTTCTTCTTCTTTTGTGTGTGTGTGTGTGTGTGTGTGTGTGTGTGTGTGTGTGTGTGTGTGTGTGTGTGTGTGTTGTTTTTGTTTGTTGGGGTTGTGTTGTGGGGGGTGGGGGGGAGGTGGGGTGGTAACAACTAATGTCTCTTCATAATACTTCATGCAGATACTTTTGTTATATGGAAAAAAATAAAAATAATACATTTTGGCTGTTTGATAAAATGGAAAAAATTACGCTTCCTGGGAATTTTAGTTTTGATTGTACGTTGAATGACAATACTTATGGGCTTACATTGATGGATCAGCAAAAAAATCCACAAATAAGACAGAACTTCAACTGGGAAACTTATGATGCTCAAATCATAAGTTGGATTTTAGGATCAATTGACCCTTGTATAGCTTCGAATCTGAGACCCAATATAACAGCTAAAGATATGTGGGCCTATCTGAAGTGTATTTATCATCAACAAAACTCTGCTAGACAATTTAAGTTTGAATTTGAAATTCCAATGCATATTCATAAGGAGACACATCAATTCAAGAATAGTAGTCTGGGTTTATAAATCTTTGAACTGAATTAGAGTGTGTTACGGTACCAAATGATGCTCAATCTGCCATTCAAAATGTTTATGAAACCAGCTAGAGGGGCCAATTTTTAATGAAGCTTCGCAATGAATTTGGATTTGTTTGGCCCAATCTTATGACCCTCACTTGATACATGTCTAAAGAACTACTGCATTAGCAGCTTCGCAGCATAACTCAGGCTACAATGGAGCACAGAGGGTTACTTTGAGTACTATTGCATACGCAACTCAAGGAAAACGACAGGGTTAGGATATGTGTGAAGTATGAAGCTACAGTTGCAAGAAACTTAGTCTACATACATACCAGCCAATCAGTGAAAGAAAGAATTTTGTGATTATTGCAAAGGTACATGGCATCATATTGTGGTGTCAAAAAAGAACTCAGATGCAACATTCAAGTATATCATAAGGAAATTTCTATGCCGGCTGCATCAATGGATCCCAGTCCTCCAATAGTTCATCTCCTCTGGCTCATGAACTGATTCAATAAGTGCTCCAATCTTCTGTTTTTTACTCTTGGTCTCACAAGTAAAACACACACCCCTCATTCTCAGTTCGTTCCATGATCCCAGAACATCAATTTATAGTACCTCTTTATCTGCATATTACTAATGTTCATAACTACACTGGTGATTGCAAATTCATGCTGCAAATGGAGAGAGGCATCTTATTGTTGCCAGTAGTGTTGTTCCCCATTCCTTACCCTTAAAACATGTGCTTTTTTCCTCCACACTTGTCTGCTAATCTTCTCTTAGTTGGGCAATTAGTAAAAAATAATTGCACGGTCTCATTTTTTAGCACTTCAGATGCAAGATCAAGGCGAGAGGAAAATGATCGTGAAGGGGCAGAGATGCAGTCAACTCTTACCTCTCCGGATACCAGCTTCGTCTGAGAATAAGTATTTCCTTTCAAATATTTTCTGATTCTTTAAATAATGAGTGTTGCTTGTGGCCAAACAATGAAAAAAAGTTTGGTCATCATAATGTTTAAAACTTATTGTTTGCACTAAACTCTGGATTGCTTATGAATTAATCTCATTGCTATTTATTATTTAAAGGATGTTTCATTTCAAAGTTCAAGTTGTAAAACAGGCTAAACTAAAACTTTGACCTTTCACACATATGATGATATTACCACTGCCTGTTTTGACTTAATTCATATTGATGTATGGGGAATTGCACCAACTATTTCCCACTATCATCACATATATTTTGCACTTTCATTGATGATTACAACCTCTTTACATGGATTTATTTTTCACATGCTAAACCTGTGGTCCTTGATTCTTTTAAAAATTTTCTCACTTCGTCGAAAATCGATTTTGTAAGAAAATCAAAATCCTCTGATAAAAATTTAGGGGAGAACATGTTTCTTCTAAGTTCCAGAGGTTTTTGCAACTTAAAGGAATTCTATATCAGAAGACTTGCATTTACACTCCCTAAAAAATGGGGTGGCTGAAAGGAAAAATCACCATCTATTTGATGTCGTTCAAACCTAGAATCCTCCATCCATCCACCTTCTGAGAGATCTTATCATATTTCTCAGATCTCCACTGTCATTCATCTCATTAACCGTCATCCATCTCCTAAACTACAACATCAAATTTTTGTCTCTCTACCTAACATCCTCATAATGATCACCTTTATACATTTGTTTGTCTACTTTGTACACCTCACATCTCAGAAGCATAATAAGTTTTCACCTCAATCTGTTTAAGTGTTCGTTTTTAAGGTATGCTCCTCATAAAAAAGGCTCATTTTGTTACAATCCAGAGGTTTGACAAGTTTGTGTCCGTAATAATGTTGTTTTTTCTTGAAAATTGATGTGTTCTTTCTTGAAAATTAACTAATTGCACTGTAGTATTTTGTTCATTGGTTGATGAAAGGTGATGAAGTGCAAATTCAACATAGCTGTCAACTTTGCCATAGGTGGTGACTGCAAGGACAAAGTGTGGTTTGATGGATGTTGGGCATGTCCTAGTTGGATGACCATGGATGTACGATGACAACGGAATACATAGGATGCAAGATGATGCATACGCATTTCTTAAAAAAAGAGAAAGGAGGTCACACTATATCATATGAAGACAGACCACCAAAAGAAAGGTTAAAGTTAGGATGATATGAAGGTATCACTTCAAGTACGTATCTACAACAGTCATGCAAATAGGACTCCAGCTAGAGGTCAAGCTCTATTGCAATCTAAGGGGAATGATGCAATTTATGTTGGCCAAACCGGCCAACCCTTAGGGCACAAAGGAGGGCTGCTGACTAGAAGTTCAAAGCCAAAAGGAATCCTTACCCATGAAACTTTGCTACTTATTAATTTCTTTCTAGATGAAAAGTAGTTAGGATTCTTAGTTAGAAATTCAATTGGTTTCCTTAGTTGTAGTGGCTTGTTTTTCACCACAAATGGGCATGTAACAAAAGAGAAAGGACAATTGGAAATTAACTTTTCTTTTCCTTGCAAGGATTTCTCCTATTATGGAACACTGTTATAGATCCTTTACATGCTTAGTTTGAGTGTCTGACACTTAATCGTGATCAAGCCTTTCAGATAAGGCTTGCATAAAAAATTTTGATGCAAATTATGTGGACCAAACCAGCCGGCCCATGAAACAAATTTAGGGTTAGACATTCAAAGGCAATGGAGAATTTTATTTTTCTTTTAGAAGTTGTTCATTTATTTATGGGAGATTTTCAAATAAGGCCCTAAGTTTTGGTCATATTTCAAAAAGGACATAGTTGCAAATTTTCTCAAATTGGGGACTAAGTTTTCAATTAAGGACAATCGGCCATTTTAAGGGATTTTCCAGCTACTTTTTCCCTATGTATGTAAATGGCAAAAGTGCCCTTCCCTGTCTTACTCTTTCTTATCTTCTTCATCATCCATCTGCAACATCAATGATTGCCGTCTGCAACCAATTCAGAACAACAACTCCATCTTCCCCATCCAAACCCAATTGCACATCACATACATCACAACAGCCACGGTGCCTACCACAGTTCCTGCACCAGCAGCCAACTTACCCATTCATCATCCTCAATCTTCTCTATCACTTTCCAAACAAACACCTACACAACCTACTCCTCCCCACTCACAACTTGACCCCTCTCTCAACTTACAACTCGACCCATCTCTCATCTCCAACCATCTTCACAAACCTATCCAAACACACTTATCCTCCAAACCAAACATAAACCCAGCTGAATCTGCAACTCACCACAATCTATCATCATCCTCTTAAACACCCAACAACATAGCTACAAAAATGGCCACCTACAACTGCAACATGGCCATCCACTCGACCAAACCACCTGCAAACCTGCAACCACTCTCACCCATCTTTCCCTCAGGGCCACCACTTGTGCAGTCCAACCGATCCTACACACTAACCCATTCGACTCTCATCCATCCAAACACCACACGCCTATACAAACCAAAGCCACCAACCTTCACTAACCAAACTCTCCACTTCTTCCCTCTCTATACTCACATCCAAGCAAACCCCACAACCCACCATCTCTCACCCTCATCTCACACACTTGACTAACCAAACTCACAAAACCCAATCCTTTCCATCCAAACCCACCCGAGCTCCACACACTGACATCTCCAGGCCATAAACCCACAACCAAACACCATCTCGACTCCAATCATTAATGTTGCAAATTGATGAGGAAGAATGAGATGAGCGAGAGTAAGAACATGGAAGGGCAATTTTACATTTACATAAAATAGGGGAAAAGGTTGCCGGAAAAGCCCTTAGTAAGGTCGGTTGTCCTTAATTGAAAACTTAGTGGAAAATTTAGAGTCCAATTTGAAAACTTTAGAAACTTAAGTCCTTTTCTGAAATAAGGCCAATTCTTAGGGCCTTCTTTTTAGTTTTCCGTTTGTTTATTTCTCGATGAGTTATAACTAAGATTATTAGCCATAAATTTGATTAAATTAGGATGCAGTTTCCTACTTTAGAGAATTTTTAGTTGCAGGGTTTTTGTGTCCCTTATAAATGGAAATGCAAAGCAATAGAAAGGTCATTTTGAAAGAATAAAGTTTCTTTTTTCCAAGAACAAGTCTGTTAAGAGTTAAGACCCCTTACGTGCATAAGCACTTTACACAATCTTCATCAATCCCTTCCTATAAGGCATCAAATTAAAATGGATTAGGTACACCAAACCTCGGACCTAAGCCCAGCCCAATGAAACACCCTACATGCACCTATGATAAAGGCACATTCATTTTTTTTTTTTAATCGGTAAATGATATAGGTACATATGTAGGTAGTAAACTAGTACTTTAATTGCTTGAATGAGAAACTAACATCATGTTCTTACTTAATCACATGTAGAGGAAGAAATTACCAATGAAGACAATATTCAAATTGGGGGTCGCTACTTGGCAGTCTATAAGGTTATGTGGAGATAATCAAGCTACTATACATATTGCAAAGAATCCTGTTTTGCGTGAGGCTTAAACATCTTAACCCTGATTGCCATTTCATAGGGAAAGTGGGAAGCAATGATACTCATCTGGAGTTTATACAATCTGATTGTCAGTTGACCTATTTATTCACAAAAGCTATGGATAAAATCAAGCTATGGGAATCTCTGAGCAAGTTGACCATGATTAACATTTATGATCTGTTTTAGTAGGAAATAACATTGTTTACTTTATCATTATCTTACTTTTATGGGTGTACAAAGCATTACATGTTTTCTTAATAATACATAGCAATAAAGAAATAAGTTGAATATATTATTCAAGTGCAACCATTCTTCCAAGCCACAACACTCTCTCTTCTTCTACTTCTCTCTTGAGTCTTCCTAGCCGTTCAAGTAGGTGCATTTACACATTAAAAAATTGAACAGGGGTACTTTTTCACTGTAAACATGATATTGTGGCTACAAGATCATGGAATAGAAAGAAAAAGAATAGAATAGCAAAATAACAGGCTTTAGTTAAAGAAACAAACACACCCCCCCCCCCCCCCCCCCAACCCACCCCCGACACCCCCAAAAATAAATAAATAAATAAATAAAAGAAAAAAAAAGCAAAACACGGTGGTGCAATCTGAAAAATCAGCAGAAAACCCATTACCCAGATGTTACTTTGACAGCACATTCTACTAGTGTCTTGATAACATCTGATACAACGGAGATGCATCTTCTGTGTCTCCACTTGCGTTACCATCATACAGTTTCAACGCGGAATTGTGTGTTAATAATATCAAATCATTGCATGTAAATAATAGAATACATATTACCAGTCCAATGAATGTAAGGTCTGTCTCATCCTCAAATGAAAGAGTCTGCTGACCCATTGGCATCCGTTTTAAAGCAAGAGCCAAACATCTTAGGGTTTCCTTCCCTGCAAAACTGAGAATACAATGTCATCTTAGATATTGTACTGTTAGTAGAATAACAGATTTCATAAATCCAAGGGGTAAACAAAATTTAAAATTGTACAGTGTATTGGAGAGTCCCATCTACAAAGCCCACTTGTATACTAGGCTCATTTGTTTACTAGAAGCATGCCCACATGAGAATTAGCCAGCATCACACAGTTTCTATGCAGAGAAGATTCTAATTAGCCGTACATTACAGATCATACAAAATTTTGATTTAAGACTAATTGTAATTGATTCCTGATTGTAGCCTTAATTGGCATTTCTCTAATTATAAATTCAGCAGTCGACCTGCAAGGATATGACCATTCTCTCCAATTCTTCCAGTTTCTTCACCATTGTTTCTTCCACAGTCTTTTGTAACATTAAAACACAATTGCCAACCTCTGTTGAAATCAGATTCCAGTTATCTCAAGTCAGAGAAGGATTCTAAATTCTTCAGTCCTCTACGATCATCTACACCAAAACAAAAGTCTGCAATAACTGCTATTGACTGGATCTTCTAGGGTTCTAAGTTCTCACCTTCAATCAGACAATAGGGATGGGTAAAATCACTCTTGCTATTATTGATTTCATCTAATACCCTTTCTTAGTCAACTCGTCAGTGGCTGCATCAGCATCAATCTTCAGTGGGCCCTATCATTTGTGATTTGATCAGGCAAATATTCTATAGCAAGGGTCGTCTACTATTGGTGGGAAGACTCCAGGCTGGTAAAATATAAAGTTTTACAGTTGGCAGTTTCTTAGATATTGTCTTCATCCAAGCCATTGGTTTTTCGAATCAACAGTCTGATCTGTCCAATTTCCAGATCTAAGTTGTGTGGATGCCATTATTACATAACATAGAAGGTTAATCTGACAACTGAATCATTTTGCCTTGGATTTTAGCCAAACCCACCCCCAAACTTTTTGGGCTACCCAGTGCATTTTTTTCCACACTCAACTGCTCTACTGCTAAACTCTTTGGATAGCTGGAACATTAAAATCTAGTTCAATGCAAAAGAGTGATATTATTCCAGTAAAATTGATTGGGAAAAACTATATCGGATGATCTTTTCATCTGAAACATTTTATCCAAGGACAAGGGTTAGCTGGTTATCTGGATGGGACCATAGATGAACCCAAGGAAAATAAAGACAATACTGCTTGGATTCAAAATCACACCAAACTAGTCACATGCATCCTAAATTCAGTTGATCCTTTGATTATATTGTCTTGGTATTCATTCTCTAAAGCTTCTGAGATGTGGAATCACTCAAGTATACCATCAAACACACAGCTCTTTCAGTCTCTTTTTGGCCTCTTTCATCATCATCATGGTTCTTAGATTTAGGTGCATCAACTAATATGACATCTGTGGAACATAATCAGAATGACACCAAACCATATGTTAGATATGAACAAATCACAATGGCAAACGGCCAACATTTGTCCACTTCCAGCATTGGATCAATAGATATTCCTACTCTTCATCATTCATCTTTTACCCTTTTCATTGTCTACTTTGCTCCCCATCTATCTACAAATTTGATTTCTGTAGGAAAACTTGTTGACAATGGTTACTCAGTCAACTTTGCTTCTTCTGGTTGTGTTATACAATTATACAGGATCGGCAAACTAAGGTGATAATCAAGGAAGACAGATTCTTCTAGACATTGGGCTTGGATCACTCTTTGCTTCTTTTAGTCTTTTACCTGATAAACTATAGACCATTTGGCATAGACGCCTTGGTCATTTCAATAATGATAGATTAGCCTTTTTATTTCGCCTTGGTTGTTTGGATCCTTCTTTTAATGAATATATGCTTTCTTCCGATACAAATGCTGAGTGTGAATCTCGTTATGTAAACAATAGTCATGCATTGCCTTTTCCCTTGCATTATTCCCATGCCAGTACACCATTTGATATGATTCACTTAGATGTTTCTGGAATTGCCCCCAATCTAAGTAGGATGGCCTATAAATATTATGTTACATTTATTGATATCATTGTCGATCCACATAGATTTATTTTTTTACAATGTAAGTGTGAAGTTTTTCCCATCTTTCAAAAATTTTGAAAGATGGTAAATACTCAGTTTGAAAAAGTACCATAGTCCTTCAATCAGATTTAGGGGGAGAGTATCTATCCAAAAAATTTTCCACCTAGTTATCTGATAAGGCCATTGTTCATCAAAAATCAGGTCCCCATACTCCCCAACAAAATGGGATCACATACAGAATGAAAAGCACATATGTTGAATTGTTAGTTCCCCCTAAGTTTTGGTTGTGAAGCTTCTCACATAGTTATTTATTTCATAAACTGATTACCCAGTCCTCTTTTAAATAGTGTTTCTCCATATGAATGTCTTCTTGGTCATACAGCCTCTTATTCTCATTTACAAGTTTTTGGGTGTCTTTGCTTTGTCCACCTTTCTTCACACGAGATGGGACAAATTATCACCTCCAGGCTGCCAAATGTATGTTCCTCGCATATAGTGACCACAAAGGATTTAACTGCGGAGCCCCTCAGACTTATGCGTTCACATCTCTTGAAATGTCATCTTTATAGAGCATGTTCCTTTTTATTCCCTTTAGCCAGATTTGGACCTTCATAAGTCACCTATGGAATATCTTATAGTGTTTTCACCCTCTTCCTCCCCTCGACCTATTACCCAAGTTTTTCTTGATGCCCAAAGCCATCCTTGACAGCCACCAATGTTGGATTCTTCAATCCCCACTAATGAACCCCCAGAACCATAAACCTTGAGACAAACCACTAGGTGCTCTAAAACACCTGATAAATATGGTTTTCCCATGCTATTTACCACTTTAGATTCTGTCTCCATTCCTTTTTCCTATTCACAGGCCATTAAAGAATCCCGCTGGCAAGAGGCTTTAGTAGAAGAGTTAATCAGTCTCAAAGCTAATCAGACCTGGGACGTTATTCCACTACTGGCAAAAGCCTCTATTATAGGCCACAAATAGATTTATTCCATTAAAGTCAAATTCGATGGAAGCCTAAATAGGTACAAAGCACGATATGTGGCTCAAGGTTACAAGCACGAATATGATAGCAACTATGAAGAGATGTTTGCCCCAATAGCCAAGATGACTATGGTTTGTACATTATTAGGCATTGTTGTCATTCACGACTGGCCATTATGGCAAATGGACATAAAAAAAATATATGGATTTCTCCATGGTGATTTACATTAAACAGTAAACATGCGTCCACTTCCAAGATACAAATGTCCTCCACATCACATTTGCCATTTGAAGAAACCACTATATTGTCTCAAATAGGCTCCAAGTGCATGGTTTGACAAATTCCATAGTGCCATCCTTCAAGCTAATTTTTATCAGAGTCCGAGTGACAATTCACTCTTTATTAAACCAACATCACTTGGCAGCACTATTCTAGTTCTCTATGTGGATGATATGATCATCAGTAGTAATGATGCTGAAGATCTACTAACCTCCACTCTTCTCTGTTAGTGTTGTAGTGTTGACACACCCCTTGGACTTAGTTTGCAAATCTGACAAGATGACTTTAGTCCCCTCTCTGATTCATCAAAGTGATTGAGGCTTTCATCTCAACCTCTAGCAAGGAAGAAGGTTTAGGTTGATGTTTTGGCTTTGTAAGATTTTAAGATTTGGATGAAAAATTTGAAAGCCATTGGTGCTTCAAATGGCTACAGTCCAGAAGGTAGAAGGCTGGTGGTTAAACTGGCGAGATATAGTTGTGCAAAGAGGAATCATAGTTGGGGAAGTGATGCAGGACGACGTGAAACCTAGCCTTATGCAATGCAATGTAATCTGGAAATTAATTAATGAACACAAAAAATTCAGATCTGGCCAATTACCAATAGTTAATTAATTCCAAAGAGTGAATCAGCCATAGATCTAGACTTTCTCACAGATCCCGCAGTATTAATCCTCAAATTTGAGGGGAGGACCTTAATGGAAGATAGAACTTCCAACACTTATGGTCTTCATTTGTGAAGAAAAAGTTTCATGAAACAAAACAAAGCCAAAAGAGTTCAATATCAGATCTGGGGTTATTGGCTTCACATCCTACTCAGCAGATCTAAAGTCCTATGGTTATTTGAAAGTGCTCAACCAGAAGGGAGAAGTAGAGAAGATATTGGTTACCGTTATTGGGCTCTCACCAAACTCCAATCGCAAGAGGCGTTAATGGCGGTTAGCAAGAAAGGTGGCTTGCAAACCCAAGTAGAGAAGAAGAAGAAGAAGAAGAACTCCTTTCTTATTCCAAATCAATTTTTATACAAAGCATGATGAGGGAGAGAAACCTAGATCTGAAAATAAAAGAGATCTCCCCAACCAAAATGGAAAAAAAACCAAAACAAAACCAAAAAGGAAAAGAGAAGGAGGGGAAGATGTGCGCAAGACATGACTTGCGCATGTCTTGGGATTCGTGCGCAAGTCATGTCTTGCGCAAGTCTTTTTTTTTTTTTTATAAGTTGCGGTCCCCCCCCCCCCCTTTCGTGCGCAAGTCATGTCTTGCACAAGTCTTTTTTTTTTTTTTATAAGTTGCGGTCCCCCCCCCTTCCCCCCTTTTCTCTTTTATTACATATAACTTACTATGGGTCCCGAATAACTAAACAACTTAAGCTATGGGACCAAGCACCTAAACAACCTAAGGTCCAAATAAATTAAAACATGGGACCAAATAACATAAAAAAATTAAACTATGGACCCAAACAAATAACATAAATATATTAAATCAAGGGACCCTTCCACTTTTTTCAACCCAGGTGACACTTCCCTATGTGGGGCCTTTAATGTAATTGTGCACAAGGGGCCGTCAATGCTCCACCAACGTGATCAACCGAAATCTAACCGTCGGATCTCCTTTGAATAACAATCCAACGATGGATTTATATTTTCTTCGCGACCAAAGCCACGATATTGGTCATCCATCCATATCAAAGCTTGATCCGCTACCCTACATCTTCTTCTTTGATATACTTTGAATGAATTTAGGGAATTTGGCATGATGTCCCCATCAGGAAGGGGCTGAGATAGTTTCCCCTTAGAGAGGAATCATAGATGGGGAAGGGGCTAAGACCATTGATCAAAATAGCTCTATAGCGGCCACTAGATCAGCCATAGCAGTAAGAATCGGTATGCTATTTAAGTGTTAGTGTCACTATGTAGCGGCTAGGATTCAGAGGGTCCCCTTTCTCTCTTTTTACTTCTCTTCTTCCATTTTTACCATAGTTCTTCTCTCTCACACACACACACACACACACACACACACACACACACACACACACACACACACACACAAAACCCCATAAAAAGGGGACCACTGCACCCCATTATCTTAGTTACTTAAAAAAAAAAACACAAAACACAAAACACACACGCACACACATATTCTAGCATTGTACAATATTCTAGTTTTTTTGGAGTTTTTTCAAATCGTACCACCACTTGCTACATAGCGCCACTACGCTATGTAGTGTGTAGCCAGCTGCTACGCCAATTGCTATTGCTATTTTAATCTTTGGCTGAGACAAAGTCTCCCCTCACAGGGTAAGATTCCTAAAGCATCTGCTATAGAGGCATCCTCTTCAAAGGATGAGAAATTTACAGCCAAGTTACAAGTTGGGAGCTCATAAGGGGGCCAAGTTCTAAAATCGTTTGTTGATTTTGTTAGAGGTTGTGTGTCTAAGGAAGAGGGTTTTCTTCTTCTTCTTCTTCTTCTTCTTCTTCTTCTAATTCTTTCTTTCCCCCATTTAGCAGAGAAGTTGAAGCTGGGAATGTAAAATGGTTATCTAATAGACAAATGGGAACGCTTAGATTGGACAGGGCTTTCCCTTCTATCATAAGTCTTTTCATGGCTTGTGGTTTGAATGATGTCCCGATAGCGAGATTAGGAGGCAAAATCGTCTTCTTTTCATTCAGGAGCCTAAAAGATGCTGACAAGGCTTGTAGAGAGTATGCTTTTGAATTCTCCTATGTTTCTGTCTCTGGAGAAATGGCAACCTGTTTACTAGCTCCCCAAAAGGGCTGTGCAGGTTTGATGCTAAGGAGTTCCCTTGCACGGACAGAACAAACTTTCAACGTGGCAGTAATTTGGTTGAGGTTGGAAGAGTGGTAAGGAGGTAGTGGACAGATCATTCTCAGGTATGCCTAGCAATAGGAGTTTTTTTTTTTTTTTTTAATCATCAATAGGAACTTTCAAGTGGAGATTTACCTCTCTCGATGAGAGAGGCAAAAGATGTCTCAACCAATTGTGAATGGAAAGACCACTGTGATCAGAAGCTTTCCACTTCGAAGATAGCTTTTAATCCATTTTAATCTAAGCCAAATGCAAATCTTTGTAGGATAGGTTAGATCCCTTCAAGGATTCCAACTTTACCAGTGATAGAAATTTTGCCAGCATCAAAGTAGAGCACTGTGGGAGGAAGGAAATAACCATGCATATCTTTTCCATCTTCTCCCATGATGTGATCAGTGATTTACCCATGTGTTGATGGGATTTCTGAGGTTGGTCCCACCATACATCAACCTGACCATGAAGCTGGATTGCCATCAATTTGACCTGTTTTATGATTGGCCAAATCTTTATATGCAAATGCCCTTACCACAGTATTAGCCGATCATAAAATTCTCCTCCTTTCATTCTATTATAAACAAAAAGCCCTAATTTGACGTTTATATCTTGACCCTCGAACATGGCATTCCATGTTTCAATGTCTTCTCACCAGAGACAGATCATGGAATAGATTAAAAAATAATTGCTTTCTGATCCATCATTAAAACCATTACAATGGTTCGGATGTGTCAGACATTCTATGCGGTGGTCAATTGTTCACCTTGCAATCTTTAATTCAAAATTTTAACATTCGTAGGATCCAACTCATTGTTAGTGTCATTCTCTACCAATTGGCTACAACTGCATCCACAATAGGGAGGCATATTTTGGGAGAAAGGACTCAGACAACAAATTGATTGATTGATTAGTTCTGATAAAATCATAGTCCCGATTAATAAAATCAAACTATTAAAAGGTCAAAATTGAATAAACCAGAAAACAAAATCCAGTGAAAATGTGATGTGGAAGAAAATTGTAGATATTTACGAAATACAAAATTAAACAAGGAACCAAAGAATAGCAACACATTGATCTTAGATACATTCTTGATCTCTAAAAAATCATACATGACGAAGTGAGAGGAAGCAAGAGATACTAGAAAGAGATACCTGAATTTTATTCGATTCACTATAACCTGTTCTCTCACTACCGACTCCTTACAATCCCTTAATAGATTTAAAAACCAGAGGAAAACCCTAAGAAAAAATCCCAAAACTCCTACTTCTATCAGGATTTCCAACTAAGATTAGTATTTGAAGCGGAACAAGGTACCAGGTGGGGGCGGACAAAGATAGAGGGACTAGAGATGGAGGGTGGAGGTGATAGGTCAAGTTTTCACCTAACAATTAGCCTCATGTCAAACTCCCCATAGCAGGAAAGGAAGAAAAGAACTTTAGAAAACCCAAAATCACTTTAGAATGATTTTCATTCGTCATTATCTAAATAGCCAAGGAGGCTTTACATCATTATATTGGAAAATACCAAAAACCTAAAATTAATTTGGATCATCCAAACACATTGATCATTAGGATTAAAACATCCAACATAAAACAGAAAATAGCAAAAAATGTAAATAAAACTCTAAATATGATAGAATATGTGGTCCGAGCCATAGGTCGATATGGATGGGCTAGGCCCATTTGCGGGTAGACTCAAGGGGGACCATGGGTCTTTATTGTTAGTTTTTGTGGACTCAATCCATCAGTTGATGTAATAAATTGATTAATTTCTTTATTTATCAATAAAATCATGCTTTACTTTCATGGGATGAATGTTATTTTACTACTTCATGCACATGGCCAATACATATGACATAATGGTTCATGAGTTGAACCGGATCCCATTAGTATATTAGATGTGATATATGTGCATGGATGAGATCCACACGTGGGAGATATATGTCACAAATCTTATACTTAAATAGCTTCACAACCAGTAATGAAACTGGGCATCTCATTTGATAAGGTTGCAGCACTTTGATTGCTATGAGATAGTGTGATTTGTCCCGATCATCAGAATGTAAGATTCTGGATCACGGTGTTGGTACATTGGATGTATTGAAGGACCATGAGATGCACCTTATAGAATTCTGTCTCAATAATAAGGTATGCTCTCATAATTCCCTAGCAATAGGCTCTCAATCCTGAGACATTGATGAACTCAAGTTTCTATCTATTCATTTGCTTTGAGTCACCAATGAGTGAGGCCGACTGTAGGTTAACACCTTGGTGTCTTGGGTATGTGGTAGTAGAACTGTGGGAACGTTGAATGATCAAGATGGAATCTATCTCTATTATCCCCTTGTGCCAATTAATGGATTTGTCATTAGTAAGTGCGCACCCATCTCAATTAAGAGTTAATTGGATGATACTGATGATTACTGTGATTAATTAGGACTCAAGGATAATAAGATGTGGAACTTAGATTGGAAGAGACAGATTTATTCCAATTGATCCACGGATATTGATAGAGGGGCCTACTTGTGGTAATTGAGAAGTTTAGGGTCTTCATTGTAATTTATTCCTAAGACTGGAGTGCAATTGCATTTATATAGTGGTGTTATTTGCAATTAACTGTGGGCCCGGATTGCACAAGAGATGTGGGGTCGTGGTGTTCCAGTTGGAGCCAGCTTTCTAAGGAATCCCTAGTGGTCCCTACGCTAGCCAAAGTTATTGGAAAATACTAATCCGATTTGAACTCTAGAAAGAAGGAATAAGAAAGAAGAAAGTTGCTAATTGCTTTGGAAGTAAGACTTCTATTTCAATTAAGCAAGGGAGAGATTTGAAAGTATATAAAATCTCTTGGACGTCCAATAAGACTCTCTCTCACGCCCAGAACCCGTGTGCAAGAGTTGCACAAGTTTCTCTCTCCTTCTCTCTTCTAATTCCTTGGAGTTTCGAGTTGGGATTTCTCCTGAAGATTCCACCAATCCTCTTGAGAAAAGAAATCCAATTCGGGTCATAGCGTGGAAGGCTAAGAGGTGTTGAAGATTGTTATCATCAAGTAGAGTCGCAACTTCTCCATTAGAGCACTACGGATCTCCAAAGGTATAATCTACTTCTTACAAGTCTAGATTATTATGGATGTTTAGTGCTATTTAATTCTGTCTCTTAGATAGAATATTTACTGTACATGGTCACGAGATTGAGGGTAATGCATCCTGGATTAGGTTTTTGGTCTTATGGATAGTTGATCCTTGTGTCAAGTGGGTCAAAAGTTTTGAAAATCTATCCACCAGACCCACCTACTTCCAACATTTACTGCATCAGTATTCCTAACAAGAATCACATTTCTAAAGACAAAAAAACTGTGATCTAGGCGACCCAGACAGCATCAGATAAAAAGGGCCTGTGGGCAAGGATGCAAATATCGGCCAATATGCAAATCGGGCGTAGCGCTCATAAGCGCTACGCTTTTTTATAAAAAGCGCCGCTCACAAACGTATCGGCCCGTATCGGCCGATACGCGATACGCATGCGTATCGGCCGATACGTATCGGCCTGGGGGGTTTAAAACCCCCCAGCCAATTTTTTTGCTTACTTTCCCTTTCAAGTTCCCCTCTTTTCTCCCCTCTTTACAGCTCCAACTCCTCCAAGCCCCTTTTTTTGCCTCCATTTTTCAAATCATCTCAAAAAAACATCAAAATCATCAACAAAAACATCAAAACATCCAAAGATTAAGGTGACAACATTTAAGATTCAACTCATTCAAGCATCAAGTTCAAAAAAGGTGAGTTTTGAAGCTTTTTTTTTTTCTACTTTGTGCTTATTTCTCTCTTTTCTTCTATGAATCACTTGAAAATGAGTTGTTGTTGTTAGATCCATGTTCCTCTTTGATCAAGCCCCTCTTTTTTATCACTTTCGTAATTTTTTTTTTTGAATTTTATTTTCGGAATATTTTATTATTTGAAAAAAAAAATTATTTTGTTAATGGAAAACCAATCAAATGGGTTGAAAGTGGTCCCTAAATGTTAGATCTATGCTTCCCATAGATCAATCCCACATATTTTTGTGTTCTTCTAATTTTTTCATATTTTTTATTTTCAGATTTTTGTATTTTTCAGAAAAAAAATTTTTTTTATAGAAGCAAACTCAATCAAATGGGTTGAAAGTGGTCCCTAAATGTTAGATCTATGCTTCCCATAGATCAATCCAACATATTTTTGTGTTCTTCTAATTTTTTCATATTTTTTATTTTCGGATTTTTGTATTTTTTTTTTAAAAAAAAATTTTTATAGAAGCAAACTCAATCAAATGGGTTGAAAGTGGTCCCTAAATGTTAGATCTATGGGAATCCCACATATTTTTGTGTTCTTCTAATTTTTTCATATTTTTTATTTTCGGATTTTTGTATTTTTTTTTTAAAAAAAATTTTTTATAGAAGCAAACTCAATCAAATGGGTTGAAAGTGGTCCCTAAATGTTAGATCTATGGGAATCCCACATATTTTTGTGTTCTTCTAATTTTTTCATATTTTTTATTTTCGGATTTTTGTATTTTTTTTTTAAAAAAAATTTTTTATAGAAGCAAACTCAATCAAATGGGTTGAAAGTGGTCCCTAAATGTTAGATCTATGCTTCCCATAGATCAATCCCACATATTTTTGTGTTCTTCTAATTTTTTCATATTTTTTATTTTCGGATTTTTGTATTTTTTTAAAAAAAATATTTTTTTATAAAAGTAAATTGAATCAAATGGGTTGAAAATGGTCACTAAATATTAGATCTATGTTTCCCATAGATCAATCCTACATATTTTTGTGTTCTTTTAATTTTTTTCATATTTTTTATTTTTCGATTTTTGTATTTTTTAAAAAAAATATTTTTGTATAAAAGTAAACTGAATCAAATGGGTTGAAAATAGTCCCCAAATGTTATCTCTATATTTCCCATATATCAATCCCAATTCCCACCCATGTAGATGTGTGTTATTCTAATTTTTTCATGTTTTTGAAATTTATTTAAATTTTAACCTATTACTTTTAAATCTTGTTTAGGTATTGTGACGTGAAAAAATGCCGCGTGATATAAATCTTGCATGGAGCTATGGTGAGGCAATTGAAAACAATCGATTGAAGATTAAGTGCAAGTTTTGTCACAAAGTGACCCATGGGGGCATTACAAGATTTAAACAACATTTGGCCCATGTGCAAGGCAATGTTGCAGGGTGTCCTAAAGTGTCGAAAGAAGTTAGGAAGCAAATGAAAAATTTATTGAATCAAACAAAACAGAGAAAAGTACAAATTAAAGAGAAGAAGCAGCAGGGTGTTGATGCAGCACGCCATGATGTATTTGGAGATGAAGGTCTTGGTACTGCTTCTGATGATGAGTTTGATGACCCAGAAATGATGGCTGCACGCCGAGAGTCCCTTATGTCGTGCCAAGAAGAAGCAGAGCGTCGAGCCTATAGTCAGCGTAGAAACTATGATGAAGGTGGCTCATCTGGTGCAACAAGCAAGGGCAAAGGCATTGCGGGTAAAATGCGTAGAGCATTTAGCACCCGACAGCGGGATGATGATATAGAGATTATTTCTACTCGGATGGCTACACCTACACAAACTAGAAGAGGGGTTAGTTTTGTTGATCCTTTCGCACATAGATCGGAGGCAACTAAGCAACCAAAAATCTCTAATGTTGTCAAGGGTGTCATGAAGGCTGCAAGAGAAAGATTAGCTAAAGCTACAGCAAAATGGCTAATTCATAAGAATATACCCCCTACCGCAATTGATTCTCCTTATTTTCAGACAGTTCTTGATGTTGCGGCTCAAGCTAGGCGGGGTATTACGTCGCCATCCGTGTATGATGTGGGCACCAAGTACCTTGAAGAAGAGTATAAAGAAATAAAGGCTTGGGTAGAGACGTTTAGGCCCATGTGGGGGCAAAATGGAGTCACTATTATGTGTGACGGGTGGACAAGTGGCACCCAAACACAATTAATGAACTTTTTGGTGTATAATGTCACTGGGACCGTCTTTGTGAAGTCCGTTGATGCATCTGAAGAGAAACGGACAGCAGATTATATTTATAGGCTTATGGATAAAGTTGTAGAAAGTGTTGGAGAGGAGAACATTGTCCAAATTGTGACAGACAATGGAGCTAATTTTAAGAAGGCTGGTCTTCTTTTAATGGAAAAGAGGACACATTTATTTTGGACCCCATGTGCAGCACACTGCATTGACCTTATAATGGAGGATATTGGAAAGAAGAAGAATGTGGCTGCTGCAATCAAGGCATGCAGAGGCATTACAAGGTTCATATACGACCATTCATGGCTCTTAAGCTTGATGAAGAGATTCACAAACAATCATGCCTTAGTGCGTCTGGCATCCACTAGATTTGCTACCCATTTTATTGCTATGGAAAGCCTTGTACGTTGGAGAACGGAGCTAATTCAGATGTTTTCATCAGAAGAATGGCTTCGTTCGAAATGGGGCAAAGCAACACATGGTCCGGAGTTTGACATCCCAATTCTAATGAGGGATAATAAATTTTGGGCCAAAGTAGAGAACATATTAAAGGCATATGAACCTTTAGTGAAAGTGTTGCGGCTTGTAGATGCTGATGAAAAGCCAACAATGGGGTACATTTATGAAGCAATTGATCGGGCAAAGCAAGCCATTATAGAAAATTGCCGATATCATGATGATTATATAAAAATTATTGATGCCCGGTGGAACGATCAGCTGCACCATCCATTGCATGCTGCAGGTTATTTTTTAAATCCTAAATTCTACTATCGCAATGCCTCACACCACACTGAAGCAATAGATACGGAATTGCGAGTAGGATTAAGGACAGTGTTGAAAAGAATTTTGAGTGAAGATGATCATATCGAAGCTATACAAGAAGTAAGCTAATTAAGAAATTTATTTAATCTTTTAAATATATTTTAGATAATTGTATTGATATGGTGTACTTATTTATTTCTAATTTTTTGCATTTCAGATTTCCACTTATACACATAAAAGAGGAACTTTCGCTGACCCTTTTGTACAGCGAGCGATTGGAAAATGTTCACCTGGTAGTTATACTTATATGCAATTGACAATACATAGAAAAGGAACTTTCTACGATTTAAAGATGTCTGATTTTTTTTTATTTTTTTTTTGTATTCTAGCTGATTGGTGGGAGAGTTTTGGAGAGAGTACTCCACATCTAAGGAGAGCAGCCATTCGCATCCTTAGTCAAACAACAACATCATCAAATTGTGAAAGGAATTGGAGCACTTTCTCCATGATCCATACCAAGCCCAGGAATCGGATAACCATGAGAAAACTCAACAAATTGGTATACTGCCATTACAATCTCAAGTTGAGGAACAGAAATAGAGAGAGAAAGGCAAGGGATGATCCTACTTATTGTCCAATTAATTTGGATCACATATTCAGAGACGATGATCCCTTACTTCCATGGATAGCCGAGACTGAAGATCCATTGTTAGATTCAGATCCGGGCTTTCAGCAAGAAGTACAACGTTTAATTGCTGAAGATGTACAAATGTCAGGGGGACAGCCACCTCAGGGAGAAAGAAGTAGTGGAAGTGCAAGTGTATCTAGAGGGAAGGAGCCAGCTCATATTATGTCATCATCTGAAGATAGTAGTTCTACTGTTGCTTCTTCCAGTAGCCATGGTGGAGGTCCTAGAGGAGATGGAGGAGACGGAGGAGATAGCGGGACAGGTGGCACTGCTGAGTCTTATCAATATGATGAAGAAGAAAATGTCATTCCTGTTGAGACCGTAGATGAGTTTCCCGAACAATCAAGAATGGCTCCACAACGTGCTTATCAAAGGCGACGGAAAGTGTCATCGCCCGCAGACATAGATGAGCAAGGGAATGTGGGTGGAAGTGAAAATGTAGGAGGGGAAAAAACAGCATCTTCGAACCCTATTTATAATGTTCCACTTCCACATTCAGACTACAGGCCGTATCCTCATGAACCATCACAATATTATCAGTATGATCATGTGCAACAAGAAGAAGAACAATCTTCGGCTTCAGGGTCTTACTCATATGGTGACTATGATGATAGTCAACCTCAATATAGATATCCACCTCCTCCAAGCTCCTTCGATTTCTTCTTTGCAATGCAAGATCCCAATGCTCACCAATATCAAATTCAATTTGGGGAGAATGTGCAATATAATAGGGGCACAAACACAACAAATGATGATGAAGATGATGACACTGATAGCAATGTGATTCCTGGTAGAAATTCCCTTTGGTATTAGATTAGAGCTAATCAGCAAGGTATTCCTCCATTACAAAGTCTTTGCTCTTTAAGTAGATTAGTATATTGTTTTTTTATAAAGTTTGAACGTAGTTTATCTTTCATTCTTGAATGAATCTTGATGAAATTTGTTTATAACATTTTTTATTTAAGCCTTAAGTTACTGTTTAAGTTGACATAACTAAACAACATGATTCCATATGAAAAACATTGATTATTCATATTCTTTTCTATTAATACAGCGATACAGGATCTAATGCAATGAGGGGACCGCTACATACTCATATACTAGTTGCTTTTGCAAAACAAACACATATTCCATCATTTCCAATATTCTGGATTTTCTGGAATTTTTTCGGA
Organism: Sextonia rubra; assembly: GCA_037013555.1. Classification (NCBI taxonomy): domain Eukaryota; kingdom Viridiplantae; phylum Streptophyta; class Magnoliopsida; order Laurales; family Lauraceae; genus Sextonia; species Sextonia rubra. The sequence goes on from JASUAD010000018.1 coordinate 38,346,561, forward strand.
TTTTTTTGAAGACTTTTTTAATTCACACCGCTACGCCGCTACGTATCGCCCGCTACGTATCGTTTTGGCGACGGGCCGCTACGCCCACCGCAACCACTATTTGCATCCTTGCCTGTGGGCTCCACAGATCCCTTCTGGATGAGGTGGACCACACTGGGTTGAAGCATGCACCAGGGCAACCCAAGGGGTACATCAATAGTGGGCTCAAGCTCAGGTTGACCCACAAAATTAGGCCCCAAAAACAGCAAACATTCTGAAATTTGAGCTCAGAATTCTCAGTAATTTCAATTAAACCCCCCCCCACCCCCAAAAAAAAACAAAAAGCCCCATTTTCTCTTTCTTTTTTTTCCAAAACAATCCCTGCCATCAACTTCCTCGATCCAACCCTTGCAGGCCCTTCTGTGAAGTACAAATTGCTCTATGAATGCTTCAGTCAACTTCTTCAATCCATAACAATTCTTCGTCAAGTTAATCTAACAATTAAAAGATTACGTCTTTCAAATGGTACGACAGGCCACATCATGCGAATGTGCAAGGTCAAGTCCCCCTTGCAGCAAACTGACTAATTAGGATCAGTCGACAGGGCCCGTACAGTAGACTGACTGTCCCTTGCAGGTCAGCAGCCTTCTTAAAAGTCTAAAAGCACAGTAAACTACCTGGTTAGGTCTTCTTTGTGCACCCATTGTTTTCCATGATAACTGTACCATGTTTTGTTTGACCATGGAATATTGATTATGGAATGTCTCATAAGATCATTTCATAGTTCCATGTATGAGATGTAAAAAACAAAAAAAAAACAAAAAAAAAAAAAAGACAATCGAGTACACGAACGACCAAAGGATAATTAGAAACTGTAAAAAAAAAAAAATAGAGAGAAGGTGGACAAGCAGATCTAACCTGTCGAATCTAGTCTCCAATTCAGCTCGAATTTCGGCAGTTAGTGGGAGCACAGAACCATCATCATTGCAGAGAATATTAGTGCATCTAGAGATAATGCTTTCTGGAGCACCTTTAGAGAACATAATCTCCTGATGTTTACGGCTGCACAGTACACTCATCATTTTACGGTCACGAGAAAATTCCAAAAGAGATACCTGGGAAAACAAAAGTTAGTATGGGAAATGAATGTGCAGGAACGCATGGTTTTACACAGGAAATGGAAGAATGCTCCATTCAATCACATATTGAGTTAATACAGGTGAAAGGTGTAGTTAACCATCAGTCACCACCATCAGATTCTCATGGGAAAGAATGCACCATTTAATTGCACTTTAAATATAAAAGATGAGCCCCATATCGTAAAGCATCAGCCACCCCATCAGATTCGCAAAGAGTTCTTCAGAAAATAAATAGATAAATAATAAATAATGTCCCATCAGATTCTCATGGGAAAGAATACACCACTTAATCACAGCACTAAATATAGTTCACCATCAGCCACCCATAAGACTCCAAGGGTCCTCAAAAAATAATAAGAATAACAACAACAATAACGAGCATCATCGGTAGAGCTCAACTTCATTTAGCCAATCAGCTATATACTAGAGACAATCAACATAAGTAGACTACAATGAATTAGAAAAAAGGAAAATCATTCAACAATAACCATTTGTAGAGAACATCTTATGCTTTGGAAGGAATTCAAGAGTTCGGTCTTGGATTCTTCAGAATCACAAAGATCTGCTCATCCTTTTGAAGAGAAAGAGATTGTACTAGCCATTCGTCATGAAGATCTCTTCATGAAAAACTTCATCCTCTCCATGTGTGCACGGTTTTCCTCTCTCCCTTGTTGCATTGACTGAGTTCTGACCATATAGATTCCTTGTCTTCAATCTCATGCGAGTCTTACAGTTGCCAACAACAGCATTGTAGTAACAAATCCTTTTGCCCACAGAGATCCAATCAAGGAAAAAGTCACCCATAAAGCTACCATGATATTTTGGAATCTCAATCTTAACATCAAGATCTCCAATCAATTCTACATGAACTTCTCATCTCTCCATTCTTCTGGGCCCCCCTTGTAAAGCATCTTCTTAGAATGGATTGGCTACACTCCCACAAGATAATTCATCACCACTAGGAATCAACAGTTCCCTTCTCCCAATCATTTGTTAGAGTGGTTGAGTGATGCACGTGGTCCATATCTGTCTCTCAAGCGTTACATGTTACTAAGGAACTTACTAAAGAATAGTTCACGTATATGATAAAGAGATCCACAACAAAATCTATTTTTCTCCTAAGGCAAGTTATGGTTTAAACTACAGTTTAGAGCAAAATTTATGTATACTTTTATTGATCTGGAGAATGCCAACAATATGGCACAAAGGAAGCTAATCTGGTGGACACTCAAGAGGAACTGCATACCAAATAAATATGTTGAAAATATACAATACATTACCAAGGTGAAGTGACAAGTGTAAGAATTGTAGTTCGAAATTTTACCAGAGGTTTTCGCTAATAAAATGGGACATACAACCCAAAAGGTGATTCTCTATCTCAAAGTGCTTTCACTCCAAGCCAAGGTTTAAAAACCCGGACTCGGGACCCGACTCACCCAGAACCGAGTCCGAGTCGACTCGGGTGACTCAGGCAAGTCAGGTGGGACTCAGCCGAGTCGGATTCCACCCACTACACTACCCAAAAAATTGTAAAAAAAGAAAAAGAAAAAAAATTAAAATACCCTTTTCCAAGACACAGCCCAGACCTAGCCAACTGGAAAATTAGAGGAAGAGAGAAGAAAAAAAAAAAACAAGAAGAAGAAGACCAACATACCAAGATCCCAACACCAACAGAGCAACATCCGGAAGAAAAAAGGGGAAAAAATAAAAGAAGAAGTGTAATACCCAAGGGTGGAGATTTTGGTTGTGTTCTTAAATACTTAATTGTTGATTTTATGGTGAGCCCTATTGCTAATAAGTTATTGTGGGGCAAGATATAGGTTAAATATTTAAGTGATGGGACCCATTCCATTACTACTTGAATTAGTCTACATAAGAGGGAGGAAACCTCACGACATCTTCAACCCCAATAGGAAGTAAACTTTGAATGAGATTAGGAATCCTATACACAGCTTTTACTAGGAAAGTAGGGATTGAATATATATATATATATATGGAGTTGCCTTTAGTCTCACGTTTTATTCGTTCAAAAGAATCAGAGAAAGACAGAGAGACTTAGGAGGAAGAAGAAGGAGGCAAGCAACCAGGCAGCAAGACAGAAGTTGATGTCCTACTCTCAACCAAATACTACAAGAGTTTACAAGATGTGAGTGATTTCCTACATCTGTTTTAGTTTGACGATGAGATTCTGAGAATCATGTATTGGGTGTTGGTCTGGATTCAATTTCTGAACTTGGATGTGTTGGTTAACATCGTGATAAATTGCAAGGGTGATTAAAGGGCTTTACATAATTGTTTAAATAAGTTACTTAATTCTGTTGGGATGTTTCTAACCTTGGGCCGTTAGATTTTTCCTTCTCGTTTGAGTGCTACAGTGTCTGATGACCCTTGTTTGGGCAAGATGATGACTGAACACATAATAAATTGATCTGAAAGAGGAAGAGGGTGATTTCCTTGTGATTATATACTCTTGATTGTAGATTTAAGCAACAAAGAAGGATGATAGTGATGAGATTTAAAACAGAAAAAGGGATTTTCAAATTTCTGGCCATTAAAGGACGTCTGATGTCGATATGGGCTGTGGGTCCACATGACCCACCTGATGTCACATCTGATCCACAAATCTGGTAGTGGACCCTTATGTGAACCTGGGAATGGTGATCTCAATCGGTTTGAACCATTGGGCTCCAACATCTGATGATCTGAATAGGACATGGCGTGAGGAAGGCCTCCACCGAACTGGGTCCTGAGTCTTCTGATGAAGTCTATTATTGACAGCTACCACTGTTGTTAGTATATATCTGCTGTAAAGATTTTTCATTGGAAGTTATAAAAAAACAGCCATATTGTTAATATAATTACATAGAAGTCCTTCCTTATTCTAAGTAATTTTAATTGGAATAAAGCCTATTATCAAAGATGTCTAATGATAAACCGACATTGTTTGATTAAGATTGTATTATAGAATCCTTGAAATATGTGTGTAATGTGATAAAAAGGGGTTGGGCAAATATTAAATAATAAACAAGAAAGTATTCTGTTTCTATAAGTTCTGTTGTGTATGATTTGATTTGGAATGGAAATATGATCTTAACTACGGGCACGGTATGATTTGTTATGGTTGTGAGATTTTTTGGACCATTGGGTTCGACTTGAAATTGGTTATGCAGCTAATGCAGGCCATACTAATAGGCCCCGTCTGAAAGTCTATACCCGCAGGCCAAAGCCCAGTAAATTAGAGTAGATTATATTATTAGTAGTTGTTTTAGTTGCTTTATTAATATTTGGCAAATCCAGTCATGTTTGATTTAGGACTGTTGATCGCCGATTCGAGATAACATATCTTTCCCGTTCGTTTGCTCTCTCCCAGTCCTCATCCCTCATCGTCAGTCATCTCCATCTTTATCAAATCTCTTACGGCAAAACCCCACCCCAAACCATACCGAAACCCTAGTCCTTTCCCGCATCACCGCCGCACTCCATACCATCTCCATATCCATTACAGACCCTCGAACCACTGAACCCATTACATACCCTTATCGGCAACCCGAACCGCTCACATCTCCTAAACTCCCACCGGAATCCATCAACCCATCACTGCCACCGCCTGGCCTTTTTTATAAACCCTAATCAACCTTCCAACCCAGATCCCCAAATCTACACCCAATCCCTAACCCACCGCGACCCTTAAACCCTAATTAAACCCAACCCCTTCACGAAACCACTTTCGATCACCTCCCTTTCCACTGAAACCAACCCGATCCACCCCTGACCACCACCTCGACCACTGCTGTCCATCCCCATCTCTTCCAAAATCACCTAACACCCCTTTGTCCCTCGCCGGCAACCCAAACCTCCACAGCCCACCGGAACCCTCCACCGACACCAGCCGACCCACCCATCGGTTGCTGTCATCCATCCCCAAACCTAGAGGGAAAAAAAAAAAAAAAAAGGAGCACAGCAGAAAAGGGCGAGGAAGATAGAGAGAACAACCCAGAAGAGAGAATAAGTACCGGCAGCTGTACCTGGGTTCCATCGCCATCGCCTGCTGGAGTCCACTGTCGCCATCACCTGTTAGAGTTCACTGCCAGCATCGAGAAGCAGCACCATCCACTATTTTCATCTCCTCATATACCAGCCTCCACAGTCGTCGAGCAGATAAGCCACATCCAACCCTTCCTCTCTTTCCTTTCGTTTCTAAAACAAAGAGCAGAACTTTCCTTTTTCATCTGTCTTCTCATTACTATAGCAAGAGGAAAGAATTTGAGCAGTTAGGCCGAAAACAGTTTGGTCCAAAACTGCTGACCTGAATCTCACCCGAGACCAAACCACTCCTGGGTTCAGTCCGGGCCCAACCTGACCCAGCCTAGGCACACGGCAGGAAAAAAAAAAAGAAGAAGCAGTCTTTTGGTTCCTTTCTTTTGCAAGCAATGTCAACCTGAAGCAGTCATTCATATCGGGGCAGGTTTTCTGATCATCAACGTGATACCATGATAATGGAGTTATCTGAACGAGTACATGCGTTGGAAGAGCTGTCCCATAGTACACAGAGGCCTCCTACTGCAGAAACATCCTCCAGCGCTGGAAACCAACAAAATTCCGGCCGACAAGGAGAAACAGGCCGCAGGAATCTATTCATGATTTCATTCAACGTCTTTTTACTGAAAAAGATCCTACAGACGCACCTGTTGCACCAAAAATTGATGATATCACAAAGCGAGTCAAAATTGATTTCTCCGGTCGTCTCAATCCAAAAGCTTTCATTGACTGGCTCAATTCTCTTGAAGATTATTTCTCTTGGTCTCATATGGATGATGCACAACGTATTGCTTTTGTCAAAGTTAAACTCAAGGGCTCAGCACGTATTTGGTGGCACAGCGTTGAGCACAACAATCTTGTCATAGGGCGCCCTGCTATTACCAAGTCGGATGATATGCATGAAAAGCTTGAAGGTAAATACTTGCCCTCCAACTATGTAAGTCTTCTTCAGCAAGAATATTTTGTTTTCAAGCAAGGCACATTATCACTGGATGAGTACACGGAGAGATTCAATGATTATGTTATTCGGTGTAAAATTCAAGATGATTTTACGCTAGTCAACCGGTGCAGAATTGGTTTGCAAGATGAAATAAGACGTGAGGTTCTTATGCATGATTTTGAAACTATTGATGATATTTATAACAAGGCAAAACAGGTTGAGCTCGAATTGCGGTCATCCACTTTGAGACGATTTGGCACTCAAGCCGGGGAGTCAACGACTCGTCGGGCCCCCGCCTTTCAAAATAATAATCGTGCTCCACCAAATCAGCATAATTTTCAATATAACCGTGCTCCACCAGCGGGTTATCCACCAAATCAGAATAATTCTCAATATAACCGTGCTCCACCAGCGGGGTATCATCCACCTCCGAAGCCGCAGCACAATCACCCCAATTAGTGTCCTTTTGCTCAAAATCAAAGGGGGACAATGCCACAGGAGCAAAATATGGGGAATCGTGAACCTCCTCGTCAGGATCGACGAACTGATGGTTGTTATCAATGTGGTCAACCAGGGCACTTTGCTAATGCATGCCCTCAGGTTCGCAATCTTTATTATTGCGATGAAAATCCTTATTCGTCAGAAGATTATAATGAGCATCTTGAGATAGAGCCTCCTCTTGACCACATCCAATCAGAAGCTCAGCCAGATCCACAGCTAGAGGCTCAATCTGATCCTCCTCACAGCACCACCGGTGCAAAAGAAGGTGGTCATGTCTTTATCATACGAAGACTCCTCCTCACCAATGAGCAAGAAGAAGAAGATTGGCGACGTACTTCAATCTTCAGGACACGCGTGAGATGCAAAGGTAAGTTATGCAATTTAATTATTGATGGAGGAAGTGCTATGAATGTTGTTTCATAGGAAGTGATCACTAAGCTCAATTTACCTATTGAAAAGCACCCAAAGCCTTACAAGGTCGCTTGGGTAGATGATCATTCAATCCCTGTGACCCATCGTCGCTTCACTTGCTTGGTTCATTTTAAAATTAGCATATATGAAGATGATATATGGTATGATATTATTCCTATGAATATTGCTCACATTCTACTTGGCCGACCTTGGTTATATGATCGCGAGGTACATACTGATCAGAAAAGGCACATTCATTCTTTTAAATGGAAGGGACAAGTGCGGATCTCCTTCCATTGCCTCCATTAACATCCTCTTCAACTGTTTCTACCACCCCATCAAACCCTCATGTTCTCTTCATGAGGAAGTTTGAAATGGAAAGCAAAAACCAAAGAGTTGTTTATGCTCTTGTTCCTAAAGAAACCCAAGAAGCAGATGATAAACAACGGGATTCTACACCACCAAAAATCAAGTCATTGCTCCATGATTTTCAAGATTTGATTCCAGCAGAACTTCCTAATGAGCTACCTCCTACCTCCTATGCGGGACATACAGCATGCCATTGATTTAGTCCCTGGAGCTACCCTTCCTAATTTACCTGCTTATCACATGAGCCCCGTGGAGCATGCCGAATTGCAAAGACAGGTGGAAGACTTACTCAAGAAGGGTTATATTCGAGAAAACATGAGTTCTTGTGCAGTTCCAGCCCTCTTAACACCCAAGAAAGATGGTTCTTGGCGAATGTGTGTTGATAGCCGAGCAATTAACAAAATTACCATCAAATATCAATTTCCGATTCCCTGAGTGGACGACATGCTTGATATGATGTCTGGATCTTCTGTCTTTTCCAAGATTGATCTTAAAAGTGGATATCACCAACTCCGTATTCGGCCTGGAGATGAATGGAAAATAGCATTTAAGGCTAAAGATAGATTATACAAATGGTTGGTCATGCCACTTGGTCTAACGAATGCTCCCAGTACCTTTATGAGAGTGATGACTCAGCTTCTACGGCCTTTTCTTGGCAAATTTGTTGTGGTATATTTTTATGATATTTTAATCTTCAGCAAATCAAAAAAAGCTCCTCTTGATCATCTAAGGTATATCATGCGTGCACTTCGAAAAGAAAAGTTTTACATTAATTTGAAAAAGTTTACATTTTTGAATTCCAAAGTCATATTTTTGGGCTTTGTTGTCTTGGCCCAAGGAGTTGAACCTGATCCAGATAAAGTCAAAGCAATCCTTGATTAGCCCATTCCTACTTCTATACATGAGGTACGTAGCTTTTATGGTTTTGCTACTTTTTATAGGAGGTTCATTTGTAATTTCAGTACAATCATGGCCCCTATAACTGACTACATAAAAAAAGGAGAGTTTACTTGGACCAATGCTGCCTCTCAAGCATTTGAGCAAATTAAGAGCAAAATGACTGAGGCACCAGTTTTAAAACTTCCTGACTTTGACAAGGTCTTTGAAGTTAGTTATGATGCTTTCCACGTCAGTATTGGCGGAGTCTTAAATCAAGACGGTCATCCAGTTGCTTATTTCAGTGAGAAATTAAATGACTCCCGTAAGAAGTATACTGTTTATGATCTGGAATATTATGCAGTGGTTCAAGCTCTTCGTTATTGGGGTCATTATCTCATTGGAAAAGAGTTTGTCTTATACTCTGACCATGAAGCCTTGCAACACCTAAATTCTCAAAAGAATATGAGCGTCAATCGTGTCAAATGGTGTGCATACCTACAGGAGTTTACTTTTGTTCTGCTTCATAAATCTGGCATGGAAAATAAAATCGCAAATGCATTGAGTCGTCATACTCACATTCTTACGACAATTTCCGTCAATGTTCCTGGCTTTGAAGAAATACGCAGAAAATATGCAGCTGATCATGACCTTGGTCACATTTATACAGATCTTCTAAATGGTGAAATTTCAGAACATCCAAAGTTTTCTCTTCATGATGGATATCTCTTTCGAGGAATTCAGTTATGTCTGCCTACTACATCTATCCGTCAATTTATGATACGTGAGTTACATGGTGGCGGAAGCAGTGAACATTTTGGGCGTGATAAAACATTGGCTCTTGTAGAAGATCGTTTCTTTTGGCCACGCTTAAAAACAGTTGTTGCCCAAATTTGTGAATTATGCAGAGTATGCCAACTTGCAAAAGGTCACAAGAAGAATGCAAGTTTGTATCAACCCCTTCCTATTCCACATGCACCTTGGCAAGATTTGAACATAGACTTTGTCTTGGGCTTACCAAAAACAGCGAGAAAGGTAGATTCTGTATTTATTGTTGTGGATCGTTTTTAAAAAATGGCACATTTTATTCCTTGTTCTCACACAGCGGATGCCAAGAAGATTGCCATTCTTTTCTTTAAAGAAGTTGTTCATCTGCATAGCCTTCCCAAGACAATAGTATCTGACAGAGATACAAAGTTCATGAGTTTCTTCTGGAAGACTGTATAGCACATGATGCACACAAAGCTCCAATACTCAAGTGCCTATCATCCACAAACTGATGGCCAAACATAAGTTGTCAATCGTAGTTTGGGAACTCTTCTTCGATACTTTATTGGAGAACATGTTGCTTCATGGGATCTTATTTTACCTATGGCGGAGTTTGCCTATAATAATTCTGTCAACAGAACAACAGGGAGATCACCATTTGAAGTTATTACTAGTGTCAAGCCACGTCTTCCTATTGATTTAAGTCCATTACCAGTTGACTCTAGATCAAGTCTGGATGCTAAACAGTTTGTACAACATATGAAGGATGTTCATGATGAAGTTCGCTGATAAATTGCTACAAGTAATGAAGCATATAAAAGGCACACAGATTCTCGCAAATGCCATGTTGAATTTGCTGAAGGTGATATGGTAATGATTCGTTTGAAGCCCAAACGATTTCCTGCAGGTAAATACAAGAAGCTACATCCACGAAGTGCAGGTCCTTTCAAGATTCTGAAGAAAATAAGTTCCAATGCATATATTCTCGACCTTCCTGCAGACATGAATATCAGTTCCACCTTTAATGTTGAAGATTTGACATTTTATCACGGGCAGCACCATGATGAATCTTTTGAGGAACAAGCTCTTCGCCTCCCTCTCCATCAATTCCCTCCAGACGAAATTGAAGATATTTTTTATGATCAGATCATTTCAACCAAGAATAGAGGATTTCACAAGTTCCTTGTCAAGTGGAAAGGCAAACCGTTCTCTGAAGCTACCTGGATTACGGCTACAGATTTTCAAAGGATCAATCCAGATTTATAAGAGCAATACCAAGCTAGCAACTCGCCGGAGTCGAGTTTTTCTAAGCTGGGGAGAGCTGATGCAGGCCATACTAATGGGCCCCGTCTGAAAATCTATACCCGCAAGCCAAAACCCAGTAAATTAGAGTAGATTATATTATTAGTAGTTGTTTTAGTTGCTTTATTAATATTTGGCAAGTCCAGTCATGTTTGATTTAGGACTTCTTATTTGTTTAGAATTAATTGTTTCCCTTCTTAGATGATGTCTTAGTTATAAAAAAGGATGTAATTTCTTCATGAGATATAGACTTTAATATTGAATAAGGATTTTGAGTTGGTTCTCAGTTGAGAGAGTTTATTTGGTGAGGCACCTAGACATTCTATCCTTAAGCCTTTTGGCTTGGAGATTAGCTCGTTCGCTAATCTTCTTCCCCTGCGCTGCTCCAGCTGCCCATGAATATGGATGATAGGATACGGAGATCTGGAAGTAGTGGGTCCTATGGGACACCGAATGAGGAGATGCAATGTGGCATCTTGATAATTGTGACATATTAAGATGGCATAAAGATGCAGATTGGGTGCGACGATGTAGTTCAGAGAAGTGTTATGGCAAGAGTTTTGTTTATTAATTAAATCATTTATTGCTTAATATTTAATAGCTTTTAATAATGCTATTTTATTGATTGTGGATGTAAGTTATAATAGGGATTCATTCACCAGTTTTTACTGATGTTGGTTACCTCCTTCAGGTAATCGAGTTGCGGTTGGATCAGAAAATGGCAAAGATCAGCCCATAGTGTTTAGCATGCGTGGCTAAGGAGAGCGATACATCCATATTCAGTAGTTTAGGGAGATTTTAGTTTGGACATTTAATTATTATTTGATGGATTTTATTTTGGAATTTTAGACATTGAAAACTCTATTGGTTATTTTATATGAAAGAATTTATTTTAATAAATGATGCTTGTGCCTTATGTGCTTATTTGATTTATGTGTATGAATTATATGCCAATGTGTTATAACTCAGATTCCTACAAGGCCCCGGAATTTGGGTCGTGACAAGAAGAGGTATAGAGAAGAAGACCAGCTACCAACAGCATAGCAGCAACACTGCAGTACTGCACCAACAGCAAAGCAGCAACTGCACCTGCAAGTCTGCAACAGCAACAGAGCAACAACAGCACACAGCAGTACTTTACTTGCAATAACAGCAGCACTGCACAAGCAACAGCAGCAGGGCAGCAGCACTGCAATAGGCCAGCACCACTGCAGCAGGCAGCAACCCTCTCTCTTCTTTTCTCTCTCTCTCTTGCTGAAAGAGGAAACCCTTCCCATCACCTTTTCTGCCATCCATGCTCAAAAGCCTTCCCCTTTTCACCTTTATAATGCTCTGCCTCCCCCTCTCTTCATTTAAAGTAACTTAAAAAAAGAAACCCCCTTCATTTATTTTATTTTTTATTTTTCACTTGAGTCGAGTCTGAGTCACTTAGACTTGACTCGGTAAGTGCTGAGTCCAAGTCGACTCAGACTTGGCCTAGTTTTAAAACCATGCTTCAAGCAGCTAAATAACTTATGGCACTTTGGTGGCCCATGAGTGCGTAAACCTAAACATCTTTAAAATCAACCAAGAAATATTCGCACATAGACTTGAAAATACAAGTGTATTTGGCCCTCTATTGACAAAAATAATGTTAATTCTGTCGACAAGCTATATCCCACATGCAGGGCTGCACCCAGGAAATTCTCTTTGTGGGCGCTACATGTAAAAAAAATTTTGGGAGCGAGTGAAAATGTAGAAAAAATTTTATATTTTTCAAATTTTGTAAGGGGATTTTTCAAATTTGAAAGTGGTGGGTGGGGTCTGAAGCCCCTAGGGGCTTGTACCTGGGTCCGCCAGTGGCCACATGTATGTTGGAAGCGACCAGCCAACACAACAGCCTTCATTTTTTAGTGCCTTTTAATGTTAAGTAAGGTTGAAAGAAAATCTAGAACTGGTACAGGTAATTGGGACAAAGTTAGCTATCGCATCATTGGAAGCCATTTGTTATGGATTTCCTGCCATAAAAAAAGAATCTCTCTTCTTGTCTTTCTTAGACCAGATTTGAACTGGACCACTAAAATTTTTTGTCCCAACCAAAAGTTGCAACCAAGAATCCTTTTTCTTTTCCCATTCTTTTTCAAGAGAGATGTTCCGAACAGGAAAAAAAACGCTCAACTAACATAAAACAAATACCTCCAAACGAAACATTTTTACAGTTACAAAGCATGAAACAAGATAACCTCGAAACAATAAGAATTGCTTACAAACACAAGATTAGAAAAAAAAAACCATATAAGCATGTTGAAGATATCTCAAAACAGTAAACCTTAAAATTCTAGTACATTAAAAATATATTATCTGAACATAAGTAAGAATGAATAAAAACAGCTGAAAGTCCAGTGACATAAATGAGCAGATTGCCAAGAAAAATCCATTTCATTCATTACTCATACATAATGCCATGATGTCATTTAGAAAATGCAGCCACAAAACACATCATATACTAGTAAAGTGAAATGCAAACCTTCTTAAATTGTTGTTCCCAATAACGATTACAATAAGATGCACGCTCATGTTTGGTCAGCATATTAAGAGCAGATGGCATAGAATCAAAACCAGGAAGACCAACCTGATAAATGAGGATAACAAAGTAAGCAAGTCAACGGGATGAATAATAGCAAACTCACACTTGATAAACTAAAGAAAGCAACTGAAAAAAATGGTTTCAAGATTGATATCAAGCAAGATATTTGCAACAACCTTTTCTGCTAGAACACGAAGGGCAACTTCAGTTGACTCGCCAATTTTATCATACTTTCCCTTGTCTGGATTGTATTGTAAAGTGGATTCATTGCAAAGGGCTGAACACATTGCTATATGTAGAAGACAGGGAAATTGAGCAGGAAATTCAAGCTGCAAAACATACCAGCAACATAATGACAGCAATGTCATACTACAAACCCAATATTAACCACTTCTCAAGGGCTTGCAAAATGGATGCTTGGACAAAACTTTCTTATCTGTTTTCAAAATGTATCTACACTGAATGTGATGACAAAAATACCATCATAACAGATTAGGATATCCCAGATTTAAAGGCTAGAATGATTGCATGGTGTGAAATAAAGTGCTGAATTCCAACAGTGACCGTCAATCTGATGAGGGTCAAAGTTGGATGAGGTCCAATTCACAAAAACGTGAGACTGGTGAAGAGGTTTTTGTGAGAAGCTGGAGGGACTTGTGAGAGGGTTCGATAAGCTTCATGGACTGACAATCACAGCTGGATTGAATCACAATAGTTTTCTACCTTTAGATTTTTACAGTATAAAAATCATTATCTAGAATGACCTGACCAACCTAATTTTGTGGTTGTCTCTATCCCCATCCACTTATATTGGTTGTTCTCCTAAATAAGAGACACTGAAGCAGACCAAATTTTTAGGTTGAGTGATCAAATGACTGTTTTAGATGCTTTGATTAGTGTTGAAAATTCATATCAAAGATACTCTCTCTCTCTCTCTCTCTCTCTCTCTCTCTCTCTCTCTCTCTCTCTCTCTCTCATATTTCCTTCATTTTAATAAAAGAAGCTTTATGGACAACATCCGGTCTGTATCAGCTGACATGAAGCATATTAGCTGATATTTTAAACCATTCTACTATCAAGACATAATTATAATTACTAAAAATAAGGATAAAGAAAAAAAGGGAAATAAAGAAAGAATAGTGAAATAATAGGAGGAAATAATTGAAATCTACAACGAGGAGCTTCAGGCCTTCTAGCATGCAACTTGGGCCTCGATGGAACTGGATTTGGGCCAGGTGCCTATCCCTGGTCCATGGGCCTTGGTAGAGCTCAGATTTGGACCTGCAGCATACTCTTTCCTTGGGAAAATGATTCTAGAAAGTAAAAAATCATCACAGAACCTTTTTGTCCAACTTATCAGTATGCTACAAGCCACTTTATAGGATGTCAATGGCAGTCTCAAGAAGCTGGCTCAGATTCTGGGAAACTTTTTTATGGGAAGGAAATTCTCAAATAAACCGTCTTAGCCGCTCTGGGTCATCAGAAACATGGAGGCATCGTCTGGTGTGCTGTGGCCGCCTTGTTGGCGGGATGGTGGGGGTTTAGGCTGAGAAATTAGACCTTAAAGGTTGGTCTTCCTTAGCAAAATGGTGGACATATGAAGAAGAGAAAGAGGAATTGTGGAGAAGGGTGCTAGTGTCTAAGTACACGGAGGATGTATGGGCTAGGTGCCAAAAGGAGTTCCTAAGCATAAGTTGTCTACTTTTTGGTATGTTATTTCTAGTTTTGGGAACCACTCAAATGTCGGGGAGAAGTCTTTGTTAAAAGTTTAGGTTTTTGTGAGGTGGGGGAAACTATCCATTTTGGTATGATGATTGGGTAGGTGTTGGTCTTTTATGCCTTTTGTTTCCTACACTTTTTAGGGTTGTGTCAAAGAGGCCTTAGTTAAATAGTGTTTTGTAAGGGATGGAAATGTGGTATCTTGAAATATTATTTTTGGAAGGGCCCTTCGTCAGTCGGAGGTGTAGGTTAATGAGTCTTTCTCCAATCTTCTTTCTAACATTTTCTCATGTAGGGATGAAGCCAACTTGTATATTTGGAAGCCTCTTTCTAAGGGTTTGTTCTCCTCAAAGTCATTTTATAAGAAGATTGATCCTTTTAGTACAGCACCATCTCCTCGTTCAATGTTGTGGACGGGGCTTGTCCAACCTGGAGTGAAGGCTTTTTGTTGGTTGGTAGTCGCAGGCAAAATATCGACAATAGATGTTTTGAAAAAAAGGGAGCTGGTGACAGGTACTATTTATGATATGTGTTGCCATTGTGGAAGGGAGATGAAGTCAATAGATCACTTGTTCACTCATTGTTGTGTCGCTTCATCTATTTGGGGTTTTTCCTCAAACAATGTGAAGTGAGTTGGTGTTTTCCAGGTCATGGGTCAAAATTAAAGCTACTACGTAGCATAGCGGCCGCTATATTGGCCGCAGTAATAAGGGCCACTATGCAATTTAAGTGTTAACACACTACGTAGCAGCTGGGTTTTGATGACATCAAAGGGTCCTTTTTCTCTCTTTTTTACTTCTCTTCTTTCATTTGTACCACAATTCTTCAACGAGTTGGGTCCCTAATAGCACTTTCTTCCAATCTAAAGCTAGAAGACACCCAAGATATATATATATATAAGTTACTATTGAAAAAAAAATACATATTCTTCAATATTCTGGATATTCTACAATTTTTTTGGAGTTTTTAGAATTCTTTCGAACCACACCGCTACCCGCTACATAGCATTTCAGCAGCCGGCTACCACACTAACCGCTACCACTATTTTGAGCCTTGTTCTAAGTTCGTGATTGATGGTGCTTAAGGGTTGGAGTACCCCGATTGTTGAATGGAATGATTTTATGGAGGATTGATATAGCCTCAGATCTCCGATCAAATGTAGAAAATCTCCCGAAGGATTGTTCGAATCCAATGAATGGATTCAGCCACTATGGCACCCTCACAAGAGGAGAAAACACCATAATAGGGATAAATATCAAAAGAGAACTTTAATTGATCGAAAAATAAGCATTCATTACAATGAGGCTTAAAATCCTTATATAGAGAAGTCGGCTTAATCCCTATGAAACAAAATTTACTAATATTGGAATAATACTAACTAAAATAAGAAACTTACTAATATTAACCCTAATTAAATTAAAATACTTAATAATATCCCTAATTAAATAGAAGTCATGTTGGCCCTATGGATTGGGCCCAATGGGCAGGCCGACCAATGGTCTGGCCTGCATCAAGGATTACTGATTCTTTAATTCTTTGGTCAAGCTGGAAAAAGAGGATTAATAGAATCTTCCACGGGAAAGAAAAATCTTTGGATGATCTAACTTCAACTGTGCTATTTCGGATTGCTAAATGGGTTATGCTACAATTAGAAAAGAATTTTCGTAAAGTAAGATAGATAACATTATGCAAAATTAGGGAGCTTGTTGGAAGACAGATGCTTCAAAGAAAAAAAGGATAGTATATTAGATTCCTCCACCATGCGAACTCTTAAAATTCAATGTTGATGGAGCAGCAAAGGGAAAACCAGGTTAGGATGGCATTGGAGGTGTTCTAAGAAGCAATAAGAGGGAAGTTTTGTTTATGTTCACTAAACATGTAAGGATTAAAGACTTTAATGAAGCGGAAGTTTAGGCTATTAAGTATATTATTTGCCACAAAACACATAGGCAATTTGGTTGCAATGGTTAGCAACTCTTGACATTATATAAGAATTACCACAGGTCCCGAGTTCGAATCCACATTGCTACATCCTTGGTATTATGTTGTGGGCGGAGGGTAGAAAGCCCCATGTCACTCTATAACAAGCACGTGCTTCGAGTCCAGACAATGTCCTACCCGAGGAGGGCGTTAAGTATATTGTTTCCCATAACTCTAACACCTAGGCATTTTGGTTGCAATGGTTAGCAACTTGACAAACGGGCAATCTTGGAAGCTCTTCGTATTTTTCATACCTCTTTTCATCATTATCTTATTGTAGAAAGCGGTTCTGCTAAAGCTATTTCTGAGGTCAAATCATTGAAAGGGCCATAGAAAATGCAATTTCCCTTCAATGAAATTAGTCATCTGAAATCAGACTTGCAAGTTACATTTCAACACAATAGTAGATTTGCAAACAGGATGGCAAACTGTTTAACACTTGAGCTAAGCAAGGGATAGATAGATCTTGTAATTTAAGTGCCCATATTATGTAGTGTGTGGCTACCAGTTCCACCATGGATAGCGTTTTTTGTCTTCTTAAGCTGAGTTGTACTTCTTTCTTCAATAAAGTTTTCTATTACTGATAAAGAAAAAATGATATGCATCATCAAAATAGAGTCCTTGAGGAATTGAACAGTAGTTGCTGTAACCAAGCCCAGCACTGCCAGCAAAAACAGTGAAAAGCCAATATAGCCAAGTGCATCATTTCAGAACTCAGCTAAAACAGTGAAAACCAATAGAATTCAGAACTCATTGGAAAACTTCAAGTACAAAACCTGAAGTAAACTTGCATTTTTTACGCTCTTAAACACTAAGACTTGCCCCTTTGGTATCATACAGTAAGGACCATATATTAATGGAACATATTCTTAGTACAATTATATAATCACACTAGAAATAAGTAAAACGTACAGCTTCTGTTCCTTAATGTTTAAAAGACAAAAAAATGACATAGCAAATGTTCAATGGCTTCTTTGGCAGGGGATTAATACTGACTAGTGAACCACAAACCTTAACCATGCATCATCTTTTCCAGTAACTTAACTGGCTTAAAC
The DNA here is from genome assembly GCA_037013555.1 of Sextonia rubra. Taxonomy (NCBI): domain Eukaryota; kingdom Viridiplantae; phylum Streptophyta; class Magnoliopsida; order Laurales; family Lauraceae; genus Sextonia; species Sextonia rubra. Next base: position 38,364,204 of record JASUAD010000018.1, read on the forward strand.
CAAGAATAAGCCAAAATGCATGTCCATATTTTTGAAATAAATGTCCCAAAATGCATTGGAAAAATGTACTCATGATCATAAATATAAATATCGGCACTCTACGAAGCGTAGCAACCGATATACCACCCGTAGCTCCAATGGGTGCTACGATTTGTATGAAAAATCAGCGCTCACAACTATAGCGGCCCGTAGCAACCGCTACACCGTTACAGTTTGTAGTGGCCACTACGTATCAGGTCGGGTTACCACTCGACTTTTCTCTCACTTTTTCATCTTTACTCCTTGTCTTCTCCACTTTTCACTGCTCCAAACCCCTTTCCTTGCCTCCATTTTTCAAATCCTCTCAAAAAACCACTTCATAAACAAAAACATCAAAACACCAAGGTGGTATTCAAGATTCAAGCATCAAACTCAAAAAAGGTGAGTTTTGGGGCTTATTTTTTTTCAACTTTGAATTTATTTCTCTCTTTTCTTCCATGAATCACTTGAAAATGACTAGTTGTTCTTAGATCCATGTTCCCCTCTGATCAAGCCCCTCTTTTTTATCACTTTCTTAATTTTTTTATTTTAAATTTTATTTTCGGATTATTTTATTATTTGAAAAAAGAACTCTATTTTATTTATGAAAAATCAATAAAATGAGTTGAAAATGATTCCTAAATGTTAGATTTATATTTCCAATATATCAATCCCACATATTTTTGTGTTCTTCTAATTTTTTCATATTTTTTATTTTCGGATATTTGAATTTTTTAAAAAAATATTTTTTTTCTAAAAATAAACTCAATCAAATGGGTTGAAAATGGTCCCTAAATGTTAGATCTATATTTCCCATAAATCAATTCCACATTTTTTTTTTGTTCTTCTAATTTTTTTCATATTTTTTATTTTTGGACTTTTGTATTTTTTTCTTAAATATTTTTTTTATAAAAGTAAACTCAATCAAATGGGTTGAAAATGATCCCTAAATGTTACACTTATGTTTCCTATAGATCAATCCCACATGTCTTTGTGTTCTTCTAATTTTTTCATATTTTTATTTTCAAATTTTTATATTTTTTAAATATTTTTTATAGAAGTAAACTCAATCAAATCGGTTAAAAATGGCCCCTAAACGTTAAATCTATGTTTCCCATAGATCAATCCCACATATTTTTGTGTTTCTCTATTTTTTTCATATTTTTTATTTTTGAATTTTTGTATTTTTTAAAAAAATATTTTTTTATATAATAAAACTCAATCAAATGGGTTGAAAATGATCCCTAAATGTTAGATCTATGTTTTCCATAAATCAATCCCACATATTTTTGGGCTCTTCTAATTTTTTTACATTTTTTATTTTCGGATTTTTGAATTTTTTAAAAAAAATATTTTTTTATAAAAGTAAACTCAATCAAATGGGTTGAAAATGATCCCTAAATGTTAGATTTATGTTTCCCATAGATCAATCCCACATATTTTTGTGTTCTTCTAATTTTTTCATATTTTTTATTTTTGGATTCTTGTATTTTTTTAAAAAAATATTTTTTTATTAAAGTAAACTCAATCAAATGGGTTGAAAATCGTCTCTAAATGTTAAATCTATGTTTCCCATAGATCAATCCCACCCACGTAGTTGCGTGTTCTTCTAATTTTTTTATTTTTTTAAAGTTTATTTAAATTTTTACATATTACTTTTGAATATTTTTTAGGTATTGTGACGTGAAAAAATGCCGTATAAGATAAATCTTGCATAGAGTTATGTGAGGCAATTGAAAACAATCGGTTGAAGATTAAGTGCAAGTTTTGTCACAAAGTGACCAATGGCGGCATTACAAGATTCATGCAACATTTGGCCCATGTGAAAGGCAATGTTGCAGGGTATCCTAAAGTGCCAAAAGAAGTTAGGAAGCAAATGAGAAATTTATTGAATCAAATAAAACAGAAAAAAGTACAAATTAAAGAGAAGACACAGCAGGATGCTAATGCAGCACGCTATAATGTATTTGAGGATGAAAGTCTTGGTGCTGCTTCTGGTGATGAGGTTGAAGACCCATAAATGATGGCTGCACGCTAAGAGTCCCTTATGTTGTGCCAAAAAAAAGCAGAGCGTCAAGCATATAGTCAACGTACAAACTATGATACAGGTGGCTCATCTGGTGCAATAAGTAAGGGCAAAGGCATTGCGGGAAAAATGCATAGAGCATTTAGCACCCGACAACGGAATGATGCTACAGGGAATATTTCTACTCGGATGGCTACACCTATACAAACTAGAAGAAGGGTTGGTTTTGTTGATCGTCTAGCACATTGATCGGAGGCAGCTAAGCAACCAAAAATCTCTAATATTGACATGGATGTTATGAAGATTGCAAGAAATAGATTAGCAAAAGCTACAGCAAAATGGCCAATTCATAAGAATATAACCCCTACCGCAATTGATTCTCCTTATTTTCAAACAGTTCTTGATATTGCAGCTCAAGCTGGGTGGGGTATTACGTCGCCGTCCGTGGATGATGTGGGCACCAAGTACCTTGGTGTATAATGTCACTGGGACCGCCTTTGTGAAGTCCATTGATGCATCTGAAGAGAAACGGACAGCAGATTATATTTATAGGCTTATGGATAAAGTTGTAGAAAATGTCAGAGAAAAGAACATTGTCCAAATTGTGACAGACAATGGAGCCAATTTTAAGAAGGCCGGTAAACTGTTAATGGAAAAAATGACTCATTTATTTTGGAGCCCATGTGCAGCACATTGACCTTAGAATGGAAGATATTGGAAAGAAGAAGCATGCGGCCGCTGTGATCAAGGCATGTAGAGGCATTACAAGGTTCATATATGACCATTCATGGCTCTTAAGCTTGATGAAGAGATTCACAAAAAATCATGCCTTAGGGGTCGTTTGTTTTTTTCATTTACACATGTAAACATTACACATGTGAAATGATTACATACATTTTATGTTTTTTTTCAAACTTTACACATGCGGTGTGTAAATCAGGTATGATTTTAGTGTATAAATGTAATGTAAAAGGGAGTACTCATTTTCACACCTCAACAGGTGTGAAAGATTTACACAGCCTCTTTGAAATGGCGGAGCTACAATAAATCACGCCCAGGACGGTTTTTTTTTTTTTTAATTTTGTGGGACCCCCAATCATGATCTGAACTGTTGCCGTTGGATCATCATAGATTTTGAGATATTTACGAAAACATTCTGGCCGTTAATCTTTATTTCTAGAACTTTTTGGGCCCCATTTGCACGATCCAAACCGTTCATCTCATTCAAAAGGCCATTTCCAGATAGAATGTCAAATTTCAGCTGCTAATTCAAAATATATCTTGAGATATCTTCAAAAAACATATCAACCGTTCGATGCATTCAATATAGTTAAACAGGCAGTCTGTTTTTTTTTTCAAATTTGCGGATAATCTGAGCCTCAAAGGAGAGATCTGAATCGTTGAAACTCTTTATTAGGCCAAACATGGTTAGTGTACTAAATTTCAACCGTTGATCATTTATGGATTGTGAGATTTTTACAAAAAATACAAAACCATTTTCACATTTGAAGAGCTGTGAAAATAACAAACAAAAATTATGTTTCACATGTGAGTCATTTACGTATGTAAATCATTTTCATATCACATGTGAAAAAAACAAATGACCCCTTAGTGCGTCCGACATCTACTAGATTTGCTATCCATTTCATTGCTATGGAAAGCCTAGTATGATGGAGAATGGAGCTAAATTCAAATGTTTGCATCAGAAGAATAGCTTTGTTCAAAATAGGGCAAAGCAACAAGTGGTCCGGAGTTCGATATCCCAATTTTAATGAGGGATAATAAATTTTGGGCCAAAGTAGAGAACATATTAAAGGTATATGAACCTTTAGTGAAAGTATTGCAGATTGTAGGTGGTGATAAAAAGCCGACAATGGGGTACATTTATGAAGCAATTGATCGGGCAAAGCAAGCCATTATAGAAAATCGCCGATATCATGATGAATACATAAGACTTATTGATGCCTGATGAAACGAACAGCTGCACCATCCATTGCATGCTGCAGGTAGTTAACAATTTAACATAATTTTTTAAATGCTTGCTTTTTTATTTTTTTTTTTTTTACTCATTAACAATTTAACTCATTGTATGTTCTATTTTTCTCAATATAGGTTATTTTTTAAATCCTGAATTTTACTATTACAATGCCCCACACCACACTGAAGCAATAAAAACGAAATTGGGAGTAGGATTAAAGACAATGTTAAAAAGAATTTTGAATGAAGATGATTACATCGAAACTATACAAGAGGTGAGGTAGCTAAGAAATTTGTTTAATCTTTTAAATATATTCAAGATAATCGTATTGATATGGTGTACTTATTTAATTCTAATTTTTTGCATTGTAGATTTCTACTTATACACATAAAAGAGGGACTTTCGCTGACCCTCTTGTACAGTGCGCAATTGAAATATGTCCACCTGGTAGTTATACACAACTGACAACACAAAGAAAAGGGACTTTCTACGATTTAAAGATGTCTTTTTTTTTCTTTTTTTCTTTTTTTTTTGGTATTCCAGCCGATTGGTGGGAGAGTTTTAGAGAGAGTACTCCACATCTAAAGAGAGTAGCCATTCGCATCCTTAGTCAAACAACAACATCATTAAATTATGAAAGGAATTGGAGCACTTTCTCCATGATCCATATGAAGCGCAGGAATCAGGTAACCATGAGAAAACTCAACAAATTGGTATACTGCCATTACAAACTCAAGTTGAAAAATAGAAATAAAGAGAGAAAGGCAAGGGATGATCCTACTTATTGTCCAATTAATTTGGATTACATATTCAGAGATGATGATCCCTTTCTTCCATAGATAGTCGAGACTGAGGATCCATTGCTAGATTCAGATCCGGGCTTTCAACAAGAAGTACAACATTTAATTGCTGAAGATGTACAAATGTCAGGAGGACAGCCACCTCAGGGAGAAGGAAATAGTGCAAGTACAAGTGCAACATCTAAAGGGAAGGAACCAGCTCATACTATGTCATCTTCTAACAACAGTAGTTCCACCGTTGCCTTTTCCAGTAGCCATGGTGGAGGAGGTGGAGGAGACAGCGGGACAGGTGGTACTACTGAGTTCTATCAATATGATGATGAAGAAAATGTCGTTCCTATTGAGACCATAGAAGAGTTTCCCCAACAATTAAGAATGGATCTGAAACGTGCTTACCAAAGGCGACGGAGAGTATCACTACCCACACAAATAGATGAGCAAGGGAATATGGGTGGAAGTGGAAATGTAAGAGGGGAACAAACAGCATCTTGGAACCCTATTTACAATGTTCCACTTCCACATTCAGACTACAGGCCGTATCCTCATGAACCATCACAATATTGTCAGTATGGTCATGTGCAACAAGAAGAAGAACAATCTTCTCAGGGTCTTACTCATATGGTGACTATAATGATAGTCAACCTCAATATAAATATCCACCTCCTCCAAGCTCCTTTGATTTCTTCTTTGCATTCCAAGATCTCAATGCCCACCAATACTAAATTCAATTTGGTGGGAATATGCAAAATCGAAGTGGCACAACAAATGATGATGGAGATGATGAGACTAACAACAATGTGATTCTTGAAAGACATTCCCTTTGGTATTAGAGCCAATCAGCAAGGTATTCCTCCATCTCTTTAAGTAGATTAGTAGATTGTTTTTCTATGATGTTTAAATATAGTTTATCTTTCATTCTTGAATCAAGCTTGATGATATTTGTTAATAACATTTTTTTATAAGCCTCAAGTTAGTATTTAAGTTGACATAACTAAACAATATGAATCCATATGAAAAACATTGATCATTCATACTCTTTCTATTGATACACAGCAATACAAAACCTCATGCAATGAGGGGACCGCTACATAACCATATACTAGTTACTTGCAAAACAAACATATATTCCATCATATTAAATATTCTGGATTTTCTGGAATTTTTTTGGATTTTTATGAAGACTTTTTCAAATCGCACCACTACGTGGCTACGTAGTGCCACTACCGCTACATAGCGCCCGCTACATAGCATTTTTGCGGTGGGCCGCTACACTTGCCATAACCACTATTTTCATCCTTGCTCATGATACCAAAAAACTAATGGAACAACCCAAGCATTAAAAAATATGGGGACATTCAGATAATATCCTTTTTCCTAAGTCGAGAATATAAATAGTTACATACCTGCATTCTCTCAGCGTCAAAGATTATTCCTTCTGGTGAGTAGGTTGTTCCACTGACAGTATACTCAGAGGTGACAGGGCCATGGTGAAGAGAACGAACCACACAAATCTGGAGACAGTTTGTAGAGGAATTTATTCTAAGTAGTAGCAGGGTCAGAAACTTTGAAGCAGTAACAGGAAGCATAGCATGCATCAAAATACAGTGCCTAGAAGTTCATATCCAAGAAGAAAATCCCCATTATCAGGTATAGAGATAGTTGTAAATATAATTTTAAAGAAAAAAAAACATATTAAAGAAGGTTGCACAAATGAAACACTAATGCAATGCCTGTGAGCCAATGTAGCTAGGCCCATGGCCCCCATGTAAGGCCCAAAGAGGTGGGATTTTTGTTTGTCTGTTTATTTCCTTTATGAGTTATCAATGGGATTATTTTCCCAGTTTCATCAGGAGTCTGACTTTAGGGATCATTTCCGATATATATGAGCATTGTAGATCCTTGGAATCAATTTTGGATATTAATAAAAAATTTCCTTCATTGATTGTGTTTTCCTTTTGAGGTTCTCATGGAGAACAGAGACCTCTTTTCCATGCTTGGGCACTTTGCAAAGTTTTGATCCACATCCCTTTGGGGTTTACATGACTACATCTATAATGCTCAGATACAGCATTCTCATGTTTCTCCAAGAGTGTTGATTTTTTTGCTGTGGCAAGGCTGGATAGAGTTCTTAATATGGGTCTACTTAGAAAAAGACATATTACCATTTTTAATGGTTGCCGATGTGTTTGAGCCCTGAGGGATGAGGAGATAGCTAGTAATTTGTTGATTCATTCAAGGTTTAATAACCCAGACTCGGGACCCAACTCGCCCAGGGCCGAGTCCGAGTCGACTCGGCCGACTCGGGTAAGTCCCTATTCAATGCAGTTTAAAAGAAAAAAAAAAAAAAAAAGCAGCGGCAGTGGCAGCTACAGGGCACTGCTTAGGGAGTGGAGTAACAGGACAGACAAGAAGAAAAACAAGAGTAGCCTTGCAGGCAGCAGCAGCAGCAGCAGCAGTAGACTTCAGGAAGCAGCAACAGTAGACTGCAGGCAGCAGCAGCAGTAGACTGCACAGCACAGCAGGCAGTGACTTGCAGGAAGGCTGGGCACTGGCAGCAGCATTGACAGGCACTAGGCAGCAGAGTTTGCAGCAGGCAGCAAGTCAACAGGTCAGATTACTTTTCTTTTTTTTTTAACGATGCCCTCTCTCCCTCTCTTGCTTCAAATAGCTGTCTATTTAGGTTTCTTTTTCTTTTTTTCTGTTTTCCTCCCGTCCTCCCTTTTTTTTTCTTTTTTTTTTTCCTCCCTCAATGATGCGAGACTTGGCCAGTTTTTTTTTTTTTTTAATTCTCTCTTTTGTATGCAAGAAGAAGAAGCTGCTGCTACAGCTGTTCTACAAAGTTCAGACCATCTTTCTTCCAGTTGTACCATGTTTTGAAAGGTAGTTTCTAGTTTCTCCCTCTCCCGTAGGAAACAGCTGCCTAACTTTCTTTTTATTTTCTTTTTCTTTTTCTTCCTCCCTCCCTTTTTTTCTTTTTTTTTTTTTTTCAATGATGCATGACTCAGCCGAGTCCCCATGCGACTCGGCCGAGTCACATCAGTCTGATAGCGAGTCAACGTGACCCGAATTGGTATGTGCCGAGTCCGATCAGACTCAACCGAGTCGAGTGTCGACTCAGACTCGGCCGATTTTTTAAACCATGAATTCATTGTTCATATGCGCATAAAGTTTGTGTTGCTATTATTAGTATGTTTGATATGAGCTGGGTTATGCCTTACACCATTAAAGATTTGTTTGAGCAATGGAAATCTAGAAGATAGCTAATTCGTTCAAAAGTTTCGTAGCGGGTTTCACTTTATGCTATTTTGTGGAAAACTTGGCCAGAAATGAATAATAGAATTTTTAACAGTAAAAGTAAATCAATAGATTATTCTGTCCGGTGTTTGGTCTGTCTTGAAATGGGCAAGTAATGCACCTTAATTTCTTTGGGTTCATTTGGAAGACCTTCATCAATCATGGGTGGCATGTTTTGAAGGGGGAAGGGATATTAAAATGGTGGATAAAATCAGTTGGCTTTCTCCTCTAGAAGGTATCTTAAAGCTGAACTTTTTTGGTAGTTATGTTAATCAAATTTGCATGGAAGCAATTGGAGGTGTTATTTGTGATTGGTCAAGTCAGGTTGCAAAGAATTTTTCAGGTCCAGTTAATTCTTTGGATGCTAATGGTGTTCTATTTTATATTTTATAGGTAGGTTGTAGGGAATTGTGGAAGTTGGCCAGTTATAATGCTATCATTGAAGAAGATTCTTTTTCTAAATCCAGTGGGGATCAGGAAAATCTTCCTTTCCTTGAAGATTGGCAAATTGGGTGGAGGAAGTGCAAAATATTTCTTCTCAATTGCGTCTTACTTTTAATCATGTCTTCCACCATGGTGGATGGTCTTGCTAGGGAAAGATTTCTTAAGTTACACATTTCTTTTGATCTTTAATTTGGTCATTTGACTTCTTTCTTTTGTTTTCGTTGGTTGTTTTCCTCTATTTGTTTTGTTCCTCTTTTCAATAAAATTTATTATTACAAAAAAGAAAAAAAAAACGCCCAAATACGACATGAATATGATAAGACATACCATGGATATGGTGAGGGCATGGATATTACACCTGAAAGTGAAATCTCGGATACGATACAATACAATGCATTGCCTACTTTGGAGTATCCGGGTACCATAGATTTGCATCAATTTTGGTACCATAGCTACGATCATGCAACTTGAGGACGACAATGAATTTGTGAGTTGATCTTCCTCTTCCTCCATCCTTCCTGCTATCGTTTTCAAGATTTTCTTCAATTTTAGACACTCCATAGACGCCCCTAAATCCATCCCTCAAAACCCCCATCAAACCCATCAATTCTTGATTTCAAACAACTCCAACCAATACCATCACAAATCCCAAGTTTCCTGATGAATATCTCTTAAATTTGAAAGTAAAATTTTTTCATAACCGAGGCCTCAAACCTAATTCCAAATTTTGCTCTCTTTTTTATCAATTTAAGCAAATTGTTGCAGTCTCCATGCAGTAGCCAAAATAAACCCTAAAACTTTTTAAAAACCTTGCAAATTCAACCCAAAGTCATCCTAATCCTTTCTCCGTACAAATTACTTATGGCTCGTTCAGTAACTTCACTAGTAAAGTGAAGTCAGGTGAAGGGTCAAATTAAAAGACAAGAGAAGAGGGGTCAAATCAAAAGATGATGGCTTTTTATCATTTAGTGAAATGAGAATGTAGCTTTTTGACCTGAAAAAAAGATAAAGCTTTTTGTCATTTAGTGACGTGAGAAACTTTTTCACTTTTATTGGTAAAAAATAGAGGTTTTTTTAAATATGGTACTTTTTTATCCAACTCCTTTTCTTTTATTGTTTCTTGAAATGAACCTTCACCTTAATTTACTAGTAAAGTGAATTTACCAAACAGGCCCTTAGGCTTTTCCATCAAATCTACACCCATTAGAACCCAAAGCACTCCCCAGAACAAGCCCCAATTTTCTAACATAAAATTTTCCAAATTTAAACTACTCAAAGAAAACCCCAATTAACGCTTCCCCACTCCCCCACAAAGTATTCTTAGACCCTAATTAACCCTAACCCTTATTACCTGCAAATCTAGTCCGGAAGTGCACCAAACCAGCTGTTAGACTACAAAAATCATCCAAAAAGCGCCTATTCCTTTCCGTTGCAACTTCCTAACACCCCTCACTCTGACCCAAACATTTTTAAGTTCGATTGGGTCACTTCTTTTTGGAAAAGAAAAAAGAAACAAGAAGAGGAAGATTATGTTGATGACAATGAGATGCCTCCAAAGAAACAAGTGAAGAAGATCGTGTTGACCCCAGAACATATGAAAAAAGAAACAAGAAGAGGAAGATTATGTTGATGACAATAAGATGCCCCCAAAGAAAAAAGTGAAGAAGATCATGTTGACCCCAGAACATATGACTGACTTGATAGGGTATGTAGCATTTTTCAGAACTCGGGTGCAACCAAGTGATAGGCTTTCAGCAGCTTGATATGTATACTTTTTATGTGCGTAGAACCAAGGAAGTCAGCCTGCCAATAGTAGGCAAAACATCCATAGATGATTTAGTCTATTATCTCTTTTCAGAGGGATGTGCAAACAACTCCCCATTGGAGTATTTCACGTGATGTATATGGTAGTTTTAGGAATGCCATTGATGAATGTTCTTGCGCTATAAAGAAGCATGTACATAGAATTCTCAAAAAGGGAATATCAAACTTAATAAATTATAAAAAACACATAGTTAATAATGGAAACATATCACAATGATTGATTTTTTATAGCATCAATTGTCAAGAGTTTCATGTGGCATCATGGCCATCCTCTCTGGAGGCTTTCAGTTTAGGATCTTTCCATTGGGTCTATCCATGGGTAATGGAAGAATGTAGCAACGTAGCATCATCATCTCCCCCAATCAAAGACGATGCTGCCATGGTGGAATCATCCAACGGTAGCTGTAAGCTTAGTTTCAATGGTGGTGTGGCAACCCAAGTCCAGTGGTGGGGGTGGTGGCATGATCAACGATTGCTCCAGATGGCTTATCATCACTTTCTCTGGCTTGGTCGGCATTTAGGCCGTCAATGCAGCCGAGATGTTGCACTTGCATGTATGCACTACAAGCAAGAATACTAACTTTTGATTCATCACATTATAGTAGAAGGTTATTCCTCCAGTACGATCCATTTGTCTAAGGGAATACTGATGCAGTATTGACCTCATGGCCACACGTATAGGGCCACATTAGATTTAGGATTTTTATTTAGTAATTATACGTCATTAGATTGCTAATTTTATTTAATGAGTTGTAATTAGGATTTAGTTTCCTAGTTTAATTAGATTTCTTAGGCTCTAAGTTAAGTTATCTTTTCTTATTTATATGACCTGTCGAGAAGAATTTCTCAGACTTTGATTGATTAATAGATTTGCGGATTTTATCCTAGAGGCGCATCCTCATGTGCGAAGTCTTCTCAAAGATTCAAAATGTCCTCGGACACATGTTTAGGCACCACTACGCAAGCCATAACCCTAGGGCCTGCATCAAACACCCTCCCCCTTGGCAATCAGTAGACATTGTAAAAGCAAGAGATTTGACTCAATTGGTGCAAGCATCTTTCACCCATATCAATTGCAGCACAAAAAGTGATGCAGACCTTTTGGCCACACAAGGATTGACATGTCAATATATGGTTTTGCAAATCAAATTCCAATTCTACAGTTCATTAGTAAATTTTGTTCTGTAGGGACATAAGCCCCAGTTGTTTGTGGGTTGGCAAGATGCACTTGCATAGTATAGCTATCTTATACTGGAAAGCTTATTTCACCATTTGAAAAAAAAAAGAGTGTTCGTTTCAATGAATGCCACTTGCACATATTCCAAATTAAAGGAAGATGCGATTGCTCTAGAGAAAGTGTGGGTTTTCTAAAAACTGCCCACCTAGCCAGGTTTTTTATTTTTTGAAGAATCTTCTGTAATTTTCAAAAAACCCAGTGTTTTCACGTTTCTCAAAACAGTCCCTCGCAGAACATCACTGTTTTGGGGGGCCCATTCGAGCCAATATCCACTTAGAAGTCAGTCCGTGTCCTGCAGGCTTGATCACGAGCTTTTAAAAATTTGAAGACTCAATTCTCTATCCGATTTTCTTGATCATAATCAATGGATATGAGCTAACAATAAGTGATAAATTAAGAAAGACTCATTTGAGATGGTTTGGACATGTTCAACGTAGGCCAACAATAGCACCGGTGTGGAAAAATTTTTCTATGAAGTGGATGGCCACTCCAGGAAAAGGGGTAAGCAGAAGAGGAAATGGATGAAAGTAGAGGATTTGGCTTAGGCTATATTGGAATGGCAAAACAGAATTCATGTAGTGGACCCAATATAGTTGGGACAACTGACAAGGCTTTGATGATAATGAAGATGATGAATCAATGAATGCAGGCTGATCCGCATCACTACAGCTATGATTTTATTGATAGAATACTTGATCATTGCTTCTCCGAATCTACATAATCCTTCTATAAAAGCAAAAGAGTAGGCCATAACTAAGAATTTTTAATTATCTCCTAGAGTTCTAAGTGAACACAACACTTTGTTTAACTTCCAACAGTGCTATAGTTCAGTGCACTTGGTGTCTTTACTTATGAAACAACTCAAGGGAATGAAACACTCATTTCGATCGATACATTCCACTTCTGCCACTTCCTAATCTTTTGGTGCGCCAATGGATGGAAAGAGATAGCTCATTCAGAAATGAGTATAAGCCGCAAAGGTAAATTCAATACTTCAATTCTACCAAGGGATAACCCAATCCACAACCAGTTAACGCATGCAAAATCAAAGCATATAATATGATGCCTACCGCCATTTGGATATTATCTCCTCAAGCCCAACAAAGCAAATACATGATCAGATCTCGATCATATGTATAGTCACATATATCATAAACATGAGGATGTGAGAGATTAGCCCCACCAGGAGACTGAATGCCTGAATCATTTAAAGCTTGCATTGTTTAACAGTTTTGAACAAACACAAATGGATTTTGATATAAAAGCTAAAGAATCGACATCTGTGCAGAGATCAGTCTCCTTTGTCCTACTCCTAACAGATTGGATCAATTCACAACAACAACAATATCAATAATAATAATAATAAAACTATATCTTAGACACGAAGATTTCTTAAACCAGAATCATAAACACCTTAAAATAACTAATGGACAATCAGGAGAAAAAGTCCTAAAACAACATAATTAAATAATTGGATAAAGAGCCAGAGAGATTTCATTCAGAATTTAGGAACAGGTAGTCTCGCATCTTAGGTTTAACTGGATGCAGGCCCCACCTGTGGGACAACTTGAACAATTTCCAGAGTGTGGAAAACTATCCAGATTTTGCTCTTTTTCAAATGTGTTGCTAGGTGAAAAATGTGTTGCTAGGTGAAAAATGTGTTGCTAGGTTGAGCCTCTGTCATATTTTAGATCCTTTATATTTCAGACATTTTTTTCTTTTCAATAATCATTTCAGTTAATTCCCAAAAGAAATAATAGTAAAGCAATATATGAAGCAAATTCATGAAATGTGGGGTAAGGCTGTTAATATCTGTTTTACATAAATCATCATCATCATAATCAAAGTCTTATCCCAACCATGTTGGGGTCAGCTACATGAATCCTATTTCTCCATTCCGTTCTATTTTGAGCCAAATCCTTAGATAAGTTGAACTTCTATAGTATGTTAATATCTTTTTTTACATAAATGAATATGAAAAATACAGCTTAGGTCCTTTCTAGTATGTTCCACTCAAAACTTACCATGACAACAATCAAAAGAATGCAAGAACAGCATCAAGTGTAAAGCCTAAGTATAAATGTGAAAAGGTAGTACCTTTGAGACAGACATCATGTTTGTTGTGAGAGTACCAGTTTTGTCACTGCAGATCACTGTTGTGCAACCCAAGGTTTCTACTGAAGGCAAAGACCGTACAATAGCATTCATTCGTGCCATTCTCTTTGTCCCAAGAGCCAAGCATCTAATTAGAAATGGAAACATCAATATTAAACAGACAAGAAAATATCAATTATTTGATATTATATATTTGTGTTGAATACCAAAAGGAGCTCATATTGGCTTCTATTTTTATGAGTGACAGTTATTTGTTTCAAGAAGTTAGGTACAATAATGCAAAATTAGAGTCTATTTAATAATAAAAACTAAAGCTAACCAAAACAAACCTAGCGATACAACTCCTTAGTATAATGGTCCAAAATACAAAGGACTTATATAGTTATATTAACTTCTTGTTTCGCTAGGGAATCAACCACCTTATTACATCCCTTAAAAGAGTATGTTCAAACTGAGTATCACATGATTAGACATCTTATTTCGGAAGCTCCATGCATTTATCATACCTTATTTCATCGTTATCTGATTGTGGAGAGTAACTCAGCTAAAGCCATATCTAGGGTGAAATCACTGAGGGGACCATGGAAAATGCAATTCTTTTTCAACGAAATCAGACATCTTATTTCTGACATGCTGGTCATGTTTCAACACGAGTAGATCTACAAATAGGATGGCAAATTGTTTAGCTAAGCAAGTGGGAGATAGAACTTGTAATCTGAGTGCCTCTACTTTGAAGTTGGTGGCTACTACAATTCTCTTGTACCGGTATTACTTTGCAGGTTGTCATTCTGGTTGTTATAGCTGAGTTGTAATTATCTATTTATTTCATAAAATTCCATTGTTACCAGTAAAAAAAAAAATTGAATATCTCATGATGAGCAAGTTCCCATGATCTCGCTCCACATAAAATGGCGCTTCCAGATCCACGGTCTAGCATAATTCCTACTGTTTCAGGAACTTACAGTAGGAGTCACTATTGATGAAAGTAAAAGGATCCTTTGAACACCAATGATGCGCTCGGTACAGCCCACATCTCAGCTTCATTGGAAATTGGATTATCTCCACTAAATAGAGCTGTTTTCATTGTGTGAAGCATACCTATTCCCACCTGACCCAGTTTCCTCACGCCAGTGGTCCACATTGAATTACAAAATGCATATAATAGAGGAATCCAAAAAACTTTCCTTGTCTCCTCCTTCCTCCTCTCACAAGTAACAAGCTTTCCAATTAAACATGCCACTAGGGATGTCAATGAAACTGCTTTAAAAAAAAAAAAAAAAAAAAAAGGGCATATGGACCATCTTTTAGACCTGACTGATAATCATGTTAAGGTCCTGGACCAATGGGGCCCATATTCAAAGTTCCAATCACCCAAGTAATCTAGAAACATATATTGGTGAATGTTATTTTAATTATTTTATGCAATAGTAAAGTAATAAAAGTGTGTAGCACCAACTGCTACAGCATGGACTTCCAAGCCAGACATATCTGGTCAACTCCTGCCCTTTACAAATGTAAAATAATTTTGGCAATATACAAATTGCAACCTCAGTGAGGATGTGCAAAGAGATATAACTCCCATGAGAATTAAAGTTCAAGAGATACTACAAAGAGATTCATTATGAAACCTTAGCTCAATAATTAGTATAGCTAGAGAAATTGTGGAGGTTGTCAAAAAAAGAGTAGGAGCTAGATAGTTGAAGCAAAGACTTGCTTCTGGAGTGGTTTATGATTGGCGCATAAAAACAAGATTGAAGGAAAAATTTTACAAGACAGCGATTAGATCAGTTATGACCTATGGAGCACAATATTTGTCAATCAGGATAAAACATGTGCAAAAAATGAGTATAGCAATGATGAGAATGTTGAGATGGATTTTGGTAATCTAGGAGAGATAAATAAAAAATGAAAAAATTCAGTAGCATTTAGATGTAGTTATGTAGGATCAATAGTTATACTTAAAAGAGACTCATTTGAGATGGTTGGACTTATCCAATGCAAGCTAGCAAGGGCACCAATGAGGAAAAGTTTTTTTATACAGGTTGACAGTCCCTAAAGGCAAAGAGGTGGGCCAAAGAACACATGGATGGAAATAGTAAGGACAGATTAAACAAGCAACCCATCCAAGGATTTAGCCCATGAAAGAGTAAAATGGAGAAACATAATTCATATAGGTGACCCTAACATAGTTTGGGCTAGGCTTTGATGATGATTCATTTTAGTCAGGCCCAGGATGATCCAAATCCACAATGAATCTATCTAAAATGTGATCCACAATGAACCTGTTAGAAATGTTGCCCATTTAAATCCTTCCATACATAACATCATTTATCTTAAAGAATTCTAACCACTTTTTCCATAGTCGACTTACCGAGTTTTTACTAAACAGCTGGTGTCATTTGTGAGCTTTTCTTGTTAAAAATTGTCATCCTTTTTACCCAAATGAACCATAGGATGGCAAAAGAAAAGAAACCACGGGATCTAACCTCAAGCTGAAAAAGGGGCACAACTCCAACCTTTCCTTGCATTATAAATTGAACCTAGTTTATAACTCAATTCAATTAGGTCCTTGTGGCACAAAATTTGTCTAGACATCCCACTGAAGAATAAAAATTATCAAGAGTCATCGCCTTTTTCAAGAACATCATTCAAAGATCTAACATAAGGGCAAACTATCCTTTGTCAACCTATCAACCATGGATACTTTGGCCACTACAACCACCAGACAGAAAGACTTCCTCTCTAGGAGCTACTCCATGCCATGTGACTCAATAACGTAAGTGAGTGAAAGAGTTAATAATGAAGGCCTTTCGGAAACCCTTGGTAGAAAACCTCTTTAAAGCAAAATGATTTCATATCCTCATGTCATTGTCAACACTACAAATGCAAATGTTCATTAGTAGACATAAAAGGAACTCATTCTCTCTCCTCGAACCCTACAAGACTTCTTTTCAACCCAGAAACAAATAAAATCAAGGAATCCATATTCTAGACATCACCCTAAATAACCTCGAAAATGGAACTCTTTAAGGCCCGACCACTTACTAAACTAGAACCTAACTCTATCCCCTTTACCACCATCCCGACCACTTACTAAACTAGAACCTAACTCTATCCCCTTTACCACCATCAAAACAAATCCCTTCTTAGGAGATATCACAAACCTAACAGTTTGGAACTAGAAGCTCTAAACAACACCCAAAACATTCACACTCCTCATATTTACTTAAAATCACCCTCCACCATATCACCTCTCTATGCTCTTTAACTACCGCGACTTGCTCAATATGGCCCAATTTCCATTTCCAAAACCCAACCTTCATATCTTTCTGGCTGCACAACTTTACTCCACCTTAATAGATACATCCTTTTCTTCCCTTGCACGGCTTCCCATAAATGGCTGAATTGAATAGCCTACAATTTTGCCACCGTAGTCAAGATCACAAAAAGCAACATGAAGTTTACTAGACGGCTTGTGAGTGAAGCTTTAATAAGAATCACATTGATGTAGAAAAGTGGCAGAACAATTTATGGAACAAGAAGATCGTAAGAGATCAAGCTGAAAAGATAGTGCCAACTCCAAACAACCATAAAATTTGATCCCGGTATCATCCTTGCAACACACAAGTACTTGTTTCAAAGATATTGAGGTGCTCTAAGACAGAGACAATTGCCGAAGGTGATTGCAATTGTCAGTGGTGAAACATCAAAGGACAAAACGTGGTTTTCGTGCAGAACTTACTATTTATAGTAATTTTCTATTCTTCTTGTTTTAGGGGTTTCTTAGATTATTTGAGGCTGAAGTTTCACAGAAAGACTTCAATAGTAACTTAGAGTTGGTGGTCGTTTGCTTGCAGTCATTTGCATATGTAAATGATTCACATGCATAAGTATTAGGCATCATCACATTTGTTTGCGATCATTTACAAGTGTATATATGTAAATGAGGTGTGAAAATGGCATAAATGAGGCCATTTTTTGCACACAAAAACAGGTGTGAAAGTGATTCGCACCCCTCTTGCAAAAGAAGGCAGCAGTACACTTCTTACATAGTGATTTCATTCTTGCAGGGCCCATAAACCACCTCTATTTGCTCTCCTTCATATGGGCCCCATAATTGTGATCCAAACCATTCACTTTGTTGATTAAACTAATAAACCCCAGTTCCCCAGGATATAAAAGTTGATCATCTTAACTCTTCATAGGTCTTGAGTAATTTGTGAAAAAGTTCTGACATATAGATCTAATTTTTTGCACTATTGTGGACCCCAAATTCATGACTTGAACCGTTCAATATTCCTATATTAATGGTCAACATCAGGAGTTTTATTTTCATATATTTGTTCTTCATGGATTTTGAGAAATTGAAAAACGTCAAAAAAAATTCAAATACATTTAAAACAATTGGATGTACTCATTTACTCATGTAGACAGGCACATAGGCTATGAGCACTTCAGGAAATTCTATAGCATTATCATGGTTCGGCATTGGTTTAGAGTAGTGGACCCTCTAGTCAACTAAAAGGGAGTGGTCCCTTTTTTAAGGTCAGAACCACCAAACAGAATAAGCACAATGTCTCAGTTGTTTAAGATAATGGGTTTCCCCAAGCACTCAGTTTTACAATGTATGTGGTTTCAACCAAGGAAAATCAGTCGAGTCCAAGTCGACTTAGACTCGCCCATATGAAGTCAGGTCCTATGGGACTCAAACTTGAATCATGTGACTCAGAAGAGTCAACTTGGACTTGGTCATGACTGAGTCACATCTCGAATTCGATTTTTTAAACCTCTTTCACCAGTGCCAGTGGTTTCATCAGGCGGTCTTACTAAATAATATTACCTTCTTCTGTTAGATGCAATTCTACCATAGAACAAATATTTCAGTATAAAGCTGTAGATATCAGTGTACATGTTAGTTTCACAAGATACCTAGTTAAGACAGAAAGTCATTGGTTTCAATCAATTACAATTCTAAACCATAATTATCATCTACGTGGTAACGATTGCATCATGCACATACTTAGTAACTATAGCATCATGCGCAGAAGTGCTACTAGATACATCCTCTTGCTGCATTATAGGGAACTACAAACAACCAAATGATCATTTCAAGAAATGATATACAAATCAGCAAGCTATAGACAAAACATATTCTGATTCTTCTACATTAAATGCAAACTATAAGACCAAAAGAACCTGAAGGCGCATCCCGTGCTTAGAATATAATAAAAAAAACCACTTTTACTTTTAATTAAAATAACAATAGTCGTATTGGATGTCCAAAACTTACATTTTCAACCAAAGAATATATCAAACAATGTACTTCCAGAATATGATGAAGAACACAAGAAGACAAATATACAGAAGTAGATTTCGGAACTAACGTTGTAACAACAGCCGGAAGCCCTTCAGGAATTGCAGCAACTGCCAGAGCAACAGCAATCTGTGCAAAGATAGCAATAATGAGACTGAATTCATAAACAACAGCTTTCAGTAGCACTGATCATAAGAACCTCATACTTTACTGTAAAGTAAACTATCAGGCATGAAAATGCTTCAAGTTGCTCAACAAAACAAAACAAAGAGGACAACTATAGAAAAACGTATCAAAGTAACCAGATTAGAATTTCAGGAAACAACTAAAAGATTCCACAGGTTTATATCCAAGAAATATTGCATCCAACATCCTCCAACAGAACCAAAGCATATTGGCCTAGAGAGGAGAGGGGGGGTGGTGGGGTGTGTGTTGGGGGGCATGCTGTAAGGGCATACAAACCTTAACAGGACATCGTTCAAATATGCAACCCACACATGCCTACCCATGCGACCTAGGGGAGCAACACCTTCCCCAGGTTCAAACTCAAGTCCCAATGTGGCTCTGATACCATGTTAAGTCCGACTAGTCAATACATCCCACAAGTTTAAGCTGTTAGGAAGCAGAAGACCAATCTACTTAACGGTCATAACACTTTTTTTCTGTTGAAATGTAGCAAAACTTAAACCAGCAACCACATGATTGTAAGAATGAGCACTTTCCAACTTTGCCCCATGCTCTTCTAGTAAATATATGGGTGATTTTCATGTCAATCTAAAGAAATTCATGGCCAGGCCTATGCAACCTACTTGAATGCATGCCAATTATCTGGATGAATTTCTGTTTTGTGATTCTTAGTGAAGTGCTTAGTTGTATGGTTTCAGCTGCTACTAGTGCTAATCTTATTGGCAGCTTCCCTCCTGCTCCAAGTGGACCTTTTATTAGCCATCTTCAGTTTGTGGATGACACCATATTTTCCTGTGCTGCGATTGAAGATCAGCTTAAGAATTTTAAGGCCATCCTCATGTGCTTCGAAGCTGTCTCTGGCATTAAGGTGAACTACTTTAAAAGTGAGATTACTGGGGTTAGGTTGGATGACTCTCACCTTTCCAGATATGCAAAGTTATTGGGTTGCAAAGCGGGAAAACTAACTTCCTCTTATTTGGGTCTCCCGTTATGTCTTGGAGTAGCCTCTAAGACTCTTTGGTCTCCCATGATTGAATGGATGGAAAGAAACCTATCTACCTGGAAGGCGAACTATCTACCCCTTGGCGGTAGGATTATACTTATTAAAGCTGCCCTTGCAAATCTCCCAATTTATTTTGTATCTTTTTAAATGTCCTATGGAGCTTATGAAGCTTTTAGAGAAACTGCAAAGAGATTGCCTGTAGCAAGGAAATGATAAAAAGAAAAAGTATCATTTGGTCAAGTGGGCTCAAGTGTGTAAGGCTGAGGAAGAGGGAGGTCTTGGCATTAGATCTTTGAAGGAAATGGAAGCTACTCTCCTTGGGAAATAACTATGGAGGTTAGACGATGGTTCAGCTGATTTACAAAAGCAAGTCCTTGTTCCAAATATGATATTTCGGGAGATGATGGGATTTCCGGAGGCAACGTCTCAATATTTTGGCATGTGGAAAAGCATTCTTTCTATTAACGAGAATTTCTTCAGCAAAATCAGATTCCAAATCAGGAATGGAGAGAAAATTCTTTTAAAGCTCAATTGGTAGGCGGGGAACTCACCCTTGGCTTCTTTATTTCCTGATCTATTTAGGCAAAAAAGCCTTCATAAAAGATTAAACGGAGAGGTTGGGTGGTCAAATTGTTTGGGGTCCCATTCTTAGAAGGAACTCGTCCAATGATGAGGAGACTCGATTTTGAGCCACTATGTTACTCATTGGGATGTCTATATCCCACTGGACAGCAAAAATAGAAGAATTGGACAGCTTCCGTGGATGGATCTTTTTCTTTTTCTTCCTTTTTCATAGGCTCGTCTGGTGATGGAAGGTCTTCTAAAGGTACTAACTAGCCTTTGGAAGATGAATTCTCCCCTGAGGGAGATAGCTTTGGGGTGGTCAGCTCTTCTTGGTGGAATTTTGACTACGGATAATCTTCGTAGGCAATGCAGGATTGTAGTGAATGTCTGCCCGATGTGTTTAGCGGTGGAAGAAACAGTTGATCATTTGCTTCTCAATTGCGCTTGTGCCCAACAATTATGGTTGTCTATTCTCCAGTTGTTTGATTTCTATGGGCCTCCCCCCAATTCTTTAAGTCAATTGTTTAAGTCTTGGAGGATGGAAGTAGCACTCCAAATGGGGAGGATTATGAGGAATCTCTCATTCTTGGCTGTGATTGGAAGGAAAGGAATGAGTAGGACTTTGAGGGGCAGTAAGCTGATTATTTGCAGTTGGTGGATAGAGTAGGGTTTACTGTCGTTTCATGGAGTGCTCCCTCGTCGCCTTTCCAGAATATCTCAATGATTTCGAGGTTGAGTCATTGGAACGAGGTGGTGAAATTATGTATTGCTCCTAGGTGATTCCTCCTTTAGGTGTCTTCGAGGTTAACTTTTGACAGTAGTGCCCTTAGTAACCCGGGTATGACTGGTCTAGGCAGTTTGGTGCGTGATAGCAACAGGAACATTCTCTTCTCTTATTCTGGTCCTGCTGGCTATTGTTCTGTCAATAGAGCTGAGTCATTAGCTCTTTTGACTGGGCTTAGAGAAGCTTCTCACCTTCACTTAGAGTGTTTAAGGGTGGAAGGTGATTCTTCTTGCACCATTAAGTGGGCTTCCGGTAAGGCTAATCCTCCTTGGCAATTGGCAGACATTATGGAAGAAATGAGGGATTTATCGGCAAGATTGAAGGTTTCTTTCAATCACATTAAGCACAGTGCAAATGGAGAGGCAGATTGTCTAGCTAAAGAAGGAATTGGGAAGTCCAACCTGGATTTTTCTTCTAGTTTTGCTATGTCTTCGTAATTTTTGGTATTGTGTCAGTCTTGAATAGATGCAGGTTTTTGTGTGTGTGTGTGTGTGTGTGTGTGTGTGTGTGTGTGTGTGTGTGTAGGACCTACTTTGTTTTTGGTTGCTGGGTCTTTTTTGGATCAGTATATATCTCATACACTGTAAAGTTTTTGTGGCTTCTTTTTTCATTATACTTCAGTCAATCTTAAAGAAGAAGAAGAAGAAGAAGGATGACACAGTTCATCAGTTGATGTCTCTTACTCTTTGTTTTCTTTCATTTTGATCAGCAACAAGTAAATATTTTGAGAAGGAAAAGAACAAGGGAACACTGACTGAGAGAGGGCAGAGAGGAGTGTGCAAAATGAGAGAGAAGAGTGGGAATAAAGGAATTATATCCATGCACTACAACTGAAAACATTACACAGTTGAAGCAAATAAAGAAGATATTCTAAACACCCCTTGTTTAGCCAACCATCTGCGAAATCACCGGATGAAAGTTCCACGATCCTGAAAATTATCGCATAAAAGAGGCCAAGCACCTAATCTCTTGAAAGTTAAAGATGGAGTTTCCAAGGCCACAATTAAGTTGTCTTGAAAATCGTTGGGAAAAAATATAATAGGACTTCAAAAACGGCCAGCATCTTAGCTTCATTAGTCTTTGAAACCTACATGTTTCAAAAACAAATCGTACTTTTCCTTTGCTATCATCGTCAGTCCGGCAATGCAGAGGTCACTGAGGGAGTTGGATCAAGTTGCAAAATATTGTGCAAGCAGTTGGATCATAAGCGGTACAATTTCCCATCTTTTGTTATAAATGCATTGCAATATTCCAGCCTTAAATGTATAGGGCAGACGTAACAAAAGGAAGAAAACAAAAATAATGCATTGAAGATCACATGAAGTACCCGAGAAGCTAATGCATGTGTGGCTACCATTTCAGAGAAAAAGAAGGAAGGCTTAGAGTGACATTAATTTCCATGAAATACATTTTAATTCAGTCACTAAACTTCAACAGATTCAACAACTCCAGATAAAAAGTGACACAGGACCTATATGACGTTGGGAGTCCACTGCATCCCCTTATACCATGCACAAAAGAGAATCATATTCCAACATTTTCAGTATTCTGGACTTTTGGATATTTTCAAATAATTTGGGGCCAAACTAAATTTATGACATCATATTTCAGGTTGACCTCAACATTCCCATATGTCCTTTGTTTTAAACCTTGGCAATAATATGCTCTTTCATATCAGATTCTTAGTAATGGAGTTTGAGGGAATATCATTTACTGATTTAGGGTGATTATGGAAAGACTGTTTGATTGATGGCATACTTTCCTGCACCCAACAGGTATTTAGAATTAAATTTTGCTGAAATTTTAATAACGGGAGATGTTAAAGCAGAATTGGAGGAATGATATGCAACCAATAAGGTTGGGAAGAAGTAGTGTTTCTTACTACTACTATTTTGTATCATATGTTTTGTTGGTTTTCTCCGTTTTTAATCAATAAATTCATTTAACTTAAAAAAAAAGTTTAGTAAAAACCTCAAAGAAATTATTGGCAATGGATGAGTAAAGAGATTATAGACTAACTATTCCACAAAGATTGATTATGAATACACTATTTGCATGGAGAGTAAGTCTCATTTAAGGACACCATTTTAAAGCTACAGCATGAAAGTTGGCAAGGAAGAAAGGGCAAACTATAAAAGAAAATGAAATACTCCATCAGGGATACCTTGAAATAATGGATTGCACCTCTCAAGAAACCACCATGAGAAGGATCCCGGAAATGCCCAATATTTACAACCCATACGAGAACACAAATCCCTGCAATAACCTATAATAAAAGCAAATTCCTGGAATAAAGATTTTATCAATATAAAAATAAAAAAATAAAACAATGAGTAAGATAGCACAACAATTTGCAGATTCACATAGAGCATAACAAGTTTCCATTTCTACGTCCTCCATAAAGGGGTCTAATTTGTGAAGTAGGTTACAAATTACAACTATGAAATTAAATGAAAATCAATAAATCCATCTTTTTTTACGACTGCTTACTGGGTGAAAACCAACTATATATGACTTCCGCCCACAGCCTCATGGTTGCGAAGATTAGCACCTTCCACTGTGCTATGAGTTCTTGTGCTCATGAACAAGAAGTTCTAAGCCCTTCTTGGGCCACAACTAATCAAGTGGATAGGGAATGGAAAGATCTACACAAGGATAAGAGATACACCAAAAATCAGACTAATAAGATTTCATTATGCATGAATTTTAAGGAAACCAAACGTTAAAATGAATGTCTTAAGTGTATCAGTTCAATGGCAAGTATAGGTCCAATAAGTGTCAAGGGTTTTTTCAGATCAAGTGTAAGTACTCCTAAAATATACAGGTACAAATTGATTTTTAGAAATGGAATTTATTAATATATTATCAATGTGTATGGGCCTGTCTGCTGCAGATACTAGTATCTTTTTTTCCTTTTTATAACACTAGTATCTAATATATTAATTTAATAGAAGGGCCGAAGCGGCAAACAGAGCAGCAAGCGTAGGCGACCCCAAGGGCGCAAACTATGGCTTGGCTTTCAAGCCATCGTGCACAGGAGAAGCAAGCATAGGCCCCCCTATCACTAAAAAGGCTTCTTAAGAATGAACCTTATTACCTTTTCCGAAGAATGAACTTTCACACTGAGGCTCAAAATCGAATGAAGAATGAGCAAAGAAAAGACCCTCACCCCTATCACTTAAGGCGTCCAGATCAGAGGGATAGACGTCCTAACAACAGGAAGCAAATGTCTTTGAGTATACAGGATGGTTGACCCGCTCAACAACAACTAATATCTTCACCGACTAGAGGCGGCACATCTAGAGTGATATCAAACGATTAATCAATCATTGAATCCCTTTCTTTCCCTGCGCTTGCTTTACAGAAGGAAGCACTCTCTTTGGGATAGTCCTTAACTCCTTGTTTGTTAGCTCATTTATAAAAATTTATCATTCATATTCTAATTTGCAACTTTCCACATTCCCAGAACACTCAAAGGCACACGTCCCTCAGACAAATTCATACAAGTTCAAAAAAGAATCGGCAAATCACTGATTTTAATAGCCCAAATATAACCTGCTAATTTTCAGAATAATGTACATATAACAATATGTAGAAATTGTCAGCTGATTTTCGTTAGACACAACAACAAAAAAGGGTGATTGTTGCCTTTTACTACTGCAAGCATGTCACTATCAGCACTCTGATTTTGTCCTAGGAAAAACTTAAAGCTCCAACAAAAGAAGTTTGGACTAAATTACAACAAATTTCAGAACATTGATTAACAGTAAACAAAATTTAATGAGACAGAAAATACCTTGGCCAAAAAAGTGCCGAATTCATCAAGTTTCTTTTTCAGTGGTGTCACTTCCTGCACTTACAAAATTCACAGATATCATCACTAGAACTTGAAATACTAATTGAGAACATGTCAAAGAAAATGTGCATTACTATAAGAATGTGAGAAGTGG
Source organism: Sextonia rubra (assembly GCA_037013555.1). Classification (NCBI taxonomy): domain Eukaryota; kingdom Viridiplantae; phylum Streptophyta; class Magnoliopsida; order Laurales; family Lauraceae; genus Sextonia; species Sextonia rubra. The sequence goes on from JASUAD010000018.1 coordinate 38,389,741, forward strand.
AATTTTCAGCGATGGACAGGCCATCCTTAAGCAACGAATGGGCTGGATGTGGGGCCCACCTCTCCCACCTTATGACCAATATACCCCACCCCCCCCCCCCAAACAAAAAAAAAAAAAAAAAAAACCCACCCCAATTTTATACACCCCCTATTTCACACACATCCGGTTTCTTTTAGCTCTTGGATTGATCATGCAAATTGGCACCATCCAACTTTTATCTAACAGGTAGGACTTGGAAAACTTTTGAGGCCCTCAATGCTTACCTTCCCTGGTCAAATGTACATATTTTTGGTAGACAGAGATGTCATGGAGAAACCTTTTAGATCACCTCCTCCTACCCCTCAAACCTTTCTCCCAAGAGTTTGGAAAGCCCCTCATTTACTACTTTCGAAACTTTTTTATGCCCTTTCTTTAGGAGTGTTATTTCAAGTAATTTCCCTAGGAAACTATTCCAAAGTATTTCCATAAGGATTTCTCTGAATCTAATTGTGCGTTTTTAGGTCCTCTATTCTGGACGCTAGAAGGAATGGGGAAAGGACTGACACTTGATTGGATTAGTTAATCTATAGTAACGGAAGGCAGCTGAATTCATCACCCAAAGTGGGCCCCACATGCCAGGTTTTTCCATGCTTTGAGATGGACTGGAATAAGAATGTGTGCATATATATATATATAGAGAAAGAGAAAGAGACTAGCGAAAGATGAATTTGTAGGGAAGGAAAATCATGCTGTGTAACTACTAATAAAAAAGAGGGAAAATCTAAAGTGCTAACATCTTCTGTTCTTAGCATTGCATCACGTATGCTGCCCATTGCAGTGTTAGATCCAACTCCAACAACAACTGCCTTTGCTCTGCCAGCCACCACAACTGTTCCCTGGCAAATAACACAAGTTAGCATCCAAGAACTATCTATTAGATACGAATAAAAGGAAATACAGACCTGTGCTAATATAGACAGTGTCTAGAAGAAACAAGCAAATTAGTAAGGAATTCAAAAAATATAGAGATCAATCCCCCATTCACTATCTAGAAAGGCACTAACTTTAGGCATGCTTTGACACTAACAGATCCTTAAAAACATATTACAGGACAAACGCTGATTTTGTCAAGAAACACCAAACCAGGAAATGCAGAATAGCAGAAAATATATAGAGATAATAACTAATAATCACTAGCCAGCTGAATATAACATCTTTTGCCGCATTTCCTTTTATACCTTTTTTTTTTTTTTGTGAAATGGTAACTTGTATTGATCAAAAGCTTTACAGTATAAAAGGCAGAAGGGGAAAACCCTAAAAAATACAACCACAACTCAAAAGGGGAAAGAAACAACTAAAAACCGAAAGAAGCTCTTTGAAACAAAGAGCCAGAAAGGGAGAAGAGTCATGGTCATGAGGAGATGACTTCCCTCTAATTGAATAAGATGAAGTTTGTAGGAATGCACCAAAAGTCTGGACTCCGGAAGGATGGAAACCCAGGAAGCAACACAAGACTTCATTTTGAAGATAATTTTTTCAATTCGTGAGGCGATTCCATTGAAACACCTTCTGTTTCTCTCTTTCCAAAGAGTTCAAATGCAAGCCCAGAAAGAAAGGACACATCCACTCTTTGAACAAATGAGGAATGGAATGAGGGAGGACCCAGCAGCAATTGAAGCCATTGAGGACCGACGACCAAAGCGTATTGACCATGTTGCATGCAAGTCAACATATAATGACCTATATAAGTTGGGGATAAGAAAAGCAAAAAAAAAAAAAAAAATAAGTCAAACTAGCAAGAATGGGGAAAAGGAAAAGTAGGGACTTTGATCATGTTGGATGTATAATGAGAGATGACCAAAAGGATTTAGCAAAAGATGACAATATTTAAAAAAGGCAGAGAGAATAGTATAACAAACGTTTAGATGAAGATTCTATAAAAGGCTTAGGAACAAGAGAGGATACTTTGTTATGACATCCTTCTACAGCAAATTAGGATAGAAAAAGTGAACAGAGCATTGGAAAAAATGAAGACTGGAAAGGCTATAGGTCATATGGTATCTTGCTTGAGGCTAGGAAATGCTAAGGAGAAATTGGACAAGTTTGATTAACTAGGCTCCTCAATAAGATATTAAGGACAAAGAAAACGGCAGATGAATGGAGAAGAAGTGTTGCAATCTCTACCAATTATCATAGGATTAAACTTCTAGGTCACACCATAAAACTATGGAGGAAAGACTTACACAAAAGACCAAAATTCTGCAAATTAATTTGGTTTTGTGCCAGGAGGCAAACAACTAATTTAAAAATACAAATAGGAGGAAAAATCTCTATATGGACTTTAGCAATCTAGAGAAAGCCAAGATAGGGTACCCCAAAGGTTTGATTTGGTGGGTTTTAGATAAAAGGAGTGTCCCAAGAGGTCATATTGACATCATTAAAGACATAGATAAGAAAGCATAACAAGTGAGAGAACTATCTGTGCAAAGACATTTCCAATAATCATACATCTACATGTATGTTCAGCTTGAAGCCCTTATCCTTTTGCACTCATTATGGACAAGTTAGCTGCCCATATTCAAGAGAAGGCACCTTGGTTATTTTGTTTGCAGATGAATAAAGTTGGTAAATGAACTGAAAGACAGCATGAATGAGACACTTACAAGATCCTAAGAGGTTTTAGAATCCAACGACTTTAAATGCCATGCAAAGACAGAATATATCAATTACAACTTCCGTAGGGATGGGCAAAAAGATGTAAACTAACTCCTATAAGAGTTGAGCTCAAGATACACCAGTCCTTTTGATACCTTGGCTTTAAGGATTGAGAGATTGAGGAGAACATCAAACATAGGATAAAAGCCAAATGGTTGGAGTGGAGGCTTGCTTCTAGGCTGTTTATGATTGATGCATGCAAAGAAGATTAAAGGGAGTATTTTACATGACAACAATTAGACTATCAATGAACTGTGCAAAAGAATGCCAAACAATCAAGAGTTAGCACAAGTCAAAAATGAGTGTACCATAGATGAAAATGTTGAGATGGGTGTGTCATGCAACTAGGAAAAATAGGATTAAAAATAAGCACGTTCAGGAGCATTTAAGGGTAGCATCAATAGATGATTAATTAAAGAGAGACACTTCTAAGATGATTTGGACAAGTCTAACACAAGCTAGCATGGGCACCGATGAAGTTTTTCCATGCAGATTGATAGCCCTCGAGGTAAACCAAAGAGGACATGGATAGTGGTAAGGATAGATCTGACAAAGTGAAACATATCCAAGGATTTGGCCAAGGATAGATTGGAATGGTGAAACATGATCATGTAGTTAGCCCGACAATATTAAAACCTAAAACAACAGACTTTTTGAGAGCATGATCTTCAGAACATAAGATATCAAATTCAAAGTAGAGTTTTTATGTTAACACCTTCCCAAAATCCACATGAAATACATAAGAAACTCACTTTAATTAGGCCCCATCTATGAAATACAATTCTGTAATATTCAAATCTGCTAACAATACAGAGTGGCTGATTAGTGTCATTCTTCCCACAACACTCACATCAACACATAATGAAAGGCATCATCATACGAAAATTTGAGTTGAGTTTCGAAAAAATAAAACAGAAAAAAGTTCTTTCATATGACATTTCAAATTGTAAAGAAAATAGATTCTACCATGAAAAAGGAAATTGGAACATACAGAAAAAAGAAGGTTTGTTTTATCTTGGTACACAGCATTTGTTGTTATGGGAGATTCAAGCTCCTTCGCCACAGAACAGCTCTCACCTATCAAAAGGAAAATTTTGATAAATTTAAACTGAATGCAAAATGTAGTTAAGGCACAAGGCACAAGAAAAGCACGAAGCATTGTTGGAGCCTGAGGCATAAGGATGCCCAGTCACAAGCCTAATTTCTCTAGGTTCATCAAAGGAAAAAAAGGATTTTTTTTTTTTTTTTGTTAATGCTTCCATCACCATGTCGCACCATTTTAATGGACGCCATTTGGCCCAGTGTGTATTCTACAACGTCCAAGTATAAGCTTATTCAAAATTGAAATATATCAGAAGAACAAATGAAAAGAAGAAACGAATCATAGTAGCAACTACCACACTAATAATTCATTGAACAATGTATAAAACAAGCTACCATTGTCATAACTTACTAGTCCAAAATCTAAATACTTTATGATAGTAAAATTTCAAGAGTTCGAACAAAAAGTGCCAATGTTTCATGACTACTTCCACTCATCATCATCATCAAAGCCTTATCCCAACTAGGTTAGGGTCAGCTAAATGAATTCTATTTCTCCATTCCAATCTATGCTGGACCAAATCCTCATATAGGTTACACTTCTTAAAAATCAACCTTACTACTTCCATCCATATCCTCTTTGACCTTACCCATTCATCTTGCAGCGTTGTACATATCCAAAACATCTCAAACTAGTTTCTCTTATTTTATTATCTATTAATTACTAACTGCAAGGAAAAGTCAATACAAGCAAGCAATGGCGCCAGTAAGGAAATGTCTGGTTGTGTAAGTTGATGGTCCACCAAGGGGAAGGGGTGCGCAAAAAAGGATGTGAATGGAGGTAGTAAAAATAAATTTGAAAAAGTACAACTTATCTGAGGATTTAGCTTAAGATAAATCGGAATGGAGAAATAGAATTCATGTAGCCAACCCCAACATAATTAGTACAAGGCTTTGATGACGATGATGATGATTAATGCTAACCCTAAATGCTCTAAAAAGCGCTCAATTCTAATTTTATCCTTCCTATTTTTACTACACATCCAACCTCAACATTCTCATTGTAGAAGCATAGAAAGCATAGGTCCACTAAGCCCATTAGGACCAGCTCATCAGGCCTATGAATATCCCACATGAGGGATCTAGTGGCATCTAGTCAACTCTATGTAGCTGTATCATATCAGACAACATTGATACTCTTAATATTCCTTCCTTGTTTGTTTATAATTAAATATCAATCTTTGTAATCACTGCCTTGAATTAAGGCAATATAAATGTTAAATAGTATGGTAGATGCCCATCAAAGCGACACGACAGTTTTCCCAATTCTCTGTGTATGTTCTTCTTCTTCTTCCCCTCTTTACATAAGGATCCATAGATCCTAACACTCATCTATGCTACACTCATTTTGTGCATGTGGCGCATCCACTAATATCAATAAAAAGCTTGTATATCATGTTCTCCCTCCATGTCATCATCTTCAGTTGTCACTTTCATCGACATATTCTTCCTCATCTCTAGTTCATCTTCATCCACTAGCTCAAATGAGCCTCTTTAGCCTTCACATATATCATACAATAGATTATTCAAGAAAACTAAACAAAAAAAAGAAAGAAAACTAAACAAAAAAAGAAGGATAAGAGGCAGTTAATGATAATGAAGGAAAGTTTAAGAAGAATAAAAAGAGGAAGGGAGAACAAAATTAAGGGGAAAAAGAAAGAAAGAAAGATTGTAAGTTGATTGTTGCAGTTTACTCGACAAGAGAAAATGACCACTCAATAGTACTCAATAGTAGTCAATTTTGGTTGTGCTTCAGCCACAGACCTGAACTTCAGTACCGAACGACTAGGAAAAGTTTCAGCCCACATTATAGACGTATTCCGTGTTTCAGTACAAATTTCAGCCCAACAGGGATAGATGTAAGTTTTTTCATTCTCTAATAAAAAAGCATATTCATTAAGGTACCAGTTCACTCTTACTATAATGTAGAGATCTTGTACATGTATTTATTTTATGTTGTTTTTGGATTATATTGATAATTGAACATGGGAGCTTAGAATGGATGTCTCATTTCACATTTTCTTGACAAACATGGGTTACACATTATTTATTTGACACATAGTGCACTGTTGATTTAGTAGAACAACTTAAATATTATATTATATATGTAACATTTACTTTTTATATTTTTCTAATTAAAATATTTTCATTTTTTTCATATTTCACAGAAAGTGAAATCTGAAATGAAACACCAAAACGCCAAATTAGCCCAAAAGGTTTTGTTACAAGGTCAAACTGAAATGGGTTCCAAAACAAAATTGACAACTATTTAACTACTTCAATTATGGTTGATGATAATAACCAATCGACTAAACAGGCAAATGAAGAAGAATGACTTGCGTAGTTGCTGAAGCCTTCCTCCCCTCACAAGGGTAAATATAAATACCAAATTAAAAATAGAAAAAGGCCCACTAAAACCAGTGAAGCTCTATGACACACCTGGGTGCACGCACAGGAGCCTAGGTGTACCATCTGTGTACCTAAATATGAGGCCCCACCTACCTGGTGCCCTGAGGCACACCTCAGACTAACACCACAGATTACGGAGTCAGAAAAAATCAAATGATAGATTTGCTGCGATACCAACTAACATAGTCCGAATTGATTAAATACGACTGTTAAGGGCCAATTTAAACCACCAGGAAATTCCAGCAAGCAATAGAGTGTGCAAAAAATTAACAGAAATTCAGTTATCAGAAATAGCAACATGCAAGGAACGACCATAAAATCAACCCAAACTGACCTAACAGCTTCTCAATCCAATGAGAGGCTCAGCCAATGGAGAGAAACAGAAAAGTCAGTAAAAAGTAAGCTTTGTTCAATTTATCAAAACTGTCAACTATGCTCGGGATAGCAGTCGACAACAAAAAACAAAAAAAATTTGAAAATAAAATTAGAGGAATTTGCTGCCGAATTCTTGCCTGGGCATTCCAAATGCAAACTAGGCTGTGCGCCCCACGTGGCCCACCTATGGATGAAACAAACCAAATGAAAGTCAAGGGGTCCTCCTCTTGATCCAAGTTTCAATGGATTTGGACTTGGTTTGATCCACCAAATCCATACCCAAAAGCTCAGCTCATCAGGCCCTGTTTTGGGTATTGGAATATTTTGAAATTGCAATATAGTCCCTATCTTTTCTTATTTCTCCAAAACAGCCCCTGTTATTCAATAAGTAAAATTGCAGACAGGGCCCGAATTCTTTATCAATTATCGATTGACCACTTGTGGGCCTCCTTATGATGCTCAAACTGCTCCATGAAGGCTACAGTCAACTCAAAATCAGAATCACAGATCGATTCTACGACGAAAGATGTAAAAAAAAAGGCCATTTGGGTCATTTCATATTGCAAGAAGCACAAAATCTATGAAGCACGGGTACTCCAAAATTGTGCACGTACCCATACTAGGTACATAGCCGGTATGGGTACGTGTACGGGTATGGCCAAATGCATACCGGATATGGCCAAATGTACCCGGTACATATTGTCGGTCACTTTGACTTTTGGGTATGGTCTGGTACGGCATGGGTACATACCCATATTGTGTAGGTCACTTAAAATTAAAAGGAAAAAAAAAACCTAAGGGCTTCTCTGTAAATTTTCTTAACTTAAAGAGTCAAAGTCAAAAACCCTAAAAGGCAAACCCTTTCTCATTCCCATTAGACGAAGTAAAAAAAAAAGAAAGAAAGAAACAAAGATGGGGAGAGCCAGTCCTGCTCATGCATCTTGCTGGAAAGGAAGACAAGCAAAGGGAAGAAGCTTGCTCCACCATAAACTGAAAAGAAAAGAAAAGAAAAAAAACACAAAGAAGAAAAAGAAAAAGAACCTGTAGCCATGACGTCCGCCTGCTCGTCCTACTCCGAAGAAGGAGAACCTGTTGCTCTGCCGTCCGCCTGCTCATCCTTCACCGTGCAACATTTCTGCCGGCCTCTTTTTGCTCCAATCATCACCTTGCTGTGCTGCAGCAGGTGCCCCATATTCTACTGTGCTGTGTATTTATTTTGCTCTGCCGTTTGCTGTCATCTGTGCTTGCCTTCTAGCTTTTTCTTCGCACTTTTCACCTTCCTGCTTTCTCATTTTATACCAGGAGCATGTGCTTTTAAGTTGTGGCTGTGCTTTTTTCACTTTATTTATGTCTTCTTCCAATCTTTACATGTGCCCATCTACTCTTATTTTGTTTTTTTATCAACGTGTGCAGTTTCTGTATGCTTGCTTTTTTTTTTTTTTAATTAATGCGTGCACTACTGTACTGTGCTTGTGCTTGTCTCTTTATTATTATTATTTTTCCGTTTTGTATGCTTGCTGAACTTTTTTTTTTTTTTTTGCCTTTGCCTTTTTTTATCAAATGATGTGCTGGCTTTTTTTTGTCAAGTGATATGCTGGGCTTGGTGCATCGAAGGATTCTAATCTATTTTAATTATTAGCATATTATATTATTAAAATTTTAAAAAATATAATTTTTAGTGGATGTATTCCAGCCGTACCCGTATACTACTTTTTTAGGATTTTGCCATATTGACGTACCTGTACCATACCAGTACCCATGCTTCATAGCACAAAATAAAGCTCTCCACGAAGTTCGTGCAACAAAATTAGATAGGGATGCATCAATTATTAAAAAAAAAAGATGCGAGTAGATGGTGCTTGTAAATATTAAGGGATTTTATCCCATGTAAATATTGAACCGTATCAACAGAAATGAGAATTCATTCCTAATTAAGGCTTCCCTCATTTTCATTCGGCAACTCCTTTCTACTCCTATTTTCACTCTTCTTTTTGTAATTTTAAATGGCATATTAATATTGTATAAAAGGCATATGTTTGGCCTTATCTACAGGTACCACATTCATAAGTGAGTGATTTCCAAGATATTTGTAGCTTGTGTATGAAAGAAAAGAAGAAAGGATTATTTAATTTTTTCAGGTTAAGAAAGGCTTCACCACCATTTCCTAGCGGACAGAAGGAATACATTACGAAGTTTCATCCCAAACTTCTCAAAAGGTAACTGAATAATAGATGTAATCAATTGCATGCCACTACAGCCACATGGAATATGCCCATTCAAAAAGAAAAATTAAAATTAAAATGATAGTAAAATGCTGCACAAGTCAACTCTTTTGGACCATCAACGGAACATCAAAAGTGGAGATGAAAGTGACAAGTTAGGCTGTGAAGTGAACCATAAAAAGGGAATGACTGGAGAAGTAGAACTCCAAGCTAACCCTAGAATCCTAGATAGATGGAATATGCTTTGACAATAATGGACAAAGATTCCAATACCCTCATACAAAAAATTTTCTTCCAAAAGCAAATTTGGACCACCATCAGTCATTTATTAAACCTTCTTAGTGTCATCTACAAGCATCTCAGAAACATTTAGCCATTTGATCAAGATGGGATGAGCCATTCAGGTAAATCACTGATGGAAACAATGACTCAGGATAGAGACTCTATCAAAATAAATTGTCCACTTGTGATGGATAGTTTAACAACAAGACATAAATTAAACCATAGATACACACATAAATACCTGTAAGTATGGCTTGATCAACACGTAATTGATTACTTAGCATCTCAACCATTCTCATATCTGCTGGAACTTTGCACCCCACTGTTCCATGTAGGAGCAAATATACCAAAGCAGCTCAATCAAGATCTCTCAAACAACAAGTAAATTTAAGAGGATTAAAAGACTCAAAAGCATTTCCCAATTACACAAAGCCAACATACCTCCAACTTCAACAATATCCCCAGGTACGAGTTCTGTCGCAGGTAGTATTGAGAAGCAACCTGAAATAAAATGTTACTTTCCTATATGAAAAGTGATACAAATGCAATAAATACTAATACATTAGCATCTTAGGTAGTGTTTGGTTCTCATGAATAATTTTGGGCTGGAATGTAATGGAGGTTGGAATGGATCTAGAATGGAATGAGATAGGAATGGTCATTCCATTCCAATGTTTGGATTTGTCTTTCAATTGTGGGCGGAATGGAATTCCTATTCCTATCCTCATGTTTGGTATGCATAAATCAAAGCATGAATGAAATAAAAAAATTTCAGTATTTTTACCAAAATATTCCTATTTTCCTCTTCATTTTTTGGTGGTCGTGGTAGGTAGGTGGGTGGGTGGGTGGGTGGTGGTGGCAGCGGTGGTCATGGTGGTTGGGTCGTGGTTGTGGTGGTGGTGGTAGCGGTGACAGTGGTGGTAGTGGCGGTGGTTGGGTGGTGGTGATGGATGGGGGCATTTTTCTCTTAATAAAAAATAAGTCTGAAATAGAGTGGTCATTCCTTACCCCCCACCCAAATGGAATGACCATTCCCTCATGTAGGGGAATGGTGATTCCTTTTGGAATTAGCATTCCATCCATTTTGGACAAACCAAAAGCAAGAATGGACATTTCGACAGAATGGTCATTCCATTCCAACCTCCATTCAAGTGAACCAAACGCTACCTTAAAACCTAAAACTCAGCAATGCTTCTTGAATCATTGAAACATCATCATCATCATCATCATCATCATCAAAGCCATCCCAACCATGTTGGAAATCATTGAAACATAAAACTAAAAAATGTAAAAGACAGGAATTATCAATGACAATGTAACAATATTTCCCGAAAACAACAACCCAATTTTTCAGGATGATAATACTATGACAAATAATTGACAAGCAGTAAACCAAGGCATATTTCAAAAATAATACTGAAAAAAATATCAAATGGAACAAATTTTTCCACTTCCATAGAAAGTGTACGTCATTTCCTCCTTACAGGATTGATGCTGGTAAAATTCTTTTTTATTTTTTTTAAAATGATAACTTTGTACTGCTTTAAAAAGGAGGAAACCCCAATTGTACAGTATAAGAGAACTATACTGACCTCAAAATGCCCCACAAGAAAGGGGAAGAGCAAAAACAAAAAAGGAGGGGAGCCCAAAAAAAGGGGGAAAACCCTAAAACAAGATAAGAGGATATGGACCCTAAAAAACTATAAAGCAGACATAAGATTTTTAAGAACTCCCTCTTTTGCTAGTTTATCTGCTGGTATAATTTTTATTATAGGCATTCCATAGTTCTATCCTTTTATAATAATTTATTTCTTGTTGCAACCTAAAAAAAGAATTACAAATAGTATAGAACAGAAGCTCCCAGTACCAATGTTAAGCACTTGAAATCATCACCATTAGTTATAATATTGTACTAGTAGTTCCACTAAAACGCTTATATAGCTGCTCCTGCACAAAAACTTTTGTTCCTTTTGTCAAGCTATCTGTTATGCTAGGGATGAAAACAAATATCTGATTCTCTAATCACCCAAAGGTTCATCATCATCATCATCATCAAGGCCTTATCACAATTATGTTGCGGCCGATCACCCAAACGTTCCGACACAATAAGAACCAGGTATGAAACATATTTTTGGTCCCTGATTGATAGACGAGTACAGTTCCGAAACCTATTTTTGGGCCCATAGTTGACTTTTTTTTTTCCCAATCTCGCTCTCAGCCTTAGCTTTCCGCTCTCAAGTGAAGAATACCTCTCTCTCTCTCTCTCTCTCTCAATTACATTACTTCGACTCATCACACAATGACAATGTAAGCGCGCGCGCACACACAAAAATGTGTCCCCGGCAATGTGTTGATTCAAGCATTGAGAAAGCAATGTGGTGAAGGGTCTCTTGCTCTCTGCTCACCTCCAAACACTAGCACCATCATGGCAATCTTCGGGTAAGCAAACCCTAATCCTAACATCCATCTCTCTTTCCTTTTCTCTTATGATTTAATCGTTGATGGTTTTTGTGGCTCTCTGGCCAAAACCGGTTCCCAAACCCAATCGTGGTCCTCTTATCGAAACTAGGTCCGGAAGCAGATCCACCCTCTAGAAAATGGTTCCAATTCCAGTTCCAGTATGGTTTAGGCCCAAACTCAACCCATTTGTAGCCCTGGTTAAACTCAGTCATAACCACAACTCAAACACAATTAATCCCACATGATGCAGGCCAGACCATAACTTAGCCAACCCGTTGGGCACAATCCATAAGCTCAACAGGATATCCAATTATTTAGGTATATTATAAGAAATTTAGTTTGATTAGGATTTTATTTAGGCTTATTCTAGTATTAGTAAGTTTATTTCTTAGGAATCAAGCCAACTCCTATATATAAGGATGTTAGGCCTAATTGTTTTGCATACTCAGTTTTAATTAATAAAAATTCTCCTTTGAGATTTGAGATGTTATCTCTTGTGGTGTTTAGGAATCACGCAACTCCTATATATAAGGATATTAGGCCTCACTATTTTGCATGCTCAGTTTTAATTAATAAAAGTTCTTTTTTGAGATTTGATATGTTATCTCTTACGGTGCTTGCTCCTCTTGTGAGGATGCCCTAGGGGCTGAATCCTTATTTGGATTCAATCAATCCTTTCAGAGATAATCTATTTTATCGATCATGGATCGTGACTGCGCCAATTAGTATCAAATCTGAAGAGCGATCGCTGGGGAGACATTTGTCCTTCCCAGATTTTCTCCATCCATCTCCAGTCATCTCTAATCCGTCGTTCCCATCTCACTGCCAACCGACCATTAACCATCCCAATCCCAATCGTCATCCCTAAGACCAAACCCAGTCCAGAACCCATCTCTACTCACCTAACCCTCCCTAGCCACTCCCGACATCTCCATCCTTAAACAGCGACACCAAACCCCACCCATCCCGACTGCAGTCATCCCACTCCAAACCCTACTCGACACCCAAAAACCCAATACCTCTCTCCAAACATAACCCACTACAGCCCACATCCTCAACTCAGTTGACCCCAATCCCATCCCAAAGTCCCCCCAAAACCCATTCCACTCCCCTTCGATCCCAATCAACTCTCTGCTAGCCCCAACTGAAGCCCACCTCCATCACAAAAATCCATCCAAACTCTACCCCACATTATCCATCACCTACACTTGGAATCCCTCATCACAGGCCATAAGTTGGCCAACCCATTGGGCATAATCCATAAGCCCAACAGGACATCCAATTATTTAGGGATATTATAAGAAGTTTAGTTTGATTAGGATTTTATTTAGGCTTATTCTAATATTAGTAACTTTGTTTCTTAGGAATCAAGCCAACTCCCATCTATAAGGATGTTAGGCCTCATTGTTTTGTATGCTCAATTTTAATTAATAAAAGTTCTCTTTTGAGATTTGAGATGTTATCTCTTGTAGTGTTTGTTCCTCTTGTGAGAATGCCCTAGGGGATGAATCCTTCTTTAGATTCGATCAATCCTTTGGGAAATTGATCTATTTTATTGATCATGGATCGTGGTTGGGCCAATATATCACATGTCATATTAATTTGCCAAGTAAACAGCATCCCAATATATAACAAAGGCAAGGTAGGTTTTAACTTAATTGAACAACAGATCAAGTGAGTGAAAAGCGGAACGCCGTTGACATAAAACTCATCCAAAGGGTGTAACACCTTCACCACCACAAGAGAGAGGTTCAACTTCATTGACCAATGGATATCGAACTTACAAAATCACTCAAAAGACGGCAAGAAGACTAGTTAACTATCCACTAAAGGGTGTGACACCATCATCACCACTAGAGTGAAGGAAAATCATTGAATGGTAGATCAAGTAAGCATCTAGAAGACTGCCAACTTAAAAGAACTCCACAAAAGGTATAACACCAGGATTAGCAACAGCCATCCAAAGAGTAGCAGGATCATCACCACTACGGGAAAGAAATATCATTAAATGATGAATCAAGTGAGTATTTGGAGGAAGACTGCTGGCTTACAAATCTATCTCAATCACACACAACTAGCAAGTGATAGTCAATCATAGTACTCTCTCCAAGACATACACAGAAAGACATGTCACCATAGTTGGATAGAACCTATATTGTAGTAACTTTTCATTGCACTCATTTGTAACCACAAAAGTAACATTCTAAGACTGCAATTTGAGAATTGGGATGCAATTTCAGGCTTAATCACCATTGTTGACACTAATGAAGAAGTTATTGCATAATGGATAGAGTTGCCCACAAGTCATTTTAGCCAATAATTCTCTTGTTAAGATAGAATGATTTAAAAAATCAGCCTAGTCGGTCCAATGGGACTCAGACTCAAATCATGAGCCTCGGCCGAGTCCTATGGGGCTCAGCCATGGGACTCAGCCGAGTCTTATGTGACTCCACTCGACTGAGTCGACTTAGACTCGACCATGGCCAAGTCGGTCCCGAGTCCAACTTTTTAAACCTTGTTAGATATTATTGTTTTCTCATACAACCATTTTCCATTTTGGATACAGAGATTGACATTAAGACGACAGTTATGTATGCAATATGGACAATAGTTATGCATGCAATGAGGTTAATACCAATGGATATTCGAGTATCAAAGCACAATGTACTTACTAACTGTTGAGCTAAAGTTCAAGGAAACTGAAGAGGACCTAAACATTAGGGATGAAAAAAAATTGAGGGAGGACACGAATGAGAATTCCAGTGGATTTACAGTTCAACCACCCCTCCACCATCAAATGGTTAGGCAAGTGAATGTGAACTGTTTTAAACAACAAAAAAGCCACTCGACATTTCAGATTTTCAAATTGAACATGATATACAAGAGTAACATCACATAAAGTTGAACAGCAGTCCCACTTAACATGCACTGCCAATGATTCAAGCCAATCATGACAACAGTAAGAATTTTGCACATTGTTCAAATTCTTGATTTTAATAACTAGTCATTCCACTAAAGTAGACGCACCATACAACAATTTCTCAACTATGATACCCGGTTTCTTCAAAATAGGCAACATGTCACATCATAGCCATCGATGTGTGGTAAAACTAGAAAATATAGAATCAGAAATGAACACATTCAAAAGCATTCAGGATTAGCTTTAATAGGTGATAAATTAATAGAGACTCATCTAAGATGGTCTGGACATGTCCAATGCAAGGCAACAACAGGATCAGTGAGAAAAAGTTTCTCTACACAGGTTGATGAACCCTCAAGGAAAAGGGTAGGCCAAAGAGGACATGGATGAAAGTAGAAAGGATAGGTTTAAAGAAGTGCAACCTATCTGACCGCAACATAGTTGAAACAAGCCATTGATGATGATGATTTTATTGCACTGAGAAGATACTGAATGTTTTTGGGGTGACTTAGACGAATATTAAGAGATCAAAACCACATTTTTGAAGATCTATGCATGCAAAGATCGGAGCCATTATTCCTCAATCTGAGAGACAAGGCCATCTAATACTATTTAATGTCTTTCAGAATAATCAAACAGTTCTAAGAGTCACAGTACACCCATTTCTATTTGAAGATATTTCTTTTATTTTTCATTATTTTAGGCGTTCTAGAGCTATAAGCTGCAAATCAGTCTAACTAGGCCAGGTTGAATCGACACATGGGTGACCAAGACATCCATTGAATCCGAGTTTTAAAACACTGCTAAAGGGGTTACCATTTTTTTAAGAATTAGTATGCATATGTAAATATCGATAAAATAATTCTAACAAAGAATGACTATGTATTGAATGACAATATAGTAGAAAGTTAGCTTACCATTCCGCAGCACAGTTGCAACATCAGCTTGGTAGGCTCGTAACTCCTACAATGGTTGTATCACAGAACAAAATAAGAAGTAAAAATATGAAACTAAAGTACCAAGAACAAGTATATGAAGAATATCTATAACTTAATAAGGATATTAACTTCAAAATTTTGCTTAAATAAAAAAACCATATGCACAACTGTAAAGTACAATTCCCAATCTCGTGCATACGTAAGTGTTGAAAAACAATCATCTTCCTCCAGAATCCAGATAATTTAAATACTTTTGCATGCTAGGTTCTTGGCAGTTTATTGCTAAAAGGTTTTCCAGTAGTTTTTTCACATTCAGCTAAGTTGTAATTGGTGGATGCCACTCATCCAAGATAAATTGTAGTAAAGTCATGCTCCTTGACTTGAAGTGAATCGAGGGAGCACTGAATTAATTCGAAAAAAAAAAAAGGTAGCTAAGTCTTGATGACAATGAACCTAGAGTGGCCAGTGCTCAAACAGCATAAGATGTCGCTGCGGCTTAGACATTCAATTTGGAAAGAGACATAATGAATACTGTCATCCAACAATTCAGACTAGATGTTCAAAGAAGACAAATTAATTAATTTGTAATTGGATAGAAGCAAATACTTAACTTTACAAAATTGAATGAATAGTTAGATATTAAATGAATAGTTAGACGAAGCTGTAGGCCAAGACATGAAGATGCTTAACAGTAAAAACAAAGAGCAACCAAGTAGTAGAGGTGCATTGCTCCCCAGCCTGTAATAGATGATAGTCAAAATCTCCATAAACAAAAATGTTTTCATTTTAAGAGGATAAATTGCTAGAAGCAAACAAGACAACATAGTCTTATCTTCTGCCCTTCTAGTCTCAACATTTATTTTCCACTTCGCAAGAACTTGGTAGACTCTGGCCATTCCAATTAGTTCATACCATTGAACCGAACTGCAATGAGTCTGACAAACTGATTGTTTTGAAAGTCAGATCCAACAACTCTGGTTGATTTTAATCTACTTCCACCACCGAATTAAGGGATTAGACCATTAAAATCACTACCTGAAGTGTTAATTACATCACTTGGGTTTCAGAAGGGTACATGGCAATAACAAGATCGTTTAGCAATACTTAATTTATGCAGTCACATGTCTGCAATTTCAGCCAAAAAAAGTGCAGTAGAAGTGAAACGTTCAGGGAACAATATCAGTATAAAATCATGCGACAGTCAAACATCTACCAAAATATAAAAACATACTCAAAGAGCAACTTGCCAGACATCAGAAGACTGCAGTGAGGCAAGGATAACCATATGCTTAGTGCAACAATACAGTCTAAGTAGATCTAATAGAACTCTCCCAAGTCCCAATAGTGATCCAGTCACTAAGAAATCACTCCCAAAATATACAAAATTGTAAATCATACCTTTTCATGAAGATCTTCATGCCCCATTGCAAGAAAACAGTCACAATCTAGAAAACAAAAAACAACTATTTTCCTGATTTTTCCCTCAAATTTCATAAAATTCCCATCAAAAGGCTGCCAAAATATAGCTGTCATTCACCAAAAGCAGAACAAATCTGCCCATGGATTTTATTCTGTGTGCATGCCTAATGTAGTTGGCATTGTGGCTTAAGTCAACCATATGGCTGGTGCCATCATCCCAAGCTCTGCCAGACAAGGTCTCTGGAGATCGGCACTTAGATACCAACTCTAGTCCTAGCTTGTAAAAGAGATGACAAAGAGAAAGAAGGAAGGTGCGATGAGAGGAGCAAAGCGAAACATGAATTAGAGAAAGAAAAGAGTTTTTAATCAATGTAGTTAACCACTCTCCTGAATTAATATCACCAAGAGTGAGTGTTACAAGACTCCCCTAAGTAATTTCTTATATTCCCACATTGTAGTTTATAATTACTTCCACTTCCAACATTAGCATCACTCACATTAATTCATTTGGAAGCAGCCGCTACAAAATATTCTTTTGAATTGATAATTTGACTTGAACCGGCAACCTTGTAGTTGCAACAATGAGGTCCTTCCAAATATTCTCAAGGGCTCTTGTCCACCATTGCATAATATCATTTTAGTATTTTTTTCAGTATTTACAAAAGACTATATATATCAGTATTTACAAAAGACTATATATATATCAGTATTTACAAAAGACTATGCCGAAGACTGCCCCCATTCACAAAATCAGCAAACCAGCTAGTCATCCAAATGATTCAATCATTCAGAAGCACAATTGAAATCCACCACCATGTAAATCTTAGGAAAACTTCCACAAATTGAGTGCAATACATGGTTGAAAAGCTAAAAGCAGGAGTGCGAAAGAAGGTTATAAGGGAACATAAGAATCAAGTAAATAGAACTCATAATACATACTTGTGTGTGTGCATAGATAAATAAATAGGTAGGTGGGTGGGTAGAGAGAGACAAAGAGTAAAGAAACCTCAAGTGCAGATAAATCTCCAAGAATACCATTTCAAACTGCATGCTGCACCCAATGCTGGAGAATGCACAGTTGCTAACAAGTAATACAATACATGGAAAGCCTTACAACAGCAAGGAGAAGTTGATGGCTACATGTAAAACGCAAATAACAACTATGTATCCACAGAAAATGCACTTTGGCCCTATACAATTAGATTACAGGTATCCTTAAATAGAAGGCTGTGAACTTGCCTCGAGAGCCTTCTCAGCATTGGTTTCTGTAATTACACCAACAGCTGCATTTGCTGCCAAGATCATCAGGATGACCTGCATGATTAATTGAAAAGCACTCATAAAGGAGAAAAAAATCCATTGAACAGAAGTGTAAGCCCCAAGGGTTTTGTCACAAGTCTAAAATCGAATATGATCAGGGCAGCTTTCTATAACACTGAAAAGATAAAACACCCATGCAGCAAATTATACAAGTAGATAATCAAATACTTCCGAAAATAATATATTGATTATTGTGATAGAAATTTAAAATAAAGTATTAGATGATCGCTAAAAGTGAGTTTGATATACACAAACCGCACATGCAATAGCAATCTTAGCTGGACGGATGGTTATCATCTATAGGCATTTGGCAGTTTGGACCCGATGATAAAGAGAACCAGATAGGAGTCATAGGAGTACGACCAGCTGCCTTTTCTAGTTAACCACAAATCAGCAGTACTGGATTTTTTTTTTTGCAATAATTCTTTTAAATATCAATTTAGGCAGAAGAGAATGCATCTCCAGCTCAAAAAAGTATTGGAGTGACGGTTCTATATCCTGGTGCTGGTCTTTGCGCCCATCAAGACTGGGAAAAATCAGTGCCAGTCTTTGTGGCCATCTTTAATTGTTAAATATTTAAAAAATTTAGTATTTAATCTTTGACCCATCATTATAATTTATAAATTCATCAATGTAGCACATATCAGGCTTCCAAATTTTCATAAGAGATTTTATGGGGCTTTCCAATTCTTATGGGGCTTTCCAAATATGCATGCACAAAAGCCAACACACACACACACATAAATGTGCATGTAAACACGAAGACATGTACGCAAAAACGTGCATGCTGACATGCCCATGCACACATGCCCGCAAAAATGTGCATGCATTCAGGCAAGCATGCACAAATTATGAATCAAACACAATCAAGATAAACATGAATTTCCCAAATCTAAACTGAACGCAGTTGCTTAGAGTATTATCCTAACTCATCACTTAAGGTGCATGCTGATACTAGCATGGCCCATGATCAGCCAGCCCATTGGCCCCAGTCCAAAAGCTTAGAAGTGGAGGTCCAAGGCCACCAAGGTCCACTAAAAGAAGTTCTAGATCATGCCTCCAGAACACTCCCAACCTATATTTTCAGTAGTAACTAAATATTAGGGATAGATATAAAATTTTTTAGAAGGCTTTGCTAAGGAAATCTTGTATTGATTTAGACTTCTATTTTAATTAGAATTGTAATCCCTCCTTAGGGACAAGTTTATTGATTAATAGATTTTTCTCCTAGAGTGTTCTCTCAATTATGTGCATGTGTTGCGAGACCAAGACGGTTTTGATCCCTATGGATCCCCATATCCCTAAGCTTCAGCTTGGAGAGTATTCGTGGCTACTCTTTCCCTACCCACACCGTGTCACGTGTACCAATACCATGCGCATGCACACACATGAATATGCACACACACCAACACACAAATGCATGCACACATAAGCATGTAAGCACATAAACAACTATTTTCAAAGATGAAGCACAAGAACTTGTATGCGAGAATGTTGTCATTCTGTAAAGTTGCACACAATTCCCTGCATGCATGCAAATTACTAACAGATAGATGCAGCAAGTAAGCACATAAACAATTTTTTCCAATGGTGATGCACATAAACTACTAAATCTTGCAAACAAGAAAAATAATAGAGTACAAATAATCTCTTACAGAAGGTTCCAAAAATGCAGTTAAGCCCGTCTCTCCATCAATTACAGCCAAAAGAAATGAAACAATGGCAGCTGCTATCAATATCTTAACAAGTAAATCATCAAATTGCTTCAAAATTAATTTCCATAAGTGAGTGCCTGCAAGGAATACGAAGGGAGAGAATAAGAGGCCTATATAATGAAAAAGATTCAACAAAACATCTCTATAACATTAAGAATCATAAACGGGTATTTAAAGAATATCATTAAGATACTCAAAACCTTTTTATGTGTCCATGTCTGTGTGTGTGTGTGTGTGTGTGTGTGAGAGAGAGAGAGAGAGAGAGAGAGAGAGAAATAGATGGTGAGAGAGGGAAGTTGAGGATAACTTTACTTTAGTGCCAAAAATTAACAAGAATATTATCTATCCAAACAATGGGAATATTCTAAAGAAACAAAAAGGTACAATAAAAACAACATATTCATAAAGTACATCCCTAATGTCCACATGTGAAAGGCAAAAGCATCCAAGAGAACCTTCAAAAGGAAAAATTAACAAAGATTGCATGCTTATTACTTACTTTCTTCTTGAGGCAGCACTGCAGTTTATGTAAGATACATGCAGGGAAAAACAGAAGATAATCAGATCTTCATTTCAAAAATTGAACCAAATAAAAATTATTGTACTCAGCAAAAGAAACTTCTAAAAAGAATAAACAGATCACATAGATGGTTACACTTGGATGCATAACACTTCATCCAGAAAATGGGAAATGTGAAGGGGACAGCACGCATTAGCAATGGGTAAAATTCCACCCCATTTGCATGATTTTAAAAATGTACTTCAGAAAATAATTGAGAAAAGTTTGGCCCAATAAAGTGAATGTTCAACCATCCCCAATCCATGAAATCAACCTTCATATTCACCATGAATTGGCAGCCCCATAATGCCAAACTATCCATATGCAGTGTTAATGCACACTCTTAAGTCTCAGGTAACTCTTTAACTCTAAATCATGTGGCGAAGCATGAGTTCACTTGCATTAGGAAAAGTCCAAATAAGGTGTTAATAATGTATGCTATCCATGTCAAACTTCAAATAAACTTGATTGGGATGGTCAGAGGATGTGTTTCATACAGGTTGGCACCTTGCCCCGGACTCACCAATATGACCCAGACCTAACCTGATCCACAAGAGTTTAGCTTAGCTTATGCAATACCAAACCTTCCCTATGATAGGTACGAATCAGGTCAAGTATGTTCCAGGTTGCCTTACACTCCTTTCTTTTTAAAGAAATATTGAATAATTTAAGAAAAACTGCTTTTATATTAGTATTACATTATTAATATGTAAATAGGTCATAAAAGGGGCAGCATGGTTGAGGCAACAAAAACTGAAACCTACCGAGTCAAAATCTATAAAGCATACCCACCCTAACTACAATGTAGATGCAGGGAAAACTAGCATTTCAACAAGTTACTACTTGGCAATATACTGACTTCGGCTTTGAAAGGCATAGTTCAAATACCATTGTAAAAGGTATTATGGACAACACAAATGATCAAGGATGAAAATACCAGTTGGAAAAGGTGTAATCGATCAGATCCAAAACAATACATATTGGGCGTTGAATCAGATTGTAGTTGAGGTCAAAAAAAAATCCAACATAGTGAGAATATAAAATAAAAAAATAAAAAAAATAAAAGAGGTTATATTTTGACGATTATTGTTATTAGCAACTAAAATAATGTATGTAATGGACTCTCTTAGTGTCATACAGGTCTTATATCACCCTGTATGATTTCTACTTTTCTTCTTCTCATCATCAAAGCCTAGTCCCAACTATGTTGAGTTCCACTACATGAATTTTGTTTTTTCTCATAATTCAAAGCCAAGAGAAATATACTAAAAGGCTACCAAAGCTACCCAAAAACAAAGAAAACCACCAATTCCACCAATAAAAAACAAAGTTCACAATTGACAAGCTCGTACGAGTTACACCCTTTTTCCAAAGATATCCACTTTCAAGTTTCACGCTTCATTTGACATGTGTAAAAGACGCAAACAAAACTTTCATCCAGTCCCTCACTTCCTCCATAGCATCTGCCAAAGTCCAAGGAGCACTGCAAACTCCTGAGGCCCATCTAGCATAAGACAAATCTCCTTCCACCATAATGCCCCAAAAAATTAGAGATACAGGCTTCACAGAGACCGATCCCAAAGCTTCTATTTCCACTTTAATATCAGAGCAGAAGCCAAGCAGACTGGTGAAGGTTTTAAGACAATACTGACGTACTTGTTTGCCTACATTCATGATACTAATCTTTTAAGTTAAAACCTACTAAGTTAATGACAAACTAGTTGAAACAAAATTAGATCAAAACCAAGTGTTTACTGCTAAGTACACTAGCACTACTTAGTTTACTCTCACCGACTTTCTACTTACTATTAATCATTGTTGTTAAAATTCAAGGATTCATATCCCAAATCCTACAAGCCATATTGAATCCCAAGGATAATGATTTGTGTTTATACAAAAATCCTATTAATAGATGAACCTTAAGATCATGTGTAAATCTCATGAATACATGTTTTATTCGAACGATTCCCCTAGAAGGGAATATCCGCATGGGCTGATAGTAAAAATTTTTTACAATTTCTTTATTCTATGGGGTTTCTATTTTTAATAGGTTATATAATAATTAATAAAATGATTTAGTGTTGGTAGGAAATACCTTTTACTGTAGAATTAAGACAACAAAAGTAAATAAAGCACTACCAAGAATGAAGACAAGAAAAGCTACAAGGCCCGATGGCATTCCAAGAGATGATTGGAACGCTCAGGAGAAATTTGATGGGTTAGGGTAACTACGCTCTTCAATAGAATAGTTAGGACAGAAATTCCAGATGAATAGAGAATCAGTGTTATAGTACCTATAAATAAGAACAAAGGTGGTTAAAAAAGTTGCACTAACCATTGTGGGACTAAACTTATGAGTAACTCTATGAAACAATGATAGAGTAATGGAGAAAGACTTGACAAGAGACCAAGATATCTAATTATAAATTTGGTTTCATGCTAAGGATATCATTATAGTAAGTAATCAATTTGGTAGCATTCAAAGTTTATCAATTTGATGGCATTAAAGTTCAAACTCAACTGTCTCAAAGTTCGAACAGAAGTTTAAGAGTTTTTAATTATAATACTTCTAATGCTAGATACCAACCTCCAATATTTATTGAAATTAACCAATTACCATTTCTACTTGCTGAGAATGAGTCATTAAAAGAATTTGTGAATGAGCCCTTCACACCCTTAAAACAATTTCTAGAAATACTGCCAGAAATGCTGCAGTAAAAATGTTCAAAAAAGAAAAAGAATTAAAAACTATTCTTCAAAACATACTAGGAAAAATAGGATTAACTTTAGATTTATGGCCTCCAAACAAAATGCTGTGTACATTTCAAAAACCGCAAATTATATTGATAATAACTAGATTATGCAAAAAAAGACTGATTTCATTCTCTTCACTTGAGAACCCACATACTGGTGCTAGGATAGGGTCCATTATCCTTAAAAACAGAGGAGACTATAATATTCAAAATAAAATAATTTCTATAACGTTAGATAATGCAAGCTCCAACAATGGAGCAAGTTGAAATATTAAAATCTACTCTCCCACTTAATTTAAATGGGGTTATGTTTCACAATAGATGTGGATGTCACATCTCAACTCTCATAGTACAAGATAGTTTACAATTTATTATGCATGCAATAAAAGTAATTAAATACACAATAGGGTATATTTTTTTCATCTCCTTTGAGAAAACAAAATTGGAAGGAAATATGTAAAACTCTTAATAAAAATCCAAAAAAAAAAAAAACAATCCAATGTAAAACATTGTTGGAAATTTACTTATCAAATGTTAAGAGAAACTTGCAATTATGAACGCATAGTTAATCAACACCATGCTTTATATTTATCACATGCAGATAATTCTATGGGTAAAAAAGATTGGCAAATTGATGAAATTTTTTTATTAGTTTCTTTTTATAATGCAACCTTATTTTTTTATGGGGTATGTTGCCCCACATCATCTCAAACTTTGAACCATTTTTATTAAATTAGTCTTACTTTTGCAAAATATAGAAATGTATAGACTTTGCAGAATATGTATATAGCAATGGAAATGAAGTTTTCACAATACTGGAGAAATGCTCCATTAGCATTTTGTTTAGCCTTTGTTTTAAATCCTAGGGGTAAAATTAGTAGGTGCAGAAACTTTACTTTAAGCAATAAATAATAATATGAATGCTACAAGTGTAATAATATTTATATCATCAAAACTTATTAGAAAAACTTTTTATTAAATATTCTACCCAAATGGGTAGATAGGAAACACCCTCTACTCCTATGGGCACTCACTAACCATAGGGAGGGAAAAACAAAAGCTATCTAGAATCTGTTTACTCAAGGAAGTAGTTCATCTTCCTCCGAATCCAGTCAAGCTATCAATGAATTAACAACGTATCTAAAAATTCCGCCGATTGAAGTCCCAAATGATGACACCAGCATCAATCTTTTGGCTTGATGGAAAACAGGTGAAAGTAGATTTCTACTACTTTCCGCCATGGCCCATGATTTACTAATAATTCAAGTGTCTACAGTTGCATTGGAGCAAGCTTTTACTGCAAGTGGGCAACTTATTGACAACACTCAAATGATGTTGTCAAAAGAAACAATGGAAACAAGCATGTCCCTGCAAGACTGGTTCCTATCAAAGAAACAGAAGCAAAACTTGATGTTGAAAGAAGAAATAGAAGGCGACTTTTTAGCAATAGAAATATCATAGTATTCACAAAATTATCATAATTGTAATTTTTATAAAATTTATTTCAAGTTAGTCATTATCATCATAGTTGTTGTAACTTTATTTTCAGAAAATTCTCGTACTTTTTAATTTTTATTTTTTTATTATAACTTTCATAAAGTAGAAATTATCATCAAACTTGTAAATTTTATTTAAAGTTCTTGTATATTACCATCAAAGTTATTGTAAACTTCATTTCAGGGAATATAATTTAATTCATGTTTTTCTCCAAGAAATGTTTGTGTATTAATATTAGTAATTTTAATAACATTTCAAGTTGAAAACCCAAAAAATGCATTTAAATTTAATCAAAAATAATAATATATAAATAAAAATTTTGTAAAACCTATGGGCAACACAGCCTAGCAGAGCATGGTTTCAGTCGTGTCGTGGGCCACGCCGCCCAAGAGAATAAGGGCATGTTTGGCAAACTAAGAGGAATCCTCCATCTAGGGGATTCCTTCATTCCCTTAAAACCAAACTATCCTCTCTAAGGATTTTTTATAAGAGGAATCATCTCATCCCAGGTTTGGAAAAAACCAAGATTCATTCACAATTACTTCTTTATCTTTATGGATTTGCAAAATTCAATGTGGGGAGGTGGAGATGGAGGAATCAATGGAAGAGAGAACTTTTGATGGGTTCGGAGGATTTAATTTTAAACAATCCCCTCTTACTTTTCCTCTTTTTACCCAAACGTGGGTTTTCTTTGCAATTGAGGAAAACAAGAGAGGATTCCTCTTGGAGGATGGTATCCAAACATGCCCTAAAGGTCAATTTCAGATGCCAATCATCGAAAATCCCACACTCCAGCAAAAATATGGCCATGTTTCAAGCAAAAATGACCCAAATGTTAATTCCAGCATTCAATTTCATGCAATAAAATCTAAGGTCACATTTGGTAACAAGTAAAATTCACAGAATTAAGGATTCTTCACTGCCCTAGAATAAGGCTTTCCTCGTTAGAGATTTGTATAGCTTAGGATTCCTCAAGTCGTGTTTGTTAACATGTAAGGAATCTGCAGATTTGAGAATTTTATACCATCCCCCTTTAAGTGAGGATTTTCAAATCACTTGAGAATCATACAAAAAGAAAATCTTAATTCTCAAATGGCCAAAATCCTCAAGGATTTACAATTATCATAGGTTTTCTCAAAATAGAAATCTTTTTCTCGAGCATTTGGTTGTCAAATTCGATCTAATACTTTCTAAACTAGGGTTCCTTATAAAAAAAAAAATAAAAACGAATATCAAGAGACTTAACAAAATAGGAAAGAAATCGAAAGGCAGCAGAAATCTAGATTCTGAGTAGACATGCTCTTGTGCAAATTCTTCCTATTTTTCTCACAAACAGTTTCCACCATGAGTCCTATATAATCCATAATCCACATCATCATCATCACTTCCTTACATCAATAGTGGCCATGTTAAGACTCCAAAGTAGAGTTTTATGTAGGGTAAGAGTCCAAGTGTCAAGTGAATATGGATTTTTCATAGTATTTCACCTGGCATTCTAAGTTGTTGATCCTCTTATTAAAGGGGGTAATCTCACTTTCATGTGACAGCATATCATTACAAGTAACTACACAGCCATGAGCCATGAGCCATGAGCCATGAACAAGATGTTTCAGCATTTATTTTGCAAAATTTGGACTTAACTTGGTGATGGTGAGGAGGCATTCCCCCCACCCCACCCACCTCTTTCTGTGTGAATTTCTCAAGGCGTGAAACCATCATAAAACTCATGCAAAAGAAAAGGAGTTGTGATTCTCTCCTCTCTCAAAAATAAATGCTACGGTATATCACAGGATAGAAGTCCCCATTGGTTAGGATTTGCAAATACTTACTCCTTTTGCAATGTAAATTCTACCGCATCAAAGATTTGAAAAAAAAAAAAGAACCACCATTTTTCCTTTTCTATCACGAAGACTCCAGCAAAGCTCCCATTCCATCCCATAGTCTATGAAGCAAGTAAAAGATGATCTCAATGACAAGTCACATTCTCAGAACTGTGACCTTCATGAAGAACAAAAATGCTCAATACAATGCTCAATGGACACCTTATTCATAGCATCTTTTCAACTAATTTAGTCGAATTCAATCCAAGATTTCATCCAGACCATTTAGTCGAATTCCTAACTTAGAGCTCACTCCATTCTCATCCATTAAAACGTCAAGTTCAACAAAACAGAGCCCAAACGCAAAAGTAAATCCGAATAAATCCATAACAACTTCAGTGAAGAAACAACATACCATTTCGGCCGAAAATCTTCGCATTCTCCGCAACCTGTGGATACAAACAACAAAGAAAAAACACCACGTGAGCAATGATTCTCTTCTTTTAAATGAAAACTAACAATGATTGTTACAAATCCGATTTCTTCATCTTAATTCATGACGATAAAACACGGCAACTACGCAATTACAAGCGATCTTACAGACTGAATCGAATTCGGTGGAAACTGATGCATACCTGGAAATCTGTGAGTCCTTTGGCCGGGTCTACTCCAAAGGCCTCCAAAACCTGACCAAAAGGGAAGGAAAATCGGCAGTTGTGAGAAAGCTAGGGCTTCAAACTATCAATCATGCAGATTCTAAGATCAAAATCTAGAACAAGATGAAGGTATAAAAGATCTTGAGGGATTCGGAGAGAGATTTTTGAGGAATTGATGGAATCAGTAAAGAAACGATGGAGAAGGTTTACCTCTGATGCAGATCTGGCATAAGCGTCTTCCATGACACTAGAGCTCTTGTTTGTAACTGAGAAGACGACAGAAAGAAAGAGAGAGAGAAAGAGAGAGGTATTTTATAAGGGAGGGCGCGAGTTGAGACAGCGAAATTTCTAGGCGTGGAATGTCAATGATCTGAGCTGAGGGGCTGTGAGTGTGAAAGTTGGGGGTCTAAATGTCAAAAAAATGGGTCTTCCATCAAGGCTTGTTTCGGTGGTGCAAAAGAGAACACGCAAGGAAGTAATATTTTGTAGGTTATATAGATATATATATATATATATATGGAGAATCTTCATATATATCTGTTCCTTACTACCTTTTTTGTGAGAACTTTAAGTGAGGCCCATCTATCACTCAATCCAAACCTTGCAACACACATGGGACCCCATGATAGCAACTCACCCCAACTTTCGGTCAAATCCGAATTTATTGGACTGTTTGATTAACTATACACCAATCCTGAACGGAATAAATTTTTGAGTTATGAATGAAGGGATTAGGGATATATGATTAGGACCAAATTTGATATATAAGGTGTTTTTACAAAAATCTTTTCAACCCCCCAGTCTCATCCCTTGATGGGGTCCACAGTGGGCCCCACCAAAGAGTATACACAAAAAGTCCATGAGGGACGTATGCACAGGAAAAGGCCCATATATATATATTTCAATTTTACACGTTTGGTAACCTAGAAAAATTCTAAGAAAATATATATTAAAAAAAAAACCTCAATAATTACTCCTTCGGCTCCCCATGTATAAAAATTTTTATAATATAAAAATCTTTCAAATTGGTACTTACAAACCAGTAAAGTTAGCAAAGGTTTTACTTCACTAAATCTATTATGATGTGTTTGTTTACATATATGGTAAATTAAAGTATAGGTAAATGTAACAGAATGGTAAAGATAAGGTAAAGTAAAAGTTGAATAAATTATATGGCAGAGTAAAGTGGGAGGGAACGGTAAATTGATTTCTTTTTTTACTTTACTTTATCACATATTACTGAAGTTTTATATGGTAAATAAAAAGTAACTTGTAATAAAGTGACTTATTAATATGTGTGGTAAAATAAAATAAAGATTAATATCAGATCATGGTAAAAGATAAAGTAAAATAAGATAATGTAAAATAATTCAGATAAAGTAGTAGAGTAAGTAAAGACTCAACTTGACCAAATCTATCATGATGTATTTATTTACATATATAGTAAAGTATAGTAAAGATAAATATCACATCATGGTAAATATGGGGTAAAGTAAAAGTTAGATAAAGTATATAGCGAAGTAAGTGAGAGTTTGACTTTACTTTATCACATTTTATCATAGTTTTATATGATTAATAAAAAGTAACTTATAATAGAGTAACTTATTTACATATATGATAAAATAAAATAAATATCAATATTACATCATGGTAAAATGTGAGATAAAATAAGGTAAGGTAAAACAAGTCAAATAAAGTGGTAGTGTAAAATAATGACTTTACTTCATCAAATCTATCATGATGTATTCGTTTACATATATGGTAAAAAGTAAAGTAAAGGTAAATGTCACTTCATGATAAATATGGGGTAAAATAAAAGTTGAATAAAGTATATGTTGAAGTAAAGTGAGAAGGAACCGAAAAGTAGTTTCTTTTTGTTTGTTTTTACTTTATCAGATTTTGCCGTAGTTGTAGAACGTAAGATAAAGTATGTGGTGAAGTAAAGTGGGAAAGAGAGTTGTAAAGTTATTATTTTTTTATTTACTTTACTATACTGTAATTTACTGTGGTGTTACGTGATAAAAGAAAACAACTTATGTTAAAAAAAAATGCAGCAGTTGAACTTAACTTCATCACACTACTTTTTTAACCGGACATTTTAAATTATATATAAATTAAAATACTTAATAGGAAATTATTCTAATAATGAGCTTTACTTTAATCATAGGACCTTCCCAACAACTAAAAATTAAATTTGTAATATTATTTAAAAGTTGTCAAGAAGCAAAAATATTATAATATTATAATATTACACTATTCTATTTTATATTATATTATTTTTTCAATATTTAAATCTATAAATATTTTATTATGTAAACATCCAAACGGGAAGATTGATCTTATACTTATAACATTATTTATACATTAATCATGTTTGCTAATTATCATCTTGCGACCACCCTTGCGGTCTCTTTTTATCAACATGAGATGATCAATTTGACACCAGTACACTCACTACTCCTGGCATGAACCCATGATCTCAAATTTGAACTAAAAATAAAAAAATAAAACAAAACAAAATAAAGAACAACACTTGAGGGCATAGATAAAGGGGTTAAGATGATATAATGGGATTGATATTTCGTATACCGCTATACCTCATTCATATCTTCCAATCCCTCACCTAATGATTGGCATTTGCCCCAAGTGGGGCCCATAAGAAAGTGTTTGCAAGGGGTACTTAGGAGAGGGAGGTCCATATTAATCTTTTACCCCATAAATCAGCACTTTTTGGAGAAAAAATGCCTACTCTCTCTCCTCCTGCAGCCAAATCTTTGCTAAGAGTTAATATTCATCATCTCAACTTATATCCCCATGCTACACTAAATGAATATCATATACTTAATTTTTTTATGACGAGAAATGTGCCGACCCATTGGGGTTAATTATTGGTAAAATCCATAACACAATACCATCCCGCTAGCATTGTGTACCAAATAAGGACTTAATGGTTTCAAAGCAGGGATCTCACAAAGATTTCTTGTTTGTACCAATGCAGTTCTGTTTTGTTAATGAGTCAATGCTTTAATTAAAAAAAAAAAAAAGAAGATGCAACATCAACTCAAAGAGTAGAAAAGATAGTTTTATATGAAAATTGCAATCATTTTAATAAAGATTTTTTTTTTTTTTTTGCATTTTAGATGGATTCATTTAGATGTGATTGAATATATAATTAGGAATTGGTATATGACAGCCATGTTAGCCTCACGAAAGACTAACTTAAGGGTACTTAATAATTGGGCTTGAATAGGGGTAAGCCAAATTAATATATTAATATATGGGTTGGGCTTGGCCTTAATAGAGTTTGGCCCGAGCTGGGCTTGGACCTGGCCTGGGCTTAAGGATTTTAATAACGGCCAAGCTTTGCTCAGCCCAGCCTAGCTCAGCCTACAAGCATCCATACTTCTTGAGCCACTAAAAATAAAAAGTCATCATATTATGATTAGACCCATCATATTTTACTCTCTCTTGATTCGAGGCTTCGCTTCACCACACTTCACGACAATTTATATCCAAACAAAAAGGGGTTGTTTGTGTTGCACCAGTTTACATATAGAAGTGGTGGTTGATAGGGGTACTTGTGGATAGAGCCAGACTGAGCTCGGCCTGTTCTGGCAGGAATTGGGCCCTAGGTTTTCTTACTTGGGCTTGGCATGAACATTTTGTTTTGGCCCATTTAATAGATTGGTTGGGCCAGAGTTCAGTGGTAGAAAGCCCAGGCCCAGCCAGGCCCAAATAGAAAAATGTTACTAGAGAGTGCTGGAGAGGGGACTTGCAGTCATCCCTATCTTGCAGTGTTACCACCATTTGAGCTACCAATTGAAATCATAGAAAAAAGTCCTATTTTATTTTTATAAAGTAAACTCAGGTTGGGCTTACTAATTTTTAGAAGGGTCGGGCTGGGGCAGCCATGAGAGGCCTGATTCGGGTTTGTGCCGGGCTTGGACATTATTTTAGAAGTCGGGGCTGGGTTTGGATATACCTCAGCCCAGCCCAACCTGGCCCATGACTAGTTGTTGATACATTATTGTTACGCATCACAAGTTTGTTTGCAACACTTTACGGACTGATTTAGGTTTGGACCGGGCTTGGACATTATTTTAGAAGTTGGGATGGGCTCTGGATATTCCTTGGCCCGGCCCAACCCGGCCCATGAAGTAGTTGTTGATGCATTATTGTTACGCATCACAAGTTTGTTTGCAACACTTTACAAATCACATGCATAAATGGTAGTGTGATTTGTTCTTGAAATTTTTGCACATCATACCCTGTGCAATAGAACCTCAGGTTATTGTTGTTGTGCGCTGCTACAATGACTGAGGCAAGATTTTTGGGCAGTCCTTTTTTGTCTTTTTGGATTTAGTGGGTCCTAAATCAAGATCCAAATTATTGGAAGTCTTTAAAATGCCAAAACCATTATGAAACCAATTTCCA
The DNA here is from genome assembly GCA_037013555.1 of Sextonia rubra. Taxonomy (NCBI): domain Eukaryota; kingdom Viridiplantae; phylum Streptophyta; class Magnoliopsida; order Laurales; family Lauraceae; genus Sextonia; species Sextonia rubra. The sequence goes on from JASUAD010000018.1 coordinate 38,421,315, forward strand.
GTTGTTTATTTATCATGAATTTTGAGATATTTACAAAAAAATCTAAACTGTTGGATGCACCGTTTTAGACTTGTGGGATCCATTTTTATTATCAGAGCCATGTATCATCTTTCAGAAGGTCCAAATCTGGTGCCTTGATTCTTCACACATCTTTAAGAAATTTGTGAGAAACCATGGACCATTGGATACCTATTGAATTTGCACATGGTATTCAATCTCTCGAACATCAATCCTTTTTTTTTAATTTTTATATTCAATGGAGCTCAAAACCATGACTTGAACCATTAATCCTCTTTATAATTTTTATACTCTAGTCTAAATCCATCATAGATTTTTAGGCATTTATGAAAAGGTCTAGACCCTAAAATTTATAGTTCTGCACTTCTGTGGGCTCCATTTTTACGTTCATACACTCATCTTCTTTAGAAGGCCAAAAAAAAAGAAGGGGGGGGGGGGGTTCAAATCTTGTGTCTTAATTCATCATATATTATAAGAATTTTGTGAAAAATGGTGAACCGTTAGATGCACTATAGATTCACATATGAAAGGGAAGAATGACAAAACAATAAAATGTGTTTCACATATAATTCATTTTACATACGTTATAAAAGAAAATATAGTTAATTTGCACATGAAAATCTTCCACATGAGTCGTAGAAATTTTTGTTCACAGGTCTTCTCCAAGTAGAAATTTCCCCAAGTTATTTTCCCTAGTTGACACCTGTTAAGGAATTAAATCTTTATTGGAATTAAACTTGTAATCGGAAGTCCTAAGAAAGAGGAGATGCCCCATCATCATCCAGTGATCAGGGTAACCATCCTGGCCCCTCAATTATAAGTGGTGAACGCAACAGATTTGATGTAACATTCCCAAGTCCCGACAAAGGTCGTCGAAAAAAATCACCTGTCGCCGCCATGGCAGAATCATCTTAAAACGATCTAAAGCTTACGCAACACCGAAGGTGTTGGATAAGAATGGTCGCAAAAGCTCAAGATTGAGTGCCTCGTCTGCTAAAATGTAGGAGACGCGAATTGTCAAGATGGGTCACAGAAGATTCACTAGAAACCATTCCACTCTTGTCACTCCCTATCGTCCACACGCATTAGATGGATGCCAGATGAGAGAACCAATTGGATTTACTTATGTCTGCTGTGAAGAGTCTCCCTCTTTCACACTCTTTTATTAAAGGTTTCTTAACGCCTTGGAACAATCGCGCAACCAACACAACAAGAAAGACTAGATTTAGACGATGATTTTCGTCTTCCTCATCTAATATAAATCATAGAGGAGAGGACCGTCCAAGGGTAAGGGTCTTAAAAGAGCAGGTTCCTTGCTAAACAAGCGAGAATGGAAGAAACATGTGAATTCAGTTGAAGGTGTTTTATTAGAAAAAGCGGTGCAATGAAAATTATCCATGATCAATGGATCAACCACGATGAATACAAGCAATCACACCATCAAGCAATCACACACATGAACACAGCAATTTTACGTAGTTCGACAACCTTACCTATATCCACAGAGGAGAAAACTCATCTATCATGATTTCATCTCAATCCCCTCAAGATTTAGGGTTACAATACATCAATATATATAGTTTTTACTTTTTTGGCCAACAAGAAAACTCATATATAATGACTAAAATACCTCTAACCCTGAACTTTGATTTTAGCTAAACCAGACGATTAATCTGGCTAAACCAGAATACAAGACAAAACCCAAAAATTTCCACATTGGCTTGGATTCCACAAATCGTCAGAGTTACCTTAAGATACCCGGTAATATCTTCACGCATTTTGCTGAAAGGTACGTCACTACACTAATGTCGCAGTCTTTTCTCTTCAACACTCTAGCATGTTGAACCAACACTTCACATACCTCACTGAAAGGTACGCTTCCACATACGCTACGACCTAGCATGGCACCTGCACCCCTAGCCCGAATGTACAGACAATCTCGGCATTGTCTAGTGTCGATCAAGTCCAAACCGACTTAAGACTTCCCACAGTTGCCTCCTTTAATCTCAGCACCACTGTCTTGAACCTCCGAAGCACCTTTTATTTGTTGCTACATGCATGCATTCGTGCAACACAATGAACCTATCTTCCATTCGTTAAGATAAAACTGAGGACCTCATTGAATCTAGATCTCACTTATACCTGTGAATCCTTTCTCGTGCCTTCATCCCGATGTTCTTTCCGTCAAACCTGCGACTATCTTGTTCTAGTCTGTTCTGGTGGTTGGGCACGGTACATGAGGATTACGTATGACCCGATGCATAAACTGGCTTACTCCGACCTAAACAAGACCATATTTTTCTAAAAAATCATTTATCATAATCCCATCTCAATCCCCCCAGGATTTAGAGTTACAGTACATCAATATATATAGTTTCTACTTTCTTGGCCAACAAGAAAATCCATACATAATTACTAAAATACCCATAATCCTAAACTTCGGTTCTGGCTAAACCAGATGACCGATCCAGCTAAACTAGAATACAAGACAAAACCCAACATGTTTTGCATCTCGTAGTTGGGGCTTTTGTAGCGGTGGCAATGGGCCTCTCCAAGCGTATAAAGAAAAGGCAAACATGAACAACTTTATTTTTCAGCATCCAAACAATCAGAGAGGAATTCGAGAAGATGTCTGTATCATATAAAAAAAGCACAATGTAGTAAGAACATCAAGAGGATCTACAACTTTATCCCAAAAGAAAAGATCTACATCATCTGATCTCACTTTTCTATCATGATCAACTTACATAATTTAACTGAAACCATCAAACAACATGGCCATCCCACTTAATATATATACATCTTATTGATAAAAAAAACAGCTGTTCACTACAAGAGAGAAAAAAAACAATATTTTGCATGATATTGGAAAAGCTCCTCAATGCATGAGTTGATAGTAAGTTTCCTCACAACCTAAAACAAGGCCATCAGAAAATCTCATATTCGAATGTCCTGTTCAGGCAAACTTGAGGTGTAGATACAATACCTCCTGGCGCTTAAGGAGGTATTCCCTTAAGTACCTGGATGGAAGTCACACGTGAGAGTTGTTCCTGTTCAAGGAAACAAAGATTGGATGAGCTTCATTCAGCAAAGAAACAATAAACAATTCAGCAACTGCAAAAAACCCATGGTAAAGGATATTACGTCATGAAGATCATAGTTATAATTTGTCTCTAAAGTAGTTCGGTACCTAAATCTAAAGGCAAAAAAATAAATAAATAAATAAATAATAAAAAAACACCACTACTACTGAAAGTACCCTATACTTCTTTTAAGATTCAAGAAAAGAAAAACAAAAGTGCAGTAGGATATCAGGTACTGAAGATGATAGCATTATAGCAATACTAGGTACCAAAGGTGATAGCCATCTCTCAGTTTCTTTCTCTCTGAGGGTGGTTGGTGCCTTAAAAAAAGAAAAGAATTCAACTTAAGACAGCATTGAATACACAAGTTCAAAACTACCTTTTCATGGCACAATAATGCAAAGTATGCAGCTGGATCTGGAATACTGACTCCCAAGAGTGGTTGTGAGAGGGATGATCCACTATAAAAATTGTTTAGAAACCTTGGGTGTTAGATTGATACATCACACTCCATCTTATTCTTCCCAAGGCATATTGTCCATAGGGTTGCAAAGCAGAAATAACATTAATGGAATAATAATGACAAATGCCTGGATCAATGGCATAAAACATAGGCAGTTGAGATCCTCTGAAGAATAAAAGGTCCAATTGCCCAACTTTCGATATCCATTTTATGATATTCTAAAGAGCTACTTGTGGCCTGTTTGTTTTTGCATGGAGTTGAATAATAAATGTATTTCAGGGAGTGGTTATAATTGAAGAAACAAAGGTGAAGATCCACAAATGGCCGTCGAAAAATCTTCCCTTTTAGGGAGAAGGAAAATGAATACCCCTCAATTGCCTTAGTAAATCAAACCCTAAGAATCTTGGGTACCAATAGCCACTTTAATTATCGCTTGTTGGAACCCAATTTAACTTGGATTACTAGGTAGTTAATCCCATACAAACCAACGGACTATTTTGGCGTGTTTGGTTGAGAATCACACTGATTCCTAGAATGAAATCAGCCCTAAATGATGAGAAATTGAGATGAGGCCTCACATGGAAATTTCCTCCACAGTTCTCCACTCCATGTGAATGCATTTTTAGAACATCTTGCATTCCACCAAATGCCCTTTGTCACTGAGTCTTGCCTGCCTTACGAAAAAAAAAACAAAAAACTTTGATGAAGTATGATGTACTCTTCAAACTTCTAGGAAATCTATCTCAAACGATCACCAACTAGGATCAAATCTGTTCCCGAAACAGTATAATTCCTCAACCAGATAAGCCCTTAGTCATGAAACTTCAACCATTGAACTGGAGCCTTGGGAAACAGATGGCTTCAGGAAAAGATAAATGTTACAGGATGCATCACATCACCCATTCAGAGTGATGTTCGCATGGTGGAAAATGAATGATCTGGATTGACTAAATTGACTGTCCATCTATCAAACCACAACTGCATTAAAGTGCTCAGACAGTGGCAGACACACAAACACACTGGCAAATAAAAGTTGCAAAGAGGCCACTAACAAGCCAAGGTCGACCAAACATACACCAATTTTAGGTTGATTCACCAACCAATTGAATATACATCTTTCTAAATATAAGGTCATCTCTGTTAAAAAAATGAGGATGGAAAGGATCCAATTAAAGTTTTAAGTGTTCGACACCAAGGAACTAGAAGATCCCACGAACAATAAGCACATATGGGTTAGAAATAGACAAATTTAGGTTAAAGGTGAACAATTAATAACTCATATTAAAAAGGGAATAAAGCTTAAAAATTACTATGGACTTTGGACAATGCCAGAACCTATCAACATATGCTGAAAAGAATATATTGCAGAAGTTTTGGGGCATGTGTATATGTGATCATAACCTCCCAAGGGGAAGCCCACACAGGCAATGGTGAAAAAATGCATGTCCATATTAGTGATCCTTATTACCAGTGATAAAAAAATAGTTACCTTACAGACAGTTAACTAAATAAGTAGTCAAATGCCTTGAATTTATGTTGGCAATGTAAAAGTTAGGACCTATATAAAGAAGGGTGAAACAAAAAAGAAATCAAGTTTTGACAGTCGATGCCTTGATCACCTCTTATACAGGGTGGGTGGCACTACCATCTTTAACACTTCCAATCAAGTTCATATGGCCCATCCTAGGAGCATGAAGTGTCATTCTGTAATGTTCCTGGTTCTCCTATCAATAAAACCTAGCAAAAACATAAAACCACTCTATACAAAAACAGATGAGAGCACCAAGCCTCAGGAAGGAAACTCTCTTCAGAGAGAACATCATATATAGTGGATAATCCAAACTCCGATTTGGCCTCACATGTCTTCTTTACTAAGAGAATCCAACTCCAATTAGTGTCCTTTATTTCTCTTTGTTGTTGGTTCCACATCTCAAACCTCTGACGCATTGGTGCAGTAAACCAAAGGTTTAAACCATCAAAGCAAGGTAGTGTCCTTTATTTTTCAGCATTTCTTATTAGGGTTAGAATTTTATATAACAAAAATTGGCCATCTATTACCTTGTGTCTAGGAAAGAAACTTAGTTACAAGGGATTTTAATGTTTCATCAAGTGCAGAGCACATGATGATCTCTCATTTTCACTGTATCTTGCTCGCTCTCTCTGCAGCAGATTAAGCTTTCTTTTCATAAGTGGATGTAGCCCTTAGTTTTCTTTGCATAAGTAGATGTAGCCCTTAGTGCCGAACCATGTAAAATACCAGTGCCCCTTTCTTGGATTGTTATTCTAATTTTTGCTTGATTGATTGCACATTTCTCCAACCACTGATCATCACTTTGAATCCGTTTACACATCAAACTCCTCGTTCCATCCTTTGGACCTTATCAATCTTGAATTCTTGATAAGTATCTCATTAATAGAATGTTTTGTTGCAGCCCGATAAAAAGCAGAGACTCTGCTAGCACAAAAGTCTATTGATCCTTCTAAAGCTCCCAGTTCAGATGGAATTTAAGGTTCTTCCTCAAGGACACTGTGGCACATGGTTAAGCCTGATGTTTTTCGGCTAATAAATCTTTCCCATTTTTGTCTCATAGGGTGATAAACCTATATACTTTCATCACCTCATACTCAAAAAGTCGAAGCGCTCTCTAAAGTGCTCAAGTGGGACCTTCTTACTCTTTGAAAAGTGCATCATTATGGCAAAGTTAACCTTTGATTACTACACATCCGATTATTGGAAAGGCATGGATAGTGTTATTGCTAAGCCAAGGGTTCAAGGATTTGACATGCAACTATGTAAAAGATTATTGCTCAGCCGATGAATCAAGGATTTGACGACATGCATTGGAAGGCTCTTCTCCCTTAATCAAGTGGCATTATTTTAAGGACTATTAAGTATTAACATTTGCAACACCAAGGACGGAATTATTGCTAAAATGTGACAGAACAAAAGAGCAAACAACAATAAACTCAATTCAACTCATAAACTTTACCTCAGTCTTCTATAGAATAAATTAGCGCTGATAAACTTTACGTCAGTCTTTTATATAATAAATTAGTGATTAATATGATCTATGGCCCACAAGATCAAACGGCTTTAATAAAGCTGAAAAAGAAAAGTAAACAAAATAATGGACTGATGCCGGATCCAATGCCGGCCATGCTTCGAAGTTAATTTAAAAGTAAAGACAGCGTTCAACAGTGGTTGACGCAATCATAACTCCTTGATAAGTGGAAGAATCATCTCTCCATTATAAACTCCCAGCAACCATATGCATATTCTATGCTACAGTATCTTCCATAACGCAGATCATGTGGTACACGCGTCAAAAAAAAAAAAAAAAGCAACAATCAGTGGGCGTCAATTTACACTCACTGGTGTTTTTTTAGTCAAACATGACAAGCGCCAAGAATAACGTTCCTTCATAGCCGCACCAACACTCCAACAGCAGATGATATAGAAAATAGGTAATTAAATAGAAAAGAAAGCAGTACCATCAAATCAGCGGCGCATCCATAGGGCTCACACTTGTGGAAGGACGACTCAGTGGGCCCACATCAATAAACGGACAAAAGATAAATTTCCACGACATGGGACCTCGCCCAATTTCACAGCAACAACAGCTGGGGCCCAATATAGATTTGATCAAGATTTCCTACCACAGCTGATCAATGTGGAGTGAAATTGATTGGTGGGATGCAACCGATCAAAGGTGGGCCCCACGCAACCACTTGAGAATTTATATTTTAGACCATGATCAGGGGCAACCGAAGTTCAAAAAGGCAAGCGACATCGTCCAAACAGTCGAAATGAAACCAAACCAGCGTACCGTTTCCTACGCCGGATAATCAAACGGCAGTGCCGACACGCGTGCCGAATCCAAGAGGTCCTCGTGCACGTACCCGAAGCTCCTGAGCACCTGATTGTCCGCGAAATTCAGCGCGCTCCGCATCCCATCCCAGCAGCTCTCCCCCGAATACATCGCATTGTGGTCCCCACTGCACGGCTGGCACCCCGTAAAATGCGTGATGAACGGCCTCCGCCCGCCGCTGCCCCACCCTCTCATGTGCTCCTCCCTCAACGCCCCATACCCGGCGCTCACCTTCTCCCCCCTCCTCCGCCTCAGCCCCCTCACCGCCCTCTCCACGTCCACATAACTCTCGCTCACATTCCGCAGCGTCCCCACAATATCCACCCAGTACCCCTCAAAGTAGTACTCGCTCTCCAGATAAATCCTGTCCGCCCATCTCTCCCTCTCCATCAGCAGCAGATAAACCAGGCCCGTCTGATCGTCCGATTCCGGAAACATCTTGTCCTTGCACACCGTCTTCTGAACCTCCCCCCATTTGTGGTACTCGGGGCTCTGTGGGCCCATGCTGGCCCACACGTCCATGAAGTCCAGCGACCACTGGCAGTTCCGGATGAGGAAGACTCCGGCGTTGAGGCTCACCCAGCTCTTGTTTTCGTACACCATGTTCGCCCACCCGTGCACGACGAGGTTGTGGTCCTTGTACTTGGCCAGCGGGAGCCGGAACTCCATGTCCGTGAACGCCGCGTCCGAGTCGACCCACCAGATCCACTCGGCCTCCGGGTGGGCCACCATCGCGGCGCGGACGGCCGGGATCTTCGCCCAGAACGACCCCATCTTCGGATGGAGCAGCGCGTTGTTGTAGAAGATGTCGTAGCCGTGGATCCGGCAGTAGTCCACCTTGTTCTTGAAGAAGCGGAGGAGGAGGTGGTCGCCAATGGGGTTCGGGCACGGGGCGGGTTGGGATCCGGTTACCAACAACACCCGCTCGCCCGCCCCGGGTAGGAACTCCGGGTGCTGCCGGATCCAGTCTCGGCGCTTCGCATCCCACCCCTCGATCCGCCTCTCGATCGAGTAGCTGAGGTTCGGGTCGTCGTAGAAATTCGGGTCGGGCGGGTCTCGGTGGACCCCACCATTCGCAGCCCCGCATCTCGTCGAACGGGCGCCGTGCGGAGCGGAGAGGGAGGAGTAGAAGGAGGGTTTGGGGTTGGGGTTTACGAAGGAGAAGAGGGTCCAGACGAGGAGGAAAGCGAGCATGGCGCCTCCGAGGAAGACGAAGAAGTCGAAGACGAAGGAGGGTTTGGAGCGGGACGTGGAGGTGGAGGGCTTAGCCATGGGCGAGCTTGGTTGGGTTTGGGCCTCTGGCAACACCATACCTCTTATCTTTTGTTTTGTAGAGGGATTGGTTAGTGGGAGTGGGAATTGGACATGTGTTGATATCAGGGGGTGAGTAATGAGAGAGAGAGGAGAGGTGGAGATGTGAGATGGTTACGGGGTGGCGTGTTTTGTAGTGGGAGAGGGGAAGGGACAGAAAAGAGCCGTCGGTGAAGGAGACAGGGAGAGGGCAGGGAGGAAAAGGAGTGAAGTGAAGTGAAGTAAACACGCCGGTCACGTGACTCGCTTGAATGGGAGAGGGGTGTGTGCGGGATTTACGGATGGGTGTATGGACATCGGAATGACAGGTGGGGGATGTTTGAACAGGTGTAGGGTGATGATAAATGAATGTAGATGCACAATTTTTTTGTTTTTGGGTAGAAAGATGATCCGAAAAGCAAGCAGTTGGAACTGCCGTTCGGGCTTACCGGGGCCTGCCTACTCCAGCTGCTTAGGGCCCGTTTTTTTATTAGAATTTATGGAATTCATGTTTGGTGGCTGTCTGAAATTTTTAAATGCTAGAACTCTGAAATGTTACTAGATTCTATGTTTCCTGAATTCCCTGTTTCTTTCATACCTGAATTCTTACCTGAGAATTTCTAAATTTTAAGAATTTCTGAATTCCTTGTTTCATATAATGATTTGCGAATAAAAATTTTCTCCTGTATACATTTTAGAGTTGTGTATGAGGCCTTGGGATCAAGAAATTTTTGTTCAAACTATGCAGGATAAGAATGGCAGTTTAAAAAAAAATCTAATTTTATCTGTCTCGAGCCCAACTTTACTTGATGAACAACTCTTATGTATAGAAACATGTCCAAATTTAAGTTAAGGAGTCAAATGAAGTGGTGGATATAGGGATTTTATTTGAGCGTGCGGGATGATTGTCAATAAGAAAAAAAGTAAATTTAAATTTTATGGCGTGCTCATATTTTTAAAATTTTTTTAACCTAAAGAGAAAAGAGACTCATCTACAATGATGGTAGAAAAATATGGTACAAAGAAAAAACTCTGAAAATCAGGCTTTATTGTAGTAATTGTAGGAAAACTCAAAATATCTTAAAAACAAAACCTTTTCACCAATGATAAAATGCAATCTTCCTTTTCAATGGAGGGAATTTACCAATATAAATACTAAGTTTTGGACTTTTCATCTCCATGGAAGGCACATGATTGATTTTGAAGGTGGTGCGTGGCCATATGACCAATTGCCCATCATGGGCCTTTCTCAAATCATATGGATGCAACCAGTAGTAGATCCAGAATTTTCATTTGGCAGGTACAGATTTAAATAGGCATTTGTGTTTATGATCAAATGCAAAAATTTTATGTGTGTTTTGCAGGTAGATATATACTTTTTATATAAATTTTTGAAGTAAAATAAAAATTTTCACTATGGTTGTAAAAGTGCACCAAGTCTAACGGGTGCATCCGCCCCTATATAGATATATGTAGGTTAGCTTATGGATGGAACCGCACCTGCATGTCATAACATGCGCCTGTCCTCACATGCATGACTAGATTTAAACCTTATGGCAAAGATCAAGCATAGCCAGTTGAGATTATATATAAACACCATCCTTGGCTGCCTATGTGGAAAACATTTCTCCATGATTACACATTGACCGTCCTCAAAAAGGCAGCAGGATCCTCTCGAATTTCATTGAGCCCATTCAAAATGCACTATAGACTATATAGCAATAGATGTATGAGAAAATCATACCACCTATCTGTGGAAAAGACATCTCTCTCGCAAAGCATGAGGAATACATGTTGTTGTTGTTGTGAAATTATAATTATACTCTTTTCACGTAAAAAATGGCACGTACACACACTAAAATGCATATAAATTTATGTGATACCATGCAATAGCATTTATGTCCCATTTTTTATTCCCCTCTCTTATACACACCAATACCAATGCATATGATAAATACATTTGTAATCAATACTATTGTATAAACCACATAAATTTGTACGTATTTTAGCGTGTTTGTATTATTTCTAACTAGGCATATGGTGTTTGATAGACATTTCAATAAGTTGTAGTGAAATTTCGGTCACTTTCCATGAAAAGGCTTGTATAAAAGAGAATGTTTTGGTCCATTGAAGATGGCTTTGGACAATGGCTCCAATCAAGGAAAATCATATGGTTTGTTGGTACTGAACCCGCTTTCGCTTGGCCATCCGCCTCGCTCTCAAATCCAGCTTTTGCTACTCGCTAATTCATAAATCACATACCACATCATTCATGACCTTATGATTCTAATCAACTTCTCTCATATTATGTGGCATCATGGCTCATGCCCCGTTTGCAGTTTCTTTAATGACCTCCTTATGTTCAAGACGAAGCCCATGCAACCATGTTATTGTCAAATTAGGGTCCAACTAATGATCTTTTGATTGTTTAATGACCCATGGAAATTTTCATATCTTTTTGTTTCCAAGCGTTATTAGGTCTTCAGTTGATAAATGAGCTTACGTCCATCACTATTAAAAACGTAGCTTTCGGAGTACATGCCATGGTTGGATTTATATTTCAATCCAAAATTCTAAATGGTTAGGTCTATTAACTCATTAATGTGGGTTTTGCGAAAACAGTGATTGTCGATGAAGTAGCATATACATTTTTCATATGTTGAAAATCCCAAAAATCTCCACTTGAAACTGAGTAGACTTGTTGGAAGGGACTCAATAGCTAATGGATGATTGAGGAGCTAAAAACATTTGTAACTTGCATCTTTGACAGTAGGGTTGAGGCTTTCGGATTCGAAGAGAAAATTTTCCCACCCCAGTATGTCAAATCAGAAAAAGGCTAATTAGGTCATCTTCACCTATATTGTTTTATATTATTGACTGTTCATCAATTTAAGAATTCTTATTGAATTTAATTATAAATTATTTTAAAGGAATAGTTAAGTTAGCTTTCGATAATAATTTATTTTTAGAGATTGTGAATTCAAACAGCACTACCACAGTGAGGCTATAAAAAATTTACTAAGCTTTTTATGAGTATGAAGGGATTAATGTGGCCTTTGGGTTGGCAAACCCTCTATTAGTAAAAAAAAATATATCTAAAAAAAATTAAATTCATATAAACAAACAAGCCAGAAACAAGATGACCATGTTTTGACAAGTAAAATGAATTATTTTAGCCTGTGCCGAGTTGAACTCCTGCTAGATCAATGTCAACATTTGACGTATACGTAATGTAGCATTCCAATTGGGTGACTGGAATGAAGTAGTTCGGACCACAGAACCATCATGTGGAGGCCATTTCTATTTTATAAATGCATGTAGGCAACAAATTAGTGAACCCCACAAGATGCATTGGACAACAATTATACATACTCCTGCTGGTTGAACTTACCAATCCAACGTGAAAAAAGTTATTGGCTGGAACGGTACAGGAGCTGCCATACAACTTACCCCCCAACATGTTTGGGGGCAAAAACACAGTGGTCAGTGCCGTACTCGTAGTGGGACCTTGAAGGCTGACATTGGGACAACGGTTGGATTGATGTTGAGTAAGATCGTTTGAAGCTGTGTGAAGTAAATAGTCACTTCAGAAGAAAAAGAAAATAGAAACAGTTAAAAAAGAAAATACCAAAATTTAAAAATTAGCTATTTATTTTATCTTTTTAAAATATCATGAAAGTATCTTCTCATATTAAATAATAAAAAAATCTTCTCTGTTTTGGAAAAAAAAAAGTTAAATAAAATATCTTCTAAACACTCTTTGGTTTGACTTCCGCTTGTCTTTTGTTTTATTTATTTTAACATTTTTTAACTGCATTAAGACAAGTAAACTGCCCCAATAAATCCATGGGATTCACCTTTAAAATGTTAATAACTTAGAATAAATGCCCTTCAAAACACATCGTATTCTTAAGTTAACACATGGTATTCTTAAGTTTTATATTAATTGAAAGTTTATTTTGAAGGAGTTGAGTTTTAGAAGGTGGGCCCCACTTGTAATTTCACTCCTTTTAATTTAAAATTTTTCTAAGTTAAAGCTTTTGAGGATATCTATTTGACCCTAATCCAATGTCTTTAACTCGCTGAGTAATAATAGTTAAATGGAGGACAAAAAAGCACATATAGTATTTTATTTTTAAAAAAAGCACAAATAGTTTACGTGGACCTTTTTAGCAGGCAAGATAGGTAAAAGTGAATGATAGGCTTGTACAATGCCGCATGTGATTTCATAAATTATTAACATGGTGGGTCACAAAGTTGTCCTGTTTGTTTTTTTTTTTTTTTGGTTGGTAGGGAGCTGCCGTGCAAAGGAAAATAGACAGGACCCTAGTTTTCTAGATGTTGCGTCGAAGGTCTTATTGTGAAACTAGACATAAACATTGTCAGAATATCAACCGTTGGATGGAACGCAAAGTGAATATGCGGAAAATTCAGCAAGTAAATAGTGTGATTTATTAATTGGTCATTTTATACTGATTAAGAAGATTTCATCGAATGTCACATTTTTCTACAAAGAATGAAAATTGGTTGATTGAATGATTCTAATGTAGTGATGCATCCATCACTAGAGTCAGTGCACCCATTAGCAGATTACACAAGCATTAGTGGGGTTTTCCCTTAAAAAAATTTTTTTTGGTATAAAGGTGCACTAGTGTTGAGATTGAGAAGTTTTTTTTTTTTCTCAATTCTGCTCCCTCCTACTCCCTTGTGATGCGTGGGATATGGTCGTTTGTTTTCACTGTTAGGGCTGATGAGGCTGATGACCGGCTTGGGTTTTTTAAAAGGTCCTCCGTCCATAGGTAGTGCACCCAACTATAATACAGCCTGTGCCAACTCATGATTTGTCAAACAGGATTCCAAGTACAAAAGAGTAGAAGTGATGATAAACTTGCACAGCTACATTGGGTTTGTGTTATGGTGTGGTGGAGGAAATCGCACTTTTTTGGGGGGAGGTGGAAAATCCGCATCGTTGTTGGAGCGAAAAATGTTGTCGTAATAATGTCCCAAAAATAGGCCATGAATGTAAATTTTAGAAAATAGTTTTTGTTCACCAAAATCGAATAACCCATGGACCGAAGGTTAAAGATTTGACAAGAAATACCCCAAGTCATAAAATAATAATACTAATAATGTTCCAAAAATCTAAAAAGGTCAAAATCGTCGCTGCACCAAATAGGTCGAGGAAGGTGCCAAAGGCTACTCTCTTTTCGACTGCAACTCAACACACCGCCTATCAAGCACAAGGAAAGATAAGGTTTGATTTGTCCCTCTGTATTTGTTACCCCATTATGGTCCCAACCCAAGCATATCCCATATTGGGCTGTGCTTGGGCTCTATTTGTAGGCCCATGGCATAGCACACATCATTTTTTGACAAAATGATCACACTCCAGGCCTGGGCCACGCATATTCTTAAAGCTCTGTCATTTTAAAATACTGGAGGGGAAATGTTTTCCAAGTAGACTGGGTCTAGGCCTGAGTTGCAGACCTGTGGATTGGATCCAGCCTGAATTATAAAATGGGTAGCTTCAGCCCGACTGCCTGATTTGACCTAGCCTACGAACAACCCTACTCAAGAAGCTTCATGCACCTGAGAATCACTGGCCAACAAATGCTACTCTCAATTATCATCTACGATACCAGATTAGATAAAGCTATGTTGATGGTTGAGTCCTTCTAGCAGGTATATGTATGGGGGAGCAAATTTTGATAGGGTCGACGTTGCAATAACACAGACATTAAGCAAGGCTAGTTGAATTGGCTAATGTGGGGCCCACATATGAATGGAATATTAATCAATTGACCCAGCACTAGATTTTTTTTAAATAAATTATTTTTTTGTGAGTTAATTAATTTTTTTTGCAACTAAAGAAATATTTGATTAATAAGTGGATCTCACTTTTATTACTCAATTTAGTTGGTTTTACAAAGGTTTTCATGAATCACCGTACAGATCATGTGACCAATTCATGCTTGTATCCAAAAGTTCATTCATTAGTGGGGAGTTTGAAGCAGATCGATCCTATTGGTTCTGCAATCGCAGGAGATGCTATCTCTATTGTATTTTGCTTCTATCTCTATTTTATTTTGTTTTTAATTTTTCTTTGTTTCATTCTTATAATGCGGAGGTTGCATTAGTAAGCACCTTTCAATATACCAACACCATGACAGCGCTTGTATAATTGATTGAATCCAACAAAAACAGCAAATGCAGCAAAGAACAACGCACAACAACAACAATAATATAATCAATACAAATCACATGAAATCACTCACCAAATGAGAGAAATAGTAGTTTCTAAAAGGTGGTTTATAAACACAAGAAAAACAAAAAAGAGATGAGCATATTGTTTTAATGATATTGTTTACACCTCAACAAAAGGAAAACCGAAAACATAATTATCTGAACGGCCTGTATTTAAGTGCAGCACGATCAAAGTAATCTAAGCCATTAAATATAGAGTTTCTGAATTTGACCTCTCAATTTGAATTTTGTCCCAATAATTTAATGATTTTATAAATGCGTATGTATATCCATTAAGCTTTAGGCCCTTAATCAAATATTGTAATGATTAGATCGTGACAGTTTGGAGACAACAGGGCATTTCGGCAGAAAAGGTTCATTTCAGCAAGTAGCCAATTCCATGGGCTTTGCATGAGTGATGGAATTTGCGTGCGGCCGGGGCACACCTCTTACCTCTATAAACTCAAAGCGATCCAAGCTTGTCAAATACTAGGGTATATCCTCCCTTCGTTTGTACAGTCTTGAATTTATCTGTCATCACAGCTTAATATGATCTGTGGCAATCTGCTAGTAAATTTTCAATGTGGTACAACAGATACCCTGATGATGTTTTGAACCTATGAACACCGATTCGGTCTGAGACAGGCCAGTTGGTGGATTATATTCTTCCACCATACGTCAAAGGATTTCTCTGTGTGTTCAATTCACTTTCGAAGATTTAACATGAACTCAAAATAAAAAAAAGTTTATGAAGTTATCGCTTGATTTACTTTTCCAATTACAGAGATTATAACCATTCAAAAAGAAAGTCGGGACTAGTAGTATAGGAAAAAGGTACGTTTAAAGTAGTTTTGTTTAATAAATCTCAACCCATATTATCTTCTATTTTATTTTGATAAATTAAATAGATATGCAGCGGTATATTTCTACTTTGCATGATAACTATTGACTACATGGATGTCATGTTTTCCTCAAACTTCACCCATTTTTAGATTTCAATGTTAACCACCTTTCTCATTTTGACATGCAGCGCTGATTATGGAGAAATAATTACAAACATCCCTTGATTATGGAGAATTTTAATACATGATTCCTCTCAAATTTTATGTGCTGTTGATTATGGAAAAATTAATAGAGTGCTTTTGAGTCTTGATAATGGAGAAACTCCCATTTTGACTGTTACGGAGAAGTTAACAAATACATAATAATTGCTTTGCAACAACTCCACTTGATTAGATTATGAAGCAGTCCATGCATACATAATAGATGTTGTGAAACCGAATCTTTTAATTGGGGAGAAATTAATACATAGAACTTTTGATTAACTGGCCTTGATTAGCACCCCCAACAGCTGCTCCTTAATAGAATTTCATCCCCATATGGGACTTCTACGATGATATTCCTCTCCATTTATATTTTTAAACTTCACATATGCTTAGGATAGCCTCGGGACCGTTTGATTTCATGCTTGAAAAGTGAGGCTCAAAGCTCACAATGTAACATTCTAAACCAAAATATGGATATTAGCCTAATGAAATTGTATTTTAGCTAATGAAGCTCCGTTAGAGTTTAAGTGAGTTCAAATTAATGTTAGGATCATGTGTATGAAGTTTTATAGGAATTCGAGCTCGTTTGAGCTCAATAGAGGTAGTTTGTAATTTTAGAAAGTTTAAAAGCTCTTGTTCATAATTTTCTAATTTATGAGATTTTAGGCTCATCAGGTAGATGGTCTAATTGCAAAAACCTTTCCCTTCTACCCAAACCCGATCCAAACTCATCTCGAGCATCATATATGTGACATACCTTTTCTAAATCTCCCTTTAGTAATTACCCTAAACCCCACCCAAATAAAACCCAAACAACACCTAGCATTCCTCTTTCTTTTGTTTCTTCCTCTCTCTCCCTGTTTCCTTTCTTTCACTCTTACTCTCACCCAAGCCATGTTGCAGTGGAGATTTGAGGCTTCACCACCACCAACAACCGCCACCTTCATCTTCTCCAAGCCACCACTGTCTTCCTCATCTTTCCCTCAAGTCTCCTTCATCAACTAAGAAGCCCTCAGCAAGCCCTTTTCCCTCCCAAAGTTAAGTCTTTTGTGTTTTAAATATAGAAATGCTTTGAGTATGTTCATTAGTCTCTTCCTTTTGCTTTTGTAGGGTTGTTTTGTTTTGGGTTTCTTTGATTTTGAGCTCCTATTTGGACGACCATGAGGCTAGGGCATTTCCCTTTTTCATCTTCTCATAAAGGCCTCAAAATAGAACGGAATGGAGAAACAGAATTCATGTAGCCGACCCAAACATGGTTGGGATAAGACTTTGATGATGATGATGATGATCTTCTCATCAAGGCAAGTAGATTTACTTACATTGATGATATGCTTTTACTTTGATTGATTCTAGCATTTATATGCCATATGGCTACCCTTTGCTCATTTGTCTAATGTTAATGAAAAATGCAAGAAAAAGGACATGTTGAATGGATGAATGATGGTGGATTGGAGGTGGAAATGCATGTGTGTGGAGTGGGCAATGCACAATTTTTATGCAAGGAATGAAAAGAAATGAAAGGGGAATAAATCCCCCGTTTTTCACAAAAAAATAAGGATTCCTGAATTGGAGCAAAACCTAGGTTGTTTTGTGTAAAAAGCCCTTGAGGCTTGGGTCTTGTAAAGCCTTCCCACCTGAAATTAAGGACTATTTATTGAATATGTGTGAGGGGTGTTGGGTGTAAACCGATCCCTCATGGATTGCGTGGTTCGTGTATGTTGCATAAATTATTCGGACCCTTGTGGTGTGAGGACTCAATGCATCTATCAATTGTTTATGAACTGCAAAATGGAACAGATGGGTTGGTCTCACTTCACCGGTGGTTCGAGTACAATTGTGAAGTATGCAAATTATGATCATTGACCTAGGAGTTGGGCTTGTAATTATTCATTGGCCTTTGGGTATGCATCTTTTCATTGTTTTCATATTGTACATGTGATGTAGATGTTTCTTAGGTTTGTACCGAAATGCATCGACTTTGACTGTGTCGAGGTTTGGCATTGATTGTATTTGAGCATAAGAGGATTGTATTTTGCGTGAATTATGATTGTGGAAGTAGTTCCTCCATTGATTGAACCTGTGTGTGCATAAGGAAGCCAACCCTTCACATTGACTTACGGTTCTGGGTCTAAGCACCAATTAATTGATATATATATATATATATATATATATGAGGAGCGCTAGATAGTGTAATACTGGGGAGAAGCAATTAATGTTACTTTTAAAAAGGAGAAAAAGTTTCTATATGACTTTTTCCTCATTGGAGGATAGAAAGATGGCAGAAACGCCCCTTTTTAGAATGGGGCATTCCTGAGAATTTATATATATAGTGAGGTCTTGTGACGATTGCACAGATCGATGTAAATAGTTGATCATCATTGTGACTGGGTTATCTTGATGCTGTGACCAGACTAACCACCTAATTTGTGACCGGGTTTTTCCAATGATTTGACAAACTGATCACCCTATGTAGTAGTGCGTTGACACTCGATGCTTAACCTATGTGCATTGCTCATTTATGTAGCTTTTGGATTAGGGTTTCCTTTCCTTCTTATTAATGTTTATTTCTTTTCTCTCACATGATCATATCATCTTTACTCATTTTCGATATTTGTATATCTGTTATGGATTATGTCAATTTGCATACCAACTACAATTGTAGTCTAATGATGCTGTACTTTGTGCATAGGTACTGAGTATACTTATCTCTATGAGGTTTCATTACAGATACATCAGGCGGCTAAGACTGATGTTGTTGAGTATGAATGATGTGCACACTGCATCTATTGGTGCGTTGTGTCCAACACATGAGCGACTTCAATTGTAAGAATAGATATTTATATTTCTGTTCGTCTACATTTTTAGTTGTTGCCATTTAATTAAACTATTTTTTAATTGTCTTTTTCAACTTTAGAAATGAATTTACATACCTACTCCGAATTGTCTATTGTACCATATGTTCTATTAGAGTTTTACTGTACTGATTGGTGAATTAACCAATATTGAATTTTACCTCGGACTACGATCCATGGTGGGACCATGATTGGGAGCTACATGTTGTATTAAACACAAAAAAGTTTTAAATTGGCCATAATCTCACTTTAACTTGTTATCACTGTGAGAGATGTGACAGATGGTATTAGAGACTTGCACATTTCTAGAATTTAACTGGATGGGAACGTTAGGACGCTGGTGAGGATTCCAATTTCGTTAGATGGATTTTACATACTTAATGTAAAGTCTATAGTATTGTTTTTTAGTAATGGTTTATAGGATCTAAACTTGTAAATTCTTTTACAGATCATGGCATATCGTGGTACCCGATCTTAGGGTAATGGAGATGATCCACCCAACCATATAGACGAGCATTTTAATCAGCTCTTTTAAGCCTTTTATGCAATCTTAGTCTACCCAGGTTGCGCAATAAGCAGCTTATGAGGCAGAGAGAGTTTGAAGTAGCGCAGGGAAAAAGAATAGCCAAGAGACTAATCTCCAAACCAAGGCTTGAGGATAGGATATTTAGGTGCCTTACCAAAGACAAACAAAATTCTCCCAACTAAGAACTAAACTCAAATTCTTATTCAATATCAATGTCTATATCTCATAAAAAAATTACATCTTTATTTATAACTAAGATGTGATCTAATAAAGGAAACAACTAATTCCAATCAAATAATAAGTCCTAAACCAAACGTGACTGGACTTGTCAAATATAAATAAAGCAATTAAAACTACTAATAATAGAATCTACTTTAATCTATTGGACTTTGGGCCTACGGGTATAGACTTTCAGATGGGGCCCATTAGTATGGCCTGCATAAGAGCTGCTAATGGGCTTTAAGAGTAAGCAGAAAACGCTGCAGAGAGAGCTCGAGCAAATGCCAATAGAGCTCAGGTAGAGGCAGATAGGGTCTCAGAGAGAGCTAGAGTAGTGGTTGACAAGGCTACAGAGAAAGCACAAGCAAAAACAGATAGGACAGCGTTCTAGGCCCAGTTACCTGCAGCAACAGATAGGGCATCACAGTTGATCCAAGTGACTATGCCACCTTGGGAAGTGGATCCGAATGACCTTTTCGAGAAATTCAGGAAATGGTTCCCTCTGGAGTTCCATGGCATAGACGATCCAATGGTTGCAAATGACTTCGTTAAGCAGATGGAACAAATATTTGCAGTGTTAACGTGCACAGGCAAGCAACAGGTGGACTTGATAGCCTAAATGTTCCAAGGGATAGCAAACCAGTGGTGGAACTTGCTTAAGGCCATGGTCCAGGTAGTTACGGTGGTAGAGGTAGATGCGTGGAAGACTTTCATCACTGAGTTCATGGATAAGTTCATCCCTAAGTACCTCAAAGATTAGAAGATAAAGAAGTTTGAGAACATGTCAGTGCAACAGTATGAGCAGCAGTTTACTAGACTATCCAAGTGCTTATTGGGTAGAGAGAAAAGTTAAGAAGACGGAGGAAGAGGTAGTTCTTTAAAGGTCAAGACAGCAGTATGTGTAGGCACAGCTTTTCGGGCAGCCTCAGCAAAAGAAACAGAAAACTCAGGATTAGAGTTCAGGGGCATAGCGGTGTGCGAGATGCAGCAAGAACCACCCAATTGATCAGTGTCATAGGCAGACGGGGGCTTGTTTTCGTTGTAAACAGCAGGGGGATAGGGTACGAGAATGCCCAATGGAGGCAAAGAGCTTGCAGCATCTCAAGCTGCAGCGTCCCATGCTCCTGAGTAGCAGCAGCATTGGAGGCAAGCACCGACTAAGCTATAACAGCCTGATCAACAACCACCTCGAACACCTCAGTAGCTTCAGTACTGGGCACCCACACCATAGTACCGGCAGTTTAGGGGGCCAGCCCCATAACAACAGCAGGTTCAGGGCCAACAGGGCTACTTTTAGCAGTACAGGCTACAGTAGTCACTGCGAGGTCAAGAGAGACGACAGAGGCCACCATATGGATAGGAGCTAAGGCCACAGCAGGTGGGCAAGGTGTTTCCAATCACCCACAAGGACGCTGATGCTTCAGGAGATGTCATGGAAAGTACTATCCTTATCTCCGAAGTAGAAGCTAAAGTTTTATTTGATTCTGGCTCCACCCATTCATTTGTATCACATTCATTTGTTAGACATTTGCATGGGGAGGTAGCGAGGTTAGATTTCATTTTGTTCATAAACACACCCATGGGCAGACAGGTCCAATGTCACCAGCATTTCCCTGGTACCACAGTTAAAATAAGAGAGTTCATTTTACCAATAGATCTTTTTCTTCTTATGATGAATGACTTTGATGTCAGAACTGGGTATGGACTGGTTAGCCACATACAGAGCAGTGATGGATTGCTTCAACAAGATCATCAAGTTGAGATTGTGATCAGATAGTGTTGAGTTAGTTGAGCAAATAAAGCAGATTCAGACGAGCAAGATTTTAGCCTTGAGGGTAGATAGTTTACTGAGGAGCGATTGTAAAGGTTATTTGGTGTTTATCATAGAGGATAAATAGTCAAAAGCGGTGGAGAATATACTCGTGGTTTGTGAGTCCCCGGATGTTTTTTCGGAAGAGGTTCCAGGTTTAACACCAATAAGACAGATGGACTTCACGATTAAGTCATCTCTAGGGACAGCACCAGTTCTATTTGTAAGGTAATTACCTCCTTTTCTTTTTTATTTTGCCCATTTTACCTTTGAGGACAACTCATTGAGTTATCTCTTGAGATAAAAATATAAAAGACAAGTTTCCCATGTGAATCCAACCCAAAAAAGAAGTCTCGTATTAGGACAATGGAGCGTAGAATAGGCAGGTCATGATATGCCAAACCTGTTTATTACCTAGAATAAATTTGGTATTTTACTACTTGTGGGGCACACTTTCTATAGGGATTTACTTTTAGATGGGCCTACTCAGGAAAAATTGAAATAAGATGGCTAGGATGGTACTTTTCTGCCTTTTTTCTTCTATAAGAATTGTTAAAATCAATATGTAAGGAAAATAGTTATAAGAATCTTCAGTTGTTGCAGTCATGATAGGAAAATAGAAATGGAAATACTTTTAATTTTATTTCACTATTTCATGATTGTTCTGGTTCTATTATATATATATATATATATAAATATCGTTCCATGGCCACAGGATGAGGGATGCTTAAATGGCTTTCCTATTTGTACTTGAACATTCCTCTTTTTCATATGCTTTATGTTATTTGTATATTAATATATTCTAATATGGAAGTGTCCCTCATCCTATGATAAAGGATGGATTTATACTAATATTCTCCTATGTATAAATTGTACATGCGTTTTTTTGTCCATCACAAGGTTATGATTCTTTTTGAATGGTAGATGTTTTTTAAATGTAAGATGTGGAGATGATGATTATTTGGTTTCTCATAAATGAAGTCTCATAATTCAGAGACTTCCTATTTTTGTAAGAGGTTAAAAATGAAGAAGCAAAGGTTAATATTAAATGGAAAAATCCTTTAATTGGGATTGAATTAAGAAATATGGGAAATGATTGCCGAGCCATTCTTGTACATTGTTCAAAGGTCATTCTACATTGTTGCTTAACTAATATTGTTCACCACTCACCTCTTTAATAATCTTTCGGTGGAGGCGTAGAGCTCATTTAACCATGAGTTCCCATGCATTCAATACCTATGTATTTTATAAAAAAACAAAAAAGACTCTAAGATGATACCCACCAGTGGAAGGGGTGACTCACCTCACTAGTATCTTTTTCTCTTTCATTTGTTATTTTAAATCTGCTTATCTTTTATCACACTTTTATATGATTTAGTGACTAGCGTTGATACTTGTATTGGTGTCTTGTATTATGCATGCAATCTTGTTAAATTGTCAGAGTATAAAAATATGTTAGACATACATTAATGCTCGTTTATTGGCTACTTAATTAATTCAAATACATTTTATTTTTAGCTTTGATTATGTGATTCGGAAAATTAATTGGAGAATTATGCTTCGTCGAAGGAATAAGAAATCTAGTCAGAGCTCTTCTGTACAACCACCAGAGGCAGCATCTAAAACTCTGCCTATGCCTACTTCTATAGAGGTTGGGAGGAATGCTAGCAGGTCCAGTAAGATTACTTAAATTGTTAAATTAAAGCATACTAAGTTGTTGATTAGTATTGTACGGGATTGCAAATATTATGTACTTGCTAATGTAGTCTTTCTTCTATTTTTTTCCTTTCATACTTCTAAAACAGGTTCTTAAATTGGGCAAAAGAGGACTTGATGACGCACACAAGCCATTAAGCTATTGAACAGGAGGCCTAATTAATGATAAGCTAATTGTGCAGTTCAATGTTGAGGGACAGCCAATTGGAGAGAATGCTAAGGATTTTGCCATGTTATGTGGAGTAGTTGCAAGGACTACAGGTAATGCACCATTGCAAGTGGAGAAATGGGCCAACATTACACATCAATAAAAAAAAAAAAAAAGATGTGGAGGCATATTCTGGTAAACGGTTATGAATATTTTGGCATACTAGTTTTTCTCCTGCTTTAGTTGAGAGTGTGACTTGTTTTGTATTTTCAACCTACTAGGAGTTCGCCATGGTTGATGAGGAGGGGAAGAAGTGGGTTACACAGAGTTCAGCAAAGAAGTATAGGGATTATAAAAAGGACTTAAAAGATAAGTATTATTCTCTGTGGAATATGGAGGAAAAGAGACTTCAACATCTACCCCCAGACATTTCGAGTGATGATTGGGCCAGGCTCGTGAGATAATTGGGCACTCCAGAGGTGCAAGTATGGAACCGTTATGACAAAGTTCGCCCAAAGGGAGATTTTTTGCTTACATCTTTTAATTATTAGATTTTGTTAGACATATGTAGGCTATAGCAAATAATAATAATAATAATAATAATAATAATAAAGTCAATTGTAGTAAGCAAACGGAGAAACATACTGGTAGGACTAAGAGTTTTGCTCACTACAGAGACGATGAGGTATATGAGTTCTCTATATTACTTATTGTTTTAGAATGAATTTTAACATGCAACTTTATAATGAAATTAACTTCGTACAAGGATAGACTCAGAGTAGGACCGATAGGACTATACCTTCTAAAGCGGATATCTTCATTCACACCCAAATGCGAAAGGATGGGACTCCTGCTGATGAAAAATTTGTAGAAATTATCATACATGAGATATTAATTTTAGAAATAAATTTTAATTTTTACATAATGTTACTAATTATTTTTAATACAGTCAAAGTTTAGGAAGCTAACAGCAACACAGGAGGGAGGAACTTCTGACTCCATAAGTGAAGACATCTATACCCAAGTTATGGGACCAGAGTAGCATGGTCGTGCACGCAGATATGGGCTAGGTCCAATCCCCACTTCAGTGTTTGGCTCCACATCTAGCCAGTCTAGGGCTGAGGTTGAGGAGATGCGTAATGAACTGCATGCCATGCGCCATAATTTGGAGGAATGGAAGATGAAGAAAGAAGAAGAAAAATGTGCACATTTGGAAGAGTGGAAGAGGAAGCAGGAAGAAGAAATGTGTGCATATATGGAAAAGATGCAATTAATGCAAGTTAATATAGTGCAAATGATACAACAGATATTTGGCCAGCGACAGGATCCCTCCAGTGGGGGTAAGTCTATTATTTATTATTAACTTATTATCACTTATTCCGTTTATAATGTTTGTAAGAGGATAATCTAATTTACCTTTCTTTGCTTTTCAGGGAGCAGATGGATGATCAAGCAAAAGTCATTTTAGTTTTAGATTTTTTTTATAACAATGGTAAGTAGTTTTGAATTATGATAATATCTGGCTTGTGTATAAGATTTTGGGTTGTGATCATGGAGATTGCGGGAGACGGACAATTGTGCTTTTGTTTTTTATTATTAAACTTGTGTCATCTTCTTTTCCTGAATGATTACCATTTCAAAAGTAATCTAATGTTGTTTTTTAGTTTGTGTAGTGTCATCTTCCTTTCCATTAGACTCAGCTGAGCCCAAGCTACTCGATAGGTACTGAATCTGGTCCAACCTGGCCAAGTTTTATAACGCTCTTTCTGTGGGTATTTTAACAAATACAGGAATGAACTAAATTATAGGCATAGAAAACCCCATGACAAATAATAACGATCAAGAAATATCGGCATCGTGTGGTGCGAAAATTTGGGATTTTAACTGGGATTTCTTTTTTTCTTAGGGAAAAAAACTTCTGTTAGAACTTGAGGCATCTCACGGGCAAGTTTTAAAAGAAGTATGAACGTAAGTGACATGTTTCTCCCAATTGGTTTTTATGTGAGATTTTTCGTTTTTTTTCACTTACTGTATGTTTATAGTTGAAATGTTGGTGCAGCTACTATTGGTGTTCAAGTTCATCCCTCGGACTTCTTCACAAACCGTGGGAAGGTCAGGTTTTATTGATGGGATACTGCTGGCCAAGAGAAATTTGGTGGTCTTAGAGAAGGATACTAGTTAGTGGTCTATGGATGATCTGCTGAAAATTTTCAGTTTTATGCATGTTGACAGTGTGATTGACAGGATAATGCTAAGAAGCCGATGATGCATGTTAATAATGCTAGGGCTGTTATTCTGGTTCCTATAACATTTTCATGTGATTGGAAAGTCTTTCCATGTGTCTCCAAGTCATTTTCTAGGGTTCCCACTTAATGATTCTATCCATAACATTTTCTAGGGTTCCCACTTATCTTTCTTCCCATGTGTTTTCAAAATCTCCAAGTCTAATGTATTACTCAAAAACCAGTTTTCAATGGTAAACAAAAAAAAAAAAAAAAATTACAAGTTCCCCATATTGAAAACCTTGAAGTCCAGGAAGAACAAAGCCACATAAGATTATACACCATATAACTCTCCAGGTACATACAGGGATGCAATTCTATGCAAGTGGGTCATAAACGTAGATGTATATGCTTCATTCATTATTAACCTCGTAGCCCCGTAAAAAAGTAATTGAGCTGACTTTTGGTCAATTTTGGGTGAGAACTTCAGGCCGATGGACATTGCCAAGGACTTTGAAGCAAGTGAAGCTTGTTGTCCAATAAGCTAAATGGAAGATGGTTTGGCCGTTGGATTGCTTTCATGAAGCAAGATGACTACTTGTGCGGCTGTTGTAAATGGGTAGTTTGCTGGCTTGAATTGTAGCTTCCTTCTCTCTCACCACCGGAGCATCATTAGGATCCTGTAGATAGCGGTACATTAGGTAAAAGTAGGAAGATAAAGGAAGGCAAACCGTCACAAGCTGTGTTTGAGCATACAGGAATTTTTTTTTTTCATATTGGTAAGACAATAATATACTAAAAAAATCCTTTGTTGTCATAAAACAAGCAGTTAAAAAAAATCCTGTATCCAAGTGCAAATATGGAACACTTCATAGTAGTGAAGGAACTCAATCAGATGTTTCTACTGTACCAAAAACTAGATCGCTATACAGAGGTCCAGCATCAGTAACGAATACAAGTGATCTCACAAATCGATTGGGCTGCCCCCCTTCTCATCGCTTTACATCGGTAGTTAGTTATTGGTAGCACCATGTACATGAAATGGAAATGCAAAATGTACTGAAAATGGTAGGAAGCTCCATATACCAAAAATCAGTTTCCGTAAATCTGCTAGACTAGAAGTCCTCAACACCTTCAGCTTCGCAATGAATTTCCCAGGATATTCTTTCATGCTTCCCATTTTACATACACTTCAAGCACTCCAACTTCATCATTGCTGGGCCTATTTTCCTTGGACTCTTTCAAATTTTCAGAACTGTGTTTTTTGTTTGACTGGGCGTCTATTACTTTCTGCTCCCCTTGAATGTTAATTCTGCTTCCACTGATGTTGTTGCTTGCAGTTCCATCTGCAAAGAGTAGTGTATGATTTGAGCTCTGCCTGTGCAATGGTTTTAAGTGGGGACGTTTCTTTTGGTTTTGTTATAAATTCCTCTCTGACCACCACAGGAGATAATCTGACGGCAGTAGATTCGGATCTTTTCTTGGAAGGCATGGGGATGCTAACATGTTGAGCTAGCTCTGTGTGTTTCCCGCAGAGCATGAAAATATTTTGAATTCTTGTTCTTCTAGCAGATGCTGCACCATTTTCATTCTCCATTCTGGTTCTGCTAGATCTGAATACATCTATTTTGTGAAGACTAAAGATGGGCACCCTTAATCAAGAAGATCTATTTTGTGCCAGTAAGGCACTGAATATGAGACAAAGGTCAAAGGTGGTCAGACGAAAGAAAAAAAAAGCTGCATCAAAGAGCGCTGCCAAACCAAGAGGATCATAGGAACCAAAGTTGAAATACTGTATAAGTCACCCATCCGTATGTCATCTCCAAACTTTGTTGATGAAGATTTCAACTCTGTGCCAATATAAGATTTATTCTCAATTTCTCTATACCAAGAGGTGCTATCCACACCACAACCACATGTGGACCAACCTATCACCGTACATTCTCCACCGACTCCTACAATTGCATCATTGGTTTGGAGACTCAGAACACTTGCCACGTACGAGAAAAGTCTCGGAGAAGTTTGATGACTTTTGATCACTAGTTGATGTCATCAGAATATAATCTAAATGATCAAGACAAGGAAATTCTCAAAGGCTTCTTGAGGTACTTTACACAGAGGAAAGACGAACTAGACGAAAGTCCCCCTTCTATGCATATCAAGAGAAATCCCTCTTCTATGTGTATAAATAGAAATCGCTAGCTGTACAAGAGGATAAGTGAAAGTCCCTCTTCTATATGTATAAATAGAAATCTACACTGTAAAAAATTAGAAATAAATACTTACACTACATCAATACAATTATCTCAAATATATTAAAGAATAAACAAATTTCTTAACTAACTCACCTCTGGTATAGCTTCGATGTCATCATCTTCATTCAAATTTCTTTTCAACACTGTCCTAAATCATACTCCTAATTCCGTATCTATTGCTTCGGTGTGGTGTTGGGCATTGAGATAGTAGAATTCAGAATTTAAAAAACTAACCTACATTGAAAAACATAGAACATACAATGAGTTAAATTGTTAATGAGTAAAAAAAAAAGCATTTAAAGAATTATATTAAATAGTTAACTACCTGCAGCATGCAATGGATGGTGCAGCTGATCGTTTCATCGAGCATCAATAATTTTTATGTATTCTTCATGATATCTGCAATTTTCTATAACGGCTCGCTTTGCCTAATCCATTGCTTCATAAATGTACCCCATCATTGGCTTTTCATCACCATCTACAAGCCGCAGCACTTCTACTAAAGGTTGATATACCTTTAATATATTCTCTACTTTGACCTAAAATTTATTATCCCTCATTAAAATTGGGATAGCAAACACTGGACCACTTGTTGCATTGCTCCATTTCGAACAAAGTCATTCTTCTAATGCAAACATTTGAATTAGTTTTGTCCTCCATCTTCCTAGGCTTTCCATAGCAATGAAATGGGTAGCAAATCTAGTAGATGCCGAACGCACCAGGGGATGATTTCTTGTTTATCTCTTCATCAGGCTTAAGAGAAATGAATGGTCATATGTAAACCTTGCAATGCCCCTACATGCTTTGATCAAGCAGCCATAGTTTTCTTCTTTCAAATATCTTCCATTATAAGGTCAACGCAATGTGCTGTACATGGGGTCCAAAATAAATTCATCCTTTTTTCCATTAACTATTTACCGACCTTCTTAAAATTGCCTTCATTGTTTGTCACAATCTAGACAATGCTATCTACAACTTTACCCATAAGCCTATAAATATAAATTGCTATCAATTTTTGTTCAAATGCATCAGCGGACTTCACAAAGACAGTACCAACGACAGAATACACCAAAAAGTTGATTAATTGTGTTTAGGTGCCGCTTGCCCACTCGTCAAACATAATAGTGAGTCAAGTGACCTCATTCTACCCCAACATGGGCCTAAACATTTCCACCCAAGCCCTGATTTCTTTATACTTTTCTTCAAGGTAATGGGTCACCACGTCATACATGGAGTGCGCCTTATACCTCGCCCAGCTTGAGCCGCAACATCAAGAATTGTTCGGAAATAAGGAGAATCAATTGTGGTAGAGGGTATGTTCTTATGAATTAGCCATTTGCTGTAGCTTTTGCAGCCTTCATAACACGTTTGATGACATTTGAGATTTTTGGTCACTTAGTTGCCTCCGATCTATGTACTAGAGAATCAACAAAGCCAACTCCTCTTCCAGTTTATGTAGGTGCAGCACCTCGAGTAGAAATAATCTCTACATCATTATCCCATTGTCGGGTGCTAAATGCACTATGCATTGCTCCAGCAATGCCCTTGCCCTTGCTTGCTGCACCAAATGAGCCACTTGCATCATAGTTTCTACCTTGACTATATGCTCGACGCTCTGCTTCTTGGTGCGACACGAGGAACTCTCGGCGTATAGCCATCATTTGGGGGTCTTCATCCTCATCATCAGAACCACCAAAAGCTTCATCCCCAATTACATCATATAGTGCTACATTAACAGCTTGCTACCTCTTCTCTTTAATTTGTACTCTTTTCTGTTTTCTTTGATTCAATAAATTTCTCACTTGCTCCCAACTTCTTTGGCAGCTTCAAGACACCCTGCAACATTGCCATGCACATCGGCCAAATGTTGCTTAAATCTTGTAATGCCTCCATTGGTCACTTTGCGACAACACTTGCACATAATCTTCAACCGATTGTTTTCAATTATCTGACCATAATTCCATGCAAGATCTATCTCACATGGCATTTTCTCACGATGTCTTTGACATGTGTCACAATAGAACACCTAAAAAATATACAAAAGTAATAGGTTAAAATTTAAATAAATTTTAAAAACATAAAAAACATAGATGAACACAAAAATATGTGGGATTGACCTATGAGAAACATAGATCTAACATTTTGGGACCATTTTCACCCCATTTGATTGGATTTACTTTTGTAAAAAAAAATCCATAAATAAAAAACAAAAAAATTAGATGAAAACAAAAATATGTGCAATTGATCTATGGAAACATAGATCTAACAC
Source organism: Sextonia rubra (assembly GCA_037013555.1). NCBI lineage: Eukaryota > Viridiplantae > Streptophyta > Magnoliopsida > Laurales > Lauraceae > Sextonia > Sextonia rubra. Next base: position 38,451,344 of record JASUAD010000018.1, read on the forward strand.
TTAGGGAGCATTTTCAACCCATTTGATAGGGTTTACTTTTGTAAAAAAAATTACAAAAATCCGAAAATAAAAAACAAAAAAAATTAGGCATAATAATGTGGGATTGATCTATAGAAAACATAGATCTAAAATTTAAGAACCATTTTCAACTCATTTGATTGGTTTTCCATGAAAAAAAAAGATTTTTTTCAAATAATTAAATGATCAGAAAATAAAATTCAAAAACTAATAAAAAAATGAAAAAAATATGTGGGCTTGATCAAAGCGGAACATGGATCTAACGATAACAACTCATTTTCATTTGATTCATGGAAAAAGGAAAAAAAAACTGAAGAAAAAGAGAAATGAACTCGGTGTAGGGTAAAAAAAAAAAAAAACCCAAGAAACTTACCTTGAGTTGAAGTTTTTGAGTTGGATGCTTGAATCTCGAATTCCACTTGAATGATGTCTCTATAAGTTGTATTTGATGTTTTCTTTTGATGATTTGTGTTCTTTTAAGAGGGGGTTTGGAAAATGGAGGCAAGAAAAATGCGTTTGGAGCGGTGAAAAAAAGGAGAAGAAAAAGTTACCGCGGGTTGAAAAAGTGACCCAAACAGTCAACTAGGTGGGGTTTTTAACCCCACCTCTACATTGCGCCGCTACAAATTGGAAGAGGGCAGGATCATTTTAAAGCTCAAAGAAAAAGAAAAAGAAAAAGAAAAAAAAAAAAGAAGAAGAAAACTGGCACAAAGCATACCGGACATGTTACTGAAGGATGTTCCAATCTTGTTGAACCTTCTTCAGCTACTTCCTTCCAGCATTATTCAGCAAGTGTAGTGTCATGCTAAAGTTTAATAGGTCATAAATATGTCTGTGCAGTAAGGAAATATGGGCCGAAGTTTTGGACGAACAAGCCCTCCCATGAAGAGATAGAGTGGGTGGAGAAAAATTCAAGTTGAATTCACAACCACCCAACCTATTTGCAATTACCTTGAAAAGTAAATCTGATTTTGCACCCTCGTTGAAGGGTGAACTTCTTATCAAACACAACGTTACAAGAAGGCAAAAGAAGCTCACTAAGAATTATTGACATGATTTCCTTAAAAACAAAAATAACAACCATGGAAACTGATAGGAAAAGGACCATTTTTCGAAGAAAAAGTAAACTGAATAACGGCTACAGGTACTTGATAGAATGTGATAGAATGAGAGAGAGTGTACTAGAAGTAAAGTTTTTCAGAATGATGATCTAATAAATTTTCATGGTGAAGCAATAAATATATGAGAAATGTATGATTTACTAGTCCATTTGTTCCAAGAAAAAAAATGGTCACAAGGATCTTCAGCAGCTGCCATCAATCTCCCTTCAGTCTTGGGACTGAGGACAGTAGCACAATGCAGCCCACAGTCCTGAATACCAATGACTTGCATCATTCATTTAAACATAATAATGGAAAAGAAAAAACCATTATATAGAATGACATATAACATGCTAATAAACCCAGGGTTGGTCCTCAAGTTAAATAATTTTAGAAATCTAAAAACAGAATCGAGGAGGAATGGCAGCAGGGGCAGTACCAGGTATGGTCCTTGAGGGGTACAAATGCCACCCCACACACACACCACCCCACCCCCCCTGCCCTGAGAAACCACCCTAACAACAGTGCTTCAAATAACATCTTCTCTTCATTTGATATAGAATTGACCCCCTCATATTTTTTTGACTTGGTACAATGGTTTATTAATACAATAAATATTCACCCGGTCTCCCTCTTTATGTAGATGTGGGACCTATGATGCCCAGATACGGACACGGGTATGGATACGGACACGGGAACGAGGGTTCGATACGCCAACTTGAAAATTTTAGAATACGGATACGGGTACGGCATTTTAAAAAATATATACATATAAATACTTATCGTAGTTATCAAATATTATGAGGCCCACCATGTGGATCAAATTTTCAATGAGGTGGGCCTAACAGTATCTTAACATAGAAGAAAATAAAAGAAAAGAAAAAAAAAAGTGGGCTAAGTGTCTTGGTTGGCCCAGCAGCTCAACATTAAAAGAGAAAGAAATAAAAAAAAAGCCCAACAGGCCTGTTCTCATTCATAAAATGCGACGGGTTCTTTTGCCCCTTTTGCATCTTTAGGGCATCATCGAACGAAAAAGAAGAAGATGAATGAATAAGAAGAAGAGGAGGTGTACATAACACCTGAAGCTCGAAGCAATAATAGTAGCAGAAAGTAACACAGTGGTTTACCACCTAGTTGAAGAAGCAACCAGTCAAAACGAAAGCAGTAGCCCCTGTCGGTTTAGTTATCTTCATCTTCGCTGCCATCTTCTCCTCCTCCTCTTCTCCTTCTTTTTTGCTTTCCTTTTGATCAAATTGAGAGAGGGCCCATTTCGGAGTAAATTGGTCAAAATGGACAAAATCTGTTGTAATCTTGGGTAAAAAATATTGCACAGCCGTATCTTAAAATTGGAGGCCGCATCCAAGCTGTATCTTGCCGTATCCTATACCGTATCCGTATCGTATCATATTGGTACCGATACCACAGGGCATTTGGAGTATCCGGGTATCATAGTGTGGGACCAAAGAGATAAGTGGACAAATCTTTAAAAAAGAAAGGTGGCATGTGCAGAATTTTCTCTGACCACATTGGGGGTCAACATAAGAAGATGTCTTGAAAAATGATTCATTCTTCATTCTGGCCGAGAGAGAACCAGAAAAATTAGCAAAGAACGAAAGGAGAAAACAGAGTGTTCTCTAGTGAGAAGAGGTGTATGAACAGCCTACTGTGTACATCTGATCAAGCCTCTATTCATATTTTGGCCCCCCCAACAAAAAATCCTGGTTCTGCTCCTAAATGACAGTCCCACCATCAAGATGAAATGTCCCTGAACACAACAATCTAGCCACATGATTTATTGCTCATAGTAGTGCAGTACCAATGAATATAAATAGCAATTGTTAAATAATTAGATACACATAATATCTATGTCAATTGTCAGGTGATGATGTAACATGAAGTTCGCCAAAACACTTTCTGTAGAATGTGATCCAAAGATCCTGGTGGGCAAATCTCTAGTGAGGATCCAGTGTCAAGCTCAGAACACCACAAATAAAAAGAAGCCTTTTTTCCAATAAAAAACAGAAAACTTTCAAGATATTTTTAGGTTATTACTGCAATGGCAAATAATGACAACTCGAAACCTACAGCTATCCACAACCCCAACCAGCCAATACTGTTCTATTCCTATTTCAGTAAGACTCTTCAATTATCACAACAATATGAGGTATAGCAGTACAAGTATATTTAGTATTTAATTCCTATAACATTAGGATTTGTCTGCTACTAGAGGGTTGCAATTATTATTATCAGTTGTTTATTGTAGTTATATATCCAGCAGATGGCATATGGCTCTCGGCGGGAAAAAATTAGTTCTCACATAATGGGTTCCGCTACTCGAGATCCCTCGATAGATATGGATACAGTTCAATTTGAGGAGAATTAGACCACCTGAAAAGCAGAACCCAATTCTACAACTGTTTGAATCCCATTGCATAACCATTTAGCATCCACATAAACGATGGCAGAGAAACTGCAAACCAAATCCTTGAAGCTGAATTGCCCCATATCTTAAGATAGCCCTTTTACCATCCAAACAAAACACTACAAGTTATCTCAAGAAAGCACTTTATAAAAGCAAGTTCAAATGTTCAATTAAACTAAATCACATGGCATGAAAAATACTGTTCAAAGCAATGACTGACCTCTTTAGTGCTATCAAGGGAATCACTCTCATCATCCTCAATCAGCTCCCAGCTAGCTGCATCATCACTAACTTCACTTTCAGCAGCAATCCACTCATCATCATCATGACCAATGACATAAATTGCTTGATACCCAACTTGATATCAAAGCAAAAATCTAGTCAATCAAGAAACATAGCAAACTGCGTCACAAGTAAACTGAATACAATCATATAGTGAATGGGCAAACAGAATATTGTCAAGTCCTTGCAGTGATTGTACCGTTGATATCATTCCATCAGCCCATGCCACTTCGATATCACCATTTCTGAGCCCGGTAATGTTCCCTACCCAAGAGAGAGACCTGCGAATTCCATATAGGCTTCATCTACAGTTTCACCTTCTGTTTTCTTTCAACCGGAGTGCTTCTTCATATCTTGTCTAACATTGTTTGGACCAGTCAGCTGCTTTGATTCATCGGCAGAGTTCCCAAGAGAATCTGTTTGTGCTGGTACAGAAATAGGTGATAGTCGAACAACTATATCCTCATAACAATAGTCAGAGTCAGGATACCTCTCTAGCTCATACACACTTACCCCTTCCTCTTTATCCATCTGTTTAGGATCTTCTGCCCTGACAACTAGCTTTAACCACCTGACATAAGCTGTTCGTTCTTTCACTTTAACGATTTTCACTACCCCAACACGCCTTGCTTCATGAGCATCATCGCTGCCATTAGTTGCCTTCTCCAACCTGCCAGATGAAATTCCATCCATGTTCAACCATTCCATCCTGCCATGCCACATCAACTCTTGTCTTAGAATTGATAATCAAGAGGGCTCTTTCTAGGCCTTCTTGTCCCTCCTAACTACAACTTTCAGAATCTTTTGCGATCAAGAGGCCAAGTTTCATGAATAGGTTCCTTCAAAACTGATAATGAACTAGATATAGTAAAAGCATTATTTTCTTTATTTTCACTGGTTCCATCTAATGCAGCCTCCGCATCACTGTCCATGGATTCACTATTTGCATTTGATTCCTCTAAAGTGACCACTGCTGAATCAAATCTGGATCTTGTTTGAGCAGACTCTACTTTTAGAGTTGTAGTTTTGATAAGCTATTGTCCAAGCGAATGGAGGACGATAATGCAGGTGATGGAAGAAGACACCAGTCACCCAATTGCCCAATTGCCAGTTTGTAGCCTCCGCATCATTGTCCCTGGATTCACTCTGATTCATAATTGACAAAAATAAATAATGCATCAATTCAAACATTTGTTACTCACACCATATGACAGTAGATCCACATCAATTTCCTCATAGTGGAATTTCATTAAACATGTGTTGCAGTCAAATAACATTGGTCCCAGTAGATCCACATCAATTTCCTCATGGTGGAATTTCATCAAACATGTGTTGCAGTCAAATAACATTGGTCCCAACTTACACTTGGCATGACTCAAAAAAATCAATTCTACATCAATGAAAAGACTAGCTGCATTTTACAATCTTGGATAAAATCCCAGGAAAGGTAAAACTGGATATCACAAGAACCAAATACCTAGCCACAGTTTTCCTAACATAGTCACATGGGTTGCAAAGACAGGTTGCAAAATCGAACCGTGACATATCAAAAAAAGCTAACATATACTGCCACATATCCATTTAATTTGTCAAAATAAAATAAAAGATAATCTGGGTTGAGATTTAGTAAACAAACCTGTTATAAACATACTTTTTTACTATACCACCTAGTCCCTGGCTTTCTTTTTGAATGGTCATAGTCTTTGACTTTATCACTGTAATTTAGAAAAATAAATCAATAAATAACTTTATAAACTTATTTTAGTATGACATGTTAAAACTTCAAAAGTAGATTGAAGGCAGAAATAAATCCTTTGAAGAATGCTGCAACAATAAAATCCATCAACCGGCCTGGTTGGGACCGAATCAGTGTTCATAGGTTCAAAACATCATCTGGGTATCCGTTGATACACATTGATAATTTACAAACAGATGGCCATGGCCTATATTAAGCTGTGAGGAAAACAGAAAGAGAAGAGAGAAAGCAGATCGGCGAAAAAAGAGGGGAGAAGAGAGCAGATCTGAGAAAAAGAGGGGAAGAGAGAAAAGCAGCCGAGCTGATCTATTGACTTCCGCAAAACGAAAAAAGAAAGAGAAGAAAAAAGGGACGTCGTGAAGATGATAACAGCGGGAGATCTGAAGAAACAGAACGAACAAAGAGAGAGAAGCAGCAGCAGATCTGTAAGAGAAGAAGAAAGATAAAGATAACGTAAATACCAGATGGTGCCTCTGCCATCGTGATGTTTTGCTCTTATTCCCACGTCCTCGTCGTCCCATTCTCATCTCCTCTCTACTCTTTCTATATCCCTCTCCACTTCCCTCTTATTACCTTTATTCTCCTATTCTCTCTCCGAACGAGGAAGAGGCGAAGAAATGCCCTAGTTTTCGACGAGGGCGGATCGTTTTGAATTTATTGATGTGCGTGGTGTCGGATACAGAGTCCATCACTGGTAGTCTCGCACAAGCGCATGGAATGGTCCCACCCGCTGAAATGTTTTTTATTTTTAATTTTTTCTCTCGGGACCTCCTAATTTCGCCCACGAAATTTGAGGGAAAAAAGGACAATTACCCAAAAAAAATATAAAGCTCTACATACTTAGAAAGATCCAAACGAATCCTTCAAACCATCAAATCCCAGAAAAGGTCTTGGAACAGTGCTTGCACAGTTTTTTCATGCAAAACAATTTTTTTTTTGTCTGTTGCTACTATCGCTGGCTCCTTTTAAACACAATTTCCTTCTTCTAAGCTCATGCGAGCACTTATATTATAATTGGATGGACCAAAGGTGAGCTCCACATACTCAAACGGATGGAATTTCCACTCTTTTTGTTTTTATCCTCCCTCAAAACTTTTTCAAAATATCTCTTTCTCTTAACTCTCACATTAGATAATATATTTGTTTCCCCTCTAAAATCTCTCCCCCTATATCCCATCTTATTCTTAATATCTTTCATTGTCAACCGGTACAAAAGGCATTCCATCCCTTGTCTAAGGGCTGTATCTGTCCATGTAAATGACTACTAAAACCATACCTCTCTAATATTTCCTTTTGTGAACACCCTTGAATTAATCAAAATATTCTTTTATACCCCTTCAAATCCTCCTTGAAGTTTCCTCATCTAATTACAAATAATAGCCAAAGTAGGCATTTCCAGCTTCAAAAGATCTACTCCTGTAAATACGTATGTTTGCGTTCTAGATTTTTTTATGTTGGTTTCACTAGAAATAGGAGGAAATGAAGTTGGGAAATGAAGGTCGGCAAGAAATATCAATATTATATCCAGGGACAGGAAAAACAACATTCCTGTGGTTGGATTTAATAAGTTGAAGAAGATTCTTAAGCGATGTATAAGAGAATCTCAAACCCATAATGAGAGGGATGGGATTCTTCCCATTGCCAAATGCCCTGACCATTTTTATTTTGTTTAGGTTGGTGGTGCCGTGTCTTGGTCTTTAGACCTGACGGTCTAAACTTTTGCTTTAAATCGACTTGCTAGGCATGGGTTGGCCAAATGCCCTGACCATTTCATTACCGGGGTATATACATGAGGATCCTCTTCCCATTATTTTTTTCTAATTTGAGTTTCTAGATTTCTTTTATCGTTAGGGTTTATGTGGAATCATAAATTTTCATCTGATTTTCTATTTTCTTTTCTATTTTCATCCTCCTCTCTTCTCATCTTTTTCATTTGATAAATAAAGTTAATACAAATTGATAATTATATCACCATAATTGTCCAAGTGGGGCATCCTCATCTCTAGAGCTTGCAATTATATTAATGGAATTAGGCCTAATTGTGCGGCCCACCTAGATGATCGACAATCAACGGGAATAGGCCTTTTTCAGTTTTCTGTGGGTCCCATCAAATGGTCTAGTTTAATGGTGTTGCAATTTAATGGGTGAGTGATTTTTAGTTTTGGATGCATAGAGTGTAGACCCCACATGAGCAAAGGGTAGGGGTGTTGGGCCTTTTGTCTTTTACGTTTTGTTGGATGATTCTTTGGTGATGTATATTTATAGGTTAGCTATTGTTTTTCCATCTTGTGGAATTATAGATCATAGCATGCTTAATCAACAATAATGCCCATCAGTTTCATTTATAAACAGATCGGCAACAACTAATGACTGAAAATCTGAATCATATTTAAAAAAAATTTTCTATTTATCTGCATAGCATAACATGACTAAGATTGCTAGGCTTGTTTGGTATTGTTCTCATGTTGTTCCCAATTTTGTGCTTAGGTCTGATTGATTGTACTAAGATTGGGTTGTGCCAATACTAAACTCTGTAGAATGTATTTGGTAATATTATATTAAAATGCTCTATTGAGAATATACCATATAGAATTTTTTTCGTAATGGTGTAAAAAATTTTCTTCAACAAACGAAGTAAAATAATCATATGATCTAAAATGTGGGACCCACCTTTTAATGTTTACTGCACTTTATTATCGGCATACATGAGACCCATATGTAGAAGTTACAATATACTATGCAACTTTAAAAATTAGAACATGGGGCCCATGCTCATAGGATTTATAAGGTGGGTCTATCTTTATAAGAATTATAATGTGGGCTCACCTTTTTTTGAATATAAAATGGGACCCAACTTTATAAATTACAGCATAGACACACTTTTAGAAATTAGAATATGGGCCTACATTTATAAGAATTATAATGTAGGTCCACATTTTGTGATCACGACTACATGACCCACACCTATAATTTACAAAGTAAAGCTACATTTTTTTGTAATTTTGTACACAGAATCCACATGTAGAAATTATAATGTAGTGCCCACTTTTGAAAATTATAATAGATTATAATGTGGGCCATCTTGTTTTTTTATTGTGAACATGAGATCCACTTTAAAAATTACGTGGTACCCACTTTTAGAAATTAGAAAATGCTCCGCATTCATTGGATTCACAATGTAGGCCCACATTCATAAGAATTATAATGTAGCTTAACACTTTCTAATTTTTTAATGATTAAACCTTTTTTGAAAGATTTTTGAAACATTAACTATTTTTTTTAAAAGATTAAATATTTTTTAGAAAGATTGAATATATATTTTTGAAATATAAAATATTTTTTTGAAGGATTAAATATTTTTTAGGAGATTAAATATTTTTTGAATGATTAAATATTTTTAAAATATTAAATATTTTTTTGATAGATTAAATATTTTTTTTAAAGTTTATGTATTTTTTTGAAAGATTAAAAAATTTTTAGAAGATATTATTTTTTTACTATAAAACCCACATTCAAAAATTAGAACATGAGATCCACACTTAAATGATTTATAATGTAGTCCCACCATTATATTAAATTAAGAATTATAAAATGAATCCACCTTTTGTTATTGCTAGCATTTGACCCACTGTAAGAATTAGGTAATAAAGTTACTTTGAGATAAGCAACTGTGCTAGCAGGTTATTCTTAAAAAAAATAATAAAACTTTTTGTTTCAAGTTTGGATTCTTAACCAGCGGGTTCAAATTTTGAGATTCTTTTCCACAAGAATAAAATTTGGAATAGTGACTTGCACATACCAAACATATTTTCTGGCAGGCTTATTTAATGGGAACATGGGAACATCCATTTAACACGATGCCAAACACACCCAAAGTTTCCAACATCTGCATGTATCATGTTGACACCATAAAAACCTATGACACTTAGTTATAACTAATATAAGTGCAACATTAATTGCCAATTAAATGTGGCAGTGAACGGTAGGCCGTACTCTTAGAATGTATGGTAAATAAGTAACGGCTTTAATCTTATGAAAAGTGTTTTCACATGCCTACTATCAGAACTTTTTTATAGGGCCCACTTGTGGATCCCATTTGAGGATGGGATCAAAGGGAATGGAAAGATTTATGTTTGAACATCCCAAATATCAAGTTTAGGCCCAATCACATGACTCTAACCCCTTCATCAGCGACCTACAAATCTAATTAATTCGGATAGGCGCACAGTCGATCTAATGGTCTAGTAAATTCAGATTTGACAAAAACTTAGGGCGTATAACTATGAGGGTATCCATGTATATTGCAAGATTTAGTTGGATGATGGATGAGCTTTACCTAGACTTCTCACAATTCTCACAAAAAAAAATGGTGAGAACTATTATAGAGCCCTATTATCCATATAGGGTTTTTGTACAATTTAGTCAGATCCAAACCATTCCTTCACCACCTTTAGAGCTTAAATGTGTTTTGCTAGGTAATACAACCCAATCGTATCATGCCTCATTTAAATTCTTTAATTAGATATGGGAGGGATGGCATAATCACTTACTGGCCCTAATAAACTTGAGTACACTAGTTTGTTGTCATTGGGATTACGTGCCCGATTACATGGATTGGTATGTAAATGGCTGGATACTTGACGCTACTGGAAGCATTGGTATATGAGCATTTTGAAACACTAGCTCAAGCTACCAATGTATCCTATTAGGGAGATTGGTTTGGCTCTACAAGCTTGACGAGAGAAACCAGACTGCTTAGGCATTGTTAAGGTCAATCTATTTGCAAATTGTTTTATTTTCATTGAAAACATTTATTGTCATTCTAATGCATTTTACTATTTACACGTTCTCATGTTTGCATGTCACATGGGATCCTTAACTTTGTTGCAGGCGAGAACATCTATTCCATCAAATCGCCTTTTACTGTGGATGCCTAACACACATGAATATTGTAGAGCCCTATTATCCATATAGGGTTCTTTTACAATTTAGTTAGACCCAAACCATTCCTTCACCACCTTTAGAGCTTGTTTGTGTTTCGCTAGGTAATACAACCCAATCGTATCATGCCTCATTTAAATTCTTTGATCAGATACGGGAAGGATACCATAATTACTTATTGGCCCTAGTAAATTGGAATACACTGGTTCATTGTCATTGGGATTATGTGCCCGATTACATGAATTGGTATGCAAACATGTAATGGAGAACATTGACAAACCTTGAGAGACACTGGTTTTCATCCATGTAAGTCGGAGCCATAGGCATACAACATGATCGACTATGAATTACGCAACACAAATGCTTTTTGCTTCTATGAACGAATCGAGCAAAGGGTTGAGAAGCATTCACACAAGACAAACATAGTTTGTATTGAGATGTTCGTTACATGTCCCGAGCATTGAGGACGAGGTGGAAACAAGCACGTGCTTACTCTCATCAGCCTACAAATGCAAATCTTACGAGAAAGTTTAGTAAAATTAGTTTTAGTATAATGTTTACAAAGAGTTTTAATAAAAACTATGACGAATCTTCCTACTATTTGAGTAGTAAATTTGTTAGTATAATCCTTAACACATTCTGAGCTTACTTGGCTTTCTTGTGTAGAAGCCTATGGAACATCAAAACAAATGATTCCAAAAAAATAACAATAAAAAAAAATGGAGTAGTCCCTATTCAGCCATAAGAGGTCAAACAAAACATTAAATGTTTGGCCATGAACAGCTGAACAATATAAACATGTTTGGTTGTTCATGGCTGAACATGTAATGTTCTATTTGGCTTGGTATGGCTGAATAGAACTTCTTATTTTGGCTCTGCAAGTCCGAGCAAGAGGCAGACAAAGCTTCTTCAACTCAATGCAAAACTTTAAAAAATGGAAAAATCTAATAAAAATATTAGTCTACCAATTCCTTGTTCATTTCCTTCTCCATTGCACCCTTTGATTGGTAATAGCCTTTAGAAAGAAGTTTTGGAAGAAGAGATGAGTGTGATAGAGGAAGAAGAGATGGGTGAAGAGATATTAGGAAAGAGAGATGGAGTAAGAAGAGACGACTGAATGATGGAGGAAGAAGAGTTGAGTGAAGAAGGGAGGAAGAAGGGTTGTGTGAAGAGAAAGAGTTGATACCATTTTGGAGAAAAAATGGCATCATTTTATACATGGGTAATTTGGATTTAAAAATTTCATTAAAATGTTGTGTTAAGAGAGATGTTTTTTGTGTTCAAATAGAAGCTCCTTCGCCAATATCATTAATGTATATAGCAAATATTAAGGTTTATGGGTAAGAAGTATTCACTTGTGATACGTACTGTGCATGGAAGATCCATCAACATTAGATGCGGATGCCGATGCTCAGGATCCAGTTTCAGGTGACAATGTACCTGCAACAAAAATATTAAATTTAAAAACTTCCATAATCATAATACGAATGCTTTCAATGTAAAAATGGTATTCTATCAAAAACTGTAATAGAATTATAATATTTGGAGGAGGCTAAACACAGTCAATTAATTAATAGTTGGTTATCTAAAAATGAAGTGAACAAAATAACAACTCTATTGTAAAATATTAATGGCCCCTGGCGTCATTGGTCATCATGTCCATTGATTTTTAATAGCACATCAGTATTAAATACATAATATATCTTCCTCAAGTTCCCCCAAATCCTATGTTATACGTGTCTAGAAGATGAGATCCAAACCGTTGGTCAGGTGGACCACACATTGTAAATGATCAGAAATAGTAGAAGAGCTGACTACAGAACATTGAAGATTTGTCAGTGTCCAAAACTTCCTAAAATTTTCCATCCATTGCTTCCAGCTAGTATCAGTCATTCTATAATAAGAGAATAATGATAAGAACACTAACTAGTATCAAGTAAACATTCATGATCATAGATTGATTAGGTTCATATCCCAAACAAAACAAATCCGTTCATAGTAATCTAATCATTTTTCACATACCTAAAAAAAAACTTCCAAACAGACCCAAGATCAGAAACCAAACCAAACAACAACAACACAAAAAAAGGCAAGTTACAAGTAAATACTTCCAAACCAGTCATGAATAAAATCAACCATAAAACCAGTTATAAAAATATGATTATATCACAGATTACTTCAATCACACACACATATCAGTAACCAAGCATAAAATCATATAGGAATTTCAGAAAACAACCTAATCTAGATGGGTTAATTAGTTGGTATCATGGATTGAGGATTAGTGGATGGGGTTCAAATTAGGGAGCATTCCAATGAGAGAGAATGGGGCTTAGGGTTTTGGGAAAGGGGACTAGGGTCCGGGTTTAGTGATTTGGCGATTGGTATTAAGGCCTAGGTACAGGGGCTTTGGTTCGTTTTAGCTAAGGGGGAATAAAAGAGGGTTTGGATTTTGATATAAAAAACCTGTTAAAAGAGGGCTTTGGCACTTCTACTAAAAGAAGTGGTAGTTAATTAGATTTATTTTAAATTTAAAATCAGATTAAATATTGGCAGGATATGTATGAACTTTTAAAAAAAGTTGTCACTTGAGAGATTAGGATATCTGTTCTCCTTTTTCAAAAAAAAAAAAAAAAATCATCTTCCTCTTCTATTTCTCTTCTGAGCCGGTGATTTAACATTTTGGGTCTGGCTTTCTGCCAACAAAACATCTTCTTCCTCGTCTTTCGTTTTTTAGGCATTGGCACAAGCACCTATCATGTATATACTAAGCACCAATATCTCTCTAATTTCTATTCAACAAGCACTCCAAATCAGCCTATTATTGCAACATTAATAATGAGCACCAAAGAGACAAATGGGTCCAGATCCATGATATAATAATAAGATAGAGAGATGGGGCATGAGAGGAACAACGACAAAAAGACAGTTTCAGCAGCCATCCCACTACGAGAGCCTAGTGGCAAATTCAGTTACCGCTTTCTAAGGGCAGAAGGGGAAGCAAAACCTCCATGGTGATTAAATTATTTCAGGGTCAGTGAATTCACTAGTCAATCAAGTAGATGTTAGCATCCTTTCACTGGGAAGGATTCAGACTTGCAAATTCTCGGCCCCCTCCCAGACCGGGGCATTGTGACAATAACGACTGAAATCAAATGAGCCCCATCAATCCCTGGATGAATTATCAAAATACAATCCCAGTGGACAGTTCCCAAAAGTAATTCCAGCAAAACAAAGCCGACCTATTCAATACACAAAAGAAATTCAGCAAGTAGAACTAGAATATAAATATATTATCAAAGGTGGCTATAACAGATCGATTTCCACGTACATACAGCTTGCTGAAAGATTCAATGCATACAATAGAAAGTATTCTTCAAACATCCAATAAACTGCAGCTGAGACAGATGATTATGAGATGAGTGAAATGAGCCACCAAAAGGTTTTCTTGCAAAACCCAAGATTTTATCTGTTTCTCATGAAATTAAAGAACATGAATGGGATTGGGAATTTGGGATGGGCATATTGTTTAAAATACCGGGCCCAAACATTTAAATCATCAATGATCTGCACCCAAGAAAGCGTTGTTAGTCTTGCATTTTTTTTTCTTACGAGAGAGAGAGGGGAAGAGAGAGAGAGAGAGGGACCTTGAGTTGGTGGGTACGTTGCAGAATATGTTGAACGGTGAGAATGTATCAGTGCATGACCATCTTTAGCTGTGGAAGACGAAGATGATTTTTGCCATTTTCTCCCCCTCTTAAGTGTTAAGTCATGTCTGCAGTTTGTGCTCTTTCAAATGAAAACTCGGAAAAAGAAAGAAACAGAGGTGAATAAGAAACGAAAGGGTCTTTTGGGTACCAAAGAGTTTTAGGGCGCCAAACAGAAAAAAAAAAAACTTGGGGATGGTTATGTAATAAAAAGAGGACAGTATATGTACGTCAGTATTTAAAATGATATATGGACACTTATATGTACGTCATTCCCTTTATATAGTATCAAATTTGAAATGTATATAAATGTTTTTAACACATTTTTAATCCCACAATGTTAACACACCTTGGTTAGAGAACAATTGGCCCATACCCAAAGTTAAGCACCTACAAAATCTATGTAACAATATGTCTGAGATTGGACCGGTGTGAAAGATTGCAAAGCGATGCCCTTTCCTATCATTGCTCTTTTGCCCGAATTATACCTATGAATCCAATGAGTATAGGATAGTCTACAACTCAATGCTTAGGATGATGTTTGGATTTTTGGAAAATGCTAAAGCTATAGCAATTTATTTACTATGTTAATTTTATGTTTGAATGCTGATATTCTATTATGAAGTAATATCAATAAATCTTTAGTGTAACGTAATGTAATTGCTGTTAAAAAATCATAGGATCTTTAAATATGGTATTGAGTTTTGATTTGTGTTTCGGTGTTGTATTCATTTTGTCGATTGGAAGAATGTCTAAAGCAGAAAGCAGCGATCGCATAGATTATGTTGCATGATTAAAGTTTATAAAATGAATTTACAATGACAAGGTGGCTCAACGACATGTTTGTTCATAGAAGTGCTCCATCCATTGAGTCCTCTACATCATTCTAACAATAATAAATGTTATCAATGTATAATGATGTTGCTAGATGTGTTAGATCTGGATCTAGGCTAAGCACATACAGTCATACACCACAAAAGATGGAAAATAAGCAATCACACACAAGACGTAGAGATTTACGTGGTACGGCTAGATTGCCTA
Organism: Sextonia rubra; assembly: GCA_037013555.1. NCBI lineage: Eukaryota > Viridiplantae > Streptophyta > Magnoliopsida > Laurales > Lauraceae > Sextonia > Sextonia rubra. The sequence goes on from JASUAD010000018.1 coordinate 38,466,611, forward strand.
TGTCCATGGGTATGAAGATTTTATTATTGAAAAAATTTCTCTCACACCCCCTTACAAGATCTCTCTCTGTTTCCCTTTGTCCTAATTGCTATCTTATTTGCTTATAAAGAACAAACTTGAGTAGAGAATATGTAAGATTAGCATTAGTTAACTGGGCCCTAATGTGAATCGCTCATAGGCCCAATAAAGACCTTTTGAGCCAAGCCTAACAATCCCCACCTTAGTGAAAAAATGTCAAACTCGTTGAAGAATTGTTTAAATGTGTTTATAAAACATATACCTTGTGGGAACCTCATCCTACCTTGATTACACCCTAGTGGAGATGAGGTGCACCTTCACTCTTTAACAAAAGAAGACATTGAATAAGTTCAAGCAATACATGAACTTCTTTATAGTAAGTAGCTTGGTAAGCATGTCAGCTGGATTCTCATCTGTGTGAATTTTTTGAATAGAGATTTCACTTGTTGCAACCCAATTTCGAATTTTGTGATGGATAACAGCTATGTGTTTTGTCCTTCATGATATGCCTGATTCTTTGATAGGCATATTGCATTTTAATTATCACAGTGTAGCAAGATTGATTTCGCTTGATACCTATATTATTTACCAAACCTCTCAACTAGATTGCTTCATTAGAAGCTTCTGAAGCTGCCATATATTCTGTCTCTGTATTGGATAATGCAGTTGTAGACTGAAGCATTGATCTCCAGCTTATTGGTCCTCTAGCAAGCTTGTAAATATATCTTGTAGTGAATTTCTCTTGTTTAGGTCCTGCAAAATTAGAGTCTACATACCCAACTACACATTTTAACCTTTGTTTTCCTTCAAACAGTATTCCCAAGTCGCTCGTGCCCTTTAAGTACCTCAAAATCCACTTTACAACATTACAATGCTCTTTTCCTGAATTCGCCATGTACTTACCTTTTACACCCACTACTTTAGCTATATATAGTCTTGTACAAACTATGACATACATCAAATATCCCACCGCATTTGCATATGGCATCCTAGACATTTATTCAATTTCCTCATCAACACTAAGGCATTGTTTGGCACTTAAACTAAAGTGCCTTGCAAGTAGAGTAGACAAAGGCTTAGCATTTAGCATGTTGAAATTTTTAAGTACCTTTGAGATGTACTTTTTCTGTGATAACTATATCTTTCTAGCCTTTCTATCTCTCCTAATTTATATGCCCAACATTTTTATGGTTGCCCCAAGGTCTTTCATATCAAAATTTTTTTTCTCAATTGAGATTTGAGTTCATCCACTTTTGACATGTCATTACATGCAATTAATATATTATCCACATAAAGCAGTAAAATAATAATAGAATTATCAGATAGTATTCCGTAATAAACATAACAATCATACTCACATCGTTGGTAATCGATCTGCAACATGTAGGAGTCGAAGTGCTTATACCATTGTCTTGGAAATTGTTTCAACCCGTACAATGATCTTTTCAATTTTCAAACATGATCATCTCTTTCGACTTTTTTGAACCCTTCAGGTTGCTCCATATAAATTGTTTACTCTAAATTACCATGAAGGATAGCTGTCTTTACATTTAGTTGTTCAAGCTCCATGTCGAACTGTATTACCAATGCCAACTACACCTCGATAAAAGTATGTTTTACAATTGGAGAAAATATCTCATTATAATCAACTCCTTCATTTTGTGAGTACCCCTTTGCTACTAGACGTGCCTTGAACCTTGGTTCTTCATTCTCTTATAAAGCTTCCTTTCTCCTAAACATTCATTTGCAGCCAACTAATGTTTTGTTTTTTGGTTTAGGAACTCACTCTGAGATTGAGTTCTTTTGGAGAGATTCCATCTCATCTATTATAGCATCCATCCAACATTGTCTTTCATTGCTTTCTATAGTTCTTGAAATGAGGTTGGATCATAGTTTCTTGAAATGAAGTTGGATCACCACTGCTGGTGATAAAAGTAAAATGTACTTCATCCTCATCCCATCTAAACTTTTGAGGTAACTAGATGGTTTTCTTTGCCCTTCTTTGTGTTAAACTTAAAGGTTCGTGTTGAACCTTATGTTGTTCCTCAACTCCAGATGTACCAACCTCTGATGAATTTTGAGCTTGTTACTTGGTTGTATTTTCTGCAAAAGAAATAATTTTTGTAACTACTTTGCCAGCATCATGCCCTTTGAATTCACTGTCATGTTCCGCAATTCAGCATGGAAGCTTTATCAAACACAACATCTCTGTTACAGATCTTTTTCCTGTTTTTTAGATTTCATAGTTTGTACCCCGTTACACCTTTCTTAAAGCCTAGGAATATGTATTTATGTGACTTGGAATCTAACTTGGATTGCTCATCATTTGGAATGTGGGTGTATGCTAGACAATCGAATACTTTTAGTGAAGAATAGTCTACCTTTTTACTTATCCACACTTCTTTTGCAACTTTACAGTCAAGGGGTCTTGATGATGATCGATTAACCACATAGCATGCGTGATTTACCGCTTTTGCAAAAAAACTTTTTGACAACTTTGCATGAAGTCTCATACTCCTTGTTCTTTCTAAAAGTATCCTATTTATTCTTTCTGCAATTTCGTTTTGCTGAGGATTCTTTGGAACAGTGAAGTATCTTGTGATACCTTCATTTTTGCAAAACTGTATAAATTTGTTATTTCTGTTTTCACCCCTATTATCTGATCTCAAATATTTGACTTTTCTACCTGTTTTATTTTCTACTTCTGCCTTCTACTCTTTGAACTTAGTTAGGACTTAAGATTTCTCTTTCATAAAGTAGACCCAAATCTTTCTTGAAAATCATTAATGAATGTCACAAAGTAGTATGCTCCACCTTTTAACACAACCGGGGCCGATCCCCACACATCGGAGTGAATGTAATTTAGAATATCGCTGCTTCTACAACTATTGCATATAGTTTTGAATGACACTTTTTTTTATTTGCCAAAGACACCTGTAACATGTCAGCTGGATTCTCATTTGTATGAATCTTCTGAATGGAGATCTCACCTGTAACAACCTAATCTTGAATTCTGTGATAGATAACAGTTATGTATTTTGTCCTTGCATGATATACTTGAGTTTTTGATAGGCATATTGCACTCTAACTGTCACAATGTAACAAGATAGATTTCTGCTTGATACCCATGTCATTTACCAAACCTCTTAATCAGATTGTTTCCTTAGAAGCTTCGAAGCTGTCATACATTCTGCCTCTGTAGTGGATAATACAGTTGTAGAATGAAATCTCAAGCTTATCCGTCTACTAGTAAGCGTGTAAACATGTCCTGTAGTGGATTTTCTATTGTCTAGGTTCCTTGCAAAATCAAAGTCTACATACCCAACTACACACTTTGACCCTTGTTTTCTTTCAAATAGTGTTCCCAAGTCTCTGGCGCCCTTCAAGTATCTCATAATCCACTTTATGGCATTACAATGCTCTTTTCCTTGATTCGCCATGTACTTACTTATTACACCCATCGTTTTAGCTATTCTGGTTTTATACAAACCATGGTATATATTAAACATCCCACCGCATTTGCATACAGTATCATGGACATTTCTTTAATTTCCTCAACAATATTAGGACATTGTCTGGCACTTAAACTAAAGTGACTTGTAAGTGGAGTAGATGCAGGCTTAGCATTTAGCATCTTGAATTTTTCAAGTACCTTTGAGATGTACTTTTTTTGTGATAACTACAGCTTTCCAACCTTTCTGTCTCTCCTAATTTTTATGCCCAACATTTTTGTGGTTGCCCCAATGTCCTTCATGTCAAATTCTTTTCTCAATTGAAATTTGAGTTCATCCATTTTTGACATATCATCAAATGCAATTTGCATATCATCCACATAAAGCAACAAAATAATAATAGAATTATCAGCTCGTATTCCATAATAAATACAATAATCATATTCACATCGTTGGTAGCCGATCCATAGCATGTAGGAGTCGAAGCACTTGTACCATTGTCCTGGAGATTGTTTCAGCCCGTACAATGATCTCTTCAATTTACACATATGATCATTTCTTCCGACTTCTTTGAACCTTTCAGGTTGCTCAATGTAAATTGTTTCCTCTAAGTTACCGTGGAGGAAAGCTGTTTTTACATCTAGTTGTTTGAGCTCCATTTTAAACTATGCTACCAATGCCAACAATACCTTAATAGAAGTGTGTTTCACAACTGGAGAAAAGATTTCATTATAATCAACTCATTCCTTTTGTGAGTACCCCTTTGCTACTAGACATGCCTTGAACCTTGGTTTTTCATTCTCTTGCAAAGCTTCCTTTCTCCTAAACACCCATTTGCAGCCAACTAATGCTCTGTCTTTGGGTGTAGGAACTTATTCTTAGACTAAGTTCTTTTGGAGAGATTCCATCTTATCTATCGTAGCACCCATTTAACTTTGTCTTTCACTGCTTTCTATAGCTTTTTGAAATGAGGTTGGATCACCACTGCAGGTGATAAGAGCAAAATGTACTTCATCCTCATCCCATCCAAACCTTTGAGGTGGCTTGATGGTTCTCTTTGCCCTTCCTTGTACTAAACTTGAAGGCTTCTGTTGAACCTCATGTTGTTCCTCACCTCCAGGTGTAACAATCTTTGATGAACTTTGAGCTTGTTACTTGGTTGTATTCTCTGCAAGAGGAATAACTTCTGTAACTATTTTGTTAGCACCATGCCCTTTGAATTCACTGTCATATTCCCCATTCAGCATAAAAACTTCATCAAACACAACATCTCTACTATAGATCTTTTTCTTGTTTTCTGGATCTTATAGTTTGTACCCCTTTACACCTTTTTCAAAGCCTAGGAATATGCATTTGAGTGACTTGGAGTCTAACTTGGATCGCTCATCACTTGGAATGTATGTGTACACTAGATAACCGAATACTTTCAGTGAAGAACAATCTACCTCTTTACCTATCCACACTTCTTCTACAACTTTACAGTCAAGGGGTTTTGATGGTGACTAATTAACCACATAGCAAGCATGATTAACCACTTTTGTCAAAAAACTTTTAGACAACACTGCATGAAGTTTCATACTCTTGCTTTTTCTAAAAGTATCATGTTTATTCTTTCAGTAACTCTATTTTGCTTAGGATTCTTTAGAACAGTGAAGTACCCTGTGATACCTTCATCTTTGCAAAATTGTAGAAACCTGCTATTTCTGTATTCACCCCCATTATCTGATCTTAGGTACTTGACTTTTCTGCCTGTTTGATTTTTTACTTCTGCCATCCACTCTTTGAACTTGGTGAAGACTTCAGATTTCTCTTTCATAAAGTGGACCAAACCTTTCTTGAAAAATCATCAATGAATGTCACAAAGTAGCATGCTCCACCTTTTGACATAATCGGGGCTAGTCCCTACACATCGGAGTGAATGTAATCCAGAATACTGCTACTTCTACAACTATTGCCTACGTTTTGAATGACGTCTTTTTCTGCTTGCCGAAAACATAGTATTTATAAAAATCCAGCTTGCATGTTTTCACATCTTTTAACAATTGTCTTTTGAGAAGTTCTAATATGCCTCTCTCACTCATATGTCCCAGATGAATATGCCACAACTGAGATTTATCATCACTAGTTTTGTCATTCGTGGAGATTGCCACTCCACCTACAACTGTGTTCCCTATAAGTTTATAAAGGTTGTTCCCCACTCTGGTAATTTTCATTAATATCAGAATACCTTTAGTCACTTTAAGCACACCATCATTTGCCATGAATGTGCACCCTTTGGATTCAGGTGAGCCTAAAGAAATTAGGTTTTTCTGGAGTGCTGGCACATGCCTCACATCACCTAGGCTTCTCACAACTCTATCTGCCATAATGTTAATGGTGCCAATTCCAATAGTCTTACAGGGTGCATCATTATCCATTAGAACACTACCGCCATTATATTGCTCATAGGTATCAAACCAATTACGCTTAGGGCACATATGATAAGAATAACTGGAATTTAAAATCCAAACAAGAGATAGATGGTTACTTTATGTGACATATAGGAATTCTACTTCACTTTCTGAAGCAACGTTGGCGGAGTCACTGTTGTCAATTTTATTTTCAGCTTTGTTCTTCCCATCTTTAATCACTTTGAATTTCCGGCAATCTTTCCTTTACTGTCCTTTCTTTTTGCAAAAAAAGCACTCTAAGTTTTTCTTGCTTCGTGATTTTTGATCTGGAGTTGTTTCTTTTTTATTTGCCCTGTCATTGGACCTGCTACATTCACTAGAGCTTTTACTAGAAGTCCCTCTACATGTGCATCAATTTTAGTGGCCTTCTTCTTTGCAGCATTAGAGATGATGTCTTGCCTAACATCTTCAAAATTGAGTGTTTCCTTTCCATAAAACAGGGTAGTCACAAAATGGTCATATGAGTTAGGAAGAGAGTTCAGCAACAGTAAGTACTTGTCTTCATCATCGAATTTGCATTGAGTCTCAACAAGTCGTTAATCATCCTGTTAGAAGTGTTTATGTATTTCAGCACATCACAACCTTCCTCTATCTTCAACTCATAAAATTGTTTTTTGAGATGTAGCTTATTTATAAGATTCTTTCCCATATAAAGATTCTTGAGCTTCTCTTATAGACCATTTGTAGTCTCCTCTTCCATGACGTTGTATATGACTTCGTCAAAGAGATAGAATTGAATAGAGTTGGCTGCCTTATCATCAATGTTTGCCCAATCATCATCTTTTATCTTTTTAGGCTTTTTTTTTTTGTCTAACAATGCCACTTTGATACCTTATTGAATCAAAATATTTTCATCTTCCGTTGCTGTAAACTGAAGTTTATTCTTTCATCAAATTTCTTAATTTCAAATTTGATACCTCCCGCGTTAGAAGTTCTCTTTGTGACCATTACAAATTTGAAGATGTTTAAAAAAACTCACCCAAAACTCTACTTGTCAAATTGCTAATAAGCTCCGTTAACTTTATAGATCTCATTGCCACGAATCACCCACAAAAAAAGGAGCTCAATTCCGAGTTCGGATGACTCTGAAAATTGAGTTTGAATTCTAATCGTCAAACTAGTCAAACTGACTGTTTTCACCCTGCTGCTAATGTGACTAGCTTCTACGGACTGCTTTAGGCTAGGCTTTTGGACTGGATCAGGTCATAACTGGCCTGAAACCGGTCTGAAAACGAGATGGGCTTTTGCAAATAGGTCAGGTTAAACTGACCTGGAACCAAGCCCTCCTCCTTTCCTGGGTTGGTTTTCTGAACAGGTCGGGTCAACCCAACCTAACTTAGTGTGACCCGACTGGGTCTCCTTTCTTGTTTGGTTTTGGTTCTATTAGCAGAACCGTTGAAGTTTGTAGGTGTGGCACTACTAGCCACGTGGCCCCGGCGGTGACTTGGCAGCGATATTGTGGTGCTCCTACGACGAGCAACTTCCGACGATGGAGATTTCGGTGACTTTGCAACGATAGGATGGCAAGGGCGGTGAACTGGTGATCCTCATCTCGGTTTCTCTGTGTAAAAACCAAAAGAGACCTCCAAAAGAGAACCCTTTTTTCACTATTCTAGTTGAAAAACCACAAAAGACAAACAAATGTTTTGCCTTTTTCTTCACAAGGAGACAAAGATGACTTGCCTCTCTGTAGATCAAAACGAACACAACCCTCTTCCTGTTTCTTCCGGTTTACACTGATGTCGATGTTCCTGCAACCTCGTATGCAACAATGAATGCTGCACAGTCTTGGCCCACCCTGAGATTACTGATCCGATCTCTCCAGCAATTTGCAATCGCCAACACAACTCTGCCGCAACAAGATTCTTGCTTTGATGCCAATTGTTAGATCTGGAACTGTGCTAAGCACATATAGTCACACACCACAAAAGATGAAAAACAAGTAATCACACATAAGATATAAAAATTTATGTGGTTCGGTTAAATTGCTTACGTCCACGGGTATGAAAATTTCATTATTTAAGAAATCTCTCTCTCACACCCCCTTACAAGATCTTTCTTTGTTTTTCTTAGCCCTGCTTGCTATCTTGCTTACTTACAAAGAACAAATCCTAATAAAAAATATATAAGATTAGGCCTAATTAACTAGGCTCTAATGTGTAGGCCTAGTAAGGACCTTTTGAGACAAATCCAACAAGATGGTTGCTTCATCATTAAATAAAATAAAATGATGTTACTCGATGATTGTCTCATCATTGAGTAAGGTACAATGATGTTGCTCAATGGTTGCTTCGATGGCTGCTTGATCATCGGATGTTCTATAATGATGTACCTGGATAGTTGCTTCGTCATTGGATGACATTTGTTGCTGTTAGATGGTTGCTTCATCATTGGATGATGATGGTTGAAGCTGCTGGATGGTTGTTTCTTTATTGGATTCTGGATGCTGATAGATGGCTGATTTGTCATTCATAATTGAATTGGATGGTTGATGTTGTAACATGGTTGATGATAGTTGATACTTTTAGATGGTTTTTTAATCATGGTTGATGATCTTAGTGGTAGTTATTGCTGGATGGTTGCTTCAGCATTGGATAATGTATAATAACGTTGTTGGATCATGGTGTGAGATGGTTGCTTCATCACTGTTCTCTTGAATTCTTTCATTTGACTGATGATGATTGATGGGGAATTAAGAGGGAAGATTTTGAAAACTGTAATTATGTATTCGACCCTCTTTATATTTAGGGACTTCTTGGATTGGTTTAATGGCGTGGAATCCATTTCAAGGGCTATGTGATCTTGGTGAATAAGAGAAGTGTAGTTATAAATATTTAACTCTTCATGGATGATAGCGGTAATCTCATTTCATATTATATTCGAGAGGTTTTTTATTATTTATTAAATTATTTTCATCTTTTTTCTTCCTTTGACATCTAATAAGGTTCGTCTTGGTTTCAAAGTCTGGATTCCATTTTTGTTAATGTTTTCTTGTTTTAATTGCCTTTTCAATCTAAAAAGGTCACTCCAGACACTTGGTTCTTTGTCAAAGAGACATTTTGTTGTAGCGTATTGAAAGTAGGTTGGCTCCAAAAAATATGATGCTTAAAGCGACAATCCTAAATGAGAATTTTTCATTTTTTGAATATTATTATAAATATTTATTAAAAATCTATTTTTTTTTCATTTTTAAGATATAAAATTACTAATTGAGTTTTATATTCAAGTTTTGCTACCATATTTTTTCAATTGATATTATGGCTAATCCACTTAATCTTTTTTGTTTACTAGCAATAAAGGCCCGGGCTAAGCCCAGGCCTAAAAGTAAACTAAAATGAATAAAGGATTTTATATAAAAGGAGAACCATTTAGCAAAGTTAAATAAATTATAATTTAGACTTAAAATTATAAATTTTTATGTATTTTAATTCTAAGTGAAAATTCTAAATGGATCCTACTAAAATTAAGTAAAACTTAATGAGAGTCATAAAATATAGTGTGATTTATTTTGATTAGTTTGAGTTTTCTATATGTGGGCCCCATTGAGGAGCATCACAGATTTGTTATATTTTATTGTTAGATTATATATGAAATTTAAGTGGGCCCCATTGAGGATTGTCATGAATTTGTGAGATTTGCATTAATTATGTGAGAATTTTAGGTGGGCCCAACCCTAATTCCGTGAAATTTCCAATGGGACCATTTTCATGTATTATGTGATCAATCCACGATAAAGAATCATCGAGTCAACTAACCATCTTATTGTAGAAAAAATTGATTAGTTGGAATTGAATAGAAAAAGACTCATGCCCAACATAGCATATTTGATAAATATATGTACCATATGAGTGAAATATGTTGGCTTCAGGCTTTAAAGAACAAGAATATAGGACGTCTTAAACTTGGCCCAATTAATAATCAGGTCCGAGAATATTTAATAATCAGGCCCTATAATAGAGTTTAGGGGCAGCATGTGGTCTCAAAAATATAGCCCAAACCAACATAGTGTGGGCTTCGATGCTAGGCTCAGGTTAAGTCCAGTTGTAAATAATTATAAAATGATTTTTATTTACAAACATCACGATTAAATTACCTATTATTTAAAAATTCATTTCATTAGAAACGATTGTTAATGACACTTTTTTTAGCCCCTAGACGAAGATTTGCATTAATGGTCTTTTGCTTATGAGCTGTGAAGATGATTATAAATAAAGAAATTATTGTTATTTAAATGTAGGCCTTGTTAGGTAAATAATTATAATTTTGAATAATAATAATAATAATATTATTATTATTATTATTAAACCATTTGTACAATGATTTATACTGTTGGGGTGTGAACATGTCAAGATTAAATTATGCACTTAATGGAATCAGGCTGAACAGGCCCTAGCTCATGCTCACCTCATGACCTGATGAGTTAAGCTAGAACTCAAGAACTAATCAATCTCACAGCTCTTAAGCCAAGTGTGGCCAACCCAAATCAAGCTAGCTTTAGCCATTGATCGTCCAACTTTTTCTTATGCTATCGATCGAGTCTTTTGTGTGGTCCCTACATTGTCGTTTTTGGTAGTTAAATTCTTGTCAGTTTTATGATAATTTAGGTGAGGAATGATGAGAGATTTTTAGGACTTTATTAAACTACGCACTTAATGGAATCAAGCTGAACAGGCCCTAGGCTTACCTCATGACTTAATGAGTTTAGCTAGAGCTCAAGAACTAATCAATCTCACAACTCTTAAGACAACTGCGGCCAACCCAAGTCAAGCTGGCTTTAGCCATTGACGGTCCAACTTTTTCTGCTACCGATCAAGTCTTTTGTGTGGTCCCTACATGTCTTTTTTGGCGATTAAATTTTTTTCAAGTTTATGATACTTTAGGAGAGGAATAATAAGAGAGATTTTTAGGACTTTATTGAGAGTGCGACACTTGTCATTCTCTTTTGGAGGCGGTCAATTCTCTTTATATATATAACTAGCAACAATGCCCATGTTGAGCTGGGCAATATAAAATTAATTACCGTACTTAGCTCTATCGTTATAAAATCAATTATATCTCAAATGTTTTATTATTGTTCAACATAAGTAATGATATTTATAAAGACAATGGGTACATCTTTATTTGCACAAATATACAATGATACTATATAAAAGGAATATTTTAATTTAATTTACTTGATGCAAAAGATTAATATTCATTTGTAATTTGTGAATATAGATGTTCCATATGTCTCTATAACTTCATTACTTGTGTTTAATAGTAATAAAACTTTTGAGATGTACATACATATTATTTTTACATTTTATCAAAAGAATAAAAAAGATTAGATGAATCTAGATGTATTTAAAAAAAATTATGCTTTCTTATCCTTTTTGATGAGATTATGTTGTGGATGAATGTAGGTGCTGCATCATAAAAAGAGGCAAACCTCTGAAAGGGATATCTGGGATTTTTATTTATAACACTCTCCTTCTTGAATGTAGAAAGAAATTTACAAAATCAAATCCTAATTCATCCCTAGATGGCAGGCTAAGCTTATTAAATGTTTGATAGAAAAATAATCTCACTCCTAGTTCACATATTCTAAACTATTTTCAAATCTCACAAGAACTTTAAATAAATAAATTGCAAAGCATACAACTAGTTAATGTGTAGAGAAAAAGACCCATGTCCTCTCTTTAACTACTTGAATGAGAAAATTGCCCAAATACAATAAAACCAATAGAACCTTTGATGTGTAAAGAAAAAAACCCATGTCCTTTCTTTGACTACTTGAGTCATTTCAAAGTAGAACAGAAACCCTAACCAAAGATAATGAAATCATTTTATTTCCACAAACCATGAAACTAAAACAATAACATAACACTTTTAACTCTAATAGAGTGGAAAAAGGAATAATTAAAAGGAAAATAATTGCATGTTGGATTTTGTAAAAATAAAAGGGGAAAGCGACTTATGAGTACAATCAAGAAGAAGACCTAAGATTTAAAAGAGATGATGATGTCGATGTCATGGTGTTTGCTTCTTATAGGCATGAGAATAGGGAACTACTCTTTAGCTCGTCTTTCTACTTTCATGATCAAATCAAGGAGAGATATTGGAAGAAAAGGTGGAGGCGGGGTGCAGTTTCATCTCCCTTTGTTAGTTTGAAGGAAGACGAAAGAGATACTTAGAGAAGAAGAGGACTAAGCAAAAGAGATAGGATCCCAAATGTTATCACATTTTGTAGAAGTGTTTTGAAAGGTTAAGAAGGAGAAATGCTTCATGTTGTTATAGTGTTAAGAGACGAGAATGAAAGATGAGCATGAGAGAGAAATCAGGACTTGAGGATGTGATCAATCTATTTTAGAAAGTGGAAAAAAATTCATTTTAGGGGATATGAATTGAATGATTAGATATTAAGAGGGAAAATCAATTGGAGATTTTAGAGGATAAAAAGAGATATTTTAGGAGATCCAAGTTTAAAAAATACTAATTACCTAAAAGATAAGTGGGAGGAAGAGAGATTATAGGAGGAGAGATTGTAGTATTTTAGGATGCTAACGTAGTGCTCTAGAAAAAAAGAAACATAAGGGGTGCTGATGTGGCACCCCCATAGGCCTCCATTCTTAGACCTTTACTATATATAATGGTGTAGACACAAAGCAAAGGCTTTATTTCAAAAAAAAAAAAAAAAATGGGGCCTCCTTTTTTGCCTTTTTTTGGGACCCAAAGCGTTGTTAGTCTAGCCTTTTTTTTTTCTTACGAGAGAGAGAGGGGGAGAGAGAGAGAGAGACCTTGAGTTGGTGGGTGTTGCAGAATATGTTGAACGGTGAGAATGTATCAGTGCACGACCATCTTTAGCTGTGGAAGACGAAGATGATTTTTGCCATTTTCTCCCCCTCTTAAGTGTTAAGTCATGTCTGCAGTTCGTGCTCTTTCAAATGAAAACTTGGAAAAAGAAAGAAACAGAGGTGAATAAGAAACGAAAGAGTCTTTTGGGTACCAAAGAGTTTTAGGGCGCCAAACAGAAAAAAAAAAAAACTTGGGGATGGTTATGTAATAAAAAGAGGACAGTATATGTATGTCGGTATTTAAAATGATATATGGACACTTATATGTACGTCATTCCCTTTATAGCGACGGTAGAGATACGTCGTTTTAAGCGACAGCTAGCTGTCAGTAATACCAAAAAAAAAAAAAACTGTTGTTTTTTTAACCCAATTTAGGTATATAGTATCAAATTTTAAATGTATATAAATGTTTTTAACACATTTTTAATCCCACAATGTTAACACACCTTGGTTAGAGTAAAATTGGCCCATACCCAAAGTTGAGCACCTACAAAATCTATGTAACAACATGTCTGAGATTGGACCGGTGTGAAAGATTGCAAAGCGATGTCCTTTCCTATCATTGCTCTTTTGCCCGAATTATACCTATGAATCCAATGAGTATAGGATAGTCTACAACTCAATGCTTAGGATGATGTTTGGATTTTTGGAAAATGCTAAAGCTATAGCAATTTATTTACTATGTTAATTTTATGTTTGAATGCTGATATTCTATTATGAAGTAATATCAATAAATCTTTAGTGTAACGTAATGTAATTGCTGTTAAAAAATCATAGGATCTTTAAATATGGTATTGAGTTTTGATTTGTGTTTCGGTGTTGTATTCATTTTGTCGATTGGAAGAATGTCTAAAGCAGAAAGCAGCGATCGCATAGATTATGTTCCATGATTAAAGTTTATAAAATGAATTTACAATGACAAGGTGGCTCAACGACATGTTTGTTCATAGAAGTGCTCCATCCATTGAGTCCTCTACATCATTCTAACAATAATAAATGTTATCAATGTATAATGATGTTGCTAGATGTGTTAGATCTGGATCTAGGCTAAGCACATACAGTCATACACCACAAAAGATGGAAAATAAGCAATCACACACAAGACGTAGAGATTTACGTGGTACGGCTAGATTGCCTATGTCCATGGGTATGAAGATTTCATTATTGAAAAAATTTCTCACACCCCCTTACAAGATCTCTCTTTGTTTCTCTTTGTCCTACTTGCTATCTTGTTTGCTTATAAAGAACAAACCTGAGTAGAGAACATGTAAGATTAGCCTTAATTAACTGGGCCCTAATGTGAATTACTCATAGGCCCAATAAAGACCTTTTGAGCCAAGCTTAACAATCTCCACCTTAGCGAAAAAATGTCAAACTCTTTGAAAAATTGTTTAAATGTGTTTATAAAACATATACCTTGTGGGAACCTCATCCTACCATGATTACACCCCAGTGGAAATGAGGTGCACCTTCACTCTTTAACAAAAGAAGACATTGAGTAAGTTCAAGCAATGCATGAACTTCTTTATAGTAAGTAGCTTCGTAAGCATGTCAGCTAGATTCTTATCTATGTGAATTTTTTGAATAGAGATTTGACCTGTTGCAACCCAATTTCGAATTTTGTGATGGGTAACAGCTATGTGTTTTGTCCTTCATGATATACTTGATTCTTTGATAGGCATATTGCATTTTAACTATCACAGTGTAGCAAGATTGATTTCGCTTGATACCTATATCATTTACCAAACCTCTCAACCAAATTGTTTCATTAGAAGCTTCTGAAGCTGCCATATATTTTGCCTTTGTATTGGATAATGCAGTTGTAGATTGAAGCATTGATCTCCAGCTTATTGGTCCTCTAGCAAGCTTGTAAATATATCCTGTAGTGAATTTCTCTTGTTTAGGTCCCCTGCAAAATTAGAGTCTACATACCCAACTACACATTTTGACCCTTGTTTTCTTTCAAACAGTATTCCCAAATCGCTTATGCCCTTTAAGTACCTCAAAATCCACTTCACAACATTGCAATGCTCTTTTCCTGAATTCGCCATGTACTTACCTTTTACACCCACTACTTTAGCTATATATAGTCTTGTACAAACTATGACATACATCAAATATCCCACCGCATTTGCATACAGCATCCTAGACATTTATTCAATTTCCTCATCAACACTAGGGCATTGTTTGGCACTAAAACTAAAGTGCCTTGCAAGTGGAGTAGACGAAGGCTTAGCATTTAGCATGTTGAATTTTTTAAGTACTTTTGAGATATACTTTTTCTGTGATAACTATAACTTTTTAGCCTTTCTATCTCCCCTAATTTCTATGCCCAACATTTTTATGGTTGCCCCAAGGTCTTTCATATCAAAATTTTTTTCTCAATTGAGATTTGAGTTCATCCACTTTTGATATGTCATTACATGCAATTAATATATTATCCACATAAAGCAGCAAAATAATAATAGAATTATTAGATAGTATTCCGTAATAAACATAACAATCATATTCACATCGTTGGTAATCGATCTACAATATGTAGCAGTTAAAGTGCTTATACCATTGTCTTGGAGATTGTTTCAACCCGTACAATGATCTTTTCAATTTTGAAACATGATCATCTCTTTTGACTTTTTTGAACCCTTCAGGTTGCTCCATATAAATTGTTTACTCTAAATTACCATGAAGGATAGCTGTCTTTACATTTAGTTGTTCAAGCTCCATGTCGAACTGTGTTACCAATGCCAACTACACCCCGATAGAAGTGTGGTTTACAATTGGAGAAAATATCTCATTATAATCAACTCCTTCATTTTGTGAGTACCCCTTTGCTACTAGACGTACCTTGAACCTTGGTTCTTTATTCTCTTATAAAGCTTCCTTTCTCCTAAACATTCATTTGCAGCCAACTAATGTGTTGTTTTTTTGGTTTAGGAACTCACTCCCAGACTGAGTTCTTTTGGAGAGATTCCATCCCATCTATTATAGCACCCATCCAACATTGTCTTTCATTGCTTTCTATAGTTCTTGAAATGAGGTTGGATCATAGTTTCTTGAAATGAAGTTGGATCACCACTGCTGGTGATAAGAGCAAAATGTACTTCATCCTCATCCATCTAAACTTTTAAGGTAGCTAGATGGTTTTCTTTGCCCTTCTTTGTGCTAAACTTAAAGGTTCGTGCTGAACCTTATGTTGTTCCTCAACTCCAGATGTACCAACCTCTGATGAATTTTGAGCTTGTTCCTTGGTTGTATTCTTTGCAAAAGAAATAACTTTTGTAATTACTTTGCCAGCATCATGCCCATATGGCCTTATGATAGAATGTAGAGTACCTAGACCTGCCCAACGGAAAGTGATACAACGCGTGAATAATCTCGAGGGCCGCGAATAATTCATGTTCGTTATCCGGATGTTAAGCACCTCCCCATGGGTGTTGGTTTAAGGGACTTCGTGCACCGTCCGATTCAATACAACACTAGACAACGGTGCATCGAATAACTTAAAACTACATCATCATGCACGGTTAGAAACACCGGATAATTAGATTAGAATTGGTTTGTAAATAAAGATGATCCGATTTCGCATGCTTTGTAGCATAACATATTGCATTCGATCATTGATCTCAATTCTCTAATATGATTACTTGTGTTCCGTTACTTTTACATTGTGGTTCCTTACCTTGAGTATGCATGTATAATATGTTCACAGATATGCACGTATGGTTTTTGTCACGATTTACTCAGGGTTTTCATGATTGACTCTGTATGGTCAGGCACTACTTAGCCTCAGCCTTAGGATCCCGACGTGGTGAATTTGGTATAGTTTACATGGTCTTGCTGTAGTAAGAAAACGTCTTGGGGAACCGAACCCCAGGAAACCGAGACACATTATATCCTGGCCCGGACAATGGTGTTCTTTGCACGATATAAGATCCCTTTTTTGGGAGCATATGGCAATGTAGTAGCCACTAGTTCTGTTTACTGTATGTATACATTGATTCGCATAGCATATTTCCTTTTTGCAGGACAGCCTTGTATACGAAATTGCCCTATTTAATTTACATGACGTTCTTTATTCTATTAGACACAGCATGCGTTAACTTGCTATGGTTTATACTTTGCTGAATCGTCGTATTCACAGTTGTTTTTGGTGTTGCAGGCTCAGATACCCCTGCCGACCCCTCGCCGGTCGGCCAGACTCCAAACGAGACCCCCGAGGCCCCATCAGGCCTAGAGGAGTGGATGTGATCACTCCACGGGAGAGCGTTCTTGGCATGCATGGCATTGGAGTCTTGTTTTTTTGAGGATTTTGTCACACTTGTGTACATGTCATGATTGTATATATTATGTTGTTCTTTTTGTAAGACCTTCACATGTTATTATGTCAGTTCTTTATTGTATTCTCTTTTGTACTGTTAGTTTGATGTTTCTGATATTTACAGCTTCCGCGTACATGTTTAGCACGTGTGAATGTTCCCTTGTGCGTGTACATTTAGACTCGGTCTACGTGTACATGCACGGGAGTACGTGTGTCATTAGGTTTGGCTTTTGCTAACCCCCGAACCCTGGGCTCGGGTTGTGACATCCTTTGAATTCACTGTCATGTTCCGCATTCAGCATGAAAGCTTTATCAAACACAACATCTCTGCTGCAGATTTTTTTCCTGTTTTCTAGATTTTCATAGTTTGTACCCCTTTATACCTTTCTTAAAGCCTAGGAATATGTATTTACGTGACTTGGAGCCTAACTTGGATCACTCATGATTTGGAATGTGGGCATATGCTGGACAATCGAATACTTTTAGTGAAGAATAGTCTACCTTTTTACTTATCCACACTTTTTTTTACAACTTTACAGTCAAGGGGTCTTGATGATGATCGATTAACCACATAGCATGTGTGATTAAACGCTTCTGCTAAAAAACTTTTAGACAACTTTGCATGAAGTCTCATACTCTTTGTTCTTTCTAAAAGTGTCCTATTTATTCTTTCTGCAATTTCGTTTTGCTGAGGATTCTTTGGAACAATGAAGTATCTTGTGATACTTTCATTTTTGCAAAACTGTATAAACTTGTTATTTCTGTTTTCACCCATATTATCTGATCTCAAATACTTGACTTTTCTACCTGTTTTATTTTTTACTTCTGCCTTCTACTCTTTGAACTTAGTTAAGACTTAAGATTTCTCTTTCATGAAGTAAACCCAAATCTTTCTTGAAAATCATTAATGAATGTCACAAAGTAGTATGCTCCACTTTTTAATACAACCGGGCCGATCCCCACACATCGGAGTGAATGTAATTTAGAATATCGCTACTTCTACAATATTGCCTACATTTTTGAATGACACCTTTTTTTATTTGCCAAAGACACAGTATTTACAAAAATTCAGCTTGCATGTTTTCACATCTTTTAACAATTGTCTTTTGTGAAGTTCCAACATGCCCCTCCTCACTTATATACCCCAGACGCATATGCCACAACTGAGATTCATCATCCCTGGTTTTGTCATCCGTGGAGACTGCCACTCTACTTATAATTGTGTTCTCTATAGGTTTATAAAAGTTGTTCCCTACTTTGATACCTTTCATTAATACCAAAACACCTTTAATCACTTTAAGCACGCCATCATTTGCCATGAATGTGCACCTTTTGGATTCAAGTGAGCCTAAAGAGATTAGGTTTTTTTTAGTATTGGCATATGCCTCACATCACCCAGGGTTCTTACAACTCCATCTGCCATTTTAATGTTAATGGTGCCAATTCCAATGGTTTTACATGGTGCATCATTACCCATTAGAACACTACTACCATTACATTATTCATAGGTGCCAAACCAATCACGATTAGGACACATATGATAAGAACAACTGGAATATAAAATCTAAACATCAGATAGGTGGTTACCTTCTGAGATAGATAGGAGTTCCACTTTACTTCCTGAAGTAACGCTAGTGGAGTCACTGTTGTCAGTTTTATTCCTAACTTTGTTCTTTCATCTTTAGTTGCCTTGAATTTCTGGCAATCTTTTCTCCAGTATCCTTTCTTTTTATAAAAGAAGCACTCTGAATTTTTCTTATTTTGTGATTTTGATATGGAGTTGTTTCTTCTTAATTTGCCTCTATCATTGGATCTACCACATTCACTAGAGCTTTCCTTTATTAGAAGTCCCTCTACATGTGCACTAATTTTAGTAGCCTTTTTTTTTTTTTTTTGCATCATTAGACATAGTATCTTGCTTGACATCTTCAAAATTGCGTGTGTCATTTCCATAAAGTAGGGTAGTCACAAAACGATCATATGAGTCAGGAAAAAAGTTCAGCAACAACAAGGACTTGTCTTCATTATCGAATTTCATATCAAACCTCAATAGGTCGTTAATCATCCTATTGAAAGTGTTCATGTGCTCTAGCACATCACAACCTTCCTCCATATTCAACCCATATAATTGTTTCTTGATATACAGCTTATTTGTAAGATTCTTTCCCATATAAAGACTCTTGAGCTCTTTGCATAGGTTCTTTGTAGTCTCCTCTTCCATGACGTTATACATGATTTTGTTAGAAAGATAGAATTGAATAGGGCTGGTTGCCTTTTCATCAATGTTTGCTTAATCATCATCTTCTATCTTTCTAGGCTTTTTTTCTTTGCCTAAAAATGCCACCTTGATATCTTGTTAAATCAAGATATTTTTGATCTTCCATTGCCATAAATCAAAGTTTATTTTTTCATCAAATTTCTCAATTTCAAATTTGATACCTCCTGCAGTATAAGCTCTCTTTGTGGCCATTACGAATCTGAAGATGTTTCAAAAAACTCACCCAAAACTCTGCTTGTTAAACTACCAATATACTCCGTTAACTTTGTAGATCTTGTCGTCACGAGTCCTCCGAAAGAAACCAAAGCTCCATGCTGAGTCTGGATGACTCTGAAAATTGAGTTTTATTTCTGACCGTCAAACTAGCCAACCTGGCTGTTTTGACCCTGCTGCTGATGTCACTGGCTTCTGCAGATTGCTCTGGGCTGGGCTTTTGGACTGGATCAAGTCAGAACTGGCCTGAAACCGGACTGGAAAGGAGGTGGGTTTTTGCAATTGGGTCATGTTAAACTAACCTAGAACCAAGTCTTCCTCCTCTGTTGGGTTGGTTTTCTGAATGGCTCGGTTCAACCCGACCTAACTTGGTGTGACCTGATTGGGTCTCCTTCTTTCCTGTTTGGTTTTGGTTTTGTTTGCAGAACCGCTGAAGGATTATTCCGTTTGTCATGTTATTATATTTCACTGATAGACTTGTGTTTATTTTCATGTTAGTGGACATATATTATTATTATTTTTTGACCATCCTGCACTTATACACTTTATTGTATGCACTGTTTATTTAGTATGCATTCGACATGTAGACTTTCACATGGATCATATTGCATCCATTATTTATCTATGTAGTTTATTATGAAATGTTTAAATAGGAATTCATTGTGCTCTATACTATCACATATGGCTACGGATGCTCTTAGCACTTAAGCTTTCTGCATGTTATATTAAGTATTCCGTGCTTATGGATCTTCCTCACATGTTGAAATGTGAAAAATCTCTTTGTAGAATTCGTATTTTCCATAGTGTGATGCAAGTTACTACAAGATTACGTGGTGCTCACGCTGCAGCTCCAGCCAAGTTACCCTAATCTTGGGCCTGGGGTGTGACAAATAGCTTATTGAAGGAATACCTCCTGTCATATCAAGATGCTAATTGTCTTCTTAATTCTAATGTTATAGACCTAAGAATTGTATTTTTTTCTTTATTGATGCCACCTTTTTGAAGTATCATGGCAAAGTTGGGTGCTGTTTTGCTGTGTGGTTTGATGGTTTCTTTTTATGTGCAAAAGCTGTAAAGAGTTTTGTATCTCTCTCTTCAAAGAAGGTTAAAACGTTCTTGATCTTACGTACTCTGAAGTGTTTGGTACCTACATGCTATTCAAGGATCCATCTTCTTTCAGATGTGCTAGAGGTGGTCCAGTGTATAAATGGGGTGAAAAATTGGTCTATTTTATGTTCAAGTCATCTCTTCTTATTTTGAGCTCGCTAAGTTCTTTTTCATCGGTAGGAAGTTTAATTGGTTGCTCACACTCCTACTCATTTTAGCTTTTCCTCTAGGTGATTGAACCTTGCCTTAGTTTCATCATGGATAAGTCTACCTTTAAATAATGTTGTTTAGTTCTTTTAATCTACTTTTACCAATAATAATAATAATAAAATAATAGTAGATTTAATGGATTGACATTAGATCTAATGGTAGATATTAGCCGAACCATTGTTAATTGGCACTAATATTTTTTAATGGTGGATAATGGCCAAACTCTAAAATATAGCGTGAACAATTAATGGCTTGATGTCAATTGACGCTAATGTTACTCATCAAGGGTAGGTGTGACTATGGAGACAATAAATTGACAATAACAGTGTGCAGGTTCACATTGATCTCTCCGTCTTATCTCCATTGTATTAAAAGCTCTCAACCAAAATTTTGTTGGTCTGTTTCTCTCCGCATTAAAAGCTCTCGACAAAGTTTCAGTAGACGTAGAATAACCAGAGGAGGCGAGATTTGAGATTTGCTTTTTTCTCCTAGTATTGCTAAGGTAACGAACGGTTTCTTGAAACTAAAAACACTGAACTGCTCCTTTGGACGCATCATTTTGGTTTTCCCAAATCGCACATCTGAAAAAGAAACAGAGGTTTCCTTAAAATGGGATATATGATGGCCGCACTCGTGCTTCTCTGTCAAGCAAGAAAGTAAAATCTAATGTAGACACAGCCTATTAAAAATCTTAAACAGCCTAAAATTAATGTCCTATTTATTTTATATTAAGAATGACTTAAATTTTTCTATAATGTTGACCTCACAATAAGAGATTAAAATTGTATAAAAAATACAATAAAAATAACAAATTCATACAGCATACTCGATTTTACGCTTAAATTTTTTTTTTTTTTTTTTGTAAAAAGGATAATTCATTAAAGAAAACTGAACAAAAAGCAAAATGCAGGGAAGGGAGGGGGGGGAACAACTTAGCCCCCTTCAAAAAGGATACAAGAGGCCCATTTCCAATCTACATCCTGTCTAATAGAGAAGCAAAACTTAGCAGGTCTATGTACGTGCCCATTGGGGGCTCGTTAGTTTTTGGAGGTGCTTCCAAGTGTGGGATTTTCTAAATTATAAGTAAACACAAAGTATGTAGCAAATAATAAAATATAGCAAATAAGCAATCACCACAAAAATATACAATTTTTATATGGAAACCCAATATGGGAAAAAACTATGAGTCATGATTGGACAATAATTAAGTATTATGGATCTCACAGTACAAGAACATATGCTTACAACTTTATTTAATTCTCGCACAATTTAAAAACCACGATTCTTCTTGCAAAAATATACACTGTTACGGCCACCTGCCGCTTTTAGAATATATTCAATCAACTAAACGCCTTCTAGTTATTATGTTTGACTCCTTAGATGATCTTCCACAAGGAGATGTAGAAGACTAAAATTTCTAAAACAAATCTTCAACACTTTTCTCTCCAATGGATACTCTAGAAAAGAAAGGTTCTCTCAATAGGATCTTCTGGACTCATAACAATGAGGGAGATATATCTTACGATTGAGAGAAATGTGGATTGAGAGAAATGCCTTTTAAATAACTCACAATTCCTGCCTCATAAGGATACTCCTTGTAGAACTTAACTTTCTAATCCTGGCACAAATAAGAAATATTTCCGAAGTTGGAATGTAGGTTTCTGCCGTTGGCATGCTCGAGTGCAGGTGAGCGTAGTCTTTGCACATACTGTTATTTGTTGTTTCCCAAGTCAGGCTTGAGCACGTACATTAGGGGTTCCAGCGCGGTCATTTCTGTCTAGAACCACTTGAGTGAGTGAGCATGCCCGCTCAAATGCGGTTGCCTTGTTTTACTGTTTTTATCACTTTAGCTCTTCTGGCGACGCAAATTATAGTCCATTTAGTAAGAAATATAAAACAAAGCTTAATGGATCTAGAGTTTTGTTCGACCCATGAATTAACCAATCATACAATAATGCTTTCATGGCATTAGCGATAAAGTCAAAGTCGACAAAAAGAAATAAGAAGCAAAAGCTTTAATGTATAGAATAATTGGGTTTAATGGACCAATCATAGCCTCCCTTCAATGGTTGGACCACTTCTTGAGCATCCAACAAAGCACGAAGTACGTCTTACAAAACCATTTTTCTTAGCCTTTTCCAATGCAGTTAAGAGCGACCTTGCTACAGCCTCCTTTGAAGAGAAGGCTTAAGGCCCTTGGATAGCTCCTGCATTCACAACGACACCATTTACCATCATTACAAAACCAAATGAGGCATACCCTTCCTTAGCATTAAAGGTTGCATTTGAGAAGATGATAATATCATCCGTGTAAGAGATCACTGTAAGGCTTAGAGAAGAACTCCTATCTTTTTTTAAGCAATGATTCCTATAATGGCATGTGGGATCGTCAAGCATGATGTGGACTAATCGAATGATTTTAGAAGGATGTAAATTGACCTCTATGGATGAAATCATTCCTTGCTTTCCATAGAGTCCACCACATAGAAAGGATCCTTGATTTTGATGGAACATCCCCAAGAGGAAGAGTTAGGTGGCCCTACTTACATAAGTTTTTCCACCATTCCATTAAATCCAATGGTTGAATAGAATTAGATAAAAAACCCTACCGTGAGCCGAACCAACTCGCTCTAGCAAAGTCATATCGCATAAGAGCATGACCAATTGAGTCCTCCTCTTTTGCACACAATAGGAGGAGTTACACTTTTCAATTGCACCACATATTTTTCCATTTTTTTGGTTGTTTCTATTTACATCAATTTTGCAATCCCACCTTGAACAACTTTTCTCAATTTAAGTCCTTCCTGCATTTGTGACTATCTACAAAATCAACCTGCTTTTTTAAGGCTTTTTTGTCAATTTTTTTGGCCCATAGAGTGGGTTAGATTTGACTAATATTCAATCTCATTTTTTAACTTAAATCCACCCTATCTAAAAAATATAATAAAAATTAAAAAAATCATATCTCATATCTGATTCTACACTTTTCAATTGAACAACATTTTCTTTTCCTTTTTTTGGTTGTCTCTGTTTACATCACACCGCAAGCCCACTTCAAACAAAATTTCCTATTTTGAGTCCTTCATGCTTTTGGGACCCATTTTCATGGTCTTGTTGCTTGGCGATGGAGAAGAAGAGAATGTTAAGGGTCTCCGTATGTCACTACCAGTTAAGCGAAATCGGGGCCGTGCCATTACGGCCCATAAAAAAAGTAATTAATTTAAAGATAAGAATTGTTTAAATCAAACGAAAATGATGTTGATAGGGTCCATATCATATAGTTACTATCAGTTTTGGAAAAAGAGCTTACATATAGTTGAAGATTTAAAATTAAAAAAAATCAAATTGATTGTTTTACTCTACCTTAAAAAAAATTTTAGGATTAATTATGGTTAAAGATTAATCGATTAAAGAAAAGTTTAAAAATTCAATGAAAGTAGTTTTAGGGGAGAGATTTAGAGAAGATTTAAGACTTTAAGGAAGAGATGACAATACACCACATCTCAGTTCGTTAGAAAGAGGGTTGCTACTTACATATATATATAACTATAATAAAATATAATATAATATAATATAATAACTAGGAACAAAGGCCTATGCTGGCCTGGGATAACAAAAAGACATATTAAATTAATATAATAGCTAAAATTGAAAAATAGAAGTCAAGATTGTTAATTTTAAGAATATTTAGAAGAAAATAATATTAAAAAGTGCTTAAAATTTTTTAGCAAAAGAAAGATGTTCTTGTGAGAAATAATAATGTGCAATGTTATTATTAATAATAAATTAAAATACGAGAATAATAAGAAGTATTACTATTGATAAAAATATAATTAGAGTTAAAAAAACACAAAGTGACCGGAAGAAAAAGAAGAAAATCTATAAACGCTTTTGTCAATAAGAATGGCAAGGAAAGTATATAAAACATCAATAAAAAAAGGAAAGTATATAAAACATTAATAAAAATAGAGAAAAAAAAAGAAGATGCTCAAATCAATGAAGAGCATGAAATAAGTTAAAAAAAATTTAAAATAAGAGTACCTGCCACAATTAAGAGGCTTCTTCTGTGTCATTGTATGATCGCTTTCAGTATCCGCCATGGACGTCAGGGCTTCGAATGTATACATTTTCTTTCATTTCTCTATAAGAAATTTAATCCTCTATGATTTTTTTTTTAATTATGAAGTACTGACGTAGCTCATTAACTGTTATTTAAGATTATGTGGATGACAATTCTGGTTATTGTGAGGTGTTGTCTAGGAGAGGGATGATTGCAGTAATTGTGAGAGGCTAGGAGAGGAGAAAAAACCTCACCATCAGCCGTGGCGCCACATGGCGTCTATGAGAACTCTGGTGTGTCACCATGAGGTTTGAGAGCCATGATATTGCGCCCATGTGGCATACTGTTGCAGTTGTAAGTTAAAATCTGTGCATGTGAGCATTTTTTTGGAGTTGGTCTACTTGAAAGAGAGTGAGAGTATTTTTTTTAAGGATATTTTTAAGTGCTATACTAGCAATAAAGGTACGTCTTGAGCCCACACAAAAAAAAAAATCCATCTAAGTGTACTATTTTTTAAAAAAATATTATTAATATAAATATATTAAAAATAGATAAATTTATTATTTAGAAAGCTAATTTATTTATAAGAATTAGATTGAAATACTATTGTTATTTAGCTTTGAAAATGGTATGAAGGAATTAGAAAAAAGGAATGATGATGACTATGATGATTAAAAATTTTATTTTAATAAAATTAAAAAATAACATTTTTAAAAGAAATCCATGTAGTTTGAGTCCACGATAAAGCCCAAATTATTTTGTTAACAAAAACCTTAGTTCCTACTTAGGAAAAAAGACAATGGTGAAAAAAAAGAAAAAGAGGATAAGCTTCCAAATTCATGATATTTACCGGCAATGGGCAATGGCCAACATCGAATCCAATCACATGCCCATCTATCTATACGTTCCGTCGAATCAACAAATATATAAACTGCACTATTTTTTGCGACTCAGTTTCAAATTCCTTGTGATCCTCCCATAATCCTGGTGTACAGGTCCCATATGCATCAGTCGCCATGGTTTGTATGTAGATACACTTCATACAACATGGATATCAAATTTTAATAAATATTTTCCACATGACAATCCCAACAACACATCAAACCTTTTTTACTTTTTTCTATGATGAGAAACCTGCCAACTCCCATTACGGTTGATTTTTGGTAAAACCTGTGATACATACCACCACCCACTAATAGTGTGCATCGGGTAAGGCTACAAACAGTTGTAAAGCGGGGACCTCCATCCTATTGCTAGACTTCTTAACCACTCGAGCAATTTAACTTCATTTTATAATCTTTTGTAATTCATTTTATAATGTTTTTTTCATCAGTAATTGAGTCTTTTTTCCTATTAAAAATCTTAACTCTTTATTTTGTTCCCAGCAAAAAGTAAACAACAATCCAGATCCAGGCCCTTGTGTTTATTACACAAGTGGAGATACACTTTTGCAAGAATGTTAGGCTCTGACAACCGTTGGTGAGATGTTTATGCAGATAGATGGTTTTTTTTTTTTTTTTTTGGGTAAAATATGTAGATAGATGTTGAATCATTGAATAAGTAGAGAAATGTCTATGTTAGACTGTCAATTTGTTGTTGGGGAGTTATGTGGAAACCGTTTCGAAATTGTCTGGGCCCTTTTCCAATATAAGGTGTTAATGGGTGGTGTCGTGTGTTTTGGGTTTTACCAATGATCAATTATAAGGGGGGTTGGTGGGTTCCTCGTTATAAAAAAAATAAGATGTGGACCCATTATTAGTATTTAAAAATTATATGGGACCTACTTTTAGAATCAGGACATGGGGCCCTCCTTTAGGAATTATATCCTACGTATGGTCCATCTTTAGAAATTATTCTACGGGGCATTCCTTTAGAAATTACAATAGCACAATATAGGGCCCATGTTTACACGAATCCTAGGTGTACCAGTGACCCTAAAACCAATTAAATAAAAAATTGAAAACAAAAAATTTTAAAAACTAAAAGGGTACCCTACATTGTAAATGTGGCCTCCATATCCTAATTCTTAAAGGTAGTTCTTATTTAATTTTTAAATACTAACAATTAGCCTACATCTTAACATCTAGAACATTCAAAATCATCATTCAATTTAAATGATTAAAAAAAGTAAAAAAGGGCATTATTAACTAATAAAAAAAGAGCAAATTTTAAACAAATAATTAAGTGATTAATAAAAAAAATGTTTTACAAGTTTTGAACAAATATTGAGTAATTGAATGTTAAAAATAGTACATATTTTAAAAGAATGATCAAGTAATTAAATAAAAAAAAAATATGGCATGAGCTGAAGCTCTACTTAGGGTCAAGTTTTTAATAGGCATAGGCTTAGTCGCCTTAAATTTTTATCAGAGAGGGTTCAAGTTTAGAATCTAGTGCTCGTGTCATAGGGCCCATGTTTATAGGAACTGCAACATTAAGAATCTTTTGTGAAGAGAAAGTAAGTCCCACTATTTGAAAACAAGATATTTTTGGAGGTTTGCTATATTATCTACTACTTTAGCATATGGACCCACCTTTTATAGCCTAGAGTTTTTTAAATGTAGTATTGGAAATGATGTTGTTAAGAAATTAGTACAAACAATTTTGGAATAAAATTAAATTTAAAAGTGAGTGCATTTTGGAAAATAAATCTTTTATTAGCACACAAATTTTAACTCTTCATACACACATTTTTTTTTAATTCCTAAACTAC
Organism: Sextonia rubra; assembly: GCA_037013555.1. Classification (NCBI taxonomy): domain Eukaryota; kingdom Viridiplantae; phylum Streptophyta; class Magnoliopsida; order Laurales; family Lauraceae; genus Sextonia; species Sextonia rubra. The sequence continues at coordinate 38,494,263 of JASUAD010000018.1, forward strand.
GCCTCATCCCTTATCCCTTACCTCACCATCCCCTTCACGCACTCTCCACCATGTCCACCCATTTCTCTCCCTCCCCTTTTTGTTGTCCCCTCCCCTCCTAGTAGGGTGGCAGGCCGGGTTGCCACCCGATCTCTAGTTACTGTCGATTGGGAGGAAGAGGATAGCGAGCAAGGGAGAGAGAAAAAGATGAAGGGAGACAGAGAGAGCTAGGTAAAGAGAATAAAGAGGGGAGGGAGAGAGAATAGAAAAGTAAAGGGATAGGGCAGCAGTCACAGGGGGATTGCGCTGCGGGTAGAGAGAACAAAGGGGGAGAGAGGGAGAGGGAGAGGGAGAGGGAGAGGGAGAGGGTAGAGGAAGTCGTGGGCCTAGAGGGGTAATTTTGGAATTAAAAAAGCTTGTCGGTGCAAAGAGTTAAAATTAGTGTCCGGACTTGCTAATAAAAGAAAAAGAAATAATTTATGGATTTCATACTTTGAGGATCAGGTGGCATCTTACGGTTGGCAGATAAAGACGCCTCGCTGCACCAAACTCGTGTCGTTTTTTTGGGAAAGTGTGAATTCTGGTGGCTGAGATACAGTGGTCATTGAATTTCCAAAAAAATCTGGGCAAACTTTCTTGTGAATTGAAAACCTGAACGGTCTCAGAGCATTCGGTTGTTCGTTTCAAAGAGGCATTCGTTATGCTAGCATTTTCCGTTATTTTTTTTAAAACTAACATTCAACATTACTATATTAGCCTTAGCAGAAGTCGAAGAAATGAATCAACAAACACTTAATGTTGCAGTAAAGACAAACGACCTTAAGAACAAGTTGTCATTCATCACACTTTAAGACATAAAGTTATAATTTCTTTTTTTTAGTTAATATGGAATTTATTCGCTGTTAAATAGTAAATTTTTAATTAATGCATTTTTTGCGTAGGCTTAGGACAGGAACATTTTGCTTGTTTATCTAATGGTCAGAAAAAGAAACCTTGGAAAATTGAACATTACAATTTTATCCTCACACATTCATACTTTTCAATTGTGTATTTAGGTTTTTGCAAATGATCAACTAAAAGGAATTGGTGGATTCCTCGTCATTAAAAAAAAAAAAAACAGCCTTGTACAAGGTAGGATTGTAATTTTCATTTTTCTAGTGTTCCTTCCTCTCTCTCCGTTAATTAAGACTACTTGTTTTTAATGTTTTTGTCTTTCAGTGAGATCATAAAGGTCATGGCATTTGTAATTAAAAGAGTAAATTTTAGTAATGTCTTCAACATCCTTTGAATTATAAACAAGCTGTCTTACCCTCACACATTTGTTGTACCTCAAAGACCGGCAATTTCATTAATTAATCCTCTGACTTTAAGCCAAAATAATATCTCAAAAGAGTCTTTCAATCCTTGTTTCTATAAATATCAATGGCCACTCCCCAGCTTCCAGCACAAAACGAAACAGAAAATTACAGAGAAAACCAAGGGTCGGCTCATTGAAATGTTTAGATCTCTCTTCTCCTTTCATCACCAAATGGGTGATGAAGTTTATAAGAGAATGACCCTCATAGATAGGCTTCTTCTCTTTGTAAGTCATTACCATGGATTGAAAGCTCTCATTGTCCTTCTGTTCCATTCATTCGTGGGGGTGCCCATGGGCTAAGGCAGCCTGAGACTCGCTTGAATTGGCCTAAATTTCTCGCCTAATCGTTCAATGAATGGGCCAGACTCGGAAAATCATCAGGCCAGCCCGACCCAGACTGTCCATGAACACCATCCTCAGTTGTAAGAGCTAGAAATTCTCCCTGCTTTCTCCATGATTCTGTTAACTTCCTTCTGTTTCTCAGGTCATCCATTTCATAGATAAACTGGGAATTTGGCACAGATTGCCTGTGTTCTTGGGCCTTTTCTACTTGGCCATTAGGAGCCACCTGCATGAGCAATACAACCTCATCCCCGTTGGGGCGACTTCGGCTGGCTTAAGGCATAACCCTTCAAGTCAACCCTATAGGACAGCTGACGGCAAGTATAACGATCCCTTTAATCCTAATGCCGGTAGCCAAGGGACGTTTTTCGGGAGGAATATGCTTCCTTCTCCACAGAAAGAGCAGGTGATAGTAGTAACAGACAATGTTCTTAATATTCTTATTTTGTTTCAGATGGTAATCAGTTGAGGTACAACAATTTCTTGTCTAATTGTGACATGTTTATGTGTTAATTACAGGTTATGAAGCCAGACCCTTTTATCGTCGCCACTAAACTGCTTGCGCGGAAGAAGATGACAGACACGGGAAAGCAGTTTAACATGATAGCTGCTTCTTGGATCCAATTCATGGTACATGATTGGATTGACCATCTTGAAGATACTCAGCAGGTTCTAACACCAGCTTAGATATTACATAATTTATATAAAATTGAAATTAGGGTTGAACGTGCAGGTGGAACGCTGATTCCAAATATATTTCAATCGTGACATATAGACATAAAACGAAAAAAATGCATTAAAACTATTTTTAAGATCACAGAGGTGTACTGTGTTGCTGTTTTTATCTTTTTTTAATAGACTATATTAATTTCCATCAAACTATTTAGGTTGCAGGTTTTGATCAAACCTGACTTTACTGGATGGTCTAGTATGGTCTTTGATCAAACCAATTTTCCTCTCTCTCTCTCTCTCTCTCTCTCTCTCTCTCTCTCTCTCTCTGTTTTTTTTTTTTATTTTTCTTTGTTCTTGTAATATAAGTTCTTATTTCCAAATTATATAGATGGAGATTACGGCCCCAGCAACAGTTGCAGGAGAGTGTCCACTCAAGGCATTCAGATTCTACAAGACAAAGAAAATCCAAACAGGTTTCTATGAAATCAAGGAGGGTCATTTGAACATAAGGACTCCATGGTGGTATGTCCTCTTAGAAAGCCTTCCTTCCACTAGACGTTTTCTTGCCTCTTGCATGTGGTGATTTTTGGGAAATTACAGGGATGGTAGTGTCATTTATGGAAGCAATGCAGAGAAGCTGGGGAGAGTTAGAACATTCAAAGATGGAAAGCTCTTCATCTCCAGGAATGGGCTTCTTCCTCATGATGATGATGGTGTTGTAATTTCTGGGGATGTCAGAAATAATTGGATTGGTGTCTCTGTGCTGCAGGCACTGTTTGTCCAAGAACATAATGCAATATGTGACCTTCTCAAGGTGAGTACTAAACCATGATTGGACAATTGGGATGATTTGGGTAGGTTCATTAGTTTACCCGGATTTAAATCTAAATTACTAATGAGGGTGCTCGCTCAAGATTGGACCAATTGGGTTCAAGTTTAGAACCCGCACAACCAAATCTTGACCAGAAACAAATGAAGAACCCAGCCCACTTTGCGACCATACATGTAGATGCTTATTTTATACAATGGAAATGACATGTATACATAATATACTAGTATAATAATCCATGCTTAGCACGAATATGGCAACATTACAATTTAAATACTAATAGATTTTAGAAAGAAAAGAAAAGCAAAAAAAGATTTTGAAAGTACCTACTTATGTAATCCAAAAGCTAGTGGAGTAAAAAGGAAAGAGGAAAACTTGAGTAGAAAGGGAATGATAGAGTTTTGTTCCAAATAGTGTAACTAGAAAACTATGAGTAAAACTTCGAAATGTGAAAAGTGGGTAGTTGTATGAGACAGAAAGTGGAAAGTAGTTGCATTAGATAGGTGGGGAGAGGTGGGGAGAGAAGATTTGAGAAAAAATAATATACGATGAATATGGTATGTGTACATAATAAATGATAGTTCCATTTTGTGGTTCAATATAGAGAACCCTAACCCAACCATGTATCTAAACCTTGAAATAATGGACCCGTTCCTGAATTTTCTAGACTCGGATCTTTCTGGTATTTTGCTATTGGTCAGGGCGTGTTTTCATCCGCATCCAGATTTCTCCCCAGATGCAATTTAAAGCAAAAGCAAAACTTCTTACTATATCCCAAGCTTGATTACAAATCTTTGTAGTGTTGTAGAAAATTGTATGTAAAGTTTTGGTTTACTATTTTTTCCTTTTCTTTGCTTCGGTTCAGGCTTCGTCTGGTGCCCAAATTTAGGTACGCCGTAGGAGAACACACGCTGATGTACACTCCCTTTATTTGCCCTTTGCATTTTATTAGCATGAGCGACAAAATTATTGTAGACATTAGAAGTCATATAATTGTAGATTGCAATAAATTCAAAGGAATTTTATAAAAAAAATCTCATTATATTTTGCAATAGTAAAAGCGGATTATTTACAAAGTACAAAAAAAAAAAAAAAAAAAAAACCGACTCAATCTAACATATTCACTTTCGTAAGCTTGAGAAATTATCCTTTCATTAATATCCTAATAAGATATCATCGTATACAGTCATTGACATAAAACAATGATTATGAAAGCACCGTAGAGACCTCAATGTGAAATCACCTCTGTTTCTCTCATAACATTTGATGGCTTGAAAATACGACAGAGGTGGTTTATAAGTTTTTCTGCATCTTGTACGAGAGGTTCTATTTTTGTTTACGGCAATAGTAGAATAGATTGATTTAAAAAGGACAACATAGCGGGAAAGAGGAAAAGCATTCGAAGGAATAAGAGCAAGATAACTAGATACTTGTGCATAAAGCAAATTAAATAGGAGCAAGAAAAGGAACATCTCAATCCATCCAACAATACTAAAGCATTTGCCATGTCATTTGCTGAATGATACACACTATAAAACCCAACATTCATAGACGTTATTGAAAAGGAATTCAAATCTCCAAAGACCCTTATCCAAACAAATCATCCACAATATTTTGCATTAAAAGAGTCACTTTGCACCACTACATCATGGAAGTGATGAGACAAACATATCCTTAGAGCTTCAATAGAGTATGTCCCTCATTAGAATCTTTGATGCCTGCGTTTTTTAAGAAGATATACAACACCTCTCCCTTGTAGTTCCTTAAAACGCCACCTACATTAGCATGATCAAATTTTCCTCTTGATGCACCATCAATATTAAATTTAAGAACATTTTGAGAAGGGGAGATCTAGTAATTGAATGATTTGTTTGAGCACCACCACCCATCAAACAAGCTTCCTAATTATTAAAGATTTTGAATGATCGTTTCAGATATAGATTTCTAGATTATAGTTCCAATTTTATATGCAACGGAAGAAATAAACGAACTAACAAATGAATCAACCACACAAAGACAAAAGACATACGATTTTTACATGGAAAGCTCAAATCGGAAAAAAACTATGAGTTCATACTGAACTAACAATCAAGCACTATGAATCGCATAGTTATAAGAGATATATTCAAAATCCTCTTTTGATTCACGCGTAATCTAAAGATTGTAATTCTTTATACACAGCTTCACACTGCAACGATTTCCTGCCGTCCACTCCACCAGATTCAACTTACACTTGACTCCTCAGGCAATCTTCTATAAGAGATGTATAAGAATCAACTCTTTAAAATAAAGCTTTAGCCCAATCTCTCCAATGGAAGCTCTAGAGAAAAAAGTGATCTCTAATATATAATCTCCAATAAGAATAATGAGATTTGTCTCTTACGGTTGAGAGAGAAATCCTTTAAATAACATACAATTTGTGTCATAAAAGAATATTTCTTGTAAAATAAAAACTATTAGTTCTGGCACAAATAGAAAATAATTTTGTATCAGGAAAGTGGGTTTTCTCCGCCAGGGTGCTTGAGTGCGTAAGCTAGCCTGCTCGAGTACGTGCCACTCACTTGTAGTTTAACATTCTAGGCTTGAGTGTGGTCTTTCGGGGCTTTGGCACAGTAGGTTCTACCTTAGGCACTTGAGTGCTAATGTAGGGGCACTTGAGTGGATGCCCTATTTTTTTGAAATTTTTACCTCATCTCTTCTAGCAACGCGTATTATAGTCCATTTTATAAGAAATGTCTAATGCAACTTAATGGACCCAAAGTTTTGCCCAACCCATAAATCAACCAATTACAAAAATCTTTACAGATATTATCGATGACCAAGTGCTCTAACTCTTTTATAATATTTGCCCATTTAGCTATCTTGAGAATAACAGCAAAAATAATCTCCTCCTCCTTGACCAAATAATAAAGGAAAGGCTCAACCTCCAAATGATAAAACCACCCCTTCAAAAGTTGTTTAACATTTACCTTTTATATTAGACAAAGATGCAAAAAATAAACCAATTGTATTGTTTGGGTTTTATTTTGGGCAGATCAAATTGTATTGTTTTATGGAGTTTTGTCTATGAATTGCCAAAAATGGAGATTGTAAAGATTTTTGTATTGGATAATTCATCAGGTTGGACAAAATTTGAGTTCATTAGCATTGTATTTTATATGTCTTTTAGTATGGACAATGGTATGAGTCGCCGGATAACTAAAGTAAAGAAATATTAAAAGAAGCAATAAATTAAGATATTTTTCTAAAGATAACATGCTTTAAAAAGGTCTCATCTCACAAAACAAGTATTGGATATTGGCAAGGTATCTACCATTAGAAAGCTCGTTTCGAGTAGATATCCGTAAAGCCCAATATTGCATCAATCGGAGCTCAAATGATAAAGTTATGGCTGCGAAAAGTTTACAAAAATTTTTGCTGAATTTCACTTGATTAATCGGACAAACATTTGATCAATCTGACTTAAGACAGTAACTTAATCCGATTGATTCGACCTTTGATCGATTGATCTGGCGCTGTGCTGAAATCCACCAACTTGACGAAAACCTTTCCTATTTATGCCTGAGATGCCTGTTTTATTCCTACTTAGACTCTAACCATAATGCATGAATTGTGGTTATAAAAAGGGGTTTTCTCTCAACCCTAAACATGGATATTTTTTTTCTAAGTAGAGATTTCTAATTGGAGATCATCTTCTCTAGTGTTTGTCATTGGAAAGTTAAAGGGCTAAAGTTCTGTTCTAGAGATCTTTGTCTTCTACATATTTGAGCGTAGAAGATTATTCTGAATAGTTAAGTATAACATCTAGAAGATGTCTAGGTGTTTGGATTTATAACAGAGGACGGCAGGGAATCATTGCAGCAAGGTGCTGTACAAGAGGAATCACAAGTCCTTAGGTTGTGAAAGAACTGAATAAAGATTGTGAATATATCTCTTGTAGCTGTGGTATGATTCATTATGCTTGATTTTTTATTGTAGTTTTTCCTGGTTTAGGTTTTCATGTAAAAACTGTATCTTCTTGTAGTGTGTACTTTTTTGTTGATTTAAGTATTATTTCCACTATATAGTTGATTATTTGAACACATAGTGTTAAAACTGATTGCATTAATCCATTCTAGAGACTCCCCCAAAACTTTCACTCATTCATCCATCCAACATCCTGATCATGGTATATAATTTCTGAAAGTCAACTTCATTGAAAATGTTGTTGCAGAAACATCATCCTCATTTCAGTGATGAAGAGTTGTATCGTCATGCACGACTGGTGACTTCTGCAGTCATAGCAAAGGTTCACACCATCGATTGGACCGTTGAATTGCTCAAAACTAATACCCTCTTGGCTGGGATGCGAGCAAATTGGTATATATTTCAATATACACTAACATTCCATTTGTTTGCATGGAATTGAATTTTGAGGAACTCAAATAAAAAGTGGCTAAAATTGAAGAAAAAAAGGTGAAGGCCTACAAATGTCCATCAAATGATCTCGCCTCTCTTGGAGAATGAATAATTAGTCATGCAAACAAATGAAGGATACACATTGATCTAGTGTTTACTAATAGTTCGAGCTTTTGGCATTTCTTATTATTAATAAATGCCTATGAAATTGTACCTCTCCCTCTTCTTGCATTTCTTATTATTAATAAATGCCTATGAAATTGTACCCCTCCCTCTTCTTGTAGGTATGGATTGCTTGGGAAGAAATTTAAGGATAGATTCGGACATACCGGGAGCACAATCCTTAGTGGGTTTGTGGGATTAAGAAAACCAGAGAATCATGGGGTTCCTTATTCCCTAACAGAAGAATTCGTGGCTGTATATAGAATGCATTCGCTTCTTCCAGATAAGCTCTTGCTAAGGAATACACATGCTACTCCAGGGATGAATAAGTCTCCACCCCTTCTTAAAGAGTACATCTCCTAACCCTTTTTTTACACCAATCTTTCTAATATCGTATATTTCTATGTAAAGAAGAGACATACATATTTTAGATCTGAGTCTGATCCTCTAGGGCATGGGTCACAGAAGAATCCTAATGCCCTCTATAAAATTTCTCCATCAAAGTGCCTATCAGCTACGATGGAGTTGTTTTATTGATGGAAAATGCTACACTACTTTATTGGCTTTAATTCTTTATTCCGCTTTTTGAAGTAGAGGGCCAAGCTATGATCAATTTAATTGCCTTCATGCACACCTAACGCACCTTAAATTGATAGTCACTTTACTTTGACACTGGCATAAACATTAACTGCTATTCGATATTATAAAAAATAAGTTTGCATCATACAAAATTATTAAACTTTGAGGACCAAAAGGCTCCGATTATTTGAGTGGTTTGATATCGTAAGTACCTCTAGTGCACATCCAATCCTATACATTGCCCTGGTGGCTGCCTTTCTTGGTTTTCATGTATCCCTGTGACTCTTAAATCTTAATGCCTCCAAGCAATGGGTGCCAGTACCTATAGCAATTTTCTTTGGGACGGATGGAGAAATCTGCAACCTATCCTATGGAGGATCTAAGCTGATAATATCCAAACTTAAATAGAAAATATATATATATATGTATAGTTCATGAGCTGTAAATTCTCAAGCTAATATAAAAAAAACTTGGGCTTATTGCAGGATCCCTATGAAGGAATTAGTTGAACTTGAAGGGGAAAGGACTCTTTCAAACATTGGCTTTGAAGCCCAGATGGTGTCCATGGGCCACCAAGCATGTGGAGCCCTCGAGCTGTGGAACTACCCACAATGGATGAGTGATCTCATTCCACAAGATGTCAATGGAAAAAACAGACCTGATCATGTCGACTTGCCAACGCTTGAAAGTAATGTCAAAAAGCTCCACTTTTAATAGAATCGTGAGTATGGATGAAAATTAGTTGAGTTTGAGATGGGTCAATAGAGGATTCGGTTCTGAACCCAAATTACTGATATAGATCTGAACCCAGATCTGGACCAAATATTTGTTCTAATTTTGACATCACCCATTGTGCACATACATCATTCACAAGATCAATATGAAACAACCACACACAAGAAGAGACACGAGATTTACGTAGTTTACCTAAACATGGCTACGTCTACGGGCATAAAGACGATTATCTTCACTATAATAAGTAAAGTACAGAGACTCTCACTCTCTCACATTGTCTTTCCTATGTGGTGTGGAAACATCACGGGCAAGAGAACTCTCACCTCTTTTCAACGCGCAAGATCTAGGGTTACAAACTAAACACATATATAGTCTCCACTTTCTTGGCCACCAAGAAAGCCCCGTTACAATTACCAAAACACCCTTGACCTTAAACCAGTACATGGCTAACCCAGTGGACTCATTCGGCTAAACCGGAATACAAGACATAAACCCAACAATATTTACAATCAATATACTTTAATATATGTACATTAATATAGAATATATTGTCATGACATAAGGTATTTGGGCCCATAGGCATGAAACATATGGACTCACAGCAGAATTTTATTTACGGTCCCTACAAATGGACCAATACCTTTTTTCTTTTTTTCCTTTTTCTTTTCTTTTGAGGCTCTTCTGGGTATTTGGATATCCAGGGACCTATTTTCACCCTTAATTATTGGGCGGTGAAATTGTTATTTCAACTTTCATCACTGGACATTTGAATTAATTTTTCTCATACAGTTCACTCCCACTGCTTCCTGTAGTTTATAGGGACAGGGAAAGAGATGTGGCACGATACAACCAATTCAGGAGGAATATGCTAATGCTGCCCATCAGGAAATGGGAAGACCTCACTGATGATCGGGAGGCCATTGATGTTCTTCGAGAGGTTTATGGGAATGATGTGGAGAGCCTGGATTTGCTTGTTGGTCTTATGGCAGAGAAGAAGATCAAGGGATTTGCTATTAGTGAGACTGCTTTCTTCATCTTTCTTGTTATGGCTCCGAGGTACTTTAATTTCTGGATAACATGCAACGTATTAAATTATGGAGAAATGAGTCCGGATTCTCTCATGCTTGGTCTCATGGGAACTTTGTGGAGTTCCAGATTAGGGCTTACCTATCTTAAATTTAAATTGTTCAAAATAAATGTCCTCCTCTTACATGGCCTTTCAAAAAACTTTTACTCCAATAGGAGTTTGACACATCATTAAATTGATATTAGAAAATTAATGCTATTGTATGTGTTCAGTTTGAGGGTGGATCCAACTTTTATTTGCATAAATTTCCGCTATAGCCAAGACAACATGGGTCATTTATTTAGCAAGATTTTAGACTTCTAATCAATGGGCCAATCACAAAAAAAAGTAATTTTTACCAACGGAAAAATTTGAACTAGATGATAATTTTTTTTCTGTTGCTAATTCTCGTTTTTCGCTGCAGATAAGGTTTTTTGCTGTTATTTAATGTGCATATTCTTAGATGGTGTATATCCAAGTAAAAACGGCACATTAAAGCCAGAAAAAAAAAATAATTCTGTCACAAAAAGTGAGTTAGAGGACCAAGAGACGTGAATTACTGTTGTGTCTTCATATATGATTGGATATTAGTGTTAAATGATATAATCGTTGTTGAAGCAGAATTAGAGTATATAATCCATCAAAATTTAGAATAGAATGCTGGGGCCTATATAATGAGGGTTGGATTGTGATTAGCTCAATAAAAAAGGTGCATGCTTAGGTTAAAATCAGACATGGTTGTTTGTCTATATACACAGTGAAAGCATATCAGCAGGTTTTTCAAGTAGTTTTTCATCTTAAACACTTAATTTATCTAAGATAAAAAAAAGATTGTACGGATTATAAATAACCCCTAACTAACAATTGGATGGGGACTTTTCACCTGATTTTGTTTTGGCATGATTGGACAGCATAGCCATATTATATATAGTAACTAACATTAGGAGCTAAACTATGATATTTCTTGTATGTCTGTAGGAGATTACATGCTGACAGATTTTTCACGAGTGATTTCAATGAGGAGACTTATACAAAGGAAGGATTGAAGTGGGTGAACACTACGGAGAGCTTAAAAGATGTGCTGGAGCGCCATTATCCGGATATGGTTTACAAATGGATGAATTCTACAAGTGCTTTCTCTGTTTGGGACTCGCCACCAACGCGAAAAAATCACATTCCTCTCTACCTACGCATTCCACATTGATCAAATCCAAAATGTAAAACCTGTTTTTTATGCATCGCAGGGGGTGTGAGTAAGGTAGTTTTTACATTCTCTTTCAAATTAATAAAATTACAGAGTTCAAAATTGGACAGGCATCTTTCCTCACTTGAGAAAGTGTAAGTTATCTTACTAGAGGTCTTCTTTCCTCACCAGAGAATCCTCCAACCTTATCCGAGGTGTTTCCCCTCACCACAAGGCTAAGGGGTCCCAGCCACCTTAAGGTAGGGTAGGGAAAAAAATAAAATAAAAAACACCACCAAATGGATTTCAATGGAATTAGATCAAGAGTACAATAAATTAAAAGAGCATCTTAACTCTTGATAGAGTGCTTTTAAGGTTAAGGAGACTTTCTCTCACTATGAGTTCTCACAAAATGATATTATAATCTTTTCATATGCAAATTTTAAGGCTAAGGAAGGGTATGCGTCCTTTTATTTTGTATTAATGTTAAATAGTGTCATTGTGGATGCAGGTGCTATTTAATGGCCTAAACTCACTTCTTAAAAGAAGGTCGAAGTGAGGTCGGTCTTCGGTACTTTGGAAAAGGCTTGTAAAAATGGTTTTGTTAGGCTTCGTGTTTTGTTGGATGTTGAAGAAATGATCTAAGCATTGAAGGGAGACTATGATTAGCCTATTAACATAATTATTCTAGACATTAAAGCTTTCGCTTCTTTATTTTTTTCTGATGACTTTGATTTCATCCCTGGAGCCCTAAATGGGCAAGCACATAGGCTTACTAAATTTTACTTTTCAATTAGACCAAATATAGATTGGAAATGGGCCTTACATATCCTTTTGGCGGGGTGCTAAGTTGTTTCCCCCCTTTCCTATATGTGTGTGTGGATTTTTTTTTTTTTTTTTGATTTTTTGATAGAGTGCTTCCTAGTTTTCTAATGATAATCAATGGTCGAGCTCTTGTTAAGGTCGACACTTTGATGAAAATGAACGGTCTTGATAGCTTCCGGCTTGCTGCAACTCATTTGCTTTGCTTTAATGCATGATGTAGGACGCGATGGTTGTGCGATTTTCTAATTGAAAAACGGCTGACCTAAACCCCTGTTTATAGTTTATTAGTGGTCCCTTTCACTCACGGAATTCAAGTTATGTTAGGTTTTTTTTAAGCCCACAGTATTGCTTAAATAGGAATTCTCAACTGACTTAGATTTTGTTTCATTGTTGGTGCCAACATTTGATCTTGAAATCAAGAATAGTCTTTTACTTTAGTGTTAAGAGATCTTGGGTTTTTACCTGCTTTACTAAGGTTTAAATATGGTTAGGCACCTTCTCTGAAGACGTGTTGCCTCACCCGAAACCTTCTTTACTTACCAGAGGACTATGCAACCTCGCCTGAGGTATCTTCTCTTGCCCGAGGTTCCCCTGCCAAAGGGTTAGGGGTTCCACTGCTAGCCCCCTAGGGCTAGGCACCCAAAAAGAAAAAAAAAAACATTTGATCTTGAAATCAGATTATTTGCGTGTAGTATGCTTTTAATGGACTTGTTTTATCATTGGAATGTTAGAACCCAAGTTTTTGTTGTAAATTAGAAAAAAGTTCATATTATGACCATTTTCTTTAAAGGGCCTTTTTCTTTCACATATGTGACTTGAAAATACGATTCTCCTGTCTAAAATTTACATATGTGAATGTTGAATATGTAAAGTTTACACATATGAAACATAATATCATCTTTTTTGGAAGCGCTATTTTCATATGATAAGCATTGAGTGGTTTAAATTATATAAGATCTTCAATATCTTAACATTTGTAAATATTTGAGGTATCAAACCGAACATTGTAGGGTGAAGTGAAATTTGATCCGCATAAGAGCATTGGCGGAAAGGGGTGCCAGAAGGGCCGCCCCCCCCCCCCCCCACCCCACCCCAACAAAAAAAAAACCCAAACAAAACCCCAACCCCCAACTCAGATTTTTTTAGAAAAGCCCCTATATATATTTTAAAAAATACATTTTTTTTATAGTAGCCATCCAAGAAAAAATTTCTAAGTCTGCACCTGTTTGATCCAACGGTCCATGGGGGGTCTATGTACGTGTTGGGTCCATCCGGATCAGGTGGGTACCAGTAGGAGGTGTGCACTGCAAGTCCATTCAATCTTTGAAACACCCTTGATCCACACAAGATATTTCATGTGTCTTCAGCTGTTCAGCATCTTGTGGAACATACAGAAACTCTCGAAAACTTCAGTTTCAGATTTACTGTAATCTGCAATAACAACCGACACTTCCTAAATACAATATTACAATACCACATGCTGTGCCCATATCTATTTAGCTCGGAATGCATCTTGGACATGGGTTCTCTTAACTATTCCAGCCAGGCAGCCACTTCAGCCAAATCTGTCTTTCTCACCATCGCCCTCAGTCTCTTTCTCAGCTATAAACGCAATTTGATCTTCTGAAAAAGGGTTACAGACAAAAGTGATAAGCCACCAAAACCCAATAAAGAAAGGGCATCGGATGGTCTGGTTGTGAAAAATTATCTATATTATATTTGGTGAACAGACTATTTGACTAGTTTTTTAAATCTCAAATTTATGGGTAATACCTGATAAGATAAAATTTAGCTCAAAATAAAACGGAATGAAAAAACAGAATTCATGTAGCCGACCTCCACATGGTTGGAATAAGGCTTTGATGATGATGATGATGATCTCATAACATGTAATCATGCGTCAAAATCCTATTAAACCTCATGGTCATAAGAGATCTTATTATATTCCAAAACATTCCTTACTCTCAAACAGCGGGCCCGGCTTTGGTGCAGCGGACGGTGCAAACTAATATAGTAATATGACGCCGTCTCCTTCCCTACCAAACCATCATGCGTCAGCTCATCCGAAAAGTAAATAAAATTTAGACATGCCCTTTGCAAAACCAAATTTCTTTACCAAACACTTACTAAACTAATATAGTGATATGACGCCGTCTCCTTCTCTACCAAACCATCATGCGTCAGCTCATCCGAAAAGTAAATAAAATTTAGACATGCCCTTTGCAAAACCAAATTTCTTTACCAAACACTTACTAAATCACCTTTGGGTGGGCTACAGTGCAGTGGCGCTGATCATACTAGTGTACAACGCTCTTCTTGAATGCATGATGGGACTAGTCTTTTTGAAACTCAAGTCGGTCATCAGTATTAACACCGTACGTCGTGATTATCACGTAAATTATTATTTAAGCATGTAAGACATTTGCCATTGGATTTGACTTGGTCTTTTACACATGATGAAACTTACATTACTTTTCTTTTGTTGGCATAAAAATGGAAGAAATCCGTAAGGATTGTCAAATTTATGGGTTGGATAAAACTTGATACAAATTGAATTGTAATTTTCTGTTTTTTCAAAAGACTGAGGTGTGTCTCAAGTTGTGGAGCAAAGAAAAGATTCGAAGACTTGAAACAGGAACTTACAAGGCCTAACCGATTGGATGGACTTCATCAGTCTTGATGAAAGAAAAGCCCTAGACAAAACCTCAAATCGATTGATCAAACCTAAAGCAATTTACACTACCTGATCGACTGAGCACTTGCCCGACCGTTTAGGTAAGCGGTAGATTTCAATCTAAACTTTCTGAATCTATTTTATATTTGCACCGGTCTTCCTAATTCTTCAAGGAATAAAACCCTACTTGTATCCCACAAATATTGGGCTATAAATTCATCACTACTTTCAGCCATCATTACCTCTCTCATGATTCTAGAACTTGGAATCACTTTTGAGAGATACTCTTGTTCTCTAGAAAAATTCTTCCCTGCTGTGCCGAAGCTTTGAGTTCCTGAGATCTTCCTTCTCCTACTATGATTGGAGATTCATTTCGAGTGACTTTAAGTCCTTTTGGATCAAGTATAAAGAAGGTGAATGGCATGTGCGTAGATAAGAAAAACTTCAGTCCTTTAGGTTATATGCAACTGAAAAAGGGTAGTAAGTAGATTTTGTAACCTTATTGACATAGTGCCTGATCTTGTTAGACTGGTGTTAGGTCTCATGGGTTTTTTTCGTTTGGATTTTCTATGTAAAAATCTTACGTCCATCTCTTGTTGTTGATTGTTTGATAAGTTAAGTTAATTATTTAATTTAACTACATATAAGAAATCTTTATTGGGACCTTAACTTATTTAAGGGTTAGAATCCTTCAAATCAAATCAGAAAAGGTTCATAAAAGTATTTCATGTGAGATCTAATCAGATTTTTGGTATGGAGTTTCCTAGAGATGGTACCTCAACCATCAAGCCCCCTATGTTAAATTGATCTAACTATGCCTATTAGAAAGTTAGAATGATTGCTTTTCCTTAATCTATTGATCTAACTAAACCTACTGTTGTGACTGATAGGGAAGTTATTGCTCCAATGGACCAAAGAAGAAAAGTAGGCATTTACTTTTAACATTAGGGCTCTTAATTCTCTCTTTTATGGAGTTACACCTATAGAATTTCATCGGATCTCTAAGTACAAGATTGCAAAGGATGCATGGGATACCTTGGAGACTGTTCATGAAGGTACTATAAAGGTTAAATAGTCAAAACTCCAAAAGTTAACTACTACTTTTGAAACTTTCAGAATGAAGGACAATAAGACTTTTGATGATTTCTATGCAAAACTTAGTGCTGTTGCCAATTTGACCTTCAATTTGGGTGAGACAATTCTGGAACACAAAATTGTCAAAGAGATACTAAGGTTTATACTCGAAAAGTTTGATCCAAAAGTCATAGCAATTAAGGAGAATAGGAACTTAGACACCCTACAGGTTGACCAACTAGTCTGAAATTTGCAAATATTTGAAGCAAATCTAAGGTCAACTAAGAAATTTAAGGGTATGGCTTTCATGTCTTCTAAGTCCGCTAATGACAGTGTTGATGATTCTAAATCTAACTTTGAGGATCCTAAACTTGAGGCTTTCTTCGTAAAAAAAATTCAAAAAACTCTTGAGAGAAGACATAAAGGGTTGGAAAAAGGCTTACCTAAAATAAAAGGCATAGAACAAGACTAATTTCACATCCAATTCCAAGTCCAATTTCTATTACGTGTCTAACTTTGACAAGAATGGTTCAAAGATAACTTCAAAGAACACTCAATACTATGAGTGTAAGAGGTTTGGACACTATGCTTCTCAATGTGTCAACGGGACTTTCAGAAATCAAGGTAATCAAGGTATGGTTTTGAATGTCACATGAGATGACAATTTTGATCAAGAAGCTAATGAGACTGAACATGAATCCTCTTCTAATGATAATGTTAAATTTATGGCTTTCATTGAAAAATTTGACATCAACCTTGTGCAAGACACGTCCGACCAAGGTTCTAATTTGACAATGATATTGCTGAAGCTCTTAATAGTTTGACAGAAAATGAAAATGACTTGGTAGAAGAATATGATGAATTGTTGATAGACTCAAGGCAATTGGCACAATTGAATGATGTTTTGAAACAAAAATGGAAGATTTTTGAAAAAGAGATCACAACTCTTAAGAAAGAATTAAAAGAGGCTCATGGTAAGATATCTCAACTGGATTCACAGCGTGCAATGTTGTTTGGCGTGTTGATTGATGCAAGTAACAATTGGAATATGCTGCATGAACAATTTGTAATTTCTATGAAAGAACTAGATGCCTTAAGGGAAGAACTAGACTCTTGCAAGTTAGAAAAGGCTGATTTGAGCAGAAAATTGAACATTGCTGCCACCGAATTAGCGACTGCCAAAGCTAGCTTGAACCGGATGAACACTGATCTAAAAAGTTAGATGACCTATTGGGTGTTCAGAAAATTCCCACTACCAGACGTAGATTTGGCTTCAAACGTGGTGCATCAACATCAAAAATGTAGGTAAATTTGTTAAAGGTACAACGTTGATCCCCATGATACCTACTGTTCATGAATCTACACATGTGCTCTACACTAAAAAGAATTGTGCTTCAACCCAAGTTTGTTCCCATTTGCCATTTTTGTGGGATCAAGGGGCATATTAGATTACATTGTAATAAATTGAGAATTAAATAATAAGTCAACAGAGGAAGAAATTTTATTCTCCTTAACAGGTTAAGACAAGGTCCATCTGGGTTTACAAGTTTGACCTTTGCTGTCATGTGGTCTTAATTACATAGAATTCACACGTATGGTACTTGGACAGTGGTTGCTCTAGGCACATGTCTGGAGACAGATCATTGTTCACTTCACTTGAGAAGTGCAATGGTGGAAGTGTTTAATTTGGCAATGGTAGTTAGTCAAAAGTCATAGAAAAAGAGACTGTCATCATTCTAGGTATGACTGCTCTTCACAATGTTTTTCTTATAGATGGTTTGAAGGCTAACTTATTGAGTAGCCAACTTTATGACTCTCAGAATGAAGTACATTTTTCATTCAATGATTGCATCATTGTGGATAAACATGATAAAAATGTATCCTTTGGCAAGAGAAATTGTGATAATTGTTATGTTGTTGTCACTTTGGATGATTTCACATGCTACTCAGCTATGATTAGTAATATTGATTTGTGGCATCAACGGTAGGGTCATGTGCACCATAATGACCTTGAATAGTTGTCAAAACAAGAATTGATTCGAGGGCTACCTAAACTTCATAAGCCCTTAAATAATGTTTGTAGCCCATGTCAAATTGGAAAGCAAATCATAAAGCCCATAAGAAACTTAATCAATTGACAACTAAGCGCCCATTGGAATTGTTGCATATGAATCTCATGGGTCCTACTCAAACTCAAAGCATCAGTGGAAAGAAGCATATTTTTCTTACCATTGATGATTTTTCTCAATTCACATGGGTTTTCTTTTTAAGAAAAAAATAAAATAGATTTAATGTATTTCATTACTTATGGTTGCATTTAATTGCAGATAAAGAAACCGAGTTTGGTAAAGTTTTCGGGATTAGATCCAATCATGGAACCGAGTTTGAAATTCTTTTTTTCAATCTTGTTGTGATGAGAATGACATAAAACATGAATTCTCGGCTCTTAAGACTATAGCAGAATAGAGTTGTTAAAAGGAAAAACCAGATTATTCAGGAAATGGCCCAAGTAATTCTTCAAAGTAAGAATGTTTCTCAAAGGTTTTGGGCTGAGGCCGTTAACATTACAGCTTATATCATAAATCAAGTCCACCTTAGGCTTGGAACAAAGAGTACTCTATATAAGATTTGAAATGACAGGAAACCAAATGTTAAATACTTCAGGACCGAGAACATCTTGATAAATTTGACTCCTAAAATGATGAGAGTATTTTTCTTTGATATTCATTGAATAGTAAAGTTTACTGAGTATTCAATTTGATAAACTCTACTATGATGGAGTTCTTCAATGTCATTATTGAAGATGTTGGATCTCATTTTTCTGATGATGACGATGAGATGATTTTTACCCCTATTCTTTCACAGGAGGATGAAACTTAGGAAATCAAGAAGGATGAGCCCAAGGAAAAAGGACAAGGATGAACCAAAGCCCTATCTTCTTAGATGACCTCATCTTCTAAGGATGTTGATCTTAACTCACCTTTTGAGGATGAGCAACAAAAATAAGGTCTAGAGTAAATGCAAAATCAAGAGTCTGGAAACATTACTCTCTAGGTAACATCAATGGAGATGCACAAGAGCCTAACATAACATGACAACAGGTAAGTGATGAGGTAAGTTTTCCTCGATATATTTCTACTTTTGAGCCAAACACTATGAGTGAAGCACTAAATGATGACTTATGGATAAATTTCATGCATGAGGAACTTGAGCAATTTGAAAGAAAAAAAGTTTGGGAACTTGTTCCTAAACCAACAACCACAAATGTCATCGGTACCAAGTGGATCTTTAAGAATAAATCTATGAACTTGGTCAAGTTATTAGGAACAAAGCTATGTTGATAGGAAGGGCTATACCTAGGTTGAGGGTATTGATTTTGATGAAACCTTTTCCCTTGTTGCTAAGCTTGAATCGATTTGGATTGTCCTTGTCATAACTTGTTGTATGAATTTTAAATTGTTCTAGATGGATGTCAAGAGTGCATTCCGCAATAGGTTTCTGAATGAAGAAGAATATGTTGAGCAATCAAAAGATTTTCAAGACCCACATTGTCTAGATCATGTCTATAGACTAAACAAAGCTTTCTATGGTCTGAAGCAAGCCCCTTATGCTTGGTATAGGTTAATTACATTCTTGCTCGAGAATGGTTTCAAGAGGGTTGGTGCAAAAAAAAACACTATTCATCAAAAATGAGAAAAAAGAGATATTGATTGTACAAGTATATGTAGATGACACAATGTTTGAGCCTACTTCACTATTTTTGCCTAATGAGTTTTTTGGCATCATGGCAAATGAATTGGAGATGAGCATGGTTGGTGAGCTGTCATTTTTCTTGGAATTACAAATAAAGCAGAGTGATGATGGTATTTTCATACGTCAATTTAAATATACTATTTTTTTAAAGAAATTTGGAATGACCATAGCTAAATAGGAGAGAATTCCTATGAGTGCTACTGTTAAAATAAGTTTAGATTCAAATGGAAAGGATGTCAATGATACATTGCAACACAACATGATTGATGGTCTACTTTACCTTACTACAAGTATACTTGACATTACATTTAGTGTTGGTGTATATGCAAGATACCAATCCAAGCCAAGGGCAATCACATGTTAAGGTTGTTAAGAGGATTATGAAGTATGCAGTGGAACAACTAATTATGGTATTTGGTTGACTCGGAGCACCAACACTAATCTAGTTGGCTTTTCTGATCCTGACTTCGCTCGATGTGTGGATGACAGGAAGATCACATCTGGAGGATGCTTCTTTATTGGCAACAATCTTGTTACTTGGCATTGGAAGAAACAAACTTTAACCTCACTTTCTACTGCTGAAGCTGAGTACATTGCTGTTAGAAGTTATTGTATGCAACTATTGTGGATGAAACAAATGTTATCTGTCACACCTCGAACCCAAGAATTAGGGATTAGGATGGCTCCTGAGGCACGACATAAGTAACCCGTGGCAATTCGTGCCATGTCGAGATATATATAAACTGTTGCAAGGGTGATTCTATAGGAACATATGAGGAAGATCCATAAAAACATGTGTCAATTAAT
Source organism: Sextonia rubra (assembly GCA_037013555.1). Classification (NCBI taxonomy): domain Eukaryota; kingdom Viridiplantae; phylum Streptophyta; class Magnoliopsida; order Laurales; family Lauraceae; genus Sextonia; species Sextonia rubra. The sequence goes on from JASUAD010000018.1 coordinate 38,514,698, forward strand.
TGAACAACAAAGTAGAAACCTGCGAAGTACACTTGTAATTGTCATATATACTAATAAAATGTTCACACAATAATATACCATAGTTTATAAGGTAGCCCATCCATATGTATATGATACACAAAAGATACATTGACATATATAAAACCCAAAATAACATGTCCATTAATTGATGACTTCAAAACTAACATGATAATTATGGCATGATCTATAGACAACCCAAACCATGGCTACTCCTTAAGTAACCCAAAACAAACCCCATGACGCACTACGTAGGACGACTAGCAGTAGATGTCATCCTTGTTCCACTTATCTACACCCTAAGAAACCGCTTGGGTTTCTCTTGGACGAGTCGGTAATGGGTTCTATGCTTGTAATACCAATGGTAGCACTATTAACACAATGGTTAAGAAAATATAAGAGCATATAAAACTATCATAATATATCAATTGAATTTAAAAACATTAATTGAAAGAGAACAATTATGGAAGTTAGGTGTGTTGTGCATGAGAATAAGCATGAGTAAAATCATAAATGGAATACAGTAATGTATTAGTTGGCATCTACATGATTATCTTCTCCTTAGATATAGCACATATCGTATGGTGGGAAATCATTAGCAGTTGGGCCAAGATCCAACTAGCTATCCGAAGAGTGCCAACCAACTATTCATATAACTACTGTAGTGGGTGACAGATGGAACACTCTAAGTCGGTCTCGTTGAACCTCTTATGGGTATAAGTTTAGTGGTTTCGACTCAAGGTATCAAAATTGACCGAGATTCATAAGTTTCATATGATACTTATCATAATGGATATTGTCTCATACTTATATAAAAGCATATATTGGTCCTGATATCGTATACAAAATCAAAATTGTAACTGATAATCAAACGATACATACTTAAATGAGCTAGTAGAGATCAAACCCTTTTAACCTTGGTCACTCCTTTCTTGGCTCTAGGGCTCATATTCAGTAGAAGCTTTGTCTCCGATTTTACTTTAAGATTCACCCAGGAAGAATAGGTATATAATTTAATCATGTTGAGGGCAATGTTTACTTAAGTAATATGAATGCATCTGAAATGAAAGGTTAATAAGGATGTTTATTAGCCAACTCTAGTTAAGATAATCCATGTTTCTTTAGTCATTCAATACGGTGGATTTATAAGATGTCCAGTGCTAATGTGTTACCAAAATCTTAGTATTAAATTATATAAATGATAAACACCACGTCTTATGCAAACACCCATGGCATGATGTCGAGAAACAACAAAAAAAATTAAAAGGAAATGAGTGACAGCTCCACACTTTTCCTTCTTAGAATTTAATTATCATTGGACCAATTTGTTTAAGGTGAAGGTACCATTTCTAAAACCCTACTTGGTCTTTGTTTGTATTAAATATCCTAAGGATAGCATTAACTTAAAACATCTCTCTAAGGTCTTAAAAAAAACTAGAACAACTCTCAATTGATTCTTATTTAAAAAGAAATGAAATAAAGTTTTATCAAAGCTGGGGGTACTCGATCGATCACGCAGGTGTTCGATTTATCAGACACCTCTTAGGAGTATAATCTGAGCGATCAAATAGGGGAGAACTTTTGCTTTGGGGTTAATCAGTTCTACACTGTTCTGCCCACTCCCTTTTGGTCTCCCTTGTACCTAAACATCAAGTAGTCTCTTCTCACTACACAATTGAGTTCCGTACCATCCACTCCATTTCCATCATTCATTTATAAACATATTCATTAACACTTAAACCATCTTACATTCTTAAATTAAAGGGTAAGAGAGCTGTAAATTAAAATTTATAAAGAGTTCATCAAGAATTAATATAATAAATCACATATGAAGTGAATATACACCTTATACTTGCCTCTAGGTTTAGTGCTTTACCAAATCAAGCTTCTCCTCTTGGTTTTGGTGGAGAAAGCATCAATAGAATCAATCCTAAGGTATGAAATAAGTGAAATGAGTATAAGATGCATGCATGTTATAGAATTAAGTCTCCTTGACTCATTGGAGTTTAAGGAACTGAAATGGTGATGTAATCCTTAACTTAGAGAACTATAGAGAAGAAGAGGAAATGGAATTGTAGGTTCTAAGGGAAGAAGATGAGCAAAGAGGTGACGAGGAAGAAAATGAGAACTTGGCTCTTGTATGCAAGAGCTTAAAGTCCAGATTCCAACACCAAGCTTGAAGAGGAGATAAAAGAGAATGAGAAAAGGAAGAGTTGCTCCAGCAAGGGTTAAGAGAATGAAAAAGGAATGAAGAGAGAAGAGTGGTTTAAGTTAGTTTTAAATCAAAGTTCTTAGAAATTTATAGACAAGTGCAGTTTTTTTTAGAGATTTACAATTTGAGTCAAGTGGACTTTAGTTCGGCAAGATGAATTCGAATTCAGCCGAGCCAAATGTAAAAGATGACCAACAAGATGAAATGCATATGATGCAATTAATATGATATAAAACTGTAACACTCCGACCCGAGTTGATCCGGATTAGTGAGTAATCGCATGCGATTTTGTCGCTAAGTGTGTTTTGATTTTGTTTTTCTTTGGCTTTGAGTCTTAGAGAGATCGTTGGGTTGAGTTTGACTTGGTTTAGGTAGTTCGAGTCCTTTTTCATAATTTTGGCTTTTGGTTGACCTTGTCAGTTTTGCGTCATTCTGACATCATCGCGCGTATTTCGTTGAGCTTGTCGATTTTCGTAACTGTCTTGGATCCGAATGATTCCGTTTGCTCTTGTTGGATCATCATTTGACTCAAACTGATATTTGTGTAAGCTGTTTGGACCTATATGTAATTTGGACTCATTTTAAGTTATAAATATCCCAACCACTCTCTTTCTTTCTCTCGATCGCCTCTGTCTCTCTCCAGCTCGTCTCTCTCTCACGTTCAGCTCTTCTCTCTCACTCCTTCTCCTTCTTTCTTTCTGTTGCGTGAGGAGAGAGGAGCCAATTCGTGTGTGTTTCCCGGTGGACTGAGCCAAGCAACGAAGTGATTTCCATCTGTGAGGCAAGTATAAGCCCAAGTAGTATGAACACTAATTGATATGGATTTGATTGTTGTATTTCTATTCTTCCCTGTGTTTCTCAGTGGTAGACAGCCCTATTGAGCTCATTTTGCTGTTATCTTCTTGTTTTCAGTCGTTTTGTACACTTTCTGTGTGACTGTAACTGTTACAGGAAAAATGAGTCCGTGCACTCACGGCTACACCGTGAAATGTGCTACGGCTAAGCCGTAAAATGGCTTACAGCTAAGCCGAGACCCAGCCGTAACCCTAACCGTAGAACAATACAGACTGACATCTGGAAATAACTGAGAGTTGGCAAAATGCCATTCTTCTACGGCCCAGCCTGATCTAAGCCGTACATTGTCTTACGGCTAAGCCGTGGACCAGGATACGGCTGCGCCGTAGAGAAAAATACGGTTGAGCCGTAAATACGGATGGACATTTTGGGGAGCCTCGGTTCAGCCGCAGAGCATATTACGGCTAAGCCGTAAGATGCTTCGGCTAAGCCGTAAGGTCACCTACGGCTACACCGTGAGACCCTGAGAATTGAATGAAAAGGACTAGGTTTAAGCAACAGACCGTATATGACTTTCATGATAGAATGTAGCTAACCTGAACATGCCCAATGGAATGTTTATATGACATGAATGATCTCATGGGCTGTGAATCATTCATGACTGTTATCCAGTTGTTTAGCACCTCCCCATTGGTGTTGGTTTAAGGGACTTCGGTGCACATTCCAGACATTGCAACACTAGACAATGGTGCATCGGACAACTTAAAACTACATCAACATGCACGGTTAGGAACACTGGATAATTAGTGTAGGATTGGCTTGTAATCGACCTTGATTCCTATAAGTACTTGATTTGTTGATTTGTACAGCATATTGATTTCGGTTATGCCCTCTTATGTGTTCTGCGCTGGACCTCTCGATTCTGTGGGAAATGCAGCAACCCCAGAGCGAAGCCCGGGCGGGACCATTCTATTATAGTGTTTTACTGTTGCTCCACTGGAATACTTGCATCAGTGCTTATTTGTCAGTGATTGTTATTGATACTCATTGTCAGTGCTTCTTTTATTGCTTAATTGCATTCAGTATCAGTATCCGCATGATTAGCATTCAGTATTCGTATATGTGATGCACTTCCTACTGTTCGTTCAGTGTGATATGTGATATGTGAGATATGTATGTGATGTGATTGATTGATCGAGGTGCATCATCCGATTTGATTGTGATTGGTATATGGCACTACTGAGCCTCAGCCTTAGGATACCCGACGGGGTTAACTTTGGTTTAGTTTATGTGTTTGCCTCTGCAGAGTGTTCTGTCCTGGGACTCCGGACCCCGGGAACTAGAGACCCATGCGTACCCTGGCCCGGTCGCTGGTGTTCTCATTCCGACTGCTCTCGTAAGGGAGAAAATGACCAATGTAGTAGCCACTTTGACTGTTATCTGTTTATGATTCTGATAGCATGCTTACTCATCTGCATAATTGCTTAGTATACGAACATGTTTTCTATAGATTTTGCATTATGACTATTGCTCATTCTAGATACAATTTGTGTTATCGTCTTGTGGCTTATATTTTGCTAAGTCGTTGTACTTATTAGTTGTCTTTGTGTGTTGCAGGCTCAGATCCCTCTCCCGATCCTGCGTCGGTCGACCCGACTCCAGGAGAGGCTCGCGAGGCCCCCTCCGGCCTAGAGGAGTGGACTTGATCCATCCTCCAGAGTACGGTTTGCATCATTTTGTTCTCCCCATCCATCTGAGTCCGAGTCTACTGAGGGGATTTTTATGTAATTGTACCGTGGGCTTGATTTGTATATGTATTTTGATTTTGATTGTTGTAAGCCCGCTATATTGTCATACGTTCTTGTAATTGTTCTTGTCATCAGTCTAATGTTTTGGAATCTCTTATATCATTCTGGTATGTTGAGGTATGCCTTGATACGTACAGCTTCCGCGTACAGTTGTTTGCACATGTGAATGATCCCTTGTGTGTGTATACTTGGACGGGGTCTAGGTGTGCATGCACGGGAGTACGTGTGTCACTGGTTAGACTTCCTCTGACCCCCGGTCCCTGGGCTCGGGTTGTGACATACGTATTGTATGGTATCAGAGCATTGTCTCTATCTTAGTTTGTAAGCATGTAGGCATATAGGACGTGGTGAGATTCCGTAGTCCAGTTTTGGACTGTTGTGTTTGGTCCCCTTGTCTTGTGAGTCTGTGTGAGTACCCAGTGTGATAGCAGATTGACTTTTGTGTTTTGCAGGCTATGGCATCGAGATCTGGAACACATGATAACAACAATCAGGGAGACAATGAGAGTGGATTAGCCGCTCCACAGCCACTTGTGAATTTTGACGAGCGTTTCTTGACTATGCTACAGGCGATCCATTCTTTGCAGGCACAGGTCGTTTCGATAGTAGACCGACAGAATCAAGTGCCAGTTCAGCGGCCTGTAGAGCAGCAAGTGGTTTTCCAGCCTAAAGAGAGCGATCCAAATGCGTTGTACGATAAATTCAGGAAACGTGGAGCCACAGAATTCTATGGCAATGAAGATGCGTTGAAGGCTGATCAGTGGCTAGAGCATACCGGAGATCTCTTCTCGACCATTATCTGTGATGACCGGCAGAAGGTTATGCTTACGGCATCGATGTTCCGAGAGGTAGCAAAGACGTGGTGGAAGAGTGTGAGTGCAGCCTATCTGACCATGTCTAGTGAAACGGTGTGGGAGACATTCCAGAAACAGTTCCGAAGAAAGTTCATTCCTGCTCATGTTCGGCGTGTGAAGGAGGTTGAGTTTCTGGCCTTACAGCAACAGCAGCTGACCGTTTCAGAGTATATTCACCGCTTCACCCAGTTGTCCCATTTTGCTGAGGACATGATCAGTACGGAGGAGAAGAAGGTGAATCGTTTCATTTCTGGTCTGCATCCGAGATATGCAAACTATGTGACTGCTTTTCAGAGACCAGCTACTTTTGACGATGCGGTCGACAGAGCACATGCTGCGGAAGCCAACCACCTAGCAGATAGAGCTATGGATTTCAAGAGGAGTACACCAGTGGGGTCCAAGGGACAGATTCAGAAGAAATGGAAAGGGAAGCAAGGAACTTCGAGTTTCTCCGGGAACAGATGCGAGTTTTGTGGACTGGGACATCCGACGGAGAAGTGTTGGAAGAAGTCCGGAGCTTGTTTGAGTTGCGGATCTATGGAGCATAAGATAGCTCAGTGCCCGAAAGCCAGGACCTTCCAGTCATCTAGATCTATGGGGTCATCCAAGTCTCTGAGTTCAGCAGCTTCGAATAGCCCCCAGCCGTCTCACCAGAGCCAGAAGCCACAGCGTCAGACTGCTCGTGTGTATGCAGCCTCCCATGATCATGCAGAAGATGCGAAAGTGGTGGAAGGTAAAGTTCTCATTGCCCGAGCTGAAGCACATGCACTATTTGATTCGGGGTCTACGCGTTCGTATGTTGCCCCTCGTTTTGCGGAACAGTTACCGCAACCCCCTCAGCCGATACCCTATTTGCTGGTGGTGTCCACTCCTTTGGGCAAGAGAGTGGAGTGTAGTGTATACTACCCTCAGTGCGACGTGGTGATTGAAGGTCGCCAGCTGCTAGTTGATTTGATCTTGTTATCCATGTTGGATTTCGATGTGATCCTTGGAATGGACTAGCTAGCGCGGTATCGTGCCTGTGTTAACTGTTACAACAGGACGATTTACTTCGATTTTGAGAAGAGGTTTCGTTTCGAGGGCAATCAGGAGAGATGCCCAAGGCGTGTCATCTCCGCATGCAAGGCGGATCGTTTGATACGCAGAGGTTGTGCGGGTTTTCTTGCTTTCGTCTCGGAGAAGAAGGAGGTGAAGCAGTTGGGTGAGATTCCGGTAGTACGTGAGTTCCCGGATGTATTTCCGGAGGAAGTACCCGAGTTACCCCCTGTCCGAGATGTAGAGTTTGCGATCGATCTAGTGCCCAGTACAGCACCCATTAGTTTAGCTCCTTATCGTATGGCCCTTGCTGAGCTACTCGAATTGAAGACGCAATTGCAAGATCTTTTGGAGAAGGGTTTCGTACGGCCGAGTGTGTCACCGTGGGGAGCTCCAGTGCTGTTTGTGAAAAAGAAGGACGGTACCTTACGGATGTGTATAGATTACCGGCGATTGAATAAAGTCACGATCAAGAATAAATACCCATTGCCGCGTATTGATGAGTTGTTTGACCAACTTCAAGGTGCCGCCTACTTTTCCAAGATTGATCTCAGATCGGGATATCATCAACTCCGGGTGAAGGAAGAAGATATCGTGAAGACTGCTTTCAGGACACGGTTTGGACATTTTGAGTTTCTCGTGATGCCATTTGGATTAACCAATGCACCTGCTGCCTTTATGGCCTTGATGAATCGGATCTTTGCTCCTTTCCTGGATCGATTCGTGGTGGTCTTTATTGATGATATTTTAGTGTATTTGAAGACCCCAGAGGAGCATGAGGAACATCTACGTCGAACCTTGCAGTTGTTGAAGGAACATCGCTTATATGCCAAATTGTCGAAGTGTGATTTTTGGCTCGAGCAGGTAGCTTTTCTTGGTCATACCATTTCACGAGATGGGTTGGCAGTGGATCAGACGAAAGTTGAGGCAGTGATGAATTGGCCCAGCCCAAAGACAGTGACGGAGATACGGAGTTTTCTTGGATTGGCTGGCTATTATCGTCGATTTATTCAAGATTTCGCCAAGATTTCTGCACCGTTGACTCGATTGACCAGGAAGAATGTTCCTTTTCTGTGGACGGACGAATGTGAGCACCAGTTTCGTATGTTGAAGGAGAAGCTTACTTCGGCTCCAGTCTTGACGTTACCGGATGAGCATGAAGGATTTATGATCTACTCTGATGTTTCTCGAGTCGGTTTGGGATGTGTTTTGATGCAACATGGCAAGGTGATTGCCTATGGCTCGAGGCAACTTCGGGAGCATGAGAAGAACTATGCCACGCATGATTTAGAGTTGGCAGCCATCGTTTTTGCGTTGAAGATGTGGAGACATTATTTGTATGGCGTGACATTTGAAGTGCATTCAGATCATCATAGTCTACAGTATCTCTTCACGCAGTCTGAGTTGAATATGAGACAGCGAAGGTGGCTTGAGTTGATCAAGGATTTTGATTTCCCCATCAAATATCATCCAGGGAAAGGCAACGTTGTTGCAGATGCTTTGAGTAGGAAGTCGGAGATTCTCCAGGCTTTGGACAGCTTTTATTTTGTGAGGCATGCTCAGCCAGTGGAACTGCAATTGGTGGAGAACTGTTTGACACTTGCCAGTACAGTGAGCTTTCAGCCTGACATTATTCAGCGTATTAAAGACCAGCAGTTCGAAGATGCGATGTTGAAGCGAATCCGGGATAGCATTGCAGATCGACCAGACTTTCGTTTGGAGGGTGATGTCCTGTATTTCAGGAGCAGGTTATGTGTGCCAGCAGTAGAGGCTCTGAAGGAGAGTTTGATGACCGAAGCACACCATGCTCGTTATTCTATGCACCCTGGAAGTACGAAGATGTACCGAGCTCTTAAGGACAGATTCTGGTGGAATAATATGAAGAGAGAAATTGCTGGGTTTGTTGCCAGATGTTTGACTTGCCAAAAGGTGAAAGCTGACCATCAGAGACCTCCAGGTTCCTTACATCCATTGCATATACCCCAGTGGAAATGGGAGCACATTACGATGGACTTCGTTTCGGGTCTACCTCTGACGAGCAAGAAGAATAGTGCCATTTGGGTGATCGTGGACAGACTGACGAAGACAGCCCATTTTCTTCCATTCAAGAAAGGCATGACATTTTCCGAGATGGCGAAGAAGTTCGTTGATGAGATCGTGAGACTACATGGTACGCCTGTATCGATTGTGTCTGATCGAGATAGCCGCTTTGTTTCTTCGTTTTGGAGAGCATTTCAGGAAGCCATGGGAACGAAGTTGAGTTTCAGTACGGCGTATCACCCGCAGACTGATGGACAGTCAGAACGAACTATTCAGACGCTCGAAGACATGTTATGGGCCAGTGTACTGAATTTTGAGAAGGAATGGGATCTACATCTCTCGTTGTGCGAGTTTGCGTATAACAACAGTTTCCACGAGAGTATTGGATTGGCACCCTATGAAGCTTTGTATGGACGGAAATGTAGAAGTCCTGTTTGCTGGGAAGAAGTTGGAACAAGGAGTTTCCACGGACCGACAATCATTGCTGAGACTACAGAGAAAGTCCAGAAGGTCATTGACAATTTGAAGATTGCCCGATCGAGACAGAAGAGTTATGCAGATACGAGAAGAAGAACATTAGCATTTCAGGTTGGAGATTGGGTATTTTTGAAGGTCTCACCGATGAAAGGTACGATACGGTTCGGTCAAAAAGGCAAGTTAGCGCCAAGATATGTGGGTCCATTTGAGATCAAAAGCCGGATTGGCGATCTAGCGTACAGATTGATTCTACCCGTGGAGTTTTCTGGAGTACATGACGTTTTCCATGTATCAATGCTTCGCAAGTATGTTCGAGATCCGACGCATGTGATTCGATACGAGGATATTCAGATGCAACCTAATGCGTCATACGTTGAGCGTCCACTCCGTATTGTTGGGACCAGAGAACAACTCTTGCGTACGAGGACTATTCGATGGGTCAAGGTACTCTAGGAACATCATGGACCTGATGAAGCCACGTGGGAATTAGAAGATCAGATGGTGCGTCAGTATCCTTACCTTTTTGCTCAGGTACGCGTTCATTCCGAAGACGGAATGATGTCTAAGTGGGGGAGGATGTAACACTCCGACCCGAGTTGATCCGGATTAGTGAGTAATCGCGTGCGATTTTGTCGCTAAGTGTGTTTTGATTTTGTTTTTCTTTGGCTTTGAGTCTTAGAGAGATCGTCGGGTTGAGTTTGACTTGGTCTAGGTAGTTCGAGTCCTTTTTCGTAATTTTGGCTTTTGGTTGACCTTGTCAGTTTTGTGTCATTCTGACGTCATTGCGCGTATTTCGTTGAGCTTGTCGATTTTCGTAACTATCTTGGATCCGAATGATTCCGTTTGCTCTTGTTGGATCATCATTTGACTCAAACTGATATTTGTGTAAGCTGTTTGGACCTATATGTAATTTGGACTCATTTTAAGTTATAAATATCCCAACCACTCTCTTTCTTTCTCTCGATCGCCTCTGTCTCTCTCCAGCTCGTCTCTCTCTCACGTTCAGCTCTTCTCTCTCACTCCTTCTCCTTCTCTGTTTCTGTTGCGTGAGGAGAGAGGAGCCAATTCGTGTGTGTTTCCCGGTGGATTGAGCCAAGCAACGAAGTGATTTCCATCTGTGAGGCAAGTATAAGCCCAAGTAGTATGAGCACTAATTGATATGGATTTGATTGTTGTATTTCTATTCTTCCCTGTGTTTCTCAGTGGTAGACAGCCCTATTGAGCTCATTTTGCTGTTATCTTCTTGTTTTCAGTCGTTTTGTACACTTTCTGTGTGACTGTAACTGTTACAGGAAAAATGAGTCCGTGCACTCACGGCTACACCGTGAAATGTGCTACGGCTAAGCCGTAAAATGGCTTACAGCTAAGCCGAGACCCAGCCGTAACCCTAACCGTAGAACAATACAGACTGACATCTGGAAATAACTGAGAGTTGGCAAAATGCCATTCTTCTACGGCCCAGCCTGATCTAAGCCGTACATTGTCTTACGGCTAAGCCGTGGACCAGGATACGGCTGCGCCGTAGAGAAAAATACGGTTGAGCCGTAAATACGGATGGACATTTTGGGGAGCCTCGGTTCAGCCGCAGAGCATATTACGGCTAAGCCGTAAGATGCTTCGGCTAAGCCGTAAGGTCACCTACGGCTACACCGTGAGACCCTGAGAATTGAATGAAAAGGACTAGGTTTAAGCAACAGACCGTATATGACTTTCATGATAGAATGTAGCTAACCTGAACATGCCCAATGGAATGTTTATATGACATGAATGATCTCATGGGCTGTGAATCATTCATGACTGTTATCCAGTTGTTTAGCACCTCCCCATTGGTGTTGGTTTAAGGGACTTCGGTGCACATTCCAGACATTGCAACACTAGACAATGGTGCATCGGACAACTTAAAACTACATCAACATGCACGGTTAGGAACACTGGATAATTAGTGTAGGATTGGCTTGTAATCGACCTTGATTCCTATAAGTACTTGATTTGTTGATTTGTACAGCATATTGATTTCGGTTATGCCCTCTTATGTGTTCTGCGCTGGACCTCTCGATTCTGTGGGAAATGCAGCAACCCCAGAGCGAAGCCCGGGCGGGACCATTCTATTATAGTGTTTTACTGTTGCTCCACTGGAATACTTGCATCAGTGCTTATTTGTCAGTGATTGTTATTGATACTCATTGTCAGTGCTTCTTTTATTGCTTAATTGCATTCAGTATCAGTATCCGCATGATTAGCATTCAGTATTCGTATATGTGATGCACTTCCTACTGTTCGTTCAGTGTGATATGTGATATGTGAGATATGTATGTGATGTGATTGATTGATCGAGGTGCATCATCCGATTTGATTGTGATTGGTATATGGCACTACTGAGCCTCAGCCTTAGGATACCCGACGGGGTTAACTTTGGTTTAGTTTATGTGTTTGCCTCTGCAGAGTGTTCTGTCCTGGGACTCCGGACCCCGGGAACTAGAGACCCATGCGTACCCTGGCCCGGTCGCTGGTGTTCTCATTCCGACTGCTCTCGTAAGGGAGAAAATGACCAATGTAGTAGCCACTTTGACTGTTATCTGTTTATGATTCTGATAGCATGCTTACTCATCTGCATAATTGCTTAGTATACGAACATGTTTTCTATAGATTTTGCATTATGACTATTGCTCATTCTAGATACAATTTGTGTTATCGTCTTGTGGCTTATATTTTGCTAAGTCGTTGTACTTATTAGTTGTCTTTGTGTGTTGCAGGCTCAGATCCCTCTCCCGATCCTGCGTCGGTCGACCCGACTCCAGGAGAGGCTCGCGAGGCCCCCTCCGGCCTAGAGGAGTGGACTTGATCCATCCTCCAGAGTACGGTTTGCATCATTTTGTTCTCCCCATCCATCTGAGTCCGAGTCTACTGAGGGGATTTTTATGTAATTGTACCGTGGGCTTGATTTGTATATGTATTTTGATTTTGATTGTTGTAAGCCCGCTATATTGTCATACGTTCTTGTAATTGTTCTTGTCATCAGTCTAATGTTTTGGAATCTCTTATATCATTCTGGTATGTTGAGGTATGCCTTGATACGTACAGCTTCCGCGTACAGTTGTTTGCACGTGTGAATGATCCCTTGTGTGTGTATACTTGGACGGGGTCTAGGTGTGCATGCACGGGAGTACGTGTGTCACTGGTTAGACTTCCTCTGACCCCCGGTCCCTGGGCTCGGGTTGTGACAAAAACTATATAGCTCTAAATTATGAGAAGGTCCTTGGCAACATAAGTTAGGGTAAAACAAGATTAATTATAGTAAATCAGTTAGCTTGGATTTTAACCTTACATTATCAGATTATGGGATTATTCAAGGGCTCATGACAGTATATCGTGACAACAAGAGTGCTATAGACTTCTCCAAAAACCCAGTCCAACATTTAAGGACTAAGCACATTGATATAAGGCATCATTTTATTTGAAATTTGGTTGAGGAGAAAGTCTTAGTTTTGGAACACATTGTTACCAAAAACCAATTAGCTGATATCTTCATAAAGACTTTTAAGCCACTTCGAATTGAATCCCTCCGCAAGTCCCTAGGCATTGGCATACATTCCTGAATTTCCTCAATTCATGGTTTTCGATTTGTACATGCATGCCTTTTCACACTGATTTTGTGTTTATTTGGGATGTGATTGGTATACCATTTCAACTTTTTGATTATGTCCAATGTACACAATGACTCACCGGTCGCTCACTTAGAGTTGGTGTGACACTAGCATTGATAGGACTCATGGTCTTAGGGGATTTGTATTTTTTCAAAGCATCAACTTTGATTTTCCCCATTCTTAAATGCTCCCTTCTTAGTGATTTTAAAAAAAAAGCTAAAAAGATAAAATCTACTGTAAAATCGCTCAAACACTATAAGATTGCTGTCATGTTTCACTACATGGATAGTTTCCTATGCTGTTTTGATTGGCAGAATTTTCACTAAAAAGGTATTGAACACGGAGGAAAATGCTACCTCAGGTGAAAGCTACCAAACACTTGGCTGCCTCAGGTGAAGGTTTTTAACTTTATAATTGGCAATAATAAATAAAAAAGATGATGATGAATTGCCATTTTAAGGGGCTACTTCCTATTGATCAGGTCGTTTGTTTTTTATTTGTGTGAATTTTACATTGTACCTGATGATTGTTGATCTCTAGGCGATCGCTGACTTCTTTGTGTCGTGATTTATTTGAGATTACTCCTCACAAACAAAAAAATATACACACATGTCAAAATCCCTAAAATTTAAGTCACCTCGATTTAATTGGTCTTTTAAATTTTGCAAATCACCGTGTTTGATCTTTGAGGATTTTCATGATTTTAGCCTAATTAATTTTTGCATTATTACATTCTAAGTGTGTGTTTGAGGAATTAAAAAAAATTATCCTCACCAAAATTTTTTTTAAAAATCCGTTCACTAATTGTTCCAAAATTTTACCATAATGTCTTATTTTTGACCTATTTGTCTACTGCTAGAACCCATGTTTGATCGATCAAACCTTGGCCCAATCAATCGGGTTGTTGGATTTTTTAAAAACCCCATTTGTGCATTTTTTTATTTAATTCACTCCCATATCCCTAGTAGTCGACCTTCATTTCCTTTAAAGGCACTCCTCTTCCGCATTGTCGGATTTTATCATTAAAGAAGTATGGTGATTTGGATTTTGCTTAAGGACACATAAAGTTACTACCTTTTCACTTGTGATTACTCAAGGGTTGATTCATTTCAAGTTATGAGCTGTTAATTTGCACAATCTTGGTATATTTTGTGACGTGATGATAATTTTTAGGGCCCTGGATTTCTAGATTGCAGTTTAATTTATATGTATGCAGTGGAATAATAAACGAACTAGCAAACAAAAGCAATCAACCATATTAGAAAAAAACAAGCATTTTTTTAATGTGGAAAACCCCAAGGGGAAAAGCCAATTACCGAAACTAAGCACTAATTTTGAACAATTACAAGATATATTTAAAACCCTTTTCCAGTTAATCCCTCGACCTAAGGATAGAGTTCTTTTTCCACAAATATTTGCCACGGCAATTACTCATTGTGCATTGCTCTCTGCGCTTAAATTGATCAGCTTGAATCCATAAGATGAACAATCTTTGACGAAGAAGTAGAATTAACAAACTCTAGAACTCAATGCTTCAGCATAATCTCTACAATAGAAGCTCTAGATGATCGCGCTCGAGACATGATGTGAAATGCAATGGATTCGAGTTCAATATTCACACACTTTAAGCGTTAAGAAGAATGAGAAATAACTACAGTTTATCATTATTTTTCCTTTGTTTATATATGCTCAAATGCTCTGACAGTGGGGATGCAGGTTGTTTACAAGTTTTAAAAAATTTACGACCCCTCCCTCTAGTCTCAAATGTGATCCAAACTTAGAAAGTATAAGAAAATACATGAAAAGTGAGAAAAACAATGCAAAATAAGAGAGTGTAGGGAGATGGTGATCGTGGGCCACAACACTAGTAGTGACCGTGGCTCACTACCATTGGCTGATAGTGGCTGAAAAGCCACTGTTTGCTTTTATTTTCTCTCTATTTTGCTCTATGACTTATTTAGAGTGTTGGAACTCGCTTCTTTCGATTTTTAGAGTGTTGAATGACCACCAAAAGTGCTTAATTTGGCCGTGGAATCAAGTTAAACTATTGATAATCATCACCTTTTGGTTGCAGACTGTTTTTGTATAAGTTCGAAAAATGGTGCTTAAACAAGGAAAAAATGGAGCCAAAGTTGTGTCATTCTGAACCTATAATTTTCAAGGAACATAATGAAGCCTAAGAAAGCTTGTTCATAACTTCTGGGATAGCTCAAAACCCTTCTCAAGTGTGAAAATCAAAGGAAGAAGATTTCATCCAAGTAGTCCTTGCATTTGCCTTTTTTAAAAGAGATGCATGCTTTTTCTCCTTCTTTAAACTACTTTTCACCTTAAATTAGTGAGAAGGAGAAGAAGAAGTAAGCTTGAAGTGCCTTGGAAGCGTTGCAAATACTTAGAACTGGGCCTTTAATGCTTGTAAGTAATACGAACATGCTTTGATTCCTTGGACTTAATTCGAACCTTGCTTAAACCCCTTCTTCAGAGCCTGAGTGTGCCTTTTATAAGCTTTAAAGGAAGTTGAATTAGTTTCCAATAGTTGTAAGGGAGTTACACTTCAAAATAAAGTAAACCAACTCCCAGAAACCATCTAGGACCAAGTCACGAGTGTTCATGACCGCGGGCCGCCATCATGGATAAGGCTCAATTTTAGATTTTTGCATATGTGACCCATTTTTGCCTATTTGGGGCTTGAATGATGCCCGACCTTCATATGATTTCTAACACTATTTTGAGTGTATCATAGAATTTTAGTCCATTTTCAACTTCTAAAGTTGGTCAACTCTCCTATTAACTTTTCATAAAAATACGCTCTTATTTCAACTGTTTGAACTGATGTCAAGAACATCTTGAAGTGTCTATCCTAATTTTCTATAGTTTGGGTTTGCAGAAGTAGGATTTCGAACAGCAACCCACTTGTTGCATGTTCTAAGTCACTATTCACTTTACACTGTAGGCAGTTAGCTTATTTTCTGTCCAAATGACGTTCAATTGACTTCAAGCTTTGGGAAATTGACTTTGAATATATTTTGAGTCTTTAATCCGAATTTCATCAGCTTTAGCCTCCTAAAAGTCGGACTTTGGTCGGTGACCCTATGACTTGGGCGTCTCGGATTCCTAGTTGACATATCATTAAAGTGGGTGCAAACGAAGTCCTTTTGACTTGAAAATTTGTAAAATATCTTTTGAATATGACTGAAGTTTCATTTTCAAATTTTATCAATTTTAGGCATTGGGAAGCAGAACTTTGGTCAGTGACCATGCCTTAGGGGTCACGGACCCAAAGTTGACATGTTTGTTGAATTTAGGTCAAATGATGTCCGTTTGACCTAAAATTTTGCAGAGCCTCCCTTAAGTAAAATTTGGGCTTCTTTTAAGAGTTTTAACTAATTTGATTCTCATGAGGTGTCACTTTGCACAGTGACCCCACAAAGCTTAGTAAACGACCATTCGAACCGAGTTTGGGTCCAAATAATATCCAAATACTTTGAAACTTTGAAAGATAGTCTTTAAATATATTTAAAGGAATTCCTCTAAGTTTCAGTTTGTTTCGACATATAGAAGTGTCAATTTCTATAGTGACCCTCAAGGAGTTTATAGATAATCACTGAAGCTTAGTTTGAGCTGAGATGAAGGCCAAATCCTTTGAAACTCTAAAACATCATTTCCAAACATGTTTTGGAGTTGCCATGAGAGTTTTGGCCACTTTGGTAGCGCAAAAATTTAATTTTGTTCAATGACCCCTCGACTTTGAGCTAATGAACCTTAAATATGAAGTTTGGTAAGTCAAATGACCAAATAAAGTCCACTAACTCTGGAATTTGAACTGCTGCACTCTAAGCTCATCTGAAATTTTCTGAGTAGATTGCATCAGCTCTGAATATCTGGATGTAGTACTTGCTTGTCATTCCAGAATCCTTGGTTTATGCACCCTTGGTTTGGAATTTGGTTGTAATGTCCTCAATGCAATATTCTTAATTTTTTATATGTCAGCACTAGAAAAAAAAGGTGATTGCGAAAGTATATTCTGTACTTAGAATAATGAGATCTATATTATAGGAGTAAGAGAATAACCCTTTAAATAAGTCACAATTTGTGCCTCATAAGGCTATTCCCTGTAAAACTCAACTTGCTAATCCTAGCACAAAAAGGAAACAATTTCGAACAGAAGAGTAAGTTTCTATTCACCGTGCGGGTACTCAATTGTGTTCGAGCGGATACTTAATTGCTTTCGAGTGGGTACCTATTTCGAGAGTGTTTACCTTTCCCAAATTTCTTCTATTTTCTACTCTTTCTTCTCTTCAGTTCTATCGGTGATACAAGCCACAGTCCACTCTAAAATAAATTTAAAATTACAACTTAATGGACATAAAATTTTGTCCAACCCATGAATTAGTCAATTACATAAAAATTCTTACAATCTCTCCATTTGGCAATCCATTGCCAAAACTTCCTAGACATTCAATCTATCCAAATATAAAACTATAATTACATTGAGTACATTGAGTTGTAAAAAAAAATAATTTGCACCATTAGCTTTGTACCAATTAGTAATTGAATACATCAGCTCTGATTCCTGCTGAATTTTTGAATCTTCTCCCCTTAATTCTACATTCTACACATTTTTCCATTTTTGTCCATAATTGACAAACTTATGATTTGAGCATTTAGCATAACTATCAACTAGGACCCAGCAAGAGCACTTCCTTAATTTTAACTCCCTCTTAATGATATCCTTGTAGCAGTGAAGGGTGGGAGCGTAATCTTCTTGATTAGAGGTGTTTAAATTTTGATACCCACACTTGTGAATTTAGGAATTTCAACATAGCATGAACCAACGCATTAGGCATATCATCTTTCTCAGCTAGATGACTTTTGTCTTGATCATTGGTTCAAACAGATGCTTATTTCATTTCTTGTTTTTTCATAAAGCTCTTAGCTTATGGCAATGAGGTCTTATGTATATTTTACTTCCACAATGATGACATATGTGTATGACTATAGGACTTGACATATTTTTCTTCATTGCAATGCTCATTATATGATTTGTGTTATAGCATGTGGAGCAGTTGGTGCCAAAGGACTTAAAAAAAATTTTTTAACGAAAGTAGTTTTACATTTAAATTTTGAAGTAAATGCACCATAGTCAAAACCAATACTGTATTTGTCATCAGGCCTGTTAAATTGCACCATATGTGATTGAGTGTTATAGAACTAACAGTTATATTGTCAAGCAATTCTTTTAAAGCAGTCAACTTCGACATTATCATCTTCAACTTGCCATTCAAGTCAACATTCTTAGTTTGACAAGTTTGTAGCTTTTTCTTCACTTCTTTTATCTCTTGTGTTGATTTCTCAAGATCAGCAATCAGCAATTCAGGTTTTTGTTCTACAGCAATCAACTTATTAGCCAAATCATTTTTGTGATTATTGGAGAGCTTTACATTATCATGAGCACTAGCCAATTTAGTTTTCAATGAAGAAATCTATTCTTTTGTAACAATTGATTGCAACCTTCTAATTCATTTAGACCATCTTCATAGTTTTATCAAACAAAATATGATATTCTTCCTTCCAATCATGTTCATCCTCTAACCCATAATTATCATTGTTAGAATTAGCTGTAGAGAAGACACATGAAAACCTAGCAATGAGAGCAACATGCTTAGTATTGGCAGTGTCAGGAAGTGGATTTTCTACAGTGTCAGAATTATCAACTTTACCACATCTCTTTCTTATTCTATTTGCACATTCAAATGCTTTATGGCTAAACCATTCACATTCAAAACATTGAATATATTTAGGGTTTTTCTTCTTAGACTCATATTTGAGCTTCTTCTGCAAGCCGGATTTATTATCTTTCAGAACACAAAACTTGGTTGTAGATGTGCTTTCTCGGTTGAATTCCATTATAGAAATCTTAAAGGATCAAACATAGTAACTTTGTGTAACCCTCTCTAATACTAATTGAAAGTTTTTATTTCATTTTAATTTATGTGTAATTAATGGAATAATAAACGAATCAACAAATAAAAACAATTAACCACATAAGAAGAAGACCTACAGTGTTTTAATGTAAAAAACCCTAACGAGAGAAACTACGAGCACCTTCAAACTAAAAGAGCCAGGTACTAATTTTGAATAACTACAAGATAAACTCACAATCCTTTTCTAGTCAGTCCTTGGAGCTAGTGATGTAGTTCTTTTTGCACAAATCCTTGCCACAATGGTCTTTTGTCACATGCTCTCTTCGCACTTGATCCAATCACTTTGAATTCATAAGATTAATAATCTTATACGAAGAAGTAGAAGTAGTTAACTCTAGAACTCAATACTTTAGCATAATCTATAGTCACAATCCGAGCCTAAGAATTCGGGTATTAGGATTAGCCCCAATTAGTGGCACACATACTCTTGTGTAATATACACCTGGACTCGAGTCTAAGCGGAATTACACAAGGGAGAGTCACTTCAGCATAATCTCTAGTCACAACCCGAGCCTAAGAATTTGGGTATTAGGATTAGCCCCAATTAGTGACATACATACTTCTGTGTAATACACACATGGACTCGAGTCTAAGTGGAATTACACAAGGGAGAGTCACATTACTTACACGGGTGAGATGCTTATAATGGACATCTGTCCAAGCATTCAAACGCTAAAGCTTGTTAATATCATTCATGAAACAAGATAATTTAACCAAGCTATTATATATCTATATGCTACGATATGAACATGAGTTAAAATGAAACATGTATTTTACAAAAGGAAATAAAGTTATTGAACAGTATACAAGAGTGATACAGTTTCCAACACATAAGGGATTATGAACCATACATGACAAAATAAAGCAGAGATGATTTGCGCACTTGATCATAATACCCTAAATGCAGTTACATTCCAAAACAAGACCTAGTATGCTTTGCGCACTTTGTGATGGATCAATCAGAGATGATTCACTATCCACTCGTCTAGGCAGAGGGTTCCCAAAAGTCTCTTTTGGAGTCTTCTTGATCTTCGTAAGATCGGAAAAGGAAGCTGAGCCTGTAACACCATGGACAACTAATGAATAAGTCTATTCAGCAAAGTATAAGTACAATCAAGGTAATACGCATTATATCTACAAGAATCATTAACATGTGATTAAAGATGTCAATTCAGTTTACTAAACATGTTCAATTGAATAATCATGCTATTAGAATCAAATAACAGAAATACTTTACTATTTGGCTACTACATTTGCCATATCCTCTCTCTAGAGATCTTTGCGTTAAGAACATAATGGACTGGGCCAAGGTATGAATTGGTCTCTCATACATGGAGGAGTCCAGACGCTCCAAAATAGCACACTGCAGCGTAACATTCATGATACACCAAAGTCAACCAGCATGGTGTCATAAGGCTGAGGCTAAGTAGAGTCAGACTATCTTGATTCAGTCATATCATTGAACTTGAGCACTTATGCAATTCATTTATTTAGTGAGAACAATACCAAATTGTAGACATTCAATTCATTCATGCAATGCGTTTGTACTCAATTCAATATTAATATAATATCAAAAATATCGAAAAACATGACAAATAGATCCAATGCAGAAAACGATTGTTTCAATTCAAATTATTATTAGAAGATTAGAAGGCAATGATGATAATCCAATATGTCATGTAATTCAATTTCATAGGATGAAGGTAGTTTTTACTAGCTAATCCTAATTTAGTCATCCATTATTTCTAACCGTGCATGATGATGTAGTTTTAAGTTATCCGATATACAGCTATCTTCTTTTGGTATAACATTGTGTCGGGAATGTGTATTGAAGTCCTTTAAACCAACACCCATTGGGAAGTGCTTAACAAATGGACAACATCACATGAATAAGTCTCAGCCTTTAAAATTTTCATGATCTTTCATTATTCCATTAGGCCAGTTAATATGGTAAAAGGATCCAGTAATAAAAGTCCTATAAGGTCTCGTACAATACCTACTTAACCCTAAGTTTCAATGACTTTAGAGCTTAGTTATGAACATTTTACGGCTTAGTCGTAAATCACACTATTGCTTAGCTGTGGTTATGTAACGACCCAGTCCCAAAAAGTACATGTGAATGAAAGAATATAAGTAATAATCCGTCCTAAACTGTTGAGGCGCCTTTTAAGGACAAAACCGTGAGGACTTCCATAAAAAACTATAAAGTTAAGCGTGCTCGAGTCAGAGCAATTTCAGGATGGGTGACCTCCTGGGAAGTCCAAAGCGGACAATACCTCGATGGTGCGGGGCGGGTTGTTACAGATGGTATCAGAGCAGGGGATGGCTCTCCTCTGAGTTGTGGAGGGTGAGGCCGTTAGGCCGGACCCCTTGGGGACCGCTTGAATCCTGCTTCCCTCTCGAATCCTGCCCTCCACAAATAGGAGGGGGGAACGAAGGAGGAGGAACGAAGTCCCACATCGCTTATGAGGCCGTCTTCGGTCCGACAGTCTAGATATGTGGATATGGGGACATATCCGGCGGAAGCTGGTGGGCCTGTAACGACCCAGTCCCAAAAAGTACATGTGAATGAAAGAATATAAGTAATAATCCGTCCTAAACTGTTGAGGCGCCTTTTAAGGACAAAACCGTGAGGACTTCCATAAAAAACTATAAAGTTAAGCGTGCTCGAGTCAGAGCAATTTCAGGATGGGTGACCTCCTGGGAAGTCCAAAGCGGACAATACCTCGATGGTGCGGGGCGGGTTGTTACAGGTTACCCAAAATTGTCCTCTACATTTACGGTTGAATCATGTTCTATTCTACGGCTTAGCTGTATATGTCCTACGGCTGAGCCACAACTTAACTACAGCTGAATCGTAGCACATTATACGGCTCAGTTTTGGCTTAGACATAGAAGAAAACATGATAATTTAGCTCTCTAAACTGTGAGCCATAACTTTCCTATGGCTTAACTGTAAGCTTCAGTTTTCTGAAATAACTTCAATGTCTGAAGCAAATT
The DNA here is from genome assembly GCA_037013555.1 of Sextonia rubra. Classification (NCBI taxonomy): domain Eukaryota; kingdom Viridiplantae; phylum Streptophyta; class Magnoliopsida; order Laurales; family Lauraceae; genus Sextonia; species Sextonia rubra. The sequence goes on from JASUAD010000018.1 coordinate 38,536,562, forward strand.
CTGATGCAAATGGGTATTTTCGCCTATTTTATTCATTCATTCTTTGTTCAAACTCATACTACATCAGAAACACTGAACTTCATAATACAGTAGAGTATAAAGAAATTGAAAACAATAGGGTATCATATAGTAGAATTTTATAAAGTTGAGAACATTAGGGCTGAATACACAAAATGCAGTGAAATTACACGAATCATAATATACCAACATGCATTAAACCAAAATATGCTTATACTTGCCTTGGTTTAGAATTCAAAGCACTACTCTTATTCTTGGCTCAGCTTGAGACGACACCCCCATTCTTGAACCTAAAACTGATATGCATGCATGGGATGAGGAAGGAGATGAGTACATACTTCAGGAGGATTTTCTTCACTCCTTAAACAGAAGACTTGTGGAAAGGAAATATCTCTTACCTCTAGAAATTGATTAAGAGAAAAAACTACTTGACTCCTTCAGTTCATAGCTTGTGGTTAGATTAGAAGACACTAGAGATACTAATATGAGCCTCTAATCACACATGCAAACATCAATTCTCTTGACTTGAGGAGAAAATCATGATAGAGGAAAGAAGAAGGCAAGTCTTAGGGTAAGAAGAGGATTAGAGAAAAAAATATCTCAAGTAGTAACAATGGGCTCTTATATAGAAAGAATATTTTCTACAGTTTATAAGAAATTCCTTATTTTTTAAGGTAATTACAGTTCAAGTCAAATGAGAATCCAATGAACACAAACAAACTCAAACATATTCGAGTCAAGTACAAAAGTTGATGAGCTTAGGGAGATACATGTGATGGTGTCAATATAATGCATTAATGACGTAAAACCAAGAACTCGAGAATTACAAAAAAGAGCTTTCACTACTTAGTGAAGGTTAAATTTGACCCAACTACCTATCCATGACTTAAACATAACCCACAAAGACAAAACAAGGTAACTCTAATATAATTTGATTATAATTTTCTAATAACTTACTTAACTAGTCATGCTTGATTAGGGTCAGAGTATTGCATCTCTTCAATGGAAGCTCTAAAAAAAACAGTGATCTCTAAAGTATATTTGCTACTTAGAATATTGAGATCTATATGTTAGGGTTGAGAGAGAAACTTTTTAAATAACCTACAATTCGTACGTCATAAGAATAGTTCTTGTAGAACTCAACTTACTAATTCGGGCAAAAAAAGGAAACAATTCTAAACAGGAAAGCGGGTTTCTATTTGTCATGCGCTCAAATGACTACTTGATTGCTCTTGAGCAAGTAACTATTTCAAGAGTGGGTACCTTTTCTAAATTTTTTTTGTCTTTTGCACTTTCTTCTCTTCAACTTTTCTAACGATGCGAACCACAATCCATTCTAAAATAAATTTTAAATTACAACTTAATAGACTTAGAGTTTTGTCAAACCCATGAATTAGCCAATTACATAAAAATCCTTATACGTGGTGTTTTGTCTCTGTGAATGATGGATTGGAAGATGTTGAAAGTGGTTGAAATGGTGTTCTTTCTACATGATCAAATGCATTCTTGGTGTACTTGGTTGTTGAAGATGTTGTAGTGATTTTGTGCAATTTGGAAGGGAGTTGAATGTTATATTGCCTTGGCATGAGCTTGTGCATTCACATTTTTGATAAAATGTCTAAGTGAAGTTTGTTTGTTTTGGTGGTTCTTTGTGTGTTTGTAGATTGAGATTTTTGGTGTGCTTAGCCTTTGCTAATATTGTTAAGCACCTATGGCACCAAAGAAGATACTCGTCACTAAGAAGAAGGAGTCTCTCGTAGATCCTCTTCTTCCTCTACATAAGATGAATTTAGATTTACTACTGAGAAGTGAGCTACAAATTTTGAAAAAAAATCTTCTACAAGTGGTCTGTGATTCACGAATGTCCAATCAAATTAAGAAAACTTCATATTGATATGAGTGAATGGCTTGCCTCTAGGACGTGGTTCTCCCTTTATTCATTTGAAACCGACATCTTTCAATATTGGGTTCGAGAATTCTATTGCAATATGTATGATCATGTCACAGATGCGAGTTTCAAGACTTATGTATGGGGTAAGTCTGTCTCTATCACACTACATTTCCTCATTCGCTTTTTGGAAATTAGTAGGACCCTGAATGCCAAATATCTTATCTTGGGGAAAGATGAGGATGATATGGATGATGATGAGGATGATATTGGTTGGGATGAGGTCGGAGCCACTTTATGTGGGTAGGCTAGACCATGGGCTGGTGGTGGTCTGAGGAAGTAGAAAGAGATGACTGATTTCTATCGTTCGTCGAACATCTTTGTCTCTTACAATGTAGAGCCCAAGGTTCATCATTCAAAGATTAACCAGAATATTGGCTATCTGTTGTATGTCATTGGGATTGGTTTGCCCATAGATTTACTATTGGTAATCTTTCAATCTATGGTGAGAGCTCAATCTGCTATGAAGAAGGTTTGTTACCATTTGCTCTGCTAATCAATTGCATAATGATAAAGAATGATGTAAAGGCAGAAGCACATGAAGTTTCTCTTCCAATGGATTTTGAGATTGTTAGATTTTGTTGACTCAATCGATCAGTTGATGTAATAAATTGATTAATTTCTTTATTTATCAATAAAATCATGCTTGACTTTCATGAGATGAATGTTATTTTACTGCTTCATGCACATGACCAATACATATGACATAATGGTTCATGAGTTGAACCGGGTCCCATTAGTATATTAAATGTGATATATGTGCATGGATGAGCTCAACATGCGAGAGATATATGTCACAAATCTTATACTTAAATAACTTCACAACCAGTAATGAGACTGGGCATCTCATTTGATAAGGTTGCAGCACTTTGATCACTATGAGATAGTGTGATTTGTCTCAATCATCAGAATGTAAGATTCTGAATCACGGTGCTGGTACATTGGATGTATTGAAGAACCATAAGATGCACCTTATAGAATTCTGTCTCAATAATAATGTATGCTCTCATAATTCCCTGGCAATAGGCTCTCAATCCTGAGACATTGATGAACTCAAGTTTCTATCTATTCATTAGCTTTAAGTCACCAATGAGTGAGGCCGACTGTAAGTTAACACCTCGGTGTCTTGGGTATTTGGTAGTAGAATTGTGGGAACGTTGAATGATTAAGATGGAATCTATCTCTATTATCCCCTTGTGCCAATTAATGGATTTGTCATTAGTAAGTGCGCACCCATCTCAATTAAGAGTAATTGAATGGTACTGATAATTACTGTGATTAATTGGGGCTCAAGGATAATAAGATGTGGAACTTTTATTGGAAGAGACAGATTTATTCCAATTGATCAACGGATATTGATGGAGGGGCCTACTTGTGGTAATTGAGAAGTTTAGGGCCTTTATTGTAATTTATTCCTAAGACTGGAGTGCAATTGCATTTATATAGTGGTGTTATTTGCAATTAACTGTGAGCCTGGATTGCATATGAGATGTGGGGTCGCGGTGTTCCAGTTAGAGCCAGCTTTCTAAGGAATCTCTAGTGGTCCCCACGCTAACCCAAGTTATTGGAAAATACTAATCCGACTTGAACTCGACAAAGAAGGGTTAAAAAAGGAGAAAGTTGCTAATTGCTTTAGAAGTAAGACTTCTATTTCAATTAAGCAAAGAAGAGATTTAAAAGTATACAAAATCTCTTGGACGTCCAATAAGAGTCTCTCTCACGCCCAAAACCCTATTAGTGCAAGAGTTGCACGAGTTTCTCTCTCATTCTCTTTTCTAATTCCTTGGAGTTTCAAGTTGGATTTCTCCTGGAGATTCCACCAATCTTCTTGAGAAAAGAAATCCAATTCGGGTCATAGCGTGGAAGGCTAAGAAGTGTTGAAGATTCTCATCATCAAAGTAGAGTCGCAACTTCTCCATTAAAGCACTACGAATCTCCAAAGGTATGATCTACTTCTTGTATGTCGTAGATTATTATGGATATTTATTGCTGTTTGATTCTGTCTTTTAGATAGAATATTTACTGTACATGGTCGCGAGAATGAGAGTAATGCATCCTGGATTGAGTTTTTGGTCTTATGGATAGTTGATCCCTGTGTCAAGTGGGTCAAAAGTTTTGAACATCTATCCACGAGACCCACCTACTTCCAACAGAGATCACTCTCAGTACATCAAAACTCTCTTCCTCTTATATTTAGTCTCCTCAAGTTTAGAGAGCCCCTGCATCTACAACTAAAGATGAACAAGGTGCGTTTGATGATCCCTCTTTGGTTGGGAGGATGGCAGTTTTTGAGGAAAGCCTTGAATATTAGTTAGTACATTTTGACCTCATCGAAGAATAGGTCTAGCACTTACATAGTAGGTTTGAGCAAATCGATTTAAGGTCTAATCAAATAGAAGGGAAGCTTGACTCTATTTTAGTGCATCTACACAAGTAGTGATTCCCTCATGGCTTAACAACAAGTTTTTTGTGTGTGCTTCACTTATGATTGTTGGTATTTTATCTTTCATAATTCAACTTTTGATGACGTTATCGATTCGTAGACTTGGTATGGTTTAAAATAGTTATTTGGATATTACTAATTGCTCCATATTTTTTATTTGTATTGAATTCCCCCAAAACTTAATGGAATTATCTTTTGTTCTCATTCTTCATCTTTGCCAATTTATGAATAAAAAGGGAGAGTAGGGTTATTTAATATTTCATTCCATGATTGCTTTAACTGAATCTTTTGTTTAGAAGTTCATGACAGGTTTTGTAGGGACACTTATATTGATTCAAGGAAGCTTTGTTTGTGTTCAATTTGTGGGGTTTTAAGTTATTTGGGTAGATTGTATTGTCTATGAAGTTTTATCCATCAATTGCCAAGGTGGGGAGATTATAAGGATTGTAAAATTGTTGGCTAATTTATAAATTGGACAAAACTTGGGATCAATTGAGTTGTAATTTTCGATTTCTAGATGGACTGAGGTGTGTCTTAAGTTGTGGAGTTGAAGAGAATAGTCAAAGACATGAAATAGGAATTTACAAGGCCCGATCGATTAGATGAACTTCATCAATCCCGATAGAGGACAAGGCCTAGACAAAACCTTAAATCAATCGGATAGGTCAAACCTGAAGCAGTTACACTACCCGATCAATCAAGCACTTGCTTGATTGTTTGGGCAAGCGGCAGATTTCAGTCCGACCTTTCCAAATCTGTTTATTGTTTGAACCAATCTTCCTAATTCTTCAAGGAATGAAACCCTACTTGCATCCCACAAATATTGGGCAATAAATTCACCGTTACTCTTAGCCTTAATTGCCTCTCTCATTATTCTAAACCTTAGAATCCCTTTTCACAGATCTTCTTCTTTTCTGAAGCAATTCTTTCCTGCTGTGCTGAAGCTTTGAGTTCCTAAGATCTTTCTTCTCCTACTCTTATTGGAGATTCATTTGAGTGACTTCAAGGCATGTTGGAGCAAACGTGAAAAAAGGGGAATAGCGTGTGTGTTGATAAGAAAAACTTCAGCCCTATAAGTTGCGTGCAACTGGAAAAGGGTAATAAGTAGATCTTGTAACCTTTATTGAAACAACGCTTGATCTTATTAGACTGGCATTAAGTCCCGTGGTTTTCTCTTGTTTGAGTTTTCCACATAAAAGTCCTGTGTCCATCTCTTGTGGTTAATTGCTTAATAACTTAGGTTAATTATTTGTTTTTAACTACATATAAGAAACATGTCTTGGGACTTAAACCTACATCCAGGTTAGAATCCTTCAGAATCCATATGTGTGATCAATCTAACGAGTAGCCCATTGAATTTTTCTTTAAGATTTAGATACAATACTTATAATGGGTGTTAAAATTGATGAGCAGGTTGGATTTGGAAAAGGTGGGCCCCACTATGCATTGAACAAGGGCGCTGCACCATAGTATGATGAAGTGCCGCTGTACGGTAGTTTTGCCCCCTCTTTTTTTTTTCTTTCAAAACTATTCTCATTAATTTCTTAACAAATCCATTTAGGATACTATCCATTCTTTGTTCTCAACTTATTGTGTAAAGGTAAATCGATGTTATAATTCTTAGTTGTGGAACCCATACTCACATTTAAAAAAGGTGGCCAACTTTGTAATTCTTGTAAATGTATTCTCCATGTCGTAAATCCTAAATATGGTCCCCTATTGTTATTTCTAAAGGTACATCCTATGATATCATTTCTAAAGATGGAGCTCATTTACGATATAATTATTGAAGGAGGCCCCATGTTTAAGGTCGGTTCCATATAATTTTACTAGCCCACATCTTAAATCTAAATAGCTCAAGATCATCATTCCATTATAAATTTGTTCTACATTTTATTCTTCCCATTTAATCTTGTTTCTAAAACGAATGATGAATCTATCAACTAGGGATATAATAGTTCGAGTTTCATTGAGATAAGTTATTTTAATCAATGTGAAATAATCTACCAATGTATTCAAACCTTTGATTAGATGGTTGCTATATATATTAACTATTTTCTCAGATTTTTCTCATTATAATTCATTAAACAAAATATACTAAATCAATATTCAAATAATTGATGCCACATATGTAGTTGAGTTGCTTTTAGTTCACAAATAAAGCAAGAAATCATTGTAAGGTGTAATCAAGTGTTAATTTTAAAAGTTGACTCCTCTTTTTTTTTTTTTAATTTTAATATTTTGATGAAACTGGGGATGCCACAATTTGCATTTTCATTCATAAAAGTTAGCTTGACTCAAATCTAGATCAACGTCTAAGTTTCATGTGGGTCCTACATTCTAAATTTGAACCCTCAGATAAAAAAATGCTGGTGTCTTAGGCCTACACCTATTAAATACCTAAGCCTAACTAAAGCCTTAGCTCATGCCATATCTCTTTTTGTTGCTTGATATTTTTTTTAAATGTACAATTTCCTTCATTAATTGCTTAATATTTGTTTAAATAGCACATATTTTTTGATATTTAGTCACTTAGTTATTTGTTTAAAATGCATGATATGTATAGTTATTATTTAAAAGCTCACATATTTTTTCTTACTAGTTTTAATGGAATATTGATTATTTTAAGCTGTTTATTAGATGTTATGATACAGATCCATTGTTAGCCTTTAGAAATTAGAACATAGTTATTCCTTAAAAAATTATGTCATATGTTAGGTCCATCTTTAAAAATTATAATTTGAGATGCACTATTAGAAATTACAATGAGAGACCCCACCTTTAGGATTTACATCATGGACCCACGTTTATAGGCTAGCATTGGAAATGGTTTTGTTAAGAAATTAAATATGATAGTTTAAAAAAAAAAGCAAATTTAGTTAAGGAGAGATTCTAAATACACTTGCAGGATATCTTTCCACACTCACCAACCATTATTATATCTAAACTACCCTCCACCCACTTTTTACTGCACCCCCTTTCCCACCTCCTCCGCCTTTTCCCCCTCCTCCCTTTCCCACCTTCTCCGCCCCTTCCCCACCTCCTCGAAAAGAAGGGGGGGGGGGGGGGGGGTGGGGCGTAACTTCGTCTTCTTCAAAAAAATTTAAAATCGTAGGAGTGAATAGATAATTTATTAGTGTATTTAAAAGCTCTCTTAGTTATTTATTTATTTTGTTATCGTCTTGGCCTAGTAGCTGGGAGTGGAAATGACAAGGCACCCACCAAGTATCGAACCCTAGTGGGCGCTATGGGAGTGGATGCTCCATCCACCAGGACAACGTAAGATTCCCTAAGCTTTCTTAGGCCTTGTTTTTTTCATGAAACTCATAGAATTCTTGTTTAGAGAGGGCCTGTTATTTTACAAGAATTTCTGCCAAGAATTTCATATGTTGGGGTTTGTGGGACATAATGTCTGCTAATATTTCCAAATGATATATTCATTTGTAGGAATTTCAGAATTCCAGACACTTGAAATAACACAATTAACATTTAGAAATTTTAAAATTCCACCTCTTTCACCTTTTATTGGAATTCTTAAATGCTAAAGTACAAGTGATCAATCAGGAAGTCCACCATGTCTAATTATTCAGGAAGTCCACTATGTCTGGAGATTTTAGAATTCCCCAGACATGAATTTTGGGAATTCTAGTAAAAGAATAAGGCCTAAAATTCTCCAGCATGTGTGGAATACCAAAACACTTTTAGGCCCTGTTCTTTACAATAATTCATAGAATTTTTGCTCGAAAAATTCTAAAATTCCTAAATACAGTGGAATTCCTGAATGCTCCTTTGTATTCGAGCATCCAGTGTATTCAGAAATTCCAGCAAAATGAGAAGGAAGTAGAATTTTGAAATTTCCAAAGGTTGTTTATGACTTTTTAGGTAGGTAAAATTCTAAAATGCTTGTAAACAAACAAGGAATTTGAAAATATCAGAGAAAAGATGCCACATCATATCCTAAAAACTCCAACCACTCAAATTCTTAGTAGGAATTCTTTTAAAAATATAGACCATTAATTGTACTTGAGCTTCCAAGAATTCTACAAAAAAAGTTTAGGGTTGGAATTCCTAAATTTTAAAAATCATTTAAAAATTTTTAGGTGGATGAAATTCTAAAATACTTGAAAAACAAAATAGGATATTTGCCAATACCAAAATAAAATGTCATATCATATTTTAAAAACTTCAGTGATCCATATTCTCGGTAAAAATTATTGTAAAGGAATAGGCTCATGCTTTGATAACAGTAAAAAACACAAAACATAGGTGGGCCTACGTAATCTAACTAGAAAATGAGCTGGCGTGCCATTATGTGGCTGCTAAAGACGTCATATTAGCATGCGAACCTAGGGATGCATCTTCCCTAGGAAAGAAATATGTTTCTTTGAATAGATCAATGCCATAGTATACGTTAGACAACGACCTTGGAAAAATTGACCGAATATCCCAACGTAAAATGTTTACTTCTTTGATCAGTTCAATGTTCTCCGAAGACAGATTTACCAGATGGTCAGACTCTGAAACCACCAACTCTATCAACAGACTTGGTTCTAACCCCTTGGCTGGGTTATCAAAAAAAAGAAGAAAAAAGAACTACAATATGGAAATTTCAATTCCTTAAAAATTAGCACATCAATTATAACATACTACAATAATAATAATTATCATGTGAAGATTAATATAGGTATAGAATGATTAGTATTATACTATATCTCGAGAGGAAGGGATACTGCTTTGTTTATGGCTATTTGGTGAAAAAGAGAGAAGGAGATAAAGCACAGAAGACTAAAAAAATGGGGTGAAGAGGATCCTGTATTCTCGGTTTAAGAAAATGTTAAAATAGCATATGCATCTTTTCATGTGGGGAGATCTCGGATTTAGACATAGGGTGAGTATTTGTTACATATATGTGGGGCATGGTCCTGCCCATATGAATTTTTAAGTAATTTCGAGACTGACCTGGGGCGACCACCCTTGGTCATCACTACTTGGGTCTGCCACTGAATAAATGTACTCCCTTCATATACTTTACCTCCCTTTGATTGGCATAGGGTCTAGGTTGACTCTCATTAGGCCCTTACTCATCATAGGATTGAATTACTAAAAAGTGAATGAGTAAGATATCATTACATTTTGAGGCTCCCAAATTAAGGGTTAAATAATGAAAAATTTCTTGTATGGCCACCACTGGTGATACATAACTCTATCTTATGATGAAAGTTGAAGAAATTACCCAGATGTTCTCTGTACTAGCACGTTCTTGCGATATCGCAAAACTACTATGTGACATCGCATCCAACTGTCTTGTTTTTTCTCCATTTTTCAAGGTAATTTTATGCAACATCGCAAAAAATGCATTGTATGGAGAGGGACTGGGAAATTTTTTCAACTTTTGTCAGAAGGCAGGTTTATCAATGTTTAATAATGGTTGTAGGGGAAAAACCCACGAGATAATTTGATAGGGCTAATTTTTCTTGCCAACCCTATCCATGATTAGTCCTTTTCATCCCATTTATGGGTTTTTTTCTATGTAGTGTTTTTTCATATATTTTTTCACATGTTTTCCGTATCCCATCTTTTTCGCTCGGCTTCCTTCTCCCAGCCTCTTTGCTAACACGTAAGCATATTATTTTCGGTGAAACTTCCAATAGAAATCTCCAATCTTGCTTTCCATTATAGATTGTTCTTATGCAAACCTCAACTCGTCAAACTCCAATCCTAGTTATCTTCTTCATCCTCTTTGCAAAAGATAACCACTGTTGAACTTTCCATTTTCTACTTGTAGCTATTGCATCACAGATACGTCTTTTCAATTCTTTTCTTTTTTTTTTATTCTTTTGCCTTTAAACTCTTTGTGTCCCTTCATCTTCAGAATCTCCACTGCTGAATATTTTCTCTATATTTTAGTTTGGTTTTAAGAAGGGAGAAAAATACCTTACTAGAAGAGCAAAATGAAGAAGAACGGTGTAAAATGGAGAAAGACAGCTGCAAAATGGGATGACAATATACATTCGGAAGAAACCATTGAATTTTTAAGAAATCACTTTACAATATCATATAAAATATTTACAAGAATTATTATTATTAATATTTTTTCATTCCATCCCGCATAAGGCTGCTTCGGAAAAGATATGGATAAATACATTGACGTTGGTTACCAAATAAGATTATCCACCGTGATCGTATGGAAAAAATCCCACCCACGTACTTTCACAGTTTCAACGTTTAACATTCATCTGGATGGGGCGGCGAGCTGTACCATGTGTTTTGAAAAGCAAGCACATGCCAAAAGGTCGCAGGCGATACTTCTAAAATATTGATGGCAGGCTCGCCGTTGTTAGTTTTGCACTTAACAATGGCACAATGGCTATGAGACATTGGTTTTTGAATTTTGTAAGACTCTCTTGACCAGTTCTGCACCCAAGAAGACCTACTCTGGAAACCCACCTCGTGTTGAATAGTCAACAAATTATATATTTATATGAACGCAGGCACATAGAAAGTAAGGTGATGTGGATCTCATGATCTTAATTGGGGTTCTTGGTTGCTGGGTCCCACTTTGCATTTACTAGAAAGGTGATGAGATAATTCACATTCATGGATCACTGTCACGAAGGGGTACACCCAAGTCTGATCACGTAGGTAAGGTCATACACGTAAACGCACAATGTACTTTTAAATTTTCAATAAAAATTATAAATATATTCTCAAGATTCACAGAAAAATCTTAGCTTGTCCCAATAATAAACTACCTATTAGAGTTTATAACCCCTAACAAAAATCCTCAAGTTTTCCATTGGTCATAATATATATAAATAATTTACTAGAAGGCCAAAATTTTATATACCACATTTTAAGCCATTTATACAATGGCTTAGTTTCCAATCTGATCAATTTTCAATTTTGATATTAGATTTTGAAAGATTGTGTCACAACGCAAGAGAAATGAAAATTTCATTCCACTGGTAAGATCTATGCCAAATTAAAAGGTGCTTATTGTTGCAATCTTGTTATTTTGGTTTCAATATACATTACCAAAATTTGAATTTTCAACCAAAATCATGCAAAATTTTTAGACAATATAAGACAACCATCATAAGCACTCAGCAGTGGAGAAGATCATGGCACTAAATGGGTCATGACATTGTTATACATTATGAATCAGTTATAAATAGGATTGAATCGGTTACAAAGTAGGGAAGTGCGAGTGAACAAGGGCTTGGGCTAGTCTATTTATTACAAAACCCACCCTCTTGCCATCCATAACGTCAAATGTAGGGGTGTAAATGGTTTAGATTGATACAAATTGAGCTTAATCCACCACCAAAATGTCACTAATGGTTTTTCAATTTTTCAATCCACAATCGAACCATTAACTATTTAAAATTGAACCAAATCGAACCGCAAATAAATGGATTGGATCGGTTAAAAACGAAGTAATTTGCATTTTGTTTGGAAAAAAAAATCTTGGACTTCAAATCATTGCAAAGGTCAATACCAAAAGCTAACATAATAAAGCCTCAATGCAAATCCCATTACAAAGTTTTGCACTTAGTCCACTGCAAAGAGGGGGACTAGCTTTATAGAAAATAAGAGAAATAAGTTTTCCAACAACTGATATGGAACAAGGTCCCTTTCTCTTTATAACTTAATAGCAATACAGATATTTCACCAATGTCACATCGATTGTGAAAACTTCTGTCACCCTCTTATGTCATCTATAATTATATTTTACCATATTATATAAAATACAAAAACTACATTATATGTAATGTTTAACCAACTAATAATATATGCCTATTTAAATATATTATATGCCAACGGTTTGGTTCGATTTAAATCAGCAGGCGAATGGTAAAATCCATCACCGAATCAATATTAAAAAACTAGGATTTTTTCAATTCATAATCAAATCATTAACAATTGATTTGGTTAAAAATCCGTGGATTGAATCTGTTAGATCCGATTTTACAGATGAATAGATTTTTTTACACCTCTAGTCACATGTATGATTAGGTCAAGTCATAAAAAATAGTCTTTGCACGCTACTAGACAAAGATAGGCCAAGGAATTTCATTAATTCATGCTTTATCGATGTTCATGTAGATGCCAATTCCATCTTTGCATGTTTTAAGACTCGAGCCATGCAGGAAAACTTCATGGCACCTGTGTCTTTTGTCTTTTAAACGGGCAGTTCTTGTTTGACTGTAAGCCAAAATTATAAACTTTCTGAACACTCTATCCATTCCAGTTTCTATAAATACCAATGGGCACTCCACACTTTCCATTACAAAACCAAGTTAGAGAAAATTTTAGAAACAACCATGAGCAGCCTTACTGAAATGTTTAGATCTCTCTTCTCCTTTCATCACCAAATGAGTGAAGAAGTTTATAAGAAAATGACCCTCATAGACAGGCTTCTTCTCTTTGTAAGTCATTGGGAACGATTGAAAGCTCTCATTATCCTCTTCTTTTCCTTCTGTTTATAAATTCTTTGCCTGATTTCTGTGCCCATGTATTCTGAAAGACCTGATCTTACCATAAATAAAGGGGAATATATTTTCCAACTGGGCTAGGCCTGGTCCAGAATCATAGGGCCAATAAATATATGGACTGTGCTCCCAAAAGCTTCGTTGCAGCCGGTCCTGGCTGGTCCATGAACACCACTATGCATTTGTAGTAAGAAACAGAAATTCTCACTACTCTTTCCATAGGTCGCCTAACTTCTTTTGTTTATCAGGTCATCCATTTCATAGATAGGCTGGGAATTTGGCACAGATTGCCTGTGTTCTTGGGCCTTATCTACCTAGCCATAAGGAGGCACCTTCATGACGAATACAACCTCATCCCCGTTGGGCCCACTCCAGCTGGTTTAAGGGATAACCCTGCAAACCACCCTTACAGAACCGCCGATGGCAAGTATAATGATCCTTTTAATGCTATTGCTGGTAGCGAAGGGACCTTTTTTGGAAGGAACATGCTTCCTTCTCCACAGAAAGAACTGGTATGTAGTGGTAACAGGCAATTATCTTATTTTGTTTGAAATTGTTATCAGTTGGGGTTCAATTTGATTTCTTGTTTGTCGAAGTGTGACATGTTTATATGTTAATTACAGATTATGAAGCCAGATCCTTTCGTCGTCGCGACTAAACTGCTTGCTCGGAAGAAGATGATAGACACTGGAAAGCAGTTTAACATGGTAGCTGCATCTTGGATCCAATTCATGATACATGATTGGATTGACCACCTTGAAGATACCAAGCAGGTTATAACACCAACTTGTATATAACATAATCAATATAATGACAAAATTAGGTTTTGAACCGCGTGGGTGGAATACTGTTTCCAATTATTCCATCATGACGTAGAATAAGGATATAAAAAAGATAAAAATGAATTGGACGGTTTAGAATGCCTTTTAGGGATCCGTTTACCTAATATTGAATTCTTTAAGAATGTATAATAAACTGGGGTATTTGTTTTTCTGCAGAAATAAAAAAATTGGTGAAGAGAAGAGTCAAAGATATTGAAATCAGTGTTACATTAGAAATTTAAGTATCTTATCACCATTTGGGAACTCTAGTCTAATCTAATAAGAGAGAATTAGATTAAGGTTTGAAAATAAAAGGTCTGACTTTTAAATTTTAATTTACAATTAATGTGTTTAGTAAGATTATAAAATTAGCTATTGTTTCACATAATAGTATTCGGTAAATGTATAAATAAGAGTTTATTAGAGGGGCATTGCTCATTAATTTTAACAAATATTGATTTTAAATAGAGAACACCAAGTGTTGGGAAATTGTTGTGGGCAATTTGTCTTGCCTTCTCCTGCTTTGGTTGAAAAAAAGCTCTATTGAAAAAACGTCAGCCCACCACCCCCCACCTAAACAAAAAAATAAAATAAAATAAATTAAAATATTTAAAAATTGAAAAAAAAATCACCCTTTGCCTTTTCCTTTTAGGCGAAAGCTCTAATTCTAATAAAAAGACAAATAGAATTTGAAGTCTTAGACTCTAATATGTAAACAATAAACCATAAAATAAAGAGATTTTTCTAAAAATTCTACTTTGGGAATTTTAAGAAATAATTAAGTTTAGACTTTGATTAACCGGCTTTACTATGAAAAACAATAAACCTATATGCTAGTGGTTCATACAAATTTTTTTTTTTTTGAAAAAAATGCCCCCATTAACAATCTTGTCAATTAGTTGATAATATTGTCAATGACCTGCAACTTTGTTCCTCCTCCTCCTCCTCCTCCTCCTCCTCCTCCTCCTAACTCACTAGATGGAAATAGCCATTCGTCTAGTGCTTGTCCCATAGCGCCTTTTTTTTCCCACATGTTTTCATTTTGGAGTCCTTCTTTCACCATGTAATAGGATTTGGGTATGTTTACACCATTTTAGAACCCACACAGAAAGAGATTTGACACTTACAAACTACTGTCGGATTTGTAAGATACTGGAACATGATTTGATGATATCTAGTGTTTTCTTAAATCAGGTTAGAGTAATTGAATAAATGAAATGCCTTAAATTTATAAACCACTAAACCGTAGTTTCATTATTTTTTATTAAACCATTTAATTAGACTCAAAGCTTAATAATTTTGTAAAAGTCTTATTTATTTAAGTACTATCTATGTTTTTGTGAACGTTAGTTGATTAGTATGTCACATAAAGCGAATCATTGAATTGCCAAAGGATAACTCCTCCTTTTCTCTCTTTCTTTTTCATACACGCATATTTTCTTTTCTCATCTTTTTAAAAGACATTTTGGCATACTTTCATTTCTTTTATACAAACCCCAAGGGGTAGCTCTAGCCTAGGACCACAATTTACACCTATGGATTGTGGATTCGAGTAGTGCTACTATATTGGAGCCAGAAGGGATTTATCTAACTCCCCCGGCCCCAAAAGGATTTGTCCAGCTTAAAGGGTTGGGATATCCTCCGTTAGAAAATAAAATAAAATAAAATAATGAAAGTGAAAATCCAGATGAACCTATCATCTATAAAGATTTAATTAATTTATTTGGGTGGTGGGTGGGTGATATCCTTATGAGAAGAGATATCAATAAATCACATCTTTAAAATTTTGTCTTTATTTCTTCAATTTTAACCCCTTCAATACTAGGAGAACCACCCTAGTTGCACCCCCACAAATAACTAATTCCTTTTCCTCTCACTATATTGTTTTATAAATCTCCTTCATCTCTTGTTTCCATATCTGAGTCCTCATCACTACAATGTTACGTTTGTATTTAGTCATGACTTTTTTTTTTCCCGTTTATAATTTTGGATTTCCTAATTATATAGATGGAGATTACAGCCCCAGCATCAGTTGCAGGAGAGTGTCCACTCAAGGCATTTAGATTCTACAAGACAAAAGATGTCCCAACAGGTTTCTATGAAATCAAGGAGGGTCATTTGAACATTAGGACTCCATGGTGGTATGTCTTCTTCTCATTAATTAAGCTTCCTTTCACTAGCCGTTTTCTGGTTTATTGCACCATGTGGTGATTTACATGGGCAATTACAGGGATGGTAGTGCCATTTATGGAAGCAATGCAGAGAAGCTGAGGAGAGTAAGAACATTCAAAGATGGAAAGCTCGTCATCTCCAAGGATGGGCTTCTTCCTCATGATGATGATGGCATTTTAATCTCTGGTGACGTCAGAAATAGTTGGATTGGTGTTTCTGTACTGCAGGCACTGTTTGTCCAAGAACATAATGCAGTATGTGACCTTCTCAAGGTAAGGATCAAACCCTGATTAGACAAGTTGGATGAGTTGGGTAGGGTCCATAGTTTCAAGGCAAAATTACTAAACAGGCCACACGCCCAAAACCAGATCGGACTGGGTTCGGGTTTAGCGCCCCCACCCAAATCTAATTAGAACCGAACCTAGACCTCGACCCAAATAAAAGGCTTGGACCTTGCAACAATGCAGCTCATACCTATTTATACTATTCTTTCAATGCATAATCCAATCAATATAGTCAATAGATATAGATAAATATAATCTTGGCCCTCACGTCCGGTATAAAATGCATGAACAAGCCCCGGTCCTATTTAAGTAAATACATGTAATTTGAGACTTTTAGCTCATAGCCATTGGATCTAGACTAACGCATTCAACAAAATAAGATCAGAAAGCCACATTCATCGAACACCCTGATCATGGTATATAGTTTTTAACAGCCAACTTCTTTGAAAATGTTGTCGCAGAAATATCATCCGGATTTCAGTGATGAGGAGCTGTATCGTCATGCCCGACTAGTGACTGCTGCAGTCATAGCAAAGGTTCATACAATCGACTGGACTGTTGAATTGCTCAAAACTGATACCCTCATGGCTGGAATGCGAGCTAATTGGTAATGTTTCAATCTACCCATAAGTGCCCAATTATTTGCATGGAATTATATTCTTAAGAATTCCTTGTAGATTCATTCCTATCAAAATGGCTAAAATTGAAGTGACAATGTTAAAGATCTACAAACAAATTGCGACCAGGTCATCTCCCCTCGTTGCAAATTGAATACAGGAGTAAATGAAGTCTTAAGGAATGTTAAGATTCCATTAACATCTCCACGTTATTTCCTTCACCCCTCACCTCTTCGACTTTCCTTTAAGACCCCATTTTACTTTAAGTCCTGTGAATTCAATTCCATGCAAATAAACTCGCTCTGAAGTAAATATTGTGAAAATTTATGAACGTCCTTATTGAAAATTTTCTCTAATGTTTTTGGCAGGTACGGATTGCTTGGAAAGAAATTTAAGGATAGATTCGGACACACCGGCAATTCAATACTTAGTGGGTTCGTGGGATCAAGAAAACCAGAGAATCATGGAGTTCCTTATTCCCTGACAGAAGAATTTGTGAGTGTATACAGAATGCATTCACTTCTTCCAGACACGCTCTTGCTAAGGAATACACACTCTACTCCAGGAATTAACAAGTCCCCAGCCCTTCTAAAAGAGTATGTCTTCTAATAAAAATAAAAATTGAATACTTTTTTTTTTCTTTGGAAAAAAGTAGATATGTATATTTCGCAAATTCTTGGTAACTATGGTTCATGAGCTGTAAATTCTCAAGCTAATATCATACAACTTGGCCTCATGCAGGATCCCTATGAAGGAATTAATTGGACTAGAAGGAGAGAGGAACATTTCAAAAATTGGCTTTGAAGCCCAGATGGTGTCCATGGGCCACCAAGCAAGTGGGGCCCTCGAGCTTTGGAACTACCCACAATGGATGAGAGATCTCATTCCACAAGAAGTGGATGGAAAGAACAGAGCTGATCATGTCGACTTGCCAACACTTGAAAGTAATTTAAAAAAACTTCACTCTTTAGTATCTTCCGCAGGGATGAAAACAGGTCTAGTTTTACATGGGTCCACAGGGAAAAGCGGGATCTGAACCCAAATTACTGATTAAGACCAGTACCCAGATCCAGACCATAGTTCAGGCACTGGGTGTTTGGGCCTTGGGAACATACGGACCAATACCCAATTAGAAACAGGTCCAAATATATGACCCATACTTTTACTTCTTTCTTTTCTGTTTTTTCCAAAACTAGATCTGGGGTCCTTTGGGTATTTGGATATTCAGATACCTATTTCACCCCTAGTTGTTGGACAGTGATATTATTATTTCATTTTTTTTTTCAGTGGACATCTGAATTAGTTTTTCTCACATAGTTCACTCCCAATGCATCCTGTAGTTTATAGGGACAGGGAAAGAAATGTGGCTCGATACAACCAATTCCGGAGGAATATGCTAATGCTGCCCATCAGCAAATGGGAAGACCTCACCGATGATCAGGAGGCCATTGATGTTCTTCGAGAGGTTTATGGGAATGATATAGAGAGCCTGGACTTGCTTGTTGGTCTCATGGCAGAGAAGAAGATCACGGGGTTTGCCATTAGTGAGACTGCTTTCTTCATCTTTGTTATAATGGCTTCAAGGTAATTCACTTCTAGATAGCATCATTAACATGGAACACAATGCATTTGGTGTGAAACAATTTTTTCAGTTTACAGATTCTGTGCAAAAATTGAGTCCGGATTCTTTTTATGCTCGGTCTCAGGAGAGATTTGTGGGGGTCTTTAGGGCCTGTTTGGAAAATCACAAAATAAAGTAGAGTAAAATTAAATGTGCCTAACAGCTTAAAATTCAACTTTACTTTGTTTGGATAAGTCTGGCCCAAGTCCAATAGATGAAGTATTATTTTCAGCCCATATATTTTTCATTTAACTTCACCTTAAATACTTTCAATTCCCTTGAGTAAAAGTTAAATTTATTTCAAAATATTTTTAAATTTCACTTCACATCAAGCATCCAAACCGAATGAAGTGAACTAATCTACTTTAACTTCAACCCACTTTTCTTTCACTTCACTTATCATATAAAATCTACTTCACTCTAGTATACTCCTCATTTATCCAAACAGGCTCTTAGGAGGTCTCCCTTATAGAAGATCTAAATTGTCTAAAATAAATGTCTTCCTCTCATATGGGCTTGGAGAATCTTTACTCAAATAGAAGTATGGTGCACCATCAGATTAATATCAGAAAATTAATGTGTCTTGTATGCTACGGTGAACTCATTTCGGCAGGTCTTTCAATTAGTTTTTCTTCTTAAACACTTAATTAATCATCCATTTTATATAGTAACTAATATTAGGAGCTCAACTATGATATTTCTTGTGTGTCTGTAGGAGATTAGAAGCTGATCGATTTTTCACAAGTGATTTCAATGAGGAGACTTATACAAAGGAAGGATTGAAATGGGTGAACACTACAGAGAGCTTAAAAGATGTGCTGGAGCGCCATTATCCAGATATGGTTTACAAATGGATGAACTCCACTAGTGCTTTCTCTGTTTGGGACTCGGAACCAACGCCAGCAAATCACATTCCTCTCTACCTACGCACTCCACATTGATTTAACTGTTGCTTCTCGTACTGTATTTATGGGCTTATTTTATTTTATTTCTTTATCACTGTCACTATTATTATTGTTTTTAGTATGTTGTGCTCTGCATTCCTACTTCCTAGTAACATTAGTCATCAGTTTGGTCCTGCAGTAGATCAAATCCAAAATGCAAAAGCTGTGTATTTAGACCCAATTGGCCTAGCAGGGGGTACATTGTAACATGGTCCTCACATTCTCTTATATCAATAAAGCTATATTTGCAGAGTTGCAACTGTTAAATTTTTTATATGGTTCACATCAATCAGATGTTCAGATGGTTTTTAATGGAATAAGATGGAACAGTACAATGAATTAAAAGTGTATTTGAACTCATATAGGTCGCTTCCTAGTTTTCTACTGATGATCAACAGTCTAGATCTTGTTAAGGCTGACACTTTGATGAAGATGAATGACATAAAAAACCTGCGACAATCAACGATATTCTACCCCAAAAAAAAAAAAAAAAAAAAAAACACACAAAGCTAACAATCAACACTTCCTACATAAAATACCCCAATACAACACATTCAGTGCCCACACCTGTTTAGCTTAGAATGCAGCTTGGGCCACTTGATCAAGCAATTTTCAATCGTGTTTAGTAGAAATGTTGGAATTTTATCTCAACACACAAACGTAACTGCTAGAACTGAACTTTACAGACATGACTCTAGAGTACATTAGTACATTACTGATAGAGTAGCCTTTTCCCCTCCATCTTAAGAGTCCATATATCAAATTATTTCTATACAAATAATTCTACTGTCACTGCATGCAGAAGAAATCAAGGTAGGCTGTAAAGTGGAAGCTGTTTTGTTTTCTCCTTCAGAAAAGTTGGAATATCATTGAAGGAAGAAACAAGAAGCAACCACCACAGCAAACAAGAAGTAGCAACGCACCAGGGATCAATCCCCAGGTGGGTGCCCTGTCTTTCCCTCTCCTAGCCACCAAGCCAGCTAATTAAAAAAAAAAAAACCACAAGAAGTAGCAACACAATTACCGCATACCCATTAAGATTTTCACCATCCTGGAATGGACCCGTCCAAAAAACAGTCAGTATTCAATGAGTAGAAAGATTTGGCTAATCCATGGGTGGGCCCAGTAAACATTCTAAGGAATGTAACACAACTCAAAACAGGCAGAAGAACGCCAGACAGGACCACTTTGATAGACCAATCCTTTCTCCTATTATTAACTTCCACCACATCCAAAGCATCCGAGAACATAGAGACTAAGGATTATTAAATTATGTACTTCTTTGAAGCAAGGAGGATTGCTCTAGATTGAGTTCTTTACATGAAGAGACTCTGGATAAAGTGCTGCACTTTATTCTTGGAGGAAAAGCCAAATCAACCTTCTCTTAGCCAAATCAACGGTGTACTGTAGACTGGCCAAATTGGAAGGCTAAAAGGCTTTGAGCTCCAATATAATAGATATTTATAAAGGCTTTTCAGAGATCCACCGGTGGAACATAGCTAAACCTTCCTTGGGCTTGTATTCTGGAGCAGTGTGTCCTGCTCCCTGCATCAATCACACAAGACACAACTGAATTAGACTAGGGCTGCAACATGGACGGGCTTGGTATTGACTGAACCCAAGCTAAAACCAAATATTCTGTAGGTAAACGGTAACCCAAACATGACCTTAAGAATCCTGACCATTGCTTGACCTGAATTGTAAGTTCAATGCCCAAGGGCAATTTGGGCCAAGTTGGGTCAGTCCAGCACCCATAGTTTTGAGTTTAGTTTGCCACTCACTATTGCAACCTTGATATACATTGTTATAGTTTTTTAACGGCATAAGCTTTTAGAGTAAGCGATTGTCAACACTCATAACACAAACTAGAACCCAACTCGACTTCTATACGAGTTTTAGAAGCTCAGTCCGAAGCTGATCTGACCAAACAAGCACAACCCAAATGTCACTTTTGGTCGGATCCAGCCATTCAGGTTTGGGTTTGACCTGACCCATGTAGCAACCAAAGATTAAACTCTTTCTTGTAACATTGGAATTTGGATAGCTTTGCTACAGAGGTGATGAATAGCTTACCTTCATTGTTGCAAATGTCATGTTGTTGGCATATGTTCTCGTGTACCTGTGAATTAGAACTCTTGTGAGCGAAGACCGGGCATTGTTAAGTTTACCACATTTATCATAGATACAGGGAATTAATATAAATATATATATGTGGAATCACCCCAAATATCAAGTTTGAACCCAATCACATGTCCCTAACCCTTTCATCCGTGGCCTACAAATTCAGTTTATTTGAATTAGTGCACGGTTGATCCAACAGTCCTAATAAACTCAAATTTAACCAAAACTTGGCGCGTGTGACTATAGGGGGGTTCCCTTTGTATTGTAAGGCTTGGATTGAATGATAAATAGGTATCACCTAGAGTTCTCACAAAAAAAGGTAAGAATTAATTCTTATAAGATCATTTTCCATATAACATATAGAGAGAGAGAAGAAAAAGCACTACTTTAGAGAGAGAGAGAGTGAGAGAGAGAGAGAAGAAAAAAGCACTGCTTTACCCTGCAATCTGGCCATCAACAACCCATGGTCGCCAATCATCAATGATCGGAAAATTGAGGGATCTTATCCATGCATGTGTCCCCATAAAAGGAACAGTAGCATCATGATCTCCGCTACAAAAATATGAGAAATTGAAGCATGTCACTAAATGTAGAAAACAAAAGCATGAAGAAAAGCCACTCCAAAGGGCTTAACTTGATCCATGATTTATGTTTCGTCATAGTTTTCTTTTCTTTTATTTGGGAGAAAGATATCAATCAATTCTAATTCTTTCCTTTCTATTAATTCTTTCCCAATCAAGTGGGTCAAGATAATATGTAAGGTGGTGGTTTCACCTGTATATCAGAGTGCGAAAACCTTTTGTACTGAGATTGAGATGATATGGTAGGACACTTTTGACATCTTTAGTATAACGGAGGCCATAGTTGCATCTTACCCATTCTTTTATCGACCCCTGTGAAGAATAGTCAAGGTTCATACTGCAATTTTTTGAAGAGAAAATCTTACAAAGAAGAAAGAGTTGGCCGAATCCTAAATTATCATGCTTAACCATGGCCAGCATTGTCCACTCAAATCAGCTATACGAATGAAATGGGTCTGGGTTTGGTTTAAATCCACATTGTAGCTGGACTGGATCCAAATTATCAACAACATTCCTGAATCCGTTCCCCGATGGGGTACCAATTTCTAGACTAACACTCATCCGAATGATGGGTATGTACCTGGGCTCAAATAATATGCACTAATTTTTCTTAGTTATACGCTTAATGTAGATACGTATTTATGATATGTTGTTGTGGCATCAGGTATTTGGGGTTCTTGGCCATGAATTCTATGCATCCGAGCCCATCCAGGAATTAAAAAAAGGGCCCCATGTCTGACCTATGTCCGTTTCAGGTTTGGACCATCTGTCTGGTATTGGGGTGTTGAGGACCCATTTTCATCCCTAATCACCGAAGGTGACTATGTGCCTAAATTGGATTAGTCTGATTTACACGTATGCAGAAAAGGAGATTCCAGGGACAGTGGAATCCTCTCAATCTAAGTAGATCCAAATGGGCCTTAAGTTGGCCATTAAGCAGAGAAACCATGTCCATCAAAATTTTGGGCTAGCCTAACCGCATGAAAACTGTTATCAGTGGCCCCCACAGCAATGGGCTCACTTCCACATGCACGACATGCAAGTCACTTGCTTCAAAATCCAATCAATTCGAATCATTCCATTTATCACAATCATTGTTATCGAAGTACAAGTTACTCTTATGTAAATTACCTTGTGGATACCAAGAGCCTTTCTTACATTATCATCATTTGCCCAGAAATAAGAAAGCAAATACCCATATGACTGCAAAAAGATTTAGAGTTGGTTACTAATAGTAAAGGAATGGTCTGCTACAAAGTAATGTGCACCATATATAAATCTATTAGTACACAATGTGCACGATGTAAACATATCAACTACTGCGTACAATCACCCCAGTTCAGTTTTCAAAAATGGTCCACCGGATTTAGAAAGGCATGTCTAGTCCATGATGGAACCCTTTGGCGCCGGAGTCTGGATTCAATTTGTTTAGTATTTGCAAGTAATTCAAGAGACTCCTGATGGGGTCCACTTATTAAAATTTTAGACTACACAATAAATGTCTCTAGCTTGGATGGCCATTGGCCAAGCTTTACTCCAATAATAGTTGTGCTTATTGTAAAATTGATCATATTAGGTCGGTTATTGATTTGGTTCACTTAGGCAAGTATGATATAGTAATTGTTTTAGTTTGGTCAAATCTATTTGACTTGCCTAACAGTGTGACCCGACAAGTTGAGTCATCTCAACCCAGAATCTGATATAGTCCATGAAACCAATCAATCCTTTCTCAATCAATTGCAACTGACTTGCCCAAAACTCAAAAGGAAACAGAAGGCCAAACTACGAAACAAGAGAAATCCCTGCGGGTTTATGGGAAAGTGCTGAATTACGAGTAGAGGTGTTGATTGAGGTGTTATTTTGAGACTATTTTGTGGCTAAGTCTGATGCTTTTTTTTTTCTTTGAATGCTGTTTGTTCTTGTTTATTTTCTAATTCAATTCAACGAAATCTCTTTAGATAAAAAAAAAAAAAAAGAAAAAGAGAGAGAGAGAGAGAGAGAGAGAGAGAGAGAGAAATCCCTATGGGAACGGTCATGCCACGCAACACTATTGTTTTTTTCAAGACATACCAAACTTATCTGCCTTTTGAGTAAGCAAATTGAGAGTTCTACAGGCCAAACCGCTGTTGGATCACTAGTAAGGCAATTGTTATATCATGGGGTTGAAGAAAAAGAAAAGAAAAAAAATACCCAACTTACATGGTGAAAGAAATGCAGTTGCACTTACCCTACACCCATCAATCAAAGTGGGCTCAGAGTAGAGTTCTATGGAGTCCTTTAAAAATCTTCTATTTCCATCTTTTTCAGTTGGCTTTTGCGCTGCGAAGAAACATATGGGCTCCAATATGTGGGCATAGTTGATTCCAAACATGCACTGCAAATTCAAATGATTATACTTAATAATCAAAGCCCTATTATAGGAAATTGTTTTCTGTGAAATTACAGAAAATAACGTTTCTTTTCTTTTCATGGGCATGGTGCATCAAATAGTAAAAAAAATTATGAGCAGAAAAATTATAGGCTTTTTTTTCCTATCTAAAATTGTTGGCATTGCACAAACTGTCTTAAAAGTAGTAGACCAGAAAAGCGGAGAAGTTTTTTTTATTTATTATTTATTATTTAAAGGAATGTACTAGAGACGCTGGATGAGTGATTTTCCTATTGGCGGATAGACCAAGAAGAGACCTGGAGCTTGAGAAACCCCACCTTTAGCATTTTTCCTTTTTCCGTCATTTATGATCAGTTCCTAGTAGTAATGGAGAAGGTACCTAACAGTGAAAGTGGGTAAATTTGTGGTTTTCACTGTCTCCAAAGTAGACCTGGCACACGGGTCAGGTTAACCAAATTTGAATTTGTTGGTTTTAACCTTAATCCAACCCGTTTTTAAAACAAAAACCTTCAGCCCACAATTATGGCTGGTCAACTCGACTCAACCCGCCTAACTCGAATTTGATACAGGTTGGGTTGGATTGACTCGATCAAGCATATTTTATTCTCATTTTATGTATGATTTAACTCATTTTTATATAGCCCAATTTCATTTGTAAAGCTCTCCTTACATCTAAATTCATTTAAAATGTTGCATTGAGTTTGAATTTACAATTTATCAATTTTCAAGGTGTAAAAAATGGGGAATCTATAAATATTTTCTAACCCACTTATTGAGAATTTGAGATAATCCCTTTTTAATTTTTGTTCAGTTTTATAGTTCCATATTTGAGTATAAGTATAAGACTCATCAATGATATTGTATTACATTCATATCCATATTTTAGAGATAAATTTATATGCCAATATAAAAATAAAAAATACATATCAATATTTCAATTACAAAAACAACATATTTTCAAATAAAAAAATAAGTTTTATATTCTAAGCATTAAAATTTTACATAACTCCTCCATAAAAAATTAAGAATACATAGTTTATGGCTCACATGAATAAAAAAAAGTCACATAAAAATTAAAAACTCATTGTAATTTAGTAAAATCTAAACGGGTCAAATGGGTTAGGGCAGGTAGGCGGGTCAACCCTAACCCGACCCGTTTTTATACGGGTTGGTAAACCCTAACCCTAACCAGACCCGTATTTCAAACAGATCGGATTTGGCTAGTCAGAAATGGGTTGGCTTGGGTCGGGTTGGCAAGTCGGGCTAAATTTTGCCAGCTCTACTCCAAAGTGAAGAAAATCCTACCAAGTGATCCCTACCATGCATGCATATATTTCAACACAAGGAAATATTTTCCCATCTCCCTTTCTTAATACCCCGAAAGGCCTTAAATTTTTCTTTAGAAAAGAAACTAGTCCCTTACCTTGTTTACTTCTTGAAGGTCTCGTGCACATTCCTCGTTGCTTGCATTTATGTAGTTCCCTTGACAATTTTTCTTGGCCGACTGAAGGTAACATTGCAGAAGACGTTAGATGCCATAAATTGATCTTAGAATGAAGAGTGCACTAATAAGATGTTTATAACCATCTGATTCCCAAAATATAACTACATTTGGATTTACTTCCGTACAAAGTGTATGGTGGATACTTGTACAACATCTAACCTATTATGCTTATTGTGACAAATGTAATGCACATGTAGTAGTATGGTGGATGACTACAATTACATGAAATTTTACAAATCAAGTTTTTTTGGTAAAAATTTCACAAATCAAGTTGGAAAACGAAGAGAGAAACAAAAGAGAAATATGTAGTACTGGAAAAGGCATTTGCACCTATGCAAATCTCTCGCATGCAAATTGTGGGGCCCACCATGTGATCAATCTCAACGGACCATCGAAATGGAATGGACTATTGATGCAGAGTAGTTTATTTTTTATTTGAAACTGTTAAACGGACCATCCAAATGGAATGGACTATTGATGCAGAGTAGTTTATTTTTTATTTGAAACTGTTAACCTTATAGACCATAAATCAAGAGGTTAAGATCATTGGATTGACTTGAATTTTTATATATGTGTTGGACCATATGGATCTTCCGATCCCCACCTTCCCCACAATTGGTGGGGGCCCCGGGTGAGTTCTCAACCAATTGTCCCGCACGGTGTTCTTCTGCAAGTAATTTGCTATTGAGCACCACCCATTGATTAAAAAAAAAAAAGTGAACCGTGAAATGAGATTATGAATAGTAATGGTCTCAGAGACAGATTTTAATACTGTCCACTATAGACAAACTTTGTTTTTTAATGATCAATAACATTTCCCTTCTATCTGTTTTCCATGAGCTTGTTTGTTTGTTGGATGTAGCATTTATAAGAGTTCTAGGCAATGGCTTCTTACCAAGGGGAATAAAACTGAAGAAACTATTGGAAATTTATGCTAAAAGTATATTTTTATGTAATTGTCTTTGATTGACTTATTTATTTGTTAAGTTTGTCTTTTCATCTTAATAAAAGTTGTATGGGCAAATGGTTGCATTGTTATTTATTATGCATGTGTGTATCTTTTTTTCTATAAAGCAGACAAGTTGGTGTGTAAAGTTTAACTTACACACGAAAGACTTATTTGTCGGTTTTTATGAAATATAAGTTATTATTGTTCATAATCTAGATGGAGTTAGACAAACCATCGGCACGATTGTAGCATTATATTTTATCAGGCTTATCTTGGCTGCAAGGAACAATTTAGTTTCGACTCGTTATACTAGTACGCTTTGTGTGTATTGAACAGGATCGCTTTTGGGTTTGTTGTCTTTATACTTACTATATAAGACGATTAACATACAATGGTTATTAAGAGTGTTTGTACTATTAATCCCGATATAAATAATTAACACATACATTTAATGTTTGACATTTTGATTTACAAAGGAGTGATACCTTTTATAGGTCAATAATTACAGTAAATTAGATAACTACACTACGTATATGGTAGATATTAGTTTATTGACGAAATTTATATCCCGTAATAAGGATTGATGATATCCGATTGTTGAAGTTTATAAGTTTTAATTATGTCAAACCCTATAAGTGAACTTTGTGTCCGACATATCAAATAAGTTAAGTGTAAGATCTCAAGGAATTACAAAAATATCCATTAAATATAGATGTCAGTAATTATTTAATCAATGAATATTTGAAATCTTAATGTGGGGAAATTAATAAGCATTTAATAACAAGAAGTTTGAAATATTATTTTGAGAATAAGGATAGGAATGTAGAATAAGGATAGAAGTGTAATTATAATTCTCCAGTGGACCGAATTGTAATTTACAGAACTAAGATTCTAATTTGGATCGAATTAGGGTTTCCTATTTCCATAAGAAGCTTATTTTTTATCTCCTTATTAAGGTCCTTGTTGTAGCCTATAAATATGCGCTATTACTCTCTAGGAAAAATAAGAGAAATCTCGTTTTTTAGATCAAAGAGAATTCGCAAAATAGGCACATACCCTGGTGCAAATTCGAGCATAAAGAAATAATATAAGGTTTTGAGATTTTTGGGTTGCTGTAAGACCGAGATTAAATCAAAGAGATCTCGCAGGTATGGTTCTTTAATCATCATCATCTAAAGTTATTTTTGCAGTAATTAATATGCAATATTAAGGAATCATGGTGGCTACCTCCTAACAGAAACAACCTAAACATCCACAAATGTCTACATATACCCTTTTAGGAAATGATAATAACATCAATTTTGGAAATTAAATCCTTGAAAAGTGAGGGCATCATCTATATTTCTACTTTATATCTTCCACTCGAACCTCTTTAATATCATTTGGAGCACAATTTACTATGAATTTATAGGATTTCAATATTTGCATGGAATTGAATTCCTAATTCAAAGTATTCTAAGAAATTTATTCGGGAAATTGGCTAAAATTATAGAAATAAAGGTGAAGATTCGTCAGCTACCAAGTAAAGATTCATCAGCTACCAAATGATCTATCTTTGAGTAGAAAATGAATTGAGATGGAGAAAGAACATGAATTCAACCTTTTTATATTAAGGGTTCTTTTTTTTTTTTAATCTCTCTAGTCATGATCCGTATGTTATCTTGGCATTTCTATTGACATTTCTATCCTTGTAAGCATTAAGCTGTTCACAATCAAAGTGGATATAGAAAACTTACTACAGTCATAGTTGAGAAGTAATTATGGTGTCAGCTGTTTACTTAATTGATAGTTTTGGTTCTCCAGCTGGATTGCAGATTCTTTTATAATTAAAATAAGGCTTTAATGTTGATGAGGTTCTTAAGATAGATGCAGAGTTCAGACAATTTTGGGAGTCCATTTCGTGATTTTCATGTTTATTATTTTAGTAAACCGTACTGTACAATTGTGTTAGTAAAATATGTTAAGAGAAGATGGACTTCTATGTTATGTACCCTAGATAATTGATTGTCACAATGAGGACATGTGATAGACACAGCTGGGGCGTAAAGTTTAAATATAAGAATGAAGTATCGAATAGTTGACACATGAAGAAAATTTTAAGTATTCGAGTAGCATAGTTTTAGGCCTATTGTAGGGGATATGTTGTTTAGTATGTTAAATTTTTTATGGTTCTCTTTAAGTCCACCACACAAATTAGTGCTCCTTTTGGCCAGAATTATGAGGAAATGGTAATTTAAAAAATAAGGATAATGGATTGCCAATCATTTGAAAGATTTAGATAGAACCATCGGTTGGCCATCACTTGCTCCATCAAGAAAATACTGCCTCAGCTATTGTGCTTAACCATCAGATGTAAAACAAATTCTTAGAAAATCAGGGCCATATCTACTTATCCACCATATATTCTCCACCCCTCTCCTCTATAGTAATATTTTGTTGAAACCCATGTGATGTGAATTTTTAGGAATTCAATTCATGCCAAACAAATGGGGCCTATGCAATTTGAGAAAAATCACCAAAAAAAAAAAAAAAAAAAATTGCGTGTAATGAAGCCACCTCATAGAGCTCATCTGATATGATTGCCATCCCATGTAGATATGGTACCAATGCGTTCCCATCAAATTCAGGATCTGTTGATGGGTTCCCCTCAAAATAACCCTGCATTTATTTCCAACAATGAAATTCAAGCCGTGGTGATGATTGTTATTTCAACAAGAAATCACCCTGACATAATGTAGCTTTAAGAAATGCCACTTTGATAGGCATAAAGATTTTTCAAGTTGCCTACAAGAGTCAGAAACAGAAGCCATGCTCATGATAGTATTTAGGAAATGCCTTTTTTTTTTTTCACAGAATCTCTATTTAGTAATAGATACCTTGAGGTTGAGGGGTGGCTCTTGCCCAGCTTCGTTACCTGCATTACCACAATAAAAAAAAATCTTATAAAGTTACATTTCTAGTAAAAGAAAAATTATATATTGATTTACTATCCATTATAGCTAAGGCCCATTCATTCTATTTTTTTGTTTTTTTAGTAAAAACTCACACTTTGACACCTACATGCTACCAAAGTCCCAAGTCCCCATCTATCAGAATTACAATGGGGGATCAATCCCATAATTGTTTATGTGGTGAGGGACATGCCTTGAGAATGAGCTATCACTAGAAGCACAACTTATTGTTACTTCCAAAGGTTTGATTTTTGTCAGGTTCTCCAATTACCCTAATTAACTTAGTCAAACCAATTTTCAAGTAATTTTGAATTTGAGAACAAAGAGATAGCCTAATGGTTGAGTATCATGTTTCTCACTGAACTACTTTGTGTTTGATGCTCAGTTTACTCCTTGGCTTGTGCTAGTGTTCACTCCCACTTGCTCACAGTCTCTCATGTGTCCAACCTCCTGGGCTAGCTAAAAAAAAGTAATTTTGAGTTCATTTAAACTACACGCATTCTGTTGAGTTAAATTTGAAGTGAACAAAGGTTACCGTTTGCTATTTCCTGAGCAACAATTGGAACAGTCATGCCAGAATATGAATCGCCTGCAATATAGAGCCGATTTGTACGAAATTGTGGATGATCATTTAACCACTGCAACAAGGTTAGACATAAACATTCCTATTATGAAACTTATATTATGTAATAAGCGATTACATAGAGCCATGGGAATGTTAGTGTAATTCCAACCAATAAAAAAAAAAGAAGGCAGGGATGAGACTTTGATGGTCTGTAAAATAGAGATACATAATATCGTTGAAGCTTTGTGAGATAAATTTATCGCGGACAGTAGATCTCTAAACACCACCATAGATGTGAAATCATACCTACTTTCTCCTCAAAGTAATTGGTAAGAGACACACAAACATAGCTGTGCAGGTGCAACGAAAGGGAGGCCAAAGCAAGGGCGGCTGTCCTAGCATTGAGCAAGAAAACTAAGGGATTCAAGTTTTTTTTTTTTTTTGGACATTGTGGAGGTGGTGGATGTGATGAAAGGAAGGGAGGACTGGTCCATCTCATCTTGTGCCATGGGCATTAATTAAGGATTGCTACTCGTTTTGATTATGTTAAGTTTTGTTATATCCCAATTTTTGGTTGCTTATAAGGCAGTTAAGTATGAGGGGCAGATGCATAATAGTTTTGTCATATATATAGTATTGTGCACGTACGTAAGTGCGTAACTTATTATCAACAATCAAAGCTACACACAAAAAAAGACAAACACATAAGAGCACACACAAAAAAAATTTACGTGGTTCGATAAAATATCTACGTCCATTGCTAAAAGAAAACTCTACTCTTTTATTGTACTCTTCTGCTTAGGTCTAAGATTACAGGTTACATCATATATATATAATTCTCTCTTTCTTTGCTCCTAAGAAAACCTGGTACAAAGACCAAAATACCCCTCACCCGAAGCCCGTCCAAGACTAACCCTATGGACCAATTTGGTGAACCTAGAACACAAAACATAAACCCAACTATAGGACAAAACTACTATGCAGCCGTCCCTCACACTATGGTGAGGGACATTTTCATTTTTCAAAAGTATTAATGTGCAAAAGGACAAAATCATCACGCCTCATCACACTTTTTTTAGGGGTATACAAAAAATCCGTCTATCCATTAAACCAATCCGATCCGATCCACGATTTTTTAACCGATTCGATGGTTAATGGATTGATGATGGATTAGAAAAATCCTAATCCATTAGTAACGGATTGGTAACGGATTTTACCCTTAATCCGTCAATTTAAACCGATCCAATCCATTGAAATAATAAAATATTTATATTTTTATCTTTATATAAAAATATTAAAAGACAATAATTTCTTCCAGAAGGCTTAAGTGTTTTGTATGGTACCCATTGAAAAATATCTTCTAAAAGGTTCAAATGTTTTGTGTGTTTTGTTTCATCATTTTGTTAAAATTTTCCTGGTGAGTTTCCG
The DNA here is from genome assembly GCA_037013555.1 of Sextonia rubra. NCBI lineage: Eukaryota > Viridiplantae > Streptophyta > Magnoliopsida > Laurales > Lauraceae > Sextonia > Sextonia rubra. Next base: position 38,568,410 of record JASUAD010000018.1, read on the forward strand.
TTAGGAACTTTTAAAGACCTTATGGAACTAGTAATATAATTCTCTTTCAGTTAGAAGAGTGGGATTCGATTAAAAAACTAATTTGACATTTGCTAGCAAGTCATTTATACTTTTAAAGTACTCCAAAATTTAGGGTTTTTACTTAAAGATTTTATTTGAGGTATCTACTTGTATATCTTTTATTATTACTTGTATTATGCATTATATATCTAGTGATGTAGCAGTTATTTTATACCATAATCACCTTGTTTATCTTATATCATAATCACCTTATGGAAGCCTATGAGATAGTTGAATGCCTCCTTTTTTAACTTCTTCAAAATATGGTCTTTTCAAAACATTTTATAAAATGAACATGTCCAATTTGTTAATCTTAATAATGACTTCATCTAATAATTTGGTAATGGTCACGTAGGAAGGATAGACACGGGCCTCCTATGATTAAGTTTTACCAATAGGCCACAAACAACTTTTACTTCTATTTTTATTTTATTTTATTACAAAATAAATTCTTATCATGGGATCTACCAACGGATTGAACGGTTTTAAGCAACCCAAACCATTAATTCATGCTTCGGTTCGGATTGGTTTTAAAGGGCAATGGATTGATGACGGATTATAAAACCGTCAATCCGTGGGTAACGGTTTAGTGATGAATTTGGCTCAATCCGATCCAGTCCGAACCGTGTACACCCCTACTTTTTTTTACTATAGTATGAGGGACAGATGCATAGTAGTCTTCTTCTTGCAAAGAAAGTGTTATGTGATTTGATAAATATTTCTTGAGTTGGCTATCAGTAATTTGGATTGTCTCCTTTTTGAGGCTATAATATTGAAATCTTCTTTCAACCAAAGAAGGAAGCAAATATACCCTTGAAGGGTCGTTTGTCAATTTTACATGTGATGTGAAAATGGTTTACATATGCAAATGACTCACGCAAGAATCATTTTACTATACAAATGAATCACATGTGAAACAAAATTCGTTGTTTGTTATTTTCACACTTCTTTAAATGAGAATTTTATTGCATCCAATGCTTCACTTTTTTTTTTTTTTTACAATCTTTCACAAATTTTGAAAAATTTATGATAGTTCAAGTGATGAGATTCAACCCAATAGACATTGTTGGCTTTGTGAAGGGTATTAACAGTTTGAATCTAAAAAAATCTACCCACAAAAATTAAAATTGAAGATCAAATGGTTTGGTCTTTTTTTTCAAATATCTCACTATCTATGAAAAATCAATGGTTTCAATTTGAGCTACTAGCCATTTTTTGCATTATGAAGAGGATCTATGGTTTGGATTTTGCATTGAAGGCCCAGATAATAAAAATATTTGCAAAAAATGTGCTGCACTTTCAACTCAAGTAATGCACTGTGAAAACAGTGGATTCACCCAACGGTTGATATGCGTTTTGAGTATATTGCGAGATCTATCTTGAATCAACACTTAAAATTTGATCAGCTAGTTGAAAATGACCTTTTAAAGAGTTTTAACGATTCGGATTGTAAATATTCAACCCTCAAAAGTCTAGTAATAAAAATCAATAGTATAGAATCTTTTATAAATATCTCACAAATTATGATGATCCAACAGTTGAAATTTGGAACCATAGCTGTTTTTTGCCTTCCAAATATGATTAATGGTTCTGATCATGATTTATAGTCACAAAACAATTAAAAAAATGAAAAGAAAATGATGGCCAAATAGTTACTATAGCTCTGCTTTTGCAAATAGCTGTGACTCTCATTTAAACCTCAAGGTAACTTTTACACATGTTTTACACACCAAATTCATATATGATTTACACACCACATGCATAAATTTTATAAACAAACATAAATGTATGAAATCATTTCACATATACAAGTGTTGAAACAAATGACCCCTAAAAGCTAATATGCTCACGTGGAAATCAGTTCTTAGGAATTTATGGCAAAATGACTTTCAGATTAGGAATAATAAAGAGGCGAAGGTTAATGATATAATATAGAGATGTGGGGGAGACCTTGAGGGCACGATTGTGTATGCTCGTGGAAACTAGTCATGCGGGCTTTGTCCTCTTCCATGGGAAAAAATTCCCACTCCCCTCATTGAAAAATATTTTATGCGGAATTGCTAAGAGTTTACCTCATTTTTACATTTTTCCCGGCAAAAAAAGTGGTTGCACCCGGAGATAGACCAAGGAAATTTTCTTTTGGAGGACTCTGTAAAAAAAACTATTGGAGGAAGGGGCAAATCTAAAAAATGCATATTAACTTTGAAATTTTGCAGGGTTTTTTTAAAAATTTTAAACTTTGGTGGGGACTTCAGCCCCAGGTCTTGTATTTGGGTCCCCTGCTAGTTGCACCAACCATATTTTTACCATAGAATGGAAAAGCATCTCTACAATCCTTACTTTTTTACGGGGAAAGCTAGCCACACAAACATGGCTTGACTTTCTTAAGATTTGATTTCCAAGGCTAATGTTTGGGCATTCATTTTCATTCTCCCCTTAGTTCATTTTATTGCTAGTTATGGATATTCACCTTTGTTAGTTCAAAATTTTCCATTAATAGTATATATATTTTTTATAATCCTAATAATACTTTCATGTAATCAGAATGGCGGAAAGTGCAATTGTAGTCATTTCACCTTTCTTAGAAACTGGTGGATTTCTCTGCAGGATTTAAAATCTCCGTTCCCAGCATCCTTTGGACCTTTTGAGTAGGAAAATCCAGTCCAAACAGGTGCATCAAGAAAAATGATATTAGAAACCTGAAAGTAGCCATTGTTAGGAAGTGAGAAGAGGAGGTATTATCATCCTCAAACAAGGAGAAACAAATATATTTGGGCCTTAGAGTTGTATGTAGGACCCTGGCGTAATGATCTGTAAGTGAGAAGAGGAGGTATTATCATCCTCAAACAAGGAGCAACATACATATTTGGGCCTTAGAGTTGGATGTAGGCCGCTAGCGTAATGATCTACACCTTTCATTTGATGGCTCTCACTGTGAATAGATCATTACTAAAAATTCATAGCACATCATCAATTAACAGCCACATGTAAATGGTTAGTAAATGATATAAAAAAAAACTTCTAATTATATATGATAAGACCGCGTATTGGATATTTTTTTATTGGATAGTTGAGAACTTCAAAGATGTTTTACTACCCATTCCGGTTCATCACAATAAGAGCATGAAATAGCATATTTGTGGGGTCCATTGGCTCAACTAAGCAAATGGAAGTTTATGGAACAGATGTGTTTCAAAAACTAAGATCTATTGAACACCATTAGCGGTGATGGAGCCAAGATTTTCTTTAAGAAAGGGCAAGCAATAGTTGACCTGTAATATTACATAAATATTTATTGTCAATCATCTAAAGTCTTTTTTTTTATATACTTTTAATAACATCCGATGAAAAATTCTAAATTTGTAAAAACCTTAACATTTCCCAAGACATAATTTCTCACAATCTTTTGAAGGCCGTTAAAATACAAAAATATTTGGCTTACTATATTGAATCCAACTACTCAAAATAATTTTTGTCCTCAGTTTTAATAGTGTAATTTGTATCTCATTCTAATCACAATAGAGCCCGTGCTTCATTGATTACATGTAAATCAATCCACCCACTGTTGGTTAATGCAAATCTATTGATTGGTTACATGTAATCATTTAATGGACAACAATAGTCACACTAAATATTGATGGTTGAAAGGACAATATTTAAAGCCGTTCTCCAAGTAAGAAAACGATAGCTCCTAAGGTGTAATTGGTAGGGATCATACAAAGTTAAAAGAGTTTGGATCTTTGATTGTCTTATTGTCCCCTGACCGAACCACTGCCTTGAGTTCGAAAGTTTTAAAATTTTACTCCAATTGGCTCTACATTCATGATATGCGGTTCGTTTCTGTTATACTAGAAAGGACTGTATCCAATACTCACCCAAGAAGAGGATTCAAAATGACCACTAAAGGACTTGGCCAGCTTAGAGTATGGCCGATTGGATGAACACTCTAGATCACCAAAACCATGGACTACTATATGTAAAATCAAGACTAGAGTGTGGAACGGCTCTTAATTGTCAAGACCAAATCTCTAAATGGACAACTTACCAAGGGGCTATTTTACCTTACTGAAGGTCTTCTTTCCTCACCTTACCCACAGTCTACTTCACTCTCTAAAGGCCTAAAGAGGCAGCTCCCTAAGTAGGGAAAAAAAAATCAATGAGTGGACTCAATGCCCAACAATGTAAGTTTGACTCAAAAGGCTCAATGAGTCACTCGATTATTACATAAAAAGTTATGATTGTGACTTGGCTCCCCCACTGCTTGCAAAAATTAAAATAAATAAGAGTGTCTAGCCACTGGAATACTTTGGAGGAGCTGGACCCCCTAGAGTCTAGCAGGCGTGACGTGTGATAAACTCGCACATGCTAGGAGAGAGTGGGGAGGAGCCAAGGTCGAACCCATAACTGAACAATAAGAAACGTCAATAAAAAACTGATGTGTTAGGTAAGATGCAGTTCTTGATACCAGAGTTGAGTTTTTGCTATAGTCAAGTTATTAAATTTAAGAGGCGGGCATTATACGAGTACTTCATATAAATACATATATATATATATATATAAAGCCCAAAGAATCTTTGAACTTTCACACCTTTGTCCATGAATATGGATTTAATGTCAAAGTTGGCAAACTCCCATTGTACACTGTGGTCTCAAAAGACAAAGGACCTGCAAAGAATTCAAAGTTGATAAACGCCCATTTTACCCGGTAGTCAAAATCATAAAAAACGCCGATACCTGAAAACACATTTCATGTTGCAAACAAACATAAAGCCATCGTGATGCATGTATTAAGTCTCATGTAAATTAAATAATTAATTAAATTTAGTATTCAATTTAAATATTAATAAATAAATAAATAATACGTTGAGTGAATAATGATAAACCCATTTATTTAATCATAAAAAATATAAGTAATTCATATTATAATATACTAATTAAAAAGAAACTCACATGTGTGGTTGTACCTAATGCGCCATCTATATAAATGCACGCTTGGTAGGCAAGAAAAAGCATGGAAGAGTTTTCCACATGCTATCAGAGTTTTTGGTTTGAGTTGTATCTTACACTTGCAAATATAGGATTGGATGGAGTCGATTATGATTAGTACATATTTAGAAGTTCTGCCATCACTATGAGGGCCTCCATTCTCCAACTTCACAGGTAGAGAAGCACATAACAAGGTTTTAACTATGCTCAATTTTCAAGAACAGCACTCACCCCAGCAGTAAGAAGGGTCAGTTTTCACAAAATAAATAGTGATTGATCCCGCAATTTTACTTTGGAAAAGTCCCTTAATCAAAGTGAAGACCATTTGAAAGTCTCCCAGAACTTTTCAGGAAAGAATCAAATTATTGTTATGATTTTCCTTATTTGATTAAAACTCAAATTAAAAAAACTGATATGTAGGAGGACATTGTTATTTTGAGAAATTATACTAAACCGAATTTTTAAAGGTAGATGATATGCCCCCTTTAAAAGGTGTCATGATTGCTGCTGTCCCTTTCTCTTGACGAGCAGGCTTCCACTTGTGTCTTGTATAATTTGTCTGTTCGATACTCTGGAGGGATGATGGGGCCCACTTGGGACCAGCATCTATCACCCACCGCGGTCAGTGCACTAGATCTGAAGAAAATTCGCCCGGGTAAAATGATCATTTCTATGAATTCACGGGCTCAATAGATTAGTGGTGTACGAAAAAGGAAAATTGAAGGGGGCAAAGAACAGGTTAAAAAAAAAACTTTAGGACTTCCCAAAAGTTTAGTACACGATCCATTTGGGGAAGTGCACGATGCAAGCATGTCAGATAGTATTGTGGCCAAACACACCCAACACTTATGATTGAATGGTGTTAAGACTGTAGTATTACACACATGGCTATGGATCAATGGATTCCTAGATTTCCAAATTGAAGTATTACTCCCGCACCATCACCTGATCTTAATAAAAAAAAATGGTGGTGAAAATTATAATTAAGAAAGAGATAAAACAAATGAATTAGGTAGTTGGTAAAATGACCTATATAAAGTAGCTTAGGCCGGCCATGGAACTGGTGAAAGCTAAGGTTCAGTAAAACTTCGTTCATTCCAATCAATTATGGCATTAACACAATGTCATAATTAAATAAGTTAAATAAATTTAAAAGGTAAATAAATAAAAAAAATTTTAAATAAATATTAAATTTCAAACAAATACTTTGATTTATATTTCAAAATTCATGTATCCAACACTAAGAGGTAAGTCTTTGATGATGATAATGATGATTTAATTATTTAAGATAAAACTAACAATAATTAAAAGATTTGAAATCACTTTGTCTTTTTAAGTAGAACTGAACTGCAACATGTATCATTTTTATTAACCGATAAAAAAAATCGTGTATCATTGTTCTTCAACCGGGTAAACGGTAAACCCTTATAGAAGGCTTTAAGATCTCAGTAAATTTCTCAGGCATGCTGGGAAGAATTTCACTACTTTCATCATATACCTATTTCATAAACAAGACCACTCCATGCAGAACAACCAGGCCCCCCTGTGAGCCACAGCACAAGAGGGTCTTCTTCAGGATTTGTATCAGACTGCACAAAGTAGTAAAATAGCTGGTCTTGGTCCAACTCGCCCACTCCCACATACCTTCAACAAGAGCATAAAAACTCATTTTCATATGAATATTCAAACAATAGAAATGAATCCCATCTCCAAAGCAAACTAAGGAGATGTGGTAGCATACCCAGTTTCTAGATGGAAGGGAAGAGGACCAGGAAAGCCCGGTAGAGATCTGAGAATTGATGATTGAGAAACTGAAATCCATGGACATGCGAAGAGGAGAACAAGTTCCACATAGAGGGAGATGATGCAAAGCAAATTCCCTCTGAGGGTGGTCTTCCTTTCTGCCATTGACAACAATGCCTTCCTATCTAAACCACAAATTATATAGTAATACATGTAACTAGTGATAGGAAGTATCCATCTCAGGGCCAAACACGTAGCTAACTGGGCCACTGTCTTTGTTTTTTTGCTTTTTGGTAGCTTATGTTCTTTTGCATTTCAATGTTTGTCTTCTAGAGAGGAACTCTGTTTGGCATAATTTAATAACTCAGTTGCTTCGCCCTGGGTTAGTCAAATTAGCTGGCGTGATGGAGACCTAAACTGTCATAATATTGCTAATAATATCGATAGAACATTTTCTCTTATGAACATCTGCACACAAGTCACTCCCCCTATCCCAACCGTTACAATCACTCTCAACCATGTGCAGTAACAGCTCTGAGAGACTTTCATGTTGGAAATCTCTAGTAAAAAATTTGCATGCATAGATAAATTAAAAATACAAATTTAGAATATCCAACTTATCAAATCTAGTATGTCTTATAAATTTGTTTATACATTAGGGACTCAACACGTGAAGTCTCACTAACACCACCAATATTGTTCCAAACCAGCTTAAATCAAAATTACTTTAACAAGAAGAAAAAGTGTAACATCCATATTTGTATATGTCCTTGATATCCTTTTATCCATGTGCCTGTCTGTATTTGTAATTGAGCAACGTAAGGTATAAACAGAACCCAATTTTCTAGCTTTTTTACCAAATAAAAATAAAAATAAACTTTAGTTGAGTCCCTACTTTAATAATTTGAATAAACAGCCTTTCCCTCTAAACGGTGAGAAAACTAACAGCAAACAAACAATAATATTATCCTGGGTTTTTTTTTTTTGCAAGAATTTCTTATGGGAATTTTATACAGTGAAAACTTTTGTTAACAAAATTTTTGAAATTCCTTATTTGATAAGTGAAACCCTAAAGATCCATCTTTTGAAATGTAACTTTTGTGTTTTTAAATTTTTAATTTTCAATAATTTTATGAGATCCCGGCCACTTGGGCTTACTTGTCCTTTTTGTTAGTTTGCTCATCTTGCAGAGTGCTTGGACTATATTAAATTTTACAGTGGAAATATTCAAATCCTTTCCCTTAGATGGATATTTTTTTATGATCAATAAAACCCTAAAATCCATCTTTTGAAATTTAACTTTTGTGTTTTTAAAATTTTTAAATTTCTATAATTTTATGAGATCCCGGCTACTTGGGTTTGCTTGTCTTTTTTGTTATTTTGCTCGTCTTATAGAGTGCTTGGACTACATTAAATTTCATAGTGAAAATATTCAAATCCTTCTCCTCCACGGATATTTTTTAAAACAGAGTGCAGTATTATAAATAGAGCTGATTTAATTAGATAAATTTAATATAAAATTATTTCAATTAGCCTGCTTTGCTGCAAAATTAGTATAAACCTCAATCATCTAAAAAAGAGCCGGAAGAGAGCAGAAGATTCAAAGTCGTATTAACTATTATTGACGAAGCAGTGTAGATTTTATAATCCTACTCGCAACACGTGCTGAGAAATATGTTGGATTATGTGCCGGCTTTGCAGTGTGGGGGCGCTTCGATAAGGACAGCGCAGAAAAAATTTTCGACTTTGGGTCAAGAGAGAGAGACAGAGTAAGCAATGTGTAGACTTTTAGACAAACAAAATCCCTTTCTTGACATAGATGGATTGAATTCTAGCATGCAGAGGAACATGTGAGTTCGAATCTAAACCGTCCAAATCGTAGAACGCTTGGAGGGTTAATTCACGGGAAATCATGGGCACGTTTGCATCTTCTGAAACATAAGCACATGTAAACTAGATTTTGATGGTTTTTAAAGAAATCTGAAGTACAGTACATGGGTGTGATGCTCGATTTACACTAAGGGCCCATTTTCTTAATAGAATTATTGAAATTCTGAATTCATGTCGGATAGCTATTTGACATTTTTAAATGCTAAAATTTTGAAATGCTACTTAATTTTTTTTATTTATAAACTCTCTATTTTTTTTTCATGCTTGAATTTTTACCTGAAAAATTTTTAATTCCTTAATTTTTTGAATACCATGTTTCATAACTACAAGAATGTTTGAATAGAATAAATTCTTGTATGCATTGTTTCTATACCAATTTAAGTTTAAATTACTTACCAATGTATGTATACAATTTACGATGAGTCCCACTTAATGACAAAATGTAGGACTCAATTTTGGGGTCCACATTCACAATTCAAGAAAACAAAGTAAAAAACATAATACATACAAACTACAACCATACAAAAACTAGAATTTGGGCCCCACCTTTTGAAATTACAAGCTAAATGATAGGATGCGTGAATTTTTATTTTGATACAATTAGTCGTTACTATATATATGTGGAGACTAAATTAATATCAAACAATGCAAGAAAAATATTATATCTGAAGGAACTGAAAGAATCATTAGTGGGCCTTCTGTATTCAATAGAAAAAGATAATAATATAAAGTAATAAAATTTGGAGTGGGACCCATATATTCAACGACAGCAATTACAAATGGCATACATCTCTCTACACTCAACACTGGTTGAATGCCACATATTCCTGACATTTGTCACATGGCACTGCCATTCAAAACTTATCAATACACGTCAGAACAAATAATCTCTCTCTCTCTCTCTCTCTCTCTCAACACCTATCTCCATCGATACCATTGTCTCTCAAGAAATCCTAACCTTTCATCCCAAGAAACAGACTCCAAGAGAAACCCCAAAAAGAAATGGGCCTCTCTTGTTTTCATTCCATCTAAGCCAAGAGAGAGAGACAACCAAGAAGAAAAGGAAAAAAAACAAAGATAGGAAGATGGAGAAGGGAGAAGGAAGAAAAACTCTGCATGGGTTTTCTCTGTTTTTTGGGTTCGTTTAATTAGCTTTCATATGATTTTCATCTTTTTTTTATTGTAGCTTCCATTTTCTTTCTTCATCTGAAATATACGATTTTGTTGGTTTTTTCATGAAATCATAAAAACTTACTCATGATTGATTGTACATGGGGTAACTGTTTTCTTTCTTCATACATAAATATAACAAATAAGTATTGTTTCCTTTTTCTTCTATTTATATATCTATATTTAGGGGAGTATTCATAATTATATGTTCCTCACTAAGGGATTGTACATACTCATACATGGGGCTCATTGTGGAGCCCACTAAGGGATGAGACGGGGATGGAAAGATTTATACAAGACCACCTTACATATTAAGTTTGGCCCCAATCACATGTCCCTAACCTCTTCATCATAACCCATAAATTCATTCCATTTGAGTGGGTGCATGTCGATCCAACGGTCCAATAAATTTGGATTTGACCAAAAATTGGTAAACGGTTCAATTTAAGGGGGTCGTGTGTGTGGTGCATTTGAATAGACCATACAGTGGGTCCCACCTAGAGTTCTCACGAAAAAATGGTGAGGGACATATGCACATTAATATTCCCCTATATATATCTGATTTTCCTTTTATTTTGTCTTTGTAATTTTCTGTATCTTTTTGCCAGTAACTTTCTACACACACCATCTTATGGCCAAAAGAAGAAGAAAAAAAAACAATATGCTGATCTGTATAATAAAAAAGACTAGAAAACCAATATCCGCTGTTGGATTAAAAGCTTATTTCTCAGCATGCAATTAATTTCTTATGAATTCATGGTGAAATGGATTATGGTGAAATAATAGAAAAGAGGGTAAGGGCGTAGGACAGAAGGTGGGATTAGTCTGGCAAGTGGGTTGGGTTGGGTTGGTCTAGGTTGTCTAACCGGGTTTAGTGTTTTAAACGGGTCACATGAATCCAGTCTGTACCAGTGCACATCAACCCAACTGTACCGACACAACTTGTATCCAACGCGGGTCAACAGATTGAACCTAACCCAACCTCTATAAAATTGGTCCAGCCTAATCCATTTCCAACAATAAGGCTATGAAAGAGTCGATTATAGGCAAAAAAAAAGCCCAACACAATCTATACTGATTTCATATAAAAATAACCAATTTAAGTACCAAAATATTAAACCACAAATTCATTTGAATCGGTTTAGATAGGCAGTCAACCTTAATTCGACTCATTTAAATAAGTTATACAGGTTGTGCGGATCGGCTCAAACCCGAATCATTTAAATGTGGCAGGTTTTCCTGACCCATTGTCATTTTGTATTTACCATAAGTGATAAAATTTGACCCGACTCATTAACCCAACCCAATATCCAAATTTGACCTGCGTAACCATACCTAAATATACAGATCATCATGAGTCAAGAAGGGATTGGGTTAGGGTTGACCAACGTAACTCGCGAAACTCATTGAGATGGTTGGGTCAAGGCCGATCGCATTCCTAAATTTGATGGTTTAATATTCTGGCACTTACAATAGTTTATTTTATATGGAAAATAGGCCTATTTGCCATAAGGATGTTCTTATAGGAGAACCTTTCTTGTTGGAATATATAATATAGGAAAGGCCTTTCCAACGTCGTCTCTTATGGGAGGACATTTTGTATATTCCCCTTTACGAGTGGATGGAACACCCTTATGATCAGTCCAACACCATCACATTCACTACTCCCCATTAATCGACACTAACCCAAATTTATTACTCACCATTGAATTTCTCTAAAATATGATTCCTCCTAATACTAATAAACCATGGATGAAGATATTGAGATGATCTATTAGGGTTGATACTTTGCAGACATTTAGGCCTCATTGAGATGTTTCCCTCCCACGCCCTTAATGTTGACACTCATCTAGGTGGACCATATAAAGTCATCTCACTTTTCTCATTATCCAGAATATTTACATGCATATACATACAAGGGTCATGTTCTTCTAAAAGGTAACCGTAAGACCCACCCACCCCTTTTACTTTCTATAAATATATGTTATTTTGACCTTTTCAGTGGTGTTCAGGTTTAGATTAAAGAATTAGAGGGCGTAGAAGTAATTAGCTTAGTGATAGAAGGTTGTAGAAGAGGGCTTGAGTAAGTTTTGGATTAACTAGAGGTCCTTGGAAGAAAAATCTAATAGCTACCTTTACCATATTTCCTTGTTACCCTTAAAATATCTGCCCTCTCTAATTCATTACTCATGGGTGTTTTAGTCATTCTAACATAACCTACTTGAAAAACTATAAGCTCATTCATGCTTAGCCATTGCAACCTTTCACTTGAGGGTGAACTAGACCTTTCACATGACCTTACATTAAATAAACCCAAATTCTAGCAACTCTCATTCCTCAGAGTTCTTCTCTCAATCCCCTTAAGCTAGAGTTAATTCAGTTAATTCCCTTAAGTTCCTTCCATGGTTACTCATCTCTACAAAGTTAGAGTTTGAAGGAACAAGCCACTAATCTTCTAATTAAGCCACATAGATTAATAGGCCTCTCTCTACATCACATCAAGGTAAGAATTCTTACAATCCTATCAATTTCCATTTTCTATTTTGATCTCTTACTTTTATTATAATCTAATGTTCTTCTATCCCATGGATTCTTTGGTTTTGTGGTTGTAGAATTTGATCTTTGAGTTTTCTTGAGTTGGATTGCCTTAGAGTGGATTAGAATTGGGTTATGGCTTTTGGAGGAGGATTACCCTAATTGAGGAAAGTGGAGCATAATTATAATCTCATAACATGTGAATTTCCTTGACTGTCTTTTATATGTTTAATGAAATGCTCCTAAGACACCTACGTTAATTAAACTCATGTCGTACCTAGTATTATTCTAAATAGAAACCCTTTCTTAATGGCCCTAAATGTTATAAATAATGAGCACTTGCATACTAATGTTTATATTGATGAATGCATTTGATAATCTTTATATATGTTCTATTGATAATGAGAAATGGTAGAGTGAATGGATTGGATTGAATGAGATGAATAATAGATGTTGTGGATTGTATTATATTGAAAATGGATGGATGTGAATGATGGTATATGATTGGTGGGGACTCACATGAGGTGGAGGTATGGTTGATCATGCTTAAAAACATATATGCAGGTTGATGGAAGATTAAGAATTGAAGGAAATGGGTAAACATAAGTTCTCAAATCGAACAAAATTCCTAAAACGCGCTCGAGCGGGCTATGTAAACTCTCAGTTATTAGGCCAGAACAATGATTTGTGCCAAACAGAAACAAGTGAGCTCGAGCACGAGCTCATCTGCGCACGAGCAAGCCACCACACTCAAGGAGGCGCTCATCTGTGCTCAAGCGCGCGCCCTGTAGCAAAATTTCGTAATTAAAGGGAAAATTGATATTTTGGACTCTAAACCTTGGACACCACTTGAATCAAATCTAACTTTAATTATGGACTATAAAATATACACATGTAGATTCAAGGTGTAAGCTTTGCCTCTATCCACTGGTTGTGGCATAGTAGAATATAAAGAAAGAAATACGTACCAATAGCTGGATGTTTGGATCTAAATGGGGCCCAACCATTGTAACACTTAACGCATATAACGCTTACAGGTTTGGAATGTCCATCATTTAGTAAGTCGAAGTCTTCTATAGTTTGAAATGCACAACTTAACTTAGGTCTGGCTACTTTTATCATACGTTCTATTGATAGATAAGATGATAACGACCTTATATTGCTATTGTATTGTTGTCCTCTTTTTCAAAGAAGTTTACATGCTATTATTGCTTTTTCTTTTGTCTTTAAATGCATAAATTGTAATTTAACCTAGGACATACTTAAAGATGACCCGGGGATATGAAATGGAGATGAATTAATGTCTATGGCTGAGACAACTGTTCAATGGCTGTGTGAATGGGGTAGTTGAACTATGGAATAGATGGATGCCCAAAAGGATGAGTATTAGCATGAGTACACGAGAAATAATAACCTGGATAAAAATATGCTGATTTAGTTGGATACTAGATATTATAGATGAGACCTTGTACACAGATGCTCTTGCTCAGGCAAGGAGCTCAGCCAGATATAAACCTTGTGTTGTTGATTCAGTATTATTGGCACTTACATCCATTCGGTTGTTAAGCCTAATCTTGGGTAGGCCAACTCTTAGTAAGAGCTCACTTCTATAGGCCCCATGGTTGCTGAGATCCAACGGAATTATTTATAATAGTTGGATGCACAATCCAGTAGATACCATTGTATCAAATCAATAGGCTGAGGATTCATAACTACTTTATAAAAGTCCCAAGGGCCGGATATGAGCTGGTCCATGATACCATACAACAGACAATGTGAATGTGCCTCTTGTATAGGTGATGGTTGACATAAATATTACTTTCTTCAGTTAATGCTTACTTATCGATTCATGATGGTATTGCTTGTGATATTGATAACATTGACCTCATTGACTATATCGTTGCCCTTATTCTACCTTGATCTATGTACGGTATTGTCTGCATGCCGCATTTGTAAAGTCCTCCATGGCTTGACCCTATTTACTTTAGGCGTATAGACTGTGAGCCCGCTTCTCTTACCTCAAAGGGAGAGGCGTTGGAGGAGGTTTCAGAGGTACCTGGACTAGACGAGTTTACGTGGGCAGCGGTTAGCAAGGAGGTTTAGTGGAGCATCTGAGATCGTCATCCCAGTTGAGAGGAGGAGGGTTTTTTTTTTTTTTAGGACTGTTTTAGTTCCAGATTTATAGAAACCTACAACAACTTACAATCAACACTTAAATAGAGTATAACAAGACATCAATACTTACACTCTCTATATCTCTTTAGCTTCTAATGCAGCTTTCGGCTACTAATAAAAAAATCTTCAATCCTGTTTAGTTGAACCGTTGAAATTTTATTTCAACAAACAAGCATTAACGTCTAAAATTGAACTTCATAGACATATAATTCTAGATTACATTATTAATGGAGAAACCTTTTATTTTTACTCCATCTAAAAGTGCAGATATCAACTTGGTTCTATACAAATAATTCTACTGTCGCTGCATGCAGTAGGAATCAAGGTAGGCTGTAAAGTTCTGCATTTTATTCTTGGAGGAATTGCCAAATCAACCTTCTCTGAGCCAATTGAATGGTAGGGTTTAGGCTGGCCAAATATGAAAGCTGAAAGGCCTTGAGCTCCAATATAAGAGGTATTTATAAAGGCTTTTGAGAAATCCACCTTTGGAACATAGCAAAAGCTTCCTTGCGCTTGTATTCCGGGGCAGTGTGTCCCGCTCCCTGCATCAATTATGCAAAAAAAAAAAAAAAAGGATTAGATTAGTTGTGCGACTAGCGTGGGCTGGGTATTGACCCAATCCAAGCCAGACCCAAATGGCTTGTAGGTAACCATAAACCCCAACCCAGCCCAAATGAAGCCATCCCAAAACAGACCTTGTAAATTTGCTGCCAGAGTGCAATTTGGTTTGAGTCAGGCCGTGTCTGGAGTCCAAATTTTGAGTTTGGTTTCCTTCAACAATGTATATGGTTTTATACAATAAAACATATACTATACATAAACATGTTTAAATAGAAATTAGTAACTGGGGTTCTAATTCAGGTACGCAATGCACAAATAGAACCCTACTTGACTTCCATGTGAGTTTCAAAAATCCAAGCAAGAGCCAAATCTAACCCTGAACAAGCCTAACCCAGATTTCTCTTTAGGTCAGATCTGGTCATCCAGATTCGGTTCAAGCAGCACCCCAAAATTAGATGACTTTCTTGTAACATTGGATAGTAGAGGTGATGAATAGCTTACCTTTATAGTCGCAAATGTCATGTTGTTGGCAAATGTTCTTGTGTACCTGTGAATCAGAACTCTTATGAGCTTAGACTGCTCATTGTTTAACATATTTATCCTAGATACAGTGAATTGATAAATAAAAATATAAAAGGAAGAGCACTGCGTTACCCTCCAATCTGACCATCAACAGTCCATGATCGCCAGTCGTCAACAATTGAAAATTTGAGGGATTTTATCCATGCATGTGTCCCCAAGAAAGGAATAGCAGCATCATGATCTCCACTGTGAAGATATTAGAAGTAGAACAGATCATTATATGCAGAAAACAAAAGCATGAAGAAACAAGTTCAAAGGGCAACTTGATTCATGCTTTATATTTTTTATTTTTCTTCTTTTGTTACAAGGAAGATTTCCATTTATTCCAGTTCTTTCTCTGTTTCTATTGATACTTCTTGGATCAAGATACTATGTAAGGCGAATAGATTCACCTGTATATCAGAGCACGATAACCTTTTGTAGTGAGATTGAGATGATATGATAAGACACTCGAGACGTCGTTAGTATAATGGAGGCCAAAGTTGCATCTTGCCCACTCTTTTATCGACCCCTGAAAAGGATAGTGAAGATTCATACTGCAATTTTGAGAAGAGAAATCTAACAAAGAGATAAAGAGCTGGCCCAAAATTAGCATGCTAACTAACTACGGCCAACATTGTTTACTCAACCAGATGTAGGAGCTTATCATCTAAAGGGACAATTTTCCCAAAATCTGATTTCCCAGTAAATCCACTTACCTGCAACTCACTTATATACCATGGAACTTTAGGCAACTAGATTTAGGGCCTGTTTCTTTATTGAAATTCGTGGAATTTATATATGGAGAAATTTGAAATTCTTAAACATGTTGAAATTCCTAAATGCTCCATTGTACTTAAATACCCAGAAATTTCACCGGCAAGCAAAGGGGCTATAATTCCTAAAATTCCAAAGGTGATTTGAGACCTTTTATGCTAATTTTGAAACGCTCGTGAAGAAACATAACATTTACAAGTATCATGAGACAAGATATCACAACAGGTTCGAAAAACCGCAACATGGAAAATTCTTGTCACAAATTCTAGTATAGAAACAGCACTTGGACTTACTCGCTTTACCTCCTGTAAGTTTCTACTTATCAGGTTCTTGTGGCAACCCAGTGACAAGGTAAAGTTCTTAAGAAGTATCTTTGAGGTGGCAATTTTCCATGCAGCCCACTTTTCCATAATTTGGTGTCACATCTTTCTTTGTAGAAAGGCAACCTTTAGTAATTTTTGACATGATAGAGAGGAGAATGGAATCTACACCTCTACTGCAGGAAAAAAATCTCATGGACAAGTCCTATCAATTTAGGGTCATGTTTGGCAACAAATTCTTGAAAAAGGATTTTCATTTTCCACAGAGTTGTGGAAAACACATTTTTAGAAATTGTGAATCCGTAAGTATTTGGAGTGACAGAAATACTCATTTTAAGGATTTTTAGATCTAACCTCCCACATAGGATTTGAAACTCCTCACTTTTGCATAATTTCAAACTGAAACCAATTTTCTTAGCTATATGCATTGCTGCGCACAGGTATCATTGTGAAATCCTCATATCTACAAAAATCCTAAGCAAGGAAAACCCTGTTTTAAATGCAGCAAGGATTCCTCATATCTGCAACTTCCTCAAAAGTTAACTAAATGTGCTCTTCAGATCCAAATGGCCCAAGAGTGGACCATGATACACAAAATTTCAAAGGAATCCTAACCGCATGAACTAACATCAGTGGCCCTGTAGCAGTGAGATGACAAGGTCCCCACATGCGCAACATGCAAATCACTTGCGTCAACGTCCAATCTTATCCGTTGATTCCAATGGATCACAATCATTGTTATCTAAGTCCGAGTTTCTATTATCTAAATTACCTTGTGGATACCAAGAGCCTTTCTTACGTTATCATCATTTGCCCAGAAATAAGAAAGCAGATACCCATATGACTGCAAAAAGATACAGATTAGGTTACTTATGGTAAGAGAAATAGTCTGCCTCAAAATAAAGTGCACCATGTAAAGTTAGTATACACATTGTGGACGATGTAGACATGTCAACTGCAGCATGCAATCATTCCAGTTCAGTTTTCAACAATGGTCCATTGGATTTCAAAAGGCAAGTCTAATCCATGATGGAACGTCCATTGGGTCTGTTTCTTATGTGTACCAGAGTGCAAGAAATTCATGAGACTCCTGGACCACTTATTAAAAACCTAGACCACACAAAACTTAATGTATCCTTCTTCAATAGGCTTGTCAAAGGGCTGGCAGACAGCGCCACGGGTCGTCCTGGTCCTACAACTTGAAGGACCTGCTCTACCTAGGCCCTTATTCTACTCTCAAAGGCCAAGGCGTGAAAGTGAGAATTGTATTTTTAAATTATTTTAGCATTGGCACCAAGCATTGAATGTTAATTTAACATTCACCCTCTTTTATTTGGGTTTGGGACCGACAATGATTGCAATAAAGCAAGCGTGGCGGAGTTGAATTTTTTGTTATTGACTGATGGAAAATTAAAAATTAATTTAAATAATAATATCTTCTAATGATACTTAATATTACTTTTAATGATATAAAATAACACATCAAATGATACTTAATCATGCTTCCAATGATATATTAAATAATATAAAACAAAAACTTCTGATGATATTTAATAGTAGTTGTAATGATACTTATTTTATATGCAAAAAGTATTGTTATATGCAACAAAAGGCATTGTATATGTAAAACTAATTTAAACAATAATACTTGATAATATCTTAAAATTTTAATAATTTTGTCCTCTTCCAATAAATCTAATAAATAATCTAATACATCACTATCATCATATTCAATGTCACTATATTTCTCGGCACAAACTAAGGCCTCCACTATCGTTGATTTTACACAAGTCCTATGTGGGGGCTAGGTATCTTTCTTCCAATGCTAAATACACACTCAAAAGCAACTATGAAAATAGGAATAACTAAAATATCATAAGCCATATTTGACATAATTGGATATTTTGCTGAATTTATTTTCCACCTAATATAATATATATATATATATAACATTGTAGCTTGTTCTCTTGGGTCTTCCAACTAATAATATAATTTAGTTTTTTCCTTAACTACTACTTGTTCTTTTCTCTTAAATACCAAAAGAATTCATCTTCACCATCATCACATAGTTCAACTTCATTCTTTGCATTAGATTTCTTACCTAATCTCCTATGATAGCCCTCAAAAATATTTCTAAAAAAGTTTAAGAGTTTCATTTGTATGCATTCTTATATATTCATTTACTACACATAATGTGCTAAAAATGATTAGACCATATATATAATTATAATGGGTAGTTCAAACCATATATATAATTATATATTTTTCAAAATGAAGAAAAACATAGAAGGGCCCGGCCGAGTACTGTCCTAACCCGGCACTCAAAATTAGAGGGCCTGCAAAATTTTGTCCAAAACCAACCCTAGGACATGTTGAAAAAATGAAAGCCCCAAAGTTAAGGGCTTTTTTAGGGGCCAGGCCCCCTTAACAAAGGCCCAAATTGATAGGCCTACACTTGAATGACCCTCGACCAAGTCCTATTCCAATAAAATTGTTAAATGAATCGCAATCTTATGCAAAAAAAAAAAAAAAAAGTACAAGGTGACCGCCACTGGGACCAATCACGTCCCGCCACATCACCAGCGGCATCCTATCATACACACTGCCCACGTGAATGGCAAGCTACCCACTGGTGACATAGTAAGACCTGACTGGTCCCACCACGATCACCGTGGGAGTTTTTAATAAGAGGATCCGGACCCTTGTTAAATTGATCACATAAAACGGATGAAATATGGACTCAAGACGCTTGGGGAAGTACTTTACCATTGTTAAATTGATCACAAAAATAGTATGAAATATGGCCTCAAGATGCTCGGGCAAATCTAACAAAGTACTTGTTATAATTTGGTCAAATTGATTTAACTTGCCTAACAATGTGATCTATCAAGTTGAAAGTTGGGTCGACTCATCCTCGAATATAAAAATAATAAGGTATATATGCCATTAAAAAACCATATTTACTCAATTGAATCCGACTAACATTTCAAGTCACTGCTGGATGAGTGGAAACACAGTTGTTTTGTCATGGGTTCGATCATGGTTCAGTCTTGGAAAAAAAAAAAACCCAACCTACATGGTAAAAGAAATGCAAGTGTACTTACCCTACACCCATCAAAGGTGGGTTCAAAGAAGAGTTCTTTGGAGTCCTTTAAAGATCTTCTACTTCCATCTGTTTCTTTTGGCTTTGGTGATGCAAAGAAACATAAGGGCTCTAGTATTTGGGCTGTGTTGAGTCCAGAAGTGCACTGCAAATTCAAATGATAACATTTGACAATCACTACCCAAATAACATAAAGACTAAGAATGCTCTGGTGATATGCTGAAATTCTACAGCACAGCTGTGAGATCGCAACCTTAACCCATTTGATTTTAATTTAATCGTGATTTACTCTTGATTTAATTTGGGGGGTTTAGAGGGCTAGTTAAGAAATGAGGCTTAATGTGAGGGGTTAGCTGTAATTAGGCTTGAGTCTAGAGAGGCCTTTTTGTGAGATTCACCTTTCTAGGGGTCCTTGAGGAATTTCCATAAGTTCTAACTGAAATACCCAACTTACCCTCAAGTGTTTTGTATTCCTAACTCTTAACTAAGAGGATAACTTAGACATTTCCTTTCTAACACAACCTATTTAAATCCTTCCCTCCAACCCCTCTCTTATTCTCGAATGAATTCTCCCCCTTCTCTCATTTTCCTCTCTTCCCTCTCTCTCCTTTCCCTCCAACTTATCCCAAATTCTCTCCTAGATCTAAGGTTTTCAAGAGGAATTCATGGCTTACACCTTCTCTCCAAGATCCTAGAAGAACAGTGATCCTCACCTTCTCTTTCATCTTGCACAAGCAAGATCTCTTCTTCTCCTATTCACATCAAGGTGATTATCTTCCCTTTTCGCCAATTCTTTCTCTCTTTCGGTTTTCTTGCTGAATTCCAGCCCTAATCCCCTTTTTTCCCCATGGATTTAGTGCTGGATGGTTTAAATCTACCCATTGGCGGTGTGATTGGGTGAGAGAATATAGGAAGAGCTTGGATTTGGTGGTTTTGGGCTTGAGGTATTAGATTTGAAGACCCAAGGCAAGTACAACATGCCTCCAATGCACTATACATGTGTTTTGCCTTTGAATCTTTGCCTATATGGTGTTTGATGAAATGCATTGCATAGATCTACCTTCTTTATAAGCACAATTCATGTCTATACCCTTTTCTCTCTAACATTGGAACCCAATTCATGTTTAAGGCCCTAATTAGTCATGTTGATGATGGTTTATGCTATGGATTATGGGATTGGGTGTAATTGATATGATTGGGATGGAATTGAAAGAACATTGGAATGGATTGATGTGAATTTGGAGTTGGAAACTAGGGGCTCTTGGCTAGCCCAACCCTTGTGTCCAGGATCCTTGAAAATGCAATAAAAGGGCTTGGGAGCCTCTCGGCTAGCTAAGTGAGCTTTTCAGCGAGCATGTTGGCTAACCAAGTAGCTCACCAAAGTACAAGGTTAAAAATCACCATGGCTGGAAAGCTTACCAAGACCTTCCTCAACTAACAGACAATTCCTTCATTGGCTAGTCAACGAACCCATTTCGACCAGCCAACAATACCCGAACTTGTGTAATTTGGAATTTCTACCTTTTGACCATGGCAACCAATTGGGATACTTTAACCCTTTTTAATGGACCTTTATGCATGCCCTAGCCTAAGTAGGGGTGTGAACTTAGCTCTTACCTATGCAGTTGTTCAAAGTACGGTGTGAAGATTGAAACCCGATCTAGTAGATGGATGTCTTGGAACTTAAGGATGCTACGACCATGAAAGCACCAAAGGCAAATTAATCTTGCATCCTAGGCCTAGATTGTCCATCATGTGAAGGACCTAGTGACCACACCTGAATGTGCAACATTTGACCTAGGGTTGGTTACTTCTTTCTATGTTCTTCGATTATTTGTGATGGCGATGATTATATACATTACTCTTGTATCCATTGCTCTCTATTCTTATAGTTATTTAATTATTCTTTTGTTGTTACCCATTGATTAATATTAAATGATGGAGACCATTGACCTAGGGTTTACCTAGAGGTGACCCATAGATGTTGCTGGAGATGGATCACCAAGTCTGTGGCTAGGCGGGCTATTCGATAGCTTTGTGCTTGGGACAACTTTGACCACTGGAGTAGATGGTTCTATTTGGTTTGGATTAAGTCCCATAATGCGGATTGATTTGTATGGACATGGTATTTTTGGTAATATGGTTTGGATGGTTTTGCACTTTGTATGGTTTTGATGGATGGATGGTAGACTTTATATAGAAATGTTGGATGGATTGTTGAGGACTGGACTTGTTGGATTTGACACTATCTCACGAAAGGAGCCTAGCTAGACATCGGCCATTATTGTATTGATTCCTGGAGTCAAGCACCATGTTCTACTCGGATGAAGAGCTTAGCCTTGGGTTGACCCCCCCCCCCGGTAGGAGCTAATATTGTTTCGCCTTCATGATTGGATTTTCGAAGTGGACGTACACCACGGGATACCCCATTATTGACACGTACACACATGATATCAAACTTCTGCTAAGCACTCTAGTAGCTTTGCTTTCAACCAGGCTATTATCCCACGCATTTCCCAACACAACTCATAAGTAGTACGGGAGGGCAGCAGTATAATTTGTCGTAGTGCTAGCATGTGTAAGGCTTTGGTTATTGGCAAATTCATGGGTTGGGCATGACTTTGGGTTCATTGAATTATATTTTGCAATTTATTTTGGTATGGACTATATTCTTGTCGTCGGAAGAGCTGAAACAAAGAATCAGATGATACAAGCGCTCGAGCAAACCTGCACACACGCTCGAGCGATGGCAGACAAAAGTTCCTACGCTTAAGCTGAGGTTATATGAGCTAAAGCAGGATTGACAAGAATCGCGCTGAATGAAAATAAATGAATGTTTATTTCACTTGCTCAAGCAAGCAACGGAAGAAACCCAGTTTCCCACACAAATTGAGTTACCTTTTTCTGATGGGACTGCCTCTTTTAGTTTTGATTGAAGAATTATTTTGAGGCACAAATATTGGTTTATATATGGGTTCTCTCTCAACCCTAAAGGACACCTCTCATTATTCTAAAAGTAGAAAACCTAATTCAGAGACATTTACTTCTCTAGAGCTTCCATTAGAGAGATTGGGCTGAAGCCTTGTGCTAAAAAATATTGCTTCTATATCTCTTGTAGAAGATCATCTTTTTTCCTAGTAGAATGAGAAATCATGTATAATTTGAATCTAGTGTAGTAGACGGCAGCGAGTCGTTGCAGTGTGAAGCTGTGCAAGGGGAATTACAGTCCTTAGGATAAGTAAGAACTAGATAGGGGTTATGAGTATATCTCTTGGTGCTTTTTTTTTCAGTAGGACTCGTGGTTTTTTCTTAGTTAGGGTTTTCCATGTTAAAATCATGTGTCTTCTTACTTGTGTGTTTGATTGATTCATTTGGTAGTTGTTTTATTACTTAGCCATTGTTAATTGAACTACAACCTAGAAATCTCAGTAAGGATAAACTTTCAATTGGTATCAAAGCGAATCACACTATTTACTATGTGTTGAACTTTTGAGATTTATAAAATGGAATTCAATCGTGAAGACAATTCTATTAACAAGCCACAATTGTTGGATGAATCTAACTATGCCTATTGAAAAGTTAGAATGATTTGCTATCTGAAGTCCATTGATGATGATGATGCCTAGAATTGTGTTGATGATGACTGTACCAAACCACTATTGTGACTGAACGGAAATCCGTTCCTTGTAATAACAAGGCTATTAATGCTCTTTACAACGAAGTGACTGCTTCTAAGTTCAAAAGGATCTCTAGTTGCAAATCTACTGAGGAAGTATGGGCTATCTAACAGATTGTGCATGAGGGTACCCATACTGTGAAGCGGTCTAAATTGCAGAAATTGATTACGGCCTTTGAAACCATTGAGATGGAAGATGATGAGACCTATGATGAATTTTACGCTAACTGAATGTGACACCCTCAAGGTAAATTGGTTGGTTGGAATTCTTTAGACCTTTGAGGGAAATCGTACAGCTAAGGAAAAATCTAAAATACTTGCCTTAAAAGTTTTTAAGGAATCAGTAAAAAAAAAATTGAAAGTGATTTTGATTCTAATTCTGAGGAAATTAATTCCAAGAAGTGTTTTATTTATGAAGAAATTCAAACAATATATGAAGGGGAAGAAAACATATTTGAAAATTCCAAAATCTAAAAAAAAACGCCTTCAAAAGGGTTAAAGTGCTTTGAGTGCCAAGGATTTGAGCATTATGCTAGTGAATGCGTGACCAAGAAGAAGAAGACAAAGAAATAGGCTCTCAATGTAACATAGGATGAGTCTTCTAAAGAAGAGGAGGGCAAAATTGAGAAAGAAAATTCTGCTTTTGACACTGTGAATGGTAAATTTGTTGCTTTTATAGCTAGATCTTTGTAAGATTGTCTGATAATGGTTCTGATGATGAAGTATCTGATATAGAAGAGGATTGTGAGGAGAAGTACAAATCTATTTTGTAGGAAATCTTGAAGTTGACCAAGTTCTCTGATAAGATTGCAATCAAGTAGAAAGCTTCAGAAGAACAAATTATCTCCCCTAAAAAGGAATTAGAAGAAGCACTTGCTAAGACTCAGTTATTGGAAGGTCAGAAAGGTTCAATGGATGATAAGTTGACTATGGAGAGTCAAAATTGTGAAAAAGCTAAACAATAAGTCAAGACCTTGAAACAAGAGTTTCAAACATTCAAGGTTGAAAAAGATGATTAGAATGGCAAAATGAAGATGGATTTGTCTAAGCTGGATGCTACAAAAGCTTCGCTAAACAAGATGACTGGGTCGAAGAAACTTAAAGACATGTTGTGTAATCAAAAATTGCCTAATGACAAACATGGTATCAGTTATGATCGTGATGCATGCACTTCGAAGAACAAGGGTAAAACAGTGTTTGTTAAAAGTTTTGTTATTTTAAAACCTATCTATACTAACAATGTTACTAGCACTTCGAAGAAGCAGATTGTGTCTCGTCCTAAACCTACACCCACATGTCCCCATTATGGAATTAAAGGATACATTCTTCCCGTTTACCAAAAAGACAAGCAAAAGAGGAAGTCATTGTCTCCACCAAAGACGAAAACAAGAGCTATTTGGGTAAATCAGTCTGAATCCAAAGATGTTGCTCACACTGTGCTGAAAAATCAAACTACAAAAGTATGGGTGACTACATGCAAATGCCCTTGATCAAGAAGATCAAGCTCCCACCCCTAACTAATACGAATATGATATTAAGGGGGAGTCACAATTGCCGAAACCTGATTGACAGATATGCTGCGTGCTGACTATTTTTTTCTTTTTTGCCAATTATGGACAAAAAAGGGGGGAGTATGAAAGGATTTGAGGATCTTAAGGTAAATTTTTGTGTGCACATTCATTCTACAGGTTCTAAATGAATATTCAAAGTAATTTTGGTCTTTTTGTTTTTGGTAGATGAATTTTATCATTTGAGGAATTTTGTCCATGAATTACCAAAGGGGAAGATTATAAGGATTTTGTAATTGGCTAATTCATGTATTGGATAAAACTCTGGGTCCATTGAGTTTTATTTTGAAATTTATTTTAGCATGAATTATTGTTCGTGTCGCTAAAAGAGCTGAAGCAAATAATCAAACGAAACTAATATAGGCACTCTAGCGGACTTGCCCACACACTCGAGTGGTGGCAGCTAGAAGCTCTCGTGCTCAACTTGAGTTTATATGAGTTCAAACGGGCCTAACAGGAATTGTGCTAAATAAAAATAACTGGGTGTTTATTTTATGTGCTTCAGCGGCAACAGAGAAAATCCAATTTCCCACGTAGATTGAGTTTCCTTTTTATGTTGTGACTGCCTCTTTTAGTTCTAATTAAAGTATTATTTTGAGGTACGAACATTAGGTTATATATATATGGGTTATCTCTTAACCCTAAGGACACCTTTCATTATTCTGAAGGTAGAAAATCTAATTGAGAGACTTTTACTTCTCTAGAGCTTCCATTGGAGAGGTTGGACTGAAGCTTTATGATAGAAAATATTACTTTTACATCTCTTGTAGAAGATCATCTTCTTTCATAGAAGATTGTGAAATCAAGTGCAGCTTGAATTTGGTGCAGTAGATGGCAAAGAGTCATTGCGGTGTGAAGCTGTGCAAGGAGAATTATAATTCTTAGGTTGTGCGAGAACACGATAAAGGTTGTGAGTATATCTCTTGTAACTCTGTGATTTATAGTGCTTGGTTTTTTTTTTTTTTTTTTTTTTTTTTTTTTGTCCGTGGTAAGACTCATGCTGTTTTCCAGTTGGGGTTTTCCATGTTAAAATCATGTCTTCTTGTTTATGTGGTTGATTGACTGATTTACTAGTTCTTTTATTATTCCGCCATTGTTAATTGAATTACAACCTAAAAATCTTAGTTGGGATAAACTTTCAGCATGTGTGGATGTGCCATATTTTTGGATGTTTGAATGGATTAGATTGATGTTCATTTATTGATTCCTGATATATTTACTCTTATATTGCTTTACTTATGGAATTATGCATTAGTTACTCTTTGATCATATCATTTTCCTCTATTCTATTTGATCTGTGTACGGAGTGTTTCACATACGTTGCTATATGACCAAGTCCTATGGGATTTAACACATTATATCTCAATGTTGTAGACTATGGGCCACTACTCTTTCCCGAAGGGTGAGGCATGTGAGGAGACTAAGGAGGTACCTACAGTAGTGGACTACGCCCGGGTAGTAGGTGAGGAGCCCGAGTCTTGAGTTTTTGGAGTTCAACACAAACTGAGTGGAGGTAGTGGCTCTTACCAAGTTTTGTTTGAATGATGTAATAGTTGGTAGTAACGTTGGTGACACTTGAACATTATAGTTCTGACTCTGCTTCTTCATTTCGTTTACCTTATTGCATTGTGATGCCTTATATTTGGGGATCTACGTTCACTATGTTTCCCCAAATGTTATCTTATCGCTTTGGCTTAAATTTTATATGTAAACGTTTGGAAAGCTCTAAATTGATCCTCAGATTGAAATCCTATAATGGTATGAAATTGGAGCAGGACCTTCACATTGGATCAGTTTAGACCTTAAGAGTATTGTTGGAAAATTACCCAATGTCTAAAGTCGGTGAAATTGCGGTGTTTACTGTCTCCCAACTGGAGAAAACTATACCAAATGATCCCCACCCTCCATAATCCCACCAGTTATTCAATTTTAATAGGGCAAACAAAATTTTCTATGGAAAATATTTTCCTATCCCTCTTTACAAACATCCCAAGGCCCGAAAGTTTTCTTTGGATAGAAAATTAGTCCCTCACCTTAGATACTTCTTGAAGGTCATTCCTGCATTCCTCATTGCTCGGACTTCTGTAGTTCCCTTTACAATTTTTCTTGGCCGACTGAAATTGACATTGCAGAACACATTAGATACAATAAATTTATCTTGTAATAAAGAGTACACTAATAAGATGTTTATAACCATCTAATTACCCAGTTGAATTAAGGCCATTGACCAGACTGACCGGGGATCAAATGATCAGCGTGGTTTTTGTGTCCACATGATGTAACTATGCTCCATTTGGACTTACCGCAATCGTAGTTAGGAACTAATGGTGTCACCTGTTTACATGGTCAGCGTAGGTTCTGAAGATTCGTAACTGACCTCAACGTAGTTGAGTAAATATTTGACGATGACCAATGTTCAGAAAATTTTGAGTACCTATTTTGTTATTTTCATCAGTTTTGTCATTTTAGTGGACTTGCTGGTCTAGACAGTGGTTTGTGTTGGTAGAAAATGTAAGTGGAAGAGAGACTTCTAGGCTCTATTTTGGGGCAATGTTGATTAGTGTGTTACATTTTTTTTTTCTCTTCAATTCCGCAGACATTAGTTCCCTTTTTTGGGCCAGAATTATGAGGAGATGGTATCCTTAAAAAATAAAGATAATGGACTCCTAATAATTTGGAAAAGTTCGATGTAATCATCGGTCGTCCATCACTTGCCCCCAATAAGAAAATTCTACCTATACCATTGTCCCAACCCATCACACTTGTAAACCAAATTTTAGGAAAGTCATGGTTTCATCTACATTTTCACTTTATGTCCTTCACTCCTCACCTCTTGGTAATCTTTTACTGGAACCATTTTACCAACCTAATTTAGGAACTCAATTCCATGTAAACAAATAGGGCATATGTGTTTTGAGAACAAATCACAGATAAAAAAAATGAATGGAATCAGGTCACCTCATAAAGCTCATCTGATATGATCCCCATCCCATGTAGATACGGTACAACTGCGTTCCCGTCAAATTCAGGATCTGTTACTGGGTTCCCCTCAAAATATCCCTGCATTCATTTCCCACCAATGAAATTGAAGCAATCATGAGTATTGTTGTATAACCAAGGAATCACCCAAGCATAATGTAACTCGGAGAAATGCCTCTTTGAAGGGTACAAAGATATCGCAAGCTGACTAAAGGAGTGAGAAAGAGTAGCCATGCTTATGAGAGCATTTGGGAAATGATTCTTTTCATTGCAGAATTTCTATTCAGAAGTACATACCTTGAGGTTGAGTAATGGCTTTTGCCCAGCTTTGTTACCTGTGTTTACCATAATCACAAACAATTTTATAAAATTAGAGTTCTCATAAAAGAAAATTTGAAAATTGATTCACTATATATATTGGAAGGCCTAGTTTTAATTTTTTTTTCCCCCTTCAGTGGCCAACACACCGACACATTATGCAGGTCCCAAGTCTTCATTTAGCATAGCTACAACTAGGGATCAATCCCAAATTGTTTTTCAAGAGAGGGAGGTGCCTCACCACTAATCTATCAATGAATTGAGAAAGATTTGGTTTTTGTTGTCAAATGCCAAGTACCACCAATAAATATATAGCAATCTTCAAGTAATTCTTAATTCATTTAAACTATGCACATTCACTTGAGTTAATTTTGTTTTCTTTTTGTAGAAACATTTGAGTTAAATTAGAAGTAAACATAGGTTACCGTTTGCTATATCTTGAGTGACAATGGGAACAACAATGCCAGAATACGAATCACCCCCAATATAGAGCGGATTTGTGAGAAATTGAGGATGATCTTTTAACCACTGCAACAAATTTAAACATGAACATTCCCATTAGGATCCTTTTATTATGTAATAAGTGATTAAATAGAGCCATATATATGTTCGCGTTATTCCAACCTTTTATTACAAAAAAGGCAGAGGTGAGTATAAATGATCAGTGAAATAGAGCCATGGAGAGCTCAATTTTCTGCGGGAAATAGATCTCTATCCATCACTGTAGATGTAAAATCATACCTATTGATCATTTCTCAACCTCTAATCTTAAAGACCCATAGTCTTTACCTGCTCTCTCCCTACGTCTGGTCGGAAAGAAACAGATATCAAATGTTCATTTGGCTGCACAGAAATGAACTCTTAGGAATTCATGGTAAAATGAGTTTCAAATTAAAAAAAACAAAGAGGTGAGGATGAAGGATATAATCTGTGCATGGAGATGAGCCTTTGACTTTCTTAAGATTTGATTTCCTAGTGTGTTGGCTGGGTGCTTTTTTCCATCTTCTTTTAATTCATTTTCCATTTCAGGAGGAGGTTACCTTGCAGCCATTCATTATATTCAACTTTGCTACTTAATTTTTGGCAGGGGGATACATTTCTTATAGATCCTAGAAGTTATTCCATGCAAACAAGTGGGCTCAAAGTACTATTGTAGTCATTTCACCTTTCTTAGAAACTGGTGGATTTCTTCGCTTGATTTAAAATCCCCATTCCCATCATCTTTCGCACCTCTTGAGTATGAAAATCCAGTCCAAACAGGTGCATCAAGAAAAATGAAATTAGAAACCTGAAAACCAGCCATTGTTAGTAAGTGAGAAGAGAAGAGACTAGTTACATCAGCTTTAAAACCAGGAGAAATATCATTTTTGGGCCTAGAGTTGGAAGTGGGCCCCTGGTTTATTGATCTACCCCTTTCATCTGATGGGTCTCACTGCGATAGATAATAACCCAAAAATCATAATACATCCAATTGGCAGCGATAGGTTTTTCGGTACCAGTGGCTAGACCCCATAGAGACCAGACAAACATGGGTTTGGCTGGGAAGAAGGCAGCCTACACACATAGGGGAGAGTTGCCAAGGAACGCTCAGCAGTTGGGTGAAAAAAATAGGATACCTAACGACTGGGAATACATTAACCACCGTTCGACATTATTAACTTAGTAGTTGCCATTGAGTCTTTAAGTCAAATCATTAAAATTTAGAGCTTGGTAAGGTGGGATTGCATACAAGTACTTCATACAAAGAACTTGAGGTTGGTCAGTTTGTTGGCAACCTCGTATCTCACCCAGTTGTCAATGGGGTTGATCCCAGGGATTGCTGCCTTTCAGCGTGTGCGGCGTCCCTTCCCACGTATGTGGGCTTTTTTTCTGTGTGTGCAAGCTCCTTTCCCATGTGTGCAGGCCCGCAAGTGCAAGCTCCTTTCCCATCTGTGCAGGCTGTCTTCTTGCCTATTGGGCTCTCTGGTGAGGTCCCAGTCCTATTGGCTAGGGTTAAAAAGAAAAAAAAATGTACATATAAAAAAAGCCTAAAGAGCCTATAAACTTTCAGACCTTTGTCCATGAATATGGGTTTAATGTCAAAGTTGGCAAACTCCCATTATACCGTGCAGCCTCAAATTGCAACGGACCTGCAAAGAATTCAAAATTGATAAACAGCCATTATATATTGTAGTCTGAATACTAGAAGACTTAATGTTAAAAACACATTTCATGTTGCAAACTAGAATAAAACCCTTGAGATGGATAGGTTAAGTCTGATGCAAATAAATAATAAATCAAATTTAATAACCAAATTAAGTTTTAATAGTAAAAAAATATGAATTGAGTGAATGATAAACTCATTTGTGTGATCATCAAAATATACATTCATATTGTATCATGATTAATTAAAAATAAATCCATATATAGTTATTCAACAACAAAAGCTTTTTTTTTTCCCAATGAAAAAGAAACACCAAAACCTTTAAACTACAAAACATTTTAGACAAACAATAAACAACCATGTGAGTGAACATTTATAAATCAATTTGTGATTCTTTTGGCTTAAATTACTCGTACATTTAGTTAAGGTCACATTTGGCAACGGGTTTGCGCCCAGGAAAGCTCCCGCTTTTCCGCGCATGCGTGGATTTTTCACGTTTAGTTGAGCATGGATATTGAGACGACTGACGTTGACTATTGATGGATGTAAATATTCAAGGGATCTGACCTCCCCCATCAGATTTCATATATCGATCAGAAACAAGAGCTATGGTGAAACGGGTAGCACGTTAAGGGTTACTCGTGTTTGCTTTGATAACTTACCTTTTGTGCCGTACAATCAAGATATGAACCGTTAATCGTGTTTAAATGCTCCATAATGGCTATTTGATTAAATCTTAGCCATTGATTCCTTATAGATTTTGAGAGATTTGCACACACATACACAAAAAAATTAAAAAAAAAAACACACACACACACAAACTGTTGGATCATGATTTTTAAAATTTTTTTGGGCCCCATTTACAACATCCAAACCGTTTAGTCTTTGAAGAAGGCCTAAAATGGTTGAGTCCAACTTTCACAGCCTGATTCATTACGGATCATGAGAAATTGGACAAAAACTTTTGACCAATGATTTCACATAGTACAAAAAATGAAGAAAACCAGTCTGTTTCTTCACTTTTTTTAGTTTTTGTGGGCCCCAAAATAATGATCTGAACAGTGAATAACTTCCGGAAGATCAAATGCGGCTAGTTGACTAAATTTCAGTAGTTGATCCTTTATAGCTTTTAAGAAATTTGAAGAAAGGCCTAGTCTTTAAGATATTTGGAAAAAAGCCAAGATCAGTTTTTTTTACTCATGGGCCCCCTTTGAACAATCCAAATTATTCAGACTCTCTAGATGCCCAAAGAAAGCTTTGAGGTGAAATCTAAGGTCTTGAATTTTGACGGATTTTGAAAAAATTTAAAAAACTTACAACCATTGGATCATACAATCTACAAATGGTAAGAATTCTCTCAATACCAAACCTACCAAAAGGATGAAAACACGATAGATCCCACTTTCTTAAAATTAAAAAGAAAAGAAATGAAGATTGTATTCATCCCCCTACGTAACAATAGTGGGTCCTTTCCAACTGATGGGCCATACCCATCACTAAAAGGATCCATGGTTATCAACCTTAGTCAGATGAATGATGAATACTCGTCTCCAGCTCTCCAGAGAGTCCCACTGCTACACTAAATGCCAGGATTTCTCTACAATGAGACACATTCATTCTCGTGATTCCTATTGTTCTTCGACTTGTCTTTTCAATTGCTTCTGGGTTCTGGCAGATGATAGGGCTACTAGGGACCGCCTATTGTTCTTCCACTTGTCTTTTCAATTGCTTCTGGCAGAGGATAGGGCCACTAGGGACCGCCACCCAGAAAATCTACATCTGTCAAGTACAAATCCACGGTCACTGTGGCGAACGTGATAAATCCAGGGCGTCACCCCGGGCAGCCCCTGTCCTGTCTTTATTTGAGTATCTGCCCACGGTTGGTGGATCATTCTTAGTCCTACATGGCAACCCCTTAGTAAAGTGGAGGACTGTTAGTGAGCCACCCAGAGCCATCAGCTGGGAAAGACTATGAGAATCCAAACTTTATCTTGGATGGGGCAAGAGCCCGGCATGCATGACAGGTTCCCCAAGCTAACATGGCAAATCTTAATAGGTACACTCGTTGTCAATTAGAGATTTTCCGTAATGGGATCGAGACTCCCATCTAGAGTCCAGGCCCCATGTTGCAAAATCACACACAATACATATTTTCCAATTTGAACTCAATAAGAGTGGTTTTACCATAAGATTGAAAATACGATTGAAAACATGTATTTAACTACTAATATAATCTTAATAAAGTTTCAGTGATGTAATCAATCTAATGGTAGAACCCACTCCTAATGAATTGATGTTTGAGGATATATTTTTAGGGGCTCAATAAATCTGGGGTGTAGTCTCAAATGTGATCTATCCAACAGTGACTATATCTACGATCAGGATCAGCGCACCAAACGTATGTACACATTAACACATTGGTTATAGCCAGAGGTGGCAAAATTACGCACAATATATCAGTGTTTGGTAATGGACAAGGGGAACCTAGAAAGTAATAAAAAACAGAGAAGTGAAAGGTCAATCCTCTTTAAGTCGCGTAATCCTCCTAATCTATTTAAATGGACTGGTTTAGGGCTGACCCACAGAAATAAATTCATTTAAATAGTTTTGTGATTTAAGAATTTTGTACTTCGAAGAAATGAGTTGGACTTCTTTTGGCCTTTAAATTAACTCAAACCTGGCTCTGATACCAATTGTTGTGATTTTGACATCACCCGTTGTGCGCAAACATCAATCACAAGATCAACACGAAAGCAAGCCACACACAAGAAGAGACACGAGATTTACGTGGTTCACCCAAATAGGGCTACGTCCACGGGCACAGAGACGATCATCTTCACTATCACAAGTAAAGTATACAGAGACACGTTCTCTCACATCGTCTCACCTACGTGGTGTGGGAACACTTCGGGCAAGAGAGCTCTCACCTCTATTCAACTGCGCAAGATCTAGGGTTACAAATTACACACATATATAGTCTCCGCTTTCTTGGCCACCAAGAAAGCCCCAGTACAATTATCAAAATACCCTTGACCTTATACCAGTCCATGGCTAACTCAGTAGACTCATTCGGCTAAACCGGAATACATGACATAAATCCAATAATCTCTACTTTGGCTTGAATTCTGCACAACTCGAGCTACTAGGAGATAAAACCGGCAATGTCTTCACATACCTTGCTGAATGGTACGTCACTGCATCAACGATACAGTCTTCTTCAACATATTGACATGTTGAACCAGCACAAGAATTTTGAACAAAGTTCAGCTCGTCAAACTCCACCTCGAACTTAAAGCTCGAAACCATTGACGAATCTGAGTGATATCCTGAATCACTCACCATCCTGCCCCATCTTCAACATCACTTTGAAGATCCAATCACCACAAGCATACAAGCAAAACAGATCGGGAATACAAGTCCAAATGACTTCACAATTGCAGAAACCTCTGCCTCCGAGCGGTCAAAAATTCCATTTGACCGGGCCTCCGATCAATCAAACACATGTTTGACAACTGCTGACGCATCAGCTCCTCCTTGCTGCTTTTCCGACTTTGGCAAGATGAACAACATCACATGCGATCCAGAAAGCATGTGAACCCCAAACGAACAACTTCATTTGAATCAGCAAACCCTTTGCAACTAGGCCGGCAACTCCTATTATTGGGTTTACAACAACAACCGGGTTGAGCAGGCCCGATTCTAGCCTGAATCCACATCTGTTTAGATCTCCTTCAGATTTCTGCATCAAGTTGTAGATCTTGTCAACACGAGCATGCTGGAAGAAACGGATCTGAAATCCGAGTTTGGATAGCTCCGATATCGCAGAAATAAGTTTCAACGCTCCGATCGGTCAAACCTCCACGTTGACTATCAAACAGCAAATCATCCTCTTCCACTACGTAGATCTGCTCGAAATGAGTCCGTTGGCGCAAACGGATCTCCGATCGGACATCGAACGATCAAGATATCGCAGAAACAATTTCAGCCGCAAATCTGGTTAAATCTGCCTGTTAACCGTCGCTGACGTCACTGCCTATTCTGCTAGGCTTCCGAAGCGGACCCGGGTCTGGTTCACCTGACCTGGAATTGAACTGAACTCTTCTCGCTGGGCTCTGCGCACACGGGTCAGAATTGACCCGACCCGAACTGGAACTGCACTCTGCTGGATGCACTGTTGGGTTGGGCTTCTAGTACACAAACCAAGTCGACCCGACCCGACCCGGCCTGAACCTGCTACTCATCGATTGGGCTTGCACCACGGGTTGGGCGGACCCAACCCGGAACTCGAAGATTGGATCCTGTTGACCTGGACTTTATCTCCACGGGTCAGGTCAAACTGACCCGACCCGAACCCAAAACCCAACAGAATGTCTTCTTCAACCCCGCGTCTGTCTGCAACCCGGTTGCAAACCGATGGTCCTCTTCGGCAACGGCAACCTGTAGCGGCTTGGGACCGGCGACGGCGACCACCAGCGGACAACGGCGAACTAGTGGGGACCGGCGGCGATGGCTACCAGCGGCGACCCTGACGAATTTTTTTTTTCTTCCTTCCGCAGGTCGTCCTCAATTTCGGCAGCACCTCTTCTTCTCAAGATCGTCAGCAACAGAGCCCAACCTCTGTCGTCTTCTCCGAGTTTTGCAAGAAATCATTTTCTCTGTTTCAGTAACAGAGAAAACGTTTTTCTTCTGTGGCCCAGCGGTTTCTCGCTAATCTCTGCTTCAACGATCTCTGATTCGAAACAACATGGGGCCCACCTGTGATCTTGATCCACACCTGATCTCTATGCCAGAACTTCGCATCTAAATCTCGAGAACTTCGGATCTAATCTTATTTTCTCCGATTTACCCGAAAAACAAGACCCTCTCTCTGTTTCTCCCCAGTTCTCGTCTTCTATTTCTGCTTCTGGCACAGTGGCTCACGATGACGGGAAGCAAGCCGATCTGTTGATCCTTAGATCACAACCGTAGATCTAACTCCAAGATCTAAATGAAACCTGTGAATCCTTTGTCCTCCGATCCAGCGAGACCGGAGAACCCAATCTCGTCTTCTTCTTCTCTAATGGTGGCCCAACCAGAGATCACAAACCTAATCTCTTTTCCTCTGTTTCGAAAACAGAGATCCAAACCCTTCGACAATGATTCAATCAGTCGATCTTCATGCGCACAACCTCCAAGTCACCAAGCGATCTCCACCTCGCTCAGAAACCCGAAGAATACCAACATCAGCTCTGATACCAATTGTTGTGATTTTGACATCACCCGTTGTGCGCATATATCAATCACAAGATCAACACGAAAGCAAGCCACACACAAGAAGAGACACGAGATTTACGTGGTTCACCCAAACAGGGCTACGTCCACGGGCACAGAGACGATCATCTTCACTATCACAAGTAAAGTACACAGAGACACGTTCTCTCACATCGTCTCACCTACGTGGTGTGGGAACACCACCGGCAAGAGAGCTCTCACCTCTCTTCAACTGCGCAAGATTTAGGGTTACAAAACTACACACATATATAATCTCTACTTTCTTGGCCACCAAGAAAGCCCCGGTACAATTACCAAAATACCCTTGACCTTAAACCAGTCCCTAGCTAACCCAGTGGACTCATCCAGCTAAACCGGAATACAAGACATAAACCCAACATTTTGTAAGTTGGGAAACTTTTTGACCCCACAAAAAATGTGTGCAATCATATTGGTTGGGTCAGGATTACCTGCGATGAGTGCAAGATTTGACCCATTTTAAATCTCGGCAAACTGCCTCATCAGCCTGATCCGTTTGCACCCACATTAATATGAGTATTAGAGGACTAGATTCATCTAAGGTGGTACACATGAGAATGCATGTGGGCCCACCTGAAAATTGAAGGGTTCAAGCACAAAAACCATTTTAAAAAGAAAAAACAGACCTTGAGAAAGAAACACGAAGTCTTATTCACCGTTTCGAGGACCACCATGCCAACAAGTACTGTAGTGGCAAAAAAAATTCAAGAAATAGGGTAAAAAAAGTTAAAATAAACAACCAACGAGCCACTATGGCAACCTATGAGAAGTTGGCCTTGTTTGGCCATGAAACTGGTGAAAGCTAGCTTACTTAGAACCTGTTTCAATCGGTGGTTCATTGGTGTCAAACAATGATATCAACATGATAAGATTTTTATATAAAATTAGATAAAAAAAAGAATCTTAAAAATATATGTTCAATTTCAACCAAATATTTCAAAGCTGTTATTTTTTTTAAGTTTAAAAAGTATAACTAATAATAATTTAAACCTTTAATTGCAATTATTGATTGGTTTTAATTTGAATAGTTCAAGTTGTTGAACCCCATGATTTTGAACCCTGATAATAATTTAAAGCTTTAGTTGCACTTATTGATTGGCTTTAAGAAGAAAGTTTGGCCATAATTTGAATAGTTCAAATTGTTGAACCCTATGATTATGAACCTTTTATCAGGGTTCTAAAGATTTCAGTAAATTTTCTCAGAGATGCAATGAAGAAAGTCACCACGTTCACCACATACCAATCTCATAAGCAAGACCACTCCATGCAGAGCAACCAGGGCCACCTGTAAGCCAAAGCACAAGAGGGTCTTCTTCAGGATTTGTATCAGACTGAACAAAGTAGTAAAACAGCTTGTCCTGGTTCGACTCCCCAACTCCCACATACCTGCAATAAAATTTAAAAGACCCATGTACATAGGAACAGCAGAACATTAGAAAATAATACCATCCCCAGAGCAAACTAAGAAGTTTTCTGTAGCATACCCAGTTTCTAGATGGAAAGGCAGAGGACCAGGAAAGCCTGGTAGAGATTTGAGAGTTGATGCTTGAGAAATTGCAATCCGTGAACATGAGGAATGAAGGAAAAGTCCCACATAGAGGGAGATGATGGGATGCAAAGTCCATTTGAGGGTCTGCTTCTTTTCGGCCATTGGCAAAAGCGCCTGTCTATGACTCTAGCCAGCCACAAGTTATAGAATTATAAACGAAACAGAGAAGGGAAGTACGCGCGTCCCAGGGGCCAAACATGTAACTATCAGACAGAGCCACCGAAATTTTCTCTTCTGTTTGTTAGGATGCGTTAGTCCCCTGTGTAAAGTTTTATGCTCTTTTATACTTCTATATTTCGTCTTCTAGAGAGGAACTCGTTTTGGCATATAGTTCAGCATAACTCTGGCATGTAGTTCAATATAACTCAATTCCTAATTTCCTGCCCCGCGTCAGCTGAGAATATGCACTACTGCGTTGATAAGTCAAAGGCATTTGAGCTAGATTAGATATTTTGTTTATTTATTATTATTATTTTTTTGACATTAGGTACTTGAAACACACGCTCTTTCACGCCCTCATATCCCCGGGGGCTGCCAACCATTAGTAAAAAAAAAGCCCTTACTTTAGCCCCAAAAAATAAGGCTCTAAAAATGCAATTTTCATCTTTTTTTCAATCCAAAAAATTAAGATCTCATAAAAATAATTAAAGTAACTTAAATCTTTTCAAGTTTTTTAAAAAATAATTATTATAATTTTGTTTCTCCTAAAGAAAAGGCCCAATAAAAGTAATTAAAGTAACAACCATCTTTTTACATTTCAAAAAAACGAATGTTATCATTTTCATATTTTAAAAATAGTATTAAAGCCCTTTTTCTCCATTGAAAAAATATTGTAATTAAAAGTAAAAAGAAAACCCTAAAATCATAAGAAAAAAGAAATCATTTTCTGTTCTGAAAATCCTCTAGTTTGCAGATTTTTCCTCTACATCTATGCTGCTTAAAACCTATAGAAGACAATTTCTAATATTATCTTTTTTTCCCATATTGAAAAAGATGCATCAAATTCAAAAGTAATCCACATTTATAATTTTTGTAGCCAACACTAATAAATTACTAAATTCGGTTCTATGCTTTTAAAGTTTTTTTTAATTTCAAGCTCATATTATATGTTTATTATAGTTAGTGTTCTTTTTATTTGTAAATATTATTCATTACAATTTATAAATATTACATATGTCTACTAAAAAAATATTGATAATACCTATAAATATTGCTTCTACAGAAATATTTTTTTTCAGAATTAAAATTGATAAAATCCTAATTTAGATCAACAATGGCACAAGAAAAATTAAGTAGATTAGCCATCCTATCAATTGAAAAGATATATTAGTAAAATCTAAATATAAAAACTTAATTAGTAATATTGCATTAAAAAATAAAATAATAAAATAAAATATTTATAATATAATTTAAAAAATAAAAAATACTTCATTTAGGATTGTCACTTTAGGCCTCAAATTGTCTCGAGCCAACCCTGCATATGCCCCTTGATTTGTGGGCAACAGCTAAAGAATTCTTATTGGGTATTACGTGTATTGTGTAGGCTGTCTTTTGGTGAGAGAGAGGTCCCCCATAGTCACCATGGGGTTTTTCCTCACTTAATCTCAAATCCTTATTTCAACGCGTAAACTATAAAAAAATCATGGGACCCAACCTCCTTCGCTGTGGATACCAAAAATAAATGTAAACGGTGATAATTTAACTTACTTTAAAAATATTTTAAAGAAAGAGTAGAACAATCATATTGTATCCTTGTCACCCTTTCATCCATGTTCATATCCATATTTGTGCTCGATCATTGTAGATAGAAATACAAGGAAAATTTTCAAAACAAGGCCTAAGGCCCTCTTTCTTTGCAATAATCCAAAGAATTATTGTTCGGGGATTTTTAAAATTTTTAGACACAGTGGAATTTATGAATATTCTCTTCTACTTGCGCATCCAAAAATTCAAGCAAGAGGTGAAAGAGATGGAAATCTAGAATTTTTAAAGGCCATTTCAGTCCTTTCAACTAGTTGGAACCTAGAAATTCGTAGAAAGAAACATCGCATTTGAAAATTCCAAGAAATAAGCTTTCACATCATGTTTCAAAAATCTTAAAGACCTGCTAAAAAATCTTCGTAAAAAAAAGGCCTAAGTTTTTAATAGGTTTCAAAATAGGATAAAATTAAAACTCGATTTTAAAATGAGCTTTCCAAAGACATTCCAATTGAGAACATCCAATGAAATTAGGGGTTGGCTGGCCATTTTTTCCATTTTTTTAAAGTCCCGAAAATGCCATTAGGGCTTAAGTTTAAGAAAAAAAAATATTTTCCACAACAATCTGTGGAAGAAGGGAGAAATCTGGAGGAGAAAGAAGGAAGAAATCTGGAGGAGGGACCAAGCGGAGAATAGAAATGCCGATCCAAATCCAAAAATTTTAGGCTTTAACCAGGGAAACAAACATCTCCAGATGCAAAATAAACATACGGAAGGGTCTAATCTTTGCAAATTTCTCAAGAACCAGAACCCAATCCATAGGCGTAACACAGCAGAAATAGCATCACATGAGCTGATTTTTGAGTCAACAGATGGGTAGATCCCACTTGTCCAAACCTCATGGGACCAAGACCAATAGGTTCGCCCAGGGGTCAACAAACTGGTCAACGGATCAGATCATAAATCAGGTGGCCCACCTGGGCGTGTGGTGGGCCACTACATGATCCTCTTTGACAAAACACAAAAATGACGGCATGAAACTGCAAAACTGAGTTCCGGCGTGGATTTCTTGCATATTTTGAAAGGTTTGGGTTGAAATCACTAATTACCTGCCCTGACTACTATAAGGAATTGTTTGTTTGGTATACAGGATCAAAGGGATTGACTTAAGCCCCAAAATTCTCAAGTTAAGAGTCAACATAAACATGGGTTTACATGGCTGAATTTGGGTCAGATGGATTGTGGGCCCACCTGGGCACAACCCACTTGGGTCCTAGACCATAGGGTTCGCCCATGAGTCTTCTATCGGATGAGTGGGTCTGGTAATCCATCAAGTGCGACAAATGGACCCCACATCCCATCTCGACAAACAGCTCCCAGACAGCCTATACCCAGACATACTGCATTTCAGCATGGATTTTTCACAAATCTGGCGTTGATCCGAGTGCCAAACACCAAGCAAGGCTCATATCTTCATAAATGAGTTAAACCTTAAAGAGTTTTATGTCCTGATTTGAAGCCTTCAAGTCTCTTACCGTTCTTTTCATTTTTTTTTCTTCTAAAGGCATTTTTGGGATTTAAAAAAAAACCGGAAAAAAATGGCTGGCCAACCCCTAATTTCACTATCTTTAAAAAACTTATGGTTCATTTTGAAATCAAGTTTTAATTTTTTCCTATTTTCAAATTTGTCAAAAACTTAGGCCATGTTTTGAAATATTCCATAAATACAATTCGACTTAACATAGTCCTTTCTCCAGCAATTTGCACACATGACCCCATTACCAAGATCATTACTCTCTGCATTTGTTTGTTTGTAAGAATTCTTAGGAAAATTTTATGCGTTGAGAATTTCTTGATTTCCTTTTTTGATCAGTGGAAATTCAAAAATTCAATATTTTTGCAAGGCAGTCCAAAAATTCAGATTATTATGTGAATTTGAAGAACCTAGTATTTCAGGAATCTATAATTCTCCTCATGAGGAATCCTTTGAATTCCAAGAAACGAACACCCTTCTGGAGTTCACTTAAATGGAAAGCAAACCAATGATGACCTATTCAGCAATCTGGCTTACTTGAAGTACAGTTGATTTAAGTAGACTTATTTGAAATAAAGTTGTTTTAATTAAAATATTTGACATATCAATCTACTAGTATGTTTTATTTAAACAACAGCAGATTTATGATATAATAAAAGTCATATGAGCAAAGTTACCATATTGTAGAAGTAAAATAAATAAATTGTCATATAATAAAAAAATAGAACGGGTAAATTTCTTTAAGAAAATTTATCATGGTTAATTTAGGTCTTAATCATGTCCTAATCAAAGAAGGTTATACTTTTTGAAAAAGAGATGACTCCAAGCCAAAAGGTCCCAATTCCCAAGTCAAGAAAGCTATCCTTGTTACGAATTTAAAGTTTATCCTCCCCAGAAAATGTTCCTTGCTTGACAAGGCCATGTGTCACAACTCCCAATTACGTATTTAGTGACATCAGGCATCCTACAGTGACATATAATGTAGAATAGTTTTCGTGATGATGATGTATCCCGGCATCAGCTTTTGCGTGTTCCGAGAGTCAAAAAAAGATCCTGCGTGCCAATTTTCACCGTTCCCGAGAGAGATTGTTTCACGTGCAGAAGAGCACAGAGATTGTTTCAACTGCAGAGGAACATGTCACTTCCAATCTAAACCGTACACTTGGATTGGGATGCACCCGCAATCGGGGGCCCATTTGGATATTCTTAAACATAAGCACTGATAAACTAGACTTAGATATTTGTCAAGAAATCTATAGAAATAGAAGGCCCTTTTCTTTGCCGCAATTATAAGAATTCATGTGCAAAAGGAATTTTACATTCTGAAAAGACTATTCCCTTGAGGTGAATTGCAAAATCCTTTTTTTAGGTTTGAAGTTCCAACCAAATAAATTGTTTCTTTGTAGGAATTTATAAAATTTTTGTATGCTGGAGTTTGTGGAATTTAAGATGTTGGAATTTTAAAATTCTATTAAATTTTGACATTTTTAAATTCACTATTTCTTTCATGCCAGAATTTCAATATGAGAATTTCATATAAAACAAATCCATTAAACATCCCAAAAATAGCTGCACGGAAAAGATGAGAATTAAAAAAAGATAAAAAGAGGGAAGTAGATGAGAGCAGCGCAAATAAATAAGATGATCAGACTTAATTTTCTTACCATGAATTGAAAGAGAAGATTGTTGTGATTTTCTGACATTACCCGTTGTGCACATCCATCAATCACAAGATCAATAATCAACCAACCACACACAAGAAGGGACACGAGATTTACATGGTTCACCCAAACAGGGCTACATCCACGGGCACAAAGATGATCATCTTCACTATCACAAGTAAAATACACAGAGACTCTCTCTCACATCGTCTCACCTACGTGGTGTGGGAACACCACGGGCAAGAGAGCTCTCACCTCTCTTCAGCTGCAAGATCTAGGGTTACAGACTACACACATATATAGTCTCCACTTTCTTGGCCACCAAGAAAGCCCCGGTACAATTACAAAAATACCTTTGACCTTAAACCAGTCGCTGGCTAACCTAATGGACTCATTCGGCTAAATCGGAATACAAGACATATACCCAATAATCTCCACCTTGGCTTGAATTCCGCACAACTCGAATCACTAGAAGATAAAATCGGCAATGTCTTCACGTACCTTAATGAATGGTACATCACTGCACCAACGATGCAGTCTTCTTCAACATTTTGACTTGTTGAACCAGCACATGAACTTTGAGCAAAGTTCATCTCGTCAAACTCCACCTCGAACTTAAAGCTCTGATACCAATTGTTGTGATTTTTTGACATCACCCGTTGTGCACATCCATCAATCACAAGATCAACAATCAACCAACCACACACGAGAAAAGACACGAGATTTACGTGGTTCACCCAAACAGGGCTAGATCCACGGGCACAGAGATGATCATCTACACTATCACAAGTAAAGTACACAGAGACTCTCTCTCTCACATCGTCTCACCTACGTGGTGTGGGAACACCACGAGCAAGGGGCTCTCACCTCTCTTCAGCTGCAAGATCTAGGGTTACAGACTACACACATATATAGTCTCCGCTTTCTTAGCTACTAAGAAAGCTCCGATACAATTACCAAAATACCCTTGACCTTAAACCAGTCCCTGACTAACCTAATGGACTCATCCGGCTAAACCGGAAAACAAAACATATACCTAACAAAGATACCATTTTATCTTTAAGAGAACCGAAGTTCTCCCAAATCCCTACACAATGCTTGGATTCTAAAATTGTAGAGGAAGGGCTAGCATTTGGGAATTCCACTAGAAATTTCAAAATGCTACTTGCCTCAAATGCTAGGACTTCCTGTAAATGAATATGGAATTTCTTATTGTAATTCAGGAGTTCATAGGCAGCCTGAATTTCTGAGATATTTTAGGTGGCTGAAATTTGAAATTCAATTAAGAAAATATTATATTTTAAATACTAAAGGACAAGATGTCACATCAAATTCGAGAAACCTCAATATACCAAATTCCTATTAGGAATTATAGTAAAAAAACAGACCCATAAGTGTGATACTTGATTTACTTATGTCCTCTTGAAACTTTCATGTGATTCATACATGTTGATACAAACTATTTCCTTTTTCTTTTCTGGCTTTTTTTTTTTTTGGCATGCAATTAATATGGTAAGAATGGATTTCATTGAAAGCAATATTAAAGAGGTGAAGGATTATGGATATAAGGGAGAGATGTAGATGAGACTCTTACTTTTCAAGGATTTAGTTTACTAGACATTTGGCGGTGACAAATTGGTTGTGTAAACAAGGTCAGATTGAGTACCAAGGATGTTCATAGTAAGCCAAACTCAAATCTTACCCAATTTTGAAATGGGACACATAAATTCAATCTGCATCGACTGCGGATCAACCCAAATTTGGTTGCACACCCTTCATCCAATGTGGTTCAACATATTGAACTAGACCTATATAAACTTAGGCCAAATCCAATGCATTTTAAACAATAAAAGCTATATTTGAGTTTGCATATAGGTCAAAACAAATCAAACACAAGCTCTATTCATTTCATTTAAACCGAATTATTTTGAGTACTAAAATGTTAAACCGCCAATTCATTTAAATCGGTTTACCTAGGCTTACTTGGCCCATTTTAATGGGTTATGTGAGTTATGTGGGTCATACAGGTTAACCCTATCTTAAACCATTTTGACCCATGACTAACCAATATTTAATAGAAATGGCAAAAGTTGACCCAACACCCACATGTATTTGACCTGCATAACCCAATCTACAAATATAAATCAAGAAAACATGACCATTATCACAACAGGTAGACTCAAC
Organism: Sextonia rubra; assembly: GCA_037013555.1. NCBI lineage: Eukaryota > Viridiplantae > Streptophyta > Magnoliopsida > Laurales > Lauraceae > Sextonia > Sextonia rubra. The sequence continues at coordinate 38,612,890 of JASUAD010000018.1, forward strand.
CAACTGGCCTCACTCATTTTAATGGGTTGCATAGGGGTTGATCTGCGTTTTTAATTCATCTTAATAATTTGATGTTTTAATATTTAGATGCAGATAATAGTTTATGCAATATAAAATGAGTCAAGCTTGTACCCAAACATAGCCTTAACATTTGCAATGGATTGGCTTTGGACCAATCGCCTATAGTCTGGCTTTGGTTAACCAGGATGACTCGTAATGAATGTGAGTTATGTGGGTTGGGTGGGGACTTTGTTAGGATTTGGGGTGCTTGATAATTCGTTGGTAGGATAAAATTGTTATTTCATTGAATTATAATTTTATATTTCTTTTAGAATAGGCTGTGGTTAGTCGCTAAAAAAGTTGAAATGGAGATTCAAGTTCTTCCGAAGGCTTTTTGAGCGGATGGGTCCATATTTATAAGCTTAAGCTGATGCTTTAAGCGTTCAAGCGGGTTTAATAGAAATTGGACTAGATTGCAAATAATTGGATGTTTTACTCACGATCTCGAGTGAAAGCTCATGGGCTCTCGAATGCATTACGAACAGAAATCCACTTTTCTTATGTGGAATTGTTTCTTGTTTGTACCATAACAGCTAGTTTTTATTTTACATGGAGTCTAACCCTAAGGCGCAAATTGTGGGTTATTTAAAAGGTATTTCTCTCAACCCTAAGGCACCTCTCTTATTATTTTGAATATAGAAAATTTATTTGAGAGACCACTGCTTCTTTAGAACATCCATTTGAGAGACTGTCCTGATCTGAATGTTAGAGATTATTACTTCTACTTTTTTGTAGAAGATTGTCTTCCTTCGTAGCAGATTGTAGTACCTTGCAATGTCGAGGTGATCGATCAAGCGCAGAGGGTAGTGAACAACAATGGAAAGTTGTTGCAATATGGAGTTATATAAGAAGAACTATAGTCCTTAGGTTGAAAAGACTGGAAAATGGATTGTGAGTATATCTTGTAATTATTTGTTATTAGTGCTTGATTTTTGTTAGTCTTTGAAGTACTTGTGGTTTTTTTCGATGTAAGTTTTTTATGTTAAAATCGTGTGTCTTCTTGCTTGTGCCGTTTATTAATTTTTTGCTAGTTCTTTTAATTTTTTGCCATTATTAATTGAACCACAACCTTGAGATCTAAGTTTGGACAAACTTCTAGACTTTTAGTGCAAGTTAAAGTTACTTTACTTGTTTAAAAAATTATAAAACTGGTATGATATGGATTGGACTTCAATTTGTTGATTGTGGGTTGCGTCAAATTTTGCTACTCTAGTTTATGATGATGGCCAAATATTCATTTCCCCTCAAAGGGGAGATGCCGTGGGTCATCAAAAAAAAAAAAAAACAAAAAGGGAGATTATTTGATAGTCATTTTTACATCTTCTCCATTGTTTCTTCGAGTTGATCCCTGATTATAAAAATTCATTTCTTAGTACTCCTAAAAATCCAATTCCATGCTAACAAATGATGCCTTAGTCTTAGTGAAATCTATACTCAAGAACTAAGTCTTAGTGGAATCTACACTCAAACACTAAGTTTTAGAGCTCTAAACACGGGCTAAGGTTATCTAAGCCACGTGATATTCAATCCACCAATAATCTATGCTAAGATCTGTTTACACTAGTTGTCTCTTTGATTACCATGCGCTTGTGTACGTTATAAAAATATCCCCCTGATTAAATATTTGTTATGTTAACTGTGAGATCATGGTCAACCACATCATTATCAGATTATGCATATAATATTAATTAGAAGCGTCTTTCTTGCCTTCTTTCTAGCTAAGCAATTTTAGATGTATATAATAAACAATCAATCGGTCCCAACAATCTATTCGATATAGGAATCACAAAATCCCAAGTGAAAAACATCAGATCTTTGTAGAGACCAGACCATGTAGCTCTTGGAAGAAACACAAACACCATATTAGTAGAAAGTCACCTTTGACAGCGCCCTTGCCTTTCTCCTAGAAAGGAAAAACATAAAAGATGTTGATCTAACTTGGGCCTCACCGTATTTGCATGACAATAGAAGATAGATCAGTTGGAGCATAAGTAATGGGTGTGCTGCGCAATATCATAATTAATAAAAAAAGTTCTACGTCCTTAAAGTTTAATTGCTACAACTAGGTTGACCCATGCCCTGGATTAGATTAGTTAAGGATTAGAATAGTTTACAATTCTTCTAATATAATAGGAATAAAATAAAAAAGACAAACAATGGGCTACCTATGGAGAATCAATCCGGTAATGAGTCATGCATCATCCAGATGCGCAGTCCGGATAAACCAAATATTTTAGGCTTTGGGACAAAGAAAATGACCATGACATTGTTAATTTTCTTGAGTGGTGTTTATCATACAGGGTCCCACTTGAAAGAAAAGAACGCAACGCAAACAAAGTGATGATGATATATAGAAAGAAAAAACGAGAGGTCCTGCCAACAAGAAAAAGATTTTCCAAAGCATCCATATCAACCACGGAAAGAAAAACTATGACAGCATTGTCTTAAGTAAGCAACTGGCAGTTTATTACAATGACTTGGTCATAATGGCATTCAAAGGGGTTTGTGACGTTTGTCCTCATATCCTTTGGAGAACTTGTCTGATAGTCATCAACACTTCATTTAATTTTTAAATGTTTTTGGTAGATGATTCATGATAGTCATTTAACACGTGAAAGCTACATTTGGGGCAGGGAAGTCTTCGGCAGTTAGTGCAATCAAACTTTATGAGGCTCCTGGGCTCTGGTCGGCGCAGCGCTTTGCAGCCAGTACTCAGTATCCCCACCTGATCTGACACAAGATTAAATTTTCCAATCACATCGAACTTTCCAATCACATTAAATTTAACAGTCACTTGTCCTTTCCTCTTTGCTGTTTGCATCTTGCATTGTGGGGTGTGGGTTTTGAGAAAATCAAACTGATGGTGAATTTTAAGGCTGCTAAATAAGTACTTAAAAACCACTTCGGGTTGTAAGGAGCCTTACTTCTTACCCTCCTGTAAAGAATTTAGAACTACGAATGCACCTTATTTTCTGTAGTACAGACATCCTTTCTAATGTGTGTAGGCTTAAATGGTCACGCATGTTGTTTTTTTATATACGTGCGGGCTAATATTGTCAGAGGACTGAGTTTAAGAAAATGAAAAAACAAAAGTATCAAAATAATGTCAGGATCTGGTTTCTTGTGCGACCTTTACACATGACAAGACCATTTCATGCCCCTGCTCTCCTGCGGGAAGATTTTCTCCAACAACAGTTACATAGGGTTTTTGCCAGCACCTCTTACTTGGAATTAACAATCCTTTGTCAATTGGAAGGTTTGTAAGTGAATATTTTCACTAATATAGTAAAATGTATGAATCTAAGTAGACATCATAAGTCACACCGGATATGCATCATAGAATTCGCTCATAGTTGAAAATTTCGTCATTTGTGACGTGTGTGAAAGGTGATGGTTTGAGAATTGATTATATTTTTTTTCTAATAGAAGTTTTACATGTAGATAATGTTTATTCTCATGGATGTGAGTTCCCAGATACGCTAAGGGGGGTATGTGTTTGCAAGAATTCCTCACAGCAATCTTTTTGCTCCTGGGGATATCTGTTTTGTATTGTCCTCTAAGTATTTGATATACTCTTTTTGATTTGTGAGTTCCTAAAAATCCAACTATTTAGCATGACTTTTAAGGCTTACAAAATTACTTCAATTTTTTGAGTTTCAGCTTTCAAAATCTAAGTCCCTTGAGCATCTAAGAATCCAGGTGAAGGACAACTTTTGGAGAATTTTGGTATCTCCTAGATAAGAATTTCTACCTAGATATACTCTAATCATGCAAACTCTAAAGAAATGAATTCGTAAAAGTAGCAAAAAACTAATAAGAAAATGTGAATATCTTCATATTACTATCTGAAAGGTATGTAATATTGGCAAGTTCATGGGTTGGACAAAACTTGAGTTATTGAGTTGTACTTTTATGTTTTTAGATGGACTGAAGTAACCTAAAAGAAACATGTGTTTGTCTTCTGCGTAGAATGTGCAATGCAAGTGGTCTACGGACCGACCGGTCGGATACAGGGATGGATCGGTCGAATTTCGCGTACACAAACAGTCTGCAGACAGAACAGACGATCGACCGGTCGGCTGAATGCCCGATCGGTCGGACCCTCAGCCGATCGGTCGGGTAAATTCAGCCGATCAATCGGCTGGGTCGGCAGACGCGATTCAGAAACTACGAAAGCTTCGGAGGTGCTTGCTGTCCATCCTAATCCGGCGAGATTTAGAGGCGTTAAGGACTCTAGGGTTCCTCCCTATTTAAAAAACCCTTATCCCACGAAGTAAAGCACCTCTCTCCAGATCAAAACCCTAATATCCATTGAGAGATCCATCTTCTCAGAAGGTCTTCTGCTGGTTTATGCGCTGCATCTTCATCTTCTGAGTTCCATACTACTTCTTCACTGTGCTTATTCGTCTTGAGTGGCTTCAAGGCGTGGAGAGCAATCCCGAAGAGAGTGTACGGCGTGTGCGTCGGCAAGAAGAGGTTTCAGTCCCTTAGGTTGTGTCCAACTGGTGAAAAAGGGTAGTAAGTAGTCTTGTAACTTTTCTTACATAGTGATTGTTCTTGGTGGACCGGTGTTAGGTCCCGTGGTTTTTTCCCGTTTGGGTTTTTCACGTAAAAATCCTGTATCCATCTCTTGTGTGATTGATTGGTGTGTTTATTTACTAGTTATTGTTTGAATCTACATAGCATATTCTGTTGGGACCTTAACCTGTGTCAAGGTTTAAAGTTCTATCACTATCAAATGAAAATGATTTACTAAGTTGATAACTGAGTATTTATTTTACGTCCTCCCTTAACTCATTTTCTGTTCACATCTCCGTCTTCGCCTACCTGTAAAGACCTTGAACAATGGTAGTATGAAGGTCAACGAATGAAAATATAACAAGATCAATAAACAATAGGAGATCATAGAATGTGGGACCCATGATGCTTGGAAATGGCCTGGCTTGTCTTTGATGGGCTTGGTTCGACTTGGACCGAACTGGACAAACCTGGCTTGGTTCAGCTTTGCCTCACTAAGGCTGCCATGATGGGCTTAGATGTAACTGGGCCTAGAAGGTCTGCCTTGGCTGCAAGGCTTGCTGGGCTTGCCTAGATTGAGATTGGCATGGTTGGATTTGAAAAGTGGCTCCCATCTATCATTTGACTGTAGCTGATTTCTGCATATTATCTCGCATTATGAAATCAATACTGTTGAAATCCAACAACATAAATTGGACTTCAGTCATAGAGAAGCCTTCTTCTAAGAGACTATGAAAATAAAGTGAGGTTAGATGCCAAAGATATCAATGAAGGATATGAAAATGAGAAGTTGCAGTCAAGGCGGTAGCTTAGTTGGTTTAAACCTTGTGTTCACTCCTCAAAGTTTCAAATTCAACTCCCACCCTTTGCGCTATCTGTATACTATATGTGTGACCATGTGTGTATCCCCTAAGAAATAGTACTTGCTTGTCAAAATCAGGATAAATTAGGTTGGAGGCCAAAGATTAAAAGGCTGGACTGGCGAGGAATACTCTAGGTCATAAGAAAAAAAAAGGTGACGCTAAATAATATCAATGGATGTGGTGAAAAATGATCTATAAGGAAGTGAATAATAGAATGCTCAGATCAATCCTTCTAAGTTCAATGGGCATAACTTATCCTCCATTCAAGTTTACACATCCTCCATGAATGGGTGCTTAAACTCATCTTTCTTTCATTCTATTTTAAAAAAGCTCCTCTAATAAGCTTGGATGAGATAGATTTCAAATCAATCTTTATGAAACTCTATTTTGATGCTCCTATTTTGTATAAGTCAAGCCAGCCTCTTTCAAGGCATACTCGTTCGAATTCATAAATCCTCCCTAAATTTATTAAACTTTGCATGAATTGGCGCTCAAACTAGCTTTTCTTTAGATAAAATTATATTTTTGAACATAGTATGTTAAACTTTGTTGAGGTATGAGTAAAGGCAGCATAAATACATTTTAATACTCCCCTTGGTTGAAGCCCACACCTCAACTCAACATGATAAAAATGTCAGTCTAATAAATTCTTATTTGAAACTTTCTACCAAACTTTCTATTTAAAAATGTCAGTCTAATAAGTTCAATAGTATCTCCAGATGGGTCTTTGCACTTACAAATCTTTGGTAAGGCTACACAATAGGCCCCATGCTCTAATTTATAATAGGAATGGTTCAAAATAATTGCCTTTCTCTTTATGGAATATGGATTTTTTTTTTTAACGAGGAAACCTGCCGGCCCCCCTAACGGTTGATCATTGGAAAAACACTGGATACACACAATCACCCATAAACCATATGTATCGGGTAAGTCCTTACAGATATTTAAACTAGAGACCTCAAGGTCACTCTGTGATTTCTCCACCATGGAATATGAAATTTTACTCAAATATGTTTTGGTGTCACACTAGATTTATCATGTATAATATACTTGAATAAAATATTAAAAGACTCCTGGCCTTATCCAGAGTAACTCTCATTTCTAACATGTAAACTCCTCGTAAAAATGCCTCAATTGTATAGGCCCATCATAAGAATTATCAAGTATTGGGCCTCATAAATATTTTGTGTTTCGACTCTTTGGTCACAATTTTCATTAGATTGAAGGCTACCATTTAATACCCAGCAACTGTTGGATATTATTAGCAATACAATAGATCCATAGATTTTTAATATCTGAGCAAGAAATTGCTAGCCATGCAAGCAGATCCTCTAGGCTTAAACTTATGGACATGTGAGGCTTTAAGTTGGGACCCATCTACAAAAAAAACTAGACAACCAAAAGTAATTGCCCCCACCCTTAGGAAAAAAAAAAAGGAACCCTTTTGCATGGGCCCCCACCAAATTACACTTTGATAGAAGATGGACCTGCAGAAGATAAAGTATGTATAGAACACAACAAAATTTTATAATATTATATTTAAGTGTGTTATATATATATATATATTTGTTAAATCTTACCATTAGCAGAACATATTAGATAGAAATTTTATTTTCTCCAAAGCATAAAGCAAATGATTTTTATTGTATTTTATTCAAGTGTATTATGCTTTTTTTTTCCGTAAAGATAAATATTATGACACGCCCAAACCATATTAGAGTGAAATTTTGCTCTATCGTTCGAGAGAGACATTTATTTGAGCCATTGAGAGGCATTTACTTGAGCCATTGTGACTTCAACTCGGTGTGACTGAGGTCCAACCCAAACCTACCCAAGCCCAGGTCCTTATCCACCATTGGACTTTCCAATGGATTATCCAGGTCTTGGCCTAGATTTAGGGTCTTGACCCCTTGTGGCCAGACTCTTGTGATTCAGGCTTAGTGGACTCCAAATATTTTTACATATTTATTTACAAAAGCCTTTAGGAGTATAAAAGTCGGCCTTTGAGTTAAAAGCGTACCTTCAATGGGTTCGGAACCGATTTAGACGTGGGCTTTAATTGGACTTCACCCATTAACCAACAGGCTTGGACTATCTATATTTCTTATATCACGGTCTTTGTCGAAGCTGTACCCGTCAGTAGTTATCAGGTCCGGACGTCAGCCCAGGATGGTCTGACGCAAATCCAGACCCTTTGCAACCACACTTATAGGCTTGCTGGTGAAGAAAGGGTCTTGACCACTGAGAGCATGGACCATCAAATGGATCTTTACCAATTTTGCACTGTCATATAGAACATGTCCACCACTTCTAATTTTTAGTTTCATGCACTGCTTTTCTTTATTATTATTATTATTATTATTATTATTATTATTCATCTATAGTTCCACTAACAAAATTTCTAGGTGATTAAAATTTAAAATTTTGGTAAAGAAATATAGCATTGGCAAATGCGGATGGACAAGCTATCACATATATATATTCTCCATATATAGAGTATATAAATATAGGAAAATATTCATGAGTAAATGTCCTTCACCATTTTAGTGAGAGGTACTCATTTTTTTTGGAAAGGATTACTGTGCAAGAGAACAAAACTTCATACCTCATCATATATTTTTTATCTTGTTAGAACTTGTAAAAATTATTCTCAAGTACCAACTAGGGGGATGGAAAGATCTAGTATTTATAGGATTATTTTCCTCGATAAACACTCAAACATCCCAACATCCTATTAGTTCTCCTAAAGAAAAATGCCCCAGAGTTCATCAAAAGAACTCTTTTAGAGATTGTTGCGATAATATTCAAGATTTTTCAAAACCAAATTGGTAGCTGTATAGACTTAAGAGCTTTTTGCATATACACCCCTAAGATTTTTAAAATTTGTAAATAGGCCCTATAGTTTTATTATTTATAAATATAGTCCTATCTTTTCATTTTAAAACTTTCCATATCACCTAAATTAGTAACCTTCAAGCCACTATAAACTTTTAGAGTGAAATGACACTTTTGCCATCCTTTTATCCCTATATGTATAATTTCAAAAGCTTAAACTTATTTTCCTTTAAAACTTAATATTAACAATTGCATTTAATGACAACAAAGAATTTTACATAAATCCATTTTTCTCAATATAAGGCTCATTTCATTAAATCCAAACCAACCATAATGACAATCAACACATATATCTATACTAGGTTATAATTGATGTAACTCATGAACGATTAACCATTGGTTTGATGAAAATTTCAAAATAAATGATTAGATTTCATGTTCATGAGAGAGTTATTGAGAGAAAGGCTATTGGGGCCTGAGATTAAATAATTATATCTTTGTAACTAATAATATACTTATTTTTGTTTAGATATAAGGGCAAAGTTGTTATTTTTATAAAAATTCAAGACAAACAAACGCATTCTCCCTACATATGTTCGTTTGGAGACATGCTAAATGTTAAAATGAATAAGCAGAGGCCAACTTATGAATATTAAAACTATGGAGGCTATTTAGAAATCTTAAGAACCTTAAGGCCTATATATAAAAAAAACTCTAGACTTAATGATCTCTCCACAAAGGATAGTCCATTACTCCATTTCACATGCTGTCGGACCCAGTTAACAACCTTTAGTATTGATGCCCTACGCCCTAGGTACAGGACCTGGAAGGCCCAATGCCCTAACAGTCATTATTGTTTTTCACTTTCTTTGGTTGCAATTTTGTGGAAGAAACAGGCTGTCGCTGCCCTGTGTCTCACTGTCTATGTTACGGCGGGCACATGGCTCAAAAGAAGACTGCCTATGGCCATTTATATGGAATGGCCAGCCAATCTAATCCGACCACCTCTTCTATGTGCTCTGTAATGGACTTAGAACCAATGGCCATCTATTCTATTTGTCATGTGCTTTTTCACAGTATTGGCTTGGAACCATCTCCCAAGATCTATTCTTTGCCCAAGATCTTTTATTTGTCTTAATAATTTTATGAGAATTAGGTCTTACTATTTTTTTTATAAGAAATTTAGGTGAGATTTATCTATCACCCAATTTAAATTTTACAATTCATAAAGATTCTTTAATAGTTACACGCTCTCAGTTTTAGTCAAATTTAAATTTACTATACCATTGGATCAATTGTGCACCAATTCAAATGAACTAGATTTATGAGTCACGGATGGAAGGGTTAGAAATATGTAATTGGGGCAAAATTTGATATTTGAGGTGGTTCTACATATATCTTTTTATCCTCCTTAGTCCCATCTTCAAATGAGATCCACAAGTGAGCCCCATAAAAAATTATCACGGTAGGTGTTGAGAATACTTTTCATAAGATTAAAGCCCTTTAGTTATTGGATTGGACCAATAGATATAATAGAAGGGTTGTAGTTCACATTATATAGTATTTATGGAAGATGAGGAACAATTACATATTCCATGCGGTTCACATTCATCCAAGGACTGTTGTTATCTAAAACGAAATCAACTTTATTTGAGTTGAACTGCTAACTTTTCTTTCTCGGATATCTTGACAGTTCCGTACCTTAATGAGTGGTTTATGCAAAGTGAGGGATACTACATGCTGAATCTTGATGGAGTAGTTAACCCAGGGACTCTAATTGCAGGAATAGGTGTTATAATTAGAAACCATAGAGAGGATATGGTTGTTGCCTATTCCACCTCAATTAATACCATCGAACATCTTGAAGCTGAGGTGCAAGCTCTTCTACAGTGTGTAATGCAATGCAAAGCTAACAAGGTCACTAAAGTTAATTATCATTGAGGGATATTCTCCAATTCTTAGAGAAAGTCTTCGTAGGAAAGAGCTCCGATATTCCTAGTTGAACTACCCAATCGTTACTATCTTCAAATTTTTTCTGTATGTAAAAAAGAATGCAGAGGGTTCTGGCGAAAAAATGTGAAAATAGCTAATATTGTACCCTTTGTTGCTCTTTGCGGATGGGTGGACCACCCTAACTTTTATGCTTTCTTGTAGTTCCTCTCTTCAATATAGTCTCCTTTTAAAGCAAAACTCATCATCATCATCATCATCAAAGCCTTATCCCAACCATGTTGGGGTCGGCTACATGAATTCTATTTCTCCATTCTGTTCTATTTTGAGCTAAATCTTTCGATAAGTGCAACTTTTTCAAATCTGAATTAATGACTTCCATCCATGTTTTCTTCGGCCTACCCCTACCTCTTGATGGACCCTCCACCTGTATATCCAAACTTTTTCTCACTGGTGCCATTACTGGCCTACGCTCAACATGCCCAAACCATCTTAAACGAGTTTCTCTAATCTTATCTCCTATTGGTGCTACCCCTAAATGTTCTCGAAAGCGCTCATTTCTAATTTTATCTTTCCTAGTTTTACCACACATCCACCTAAGCATTCTCATTTCCGCTACATCCATCTTATGAATATGTGTCTTCTTAATTGGCCAACATTCTGCTCCATATGTCATAGCTGGTCTAACCACTGTCCTGTAAAATTTTTCCTTCAATTTTATTGGCATTTGTTTATCACAAAGTACTCCCGAAGCTAATCTCCACTTCAGCCATCCAGCTCTTATCCTATACTCTATATCTTCGTCAATCTCCCCATCCTTACTAATCATCAAGCCTAGGTACCGAAAAGAATCTTTACGTGGTATCTCATGGGTTTCAATTTTGACAGTGGTTTCAACACTTTGTATATGTCTACTGAAATTGCAATCCATATATTCTGTCTTTGTACGACTTATTTTAAAGCCTCTAGATTCTAATGCCCTCCGCCATCTCTCAAGCTTTGCATTTACACCCTCTCTTGATTCATCCACCAATACTATATTATCTGCGAACAACATACACCATGGTACTTCTTCTTGAATATGCACAGTTAACTCATCCATAATTAATGCAAAGAGATAAGGGATTAAGGATGATCCCTGATGTAAGCCTATAGTCACAGGAAATCCGCCCGTTTCTCCACATGTGGTTTTCACATTTGTTATTGCACCTGTCACGACCCGAGCCCAGAATTCGGGGGTTAGCGAAAAGCTAAACCGGTGACACACGTACTCCCGTGCACGTGAATCCAAACCCAGTCCAGATAAACGCACACAAGGGATCTAACACGTGCGAACTAAGCGTACGCGGAAGCTGTACATATCATAGCAAGCAACAAAGGAAAATAGCGGAAGCCAAAACAAATGCGAAACAGAAAAGACAAGATAATTACAATACTGGAAAAACCAAATACAAGTCTAAGTATACGACAAAATAAAATGTACAAATATACAGAGTACAAAGTCCAAAATGCCAAGGTGCCAGAATACAAAATCTCAAAAACCAAAACTCAAAATAGAAGGCCACTGATATGCATGCACGCACTCGGCAGAGATGATCAGGCCCACTCTGCCAAACCGGAGGGTGCCTCTACACTCGGCCCTGCAGCCTCCTCGACCGCCGGGGAGTCGGGTAAGGGATCTGTGCCTGCAACACCACAGACAACACAAATGAATACAACGATCCAGCAAATACAAGTAACAAGGATGAAACACTCATAGTATCAAAGTGAATAAAATAATGACAGAAGATTAAATACAGAGTTTCATCTTAGTATGCTAAGCAAATCGTGCATAGAATTAAAGCATGATGAGGGAATCAAAGTATAGAAATACTGAACTAAGTGGCTACTACGTTAATCATATTCTCTCCAATAGAGAGCAAAGCAGAGCAGATGAGAACACCACTGACCGGGCCAAGGGTACAAGTGGGTCTCGGTTTCCTGGGTTCCGGGGTCCCAAGACAAAGCGACACTGCAGTTATACAGAGATACAGAGATCTAAGCCAGAGGTAACCCCGTCGGGCATCCTAGGGCTGAGGCTGAGTAGAGCCAGACTAATACCAATCAAATCAAATCTAAAAGAAGGGAGATTATCCGCTTTGGACTCACGATGGCAAAGACCGGATCTTATCCTCACGTGTTAATCTCTGGGCAGAGCCACCAGGGAATACCCAAAATATACAAAGCCAGAAATATACAAAGCATAGCCAAAATACAGATCAGAACATAGATTAAGTCAAAACACAGCATAGATCAAAGCGTAGTGCAGAACGAAGAATAAAACAGATATACAGAACGAAAGCAAAATGACTGCGGAATGCATAGACATAGATTGGCAGAACAGAGGGCAAAGCTGTAAACAATATGCAATGCATCTCAGATTAGTACGGAGTCAAGGTTTATTACAAACCAATACTAATCTAGTTGTTCACTGTCACTAACCGTGCATGTTGATGTAGTTTTAAGTTATTCAATGCACCGTTGCCATCAAAGTGTTGCAATGAAATCCTCACGTGCACCGAAGTCCCTTAAACCAACACCCATGGGGAGGTGCTTAACAGTGATCAACGCTCACATGAATAAGTCACAGCCTAACAGACTCTTCATGCGATCCAAAGAATCCATTGGGCCTGTTTACATGAGTGGTTAACCTGTATTTGAGCCATACAAGTCTCACCATTATCCTAAGTTATATTTCAGAATTGCCATGTCTAACGGTTTAGCCATGAGAGACCTATGGTTGAGCCGAAAACATCTTACGCGCTCGTCGCAATATGAACTACGGCTTAACCTTGGTTCCATTCAAAACACAGCTAAACTGGTCATCTTCCACCTCTGATTTGATGTCTTTTTTCGGCTGGGCTACAGTCAGTATACGGCTTAGCCGTAGACCAATCCACGGCTTAGCCGTAGCAATTCACGGCTTAGCCGTAGCCACACTGTAGGAGTACTGTATTGGAAAAGTTTCGACTGATCAGAGATTTAATCCACGGCTGGGTTACGGTTGGGTCACGGCTAGCTTACGGCTCAGCCGTAAGACAAGTTACGGCTCAGCCGTAGGACAAGTTACGGCTCAGCCGTAGCCTAGCCGTAGAACAAAATCGAAATTTCAAGTCTCTGGAACATGAGCCGTAGAAACTTACGGCTTAGCCGTACAATACAAAACACGAATTCGGGATAGTTACAGAAACTGAAATTTTGGTACAGAAGCTGAACAAAACAAGCTCAACTGATCTCTACATCTTAGAAATTGGCTGTAAAACATTCTATACAAAGAATAAGAATGAATCAAAGCAATCAAACAAAACACCCATATGTGTTATCAAAGCCTGTACTTATACTTGCCTCAAACTCTGAAAATCCACTGAATCAAGCTCCAAATCAACTAAAATCAAGACAAATCAAAGAAATAAACCATGCATGAGATGTACGAAGACATACAGAGCTTGGAGAAGGAATCCAATTGGAGAAATGAAATCAAAACCCACTTACCCAAAGCAAAGATAGAGATAAGAGAGAAAGAGGAAGAACCAAATCAAACAAGGGATCCAATCCTCAATCGAGCAAGAGAAGGGAAGAAGAGAGAGAGAACGTGAAGCTTCCCTGGAGTTGTTCTTGCATGCAACGTTGGAGACAAATGGGTAGGAAGAGGGACACCTGGGAGCTAACTCATATATATAGATTTGGAAGTTTAAAACAAGATCCAATGGGTTTAAGCTATTTACAGTTTAAGTCACACGAAGGTCCAACTTCTCCAATTGACTCCAAATGGGTCTGACACAGTTACAGCAATTGACGAGCTCAATAAAATATACGTGCTGACACCAAGATGATGCAAAGATGATGCAAGCAAGGCAAAAGCAAAATTACAAAAAAGGGCTTAGAACTACCTATCTCAGGTCAAAGGTTACTCAACTACCTATCCAAGGCCCAAAACCAAGTCCAAAAGAATAAAACAACAGAAACACACACTAATGAGCCACTAATCCGGCTCAAAGGGGATCGGAATGTTACAGCACCTTCGTACATATCCTTTAAAATTTCAATGTAACCTCTTGGGACATTCCTTTTCTTTAAGACCCACCAAATTAAATTCCTCGGTACCCTATCATAGGCTTTTTCCAAATCGATAAAGACCATATGTAGATTTTTCCTCTTTGCTCGGTATTTTTTCATTAATTGCCTAAGTGAAAAGATAGCTTCCATAGTTGATCTCCCTGGCATAAAACCAAATTGATTTTCCGAAATCGTAGTCTTTTTTCTCAGTCTTTGCTCTATTATTCTCTCCCATAACTTCATAGTGTGACTCATAAGTTTAATCCCTCGATAGTTGGTACAATTTTGTATATCTCCTTTATTCTTATATATAGGTACTACAATGCTTCTTCTCCATTCATCCGGCATTTTCTTTGTCACAAGTATTTTATTGAATAGTCTACATAACCAGCTTACTCCAACCTCTCCTAAGCATTTCCATACCTCTATCGGAATACCATCTGGGCCTGTTGCCTTTCCTGTCTTCATTCGCTTTAATACTTCCTTCACTTCCACCCCTCTAATTCTACGGAGAAAAGTATACTCTTGTAATGAAGTATCCTCCTCCACTCTTGTATCGCCCAAATATTCTTCATTTAAAAGTTTACTAAAATATTCTTTCCACCTTTCTATAATATCGTTGTCCTTCACCAAAATATTTTCCTCATTGTCCTTGATACATTTGACATGATCTAAGTCCCTACTTTTCTTTTCTCTTATTTTTGCAAGCTTAAAAATATCCTTTTCTCCTTCTCTTGTTCCCAACCTATTATAAAGGTCATCGTATGCTTTGAACTTTGCGCTACTTACTACTTTCTTAGCTTCTTTCTTTGTCTTCTTATACAACTCAAAATTTTCCATACTCTTAGTCCCCTGCCAAACTTTGTAGCAATGTTTTTTTTGTCGAATAACTTCCTGAACCTCCATACTCCACCACCATGTTTCTTTATTAATATGTCTCTTCCCTTTTGATTCTCCAAGTACCTCCTTTGCAACATTCCTAATGCAATTAGCCATTTGATTCCACATTACTGTAGTTTCTCCTTCAATATTCCATTCTCCTTTCTCAATCATTTTATCCTTAAATATATTTGCTCTTTCCCCCTTCAAATCTCTCCACCTTGTTTTAGGGTCCATTTTGTTTACTACTGCTCTCTTTTTACTTCTAATGCAAATATCTAAAACTCCAAGCCTATGTTGCGTAGTCAAACTCTCTCCTGGGATAATCTTACAATCTTTACAAGCCAATCGGTCCTGTTTTCTAACTAGAAAAAAGTCTATCTGACTCCTATTACTCCCACTTTTATATGTAATTAAATGCTCATCTCTTTTTTTAAAGCAAGTATTTGCTACTATAAGATCAAATGCCACTGCAAAGTCCAATATAGTGTTTCCGAATTCATTCTTTTCTCCAAATCCATGCCCTCCATGCACTCTCTCATATCCTCTATTATCTTTTCCTATATGCCCGTTTAAATCCCCTCCAAGGAAAATTTTATCACTATTTGGGATTTCTCGCATTAAATCATCCATCTCCTCCCAAAATTGTTGTTTCACACTTTCTTCTAGTCCTACTTGGGGAGCATATGCACTAATGATATGAATTATGTCTTCTTCTAGTACTAGTTTAATTGCTATAATTCTATCACCAAACCTCTTTACCCCCACAATTTTCTCTTTTAAATCCTTATCTATAATTATACCCACTCCATTTCTTGTATTACTCTTTCCTGCATAGAAAAGCTTATACCCATCCATGAGCTCCTTAGCTTTATTCCCTTTCCACCTTGTCTCCTGTATACAAGCCATACTAATTCTTCTTCTTTTCATTACCTCAACCAACTCCATGCTCTTGCCTGTCAAGGTTCCTATATTCCAAGTAGCAAGTTTAATTTTCCTATTCCTCCTCTTCTTCTCATGGACTAACCTCTTTAACCGCATTAGCCCAAAGTCATGCGGTAGCCCTTGCACACTTTTCACTGCAGCCAGGCGATGCTGCAATGCGTCGCTTAAAGCGGGGAACGCCCTAACCTTATCGTGAAATATCATTTGTTCAGAATTCATATTTGGGTTGTGACAAAGTTTTACGCTGGCTGTCACCTACCTAACGCAACCCTCCTCCTTTACCCGGGCTTGGGACCGGCAGCAAAACTGGCGGAGGAAAGCAAAACTAAAATAAAAAAAAAATTCAAGATCCGTGCATCTGTTTTTTTGTAGGAATAAGTTTTTTTTATTCTAGATTTCACAAAAAATATATTTTAATAAACTTAAAAAAAAAATGCAAACCTACACAAAAGTGCCATAAAGTGCAACAACATTTGAAAAAGGCTTCTTATGAAAGTGGTAAAGTTGAGCCCTCATTATAATGCCTCTTTCTACATGTGCAGGCCTTCTTTCCAAGTGAGTGACCTATCTTTTCGTACATGCAAGCTGTCTCTTGATTCTCAAACCTATTAGTTGGGTAAAAATAAGTGCAACAACACCTCAATTTTCTTGAGTAATAGCAAGAAAGCTTTTTATAAGAGAAACAAGATATGGAAAGAGAGAGAAACAAGATATGGAAAGAGAGATTGATCACATGGATCTGAAAGTTTAATCTCAGGTGCTAGCTGAGAATGATGAATTAGGCTCTCTAATCTGAGTGATGATTTCAAGCCAGTCACAACTCATAAGTCACAATAGAAGTTTGGGTCCAGCGGTCTATCGTGACAAAGAGGTGGGTCTATAACTAGTACAGAGACATTGACAGAGACAGAGATTGAGACAAAGACAGAGACAGAGCAATATGCCCCTCAGATGACTTTTGCAAAAAGCTTAATGCACATTGGGCCCATCATATCAGTTCTTCGAATCAGTGAAAGCTACAATATGCCCCTCAGATGATTTTTGCACAATGCTCCATCCACATTGGGCCCAACGTATCAGTTCTTTGAATTAAAAAAAAAGCTAAAATATGCCCCTCAGATGATTTTTGCACAATGCTGCATGCAGATTGGGCCCATCATTTTAGGTCTTTGAATCGGTGAAGTAGAGAACTGGGGCATCGATAATATCTAGCAAGCTAACTGGTAGGTTTCATGGTGGCAACTGACAATGGACAAGCAAACTTGTGCTCCGTCGTCTGTAATTCTCTTCGCCTCATAAAGTAATTAATTATAGTAGAGAACCATAGGCCATGCCGAGCACCTGACTACCTATCGCAACCATGAAATTGTAAACAATTATATCTCCTCTCAACTACTCCTTCATGAATCTTTATCTAATTTTTAGGCCAAAACATAAGTATGCCATCTATGGACAGAAAAACAAATATGAACTAATGACTCCTATCCAAATCCAGTTGAACAAAACAAAATCGGAGGAGAGATCTAAGTAAAGAAAAAAGAACATAATTTAATTCAAATTAATCAATGTCTGACCTTTACAAGGATTTTTATATCTAGTTCATAGGTTGGATAAAACTTTAAGTTTATTGAGTTATATTTTATATATATTTTAGTATAAATTATGGTATAAGTTGCTAGATGCTTTGAAATGAAAAAATCGAAGAAAGAGTGACAAATTGAAATGCTTTTCTGAGGATAAAATAGATTAAAAAGTTCATATCTCACAAATCAAGCGTTGGATATTAGCAAGCTACCTACCGCTGGAAATCTCGTTTCAAATAGATATATGTAAAGCTTAAGATTGCGTCAATCGGAGCTAAGACGACAAAGTTATGACCTCGAAAATTTTGTAAGAAAATAGGTTAAAATTTGAAAAAAAAAAGTACTTAAATAGAACACGTACCCGATCGATCGGATGGCATACAGAAACTCACCAACTTCCACGGAAAAACTTTCTTGTTTATATTAGACTTGCATTTCTTGTTCATACTTGGACTCTAACTCTAAGAAATGAATTGTGGTTTATAAAAAGGGTATTTCTTTCAACTCTAATGCATCCACACATTTCTCATCATTCTAAGTTGATAATATTCTTTGGCGATTATCCTTTTTCTCTAGAGTTTTTATTGTAGAGAGTTGCTAAAGTTTTGAGTTCTAGAGTTTTGCTGCTTCTACTTCCTTATAGGAGATTTATCATCTTGTGAAATCAAGGTGTTTGGATTAAACGTGAGAGCAGGGCATCCAGAGTCGAGTTGTGTCATGGATTTTTATAAGAAGAACTACATCTTGTGATTAAGCGATTGCTTATATAAGGTTTTAAGTTTATCTTGTAACTGCTCAAAATTAGTGCTTGATTAGTCTGGTGTGACTCATAGTTTTTTCTTATTTGGGTTTCCATGTAAAAATCTACTTGTTTTTTTACTTATGTGGTTGATTGCTTTTTCTTACAATTTTGCTTTATTTATTTTGTTGCATATTATTTGGCTTATAATCTAGAAATCCGAGGCCTTACAAAATTTCAATTGGCATCAGAGTGGGTTACACTAATCTACTAAGTTAGATCCTTTGGGAATTCTAAAATGGAATTCAATCGAGAAAGCACATATATAACCAAGCCTTGTGTTTAAAAAGATAATAAATCTTGTTTGAAGAAGATGCTTAAATCTGAGTTTAAGAAGAAAAACGCTAGATCAATTTAATACTTTGAATGCAAAGGGTTTGGTCATAGAGCATCTGAATATGTAAATTGAAAAAAATAAAAGATGTGGTAAAGTTGATGATTCTTAAGATGCAAAAAATCCACTTCCAAACATTGCTAGTGCCAAGTATGGTTCTTTCATGTCTAGATCTTCACGTGTTTCCTTTAAAGTTAATTATGAAGATGATACTAGTAAATTAGAGGAAAAACCTGAATAGAAGGAAGAATATCATGTTTTGTTAAAAAAATCTATGAGGATGAGAAAGATGAATTAGAAGGTTGTAATCAGTTGACAAGCTGTTGAAGGACAAATTTCTTCACTAAAGGCTGAATTGGTTGTTAATCAGAATAATGATTTAGCTAACATGTTGATTGCCATAGATCAAAAGTATGACTTGCTGTTTGTTGATTATGGGAATTCTACTCAAGAGATGGAAGAATTGAAGAAAAACCATCAAACATGTTAAATTGAGAGTGTTGATTTAAATAGCAAATTGAAGATGACACTATTAGAGCTGAATATTTCAAAGGAATTGTTTGACAAGATAAACGCTAGTTCTACAACATTTGATGATATCAAACGTGCTAATGATAAACGTAGTCTTGGATATGATGAAAGTGAATCTATTTTCAAAGAATAAGTTTTTCTTTAAATTTTTTTGTATCAACTGCTGCACATACTGCTAGCATAAATCATATGAGAAGTAATGCAAATAAGAAAAATGTGTCAACTTCAAAAGCTACACCCACATTTCATTATTGTGGAATTGAAGGACACATTTGATCTCATTGCAATAAGCTAAGAGCTTTACTAAAGAACAAGCAATGCAAGAAGCATACGCTTATCCAACAGTTAAGACAAAAGCTACATGGGTTAAGAAAGATGATCTGTCCAATGTATTGGTATATATTGTGTTGAAATTGTTAAATTAGTAAGTGTGGGTATCAAAATCTAAAAACCCTTGATCAAAAAGGTCAAGCTCCCACCTCAAGCTTCTAGAAGGATATCATTAATAGGGAGTTACAATTAATGGGGAGCTACTGCTGTATCCTGATTGACAGTTATGCTACTTGCTGATATCATTAAGATTGTCTATTATGGAGAAAAAAAGGGGAGGATAAGGAATTGAATTCAGAAGGAATTTGATGACAGATCGAGCTGAAGATGGTTTCAAATTTTGGAGCTAAAGATGATTTCTTTTTTTTTTTTTTTTTTGGGGCAATTGGTGCAAAGCTGATTGTACAAAATTTATTGTAATTCAATCTACTCAATGTAATTTTGTTTTTATTTTTGTGTAGATTGATTATATAGCAAGTCTTGTCCACAAATTGGCCAACGGGAAGATTGTAAAGATTTTTTGTATTGGGTTGGAAAAAATTTTAAGTCCATTAAGTTACATTTTTTATATCTTTTAGTATGGACTATGGTATGAATTGCTGGATGCATTGAAGTAAATAAATCAATGAAAAAGTGACAAATTGTTGTTTGAACAAGAAACGTTATATCTCTCAAACTGCATGTCAATTGGGGCAAGCTATGTACCATCGAAAACCCCTTTTAAAGTAGATATCCGTATAGCCAAAGATTACATCAGTTGTGTCAATTGAGCTAAAGCCATAAAGTTATAAGATTGGGAAATTTGAAAGAAAACTACCTAAAATTTGGAAAAAGTAAACAAACAAATTAAGTATCTGATTGATCGAATTGGTACCCAATCAATCAGGTATAATGCCTAATCAATCAGATTAGGTATTCGATTGATTGGATGACATACAAAATCCCACCAACTTGTATGAAAAACTTTTCTATTTGTGTGAGAGTTGCCTATTTGATTCATACTTGGATTCTAACCATAAGATACAAATTGTAGACTATAAAAAAAGGTGTTTCTCTTAACCCTAATCATCCACATAGATCTCATTCTTCTAAGTAGAGAATACTCTTTGGAGATCATCATTCTTCTCTTGAGCTTCCATTGGAGAGAGTTGTTGAAGCTTTGAGTTTTAAAGTTTTACTGCTTCTACTTCCTTGTAGGAGATTGATTATCTTGTGGAATCAAGGTGTTTGGATCAAGTGCAGACAGTAGGGCACGCAGAGTCAAGTCGTATTGTGGATTATTGCAAGAAGAATTACATTAAGTGGTCAAAGGACTGACTGTGTAAGGTCGTGAATATATTGTGATTGCTCAAAATTAGTGCTTCATTAGTCCAGTGTGACGTGTGGTTTTTTCCCATTTAGGTTTTCAGGTAAAATCTACGCGTCTTTTACTTGTGTTGTTAATTGCTTTTGCTTGCAAATTTACTTTATTTATTTCGTTGCATATTATTTGGCTTGCAATATAGAAATCCGGGACCCTATGAAACTTTAAGAATTGCTGAAACTCCGAGTTTTAGAGTTTCCCTGTTTTTACTTTCTTGAAGGATATTGAACATCTTATGGAATTAAGGTGCTTGGATCAAGTGTGGAGAGCAAGATACGTAGAGTTGAATCGTGTTGTGGATTTTTGCAAAAAGAACTATATCTTGTGGTCGAGGGATTGATTGTATAAGGTTGTGAGTAATCTTGTGATTGGTCAAAATTAGTACTTGATTAGTCCGGTGTAACTCATGATTTTTTCCCATTGGGGTTTCTACTTAAAAATCTATGTGTTTTCTACTTCTGTGGTTGATTGATTTTTGCTTGTAAGTTTGTTTTATTTATTCCTCTGTATATTGTTTCGCTTATAATCTAGGGAACCCTGTAAAACTTTCAACCTTAATTTTTCAATTTTAGAACCCAAGGCTCTAATTCAAATATAGAAAACAAAGAAATATTAACAATATTGAATCTATCTAGAATTACATAAATTCAATAGCTATGTTCACATAATTATTAACACATTACAGGTTAATCGAATAGTTGAATGGAATACCTAATTATAGCCTTGAGATTTGAGAAGCAAGATGAGTGGTTTGGATCCTCGATTAACACTAGGATGGTATTTTGAACCATCAAAGATCTCCTATTTTTCCAAAATTTGGAAGTTAATACAAGCTAAGGGTTAATCTTAAAGTAATCAATTGGGAAAGTACTCGTGACGCCTTCAGAGTGTTGGAGCTTATTTTCTTTGACTTTTGGAAGGTTGAATGACTACCAATATTGCTTAATTTGGTCATGCAATTGACTAAAACCTTTGGTAATCATCACTGTTTTGTTACGGACTGTTTTTGTATAAATCCAAAAAAATGTACTTTATACAAGCAAAATAGAGCCAAAGTTGTGTCATTCTGAACTATGATTTTCAAGGAATAGAATGAAGCCTAAAGAGGTTTGTTCACAACTTTCGAGATGGCTTAAAACCCTCCGAAGTGAACAAAAAAAACAAAGCAAACATACTTCATCCTTTTTTATACTTCATGGCCCTTGCAACCATCTTCTCTAAGTAATATGTATGCTTCTCCTCGTTCTCTAAGTTATTTCTCACCTTAAGTTAGTGAGGAGGAAAAGAAAAAGTAGACTTGGAGTGCTTCAAGTGCCTTGGGAGCCTTGTGAGTTCTCGGAATAGTGCCTTGAATCTTGTTGAACTTCCTTGAATTTGCTTGGAACTAGTGTAAAACCTTCTCCCAAGTGCCAAACCTTCCTTTTATAGACTCTATAGGTGGTGTATGGAGTTATGGGAGGTTGGAGGTCGAAATAAAGTGGACAAAACCTCTAAAAACTACTAGGAACCACTTCATAGGTGTCAGTGACCGTGGCCGTGGTCACTGACAGATCCAATTTCGGGTTTTGCATATGTGAACCATTTTCACTTGTTTGGGACCCGAACGATATCCTGTCTTCATAAAACTTGAAGAGATGCTTTTTAATATTATTTTGAGTGTGTCCTAAAAATTTTAATCGATTTTGATCTTTTGAAGTTGGTCAACTTCCCTGTTGACTTTTTTTAAAAAATGGGCCCTTGTTTCAGCTGTTCGAGGCCCAAATCACATCGGATTCATTTGAAACTTAGAGTGACTAATGTCAAGGGCAACTTGAAGTGTTTATAAAAAATTTCATGTGGTTTGGATTTGTGGAAGCAGAATTTCGAACAACGAACCACTTATTGCATGTTTTAAGTCAATATTCTCTTGTGTTGAAGGCAATCAGCTTATTTTCTACTTGAATGATGTTCAATTGATTTGAAACTTTGGGGAATTGACTTTAAACATATTTTGAGTCTCTGAACTAAATTTCACCAGCTTTGGCCTTTTAGAATTAGGATTTTTAATCAGTGACCGTCATAACTTGAAGGTCACAAACTCTTAGCTGACATGTAGTCGAAGTAGGGTTTAACGAAGTCCTCTTGGGTTAAAAATTCGCACAACAGCTTCTGAGTATAACTTAAGCCTTGTGTCAAAATTTCATTAACTTCGGCCACCTGGAAGCAGGACTTTGGTTAGTAACCCCATGCCTTAGGAGTCATTAACCGAAAGTTGACATTTCTGTTGACTTTGGGTTAAATGACATCCAATTGACCTAAAATTTTACAGAGCCCCTCCTAAGTATAATTTGAGCTTTCCTTGAGGAGTTTCAGCTGATTTTAATATATAGAAGTGTCTGTTGTCACAGTGAGCCTAAGGAGTTGGAAGATCACTGTCACTAAAGCTTGACTTTGAATTGAAATGAAACCCAAATGCTTTGAAATTTCATAGCATCATTCCTAAGCATAATTTGGACTTGCCATGTAATTTTCAACTATTTTGGTAATTCAGAAGCTTGAGTGTGTTCAATGACCCCTACACTTGGAGCCAATGAACTTTGAATTTAAAATTTGGTGAGCCAAGTGACTAAATGAAATCCACTAACTCTAAAATTTGAACTGCTATACTTTAGACTTATTTGAAATCTCCTGAGTGAATTGCATCAGTTCTAAACTCTGGAAGTAGCATTTGATATGGTATTCACAATCTAGAGTTTATATGCTCTTGGCTTGGAATTTGCTTGTAATGTCTTTACTGCAGTATTTATGATTTTTTATGAATCAACAAAAACCATGTTTGATTGAGATACTTGTAAAAAAAGTCTAAATCATTGGATTATAATTTCTGAAATTATGTGGGCCCCATTTTAAGATCCAAACCGTCCAGTCTCTTCATAATGCCTACAATGGCCAGAGGGACAAATTTCACAGCATGGTTTGTCATAGATCACAAGAAAATCCCAAAAAACTTATCAACTATTGAAAGAATTTTCAACTCGATGAATTGACAGAGGTGTGCTAAAATCCCTAAAACAAAAAACTTATAGATTACCATTTTTGCTCTAGAAACCTAGTTTTTGGGTCCCAGGATTATGATCGGAACGTTAATCATGATTCTAAGGTCTAAATGGCTAATATGTCAAATTTCATCCATTGATCTATTGTGAATTTTATGATATTTACGAATAACTCCAAATCCTAAAATATCATATTTTTATTTCTGTGGGTTCCATTTGCAAGATCCATGCCGTTCAAATTCTCTAGAGTGACAAGGGCGACTATGGGGAGTGAAAGCTCAACCTTCAAGTTTTCATTGATTTTGAGAAAATTATAAAAAAAGGTGCAATTTCTCTCTATTTACCAAACATTCCTAAAGAACTATGATAAAATAACTATCTACCATGATAATAAAATAGTGTGACCACTTAAGATGGGCCATTTGAAACTAGTTAATTTTTATTTTTTATTTTGATAGAAAGACTCTCTATGATATTATTAAGAAGCAAACAAATAGTCAACAATTACATATTGCTTAATTAGGTTTGTGGTAGAATGCCACCAAACCACCATATCATCAACATACTGAACATGCCTAGCTAACTCGTGAGTTTCTTCATTCCTATCTCTACTCGCTTGATACACTTCAAAGTTGTTAAAATGATTCAACAAAACTTTTTTCTTTTTGAACAAAGGACCCAATCTTGAAAAATTTGGAATGGAAGACTTCGGTGCAATCACCATCCATAATGAATATCTTTCTAAAATGATGTCTCTTATCGCAATGTGACAAATCATTTGAAACCCTCTTAATGCTGTCAAGGCTTCAATGTCATCAGTGCCTTCCACCGCATTTTATATTTTGCTCATGGCCATAATCATATTACCTATCTCATCTCTTAGAATTGCACCAACTCTCGCCTTTTACATCTTGTCAAAAAGTGCACCATCCTTATTAAGCTTGAGTACTCCTTCTAGTGGAGGCATCTAACAAAGAATTTTTCTATTTTAGAGCACCTATTATAAGTATGGGTGCATTTAAAAGCCTATATCAATGTCATCATCTCATCCACAACCAGCCATAGGTCTAAAATTTCACCATTGTGAAGGAAGTAATTTCTTCTATTTTGTAATCCCCACGCTCTGGTAAAGAAGAGTCTCAAATCAAATTTGGAACCTTGTTAGCTAAATCCCAAGCAAACAAAGCAAAGTTATACTACATTGTCTGAGTAAATTCTATGCAAGGAAGATAATCCCTCCATACCTGATGCACACGAGGACAAGAGAGCAAAACATACATACCATCTTCATTTTCAATCATACAAATGTCACATGTTGGATTGGTAATAATATGATGCTTTGTAAGTTTGACCTTAGTGGGCAAAATGTCCTTACATGCCCTCCATGCAAAAGTCTTGATTTTATTTGGGATTTTCATATTCTATAAATGCAACCAAAATTTTCTTCTCGCCCCTGTGTTTAAGTTCTCATCCATGGAAACTAGTTTTTATATATGAAAGCAACAGACTCTAATTAAAAACAACCTTAATTGATCTTGACTCAGCCTAATTTATTTTGACCCATGCAAAAGCTCTTCCACTTCCAATTCTCTCTCCACATTCCATCTCTCTCTCCTCATGTTAATGCCTCTCCACTAACGAAAGCTCTCTTTCCCTTTCATCTATTTAAAGATAAACATTCAATTTCTTTAATGGCAAATAACATAACGTCTCCTCCTCTTCTTCTTCATATTCCTTAAGACCTTTTAAAGACATCTTCCTAAACCTTCCATCATGAAATGACCTTCCTTAGTATGCTTCTCATCTTAATGAAACTGCAAAATCTATCTCATACTCTCTCTTTTGTTGTGGACAAACATCTCTCTCATCTCTCCCTTTCTCTTTGTCCCTCTTCACCGTTGGGCTTTCTGGCCTACCAGCCATCCAACACTTACACATGGGGGTGACGCATCTTGATATGGACATTGTTTTAGAGAATTAGAAACATGATAGCTGATTTATCTAGTAAAACATGTTCAGTAACATGTTGAAGGTCACCACCAAATACAAGCCTTTCAACATGCTCATGGGCAAAGTCGCCTATAAAACCTTGTGGCATTTCTCATTTAGAACCAACCCCGCCCGCCCCCCCCCCCCCCCCCCCCCCCCCCCCCCCCCTCTTTTTTTAGTTTTTTATTCTTCATTTTAAAAATCTGAATTATATTGTCCATTTCTTGATCTTTTGTAATTCCAATTTTGCCAAACATGGTGATATCCACTATCACTACAAATTTGGATAAGTTCTTAAAATAATATCTTTTCTAGAAAATCATAACTACTGGTGCAATGCTGTAGGTGAGTAACAAAGGTTGTCAACCAGATCCAACCTAAAATACTTTTTTCTCAACCTGAGTTGGACAAAGTTAAATTGCGTAACATCTATTTGGATTGAACTTGTCGAGTTTGGTAAAATTGAAGAGCAACACTAAAGTTTTGGAGCCCCCTACAAGGGTTAAGAATTGAGACTACATCGTTTATAAGCAATTCAACAAGCTACAACTAACAATAATGGCAATCAAACACATGCACAAACAATAATACAATCATATATGTGGAAAACCCTTTCAAGTGAAAAAACCATGGATCATAGAACTCTGTCCAGGGAAAAACCAAGCATTATTAATCAAAGATTACAAGAGTTACTTATAATCCTTCTCCAGCTGCATCTCAACCTAAGGGACTGTAGACGCGTTTTGCCGATCGTTCGTCATTGATCTTCTCCTGTGCTTAAAATACCATGTTCTGCCTTGAAGCCACTTTAAGATGAGTCTACCAAAGAAATGAAATTGAAGATGGATCTCTAGAGAAGCTTTCAACTCATCTCAATACAAGGAAAACCTTAGAGAAGAAGATACGTCGGTCTCATGGGATTTAAATATTTCCCTCTTTTGCTTTTTCTATTCTTGGGTGGCTGGAGAGCTAATTAGGGCAGGAGAAAGAGAGTATGTATATGATGTGGTTCGTGGACCTCCTAAATGGAAATTGATCCAGTAAGGGAAAAGAGTTCAGATTGAAAAGATCCACCAAGCAGTCAAACATATGCCACATGCGTTTGAGCGTTCGACCACTTTTATCTTTTTTGCACCTTTGGATAAAATGACATTTAGACTCTCAAGTGAATGTTTGACCTCTAGAGCTCTTTGGATTACTGTCTTGGAAAAACTCTGCCACAATGTTCGACCGTGCATTGTCTGTGTTTGACGGTTGAAGCCTTTTAGAATCAGACTTGTCTCAATGTAGTATCACCATTTGACCATGCATTACATGCATTCAACCGTTGAAGCTCTCTAGAAGCAGACTTGTCTCAACACAGTGTCATGTTCGATCGTGCATTACATGAGCTCAACTGTTTAAACTCTTTGGAAGCAGACTTATCTCAATGCATTGTCACGTTCAACCTTGCATAATATGAGTTCGACCATTGAGCCTTTCTAGAACTTTGGTTTGCAAAAACTAATCTCCATGTTCGATCTTGCGTTCGAACTCCCCCTGAATATTTGCATTAAACTCACTGAATCAATCTTCGCTTCTTCTTGAAGAGGAACACATAGTCAATTCTAAAGAAGAAAAAATTACAACAACAATTCAAAACTAGAGTATTGTCCATTCCCATGAATATGCCAACATACTCAGACCTTACAAACACAATCCTAACTTGAATTCAATTCAGATTAAGGATATTGGCTCTTTGAATTTTCAATAGAATCTTTTGTTTCCTTTATCTTTTGAATTTTGGATTCTTTGATTTTGATCTTCTTGTTTATTTGGGTAGGCAGGTTATTTAGTTTTATTACTTTGCAATTTTTTATCAATGTCATTTGGTTGTAATCTCTTTGGCAAGTGATTTTGGGCATTCTCAGTTGAATGTATTTGAAAAACAAGATCTTTCCAACCGTTTGTCCATAAAAACCGACATAATGTTGATTACATATAAATTAAACTTTAAATTGATCCAATAACAATGACTTTAAATCTACAGATGTAAAAAGGTTTTTTTATGGATGGTCAAATTGAGCCCCTAATTATAATTGGACTTTGTTAATTTCTAGGTTCCACTCTACTCTCCTTAGAAACCTCACTACAAAAAGACGATTTTTGGAAAAAAAAAAGACTTTAGTGGTGGTTTTTTACTTTGTGAAAAGTTAGCTAAGTCCCTTTTTCAGTGGTGGAAATTGTTTTTTGCTGCTAAAAGTGGCGGAAAATGTTACAAGGTACAGGGAGTGAAAATGACAATTTAATTGGCGAAAATTGACTCTTTTTTTTTGCAGCTAAAAATCACTTGTTTTTTGTGTGGTCTCTTTACTATCTTCTATGATAATTGATAAGAGAAAAATGCTCCTTTCAAATTTAAATATTTAAAAAATCCTTCAATATATCCTTTTCTATATAAAGATAGATTTGAAACGATTTTGTAGGTTGCTGCTTGGAGTTATAAAATACACAAATTTTCTTATATACTACAAGTCTTTTTTTTTTTTTTTTAGTTAGTAGAAGGTGTCCCAATCCTTTGGGTTTAACTAATTCCTTTGAGCATAGAGGAAGGTAAATTCTCCATGACCTCAGTGTGGTAGCACAACTCAAACTTATGATACCTAAATACTTTAAAATGGACAATTATAGTATATGTTACCTTACTTTTTATTTCTATAATATTCATATCCTTGTTGTCTCGATAATGTGTCTCTACCCTTATCCATGCCGTATTTGGGCATCTTACGTTCAAACTCTTTTTGGCATTTCAAATGAATTTTGGAATCATTTAAAGGATCTTTTTTTTTTAAATCCAAGAAACCCAATGTTTCTTTATTCTCCTTCATTTAATTGGAAGAAATTACCTCTTTGCCTTTTTTCTTTTTTTCTATCAATTGGAATAAATACTGATATATAATTATAAAATGACAATTACTTTTGTTCATATGTTAATGTTAATTTCCTTTCATGAAAAATGAAACTGAGCATCAAACTAGGTTAGAATAGGTGATTTCTAGCTTCCTCCACTTAGTTGTCCTTAAGAAAATTTTAATATCTTCTCTAATAAGATAAGCATATCCATTTCCTCCTTATTCTTTTCAAAATCCAACATTTCAAAAGCATCCAATGCAATCCCTTGCAATGTAAATAAAAAAAAAATGGATGCAGCTGCAATTTTGAAATGTTGAAATCATCCATTTAAGGTTCAAGATTTCAAAAACATTTCAAGATTATTTTGTAATTTGAATTTATATTTTGTTGATGACACAAATAGGTTTATCATCCACCATTTTCTATTAATTGATTTTTAATTTGTTATTAAATTCTTATACTACTGGTAAGAACATGTTTCGATCCTCGTGGTGCCATGTCATCGTAATGAGAAGCCGTCGTTTGTGAAAAATGCTCTGCTTTGGATTGCCACGTCACTTCAAGCTTAATTAAAGACACTATCTTTGCCAACCCATCACTCTAAGTAGATACCTATCTCCTATAAATTAGGGAGAAAAGACTTTTCTATACTGAGTTATTCAATTTCAGATGAAATTTTCTTCCCCCATCAAAGCAGCCCTCCTTCCTTTCCTTTATTTTCTTATTTTCTATTCACGAGGGGACCTATCCATTCATAAAAAATTCTCTTTTAAGAAAAATAATTAATATATTTAGACCATTGTAGGGCCTACCTATATGGAATTTACATTAGAAAACCTGCATTCCTTTTCTTTCTTTTTTATTTTTTTACCCATGTTGGGACATGACTTTTCATAAAAACAAGCTCATTTTTTAAATAAAAAAACTAATTAATATGTTTAGTCTATTGGGGGACCTACCTATATGAAATTTATACTTGAATAAATCATGCATTCTATCCATTGTGGGACCTACCTATTTAAAATAATAATAATAATAATAATAATAATAATTAAATGTGTTTTTTTCATTATGAGACACAGGAGGCAATGTTCTCCAACTAACACTTACAAGTATAGTCTAGTAGTGTGGAGCCTGCGTGGCCTACCTTTCAGTGCAGTTCCTTCAATAATATTTTCATCCCATGATCTAGCATCATGCATGCTCACCAAACCTTTATTTTCATCGCATGATCCAGCATCATGCCTTTTACACTTTCTCAACCTTCACTCACATTTGGGTTGACTTTCAAAAAAATCTGCGATGAAGATACAATTAAACTTGAAGGCTGTTAAATCAAAAGCTAAGCTAATTTGGTGGGTTTTGCCTATGATGGGCTCTTTTAATCTGCAATCTGCCCTCCCACCAATTGGTTAGCTTACATCTAAGTAAGGCCCACGAGTTGAACCATATATAAGTTATATGCAGTCTACCGATAGGTGAGCATTTCAGAAAACTCACACTTGATTAAACTTATTATGGGGCCTAACAGATTAATGCAATATATCCATTGTGGGGTCCACCTTTATTAAAAAAAGTAATATGTTTTATCAATTGTGGGGCCCAAACAATTAATATATTTCATCCATTGTGAAGCCTTATCTATATGAACTATACACTTAAAACACATTGTGGGGCCCAAACAATTAATATATTTCATCTATTGTGAGGCCTATCCATTTGAACTATACACTTGAACACATGTATGCACATTATCAACAGTGGGACCTACACCTGCTACATATGGGGCATGCCATGTCAAATATAGAGAAACAACAATAAACAAAGAAGGCAATCGTGTCTACTATATGTTCTGCCTAGCTCCCAAAACAAATCATGCCCTAGTTATCGCATCCACTACAAAAGAGCCTATTGTTTTATTTTACATAGCCAGAGCCTGTTGTTTGGCGCTTATTTTATTTGTTATTGCTTATATATTTATTTATTTTAATAAAAAAATTTTAAAAGAAATCAAATTTAAATATATTTTTTACTTTTTTGCCCCCGCAAAACATGGGTCTTCATTGCCAGTTAAAATATATATTGGCATTATTTTAGGCCCATCTTGATTGTCCAATTTACAAGCAAGTTTAACCTTTTGGCTTGATTAAACCACAGTTGAGATGGACAAAAAAAAAAAAAAAAAAGTTTCAATCTTTGTTGCCGACAGATATTATCGAGGGGTAGATCAATCACTATCCATTGGACATGGTCATAAAGACAATAACTCCTGCATCATAGTTGGTGGATGACGGTTGGTCAGGTTGGCTCCACTGGCCTTCATTGTCGAATATTTCTCTCAAATATAATTCACATGCGAGAGTATACGAGTGTTCCATCTCTCGTTCAGCCTTCTCTTAGAATAACCGTATCGGGAATGGAAGCTGCTTTGGGAAGAAAGTGGTCTCCCATCTCCATTGCTCTCTTCTTTTCCTTCTCTATTCCATGGCTTGTAATCTCTCACTCAACGATCAGATCTTTACCTGGCTTTCCTGGCCCTCTTCCCTTCTATTTAGAAACTGGGTGGGCGCCCTAGGACATCTTTCATCTGTTCCTCTTGCTATTGCATGGTCCTTCTTTGACCTTTTATAGTCTGCACTAATTAAGAAAACTACATCCTTGAATTCTTTTAACATTTATGGTTATTGTGTTGTAGGTATGTGGGTGTGGGAGAATCGAATGAAGACCAGCTCTTTTACTACTTTGTGGAGTCCGAGCGGAGTCCCAAAGCAAATCCTCTTGTGGTGTGGACGAGTGGGGGTCCAGGTTGTTCTTCCATGATTGCACTTGCCACGGAAAACATTGGTAAGAGCCCCCACATCATTTACTGAGCTATTACCGTATTAAGGTCTAACACAACAAATCCATTACCCGGGATCACGTTTGAAACCCGAACAATTGTGTACTAGCTTTTTTTTTTTTTTTTTTTCTCTGAGGGCCTGATCTTTTGCTAAAATTCAAAAAAATTTTATTTGAGAAATTTTAAAATTTTTAGATATAGTGACATTTCTAAATGCTTTATTGTACTTAAGCATTTAGAAATTTCAATAAAAGGTGAAGCAAGCCGAATTCTGAAAATTTTAAAGCTGTTGAAGGCCTTTTAAATTGGTGGAATTCAGAAATGCATGTAAAGAAAGGAATTTAAAAATATCATAAGATGAAATACCACATCATATTTTAGAAACCTCAACCACCTTAATTTTTTTTTGTAAGAATTCTTATAAAATAGCAGGTCCCGAGAGAAAAGATTTTTTTCTTATAAAAGTCATGCTCACCATGAGAATGATTGCTGTGAATTGTTTAGTTGGAGGCTAAATATCCGGAAGCTTGGTTTGGCAACTGATAGTCTGGCTCAAAAAAACATGTTAATAAGCCGACCTTTTATTTTCACTCAATCCAGTAGTAATTGCCGTATGATCATTTCAACAAACTAGCATCATTTTCCTTTTTTTTCCTCTTGCTTTATTTTTATTAAGATGTACAGGAGTATTCATTGGATCTGTTTGGAGAAGACAGGTCTTTTCTAGAGTCTAGTCATAATTATCATCTTTGTATGGCGGTGGCCCACACGTACAAAAACATGCTGGAAAAAGTTTAGTTTGTACAGGTCTAAAAAAGATGATGAGGTATTGGAGCAGGCAAGGGGGTATTTTCACCAACCAGTGAATTTTCAACTTGTAGGAACCATGATCCATGGAGCCAGACCCAAATCAGTTCTCATAGTTTCGACTTTCGAACTTGGGTCCGGATATGGTTATAACATGGAACCTGTTGTTGTAATTGGATTCGACATGAATTGAAAAGAAGGATCTAATTCCAAAATTATATCCGAAATAAGTTATGAGTTGGAATATCATAATTAGAGAAAGGGCTACAGTATAACTTTTTGTTAAATATATACAAGTGGGGCTATTAAATGATAAATGATTAAAGCTAAGTAAGTCCTTGGAAATTAATATTATTCAAGATATATAGGCTATTGAGATATATATATATATTTAATATGTGAATGTAATCATCCTTGATCAATTTCTTCAAGTTAAAACATATGAAGATCTTGATCCTATATGCTTGGATTTGGATCTAGATCCAAAAACAAGTTCCATATACACTTTATTTGAAACCGGAGACTTCTTAATTCATATACTTATATATTGAGACACCCATTTACAATTCGAATCATACTTGTGGAACTCATTTGGATGGATATATGATGTTAATAGATCTAAATTTGAGATGGAAAGGTCTTACCCTGGAGAGGATTGGGGAAAAAAATAAAAAATAAAAACAAAAAAGCCAAACTTATCAAATTATCCAAATTTATTTAACTACTTTAAAGTTCAAGACTCTTTTGGTTGTAGATTTTTTTTAGATTCGATCAAGCAGCGAGTGAAATATTACGCTGTGCGCCAAATCATTAACATAAAGTGAATGTATAGAGGCTACAGTGATCAAATGAGGGCCCAAATTCGCCCATGGTCATGACTAGCTGCAATTGAATTCTGGTTGGTTGTAGGAGAAAACTTTATCCGGAAAAATCTTGCGGCGTCATTCAATTGATTTCCTTTGACTTGGATTAGTGTTTGGACTTGTAGTCGGCTCTTTGACAAATATCATCATCACTTTGATTAGATAATGGAATGGGGATATTTTTCCCACACGCTCCGTGAGCAGGATAATAACAGTAAGCCAGGACAACGTGATGGAGCCTTTCTTGGATGGGGCTTTCCCTGCCCACCTAAACGGCAGGCTGTTGAAGTAATTAGCACTTCAGGGCCAGCATACAATGCGGGCCATGAAAAAATAATAATTGAGTATTATTAAAATTTTTTAATAATTTAAATAAAATATTAATAAATATTATGACATAAATTATAGCGAAAACATTGTTAAAATATTGAATCTTTATTTTTTTAAAAGGAGAAAATATTTTCTTTAAATCATAAATGTATAAAAGTTGAAAGTGAAATAAAAAACCATTGATATTAAGTCATTCTTAAATGATTAAAGGAATTAAATGTGGTCTAAGAAAAAAAAATGTTAATATTTGTTTATTGGCACTCGATTCATCTTTTCCGCGTATCTCAACAGTTGCGCTTATTTCATCTTATACAGATATTTTAACACCTGCGCTTATTTCAATTTGTGCGCTTGTCTTAATAAAGTTACTTGTTTTCAGTATTGCAATGGAAGTACTTGGTCAACATCTTGAAATTCCACATTTTCTTTATAATTTGGTACTACATAGTAAACATTCAAATAAATTACTAAAAGAAATTCATATGAAAGAAACTGTGTTGATGGCATTAAAATAAAACTTATAATTTTTAATTTCTGACAATAGAATGGTTGATTCTTGAGAGTAGCTAATTTCTTTAATTTTCTTGATTAGGATAATGCTTTCTAACGTTAGTTTGTTCATCGTTGAGTTTAGTTTTATATGAAATAAATATTGCTTCTATAATGCTTT
This sequence comes from Sextonia rubra, assembly GCA_037013555.1. Lineage (NCBI taxonomy): Eukaryota > Viridiplantae > Streptophyta > Magnoliopsida > Laurales > Lauraceae > Sextonia > Sextonia rubra. The sequence continues at coordinate 38,647,400 of JASUAD010000018.1, forward strand.
GTTTAATTTCATTTTCAAATAATTCATACCAATTAACCTACAAAATAATTAAAAATTTAATATTTATATATATACATGATGATAGTTAAAATAAAGAAGTAACTTTATGTAAATAAAAATAAATATAAAATGTCTTATTTACACATTCTTGAAATTCTTCTTATGTTACATTTATAAAAATTTTAAGTATTTCATAATGCAATAAAAATGATGTTTGCTTGGTGTGATCTACAACTATTATACTTGCAATGTATCTGACAATAAATAAAAATTAAAAATAATTATTTTCTAATATATGCAATAGATAAATATATTAACTTGATTAACATAACAGCTAAATGATATACAAATTTGCTAGAACTCCTATTTTTTAATAATCTTAACAATCTTAAGAACACTACTATTGACTGCAATGACTCATAATTAAATAATCAAGATTTCTGAGTTACAGATTATAATGAACAGTGTAAAGTTTAGGGATCTAATTCTTTATTTAAATAGTGTCAGTCAAAGGGCTATATATTCCTATAAACAGTTTAAGAATATAACAGTTATCTCTGTAAGTAGTAAATCTAAATAATGTCAGTCAAATGGTTACAGATTACAATGAAACAGTTTAATAATATAATAATTAGCTCTGTAAGTACTCAAATCAAATAGAAAAAATTCAAAGAAAGATGCAGTTGAGAGCATAACATACATACTTCGTTAAGTTGGGTGGATTCACATGGACCACTTAGAACACTGAGATGGGATTGAAAGAGTAACACTTGGGCATGGGCCACTGAAAAAATAATTAAGTCTTATCAACAATATAAGGGATATGAGAATTCTGTGTTGTATAGAATATAATGCATGCTTAGAAGTGAAAGAGGAATATCTTAACCTATGTATCTTTTCAAAAGAATAATGAGAAAATATGTAGCCGTTCTACTTCTTCTATCGTTATGATTTATGAATGGACTAGAGAAATCAGAAGAGAGAGGGAGTATAAATTGATGTAACTTATACCTTAGGTTTCCTTTTTTAAAGAACTTTCATGATGAGATATTCGCTTGAAGTTCAAAGTCTATGATGAAACTTATATAAATTGACGCAATTTATATCTTGAGTTTCCTTTTTTAAAGAGTTTTTCTTATCACAAATGAATATATAACATATATCTTAGGTTTCTTTTTTTAAAATAGTTTTTCTTATCACAAATTATTTACTATTCTAAATACAATAATTGAGGTACAATAGAAAAAATTCATAACAAAGAAAAGTAAATATTTTAAATAATTCATAAAACCCACAAAAGTTGGAGGGGGGAGTGGAAATAAAAAGATAAATCGAAAAAAGAAATATTAATATATGTCTTTTATTATTTTTTATACATATGTGTATTCATTATGTATACGTCCCTATCCCTTAAACCCAAAAGGCAAAAGATAAGCCAATAATAAAAAGATTAATAGAAAAAAAGTAACATACAATTTTTTCTTAATAATGTTTCAATAAATCTTATATTTAAATATATTCTCATTTTTTGGGCCTAATTTAGCATTGGCCTTCTGTATAAGCCCGTGGATTCAATTATGTGCAAACCTAGGGCCTAAGATTTAAACATTAAATATATACATTATGCCTAACTTAGTTGTGGTTCAAATAAATTTAGAGGTGTGATCCACATCATTAGGCTATAGTTTATTTGACCCATGATTCAACCTATATATTTCCATTCACTATGATCACCTATCCACATTTTTTTTTCACCGATCCATATCTTGTTCAAAACTTAAAATTTTGACTTACATCATGTATTTGCATATGAATCCGATATACATTTGAAAACTCAATCTTGTGTAGAAAACCAAAGAGAGATTTTAGGAAAATTTAGAGATTGTGGAGATGTTGTATGGATAGAGTTTGTCTAATATGAATGTAATCCTTAGATTGTGCTACATAGCGCTCTCTTATGAACAGAATTGAGCCACATGTTGCCCTCCTATGAAAAGGGGTATTATTATAATATATATAATAATGTAGTGGATTGTGATAAGCCCTTTCATGTTTCTATATGAAAAAGAACTTCCCAAGATTTGAACTCTTATATCATGGTGCAACTAACGTTATAAATGTTTTCTTTCTTATCAATTAGCACTATACCTAATGTGGTGTGGATGTGAGCAACATCCATTCATCTGTGAATTTAATTTAAAAACACTTAGAAAGAACAAAATCCAATGCTTTGAATTAAGTGTTAAGATTGTATAATTAGACTTATATTAGCGTTCTCTTAATCTTTACAAAAATCTCTTGACGTTCTTCAAATTTTGCTCGTTTGTGATGTATCCAAGTGAGGCCAACATGAGTTGGGTGTTTTGGAGAAACCATGGGACATCTTATCCAGTTTTCAAGCCGCAAAGTCCCACGCTTTTCAAGTGGCTTCTTATCAAAAACATGCTGGGGATGTGCTTGGTTAGGCCTTTTCAAAGTTCTTTATCGGGCTTTCATTACTATATTGCTCAAAGATAAATTTATGCCCTATCAAAGAAAGGCCCAGGTGCTTTTACTAAAAAGAATGAGTATTCTTATATCTTAAAGGTGATAGCATAATTGGCCTAGGATCACGGTTTATCTAAAAAATTGTGGATTCAAGTTGTGTTATCACACTTAAGCCATGGGGGTTTTACCTAATTTCCCTAGTAGGGCCAAAGGGATTAATCCGGTCAAAAGGATAGAGACATCCTTTGTGAGTAAAAAGAAAAACCGAAACAAAAACCATATTTTGGCTTCTTGTAAAGCCACATTGGCTACTCGGTCCATGTCAGCAGCCGTTGAAAGCTTTAATACACTACTTCATACCCATTTACAGTACTTGCAACGTCTAAAATGCATAAACCTAAATAGACAAAGCGGTTCATCCATATTTATATGACCCTTTGTAAAAGACCTCATTTTCATATAAATTTTTCATGGCCAACTAGACAGGGGAATTTATCCACATTTATATGTATCTTTTTACATCATTATATATAACTGTTTCACGACTTCATGAGTCTCTACAATAATTGCACAAACTAATCTATTCTCCAATTGTAGTATGAATAGATTTTTTAATCAACTTCCAACAATTAAACAGAGTAATACAAGCCAACATTGGGAACCATGATTTCTTGCATGCTTCCTGAGCTTGGAATCTAAAACAGTATTAATATTAGGATGATTAGAAAGAATGAGAAAGATGAAAGGCTTAATATTCACATAATTAGAAAGAATGAGAAAGATGAAAGGCCATGCTAATCAGATGGGCATACAGAATAAAATCAGACATAAACATGACAGTTTTTAAAACTAAAAATCTACTTGATAATATAATTTGCCTTTATAATTCTGAAATTTTGCCTCAAGTAAAATTGGGTACTAACTGATAGTTTTAGTCACTTTTGATTATTTGATAATTAATTTGCTTTTTAACTTAATTAACTATTAAATTTGCATGAAATGTAACACATGCATTGTAAGGTCTTTAATGCTAGTCATTTTAAAAACTATTTCAGAGTTAAAAAAAATTTTTTGATTAAGGAGTCCAAGTAAACACTTAAGTTAATATAAAAGAAATGTAGTCGCCTTGCTTGCAGTTAAGGACATTAATTGATGCGAGAACTATATTGGGCTTTCATATTAAGTTTATAAATGGGAAGGACACTACACTGACTTGTTCATGCTTTCTTAGAATTGAGATCCTGTAAGTGTTTGCCCCACGATGATGTGGCGGATTGTAAGTGGTCCACCCATAGTCACCGATGCCTATTTTGTGATGCCCAAGGGATGTATGCTCATCAACATATGTGTAGGACCATGTGACTTAGGGCCTACTACCAGTTCTCTATTTATTTTTATTTTTTATTAGCTTTTTGCAAATAGCAAATTTTATTGAGGCAAAACCAAAAGGAGAGAAAACAGTGCTGTACATGACATATTTGCTTTGAGTTACAATTTGCAACATTAAAAACTCATATGTCTAGTTTTGGGTTGACATGTTAGAACTTGTATGGATTCAAAATTGAACTTGTTTAGTAGTTGGAATCTAAATTCGTTTGCAAGCTTAGACCCATTTATTAATCGGAACCTAAATTGGTTTCAGACCTAAATCCATATGAATCGCAACCTAAAATATGTTTTAAACAAGATTTTTTACGGTTCAAAACTTTTAGATAATTGAAAAATTGGATACCCATTTGCATCACTAAGCTAGTATTATTAGGATTATATTTGTTGGCTAATTCATAGATTAGACGAAATTCTAGTTCTAATCAAAGTTGCATTTCTAGTTATTTTAGACTATGATTTTGAAGAGGCTAAAGAGTCCCATAAGGGTTGGAATGAAGGTATTTGGATTAAAAAAATCACATGTCATAAACCGAGTGTCTAAATGGGCAAGCGACCTACCGTTGGAAAGCTCATTCCTAGTAGATATCCGTAGGTTACAAGATTACATAAATTAAAGTTAAGATGACAGAGTTATGAACTTGAGAAGCTTACAGAAATTGTACTGTCCGAAATTATGAAACTACCATTGTGTGAATTTCTATTTCTATTTTAAGTTGGGACTTTCTTGTTTTGTGCGAATTCCTATCCTGGTTGGATTTCCATTATGAGTTAGTAAATTGGAGCTATAAAAAAGGAGTTTTTTTCAACCCTAAAACATTCATCTTCATATTCTGAGTTGAGATTTCATATTATAGATTCTTTTTTTCTCTAGAGCATTCATTGATAGGTTGTGCTAAAGCTTTTGGTTCTAGAGAATATTCTTTCTATTCTCTTGTAGAAGATTATTTTTTTCTCTTAAAGAGGGTTGTTCGTCTTGAGTAGCTTCAAGGCGTGTTGGATTATGCATGAAGAAGACAAACGACATGTACGTCGGCAAGAAAAACTTCAGTTTTTTATGTTGTGTTCAACTGGACAAGGGTAGTAAGTTTATTTTGTAATTTCTTTTGCATAGTACTTGATTTGAGTTTTGACTAATGTTAGGTCCTGTGGTTTTTTTGTGTTTGGGTTTTCCACTTTAAAATCGTGTCTCTATCTCTTCTGGTTGATTTATTTTTAACTTAAGTTAATTATTTGTTTAACTACGTATAAGAAATCTGTATTAAGACCTTAACCTATGTTAAGGTTGGAATCCTTCAGGTATCATTATATATGCATGAAGTTCTTAAGTGTGAATTTAGCTTGCCAGTTCTACTAAATCAATTTTCTTAAAAATACATAGGCTCCTACTTTTTTTTTTCCTTAAAAAAGAGAGGCCGAGTTAAAAAAGTTACGTTTGATATATTAAGAAGTGAGAGTCCCAATACAATCCTCTACGCGCGATGCCAACTGATTGTCTTTTGACATAACATGCCTCATAACCTTGGCTGCACATACAGAAAAAACATATCAGTTGGTAGAGACTATTTAAATGAAGATAAGGAGCTATAAGTTCAGACAATTCATTCACAATCTCATTCCCATCCCTTCTAATAAGCTTATAATAGTGTATTAAGTCTACTAGTGCAGAATTATAGATAAAAATATCCAACAAAAGTTTAACTTTGGACTATAGTTTGCAACATTAAAAGACTCGTATGTGGCATACCAGACTGATGCATTGTAACTTGTATGGACCCCTAACTAGACCCGGTTATCAATCAAAACCTAAATTGGGTTTTGAACGCATACCCATTTATGAATTAGAACCTAAAGTAAGTTCTAAAACCAGATCTTTATAGGTGGGGACCTTTGGATAATTAGAGAACCGGATACCCTTTGCATCCCTACTCACAATATGTCAAACATCCATTCCAATTAACCAAAAACTACATATTTGGAAACATATTATACACTTTAATAATGACAATTAACTCCCTTCGTTGTTCATACATATCAATCGTATTCCTTCAGGGTGCTTACCTTTGGTCACTAATTTTAGTTTGACACTGATTCAAACATTAGCCACATTTGGGTTCTATGAAACTAAATACATGAAATTAGCCATTGAGTTTTTAGGAGCTAAAACTAAATTTGTGAAATGCATTGGAATTTATGATCAAATGAGCTCCATCAAAAGATTATTAAAGAGATGAGAGGTGATGGCCAACGCATATGAGGTGGTGTTGTGGATGAAACATTTACTTTCCTAGCATTTGAATTATTAGGATGATGATTGGATATTCAATTTCAATCTTCTCCTTATTCAATTTCTATTGAGAGGAAGTCATTTTTGGATATTCACTTTTTGATTCTTCACTTTTCAACATTTATACAAATACGAATTCCTAGAATTTGAAATTCAATTATAGGAAATAAATAGGCCCTAAGGTTCTATGGTCATTGATTCAACTAACATTGCATTTGAGTGAACCCACATAGTGGCAGGGCTAGGATTTTTTGCAAGGGGGCAAAGATTGTCAAACATTTTTTTTAGAAGATTTTCAAACATTAATATTTATATTTATCAAGTAATTACTTATCATTTAGAATTTAATTATTTTTGTATATTTTTAAAAATATCAGAGAAAAATTTCAAAATGCAAAAAAAGAAAAATAAACCCCACGAAGTGCTCCATCTCCACATGGCCCACAACAAAGTCAAAACCGAGGCTTTTGTATTGTGCTCACTACTAGCTGGGTATCTTGGTAGAGTTCCAATTTTCAAGGGAGCTGCTATATGTACATTACCTTTGACTCTTCCTACACAACCTAAAAAAAGAAAAAAAAAATCAAAACTTTCCAAAATGCTCCTATCCTTCTCTCCCTACACCCTTCTCTCTCCTTCCATCCTCTCTCCTCCCCTTCCCCACTCCCCTTCTGGCCGATGACGAGCACTGGCTGGCGAAGGGTCTCTCTCTCTCCCCTCCCTTCCCCCTTCTCCCTATCCCCACATCCGGCTCCCCACTGTAGGGAGATCCCGGTCTCCCTGCAGCGAGGAGACGGCGGTCTCTTGTTGTGGGGAGGGGGAGAAAGGGGGAAGGGAGGAAAGAAGGAGGGAGAGGGAAAGAGAGAGAGAGAATAGAGGGAGGAAGATGGGGACGAAGAGGAGGAGGGGGAGAGAGAGAGAGTGAGGGAGGAGAGGGAGAGAAGAGCCCCTTTGCCGACCGGTGCTTGTCATCGGTTGGAGGGGGAGGTGGGGAATGGGAGGAGCGAGAAGGTGTATTGGGAGAGAAGGGGTTAGGAGATTTTGGAAAGTTTTGATTTTTTTTTCTTTTTGTAGGAAGAGTCAAAGATTGTTTACATATAGCAGCTCCCATTCCAAACATTTCCCCACCACTCTATCAAGCTGTTATCTGTGGTATTATGGGAAAATAGCCTATATTCACAGTGAAAGAGCATATTCAAGAGACTCAGTCCTTGGACTCGCAAATAGGACAAGCTAAAGAGGTTCCAATTCTTGCATGAAGTAACGATCTTACCAATCTGGCCTTCCTTAGAACTCTTCCATCCAAAAGAGAAAGATCCTTTGGAGGTCTTCCAAAATGACTTCCAATTGATATAGGAATTGCTAAGATTTGAGTAATTTTTAGTATTTTTTGCATTCTTTAAAATAACTTTATAAGCCTAGTCGTGAGCTGGCCATTTCTAGTGTAGGGCCAAACTCTCTTATCCTCAAATTTAGCATGACAAATATAAATGCGAAGAATATCATCAACATCCCTACGATCTTTAAATCTTCATTATGCCTGATTCTTCATTTTTTTTATTCCATAAGCCTCTAATAACGATATTTGGGTCTGCGATCATCGAAACTGGCTTCTAAGACCTTCGTCGATTCAATTGTAGTTGGATTTTGAAGTATTCACCCCCATCACCGATGGCCCACCTAACATTGTCCTTGAAAATATTAAGGGCCTCTACAAAACCTTTCCAATCAAGAATCATTCTTTTCATAACTAGCCATCCACAAAGATTTGTTCGGGCAATAGCTAGCCTTGCGATTCCTCCAAGTCAAAGGGCTACATTGTTGCGTACAGTGTCTCTAACCCCTATGCCACTCCTTCCACCAAAAAATAAAAAACCCTATGCCCCCATTGCATAGTTTGCAAACTTCTTTCCCCTTGATAGTTTGGGGCTTTGTTTTTCCATCAAGATCATCCCACCAAAATTTCCTTAGCATCTTATGAATTTGATCGATGGTCCTACAAGTAAGTTTTGAGTGTGTCCACGGTGTAGTTTGGAATGGCTGATACCACCAACTTTATAAGTATCCCACTTGAAATGGAAATATAATTTGATTTCGTTGAATCCTGTCCTTGGCATGCATGTGGAAGTGAAATTAATGTGTTGGTAGCACCCAACCATGAGTTTCGTTTTATTTTGCAGCAAGAATATAAATGAGAAGGGGGAATAACCATTATTAAAGGGCAAATGGTTGCCTGGCTTCTATCTTTATCTTAGGTAGTTACTTTCTTCTGATACACAAATCAAACAAAATTCTACATATTAAGGAGCACTTACTGTTTTTGTAGGTCCTTTGCTTTTCAACTATGCTGAGTATGATGGAAATTTGCCAACTTTGGGGTTGAATCCGAATTCATGGACAAAGGTATGCATTAAAAGTACAATTTTAGGGAGGGTTTTGGTAATAAAATTCTCAAACTTGTACATCTGCTTGAGCCTTCAAGTCATACATATTAGCCTTCAGATCACTCATTCAGAAAACTCCGCATGGGGCCACCATGATTTATCCATAGTCCAAATATCAGGATAGTCTGTTTTTCATATGGGTTGCAAATCTTGAAAACTACATTGCTGTTATTAATCAATTGTTGACATGCTTATGGTATCTATCTAGTAAGTGATCATTACTAGGGGCCATTTCTTTGCTGGAACTAGTACGTGATCATTACTAGGGGCCATTTCTTTGATGGAATTCAAAGAATTCCTGTGTCCGGAGAATTTATAAATTCTCTAACTTGTGAAAGTCTTATATGTTGGGTATATGTCTTGTATTCCGGTTTAGCCAGATGAGTCTACTGGGTTAGACAGGGACTGGTTTAAGGTCAAGGGTATTTTGGTAATTGTACCGGGGCTTTCTTGGTGGCCAAGAAAACGGAGATTATATATATGTATAGTCTGTAACTCTAGATCTTGCGAGCTTAAGAGAGGTAAGAGCTCTCTTGCCTATGGTGTTCCCATACCACGTAGGTGAGACGATGTGAGAGAACGTGTGTCTCTATATGCTTTACATGTGATAGTGAAGATGATCGTCTCTGTGCCCGTGGATGCAGCCCTGTTTGGGTGAACCACGTAAATCCCGTGTCTCTTCTTGTGTGTGGCTTATTCTTGTTGATCTTGTGATTAATGGATGTGCATAACGGGTGATGTTAGAAAATCACAACAATTGGTATTAGAGCCGAGGTTGGTGTTCCTCGGGTTTCTGAGCGAGGTGGAGATTGCTCAGTGGCTTGGAGGTTGTGCGCATGAAGATCAACTGATTGAATCATTGTCAAAGGGTTTGGATCTCTGTTTTCGTAACAGAGGAAGAGAGATCAGGTTCATGATTTCTAGTTGGGCCACCATCGGAGAAGAAGAAGATGAGATTGTGTTCTCCGGTCTCGCTGGATCGGAGAAAAAATGATTCACATGTTTTTCCGATTTCTCGGAGTTAATCACTGCAGTTGTGATCTCAGGATCAACAGATCGGATCTTGTTGGGTTCGGATCGGAGAGAATATAGTCACCGCCGCTGCTGCTGGGCTATCCTCGTCGTTGCCGGAGAAGAAAGATGTTGTCTGCCGCTACTGCCTCGCCATCACCAGCGCTGCCAGGCCACTGTTCGTCATAGCCGAGGAAAACGGTTGGGGAGCCGTTTGGTTACAGAACAGGAGAAAATTATTTCATAGAGAATTCGGTCTTGCAGGGAGAGAGGGTTCTGTTGACTGCACATCGTCGCCAGATCAATTAGAGAGAAATCGTAGAGGATTTCTCGGACTGGGGTGTCTAAAACTGGGTGTTGGCCGCTTTTTTTTTTTTTTTGAATAGTTTTTGTTTACAGAAACTTGGAGCAAAAAAAGAAAAGAAAAACAAATCACCGGCACGTTCGCCTGGATTCTTGCCGTCTCCGTCGCCTTCGCCGGCCTTCCAGTAGTCGCCGTTGCCGCTGCCAACCGTCGCTGGTCACCGGACTAGCCAAGCCGCCGCCAAGCCAAAATAGACGGCCACCTGCAATTCGCGTCTGCAACTGGGTTGCAGAGCAGAGCGGGAGGTAGCAGACGACCTCCTAGGTGTTGGGTCTCGGGTCAGGTCGGAACGACTTGACCCGTAGTGGAGTACAAGCCCAGAAGAACAGTAGGCTCCGGGTTCGGGTTTTTCGGGTTGAGTCAGACCAAACCCGTGGTGCAAGCCCAAAAGCAACAGGTGCGTTCCACGTCGGGTCGGGTCGGGTCAGACTTGACCCGTGTTCACATATCCAGCCCAGCGCAGTGGAGTAGATTTCAGTTCGGGGTCAGGTCGGGTAGCAGTCGACCTGACTTGTTAGCAGCGAAGCCCAGGCAGGAAAAGCCCAGCAGAGTAGCGCAATTTCGGGTTTTCGGGTCGGGTCGTCTCGACCCAACCCGTGGAGAGAAGCCCAGCAGCACAAGTGCAGTTCCAGTTCGGGTCGGGCCAGACCTGACCCGTGTGCACAGAGTCTAGCCCAGTAAGCAGAGCGCTGACGTTAGCCAGCATCAGCGAAGGTATGGTCAATAATCAGGTTTGACCAGTTTTAACGGATGAAAATTGTTTCTGTGATATCTGGATCATCCAATGTTCGATCGGAGATCTGTTTGCGCCTACGGACTCGTTTCGAGCAGATCTACGCAGTGGAAGAGGTTGATTGGCTGTTTGATGGTTAAGGAGGAGGTTTGACCGATTGAAGCGTAGAAACTTGCGTCTACGATATCGGAGTCATCCTAAGTCGGATTTCAGATCCGTTTCTTCCAGTGTGCTCATGGTGATGAGATCTACAACTTGATGTAGAAATTTAGAGGAGATTTGAACAGATATGGATTCAGGCTAGAATCGGGTCTACTCGACCTGGTTGTTGTTGCAAACTCAATAATAGGAGTCGCCGGCCTAGTTGCAAAGGATTTGCTGATTCAAACGAAGTTGTTCGTTTGGGGTTCACATGCTTTCTGGATCGCATGTGATGTTGTTCATCTTGCCAAAGCCGGAAAAGCAGTAACGAAGAGTTGATGTGTCAGCAGTTGTCAAACAGTTGTTTGATTGATTGATCGGAGGCCCGGTCAAATGGAGTTTTTTGACCGCTCGGAGGCAGAGGTTTCTGCAATTGTGAGGTCATTTGGACTTGTATTCCCGATTTGTTTTGCTTGCATGCTTGTGGTGATTGGATCTTCACAGTGATGTTGAAGATGGGGCAGGATGGTGAGTGATTCAGTATATCACTCAGATTCATCAATGATTCGAGCTTTCAGTTCGAGGTGGAGTTTGACGAGATGAACTTTGCTCAAAGTTCATCTGCTGGTTCAACAAGTCAAAATGTTGAAGAAGACTGCATCGTCGGTGCAGTGACGGACCATTCAGCAAGGTACGTGAAGACATTGCCGGTTTTATCTCTTGGTGGTTTGAGTTGTGTGGAATTCAAGCCAAGGTGGAGATTGTTGGGTATATGTCTTATATTCTGGTTTAGCCGGATAAATCCACTAGGTTAGCCAAGGACTGGTTTAAGGTCAAGGGTATTTTGGTAATTGTACCGGGGCTTTCTTGGTGGCCAAGAAAGCGGAGATTATATATGTATAGTCTGTAACCTTAGGTCTTGCGCGCTGAAGAGAGGTAAGAGCTCTCTTGCTCGTAGTGTTCCCACACCACGTAGGTGAGACGATGTGAGAGAACGTGTGTCTCTGTATGCTTTACATGTGATAGTGAAGATGATCGTCTCTGTGCCTGTGGATGTAGCCCTATTTGGGTGAACCACGTAAATCTTGTGTCTCTTTTTGTGTGTGGCTTATTCTTGTTGATCTTGTGATTAATGGATGTGCAGAACGGGTGATGTTAGAAAATCACAACATTATATCCTCCTTTTTACTTCAGCAATAAAAAATTCTAACAAAAAGCAAAGAGGTTGAAATACTAAAAACTGCTAATGTCATTTGAGACTTTTTAGGTAGCTAAAATTTTGAAATTATGGTAAATAGAAAAAAACATTGGATTTACAAATGTTTGGGCGCAAAATATCATATCATGTCCATGAACTCCCAACCTAGCAAATTCTTATTTAGAAATTCTGGTTAAAAAAAAAGTCCCCGATTTCAATCCTCGGAGCTATTTGTTTGGATTATTAGAGTAAATCTTGTTTCGCTTTTTTTTTTTTTTTTTGTGTTGAAACTTAGGTTGCCAGCATCATCTTTCTGGACTCACCAACTTGGACTGGGTTTTCATATTCAAGACGCTCAAAAGATAAAAAGAGAGGGGACAGAAAAGCAGCCAAAGAAGCCCATGAATTTCTAAGAAAGGTCGCAGGCTTTAATGGATTCTGACTTCTGAGTAGCTTTATATTGATGTATTGGAAAAATATTTAAGTGCCTCAATGGGTTTTTTTTCTCCAGTGGTTAATAGATCATCCTCAGTTCCTTGGAAATCCTCTCTACATCGCTGGTGATTCATACTCTGGCAAGACTGTACCTATTATCGCACAAGAAATTTCAAATGGTAACCTTCATCAAAACCAAAGTTCCTATATGCTAACACGAGATTTTCCATGGATGTAATATATGGCATTCTTTGAAGTTCTTCCCATTCAAAATATTGCTCTTTACAGGGTCCAATAGACTGTTCCAAAAGTCAAGTTCTCAAATTATTAACAAATCAAACTTATCCTCGTAGATACCTCCAACCCATTTGGGCAATTTACCCCCTGTGACACTCTGATGAAATGAATGGTTCTCCCCCATTATAATCTCAGAGTATACAAAGGAAATGAAGGTGCCTAAGGACACCTCTCTGTCATATTCAGGATCTGAACCACTTAAAATGAACATAATCCCTCGCTATCCAATATTCACAAATTTTATTGAAATAGAAGTTGGTCCCACCCAAGATTGAATAAATTATTAAAAAAAGTGATTATTGGATTTGAATAATATGTATAAGATTGTGTTAATCACATTTTGAATCATAAATTTAATCTGACGGTGGAATCAACTCCTATTTAAATTTGCGTACATTAGGTACACAAAAGGATGTTTATTTTTAGCCACTCTAATTCACACAAGGTGGTTCCCAACCATGTTGTTCCACTGCCTACTATGGGGTCTCAACAACTAGGCTCAAAAAGCATAATATTGGCCTGATCAAAGACCAAATCATGAAATGAGGTTTACTTGAGTTCGGTGCTGGTGCCTATAGACACATAGAGCGAGAGATACTTGAGTCATAAAAAATATACACACGTACATACACACACACACACACGCACACACACACACACACACACATATATATAGGAAAATAATCTTATCAGAACTAGTTTTCATCATTTTTTTTAGAACTCTAGGTGGTGTCAGTCTATCACCCAATACAAACCTTACAATACATAGATACTTTCTGATAGTCATATGCCCTAAGTTTCGGTCAAATTAAAATTTACTAGACTGTTGGAATGACTTTGCACCAATCCAAATGGACTGGATTTTTGGGCCACCAATGAAGGGGTTAGGGACATGTGATTGGAGTCAAACTTGATATTTGGAATAGTTTTATATAGATCTTTCCATTTCCCCTAGTCTCATCCCCAAATAAGACCCACAAGTGGGTTCCATAAAAAGTTCTCACAGGATCAAAACCCATATATATAGAGAGAGATTATATAATGTTTGCTCTATTTCCGATTCATGATCGACGTTTATCAAATGAGAGATTGTACATCTCTCAATCTCACATTCCCTATAGCTTCTCTTCATTGTATTGATTTGATTTTCTTCATCATCCATATCATCATGCATATATATAGGATAATATTCATATGCATATGTCCCTCACCGGTTTTTTTTTTTTTTTTTGTGAGAACTCTAGATAGGGCCCATCTATCATCCAATCCAAAACTTGCAATACATAGGAGATGCCCTTGATAGCCACACACACACAGAGGGATAATGATATTTGATGTTGGATGAATGCCAATGAGGGAGAGGGACCTTAGTACTAATACCTATTGAAAGTCTCATTAGTGTGGGTATACTATGGATTTTGATCACGGGTTTGTTTGATTGAGTTGGGTAAGTTTCCTTAATTTTAGGATACCTTAATTTGAAGAGCTCACTTGTTTTCCAACCTTGGAGTTGGTGGAGTGACATAAGTTATAGGTTTTCTCTCCATGTATTGTGTTCGAAACCCACCTCAGATTTGTCAGATGTGCATTTACAGCGCACCAACTGAAGGTTAATCTTGTTGGATCAAGGGATTAGTCCTGTTGGGTACATCAGGGATACACACGTTGAAAAAAAAAAGGAGCTAACTCCTTTATAGAGATCATAAATCTCATGCCAATGGATTCTCTACATTGTGATCAGATTAAAACTGATTAGGTCTGTTTTTACCGTGGAAATGGATTCCTGGGAATTCTGATGATTGCATTACTAAATGTGGCAAAAATTGAATAAGCAAAAGGTGAAGAGTAATAAATGACCATCAAATAATCTCCCCTCTAGTGGAAATGTATTATGGGAAGATGGAAAAAAAAAAAAAAAGAAAGAAGAAAAACTCAACCCTGACCTAAACTCATTTTACTATTACCTCCTAAGAATTTAGTATCATGCAACATAAGGGTCCTAATTTTGTTTACACTAGCTGGCTCAGCCAAGTCACACTTTTTATAGTTAAACATTACTTATGATTAGTTGCATTATCAAGCTATGAGTCTAAGCAAAGCCAATAAATTAAAAAAAATGCACCTTTTAGAAATTGCCGTTCTCTTCTTGTTACTTTCCAGAGTAAACTGAGGAAGGTTGACATAATAGAATACTTTTTAGAGGCTTTTCTATTGCTATCTATTGCACTTCCTATATATTTCCTCCATTAAATACAAATCATAAAAATAGGTGAAGCCCCCTGTGTGACTCCAATCTGCCTGGGTAATCCTTTGAGGTAAGATGAGGTGATCCACATAGCCAAAAGACGAAAATCCAAAGGGTAGAAACTGCCATTCTCTTCTTGTTGCTTTCTAGAGTAAATTGAGAAAGGTTGACCTGATAGAATACTTTTTAGAGGTTTTTCTATTACTATCTATTGTACTTCTTATCTATTTTCTTCATTCATCAAATACAAACCATAAAACAGGTGAAGCCCCTTGTGTGACCCTAATTTGCTTGGGTAATCCCCCATTGAGGCAAGATGAAGTCAAGTGATCTTGTGAGCCAAAAAAACGAAAACCCAAGGGGTTAGGGTGGATTGATTTGGTAGCACCATGAGGTTTTGTCTAAGTCCCGCATAAGAAATATCCTGAGTCCTGATTTTGTGTTTATAAGTCAAATTCTTAATTCAATATGATGTGTTCTAAAGTTAAGTGCCCCCGGATCCCTTAAGAAGTTACGAATGTATAGGGGTAAGGGTGGAGGCTTATAAGTCAAAGATTTCCCCTATTTATTGGTTTATTTACTCTCTATTTTTTCCTAATTTCATTTTTATGGTATTGTGCAGGTATAGAAGCTGGATTGCAACCCATACTCAATCTCAAGGTATGTGAATGGTGATTCTGGATAAACTACAGGGTTCTCTTGTATTACAGATTACAGAGCTTATATGTTTGCAAGTGTTTAGTGTCCTCATGCAACCATCAACAACAGTGTACCGTTTGGGAGTTTAGTCTGTCTGGCATTGATGTAAGACCTTTTTTTTTTTTCCTCACCGTAATTGGTCTCTCATGGTGCCAAAGCCTTATTATTGCTTCACCATGCTGCCAAAATGATCACTCTCACTTAGTTGTTCAAGCAAATGTTGGGAAGGAACCGGCTGAGGAGAGAGTAAACAATGATGAGAGTTCTCAGTTCTGGTCTAATTGCAAAAGATGTCAAGAAATGTTAACTTTCTCTTATGAGATAATCCCTGTTCAATCAGTAAATGAGCCTATAGGCCTGTGGAAATTAGAAACTTGAAAGACAACTCGAATTTGAAAACTTGATGGAAAACTCGAAAATGATGGGATTGGTAAAAAATTGATAAACACGGAAACTTCTCAGGACTTGGGTCGTACAAAAATTTTCTATTTGTATTTAAATTTTCATTTGCGATCATTGACCAATACCTGGCTGTTGCCTTGACTAACTTTCAGCTCAAATTGAGTTTTTAGGTTTTCAAATGAAGAAATGGACCCTTGCCTATCTCATTACAAGCTAATCCCAACCTTATTCTACTCTAGCATCGGGGTTCCCCCCATGCTTTGTGTGCCATGGGAATCTGAATTACGTGCACTTGGATAAGAATTGCATGTTGTTGTCTTTGTAAGATTTGAATTATGGGTTAAGTTGCAATACTCTTTTTTAGAAGCATCTTACTTCAAATAGACATTCGCAAAAGTAATTTAATTGCTCGAATACCAATTTGGCATAATCAAATGACCAAACTTTATAAATACTTAGGGCACCTTTGTGCAACTGCTTTTTCACGACAATTAAAATTCTATATTTGGTGTAACCACTTTCTCTCAAGGAAAACTAGAAAAATGAACTAACTTTTCTTCAATTCCGTAGAAAACCATTTCCGATGATGGGAGGTAAGAAAAAGTTTTCCTTGGAAAAAGGAAAAAGTTTACCATGGAATTGATTTTCCACAACGCCACACAAACATACCTTTAGGGCAGGTTTGTGCAATTCTATGGAATAAATAAATAAATAAAATAATTTCTAAACCCCCGTAGAAAATGCTTTTCGGTGAAATTGCAGAAAAGTCGGTTCATTTTTGCAGTTTTCCTTGTGGAAAAGTATTTGCATCAAATGCTCGAAAAATCTTCTTCACGGAAAAGCATTTGATTTTTCCTCGCCTTTTCCTTGGAAACATGGCTGCAAAAATGTGCCCTTAGTGTTTGTCATGCTATGGAAATTCAGTTGGTCAACTATAATTTTATCTTGATCAGTGGCCCAGTATTATCTCCTGAAAAATTAGAGAGGAGTGTATCAAAAAGTTAACAAGAGCTTCCAACTTACCATACAAATTGCCATATATTCGGTGGTTATTAGTTGAATAATGGAACTTTGAACTTCCAATTCAGATATCATCAAAGAATGGACCAGTATAAGAGTCCAACTGTCCAGTAAATCAACCAATGTAGCCAGCAGCGTCAAAATATTGGAGAATCTTCGACAGCTATCATCCTTCATTTGGTTCAAACACCCTACAACTCAACTAAGATTATTAATGATCAAAAGTACCACAATAGGGCTGCATATAAATCCAGTTGATATAATTGTACAGGATGGGATATAAGCTGTATCTTGGTTACTCTCTTACAAAGTTCCCTTGGCACTCTCTCATGTGGAATGTAGGACCTAGCAATCTTTGAATAGTGCTCCTTATATCCGATTGCTACTAATGTCTTCCAATCTTGTCCACAACAGGTTTCATACTTGTAAATCTTAGTAGCGTTTCATCATCCAACATATGACATGAAATAGTCTTTGAGGGCAATGATCCAACCAAAGAAGGCATTTGCATCTATCCATCCGACAAACTTTGGAATATCTACTCCAACATTCTCATAATTATGGCTCTCTGCTAGTGTTCTAGAGAATTTGAAGAATACTCTTCAAATATCTCTTCTTGCCAACTTTCATTGAGTCATCCTTAAAAGGTTTGAATACTTCAGGTGGACAGTATGACTTTGGATTTGGATCTCAAGTTGACTGTATTCAGTTGAGCAATAGGGTTTAGTTTCAGGATTTAGGGCTGATTTCCTTGTCAAAACAATGGTCCACTAAAATGCAAATATGAAGGATCTCACAAAGACGTAGTCTCCAATTATACCAGACTCTTGAAGATACTGTTATGTATTTAGTGATTTGATTATCTTGTTTGAGGATTGTAATTGACGTAATTTAGGGATGTTAAAACATTAAGTTAGAGTAATTAAAGGGATCGAACCCCACAATGGGGGAATCGACCCATTCCATCACTCTCTCTTTTCCTTCTTCTCTGATACTTACATGGTATCAAAGCGAATTATTTTGATACAGTTTGAGAACTACAATTCAATCATTTTAAAAAAAATTGCTGACAACAGAAAAAACCTCCGAGCAAGAATGTAAGAAATAAACTCATGTCAAGCAACTATGATAATCAATAAAGGTTACAAAGTATTTTAAACCAAAATGTGAAATGATAAGGGTTATTCCCCAAACATCAATCAAAAGGAGCAGTAGAAATGACATGATATAAAGGAAATGGTAGCCTTTCCTTTTCCAATATTACAACTAGAACAGGGAGAATCAATATCCAAAGCATAGAAATGATGCAAAACATGTCTTAAATCAAAACTTGATGTTTCAGTTAATTTGTTCGAATCCAAATTTCTCAAACGTTTAGTCATAAACGATAAACGTTAGATTTTTGAAGTAGAAGAAAATGAAATTGCAGAGGAAGTTGCAGGGCGAGGATCCAACATAAAGAGCCTGTTGTGCCTACGCCCCCTCCCGATCTACTTCCCTATTACCTAGTCCTGTATGAAACAACTATCATGAGGGACAAGAACGGAAGAGTTAGAGTCAGCAAGTTGGCCAATGGGTAATAAGATTAGTGTATGAATACGGTACAAACAGAGTATTAGTTAACTTAAGAGAGGAGTAAGGAACAGTGCCAATCCCTGATGTAAGTAAAATTGGTCACAATTTGCTGAATGGACCACAGTGTTTCCAACATAATCATGAATAGTAGATAATGTATGATATTAGCTGGTCATATGATAAGACACTCCAGAATCAAGATAGAAGATAGATGAAGAAGGTTGGGATTTTACCAATGAGTCCCATAGTAGATAATGTAGAAGCAATAGTCTGTTGGAGCGCATCAGGAGTCATAGGAGGAGAGGGTGCAGCATAAGTGCAGGACTCAAGTACAATTTGAGGAGGCTGTAATGGAATACTATCAGCAGCAAAGGATGCGGCACGAGCATGAGCATTAGTATCTTGATAAGCTCTAGGTCCGTGACTCTTTGGTTGCTTCTTACAATTAGAGATGACATGTCTGAAGTTTTTACAGTAATTGCAACTTTTTAACTTTTTGCATTGATTTTCATAGTGTCGAAACTCCTTGCATGTGAAGCATTGCACCTGTGTCACAGACTGGATTACTTCTTTTTAGTTTGTGAGCAATGAAGGATGCTTCATGTGAAGTAGGAGCTATCACAGCATCTAGCATGCTCAATCATGTAAATATCAGAGAAAGGAAAAGAGGGTGACGGAATGGGTTGTCCCCCCACCCCAACCCCTGTGAGTTTGATCCGCTTGAATAATCTGTTTTGCAGCTATTTTACATCCTTCAATCATGTCACTTACAATCCTCATTCAAGGAAATCAAATCACTAATTATATCACTACAATCCTCCAATCAAGCTAACCAAAATCACTAATCATACAACAGTTTTTTAGGAAATCCTCCATATTGGTACGATACTTTGGAGCATGTATTTTGGTGCACCATCATTTTGACACTTCCTCAAATTGAAGCGACCCATGTGAAAACGAAGTCGATCTCGAGTCATTGCCTTACTAAAGATGTCTGCAAATTAAAGACTAGACGGCACATATGGGAAACGGGGGAAGAGCACTCGTGTCATTCTCCAGTTGTTCTCTTAGAAAGTGGCAACCAACGTTTGTATGATTTGTGTGCTCTTCGAAAATGGGATTATTTCCAATCTGAAGGGCATTTGTATTATCAGCATGAAGTGAAGTGGGTGATGAGAATTAGATGCCTAATTCTCGCAACAATCCACAACTGAAAGAATTTCAAAGCAGGCTGGTGATATGGCATGATATTCTGCTTCGTAGGATGATTTTTTATTGCCATGAGACCAAAGCCTCTCTTTTCCTTCTTTCTTTGATATTTACATTATTAACTTGAGTACAATATGATGTGGACGAATTGCTTATGAGGTTTTGGATTAGGCTTTCGAACAATGAGAATGTGTGGCTGTTTGGATGGTCTAATAAATGATGCAGTCAGGTTCATCATTTCAAGCTTCACATGCATGTAATAGGGGCTTAGGAACCATCATCACAGGAATCACATGGAGTCTTTAGCACTGGAAGGTCAGAAATCATCACCAAAACCCATGAATAAAGAAAACCTTCAGACAAAGGATACCCATTTCTGTTGAATGTGATGTCCAAAATATGTGGATAATGATCTTATGACTTATGTCAGGACATCTTCCAACTCCAATTTAATGCCAACTATTCCTTTTCTTAACAATTCATTAACTCGGCAAACTAGAACAAGGGATCTTACTAACTTGAGAAGTTAAAATTACATAAAACTCTAAACAAAGATAAACTCTCAACAAGATTAAGTATCTTAAAACAAGAGTGTACGACCCTGACCCTGACCCCCTAATTATTATTATTAATGTGAATTAATTGTGTTTACGAAATCAAGGTTTGAGATTTGCTGTCATGACAAAAAGAGAATCCTTTCACTTGTTGGAAATTCACTTCTTATCGTCATTGTCACAACTGTCATCATCATCAACACCATCATCAATTGTGTCACTTGATTGAACTCTATAAAGAAACAAATTGGTGTTTATTGTATCGATCTGTATGTACAGGTGATATCATAACTCACCAGCTTGGAAATTGTTACAGGGTTATTTGGTTGGAAATCCAGTAACAGATATCGCATTCGACACTGCTGGAAGCGTTCCTTTTCTACATGGGATGGGAATTATATCTGATGAACTCTATGAGGTAGTTTGATTTCGTTTGTATCCTTCTTAATCATTGAAACTTGGAATTATTTCAGGTTTAATAACACCATCGCTGAAAACTCTGTTGAGGGGTCCAACAACACCAAACAAAAATACAAGATCTGATCATCTGAACCATCTATTTGTTAGGATTGTTGCTATTGCATCGTTGTCTAAAAGTAACATATAATCCAATCATCCTATAAGCTGCCTTTTAAGTGGAGTGCCAATGTGACATGGCAGGGGTCTACGTTCAACAGATTTGTCCATTTGAAAGAAGAAATAACACTAACAATTTCTCCATATTGAAACCATGCTCTGATTCAAACCATGCCCTGATGCCAATTGGAACCTTCCTCAAAACAATGTCATTAAAGTGTGTATATAGTTGATAAAAAAAAAGGTGAATTTTAAAGGAAGTGATAAAATGCAAAAAAGCTCCTTTTTGTCTTATTTTACTAAAGAGATCTATTGAAGAAATCTACTAGAGGTTGTACTAAAGAAATTGACTCCTCTTTACATTTTCTTCTTTAGTCAACTAATAAAAACTGCAAAGGAGACTTCACCAATCCGCGAAATCAGCTATGTGAAAAAGATCTTCAAATAGTACAACAGGTATGGATGATCCTGTGCATTTAATTTGTTTCATGGCAAGTACATTGTCGTTATCATCTTCTTTCATGGCAAGGACATTGTTTTTATCTTTTGCGTTCACAGTTCGAATCAGAGCTCTATAAAGACCACATCTTGGAGCCCAATTGCCCCCACGCGTCACCAAAGCCAAAAGAAATGGTGGGAGTAGATGGAAGATCTGTTGAAGAGAATATGGAAAAGATCCTCCTACCTCAACCTCTTCCTCCTTTTGGGTGTAGGGTATCTCTCTCTCACACTCCTGTTCAGCCACTACTTAAGACTCACATGCAGAGAAATGTTCACCTGATATATAAAGATAGGGAATTGGGAAAAAATAACTTTGCACATTTTTTTTACCTGATCCGAAACCCTTTAGGATCTCTTTACATGTGTAGAAAATTACAAGTGTAGAAACTCCACTTGGTGGATAAAAGGAGGAGAATCACCCCTTTTCTCTAGTAGGGATTATTTACTATGTTTCCATATATATAGAGAAAACTATATAGGTGAAGGCCATTTGAAAAATTATAAATAAAAAACTAATTTTAGGATAGGTCTGTACCGTAAATGTCAGAAAGTTAAAAGTCATAATGGATCCTCATCCAGTATCCTTTTCCTCATATAGGTATCATAAATAGTGATAATGAGTCTTATTATTGTGTTCTGGATGTCTACTTAAACCATTAATTTGGGTTTGGCTACAAGAATGCTGCTCCAGCTCAACACCAAAGGTAAGAGAGACATTAGATAAATAATACTCCACCAAAGATGATGACCACAAAACCCACCTAAATAATTCAAATTAGATAGAAATGTGTTTAGCAGGAAAAGAATATGCCCACACATGGGCACATTGCAAAACTCGCCTGCTTAAAAGTTTCCTTTGAAATAATGCCTAGAATAACTCAGTCTTCCTCTATTCAAATTAAACTGATCAATCAAACTACCCTCAAATTAAGAGGCTTTGAAAATCATGATGATATGGGTGGTATGTCTTTGGATTGAACCATGCCATAAGGACAGTCTTCAACCCCATTAACTTGTGGATGCTCCGTGATTTTTTCCCACACAAAGGATTGAGGCCCCCACAAATGATGGAGGATCTACCTAAAAATTTCCAAACTCAATGAATGGTAGGAAGATAGTTGAATATAGAAAACAGTGGTTAAAAAAAAAAGAAAAGTTCCCACTAATGTATTTCTACTATCTTCAAAGTAGGAGATTATGGTCCAATCAAGTTAATGTTTCAGAATACCAATCCATTGGCACATGGCCATACTTGTGAGAAGCTTAATGGTACTAGTACCTTTCTACTTTCTACAGCATAGATATCAATAAATTTTGTTTTGTTAATTGCTAAAATGGCACTTGTGTCTACATAGTTAAGAAGCATTGTGATAAGTATTATCTGATTTTGCAGTCTTATATTCAGTTGCTTGCTTACTACTGGGCTAACAGTGATTTGGTCAGAGAGACACTTCATGTCCGGAAGGTACAATTTGTCCTCTCGTATGTGTAATATTATGGCAATATTTAGACATTGTTTGTGTTGCTGGGATTCTATGCTTTGAGGAAATCCAGTTCTTGTATTGGTACAGGTCTAAGCAATGCAAAAAAAATTCTTCAACTGTGACTTTTGAAGGGTGTGGTTTTGGCACAAGTCATGGGTAATCAAATAAATTCTTGTTATGCTCCTTTGGTTGATGGTTGAGCTCGAGAAACAAGGATACATTTCTATAACTTCATTTATGCTTCAAGTAAAATCGCTCAAGCACATGGGCCAGGCCAGGCTATGTTGAAGATTTGTCCAAGCTCAACCTGTTTAGATATTGGACTAATACTTAGGCCTATTTCCATATTCAATCTTGTTAGGTTTTTGAGTGTTTGGCAGTCCTTGGGTTAAGGACAAAACTCAAGTCCGAATTGAGCTGTAATTTTATATTTTTAGATTTGGATTGTAATGTTCTTCACTGAGTCACCTGAAGTGAAGAAATCGGAGACAAAACGTGATTTGAAGAAAATGGGGATAAAACCATAGCTCGGTTTGACCCAACCTTCACAGCACAGAAGATGTAGAGACAGAACCTTAGCTCGATCGGCCCAGCCTCGTGAAATTGTTTGACACCCAGCCAAGTTATCTTTCCTATTCCATTTATGATTACCTATTTGAGCCCGAATTGGACTTCCTATCTTTTAGCCTCAAACCGTAGGCGTGTAAAGTCATTCCTTGTGAACCCTAATTATCTATTCTCCCAATTCAATACCAAGAATACACATTGGAGAATTTCAATACCAAGAATACACATTGGAGAATTTCTTCTCTCTCTGGAGCAGTTCTAAAGGGTTCAACTAGAGTTCAAAGTTTCTGCTTCTAGAGTATCTTCTTCTACTCTCTTCTTGGAGATCAAAACGTCTTGAGACGCAACATGGTGAGTTGTTAATTCAAGCATTGGTAGAAGGTGAATGGCGAGTCATCAGTAAGAAGAACTACAACCCTTAGATTGAATCCCATGGTATAGGTCTGTAAGTAGATATTTTAACCATTCGATTTCTTATAGTGTTAGGTTTTACTTGGACCAGGGGATCGGCCTCGTGGTTTTTTCCCTTCTAAGGTATTCCACATTAAAAAAACCCTGTGTCTTCTTGTGTGGTTTGTGATTTGATTTAGTTCTTATAATTACTGGTTAATTTATTTGAACTTCATACTAGAAATCTATTGGAACTTGAACCCTTGCAAATTCTAATTCTCTCAAATAGGTTAAACTTGGTTCCAACCCCATTACAAACTAATGTGCATAGTCATGGCAATAATTTGTGTTTGGTTACCACTATAGGTAATGGGAATATGCCTAACATGAACTTGACCATTTATTTTTTAGGTTGGAGATGTCGTCTCTAACCCTGAAATACTAGGTCAGGTTGGCTGGTCTGAAGTATGAAGTTCAAATAGAACTCGGAGGATCTGGTGTTCGTGTTTGTGAACAACTTGCCGGAACGAATTGTGGCGGAGCAGTTGAGATCTGCTTTCTCTACTGTTAGAAGGGTCTATGATGCTTACAGCCCTGCCTCAAGCAGGAGAGGAAGGGGTTTCTGTTTTGGGTTTGTTCGATGTGGAAACATGGGAACTACACTCAAAGCGGTGGAGATGATGAATGGAAGAAAATTTGCAGGTAGGATAGTGGCTGTAAATATAGCAAAACTTGGTCTCTTTCAGAGGGAAAATTGGAATGGGGTTTAGAGGAAATACAATGCTACTACTTCAGTTAATCATCCAATAACAAAATAGGTTCCAAAGCCCATAGGTGCCAAGGAATCTGTGAGACCCAATGGTCACATGGAAAGCAGAGGAGGGCAAAATATTAGTTATCTTGATGTGGTAAAAGGTATCCTTGGTGAGGAGAAGATTCCTATCTTTGTTCCTAGAGAAGTGATATCTAATAACAGTGGGTGGTTGTCCAACAATTTGGAGGGTACCGTTAAAGATGATGGTGTTATTCCAACAATATCTAGCATTTTTGAGGTTGGTGGGGTAAGGGATGTTAAAGTAGTTACTCTGGGTGGAAACAAAGTGCTGGTTTCTTTCCCTAATTTGGAGGAGGCTTCTTCAGTGTTAGAAGTTTCGATTTAGGACTGTAACCAGATTTTTTACTCTCTACAGTAGTGGTTGCCAAGACCCTTAAGCTTAGTGAGGATGGTTTGGCTACAATGCTTTGGAGTTCCCCTTCATGGATGGAGTGATGCCCCTTTTGAGGTGATTAGGAAGAAGTTTAGGGTGGTGGTAAAAGTTGAAAGTGAAACTTTGCATAAATAAAGGTTAGATTTTGGAAGGGTGTGTGTTCAAACTAAGGATTTTCCCTTCATCTACAGGGTAATGGAGGTTAGACTTTTTGATCACCTCTAAAAGGTGATTGTGAGGGAAGAGGTGGGGATGTAGAGCTGGCCTTTCACGGATGTGCCAGACAGGGGTGTGAAGTTTAACTTGGAGGAGGACGGAAAACAAGGTGCTGAGTGGGCGGATTCAGTTTCTATTGATGTTGGTGAAGATGATGCTAATGCCAGCGTCGGTGAAGATGACCGGCTTGGAGAGTTGGGCACGGTTTCAAGGAGAGAATCCATAGATCAAATGCGGCCTCTATGCGATGAGGTGTCAGAGAGCCATTGGCCACCCAGACTTAAGTAGCAGTTGTCAGCTATGCAGTAAGGGAAAGAGGCTAGTTTTTCAAATGTTTTCCATTTGGAGAGTAAGGTTCAGTTGAAAAAAAGGAAGACATAACTTTTGCCATCTGAAGCTGCCTTTTGGGGAACGAAATTGATCTAGAACAGGCTTCCTTAAGTGTAACACTCCGATCCAATTTAATCTGGATTAATGTCTAATTAATATCGAATTAGTTGTTAAGAGTGTTGGTATTGTTTTTGTTTTGTTTTTGGGTAATGGCTAGGTAGTTGAAGCGAGTTTGACCGGGTTTAGGTAGACTTGAACCATTTTTTGTAATTTTCGATTTTGTCGGGTGTTGTTAGTCTTGCATCATCTTGATGTCGACATATGTATTTCATCTAGCTCGTCAATCCTTATAACTGACTCATATGTAAATGACTTCGTTTGCTTTTGTTGGATAGTTAATTGATCTGAACTGAAAATACCTTGAATGCTTGGACTTTCTTGTAATTAGTCTTCATCTTTATCTTTAAAACCAACCACCGCCTATTTTCTTCCTTCCTTCTTCAACGTTCTCTATCTCCCTCTCTCGTCCCTTCTTCTCTCTTTCTTCTTCTTCCATTTCCTTTTTGCTCAAGCCAAGAAAGGGAGTTGTGCAATCATCATCTTCTCGTGTATCTTAAGGTATGTCTTGTGTTTTCACTGTGTTTCTCCTGCTTCTTTCTCTTCTCAGGTCAGTCACTGTGCCTATCCTCATGTCCCATTCATTTCTTGCATGCATGATGAGTAGAATCATGTTTGTACAACGAATTGAGCCTAAGGACATCTACGAGTGTGTTGTGAACCCAGTTGAGGTAAGTCTAAGCACAATTTGATTGAAAACTTGTTGGTATTGCTTTGATTGTGTTTAATCTTGTTCTTCTTGCATAAAATGTTGATTTTACAGCCCTGGTATATCAATTTGCACCTGTTGTTCTCTTATTTCCATGTTGTATTCGAATTTCAGTTTTCTGTAACAGGTTTTGGAAATCGACCCAGTGCAGTCACGGCAAAGCGGTGAACTATGCTGCGGCTGAGCCGTAAAGTGTCCTATGGCTAAGCCATAAACCTAGCCGTGACCCGCCATAGATCATTACAGGGTGACAATTTGAAATAACTGAGAGTTGGCATTTTACTACTCTTCTACGGTCCAGATACGGCTATGCCGTGAATTGTGTTACGACTGAGCCGTACCCTCGCCGTGGCTGAGCCGTAGAATAAAACAGGGCTAAGCCGTATGCCCATTGAAAAATGATTGAAAATGGATAGGTTAAAACCGAGACCTTGTAGGGCCTTCAAGTTAGAATGTAGGCAACCGGACTCGCCCAACGGAATGTAAATATCGCATGAATGGTCTTTAAGGCTGTGACTCATTCATGTATGTTGTCCAGTTGTTAAGCACCTCTCAATGGGTGTTGGTTTAAGGGACTTCGATACACTCCGCTCGTGACAATGCAACACACTTCGTATGAACAACCATGTATCAAATAACTTAAAACTACATCAGCATGCACGGTTAGAAACACTGGACAACTAGGTTAGGGTTGGTTAGTAAACACCCTTTATTTATAGTGATGATTTGATTTGCATTGCATCTCGACTTCGGTCTTGCCCTCTTAATCACATGGTACACGTGCTGCGCTGGGGCAACGATTGGTTAATCCCTGAAGGCGCTGTCCATGGTATATCCTGGGCAGAATAGCTGATTCCATGTTCTTATCGTACTCGATTGCTTATGGTATCGATATTGCCAACGTTCCTACTCGATTTTCATGTGATGCACCTATTGTATTGTATTGCTAGTGACAGCTTGTATTGCTTGATCGATTGACATGATTGATGTGCATCATATGACTTGACTGATCTCATCTATATGGCTCTACTTAGCCACAGCCGTAGGATACCCGACGGGGTTAACTTTGGCATATATTGTTACCACCTCTGCAGAGTGCTACTGTCCTGAGATTCTGGACCCCAGGAACTAGAGACTCATTCGTACCCTGGCCCGGTCGATGGTGTTCTCATACCGATTGCTTTCGAAAGGGAGAATACGACAAATGTAGTAGCTACCTTGTACAGTACTTCTATCATTGACTTGTATGGTATGTTTTATTCATATGCACGATTGGCCTAGCATATGAATGTGATCTCCATGATCTATATGCATTAATGCCTGTTGATTCTTGTATTGATACAATGTGTGTTAACTCATTGTTGCTTATACTTTGCTAAGTCGTTGTACTCATTAGTTGTTCTTGGTGTTGCAGGCTCAAATCCCTCTCCCGACCCCTCGTCGGTCGGCCATACTCCAAGAGAGGCTCACGAGGCCCCATCTAGGCTAGAGGAGTGGAGCTGATCCATTCCTTGGAGAGCGGTTTGCATCCTAGTGTTTACATTGGTTTTGTTCTCAGGGTTTTGGGGTATACTTGTATCTTGATATTTTTGTGACGTTTCCCCTCATTTTGATTGTACCTTCTGTAAGTAATATATAATCTTTTGTCATGATCATTCTTTTTGTATATTTTGTGTTATGCAATGATACGTATAGCTTCTGCGTACACTTAGTTTGCACGTGTGAATGATCCATTGTGTGCGTACACTTGGACTAGGTCTAGGTGTATGTATACGAGACTACGTGTGCCGCCGATTAGGTTTTTACTAACCCCCAATTTTTGGGCTCGGGTTGTGACATTAAGTGGACCCGTTGTGTAAAAGGATGGTGCTCTTTTAGGTTTGACTATTTGCAAGGTGAATAGGGACATCATTAGGACTAGAGTAGGTTTTTTGTCCAATGCGGCTACGCCAAGAAACTGTCCCTAAGGTTCAAATGAGGTAGAGGTCTCACATGGGTCCTTCCAACTGGTTTTGAGGGTTGAGTCAATCTTGGACCAGCCCAATGATGCCAATCTGAATTTGGGTCTGGTGGTGGAAAGGCCTATTGTGCATTCTAAATCAGAAAAGCTTCCTAGGTCCCAGATGGCATCCGCCAATGACTTGGGATTACAAAGTGATGCGGTCCATCCCATTTAGCAGTGCTTTCAAAATGATACTCATGTAAGGGCTTCTCTTCCTCCTTCATTTAAAGCATCTTTTTAGAAGCACATTAGATTCCTTCATGCAGCTCGAGTGAGTAGTGCTTCTATTCTAAGTGACCAAGCACAAAAAGTAAATGGGGAGGTAGGGGAGGAGATCTGTTTTAGTCATCTCAAAAGAGGATGAGTCCAATGAGGTTGTGTCGCCAGAGGATTAGGTGCAGGGATGTGGCTCTCATAACCCTCAACAATCCCCTAAGAAGAAGGCTTCTGTGGCAAGTGCAGGTGATGGATCCAATAGTGAACTAGACTTGTTGATATGCAGTGAAGACAATCAAGGCCTTCTGCTTAATGTGGATAAAAAGGTAATACTTGACACTTCGGGAGTTTTTGACGCAGCAAAGGAGGAAGCATCCCAAACTACCACTCTAGGTAAGAGCTTGGGTGTCACTTTTGGTGTAAATGAAGCCGATAAAACTTGATTGGATTGGAGATTTCGGAGGTCGGAGGTATGTCTCTTGCTATTTGAGGAGATTTTGGGTGTCTTGCTATGTCATTTTTAATGATTATTCTCTCTTTGAATGTGAGGGGCCTGGGGAGGCCTGAGAAGAGGTTGGCTCTCAGAAAACACAAAATAGATGGTTTGCTGTTGTAAGAATCTAGAGTAGATTCTAATATTGATTGTATTATTCTTGAAGTTTGGGGTCATCAGAGTAGGTGTGCTTGGAATTGAGTTCCATCTATTGGCGCTTCATTAGGGTTAATTTCTATATGGAATGAGGAGGTCCTATCAGTGGAAGAAGTTCTTGTAGCAGATAGGGTGTTAGCTGTCAACGTTTGTGGGGTTATCGATGGCTTTCTTTGGGCTTTTGGAAATTTTTATGGGCCAAATGTAACATTAGAGAGGGGCTTTTTTAAATTTACTTTCTAATGTTAAATCTCAATTGTCTATTGTCACAACCTAAGCCCAGAAATCAGAGGTTAGCTAAACCCTAACTAGTGATACACGTACTCCTGTGCACGCGCACTTGGACCTGGTCTAAGTACACGCACACAAGGGATTCTCACACGTGCATACCAAGTGTACGCCTAAGTCGTATGTATCATTGCAAGCCAAGAAGAGAAGAAGAATACGTAAAAGTATACAAATCACAAAAAGACATTTAATACAAAATGTACAATACAAAAGGGAAGGATGGTTCCTCCTCAAGGACCAATACAAAATAAGGTGTACAAGAAGATCCAAAACTCTGGTGCAAAAGAAATAAGAATGGATGTAATGCCAAGCCACTCTGGCCTAAGAACAATCAAATTAAGAAAAGAGCGTGTTTAAGGCAAATATAAGCACAGTAGGGATGAACACATGTTGATACATGATGACTCTTATGTTTTCTTCTTCTTACTCTTGTTGTATGTTTTGCTTGACAGCCCTCTTGTATTGTATATGTGTTGTTTTACGATGGAAAAGCATGCAAAACAGAAGCTCTGTTTTGTACCAGACCCAGCTGTCCGACCGATCGTGACTGGGGTCCGACCTATCGAACACTCCCAAAACCGAAATTCGACCGATCAGGTGTCAGAGCCGACCGGTCGGCTCTGATTCATTTCAATTCCTAGAGAATTAGGGTTCAATGGACTCCTATGCTTTCCCAATTTCCTTTTCTTGTTCCTCATGATATGGTGTAACTTTTTATGCTACCTTTTAGGTTCATAATGAGACCGGTTAGGAGCTTTCCCATGGATTGCTCACCCATTGACCTTGCCTAACGGATTTCCTTAAACGCATGAATGGTCTTATGGGCTGTGACACATTCATGTGTGTTGTCCCCTTGTTAAGCACCTCCCTATGGGTGTTGGTTTAAGGGACTTTGATACATGTCACTTGCCATAGTGCAACACCTCTAGAATGAACAACGGTATATCGAATAACTTAAAACTACATCATCATGCATGGTTAGAAATAAGGGACAACTAAGATAGGGTTGGCTAGTAACAGATTGTGATTCTTGTAAAATAATTCGATTTGCATAGCATATTGAGTTCGGTTTTGCCCTCTTATTCATATGGTAAGTGCTTTGCGCTGGGGAAACAATTGGACATTCCCTGAGGGCTCTATCCATGGTATATCCCGAGCGGAAACAGCTACCTTTTATACTTTTGTCTTGTTCCATGTTTAACTTGTCTTTGTAATTGTTCAAGGGCTATAGTTTTGATCCAGTATTGATCCCAAATTGAAAGTGTTAATTGCAACAGCATTGATTTAGCATGATGCATGTATTGTACCGTATTGCACTGCACTAATTGTCATTGATTGACCGATTAATTGACATTGATTAACATGCATCTTATTGTATGACTGATGGTTTTGGTTTGGCTCTACTTAGCCTTAGCCTCAGGATACCCGACGGGGTTGGCTTTGGCATAGATTGCTTGTTGCCTCTGCAGAGTGCTACTGTCCTGGGATTCCGGATCTTGGGAACTAGAGACCCATTCGTACCCTGGCCAGGTCGATGGTGTTCTTGTACCAATTGCTCTTAATTGGGAGAATATAGCAAATGTAGTAGCCACCTAGTTAGTTTTTCTGTTCTATGATTCTGATGGCATGCTCTATTTTATGCACGACTTGCCTACCATACGAACATGATCTCTATGCATTATTAATTGTTAACTGTTTACTATTCTGCTAGACACAGTGCGTGTTAACTTATTGTCGCTTATCCTTTGCTGAGTCGTCGTACTCAGTGGTTGTTCTTGGTGTTGCCGGCCCAAATTCCTCTACCCACCCCTCGTCGGTCGGCCAGACTCCGGGAGATATCCGGGAGACCTGGTCAGGGCTAGAGGAGTGGTCTTAATCACTCCCTCCAGTGCAATTCATACCCAAAACTCAAACGGAGACCGTAATCTCAACTTTGTACCATAAACGAACCGGGAAGCGGGTGCAAGATTCTTGTCCACAGCGAAGGGACAAGGAAGGAGAAAGTGAAGAAAAGTGCAGTGAACGGCAGAGAGAAGAGAGACAGCTGGCTCCTTACTGACAAACCCAGAGAGAGGACAAGCAGCTGGTGCACAAGATGTTTCCCCCCTTTCTTTGATTACAAGAAGAAGAAGAGAGAAGAAAAGAGAAAGAGAACACAGGAAGAAGAGGAGAAGAGAATGAGAAGGAGGGGAAGAGGGAGCTGGCGTGCAGGAGAGAAAAATGAGAGAGAGAGAGGCAGTGGTTTCTCTTATATAAGGATAAGGATTGCCAAATTGCAGATAAGTCCAATCGTTCGGGAGAATTACAGTTCAAGTTAATTAATGGTCCAAAGGAAACAAACAACCTCGTTTGCCTTCGAGCTAGTTACAGAAGTTGACGAGCTCGACGACATACCCGTGTTGACACCAAGATGATGCATGAATGACGAACTCGTACAAAATCCAAAATTACAAAAAAGGGCTCAAGACTACTCAAACCATGTTTAACTCAACTCAATTACTTCTATATGACCCGAAATGAATCTCAAAAGCGTAAAACCACGAGCTTAACATAACTTCACTATAAAAAAGTACTAAAATGCCATTAATTAAGCGTTAAACCGGATTAAGCTGGACCAGAGTGTTACATCCATCCCTTAGGTTTTTGAGGGAGATTTCAATATGGTTGGTACCCCTATGGGAAGAGAGGGGGAACATCCGTTTCTCACTCTATGTCCTTATTGTCTGAATTTATTTATGATAATGACTTGATTGATTTGCCTCTTCAGGGAAGGAGATATACATGGTCTAATAATAGAGAAAGGGCGGCTATGAGCAAGATTGATAGGTTCTTATTATCAAAGGAGTGGGATGAGCACTTTTCTAGTGTCATTCAGGTGGCACTTCCAAGGATGCTCTTTGATCACTGCACGATCAAATTGAGTTTTGCTTCTGTGGATTGGGGGCCTATACCTTTTTGTTTTGAGAATTTTTGGATGGAACACAAAGACCTTTTAGGTTTGGCTTGTTCTTGGTGGAACCAATGGAAGTTAGTGGGTATACAGGATACAGGATTTGTAAGAAGCTTCGTTCTCTTAAAGAAAATATTAAAAGGTGGAATAAAGATGTTTTTGGATGTATCGATGAATCTCGTGAAGTACTTTCTAAGGTGGTGGAAGACTTAGACAACAAAGGGGAGTGTCAAGAATTGAGCCTAGAGGAAGTCACTACGAGGCAAGATACTATCAAGAGGATTGGGGCCTTAGATCTCATGGAAGAAATATCTTGGAGGTAGAAATCCCGAGTGAGGCTGCTCAAGGAGGGTGACAAAAATATTAGATTTTTATATTAAATGGCTGCTATGAGAAGTAGAGTGAACTTTTTGGGGCAATTAAGGCGGGGTGATAGAGTCCTCGAGGATCCCATTGAGGTCAAGGGTGAGGTGGCACACTTCTTTGATTTCATGTACAAGAGGGAGAATGTTGTTCAGCCTTCGCTTGATGGGGTTTCTTTTCCCACACTTCCTTTGGATGTTCAAATTTGGTTGGAGAAGGAATTTGAGGAGGAGGTGTCTAGGGCCTTGGAGGATTGTGATGGAAATCAAGCCCCAGGTCCAGATGGCTTCAATTTCTCATTCATTAAAGCAGGTTGGGAGTTTCTGAAGAAGGATTCCAGAGAGATGCTTTCAGAGTTTCATAGGAGAAGGAAAATCAATAAGGAAATGAATGCAACTTTTTAACCTTTATTGCCAAAGTGACAAATTTGGTGGGCTTTTGTGATTATAGACCCATTAGTCTTGTGGGTTGCTTGTATAAGTTGTTATCAAAGATTTTCACAAATCATTTGAAGCATGTTCTCCCTCTCATTATTAGTCCTTTCCAAGGGGCTTTTGTGGCAAAAAGACAGATTCTAGATGGTGAGTTGATTGCTAATGAACTCATTGATTCTAGAAAGAAGCCTAAGTTAGATGGCATTATTTTCAAGATTGATTTAGAGAAAGCATATGACCATGTGGATTGGGACTTTGTTAATTACATGTTACACAAGTTTGGTTTTAGGGAAATTTGGCGTAGGTGGATGCATGAATGCTTTGTACCACATCCTTCTCTATGCTAGTCAATGGATCTCCCTCAAAGTTATGTCAGGCTTCTAAAGGTATTTGACAAGGGGATCCCTTATCCCCTTTCTTATTCACAATTGTGGTGGAAACTTTAAGTGCTCTCCTTCTGAGAGCTAGAGAGGTGGTAGTGATTAATAGTTTTCAGATGAACCTAGGTGGTGAGACAATTTCTCACTTGCAGTTTGCAAATGATACCATTCTTTTCAGTTTGGCTAAGAGGGAAGAAATTATGGCTATTAAAAGAATTTTGAGATGATTCCAGTTAGTCTCGGGTTTAAAAGTTAACATTTCCAAGAGTTTATTGGTTGGGATTGGGTGTTCTGAGGAGACGACGCAATCTTTGGCGTCCATGATCCATTGTAAATCAGGAAAGCTTCCCATTATGTATCTCGGTTTTCCTATTAGGGCAAAACCAAGATCTAAAGCTTTGTGGATCCCTATTATAGATAAAATTGAAAGGAAATTGTCTTCTTGGAAGATACATTACCTATATTTAGGTGGAAGAATTACTCTTGTAAAAGCTTATTTCTCTAGTCTTTCGGTGTACTATATTTCTCTTTTCAAGATGCCTAAAGGTTTAGTGCAGAGGGTGGACCATATCAGAAGGAATTTTTTATGGGAAAGTCAAGGCCATAAGAAGAAATTGCATTTAATGAAG
Source organism: Sextonia rubra (assembly GCA_037013555.1). Lineage (NCBI taxonomy): Eukaryota > Viridiplantae > Streptophyta > Magnoliopsida > Laurales > Lauraceae > Sextonia > Sextonia rubra. The sequence goes on from JASUAD010000018.1 coordinate 38,681,896, forward strand.
TGGAGTAAAGTGGTTAAACCAAAATGTAGTGGGGGTTTGGGTCGTGGAAGTTTGGAGTCTAAAAATGGGACTTTGTTAGCGAATTGGTGGTGGGAATTTGGGGAGGAAAGGGAGGCTCTTTGGAGGAGGGTTATTACTGCTAAGTATGGTGTGGACAAAAGGGGGTGGTGGCCTTACCTTGGTCTTAAGTATCGTAGATCTAGTTTATGGGGTGCTATTGCTTTAGTAGGGAATGAATCATCTAGTTTTGGGAATGTCTTGTCCAAAGGGGTGGGTTTTGGGGTGGGGAATGCGAGGGGAGTGAGGTTTTGGTTAGATGATTTAGTGGGAGTGGGTCCTTTACGTGACTTGTATCCTTGAATCTTTAGAGTGGTGTCCAACAAGGAGTCTACTGTCAATGATTATTATGAGGTGAGAGATGGTTGCCTAGTATAAGGTGTGTCCTTTAGAAGAGGTCTTCATTTGTTGAAAGAGAGTCAGTTTGTGGAAGTGCTTGGTATTCTTTCTAACATTTGTTTGTGTAGTGACACTAAGGATTCTCGAATTTGGAAGGCATCCACTTCCAGGGATTTCTGGGCAGAGCTCTTTACATGGCCATAGAGGAGAATAATCTTTCTAGAACTTCTTTGTCTCTTGTTTGGTTGAGGCTTGCTCCTCCTCTGGCAAAGGCTTTTTATTGGTTGGCGGTTTCATCTAGGATCTCTACAACATATAATTTGAGAAGAAGAGGTTTGATAGCATCTATCATTTCAGATGTTTGTGTGTTGTGTAGAAAGGAGGAGGAATCCATTAATCATCTTTTTCTTTTTTGTGAGATAGCAGTTGATGTTTGGTTTCACTGTATTGGTAGATGTGGTGCGACTGTCCGGAGAAGATTGGAGAGGCCATAGAATCTTGGATAGGAGGGCATTTTGTGGGGTGTAGTCGCACTTTTTGAAGAATCATCCTTTTTGCCGTCTTATGGTCTATTTGGATGAAAAGAAATGATAAGATTTTCAAAAGTTCATCTTCTTCTTTGGCGGATTTGATTACTTCGACCACCCTAAAGATTGTAAAGTGGTTTTGGTCAGAAAAGAGTTTTTTATGTTTACCCTCAATGATATTATCTTTAATTGGGAAGCTTGTATGGGCTGTGGCTCTCTTAAGGTAAGGAATTATGTTCATTGATATTCTCCCCCTCTTTGAATGATGAAGTTTAACGTTGATGGTGCTGCGAAAGATAAGCCAATGCTGGCAGGTATTGGCGGTGTTCTCCGCAATAGTAAAGGTGATGTGTTATTTATGTTTTCCAAGAATGTGGGTATTCGTGATTCCAATGAAGTGGAGGTACTAGCTATTTTGGAAGCACTTTGTTGCTTTGTAAGGAATTTCCAAGAAGACCTTATTGTGAAAAGTGACTCCTCTAATGCAATTACTTGGGTTTCTAATTTGAAGACTTTCCTTTCAAAACTCCAATTTATCTTTACTGAAATTCAGGTTCTTTCGGCATCTATTAATGTTGTTTTCCATCATGTGCTTAGATCAACTAATTCCATAGTTGAAACTTTAGCTAAGCAAGGGGTTAATAGAGTTTCTCCTTGGGAGGGTGTTATTTAGTAGGTGGTTGAGTTATTTGGGGTACAATGCTCTTGTACCTCTTTTGTACTTAGTTTATTTTTTTTTCTTCATTTTCTTGTACTTGTTCCCACTTTTTTCTTTAATAAAATTTTTGTTACCCATCAAAAAATGAAAAAAAAAAAGGTTGGCTGGTCTGAGAGCAAGGAGCTAGTTTTGGTCGGGTTCATGTTGGGTTGGTAGGTTGCTTAGTAAGGATGGACACAACCCAAGACCCTAGCTTTTATTAATCAGGTATGGAATGTTAACCCAATCCAAACCACAAATTACAATGGGTCAACCTGGACCCTGAATCAAATTCAACAAGGAAATTCCATGCTTTAACGTAAATGCAGAAACATCACCTGCTAAGGGCTCATTATAATGTGTGCGTGTGTGTGTGTGTGTTTTTTTTTTCCCTGCTGGAACATTATAATGTGTATTTGTTGTCATCCTTTACAAATGGTGATAGCTAAGTTGATTAATCAGTCTAGTCTCATTTTATTACTGGCAAAAGTCAAGAACGGCCTCTAACTCCAGTGATAAGACTAAGAGGTGTTAGTTCTTATCTGGCTGCTCAGAGTTTGAACCTTAGGCATGCCACCTCTTCCCATGTGTGCAGGTTCCCTTCCTACCTTTGTGGGCTTTTTTCCCGCCTATGTGGGCTCCTTTCTCATGTGAGTAGGCTTTCTTTCCATGTGAACGAGCACTTTGTTGGGAACTAACCCCCTTGGCTGGTAATAAAAAAAAAAAAGACAAAAAACCAATCCAAACCATCCAAATTGCTACTACCACATGGATGAAGCACACTTCCAGTATAATATTAATAAGTTTTTTTTATATTTAAAATTGGACTATTGATTTGGACTGTCAGACTCTTCTTGCAATGATATGATCAAATGCTGATGAGAACTTTCTTAGCTGTTGCCCTATCTTGACCCATTTGGAGCTCACATTTGTTTGATTATTTTACATTCCCCATTTGAAGCGATGCTGTTCCAAAGTTCTCCCCCTTTATTGTTAATAAAAAAAAGATCTCCCCATCTAGATTGATATACACTATTGTATTGACCAATTCATGAAAAATAATTCCTTGATCAAACCCAAACACAAAACACCACCACCCCACCACCCCCCACCAACACCCACAACACACACCCACACCCACACCAGGGAGCATTCTTGTATAAATAAAATGGTGAAGCTTTGACTACTTTTGAGTAGAACATTATCCCAATCTCAAATTTATAGGATAAGGTAAGATGATGTGATAATACATATATTAATTTAAAAAAAGGAATGAAAACCTTTTGTAAAGTATGATTGTTTCATCCAGATAAGCAGAGCCACTTCAACTTTCTCCATTGTGACTCGTGTAAAAGTTGAATCAGTACTTTGCAATTAAGGAAGATTCCTGAGCCTTTCTTGAGATCTCTCAACTCCCTTAGTTAAGAGTTCCTTTCTATCCAATTTGCCTAAAAATTTATTTCAAGACACCATATGTAACGACCCAGTCCCAAAGTAAAATATGAATGAAAGAATATAAGTAATAATCGGTTCTAAACTATCGAGGTGCCTTTTGGGGATAAAACCGTGAGGACTTCCATAAAAACTGTAAAATTAAGTGTGCTCGAGTCAGAGCAATTTCAAGATGGGTGATCTCTTGGGAAGTCTAAAAGCGGACAATACCTCGATAGTGCGGAGCGGATTGTTATACCATATTTTTCAATTTTATGAATTTTGACATTGAGATTTGCCCCTTCTAGCATCAAGGTCCTTGATTCAAGGGTCATCACCTTTTTGAAATTATTTATCATTTTTATTGCACGCAAGTTATGAATAAGTAAGAAACATGATATTTCTGTTATTGCTGTTGTCATTGTGAAGAAATAAAATAAATAAAATCAAAAAAATTAACATGATGAGCAGGGCACAGTAGGAGAATGGCTAAGGTGCAATTTCGAAGTTCCTTACGAAAAGGATGTCAAGAGTAGCATAGTGTATCATATGAATTTGACCACTAGAGGCTATCGAGCTTTGATATACAGGTGAAGTATTAGTCTCTCTGTCTCTCTGTCTCTCTCTTTCTCTCTCTCCTTCAAGACATTGTGGATACAATTTGTCACTGCTGCAGTGGTGATCATGATCTAATGGTACCATTTGTGGGCACGCAAGCATGGATAAGATCTCTCAACTTCTCTATTGTTGACGACTGGCGGTCATGGCTTGTTGATGGCCAAGTTGCTGGGTAGGGCCTCACGTTTTAGATTATTTTTTAAGTTTTTTTTCACTTTTTTTTAAGACTAATGTCTTATAACTACTGGTGTGGCCATTTCTTAGATATACAAGGATATATACCAACAACTTGACGTTTGCTACTGTAAAGGCAAGAAGATTTCCTCTCCAACTCTTTACACCTCATTGTTGGACTAGATACAGCAAAATAGTTTGATACAAAGTTAACCTTGTTCTACTTTTCCAGGGATCTGGGCATGAGGCTCCATGGTACACACCTAGGCAATGCTTTCTTATGTTTTCAAGGTGGATATCTCGTGAACCTCTATAAATACCTTCCATGAAATGCGTATGGCATTGTTCACTATGGCCTTCATGTTGTCCATCCCATCTAGATGAGAGAAGGAGCTATTTAGTATTTATTATGTTTGAATTGTACGCTAGTGCTGCTGCAAATACTATTGTTTCTAAGCCCACAGGGATTATAGTTTGCACAGAGATATTTGATTGATCCAAAATACAGACATTTGACACATTTTGCTGTCTGTTATAATATGTACTACGTGTTTGGTGAGTTGTGCCATGGAAGGACTTTTAGTTGGATAATCACTGAGTTCGTTTTTGGTTTTTTTTTTTTTTTTTTTTTTTGTTTCTCTCTTGTGTTAAGGATCTTGTATAGTCAATCTCAGCAATATCAAAACACCCTCGGTGAAATATCAAATGATTAATTATAACTCGAACCATAATAAATGGAAAAAAGATTGTAAAGTAGAATGTAATGGGAAGGGGATTGTTAAGTGCCAACAATTAACAATAGCCATTTACAAAATGTTTTAAAAATATAACATAGTTTGCAAAATTAGGGAAAATGATTTAGTTTCATCCAATAAATGTTGAATTGTAATTTTTTAAAGCTGGTTGAAGGCTATTTCGTTGTCATTGTCAATGTTGTAAATAGAGCACGTACAGTACAACATCAACATGCATTGCTAAAGGCATTTACATATAAAAGACAAATTACATATTACAGAGAGGATTTTGCCAAAATAATAACAAAAAAAAATCATATTTGAGGTGTGATTACTCTAGTGTTTTTTTAAACTCTACGGGGGAGCATCGGATCCGATGCTCATGTTTTATTCCAGCATCAGATCTGATGCTTCCCTAAGCCTGGATCCTCTTCTTCTTTTCTCTCTACTTCTTCTCCATCTGTTTCTTATTTCTTTTCTTTTCCTTCTCTTCCCTCTTGCTAAGCTCCTCTTTACCATCACCCATGCATTGTTGAACACTGCACCTTCTTTTCTTCTTCTTCTCTATAACTACCATCTATACTGCTTTTTAACTGCTTCTCTTCCTTCCCTTTCTTTTCAGAACCTAATGGATCAACCACCTTGGTGCACCCACGGCTAATATGCTGTTTTTTTGTTAAGGGGGACCTATGATTATTTTTTTGGTAAAATTTTTATCATATAATATGTATATTATATATAATAATAGACACTGAGCTGGGCTTGGTAGGATTGGTCAAGCTTTAATCCTCAAGATTATGGGTTTTTCAAAATTGGGATATACTTTACTCTCGGATTTTAGCAAAAGAAGAAAAGTGCTACTTTTACGAGTTTTGTGGGCCATGCCAAGCTGAGGTTCCTAGTCAAAGGGCCAATTGATAACCTTTGTGTAAAGCAAAGGTTCGACAAGTTGTTGAACAAGATGTCGAACCAACACATGACATGAATGCAAAAGCTCATTCAAGTCAAGTCCTAACTATTTTACAGCCCCCCCCCCCCCCCCCCCCCCCAAACCAAAAAAAGAGGTCAAGTTCTAACCATTGTGTTAATAAATGATGGCAAAGCGGTCACTAAGAATAAACAAATTTGGGATACAAAAATAATTAAAAAAAAACACAATTGCTTAGCATATGATGGAGTAGAAGAGAAGTTAAAAGGGGTTGTATTACATAGTTTATTGCTGGGTGTTTGAATGAAAAAAATAAGAAAAGGTATCATTCATGAGACAAAAAATTTTCCTATTGGGTGTTTAAATAAAAAAGGGAGGGTAGAGTAAGGGGCTATTTGTTTACATGAATACTGGGAGTTATTGTTTGGAAGCATTTGTAATTCTCCCAATGCTTATTCTCCTCAAGGTGGAATTTCAAATGCTTACAACGTTGGTATTCTGGAAGTTCAAAAATGCTAAAAGTGGGTTTTCAAATGGTTTGGCATCCAAAATTCTTATAGCAAACAAAGCATTTGAAATGCTCTGGATGAACATGGTGTCAGAATTTTTCAACAACTATAATTCTCCTTAAAAATACCTAAAAACAAACAGACCATGTTTTAATGTGGCATAATATAGTCACTCTACCATAGTTGTTAATTTTGTTTTAGTTTTTATTTCGGTCAAGCCTCCAAAATAAAATATTTTGGTGAAACATTTTGAAGAAATAAAGAAAATCAAAATATACATATATGCTAAAAAATAAAATTAAAATATACTTTATACATTTAATTCATTAGAAAAATATAATATTATTAGATACAAGTATAAAGTTTAAGCACATTCCTTGCCACAATCAAGTTTAAACATAATTTTTATAAATTAAAAGGTAATAACATTTAAAATTGAAGTTTGACACATTTCCCATAACATTCGTCCATTTTGGAAATTTCGCACCCCCCCCCCCCCCCCCCCCCCCCCACAAAAAAAAAAAAAAAACCCCAACAACAACCAGCGTTATAGAGTAAAAATTTGTCCTAAAGTGATTTTTATTTGCGACCTTTCATCTTTATTTTATTCTTGACGTGATATGTTTTTTACTCTTTTACTTTGCTCTATAGAATTTGAGTACCTGTCGAAAGTCCTATTTGAAGCGGTCAGAAAAACTTGGAGAGTGCCTTTGTTACTGTGAAAGTTCCGCCTATTTGTAGAAGTTAAAATTAGAGGAGTGTAATTGCAAATTAGGGCCATTAAAAATAAAAATAAAAAAACCCAACATCTATGGCTGACATCCAATTCCAAATACAAATGCAATTATCCCGTGCTTGCCAAATATAATAATAGTAGGTGACTGGTACCCTGCTAATCTTGTCTCCATTTACGCTTTTTCTTCTTTAGAACCGGTCAGTGGTGGTCAGACTGAACCAACCATTTCTTAGTTGGCAACATAAAGAAATGCTATTGACTGCCCCACATGCATTGCACAGCACATTAAACAAGAAAAAAAGAGCTGTAAAGAGCCCCATATAAGAGTATCTTCTTCATTTTCGTGCAATTTTGTTACGTTGGGTCAGTGTTGGTTTGGCAAGTAGTGTAGTCTGGTTGAATATCATGAGCAGCAGTATACCAAACATGATTATGATATTTCAGTAGTTAGATTTGTTGGATTAGGAATGAGTACCTGACCCTAAATTATATTAAATAGAGTGGAGCTCCAAGTTGGGTAAGGCAGATAGAACTAATTTGGACAAATTCCTATTATTTAAGCTAGAAATTACTAATGTCCGTTAAGGAATTCCATATCCATTTTCATTAGAGAAAATTTGCCTTGCATGTGAACCTACATGCTTTCTGATTTTAGAGCTATGGAGAATCAAAAGGTCTCATTTGGATTAGAGGTTGACTCCAGCATTAAACAATTTCACTCTCTCTCTAGAGTCAGGTGGCTATGACAAAAAAGAGAGGTGGGGGATGACATGCTAGAATTTGGCACCTCTAATTCCATCTACTCCAAGATTTATAAATGTGTTGCAACTACTTGACCCCAAGATTTAGAAATGTGTTTAAACTACTTGGTGAAAAAAATGGAAAAAAAGAAGAAGAAAAGATTGTTGTCTTTGAATTTTCAACATCACCAATTCTAATTGGGATTTCTGCTAAAGAAACAGACCCTAACATAAGAAATCTCATTGTGAATGATTTCTTTACCCAAAAAAAAAAAAAATTGTGAATGATTTAATAGGGATATAAATGTGTCGGGTTTGGTTGTTGGGTCCATGTTAGACCTGAACCCTAAGGTTACCTAGATCACTATACTACCCATAAATGACTACCTCGGTTAACCTAAGGTTACCTAGATCACTATACTACCCATAAATTACTACCTCGGTTAAAGCGATGTAAATCTTGGGTCAAATCTGTATGAGTTACAATACTGAATGCTCTACTTTATTTTAACTCGAGATTCAATTTGTCAATAGGTTGAAGATGGGATTTGCTTAAATTGTGACTAAAGATTTTATAATCTAATATTCAAATTATAAATTGATGAAGCGAACCATGACCCACAAATCAAGAACTGTAAATTGTAATCAGCTGATCCAGGAAAACTCTGGCTCAATCGTTTCTCTGTGTAATTTGATCCAAACCCGAGTAAACTCAAAGCCAAAATATGCTACATGTAGGTGTCTTGATAATATGTTGCTTGCATGTGATACAGTGTTAGTAGATGAGTTAAGAGATGATGTGAGTTGACTACATAACAAATAATAAGAGGCTTTAGAATCAAATGTCTTTAAAATAATAAGTTATAAAATATAGAATATGAATTGCACTTTCGGTGTGCTTGTATAAATAGTTGAAACTACTATGAGAATACTATAAAGAAACTTATTTCAATACCTAAGCTTGATAATTAGTAAAGATGGAGAGTTGAAGGTATCGAACATAAGATAAAATGAGATGGTGGAAGTGGAGACTTCTAGAGTATTATGTGATTGGCGCATACCTAATAGATTGAAAGAGAAATTTTACATGATGTGAATTAAACTAGTTGTGATCTATGAAGCGAACTATTTGACTAGTCACGAAATAATATGTGCACAAAATGAGTGTAGGAGAGATAAGAATGTTGAGGTGTGTTAGGATTATGTGCATTGGCTAATTTATGGGTTGGTCAAAACTCTAGATTCATTTGAATTGTAATTTGTTTTTATGTCTTTTAGTATGAACGGTAATCATGTCGTCGAAAGATCTGACGTAAAGACGTGAAGCAAAAGCAGAAATTTGGACAAGAAAAATCTAGGGTAGATTGCAAGCTCACTTGAGTGACTGGACATTTGCTCGAGCAGACCCAGGTCGACTACGGTCCAGGGCACGGTCGACCGTAGAGTGAAATTCAAGCCCAGATAGATTTGAGGTCCGCTCGAGCGTGCGATGCATAGAAACCCACCGACATGTGCAAAAATACTTTTCTTTTTGTGCTGAGATTGCTATTTTGTGTTCTATGCAAACCCCAACTCCTACGCACAAATTGTGGATTATAAATAGGGGGTCTCTCTCTACCCTAAGGCATCCATATCCCTATTCTAAGTTGAGAATACACATTGTAGATACATCTATACTCTAGCGCAACCATTAGACAGATTGTGCTGAAGTTTTGTATTTTAGATAATATTACTTATTCTTTTATTTGTAGCCATTGTTAATTGAACTGCAATTTAGAAATCTAATTTAGAACGATCTTTCAAGGTGATTGATAAAATTAGGAAAGATAGAATTAGAATAGGTGCTTTCAAGAGTATTTAAGGGTAGCATCCATAGGTTATTTTTAAAAAAAATCCATTTGAGAATGTTTAGACATATCAAACGCAAGTTAACACTAAGGGGAAATTGTAGGCTAAAGAAGACATGAATAGAAGTTGTAAAATATATATATGAAAATAGTGCAATCCATATGAAAATTTGGCTTAAGATAGATTAAAATAGACAAAAAGAATTTATGAAAGTTTGGCTCAAGATAGATCAAAATAGACAAAAAGAATTTATGTAATTGATCCCAACAAAGTTAGGACAAGACATTGTTGATGGTGTACATATTACATCAATCTTTTCTTTGAGGTGTGAAAGAAAATTGCATTAAGATGATATCACAAAAAAAAAGGATGAAATCTCAAAATTAAATGAAAAAAAATCTACAAGTTCAAAGATAATAATATCAACAATAAAAGGAAAATTGTAGAAATAGTGATTTTGTTTGAAAAATTTTATGAAATTGTTTTTTCTGACTTGGTCCCCTGGGTCAAACTAAAAGTTGCGAATCTACTTTGGCACTCTATTGCAATTTCCAGTCAAGGGTTTTACATCCATGCCCTATACAATTTTATAGTAAAAGGTTAGCCCTCTTTTCTCTCTATCATTATCAAGACAGTTAATATTGATCGCACATGTTCTCCAAGGGAAGGATATAAGGGATATGGACCACACCGCTGCCCTTTTCCTTGGTGATTGTTAAAAGACAATCAAATAATAATTCCCACAAAGTTGTTCATATAGAAAAGGACACTCTAAAGTGGCAATTTTTCTCTTAAACCTTATGATATCCTAAGGCTGTCAAGTATCCCTGCCACTGTGCAATATCCCAAGGTTGTAGGATATTGCACCATGTGATATCGCATAACCATAGGATATGGTGTAATTCTCCCTTCCCACTTATACCCAAAACACACATATTCACTCCAAATCTAGAACTCTATTCTCTTCATCATTTTTGCTTGTTGCGGATTCTTAAGTTGAAGCTCTTACAATATTCACCTTGGTTTCAGAGAAATAGCTTTGACTGCAATTTTTTTGTCTCTCTTTCGTCGGTTATCAATTTTATAGTGTCATTTCCGATATGTATATAAATTTCAAAATCTTTGATATAATTGTCGTAAGCACGGCCAATATCCCTGTATCCAGTCATCCCGTGATCTCTATTGAAAAAAATAAAAAAGTAAAAAAAGCCCACTTTTTAAATTCTCTGTATTTGAACGGTAGCTATATTAGAAGAGAAGTAGAAAAAAGAAAAGGAGTAAAAGAAGAGTTAAATGATAGATACGAGCCTGTTCAGCAGAGACTGCCTCTGGCACGTTTTTCTTGTCCATCTCATGACTCTTCAAACCAGAGGTTTCAATCTCGGGGCTTTTGGGTCTCATTTATTATCCTTAAAATCTAATTTGGGGGCTCTTGGGTACTGTTTTTTTTTTTTTCAGTTTGTGTGATTTGGATACTGTTTTTTTTTTCTTGGTAATTTAGCCAAGGGGGTGAGGATTCAAATGGAGAGCCCATACACATGAAAAAAAAAGTTCACTCAAGTGGCACATGTGAAAAGAAATTCGGCACACGTGGAAAGAAGTGACATACAGACATACCCAGGATTCAAGCGGCTATGTAAGAGCACACAACTCTTATCACTAGAGTAAGAGGGCAGTTTTTGCGATTTGGGTATTATTGATTTGGGCCTTTCTCTTTCTTTGTTTATCTGGGTTATGTTGATTTGGGCCTTTTTTTTTTTAAATGTCGGTATTGTTGATTTGGGCCTTTCTTTTTCTTTGTTTTTTTTCTAAATAATCTGGGCATCGCTCATTTCACCCTTTCAAGCTCTCAAATGGAGATTAAATGCTTATGATGTTTTTGATGATGGAAATGGTTTTTTTTTTTTTGGAATCTTAGGACTTCTTTGGCATCAGTTTTATTATTATTTTTAAACTATTCCCATGAGAAGGGAGGTTATAAATAGATTTGGATGTTACTTTTGTGGTCTCTCTCTTTGCATAATGGTTATAATTTGGAAGGTGCGCCTCGTGAATTTTAGGAATATATGTTGGCCATATCTTTGTATAATGGTTATCGTGAATTCATGTCTTTATTGTTTATTTTTATATTGGTTATCCATAGTTTCAAATGTTTAAAAAGGCATTTTAAAAAGCTTTTTTTTTTTCTGAAAGGAAAAAATTATATTAATAAGGGAGACAATAATTTGAAAAAAATAGTTTTAAGGTGCTCTAATCTTGAGTCACCAAATTAGATGAATATATGATTTTTAGTGGACATTAAACCTTACTTAATCACTTGCTTTGCTAAAATAATCATAAATACAAATAATTCAAAACATAGTTTGCGCTCATGCTGCTGTTGAGGAATAGCTTAAAGACATCAATCAAAACTAAAAAAAAAAAAAAGAAAGAGAAGTAGGTGATACGTTTATAGCATTAAGACAATTTAGCGGATCTATTATTTAACCCTCATTGGAAACCTATTAATAAATATCAGAAATCTTTTGGTGGGTGTATACAAAAATAGTTGTAAGAGCAAAAGTATTGTTTTGATTAAAAAAAAGAATTGAGCAAAATCCTCAAATCCATATATTTTGGAATACAAGAGTTAAATACTAAAGTAGAGCCTATTTGCAAATACTGAAACCAAAGGAATCTATTTATGAATATTAGAAACCCAGCATTTTGGGGGGGGGGGTTATATGCTTAGGATGCTTGTGATGATGGAAATGGTTCTTTTTAACTGGAGAAAGATATCAGATAAAGCAAAAGGAGTAAAAAGAAAAGAAGAAAAGATGGCCTCTCTCCATTGAAGAAGAGATTTTGCTTCTGAAAAGTAATACTTTTTTAGATTTTCTGGTTCACACACATCGATGTAACAGCGTGGTTTGAGGAGATTGAGGGAAAATGCCTATGTTTCAGCTGTCCGCTTGTTGGGGTGTGGGGATGTGGTGTGTTGTCGATTATAGAAAGTGGTGTTCATGCTTTAGACCTGGGTTTTTCTTTTAAAGATGGGATTTTGGAAGGTGGGGTGGGAAATTGGATCTGAAGAAGGTGATTGAAGAGCTTGATTTGCTTGATGTGCCATCTGTTTTCATATGCCCCATTTCCTTAGAGCCAATGCAAGACCCTGTGCACTGGCCAGACCTATGAGAGATCCAACATCCTCAAATGGTTCTCACTGGGCCATCTCACATGCCCCACCACAATGCAAGAACTTTGGGATGACGCAATCACACCCAACAAGACCCTCTACCATCTGATTTACAACTGGTTCTCAAAGAGGTATCTGCAGAAAAAGAAGAGGTCAGAGGATGCTCAAGGTAGAATCTTAGAGCTTTTGGACACACTCAAGAATGTCAAGGGTCAGGCCAGAATCCAAGCACTCAAGGAGCTCCAACAGGTCATTAGCACCCACACATCTGCTAAAAAGACAGTAGCTGATCATGGTGGGATCCCTTTGATTTCATCTTTGTTGGGTCCTTCCACTTCCCACGCTGTTGGGTCTGAAGCAATTGGAATATTAGTCAATTTGTCTCTTGACTCGCAATCGAAGATAAACCTTATGCAACCCACAAAGATCTCAATAATTGTGGATATGTCGAATGAGGGAACAATTGCGACCAAGATCAATCGCACTCCGCTGATTGAATTGTTGATGGATGGCAATGATTTCTGGTCGGAGATCATCGAGAGCTTCAGTCTCCTAGCTGGGTTATTGAGGTTGGTAAAAGATAAGAGGTTCCCAAATGGAATACGCACAGGCTTGAACCTGCTCAAGATTATATGCTCATATAAGCCAGGAACTTGCTTATTAGCATTGGACCTATCTCTCAATTTGTGCAGTTATTGCCTAGTTTGAATTCAGATTGTTTGGAATCTGCAGTATTTATCTTGCACGTCCTTTCGACACTGCCTAAGGGGCAGGCTGCTTTGAAGGACTGCCCACAAATGATCCCGAATGTCGTAAGACTCCTTATGAGGGTTTCAGAGAGCTGTACTCAGTATTCATTGTCAATCCTGTGGGCAGTGTGTAAGCTCGCGCCCAATGAGTGTGCTTCCATTGCTGTGGAAGCAGGTCTTGCGGCAAAGCTTCTGCTTGTCATTCAGAGCGGTTGCAATCCAGTGCTGAAACAGCAATCGGTGAAGCTATTGAAACTATGTAGCCTTAATTACACAGCAACCATTTTCATCTCAAAGTGCAAGCTTACAAGAACAATCCAATGAAGAAAGCCATTTCTTGGGTTGGCGCTTATAGTTGATGTGAGTGCAGAAGCTGGGGACTAGGTAGGCACTCACCAGTCACCACTTCATGTGCATACAAAATCTTAAAGCTTCTATTATGTTGATTCAAATTCATGAAAATCATCATAATTTAGATATATGGTTCCTTCAGTGGAGTTGGATCCTTTAAGCAATCACCGATCACTTCGATGAATTTTTCACAATAAGTTCATAAAGTTGGCGAATGGGGAATTTTGTGTTTCCAAAACGGAAAAATGAGAAGGGAATAATTCATTTCTTTGGGTGTCTCATAGATATGTGGTTGAACATGTAACTTATTTCATGCAATGGGAAAAAAGATAGAAATGAATGTGAGATTCATGATGATGGATATACATCTGGTTGAAGTTGCAGTGCATCGAATTTGCAATTGCTGTAGTTGGATAGTGTGATTTTCTTTTAAACGCCTGCCTTGAATACTGATTCCGAAGTTTTTTCACTGATCTCATATAAGGGGCTCAATTTTATTTTTAGTTTTCCCTTTTCATGGAAGGCTTGATATGGTGGCGCATGATTGTAGAAACTGTAAGAGCCTTTGCCCTTTATCATTTTGATTTCCACTTATGAGAATGAAAATATGCAATTTTACCTTCTTCAGATCTACTTCATTTTATGTTATGTGCTTCTGTTGCTTTTGCTCTTTTCGTTATTCAATTTAAGGTGATTAGATTCAACATCATCATCATCATCATCAAAACCTTATTTTAACCATATTGGAGATTTAAGGTGATTGAATTAAGATGGTTAAATGGTGAATTGTTATTGGCTCTGGAGAATTCCTAGTTGCTTCCTTAGCTATGCAAGCTTCATTGTTTGGGTAAGATTTACACACCTGGGCACTCCAATCATGTCAGCTGAACGGTCAATTCTTTTACATTCTCTTTGCGGGGCGCTTAGCTAGAGGATGCACCATTTGGATGATCCTGGCCACCAAACAGTAACAATCATTTTCTTTTTAAATGTTTCACCTGGCTAGACCTAGATCAGGTTGAGGCCGGCTCGCACCCAAATGTTTTTTCTTCTGCGTTTCACATGTTTGTGGCACTTTTATCTCTTCAATTGTTGAAACTCTTTTGACTTATTTTTCTTCTCTTTTGACCTTTCCCTAGACTCTGGTTGATGACGATGGGAAATAGGGAACGCAAAAGTTAGCAGAGTCTTCCAGTCAGACTATAATGAGGACAACGTTCTCCTAAACGAAGACTGCATCATGTTAAAAAAAAGTCCAGCTCGTGGGCCCACTTCGCTATACGTCCGTCATCAATGGATAGAGAGGCAGATGGAAAGACCTCTAATGGATGATGGGTAGCCAAAAAATTAAGAGGCGGGCCAGGCCCAAGCCCTTTAACCAATATAAGTGAGTTCTACCTAGTTTAAGGAGAATGTTCTCCTACGATTCTATGGGGTCCACTTTTGCCTACTTTGATCAATTTAGCCCCTTGGATACTCTTCTAATCCCATGCTTTGGCATCCACTAACACGAAACAGGATCCAAATCCAGATCCAGTAATCACCAAGGCTGTGTCTTGGATCTTACCTATTAGCATCCCTAACTATCCCATTTACTAGAAAATGAATAGAGGAAAATGAATGCCTATCCATCACCCTAGTAAATCACATTCTAGGAAAGTCGAAATACCATCTACATCTCTTTCTAATATTCTTCATCCCTTACATCTTTAAAATTCATTTAATGGAGATCATTTGGCCATTAAATCCTATGCATGGAATTCCCATGCATTCAAGTGGGCATATAGAATAACCGAGGAACTCATAGTCAAATGAGCTCCTACCTAAGGTTTATTGAAGGGCCGAGGGTGAAAGATATGTAGCATTGATGTTGAGGTGCTCAAATAGGGGAGTGTGTGTGTGAGAGAGAGAGAGAGAGAGAGTTTACCACAAAAAAAGTATAAAAAAAAACAAAACAAAAATAAAACTTTGCCGTTCTATGGCTAAATCTGAACAGTTTCAAATCTGACCTGTGTAACCTAATGGGAATACAACTTGCCTCTTATATAGGTCATATACTTGATTTTGTGTTTGAAATGTTTAACAGGTAACATGTAGATTAGTTGGGATGAGGTGAAGCATGTTGGAGGCAACCAAAACCCAAATCCGCCTGAAGTCCAACTCAAGTAAGAATATGGAAATTCATACCTGCACCGTACTTAGACCAACACATGGCCAAACCCGCCTTAATTGAAGCAGGTCAGAGTGGGTCACCAATTTAACCTAACCCGTTTCATTATCTAGTTGCAACCCATTTCTCATGTCAATTCCGTTCAAGCAAACATGCCCTAAGCATAGGTTCTTAGTTTAGGCAGGAATGAAAATGGGCCCCGGTCTGTTTTGTTTCGGTTTGGGTGCAGGTTGCTAATAACGCAAATACCCATGGACACAGGTATATACTATAAAATAATATGTAAAAATAGGAAATATATTGTTAAACAACATCCAAACGATACCAAATTGTGAAACTCTTCAGATTTATATAATGGTAGGCAATGCTTGTATTGTTGTGATATATCTGACAGAACCATCACTCACAGATGTACCAGCCATCACTTGGATATGCCACAGATAAGAAGGCCTTTTAAGCAATAAGAACTACCATAAGGTATAAGCAATTAAACATCCGATAGGGGTTTTGTGCTACACAGGAGATCAAAAAAGTAAAATTTAGACAAGAGGCTTGGGATTACTGATTCGGATGTATCCCAACTCAATCAAGTTAGAATGATATGAGACACAGAGGAAGGAAAACAGGATCCATTTAAACCAGTTTCGCCTCCTCACCAACTCACATCGACAGAAATTGGCTGGCTGATGAAGTTACTATTCACTGGGCTTTTCTTTTCCCACATGTCTATCTACTGAGATTATTAGATATTATAGAATTCCAAATAAGTTCAAAAAAGACTTATAATTGGATTAGGAATTTGTGTTTGCACTAGAGTCATAATTAGTTAGGTCATAATTAGTTAGGTATTTGTTTTATTTCATTCTCTCATGAACAAATAGGAATGCAAGTTTGTGAAATGAGCACAGTTATATTTATCCAAAAATGCACTTTCAAAATTTCTCCGGCTCTGAACATTTTGGAGGCTAAACTTTAGAGAATTTTGAAAGCAAAAAGTGTGAGTTCATTGGGCTGAACTTTTGGAAACTCACAAATAAATAGGAAATTTCAAATGACAGAGAGATAGCCATTGACATGCTGTAAAAAATTCCTTGTCACGAAATATTAAAAATCAAACATTTATGTCAAAGGGTAGGTCGTATGCCCAACAAGTTACACAGGTCAAATGTCAGTAGGTTAACATTTTGAGATAGAATTGTAAAATTTCACAAATTATTTGATATCACAACAACAACTTGGGCATTTTAGTCTTCTCGTACGGTATACCGACAGTACAAAGTATCTCTAGAAAAAATTTTGATGTTTGGTTATCTGAAGGGCATTTCTCATTGTATGGGTGGTCATCCGGTCAAAACCTCCAGTGATAAATATTTTAATCTTTTATTTACATTTTAAAAGAAAGAAAGTCATAATAATATCCTTTTTATTTGCAATAAAGTTTTAATTGTTAACAAAAAAAATCCACTAAGAAATCAAAGTAGTCATTTTCAAGACAAGTCCACAACTGATATAGTGCTAATTTGGAAGAATTTTTTGCAAACAGTCCGTAAGTAATTTACAAACACAAGTTCTGCAATGACGGTATCTTACAACAATAAACTTGCAGAACTGAAAAAACTTCATTTGCACTCAGTTACTCAAACAACTACATGAGTAACACACTTTTATGATTAATTAGAAGATCATTAATTTTCACCAGTGAGCAATGTGTTAGAAATCATGGGGGCCACCTGAAACAGGGCCCATGTCAGATTAAGCAGTTGGTATAAATCAAGGATTCCCTTCCATTGGAAGCTTAATCCTCTGGAGAGATCAGATACGGATCAAACTCATGTTATAGAGTTTTAGATCGCTTGAGGGAGCAGTGTTCTCAATTGTAATTCATGATTGTTAATTAATAGAGTCGAGAACTCATGTAACAGATCCAGCATTCATGACTATCACTGTCAGAATGAGAGGTGCAGAAGAAGACTATTTTTTTTTCCCATCAAAATTAATGCAACCAATCATGTTACTGTAGTTGATCTTCATGTTAAAATGAAGTAAGTTAGTATTTCAAATTGAAAAAGAAAGACAAGAAAATAAGGACAAAATGTTATAGTAATCAATTAGAAATGTATCTTAGCCGTGCACCACATTTCTGGTGCATTTGGAAAAGAGAGATGTGGACACGGCTCCCATTTTCCATCTTCTGGACAGAAAACTTTGGTACTCGAACAGGAAGAGGTTGATTTTTGTAAGCAGTATATGCGATTGCCCTTCAAATTCAACGTCGGAGAGATGTCATTAACAGAAATGAACTTGGAGTACCCATTGCCCAAGATGAACATCATTCCCTCACCTAAGTTTTCCACCTTAACCAAATTCCATCCAGAATCCAACTTGTATATATGAAATACCTCAGTATTACAGCGCATAATTTCTTCTATCCCTTTATTTTTGAGGAGCACAAAGTAAATGTGGCCACACCATTCCACCATATAACTATTGACTATAAACTCACCGGCTTTCCAAACATAATCGCTGGACTTCGAGAACAATGAAGGATGTCTTCTAGCACGGAATTTCAGATTCTGGTCATCAAACTTTAAGACCATGATTTGAGTGCCAGCAAACTCTATACCAAACAGCAATCCATTATGAAATAGGATCTCACCGAATTCAAAACGTGTAGATTTATTAAAATGTTGTGGAGTCCACGATTGATCACCCAATCTGCACCAGTAGAGACGACCGAAACGATCCAAAGCAGCAACTAAACAGTTGGTGTTGATGGCTCCATCATTTGATTTTGGAGCTGATGATATAGCAACCTTCACTATTACAGACATCAGCTTTAGAAATGGATCAACTGAGTCTTGTGAGTATTCTCTACTCATGATTGGAAGGTGAATGTTGGCTTTTGAAAATGGATCTATGAGGAAAATCTTTTGATTTTGTCCATTGTCAAAGGTTTGCATTATCAACCAGCCGTAATAAGATCCACAACAGTGTGACCTGTGAGCCTCTGGTAGGTGCCATGTGTGGGTTAAGTTGTCAGAGAAATTGAAGAACAACCGGTCATCGCTTTGGTAATCTGTAGAAAGCATCAAAAATGGGAATTGGGTAGGTTGGCAGCAATGTTGGGCGACCCATCTCCATGACCGACAGACGGCACTAAACTGCATGCGAGTAACTATACCATTTAAACCATTGAATATTAATTCCATGACATCTGGATATAAAAATTTTTCTCCATATATAACATCATCTTCATCATCCTCATTGCCATTGTTTCTTCGTTGCTCAGAACTGAGATGGAGGTGTTCATTTTCAGGCAGCCGAGTAAGGGAGTGACGCTGACGCTTTCTCTGAATGAAGCCTTCCCCTAAGAAATCAATCATATAACATCAGCTCTCTATATATAATCTTTTATGTGGTACGCAGGCTGTTTTGAGTGCTAATTTCATAAATAAATAAAGCAAATGAATGTGATAGTTGGATAAAGGGAATGAAGGTGTGAAAAGGACTCTCTTAAAGGACATAGTTGCTAAATTGCATTTTTTAAGTAGTTGATCCACTAAGATGAGAATAAGGTGCAATGATATGTTGCATTTTCAATTATCAAGTCCTGAATTAGAAAACAGACTACCCACTATGGAGTGCCCCTCATTCAGACACCTGTACTATCGATATTATGAGCTCTATGTGATTGTAGAGACCTTTTGAAATCTCAGCAGTTGGTTAGTTTTGTTCCGCAGAAGTGTAAACTTATAAACAGCAGCAGAAGGAATACAAGAAAAGCCAAGAGAAAGGGAAAAAGAATCAATGGCAGTAATCTTCCAATACCTGGATTTTACAATTTACTGTGTTAATTACGTGAGTGTATATTTGCATTTTCTCCACCTAAAGTTCATGATTGATGAGATACATACCAAGAAATCATATATATGGAAGCATTATAGGAATGAAGAATAACTACAAAGATGAAGACAATGGAATTTACTTTGTAAGCTTCTTGAGTATAGATAGTGGAAATCAATATGATTATGGAAACAACCAGGGCATATTTTTTGTCCAGCCCTGGTTCGACTGGGGAATCTTCTTGTTGTCCATCCATTTTGGTTGTCCTTTAAAAGAAAAAATAGAAAAATAACATAGACACTTTGGGTATGTAGGCTGATCATTTCCATTTTCACCTTAAATGGTTCCAAAGTTCTTCTTTGATTGCCTTCTTGTGCAGGTGGGTTTAATATATCTATAATCTAGATATTGTCAACAACCTGTGATGCATGCACCTCAGGAGATGTGTAGTTTGTGGAGACCATAATCTGATTATCAAATACTATTGATATGGTTGGTGGACACCACCAGCAGCAAAGTGTCCATACTCCAGATTGAAAAGCTTAAGCCTAACAAAGGAGGTTACACAAAATGGATAATGATTCAATTATCACTTTATCAGTGAAAGAGGCATCTAAGATGACAATCTTTTGTATAACATCATCTATATCAGTTCTAATATTAATATATTCAACGATACGAATATCACTACCTCATTTTTCATTCACATTGTTTGCTAAAGTGACAGTATTAATTTTAAGAGGAAAGTTATACAATACAGGAGAGGTCTAAGAAGCACGGACACTTCTAAGAATGTGACGTATCCGTGTCGGACACGTATCAGACACCGACACTCCTCGGACACTCTCGGACACGTGTCCGATACTATTTTAGCCGTGTCCATAATTAAGAACTAAATATCTTAATTTCGAATACTTGTCCGACACTCTTTTTGCGACGTGTCCCACAATTCCTAGCGTGTGTCTATGACTAAAAAATAAACATGTAGCTGAATAAATAAATATATATTATTAACGTGTCCCCCGACGTGTCCATGTGTTACTTTTTTTAGAAATGCCGTGTTGAGGTGTCCGTGTCGTGTCGTATCCATGTCCTGTGTCCGTGTCCATGCTTCTTTGGGAGAGGTATACTGTAACAAAAGAAGGCATGAACCCATGACCCATAAAACCCAACAAAAACTAAGGACCCTAGCTCCAGCCCACAAGGAAGAATAAATAGAAAAACCAAAACTACAAACCCTGCCGATGAAGAGAACACCTTTTTCCAATTTCTCTGAATCACATCCACAGGGAAATGCCGAAAAGAGGGAAGGGGAGAGACCTAGGAAGCTACAAGGAGTCTTAACTTGTCCTATGAAGGCCCTCACCGGAAGCTTTATCTTCAAAACATCGGCCGCGTCCCCATTATGAAGCCTATTGATTTAATTTAAGCTTGCAATCCAGTTTGTTTTGATCTTTAGACTGAGACGAGTAGCTACCAGGAATGGTAGACATGTCCCACAAATTCACCTTCCTCCTCCTCTTCAAAGGGCCTGTTTGTTTGCAATAGATTACATAAGAATCCAAAGGTCAAATGGCTCTTATTCTCGGCTTTCGCACTCGTCGAGTCGTGGGAGAGAACGGGGTTGAATGGAATAGTCCCGCAAACCTTAGTAATATCAAATTTATGTAGCATCAAAGAGTTTGCTTACAAGAAATTTACTCTAACAATATCAAGTGGTAAGTTGGAAGAAAATTCTTCATCCTAAAACGACCTAGCAAAAAACAACAACAACATTATTCATCAACGCATATATTATGCTATTGCTATCTCATTCTCATATATATACATATATATGTGTTATGATAAAATAAATAAAACATAATTCTGAACATGAGTGCAATTCAGATTTCAGTGGACGTGGTCAATGTGGGTCGCATCAGTTTTGAGACATATGATCTTACGCGTTTAAAACCAAATTGTTTAATCAATTAACACTCGGTTTCAATCGATCTGAAACGCAAGAAATCTAGGGTTTTTTTTTTTTCTTGTGGACTTTGAGATGAGGATTGCAGCTGTACCTGTCGTATCCGCTGCTGCCGCCATCCCTGTTGATCGCTGCATTGCTGCCTCTTCTCTCTTCTTCTTCTCTTTCTCCATTCTCTTTTCTCCTTTACCTCTTCTCTCGTCTTTCTAATTGCGTTGTACATAGAATGCGGGGAAGGGGCTGAGCCTTACGCCCATTTTGTTTCTTTTGTTCTTGGGCCCCATGATTCGTGGGCTCCACCCCTATTCAAAAACTACACAATTAAAATATTTTTTTTTATTATCACTTGATTAGAAGTCGACAAATTGAGATTAAATATTCCTCTTTTTATTTAAAGAAAAAATTAATGACAATATGGTTACTAAACTATTGGGCCATCTCTAAAATGTCACCTAAACTTTCTTTTTTTTTTTTTCTAAATTTGGCCATCGAAGTTCTAAAATCACTTTGAATAGGTCAATCCGCTCAAATAGAGCCATTAAGTCCCATCATGTGGATCTGTCAAGGGCATTTGTATACTTTTCACAAGGGAGTTGGCTTTCTCCTAAAATAACACATGCCACTCATGTGGCTTCTTCTTCTAAGGTCCACAAAACAGAGCATAACAAATTGTGCGCTGGGAAAGAAGGTGAGGAAGAAAGAGACAGTGAGAGAGAATCATATCTAACTCCCATGGATGTCTAGTGTGATTACGGAAAAAGGGTTTATGAAAACCTCTTAGATAGAAAATAATCTTTGAAGGAGGTTCATTAGGTATTTGAATATGTGGAGAGTTTTTTTTTTTGTTGAAATTCAACGTTTGTTTGACCAATTTTACATTTCTTCATTCTACTACTATATCTGACTTTGATTTCTTTGCTGCAAAATAATGGGTGTTGCCATTTCTCATTGGTTGACCCTTAGATGTGTGCGCGTTCATGCCAAATCATTCAATGTCTACTGCGAAAAGTGATTAATCATGCAAGTACTACTTCAAAATAATAATAAACCTAATAAAAATTAATACTAATTAATAGAATATTTTTTGGGTTTGAAAGACTAATTAATAGAAGAAATTATAATACTAATAAAAAAGACTTGCAATTTGTTTAAAAAAATATATTCCTGTTACATGGTATGACCATAAATCACAAAAATGTTAAGAAAAAAAAAAAGAATAAAGCTAAGCAACTTGAACAAATTGACATTCCAATTACCATTGTATTTACAAAATACAAAGCAATTCCAATAGGCATTCACATTATAATTACAAAATACCTCTACGCTTTTAAAGTAGTTTCAAAATAAAGGCATGTTCTATAGTCTTCTTGCCCTACTCCAAAATACAATTACGCTGACAAAATACAAATTTACATACAAGCATACATAGCTGATGTCCAATTCACTATAGTGCATGGTTGCCTAAAGGCTCTTGGTGGCTTGAGAGGTGTAGCTTCTACCCTTGCCTTCCTCTTAATCTGCAACCATGCATTGACTCATTAGGTGAGAATTCAATTAATGAATAAATTATAAGAAAATTGGGTGAATGTGATTAATGAATAATTCAAATATGCATTTACAGGTAATTTCTTTTTGTTGCTCAATTAATCCACTGTCCCCATCATTTGAGATCCAAAACCTCTCTTGGCTTGTCATTGTTGTGCCCCTGCCATGGCCTGTCATTGGGTTACCTCTGCCTTGGCCTGTAATTGGTGTGCCCCTGCCTTGATGTGTAACTGGTGTGCCCCTACTAGATTGTGAAGAACCAACATCTTGACCATGTGATTCTGCATGTGCCTGTGCTGCACCATGCACTTCACCTTGTGATTCACCATGGACTTCACTCTATGCTACACTATGTTGATGTGAACTAGTTGCATTCACTTGTTCAGACTCAGATTGACTTCTCTGCCCCTTGCATGTTCTTTGGTTATGTCCCTTGTTGCCACATTTTTTGTAACTCATCTCTATTCTCCTTTTCCTCAACTTTCATTCTTTATTCCTCTCTCATGGTTTCTTCTTTCTCTAATTTTTTTAGGTCCTCTAGGCTGAGGAGTAACCAGAGGTGGCACAAGCTCCCCCCTCCTAGATAGTGGCCACAAGTTAGCACCATTAACTGAAAGAATGATATTTTCATATATCTTTAGAAAGGTTTTTTTAGTGTATCAATCAGTAACAAAGTTCTTAGGTTTGTCCCCTTGATGAAGAATGGTATCCACTGCATAAGAGCATGGGATCCCACATAGTTGATATCTCCTACAAGAACATGTTATGTTCCTCAGATCCACCACAAACTGGACACATGCTCCTTTTACTTGATACTGTGGACCCCCTGACCACTCCACAAAGTATTGCACTGACTCACTCATGTATTTTACTTTTTTCTTCTCAATCCTAGCACATAATGGACCAAGTAGTCTTCTCATGCCATATCTATACTTTCTGATCCTTACCATTAATAATTTCCTTATTGAATCCAGCATTGTGATGATTGGCTTGTTCCTTTTAGATACAATAAAGCTATTGAATATTTCACAGTGGTTGTTGGTCAATAAATCACATTAGGGAGCTGTTTGGAAATATGGTTTAACCCAATGGCATATTAAGACACCTGAGTCTATCCAGTGAAAGGCCTTTGGTTCTCTCTGTTTCAATTCCTTCAACCTCTTGTTGAAGTATTGCTCTATGGTTGATGTAGCATAATTCTAGAACAAATCTTTGAACTCTTTCCCTCCAAATTCCTTTTTAAAATTACTGTGATGATGCCTAGCACAAAAATGATGTTGACACTGTGGGACTAACTGCTGAAGTGCTGGTATCAAACCTTAAAGTATGACAATGTTACATGTAAGTTGCATACAAGTTACTAGGTTTTCTACATTTAAAAAAAAAACAGAAATGTATTTCAAACATGGTTATGTGCTATCAACCTTCTGCTGGTCAGTCATGAATGCTCAAGGAACATCCTCAAGCACACCGGTGTCATCCAACAATAGCTTCAAAAACCAGGCCCATAAGCCTTTGGTCTCTTTCTCTACAATTGCCTAGTTGTAAAGTCCAAACCCAAACTAATCTTAATTTATAATAATTAACCTTGTTTTGTGCTAATTAATAGTCGTTTAGACTAATTCAACTCAAACCCCCTTGGGCTTGAGTCATGGATAGGTAGTTGAGTCGGTTTCAAACCTTACTTAGGTAGTTAAGGACCTTTTTGTAATTTAGAATTACATGGTTGCATCATTTTGACACCATATTGGTTGCGTTATGTATATTTCATCTTGTGGATTATCTTTTATATTTGGCTCAACTTAATTTGGATCTATCTTGGCCCAATTAAATATCATTTAACTAAAACTGTAATTTCCTTAAAGGAAGTGGACTTGTATGCAAACTCCAGAAAATTGCTTAAGAGATACATCCATCGTTCCCATTTCTTGATTCTCTAATCTCTTTGCTGGGGCTACTCCTCTCACTCCTCTCTCATCTCCACTTCAAACTTGGAGCTGGAAACGGAATCTTGGAGCCTTACATGTGTTCCTACTAGGTTCCATTCTCCTCTTTCTACATCCTCTTGTGCATCTTCTTCATAGGAATCACTAAGTTCATCTTCTTCCTCACAATCTACAGCTCTTTAAGGTAAGAGACAACTCTCATTTCATTCCTTTGATTTCAAAAGAGTCAAAGAGACTCAAATGAGTAATATGCATGCATCTTACAATCGATTCACCCATTGCATGTCTTTGCATGTAGTATGATTTCCTTTTATTGAGGCTTTTTCCATCGACAAACCAAAAAAAGAGGCTAGTTTTGAGTAAAGCATTGGGATAATGTAAATATAAGGGTATATATTACAATATGCATGTTTAATTTATTGATTCTTGAATTAATCTTTTTAAATGCAAGTTTATAGCTCTTTTTCACTTATCTATGAAAATATATGATGTTTATGAGTCAATGGAGAATCAATAGTGGGGTTAGGAGCATGAGGACCTACTATGGTGATATGTAACTTAGAATGTAAAATGGTAGGAATGGACCAAAAAAATTGGAACCAAAACCGAAGAGTTCTATACTAACCTTGCGCTTCAAAAACACCTTCCAGAAATCCTAAAGCTTATAGCGAAGCTCACGGCGAAGTTTAAGTATACTATGACTCAAAATCCAAAGAGCTCAAATTGTTGTTTATTCTATGGCTAAGACCACGACCAAGCGGTGGAACATATTACGGCTAAGCCGTAACAATTCTGTAACTAAGCCGTAAGCTATTTTACGGCTAATTTTCTAAAAAACCCTAAATCCAACTTTTCTTTTACGGCTTAGCCGTAGCTAAGCAGTGGATTGTACTATGGCTAAGCCGTAGCTCAACCGTGGCTTAGTCGTAAGTTTCATACGACTAGCTGTAGACCAACATACGGCTGAGCCATAATTGTGAGTGAAGTTAAGAGAAAACTTATGTCACACAGCTAAGCCGTAACCTCCATACGCTAAGCCGTAAGAACACAGTGAACTTAGGAAATTAGGAATTTTCAAGACTTTGTAGAGCTTTAGATATGGCATCTTTACCCCGATTAAATTAGCCCAAGGGCGATCAAATGATAAGGAGGAAGAGTGAAGAGCTGTCACTCATATCCTTTGATTTTTTGGATGGTTTTTCGATGCCACGTCATGGGTGTTAGCATAAGAAGAGATATCATTTGCTTACACAATGTAACCTGAGACTTTTGGTAACACAACAACACCAGACGTTTTATGAATACATCGTATTGAATAACCTAGAAATACGGATTATCTAGCATAGGGTTGACTAGTAAATATCCTTGATAATTACTCAATCTAAATGCATTCATATTGTTAAGTAACCTTACCCTCAACATGATTAAATCATGCACCCATTTTACCTGGTGAACCTTGAGGTCAAATCAGCCCTAAAGCTTATACTGAGCGTGGGCCCATGAGCCAAAATAGGAATATCTTAGGTTGAAAGGGTTCGAGCTCTATTAGCTCATTTAAGTATGCATTGTTTGATTATCAGATGCTTTGTTTAATTTCAATTTTTATGATTAAATACGATCTCAAGACTGATTCTCCCTTTATGTACAAATATGAGAGGATCACTACGATTAATGATAAGTATGAATGATATAAATTCGGGACGATCTTAAAATGTTGAGTCAGCACCATGTAGCTTGTACCCCTATTAGGTTCGACGGGACCAATTCGAATATTCCTTATGTCACCACCGCAGTAGTTTATGGAGGAGTTGGTCGGCATTCATCTGGTAGCTAGACTGATCCCCTAGCGATATTCCTCTCTATATGTTATACACTCTCCTTTGAGAGAATATAGCTTCGTGGATGCTAACTAGTATGTTATGATATTCTGTTTATGATTCAGTACTCATGCTTACTGTAACACTCCGATCCCCTTTGAGCCGGATTAGTGGCTCATTAGTGTGTGTTTTGTTTTTGTTTATTTCTTTTGGACTTGTTTTGGGTCATGGATAGGTAGTTGAGCAACCTTTGACCTGGAATAGGTAGTTCTAAGCCTTTTTTCGTAATTTTGCTTTGGCTTTGCTCATCTCACCTTTGCATCATCTTGGTGTCAGCACGCGTATTTCGTTGAGCTCGACAAATTCCGTAACTGTGTCAGATCCGTTTGGAGTCAATTGGAGAAGTTAGACCTTCGTGTGACTTGAACTGTAATTAGTATAAACTTACCGGACTTTGACCTAAACATTCAAAACCTATATATTGAGTCATCCTCCAGGTGGCTCTCTCTCCTACTCATTTCATTCCTCATCGTGCATGCAGAGAAATCTCCAGAGCTCACCCCCACGTTCTCTCCCTCTCTTCTCTTCACTTCTCTTGATCGATTGTAGATTGGGTCCTTTCGTGGATTTGGGTTCTTCTCTTCTCTCTGGTTATGTTTTGTGATTTGGTAAGTGGGTTCTTTCCAATTCTTTCTTCTTCTTCTTCTCCAATTGCTTCTCCCATTCTCTGTTGCTTTGTCTTCATCTCATGCATGTGTGATTTCTTTGATTTGTTTTGATTTTAGTTGCTTGGAGCTTGATTTCAGAGGATTTTGTCAGATTTGAGGCAAGTATAAGTACAGGCTTTGATAACACATATGGGTGTTTGTTTGATGGCTTTGATTCACTCTTATTCTTTGTCTAGCATGTGTTACAGCCATTTTCTAAGCTATGAGAATCAGTTGAGCTTGTTTTATTCAGTTTCTGTACCAAAATTTCGTTTCTGTAATCTTCCCGAATTCGCGTCTGTATTGTACGGCTAAGCCGTAACCCTGTACGGCTTAGATTCCAGAGAGTGACAAATTCGAGTTTGTTCTACGGCTAGGCTACGGCTAAGCCGTAATTTGTCCTACGGCTGAGCCGTAAGCTAGCCGTGACCCAACCGTACCCCAGCCGTGAATTAAATCTCTGATCAGTCGAAACTTTTCTGATATCAGTACTCCTACGGTGAGGCTACGGCTAAGCCGTGGAATGCTACGGCCAAGCCGTGGATTGGTCTACGGCTAAGCCGTATACTGACTGTAGCTCAGCCGTAAAAAGGTATTAGATCAGAGATGGAAGGATGATCAGTTTAGCTGTGTTTTGATTGGAACCAAGGTGAAGCCGTAGTGCATAGTACGACAAGCGCGTAAGATGTCTTCGGCTCAACCATAGGTCCCCCATAGCTAAACCGTTAGGCATGGCAATTCTGAAACATAACTTAGGATAATGGTGAGACTTGTAGGGCTCAAATACAGGTTAACCATACCCGTACACCGGCCCGATGGACTCTTTGGATCGCATGAATAGTCTGTTAGGCTGTGACTTGTTCATGTGAGCGTTGATCACTGTTAAGCACCTCCCCATGGGTGTTGGTTTAAGGGACTTCGATGCACATAAGGATTATATTGCAACACTAGGATGGCAACGGTGCATCGAATAACTTAAAACTACATCAACATGCACGGTTAGTGATAGTGGTGCAACTAGATTAGGCTTGGCTTGTAATTAACCTTGATTCCGTATTAATCTGAGATGCATTTCATATTGTTTATAGTTTTGCCCTCTGCTCTGTTAATCTATGTATGCATTTCCTCAGTCATTTTGCTTTCGTTCTGTATATCTGTATCATTCTTTGTTCGGCACTAAGTTCTGATCTATGCTGTGCTTTGATTTAACCTATGTTCTAATCTGTAATTCGACTATGCTTTGTATATTCTCTGGCTTTGTATATTGGGTATTCCCCGGTGGCTCTGCCCAGAGATTAAACGTGAGGACGAGATCCGGTCTTTGTCATCGGTGAGCCCAAAGCGGATAATCTCCCCTTTCTATGGATTTGATTTGATTGGTATTAGTCTGGCTCTACTCAGCCTCAGCCCTAGGATACCCGACGGGGTTACCTCTGGCGTAGATCTCTGTATCTCTGTTTTAACTGCAGTGTTGCTTTGTCTTGGGACCCCGGAACCCAGGAAACCGAGACCCGCTTGTACCTTTGGCCTGGACAGCGGTGTTCTCTGCTCTGCTCTGCTCTGCTCTCTTTTGGAGAGAACATGGTTAACGTAGTAGCCAACTAGTTCAGTATTCTATGTTTTGATTCACATATCATGTTTTACTTCTATGCACGATTTGCTTAGTTTCCTAATATGGAACTCTGTATTTAATCTTCTGTCATTATTATATCCTCTTTGATACTATGCGTGTTTCACCCCTGTTACTTATATTTGCTGGATCGTTGTATTTATTAGTGTTGTCTGTGGTGTTGCAGGCACAGATACCTTGCCCAGCTCCCCGGCGGTCGAGGAGGCTGCAGGGGCGAGTGTAGAGGCACCCTCCGGTCTGGCAGAGTGGGCCTGATCACTTCTGCCAAGTGCGTGCATGCATACCAGTGGCTTTTATTTTGCGTTTTGGTTTTTGAGAGCTTGTATTTGGACTTTGGACTTTGGACTTGTATTCTGTATATTTTGTGTATATTGATTTTGGTGTGTATTCGGTTTTATCTCAGTGTATTTGTCTTTGTCTTTTCCGTTTTGTATTTGCTTTGGCTTCCGCTATTTTATTTTCCTTTGTTGCTTGCTATGATATGTACAGCTTCCGCGTACGCTTAGTTCGCACGTGTTAGATCCCTTGTGTGCGTGCATCTGGACTGGGTTTGGGTGCACGTGCACGGGAGTACGTGTGTCACCGGTTTAGCTTTTCGCTAACCCCCGAATTCTGGGCTCGGGTCGTGACATACGTATTGTATGGTATCAGAGCATGCTAGTTATAAGCATGTAGGCATCTAAGATCGTGGTGAGATGACGATATCAACTATTTGACTCGAGGTCTCATATGTTGATTTGGGGTTTGACTAACTCAGGGCATTTTATATTTGTGTGTTGTGTTTCTTTTCCTTTTATAGGATGGCATCAGGATCAGGATCTAGGGATGAGAATCAACAGGGCCATAACGGTGATAGTGGATCAGTACCCCCACACATCAGTAGTGAGGAGCGCATGATGATGATGATGCAGTCTATGCAGTCATTACAGGCACAGATGGCATCCATGGTAGATAGGCAGAGTCAGGCTGCTGCAGTAGCATCACCTCATGTAGATCAGCAGGTGATTTTCCAGCCTAAGGAATCAGATCCTAATGCTCTTTTCGACAAGTTCCGTAAGCGAGGGGCGACCGAGTTTCATGGGATAGAAGATGCATTGCAGGCTGAGCAATGGTTGGAGCAGACTGAAGAGCTATTTGATACGATTGTGTGCAGCAACAAGCAGAAGGTAGTTCTCACAGCCTCTATGCTTCGGAGTGTAGCTAAGACATGGTGGAGGAGTGTTAAGACTTCATTTCAGACTATGCCCAGTGCCACAGTTTGGGAGACCTTCAAGCAGCAATTCCGTCGTAAGTTCATGCCTCTCCACATTCAGCGAGCCAAGGAAGTGGAATTCTTCAACCTTCAGCAGAGACAGATGCCAGTTGCAGATTATGTACACAAGTTTACAGAGTTGTCCCACTTCGCAGAGGATATGGTGAACACGGAGCATAAGAAGGTGACTCGCTTCGTCAACGGTCTGAATCCGAGACACAAACGCCACGTGGTTGCTTGTATGTGGCCGGCTACCTTGGATGACGCTATTGACAGGGCTTATGATGCAGAGGCCATCTTTGAGGAGGAGCGAACAGAGGCTAAGAGGGCAGCAGGTTTCAGTGGCAGAAGTCAGTTCCAGAAGAAGTTCAAGGGTAAGCAGGGCAGTTCGAGCAGTGCTCAGGGGATTTGCGGTCACTGTGGGAAGGATCACCCCACCGACAGATGTTGGAGGAAGAGTGGGGCTTGTTTCGGGTGTGGCTCTACGGACCACAGGCGGGCCCAATGCCCGAAGTTTCAGTCCTCTCCACAGACGAGACAGACAGGACCTACAGCACAGGGCAGATCTCAGCCAGCTCGCCCAGGTCAGAAGCCGAATCGCCAGACAGCCCGAGCCTATGCTGCTACGCATGAGGGCGCGGAGGAGGCCACGGTAGTGGAAGGTAAAATTTTAATTTCCGATGCAGAAGCTTTAGCTTTATTTGACTCCGGGTCTACGCGTTCGTACGTAGCACCCCATTTTGCTGTGCAGCTTCGACAGCGACCTACACCACTTCCCTACTTGTTGTTAGTATCCACTCCGGTTGGTAAACGGGTGGAGTGCAGTGTTTTCTACCCTCAGTGTGATGTGCGGATAGCTGGTCATCAGCTCCCAGTAGACCTCGTGTTGCTCACGACACTGGATTTTGATGTGATCCTTGGTATGGACTGGCTTGCGAGATATCATGCGTGTATCAATTGCTACAGCAAGGCTATTTATTTTGATTTAGGCAGCGGATTCCGATTTGAGGGCAGCCAGATGAAGTGCCCAAGACGTGTGATCTCTGCTTGTAAAGCAGACAGGATGCTTCGTAGGGGATGTGAGGGATTTCTTGCATTCATTTCAGAGAAGAAAGATCAGCGACAGCTCAGCGAGATTCCAGTAGTCAGCGAGTTCCCGGATGTTTTTCCGGAAGATGTGCCAGAGTTGCCACCAGTTCGGGAGGTAGAATTTGCTATTGACGTGGTACCAGGTACAGCACCTATCAGTAGAGCTCCATATCGTATGGCACCTGCAGAGTTGTTGGAATTGAAGAAACAGTTGCAGGATTTGTTGGATAAGGGGTTTATACGCCCGAGTGTTTCACCTTGGGGAGCACCTGTTTTGTTCGTCAAGAAGAAGGATGGCAGTTTCCGGATGTGCATTGACTACAGGCAATTGAACAAAGTGACCATCAAGAACAAATATCCATTGCCTAGGATTGATGAGTTGTTCGATCAACTTCAGGGTGCAGCTTACTTCTCTAAGATTGACTTGAGGTCAGGATATCACCAGCTCAGGGTGAAGGATGAGGATGTTCCTAAGACAGCTTTCAGGACTCGGTATGGACACTACGAGTTCCTTGTCATGCCGTTTGGTTTGACGAACGCACCCGCAGCTTTTATGGCGTTGACGAACAGGGTGTTTACTTCCTTCTTGGACCAGTTCGTTGTGATTTTTATAGATGACATATTGGTCTATTCGAAGACTGCTGAGGAACATACAGACCATCTGAGGAAGGCATTGCAGCTGCTTCGAGATCACAAGTTGTATGCAAAGTTGGCTAAGTGTGATTTCTGGTTAGAGCAAGTTGCATTTCTGGGTCATAAGATTTCTAGAGATGGATTGATGGTGGATCCGGCTAAGATTGAGGCAGTAGTCCATTGGCCCCGTCCTAGATCAGTGACAGAGATTCGGAGTTTTCTGGGTTTGGCGGGATATTACCGCAGGTTTGTGCAGGATTTCTCGAAGATTTCAGCTCCGCTGACTCAGTTGACTCGGAAGAAGGTCCCGTATGAGTGGACAGAGAAGTGTGAGCGTAGTTTTCAGATGTTGAAAGAAAAGCTCACTACGGCGCCAGTGTTGACTCTCCCGGATGGTAGTGAGGGATTCGTGATTTATTCCGATGCCTCTAGAGTTGGACTAGGCTGTGTACTGATGCAGAATCAGAAGGTGATTGCCTATGGATCCAGACAGTTGAAAGAGCATGAGAAGAACTATGCCACACATGACTTGGAGTTAGCAGCCATTGTATTTGCATTGAAGTTGTGGCGACATTACCTGTACGGTGTGAAGTTTGAGGTCCATTCCGATCATCACAGTCTGCAGTACTTGTTTGATCAGCATGACTTGAATATGAGGCAGCGAAGATGGTTGGAGTTCATCAAAGATTACGACTTTCCGATCAAGTACCACCCAGGCAAGGGCAATGTAGTTGCAGATGCACTCAGCAGGAGGACAGACAGTCTTCAGGTGTTAGCAGGATTCTATATGCTTGTGCATGATCAGCCTGTAGAGGTTCAGATGGTAGGAGACTCGGTGACATTAGCTACTACTGTCGTGTTTCAGCCTGAGGTGATTCAGCAGATCAAGGATCGCCAGTTTGAGGACCCCCTCCTGGTGAAGTTCAGAGATCGGATTTCAGATCGACCGGATTTTAGCCTAGTAGATGGAGTTTTGTACTTCAGGAACAGATTGTGTGTTCCCGCTGTGGATGAGTTGAGAGAGAAATTGATGATAGATGCGCACGATGCCCGATATGCGATGCATCCCGGGAGTACGAAGATGTACCGAAACTTGAAGGATAGATTTTGGTGGAACAATATGAAGCGGGAGATCGCAGGGTTCGTAGCTCGATGTTTGACCTGTCAGAGGGTAAAAGCTGATCATCAGCGACCTCCAGGATCATTGCATCCATTGCACACCCCGCAGTGGAAGTGGGAGCACATTACTATGGATTTTGTTTCCGGTTTTCCGCCGACCAGTAGAAAGAATAATGCGATCTGGGTCATAGTGGACAGATTGACCAAGTCAGCGCATTTCCTTCCGTTCAAGAAAGGGATGACATTCACGGAGATGGCCAGGAAGTTTGTTGACGAGATAGTCAGATTGCATGGCACCCCAGTATCGATTGTGTCAGATCGAGACAGTCGTTTTGTATCTTCATTCTGGAGAGCATTTCAGGAAGCTATGGGCACGAAGTTGAGTTTTAGTACGGCATACCACCCCCAGACTGATGGACAGTCAGAGCGTACCATTCAGACGTTGGAGGATATGCTCCGAGCTAGTGTGCTGAACTTTGAGAAGGAATGGGATACACATCTAGCATTGTGTGAGTTTGCTTACAACAACAGCTTCCATGAGAGTATTGGTATGGCACCTTATGAGGCTCTATACGGACGCAAGTGCAGGACCCCAGTGTGCTGGGAAGAAGTTGGAACTAGAAGTTTCCATGGTCCGACGATCATTGCTGAGACGACAGAGAAAGTGCAGAAAGTGATAGAGAATCTGAAGATTGCTCGGTCCAGGCAGAAGAGCTATGCTGATACTCGGAGGAGACCTTTGGCATTCCAAGTTGGAGATTGGGTGTTCCTTAAAGTTTCTCCGAAGAAGGGCACAGTTCGATTTGGTCAGAAGGGCAAGTTAGCTCCGAGATATGTAGGACCGTTCGAAGTCAAGAGCCGAGTTGGAGATTTAGCCTATCGGTTGACACTTCCAGTTGAGTTCTCCGGTGTTCACGATGTGTTCCATGTGTCGATGCTCCGTAAGTATGTGCCAGATCCGAGCCATGTGATTCGCTACGATGATATCCAGATTCAGCCTAATGCGACTTATGTTGAGCGTCCGCTTCGCATCGTTGGGACACGAGAGCAGATTCTCCGTACCAGGACTATCAGATGGGTTAAAGTGTTGTGGGAGCATCACGGTCCGGATGAGGCTACTTGGGAGCTAGAGGAGCAGCTAGCGCGCCAGTACCCCCAGCTCTTTGCGCAGGTAGGTAGTCATTCCGAGGACGGAATGATTCCTAGTGGGGGAGGATGTAACACTCCGATCCCCTTTGAGCCGGATTAGTGGCTCATTAGTGTGTGTTTTGTTTTTGTTTATTTCTTTTGGACTTGTTTTGGGTCATGGATAGGTAGTTGAGCAACCTTTGACCTGGAATAGGTAGTTCTAAGCCTTTTTTCGTAATTTTGCTTTGGCTTTGCTCATCTCACCTTTGCATCATCTTGGTGTCAGCACGCGTATTTCGTTGAGCTCGACAAATTCCGTAACTGTGTCAGATCCGTTTGGAGTCAATTGGAGAAGTTAGACCTTCGTGTGACTTGAACTGTAATTAGTATAAACTTACCGGACTTTGACCTAAACATTCAAAACCTATATATTGAGTCATCCTCCAGGTGGCTCTCTCTCCTACTCATTTCATTCCTCATCGTGCATGCAGAGAAATCTCCAGAGCTCACCCCCACGTTCTCTCCCTCTCTTCTCTTCACTTCTCTTGATCGATTATAGATTGGGTCCTTTCGTGGATTTGGGTTCTTCTCTTCTCTCTGGTTATGTTTTGTGATTTGGTAAGTGGGTTCTTTCCAATTCTTTCTTCTTCTTCTTCTCCAATTGCTTCTCCCATTCTCTGTTGCTTTGTCTTCATCTCATGCATGTGTGATTTCTTTGATTTGTTTTGATTTTAGTTGCTTGGAGCTTGATTTCAGAGGATTTTGTCAGATTTGAGGCAAGTATAAGTACAGGCTTTGATAACACATATGGGTGTTTGTTTGATGGCTTTGATTCACTCTTATTCTTTGTCTAGCATGTGTTACAGTCATTTTCTAAGCTATGAGAATCAGTTGAGCTTGTTTTATTCAGTTTCTGTACCAAAATTTCGTTTCTGTAATCTTCCCGAATTCGCGTCTGTATTGTACGGCTAAGCCGTAACCCTGTACGGCTTAGATTCCAGAGAGTGACAAATTCGAGTTTGTTCTACGGCTAGGCTACGGCTAAGCCGTAATTTGTCCTACGGCTGAGCCGTAAGCTAGCCGTGACCCAACCGTACCCCAGCCGTGAATTAAATCTCTGATCAGTCGAAACTTTTCTGATATCAGTACTCCTACGGTGAGGCTACGGCTAAGCCGTGGAATGCTACGGCCAAGCCGTGGATTGGTCTACGGCTAAGCCGTATACTGACTGTAGCTCAGCCGTAAAAAGGTATTAGATCAGAGATGGAAGGATGATCAGTTTAGCTGTGTTTTGATTGGAACCAAGGTGAAGCCGTAGTGCATAGTACGACAAGCGCGTAAGATGTCTTCGGCTCAACCATAGGTCCCCCATAGCTAAACCGTTAGGCATGGCAATTCTGAAACATAACTTAGGATAATGGTGAGACTTGTAGGGCTCAAATACAGGTTAACCATACCCGTACACCGGCCCGATGGACTCTTTGGATCGCATGAATAGTCTGTTAGGCTGTGACTTGTTCATGTGAGCGTTGATCACTGTTAAGCACCTCCCCATGGGTGTTGGTTTAAGGGACTTCGATGCACATAAGGATTATATTGCAACACTAGGATGGCAACGGTGCATCGAATAACTTAAAACTACATCAACATGCACGGTTAGTGATAGTGGTGCAACTAGATTAGGCTTGGCTTGTAATTAACCTTGATTCCGTATTAATCTGAGATGCATTTCATATTGTTTATAGTTTTGCCCTCTGCTCTGTTAATCTATGTATGCATTTCCTCAGTCATTTTGCTTTCGTTCTGTATATCTGTATCATTCTTTGTTCGGCACTAAGTTCTGATCTATGCTGTGCTTTGATTTAACCTATGTTCTAATCTGTAATTCGACTATGCTTTGTATATTCTCTGGCTTTGTATATTGGGTATTCCCCGGTGGCTCTGCCCAGAGATTAAACGTGAGGACGAGATCCGGTCTTTGTCATCGGTGAGCCCAAAGCGGATAATCTCCCCTTTCTATGGATTTGATTTGATTGGTATTAGTCTGGCTCTACTCAGCCTCAGCCCTAGGATACCCGACGGGGTTACCTCTGGCGTAGATCTCTGTATCTCTGTTTTAACTGCAGTGTTGCTTTGTCTTGGGACCCCGGAACCCAGGAAACCGAGACCCGCTTGTACCTTTGGCCTGGACAGCGGTGTTCTCTGCTCTGCTCTCTTTTGGAGAGAACATGGTTAACGTAGTAGCCAACTAGTTCAGTATTCTATGTTTTGATTCACATATCATGTTTTACTTCTATGCACGATTTGCTTAGTTTCCTAATATGGAACTCTGTATTTAATCTTCTGTCATTATTATATCCTCTTTGATACTATGCGTGTTTCACCCCTGTTACTTATATTTGCTGGATCGTTGTATTCATTAGTGTTGTCTGTGGTGTTGCAGGCACAGATACCTTGCCCAGCTCCCCGGCGGTCGAGGAGGCTGCAGGGGCGAGTGTAGAGGCACCCTCCGGTCTGGCAGAGTGGGCCTGATCACTTCTGCCAAGTGCGTGCATGCATACCAGTGGCTTTTATTTTGCGTTTTGGTTTTTGAGAGCTTGTATTTGGACTTTGGACTTTGGACTTGTATTCTGTATATTTTGTGTATATTGATTTTGGTGTGTATTCGGTTTTATCTCAGTGTATTTGTCTTTGTCTTTTCCGTTTTGTATTTGCTTTGGCTTCCGCTATTTTATTTTCCTTTGTTGCTTGCTATGATATGTACAGCTTCCGCGTACGCTTAGTTCGCACGTGTTAGATCCCTTGTGTGCGTGCATCTGGACTGGGTTTGGGTGCACGTGCACGGGAGTACGTGTGTCACCGGTTTAGCTTTTCGCTAACCCCCGAATTCTGGGCTCGGGTCGTGACACTTACTTCATGCACAATATGCCTACCTTCCGCTATTACTTGCTTTCAATCAATATATTCTCTAATTCAATTGATACAATATGATAGTCTTATATATCTCTATATTTGCTTAACCATCGTGTTAATAGTACTATCCTTGGTGTTACAGGTACCAAGCCCAATGCCAGTTTGACAATCGATTCACCTTTAGAAAAAACCCCAATGGTACCTCGGAATGTAGATGAGTGGAATGAGGATGACGTATTCTACTAGTCATCTGATGTAGTGCGTTGCAGGGTTGTTTGGGTTACTTAGGCTTGGTCATGATACGCTTATAGATGAGTTATGACATCTCCCTCATTGTCATTTTAAGGTCAGAGATTGATGGACATGTTATTTTGGATTATGCATATGTTTAAGTATTTTGTTGTCATGTAAATGTGGATGGTTAAGAAATAGACTTTAGGTATTATTACGAATGGATGATGCTTTTATTATTGTTTATAATAAATCACAGGTGTATTTCACAGGCTTCCGTTTTATTGGTTGAAATATAATATACGTGTTCACGGAACTTCCTCACACGTACCTGTGGAATCCCTTGTAGCGGTTCATGCGTATCTTTACATGGCACGGATTACTATAAGATTACGTGTACCACACTCCGAAATCCATTCTAATCTCCAATTCTCAAGTTTGGGGTGTGACACCAGGCAAATTGCCATATGCCATTGTTGGCATCAAGCCCCACTGCTAAAAGCAATTGCCCTGGAAATGGTTCCTTTCAAAAATACCCATCTAACCCAATGTGCCTTCTGCAACTATTAAGAAACCCTAGAGCAAAATTACAATACAACCTTTGAAACCTTGGGTTTCCTTCTTCTCCAGGATTTTTTTTCATCTACTTTAACCTTCATTGTAGATCCTAGCATTGCTTTTATAATCTTTGCGTAATAATCATAAAAGGCCCCTTAAACTGTTCATGATGTTTCTTTCAATTATCTCTTTGGCCTTCATCTTAGCTCTCCAAACCACAGTGGTAGTCACTCTATACTGCAGATCCTTCAATACATTGGCCTTAAATGCTTGGATAGGCCATTCTGGATTATGTCTAATGTTATCTATGTAATAGTCTACTAACCATGCTAAAGTCAGGACTTTGTTAGTGTGACATGGCCTGCAATTACTATTCTAATTGTGCAGAGTTTTTACAATCAGGGTGTTTTTATTTTCATACCTAGCTGCATAAACCTCCCATTTACATGGATCTTTACATCTAGCTCTGACTTTCCATTTCTCATTTGTATAAAAATTGATATCCCTATGATTCAAGATTGAATACTGCCTCACTGCATCTTTGCATACTTCTGCATTTGCATATTTCAAACTAACTTCAAACATATATAGGATTCCTCATATCTCTTTCTGGCTTGAATTCAGGGTATCTAGTGCTACTATGTCCTTCTTCATCAAATGAAACAAGACTCATTTGATCATCTGATGACCCATAATTAGAAAAACCACATCATTCTTATGCCTATACGTCACATCACTTTCCCTATTTCCTTGAGTTTTACTTATATTGTCTTCAATTGACTAATCAATATTGGTCTGATACAATATGTTATCATCAATATCATACTCACAATCACTATTATATACACTTTCAAATCCAGATAAAGATCTATCATCACCATCACCTACATCACTTTCAATTTCATTATCATCAGTATCATACCCATAGTTACTATCATATACCCTCAACATGGAGATTAACGCAACAACATGAAAAAAAACAACATAATGCAACAAAATGCAACAATATGGATCAGATTTACAACTATTAAATTAACAAACATTCATGAAACTTACAGGAGTCTTGCCGTGGGTTTGTACAGGAAGCATTAATGACTCCCAACGCCCAATCCATTGCTACTTGGGTTGAATCTCGAATCAATTTAGGTTTAGCAAGATGTAGTTGAACAAAGTTCTCAAGTTTGAAACAAATTAAGCAATGGAAAGTGGAGCTTCATTTGGGCAATTTGGGGCAAATATTTAAATTTGGGGAGAAAAAAGTCGGTCAATTGTTGATCTTAAATGGGCAAACACAAATGTCCATGATAGATTACAAGTAAAATCCACCTGACAGGACTTAACGGCCCTATTTGGATGAAATTGGACGAAATGACCCTTTTAAAGTGATTTCAAAACTTTGATGGCCAAACTGAAAAAAGTGAAAGTTTAGTGACCATTTTAAAAATGGCCCAATAGCTTAGTGAGTATAAGTGTAATTAACTTTTAAAGAAAAGGTCCAACTGAATTTCACTCTCTAAGGATGCATTTGTGTAGGAAGAGTTTTGGAGAGCCTAACTAAAATCGAGAGTAGTTTTTTCTATGGTAATCATTAGGGGATGAATTTTTCATGCCCTTACCAAATACTTGTTATTTACCCACACATTTTCCAAAATTCTCGTATGAAGAGGTACTTGTTGCGAGGAACGTGGACCAAGATTTTACGAAATCTCAAGGTTACTTTATGTGAACCCAAGTTACTTTCTGCGAAATCGCAACTTGCCTGCCCCATTGATGGAATGAAAATATAAATAAGAAGGCCCTCTTTGACTTTTAAAAAAATCAATTTCCAATATCACATAAAGCATTTGTGATTTCACTTAAAGTTATTTGCGACATCGCAAAAATGTAACCTCTTCTACTAATATGGGTATTGTTAGTATAAAAAACATGAAAGAACGGGTGGGTAAATAGCTCAAACTTGGTAAGGATATGATAAAATATACCTTTAAAGACAACCGTAAGGGAAAGAACTCAAATCAGAATAGATTTCATAGTCATAACAAAAAAGGAGAAATGTGTGCAGTGGAGCATCATACTCATGATGAAGAAAGGTAGCACTTTTTCGACATGAACAAGAAGGAAGTTTTCTTACCTACGAGGGACTAGAACAACAGTGCTTCAGAAGTAGAAGTTTTCGCTTTCACAGTACTTACACAAGCAATTTCAATATTATTGTTATATCACATTAGCCAAATTCACTTTAATGTTGAAATGAGACCTATCAAATATCACTCTAACAAGAAATAAAGGTCCTACCCAAAATTTCTTCTTTTTTATTTTCTTTTTTTTTTTCTTAAAAGGTCCTACCCAAATTTCACTTGTACCATGAAATGGGACCATTTTATTTATATTGAACAACATCAATTTTAGGTTCAGATCGTGTTTGAGAAATTTTTAGGTGTTTGAATGTGATGATCTGATACACCATGGGTTGAATATATAATCAAAATGATAAAATGAACAATAATAAGACAAAACTTAATAGCATCGATAAATGTGAACACACACTTAAATCCATGATTGAAATCCCACTACCACATGTTTATCTTATGGTTCTTTTCATATGATCAGGGACTTCTCTCAAAGCTTGTTGGATTGAATGAATCAAAAGGGATGTTTGTTTCCTCATATGAGATTATGAGAGTATTTGTTATTTAATTTAAGAGAGAAATTACAGTCATAGCCAAATATGGGAATCTTCTTGCCAATAAAAGGGAATCATATATCTCTTATTAGGGTACAATTGGCAATGATCATTGCATGAGATTTTTGAAAGATCTAATATGGTTTGTAACAAAATATCAAACCTTATGGATCTAGATTTATGCATTAAACAATATATAATTTGAAATATTAAAAGCGTACCTTGTACCATGATCTTAATGATGAGCAGATCGCCTTTCTCAAATCAGGTTTTCTCCTATGTCCCTTATTACTTACTCTAAAATGCATAAGAGTTTATTGGTACTTTACAAATCTCATAGACTAAGAGAGAGGACCAGACGTGAAGAGATTTCTTCCCATCAAAGAAATCTATTAAAGGTAATTAGTCCACACCATAAAATATTATTCTTTTTAAATATTTGTAGGATCCACTATGAAAGTCCAAACTATCCACCATCTCTACAAGGCCAAAACAATAAGTTTTCCAAATTTGGGACTTGATTCATGATGGATTTTCGAGAAAGTTTTTTTAAAAAATGTGACCATTGGATCTAATATATATAAATCCATAGCTTCTATGGTGTTTACCAAATGTGGTGTGAGGAAAATTTTCTTCACAAGAAATCTTCTAGTAGAAGGTACCTTATGAGAACAATGGAGGAATCCTCTAGATAGAGGATCCCACTCTTGCAAAACGTGCTTAGAAAACTTATTCCAATCTTACCCCATCTAATTGCCTTTTACAACAGGAACAACTTGTTGAAACTCATATAGTTTGGAACAAAAATCAAACGTATGGATTTAGAGTTATGAATCAAACTAAGATATTAAAAAAATACCTTGTGACATAATTTTGATGATAAGTTGTTCGGATTTGATCTGAAAACAATCCGGCCTTGTAATTAATGACTTCTATAACATAGGGTTTTCTTGCATCTCCCATCAAACGAATGGTTTTCTTAATGTTCTCATTGATTAGCCAAACAAGAGTACTAAATAGATTGGGCTTTCTAAAAGTAAATCAAAGCCAGATTTATTCTACAAGCTCATCAGAAATCAATTGGTTTAAAGTGGAGCACTATAATTATTAGAGGTGTAGTGACACGAAGCATTTATGAGTTTGTTAGGGCTAACCTATAGTTAGCAATACATATCATAAAGCACAGATTAGCATAAACAATACTAGCAACAAAAGCTAGTGCTAAGCCAGGCTAAAATAAAGATATATTAAATTAATATACTAGTTAGAACTATAGAAAAAGAATTCACTGTTATTATATTTAATAAACGCTAGAAGAAAATAAGATGAAAATGAGCTTAGAACTTTGTGGTTAAGGAAAGGCATTCTTTTGAGAAATAAGAATGATG
The DNA here is from genome assembly GCA_037013555.1 of Sextonia rubra. NCBI lineage: Eukaryota > Viridiplantae > Streptophyta > Magnoliopsida > Laurales > Lauraceae > Sextonia > Sextonia rubra. Next base: position 38,724,127 of record JASUAD010000018.1, read on the forward strand.
TTGTTACTAATAAGAAATTAAAATAATAAAATAATAAAAGTCATTGCAATAGATTAAAAAAATAAATTTGTGGCCCGTCCAAGCATTGAGATCGTATGAAAGAAGAAGTGGAAGTGAAAATCATCCTCATTCAGACTTGAAGAAAATAGTATGAAAATGAAAATAGTTTTAGGGGGTTTTAAAGAGAGATTTTAGTAGTTTTGGAGAGATTTTTGGTATTAAGAAAGGATAAGGATCCATAATGTATGGTAGTAGAGAGGTTATAGGATAATAATTGTGGTTATTATGGTAAATAATTAATAAGTTAGAAGTTATAAAAAGAGATATTTTAGGGGATTTTGAAGAAGAGATTTTGGTGGTTTTAGAGACATTTCTGGTTTTGCAGAGATTATATGATAGTATTAGTCATTATGATATTAAGATAATTAATAAGATATCAATTATGGTAAGATAATATGATGAAATCGATTTATGACAGGTTTGTGGAGGCATTGAACTCTTATTGTGATGTAATATGGCATTCGTGGAAGATCAGACGTGACATCTTGAGGCTTGGGAAGAGTTTTTTTGTATATACACTCCTAAGATTTTTAATATTTGTAAATCGACTCATGTGGTTTCAACATTTGTAAATAAGTTTCTGCTTTGACATTTTTATGCCTGTCATATCCCCAATTAAATGAATTTGACAATAAACAGAAGTGGCTATTAGTTTTTTTGCTGATTTTGACAGTTTGTCTATATCTTTATTTATTACTAAGAAAACCATTCTCCTTCATATACCGTTTTTTTTTTAATCTTTTTCACTTTAACTTTCTTTTTTCAACTGAACCCATAAAGTTTTTTGTGGTAAGCAGCTCACGACATCCTTTCTTTTAACATTAAGATACATATTTGGTTTTTTTCTTTCTTCACAATGTTAGTTTTTTTTGAAATTTTAAGACCACTTTAGCATCAATTTTTTCTTTTTTTTTTAACAATTCTCCTGAGAAAAGAGATTAAAAATTGGCTTGGTTGTCACTCTCACCGGGCCTCTCTCACTCTCCACAATGGTTCTAAGGGTTGAGCAGGTACACCTCAAGAGTTTTTTAGAAAGTTATGTTGGCCATCTCTCTGCATAATGGTTCTCATAAATTCATATCTTTTCAATCTATTTTTGTATCGATTATCTCTAGTTGCAAACTTTTGAAAATGTGTTTTAAAGAGCCTTATTTTTTGCTAAAATGAAAAAATTGTAGGAATAGGGGAGACAATGATATAAAAAAAAAGTTTTAAGGGACTCTACTCTTGAGCCACCCAATTAGATAAATATATGATTTTTTTAGTGGAAATATTAGATTAAATGAAACATCATTCAGTCACTTGTTCGGTTAAAATGATCCTAAATATAATTAATTTAAAACATGATTTGCGAACATTCTGCTGATAAAGAATAGATTAAAGGCATCAATCAAAATTGAGAGAGAGAGAGAGAGAGAGAGAGAGAGAGAGAGAGGAACAAGACACATTTATAGCAATGAGGCAATTTATTAGATCTCTTATTCAAGCCTTTAGGGCCTATTAATAAATATTCGAAATCTAAGGAGGGGTGTATACAAAAATGGTTGTAAAGGAAAAAGTGTCATTTTGATAAAAATTGGAAAAAATCCCCACTATGCTTGCTCATTACCATCAAATCGACATGTTTTGTGATAATAGAGGTATTAAAATGCCAAAATAGGTACTTTACAAATACCAAAACCAAAGCAACATATTTACAAATATTAAAAACCTTAGGGGATATATGCAAAAAGCTCTTTTAAGAAACAACACGACATTCAAAATATTTTGATAATAGCTTTGAGTTATAAAACAAGGAGGAATACCAATAGAATCAGCTTTTGAATTATAACACAAGGGCAACATATTGAAACCCCATGGAACTTGGGATGGGTTAGAGTTTGGGCTTTGAGCTGGCTATCTTTGTTTGCTAGTGTACTCTATTTAGTTGTTCAATGAATTCCACTTTCTGGGAGAAAAAACAAGAGTTTGGGCTTTGGGTGCCCAAATCGGTTATGGGCTTGGTTTCCAACTTACTTATATAACAATATAAATATATAAATACATAACGGAAACATTCTTGTGACAATTAGTTTTCATCGTACTTCCAGGAAAGATATTGGTGGAGCCCACCTAGCAATCTATCCAAACCAAATACAAATGGGGGCTTGTGATAGTCACTAATTTCAAGATTTGGCATCCATTCGAATGAATTTAACTGTTGGATGGCCAGATCTTGCAGGAGAATTATGAGTGGGAGCCCAGTGGGGCCCACATGGAAGAAGGGGATACGGATTTGATGGCCTAAGTTTGGATGGAATCCCACCAAGTTTCTCTCTTGTATTATTTATTTCTCCCACATGCTGGGACTCGAATTATTTAAATTGATCAAGGTCAAATTCGAAGGTAAAAATCAAAGTAAAATTGGTTCCGTTGGAAATTAACATTCCCAGGAGATGTCATCAAAAGTGGCCTCCATATGGCTCTTGCCATGGCTGTCAACTAATTGATCTATCACATGCTTCCAAATGGCTATTGCATAAATGTGAATTTAAAATATTCTGAAAAAATTGACGTGACAATCCATACACAGGTTTGAGTTTTTGTATTTGGTAAATTTGATTTTGAAACTTTCATAATAACTTGGAATCAATATAGCTTTAAAAGACGAAAAACAATAGAAATTATAATTAGTTTATTGTTTTATAGATGGGCTCACCAAAAATGCCTTCGCACTCTTAGTAATTCAATAAAGGGTTGGCAGCGATTATTAGGGTTGTAAACAGGTCGGTCCCGGGGCGGGTCCACGGTAGACCTAGAACCGGAACTGTTATGCTGGGTCTAGAACGGGATCCGGATCCGGAACCGTTTTGGTTCCAATTTATTGGATCCGGAACCGGAACCGTATGGTTCCGGTTCCGGTTCCGGGTTTGGACTCGATTCCGGTTCATGCTTAAGTGGCCTCACTCAAATGGCTCATGAAAATCTACTTAAAAGACAATATTGACAAAAAGGGATGCAATAGCAATCTAACCAAACAATCAACTCCTTTCTACTCTACAAAATAAAGATTAGAATAAAATTAAGGAAACAACTCAAACACAAACATATGATGAATCTCAACTGCAAATAATTTGATTGAATGAATATAAACATTTGCAAATAATCTCCGCTACAAATAGTTTGAATATAAACTCAAACACAAACATAAAAATCTCCACTGCAAAATCAAATGCCAGCGCGATGCCCTTTTCAGTTTTATCCCTCTATCTGTGTCTGTATTTCAAAAGATTATGGACAATGAAGTAAAATGGTTCAAAACAGAATTATAAGTAATGGTTGATAATCACAATTGCCACTACATTGCATCACATAGCGGTACTTCAATCTCAAAAAATTCGAAAAAAAGTCCAAAATGCTAAAAAGGTACCTAGATGTTGTTTTCGTAGATCGCCAGCTACAAAAGTTCAAATGAGGCCTTCTTCTTCTTCTCTCCTTATTTTTCTTTCATACTTGTCCCTCTCTCCTTCAAGAACCATGGCAAGGGTCCAAAGCCAATCAAAGAGCTTCCTATCACGGTGCGTCATCATAAAATTGGATTTATCAAAGGGAGAAAAAAACTGTAGAAATAAAGAAATAAGGAAGCAGAAGAAGGAGGAGGAAAGAAAGATCTTTAATGAGTTTCAGAGATGAAAGCGAGGAATCAGGAAGGGATCTTCGAAAGGCCTTCCTTCACACAGGTAGTTGGTATCGCATGGGCTTTCGACAATCGAACATGATCGAGAAGTCTGGAAGAAGAAGAGCCCTAGATGAAGTCTAGAAGAGGAATACCTGGACTGGAAGTCTGGAAGAAGAAGAGGCCTAGGCTGTAATCGCCAATCGGCAGGAATTTAGGGCATCCCATTCCCATCCATCGTATGTTATATATATATTTATATATATATATATAAGTGACTTTTGGGTCGGGTCTCAGGTCTGAGACCTGTTGGAACCGGAACCTAAACGGGTCCAAAAAAAAGGACCCAAAACCGGACCCGTTTAAAAATCGGTTCCAAAAATAAGACCCATACTTGGTTTTTAGCGGGCCAGAACCTCCAGGTAATCGGAGAATCGGGTATCCATTTACAACCCTAGCGATTATATAAGCCTTTAAATGAAACAAATAAAATCTAATATCCTATTTAAAAAAAACCACTGCTGTGTAATAACTCTATTCATGAGTGTGGCCCACGCAAGAAAGATCTTGACTTTAAAAAAATTATGAACACATGGGAAAAAAACTAAATTTTAAACCCACTAAAAGAAAAACTGATCAATCTAATTAAATATTAATTAAACTTTTGTCTATTTAGCTGATGGATATTTTTTTTTCATTGATTGGGTTAGCAGGTGAAAGTAAGTTAACTTAAAATCTAATTATTTTTGTTAGTAATGTTGGAAATGACAAACTGAAATCACCTCAAAAATGAAATTGATAAATCCAAACCATTAATTAGTTGTTTGATACTAGTTAAGTTGGCTAGTTGGCTTTGCTATTAACACCAAATATTTAATTAATGAACCAATATTCTTTGAGGCTTTTCACCCACATTGACAATAAGTAGACCCAACCACAGTCCGCCACGTCACCATCCAAGGTAGCCCTTCCCTTAATGACATGGAGGACTGTGATTGATCTACTCACAGTAACTAGTGGAAAAAGGCCTCAATGATCCTTTTCTACAAGCTTTTTTACATCCATATGGATCCTAATCCATATTTTCAAATACTGCCGCCATCAGATAAACAATGAGGTATGTATTCATTGTGAGTTCGGATACTTTGAGTGATTCCCCAATGGTGATGTAGTAGACCATGAGTGGTTCACCCATGGTCACCATTGGGCAAATGCTCATATAATCTCAATTCATTGATTGTTAATCATGTGACAATTAAAAAGGGATTTTACCTGAAAAAGGACAATAGATGGGTCTCGCACTGAAGAAGACATTTTAGTTCTAATAGCACCAAATTGATCCTGCTGTAGTAATTTGATCAAAATTTTGGAGAAAGGAGAAAAGTGATGTTAACGTCCCCCGAGACATAATCGTCGCTTTTTTATATGTTACTAAAGACCGATGCTAATGTTCCTATATGCAAAATAGAATGAATGAGAAAATAGAGTACAGAAATGGGCATTTTGTATAACTTTTGCATCTGGTAAGAGAATGGGTGTTGTTATTATCTAATAAGTTTAATCTTTAGATATAGACCGCTAAGCAAAATGTGAAATAAAATGAATGTAGCTAAGGTTTGTGTTCATCAAAATCCAACACAATCCTGAGACTACACCTATTTTGTTGACGCATTGTTTAGAGATGCATATCTGAATATCAAATTTATAAGATGATCACTACAACAAATTGCATTATTATCGAAAATTTTTCTTGATGCAAATTCACATTCATCGATAAAAGCCCTGCTTTTCCCGACGCCAACAATTTTTGCGTTAAGAATTATCTCAATTTCCGGCTTTTTTTTAAAGCAAGTTTTCGTGTGTCGGGAGAAGGTATGCTACTCCCGACGCACAAAACCTTCTGTCAAAAGAAGAATACATTCTCCCAACACAAAAGTCCTTGTGTCGGGAGAAACATACCTTCTCCTGACGCATGACTATCTGTGTGAGCATTTATCTTCTCCAACGCATAGTATGCGTTAGGAAAAATAAATTTTCAAACTGAAAATTGCTGAAATTATTCTATAATCTGTGCCCATAAAGCAATCCCTCTATATATATTAGTCACATAGTTTTCTTCTTTCAAGGACCTAAGCTCTACCCTAGCTTGGCCCTAGCCCTTAAACGTAGGGTAAGGCCTATGTAGTGTAGGCTCTTTGAGGGCTTTGGCTAGCCTGACCCTACAAACAACCCTAATAGTTTGTGTAGTTTTGGATTGATTGGAAATCGTATTTCCATCAAATTAATTCCTTTACTAAGGGCAACTGATCATAAGAAAGGCTAGTTCTTACCTGGTTGCCGAGGTTCGAACTTAGGCAGTCACTTTTTCCCTTACCTGAGGGTTGTTCTACTACTTCAACAAGGTATTCTTCTTTCACCAGAGAGCTCTCTTACCTCACCCAAGGTCTTTTTCCTTCACCAAAGGGCTCTCATGCAAGGTTTTTGAAAGAATGTCCCAAATCTGGATTTCTAAATTGCAATTCAAAGTATATGAAACTCTTCAAACCATGACATAGGTTAAAGTCCCAACAAAGATTTTGTTATAAATATAAGCAACAATCAAATCTGAGTAAACTATTAATCACCACAAGGAAGATAGACACAAGATTTTTACGTGGAAAACCCAAACGGGAAAAAACCACGGGAGCAACCATCGGTCCACTAAGAATAAGTGTTGACTCATAAAAAATTGCAAATACTGCAGTGAAGACACCTGATCTCAGCTTAATTTAGGCTACAGAGGTTATTTGCCAGATCCTGGAGAATCACTGTGAGACCCGGTATTCCTACATGTCGAAGTGATGATATACTATGCTCTGTGAGTCTCTGTGTAGAGTAACATCTCATGAAGACTAAACCAGTTATGACTGAGAGAAGCTCTGCAAAATTTCAAGACAAAACGGTATCATTCGACCAGAAAAAGCACAGAATATGCCTCTTGAGGTCACTGACCGAAGTCCTGCTTTCTGAGGTCTAAAATTGATGAAATTTGGATGAACACTCCAAGATACCTCTAACGTCAGTCCCTCCAAGTCTCAAATCAAACCGAGGTCATTTGGGCTTCAAACAGCTGAAACAATGGCCCACTGTCATAAAAAGTCAACTGGAGAGTTGACCAAGTTCAGGTGGTCAAATAGAGTTGAAACTTCTATGACACACTCAAAATAGTGTCAAGAAGCATTCCTCCAAGTTTCGTAGCTATTGGACACCGTTTGGGCCCCGAACAGGCGGAAACAAGCCGCATATGCAAAAATCCAAGAATGGGCCTTGGGAGTAACCGGGGCCCACAAACAAAAGGCGTTGACCAAGTTCAGGTAGTCAAACAGAGCTGATACCTCTGTGACATACTCAAAACAGTGTCAAGAAGTGTTCCTCCAAGTTTCGTGGCGATTGGACATCGTTCGGGCCTCAAACAGTTGAAAATAAATCGCATATGCAATGTTCCAAAAGTGGGCCTTGTCTGTAACTGGGGCCCAATTAATGAAAAAGTTGACCAACTTCTCGAAGTCAAAACGGGCTGAAATTTTTATGACATGCAGAAAATAGTGTCAAGAAGCATCCCTCTAAGTTTCGTGGCAATCAAACTCCGTTTGGGCCCAAAACAGATGAAAATGGCCCACATACGCAAAAACCCAAAATTGGGCCTCGTCCGTGACCCAGCCTGCGGTCACGGACCTTCAAAAGATGTTTCCCACGATTTTGGGCAATTTCCTTCCACTCCTCTTCGAAATCCAACTCTCCACAACTGCTATTAACTCCCCAAAACTGCACAAAACTGATTGGGAGTCTATAAAAGGATCAAATTTTTGAAGGGAAAGGGAAGAACACATACACAAAGAAGAAAAGAGAAGAAATCAAAGAAAGAAGTGCTTAAAGCAACAAAGAAGCAAACTCCAACAGCACTTCCACGACCATTCCCACCTTCTTTTCTCAGTTTTGAAGGTGAGGAAGAAAATTCAGAAGAAGAGAAGGAAGTGGAATGGCCAAAGTTCATGTTATGTTCGTACATCAGCAATTTCTGAGAGGATGACATTGTCACCTCTATTTCTCTTATTCGTAGGGCCTGTTAGCTATCGCAAGAGTTGTGAAAAAAGTCTCTCTAGGCCTCATTTTGTTCCTTGAAAATGATAGGTTCAAAATGACACAACTCTGGCTTCATATTTGCCCATTTCGGACTCGAAACAAAAACGCAGTCCGTAAGCACGAATGATGAGTTACAGAGGTTTCAATTGATTCTATGGTTAAATGTGATCTTCTTGATGGTTGTCCACCACTCCAAAGTCATAAAAATGGAGTTCTAATACTTGAAAAAAGTTCTAAGAAAGAACCAGCGCGAACAGCACAAAAAACAGAGGCAAACAGTGGCTTCATGGCCACCGTCTACCAGTGACCGTGACCCACGGTCGCTGGAAGGCCCCAGTGACCGTGGGTGAGTCACCGTCACTGGAATGGGGCAGTGACCGCGGGTCACCGTCACCCCATTTTTCCATCTTTTTTTCACGTTTTTTTCAACTCTGTGTACATTTTCTTGTAATTTTCAAATTAAGATCATGAAACACTCACACAAGTGGGTGCTCACCTGCACTCAAGCGCGCATGTGGCTAATATCCACATTCCGATCCCGAAATTATTTTATATTTGTGCCATAACTAGTAAATTGAGTTCTACAAAGGCTATCCCAATGAGGCACGAATTGTGAATTATAAAAAGTGTCTATCGCTCAACCTTAAACATAAATCTCATTATTCTACATTGATAATATTATTTGGAAATCATTTTTCTTCTCTAGAGCTTCAATTAGATAGAGTCTGCTGAAGTTTTGAGTTATAGAGTTTGCTGCTTCTACTTCCTTTTAGGAGAGTACTCATCTTAATGAATCAAGGTGATTGGATTAAGCGCAGAGAGTAAGACATGCAAGGTTGAGTCGTATTGTTGATTCTTCCAAGAAGAACTATATTTTGATTAAATGACTGACCAGAAAGAATTGTGAGTATATCTTATAACTATTCAAAATTAATATTTTAGTTTTGCTAGTTCGGAAGAGCTTGTAGGTTTTCCCATTTGGATTTTCGCATAAAAATTTGCATGTCTTATTCTTATATGGTTGATTAGTTGTTTGAAAATTTACTTTTATTGTTCCACCACATATTATTTGGCTTACAATTTAGATTCGGAACCCCAAAATCTTTCCATCAAGTTATGAGATAGATAACATTGATCTATAAAAGGGGCACCTAAATTAAAATTTGTGGACATGGAAAAGGAGTTTCCATGCATACGAGCAAAGAAAGATAACACAAACAATATTAACTTTATTGTGTGTCTCCGTGAAATGCGTAAATATAATATCCAGCAATCATTAATAACTCCCAAGTCTAACATTTCTTAATGATGAGAGACTATATCTCGTTTACTTATAATCTAAGATAAAGAAAAGTAAATATTGTGGCCAAGTGTACAGTTTGGTATTTTTCAATGAACCGTTCATTTCTCAATGTTGGGCTCCCCTCATTAATAGTTTACCACAAAAATGGCATTTCAAAAATTCTGATTAGGGCGCAGTCCCACTGCCTCAACCACAATTATATGGTTTTTTTATAAAAAGAAAAGGGTGAATTCAAGTAACCATTTTGCAACAAAATTTTAAAATATATTTGAAATACCTATATTTTGAAAATATAAAAGATATTGGAAATAAGATCAGAAAAATATGACGATTGTGTCAATGTTTGTGACAATGCCCTATACTTGTCATAGAATTAAAATATATTAAAGGGGAAGGATTTGAATTCAATTTTACCAGGTTTCTTATAATTTTGACTTCTTAAATATATCTTTTGTAAAAAGTTAATATTATATAGATTGTGACATTCGAACATATGACCTCGTCCTCTCTTTAATAAATTAATCTAATTTCAATATGTAATTGCTTATAATAAAAACGTCCAAAGTATTTGGATGGAGTGGGGACACTTAGCATGTAAGTCATGCCTGTATTTAACCCAAGTTGTTGTGCCAGTATTTTATTACAAGCTAATTGCTTTGTACAAGTTAATTGAACACTTAATCATCTCACCCAAAAGGTTTCCGGTCAAACAATCTCTGACCCAACAAAGGAAGTAATTGCACAATACTGCAAGGTGGAGTATTTTTTATTGTACTTGTACGTTAACTGTCTATATCCAGTAGAAGTAGTCCGAGAGCATGTTTCACGAGTTCATATTTTTCAGTACGTGTGTGCATTATTGATGGGCCGAAGCCAAAATAAATTTTCCTTTTCTTTCTATCGGACCTGGGATGACGGTTACAGGTACATTTACTAGAGAACAAAAGCGGAACTACACTTACTTCTCCTCACCTTTTTGGCATTCATTATCAGAGTTCCATCAATCCCAATAAGATGTTATCCGCTTTGGTGCATATGGATAAGTTCTTTAAGGCTTTACGTACAACTTTAAAATTCAATATGTTGGATTAACATAAGATTTGGCTTATAAGCCTAAAAATTCGAACACTCCATTGCCGGTATGAAGCCTTAGACTATAGTTCACCAGGTTGATTTTATGGTTGATATAATATTGTCCGCTTTGGTGTGTATGGATAAGTTCTTATGAGATTTAAGGCCTCATAATTTTAAAATACATCATGTTGGGTTAACATAAGATTTGATTGATAAGCCTAAAAATTCGAACACTTCATTGCCGATGTAGAACCTTGAGAATATAGTTCACCAAGTTGATTCTATGGTTGACACACTATGCCCCATTGAGACCGATCAAAAACTTGTGATGGTCCGGGACCTCACACATTTCATGCTTCCGTAAACTTATCCACACAAATATATCTCATGAATCATTCAACCTAACAATTTCTGCTTTTACTATATATGTTCTCCTAATTGAGTTATTTTTTTTTATACAGACAAGGTGTCATGCTTCACATGGAATAGAGTCAGGGAATAATTAAAGGTCTATAAAAGGAGCCCTAGCCGAAGACCTCCAAACCACAGCCTTCCATCTCTCCATCTTTCCTTGTTCCTTGGGTTTGTATCAGTTCTACTCCCATGGGCTCCTCTGACTACATGATCTTACGCCCTGAGAAAGCAGGGTGGCTTGATATTCTTCACCTGCTTATCTTCAAGCCTAAATTATCCGATTGCAAGTTTGTAGATATGTCCCTGTCCCATGGCACGAAGCTTAGTGATACACCAAGTTATATAGTGGCCCTTTCTTTGTTCATTCAAAAGTTATTCTATCTGATAGAATATCCTCTCCGTCTCTTTGGTTATGCCGTCGAGTTTCCTTTCAACTTGGTGACAACGAATGGAGGCGTGTTCAGTTTGGTTCAGAAGCTCATGACAGGTGGGTACAAAGACTCAGAAGTCCAGTGCATTTGTATCAAATTAGTGAGTCCGGATCCTCTTAGGAAATCCTCATATGATCTCAATACCAAATTACTTCGTAATGCTGCGGTCGGTGGGTTGCCATACATTCTCATTTCTAGAGTAGTAAAAAAAAAATCGAAAAACCGTCTAATCAACTGAACCAACAGTTAAATATTGTATTTCATAGTTTGGTTAAGATTACGGATATAAAATTTGCAAAACCGTGTTTCATGCTTCGATGATTTTCAATCTCAACTCAAGTTATTGACCGAATAAGAAACTGCACTTTATTATTTCTTTTGTCTATGTGAACATTTTAATGCTACCTTCGTATTTTGGAATTATGTAATTTGTTATATTGGATATTTGGTTTTGACTTTTGAACATGTGTTTTGCATTTTGACAATATATGTCTTCCTCTACATCTTATCCTAACACTATGGTGAGAGACATTTTCTTTTTTGAACCTATCAAGGTAAAAAAGTGTGATGAGTTCGTCTTTTGCAGATTAATACTTTTTTAAAAATGAAGTACCCCTCACCATAGTGTGAGGGACAGATACATTGTAGTTTTGTATATATATATATATATTGTATTGTGGTATGAAGCATATAATACGGTTAAATGCAACTCGATGTTAGCTGTTTTTGAGGTTATAGTTTTTAAAACAAAAAACCGAAAATTATGGTTCGGTTAATAGTTTTTCGTAAACGCACAATTAATTGAACCTTTACACCCCTACTCATTTCATATCATTGTGAAGCTACCCTTCTCTCTTGCCTTATGCTTGGACATGCTTGGTAAAGAGAGAATAATCCTCTATTTGGAGGATTCTCTCCTCCTTTTGAATCCAACATATCCTTAGAGAGGATCTATGAAGAGAGTTTCAGGTTTGGTATACAAAGATGATTTCTACCATTCATGGATGTGTGATCCAACAGTTATTGGTTTTTTTAGAATTTTCTCAAAATCCATGATAAATCAAGGATCGATTTTTCACCCCCTAGCCATCCTTGGTTCTCTAGAGAATTTGAATAATCAAGGATCGATTTTTCACCCCCTAGCCATCTTTGGTTCTCTAGAGAATTTGAATGGCTCTGAATTTTCAAATGGGGCCCACAAGGAATAAAGAATCAGTCTTTGGGGTCTAGACATATTCACAAATATCTCAAAATCCATGAAAGATCGACAGCATAAAATTCACTTAATAGCCATTCTAAATGTTCTAATCATGATGAACAGTTAAAATTTTAATTATGGGACCCAAAAAGTAGGTTCCAAAATAAAAAAATGTGAGCTCCATCTTACCCTTTTTTAAATACAATCGCACTGTTTATGTGGTTTGATTTGAAAGTGTATTCAACGTTGAATATGTTTTTTCTAATTTTTCTCACGATCCATGAGCAATCATGCTTTTAAATTTGACCTCATAGCCGTTTCAAGCATTGTTAAGAGACTAAACAGTTTGGATTTTGGTAGGGCTGTCAAAGGGCCAGGCCCGGGCCAGGCTTAGGTAAACCCTTATCTTACCCTCACATGTGCGGGCTGGGCCTAACTGAGCAAAGGCCCTCGACTTTTATAGCGGGCTTATAATTTTTAGGCCCTTACCCAACCCTCAAGGGTTAGGGCCGAGCCAGGGCCAAAAGAAAGGGGAATTTTTTTTCTTTAATGGAAATAAATTTTGTATATGCAACAGCTTATACCACCACCACCAACTAACTTTATACAAACTCTCCTTCTTTGTCCGGGCTAGGGACTAGTAATGCATTGAAAAAGGCAGCATGGCGGAGTTAAAAACTTTTTTTTAAGGCATTGGTGGTGGGATAAAATCATTTTTACAATATAAAACATAAGGTGGATAATAATAATTCTATAAATGATAATAAATATATAACAAATAACAATAATTCTTTATTTAATTATTTAATCTACTTTTAGAATATCTAAAAGATCATCGAATGTATTACTATCATTGTATTGCGGCGTACGTATCCAATTTTGTATGCAAATTAAGACTTCTACAATCTCAGATTTTAAACAGCTCCTATATTGATCAAGTCCTTTTCCTCCCATACTAAATGCTGATTCAGAAGCAACTACAGAAACAGGAATTGCTAAAATGTCACAAGCCATTCTGGAGATAACTGGATATTTTGTTGAATTAACTTTCCACCAATCCAATATATTTAAAATTTCAGATTTATCCCTTGGCTCCTCCAAATAACAATCTAATTCCGATTTTTCCTCTACAACTAAAAAATCATCTTCAAACTCATTAGATTTCTTTACCAAATCAACTTTATCCACATTTGACAATGTTTTGATAGGTGCATCATATATCGTAGAATACTCTTTATAGAGATTTCTAAAGAGTATAAGAGTTTCAGCTCGATGAATACCTGCCTCTTCATTCGACTCATATAACTTTCTTAAAGCATACTCTTAATACAACAGCTTACGTTGAGGATCAAGGAGAATGACTATTTCAAATAGTTTATTATAATGCTGCCAATATTTATTAAATTTCTCCTTCATTTTTCTAGCCATCGTGCTAGAAAAAATATCTACACTATCTAACTTTTGTACTAATAAAATATGTATTTTAATCACTTCTGGTAAAAATAAATGAATAGATGGGTATTTACTTCTTGAAAACTTTAAAGTTGCTTCATAAAAACTCTTCAAAAACTCACATATTATATCATTCTGTTGGCTGGGTATTTTGATAATTTCTCACAAAGTGAAAAGTGGAAAACACTTGTCTGTAACATGGCCATGGCTTTTGTCAAAAAGTTTAACAGACCCAAAAGGCTTGTGTATATTATATATTTTATATTAAAATTTAATAAACAGCGGGCCGGACCGGACCCCCTCGGGCTGATTAGTCAAGCCTAAGCTCAGCCCTCTAGAAGCGAGCTTTTAAAAATAGAGCCCTACCCTACCATCGGGCTTTAGATGAAAAAAATAAGCCCTCGTTTTGAGGGCTTTTGCGGGCCGGGCTAGGCCGGGCCCCCTCTCTAAAGGGTCGGATTGACAGCCCTAGATTTTGCAAAACCCATAGAAGTCCAGATAATGCGATCAAACGATCTAGGATTTTTTTACAAATATCTAAAAATACATAACGAATCAACGGATATTTTCTTTTATATACTAACCATTTTGGACCTTCTAGATGTGATTAACGGGTTAAATCATATTTATGGAACTAATAAGATAGGATTCCAAAGAAAAAAATGAGGTAGCCCTAGCATCACTGTTGCAGCGCCTTTCCTCTCATGAGTGGATTTGGGGAATCAAATGGGGGGAGGCCGGATTAGCAGAATATACACAAATGCATAGAGGAGAAATCCATGCTGCCATTGTCCTCCCTTTACCAAACGCGAAAATCCAAAGAAAAGAGGAAAAGAAGATTGATTCCACGGGTGTGGACGTTTACCAAATGTGCCCTTAGGGGTCGTTTGTTTCACCCCATTTATATATGTAAACATCACACACATGAAATGGTTACACACCACTTATGTTTGTTTACCAAATTTACACATGTGGTATGTAAATTACATGTAATTTTGATATGTAAATTATGAGCAAACTGCATCAGTTTGCTTTTTACAATGCTACAATAATGTTAGCCCCATCACGCCTTTTTCTTATTTATATATATATATATATATGTATTTGTGGGGCTTTAAATGGTGATCGAAACTATAAACGCATTAAGAACACAGAAAACAACTATAGTACTAAATTTCAGCTATTGGATCATCATAAATTTTGAAATATTTGTGATAAAGTTTAGACCGTTAATTTTCATCTTATGTAGATTTGTGGGCTAATTTTCACGATATGAACTATTAATCCTCTTTAAAATACCATTTTTAGCTAAGAGGTTAAATTTCATGTGTTGATTCAACATTGATCTTTAAGTATTTTTCAAAAACATATCAACCACTGGATGCATGTACTAATGCTACAGTGCATCCAAGAGTTGAACAGGCAATTCTTTTTTTAAAGATTTTTGGATCATCTGAGCCTCAAATGGAAGATCTGAACTGTAAAATCCATTTATAAGGCAAAAAATGACTAGTAAATCAAATTCCAACCCTTAATCATTCAAAGATTGTGACGTATTTGTAAAAGAGTGCAGACCGTTTGATCTTCAATTTTGATATCTGTGGACCTCTTTTTTTCTTATCCGGACCATTAATTCTCTTTAAACGTCCAACAATGCCTATTGAGTTGAGTCTTATTAATTGATTCATCATGGATTTTTCAAAATATGTGAAAATGGTAAATCACATATGAAGCGATGGATACAATTAGATTCAAATTTGATGAGATTTGAAAGTGATAAACGATGAATTTTATTTTACATATGACTAATTTGCATGTATAAATGACTTACATGTAAGTCAATTCCAAAAGTAAATCATTTACACATCATATGTGAATTTGACAATGGGCCGTAACTTCACAATGCTTTTACCAAGAGACAAAAAAAAAATACCTCTATTCAGTATTTTATTTTATTATTATCATCATTTGTTTTGTATTTCTGTTTTTGGCCTTACGTGGAGAGAATGATAAATCATACTAGTCTTAAACTGGCCTAATCTATCAGCCTGAGGTCCTGCGTCTTCCTTGCATGTATTCTACCTGAGTGTGCTTCCGTCAGCCTTCCAGATGAGTGCACACCTCTATCTTGTCCACCAACCATGTACACTACTTTGAGTACTCTGGCGTGCCTGACTGCCTGTGGTCAATCCCTGGCATGTTGGGTGAAAAGTGATCCATCTACCACTGAAACATCTGACGCTTCTCACTCCACAGTGATTTTATTTTAAATATCAAACTAACTATGTCATTTTCTTAAGTTTAGTGAAGCAAAAGAATTCTTTTGAAGGGAAATGTTTTTAACAATGCAAAACGAGTTTTAAAACTCCTGGGTTTAAATAACCGATTTCCATATTACATAAATCAAGGCTTGATTAGAAATTTGATGAAGTACACACATCTAAACAAAACTTGTGTAAACCTTGTGCCAAATTTTACTTCAGACAGAGTTTGGGCCACTATTCGATTGGTCATGTATAAATATATGATTAAAATACAAATCATATTAAGATTTTTTTATTTACGAGTGGTCAATCTTACGGTAGAGCCAATTTTCATTGTAGTTAGATACATGAAAACCAAGATATGCATGTACAATTTTGGATATGGATATAGGGTGTGGACATTACGAAGATGATCTATGTGGCCCTTTCTTTTTAGTCCTAAAGGTTGACAGCAGTACATTATTCACACTTATTGCAATATAAAAAATCCATGTGATATGATCATTGGAAGGTGGACCCCACACCGGATATGCCATGTTTTGTTTGGTTTTGACTCCATTTATATGGAAACGTAGGATCACTTTTTTATTGATAATTGCAAAGTAACTGGTAGTACAAATTGTGGCTCATGGTAGTATAATTAAAGTAATTGGAACGTTTGCAAACATTATAGGTTGGCCTGGTAATTTAAATTGGCCTTGTTCCTATGTAATTTGGGGGACCCGTAATTTAATACCCGGGCATTAATTACACAATACATGATGGTATTTTATTATTTTCTATATGTTCAATTCAATATATACGTATACTTCTATTAAGCAGAGAACAAAATCAATGTTAGATTTGATTTGTCACTGGTTTGTCTACATAGGTGCTGTGGTGATCCCTGAAGAAGGCACCTTGGATTGGTGGACATTTCTCGGCCATATTGACCCAAGGCTGAAACTAACTAAAAGATCCTCACATACTACTTATCTGCCCCACTTGGGTACTCTAAACACAATGGAAGGTTTTTATCTCTTAGAACTTATGGTGATGGCCGCTAAGGCTGCCTATGAGAATCAAGCATATGTGAACAACGCAGTTACAAACATTTGGAAGGTACGTTTCGGTCCTCTCGAATGAGTCAACTCGGATACTAGGTGAAAAACTCAGTCCATAGTGACTGTTGGCCACAGTTGGGTTGGCAGGTCAACACTCTTTGGACTCACGCAGGCATGTTGATTCAGAGAAGACACAGTTAAAATCATTCAAAATTCAGATAGTCATTGCATTTCTTTTTTTTTTTTTCTTGTTCTATTTTTTTCTATTTTCATTCTGAGCTTTGACCTTCTGACTCAGTCAAGACTCGACCAAGTCACTGAGTTGGTTTGGCCCAGTAGCTAGTTTCCTAGTTTTTAAACAATGGACCAGCCAGCCCATATGCAACCCTATGCCTGAGTCCTGTTAATAAACCTTTTCCTTAAATTTTAGATATTATCAGTAATAAATAATATTATTCTAATGCATTATCTATGACTTTTCTCTATTGTATGCAGATGAACTTCGTGGGATTCTACAACTGCTGGAACAGTAAGGATCAATTGTAATTACTTTTGAGACAAAAAATAAGCCAAATTTTGTACACTGGTTGATCCGTGGCCCAATTTAGACAATTATGGAATGGATTTTAAATTGTTCATAGATCTAACATCAGAACCGTCCAATTGATGCAAGTCTTTGTCCATGATCAAACTTATCATATCATCATTATGGGCTGATGGATCTGTAGGCCCAACATTAATTGTCTTTCTCCATGGTTTAACAAATCAATCCGCGTGCACTATATAATAGCCCTGAAAGTCAGCTGTTTGTAATCTAATTAGTTAGGGGTTTGACCATGCCTTACCCAACTCATTTAGCAGACTGACCAAAAAATTTGAAGTGTGGTCGGGCTGTGACACAATGGTTCAGTACAGACAATCCAAGCCCACTGGCTCTTTACCCAAAAAAAATTAAAAAAACAAACAAACCCAGAAGCTTAAGAAATTGGACCGAGTTTTAGACCAAATCCTATTCATGATAGGATAAGCAAAGAGTAAAAGTCGCAAAACCCATATATGACTCGTTTATGAAATGGGTTACACATGCCTACAGCTCTCTTCACCCAACTGTGACACATAAAAGTTGTGGGTCCAATGTGACAGTGGGTTGGGTTGGTGGGAGAGGGCGAGGTTTTTACCATCACGCACCCACCCTACCCTCACACACCCCCCCACCCCCACCAACAACCCAACCCCCAGACAGTATCTGTCCAATGATGAAAACTTCGGAAATCAATTAATCAGTCAGCTTGGAGCCTGGGATAACCCAAACCATTGGCTTCATAGGACATGTCATTTTCAAACCCAACCCAACTTATAGTGCAGCTAAAAACCCAACTCAAAAACGGATAGCACTAACTGGGCCTATCAACAAATGTAATCCATTAGAAGTTCTAATAGTTATATTATCTATCCTCCCATCGGTTCAGCTTGGGAAACATTGAAGCTGGCACAGAAAATTTTTCCAGCCCAACTAACAAGTAACCACACCTGTATCCCCAGAGTACACGGAGACATATGGGACACAATTCTTCATCTTCACTGATAGCTCAGAGGATGCCAACCTGATCATTGTGTCCTTCCGGGGCACCAGCTTCTGGGCAGCCCGTGACTACATCACCGACTACGATATCTCCTGGCTCTCGATGGGCGGTATGGGAAGGGCCCATGTGGGCTTCATGAAAGCCCTGGGCCTCCAAGATGAAACAGACTATATCAAAGGTTGGCCCAAGAACTATACAGGGGAGGCAGACAAGGTTGGGGCCTATTACGTGGTTAGAGAGAAACTAAGGGTCCTAATACAACAATGCCCCAATGCTCAGATAATCTTCACAGGACATAGCATGGGCGCGTCCCTTGCATCCACCTATCCTGCTATACTCTCTTTGCATGAGGAGACAGACATATTGGATAGAATGGCTGGTCTCATAAACAGCGGAAGGTCTAGGACCGGAGATGAGACTTTTGCCAGTTACATGGATGCACTCCTCAAAACTAAGAAGTATTCTACGAGGATGACCTACAGGTATGATATAGTTGCAAGAGTCCCCTTCGATAATGATGTTTTCAGATTCAAGCACTTTGGGCAATGCATCTACTTCAAAAACTGGTACGAAGGAGAGGTGAGCTCTTTTGGCCGGTTCCTTTGTTTTCCTTCTTCCATTTCAAGATATATATTTTTGAGCTAATTGAATATATAGAAATGGTAAATGGTAAGACATATATTTATGAAAATGGTTAAAATTGAAAAAACAAATTTGGAAAAATGGCCATCAAATTTTATCTCCTATATAAAATGATTCAAGGAGATGTGAAAAATAAATACTCAGCCACCACTGAGTAATTCAAATTATAGGAAAGTAAAGATTGCATTCTATGGCCACCTTGAGGAAAATTTTTGAAGTTCCCACCACTGGCAGGGTGGAGAAACCCCACTTTTTAGTTTCTTTTATTTGGTAACCACTAGAGAAACCTAGAGGAGGAAAGAGTGAGAAAGTCTCTAATTATTGAATGTGACAAAAAGATTCCCTCCGTAACACATTATGGGGTTTTCTGTTTCCCCAAAGGATGTTGAAAAAACCCCACTGTGTGTATATTCAATTTTTCCTCACAAAATTGGAACAAATCAAATGTTTGGCGAACATAAATTATTATAGACTTAGTCAATACACCAAAAGCCTCAAAACTGATGGAACAGGTCAAATTAAATCTTATAACTATTTTGGACCATAACAAACCACTATGCTTCCGCAGCCAATGTCCTCAGCCGCTTTTACTCTAGCGGCAAGCAACCATTTTCTGCTTTTGGGATGGCTCATACTTTGCTCCTAGTAGCCCTCTCTATAGCAGCTTTTACTCTAATGGTAGGTAGCCTTTTTCCACTTTCTAGGATAGTTCTCACTCTACTTTATGTAATCCTTTTCATAACTCAACCCCAAAACGTGGAGTTCAGCTCTGATACCAATTGTTATAGACTTAACCAGTACGCCAAAAGCCCCAAGACTAATGGAATGCGCCAAATTAAATTTTAAAACCATTTAGGACAGTAACAATAATATTTAGGCCATATGCCTTTTCATGCCCACTTTGGGGACGTCCAAACACTTGTGTGTGCACATGCATGTACATTAGAGAGAAAGAATCCAAAACTTCGGGGTTTTCACTTTTTTTTTCCACGTATGTGAAAAACAGGTGATCACGGAGGAACCCAATAAGAACTACTTCGATTCAACATACCTCCCTGATATGTACTCCAACCAATACAAAGATTTCATCACATCCCTCTTCTTACCCAAGACACAAGGGAAAGACTATAAAGAGACTTTAGCATCACTTATCTACAGGTCATTGGGGTTCTTGCTCCCTGGAGTAGCTTGCCACAGCCCGAGGGACTATTTGAATTCTGTAAGGCTTGGAAATGTGACCATATCTGATAAAGAAATCGTTTAACTCCATTGCAGTCCCGTCATCTGGTTGAAGTTTATTCTCCTCTCCATATGGTTGTAAGTCTGTTTATAAAGTATTCATGTTGTGTTTGTATCTATATGGCTGTAGGCCTGTTTATAAATTATGCATGTTGTTTATGTATCTGGACTTGTGTTCTAGCAAGTATTGTAGTACTTATAGTACCTAAATTGCCCGTATTTTCTTTGTGCATTTCAAAGATAACAATGAGAAATTAAATGTTTGGAACATATGCGTGCTTGTATAAAAAGCATAATGATCAATCAAGAAGGGCTACTGACTAAAAATTCTAAGAAGCCCGCATATTCTCGAGCTTTTTGTCTACCAATCAAATAGGACTAGATCTCTATACGTCTCACAAACTTTCAAGCCCAAAATTGTATGATCTTTAGGCAAACGCTGAGTATACAGGGGAGCTCGTAAGCACCTCTTTTTATATTGAAACGGAAGTTTTCTCAATTAAGAAATTCATGTATGGAGGGGTGGGAAAGAGGGAGACGAAGCAAGGGTCTTTCTCAATCTGTGCAATTTAGTGATCCTGAGGATCTCAAAAATTATCTGAAAAGAACATGAGGGTCTGAAGAATGTGAACAGTTTGGATCATGAACTCTGAGCCCACAAGAGTGCAGGCATTAGTATAATTGGCTAAAAGAGATTCAAAATAATTTTCTTTTAAATATAGAAGTAGTCTAGTAAACGGTACATGGCCCTTAAAGCCTGTATATATTTTTTGAATATGTGAATGTAATCATCTAGGATCCAGACCCTAAACATGACGATAAAATTAGCACTTTCTGCTCAGATGATAAGGTCAAATGGAAGTCAAAGACCAAGGTTTGTCAATTCATCAAGCTCAGGCTTGTTTTGCAGTTCAAACTCCAGGGTTTCCTCTTAAGTTCTTGCATAGTAACTTTAATTTTGTAGGAATTTTCACAAGTGTGCAATGTAACAAAAAAAATATATGACCCATTTGGCAGTTGGTCGAGTGGCACAGGGCATGGTTTTAGTCTTCATGTCTTGTGTTTATACCCACTTCAGATTTACCCGGCGTGCTTTTTTGTGGGTTTAGCAGATGCCACCCTAGGGATTAGTTAGGAAAAAAACCAAAATATATGATGAGTCCTCACACTTGAATTAAGACACCTTAGTAAAACCAAAACAAAAAATTTACCCAAGAGTTTTTTTTAAAGGACAATTTAAATTTAATAATAACCAATCAGTAATGTAACGTAGGTGCATACCACATGAGTGGTATGCGCTTAAAAGAGAGACTTGTGCATGGCTCCCATTTTTCATCTCCAAGACAGAAAGCTTTGGTGGTTGAAATGGAAGTCGATTTTT
The DNA here is from genome assembly GCA_037013555.1 of Sextonia rubra. Lineage (NCBI taxonomy): Eukaryota > Viridiplantae > Streptophyta > Magnoliopsida > Laurales > Lauraceae > Sextonia > Sextonia rubra. The sequence goes on from JASUAD010000018.1 coordinate 38,745,988, forward strand.
CTAGGAAGTAGATGCGATTGCCTTTCAAATTCAAGGTAGCAGGAATGTCATTAACAGATATGTACTTGGGGTGCCCATTAACCAAGAAGAATATCATCCCGTCACCCAAGTTTTTCACTTTAACCAAATTCCAGTTTGAATCTAACTTGCACACGCGAAATGTCATAGTATCTCCTTTCCCCCACTGATTTCTGGAGAACACCATGTAAAGTTCCCCGCGCCATTCTACTAGAGAACTAGCTTCATTATACTCAAAGATTTTGACTCTTCTAGCTGTGAATTTCAGATTCTGAAAAAACAATACCCCAGCTATGAATTTCGGTTCATAATGATGATCAAACTCGACAACCATGATTTTATTGCCAGCAGACACTAGTAGGGCGACCAACGAGCCGTTGTGAAACAGGATCTGCTTGTAGATGAAAGGTTTGGGTACATTAAAATGTGCTCGAGTCCATGAACAATCATCACTCAATCTGCACATGTTGAGATGACCAACACTATCCACAGCGGCAACCATACAGTTGGGGTTGATGAATCCATCTTCTGATACTGGAGCTGCTGACATAACAGCCATTAATATTTTAGGCATCCGCTCCTGTGGCTGAGCAAGTGGGTGTTTCCAGTAATCTCTAGTGACAGTTGGAAGCTCAAATCTGGTTTTTAACAATGGATCTATGATAAAAAGCTTCTGTCTTTTACGCTTTTTCCAGGTTTGGATGATCAACCAGCCCTCATAAGATCCACAACAGAGCGACTCGCGAGCTTCTGGTAGGAGCAATGTATGAGTTTGGCCGTCTGAGAGAGTACTGAAGTATATCCGGTCATCTCTTTCGTAATCTGAAGAGAGCACCAACCATGGGATTGTCGTAGGTGGGCAGCAACGTTGGGCTATCCATCTCCATGACCGACAAACCGCACTGAACTGCGCGCGAGTGAACAGATCATCGATGTATTTGAATACAAATTTCATCACATCTGGATATGTTCTTGGAAGCTCAAATCCTTCTTCATTGCCTTTGATTATCTTTTGCTCATGAGTGGCCTCTGGATATGATCTCGGAACCTCAAATCCTTCTTCATTGCCTCTGATTATCCTTTGCTTATGAGTAGTATCTGGATATGATCTCGGAACCTCAAATCCTTCTTCATTGCCTCTGATTATCCTTTGCTTATGAGTAGTATCTGGATATGATCTTGGAACCTCAAATCCTTCTTCATTGCCTCTGATTATCTTTTGCTTATGAGTAGTATCTGGATATGATCTTGGAACCTCAAATCCTTCTTCATTGCCTTTGATTATCCTTTCCCAATGAGTAGTGAGATGGTATCCACCGCATAAATGAGACATAGACATTGTGATTGCTAAGGAAGTTATGCCTGCTTAATAAAACCCCGCTAACAAGTGAATTTTATCAACTTTATCTATCTTTACAAAAGCAAAATTATATATAATTGAGTGTTGATTTAATACATAAATAAAGAAAATTAAAAGGATAAATTGGTAAAGGAATTGGAGGCCTACAAAAAGTTCAGAGGTCAAGGGCTCTGTTAAAGAAGATGGTTGCCAAATTGCATTTTAGGATATAGGGCTCTGTTGTTCTTCTTAAGTAATCCATTAGGGGTTGTTTGTTTATCCCATGTACATGTATAAACACTACACAAGTGTTTCACACATTTTATGTTTGTTTTCAAATTTTACATATGTAGTGTGTAAATCATGTGTGGTTTTAGTGTGTAAATGCAATGCAAAAGGGAGCAGTCATTTTTACACCTCAGGAATTGTTTACACAAGCATTCAATTTTGGCAATGCTACAGTGCAACCATGCCCATGACGCCTTCTATTTTTAATTTTGTGCAACCCCTAATCATGATCTGAACCGTCCAACATGTTAGAAATGTCAAAAATGGCTATGATAAAAAATTCCAGCCATTGGATCATCATAAATCATGAGATATTTAAGAAAACATTCAGGCTGTTGATCATTATTTTTGAAATTTTCTAGGCCCCATTTTTACAATCCAAACCGTTCATCTCGTTCAAAAAGCCATTTCTAGATAGCAGGTCAACTTTCAATTGTTAATTTAAAATTTATCTTGAGTTATCTTTCAAAAACATATCAACCATTGGATACATGCACCATTGTTACAGTGCAGTCAATTAGTTGAATGGGTAGTCTGCTTTTTTCAAATTTGCGGATAATCTGAGATTCAAAGGAGAGATCTGAACCATTGAAGCTCTTTAATAGGCCAAACACAGCTATTGTACCAAATTTCAACAGTTGATCCTTTATGGATTGTGAGATTTTTACAAAAAATACTAGACAATTTTCACATTTAAACATTTGAAGAGAAGTGAAAATAACAAACAAAAATTATATTTTACATGTAAGTCATTTACTTATGTAAATGAGTCACAAGTGAGTCATTTACATATGTAAATCATTTTCACATCATATGTGAAATTAACAAACGACCCCTTAGAAAAAAAGGAAATACGAACAACTTCTAATCAAGTACTAGAACGATTCCACGTCCTTAACCAGCCAGAGTAAGAAGAATTACCTTCACCGGTACATGTTATTATCTCTGAATGGCACAACAAAATAACAGTTTCTATAGAATGAAGGAGTTGGTTAAAAGAAATCGGCTCAAACAAGATGAACTAGTAAGTTAGAAGAAAAGATCCTAAAACGATCCATCTAGAGGAGTATTTATCAACATCTGTGCAAATGCAGTGCATCTCACAAATATGGCAGTGCTATGCTGTGATGAATCAATATATTATGAATGTAAATTGTATTATTAATATTTAAAGGAATAACCTGTTTTACATGCAAACAGAAGCTTTATGTTAGAGCTATTAAATTTTCTTAACTAATCATTTCTACAAAAACCCCAAGTCATTAGTAGAGGCATCATAAATACTTCTCCATAAGAAATAGCTGCCACTTGCATCCAATGATCCGTGTGGTTCACACTACAACATCAATTATCCTGTAAATTCTAATTCCCCTACAATGAAATTCATGCTTTATCATCTTTCATTGATGTCAACTTTTGGCATGAGTCTATGTCATACTACTTTATGGCTGATATTCTAGTCAAAAAACGGGTTGAGCTGTACTACAGGAGGAGATTGTTATATAATTGTAGTTGGAATTGAGGTTTATCTCTTTTCTACTTTCTTGCTTTTTTTTTCTTTTCCTTTCTTTTGTACTTCCATTTCTTTTAATGAAATTTATGTTACCGCCTAAAAAAATAAACATCAAGTTAGTTGCAAGAGTAGCCGATTTCCTACTTTCATGCAAAAACGGTTGATTGCATCAGAATAAAAGCTCCAATTCTACCAAAGTAATTCTTCTAGTGACGGGAGTAAATTAGAACCTAAATCCTGAAGACAAATAAATTGCTAGTTACAAAATATAATCCGAGTTGGATAGATCCAAAATCATCCAAACAAAATCAACAGTTGATATTGGACAACTACTGGTCAACACGACCCCGATTGTTGACATCATTGTGATGCAGCTCTAAAAAATTTCGCGAGTCATGAAACTGATGAGGTTTGGGTCAGGTCGAAATGACTCAAAACAATATACTAGAACTATTTCGCTTAATGGCTTAGGTCGGGTTGGGTTGGACCTTCCCCAGAGCAGTCCTATATCAGGCCTAAAAATTGTTAAATAGTCGCTCCAATGGTCCAAAGCAGTCCTATATCAGTCCTCTATTAGAAACGCAATGAAATTCTGTCTCAAACATCAAATAACAAATGTTCATAAGAGAGCACATGTTTAATAATCTTGATTCATATCGAAAATCAAGCCCAAACTTTACAAATAAACGAAAATATGTTCAAAATAGATTGGCATTCCAATTTGGGTAGGTTCACGTGTATTATAGGACCCTCCTTTAATCTGATGAGAATAGATAACAAACTTTGGAAACCAAAAAATCAAAGTTTATGACCACGAGAACAAAGTAATAGAGTAGTACCGAAGTGACCATTGGTTACAAATAGAAAATTAACTAATCTATATATAGTTGCAGAGAGTATAACCCCTACATAGCAGTGCCCCACTTTGCTAGATCTAAACAACCTAGTGGTGACGCCTTAATATTAAAAACCAATTAATAATGATAACAAGAAATTATTTTATATGCGATAAATCTCCAAAGTTAACAAATTCATAATCACATAATCACATAACCTAGAATTCCATAAATTGTAAAACATACTAAAATGCATTTTAGAGTACATGCAAAGTATAATTGAAACAACAAGATCATTTAAAAACTTCATTATACATTATCTAAATTTATAGGTCATGCCAAGCCTGAATTTAGGGTCACTTTCCCCATGCCGAGTCTAGGCCAATGTAACATTATGATATTATGGGATTACGAACACCATATACTTGTCCCAAACCTAATTTGAATGATTGTAAGGACTCCTCACTAGGTTTAGGTGAATTTCTAATTGGCTCTTCTGAAGACGGTTACTGTTCAAAGAGCCAATCACAACATATCCTTAGGTTTCCATAACCCTGGGCATGCTTTAAAATAATTTAGAGCTTGGTGTCAAGCTATGAGGACATGACTTATTTTTGGCTCATATTCTTGAATTAATTTAATTTGAATGAGGAACCTTTGATTCTAAATAAAATCCTCAACTCTTACAACTCTTAGCATATTAAAGTTTATCACATATTTTAGCCAACAAAAAAAAAGGTGGATCTCATAATTTTATAAGTCCACCAATTCAGAAGGAATTCAAAATTTCTAGACATAGTTCATGGGTCCAAAACAGACATTAGTGGGAAAATTTAAAACATTAGATTCTCAAATTTCTGGGAAAAGTTGAGAATTAATAACAATAGAGACCTATTAGTTTTTATCGAAGATGGGGGGACTTTATTTGAAATTTTTGAGAAGCAGTTCAAAACCCAAAGCAGAATAGGCCTTCTCCTTTCCTGTTCGGTGTGCATGGATCAGAATACATGCCTCACGCCCCTATTCACCAAGTCACGAGGATGATGGGCCATAATGGGCCCAATCCTCAAGGGGCTGGGTCCCCAAGGTACCCCCCCATGAGTGAGTGGCCCTTCAGATGTGTGGTTTAGATCTCCAAATTAACTGGGCCATGTTGACCTATAGAGCTGGTCGACCAAACTATGCAATGTCGATGGGATTTTTGGAAAACCCAGTCCTGGACTGATTTTCTGTTTCTGTTTTCAGGTAGAGGTAGTATAGAAATCATTGTATAGGAACCTTTCATCTCTTAGAAAGACAAATCATCAAGCCCCACTTCCATATTTGAGGTTTCTGTCACCAAATTTCTACCATTGGTGTCGTCAGTATCCCCCCGAATATGGGCAGATTTAGGCCAGTTGGATAGCGGGCCATAGAGGGCCATTCATATGGGTCCCTCATCTCTAAGCTCACCCAGAAGCGGTCTATTTGATGATCGGATCAGGTCATCCATTAAGTAGTGCATGTGGGCCCCACATGCAACTTTGAAAAATTGCGCCGAGGAGGCCTGCCTGGGTTCTGGAACACTCAGTTTGAGATTGGGTTCTACACCAATTTCTGGTGGATTTGAGTTGATTAGGCTACTTGATGATCCCATAATCAGTATTACATAGATTTGTTAGATACACAAGTACTAAAAAGGTGGATTTTCAATTAAACCAGAGAATTCTATGGCTGCTAGTCACTGTAGCATGATAAAAAAAAAAAAGCTTGGAAAAAATCAATCGATCAATCACGTATATCATAGTTTTATCATAAAAACAGTATATCGAGAAATTCAAGAAAACAAAAATTCAGGTTGTGCACTTGCCTCAGTTGTCAGATTGTCAAAATTCTCAATTCGCGGAGCCCAAATTCGTTCCTTCAAGTATTCTCACTTGTTTCAAATTTTTTCGACTCTGATTGCGGTTTCAAAATCCTAAATTGAGAGAGAACTAGGAAGATATCAAGAGAGAGAGAGCGCGCAACTGGGGAGAGGATGCCGTGAGAGAGAATCGAGTTGTTTGGCATTGAGGGCTGGTCGTTAGATCTTCTTATAGTCATAGCAATTTGAATGCTTGCTACAATTTTAATTCTACCTACACTAGGAAACTTCTTTCCAAAAAAAGTTATAATAGGAAACTACTAATCTCAATTGCATTGCATGTAATGCCCAGTGGTCGCCAATTTTCTTAAAACAGTCAATGTGTTCGTTTGTTTCCCTATATAAGGTGGGCTGGTCCCTTTCTTCGCGGTTGCTAATACTCATATAATAACACTTTTTTATTCCATATGCCACTTAACATATATAGGTTCCTCTTTTTTAGAGATGCTCATGCACTGAGCTCACCCGGGCTGGTTTTGCTTTTGCATGGGCTTAGACCCTAGGTATAAGTCATTGAGCCAAGATTAGATTAAAGTTTTAGGACCGTTTGTTATATGGGTAAGGCTTGCGCTAAGTGGTAGCAAACCTGAAATCTGGCCAGCCCAAATTGGTGGATTAAGTTGCAACTTCCCATTTCTTATGTTTATTATGTTGCATGTAAATCTTCCATAGTTTAAACTTTATAAATTTTTCATCTACGAATACTATTCAAAAGGCAAACAATGCTCATTCTAATTGGTTTGTACTAGATAAAGATCTCTGGGTTGCATCAAGGAAGTTCTATTTTGTTAATAAGTTATATGCTTTTATTAAAAAAAAAAAAAGAAGCAATATCAACTCAATGAGCAGAAAAGAAAGCTTTATATGAAAATTGCAATCACTTTTAATAAAGATTTTTTTACATTTTAGATGGATTCATTTGAACATGACCATGTATAAATAGAAATTTGTATATGATGGCCATGTTGGCCCCCACCAAAGACTAACTTAAGAGTGCTTAATAATCAGGCCTGAATAAGGCTAGACCCGATTAACATATGGGCTAGGCTCAAGCTTAATAGATTTTATATGGGCTGCGCCTAGGCGAGCCATTATGGACTGAGTAAGGCTTGGGCTGTGGCTAGGCTTAAGGATTTTAATATAGGCCGTGGTAGCTTAGCTCGGCTTGGCCCAGCCCGGCCCATAAGCACCCTTACTCTTTTCTACGGTTGTGTTAAACTAAAGGCGGCAAAACACGACGCGACCCGACCCATATATGATCTCTACACAACCTAACCTGCATAATATGCGGGTTTGTCACGAGTCAAGGTTTCTTAACCCATGGATAAGTAGGTTGGGTTAGGATTGACCCACCTAACCTACATGACCTGTTTAAATTTTGCTTTAGTTTTTAATTTTTGGTTCAAATCCCACATAACCAAAAACCTAAACAATACCCAATATACCCAAATGATAACCTCTTTTTATTGCAGCCTCAAGTATCCAATTGAAACTTGTCAATTAATTTTTTTAGAATTGTTTATTGTGATATATTTTTAAATGAAACTCTTGTTTTATATTATTATTGTTCACTCGTCTATTCTATTTTGGCAGTCATTATTTAAAATATATATACTATACTCAATATTTAAATAATTTTTTTCTCTTTTTTCCCTGAAATATACTCGTTGTTAACTTAGTTAAGAACATTTTTATGTGCTCTCCTTTTTTAGGACATGGATTGTCCATATGAAGAAAATATAATAGACATGACATAAACAAGAAATAGAGCTAAAATTGAATTGCATGGATTCTCTCAATCAATGGGATAGAAAATGATGAATGGACCTTGGAAAATTGGACCCCACCTTTTATGGATGAAAAATTGATCAACGAGTCTCATGTCCATAAAACAAAGTTGGGCTTCGTCAAAAGATTCACAAAAGGGCTAGTTTGCACCAATTGGCTCAATGTATGAAAAAATAAAAAGGTTAATTGACCTTGGACTCACTTTTTATCAATGAAAAGCTAAGTTGTGCACCTCAAATAGTTGTTAAAATGAAATTAAGCTTAGTTTAAGCTTATAAGTTAGTTCGAGTAAAGTAAGAAAACAGGATTGGGGTCAATATATCCACTAGATGGATGCGAGTTACGTGGGTAAATAATATGAAATTTTATTTCCAATCAAATAATAACCGCAACTATACTGTTATCTCGTTGAAACAATGACAAATACAGGTCGATCCTACAAGAAGCACTTTTAAACTTTTTAATTAAAAATCTGATTTTTTTAAAAGATAAAAAATAATATATAAAAGAGATGTATAGTATGCAAATCAGAAACTAAATAAATTTTTAAAGTTAATAACAATGATGAAAACCATATTAGAGCAACCAAAATCCACTAAGTTATTCAAAAATCTAATTTATGCAATTAATTTACTTTTTTTGTCTAAATTATTACTCAAATCAAAAACAAATCAATGTTTCTAATCTAGATGATTTGACTATTGCAAAAATTAATTTTTACTTTAAAAAAATACACAAAACCTTCTTCACCTCATAAAAGAATAAATATCTAAGTATCACTTATTAAACTAAGTATAGACTATCAAAGATTAATACTGAGCTAAGCATAATCTATCAAAGTAAGTATAATATGATCAAAATTTATTCATTACGAATATAAATCAAAAGTTTGCTTTTGGCATGAAGATAGATATATTATTCTAACAAAGTATTCATTAGACAAAAAAAGAAAGAGAAATAATCACATAAATTAGAACAAAAATTCACTCAGCTTCATCTATATGTTCTAATCAAAAACTCAATCCACCATTGCACAAAACCTCAAAAATAACTTCATTGATATGTTCTCCTTATGCCATGGTCTCTCAGAAATTTCTCTTCTAAATCATCCTTTCTGAAACAAGGTTCCAGAATACCTTTAAAATAAAATCAAAAATTAATGGAGAGAAGGGAGGTGGAAAAGAGAGGGAGAGAGAGAGAGATATAGGATTTGCAAATTTGGCTGAAAATGCAAAGGAGCCTCACATGGTAGCCTCCTTTTATAATTTTTTTCAAGATCCAGATTCATTCATGAATTTGGACTCCCTTGTGCGGCTTGTTGATAGACTTTGGGAGACTTGTTAGCAAGTTAAACAGAGATATTGTTATCTCTGCAAATAGAGTTTATCTCTAATAAGTGTTTCTCCTTAGATGGGGTTCCACACAGGATATACAGCTATGGATTTTCAATGGTGTAGATGCAATTGCAATCCCATCAATTGATGTACATGAAAATTATAGCCCCATAACTTTCTCATTTTAGCTCCAATTTGTACAATCTTAAGCTCACAGGCATTGACTCTTAAAGAGGTTTCCAACGGCAGGTCATTACTTCAATCTGACGTCCAAATTAAGAGTTATGGCCATTTTAAGAGAGGTTATCCTGAGAAAAATAAGATTAAATTTTGATTTGCAATGGATTCTATCTCTATAGTAGTTGTGACTTGTTAATTAAGTTAGACGAATATTCCTTAGCACAAATAAAAATACTTTAGAAGTTCTTATCTTATCCTATTTGTACTTAAAAATATTCCTCTGATTTAGCTAACAAATTACAACTACTACAAAAATAGAGTCCATTACAAATCAAAGTTCAAGATTCAATCTTATTTTTCTCAAGACAGCCTATCTTAAAATGGTTATGACTCTCAAACCATAGGTTCGATCGGCACAATTGACCAACCGTTGAAAAGCTTATTCAGAGTAGATATCTATAAAGCCTAAGATTGCACAAATCAAAGCTAAAATGAGAAAGTTATAAGCCCAAAAATTTTCAAGTACATTTTTAGACGGAATTGTAATGCCAATCAAGTCCACACCTTTAAAGATCCATTGTTGTACATCCAAGGTGAGACCCCATCAAATAAGTAGCCTTTGTCAGATATAAACTCTACCTACAGAGATAACTTTATCCCCTCTTAACATGACCACCAAGACTCACATTCAAATTAGATATCCAGATTCAATGTACCTATAAGATAACTGAAGAAATAAAAAGAACACCAAAGGAGGGATCGTGCCATACTCTCCCCCTCCCACTTTGAACAACCATTCTCTCTCCTTTCTTCTCTTCTCTCCCTAGTATAGAAAAAAAATATAGAAAAATGTTTTGGGTATTCTAGAACCTTGTTTCAAAAACTATGATTAGAAGAGAAAATTGAGAGTTTTCTTTATATTCACCTGAGAATCATAATAAAGTTAAAAGTTCGTTGGGTATGGAGAAGTAGTCCTTAAGGTCGGAATATCGGAAAAAGTTAAGTAGATTTTTTTAATTCTTTTCATGTTATTTGATTTAAATAGTTTATTGTCTCTTGCATGGTTAATTTGATTAATAAATCTACCTTCAGTATTAGACAACCTTTAATGTTTAGTTCTCATTGAATGCTAATTTAATCATACATTATTTCTTAATAGGTTATGCTGAGATCTAGGTCTTTGATAGGCTATATTTGATTTATGTGCATTGTTTAGCTTTATTCATAAATTTATGAGGTGGAGAAGGTTTTTGCCTTAGAAAATTCTTGAAAAATTTATGCTTTTTAATAAACAAATTAATCCTACGAAAAGTGTTTTCACATATATACCGGAAGAATTTTTTATGGGGTCCACTTGTGGATACCATTTAGGGATGGAACTATGGGAAATAAAAAGATCTATATGGGACCAACCTAAATGTCAAGTTTAGTCCTACTCACATGTCTCTAACCCCTTTATCCATGGCCCACAAATCCAGTTCATTCAGATTGATGCACAATCGATCCAACGGTTCAATAAATTCGCATATAACCAAAACTTAGAACATATGACTATCATGAGAGTCACTATGTATTACAAAATTTGGATTGAGTGATAAATGAACTCCACCTAAATTTTTCACAAAAAAAAAAATGATAAAAACTAGTTCTCGTGTGATCATTTCTATATGTATAATCTTCCAGAGACAAGCAAACAGATTTTTTTTCCTACTCGCTAGTTCCTTCCTGCGGTACTGCCATATGTCAAATGCCCATCTTAAAAGCAACGGTGAGGAAGGGCCACATGCCACATGCATATTATGGAGGTTTATATATTGGCACTTTCATCTGTAGAATAAATTAGCTAGGATTCCCCATATTATGTTTAAATTTCCCGTATCATCAATCATGAAGCTAAGTTTGAGACCCCAATCTTGAAGCATTGGGTTCACCGACGGCAATCCACGTAGGGCTCATTGGATGCATTGGCTAGTTATTAATATTTCTTACTTTACATTAATTATTCTTTATTTTTTTATCAAATTTTACACTAATTATTCAAACACATATTAAGTAAATTCTGACTCACTCGTCTTTGACTCTATTCTAATGAAATATGTTATTCCTCTTCTATTCGTCACCTGAAGCAAACAAACAAATCCTTAATGTTTAGATACAAAATGGATTCCGATAGTACATTAAATGTAGCTTTTGACTGATGATAGTTGTTAATTACGTTTGGCACCTCATTTTGGTACGGCCTAAAATATAAAATATTTTGGCCAATTTGGAAATATTTGGAAATTTGAAGAAATTTCTTGGAATTACGTTTCAAAAAATTGTAAAATACAAAGTATTAATGTGTAAACATGTAAAATATACATGAAGGGGGCAAACTACAACAGACAACAAGAATGTATAGAGACAGAGAGAGTGGAAAATTGTGAAGCTTTTTTAAAAGGGCATTTGCTCTTTTTCGTCCTGGACAATGAAAATAGAGAAATTGAAAGATGGTGCTTTTGGCCTTTTCGTCCCTTACTAAAGAATAGAGAGAGGGATAGAGAACAAAAATGAAGTGGAATAAGAAGCATTGCAGGAATGGGAATGTGGTCGGAACATTGGTGAGTGTTGACGGCCAACAAGTAACCCTCTCTCTCAACTAGCCCTATCTGTTTATTTTATAACGGATTCTGCAAACAAAAAATAAGTTCTTTAGGTCCGGTTCATTCGTTTTGGGCGTTCGGAAATTTAAAATGAAAATTTGTATATTGAATTTTTTTTTTTACCAACTATGCTTCAGCTAGTGTCTCACATTTACTGAGAATTTAAGATGTTCAAAATGAATGCGTATATATCATCAAAATTTATTCAGATAGGATTTTATCTAATTTTAAGATAGAAGCATATACTTAATAATGTTATTAATAGATGTAAATTAATAACGCATACGTTTGTGTTAGTCAAGTTATTAATTGTAAGCTTAATTTTGGGATAGTACTCATAATTATTAGAGTAAAATTTGAAAACACTTTAAACTCGTGCATTTGTTTTGAGTAAATTAAATTTTCAATAGGTGTAGTTTCACTCCTAAAACTCAGGTGAAATCCAAACACATATCCGGTCACCTTCCCATGTTGGAAAAAGAGTGGAAAATAAAAAAGCACTTCCGCTGCTTTAAAAGTTAAACATTGGTGCGGCCACTTTTCATTGAAACAAGATGAAAAATAAATTAACTTTTAGGGTATCTTTGGTGCTGTCAAGAGCTCGTTTCCTCTTCCGCTAGATTCGGTTTTCTTATCATGTGAGGAGGGAGTTTCAAATCCCATCACCCAAAGAAAATAAGGCAAAATGGAGGTTTTTTAGACAAAAATAGGTGCTGCACCAACCAGCCCCCTGCTAGGCGCCTGATTTTTTGAGCCCTTGTCAATGTAGTTTTCCATCAAATAAGATGCGGCACAAATGCACCCTAAAGAAGTAACTATTTAGTCCTCCGAAATTACCTACTCATTTCCGACTTCATTCAGCATTGGTGGAAAGAGAGAAGGTTTAGGAACTCCTGAAATACCAAATAATTTTACACCCAAAAGGCACTGCAGCTTAAAAAAAAAAAAAAAAAAACCTAAGCCAGTTGGGTTGTGGGGTGTTGTTGGATGTTTAGGACTTGGTTTTTCATAAAAAGCGGAAAACTTTTTCCACAGCAGTGCACAGATGTGCTCCGAAAGACTGCGATCCACAGAGCAAAGAGAAAAATTGTTGTAATCTTCCATTAAATTTTTTTCATTCATTTGGCCCACTGTAGAGGATAAAAACTGAAGTAAATTTCTACATTTGAAAATATTCTGTTCTCGCAATGCGGGATTTATCCCCACAGTGCCAAATCGTCTCCATGCAGGCTTGCACCATCGAGTCCTAATCAAATCAGAGTCACTAGAAGGATCCAGACTTAAACAAGGAGGTGCCACCGTGACCAGTGACCAGTACAGTCACCGACACATGGCAGCCACGCAGGGTAGTAGGGACTAGGGACCCATAAGCCCACACCTCAGAAAAACATTAACTACCAGCTTGAATTTTTCTGGTCATATGGTTCATTAGAACATTGACTTTGATCGCTAGATATATAACAAAAGCGATATCCTACGGACTATTTTCCCTGTATCACCGTAGCCTCTCTTTTTACTGCCCTTGACACATGTGCCCAAGGTTTGGTCATGACTTAGACTTCCTAGTTACATACGACAACAGAAAAAAGGAACCACAGAAAAAAGGAACCACGGAGTTACACAAACAAACCTTAACAAAAAAGAGAACAAGTGAAAAAGCAGAAAATCCTTCTCTTTCCTTCCATCTTCATCAAAAACAGTACATCAGAAGAAAAAGACAAGAAGCTCCTCTTGGAACCATGTCTGCTAAAACTCCAAGCTCGAAAGTATAGATGCAGAAACAGCAAAATCTACATATAGAAAAGGAAAGATGCATATGTGTTTAAATGATAAAAGGAAAGAGATATATTGAGATAGAGAGAGGGAGATAGAAAGAAGCTAGTAAATGCTTTTCTTTCCGGGGGAATCAGCGACTTTGAGAGTTTTGTCGATGAGGTTTCTGGCCTTTCGGCTTCGGATCTCGACCTTGACGCTGGAGCTCTTGTCCATCTTCACGTATGGCTTCTTCTTCCTCGATCTCTTCAGGGATCGAACCTTTGACTTTATCGACTCAACCAGGTTCTCCACTAGCTGGTTCGCCATCTATCTCTCTCTCTCTCTCTCTCTCTCTCTCTCTGCTCGTCAGAAGTAATCCAGAGTAAAAAAAGAGAGGCTTGTCTCTGTCTACATGGACTGGCTCTTCTACGACCTATTTATTGACTTCCAAGGACAGTGCAGACCAATAGTCCCTGCTTCACGATTATATTACGGATAAGACACTAACTCAGCCACTCGTTTTGCACAGCTCACGGCTTGGCTTTCTCGTTTTTAACTTACAGTCAGACCCTCTTAAGTTTTTATTATTTTTTCCCTTCTGTTGATAATAGCAGGTGCGTGTCTCAACCTCTTAAGCTGGACTCATTTTTTTGGATTAAGAACAAAGTTAATTTTTTATAGCCTTAGTGTGATAGCGTAATTCGAATATACACCCTTTAAGAGTAAATTGAAACTCTAATTTTAGGTTGCCATGAGAGAGAAAATAATTAATTACTTTAGTAACTAATTTAATTTAATCTATTCACCAAGGAGTCAGCCCTATATGGCGAAGGAACCAAAAATTTTCATTACGGGACTTCTACATTAAAAAAATTATTGGGTCGGAGGGATAAAGAGGGAACTAGACTTTCCCTTGCCTCTGCCTATACTCAATTGATAAAATCATATTTTTTCTTACCTGAGTTCATACTTACACCTTGCCTTCCACCCCAAGTACATGTCCTAAGGGTACTCTATTGGTGCCAAAGGATTGATCCTTATTTGAACTTGTTTTAGATTTTTTTTATAAATCTTAATTTAAGAAAATAGTATAGCATTGTTAGTTATAGACTATGATGCGCAGATGCTTCAAAATAAGCAATGCATTATATGGTATATATTTGATATTTCACTTTTTATATATAAAAGCCATGTCGATTCCATAAAATTGATACATCCAAACCGTATCCATGCCATATCCGAATATTATAGATTATAAATTTAAATCTCCTACGTACCATTACACGTGACCCATATTCATCATTGGCAGGACCACAATTTATAAAACCCTCATGGGTTTAGTGCTCAGCAGATCAATTTGCATTTAACCTACTCAGGACCAGCCAAACTTAAGCCCTGGTCATCTCCCTTCTGAGCCATCAATTTTCAGCTTCTAGACTTTGGAGTCGCTTCAAAGAACGGCTCATATTCATTGCCCATATCAAACGGAAAGATTCTCAGCTGAGCTAATATTTTGTTGTGAGGTCAATTTAATATTCATATTTCCTAGATCAGGTGCCGACATGGTAAATGAATAACCGTCTAAAAATAAAGTCTGCACATCATGAGCAATCTTCAACTCTACAGCGTACTTTTCTACATTTATAGAGCCTGTTATCTCTCTTTTCTTCATTCAATGACCGGAGCTTCTTAGTAAATTCCATCTATGTAAAGTACATTTACATCGTACGAAATCTCAACAAAGCTTCTTTACCAGCTTAGCTATTTTCCTACATTCATTACACTTGGTAGGGTGTGATTAGACGCGCTCATTGTGGATTGCAGAGGGCTCAAATAGCACCTCAACCAAAGGCTAGGGGCGTTCACTGCCCAGGTCATCCGTAGCCGAAAGAATTTGGAAACTTAGGCCCATATCCGGCCGATGCCATATGTTAGACTAGAGTACCCGATCCAGCCCCGCCTAATATGTCAGGCCTAAGCGCACCTATTTAGTCAATAGGGCTAGGCATTCTACTATGTGTTTTCGTTTTTTAATCACTATTTAGGTTAATAAGTCTCATCATTACTTACTCAGATAAAATCGAGTTAGATTTTAGGCTTTCAATCACTTAATTCAAATCATCATCATCAAAGTCTTGTTCCAATTATATTGAGTCGGCTTCATGAATTATGTTTTTCCATTCAAATCTATTCTAAGCCAAATTTTCAAATAAATTAAACTTTTTCAATTTAATTTTATTAACTCCATCCACATATTCTTTAGCCTCCATTCACTTGGATAGCCACTCACTTGATCCAAATCTGCATACTATATGGAGCTTGAAAAAAAAACTAAAAAATATAATTTTGGGCGAAGCCAAATATAAAAAATTAAAGGACTGCAAATGTTAATAACCATTAAAGCCATTGATCAATTCAATCATCAAAATTCCATGCGCCAATGACAGCTCGAAGTCACTAACTCCTAAGCAAACCTTGGTCCCGGAGCTACGCTCATAATAGCTGGGCATTCACTACCTGCCCATAAAAGAGGTTACTTCCATGACCGTACAAGGATTTTTACCTTTATTTGACCCTTGGTGAGATACATTTCCTATAGAAGGTTGGGGCCACGTAAAATAGGCTGAATTCTAGCCGAAAACGTTATGCCAAGCTGCGGCTGCGTTGCCATGTACGGTGTACCTGCAATTCCCAGTAAAATTGCATTTATGGCAAGGATCGAAGAATGAAAGATATGGGATCCCGAAATTGAATTTTTCAAAGATACGAATGGCAGGCACTATTGAAAATTTATGATAATAGGTGACTCTAGCGTTTCAATTGTCAAACATCTCATCCTGCTTTTGCCAAAATAAAAGAGAGCTGCTGTTACAACTCCTCGACTTAGTTTACATATAAATTTAATATAATTAATTAATTAATTAAAATTTTTCAAAGTATACCTACTGTCTTGTCTTTTTACGAACCTTTTCTCTCCCTCCTTTCTCTCTCCTCTCCTTCCCTACCTCTCCTTCGACAACGAGCTTCGACAATGAAGGAAGACTCTCCTCATCCTCTTCTTCTTCCTCTTCCTCTCCCTCCCTCTATTCCCTCTCTCCTTCATTCTTCCTCCCTCTTTCCTCCCTCCCAAGGGGCAGAGCTAGAAAAATTATTTTTTGGGGGCCACTAGAGAAATAAATACTCTTGGGGGGGCCAATATAGGAAAAAAAAACTAAAAATCTCCTTAACATTTCGGTGCTTTTCCTAAAATGTTCGGAGACCAATATTAAAAGATTAAATTTTACTTACTAATAGGGGATTTTTTGAAATTTGTGTGTGTGTTTGCGGGGGGGAACCATGGCCCCCCTCACCTATTATGTAGTTCTGCCCATGTCTCTCCCACTTTGAGGGAAGCTACGTGGGGAGGTGGGGAAGAAGAGAAGAAGAGAGGAGAGGAGAGATGGAGAGCAAAGATGTGTGGAGAGAGAAAGGGGTGGGGGTAGTTTTTTTTTTTTTTTTTCATTCATGTGCAAACTGAGTCAAAAGTGATGTTAAAATAGCAGTTTTCAAATAAAATTAGTTACAACAATAATTGGCCCCCAAATAAATAGATAAATAAATAAAACGCAACCCCAAAGAAATTTTTTAATGATTCTGCCACTGTGTGAAATTTGTTAATCCTTCTTTTTGTTAGAGCATTCAGAAATGCTTAGGGCTTATATTTCTCAAGAATTTTAAGAATTCTTTACCCAAAATTTTTTGAAATTCTCCCAATATTGTCATCTAGTGGAATTCTAAATTCTCTCTTGCCCAGTCACTGTTTTGAAAAGCAAAAAGAAGTCGGAATTTTGAAAAGTTCCACAGGCCTTTGGTGGCTTTTTATGTGGCTTCGAACTTCTAAGAATTTGTAATGTAACAAGGGATTTTGAAATGCTAGGCTGAGGATCTAAATCTGTGATGATTACATTCATATATAAGTTCTTTTTTAGGAGAATCTTCATACGTATCCGTCCTTTACCATTTTTTTCGTGAGAACTCTAAGTAGAGCCTATCTATCACTCAATCCAAACCTTGCAACACACATGGGACCCCATGATAGAAACTCACCCCAACTTTTGATCAGATCCGGATTTATTAGACCATTGGATCGACTATATATTAATCTGAACGGAATGAATTTGTGAGCCATGGATGAAGGGGTTAGGGATATGTGATTGAGACCAAATTTGATATGTATGATGCTTTCACATAGATCTTTCCAATCCTCCCCAGTCTCATCCCTTAGTGGGGTCCATAGTGGGCACTGCTAAAAAACTGTGCACGAAAAGTCTACGAGGAACGTATGTACAGGAAAAGGCCCATTTTTTGTATATACCCCACTTTGATTTTTAAGATTCGCAAATAGGCTTATATGGTTTCAAAATTTGTAAATAACCCCTGCATATGCATTTTAATATCTTTGATATCCATCAATGAGTGGAATAGACAGTAAAGAAAAAGGGTAATTAGGTTTTTCCTTTCTATTGACCATTTTGCCCATCTCTTTATTTATTACTAAGAAAACATTTCTCCTAAATACATTCTTTTTTTTTTTTTTACATTTTCACTTTAACTTTCTTTTTTTATTAATTCAGCCTACCCACTTGATCATTCTTCTTACATAATTTAGTGATCACGTGTACATCAGTGAAGTTCTTCACAGTTGGCAAACAACGACTCCCACTTTTCTAACATCAAGATATATATATATATATTTAATTTTCTTTGCATTGATGATCTTTTTTTTCTTTTTGGGAATCTTAGGTCTCTTTTGCATCAGTCTTTTTTGGAACAAAGTAAACTGAAAAAATGCCAAACAGGCTCTTATTTTTCCTTCCAACATTAGCAAAGTTTCTCCACACTATTGATTCCCCATGTTTTTTTTTCATATGTATATATATTTGTTTTGATACATGCTCACTATTCATTTATCCTAAATGTTATTTTTCTCATAAAAGATAAATGAATGAAATAGACCTAAATATCGAAAATCAATAAATTTTCTTTATTTCTTGTTATAAACTTCCAAGTTGCATTTACATGTGTATTGATCCTCGTAATATTAAGTGCCCATAAATATCATGAAATGATTTTTTCTAGCCATCCAACCAAGAAAAAACTTGAAATACATAATTGATTAGACGATCCCAAGCAATAGGTAACTGTCCACTTATTGGATCGTGAAGATGAAATATATTCCAAATTATTTCACTATATACTTTATGCTCAAGATATTTAAGTGGCTGAAACTAAATGCAGTCAAGATCAAAACAGAATTCTGGTTTTTTAACCTATAATATATCACGTTCCATGATCAGTAAATTATAAAGGTTTTTATTTATTATTATTATCTTTCGTTTTTGTGTGTGCGTGTGTGTTTATGCACAAACTTTGGCGGATACATGTTAAGTTCATGAATTTGCATCATTTAGGCATCATTTTAGATTGTATTAGGGACTTAATTAGGTTAAATGCATCATTATTCATTTAATTTCATCATTTCATGCATTTTCACCTAGAAATTGGAATTTACACAATTTTTGCATATTTTATGCATTAATTAAGAATGTTTGCAATTTTTCTCCGAAGAGTTTTAGTTGGAGTAGAACTCTGTCCAAATAGGTCCTGCTTTAATGTGGGATTTTCAATATTTGATGGGTTTAATTAGAATGTGTAGAAAATGATATTTGTAGGATCTATAGAACATTGTGATGATTTGGGTCTCATTGCTTAAAGATTCACACGCTTAGAATTTATTTGCCTGTGGATCTGACCTGAAGATCAGCTAGGCTTCCAGAAGATCTTATCTAATCCTATTGTACCAAAGAATATTCTTTTGACTTGGCTAACAAATCACAACCACTGCAGAGATTGAGTTCATTGCAAATTACAATTCAAAATTCAATCTTGTTTTTCTCAGGATAGCCTTTCTTAAAATTACCATAACTCTCAATCCGGACGTTAGATTGATGTAAATGACCCACTATTGAAAAGCTTATAGAGTAAAGGTCCGTAAAGCCCAAGATTGCACAAATCTAAAATGAGAAATTTATGGGCTTGAAAAGTTTCAAGTATATTTTTAGGTGGAATTGCAATTGCATTTATACCATTGAAGTATAACTGTTGTACATTCCTCTGTGAAACCCATTTTAAGATCAGAGAAGAATTCCAAAAGCTTCCACCTCATCTTATTTCTAAGATCTCTCTCATCTAAAGAGATAGATCCAATCAACAAGCAGCGAATCTTATCTGTCAATCCATCGAAAAGAGGTTCAGATTCAATGAACCTAGGAGCCAGAAAACTATAAAAGGAGGCCACCATGGAAAGCTCCTCCTCATTTCCAGCCAGATCTGGAAATCCTAGATCTCTCTCTCCCTATCTTCTCCTCCTCTCTACTCCATTAATTTTTGATTTTATTTTGAATGTATTCTGGAGCCTTGTTCCAAAAACTAAGATCTAAAAGAGAAAATTCTAAACGACCATTGTATAAGAAGAAGAAATCAATGAAATTATTTTTAAGATTCTTTACAAAGGTAAGCTGAGTTTCTAATTTGAGCAAAAAATGAAGTTAAGTATTTTAATATTCTAGTTTATATTTGTTATTTTATTCTTTTCTAATTGTCTCTTGTTAATGTGCTTTTAAAAGATAATAATATATCTGTCTTCATGCTAAAGGCGAATTTCTAATTTATATTTTTAATGAATACATTTTTATCATTTATACTTACTTTGGTAGATTATGCTTAGATCTTTGGTTATCTTTGATAATCTATACTTAATTTGATAGGTAATGCTTAGGATGTTCATTCTTTTATTAGGTGAAGGAAGTCTTAAGTATTGAATTTGTTTTTTTTAATTAAAATTTGGTTTTGGCAATAGTCAAGTTATTCAAATTAAAAACATTGATTTGTTTCTAATATGAAAAATAATTAAGAAAAAAAGGGTAGATTAATTGCATAAATTGGATTTTTAAATAACTTAGTGGATTCCGACTGCTCTGATATATTTCTTATCACTGTTATTAATTTAGTTTCTGATTTGCATACGACACTTCACTTTATTATTATTTTCCTTTTGAAAGAAATTCAAAATTTTAATTACAAAGTTAAAAAGTGCTCTCTGTGGGATTGACATGTATTTACCACTGTTTTAACAAGACAACTATGCACTTGCAGTTTTAAATTGATTGATTAAATTCACATCAATACACATAACCGATAATAAAGAAATAAAAAAATAAACAAAATTACTCCAACTTGAAGCTAGATAATGGGCCAAGTTTTGATTGAACGATTTAATAGATTTTTACCTATGTTGGATTTGGGAAAAATCATTATAAAAGTTATTTATAATAGGAAAATATTCATCCTCATCTATCCCTCACCATGTTCTTCTCTATAACATGGTGGAGGACAACATAGCAAGGTCAACTTGAACCATCCAAACCATCTACACACATAGGATTCTCTAAATTACAATGAATCAATTGAGTTTTAGTAATCTAAATGGATTGAACCGTCAGATTGAGGATCTCAATTTTTCCTTAATATAAAGCCATTAAATTTGTATCCCACAAATGAAGAGGCTAGAGAGTCGGTATTGACCCCAAACTTGATTTATGGGCCCATCTAAGTGACTCTTTCTATCCCCTCAAGTCCCATAATCATAGGAATTTTAGGTGGGGCCCTATCAAGTTTGTCCCTCACCAAGCACATGAATATCCCCTTTTATAATACATAAAACAATTCATCTAGAAAATATTGGAAATTATTACATTTTTTTTAAATTTTGTTGCAAACATGTATTTATCTATAGCCTCTAACCTATCACATTATATGAACACAATACAACTCGTTATTTATTATGGCAAAGAAAAACTATTTATTGGTTCTTTGTTGATTTATATTAACACTGTGTTCATTTTTTATTGATACTTTGATGCTCTACCCATACGAGTTGTAAAATGAATTTTCAATTTGGGATAACAATTGGGTGAGATTAAACAAAGACTCCCTTTAACCGGTCTTGCTCCAACCTTTTCCAAGTTTAAGATGGGCGTGCCATTGGGTTGGTTGGGTTTGTGTAGGGCCTATTCATGTGGTTGATCCATTCAACAATTCCACTTTTAGCCAAATATCAGTCCACTATAAAGAAAGGAAAAAAGTGCCAGTTGAAATAGAATTCTAGTATTAAGCCACCTATTTAAATGAATATATAATTTTTTTAGTAAAAATAATAAGAACAACAATTAATGGTAGATATCAATTAGACTAAACAAAACCTCACTCAACCACTTGCTCTACTAAATTAGTCATCAAATGCAATCAATTACAAATATGGTTTGCCCGCGTGCCATACATTAGCACAAAAAAGTAATAAGATAGGAAACGGATTAAAATCATCGATCACAACTGAGACAAGCAAGACAAGCGTGACACGTTTAGAGGAATGAGAAAATTTAACCCACCATAATAGTGGAGAAGAGACTAATATTATTCTACCTGATGCATAGGCCTATTTATAAATATTTGAAATCTTAGGGGGTATATAATGGTTGTAAGTGCAAAAGTATCATTATTATAAAAATTAAGTAAAAACATAATGAACTTTTCTCTTTACCATCAAATCCAATCAATTGAAAGATATGAAAGGTATTAAAATACATAGACAAGGGCCTATTTACAGATACTAAAAGCACAAGGGCTTATTTGCACTTCTTAGAAACCATAGAGGGTATATACAAAAAAATATCACCCCCACCCACCCCCACAAAAAAACCAACACAAAAAAGCAAAAAAAAAAAAGGCTCACTAGAGGTTTGAATGCAAGGACGGCAAGGGATACCCTAGGTCAAGGAATAGTTCTTACTCGTTAGATGTCCGAAGGCTGGGTTGGCAAGGGATACCTTAGGTCATAGAAAAATTATAACAGTATTTGAGCCAAAGATTTGGTTTTATTCCAAAGGTTAGGTGACTTAAAACCCTCAACCTTGATGTTGTGACAGCGTGAACCTACTAATTGTGCAGTGGGTTTTCCTAGTTTCTTTTGGGATGATGCAGCCAGCTGACAGAAATCGAAGTTAACCGTGAAATTGACACCATGTAGACATGAATGTTTCCAAGAGATGTTTCATCCCACCAACTAGCACTTTTCACCTATGTTGAAGGTGAGGAAAAATTCAATATGGATTTTGAATGAAAGGTGAGGAAAAATTCAATATGTAGAAAGCACATGGTGTTCAAATTTTAACTAAAATGCTTAGATTGTTGAGGCTATTACAGATCAGCTGAGGGTGAGTCAGACCATAACATAAGGGTTGCTAGAAGTGCGATTGTTGCAGTCTCCACGCGTAATCGGGATGGCCCAAGACCAACTGGAGTAGCACCTGCTTCAGTCATCAGCTTCACCTCCTCTTCCGTGAAATCTGAAACACCAAAATCACCAATTGCCAGCCCAGTACTCAGAGATTACAGAACAGAAACAAATAAATGTATGCCACGCACATAGTTATAGTTTAATTTCGTTTAACTACCAGTTCAGGTTTCTTTTTAGGCCCCATTTTAGGCATGGTATTGAATTCCTAGGAATTCTAAGAAATGCCTTCCTATTAGGGTCACTGAAATTAAAGAAATTAGGGTAAAGATCCACAAATAACCATCAAATAATCTCCTCTTTGTGAAAATGCTTACCCAACCATCACCCTAGTAAATCAAATCATAAAAAAGCCAAGGTCTACATCTCCACCTCATATTCCTCAGCCCTCATTCTTTAATATTCCTACATTGGAAAACACTCAACGAATTCTTAAGAATTCAAAAACGTCTTTATTTGGCATAAAGTTAAGAAAAACTGAAACTGTTGCAACTAAATAGGTTAAACTGTATAGTTAAACTGATCCTCACTATTGGAATAAAAATCAGAAAACTACATAGTTTAAGGGCCATAAATCAAGGGATAGGCTTATTATACAATGGGGCTAATTTTTTACCCCAACCCTAATCCATGATGAGGCTTTCCATCCCCCAGCCCCAGATGACTGGTGTTTATCCAGGTTAGCCCAATGAGAGGGAGATATGCATACGCAACAAATGGACTTCTTGTTGTAGGGGAGCAAATCTCGAGAACACTATGCTTCTTCAGTCCACACATATATTGATATATTCAGTAATTTTCTTCTGAGAAGCACCTCTGAAGAAACTATTTCAGCCACTTGTGTGGCCATTTGGATGCACACAAATCATGAGGAAATGACGTGATAGAAATGCCTCATTATGCATTAGATTTTGGCCCGAAAACTGGCCTGATTGGATCAATCGTAACCCTTGATTTTAAGGGCTCAAATTTTCATGGGCAATTAAATCACTATCTTTTCCAATCAGAAGTTCAATCTAATGATGTGTATATGTCCCACAAGCGTCAATACTATGTTTGCGTCCGTCGAAGCAAGATTAGATTTAAAGTGTGAGGGGTTTGCATAGGGTGGGGCAAGGGGAAATATTGGGTGTGAAGGGCCTGTGGAGGGTCATGTGAACCAGAAAAATAGGGCGGTGTGCCCACTTCACATGAGAATTGACTACGTGGTTCTTATTGGGTCCACCCTATTTCTGCATCACATAATCCACGTATGATCATGTTCAAACCCAAACCACCGCTGCCCCAAAAGCCCAATTTTGGCAGTCATCCGACCACTACTCACCAAACACTACTCACCGCTGGCTGAAGTGTAAAAAATGATTCTTCTAGAACAATTAAACTTAGATCAAGGTGCATAATGGGTCAATATCTTGCACGCCCCTAGATCTCATTGAATATTTCCATCCACCAGCCCCCACGATTAGCATGTATTAGTATTAGGCAGCCCCACAGGTAAGTCAACACTGCACTATGTGAGAACAACTTTCACGGAAATAAACTACACACACAGTTTCCTTCTTCCTAGGTACCTCTCATCCGATTGCGTGAGGTAACAATTATAACACACATAGAACTCACCCATCATCAATCCAACCACCACACTCACTAACTTCCCATGAATTGGCACTAGCACCATTCAACACTAATGTAAATTATAATCATCATTGGATTGAGTTTCATAGAACAACATCACATAAGAAATTGTTAAACCTCAGGGTCCCTAATCAATGGTTTGATTAAAATCATCTTATTCCTAAGATTGTATCCACAACGTGACCTTCCAACACACTATCCCCCATGACTGACATGCATCTAAGTGGGTCCCACAAAAGGCTTAGATGTTTACCCCTCACACAATTCATGAGAGGTACCTCTGAATAGAAAGAATATACATATAAGGGTTTGACTAAAAAACACCAAAGATTCTTTCACAGAAAAAACACCCATGCAAATAGAGCCCACCTAGATGCATGACAATCAAGGAAGCATGACGATGAAAAGTGTTGGTCCTAAATGAGGGGAATAATAGATAAGAGGCCAATCAAATGATTCTAGCACGTAGTTTTAAGGACTTGACTTCAAATTGCTATACACTACAATTTTGTTGTGATAAAATCCAATTGTGAATAATGTCTAAAACAACGTAAAATTTAGACCACTACTAACTCGCAAGGAGACTGTATATGAATGGACTTGATTGATTAAACTGGGCCCCAAGTATGAAAACTCGAAAAAGGAGCTTAGAAAAGTGAGTCACCTATAGAATTTCCCATATATATCCAGAAAATACTTGGATTATTGCAAATTCTCCTTAATGCCCTTTTCAATGTCGGCTTTGTCTCCCAATGATCAATCCAAACCCTTCACAAACACCTTACCCATTAATGATACTCATCTAGACATCATTCACTATTGGATTTTATCAAAATAATTTGCATGATATGTAGCCATAAAAACTTTAAGAAAGTAAACTTAAGGGCCAAGATTATTTGACTAGAGTGATACCTTGGATGATGCTAACCCACAACCAAACTCATCCATTCCCCACTTCTATTAATTCCCCTGCATTTAAGTGGACCCCCATAAGAACATGACATTTTCCAAGCAGGTTGGTTTTAGTGTATCTAGATGCCTCCTTTACCAGCATCCTGGTTGTTCTCATGATCAATTCAATCCCTTCACATACCCCTACTTCCCTTGAATTGAAGCTTATCCTAATTTGACATTGATCCAAACATGAGTTTCAATTTGAGTTTTTCACAATATTGCATGATGTATAGCTATTAAAGTTCGAGGTCATAAAACTATGCTTAGAATCATTTGTTCGGCCAGTTATTTCTCCTAATCCACATCCAAATCTTTGCATTGTATGCTTCCCTTAGTTGACGTGACTAGAGATCAAGAGGGTTTTCTATAATAAATCAAAAGTTGAATCTCTAATAGATGGAGATGGTTGCCCTACTACTCTCTCTCCCTTTTTTTTTTTGGGACACTTTAGAGAAAAACCCTAGATATCTAAGCAGTCACCAACTAACGATAGCATGGACTTTCTGTTGGGTCTTGCACAAACTCAAGGGGGTATGGACTCTATCTTTGTTGTGGAGGACAGGTTCTTCAAGATGGCTCATTTTATTCCATGTCATAAGCAAGGATATAAATAGTATCAGCCGATAAATCAAGCGTAGCGCCCATTTTTGGAAAATATCGCCATTCACAAATGTATCGGCTGGGGGGTTTAAAACCCCCCAGCCAATTTGCGTATCGGCCGATACGGGCCGATACATTTTGTATCAGCCGATACGTATCGGCTAAGGGGGTTAAAACCCCCCAGCCGATTTTTTGACCTACTTTTTCCCTTTTAACTTTTATCCTTTCCCCTCTTCACTGCTCCAAGCCCCTTTCCTTGCCTCCATTTTTCAAATCCTCTCAAAAAAACAGTAAAATCATCAACAAAAACATCCAAAGCAATGTGATTCCTAGAAGACATTTCCTTTGGTATTAGATTAGAGCTAATTAGCAAGGTATTCCTCCATTACAAAGTTTTTACTCTTTAAGTAGATTAGTATATTGTTTTTCTATAAAGTTTGAACATAGTTTATCTTTCATTCTTAAATGAATCTTGATGAAATTTATTTATAACATTTTTTTTATAAGCCTTAAGTTACTATTTAAGTTGACATAACTAAACAACATGAATCCATATGAAAAACATTAATTGTTCATATTCTTTTTTATTGATACAGTGAAACAGGATCTCATGCAATGAGGGGACCGCTACATACTCATATACTAGTTGCTTTTGCAAAACAAACACATATTCCATCATTTTCCAATATTCTGGATTTTCTAGAATTTTTTCGGATTTTTTTGAAGACTTTTTTGAATCACACCGCTACGCCGCTACGTATCGCCGTTACCGCTATGTATCGCCCGCTACGTATCGTTTTGGCGACGGGCCGCTACGCCCGCCACAACCGCTATTTTCATCCTTGGTCATAAGCCGGTTGGTGCTTCTATGTTGCCAATCTCTATTTAAAAAGGGTAATCTATCTACATGGTAACCTGAAGACAGTTACTTAGGATTAGGGCACCAAATGTATGAGCCGCTTTTGGTGAGCCTTTATGGAGGTAGCTCAAGACAGAGTTGCAATTCAGTAGTGCCTACCACCCACGACATATCAATCGAAGTTTGGGTAATCTCATGTGTAGCTTGATTGGCAAGAAGCCACAACAGTGGGACCAAACCCTTCCTCATGCTGAATTTGCTAATAACAGATCACGAAATAGATCAACCTCTATGAGTCCATTTAAGGTATTGTATGGATCTAACCCCACTAATGTGTTGGATCTAGTGCCCATTGAGAAGCCCGAATGGGTTAGCCGTGATGTGGATGCAATGGCTCATGATATTAAGGCCATATATGAAGAGGTTCGAAAGAGGCTAGAAGTAAGCAACTGTAAATACAAAGCTGCTGCAGATCCTAGCTGACAACAATGAGAATTTGCAGACAGGGATCTTGCTTAGGTTTCTCTCCATAAAGAAAGATTTTCCATTGGCACTTAAAAAGTTAAATGAAAACAAAATTGGACCATTGTATGATCAACCATTGAATTGGTGGGTTCTTCTCAACTAGGGAAGAATGATGAAGATTCAGATGTTGATAACAGAGTTTTAATTGCTGAAGGGTTTTTGGACCAGTTTGAGGGCTCTAAGAAGGCCTGCAAGGGCTGGCCGAATGGTTTCAGGTAAAAGGTTGGTGCACAACACAAAAACTACAAGACAATTGTTCTAACAAATTGAAAGAATGCAAGGGAAGTTACTACAATTTCAGGAAATTCCTGCAGAATTTCCAGCAAACAAAGTACTATTTGGACCTAATTATATGGGCCTAAATGGGCCCAAACCAGTGCAAAGCCTATAACATTGGGGTCGCCCATCAATAGTGTGTACTGATGGGAGCCACTTGTCCAGATAGTGGGCCACCTGGGCCCCATATTCCCAGATGTGCAGAAAGGTCTGCACAAACTGTGCACAGCTGATTCATGGTTCGGAAGTTTCTTTCTCCAGTTATTTCTTTATTTTTACTTTAATTGGGACCCATTTGAGTTAAGGGATTCAATTATCTTGATGGTTGATGAATGGCTGAGATCTACTTAGGGCTTTGATGAAGTATTGAATGCACATGAACAGAAGAGAGGGTTGACAGTTTCTTCGGAAGCTTTATTGACAAAAAACACTCTAGACAACTTTTTCATAATTGGGATTGATTGTTCCCTTTGGGATGGAAGAAAACTTTGATTATTCATAAATACCAGTGAGAATCTTGCATTTTATCTCCTCGTTTTCTTGCATTTTCTATGGTTGATCGGGTTTAGAGCTGTAAATTTGGTTTTCTGTTCAATTAGGGATTTCCTTTGGCTACATCAAAGTGGCACACCATTTCCAGCTTTATTTTTGTGGTGAGACAATCCTGGCTTAGAGAACTTTATACAGGTCCATGCTGTTTCTGGGTCAATTCCAACTTAAGGAACTCGTGAAACAGTTAAAATCACAGTGTTTCAGAAGTACTTTTAGTGCAACACCTGCGCTATGAATTGTAGGAGAAAAATATGACTAGCATGAATTGCTATGGATGTGCAGTTATGTGCAAGTGCGTGTTATTATTATTATTATTATTATTATTATTTTTGAGAATGTGTGCAAGTGCGTGTTATTGTGTGGAAGGAATGCAAAGAGAGAAAAATGAGACACATACTAACCCCCTTCAGGTCCAATAATTATAAGCCCACCAGCATATGGTCTTAAGGAAGACAATGTGCCAATAAGAGGAGTTGCTTCAGCAGCAGCTAAAAATGATAGCTTTGAATGAGCAACCTGCATTGTAAGAAAAATAAATAAGTAATAGTCCTTTTACTTCTTTTCTTCTTCTTCCCTTTTTTTTTTGGATGCAGGAAATTGTTGATAAAAAGGAAGAAATGCATACAAGATAATCCATCAGTATGTTAGACATATACCAACGAAAAGACCAAAAAAATGTAAACAAAAGCATAAAATAAATGGACCTATGATAAGGGAGGGCCTGGGTAAAAAGAAGATCTGCCAACAGTGTTACGGATCTGTTGAAAAAGAAATATAGACCCACAGACTCATCTGAAACAATGGCATAAATAAAAGGTGAATATTCTAGCTACAAGGTCATGAATCTGAAATGAAATTCCAAACAGTTGTGTCCTCTTGATCGTACTTCACTTATTCCAACTGAAGTTGGTAAGCATCATTGTCTTGATGATATACCCATCATAAACAATTCCCCGTATCACATGCATTAGAACAGTTTGAAATGGAGCTGTTGTAATTTCGATGGAGTTTGAAAATAGCATTTAACGGAGGAAACATGGAATTCCAAATGACATTTTCCTTTATGCATCATTTGGTTGCAGACTTGCAGGATATCATGTTTGTGGTTCCTTCCATCACTGACATGCAATAGATACAATAGTTACAAGTAGTTCTTCGCAATTTCCTCTTTTGTCATATGTAGGAATTTCTCTGCATCTATTTATTTATTTATCTTAGTTCCAGTTTTATGCGGGCTACACACACACACATGCACACATTCATAATCTGTTTTTAGCTTTAGCTCAGTGATAAAGTAAAATTCATTGATTTGGGGATCTTGAAGATTAAGAGACTCTTTTAAGTCTTAACTATGCATCATTGCCTACATATGATTGATCAAAATCTTCATACAACCGACCTTGTGGTCAATTGGCACCTTACTCAAATTTGACAATAACCTGATTGTTATCAATCATTGGATTAAATTAAAAAAATTTAAATGTATTACATCTCAAAGGCTTAGATTAAAGGTTAGAATCATCTAATAGAAGTGAAATGTGGCCATTCCATAATCCACATTACCCATTTCATTTTTCTTTAGAAGTTAGCTTCCACCTTGGTGAGCTCCACTGAATGCGGCCCAACTAAACTGCCTTCTAAGAATTTGGATTCTCTAACAGGGCATTAGAGAATTCTCTAAGCACTGCCATACAAAACTATCAAGGGGCCACATCTGAAACCTAAACCACTCAAAATAGCTATGACCCCCTTGTTTTTGCTAAGGATGAAATTTCATAAGAACCACAGTTGGTCCCACCATCAGTCGTCATGCATAAAGCACGTGATCGCAAATTCACAATGCATTCGTTTTGTTTATTCTAAGCATGTGCCATGTATATGATCCATTCAAAGCTCAAACGTTAATCTTTAATAATTTTAGAACCAATACAACATTAATCTTCAGCAATTGGAGTTGGTCCCACCGTCAGATTGATCATACACAAAGCACGTGATTACAAGACATTCAGTTTGTATATTTTAATCACGAGCTTTATACATGATCCATTTAGAGCCCAAACATTAATCTTCAATAATGCTAGAACCAAGATATCATGCCAGCCTTGTGATATCACATAAAAATAAAAATAAAAAAAGATTACTTACGATAGGCAGAAGGCTGCCAACTCTTATTGGAGGATTTAGAGCCATTCCATGCAACCTTTGACCTAGCAAAATAACAAGTATCATAGACTTATAAGAGCACTCCCAAAAGAAAAGAAAGTCAGCTTCTAAATATTCCAATTTGCAATAAGTGGACATGACATGGTTTTCATCTGCATATCTAAAATGAGTGCAAAACTAAAAATTTAAGCACAGAACAAACCAGTTGGAAAACCACCAAAGAAAATTTACATTGCTTAATAGCAGCCAGTACTACACGCTCTAATCTATCCACCCGATTTTCAGCAATTGAAGGTGATCGTTCAGTTAGTAAAGGAGTAACACTGCTAGCTCCCAGCTCCTGAAATCAATGATAGGCAGTCATTATTGCAAAGACAAGCCACGGAGAGTTTCGTAAGTTAAAAAAAAAAATGAAAACATACAGTGCATTTCTCGACGAGCCAGTCTGCCCGACCACCTTTTAGAGTACCTGAAGATTAGCCACTTGAATAATATAAGACTTACAAGGCCAGATGAACAAAAACAGTAAATGACTTAAAACCCACCAAAAGCTGCATATACATGCCATTGTGTTCCCTCAAGGGGAATAACTTTAGGATCTTCCAAGGCCATGAAATCCAGCCCGGCTCGATCAATTCGTTGTATGCAACCTTTAACTACGCCTCCTGTCCCATCGAAGAGCTCTACCCTTACAGGTTATGATACGGAAAACCATAACATGTACAATACAAGTATGCAATCTATCAGATATCCTCTTGCTAGCACAGATGAGGTTCTTACAAAGAAGTAAACAATTTACAAATCGAACTAAATGAAGATATGTTGATTATTGTGCGACATGGAAGTTGCAAAAAAAAATCATCACACAGGGCTACTTAATTTCGTAATTGGCAAGATGCCTAGGGAGGTGAAAATGCAAAACAAAGCAAATGCCCTGCCTTCCGTCAGTAAAAATCAATGCCACACAAGCAAACCATCTGCCATGATTATTTGACTCAAATCAAGTTTTATGGAAGAAGAAGAAGAAGCCATGAGGAGCCCAAGGTCGAACCAATAGGCCCAATAGGCATAGTCACTATTTTAGGGGGGAAGAAACACATCTAATGTCATGGATTCATGGATTTCACATGATAAGGAGCAAGGGGCAATCATCAGAAAGCATCAAACTCATAAAGAGAGGTAGCTTGTTAAAAAAAAAAAAAATCATTCATTGATACCTATCAGTCTCAGTCAAGCGCAAGACCTTGGTCATATGCCAAAACTCATCACCTTGAACTCTTACAATGCCACCCTGCACCAAATTATAAAGATTATAGAGAACAACTACAAGCATGAATATGATACCTCATGTCTGAAATAGTTCAATACTATGTACATACATTGAGGGTGCAATTTTTTTTAATATGACTGCATGTGTGGCATTGGTCAGAGGACCTAAGC
This sequence comes from Sextonia rubra, assembly GCA_037013555.1. Classification (NCBI taxonomy): domain Eukaryota; kingdom Viridiplantae; phylum Streptophyta; class Magnoliopsida; order Laurales; family Lauraceae; genus Sextonia; species Sextonia rubra. Next base: position 38,777,979 of record JASUAD010000018.1, read on the forward strand.
TCTATCAAAGCACAATAATGAGAGAGAGAGAGAGAGATGTGCCTTGGAAAGAGGAAGGATTTGGGAATGGAAGCGAGGAAGGCCACCGCGTGACTGATTGCTAGAAGCTGACAAGTTTCGGACCCCTGTCCTTCTCCTACAGATTTTCTGGGGGTGCAGAAGAAGAAGAAGCTTTGAGACTGAGAGTGGGAAGCCAAAGCCAAGCGGCCGAAGTCTGTTAGATATTATTAGCCCCTGGCTCTGCATTCTTTCCTTGTTTTCCACCCCTTTTGCTGCTGCAACTCTAACAGGAGAAAAATGGACAAAGAGAAAATTGGGTCCAACCTGTCCAGTACAGTACAGTGTGTTACTTAGGGTTAGTGCTAATTGCAGTGGTTTTTTTTTATTTTTAGTTAAATGCAATACTCAATTTACATGTGGTTATTCTTGGGTTAACCACAACCCCCCAAAACCCCAATGTTAATTTTTTTAATTTTTAGAATAAAAAATAAAAAATACCTGGCAATTGCTCCATCCACACCAACCGTTTTCTCTCCTCTCTCCTTGTTTCTCTAGTTTTCATCTTATATTCTAACTCACTACAAATGTCAAATAACTTCCCACTCCAAGCTGCTGCACCTCTCTCTAAGTGACTTTCCACTTCTACTCACTCTAAATAACTTTCCACTCCATGCTGGTAGAGCTCTCTCTCTCTCTTTCTCTCTCTCTAAATAACTACAGAATGGGGGCAAAAGTGGGGGCACACATGGGGGCCAAAGTGGGGGCAAATCATGTAAAAATATAACCGTCGATTCACTTGCTCCTTCATGGCACGGGTTCCTCTAGCAGTTAAGGATGTAAATGGGTATCTGACAAAACAGGTATCCAAAGGCTCCCTTCGAAATAAAGGACTTTTAAAAGTTATTTTTGGTTCCAATAGAAATTTGGATCCAGATATGAATCCATGCATATGGGATCCAGAATTTTTTGAATTTGGAAACAAATCTAGATATGTTTGGAACTGCGGTTTCCAATATATAATGATGATTACATTCACGTGTAAAAATGTCATTTAGGTTTTGAGGGTCTATGAATTACAAGTAGTTTTTAAATACTCAGTGCCTAATACCAAAATAAATTACATTTATATTTTTAGGTGTTTGATGCCTAGTACTAGCACATGAAAATTTCACATGAATTACATTTATATTTGGAAGTATACTTAATTTTAACCATTTACCATTTTATTGTTATTAGTCGGTCAAAAAATTAACTTTTAAGTAGTTTTTATCTAATTTTGCTAATGCACTATATATTTTATTTTGGCTTGGGTATCAAGACCAGATCCCTTTTTAGTTGTTGAAGTTAGAAACAGATAAAAATATGTAAGTTCCATTTTGGAATCGGATATGGAGTTAACTTATAAAAACAATCTTAGTTTGGATCCAGTGTTTTTCGTTTGGATCTAACCTTGTTGCATGTTGCATTCCTACATATAGTGTGCATGAAGGGATTGAACTTAGGCTGTCAAAGGATGGGCCAAGCTGGACCCATGGTCATCCTAGCTCTACCCTCAATATATGCAGGGCCAGGATAGGTGAGCTAAAGCCCTCAGTGGACCTACACGACCTAGGCGCTTCCCTACCTTTGAGGGTCTTGATTGGGCCAAGGCGATGCTCAAGGCCTTAAAACATGAATTAACAAAGATATTAATAAACATATAGTATTTTTGTCAATCTAGATCCAACATAGCTCCCCTTCAATTGTGACTCACCCTTAATTGTATCTTCATAGCAGCACTCTTGGCGGGAACTTGATTTTCTTGATTTGAGCCTTTTGGATTCTGGTACACATACTTGTAAATATAGAGCTCTTTAACGCAATATATACAAAATTAGTAGGTAAGTCAAATTTTTTGACCTAAATAACTCTTTGTCTTGATCTTTGGTGGAGCCAATGTTTTATTCCATTAATTGCTTGTTTTCGGTAAACCTCTTTGTTAATTGCAACGAGGACGAATGTATAGTTTAATTCCATAATGATGACATGTGAGTGTAAATTTAAGACATGACATATTCTTCTTCTTTGAAATACTTACAGCATGTTTAATTCAAACAAGTTTTAAAACATTAGAGCTTTTTACAAAAATAGTTTTACCTTTAGCCTTTTAAGTAGTTGGACCATAATTATAATCAGGACCTCGTTTGTCACTTGGCAACTGTCACAACCCGAGCCCAGAAATCGGGGTTTAAAAGAAACCTAACAAATGACGCACGTACTCACGTGCACATACACCTAGACCTCATCCAAGTGTACACGCACAAGGGATCAATCGCACATGCAAGCAAGTGTACGCGGAAGCTACAAGTATCATGGCATACCACAAGATAACACGAGAGCAATAAAATAATGATGATTACAAAAGATTAGACTGATTTACAACAATGTACAACAAAATAGAGAGACTAGTCCATGAAATCAAAATATATGGATAAACCAAAACCCAAAATATAAACTATAAAAAAATCCCTAAGATAAGCTCAGACATAAATGGAGGAGAAACAAAATGATACAAACCACTCTCAGAAGAATGGATCAAGTCCACTCCTCTGAGCCGGAAGGGGCCTCACGGGTCTCTCCTGGAGTCGGGTCGATCGACGGAGGACCGAGAGAGGGATTTGAGCCTGCAACACCAAGAACAACTCATAAGTACAACGACTTAGCAAAATATAAGCCACAAGAAGATAACACGAACTGTGTCTATCAATGAGCAAAAGTAGTAATATGCAAAGATCTAGAATGATCACATCCGTATACTAGGCAAATCGTACATATGAATAAGTATGCTATCAGAATCATATACAGATAAACTATCAAAGTGGCTACTACATTTGTCATATTCTCCCTTTCGAGAGTAAACAAATGAGAACACCATCGACCGGGCCAGGGTACGAATGGGTCTAAAACGGGGTTCGAAATCCCAGGACACAAGCACTCTGCAGAGGCAATCACACACACAAAGTCAAAGTTAACCCCGTCGGGTATCCTGAGGTTGAGGCTAAGTAGCGTCATATATAGACAACCTCAATCAAATCATATGATGCACATCAATCAATATCACATACAGATCTCATATCACAATCTATTACAATAAACGAAACAATAGTAAGTGCATCACATACTGATACTCAATGCGAATAACAATACGAATAACGAATGCGAATAAGCACTGACGAATGGGTACAAATATCAAATGATCACTAAGGCAATGACTAAGTACTCCACATGAGCAATAACAAATACACAGTAGTGGATTGTTCTTGCCCGGGCTTCATTCTGGGGATGCTGCTACATTTCCCACAGACTTAAGAGGTCCAACATAAAACACAAGAGGGCAAAACCGAAATCAATATGCAGTGCAATTCGGATTTACCTTGAGGAATCAAGGTTGTTTACTAGCCAATCCTAACCTAGTTATCCAATGTTTCTAACCGTGCATGCTGATGTAGTTTTAAGGTATTCGATACATAGTTGTTCCATCGAGGAGTGTTGCATCTTATGACGAAAGTGTACCAAAGTCCCTTAAACCAACACCCATGGGAAGGTGCTAAACAACTGGATAACATACATGAATGAGACGCAGCCCTCGAGATCATTCATGTCATTGTTACATTCCATTGGGCGTGTTCGGGTTGTCTACATTCTAGCATGAGGGTCATATCAGGTCTCTTCCTTAAACCTAATCTTTTTATTCATTTCTCAAGGTGGTACGCTTTAACCGTAGGTGAACATACGGCTTAGCCATAGGCATCTTACGGCGTAGCCGTAATCTGCACTGCGGCAGAGCCGAGGTTCCCCAAACTATTCATCCGCATTTACGGCTCAACTGAAATTTGCTCTACGGCTCAACCGTATCTTGTTCTACGGCTTAGCCGTAGCACAATGGACGGCTTAGATCTGACTGGGCCGTAAAATAGCAGCAGATTTGCCAACTCTCAGTTATTTCAGATGTCACCCTGTATTGATCTACGGCTAAAGTCACGGCTGGGTCACGGCGTAGCCATAAGACATTTCACGGCTCGGCCATAGCACAATTCACGGTTTAGCCGTGAGTGCGCTGAGTCGATTTCCTGAAACAATTACAGAACTACAGAAATGACTGATTCTCAGTGGAATTAAGCAAATAAGAACAAAACGTACTCAATAAGGCTGTACAACAATGGTTCATGCAAAACGAGTAAAATACACACAATCAAAGCATTACCAATACGTGTTCAAGCTACTTGTGCTTATACTTGCCTCAAACCGAAATCAAACACACACCAGTTGTTATCTTGGGCTCAATCCGCTGTCCAAACACAAGTCTACTCATCAGACATTCCTCAAACACTCGAGAACTCAAAGGCATGTTGAATACATGCACCAAACTGAAAGATGAGGAAAACAAATAGGAAAAACACAACGAAACACAAGACATACCGTTGAAGTCACACGAAGATAACGATGCATTGCTCCCTTTCTCACTTAAACAAGGCAAAAATGAAAGAAGGAGAAAGAGAGACGAACGAGAGGGAGAAGAATAGGAAAGAAAGCTCATTGAAGAACAGAGAGGCAGTAGGTGAGATATTTATAAGATAAAAGGAGTTAATTTTGCAAACAAGTCCACGGGTTGACTCTATTTACAGTTCTAGTCAATTAGCGATCCAACGGAAGCAAATGAAATCATTTGGATCCAAAACAATTACGAAAATTGACAAGCTCAACGAAATACACGCGTTAACATCAAGATAATGCAAAACTGACAATGTCCGACAAAAGCAAAAATTACGAAAGAGGGCTCGAACATACCTAAACCAGGTCAAACTCAACCAAACTACCTATCCATTGCTCAAGACTAAAGAAAAGCAAAACCAAAACACACTTAACAACAATATCGCAATTAATTAGCCACTAATTCGGATTAAGTTGAGTCGGAGTATAACAGCAACTGTTGACTGCATATGATGTCTTTGAGTTTCTCAAGCCAGTGTTCATCCTGATTAGCAAAAGCTTTTGTAATTGTCAACTCTAACATAACCATCTTCAATTTTTCATTCAAATCATCTTTCTCCCTTTTGCAACTATTCAATTTACAGATTGAGAAACAATATCACTCTACCCTTCGAAAAACATTGAATAGATCTACGATTTTTCTTTATCTCAAATTTGTGCATAATCAAGTTAAAATTTTCATCTTTCATAATTGATGGCTTGATGTTTGATGCACCTTTACAGTTGAATTCTATTCTAAAAATCTCTTAATCAATTTACATAGTGAATTTGTGTGACCTGCTTTGATATTGCTTGAAGGATTCTAACCTTGATATAGGTTAAAGTACCAACACAAATTTCTATATATAATTCAATTAACAAGCAATTAACCTAAGTTAACAGTAATCAACCACAAGAGAATGACATGCGATTTTTACTTAGAAAATCCAAATAGGAAAAAACTGTGTGGCCTAACACCGGCCACACTCAGATTAAGCATTATAAATAAAATGCTATAAGATACTACTTACTATCATTGTCCAATTGCACACAACCTAAAGGATTACATTTCTTCTTTTTAACGTGCACGTCGTTCACTTTCTTCAGCTTGATCCAATACGCCTTGAAGCCACTTAAGACGAACAAACTTTCTACAAAAAGGGACAATCTTCTCTAAGGATGTAGAAGCAAAAAAACTCTAAATCACAAAACTTCAGCATCACTCTATAATGACTACTCTAGAGAAAAGATGTGATCTCCAATGGGTATTCTCCACTCAAAATAACGAGATCCTTGCCTTAAGCTTGAGAGAAAACCCATATTTATAACTCACAATTAATGTCTCATAAGGATATTCCTTCTAGAATTCAATTTTCTAATCCTGACACAAAAAGAAAATAATTCCGAACAAGGAAGTGGGTTTCTATTCATTGTGCGCTCGAGCAGATGCCTATTCCGAGAGTAGATACCTTTTTTGAATTTCTTCTATTTTCTGCAATTTCTTTTCTCTAGCTCTTCCAGCGATATGAACCACAATCTATTTAAAAGAAATATTAAATTATAACTTAATGGACTCAGAGTTTTGTCCAACCCATAAATTAACTAACATACAAAAATCATTATAACCTCTATGGGAGGTATATATGCATCATGATGACATGGGATGAGTGAGGATCCCTCTGGCAATTTTCCATGCTAGGTGGTGCCAAACCTCCATAGGGGGTAGTTGTACATTACAATGACGTGGGGCAGCATAATGTGGGTCCGTCGCTTAATGTGAGGAGACACAACTCAAACATGCGAGGTGATGCAAACTCACACATATAGGGAGACACAACTCACACATTATGGGATTTATGTCTTGAACTCTAGGTTTACCAGATTAGTCCATTAGGTTAGCTATAGATCAGGCTTTGAGTTGGGTATTTTGGTATTTGTATTAGGCTTTCTTAGAGGCTAAGAAAGAATGTGTTATATAGAGGTGTAAAAAAAATCCAATTGATCAAACCGACGGTTAATAACTGTGTTTCATGGTTTGATTATAGTTACGGTTAATAAAATAAGAAACCGTACTTCACGGTTTGGTTTCGGCTTTCAGTTTCGACTCATGATTATTAATAGAACTGAACCATAACAATTATGTGCAGTTAACTGAACCATTAAACCCCAGGCCATATTTTTAGATCAATTTCAACTGTTGATCTCTTATCATAGAACCTCCATAGCCGCCTAAAATTTAAATCAATTTCTTAGTATGGTTAATCGTAACCGAACCATCGAACATGGTTAATTGCTGTTCAAAATTTTAAGGATTTTTTAGGGTACGGTTACGATTATGTTTTTTTAAAACTAAAAACCATATAATATAGTTCGATTTACAATTTTCCCAAAAGCTACGGTTAATCAAACAATTACACATTTAGTGTTATATATATGATGTAACCTATAACCTTATACCTAAGTAGAAAGAGTGCAGTAAAAGAGTGGATTTTTTTTTTTTGCTATGGATGTAGGCATGTTGCAAAACTATATAAATCTTTTATGTCCTTTTATGTGCTTGTGTTCTCTTCTTATGTGTGACCTGTTTGTCAATCACAAGTTACGCGCATTTGCACTACACACATGTGACACAAGAACTACTTACATATGCAAAGATGGGGAAGGTAGGTTGGAAGCATGAAATCATAATTTATACCCTCTAATAGCAACAAAAATGAAGAAAAAGAAAAAAAATCTCTAAAGTTATTTGAAGAATCGGGATCCCATGAGGGATTTTTCCCACGATGACCCTGGGACAAAACCTTGGCAGCCTTAGTCTTCGATCGGGCAGCTGCCCTACGTGCATATAAGATTGCCGGTAGTAATATGGAAGACTTTAATTGGCCCACTCAGTATCACCACGTGATGAACCCTCTCATGATCCGGACTCGTTATTTGACCGATATAGTCATTAAAATGGAAGACGGAAGGATCTTTTTTATGTTACCGACAGATACAGGGCCTCCAAAAAATACACCTCCGTTCTTAGGATAGTTTATGCTGCAGCTTTTCGGGCCTTCGGCTTTTACCTCTCTTTCCCCAGCAGCTTTTCCTGTTCGGTAAAACGCTTGTAAAAGCACTTCTCCTTTTCCTCATAGCCATCTCTCTCCGCTCACTTCTTCAGATTCCACGTTTCGAGGTATTGATTTCATTCTCCTTCATATCTGAAATACTATCTGCATCCTTTCTCTCCTTCTAATTCAAGAAGAAGAAGAAGAAGGAAAAAAAAAACAGATAGTGCTCATTTCGATATATTGAAAATTGCAAAGAACCAATTTTTTCTCTCAACGTGAAATCATTGATTCCTTGATTTAAACTTTCGTTCTCTGTAGGTACTTCCGCAGAAATCATTTTCCGCGGAAGTGAAAATAGTTTCCGATTGGGGAATGCTTTTCTGTCCTTTCATTCTAACAATCCCCTTGGTTTTCATACTTTTGAGGAGCATGGTACATTTTTTCCATAGCATTCTCTGCAGAAAATGGAAAGGGTTTGTGGAGGCGGATGATTTCCTGTGTTTGGGTGTTAATATTTTCCACGATTTTCATGTTCCAAGGCGAAAGTTTTCATTTTTTACTCTTTTTTTGGAACTTCTGTGGAAATCAGATTCAGACCCAAGAGTTAGAAAACCCTTTTTTTAGTTCTTATGCAAGAGGCTCAAACACCCACAAACAATTGAAACTGAAACCTTCAGTATTCATTTTCTGCGGAAAATGAGATCACTGTGGAAATAAAATCCAAAGGAAACTGATGCCCACCAACATGCCTTATAGAATGATCTGAAATCCAAAACGACTGATGAAGTTTTAGATTCTCTTTCTGGTCCTTAAAAGGTTTCTAATTTCAATAGGAACAAGTCCTTTAGTTTTATGTGTGAATTCTCTGACATTATCTGCCTTTTAGTTGAAGAGTATACTTTGTGATGTGTTTCAGATTCTAAATCAAACAGTTGCAATGTCAGCCTTCCGAGCTTTTTGGAACAGCCCCGTGGGTCCCAAAACAACGCATTTTTGGGGTCCTGTTGCAAACTGGGGATTTGTTGTGGCGGTATGTTTTTCTTCTTTTTTCTCACTGATGAATGTTTGCTCAAGTTGATTGATCTGAATTAATGCAACGCTAAGTGTCGGTGCACAGCATTTTACGTCGCTGGAGAATGAGAATGTTTTATGAAGGAAAATGATTTTCGTTGTTTCCATGTTGACAGTTATTGCAGTTCTTGTCCTTCAGGGTGAATGCACTTTCAGCAATTTTTTGTAGAAAGGAGATTTGCACCTAGGATGTAGATTACTGTTTTCTGCAGTCTTTTAGAAGATGCAGATTACGATGGAAATGTGCTGCTGCAGGGAACAATGGAAATTGAAACTCTAGAAACCTTAATTTCTACTTTCCAATGAAGATGAAATCACTTTGGATATAGAATGCATCAAAACTATTGAGCACAAACATACCATAAGTGTCTGTTTTTTTTTTTTTTTTTGGATATTGAATTCCTTGGATTTCTAACCCATGGCTTCCTACGCAAGGGCTAAACACTGAAGGATTGGGGAACATTTGTTTGACTACATTTGAACAAAGTAAGAGATGAGAAGTATTTTGTGGAGCAATTTTGCAATTGCTATCCTTCATTTGTTTGGTGTAGAAGTTTTCAGCGGATATATTGTTCATTGCAAAGAAGCGCCAGCAGTAAGCCATGCTTTTGAGGATTTTGTGTCCAAGAGGAGGGGGTGATTCTTTCCATGGATTTGTTTGTTTTCTCCCTCTTCTCTCTGGCACCGTACCAAATTGAAATTGCAGATTCTCACGGCTCATGGAATCCACACCCAAAATGTCCACAGAAGTACACAACAGATTCCGCAAGCTGTGGTCTGTGGTTATTTGAAACACGCCCTAAAGGTAAATATCCACAAGGAGCATCAAATAGTATCTCCTGTGATACGCAATAATTACCCACCCAACTCTCTGGTAAATTAAATAATAGAGAAGTGATGGTCCATTTAGATCTCTACCTTAGACCTGTCAGTCACATCTTCAATACTCCTAGTCCTTTGTATTATGAATTCGTACAAATTCTATATCAAGTACACAACAGGCCCCAGTGAGCAATTATCTTGGAGGAAGAAGAGCAAAAAGGTTTGCATGATGCAGCTACTTATAATGTTGTCATTTTTTGTCTGATATATTTTGAAAGGTTTTTTTGGATGTCTGTTTGTTTAGCAAATTATGCCTTTATGTCATTTTATTCTTTTACGTTATCTCATCATGATCATAATTTTGTTGTACCGCTGTATTTTTCTTATGTCTTGTATGCTTCTCCTGAAAAAGAGGAATCTTTTCCCCATGGTTCTTAGTTTCACACTTGTACATTTGGGCAACATTTTGTGCTCCATTACTTTAGGCTGTATCTCATAACTTTCCACCAACAGGAAGCCACAGGGCACGGACCTATATTTCTCTATAAAATAAAATTGTTAATGATCTGCTTGGATTTCCAAGAGGGGTAATGATTTGATGATGATTATGTTTTTAATCTGCTTGTGCAGGGATTGGTGGACACTCAAAAGCCCCCTGAGGTGATATCAGGCAACATGACTGCAGGTTAAGACATTTGATTAAGAATAAAATGAATAGCCTCTATCTGTTATCCTGTACTGGTGTAGAATAAGAAATCACACATGTCTTGGTTCTGCAGCAATGTGTGTTTATTCGGGACTTTTCATGAGGTTTGCATGGATGGTTCAACCACGTAATTATCTGCTTCTTGCTTGCCATGTCTCTAATGAAGCAGTGCAACTCTATCAGCTCTCACGTTGGGGGAAGGCTCAAGGGTAAGTATATGTTCATGGCTACTATTGTTCAATCTTTGAAATCTTTCTTTATAGTAATTTGTCTTTGGTAAAAGCCACTTGCATCCAAAAGAGCATAGAATCAAGTGATCTTCCAACTATCCTCAGCAATTTGCTTAACTTCTCAAGTTCCGTACTTGGTAGTGGTGAAGATGGCTATGGAAGATCAAATACCATGTTTGTTTTTCCTTTTATGGATTGTTAGAAGGAACTAGAAGCATTTGCTCTGGCTTTTGCATATTGTGGGGTATGTCTGTTCTCTAGATATTTACTGTACTGGCATAAACCGTGTTGATTTGCTCTGTCTGTTGCTGGTGAGGGAAATCTCTGTGATTCCTATTTTTGGTTTGAAAACTAATGAAAAATGGTAATAAAATAAAATACTAAAATAGAAAAATTGTGAACACTATATTTTGATTAACTTCTGAAGACTATAAAACATCACAAACTGCAAGGGAGGGCCAAACCATGGAGGGGGTTGAGGATCTATTTATCAGGTTTTAGCCAACGTATGTACCACCCCATTAGCTTCCCTGACACATGACAAGAGGAAACCTCTGTTGGACACTCACAGGTCTTAACTCTCCTTAAAAGATGAACTGCATCCTTTTCAGGCAAGCTGAGATATGTGACAAACAAGAGACTGCATTCAATAAATCATATTCCACAACGAAAGTGATAACAAAGGATCCTGAGAAGACCCTCAAAGCTTTGGTTACCACTGTCTGTTGATATCTCTGCTTCATTAGACTCCCTGCTTGAAGAAATCTTTCTCATCCAATTTAAAGTTAAAGCAACATTTGGAAAGTGGTGCCAAACCAACCTGCTTCCACCTTTTAACCCAAACATCACTCATGCAAGTGTTGTGGAAGATATCATCCAGCTGATCTCACAGAACATTGGTCCAGTGATCGCCCATCTCCCAGTGGTGGCCAAAATTGCACCTGCCACCTCAACAACCTCTTTGTCTTTAGCATTGAAGATCTTATTGTTTATCTTCCCTCCAAAGAGTCCACAAAATGTCTCGAAAATAGATCTCCATAGAAATTTCTTTTCGTGGGATGAAGGAAAGTCACCCAGGGGCCAAGATGACTATTTCTCCCAAACTGATCTTGGAAAACACCACATCACCTCAAATCTGGATAGAAAAAGGATCGGAATTCTCTTAAATAAGCGCAATGAGGAAATTGATTGATGGACTCCTTTCTACCTCAGAGAGGGAGATATATCTGAGATTTTGGATGAGAAAAGCCCCTCTGAAGATGTCCACTGTGGCTATCTTTTAGAGGGGCAATTCCCTACCATGCCAAAGCATAGTGTTTGATGCAGGCTAGATCCATGATTAGCCAGCCTATTGGACCCAAGACCAATAAGGCCTAATAGATTAGAATAGATTCTATTATTAGTAGTTGATTTAGTTGCTTTCTTAATATTTAGCAAGTCCAGTCATTTTTTGTTTAGGACTTCTTATTTGATTGGAATTAGTTGTTTTCTTTCGTAGTTAATATTTTAGTTATAAATAAGGATGTAATCTCTTCATGGGATATACATAGACATTGATTTTTAATAAGAATTTGAGTTTGGTTCTCAGTTGAGAAAGTTTTGTTTGTCTTTGGTGAGGCACCTAGACATTCTATCCTTAAGCCTTTTGGAACAATTGATCAGTGAAGAACCTATTGAAAGGGAAAATATCAACGAAAATGAAAATTATGGTGAGTGTGTTGATGATGGCAACTTGTATGAGGCCAATATTGAGCAGACATTTGAGCAGCATTGATTCAGGACTGATGTGAATAGGGAAAGTAATGTCAGGGCTAGAGGAAGTGATGGCAGAGGCCATGGGTCAATTAACGGAGATGAGGTGAACAGAGGCAAAAATATCCCTGAAATAGGGGGTGTTGATGATGTGTTCTCTAACCATGGGTCATCAGATGATAATTGGAGTATTGATTCATCTGATGAAGAAGGAAACTATGGGCCTAGATACCCTGAATTTAATCCAGACTGGGATATAAGGAATCCTGTGTTTGAAGTTGGTTTGAAATATGCTAATTCTATAGTGTTCAAAGATTCAATAAGGCAGTACTCAATTTTGAATCATAGGGATATAGATTTTTACTCAAATGAGAAATGGAGAGTGAGAGCTAAATGCAAAAAACCATGTAAATGGGAGGTGTATGCGTCTAGGTACAAGGATGAAAACACTTTGATTGTTATAACTCTTCACAATGAGCACAAAAATTGCAGGCCATGTCAGGTTAACAAATTTCTGACTTCTTCATATTTAGCCAAGTATTATATGGATGAGATTATGGACAATCCTGATTGGCCTATCCAAGCATTTAGGGCAAGAGTGTTAAAGGAAATGCAATATAAGGTCACCAGTACTGTAGTGTGGAGAGCTAAGTTAAAGGCCAAGGAATTAATTGGAGGAAGAACAAAAACAAGTGCACATTAAAGACTTTGATCGTGAGGCTTCAAAAGAAGAACATGAAGAAGCAGATTTTAAAAACATTATTCAATTTGGTGTTACTATTGAACATCCAAGAGAATTGATTGTTCCGCCTTTTCCAAAAAATCGAAATAAGTTGTCAACAGTACAATCCATTGTTCCAGTTATCTCACAAGCAGTTCAAGTTGTTAAATTTCCTCACATTGACTTCATCTTCAGAGATCACATATGGATATCTGATTGTCAACACTTGAAGCATCTACTAATTTGTTTATACATCCAAGCTCCATGCAAAGACCAATAGTCGAGAACATTCTGATGTCCTATTACATGGAGGAAAAGATTGCAAAAAGCTTTCAAGACATGTCATGCAAGTGTGGATCTGAAGACAAGATAAAAGTTTGTTCGAATGATTTTCGACCCAGGTTGACATTTACAGAACTCGAGGACGAGTTCTTCTCCTAAGAGGGGGAGAACTGATACAGGCCAGATCCATGATTGGCCAGCTTATTGGACCCAAGACTAATAAGGCCTAATAGATTAGAGTAAATTCTATTATTAATAGTTGATTTAGTTGCTTTCTTAATATTTAGCAAGTCCAGTCATGTTTGGTTTAGGACTTCTTATTTGATTGGAATTAGTTGTTTCCTTTCTTAGTTAATATCTTAGTTATAAATAAAGATATAATCTCTTCATGGGATATATACATAGACATTGATTTTTAATAAGAATTTGAGTTTAGTTTTCAGTTGAGGGAGTTTTGTTTGTTTTTGGTGAGGCACCTAGACATCCTATCCCTAAGCCTTTTGGCTTGAAGATTAGCCCGTTGGCTATTCTTCTTCCCCTACGTTGCTTCAGTGTTTTTCTTTTTAAGATTGTTCTTTTTTTTGTTGGTACTTTGTTCTAGATTTGGTAGGGAATCTCATGTTAAAACATGGATTACCCAGCATTGCAAATGATCCACTGCCCTAAGTTCTATATTTTCTATAAGCTGAAGGAACCGACCTGGAAAAATTTTGTAATGATCCAGGATTTGGAGTTCCAGATACATTACAAATTCAATAAGGATCCACTGGAACTGACCCAATTAGAACTTGGGCCAGATCTGGGACCAGATCATACCCAAGGATTCAAGTACTTGAATGGAGAATTTTGTAATTTTATTTTGTTTTAAAAAAATTGGAGGTATTTAGTTTTTTCCATGAGTACATACTTTTTCTTTTCCAAAACCCATATCCCTATTCTTCCTCTCCTCCTCCTCCTCCTCCTCCTCCTCCCTTTCATTTTCTCTCCCTCTGTCACTTCTACAACTGGCAAGGTAGCAAAAGCAAGAGTCTCTCTCACTTTATGCACACAAATGGAAAAAAAAAAAACTATAGACAATTTGATTGATTTGCATTTTGATTGCACATTCCTTTCTTTGGACTGTTGAAAGGCTTCCATTTTCTTTAATACAAGGTGAAGCACTAAAAGATCCAGGATTTTAAAAGTAGCATGGAGAAAATCTTCCGATCTAATGCTATTGCTTTGTCATTTTTTTCTTTTATTATTATTAGTATTAAAATCTTATTTTGTTTCTTTACTTGCATAATGAACTAACTTTGATGGCTGTTTTTTCATGAAAACTGGACCATCTGGGGTTGATGGGATCATCAAATATTCCGAAAGGATGTATTTAAAGCCTTTCTAGTTTCTAGTCCTGTCAGGAATTCTGATTCATCCGATGCAGGAATTTGTTATTTTTCATAGGGCTTTGGATTTTGCTTCTATTGAATAGTTAATCTTTGTATAGAGGTGTGCTGAGGTGCATATCCTTTCTGTATATACGTGCTCCCCGATCCTGGAATGCAAATAAATTAGTTAATGGAAACTTACTGGTGGAGATTTGCTGGTTGTGGGAATCAATTTATGGATTTTGTTGTGATGAATCGTCTGATTGTTATTTGCTGTTTTAATTTTTACAACTTTTCTATTTTCTTTATCAGTGGGAAAAGAACTTAAAAAGTACCCTGACATGGGACTTGCAACTATTGGTGACAGTGATGAATCGTCCTATGCTGTAGATCAGCTGGTTGGGACATAGGGGTGGTGTCAGTGGGGTGCTCATGTTTTTTAGTCTCTTAAGTAGAAAGGGAAAAAAATAAAACTAGAGAGAGAGATGCAACTGTAAGTTGAGTTTCTTCAATTTCATTTTTGTAATTGTAAGAACTAAAAGCTAGTCACAGCGTTGCATAGCTTATGGCTCGTGGTGGTGTGCATCACGTTTAAACCTTGAAAACTTTCTGTCATCATGTCCATAGTCTACCATATTAAGTGGTTGTTGATACGGCATTTTATCTGCTCTTCGAATGACATACAATTGCTATTCAATCCCTTCTGCCAGTAGCTTTTCTCTCTATTTACACGGTTCTTGATCACTTCATAACAGGTATCTGCAGAAGAAAGAGGAAGCTGAAAAGCAGTAATCTCCTTCATTTGCATCCAAGTTGTCTACGTATAGACCTTGATTTAGGTTCCATTTTCCTTGCATGCTATCAAGTTGATTGTTACTAATCCATTACTAAATGTGTTCTTGGATTTATTCAGATATCAAGTGAAAACATGAACATCACTTTACCATGTTGCAAACTGATGTTGAAGCATTTTGTTCCCTTGTTTGGCTTTCTTTATTTCTTTCTTTTGTTTAGAGTTCTTCTAAGGGGGGTGATTCTAAATGGTTGGCCAGTGACCACACTGTGGTCAATTAAGGTCAAATGACATTTTGTATCTGTGGGGTCTACCTTCTGGAGATTCAAGTTGTGGCACCATCTTATTTGCCAAAATATTAGGCTTAACTCTTCTCCGAAGAAAGATATCAACAATTGAATTGAAGAAAACATGATTAGATAACTAATCAACGATGATCCATTAATGAATTTATTTTTTGCAAAAAATGAATCATTGTTGTCCATTTCATTTTGGAACCCGTTTCAATTATATATATATATATAAAGAAAAATAACATAATGTAGAAAAACATAATAGAATTTTAAATTTAAAAGTAACATATAAATTATATACATCTAATTTATTCTGCTGAATCAATTCTGCAATGTGTTATTCTAATGTGCAAAGTGAATAACTTATAAGCTATGTATATTAGACATGCAATTTTTAATCTCAACTCATAATACGATATGTAATATCATATAGTTTGTGCACAATTGAGGCTTTATATATTTTATAAAAAAAAATACAAAAGACATTTGCTTGTAGTTATTTTTTTTAAAAAAAATCAGCCAAAATGGCCGAAGTATTGAAAATGGATATTAAATAAAATCAGTGTCTTCACATGTGTAGTTTAGGACAGCTAGTGGTCCAAACCAAAATTATTCAGAGATTTTGCCGAGCTAGATCGAAATTGACAACTATAATCGGTTCCACGTAGATGTACATTTTCTTTCTTGATTGTGATAAATTTTACGAAATTTTTAGTGCAAGCGAAGTACAGTCACCAGAGCTTGGACAAATGTAATTTAGCATGCTTTTCATGTGTTCAATCCAACGGCCAATATTATCTTACTAACTCGACATCTAGGATGGGCAATGTAGCTCTGATTGACTTCAGATGGGTGTGTACCGATGAATTGAGGAAGGATCGGATTTTTTGTTTGGATTCATGCTATGCAATCCCATAGTAAAAGAAATTTAATTTTGTTAAGAAAATGTAAATTTACTGTTTCATTTAGAACTTAAAAAAGAGGGTCCAAAGTACATGATGATTATTATGACCTAGGCTCCCGAGAAGAATTGAAATTTAACACTTTCTTCAGAGGAAGAAAAAAGCAACATGAAAGGGACACTCCTCAATTAGAGCTCTTCGTTTCAAACTTTAATTTCCCACCACGAGATCCATTGGCTTGTAAGAAATTTTGATTTTAAGATGACTTTGAATTGATTAGATCAGTTATGATTTATGGAATATATGCAAAGATGAGGATGTTGAGGCAGATATATAATAAAACTAAGAATCATAAAATCGAAAATGGACACTTTCGAAAACATTTAAAATTAGGTTAAAGAGAACGCAAATGGAGATAGTAAAAATTAACTTATTTAATGCATTGTTTTAGGATAGATCGGAATGGAAAAGTAAAATTCAAGTATTCAATCTTAATACAGTTGGGATAAGGCTTTGATGATGATCATAATGACGATGACAAACCTTAAATCTAAAATTTTCTAAAATTTCATATGTCACCAATGAGAGTTTCAATTTCTGTCACGTTGAGTAGAAAACTATCCGTCATCTTCACCCGCTGCGCTAGTTATCTTGAAGATATCAGCATTCATTAATTTATGAGATATACTATGAACAAACAATCAGTCAACCACATTTCTGTGCAATTTGCTGAAGATTCTGAAACGGGAAACTTCCACACATCAATCTAATACAGTAACTTCACCCTTGGATCTTTAGCTGACCTCTAATAATTTCTCACCTATTACCCAACGTGTCCTTAATTTGTTCTAGAAATCCGTGTAAGATAAAACAAGAGCTCCTCTCACAAATGGGAATCGACCTGCTTCATGATTGAGACGCCTAATCTTTGATCTACATATAGATAAAGTGAACAGATCTATGGACTACAAAGAAAACTGACAACCAAGGGGGTAGGCTAGAAAGTAGAATTCTGTGAGCTTGAGCAATAGAAATTTGATCAAGAACACTTACAATTGCTTTTTGAAAATAAGACAAGTAGCACAGTTTAATGGGTCCCAGTGGCCTTAGTAGGATAATGGGTTCTCTGTATCTTAGAAATAAAAACATATCCAGTGAATGCTTTTGGTTTCTAATCTTGGTCATGAAATATAAAGTAGACAAAGTTTCTTAGGTCACATTTCTGCAGATATGTGCGTATTATTATTATTTATTTATTTTTTGACAAAGATATGCAAACTTGATTAATTCATGGACACGTGGCAAATGAAATAAAAAAACCTAATTCAGATTAAGCTCTTGACTTTGAGGCAAGAGAAGACACAAACAAGAATGGGACTTTTTATGACTTGCAAAATCATATTCAAAATATATATAGAAAGTAGAACTAATCCACATCAGTCAAGTCTTGGTTTTGTAGGAGATTTAAAAAATGAAAAACTCATATGGGTCTTGTTCTATGGGTTGGGCCTAGCCCACTTTTTCTTGATCTAATTTTTTTTTCTTTTGATTTATCTTTGATTTTTTTTATGCTGTAAGGTATGAAATTAAGGAAATCCATTTGAAATGATTTAAACATGTCCAACTACGATATTTAAAAAAAATAAAAATAAAAAGACATGTCCAACTGCAATGGCCCTTGATCTGATAGAGGATGTGGTTGTAGGTACTAAAAATAGATACGAAGAAGTAAAATTTTCATGAGGATTTAACTCAAAATCGATATGAAAAAAATAAAATTCATTTGGTCAACTCCAGTATAATTGGAGCAAGACTTTTGGCAATGATGATAAGATGAGTAAAGAAGAGAAGAAACTGCAAACTCCACATATCAACTACATGATCAGTGAAGCAACACAACAGAGTGAATTTTTACACCCCCTTGGGCCTTCACCAAGATTCGTTCTTCCCTCTTTTTTCATTTAATCTCTGCTCCTTCTCTGATTTTTATTATAGAATACAAAATTACTCTACATAATCTTGGGTTATGTCTTTGCTACAATATTTGGCTTATGTACAAATATCGAAAGATACCATACCAGTGACACTCATTACAAGATTGGCATGATCCTAAAATCTAAAAATAATTTCCTGGCTTGCCCATTTGGCCCATCTTGAAAATCACATAAGCCGTTTATTTTTTAGAATCAACTTACCACACATCAAAACTACAGGCATAATAGAAACCCACTTAAACCTCCCAATAATTCAGACTCATATACAAACAAAAGCAACTGATTATATTATTGACATCCACACCATTAAACTTCCATCCAATCTTATTTTAGATACTGGTGTGTGACTACCATTACCAATAACAGCAAACCAAAACAAGAGATAACTTCATGGGTTGTTCTTGCTCTGCGTATAGATATAATCAGTGTGAGCAACAAGAGTCCTCCTCATCAAGCATTCTTCCTCCCCAAGTCCTTCACACCCTTCATTCACCGGATCCTTATTCATCTCATCACCACCCTAAAGAAAGAAAAGAAGAAGAAGAAGAATCGGAAGGAACAAAGAAAACCCATTAAGAATGCATGGAATTAAGAAGAACCCACCAATAAAATATCAAGATTAAAAAGATGGAGAGCCGATTTACTTAATACACTCACCCCTTGTTGGGTTTTCTCAGGAACCAGGCGAGATGCCTGAGTTAGAGAGAAGAGGAGCAGAAGAGCAGCCAGAAAGATGGTTTGCTTAGACATTCTGTGGGTAATTGCTTGTTGGGTGGAAATCAGAATGGAGGTGAATTTATAGAAGGGAAGGAATAAAATTAGAAAAAGTAGGTGTGAAATGCTGACGCTTGGAATGCTTTAAATGGCTGAGACTGCAGGGATACTGTCCAAATATATTCTAACATTGGAGTCAGGGGATCAAAATTTAATATGTTCCAAGTCCTTTTATGGTTAGTAAATCTTTGCTTTTATGGCGTTAAGATTTCTTAACGTGCTTATACTCCGGATAAGGACGCAGTCCCACGCATAGGAATAGCAAATGACGGTTCCCGGTCAGCCATGGGTTCTAGTTGGTCTAGTCTAGATGACCAAAAGTAGGCCGACCCAATTTCACCGGGAAGAATATTGAGAAGTAGGTTCACTCAAAAAGGATATTGAAAAGTATTTATATTGCATCTGCTAATGCTTCCAATTAAGCAATAATCCATGTCAACTTTATGTTGGTTGGGGGGGGGGGGGGGGTGATTTTTTGTTTTTTTTAAAATTAGAAACAAGTATAAATTAATGGATTTTGATTGGATTCAGTGGGAATTCGAGTCTCAGCCACCCTTTTCAACTTGCTCCCGTTTATAACTATCTACATATTTTTATAATGGACTGTGATACATATATCATGTGTGGTGTAGTATAGTCGGCAGAGGATGATTGCAAGAGTTAAAGCAAGGGCTGAAGGTTCAAATACACCCACAATGAAGAGAGAATATTCTATTTAAATTTTAAATAGTAATGTTTTAAAAACAATCTAGCATCAAACTTGACCTGATACATACCCATTAAAGCTTTGCTTACCCTGTTAAAAAGCTACACATGCCAACTAGTGTAATGACCTCCCAAAAAATTGACGGGTGCCTCCCTTACCCAAGGATCTGACCCAAAATGTAATAATAATATTAATATCAAGTATTATAACCACCTTGACCATGCAAGATGGCTAAACTAATCGTTTGCACCATTTAAACAAAAAAATTTACCCTTGAGGACATTGTTGTTGTTTTTTTTTTCAATCAAGCTAAAGGAGATTGCCATGCCTAAATTCGAGAATTGGGGATTAGGGTGGATCCCAAGGTATGGCACACGTAACCTGTGACAATCTGTACCATATTAAGATATGTACGAACTACTACAGGGGTGATTACACATGTACATGGAAGGAAGATTCGTAAACACGTAATAATCATTTTGTAAAATTAAGTAGAAACCTGAAAAATTCACCTGTACATATCATAGACATTAATAAAGCATTCATTCATTAATATAATCCAAGGTCTATTAATTAAACTATTCACATGCACACAATATAAAAACAATAGATAAACAAATACAAAACCCAAAGTAACATATCCATCAATCTATGACTCCAAAAATAACATAATGACGATGGCATGATCTATTTTCTATGCAATCCAAAAGGAACCATGTGACGCACTATATCAGATGACCAATAAAAGACATAATTGTCATTCCACTCATCTACACCCTGAGGTATTGTCACAACCCGAGCCCAGGGTTTGGAGGTTAACAAAAGCCAAACCGATGATACACGTACTCCCGTGCCTGTATACGTAGACCTGGTCTAAATGCGCACACACAAGGGAACATTCACACGTGCAAAACATGTATGCGGAAGCTGCAAATATCAGAAACATCAAACTAACAGTACAAGGAGAGAATACAAAAACCGAACTGACATTTATACATAACTAAAGGTTTTGCAAAATGAACACAAAATGAATAAAATAATATGTACAAGTCCTGACATATACAAGTATGACAATCCTCAAAAACAAGGAAGATTCTAATGCCATGCATGACCGAGCCGCTTTCCAAGGGAGTGATCACATCCACTCCTCTAGGCCGGATGGGGCCTCAGGGGCCTCGGCTGGAGTCTGGCCGACCGGCGAGGGGTCGGCAGGGGTATCTGAGCCTGCAACACAAAAAACAACTGTGAATACAACGATTCCGCGAAATATAACCATAACAAGTTAACGTACGCTGTGTCTAATAGAAGAAAGAACATCATGTAAATTAAACAGGGCACATTCGTATACTAGGCTGTCATGCAAGAAGGAAACATGCCATGTGAATCAACGTGTACATGCTGTGTACCTAACTAGTTAGCAATTACATTGCCATATGGTCCCAAAAGAGGGATCTTGTATCGTGCAAAGAACACCATTGTCCGGGCCAAGGTACAATGGGTCTCGGTTTCCTGGGGTCTGGTTCCCCAAGAGGTTTCCTTACTGCAGCAGGGCCATGAAACTATACCAAATTCACCCCGTCGGGATCCTAAGGGTGAGGCTAAGGAGTGTCTGACCATATAGAGTCAATCATGAAAACCCTGAGTAGATCGTGACAGTCATATCATACGTGCATATCTTAGAACATGTATTATACATGAAGTATCCATGCTTACTCAAGGTAAAGAAACAACTATGTGAAAGTATATGAACAAGTAATCATGCGATAGAGTGGAGATCAATAATTGACAAATGACATGTCATGCAAGCAACTGTTAGCATAGTGAATCCAAGTCATTTACTAGCCAAGTCTAATCTAATTATCCAGTGTTTCTAACCGTGCATGATGATGTAGTTTTAAGTTATTCGTTGCACCGTTGTCTAGTGTTGCATTGAATCGACTAGTGCACCGAAGTCCCTTAAACCAACACCCATGGGGAGGTGCTTAACAGCTGGATAACGAACATGAATGATTCGCAGCCCTCGAGATCATTCACGCATTGTATCATATTCCATCGGGCAAGTCTAGGTGTTCTACATTCTATCATGAAAGCCATATAGGTCTTTTTCTTACGCCTATTCTTGTTATTCATTTTTCCAGGGGTGATACGGCTTAACCGTAGGTGAACATACGGCTTAGCCGTAGGCATCTTACGGCGTAGCCGTAATCTGCACTGCTGATCCCCCGCGGTTCCCTTCACTGTTCATCCGCAAGTACGGTTCACCCGTATTTTGTTCTACGGCTTAGCCGTGTGTGTTTTACGGCTTAGCCGTGGATGAGCCGTAGGAGGAACTGTCAATTGCTTGCTTTCAGTTAATCCAGAAGAAGGCACCCTGTACTGATCTACGGTTGGGTCATGGCTGAGGTGCGGCTTAGCCGTGTCCTGGCCGTAGAAGAAAACTAGGTTTTCACCCTCTCTGGACTTTAAGCCGTAGGCGATATACGGCTTAGCCGTACAGTGCACGGGATCAAATTCTGAATCAAGTGCAGAAAACTTGTAATGACATCAGAAGTGCAAATATCCAACAAGAAAAGAAGGAATACTAACCAATTGGGCTGTAAACACGTTTTCCATGAAATTTCATGTGAATTAACCAAAATCAAACGAATACCAACATGGGTTCTCACAGATTATGGTTATACTTACCTTAATGGAGTTTAATTACACAACTCGCTGTCCTTGAGCTCATACACAACCAAACACCATCCACTGCAACATGCATGCATGAGAAACAAAGAGAATATCAAGACACATCATGCACTCATGGAAACAAGAAGGAGAAGAAGTAGAAGAAGGAGATGAGGGAGATGGAAGAGGACCCAACTCACCTTAATCCAATCACCCGAGAAAGAAAAAGAATGGAAGAGCAACAATCCCTCAAATTAGCTTGATCGATGAAGAAGAGAACTCAGGAGAGGGAGAGAGAATTCCACGTGAACAGAGAGAGAGAGAGAGCTGAGTCGATGAAATGAAGCTTGTATAAGATAAGTGGATGTCAATTGTTGCACTGAAGTCCAAGTCAAAAGTTTATTTTCAGTTTGAGTCAAACCCGGGTCCAATGGGATCATACAACATTGGTTGCAAATGACGTAGTTGCGAAAGTTAACGAGCTCAACGAAAGACACGGGTTGACAGCAAGATGATGCAAAAATGACCATGTCTAAGAAAAACTAAAATTACGAAAAAGGGCTTGGTCTACCTAATCCAGGTCAAACTCAACCCAACTACCTGTCCCTGACTCGCAACGAACCCAAAACACAATTACCAACGAAAACAGGATTAATTAGTCGTTAAACGAGATCAAGCTGGGTCGGAGTGTTACAGGTATCATTGGAGTTCCCTTCATTACCATGTCGATTGCCGTGCTGGCATTAGGTTTTGAACCTGTAACACTAGGGGTAGCACTGTTAACACAACGGTTAAGTAAATATAAAGTAAATATGACTATCATGATGTATTAATTGAATTAGAAACATATTAATTAAAAGAAAGCAATAACAGAAACTATGCATGTTGTGCATATGAATAAACATGAGTAACGAATAATAAATAGAGATACAATAACATACTAGTTGACATCTATATGGTTATCTTCTCTTTAGAAGGAAAGTATATTTCATGGTGGAAAATTACTAGCGGTCTGGCCAAGACCATCTAACTACCCTCAAAGCATCGTCCAACTCTTTATATAACAACTCAGTAGGTAACATATAAAATACCTTCATTTGGTCCCATCGACCTCCTATAAGTACAAACTAAGTGATGTCGACTCAATGTATCAAGACTATCAAAATCGATTAGAATTCATACTTTTATACTTATCATACATAGTGATCGACTCATTCTTATACAGAAGCATATATTGGTCTAGAGATCGTTTTCAATCAATAAAAGCCGGAATTAAACAGAGTAATTGATAATCAAACAATGCATAACTAAATGAACTAATAGCGCTCGAACCCTCTCAACCGTAGTTACCTAGTATCTTGGCTCACGGGCTTACACTCAGTAGAAGTTCTATATCCAACTTTGCTTTAAGGTTCACCAGGAAGAATTGGTATATGATTAAATCGTGTTGAGGGCAAAGTTTACTTAAATAATATGTATGCATATAAATTGAGAGGTTAACAAGGATATTTAGTAGCCAACCCTATGCTAAAATAATTCGTATTTCCATAGCCATTCAATACGGCGTATTTACAAAACGTCCGATATCAATGTATTACCAAAATCCCAGTGTTACATTGTATAGGCAATGAACGCCACTTCTTATACCAACACCCATGACGTGATATTGAGAAACAACCAAAAAATCATGAAAGAATAAGTGATAGCTCAACACTCTTCCTTCTTAGTATTTAATTACTGTTAGGCTAATTGTTTGAAGTAAGGGTACCATTTTTAACGCCCTACAAGGTCTTTGAATGTCCTTAAGTTTGCCTGAGTATTTTGTGTTCCTATGTGTAACACTCCGACCTAACATAATCTGGTTTCGGAACTAATTAATGACAAACTAGTGATAAATTATATTTTGACTTTGTTTTGGTTTCGTTCCAAGTCATGGATAGGTAGTTGGGTTGAGTTTAACTTGTATTAGGTAGGCATGAGCCCTTTTTCGTAATTTTAGATTTTGTAAGACATTGTCATTCTTGCATCATCTTCGCGTCAACACCTGTCTTTCGTTGAGCTCGTTCATGTCTGTAACTACCTCATTTGTAAAAAACGTCGTTTGTTCCGGTTGGACCTTTATTTGACTTGAATTGTAATTAGTAATAACTCTTAGACTTTTCTCCAATTTTCTTATCCTTCTTTGTATATATATACTCCAATGACTCCACCGACTTTCTCATTCTCCTTTCTATTCACGTCTGTTTTCTTCTTCCTTTCGGTTTCTTCTCTTTTTACACAATCAAGCCAAGGAAGAGGGATTTGTGAACTCATACTCTTGAATTCTTCCTTGTGTGGTTTAATTAAGGTAAGCTTTGGGTTTTGATCTTCTTCTTCGCCTCCATGTCAGTTACTGCTACATGCACTCATGTCTCTTTCTTTCTTCCTTTTTCTGCATGCATGGGGGATTAAAATAGTGTAGTAGGTGAATTTGAGCCCAAGGACAACAAAGAGCTTGTTAGAACCCATTTGAGGCAAGTATAAGTAAGATTTGGATGAACCCATGTTGGTATATGTTTGATTATGAATAATTTCTTCCTTTCGTAGGTTACGTGTGTTTTACAGCCCAAATTGTGTCAAATTTCATCTCTTTGATACTTTTGTTTCATTTTGGACACATACAGTTTGATCTGTAACAGGTTCAGAAAAATGACCATGTGCAGTTTACGGGTAAGCCGTAACTGCTTACGGCTCAAAGTCCAGATAGCTGCAAAACCCAGATTTCTTCTACTGTCAGGCTACGGATAAGCCGCAGGCTAGCTGTGACCTAACTGTAGGTCAAGCTACTGCTTGACTTCCAGAAAGCTGAAAAATTGAGGAAACCTTCTACGGTCCAGCCATGGCTAAGTCATATAATGTGTTACGGCTAAGCCGTAACCCTATAAGGCTAAGCCGTAAAACAAAATACGGCTGAGCCGTAGAACAAAATAAGATTATGCCGGAAATACGGATGAACAGTAAAGGGCATCACGGTTGAGCCGCAGTACATATTACGGCTACGCCGTAAGATGTCTACGGCTAAGTCGTAGAACACCCCCGGCTGAGCCGTAACACTAGTGAAACATCAAAAAGGTAGGTGTTGGAAGAGACCTTGTAAGGCTTTTGAGTTAGAAGATAGGCAATCCTGACTTGCCCAATAGAATATGACATAATTGCATGAATGATCTCGAGGGCTGCGATTCATTCATATACGTTGTCTAGTTATTAAACACCTCCCCATGGGTGTTGGTTTAAGGGACTTCGATACACTCATTTGATATAATGCAACACTAGAAAACTGTGTATCGGATAACTTAAAACTACATCATCATGCATGGTTAAAAACACTGGAAACTAGATTAGGGATGGCTAGTAAATAATCTTGATTCAAATAAATTGAGTTGCATGGCATTTTGTATGATTATCTATTACCTCCACTCTTCTGTATGGTTTGGTTAGTCCTCAATATGCCCATTTGACATAGTAAGTTTGATTGGTTTGATTGTTCGATTGTTTCGGTAACTTGAGTAATGAATGTGTGAATTGACCGTATGCATGTTTGATATATGCTTGATATGATATGATCTGCATGATCTACTCAAATTCTAATATATGATTGACTTCACCTGGTTTGGCACTACTCAGTCTCAGCCTTAGGATACCCAATAGGGTTGAATTTGGTGTAGTTTATATGGCACCACTGCAGTGAGTTTGTCTCTTGGGGCTTTCGGACCCTAGAAACCCGAGACCCATTCGTACTCTAGCTCGATCGATGGTGTTCTCAGTATGTATGTAAGATCCCTTTTTGGGAGCATATGGCAAATGTAGTAGCCACCTAGTTATGTTCATCTTATATAAGCCTTGATTTTGATAGCATGTTTTATGTGAATGCACAACTGCCTAGTATACGAATTTGAGATTCTATGATTTATGTATTGGTACTTTTTCTGTTAGATATGACATGTGTTAACTTGTCATTGCTTATACTTTGCTAAATCGTTGTATTCATGAGTTGTCTTTGGTGTTGCAGGCTCAAATCCCTCGACCGACCCTTCGTCGGTCAACTAGACTCCAAGGGAGACCCCAGATGCCCCATCAGGGTTAGAGGAGCGGATGTGATCACCCCATCGGAGCGCGACAATGTCCTACATACATATAAGTCTTCCTCCTTTTGGGATCTCAGAGGATTTTGGGTTTATTCATGATCTTTATATTTTGTATTTTGACCCATTTTGTATGACTTTGAACTTCATGTAACATTTGTATATATTATTTTGATTTTGTAAGTCTCCTTTTGTTATGCAATGATACCTACAGCTTCCGCGTACATGTATTGGCACGTGCGAAATTCCCTTGTATGTGTGCATTTAGACCGAGTCTGAGTGCATATGCACGAAAATACGTGTGCCACAGATTAGGCTTAAGCTAACCCCCGATCTCCTAGGCTCGGGTTGTGACACTACGACTTAGCAGTGGAAAGGCTACGGCTTAGCCGTGATTCACAAAATTTTCTTGCAATTACGGCTTAGCTGTGATTTAGCCTACACCTTGGCAATGGTTTGGCTATGGCTTAACCGTAGTGCATTTCATGGCTTCGCCGTGAGGTCAGCCGCATAAGAAAAATTCAACTCTTTGTTTTTGTCATGGTTTGGTTCTCTAGAAAACTAGCCGTAGCCATAAGCTTCAGATTTTCTGAAGCCATTTTTAAAACAGAAGTTAAGTATAGAACCTTTTCTAACTTGTTTCCACTATGGTTTTCACTGCTTCAAACTATCATTTTACATTTTCAAATTCACATTTCATCATAATTGAATTCTCCTTCACCTAATACCATTATTTACTCTTAAATTACATTCATTAACTCATAAACATCATGCATTCTTAAAATTAAGTGTAAAGGAGCTATAACTTAACATCGATATAGAGTTCTTTAAGCGGCAACATAAGAAAACATGCATGTAGCCAAATATACTCTCATACTTACCTTATCTCAATGCTTTACCCCAATACAAGCTTCTCCTTTGGTTTGATGGTGGAAAAGGCCTCAGTAGAAGATAACCTTACTATATGCAAAAGAAGAAATGAGTGTAAGATGAATGCATGTTGCATAATTGAGTCTCCTTGACTCATGGAACTTAAAAATTGAAGAGATGGTGGAGCTCTTACCTTAGAGAGCTGTAGATAAGAAAAGGAGATTCAATTGGGGCTTTTAATGGGTAAGAAACATAGGAGAAGGAAGGAAGAAAATGAGAGAACCTAATACTCCTGCATGCAAGGTTCTAAGATCCACCTTTTAGCTCCAAGTTTGAAGAAGAGAAGGAAGAAGAGGAAGGCTCCAGCAGAGAGGTTAGAGGAAATGAAGAGTATGAACAGTTAAGTTGGTTTTAAATTCAGTTTTTTGGAATTTATAAGCAGGTCTAGCTTGCTTATGGAAATTATAGTTTGAGTCGATTAGATTTTTATTGTGCAAAGATGGATCAAAATTGAGCTGAGCTAAATATGAGAGATGACCCACAAGATAAAATACATATGATAAAATTAACTAGATGCTAATGTGATGCAAAACCATGAAAATCTAAATTACGAAAAGGTCCTTGACTACCTAAGTAAGATCCAAACCCAATTCAACTACTTATCCATGACCCAAATCCAAGGGATTTGAGTTAATCACTCTAAAATATGCGTTAATTAGAATAAAGCAAGAGTAATTATAGTAAATTAGAATTAGTTCGGGTTTAGTTCGGATTTGGACCTTATAGAGATGCAAACCGTGTGTGACTTGCACACATAGAAGAGTCACTCATGCAAACAAGGAGAGAGAATCCACACACGCGAGGCTTGAGGACTTGTGAAGAGTAAGGGGTGACATGGAATCTATCCTTGGTCAACCATAGAGGTGGGGTTGCCACCAACGGAGATGGACCTGGCAAACGGGTTGGATTGAGCAAAGTCGGTTAGGTAAATCCGAACCTGAATTTATTAGTTCCAACCCTAACCCAATCCATTTTTAAAACTACTGGAAACCTTCAACCAGTGGTTGATCCAATCTAACCTATTTAATTTCTCTTTTGTGTGTGATCCAACTCATTTTTAAGTGGCTCAACTTCATTTGTAAAGTTTTCCTTAGGTCTAAATTCATTTCAAATGTTGCATTAAGCATGAATTTATAATTGATCAATTTTCAAGGTGTAAAAAAAGGGGCCAAAGTTCATTAACGATTTTCTAACCCATTTATTTAGACAATCCTTTCCCAATTTTTGTTCAATTTTATAATGTCATATTTGAACATGAGTAAAAGACTTATTAACGTTATTGTATTCCATTCAAATCCATACTTTCGTAGTAAGATTTTATGTCAACATAAAAATAATTGATAAAAATCAATATTTCAAGTACAAAAACATCATATTGTAATAAAAAATAAGTTTTATATTCTAAGTAAAAAAATATCGCATGACTCCTTCGCATAAGATTAAAAGTCACATAGTGTCTAGCCTATATGAATAAGATAAATCATAAAAAATTGAAAAGCTATGATAAATTAGTAGAATCTAAACGGGTTAATCAGGTTAGATGGCTCAATCAGGTCAACCGGGTCAACCCTAACCCTACCCGTTTTTACGCGGGTTGATAAGCTCTATCTCTTGACCACCCTGTATCTTAAATAGATTGGGTTAGGCAGGTCAGAAATGGGTCAGGTTGGGCTCTAAATTTGTAGAGCAATCCCTTATTCTTAAGGATGTCGGGTGAAAGATAGACTTCCCTTCTATAAATAATAATAATAATTATTATTATTATATATTAAGAGAATTTCTCCCTTAGCAAGAAAGAATGGGAGCACAAGAAGTGGCGCACTCATATTAAACCTTTTAATCCTTTCTTAATCTCTCTCATCTATTCTATTTATTCTCCAAAAATCTCTCTCACTCTAATCCTGTAAATGAATGATATTCAGCTTTTTATTCCATTTGTAATGCCAATCAAATAGGAGTAGACTTAATTTGTTATTAATTTGACTGGCAGTGTCCTTTATTTTATCTTTTTTATTTATTCCCCTAGAATCTCTCTCTCCCTCTCTCTCCCTAAAATCTCTCCCTCTACCCATTGTTTCTCAATCACCCCCCAAAAAATCTCTCCCTCTCCTTATTGTGCCTTCATTTATTTTCATGATATTTATTTATTTACTAGTTAGTTTTCTCTATTTTAATAATTATTTTTAATTATTTTATTTACTATATCTTTATCAATGTATTGTTTTTGGTTTGTGGTAACATGTGATGGATACATATGTTCACCATCCAAATTTTATTAGAAATCTCTTAATTGTTTTTTATTTTTTATTTTACAAAGAATTTATTTTCATTTATTCTTTTTTTGACGGGCCACCAGCACTAGTTATATATATAAAGAAAATTATCCCATATGCAAGAGAGAATGACAGCGCGACACACGGCGTCTCTATCTCTAAAATAAATCTAAAATGTCTCCTCCCATACTTACCTCTTTCATATTTCCTATATAATTTAAAAAACCTAAAATCTCTCATAATTGATGTTAATGAGGAAGCATATCTCCAAATTCAAGGATACTCTCCAAATCCAAATTATATGCAGGAGATAAGAGTCTCGATGAATACTTGTTTTAATAAATATACCAACTTAATAGTTCTCCAAAGATCATTCAGTTGTGACAAAACTAATTTTAAAAGAAGGTTGGAATCACTTAAGCAATTGTTGTACATGAGCTTATCTATAAAAAGTACAACGTGGACAACCTTTGGGCCCACTACAAGAAATTACAACATGTCAGCCCACCTGTAGGAATTAGTGATGAGGGCAATATTTAGAACTTTAAAGAACAAAAGGCCACTTTTAAAAATTACAACATTTTTTAAAAATATCAACTTGGACCACCTTTGGGCCCACTACTAAAAATTACAACATGTCACCCTACCTGTAGTAGGAATTAGTAATTAGGGCAATGATTAGAACTTTAAGGAATTGTTGTGCATGAGGCCACCTTTAAAAGTTACAACACAGATATAATTGTTTTTTTTTATGGTTTGCGTTGGGCGCGGGTCTTGAAGCGCTAGTTATTTTAAAAGGGGAAGTCAATTAAAAAAATGCAAAAGGTTAGAAAACATAAATTTATAAGAATATATAAATAGAAGAATAAATAGAAGTAAAGTTTTTAAAATAAATAATTAAGTGTACTCATGAAATCTCAAGTATAACTAAGTGAATATCTATGGACAAAATAATATGTAATGCTTATTATATTTCCCATCCCATGTCAGGATCAGTTTGATATAGATGGGGTTGACCTCGAGGTTTCACGGTCGACATCTACTTATTATTAGAAAACGTTTAATTAGTTTTGATTTGAGAGGCTATTCATTTAATTATTTTGGATTTGAGAGGTGGGCCTTGGTGAGGGACATCCTACAAGGTTCTCTATCGATATTCTTTAATTTTTTTCATTCATAAATAGGGTTATTATTGATTTTAATGATAAGTGGGCATGTATAGGACTCTCAAGCAAGATCTAAACTGAACAAATTTGGGTACGCTTTTTGGTCATAATTGACTTCATCTTTATTAGTTTTTATCAACCTGTGGGGCCCATTGTTAAACACAATTAAACCCTTGCCACTAACATATTTTACTATGGTACATATTTCTCAAATGATTCGTGTTGGGCGTAGGTTCTTTTCTTTTCTATTTAATTCCAACTAATCAAATTTTTTCATAGTGAGAGGGCTGGTTGACTTGATAATTATTTGTACATTAGACCATTCCATTTTTTTTTTTACCATATAATATTTGTTATATTGAGTTGAGTTTACGGATTAAAGGAAAAACGATCTAACTTTTTTATTTATATTCTAAAGAAACTCTCTGGGTACATTATTTTTCTTTTTTTATTTAGTTTTACTAATATGATATTTAGTTTTTTAAAAGTGCACTAAAATATTTAAAATTATACTTGTGTAAGGAATCTTATGTTAACATTAAATTATAAGTGCGGCCTTAAAACTCCAGTATATATGAAATGACAATTCAACTTTTAATGTGGGGTTTTCTTATTAGAGAAAGTGGGCTCTATGTGTCAGCCGCCAACCCTAAAAGTTTTCCTATAAAATCTCTTTTGTATTTTGTCTTCTAAAGCCTTTCATCTTCTATAAAATCACTTTTTTTACTAAATTTCTTCTATCCTATAACATCTCTCTTTTCTTCTAAAATCTCTCCCCCAAATTCTAAAATTTCTCAAGAATAGCAGTCCTCCTTTCTAGGATTTAACCATTGATATGTCACCTTTCACTCAATTTTGCAGAAAGTATCAGGACATGAGGATATACATTCTTCTTGGTCATCATCATCTTCAAGTGGCCTTTGCTTGTTGATCTAAACCGTCTACCATGATTAGACCATACCTGAAAAAAACCTCCCTCATAGGATAATCTCAAGACATCTTAGATTGTTTGCATGCAAAGAGATTAAAATTGCAGCCGCAATCTATGTGAGGTGTGAAAAGGTGAATATTCTAGCTGCTACTGCTCTTTCCATTATCATGTATTCTACCACATGTGTTCTTAATCGATTGATGTTCACAGGTATTGTGCAACTTTATTCCACCATTGAGGTCAGTTCCCGCATCTGAATCAGCACAATTTCCTTTTTCTCATTTTTGAAAGTATTGTGCACTAATCCATGTACGTGATTATTAAATTCTTGCTTATTTGGATTAAAAAAATTACACTGTTTATTGAATAATGGATCCATTATTCGTGATAATCCATTAGATAAATAAATCAAACTTGGCTCGCACACAGATTAATTGATCAATCTCTCATCAAATTTTGTATTAATGAATCTCAATAAATTTACTTTCTTTAAACTAAAAAATAATGAATAATAAATAGAACAATAAATAATGAAATAATGGATAGTTATTACAATTTTATATACTTCAGATAATCTATTATTAAGTAGACTACCATGAGTATATTTATTTCCAAATTGAATAATGAATCAGACTTGTGCTTGGATCCCGGTATTTTCTAATTTAATAACATTAAAATTTAATATAATTTTAACAGATAAATTATACTTTTATTTTTTAATTGATTTGAAATTACATTTATTTTTCTTTCGGATACATGTTTTTATTTATGAAGAAATTTCTTTTATTGGGCCCAGCCCAGGTCTCCCTAGTCCCTAATGTTAGCAGATGGTTAAACACCCCTCATTAATAGTCTTTGCTTGGATTCGAGTGAGGTTTAGAAATACAAAACTATATCAACTTGATTTATATCCAAATGTTTTCAGTCCAATATAGTAAACCCACACCTTGACCTGAAATCAGATGGATCCAAAGCTCCCATATGAATATCCTAAATTTATAGGTCAAGCCTAGCAAAAAAGGTGCTCATTCACATATAGTCATTGAATTAGTAGTATACATGTTTAATAATTGAATTGCCCAAATCCTGGGTTACATGCAGATTGGTCATAATAATGCAGACAAATGCATTACAGGGCGTCCACAAAAGCATTATATCATGGGAAAGAATCTTGTTGTACTGTGGGGAATGAGAATGGTTGTCTAAGATGTGACACAAAGTTTCAACGCAAGTGTGAAAGAAGAAAAAAAAAAAAAAAAGGAGTCCTATCTCCTATGCCATGAAAGACAAGCTTAGGTCGACAGGCCTCCACAAGCTACCATTGGCCTTCTAAAATGAATGTAGGGTTTGCTGAAATAAACCAAGGGGTTATTTGTCTTTTAGGCATGGGGTGTAGATTTACATTTAAAATTTACATATGGAAAATATACTATTATATTTATTTGAAAGCACCATTTTTATTTCAAATGCGAACGAAAATTTTTCTTTACGTTGCTTGGAAAATGGCCGCTGCCCTGTGAACTAAGGAGAAAGCTAGATTTTACATAAGGCAGTTTAAGCCTTTTTTTTCTATTGATGATGAAATATTAACTCAAAAAACGATGGCATTGCATTGTACTTAATAGGAACCTAAAGAATAAAATTGTACAGGTTAAAAGAAAGAATGATGACATCCAGTACGACTAGTGAGGCATTTTTAATAAAAGAAAAAATTAATGCTGTGTTAAAATTTAAGAACAAGACTCTCTTTGAAAGTATATAAATAAACCACTAATCCACAAGCTAATTCTCACAAAATGAGATTGAAACTTATTAATATAAAATGAAGAGACACGGCAAAATCGCTAGAATTTCCCTTTTATTAATGCACTTGTTTTTCGCACATGTGCCAACTCGACTAGAAAGGTCACTGAGCCAACTAATAGGGGTGAGTATGGTGGCCAAGTATCGATCAGACTGAGCCAAACTTATTTGACTCACCAATTCATTTACTTAAAAAGTCTGAGTTGACACAGGAGTCAAGAATAATTTATAATTATTTGTGCGGCAAGTCTGCATAGGCCCTGGCCCAATTTTCATCTCCACATAGGAGCCACTTCATGATAAATGTTTCCCCATAAATTATAGGTGAAAAGTCTAAGCTGTCACTGTCTAATGATGGAATGTCTACAACTTTCTGTCATTCATGTTCATACATTAGTCACCATCTAAATCAATTCACGAGAAACTAAGATTTTACTCTTATCTTATAACTTTAATAAAGAAAGTGAAAGGGGTCTCTTTTTTTGACATTGGTGTGTTAGATAAATCTCCATGCAAGTGTTTCTAGTCACACATGTTCGGCCCCTGTCTCTTTGTCCTCTCCTTTCCTTCCCTGGGATCTGTTCAAAGTCAACGCTTCTACATTCTATCAAGCAGTCGGATGTACACATTGGAAACGTCTCCACTAGTTGCTAGGCAAGAATTTTCTTTTTGCTGACCTAATGATTGCTTCATTATAACATATGTAAGTATTTCTTAAAAAATAAGACAACATATGTCGGTAGACCATAGTCTTTTATTTTTCTTGCACATCTGGAATTATGATCAAAATAAAGTTGAGTGAAAAAATAGAATTTATCTTAAATAGTTGAGATTAAGTACTAGTATTGACGATGATCATACATAATGAGGATTTTGTATTGTTGCCGGCTCCAACTTTTCAATGTTTGGCATCATTGAGAGGAGTCATGTGACTTGGGGAGGGCCAAAGTGGGATTATGCACATCTATCCCCTCATTGAAGACTCAATTTGAGATATGACCGCCTGAATTTAGAGGTCAAGCGGAATTCAGATTGAGCTTAGATTAGAGCCTCAAGTATTCTGAATTGAGCTAAAGCATCTTAATTGTAAAATGGTGAGAGATATTTGCATATGAATATTGTCATATACAAATATATATAAAGAAAGAAATAATTTTATAAGAACTAATTCTTACCATTTTTTTTTTGTGAACACTCTAGGTGTGGAGAACATTTAAAATATGTTGGTTGTTAAAGATATAAAGAACAATTGGTCAACGAAATATTAGAATTTTTTTATATTTTAATGTTAAATTATTGTTTTCTTTCATAAATATTCAGAAGTTTTGGCTCTAGCATTTGCTTAAGTTATATAAATATTTGGATTGGAATTGTTTCATTTGGTGACAAATTGAGGTTGTGTGGTGATATGGATTTCTTCATCTCATTATTATTAGTTTGGTTGAAATTAGAATGGAATTCTCAAAGGGAAAAGAAAAAGATTCTGAGTCCATAAACTTTCTTAATGCATTTTTTTAGAATTAATTTGATCGCAACATGATCACATAAGTCATCATAGAATGGATTCCATGAGAAAATTTCAATTTCTCGCCATGATCTCATTCTATTGTATTCAACTATTTCTTGGACCAAGCAGACCTAACATACAAACAGTGATGATTGCTTAGAAATGACCATAAAATATACCAAGTATGCCGCCGCATGTGAGGTGTTATCCCGCGTGTAAGATTGTACGCTGTAACCAGCTGTGGAGAAGTAGGCCTCCTGGTGTGATGATCATCATAGTAAAAAATTAATATCCATATTTGGGTTGAGTGGTTTAGTCCTCGACTACGGTCCCTACTATTGAAAGTACATTGTCTTGCTCATTGTTTAAAAAAATCTAGTTAAGGGACTGGGACACGAATATAATACAACTGATTAATATTCACTAAACTCACACAAATGAGGTACATGGGACCCTCACATATGAGGACACGTAAAATTCATACATGTGAGGTAATTGGGACCGGTAGATGTGAAGGGACAAGATACAATTTACACATGGAGGGTAATAGTGATCTATACATGTAAATGGATAAGACACAACTCACACATACAGGGTAATTTACACATGTAAAAGAATGCAGCACAATTTAAACATGTGAGATAATCAAATCTCCCATATGTAAAGGTGGGGAGGTAAAAGATTTAAACATTGAACCCTTAACCTCCTAATGAGAACATTGACTCCTTAATACTAAGGTAAGGAGGTGTTCTCTTATCCTCATTTTAGTGGTGCTTCTTTTTGGGTTTCTACCTTGTGTAGATTTTTATTTTTCCTCTTATAGGCTTTTGGCTCACTTGGACTATAGGTTTTTATTTTTATTTTTCTGTTGACCCGGTTTATTGGTCTCTTTCTTGTCATGGGCTTCTTGGTTGTGCTGTTTTAGTAAAGTGCAAGACAATCCTTCATCAACTCTTTTGTATACTGTACATTCTTCCGGAAATATACACACTTATATTGTTAAAAAAATTAATTAAACAACCAATACCCAAAGACGAGTTGACTCAAAATAAAGGGATAGGCAGTGGTTGGAGTCAGGCCAACTACAGTTATCGTCTCGTGCGTCCTCTCCCTTGCACATATAGGTGGTCTTCTCCCCAATGTGTGTCTGGGCTCACAGTCCTCTCGTACTCCCGGGTCAGTCAAAAATTTTGAAGGACCAAAACTGGAAAACACTGTACTTTGAGATAACTTCTCCAGCTTATCTCTCTATCTTATGTAAAGATTTGACAACCCTAGATTTGGAGTCAAGTGTGGGATCAGGCTCAAAATTTTGTGTTGGACTTTGGCTCAGAGGGCTGACAATTCAGGTCTCATCTGAGCTAAGGCTTACCAAAATAAAATTCAGACCAAGGGTTATGCTTAGCAAACTCATCTGCTAAAGTTGCATCACTAATTGTGAGATTAGTAGGGGTGCTCAAGGGCTGAGCCAGCCCGAGGCCAATCCGGGCTCATCTTGCCTTGGTTGGGCTTAGAAATGTATTCGGGCCCATGTAAGAAATGCATGTAATATAATTTAATTAGTACAAATAATTACTCAAATGGTTACAAAATTGATAAAAGAGATTGATTCAGCCTAGCCAAATTGATTAAATTGGTGGGCGCGGGCCTGACTTTTACGGATGATGTCGACCTTGGGCTGACTTGGGCCATGTTTGTAACTTGTGCTAGGCTTAGATATGCCTCAGATCGGCCCAGCTAGGCCCATAAACATTCCTAGCGATTAGCGTGTGATAAAAATATTTGGCCTCCCTCAAAGAATGGTTCGCTAACAACAAAATCTGCTTACAGAGAAATGGTAAAATTAAGATGAAATAATTATGAACAATCTATCAAATGGAAGGATTTTTGGAAAATCTACCTTCCCTAAAGGATCCATTTGTTTGGATCAAAGTTCTTGAGAAATGCTATTGCAGTTAGAATTACATTCCAAAATTAATTTTGTAAGCCCCTTGTGCCCAATATATGGGGTGAAGGATGAAGCCACTGATCATGCTCTAATGAAATGTGAATATGCTAGAGTGAGTTGGTTTGGCGCTTACATTGGACTTCTAACCAATAAAATTTGTTTTGTGGACTTAATGGATTGGTGGAAGGAGTTTTGTGGATAAAACCATCCAACAACTCCTCTAAGATTTGATCACTCCAGACTGTGGGCTTTGGCTATATAGTACTATTTTTATGGAAAGCAAGAAATGAGTTCTTTAAAGGAAAACAAGTTAACCCTATATATGTGATTCCTTCAATTAAAGCTCTGATAAATAGCATTAACAACCCTGGCAAGATAAGGGAGAGCAAGACGGTTGGGATGAAGGAAACCATTGGAGTGGTCAAATCTGGTATTGTTGTTGTGATACACTCATATGTTGCTTTTAGGATAGCTGATGGGGAATCCTTATTTGACCATGTTACTATGCTTAAAGGAGCTATTGTTGATGATGGTGCTTGGGTTGGACAGAAAGTTTCCTCATCAAAGGAAGCCAAAGCACAGGTGGTCCTTGTAGCTTTAAAAAAAAGGAAAGACTATACAAAGATCCATGTGTACTTAGATGCTATTAGGTAGTACAAACTATTAATAGCAAGTTTGATAGGGTCATCAAGGCCAATTATTGATGATATTAAGACGCTTATTTTAAATTGTACATAAACAGAGTTTTCTTATTTCTCTAGAAGTCTTAACTATGCAATCCATTTGTTAGCTAATCTCTCTTTTTCTTGTAATCAAGATTTAGATCATGAAAGGTTGTGTTATTTTTTTGGGTAGATTGCTTGTTGACGTGTGTTGTTTGTGGCTAAGTTTGGTGTTTTCTTTTATGGTGTTAATTCTTTTATTTGTTTTTGTGTTTTTGAATTGAATGAAGAGGGGAACTACATGATGCCCAAGCTTTTTCCATTAAAAGATGCCCCTCCTATTTCACCAATGAGAAGAATCTTCTTTCCTACTTTTTAGGGAAAAGGTGAGAGCATTTAAAATCCCTATTTTCTCTCTTAAAAATCAATTAATTCTTTCCTAATTTTTCTCACTCTTTAATTTCTTCCTTATCACACTTTCCTTAACTGCATACCCTCTCACACTTTCTTTTTTTTTTTTTTCCTCTCTCTCACTCTTTGATTGAGACGTAAAAGGAGGATCCTAACTATTTTGATTCCAAAACTCACGCCCCAAATCTTCTATACTATTTTGATTCCAAACTCACGCCCCAAATCTTCTATCTTCCCCTATTTTCTCTCCTCTCATACTCTCAAAGAGTATCCTGAAGAAGAAGTTGAATGCTCTGTTTCATTTGGAATTGGGCTGCGGCTTAGGATTTTTTTAAAAAAAATTGTGTGTGGGTGAAGAGATATTTAAGGTGTGCCAATAGAAGCTCTCTAAGGAGAAACATATGGCGATTCTATTCTTTTGCCCCTTTTTAACTTTTCTTTTTCTCTTGTTTGCCACTCAATAATCTTGTTTCACTCTTAGTAAAGAATGGAACTTTTAAAACACATGAAGGGGTTTTTGGTCTTTTACTAATAAAAAAGACAACTCATCAAATCACCAATTAGATATGTTTTAATTTTTCTCCTTCTACTATATCTTTTTCTTCCCCATTATTGAGCAATCCTAATCCTCTTAAAGTTTGAAATTCATAATCACCACGACTCATTTGACTTATTATCAATTCCTAAGTTTTTAACATTTTACTTCAAAATCTAGATTAAATTAAATATAATTTAAATCATAAATGGGAAATTTTATGTTACTATAAATAGAGGTGCTTAAAAGTTTTTTTATACTAATTACATGTCAAAGTTTCCATCAAGGTTAGTGATTTTATTAAAGTTTTAGAATAGATTTGGGCTTGAAACAATGGGCCAAAGATCAAGACTTGTTATCAAAGTTAATCCCATATTATGATCAAGAAAATTATTTAATTTAATTTTTAATTAAAATCATGTCCTCGTGAGTAATAAAGCTAAAATCATGCAATTTAAATTTCTACTCTAGTCGTTAGTGGTTTTATTTAAGTTTTAGAACGGATTTAGGCTATAAACAAGGGGCCAAATATCAAGACTTGTTATTAAAGTTAATCCCATATTATGAAATTATTTAATTTAATTTTTAATTAAAATCATGTGCTCATGAATAAAAATGTTAAAATCATGCAACTTAAAATTCTTCTTTATTTGTTCCTATCATTGTTGGATAAAAAGGGCAAACTAATTCATCTGTTTTTTTAAAAAAAATACTTTGAGGGTGTAATGTAATAACTAGTCCATAACTTTTTGTACCCATTATAATGTAATAACATTTTTGGGGTACCCCCCCCCCCCCCCCCCCCCACCACAACGGCAGCTCCGTCAGTGCCTCCACCTCCCTCTCACAGGGGGCCTCCCACGTATTTATTTTTGGGTCCTTGGGTAGTAGTCTCAAAACCCATACCACTCACACAATTGATGATGATGATTATCCCATATTTAAGGAAAGTCGGTGCAAGTTTCATTGAATCATGTGAGTCACTAATTAAAAATCGTTATGAAAAACTCGATATGCATATGACCACAAAACTAAGCTTGAAGCTCATCCTCTTCATGATAAATTACCTGCGTCCCTCCAAACTGACTGGCCCAAAAGGGACATCTAGATCTCTTGGTCCTTTTGATAAACCAAATATATTAAAAACAGGGCACCATATTCCAGGAGTCCAAGATATATGATTGAATAAATCCTCTTCTCTCACTCTTCCCAAAATTGGTTGAAATTATAAACATACCCCATACCAATAGTGATCTAGGAGAGATTTAGAAGACGAAGGTTTGTTCATCTGCTTGCCAGAGTCAAGCAAGAGTAAGTTCATAGACGAAGCTTTGTTACAAACAGAGCATGGTTATTTCATTTATGATGGGACCTTTTAAGCTTATGTTTGTCTGGATGGGATTGAATTTCTAGGAATTCTAAGATATATATTTCTACCAAAGTGGCTAAAATTTTACATTTGATGGAAAATGAAAACTATACAATCACCTTGGTAAATTAAATCAAATCCTATGAAAGTCAGAGTCCAACAGCATCTACACCTTACATTCTTTACCTCACGTCTTTAATATTTCTTTGTGGGAACCCATTTTATGTACATAATTCCTATGGATTCAATTCCACATAAACGTAAATCCTTATCTATCTTTTGACCCATATGTTGGTGATAATCACTGCATTGGATCGAATTATCTCAAGAACTGCAGGAGCAAACATACTCAATCCAACGGTGAATACCACGCTGACTTAAGGTAGGTAAGATCCAATGGATTGCCTCCATCACAGGTAGGACCCACTGTCAAAAATTCCTGAATGCTAGAAGGGGAAGAATGGTACTGTATCTGGATATAAAAGATCAATCTCAAGGCATGTTTTATTATCAAATTCAGGATTGGATGATAAATCCAATTTTCCAAAATATCATTTGAAATCTGAAACGGGCCTATCCTTGTTGTTACCTCTGTTGAAGAGCTCCATACTTGACTCGACTCAACTCCACTCGCCTTGGAAAATCATTGAGTAAAGTAACTCGGGCCCATCTGGATGAGTACTTGCTGCTTTTAATCCGATCTGGGTGACTTTCTTTTGACTGAGTTGACTCTCAGAGGACTTGCGCGAGTCAAAAGAATCTCTGGGGTTATAGCTAACTTGAACCAGGTTGATAAGCTGATATGAGGCCCAACTTGTCCATACCCAACCTGTGGCCCAACATTCAGCGCTAGGCCAGGCTAAACCAATTTGCATGGTATTTTTACATTTTGAACGAGTCAGGTAATGTATTCCATACTCTTAAGGATATGAAACGTGTGGCCCTACACATTTCTCTTTTTTTTAATGACCCAGGGTGGTATCCTTTTCCAGGCCAGCCTTCAGACCTTTGGACTCCGGCTTGATAGTTACTTGATTCTGCGTGCAAAGACAATTTCTTTGAGAGTACATACATGGCTGCACATATAATATCCGGATAACGCAAGTGAGACCCTGCCCCAAAGGCCTGTAAAGCACAGCCCAAATCCACCAAAAATTGGCTTGGGCTGAGCCAGGACAGCTTGAG
Source organism: Sextonia rubra (assembly GCA_037013555.1). Classification (NCBI taxonomy): domain Eukaryota; kingdom Viridiplantae; phylum Streptophyta; class Magnoliopsida; order Laurales; family Lauraceae; genus Sextonia; species Sextonia rubra. Next base: position 38,819,462 of record JASUAD010000018.1, read on the forward strand.
CACAACCAAAGCCAGCCTACGTTGAGCTGGATACAGTCTGTGTTCTTACTTTTTAGGCCTGTGGGCTTGACCCAGGCCTAATTTTATGAACCTCTAGTCAAATTAGGCTGGCCCTTGGTCTATATATACTTAAAGACCCAGCTCAGCAGTACAAGTGTGAATAGATTTGCAATTGGGATAGGCTTTGGACCTGACTTTGAGGCCTGTGGCCTTGGTCAATGTCTAAAGTTTGAAAGGAAACCCAAACAAAACAACCAACCAAAAATCAATTAGACAAAAGGCACTAATACAGACATTCCAATTCTGGCTGGTCAAAAGGATCCTCGAACTCTTCTCCTGCATTTGTATCCCTTGGGGTGTGTATTATTTGGTTTGATGTGATTAAATTTGACATTACATGAAAGGGCCCAGCGTCCATCCCTAGGGTGCGTGTTGTTTGGTTTGATGTGATTATATTTGTCACTACATGAAAGGGCCCAGGGCCCATCCCTAAGGTGCTCTACGCATTATTCACACTTAGTACGCTCCACCCGTGCTCTGCTCGAGTATGTTCCAACTTCCGGAGGGTGAGATGAGATGCCCGTGACCACTTTGATGTGATCTTATTTTCACTAAAATCTAGAAAAAGTAGTCTATTGACCTAAAAAATAACATAAAATTAAAGAGTCTGTCCCATCAAGTTGGGGGCTCATATCAGCTGTCGATCCTATTAGGGCAATGCGAATCTCAGTTAGATATCACACTGATACTTTGCAGTAGAAGTACGTAAAAACTGATATGTATTGATGCATATTTGAAATTCTGCACACATGTGATCTTGAGGTGGGAGGCCTTGAATCAAACGTGATGTGGCCCAGAAAATAGACGGGATGGAAATCATTTTTCTCTTTTTGTGTTTTTTTTTTCTTATTTGTTTTCTATGTTGGGACACTTCTTGTTAGGTGTGATCAGGGGTGGACCCAAGTAAGGCCATGTGGGTGTGACTGCGGCCACACCTGTCTGCATTCGATGCGCTTCAAAAAATTTAATAAAAGTTGCGGATCCACCCTCAAAATGATAAAATTCACATTAATTTGCCTCCAATACTAAACTACTTATGAGTGTTTGCACCCCTCAAATAAAAATCTTAAGTCTGCCATTAAGTGTAATAAGTCAACTTGAGGGCCTATAGATTGGTCCATGGGTGTATATATGAAACTACAATGCCAATTGCCAACACCACTAAACCATGGGTTTGTTGTTGGCAGCAATGAAATAATTGAATGTGAGAAAAAGCCAAGTAGACAAATACTGTTCTTTCTTTTATAGGTAAGTTCTGATGTCATATTCATCTTTTAAAAATGCCTTTAGTGTATACAGGTGATAAAGTACACCTTTGAAACCTCTATCATCATCATCATCATCATCATCATCATCATTTGAATGTCAACCTTGAATCTAGATTTCATTTTTGCATTTAAGATTGCAAATAGGTTCCCATTTTTTAGATTACTTAAAGATTTCAACCGTTTGAAAACAGGGCCTGGGTCCTCTTTAGGTTCCAATAAGCAATGTGTCCGATTATGAGTCCTATTTTAGACCCAGGACCTACATGGGTCTGATTTTGGATCCACTAGGGCACACGGGCCCAATTTTGGATCCACTAGGGCTAAGGGTCGCGGACCCAAGACCCGACATGCTAAATAAAAAAACATAAAAAAATTAATCCTTACTCATATGCTTATTCTGTCATTTGCAAAGACAAAAGTCAAAACACAGCTTGGGTTTCTTCTGCTCTTTTCCTCTCCTCGTCTCTTATCGATTCATGGATTTTCACTTCCCTTTTTCCCCTCGCTCCCCTTCTCATTTGCAGCTTCGGCACTCTCCAACTAAGGCATCGACCCAAAACCAAAACCATACCTGGAACTATATGGTTATGATTCCGATTCCATTTTCTAATAATCTTAGCGGAACCAATTTCCAGATCCAATAAATTGGAACCAAAACGGTTCTAGGTCTAATTCCAACCTTCAGAAAATGGTTTTAGTTCTAGCTCCACCATGGACTCGGATCAGAACTGATCCATTTGCAACCCTATGTACTAACACATAAGAGGCATTTAATCTAGCAGCAGGGCTAACTTTGAGAAATAGAGGCTACTACCCATTCAGGATTGAACTAGATAGCTTTATGGATTATTGGTAAAGTTTAGGATTTATTAGTTATATTAATTGAATATATGAGGGTATGGATTATTGAATCTTTATTGGACTTATTCTTCTCTAAAGCTTTGTAACTTTCATCTCTTTTACCATCCACTTAGTTACAGTTCATTTATAGTTATTATCCATTTTTCCTCAACCCCAGTGTGTACGCATATATATACTTGGTGCTTAGCGTAACCTTACACAAATCTATTTTTATTATTATGCTGATTCATCAACTCTAAACCAATCATAAGCAATGAAACCTATACTTAAATTGGTTGATATCAACCCCCAATCCATGCATGCCCCAATAAAAGTTACAAAAAACACAAGACTAGATTTCATGTTTGTGAGAGAAATCATTGGGACTTACATAAAGTAGTATTACTTTTGTAAATAATGTCACACTCGTATTTATGCTTAAATGGTGTAAGGGCAAAATTTTTATTTTGCTAAAAATGACGTAGCAAACTAGCAGTTATTGCTGTAAGTTACTTTATATGGTATTAAAGTGAAAAGATGGTGAAATATGACTAAACAATAAAACCACAGTAGCCTACGTTTAAATCTAAAAAACCCTTTTGGGGTAAATACTAAAAAAACTCATAACAATATTTAAATGGCGGCTAGATAAGATTTGAAACATAGTAGCCTACTAAAATGAAAAAGGTAAAAGAAGAATTAGGATTCTCTGAGTCATTTGACTTATGGTGATTTTATGACTAGATCAATCATAGTCTACCACATCACCATGATCAAGGTACATGCCCACATGAGTGGCAGGTTTCGCCTGATGGCATGTCAAACCGTGATTAGTTCACTTACGATCATTGTAGGAAAAAGCCTCAAAGGATCTGAACTCATAAAAGAAATGGTATCTCATCTCAAGTTCTCTGGGATGCTTTATGAGATGGAATTCAGCTAGCTGTGTTGTCATCTACCTCTCACAAGCATCAATGTCATATCATCACTTATTTGGATTATGAAGTATATAGATTGAGATTTTTGTTAGTTATATAGATTTCTATTCTGTTCTAGTTTCAAGCTTAAATAAAGAAGGAAAGTCGCCTAGGCCTCACTTTCATATGTAAGTACTTGTTAATATCATACTTTCAGTCTTGCTTCAAGTAGAGTAGCACTCAACTAACTCTTAACAGGGGTGCAGATCATGGACCAGGCAGAGGCTACTCTGCTTCGAACCACGTTTGGACCTAAAATCCGATCCCATTCAATGTTTGGGCTACAGCTAATCACCTATTTCAAAAACAATGGAAGATCATTATTATTTCTTTGATCCTTGGTATTCCCTTGGAAGAAACGTTCGTATTCACACTGTACTGAGCAGAGATGGACAAACTAGAGTTGGCCAAGGCAACTGAAGGAGGAATTATTAACACTTGAACTATGGCTCCATATTTCAACTTTTTAGCTTTTGGTCGAGGCACCTGAAGTAAAACCAACTCACTTGAAAAGTACATCATGTGACAAGAGTTGGTCAACGCACCTGAAGTAAAATCGTCCCACTATGGATTATCAATTTATAATATATTGATGAAAATAGCCTAAAAGATGCAAGGTGATAACTCACAATTCGATCTGATTATGGCACCGTTTGCCCATGATTTGGATGCGGCCCAGTTATGATTTGGAAACAGTTTGATTATTACAAGATCATATATTAGAATGCTTGATGAGAAGTGCCCGCTCGGATCTTTTGTGCAATCCATCTTGTTTTCTAAGCCACTTTTTCCAAACCAACCTCTTTTGTGGATTGCTATAATCTCAAGTTTGCAAGCATTCGACATTCATACAACTCTTATCACTGCCTGATTAAAATTCAAGAAAAAAAATTACAACTTCATCTTTTTTTTCTTTTTTTCTAGTTAACGGAGGATTTTCCAACTCTTTGAGCCGGACTAAACACTTCGGGCTCAAGAAAAGCCGGATAAATCCAGTATAGCTCCAATGCGGTAGCAAAAAATTATGACTTCTACATCCATTATACCCAATGATTATTAATCAAGTAATAGAATGATTTAATAATTGGATTGATATCTTGCATGCTTACATCCCCTTGAGATCTTTCCATTCCTACCTCCCATGATTGGAATGGATTTTAGGTTACTGAGATGTAGACTCCACCCAATGAAAAATATTAAAAAATATTTATACTGCATCTACTAACACCTTGAGATTTTGATAGCAATAGTTAACTGAAGAAATTTAACAAATGTAAGACCCACTATTTGCATATGTATGTATAAAAGTGTGCATAATAGTCTTTTTCATATATATATATATATACATATAAATATTCATTATAGCATAAATTTATGACACGTGACTCCAAGTAATTACATATCACCAGTATTAATGGCTGAGCTGATATACCTAACTGAGTGACAAAAGATACCACCCCATCAAATACAAGTACAGGAAAAATGAAATAAAGAAGAAGCTAGCTAGCACAATAACTCATGGGTTCTTCTTTTGGGTATAAATATAATCTATGTGAGCAGCAAGAGTCCTTCGCATCAAGCATTCATCCTCTCCCACTCCTTCACACCCTTCATTCACCTCCATATTCTCCTCATCAATACCCTGCAAATGACATCACAACACAAAATAAATGGCAATCCAGACAAGAAGGCAGGAAATTGAGTAGAACCCACCCAATAAAACATAAATTCAGATCCAGAAAGGCCATTTATGCAAGAGAGAATCATACCCCATGCGGGGATTTTGGTGGAGAGCTGATAGGATAAGCTGGATCATGGCGCGCTGCATATGTTAGAGAGAAGAAGAGGAGAAGAGCAACCACAATTAGAGAGCGGTTGGACATCCTTTCTATGAAATGATATTGTTTGGGTCAAATGAATGAAGGAGATGTCAATTTATAGGGGAAAAGATTGCAAAGCGTGTGCGCGTGGGAACACTCGGACCATGCGGGTTATTTCTTTAGAGTTATAGATCACCCCCACCTTTCTTTTATATTTTTACAAAGAAGTTTTTTTTTCCTTAGTGCCCCTAGCTACCACATTGGCCTTTTCTTTTGCTAACCTCGGGCAATGGGCACGCCCTTGTCCTCCATTGTAGAAGGGACATGCCTTACCAGTGATCTAGAACACATCAAAATCTTAACTACCTTGACTGTTAGTCATTTACCTAGCCTTTTCAACATGAATAAGAATCTTCTTAGATAAATCTAATCTTGTTTTAATTAAATCTAAGTCAGCTTTGTGAAATGTCATTGGACCCAAATGAAATTAACTTGAGGTAATGCCCTTGATTTAACCCCAATCATGTTAGTCTCCGGAAAAAATATCATGCTTCTATTGACAGACATCATACAGTGAAGAAGTTGAGGGGAAAGTTTATAAAATCCTTTCTCTGCATATGTGAGTTTTTATTATTAAATATATATGAATTGTGTTTTGTCTTCTTATATATATATATATATATATATATATGTAAATTCACACTAGTCTATACGTGTAGGTTGCGTTTATATCTTTACAAGTGTAAGCCCTCGGTACTAGACATGTCTAAGTTGCATATGAGAGCCTCTATTACAATTACGTGTGTGAGTTGATTTGTATCCGGTAAGAAATGTAAGAACCCCAGGCTGAGAATCCAGGAACTCAAGTTCACCAAACACAATGTGGAAGTACACCTCGGGACCAGTCAATGAAGTGTTCTTTAGTATTTGGCTGCACGTGTTTGGTGTAACACAGAAGTGGTCAACTGAAGACCAATCAGAACAAGCCAATGGCATTTCATTCAGATTTAAATTTTCTATGTTTTGATATGATTCCCTGAGAGGCTGGCATATGCAGTACTACAACCATTTCAAGAATATATGATATTACGTCGGAGTGACCACAATGGAGATTTGGGGTCGTGTATGAAAGATTACATCTACCATATGTATAGGTCAAATGACTAAAAATGGACAATCAGATAAAAGGATTTCATGAATTGAAAAAGATATATTAGGGATTGTCTGTTAGGGGCCAGTTTGTTTGGATGGAAACTGAATATTAGTTTTCATGATAAATGGGCTCCAACTATGATTATTAAATAGAAGTCTTATAATCATTATGTGTTTAATTAGATTATATAGATAACCCCTTGATCCCGTTGTTTGCATTAAATTAGACAGAATCGAAAACATGAAAGCCTCTATCTAAGGTCATATAAGTTTCAAGGACTTTTAAAGAGATGAGGGATGAAGTATATGGGGTGAAGAGAAAAGAAAATAAAGTAAATATGTAGATGAAACCTCAACTTTCCAAAGTATTAAGTTACATGGATTATGGGTAGTTATTCATTTCTCATTTTTTTTCTCGATTCAATTTACATTAAAATGAAGGTTATGATTCTTTTTTTGGATATACATCTTTTGTCTTCATTTTTAACCATTTATGGCTTGAATTATCTAAATTCCTATGTAACTAATACAAATAAATAGGCCCTCAATGAAGTTATTAATAAATTCCTAGAAATTTAAGGTTTTTTTAAGCAGCAAAAAATGAAGTCAAAGGTGAATATAAAAAATAACCATTAAATAACTTCTCCTTTGATAGAAATTGAACCGGGGGAAGACAAGAAATGATTACTTAGCACCTATTTATTTGCATAAAATACATAACAAATGATTGTATACACATTATGTCCCAAATGGTTAAAAACTAAGATTAAAGGTGAATATATAAAAATGAGCATCAAATGACATTATGAAAATAAAATAAGGTATGATGAGAAATCAATAGCTAATTAGGAAAACATTAATACCCAACAGTCAATCTGCAATTTAAACCTTAGAAAAATCAGTATATCATTTATATCACTACCTTATGTCCTTAACAAGTCCCATATCCTTCATCGTTCACTTATTTAAAAATTTTGAAGATAAGTTGGGGCTAGCATTATTTTGGATTCAAATTTTTTATTCTCTATATAAACAAACAAGCACTCATCCTATACTAATTTAAATGCTACAAAAGTAAATATCCTATCTACATATCCACCTAACATCCCTCAATCCTCAAGTGATATCTTTTACCTCTTAAGTAATTTTTAATATGCTCACCTCAATTCATGTCCAAATTGCTCTGACATAGACATGAACCAAGGCCTGACCCAGGCTCCGTTGGGTCCATGGACAGCCTTATTTATTGGTGAACCGCAATCCTGACCTCTTCAAACCATAGAAATTTCTCCCATTAGAGCAAGGATGATAAATCCAAGTTGATGTCGATCTCCATCCAGATTCTAGAGAGCTTCGCCAGCCGCTTTCTGTAGACCTTTCCAAGTTGAATCAGACATTGACATGGATGCAATTGATTTATTTAAAGCTGACAAAACCTGGCACCTAGGCCTTTCCATTCGTTGACCATAATAAGAATCTTACAGTGCCTTCCGATTTTGCTGCAAACGTATTTTAAGCTTTTCAAGAAAAGTCTCCAGGCCAAGTTTGCTTTTTCACTTTGCAGTTGGGTTGCCTTTAGTAACTTCTGTTGGTTTATGGGGTAGGAAAAAATAGGGTAAATTTTAAATAAAAAAAGGTATAATATACAATGGAATTATGATGAGTTTTGATTTTTAGTTTTTTGAGATTAAATGTTTTTTTTTGACTCTTTCTATAAAAAGTAGAGAGCTTTTTGTAATTTAATTATGATCTTTTAACTTTTTTTCAAAAAAGAAGGATGTAAATTTGATTTTTTATGAAAAAAGAAAAAAATTTTGAATTTCAAATATTTAATTTTAGTCTACTTTACTCTACCTCGCAAACAAATAGGCCTGATAAAGGTGAAGTGAATATCACAAAAAGTTAAATATAAGGACAGTTGTACGGTCAAAATAGTTAAAAGTTTATATATTTAAACTTTAACCATTTTGAGGCAAATGTCAAGTGTAAAGACAGTCGCACGACCAAAATTTCTAAAATAAAGATGGAGGTGTAATAAACATTTTCTGAGGTAAGGTGAATGTAAGAGATTGAGCACATTTGTTTTGAATTTAACTTCACTACATAATATTGCACACTTTTGAAATTAAGAGAAATAGAATGTGATGAAGTTTACAGTTAAAAATATCATTATGAGACTACTTGTCCATGTTATCCTTTCACCAAACAAGATATAAACATAAAATGTCAAATTTTAACCAACTTTATTGTTATCTTTATTTTTACACCCAAGATGCTGTAGATCTCTATCAATAATGATGGTGGTGGTGGTGGTTGAAAGTTTGATAAGGTCTCAGATTTCTAGATTACAAGCCAAACAATATGTAGTTGAATAAATAAAATAAAATTGTAAACAAAAAGCAATTAAGCATACAAGAAGGAAAAATGCAAATTTTACGTGAAAACCCTAATGGAAAAAAATTATGAGTCACATTGGACTAATCTAAAACTAATTTCGAGCAGTTACAAGATATACTCATAACCTTATACAATTAGTCCATCGACTACATAATGTAGTTCTTCTTGCAAGAATCCACAACATGACTTGACTCTACGTGCTCTACTCTCCGTGTTTGATTCAAACACCTTGATGCCACAAGATAAACAATCTCTCACAAGGAAGTACTAGAAGTAGCAAAGTTCTAAAACTCAAAACTTCAGTAACTCTCTCCAATTGAAGCTCTAAAGAAAAAGGATGATCTCCAAAAAATATTCTTAACTTAGAATTATAAGATCTATGTGGATGCCTTACGGGTAAGAAAAATACCCTTTTTTTTATAATTTACAATTCATGCATTAGGGTTAGAGTCCAAGTATGAACCAAACAAGCGACTCTGACACAAATAGGAAAGTTTTTCATTGAAGTTAGTGGGTTTCTGTACAACACCCGATCAATTAGTCAAAGGATTGATCAATCGGATTAAGTTACCGTCTTGCCCAATCGATGCCCGATCAATTGGATGAAATTCAATATAAATTTCTGTAAACTTCTCGAGTCTATAACTTTGTCGTTGTAGCTTCAATCGAAACAATCTTAGACTCCACAGATATCTACTCAAATAAGCTTTCCAATGGTAGGTAGCTTACCCATCTAATGTTCGGTTTGTGAGATATAACATTTTTAAACTATGTTATCCTCAGAAAAATACTTCAATTTATCGCTCTCTTTTTTATTTCTTCAATTTAATGCATCCGGCGACTCATAGCACAATCCATACTAAAAATATATATATATATAACACAATGCTAATGGTCCCAAATTTTATCCAACCCATAAATTAGCTACTACAAAAATCCTTAAAGTGGTGCTTCGAAACTTAATCAAAATGTATTGTATTAGTTGTGCATAATGGTTTCATCAGTGACATGCTTACCTTCATTCTCACATTCATTCTCGCAATGCTTATATTTTATTTTGTTATTTTTTACATCAAATATTTCAAAAGCAATTAAAGATGAAGATACTCTATCTTTTATGATCATCTTTTTTTTCTTTGTTATTATGGAATTAAATATAAAGAAATTCATGGTTAGGGTCCAACAAAGAATTATTAGAGAGTTAAACAGTAAAGCATATAAGGTAAATGTGTAAATGAGACTTTGCCTTTCCAAGGTTTTAAATTGCTAGGATGATGGATGCGCATTCATTTGCCATCTCCCCTTAATTCATTTTTCAATTAAAGGTAGATTTTTATGACAAGTTATGAATTTAACCTTTATTTCCCCCATTTTAACCACTTTTGGGAGTACAAGTATATAATATATATATCTCTATCTCTCTCTCTTTTGAATTCCTAGAAATATAATTCCATGCAAACGACATGGAATTATAACTCACTGTAGTCTTTATAGGAGGCCGTGTCCGAAACTAAGTTTTAAATTCATGGCTGCTATGCGTGTACCTAGTTTAATTATGGTTTAAGATGCAATTTCGGCTATTACATTCATAGCTAATGTGGCACTTTACGTCTTTACCTAACGTTATAATAGATGTAAAAGTCATTTGTTTATTTTTTATATATTTTGACTATCACATAGAACACATGGGCATGATAAACCCTTTTGTTTATCTAAATCTTCCATCCTCTACATTTCTACAGTGTGTAGATTTTGATGGTGTTTCAGTTAAAGAATATTATCGCCAAATAACAGTAATATTGGTTATATTGAAGTCCGTATCAGAGCCAAAAATGTAAAGCAACACATCTTATCTGGTCATGGATTTAGTAAAGTTGAAGCTTAATGGTATATTTGTGTAGCGTGTAAGGAACTTGTGCTTTTTGTAAAATATTTTTGGCCTTTGTCCAACGAAAATATATACATTTTGTGGGTTAATGAAAACGTGTATTACTTTTGTTGCTTTTATTTGTGGTAAAAACAATTGCATCAAATAATGAAAAGGACTTTCCCCGTAAAAGCATTTTGCTTTTCTTTCTATTTCCATAGAAAGGAGGTTGCACAAATTTTCCATAATGAATTGAATCATATTCAATCACTAACGCCCTTTTAATCAGCTAAAAATCATAATCCTAAAACTCATCCAGTCCACACTAAAAAAAAAAGAGCGGCTCAATGCACGAGGCTCCCGCATAGCTGAATCTGAGGAGGGTAAGATGCACGCAGCCTTACTTTCATGTTGGTGAGGCTATTTTTGTGATTTGAAATCAAGTCCTCCAAGACGCTATCAATAAGCTTTTACCGTTAGGCCAAGCCGCCCTTCTATGATCACACTACTAAATCATAACTTTGATATTGGGAAAGTTCGAATGGCCCTTGAATACATGAAGCTAAGATTAGGTTGAAACTGGTCCAAAACTTTGATATGAATAAAGCATCATAATTTCTTTACAAAAACATACCATGATTATATATGTAAATTTTAAAAACCAAAGTAATTGCAGAAATATGTTTTTAAAAATAACAAAATCATTAAAGAAAATTTTTAAAAATGGCTGGATTTGAACTGGCTGGTTGGGAAGTCACTGGACTCAATGAAGCTTGAGTTGATTTGGTTGAACCGAATAAATGATACTTAGCAATTCCAATCCAACCAGCCATGATCAGCCAATTAGCAATTCCAATTCAACCAGGTAAGATCAGCCAATGTAATCAAGTTTCTTACATATTGGATTCAATTTAATTTATTGAAGTATGACATGAGGATTTTTTATAACTAGTATAGGAGAAATTAGGAAACAAAATTAAGTGGACATATTATCTTTCTTTATTTGAAACTTCTTATTCTTATATAAGTATTTCTATCAAATTACGCAAGAAATGTCCAAATGGTGTTTTTTTCCCCATATAATATATCCAAAACCTAATCCCTTCGGGCCCAAGAAAAAATCGGGTAAATTCATCTAGCCTTAACATGGTAATACTGCTTGAACCTAAAACCTATGGGAGCAAATCGAAAACCAGCTGAACTACCCATCTTGGTTGTAATATCTCCAAGGCCACATTCAAAAACGAACTTTTCTACTTGAAATAAGGAAGGAAGCTTCCCTTTTGACATCGGTGTATTTGTTTACGCTGTGATGTATGCTGTCATAACCCTTTTGCTATTCTGGCTTTCTTCCTTTATTTTAACAAGGCTGCCCAAACAATCAAATACTTTGGCTGGATTGACAAAATCTTAGAAAGGACTAGAAACTTCTATTGCTGATCTCATGCTTGAATCACCACACATCGTTGGATAGCTTTGAATATCCACATTTTGATACCAAACTCAGGGCATTATTTTCCTGTGTGGTATGTACAGGAATTAAGTGGGTTTTCATAGAAACACCCTTGCGTTTTGTTTTATTTCGAAAAAAACCCATAAAAATCCTTTGAAAAATCATTTTGAGAAATTTTTAGAACCCTTAAAACTTCTAAGCTCTGGCTTCCTCTAACTAATTTAAGCACTTAAAAGTTCATAACTTCCTTATCTCAAATGAAAACAATGTCTTCCTAAATAATTTAATCATCATTTCTCCATTATTAACATTAAAGCCTTGGCCCTATTATATTAGTCAATTATTTATGTTTTGTCATTTCATTCTATACTGAGCTAAATTTTTTGGCATGAAAATTAAAATGGCTCATTTTAAGGGTGATTTTTTTTGATAGTTTGACTTTTATTTAATGAAGACCTTGGCTTGGTGTCGGAACTTGGTTAAGAATTGTTCATGTATGTATTTTTAACACATGAGATATACAAAATTAGTCTAAATATGAAAATATTAATATGTAAGTTGAGAATGATAAGATATTACATAAATGAAAATGAAAATGTTGGCTAGTAGGATATTATTTTTTTCCAAATTGAAATACCATCGAATTTAGTAAAGATTTCCACTTTACAAAAGAAAGAAGCTAAAGAAGCTTCTCTTTTGCCGTTTTTTTTAACGCACTTCGCATATGTTCGATGTCACACTCCTTTTACTTTTCATCTTTCCATCTCTCTTCCAAAGTCATTGTTTGAGTTTCACTTTAGGTCGCCAAATAACCAAATACTTGGCAGTAAATGGAAGAACTTCGGCCTTGCTGAACTAGTAATTGAGTCATTACATCATAGGCTACTTTAAGAATATCCACATTTTAAAACTAAACTCAAAGCATCATTCCCCTACCTTGAAAATGAGGAATTTTTAAAACTTCTTTAGCTTTCTTAAAATAAATTAAAACTAATAAATATATTTAAAATTGACAGGAGCCTTGGCAAAGAAAAAGATGCTTACTATTGCAATCCTAAGATTGTAGCGTCAAATCGCATTCCAGTGAAAAATTTGAAATATAGTTTTAATAGTTAATTGACTTTCAGTTCTAACCTACGTCCAACTCGGAATGATATGATCCGCTTTCGGCTTCGTGTGTGGGCACGTACTTTCTAGGAAGCCCCCTTCATATCAAAGTCTTGTGAGGTGGCTTCTAGTTGAGGCCTCACACAGTAATAAAATTTGTTAGAGAACTAAGAGAAAGCACAGCGGTAATTTGGGATCAACCAAATGCGTGGGATTGACCCTAGCCACTAGCAAAGCATAGAGGTGGAGTATCATGCAGCACATAGTATAACAACAAACATACACCAGCAGAGTATAGATGGAGTTCCTATGGGGACCACTGAAGTGGAGCAATCAAGGGATAATCCACACTATTTACACTAGGATAGTTTACCATTCCTCCATGTACAAGAAGAAAAGGGAATGAATTCTGTTAACGCATATAAAGTTATTATTTTGCTCATGTTATTAATACCTGATCAATTAGCTGTTTGACTCTTCAAAGTTCTACCAGATTCTCCATTACCTAGAGGGGGCATTTGGAAACTCTAAAAATAAGTTCTTATTTTATTATTTAAAACTTTTTTACTTATTAAAGCATTTGGTAAACCTCTAATTATATTCCTAGTTTTTAGAAATTATTTGAAAATTAGAGTTTTTGTCTCCAAAAAACATAAGCTAAGGGGGGTGCTTTATTTTTTTTAGCGAAAGCGAATGTATGTAGAAAATGCAAAATTTACAACTTTATTTAATGAAATGACCTTATTAAATTTTCAAAATGATGTAGATGTGGGTTCTACATTATATTTTTAAATGTCCACCCCAATCACCACAATTCCTAGAGTTAGGCTCCAAGGAGGTAAGAACTTTTTCTGTAATTTTACCAAACGAACTAATTGTAAATCACAGCTGTTATTTTAGATCTTAATCTGACTAGCTTTTATTAATTCATCTAGAGTTTCCAAATGACCCCTTAGAAAGGTGGTGCCAACTTAGGTCTAATTATCAAGGACAACCAATCTTGAGTTTTTTTTTTTTTTTTACTTGCGTCCCCTAGCCTCGGGTGAGGGGAGAGACCTCAAGTGAGGTAAGGCACCCTCGGTTGAGGGAAGAGACTTCAGATGAGGTAGAATAATCTTCAGGTGAGAAAAGGTGAGAATCTAGGTTCAAACCTGGGATAGGCAGGTAAAAAATAACCCCTCTTACCACTGTATAAGCGGTCATTCTTACCCCTCTTGAATTATCATTTGGTCTTTTGCATCTCAATATTGTTATAACAACATCTTACCGCACAGCAATAACAAAATGCTAAAATTCTAAATAGTTCTGTACATATAGTGTTGAGTGTACATTCCTCGCCACCAACATGGTGGTATGAGACGCGTCAATGTGTGAGAGGGGCATATATCATTCTCTACCATCTCTCGAGAAAATAATGTGTATGAAAAAGTCTGAAACTGTAGCTAAGGCAATAATGATCATTTCGTCTACCTTTTGTCACTTTGGTGATCTAATCAGAGGCAAACCCGGGTATGGCGTTTAGGTGGCACTCAAATTAACATTATAGCCATCATCTGCCCTCTCCCCTCAAGGGTCCGCCACTGGTTATAATTATTGTACCCTCTATCAGTTAGGAGACTAATTCAAAAATATTCATTCATCGGAGACCTCATATTAACAAGAGAATGTAGGTGTTTTCTGATTCAATGCTAAAAGAGGCCACATCATAATCGACCTAGCCTTATCCCAATTAGTTTAAGATTAGTTTGAAAAGCTCTGCGCACTAATAAACTATAAAAACTAATATCAACTATGCGAGGAAGTGACATATATATATATATCTCTCTCTCACTCTCTCTCTCTCTCTCTCCCATCGTTGTGTGCATGTGGACGAGAGAGCGAGGGACTTCCACTGATTTTGAAGATAGTAAGAGTCCCAGCAAACATTCAATATAGAAAACTAGAATCCTGCATGCCCTAGGAAAACACATTTGATATGCTACACTCTAAGTGATGTTGCCACACAACCACAATACGAACAACAAAACAAGTAATCACACAAGGGAACTGTTGGGTTTAGCTCAAAATATCCTTATTGGACCTATGAGTGGTTTACATTAGTGCCCAGTTTATTAGGGCTAATCTTACATATTCTCTTTGATGGTTTGTTCTTTGTAACCAAGCAAAAAAACGATAGGTTAAAGAGAAATAAAGAGATCTTGTAAGGGCCGTGAAAGAGAGATCTCTTCAATAGTGAAATCTTCATACCCGTGTACATAGGCAAGTTGGTCGAATCACGTAAATCTTTATGTTGTGTGTGTGATTACTTGTTCTCCTTCTTGTGTGGTGTGTGATTGTATGTGCGTAGCCTAAATCTAGATCTATAACAATTGGTATCAAAGCTTTGGTGACAAGGATTGTGCACGTAACTGCAAATTGCCGGAGAAAGAGATTGGTTTGATCACTGATCAGTTGGCCACAGTCGAAGAAGAAGAGGATCTCATCTCTTCCCTCTTGTTCATCGTTGCCGGTTCTATAAGTGTTTTCGGTTCTGCTGCAAGTATTTTTTGGTTCTGTAGAAACCGGAAACAAAGGACGAAGTGGATTCGGATTCATCCAGTTTTTGGATCGTCGCCGCACCAGATCTGCTGAATCATAACCGCCATCTGGCCGTTAGCTACGAGCGTTTGCCGCTGCCGCCACTGAGATAGTCGGATCGATTGCCTTCATCTCCTCAGCCGTAGCTGATTCCATCATCGTCAGCTCCAGTCTTTCATCCACGGCAGCAGAAGAAGTTGCTGCCCCTTCGTTTCTAGTTGCAGAACTAGAGCAGAGCAGGGAGAAGACCTTGTTGGGTCTGTTGATGGTTAGGCTCAAGTCAGGTGGACCCAACTCGGTTCTGTAGCACAGCCCATCCAGAGAATAGGTACAATTTTCGGTTCAGGTCAAGCTGGCCTAAACCCGTCTACAGAAGCGCCCAGTTCAGCAACAGTGATGACATCACCCGACATCGGTAGATTCATACAATCAATGCCAGTTTGACCAGATTCAACGGCCAAAACTCAAACGCAACTTTTGGAGTCATCCAGATTTAGAATTAAGCTCCTTTTTTTCTAGTGGACTTGTCGCAACGAGATCTACAAAGTTAATGGAGAAGATTGACAATTTGACAAGTAGAGTTTTGAGTGAGTTTTTTTGAAACATTTTCAGATTTGTAATGGCCACAAAGGGAACTTCTACTACAGGATGTATCAAATTTGAAATTGAAAATTTTGATGGAAGAATAAACTTTTGTTTATGGCAACGAAAGATGAAACATACCTTTATTCAACAAGGTATTAAGGTGGTATTGTTAGGTATAGAAAAGAAGCCTAAAAGGACATAAGATGATGATTGGGCAGACATTGATGAAAAGGCAGTCAGCTCTATTTAATTCTATTTTTCTGACGAAGTCAATTACAACATCATGGAAGAGGAGATTGCAAAAGGTCTATAGAGAAGCTTGAGAGTCTTTATATGAAAAAGAATCTTACAAATAAGCTGCATATCAAGAAATAGTTATATAGGTTAAAGATGGAGGAAGGTTGTGATGTGCTGAGCACATGAACACTCTTAACAGGATGATTAACGACTTGTTGAGACTTAATGTGAAATTCGATAATGAAGTCAAGTCCTTACTGTTGCTGAACTCTCTTCTTGACTATATGACTATTTTATGACTACCTTGCTTTATGGAAAAGGACACACTGAATTTTGAATATGTCAGGCAAGACATTATCTCTAATGTTGCAAGGAAAAAGGCCACTAAAATTAGTGCACATGTAGAGGGACTTCTAATAAAGGAAGGCTCTAGTAAACGTGGCAGGTCCAATGACAGGGCAAATCAACAAAAAATAACTCCAGATCAAAATCACGAAGCTAGAAAAATTCATAATGCTTCTTTTACAAAAAGAAAGGACACTAGAGAAAAGATTGTCTAGAATTCAAGGCGACTAAAGATGGGAAGAACAAAGCTACAAATAAAGCTGACAACAGTGACTCCGTAAGCGTTGCTTTAGAAAGTGAAATAGAACTTTCATCTGTCTCACAAGGTAACAATCCATCTAATGTTTGGATTTTAGATTCTGGTTATTTTTATCATAGGTGCCCTAATTGTGATTGGTTTGATACCGATGAGCAATGTAATGGTGGTAATGTTTTAATGGATAATGATGCACTCTGTAAGACCATTGAAATTGACATTATTAAAATTAAAATGGTGGATGGAGTTGTGAGAACCTGGGTGATGTGAAGCATGTGCCAGCACTCAAGAAAAACTTAATCTCTTTAGGTTTATTTGAATTCAAAGGGTGCACATTCATGGAAAAGGATGGTGTGCTTAAAGTGACTAAAAGTGTTCCGGTATTAATGAAAGGTACCAAAGTGGGGAACAACCTTTATAAACTTATGGGGAACACAGTTATAGGTGGAGTAGTAGTCTCCACGGATGACAAAACCAGTGATGATGAGTCTCAGTTGTGGCATATGCGTCTAGGGCATATGAGTGAGAGAGGCATATTAGAACTTTACCAAAAATAGTTGTTAAAAGGTGTGAAACCGTGCAAGCTGGATTTTTGCAAATACTGGGTTTTTGGCAAGCAGAAAAAGGTGTCATGCAAAACCATAGGCAATAGTTTTAGAAGCAGTGGTATTCTGGATTACATTCACTACGATGTGTGGGGACCAACCCCGGTTATGTCAAAAGGTGGAGCATACTACTTGGTGACACTCATTGATGATTTTTCAAGAAAGATTTGGGTCCAGTTTATGAAAGAGAAATCTAAAGTCTTCCCTAATTTCAAAGAGTGGAAGGCAGAAGTAGAAAAACAAACAGGTAGAAAAGTAAATTATATGAGATCAGATAATGGGGGTGAATACAAAAATGAGAGGTTTCTACAGTTTTGCAAGGATGATGGTATCACAAGGCACTTCACTGTTCCAAAGAATCCTCAACAAAATGGAGTCGTAGAAAGAATAAACATGACACTTTTAGAAAAGCAAAAAGTATGAAACTTCATACAGGGTTGTCTAAAAGTTTTTGGGCAAAAACGGTTAATCACGCATGCTATGTGGTTAATCAGTTACCGTCAAGACCTGATTGTAAAGTTGCAGAAGAAATGTGAATAGGTTAAGAGGTATAATATTCTTTACTGAAAGCATTCGATTGTCCAGTGTACACACCCATTCCAAGTGATGAGTGATCCAAGATAGACTTCAAGTCACTCAAATGCATATTCCTAGGCATTGAGAAAGGTGTAAAGGGGTACAAACTATGTGATCCAAAAAACAAGAAAAAGATCTGCAATAAAGATATTGTGTTTAATGAAGCTTCTATGCTGAATAGGGAATATGATAATGAATTTAAAAGGCATGGTGTTGACAAAGTAGTTAAAGAAGTTATTCCTCTTGCAGAAAATACAACCAAGGAACAAGTGCAAAGTTCACTAAAGGTTGGTACTCTGAAGGTGAGGAACAACATGAGCTTCAGCAGGAACCTTTAAGCCCAGGACATGGAAGGGCAAAGAGAACCATCAAGCTACCCAAAAGTTTGGATGTGATGGAGATGAAGTACATTTTACTCTTATCACTAGCAGTGGTGATCCAACCTTATTTCAAGAAACTATGGAAAGCAGTGAAAAACAAAGTTGGATGGGTACTATAATGGATGAGATGGAATCTCTTCAAAAGAACTCAGCCTGAGATTTAGTTCCTAAACCCAAAGACAGGACAACAGTTGGCTGCAAATGGGTGTTTAGGAGAAAGAAAGCTTTTCAAGAGAATGAAAAACCACGGTTTAAGGCACGTCTAGTAGCAAAGGGGTACTTGCAAAAGGAAGAGGTTGATTATGATGAGATGTTTTCCCTAGTTCTATTAAAGTGTTGTTAACATTGGTAACACTGTTCGATATAGAACTCGAACAACTAAATCTAAAGACATATTTCCTTCACGGTGCTTAAAAAAACAATTTGCATGGAGCAACTTGAAGGGTTCAAAGAAGTCAGAAGAGAAGACCATGTGTGTAAATTGAAGAGATCTTTGTATGGGCTGAAGCAATCTCTAAGACAATGGTACAAGCGCTTTAACTCCTATATGTTCCAGATTGGCTACCAATGATGTGAATATGATTACTGTGTTTATTACATAATACTAAATGATAATTTTATTATTATTTTACTGATTTATGTGAATGATATGCTCATTGCATGTAATGATATATCAAAAGTGGATGAACTCAAATGTCAATTGAGAAAGAAATTTGACATAAAAGACCTTGGGGCAGCCACAATAATGTTGAGTATGGAAATTAAGAGAGACAGAAAGGCTAAAAAGCTATTGTTATCATAGAAAAAGTACATCTCAAAGGTACTTGAAAAATTCAACATACAAAACACTCAGCCTATGTCTACTTCACTTGTAAATTACTTTAGTTTAAACGCCAGACAATGTCCTAATACTGATAAGGAAATTGAAGAAATGTTTAGGATATCGTATGCAAATGTGGTGGGAAGTTTGATGTATGCCATTGTTTGAACAAGACCAAATATAGATCAAATAGTGGGTGTAGTGAGAAAGCACATGGCGAATACAGGAAAAGAGCATTGGAATGCTATAAAGTGGATTCTGAAGTACTTGAAGGGCACCAGAGACTTGGGCATTTTGTTTGTAAGAAAATAAGGGTTAGAGTTTGTAGTTAGATATGTAGATTCTGATTTCACAGGGGACCTAGACAAAAAAGATCCACTACAAGATATGTTTATATGCTTGCTAGTAGACCAATAAATTAGAGATCGGTGCTTCAGTCTACAACGGCATTGTTCATTATAGAGGCAGAATACATGGCAGCTTCAAAGGCTTCTAAAGAAGATATCTGGTTGAGAGGTTTAGTAAATGACATAAGTATTAAGCAGAAATCAATCTTGCTAAACTGTAATAGTTAGAGTGCAATATACCTATCAAAAAATCAAGTATATCATGCGAGAACAAAACCCATACTTGTTATCTATCACAGACTTCGAAATTGGGTTGCTACAGGTGGGATCTTCATTCAGAAGATTTACATAGATGAGAATCCAATTGACATGCTTACCAAGCCAATTACTACAGAGAAGTTCAAGCACTGCTTGGACTTGCTCAATCTCTTCTCTTATTAAAGAGTGAAGGTGCACCTCATCTACATTGGGATGCAATCGTAGTTAGATGGGGTTCCCACAAGGTATATGTATTATAAACACATTTCAACAATTATTTAAAGGGCCAGACATTTTTTCGCCAAGGTAGAGATTATTGGGTTTGGCTCAAAAGGTCCTCACCAGGCCTATGAGTGGTTTACATTAGAGCCCAGTCAATTAGGGCTAATCTTATATATTCTCTTCGATGGTTTATTCTTTGTAACCAAGCAAGAAAGCAACAAGTCAAACAGAAATAGAAAGAGATCTTGTAGGGGGTGTGAGAGAGAGATTTCTTCAATAGTGAAATCTTCATACCTGTGGACATAGGTAATTTGGTTAAATCACGTAAATCTTTGCATTCTTATGTATGATCGCTTGTTCTCCTTCTTGTGAGGTGTGTGATTGAATGTGCTTAGCTAAGATCCAGATCTGTAACAAGAACAATCACGTTGCAAGATTTACATAGTTTAGCAATGTGCCCACTTTCACCAAAAAGAGAAATCTTTTATTCCTTATTCCTTCCCTCCCTTCTAATTTCTATTTTATAAGTTAGACATGGTAAAAACTGCCTAAACCCTATCTTGGTGCCCTGGCTGACCGAGAAGACCAGTCTACTTAGAATACAAGAGTTCAACCCAATGAGTTGTGCTTCTCAAACACTTTAAATATTAGGTGCTAATTAAGCTACACTTACATATAAAATACCTCCATCGTGGGAAACTTCGACTTCCCAGCATAGACTTATCCCAGCTACTTAATTGGGGTCTGTCTTTTTGAGTTTAAATTGTTTTTCCAATCGGCCTAGTTGAGGACATGTTATAGATAAGGCCACATTTTAACGGGTCTTTCTGCTCTAATTAAACCCGCAAGACTTATTTGATCTTCCCTTTCTCCTATACCATTTAATGCGTGAACAAATTAAAGTGACCTTATTACCTAGTGATATCCTCTTATGTATTTGTTTTTAATATTATCCTATAATGGCCTAATTCCTTATCAAAATTCGAAGAATTTTTATCTCGTGGAATTTTAAAATTTTCAAAAGCTATTCTTAATTGAGGTGGGATTTCATAATTTCCAAAATATTTCTAAGACCTTTTAGATGGCTGAAATTTGAAATTTTAATAAAAGAAACATTACATTTCAAATGTCAACAAATAAGATATCTCATCATATTAAAAAAACCCCAATATGCCAAATTCTTGTCAGAAATTCCGATAAAGAAATAGGTCGTAAGTGTACATCCATGTATCTATATGATGTTATTCCCATCAACGACATGTTACTATACTTTCTTATTTTATTCTTGTTTCCCCATGGCTCAACACTCATCTTTATACAACAATTGTAGTGCAACCATTATCTTTATACAGATGTACAGCAATTGTAGCTCAATTAATCTTTATACAACAAGGTGGGCCTCAAAACCATCTTATAAAAAAAGGCCTTTTAATCAAAGTGAAACTTATTAATGACCGAATAATACTCCAGTAAATTGAAGGCTGGGCCTTGGTTAGTCTTTGCATGGCGCATCAATTGTTGCAGCACCTAATAGGTCCCTAAGAAGTCTACAAGTACAATTGTGGGTCTTGACTTAAGGTCTTCCCTAGCTAATTTTCGCTTTGGCCTATCTTTACCACTGTAAACCTTGTTCACCTGTCCTATCAAGGAGGCCCACCAGGATTGACGATCAAACTAGGCCTTGACCCCTTTGGCCATTCTTTATGTTTCTCCAACCCCATCATGAAGTGTAGCAGTGATTACCAAAATAAAAGATTGCTTTCATTAATAATATATGTAACATTGAGGCAGCTGTGATTTAGGTGGAGCAACCGTCCACCTAAGTTGGCGATCGGTACTAAAGATGACGATGAAAAAAATAGGAGTCTCAACTCTAAACTTCTGAACTGAACCTAAATAAAATTACCTGATACTGAGCTGGAGCAACAGATCTCAAGACCCGAATTTAGATAATTGGATATGGATCTAACACAATGATTTTATGCTCCAGGACCTGAATACCAGATGCGAGACCACTGTATTCATATATGTATGAATGTTTTTAAGTACAATATTTTGACAAATAAATATTTGGGCCTCAATAGGATATACATTCAGACCCCGGTTTGGGGTCATTAATTTAAATTCAGGTGTGGGTACGAGTCCTGTAAACTGAACCTGAACAGGCACAGGTCTGGGTATGGCTCCAAGCCAAATTCTGCCTGTTTCATCTCTGTTAGTTATGATGCTGCTTATCAGATATTAGGCATGACATTACGTAAAATCTTCACAGGATCCATGGAAACACCTACTCTAGCTAGGTCAATGGATTTGCAACTAACAGAAACCAAAACAAAAACAAATAAATAAAGGTCAATGCATGGGCTTCGCTCAACCATTACAACATATACATTGTTTAAACAAAGTCACCATATCATACGCATCCAAGACACATAACACTTACCTGGTTAGGATTTTCCAGACTTAATACAGCCCTATTTGATGGTTCTAAATTGTAAAACATCTATCAGACATTGCATCAGCCAAAGCCCAAAGCCTGACCCTCAAACGGTGTTTTAGATGTAAATAACATATAGAAATAATAGAATATAAAGACTTGTTTGTGTAACAAGAGGCACCGTAGATTTTCGTTTCCACATGGTTAGAGGAATCTTGCATTTTGAAAGAAATCATAACCCTCTCTAATGAGGAAACTTAGTTAAAATTTTTTTTAAAAAAAAATTTTTGCTCAAAAGAATGTATTGCATCAAACAAAGAAACAGTAGCTGCACGAATGATCATAATAATTTTCCTTTACCTCTTATCACACAAATGCACTAAGTTTCAGACTAAAACATGGAGAAAATCAGTTTCTGTCTGAGCCAGAGTCTTTGTGGAGGAGCTACAGCACTGTATTGGCTAAGTTTTAAAACCATGGGCACGGACCTACATGAATAGAAGTTGTTTAACCCAAGGGCAAATGATCCCAATCGGTTACACTGCAGGACCAACTTGGGTCAATGGAGAAATTAAACTGGTGAGGAATATAGAGCCATTTTGAGAAAAGAAGAGAATGGTCAAAACCAGCAGCTCTATCCAGTCTGACTTGCAATTCCTACAAATTGACTGTTCTGCCTATCTTGACTGGGTTTGGCTAAGTGATATCCCACAAGTTTTAAATTGGTCTGACCAGCCAGACAGCGTCTGCACTTAAAACACCTTTGCACTAAAAAAACCTCATTGTACGTCATCATTAGTTTAATATTTAAGTGCGTACTTACTTAAGGCTGTCAACTGGCTTGAGACCAGCCCTCATCTTGTCTCAAATCCATGAAAACTGGATTGGACAGTCGTAGACTAGCCCGGCCCACGATTAAGATTCAAAACTCATTATGAGGGGGATCATGATCCCAGATCTAACCCTTTTCAAACTCCGGTCATTGCCATGAGAGATATAAACAGGCTGGGTTCAGGTTGGTTTGATGGTCGACTGAGGGGCCAGCTGACCTGATTTAATTTGTAAACCAACACCAAACCTGGATTCCACTCGACCCAATTGGACCTGGGCCCAATTCAAATATAAATGCACCAATATAATATCTACACATATCAGTCAGGTGCAGGGTATTCTGATCTAAACGCAACTGAATCCAGAGCCCATCTGATTGACAATCGGGTCTAGACAGATGGTCCTTACTCTGTTTTCTCAGGTCATGTCCTTTCAATAGCTAGGTTATCCGAGGTCTATTGACATCCATAGTTACCACTGACCAGTCTTTCTCCTTTATTTCAAACTTCCCATACATATTATTTGCCTGGATCCTGGACCAGATTTTAGGGCCCGTGTCGGACCTGGACTTGAATTTGGATCTTGAAAACCTTATTGTTCATTCCTGAGTTCATAAAAGCCCAGCTCAAATCCAGCCCATTGGACTATATTTGCTTGAAGGACAAGCCGAGGCAAGGAACAAGAAAGAATAGAATGAGCTTTCAATTTAATTAAAACTAGAGCAATAACGCGTGCTAAGTACGGACATGACCCACATGGCTAGCGTCCACACTCAAGATAATTAGTTTTAACATTTTTGGGTGAATTAATATTCATGCATATTTGACTGTTGTAGTGGTTAGCTTAATTAGCCAAAAATAAGATGTCATGAGTTTAGATTCCTCATTGATACATTTTATTTGCATTTTATAAATGCACAATTAAAAAGCAAAAAGCCAAAATTGAAAAGAATCTAGTCAAGATTGAATTCAAAACCCTTCTCTTTAATATATTATAATTAGCATCATAGCTCGTGCTCAACATGGTTATTCTATAGTGTTAATTAGAAATTTACATTTTTAAATATTGGGATACTGAATATAATGAATAATAAATTAAACATTCATTCAATGAGGGAGAAAAAGAGAAATAGTTTTATAGATTACAGTTGCAATCTAAGCATCATCCAATAAAACATAAGCAAAAGACTCAAAACTTATAATCAAACAATAAATAAACAATATGTAGAATTAAATTGTGGTAAAATTTAATATTGAAACTTAATTGTGCTACTTAAGCTGAAGTAATTAATGAAAGGAGACAGTTTGGTTGTGCGACATGGTCAATTTGGCCAATTCTTGTCACAGAATATGATTGTTTCCAATCCTTTTTTTTATAGTAGATTTGAAATGAAAGATGAAACTTTTTCCAGTGCAATTGTTGAATCTTTCTTGCGACTGTATCATCTCCATTATCCTATTTAGAAAAATAATTACTATCAATAAAAATATATTAATATTATAAGTTAATCATATAGTAAAAGAGAATCAATTCTTACACTTATAGGATTGAAGACAATTCATCTGCACTAGTATTACTTCTTTATCAAAAAGGACAACATTTATACATTTTTTTTTCATTTTACAAATGTACAATTAAAAAGTCAACATTGAAAAAAATCTGATCAAAATTGAATCCGAACCCCTTCTCTTTAATATATTATAATTGGTCAAAATTGAATTCAAAATCCTTCTCTTTAATATATCATAATTGAGCATTATAAACTAAGCTCTGTTGGTTGCCAACATCGTACATACTCATGGTTGATAAAATATCGAGGAATCAATCCCTGAGCAATCAAGTGAAAGCATCACTCCTAAACCGATAGCGTAACATATATAGCGCAAGGAAAACAGAGCTCTGGTTCTAGTATCAATGTGGGGATCTATATCTGCCCGGCAAAACTAGATACAACTCATTGTTTTCATATCTGTTTGGTTTCTTTTCAGCTGAAATAAAAAAATAGTCGTATCAACTCAGATCCAATGGTATCCACTTTAATTACCTACCTGGATCCAATACAATCATCCTTGAAAATCAGGTTAGGGCCGGTTAGGGTCACAACTCACGCTTCTCCGGCCTACACCATACCCAACCTGCATGCCCCATGATCGGATATTGAGTCTGGTAAAGTTTGCTAAGCACATGCTTAGAATTTAAAAGAAGCCAAAAAAGCTAGGCTCAAAAGAGACAAAGAAGTTAATGATTCTGTAGAAATTAAAAGAAGCCAAAAAATATTGAAAAAAAAAAGTTTAAAATGGGCTCAAAGACACAAAAAAGTTAATATTTCCCCTTCAAAATGCAACTGCCTTTTTCTGAAGCAATTACTAATTTCCTTTTTAGTTAGTTATTTTTATCTTAAATACAATATGCAAAATCAATAAGTTAACTCTGTTTTAAAATGAATTTACTTGCCCATAATAGTAGAAGACTAAATGTTTTTGCACATGAACTGGCCAAGATGTCTTACGGGTCAGGTTATGGTGAGGAAAGTGGGGTTTTTTAGTCACATCTGTAGGTTGGGTGTGTTATTTTGGGTTGTTTCCTTTTTTTTTTTTTCTTGAAGGTCTACTCTGTATTTCTAATTAATTCTTCTTTCTACCAAAAAAAAAAAGGATGAGTTTAAAATCCATGATACTGAGTTTTTCTAGTACAATTTGATTTATTGTACCCTCTTCATTTGGCTTTTAAAAGTTACCAGATCGTTTTCCTTCTAAAAGTGTATTAGCTATTTTCACTTTTAGTTGTGTATTAGGTAGTTTAATAACAGAAGCCAAATCACTCCTATCATATGTTCTTTTCTTTACAGCAATATCATAAACTTCGAGTGCATCAGAGAAAAGACAGATTTTGGGAATAATCCTCATGGCAAAGAGGATCTCTCTCAATTTGTTGATATTTTGTAAATCACTAGATAATATAAGATTTATCCCATCTCACAATTACTGATAAAAATAAAACAATACTAGCACAATAACCCATGCTCAGCACGGCATATCCATGCCGTGTAAGATAAACAAAATCTTCATACACTAAAAAGGTTAAGAAAGCACCTCCCTCCGTACAGTAAGTTGCATAAAATGAGGATAGAAAATTAAGGCGAAAGATAGTAGAAGAGATGAGATGGAACAACATTTGTTACAGAAAGAAAAAAGTAGAGTATCCAAGAGAGTACTCTGATGAGACAAAAATATGATTAGGTTTACATGGTAGTGGGAAGATATGTGGAACAGCTTAACAAAGTGGTAACTGTAAGTTAAAATCTTTGGCTTTAATATATTATAATGAGAATGACTTGTATTTGTTTCATTGAGAGGTCCGTTTAAATAAAGGTACAAGAAATAAGGAAAAAGAATGATGCAATGGACAATCCCTTTATTGTGGTGAATGGCAATTCCTTAATTGGGTGATTTCCAACAGTTACATTCCCTTTGATTAAAGTGATGAAGGCTATACAAAGAAATATTTTAATGCTCATGACTGTCATTGATCATGTGCAGGTCAATGGGAATTCAATATTTTCCTTGTAAGAATACTGCATTGTGTTCAAATACATGCAAATTTGTAGTTCAAACCCCATTTGATTAATCCAGACTTAAATAATGTTTGTAATTGCCATGCGATAAATGAAACTGTTTTTTTTAAGAAACCCACATAAAGCATCAATATGATACCTATTTCACGAATGTTGTGCTATATGGATGATGACTATCACCTATACAGGATGATGATAGATTAATCTTGTATTCTTCAGAGATTATTCTTGTATTCTTCAGCTAAAAGAATCATGCCACACAACCAATAAATTGATCCATATTATCCAATACGACTATTATTTATTTGGTATGTTAATTTTTCTCGGCCCATTTTTAATGACTAAAAATGTTTATAGGGAAAGAAAAAATTCTTTAGAAAGCTTTCATTTAGAAATACTTGTAAAAAAAGGTGCAAATTATAGGTTTATCAGCCATTGAAACGAGAAGCATTTGTATTATGTCATGTGTGCAATGAATGTCATATCCGTTTTCTCTTCCACAGTGCGCACACAAAAAAAAAAAAAAAAAAAAAGAAAGAAAGAAAAATGCTGCCTGTAAAAGTGGTTTCCAACCTTTCTAGTGGGATGTCTCAATCCTTAAGACTTGATGGTGTAAACCACTGGCTTAAACCATCCTGCCCCGGTAGAGGTTGGTGTGGTTTTTAACCTTTGATTGGTTGTAAAACTAAATAATAAGAAGGAAGGCCTCCTTCAGTTTCCACTGAAAGAGAAGTTACACAGACACCTACGATTTCCATTACTCCATATTCTCTTCAAAAGAAACCATACCATTACTAATGCAATCCTCCAGATCGAATACAAGAAGGGAAAAAAAAGATGAAGAGAAGAAAGAAAAAACCCTTACAAATAATCAACTTGATATGACCATCAACAAGTCCATTTCTTTCTCTTCTTTTCCTTGAGAGCTATCCCCCTGCTCCCTCCGGCCTCAACATCTCTTCCCAGATTCACATCCTTGCAAATCAATGGCCAGTCATGACCATCATCACCATCATCTACAGTCGTGACTTTGATACATGAGCACCTATCCAATGATACAAAGAAGGCAGTGGCGACGCCGTGGCCCACCCATGTGGCCACCCGATCAAGCCTTCCGCAGCTGGGTGAGCCATGGCTGGTGGATCTGCCAACCTCCGGCTCCTCCGATGTGCACTGGAGATCGAAGAATGTGGTGTTATTTGAAGTGGTTGTTGCAGCCATTGGCCTAGATTGAGAGATAGACTGATAGTAAGGAAAGGAAATGGGGTGTAATTTGAGAGAAAGACCAAGGTAATATGTAAGATACAAATAGAAGAAGTGTTGGTGAGAGAGCAGACAAAGATTGAAAGACAGCAAGGGAAAAGAGAGGGAGTGTTGGTGTGAGAGGCTTTTCAAATTGGGCTGCATAGGCCTTTGGGAACCTCAAGAGGTTGTTAACAAGTTATGGTTGGTAGGGTGTGGTGTCCTCTTATCTTTTGTAATTACATCTAGTCTCTTTGGTCTCTGGTGAGATAAGTAGGGATGCACACGGGCTGGGTTGGGCTAGCTTGAGCCTGGCCTGGCCTGGGCCCTGCCCGCTTTTGCCCAGGCTTGGGTCTTAGATATAAGTCCTTGGGCTGGACATGGATTAAAATTTTGGCCAATTTGTTATATGAGCTGACCGGCATGGGTTGGCGGTAGCAAGCCTGACCCGATCAGGCCTAAATAGGTATATTAAGTTGCAACTTCTCCTTCCTATGTTTTTTATGTTACATGTAAATTTTCTATGATAGATATTTTAAAAATGATTTATAAAAGAATACTATTTAAAAGGCAAAAAATGTTTATTCTAATTAGTTTGTAATAGATAAAGATCTCTTGGATGCACCAATGCAATTATTTTTATGATAAATCAAATGATTTTGTTAAAAAAAAAGGCAATATCAACTCAAAAAACAAAACAAATAGCTTTATATGAAAATTATAATCGCTTTTAATAAAATATTTTTTTGCATTTTAGATGGATTCATTTAGATGTAACCATGTGTATAGATAAGAATTGGTGCATTATAACCATGTTGGGCTCACTAAAGACCAACTTAATGGTGTTTAATAATTGAGCCCGAATAGGGCTCGGCCCAATTAATATATGGGCCCATCCACTTTAGCCCAAATCAAGCTTGGGTCGGGCCTGGGCTTATGGATTTTAATCTAGGCCGAGCCCAAGCTTTGCTTGGCCGGGCCCATGAGCAACCCTAGAGATAAGGGTTTGTCATAACCTCATAGGTAGCATAAGCGGAACTATGTATAGCTCAGTGGGTTCAATTGACCCTAGTGAATTTTGTAATAACTATGAAGTAATACGAAAATTTTTGGGGGAGCTTTACATAAATTGACTCCACTGGAAGTGTTAAAAAAGAGCATGTTAAGGGTTAATTTTGAAGACATATAACTTAATTTAGGGTCACTCTTGACTTTAACTAAAAATTGTACTATCTTTTTAACTTCTTCCTAAGGAGTTCAAATATGATATCAAACTTTTGTTGAAAATAATTGTACTACTGTAAGCAATAATATCAATGTCCGTGAGAATTTTTTGTTCTTACTTGTAATTTAATATGTTTGAATTAATATTCTTAATGTTATTGAAAATATATGATACTGCAAGGTATTATGTGAAAATTGTTTTTTTATAAAAACATTTGACATTGATGGTAATTTATTGAATGACCCTACTAACAAAATTCTAGGCTACGCCACTGATAGGTAGGAATGCCAATGGATCAACTTGATACGGCACACACAAACCTAGAGCATCCCCTACTGAACCCGATTTGTTCTTTAAACCCTACAACCATGTGTCTACTACCTATTGTATTTCGTAGAATATTCATACTATTTTGCACTAAGAAATATTTTAAGAAGTTATATCTGAAGCGACAAGCCAAAACTAGTTAAACCCCTCTTGAACCTAGCTCGAGACAAAATCTAAGAATCTATACGTCCCTTGAACAAAAAACAAGCCACTACCAAACCAACCCTTACTAGAAGCAGGTCAGAACACATTGCCCTTTTGACACGTCTTGTTGCAATCCATAGTGACATCGAGCCAAAGATTGTCCAAATGACCCATGTAGCTACTTACCCTCGTAGTAAGGGCCAATATCCAGACCACAGGCCAAAAAGTTAGCTCCAAGACCAACTATTTGGTACATAATATGGCTGGGGTAGATCTAGCCATAGTATTTCATCCAGGCCACCCATTTTCGTATTGGGCCAAACAATTCTGGGTGTTGTGGCTGATAGGCCCATAACACAGCATTTCTAATAGAATGCAAAGCTGTGGCAGATCTACTTACATGGTTTTGGGGGCAGTCACACTTATCAGTCCTGGTCCGCTTCTAGAACTCACTTGAAAATACTCGTCCACTTCTTGAAGAACTCACAAGAAAATTTTTGGGTCTGTCCCCCAAAATCCACTTTTTTTTTTTTTTGTTTTCCCTGCTAAAGTTCAATGTCTGCCCCGTCAAACAAAAATGCTAATTCTGCCATTGCCCCATGTGAATTAACGGCATACCTAAAGTTGTTGGATTCAGTTTGGTCTTTTGGGCGTCGACTATCTCTTCCAGGAAAGCAAGAGCCCAAGGAGGCCTATACAGTAGGAAAATCCTCCCTGGCACTTACTTTCTCCAAACCGTATCATGTGACCAGTCCTGTTACTGTGTACAGTTAGAACTGCTTCCACCATTGCAGGACATGCTGATGTCCCCATCTGTATAGATTTGAGCACCCACAAGCAGTACAGTGTGCAAAATTCTCTGGTTAAGAAATGAGTTCTTGCAAACACGTCATTGGGAACCATAGGACTTGGTAGTTAGGGGCTCTTTCTCTGTTTTCTATTGGTTTGATAGCCAAGGATTGGTAGTAGAAGTGCATGGTTAAGTATGGTTTATGAATTTATGATGGTTGCAATCTAGCCATCCAATTTAAAGGCCAATAAATGGACAAATTGGAAGATGTGGAGATGGTGCAGGAAAAGTCTGATTTCGATCTTCCAATCTAAAATATGTGGCGGCAGTGATCGGTTCATCAAGCCAACGGTGCAGATCAAGAAATCATGGACCTCAAAAGTACTTAGATGCGTGCTTCAGCCAGAAGCTGCATGGACATGAGGAACGATTAGAGGCATTATTTCAAGTAAAAACACGAGGAAATGAGGAATGATATCCAAGAGAGCACATATCCATAGCACATTCACTAAACAGCCCAATCAGCCTGATGGGCCCCACGCGGAAAATGCAAAATGACATTGACCAGTCATCAGATGGGCCCCGCAAAGAGAGAGTTTAGATGCTACAGCCTTAATAGTAGGATGGGTAACAAAGCTCTAATTGTGAGTTTTTTTTTTAATATGTAACAGTAACTTTTTATTAAAGAAAAATGGATTACAAAGAGAGAACAACAAAAAAATAAAGCGGGAGGAAAATATAGAGGTTGAAGAGTATTATATCCTACTCATATAACAACTACAAGATAAAACCCTCCTTGGGGGAAATCTTTGCACCTTATTTGACTAAAGCATCTGCCATCATATTTGCCAACTTACTTTGGTGTCGAAAGCTAACAATAATGTTGATAGATAATGCTCGAATTTCATTAAAAAGAAATTGTAGGTAAATGGCACAACAATTTATATCAACACTTTAAAAATATTTATGTGTTTTAGTAAGGAGAATTCGGGTATGTTTGATATGTGGTGGAGTGAAGTGTAGTAAGGTGAAGTCTCAAATTAAGAGAAAATAAAACATGATAGGGTTATGATAACTTTGTTGTTTTTAATGGCTTAAGAAAGA
The DNA here is from genome assembly GCA_037013555.1 of Sextonia rubra. Classification (NCBI taxonomy): domain Eukaryota; kingdom Viridiplantae; phylum Streptophyta; class Magnoliopsida; order Laurales; family Lauraceae; genus Sextonia; species Sextonia rubra. The sequence goes on from JASUAD010000018.1 coordinate 38,851,285, forward strand.
ATCTTTTGACTTTTTGTGTAAAAAGTAAATTATTTTTTGTCAATTAGTGGTTGCTTTTTTTATTTCTATTTTTAAAGAAAAATTTTAAATTTTTGTACTTTTAATTTGATCACCCGCACATCAAATCATGTCAGTGAAATGGAAGCTCTACTTCACTCCACTTCACTTCATCCAAACATGCCCTTCATCATTGTATACGGGGAGGGAGAATTACATAACATAGGTGCAATGATCTTCACACAGCATATTACGAAGTCATTCCTGACAACAACATTATAGAGCAAAAAATAGCCTCCCACCAACTGTTGTTTATCAGGATACCTTTACTCCATTGAAAGGGCAATCTATCTGTTTCTTATTGGACCATGGTACTATTTCCCTATCCATCAAGAAAATGATGCACGATGTGGATTTGCATCATCAGGATTGTATTCGAAAGACAAATTGGTATATACCCTAAGCAAGAGATCGCTATTCTTATAATAACATCTAGATTGCACCTGCATACTAACACCTAGGTTAGCTCGTGCTCATGCCCTTTAAATATTGAAGAATTTGCTTAACAAGGGTGGAACCAAATAATTTTCCTTAGAGGGGTGATTATATTAAAAATATATCTTGGGAGCCCATATATGAGAAAAGCATAAATCCCCTCAAATGTATGAGGTTTTCTAAAAAACTTTTTTGGTGGGGGGATGTTTGGGGCCATGACCCCACTTTGCCCTTGCCCAATTAAGCCCCAACTGCTTAAAATTGAAAAACATGAATAAAGAGACAAAGGGGTCTCTCATATCATGTAGCTATGGTAGGATTAATTCTTGAGCGGATAACTCATCTCTGATAACTATACCACTGTCCCAATCTAGCAAAGGAGAGAAGAAAAAGGGAAAAAAATTTGCCGCAAATTAATTTAAAATATTTATAAGTTTGTTTTTATATCAATGACCAAAATTAATCCATCTGTCAGCTCATCTACTTCTATATCCTACTTAGAACTTGTATTAATTAAAAAGCTTTACAATATAAAAAAAAAATTGTACTAAGAATCAGCAAGGAAATGCTCAGAGGAGACCTGAAAAAATCAGCTTCCATCCATACATTTTGTGTCACCCTGAGTCCTGATGATCTCCAATATGAACTCATGAGATCACTTCTTTACATAAAACATAATGATTGGACCCCACCATCCTAGAAGGGTCAACCTCCCCAACCCAAACTGACCCAAACCCAAATTGGCCTAACCCAACCCACGAAAAATGGGTCTGGGTCAACCAGGTTTGTGATGGCCGGAGTCCGAATCAGTAACTCTGCCCACTTCGCATTGCTTCACACATGTCAGGTGTCAAGACACCTGGCGTGTGTACTCTGCTCTGCATATATTTTTATTCTCCCCTTCCAAGAATTTTTTCCAAGAAATTTCAAAATTTCTTCGATTCCAATCGCGAAATCCCTAGCAACAACAAGAGACGGAGAGAGAGAGAGAGAGAGAGAGAGGAGAAGGCGAAAATGCTTGGAGAAATCACTTCATTTGAATCTGCAGACGGAGAAACTCCATCAAGGTACTGAACCAGATCCAACTCACTGCTTCCGTTTCTCTTCGTCTCAGGATTGTGGCTTTCTGAAGTGAATTTGGTAATTTCACTTGTCTCTTTTGTTGAATTAGGGGAAAGCTTAGGTCTTTTGGGGTTTTGGGGTTCTGTAAAGATTGGGTTTTGTGGGAGACTGGGGAGGGTCTGTTTGGAGGAGGAGGAAGTTGGGGAGGAGAGAAAATTGAAAACTTTCTCCCCCCTTGTGTTTGGATTCTCTGATTTGGGGGGGATTTGGAGGAGGGAGATGGAGAAGAGAAAAGGGTTTTCTTTTGTTTGGGTTTCTTTTGGGGCTGTTTGGATGGGGAGAAAGTGAAAAGTGGAGAATCCCCACTGGGTGGAGAAATGAGGAGAAAGGTAGGAAGGTGATAATCATAATCCCCATGGGAGGACCCCCTCTTCTTTCTCTAGTAGTTATTATTCAATTCAATGTGTTTGGATTTGAATGGAGAAAAATATGCAAGAGAAAACCAATTAGAAAGCATTTTATAAATAAAAATGTAATTTTTAAGTAATTAAAATTTAATTTTCAGTAATCAAAGATTCATTTTCAGTAGAGAAGAGTTCCTCCTCCCGAGGAGAAAATATTGTTTCTTACTTTTTGCAGAAGTTAGTTATGAGAAGATTCGAATTTTGGTTCCTAGAAAGAAGACCCAATCAAGAGATGTGCATTTAACTAGAGAAAATTTTTTCTCCTTGTCTACTTTTGGATGAGTGAAGTGAGGAAGAGAAAATTTTTTCTATAAAGAATTCTCTTCTCTGCTGTTAGGGTTTCTTTTGTGGGGAAAAGCGGTCATCTTCTCTATTATATCTTTTGAAAAGTAGGGGAAATGATTTTCTCCAGATGGGGTGGATTAAACACCCCTTTCTATTGTGAAATTGGCTTTTTTATTATTAAAATGACAGCTGATTCTATAATGTGTATTTTGTCATTAAATGATTTTAAAGACAAAGTGGAGAGCCAGCACTAAGAAAAGCAGTGAACTTGAGGGGTATATTTGTGCAACGAGAGGATTTCGTAATGGAGAGGAAAATTGTTTTGATTTTCCTGCCTACTCTCCTATTGTTGGTGCAACACTTTCTGTGCAGAAAAAAATAAAAAATAAAAAGAGAGAGAGAGAGAGAGAATTGATTTTCTTCAATAGAGAGGATTTCGATTTCCTATGTGAGGGATAGGAATGTAGGACTCTTCTCCCACGGAACTAGAAATCTGCAGCGGAATCCTCTTGCACAATTGTGCGACAAGAGGATTCCATGCTCTTTTGATTTTTATTTCTATTCTAGAGAGGAATCCTGCATTCCTACCTCTCCCATAGGAAATCAAAATCCTCTCTATCGAGGAAAATTAGATCACGTTCTCTCCTTTTCCATGCAGACAAGTGTCACACCAAATATGATATAGGAGTGGATGTAGGGAAAATAGGACAATTTTCCTCTCTATCGCGGAATCCTCTTGTCGCACAAATGTACCCTAAGAGCTTGTTTGTGTAACACTATGGAAGAGGAAACACAGGTTCCTCTTCCACAAAAATGTGGGGGGTAGGACTCATGTTTCTATCTAATGCAAAATAAATCCCACAAAATAGAGTGATTTATTGCGAAGAGTCTGTTTGCACTGAACAAAAAAAGGGAATTGTTTAGAATATAAAGAGGCCCTACTTTTTTATTTCCGCAGAAAAAGGGCCTGCACAAGCATGCCTAAGTGTCTGTTTGTGTAGACTCACGGAAGAGGAAACTCTTTGCAGTTCTGTTTTCCGATCTAAGGGGGTGGGAAGACCGGATCCACTCTAGCGATGAAAACTAGTGTAAAAGGTGGATGCCTGCCTATTTTCATCTCTGCACCAAACGGTAGAAGAAGCCACCGGAAATGTGCCAGAATTTACGGCGCCTTGTCTGCCTTGGTTTTCAAAAGCTTGTTGCCCAAACAACCCCTAAATTTCTCATCCTTCCATCACCTAGTGGATCTCCTTTAGTTATTTTCTCATATCCAAAAGGGCATTGTGTATGGATTCATGTGACACAAATATTTGCATGCATATAAGGTAATACTTGAAAAGATGGGTGTTTTGAGCAGAGATGAAAAAGAGCTGCATTCTTCAAGATTACAAACAATTTTCTGGCCCTAAATTATTATTTGATGCTTCAACATTGTTTAGCATCATGTTCGAAGGGACATCTTGATGCAAAAAACTTGTAGGGTTTAGGCTTCCTATGAAGAGCCTCTTTGATGCAGGCCATACTAATGGTCCCCATTTGAAAGTCTATACTTGTAAGCTCAAGATCAATAAAGCCCAGTACAGTAGAGTAGATTCTATTATTAGTAGTTGCTTTAGTTGCTTTCTTAGTATTTGGAAAGTCCAGTCATGTTTGGTTTAAGACTTCTTAGTTGATTTGAATTAGTTGTTTCCTTTATTGGATAATATCTTAGTTATAAATAAAGACGTAATTTCTTTATGGGATATAGACATTAATATTGAATACGAATTTGAGTTTGGTTCTCAGTTGAAAAAGTTTTGGTTGTCTTTGGTGAGGCACCTCGACATCTTATCCTTAAGCCTTTTGGCTTAGAGATTAGCCCATTGACAATTTTTCTTCTCTACGCTACTTCAATTGGTATCAGAGTGAAGATCCAATCTTGGATCGCTGTTCGTCTAATCGCCAATTTGAGGTAATTTATCCTTCCCCGTTTGTTTGGTCTCTACCAGTCATCATCCATCATTGTCCATCATCTTCATCCTTATCAACCCCATCACAGCAGAACCCCACCCTGAATTCTACCGAACCCTAAGCCGCCCAGATTCCAAAACCCATCTTCGTCAACCAATCTCAATCCCTACCCTCCCCCACAAAAACCCCTTTCTCACCCCATTGTCCTCTTCCGAGACCCTAAGCAAGCCATACTTCTCCAATTCATCCCGGAACCCAACCCCACGTCCGCAATCCCACTTTCGATCACATCCCTTCCCACCGAAGCCAAACCTGATCTATCCCCATCTCTTCCCGAACCACCCAGAACCGCTCTGTCCCTCACCGGAACCCAAACCCCCTCTGTCCTTCTCTGGAAACCCCAAAACCCTTCCTCGACCCCATCTCTTCACCGGAAATTCCAAACCCAGAGAAAAAAGAAAGAAAAAAAAAGAGCAAAGCAGAAGAGAGAGAAGAAACAGAAGGGAGGAGAGAGATCGAAGACATACCTGGGCCGGTCGCCGAGCGCCTTTGCTGTCGTCAGCAGCTCCGTCGACGACCATAGTTGTCATCGTCATTCACCCAACAACAACACCGCCGCACCACCTCGCCATCAGCAGCCACAAAGCCCTGCCACCTCCACTTCTCCCACGTTCTCTCCAGATCCAGATAAGCCCCACCTTCCTGTTTTCATCTATTTCTTTCGTTTCATCACTGTAGCAAGAGAAGAAAATCACCCCTTCTGCACGACCTTTATTTTAACTTAACAGTGGGCATACACTGTTGACCCGAGCTTGACCTGGTCCTGATCTGCCCAATTCTTGTTTAAACTGACACCTATATTGGGTTCAGTTCGGATCTGACCTGACCCCAACCCAGGACCATAATAGCAAAGAAATAAAAAAAAACAATCTTTTGTTTTCTTTCTTTCTTGCAAGCAATGTCAACCCGAAGCGGTCAATCATATCGGAGCAAATTCTCTGATCACCAATGTGATGCCATGATAATGGAGCTATCTGAAAGAGTACATGCGTTGGAAGTAATGTCCCAAAGTTCACAGAGGCCTCTTGCTGTAGAAGCATCATCTAACTCTAGAAACCAATAAAATCCCGCCAGACAAGCAAAAACAGGCCCTTAAGAATCTATCCATAATTTCATTCAGTGTCTTTTTACTGAAAAGGATCTTGCAGATAGACTTATTACACCAAAATTTGATGATATCACAAAGTGAGTCAAAATTGATATTACCGATTTCTTTGGTCGTCTCGATCGAAAGGCTTTTATTAACTGGCTCAATTCTCTTGAAGATTATTTTTTTTGGTATCATATGGATGATGCACGATGTGTTGCTTTTGTCAAGGTCAAACTTAAAGGTTCAGCACGCATTTAGTGGCACAAGCCCATGGATGAAAATAGCGGTAGCAGCGGGCATAACAGCCCGTCATCGAAATGCTATGTAGCGGTAGCAGTGCTACGTAGCAGCGTAGCGGTGTGATTTGAAAAAATCATTAAAAAATTCTGAAAATTTTCAGAAAATCCTAAATATTAGAAAATGATAGAATATATGATTTTCTTGCAAAAGTAATTAAGATAAAGGGGTGTAGCAGTCCTCTCATTACATGAGGTATTGTATCGCTGCATTAATATAAAAAAATAGTAATAATCATTTTTTTTTACACATATTCATGTTGTTATGTTAACTTAACTAATGAAAGGCTTATTAAAAAAAACTGTGATGAAGGAATATCAACAAATGAAACAATGTATTGAACTTGAAGTTAAGACTCAAGATTTAAAAGTTGGAACTTAGGAGTGCAATAGTAAACACTAAACAGTGAACAATCAATACAATAAATGTAGAATGACATAATAATTAATAGCTCGATAAAAACACTCTACTTGAAAGGAACTCTCTGCATCAACTTCAATTTAGCGAGATCTTACGTGCTTTGGTGTTCTTTTAAGGATAGAAAGGAGAGCCTATGTGTTTTGGTGTTCTTTCAAATATAGAAGAAAGGTAGAAAAGTTGAGTAAAAATGTTATTTGAAGAGAAAAAAGTAAAAAAAAAAGTTTTAATATTTATTTCAATTTTTTTTGAAAAGTAGTCATCATTCACACTCTGTAGCGGCCCCATAACAGTCGTAGCGGCCTCGTAGAGGACTGTGGCGGTCCCGTAACGACCGTAGTGGCCGCTACAGAGGATAGCAGCGCTATCTTCAATTTAGCGTAGTGGTCGCGGCCACTACGGCCAATATAGCAGCCACTACGCTACGTAGCGGCCACTATTTTCATCTTGGGCACAGCATTGAGCACAACAATTTTGTCATGGGACACCCTGCTATTACCAAGTGGGATGATATGCGTAAAAACCTTGAAGGTAAATACCTGTCCTCCAATTATTTAAGTTTCCTTCAGCAAGAATATTTTGTTTTCAAGCAAAGCACAGTATCACTAGATGAGTACACTAAGAAATTCAATGATTATGTTATTTGGTGTAAAATTCAAGATGATAACTTCACGCTAGTCAACCGGTACAGAACTGGTTTGCGAGAAGAAACTAGACGTGAGGTTCTTATGCATGACTTTGAAACTGTTGATGACATTTATAGCAAGGCAAAACAGGTTGAGCTAGAATTGCGGTCATCTACTTTGAGATGATTTGGCACTCAATGACTTGTCGAGCCCCCGCCTTTTAGAATAATAATCGTGCTCCACCAAATTAGAATAATTCTCAATATAACCGTACTCCACGAGCGGATTATCGTCCACCTCCGAAACAGCAACACAATCACCCCAATCAGCATCTTGTTGCTTAAAATCAAAGGGGCACAGTGCCACAGGAGCAAGATATGCGGAGTTGTGGACCTTTTCGATAGGATCGACGAAGTAATGGTGGTTACCGATGTGGTCAACAAAAGCATTTTGCTAATGAATGCCCTCAAGTTCGTAATCTTTATTATTGTGATGAAGATCCTTATTCGTTAGAAGAATATGACGAGCATCCAGAGATGGAGCCTCTTCCTGACCACGTCCAATCAGAAGCTCAGCCAGATCAACAGCAAGAGGTTCAATCTGATCCGTCTCACGCCGCCACTGGTGCAGAAGAAGGTGGTCATGTCCTTGTTATACGCAGACTTCTCCTCACCAATGAGCAAGAAGAAGCCGGTTGGCGACGTACGTCAATTTTCAGGACACGCGTAAAATGTAAAGGTAAGTTATGCAATTTAATTGTTGGTGGAGGAAGTGTAATGAATGTTGTTTCATAAGAAGTGATCACTAAGCTCAATTTGCCTACTGAAAAGCACCCAAAGCCTTACAAGGTCGCTTGGGTAGATGATCATTTAATTTCTGTGACCCATCATTACTTGGTTTATTTTAAAATTGGTATATATGAAAATGATATATGGTGTGATATCATTCTCATGAATATTGCTCACATTTTACTTGGCCGACCTTGGTTATATGATTAAGAGGTACATACTGCTCAGAAAAGGCATATACATTCTTTTTAATGGAAGGGACAAGTGGTGGATCTCCTTCCATTGCCCCCATTAACATCCTCTTCGACAGTTTCTACTACCAAATCAAACCCTCATGTTCTCTCTACGAGGAAGTTGGAAATGGAAAGCAAAGACCAAGGAGTTGTTTATGCTCTTGTTCTTAAAGAAACCTAAGAGGCAGCTGATAAACAATGGGATTCTACCCCACAAGAATTCAAGTTATTGCTCCATGATTTCCAAGATTTGATTTCAACAGAGCTTCCTAATGAACTACCTCCTATGCGGGACATTCAACATGTCATTGATTTAGTCCCTGGATCTATCATTCCTAATTTGCTTGCTTATCGCATGAGCCCCGTTAAGCATGCCGAATTGTGGCGACAGGTTGAAGACTTACTCAAAAAGGGTTATATTCGAGAAAGTATGAGTCTTTGTGCAGTTTCAGCCCTTTTAACACCGAAGAAAGATTGTTCTTGGCGAATGTGCGTCGATAGCCAAACCATTAACAAGATTACCATCAAATATTAGTTTTCGATTCCCCGAGTGGACGACATGCTTGATATGATGTCTAGATCCTCTGTCTTTTCCAAGATTAATTTCTGGAGCGGATATTACCAACTTCGTATTCGGCCTGGAGATGAATGGAAAACAGCATTCAAGACCAAAAATGGATTATACAAATAGTTGGTCATGCCGTTCGGTTCATTTAATGCTCCCAGCACTTTTATAAGAGTACTGACTCAGCTTCTATAGCCATTTCCTGGCAAATTTATTGTGGTATATTTTGATGACATCTTGGTCTTCAGCAAATTAAAAGAAACTCATCTCGACCATCCAAGGTATGTCATGCGTGCACTTCGAAAAGAAAAGTTTTACATTAATTTGAAAAAGTGTACATTTTTTAATTCCAAAGTCATAATTTTGGGCTTTGTTGTTTTGGCCCAAGGAGTTGAACCTGATCCAGATAAAGTCAAAGCTATCATTTATTGGCCCATTCCCACTTCTATACATGAGGTACGCAATTTTCATAGATTGGCTACCTTTTATAGGAGGTTTATTTGTAATTTCAGTACTATTATGGCCCCTATAACTGATAGCATGAATAAAGGAGAGTTTACTTGGACCAATGCCGCTTCTTGAGCATTTGAATAGATTAAGCGGAAAATGACAGAAGCACCGGTTTTGAAACTTTCAGACTTTGAAAAGGTCTTCAAAGTTAGTTGTGATGCTTCCCACGTCAGTATTGGCGGCGTCTTGAGTCAAGATGGTCATTCAGTTGTTTACTTTAGTGAGAAGTTAAATAACTCCCATAAGAAGTATACGGTTTATGATCTGGAATTTTATGCAGTGGTTCAAGCTCTTCGTTATTGGCATCATTATCTCATTGGGAAAGAGTTTGTCTTATACTCTGACCATGAAGTCTTGCAACATCTGAATTCTCAAAAGAAGATGAGCGCCAATCATGTCAAATGGAGCGCATATTTGTAGGAGTTCACTTTTGTTCTGCTTCATAAATTTGGCATGGAAAATAAAGTTGCAGATGCTTTGCGTCGTCGAACTCACATTCTTACAATAATTTCCGTCCATGTTCCTGGCCTAAGAAGCATGGACACGGACACGGGACACGGATACGACACGACACAGACACGCCGACACGGCATTTATCAAAAAAGCAGGACACGGACACGTCAGGGACACGTTAATAATATATATTAATATATATATATAATCATCTACTAAAAAACTAATATCATTTTAACTTTTTTAATCAATTTAGCAATCAACAAATAAAAATTCACCTATCAACTAACAAACATATCAAATTATTAAATATCAATACAATACTAAAACATAATTCATAATTATTAAACATGAAATTTCATAGTTCCATAAAATCCATATAAAGAAAAAGGCGGATCATCTCTTTCCCCTCCCTTAAAAAAAAAAAAAAAAAAGAAAAAGCAAAAGAGAAGCCAATCTTGAGGCCTATTCTTTAGTGAAATATTTATTTGTCTTTTGCTTGTAATATGATTGGCATTTACAATCATATATTTTTCCATGGTATAAAATTGTTATATATCAAGTTTACAAGTTTTAATAACCACGTATTAACAAAGTGTCCAAGAGATATTAGCTACATGTTTATTTTTTAGTCATAGACACGAGCTAGGAATTGTGAGACACGTTGCAAAAAGAGTGTCAAACAAGTGTCTGAAATTAAAATTTTTAGTTCTTAATTATGGACACAGCTAAATAGTATCGGACACGTGTCCGAGAGTGTCCAAGGAGTGTCGGTGTCCGACACGTGTCCGACACGGACACGTCACTTTCTTAGAAGTGTTCGTGCTTCTTAGTTCCTGGCTTTGAAGAAATACGTAAAGAATATGCTGCTGATCATGACTTTGGTCGCATTTATATCGATCTTCTAAATGATGAGTTTTTAGAACACCCAAAGTTTTCCCTTCATGATAGATATCTCTTTCATGGAAATTAGTTATGTCTACCTGTACATCTATTCGTGAGTTTGTGATACGTGAATTACATGGTGGTGGATGTAGTGGACATTTTGGGCGGGATAAAACATTGGCTATTGTGGAAGATCATTTCTTTTGGTCACGTTTAAAAATAGATGTTGCCCGAATTTGTGAATTATGCAGAGTATGACAACTTGCAAAAGGTCAAAGGAAGAATATAGGTTTGTATCTGCCTCTTCCTATTTCACATGTGCATTGGCAAGATTTGAGCATAGACTTTGTCTTGGGCTTACCAAAAACAGCGAGAAAGGTAGATTCTGTATTTGTTGTTGTGGATCGTTTCTAAAAAATAGCACATTTTATCCCCTGTTCTTACATAGTAGATGCTAAAAAGATTGCTACTCTTTTTTTAAAAAAAAGTTGTTCGTTTACATGGCCTTCTCAAGACAATAGTGTCTGACAGAGATAGAAAGCTCATGAGTTTCTTTTGAAAGACTTTATGGCACATGATGCGCACAAAACTCCAATACTCAAGTGCCTATCATCCGTAAACTGATGGCCAGATAGAGGTCGTCAATCGCAGTTTGGGAAATCTTCTTCGCTATCTTATAGGAAAACATGTTGCTTCATGGGATCTTCTTTTACCCATGACAGAGTTCGCTTACAATAATTCTGTCAACAAAACAACAGGAAGATCATCGTTTGAAGTTGTCACTGGTGTCAAGCCTCATCTTCTTTTTAACTTAAGTTCGGTACTAGTTAACTCTAGGTCAAGTCAAGAAGTTGAATAGTTTGCACAACATATGAAGGACGTTCATGATGAAGTTCGCCGGCGAATTGCTACAGGTAATGAAGCATATAAAAGGCATGTGGATTCTAGCAGCTATGTTGAGTTTGCCACAGGCGATATGGCAGGTCCTTTCAAAATTCTGAAGAAAATAAGCTCCAATGCATATGTTCTTGACCTTCCTTCAGACATGAATATCAGTGTCACCTTTAATGTTGAAGATTTGGCATTTTATTATGGGCATCACAATGATGAATCCTTTAAGAAACAAGCTCTTCACATCCCTCTCCATCAATTTCCTCCTGACGAAATTGAAGATGTTTTTTATGATCAGATCATTTCAACCAAGAATGGAGGATTTCACAAGTTCCTTGTCAAGTGGAAAGGCAAACCATTCTTTGAAGCTACATGGATACGGCTATAGATTTTCAATGAATCAATGCAGATTTATATGAGCAGTACCAAGCTAACAATTCGTTGGAGTCAAGTTTTTCCAAGCCGGAAAGAGCTGATGCAGGCCATACTAAAGGGCCTCGTTTGAAAGTTTATACCCGCAGGCCCAAGATCAATAATGCCCAGTAGAGTAGAGTAGATTCTATTATTAGTAGTTGCTTTAGTTGCTTTCTTAATATTTAGAAAGTTCAGTCATGTTTGGTTTAGGACTTCTTATTTGATTTGAGTTAGTTGTTTTCTTTATTAGATAATATCTTAGTTATAAATAAAGATGTAATCTCTTCATGGGATATAGACATTGATATTGAATAAGAATTTGAGTTTGGTTCTCAGTTGAGAGAGTTTTGTTTGTCTTTGTTTAGACATCTAGACATCCTATCCTTAAGCCTTTTGGCTGGTAGATTAGCCCGTTGGCTATTCTTCTTCTCTGCGCTGCTTCACTCCTTGATTATTGTAAAAGAAAAGGCACTCAATATCTAGCAGCATATGATATTGTAATAATGGCTGCCACTGTTGATGGTGAGTATCTTAACCTTTATTTTTTTTATGGAACCATTGAACATTTCTCCTATTTTAACAACCATTGTCCATTTCAGCTATTTATTTGATGGTCACAGATCTGACATTATCATCTGTGACTTCTGGGTTATACTCCATCTAGAATGTCTTTATCAACTATGGCTATTGTCTCTTGTCGTACCGAAACTATTCCATTCGAATTGCCAGAGGAATAGACTTTTGTTCAATCAAAATACTCTAGAAAGAGCTGTGGATCTCTTATTCAATGGAGAATATGGTTTGAGTTGAGGCTTGTGTGTTCCATGGTTGTAGTGGCAGTGTGTGTTGTCTAGTGACACACACAACACTTTCTGATTATGCATATTCATTTAATGGGGACCAATTTGACAGTCAATATGATTTCTGATTGAGGTACATGTGTGGTATGGGTAATTGCAGTGTGCATAACCAAAAGATGTGCTACTTTATCATTTTAGTGGCATATTTGATTGTCACCAATGTTACATTATTACATTTTGACCCTTGGGCTATGCATGCGTATTTATTATCATATTATGGATTATCACAATATTTGGAGTTGCCATGTTGTAATGTCTTTTTTGTTTCAAAAATGTGCTTTTGAACAGAACATCGGTATATGAGTCTGAATGAATTTGCATGATCATGTTTTCCATTTTTCATTGTTGAGGCCTACTGATGTCATCTTTTTTTTCTCAGAGTTGCACTCCAGGGCATAGATTATAACATCAGGAGATATATTAACAGTTGTTACATACTTCAAATGGGATGAGACCGAACTGACCAAGTTTTGAGATATTGGGTATTAGTCCATATCTATATCACTGCTGATTCCCCAAAATTTTAATCATAATGACCAGAGCCTATACTATATATATTATATTATATATCTAGTATAGGCTCTGGTCTGGTGCGGATGTCTCTCATGGACCCTCCATGCAGACTGCCTTGTCTAGCCCACCTTGGGCCACGCCAATTATAGGAGGCAATTTTTCGCTAAAAAATTGGACACTTTTAGCAAAGTGGAGATTCGGAGAAGAAAGAGAGGCATTGTGGCTGAGGGTAATGATGTCTAAATATGGAGATGATGTATGGGGGTGGGTTCTAGAAAAAGTCCTTATGTATTGAGTGTTTGGTTTTTACACTGTCGTGTCTACATCTAGGGATGAATCTAATGTCAAGGAGAAGGTGTTTGCTAAAGGCCTGGGTTTTTGTGTGGGGAAGGGAGATAGTGCCCATTTTTGGTATGATGATTAGGTGGGTGTTGGCTGTGTACGCCTTTTATTTCCAAGAATATTTAGGGTGGTGTCCAACAAAAGTTCCTTCAATTAAAGACTGTTTTGAGTGGAATGGAAATGTGGTATCTTGGAATATTAGTGTTAGGATGGGCCTTCACCAATCGGCGCCGGTTTTGTGTCAATCCTTGTTGGGTTTTCTTTCTTATATATTTTTTTATGCAGGGTTGCAGTTGACTTTCGTAGTTGGAAGCCCCATTCTACAAGTTTGTTTTCCTCTATTTCTTTTTACAGAGATAGATCCTTTAATTGCAGTAGGGTCATCTTGTGCAACAATGTGGACTGGGCTTTTTCCACCTAGAGTGGAGGCTTTTTGTTGATTGGCAATGGCGGGCAAAAGCTTGACGGTAGATGTTTTGAGAATAAGGGGATTGTTGTCAGATATAATTTCAGATCCTTGTTATCTATGTGGGAGAGAGATAGTCAGTTGATCGTTTGTTCTTTCATCGCGGTGTAGCTTAATCTATTTGGGAATATTTTTTCAAGGAATGTGGAGTGAGTTGGTGTTTTCCAGGTTTTGTAGCGATGTTGTTTGAAGCTTGGAGGGGGACTTCGTTGATTGGAAATGAGATGATCTTATGGAGGACTATTCCTCTTTCCATTCTTTGGTCAATTTGGAAAGAAAAGAATGATAGAATATTCAATAGGAAAGAATTGTCATGGGAAGATCTACTTTCTACTGTTTTCATGATGATCACTAAATGGGCATGTGCTAGAAAAGAATTTTCATGTCTTTAGATAGATAACATTATGTAGAGTTGGGGAGCTTGTCTGAAGATGGGTGTTGTAAAGAAGAAAGATTTAGTTCGTTGGTGTTCTCCACTTTTAGTTCGTTGGATGGAGCGGCAAAAGAAAAACTGAGGCTGGTTGGCATAGGAAGCATTCAAAGAAATTATAAGAGGGAAGTTATTTATTTGTTCTCTAAGCATGTAGGGATCAAAGATTCTAATGTGGTGGAATTTTTGGCAATTTTGGAAGCTCTTCATATTTATCATACCTTATTTCCAAGGATCAAAATAGCGGTAGCGGATTGCGTCGCGGCCGGTCGCCAAAACACTACGTAGCGGGCACTACGTAGCAGTAGCGGGGCTACGTAGCGGTTCGCGTTGTGATTCAAAAAAATTATCAAAAAATTTTGAAAAAATTCTAGAAAATCCAGAAAATTGTAAATAACTAGAATATGTGTTTGTTTTGCAAAAAAGCCTAAAATAAGGGGGTGTAGCGGTCCACCTAAATGCATGATGTCCTGTATCGCTGTATAATTAAAAAATAATAGTATCAATCCTATTTTTCACATGGTATCAAGAATCAATATTCAACACTGAAAGTCAAGACTCAAGATTCAAGAATTTAGGACTTAGAGAGATTAGTCACTAGAGTCAGTGACTTAACAATCAACATTCAACACAATAAATGACATAATAAATAATAACTTCATAAATAACATTGTACTTAAAGAGTTGAGACATAAGACTTTGAGAGTTAATATAAAGTTGAGATTTAAGAAATGATTAGAGGAATACCTCTACCACCAAAATGAATGTCTAGCAGGATATATGACACTGGCATCACTGTCTTCATCCCCATAGTTGTTATCATTGGCACCACTCCCACTTGTACCAACATAGTGCAACTCCCCTCCATATTGGTAGGCATTAGGATCCTCAAACATAAAGAAATGGGATGGACTTGGATTTGGATGAGGATATTGATCAAATGACCCTGATTCTAAATATTGTTGTGAGGATGATTCCACTTGACCATGTGCGTAGTCTGGTGGGACATACGGTTGGTACCCAGAATATGGGTTATGGAAAATAGGGTAACACTCTGCTGTTTGTTGCCTTCCAACATTTGCACTCCTACCATCATTTCCTTGGCCATCACGGGGTCTTTGGCGTACATAAACATAACCTGGCCTCATACGAGATGGATCTGGAAATTCATCCACAGTCTGAGCAGAAGCATTTAATTCGTCTTCATGGCAAGAATCACTTGGCTCGGCCCCGTTACCTCCTCCAGACGGAGAGTCACTACTTGGAGCAATGCTTGAACTCGAATTATTAGAGCTCACTGTAGATACTACATGAGAGGGCTCAGGTTCAATGCCCCTTGATGTTTTAGTTTCTGTAGGTGGCTGAGGCTCACTTTCCCCTTCTCTTTCGTCTTCGTCCATTATTCCTCGTATATCCTGGTGTAAATTCTCATCTCCATCTAACAATGGATCTTCTACATCAACTAACCATGGAAGTAAGGGATCATCTTCTTGAAAGATATTATCCAAATTTATAGGGCAATAATTCGGATCATCCCTTTGCTTCCTTTGTCTATTTCTGACTCTCAGCTTCAAATTGTAGTGACAATATACGAGCTTGTTCAGCTTTTGCATTGTTATCCGATTTCTCAATTTTGTGTGAATTAACGAGAAAGTACTCCAATTTCTTTCACAATTCAAGGAAGACGTTGTTTGGCTAAGGACCTGAATGGCAGCAATTCTCAAGTGTGGAGCACTTTCTCCAAAATTGATCCACCACTCGACTGAAATTGGAAAAAAAAATGAACATAAAAAATTAGTCATCCACAATCCCCATTCCACGGCAAATAATATATATAAACTTAAAACTAGTACGTGACTAGGTTAAAACTATTTGTACCAGGATATAAGCTGGTTATTGATTTAATTGCCAACGGGTCTGCAAAACTCCCTTGTCTCATTGTGTATATAGAAATCTACCATATACAAAGTACAAATCATTTTAAATTTGTCACAACTCACAACTTAGGTAAAAATCACAATACATTTAAACTAGAATAAACGTTATATCATATATGACATGTCACTTACTTCTTTTAAGGCTAAAACCTGGTCATTGTGATTAAGAATTACTTTCTTCAACACCTCCTTCAATCTTATTCGCAACTCGGTACCAATTGCTTTTGTATGTTGTTTCTCGTTCGAATAGTAGAATTGAGGGTTTAAAAAATATCCTACAATTCAAATGTCAAATTTGCATAAGTACATCTCTATACAATACAAAATAAAAGTGAAACTCTTGTAAAATCATAGGCCAATAGTGTAAAAGTTTATTTCACCTGCAGCATGCAATGGATGGTGCAATTGATCATTCCATCGAGCATCAATTATTTGCAAGAATTCTTGATAATACCTGCAATTTTCTTGTATTGCTAGTTTTGCTCGATTTGCCTCATAAATATAGCCCATTGTCGGCTTATCATCATTATCTACAAGCCGCAACACTTTCACTAAGGGTTCAAAGACCTTCAAAATATTTCTAACTTTGGACCAAAATTTATTATCTCTAACAAGATTGGGGACATCAAAGCTAGGACCACTCGTTGCTGCTCCCCATTTTGAATTAAGCCATTGTTCTGATGCAAACATCTGAATCAACTCATTTCTATGTTGCACAAGGCTATCCATGGCAATGAAGTGGGTGGCAAACCTTGTTGCAGCTGGACGCACCAAGGCTCTTCCATTTGTGAATGTCTTCATTAATGCCAACAACCACGAGTGATCATAGATAAATCTTGTGATGCTTCTACAAGACATGATGACAGTTTTCACATTTTTTCCTCTTTCCAATGTCCTCCAACATTAAATCTATACAATGTGCCGCACATGGGGTCCAAAACAAGTTATTTCTCTTTTCCATTAACAACTACCCGGCTTTCTTGAAATTGGCACCATTATCTGTAACAATTTGCACAACATTTTTCTCACCAACACTTTCAACAACTTTATCCATAAGGCGGAAGATATATTTTGCAGTCCATATATGTTCAGATGCATCAACGGACTTAACAAAGACGGTCCCAGCAGCAGAGTACACTAAAAAATTTATTAACTGTGTTTGTGTGCTGCTCGTCCATCCGTTACACATAATTGTGACTCCCCTTTCCTCCCATATACCTTTAAAAGTAGCTACCCAACTCTTTATATCTTCATACTCAATTTCTAAATATTTGGTCCCCACATCATAGACAGAAGGTGCTGTTATACCGGGATCAGCGGTAGCTGCAACATCTAGTATAGTTTGGAAGTAAGGAGAATCTACAGCTTGAGGGGGTATGTTCTTGTGAATTAACCACTTTGCTGTGGCTGACGCTAATCTGTCTCTTGCACTTTTCAAGGCCCCCTTAAACAACTTTGAGATTTTAGGCTGTTTAGCTGACTTATTTCTATGTGCTAGAGGATCAATTGGACCGGGTATAGCACTACTAGGAGTCTGTAATGCTTTACGAAAATAAATAATCTCAATATCATCCTCCTGTTGTCGAGTGCTGAATGCTCGACGCATTGTTCTAGCTATACCTTTGCCCCTAGATGAGTCCCCTGGCCCCCCTCCCTTAGATGAGCCCCCAGATTCAAACTGTCTACCAGTACTTCTTCGCATTTCATCCATTTGTGCTGTCATAAGTGACTCTCTTCTTGCAGCTTCCATTTCTGGGTCATCACCTTCATCATCAAAATCAGAAGGAATTTGCTCTCCAAACACCTCATAGCGGGCATCACCAACTTCTTGGCTTCTTTTTTCTTTGATCTCAACTTTTCTTTCTTTTCCTTTATTTAGAAGCCTTTTCATCTCTTCTCTAAGTTCTTTTGGTGCAACTGTACATCCCGCCACATTGTCTGAAACATGAGCCAAGTGCTGCTTGAATCTTGTAATACCTCCATTAGTGATTTTACCACACAAATTACATTTTATTTTTGACCTATTTCCATTAACTGCTACACCGTGTGCCCATGCATGATCTACATCGCGCACCATCTTAATTCTTAGCAAATCACAAATGGAAATGATGAGAGAAGTTGAACTTTGAGGCACACAATAAATACCTGCATAATGCATATATGACTTAGTTGACCACATTTAAATATTTTTTTTTCAAAAAATCCCATTAATATGGCGTATGAAGTATGAACTATCAACTATGAACATGAAAAATTAAATAAATTAAAAAAAAAGAAAAAAAGAATGTGTGAATGTGCGATTCATCCATGGGATTCATTGATCTAACACTTGGGAGTGATTTTCAAGCAATTTGGTTAGTGTTTCTTCAAGAAAAAAAATTTTTTTTTTGAAAAAATTAAAAAATCCGAAAATAAAAAATAAAAAAAGAATAAATAACAATAAAAATGGGGGTTTGATCTATGAGAATTATAGATCTAGCTACTTGGAAGTGATTTTAAGTGATTTCATTGACCACATTTAAATAAAAATTATCTTTTTTCAAAAAATCCTATTAATATGATCATAAAAAATTAAATAAATTAAAAAAACAAGAAAGAAAGTGTGATTCATTCTTGGGATTCATAAATTTAACACTTGGGAGTGATTTTCAAGCAATTTTGTTGGTGTTTCTTAAAGAGATTTTTTTAAAAATAAATAAATAAATAAAATTCGAGAATAATAAATAAAAAATAAATTATAAAACCCAAAAAAATGGGGGTTTGATCTATGAGAATGATAGATCTAGGCTACTTGGGAGTGATTTTAAGTAATTTAGTTGGCCAAATTTAAATAAAATTTATTTTTTTTCAAAGAGTCCTATTAAAATGAACATAAAAAATTAAATAAATTCAAATAAACAAGAAAAAAAGTGTGATTCATTTATGGGATTCATAGATCTAACACTTGGAAAAAATTTTCAAGTGATTTGGTTGGTGTTTCTTCAAGAAAAATTTTTTTTTTTCAAAAAATAAAAAAATCCGAGAATAAAAAAATAAATAATAAATAAATAAACAATAGAAAATGGGGAGTTTGATCTATGGGAAACATAGATCTATCACTTACAAGCCATTTCCAAGAGATTCATGAAGGAGAAAAGAGGAATAGAGCCATAGATCTAAAAAAATCACATAAAAAATACCTTTTGAAAAATGCTTTTTGACTTCAAAGAAGATGAATGCTCTAGAGCTGTAGATCTTGATGTGTTTTTGGACTCTTGTTGCTTTTGATTTGAAGGAAGAGGGAGGTAGGACCAAAATATAGTGGAAAGGGAAAAGGAGAGATGGAGAAAGCAGTGAAACTATTGAAGAAATGAAGAAACAGGTCGTCTGGGCTTTAAATAGCCCAGACATGATGCGGCCGCTACGTAGCGGCCGCTACGGGCCGCTATGGGTGTTAGCGCCGCTAACACCCATGTATCGTAGCGGCAAGGGCCGCTACGGCCGATATAGCGGCTGATACGCTTTGTAGCGGCCGCTATTTTGTTCCTTGCTTATTTCATCATTTTCTTATTGTAGAGAGTGATTCAGCCAATGCTATATTTTGGGTGAAATCCAAGGAGACCATGGATAATGCAATTCCTCTTCAATGAAATCAAGCATCTAATATCAGATATGCAAGTCATGTTTCAGCACATTAGTAGATCTACGAATGAGATGGCAGATTGTTTTAGCCAAGCAAGGGGTACTTAGAACATGTAATTTTAATGCTGATACTTTGTAGTTGGTGGCTGGTAGCCTGGTACATTTCTCCTGTATTGCTACAACTATTAGGAGAGTTTTCTATTTGCTCATAGCTAAGACGTATTTGTTATTGGTTCAATAAAATTTTACTGTTACCAGTAAAATAAAATAAAAAGATTTGGATGAGACCTACATGTGTGAAAATCCATTATGTCATCCTAACTCCTTGATCCATGACCCTCTAGTTTAATGTTTTTAGAGTGCATTAATTTTTCAGGATCTCAACCCAACAATGATTTACTGTTGGATGAGTGCCAAATAGGAGGTTGTGCCAATTCATGGCTGGGTATTGAATTTTAGGGGGTTGGATTGATAATAGCCATTTGCTATAAAAAGGTGGTCTTCATGATATCTCTCATGAGAGATGTCCTCACGAGAGTGCTTTCTTCTCTCCTTCCTTTTGATTTTTAATGGTTTGAGTTGAGGCATATGTGTTCCATGAACTCAGCAGGTTTTTTTTTTTTTTTTTTGGGTATTGCTTTCTTTACCTCTCTTTTTGGTCGTGGGTGACTGTGACTGTTGGAGATTGAGAATGCTTTGATGTTAGTTGTCATCAATTTAATTTTGGGTTCCTTTGCTTGATTTTGATTTCTGAGTTTTCTGTAATTTTCTACAAAAATCCCCTACTTGCTGGAAGTCCAGTTGTTTGCTGGTTTAGTCAATTGAGCCCCTTGGCAGACTTATTTTTTTCCAGTTGGGACTGTGTGACTTACTCACTTCCCTTCATAACTCTCTAAAAATAAAATTCTTATTATAACTAGGATTTTTTGACAAATAAAGAAACTTCTAATATAGCTTTGCCAACCCATCTGGACTTCTAAAAGGGAAATATTGACTCAAATGAATGTGTTATGGCTCAAATCATGGATACACAAATAAAGGGAGTTTGGGACATGGAACTCTCTCTCTCTCTCTCTCTCTCTCTCTCTCTCTCACCCACACACACACCCACACACACACACAGTATTCACATTCATTCACCATGTCCTGAAACTTGGTACCTGAGAGGTTGCAAGATAGTCAATTTCGACGACCTTTTTGAATTCACATTTTTATTAGGTGTTACCTTTCAGAAAAAAAATTATGTTCATTTCAAAGTACACCTGAATTTTTTTTGGAAGATATTTTACATTTCAAAAATTTGTTTCACAGGTATGAATTATTGAGTATGGTGAGGAAACACTCAAAATTTGTGGAGAACGCAACAATTGTTGAGCAAGATGCTTCAGATGTTGAAGTGGATTCACAGTTTTGGCATGACATGCTGGATTTGTATTTTATTCGCAATAGGGAGTCAAAGGGACGGCAAGATGATGATCTCATATTTTTTGTGAGAGACATAGTATGGCATTTTGTCTGGTCAAACTGCCCAGTACTCTTAATATGCATGATTGTCGCATTTTTGGTTAAACTATCCTTGCAGCTGACATGTTGAAGTATGTATCACAGAACTTGCACGGCTATGGCTTCAATGATGATATGGAGGAGATTCCTCCTTACTTTGTTCGCAGGTGGGCACCTAAGGTAAAATCCAACTGTAGCACTAGCAAGATTTGTTCAATTTTGGTTCCTTGTTATTTTTCTTAAAGCTCAAGTTAAGAGAACAGTGTTTTTCATTGTTGTAGCATATGGCTATATGTTTCTGATGGATTTACTTTTGTTCATTTCTAAACATACAAGCACTAAGAATACATTCTTCTATTTAATATATTTTAAATACAACTTTGGGATGGATCGACTTGTTTCAAATACAACTAGCCATAATCACTGTTGACTAAATTCTGTTGTTTGCATGTCTGGCAAATTTTCCTGATCTGTTAAAACTCAAATATTGTGCATATCAAGATAACTCAGGTTTCATGCGACACAGCAGGCCTTGCAGAATGCAGAGACTGAACTGTGCAGCTCAGGTCATACACAACCCTGAAATCACAGAACCTGAAGCAGTGGCTGTTTCCGATGAAAACAGGGACAGAATCAGAAACAGGCCTCATAGAATGGAGAGACTGCACTGTGCAGTTCTAGATGAAGCACATCAGCTAGAAGAGCAGCAGTATTCTGAAGATACTGAACAGGATGAGGGATATACAGATGTTCATCATGCCTTGGGTATTTTGTAGATGGTGAAAAACTGGCAGTCAAAGTTTTTAGTTTTCTATTGCGTGGGTTTTAGCCTTCACAAAAAAAAAAAAAAAAAAAAAAAAAAAAAAAAAAAAAGAAGAAGAAGAAAAAAAAGAAAAAAAAAAGCACACCTTAGAAATGCTAAGTTAAAGTTCAAAAGGTGGAGTGTTGAAGAAGTTGGCTGTTTAGAAGACTAAGTGAAATTATCACGAGAATTAGCAGAATATGAGGCTCATTGAACAATCTTGAGCTTTGGAGGATCAAGAGAGAGGAAATCGAAGTGGTGAAGTTGCACTGGAAGCTTAATAGAAGAAACACGTTGGAGGCAAAAAGTTCAAGGTCCCTAAGTTAAAGAGAGAGGATGGAAACACTGAATTCTTCCATTGCATGGCATATCCGAGAAGGGGCCTGATTTTATGTCATATAAATAAGAATTACATTGTGATGCCTGACACAGAATAGGAACTGGTGAGGGAGCATTTTCAAAATCTGCATTCAAACTTGGGCAAACCTAAGCTGGATGGCTTTTGAGTTCCCCTACATTCCTCTAGGAAAGGTAGCTAAACTTGAATGTCCTTTTGACACTAAAGAGGTAGAAGTTGTGGAAGTGCTTTACATGATGGTTAGGGAGGCAACCGCAGGGCTATATGATTTTCTTTACTTGAAGTAGGTTGGTATTTCCTCATAAAGGATTTCGGATGGTGACCATGAATGATTTTCATGAGCTATTTTTATCAAGGAGTTTAATTCCACATTCTTATCATTGATTCGAAGGACTCCCAGCCAAATTGTCCTTAAGCTTAAGGACCCCATGGGATTGTTGGTGGTGTGCCTACAAGCTTTTATCTAAGGTGCTGACCAAAAAATTGAAGTAGGTGCTGCCATGCAAGACAAACATTCTGGACAGAGCCCTTATTGATAATGAACTAATGAATTCTAAAAAGAAGGCG
Organism: Sextonia rubra; assembly: GCA_037013555.1. Taxonomy (NCBI): domain Eukaryota; kingdom Viridiplantae; phylum Streptophyta; class Magnoliopsida; order Laurales; family Lauraceae; genus Sextonia; species Sextonia rubra. The sequence continues at coordinate 38,874,166 of JASUAD010000018.1, forward strand.
AAAGAAAATGCTGCAATTGTTAATTTGACTTGAAAAGAGTCTATAATCATATTGATGGGGGCTCTCTAGACTACATGCTTCAAATCAAAGGTTTGGTTTTGTTTTGAGTTTTAATAAAGGAGTGAATTAGTTGGCTTCTTTTCTGGTATTGGTTGATGGATCTCCGACTCATATGTTTCTGAGATCAAGAGGTTTCTACCAAAGGAAACCATATTTCACTTTCCTTATGTCCATAGTGTCGAGGGCACGCGGGCTCTTCCATTTAGGGCAAAAGTTTTTGGTTTTTTACATGGTTTTCGGTGAGTAGGGATTGGGGAAGAGCTGAAGATTTCCCATCATCAGTTTGTTGAGGACACCATATCAGTTTGTGGTGTGAAGGTATGATGTATTACCACAATCTATTAGGGTGTGTTTGGTAATCTATTACCAGAATTTTCTTTGGCAAGCACACTAGGTGTTTGTATATCCCATCGGAATAGATTTTATAGTATTAGTGGGGAAACTTTCTCCCGGTCTCATGCACCCGTGTGGGAGCATGCATCCAGACTGTCCCAAAGGTGAGCCAACCCCCAAAATCCCACACACACACACACACTGTGATGACCCTACCAATCCAAATGGATTGCAAAGCTACAATGCTGGAGAAAATCATCCAATCATCATCATCATCATCAAAGTCTTATCCCAACCATGTGTGGGTCGGCTACATGAAACCTATTTCTCCATTCTGTTTTATTATGGGCCAAATCCTTAGATAAATTAAAATTCTTGAAATCTGATTCAATGACCTCCATCAATGTTTTCTTCAGCCTACCCTTACTTCTTAATTGGCCATCTACCTGTATAGCCAAACTTTTTCTTACTGGTGCCATTACCGGCTTACGCTCAACATGCTCAAACCATCTTAAACAGGTTTCTTTAATCTTATCCCCTATTGGTGCTACCCCTAAATGCTCTTGAAAGCGCTCATTTCTAATTTTATCTTTCTTAATTTTGCCACACATCTATCTAAGCATTCTCATCTCCGTTACATCCATCTTATGTATATGCATATTCTTAATTAGCCAACATTCTGCTCCATATGTCATAGCTGGTCTAACCACTGTCCTGTAAAATTTGCTCTTCAATTTCGTTGGCATTCGTCTGTCACAAAGCACTTTCGAAGTTAATCTCCACTTCAGCCATCCAACTTTTATCCTATGCTCCACATCTTCGTCAATCTCCCAATCCTTATTAATCATCGAGCTTAGGTACCGAAAAGAATCTCTATGTGGTATCTCATGGGTTTCAATTTTGACAATTGTTTCAACACTTTGTATATGTCCACTAAAATTGCAATTCATATATTCTGTCTTTGTACGACTTATTTTAAAGCCTCTAGATTCTAATGCTCCCCGCTATCTCTCAAGCTTTGCATTTACACCATCTCTTGATTCATCCACTAATACTATATCATCTGCAAACAACATACACCATGTTACTTCTTCTTGAATATGCACAGTTAACTTATCCATAATTAATACAAAGGGCTAAGGGCTTAAGGTTGATCCCTGATGTAAACCTATAGTCATGGGGAATCCACCTGTTTCTCCACATGTAATTCTCACATTTGTTATTGCTCCTTCATACGTATCCTTATAAATTTCAATGTAACCTCTAGGGACATTCCTTTTTTTAAAAACCCAGCAAATTAAATCTCTCGGTGCCCTATCATAGGCTTTTTCTAAATCGATAAAGACCATGTGTAGATTTTTCCTCTTTGCTCGATATTTTTCCATTAATTGACTGAGTGAAAAGATAGCTTCCATAGTTGACCTTCCTAACCAAATTGATTTTCAGCGATCTTGGTTTTCCGTATTAGTCTTTGCTCAATTATTCTCTCTCATAACTGTAACGACCCAAGAATCTGGAGCTCTTCAGATTCTTAAGCCGTACTCAGATTATTATAACAACATCACATAAATCAAATTCTCATGAGCATCAAGGTCATAAACAATCAAATTTTACTTTATTTCAACCAGTATGTAAATATTATATGTCTTGACAACACTACTGAATAAGACCATTCCTAATTGAAAAAGAAAGATAATAATAACATCTAATTCTTGGGCTAATCCCAGGTATAAATCTGTTTTTTTGTTTTCTCCGCACTCTGGATCCGCTACGCATGCCAAAATCCACTGGCTGATCCTCGTCACTTCCCGCCACCTCCACGACTGCATTACCTGAAGTGGGGCGAACCACTAATCAGTAAAACTGGTGAGTAGAATAGGAAAACATTAATGTAGAGTATATTTCAATCATTCAGAGAACATATATCTTTAATGATATAAATACAATAACATTCTAATCAATTTCTTTCTTTAGTGATTTCCCACTGTGGCATCAAACAATTCCGATACCCCATACGGTGTATCTACATTTCTGTCAACAACATGGTTTGTCATTCACCATGAATGTCGAGCCTGTTCCGATACTCCCAACTGGAGTATCTACATTTCTATTAACAACATGGCTTATTATGCCATCATGATTGCTAAACCTTTTCCCCTCGACCAACATCCACGAGGGAAATTCTATACTGAGTGTGCCAGCAGTTGATATCACACTTATTTCAATCATCAATGGTAAATTCATTTTAATAATTTTAGTATAGAGTCATCTCCACCGTAATTGGCTACATCATCTTACTCTTTTATTTGGCCAGTACCACACAACACTGGTTAATCCTCGCCCCACTCCGAATCGGAGTTGGTACCAGGCGGTGGCATTGCCCATGTTTTATTGGGGTACTCAATTATTTATCATAAAGTTATCCATCAAGACACAATTAATAAATCCAAGGAAAATATCACATTGAAGTACTAGTTATTCTAGAATATATCATGGAAAAATTTAGTCATAAAGAATAGTTGTTTATGATAAAGGGCCTGCATAACATCCGATTAACCGGACAAAAGGGCCTGCATATAATTTAGGTAATAGAAAACATGGGACTTATAATTTGTCATGCCATAAGTTTATCTTAAGCCTTAAAAAGGAATTTAAAGAAATAGAAGGGCAATTTCGTAATTTCCAGGACTTATATATAATATCTCCTGCATTCGTCGATTTCATATTACAGAACGACGCTTCTTCGCTGTTTCGCTCGTCAGAAGAGGGCACCGCCAGGCTTGATTGGAAACGATTGCAGGGTGGGGTCCATCGGTCGGATGCACATGGGACCTGCGCCAAGGTGGTCGCCCAGGGGTCCATTACCAGATGTAGGGACCTGATCAATCATCAGGTGGGCCACGAGGGACCACAATCTCTGTCGGTAGCGGCCATCTGCAGGATACAGATGAAGCAGTCTTCATCGCTCGGGAAAAAGGGTTTCCGCCAAGCTGTTTGGAAGCCTCAAAACACAGGGATTCAACGGTGCAAATCGCAAGGGACCAACACCTCTGGGGTCGCCCTACAGTCCATTAGAAGATGTGGGGATGTGATCCTTGATCAGGTGGCCCATAAGAGTTTCGTACTCTCCATCGTGAACCAGTCCCGGAACGACCTGACCTGCAACAAATCCCTCTCCGGTTCTACTCCCTTCCCGATTTGAAACGTGAGGTACACGAAACATTAATTAGGGGTTTTATCTACCTTAGGGTCTCCATTAGCAAATCATTGGGGTCTGATCGAAGGGGTTTTCTACTGATCTATTGATCGGGGCTTGTCGACAGTGAAGAAAGGGTCTGGCAGCCATTACAGGGTTGGTCAAAATCATCATTCTGGTGATTAATTCCATCTCAGTTTTATCACAAAATCTCAAGGCCACAGATTCATCGAATTCTAATTTTTGTTAGACAATAAAGGATTCTACTCACCTGGTGTAGACGCGTGTTGATCGGGCAGTGGTCGGTTGTTTGTCAGTCATCCGCCGCGCGTCCCGCTATTGATCTTCTTCTCCTCCTAACAGATTCACAGCCGAGTCAGTACTCTCTCTCTCTCTCTCTCTTTTGCAGTTTCTATTGTTGCTGTCCTACGATGGGTTCTAATCTGTGTATATATATTGTTTGGCGGGGAGTCCTGTTTGGAAACTGCTATTCTGAGAGAGGAAGTCTATTGGGAAACAAAATCTGAGAGAGAAATTCTACCGGGACTCCTACAATGGACTTGCCAAAAGTCCTTAAACATTCCGATCAATTAGGAGACTCCCAGTCAGGCTCCAAACATAGTTTGGGACTACATTGGCCCACCTGGAAAAGGGCTGGCCTACAAAAGTAGGCTCGGTTATTACAATAACTTCATAGTATGACTCATAAGTTTAATCCCTCAATAGTTAGTATAATTTTGTACATTTCCCTTATTCTTATATATAGGCATTACAATGCTTCATCTCCGTTCATCCGGTATTTTCTTTGTCACAAGTATCTTATTCAATAGTTTACATAACCAACTCACCCCAACCTCTCCTAAGTATTTCCATACCTCTATCGGAATATCATTTGGGCCTGTAGCATTTTCTGTCTTCATTTGCTTCAATGCTTCCTTCACTTCCATCCCTTTAATTCTACGGAAAAAAAATATGATCTAGTAATGAAGTATCCTCCTTAGCTCTTGTATCCCCCATATGTTCTTCATTTAAAAGTTTGCTAAAATATTCCTTCCACCTTTCTTTAATATCGTTGTCTTTTACCAGAACATTTTCCTCATTATCCTTGATACATTTGACATGATCTAAGTCCTTATTTTTCTTTTCTCTTATTTTTGCGAGCTTAAAAATATCCTTCTCTCCTTCTCTTATGCCTAACCTATTATAGAGAAAATCATTTGATATTAGGGATTATGCAAAGATGTAACTGAACCCAAATTAGGGGAACTGATTGTAGTAATTGACCTCAAATCAGGGGAATTGCTTGTATCCTCAATCGATATATGGATGATCCCACAGTAAGGGAGACCACACCATTCTGCCAGCTTTAAACTGGTTTGCCTTCTGCCAGCTTTAAACTGGTTTGCCTTTTTCTTGTCTCTTCCTTTCTCTGGCTAGAAAAGTGTTTATTAATAGGGTGGTTCTAGAAGAGTTGTTTATGGTGAAAAGGGCACAAAAAAGTTTTGTAGTGATTTCGGTCTTATAGGGAAATTTCAGCTAAAGCGTGTTAGTTAGAATTGGTTATTTGGTTTGCAGGGGAAAGATGTCAGATGTTGGCATCCTCATTGTTATTTTAATTTCTGCACTAAGTATACATTTTTGTCAATTTTGTACGTAATTTAACAATTATTTTAAAATTCAATTGTTAAATGGATTTTTTTTTAGTTTTAAACTTTTTTCCCATAAATTAAGTTTTTAACTTTTTTCCCATAAATCTTTTTTAATATAATTCCTTACTTGTTAGGCCCATACATCAGAGGTTTTTTTTTTTGCTAGCATTGTTAAAATTAAACTAGAAATTCTTCCCAACGACTTCTTTTTTTTCAAATCAGTAGCGGTAATAATTTCTCTTGTCTGACTAGGATGGACTCATTAAAGTCTCTTAACACAAAACAGTTTCTAATTAGTCATAAACGATTGAGGTGCTTAAGAAGGCTTCTAATGAACATCTTTGAAACCAACTATAACTTTCATATCAGGGGTGGAACTGAAAAAGATTTCCTCCACCAGAGAATATAATCAAACTTAGATTGTTTAGGTTCAAAAAATATTTAGTGTAGTTTTCCTACACTTTACTATTATTTTGTTTATCTGAGATTGAGAGCTTTACATTCAAGGCTAGTGAGGCCCACTGTAGCAGCCTATATTCATCATGGATGATTAGAAAGGAGTGGTCTAATGTTGGAAGCATATACCCAAAACTGCAGCTTAATTTAATAATCATAATCACTGAAGCAAAACACTACAAAACTAATATATAGACAAAATTACTCTGTCGCCGTTTTTCTTTGTTATTTTTAATGTGCAGGTGGGCGGATTTAAAAGAGAAAAGAACGGTAGACCAATTGGAGTGCCATCTCAGGTTTTAAAGGCTACAGAAGTCGTTACATTGATGTATTAGATTTATGCTATTTCACCCCTTTAATGAACAAAAAGGGGGGAAAGGAAAAAGGAACTAAGCAATACATCAAACATGTAAGCTGAGGGAAAGCCTTACAAATTTTAGTGTGGCCTTGGTGTGAGAGATTTTTAAGCTAGATAAGAACAAAATCGGACTCCTAATCTTCTTCTTTGTTCCTCTTCTCCATTGCTTTTCTTCCTTTTTTATTATCTTCTTTCCTTTTAGTTGTATAACTCGAATGAAACCACTGGGGGAGTTTTTGTTGTTAAAAAAACTTGGTAGGAAATTTCAAACGATAAAAAGAGGTTGAAAGTTCTCAGTTAACTTTTCAATATTCTTGAGTGGAAATATATCTATTTGGAGCTACTCCAATATAGGCTTAATTTTTTTTACAACTATGGAAGTGAATATTGACCTCCTTTAAATGCTTTCCTTTGTCAAAAAGGAAGTCATGAATCGCATAGTATTAATACTTTGTCCAACCTGGCTTTTAGAAGATTGGAAGCCACTGTTACTTTCCTTTAATTTAGGAGAGGCCAATCTTTTGCATCATCTAGACATTTAATAAGATTTTCAAATTTTCATGGAGGGGATCAAATGTGGCCTTCTTTTACAAATAGGGCTATTTGTAATAAACATGCTTGTAATAAAATAAAAGTTGGGCATGCCCTTATTCTTTCTTCATTTAATCTGTGCTCTCTAAACAAATAAAAAAAAATATCATGTGAACAACTCCATTTAATTGTGACTTTGTAAGGCTCCTGTTGATGGAAGCCTCCATATGATTAGATTGAGATTGCATCAAGTATTCCTTCTAATTTGTGAGGCTTTCCTTTTCACACATGTTATGCACTCTTCCATGCAAAGATGACCAGATGCCTCTGCAAATTATGTTTATTCTTTCAACCTTACTTTATCCATACAAGTAGTTTTCATAATATTATTTGATAGTACAAATATCTTTTTCATGAAATGTGACTGGATTTCTGATATTCTTTAGTTTATATCAATTGAAATAGTTCTCAGTTTGCTCATTATTTTCCTTCCTGAAGTGGTCTGGTTCAATCCAGACTGTATCAGTTTAACACCCCGTCTTGAGTTGAAACACATCGCCTATGATGCAGGACCCTAAACAATTAATGAATGATATGCAAAGAGAGAGATCAAATCAAAATAATATGCACACTAAATCGCATAGATTGGCACCAGCACAAAGCAATATTAATTTCAGCATTAGGTATTTAGTTTGATTCGTCATACAAATCGGTCCCGCAAATGTGGTCCCCAAATCAAGAGATGGATCTTGCGGAAGAAGAACTACCGCCCATTCTAGGGATGTTAAATCAATCAAATGTTCAGATCTGAAAGTTTTAAATTCAGATCTGAATGTGGAAATACAGCAGTTGGTTGCCAATAGTACAGATTTTTGGCTTCAAAAGTATGATTCAGATCTGTCCTAGATGATTTGTGTTCAGATCTACAGGCTATTTGGCTGTATGCTCTAGGTTTCAGATCTGGTTATGAAGTTTATGACCTCCGAATCTCAGATCTGGGACTGTGAGATGGTTTCTCTTCTTAATCCAAGATGGGGCTGGTTTTAGAAGAAGAGTTGAAAGGTTTCTTGGACTGAAAGGCTGACTGTTCTTTACCAAAAGAGAAGAAGGAGGAAGAATACCTTTGCGAAGATGATTTACTTGGCCTCACGCCAAACTCCCCAACTAGGGCGAGGAAGATCCAGAAATCTATCAAGAAGACTTGAGAAGCTTTCAGGAAGAAAAGAGTTCTTTCATTCATCCATAATGGCTTCTCCAAGATGGAGTTACATATAAAAAGAAGAGAAAACTCAGCCCTAATCAATCAATGGCTGAGTTTTAAAGATCTCACTTAAGACAACAAAACAAAAGAAATAAAAAGAAACATAGAAGAGGGCTGGCCGAATGGGAGGAGAACTCTCCCTTGCACGCATTCCAATGCTGGAATTTAAGTTGTGGGCCCTGCTCTCAATGTATTGAAATAAAACTACATATATTGGGAACCCCTTTTATTACATAACTTAACCAAACAACTTGGGACCCTTATTAAATTAAAACATCATTAAAACAGCAATAATTCTTCTCCCTTGGCACATCCCAAGATGGGGCCTTCTACTTGCATGCCTTGGGAACCCTCCAACGATGGATCTTCATCGATGCTATGATCCAACGGTGGATCTTGTAATCCAAGATGAATTAACCCTAGAAAAGGATAATCCATCCAAATTGGGGCCAAGTTACGCGCTTTACTTCTTGATTTGATGCCCCCATCAGCCTATGATTTCCAAAATCACAAATTACATCAAGCATGCTCTTTTCCCCATTTTTTGATTGGTCACATGACTTAAACGGTTAAACCTGCAGCCTTTTGGTTATGACAGTGAGAACCTTCTTACTCTCTCAGAAAAGGTTGGCATCTAGTAGTTTCAAATGTACGCTACTAAATACTACTGTTGATATTTTAGTAGTGTTGAAATCATTGGAATGTCCAAAGTACGTATTCATATTCATCTTTGTGTCTAGCAGTTAGAGAAGGTCGTTGGTGAAAATGCTGCAGAAATAGATTGGCAGCGTTCATTTTTCTTGAATTTGATTGCCCACACTTCATACTCAGTAACAGTTGCAATTTGCAGGTAATTTTCTTTACCTTCTTTTTTATCTTATCATGTGCCCAATTCTATTGTTTATTCGTGCATTGGACCTTTTTCAATTGCAAGAAAACAGTACTACTATGCTGTATTGGTAAAGCTATGTCATCTGAAAATGGCTCTAATAAGGTATTTTTATTGTTTTTTTTTAATTTTTTTTATCAATATATTTGAAAAGAAGCTTCTTGGTCTTATCATTACTCACACTGTACTTCTCTTCTGTTGTAAAGGATAAAAAAAAGGAAAAAAACCCCCACTAAATCCCCAGAACTGGAAGCAAAATATTGAGTTATGCCTGCAATGTTATTTGTGGGCTGTACAATCTCAGGATGAATCTGAAGCTGAAAGTCAGGGTTCTAAAGGATAATAAATAGTGATGATCATTGTAATCAGGAAAAACAACAGCTTTGGAAAGGTCACCCAAATGTGACTCCGGGAATTGAAATCTATTTGTTCAATGGCTTGTTAGTTCCTCGGAATGAAGTTAGAGGAGTAATAATATACTGATCCAATCTTTGATACTGATTAGAGTAATTTCACGGAAAATTCTATCATAACCACCAGAAAACTCCTTGAACAAATAGAAATGAGAACTATATGGAGCAAACCTGGAGAGAATCCACAGTTTGTTGTACTCAAGTATTTCATGCTTCTTAGGCTTGTCTTCTGTTGATCCAAATCATTGATTTAGTAGGATCCATCATAAGTGGGTGATATTTCTTTGAACTAAAAGAAAGAGGTATTCTATAGTGCACAGCTAGAGAGAACCCACATTTTATGGTCAAGCAATATTTACATGGTTGGCTTGTCTTCTAGTTATCCTAGTCTTTCCTATGGCAGGATCCACCATCATGGATGAAAATATCATCTGTGGCAGATAATCATCCATATTGGTGAAGACCACTCTGCCTTTTGCAATTTATCAACGTTCATGTGTGTACTAGAATGTATCTGCCAATACACCCCAAAAAATATCGAATGACCCCTTTTTAGGCCAAAATTCTCTCTTCTCTACATTGTTTTTTAAGGGAAAGATTGTCAAGAGAGTTGCGTGCCTTGCCATTCTATAAACATGAAGAAGAAAAGAACAATGAAAAACATTTTTTTTAAGTCGAGGAATCAAGCCAAACCTCAGCTAAAGAGCTTTCTTTTAGCGTAAGAAAAATCTAAACTTAAGCAAATCTTTTAGGTCTTTTGAGTTCATTTTGGGTAGGAATTATCTGAATTACTCATCATCATCTTCATCATCATCATCAAAGCCTTATCTCAACCATGTTGGGGTCGGCCACATAGATTCTGTTTCTCAATTCCGTTCTATTTTGAGCTAAATCTTTCGATAAGTTAAATTTCTTTATATCTGAATTAATGATTTCCATCCATGTTTTCTTCGGCCTGCCCCTACCTCTTGATAGGCCATTCACCTGTATATCCATACTTTTTCTCACTGGTGCCATTACTAGTCTATGCTCAACATGCCCAAACCATCTTAAACGGATTTCTCTAATCTTATCCCCTATTGGTGCTACCCCTAAATGCTCTCGAAAGCGCTCATTTATAATTTTATCTTTCCTAATTTTACCACACATCCACCTAAGCGTTCTCATTTCCGCTACATTCATCTTATGAATATGCTTCTTTTTAATTGGCCAACATTCTGCTCCATATATCATAGCTGGTCTAACCACTGTCCTGTAAAAGTTGCCATTCAATTTCGTTGGCATTCGTCTGTCACAAAGCACTTCCGAAGTTAATCTCCACTTCAGCCATCCAGCTTTTATCCTATGCTCTACATCTTCGTCAATCTCCCCATCCTTACTAATCATCGAGCCTAGGAACCGAAAAGAATCTCTGTGGTATCTCATGGGTTTCAATTTTGACAGTGGTTTCAACACTTTGTATATGTCTACTAAAATTGCAATCCATATATTCTGTCTTTGTACGACTTATTTTAAAGCATCTAGATTCTAATGCCTCCCGCCATCTCTCAAGCTTTGCATTTACACCATCTCTTGATTCATTCACCAATACTATATCATCTGCAAACAACATACACCATGGTACTTCTTCTTGAATATGCATAGTTAACTCATTCATAATTAATGCAAAGAGATAAGGGCTTAAGGTTGATCCCTGATGTAAACCTATAGTCACGGGGAATTTATCTATTTCTCCACATGTGGTTCTCACATTTGTTACTGCTCCTTCGTACATATCCTTAAAATTTTCAATGTAACCTCTAGGGCCATTCCTTTTCTTTAAAATCTACCAAATTAAATTCCTCGATACCCTATCATAGGTTTTTTCCAAATCGATAAAGACCATATGTAGATTTTTCCTCTTTGCTCGGTATTTTTTCATTAATTGCCTAAGTGAAAAGATAGCTTCCATAGTTGATCTCCCTTGCATAAAACCAAATTGATTTTCAGAGATCTTGGTCTTCTTTTTCAATCTTTGGTCCATTATTCTCTCCTATAACTTCATAGTATGACTCATAAATTTAATCCCTCGATAGTTGGTACAATTTTGTATCTCCTTTATTCTTATATATAGGTACTACAATGCTTCTTCTCCATTCATCCGGCATTTTCTTTGTCACAAGTATCTTATTGAATAGTCTACATAACCAACTTACCCCAACCTCTCATAAGCATTTCCATACCTCTATCGGAATACTATCTGGGCCTGTTGCCTTTTCTGTCTTCACTCGCTTCAATGTTTCTTTCACTTTCACCCCTCTAATTCTATGGAGAAAAGTATGCTCTAGTGATGAAGTATCCTCCTTAACTCTTGTATCGTCCAAATGTTTTTCATTTAGAAGTTTGCTAAAATATTCCTTCTACCTTTCTTTAATATCGTTGTCCATCACTAAAATATTTTTCTCATTGTCCTTGATACATTTGACATGATCTAAGTCCCTACTTTTCTTTTTTCTTATTTTTGCAAGCTTAAAAATTTTCTTTTCTCCTTCTCTTGTTTCCAACCTATTATAGAGGTCATCGTATGCTTTGAACTTTGCACTACTTACTACTTTCTTAGCTTCTTTCTTTGCCTTCTTATATAGCTCAAAATTTTCCATACTCTTAGTCTCCTGCCAAACTTTATAGCAATGTCTTTTCTGTCGAATGACTTTCTGAACCTCCATACTTCACCACCATGTTTCTTTATTAATATGTCTCTTTCCTTTTAATTCTCCAAGTACCTCCTTTGCAACATTCCTAATGCAATTAGCCATTTGATTCTACATTACTGTAGTTTCTCCTTCAATGTTCCATTCTCCCTTCTCAATCATTTTATACTTAAATATATTTGCTCTTTCCCCCTTCAAATTTCTCCACCTTGTTTTAGGGTCCATTTTGTTTACTACTGCTCTCTTTCTACTTATAATACAAATATCTGAATTACTCACGACGAATGTTTTTTTCTTTGTTACTAATATTCATGGTGCATGTTTGGGGCATAGATTTATTTATACAGGCATGATTTGGGCCATTTGTGAACTTTTTTATTTGGAGTTTTTTTAATTCTTTTATAAATATCTATAAAATTTTGGGGATCATTTGAAAATACTGGAAATTTTTCTCCAAAACTTTGCTTACGAACAAAAATCAAACTAGCAGTTGCTGTGGGCATAGCAGCTAGTGGCTAACGCACTACGTAGTGGGTAATACATAGCAGTTGCAGTAATACGTAGCAGCATAGTGGTTTTTAAGTGGTCAAAAGAAACCAAATCTTATGTAACAGTGAATCTTTTGTGTATGTGTGTGTGCTTTTTTTTTTTTTTTTTGCTTTTTTTGTGTAGTGATTTGAAATCATAGATGGATAGAGACAACTTTTGAAAAGGCTATAGAGGAGAAGAAATAGGAAAAACAATGTTTTAAATTAAAACTACTTGGCTCTACTGGGTTTTAGACAGTAGTGTTGCTATTTACAGAATAGCGTAATGGCCTCAACTGCTGCTATTTTTGAACCATGTTCACAAAGGCCATTTCATTAGTAAATTTTCCCCTAAATTTGTATATTCCATAGATCAGTCTCTTCAATCTAAGTGTAACTATTAACTAGTGAGTAGACTCTAACCAGTAAGTAGTTAGTGGTAAGTATGAAACAACTAGTGAGACTATTTAAGCACGAGTATACTGCATAGTGAATGCGCATAGTACATAGTACACGTTTGATGATGTCATGATACCATTACCACGTACTATTTACATGGTCAATACTAATCTTTGGTGATTAACATTTATTAGGTCTTAATATAACTCTGCAACATGAATTCAGGTGTACAAATACATCACTATTCCTATTTTAAAATAATACAGCCGTACTGGACCTATATGACTTTGAAGGTTTCAATGCTTCCACTTATTTTAGTTCTAATGAAAATAAACATTAAAACCTAATATTTTAAAGTTTTTAGATATTTTTTTTTCTCATTTTTTAACTTCAATTTGAATTCACGCTGATAATGGATGCATATTGCTGCAACCAATAAGTATCCTTTTAGGGGGCAGGCAATAGTACACTCTTTGCAACCATTTTTTTTTATCCTTGCCCACATTGAGCAGGTAATGCTACAAAAATTCCTCCATGAAACAATCCATAATCTATTGCAATTTCTAAAGCTTGATTTAGTGCTATTTCATTATATTGTATGAGGTGCTGCATCCTGGATATTCATACAGAAGTGGTGATGTCCTAAAGTTGTGGCCTGCTCCATTATTGTGGGCATTTTATTGAGAGGCTAAAGCTTAATGGCTATTGTTTAGTCTATTTGAAAGGGTAACAAATGAAAGAAATTTAACAACAATGAATGGCTTTCAATTAAGAGGTGTCTGACATAGTGAAATTGAGGGTGGGTCGTTTAAAATATCATTTACTGAGGCCAAATGAAGGTCTGGACAAATCCATGGCAATTGAGTTCCATCATGTGTTCAATTAAGAAAAAATTCAAATTTGATAAAAACTTTTAGCTTTTTTGTTTTGGTCAGACTGAGCTTAAAATCTTTAATTCCTGTTTGGAGCATAGATTTGCTAATATCTGCATTATTTGGGATATTATTGATGCAGGCCCTAGGGTTAGGGCTTACGTAAAGTACCGAAGCACGTGTCGAAGGACACTTCGAATTGTCAAGAAGACTTCAATACACACGAGAACGCACCTCTCAGGGATAAAGTCCAATTCTATTAATCAATCAAGTCTGAGGATCTCTTCTCTACAATACTATATAAATAGTAAAATAACTTAGGGCCTAAGAAATCTAATGAAACTAGGAAACTACATAATATAGGAAAAAAATCCTAATTACAACTCATTAAATAAAATTAATGATCTAATGACATAATTATTAAATAAAAATCTTAAATCTAATTTGGCCCTACTGGCGTAGCCCTGGATCTTGGATGGGTAGTAGAACAATCTCCCGAGGGATTGTTCGAATCCGAGGATTCAAGGTAGTCACGATGATAATATCGAACGAGAAAATCTTTGCACAATTGAAATTTTTATTAATAAAAAGCATACCTAATACAGTGAAGAATTCCTCCTTATATAGGAGTGATCGTTTCTAAATATAGAAGGACTAATTCTAAACAAATAAGACCTACTAAATAGGAAATAAAAAAATAGAAAGTGCATCAATCAGGATCCTTGAAGAAGTCAAGGATCAATCGGATGTCCTCCGAGCCTGTGATCTGGGCCGGACTTGGGTTCGGCCATTCCAGCTTTATGACGAATGCTAAATTTGAATTCTTGTATATATGCACTCCATTTAGCTCGGTTAGCGCTGATCTTCTGCTGAGAGTGTAAATGTTGCAGAGCATCATTATCAGAGTAAAGCACAAACTCATTTGCAATCAAATAATGCCTCCAGTGACGAAGTGGTTGGACAAGTGCATAGAATTTCAAATCATATGCAGTATACTTTCGCTTGGCATCAGAAAGTTTCTCACTGAAGAATGCAATAGGATGTCCTTCCTGGCTAAGGACTCCGCCAATGCCAACATTTGAGGCATCGCAAGCAATTTCAAATAGCTTGCTAAAATCAGGAACTTGCAGAACGGGCGCTGCAGTAATCTTTTGCTTGATCTTTTCAAAAGCCCTGGTGGCTGCATTGGTCCACTTGAAGTCACCTTTCCGCATGCAATCATTAATAGGAGCCATAACAGTACTGAAGTTTCTGATAAACCTTTTGTAAAAATTGGCAAGACCATGAAAACTGCGAACTTCAGTAAACTTAGTAGGAATTGGCCAATCAAGAATAGCGCTTACTTTTGCAGGATCCATCTTAATTCCTTGTGCAGATACTACATATCCCAAGAAAACAACAGAGTCACTCATGAAAGTGCATTTCTTGAGATTGATATAGAAACGCTCCCGGCGGAGAAGTTGGCAGACCTTATCTAAATGCTGAAGGTGATCTTATTTTGACTTGCTGTAAATAAGAATATCGTCGAAGTAAACGACAACAAATTTTCCAATATAAGGCTGCAATAATTGTGTCATAATGTCACGCCCCCAAAACTGGGCCGGATCCAAACCCGGTTCCAGGGGTGTGAGAATTGGGGCCAATTAAAATTTTTCCAAACATAAACAGCACGGGCCCCAATTCCGGGTGGATCGAAGTCCTTCGTGAGGCTATGCTTGGTGATCAAGCAACCATAATCACACGCGGAACTAAAATCCATGCTCATCGCAGACGGATATTATATCACAATAAGATAATCAATCTCATTAATAAATAAACCAGAGTCAAGTGCTTCGAAGCATCACAATTAGAGTTAAAATCTCAAGACAACCAAACTTAAATTAATAAACTAATGGCCCAAACATGGCCTTATTACATAATCTAAAGTTTTCGAACTCAGCACCGCCCTAGGACACCTCAGATGATGTCATCGGTGCTCCACTCAACAACTCCGCCATCTGGCGGAATTTCCTGCGTTGCCTAACCCTCCGGTTCGGCACCGGCAACGGAACCTAGACACCCAAAAGTAGTGGGTCAGATTGACATAATCTGGCAAGAGGGTAAGCTGCAACAATGGATTAATCAACTGAATTAAATGATATATTCATTATGAACCAAAACAAATCAGATGCAAACCCCAATGGCATGAATGCACAGAAACGGGTATTCCCGCGGATAAATATACAGAAACGGGTAAATCCCGCATACAGATAATCAGAAACGGGTAATCCCGCAGATAATAACAGAAACGGGTAATCCCGCAAATAATAACAGAAACGGGTAATCCTGCAAATAATAACAGAAGGCACAGCTGCATACTATTATCCACAGTACACGCTGACCCGATGGCGTACGTCCACCTCCGAACTGCAGTCGGTCAGATATATATATACAAATATGCATACTTACAAATATATACGTATACGGATGCAAAATGAACCATGATATGAAACCCTCAATCCCAACATTCAATCCAATACCATTTTGAGTACTTAAATTTAAAAGTGTATTATGAACGTGTGTCCATTCAAATTATTGAGGGTAAGCACTAATCCACCAACGGTCAAGTTAGATAAATATGCACATGAGAACTAACTCTCTATCACAATGGAAATATGAGTCCACGATGCCGATATATTACTTTTGGTGCCTATCATGTGGTGCATCCCGAACCTCACATTCCCATTCTGCATTTAGTCTAATTCTCATGTGAACATTCAACTAACATTCCTAAAAGACATAATTCATCTAATCTAATTATATATAATTAGTGTGTTTTACAAATTAGGTAAAAGATGTTCAATTTCTGAATCCAAAGTTAAATCAAGTTACGATCCAAGGGGGAAAGAAAATAATTAATTCCTTAATATCATTGTTGTGTACAAATACACATTATCATTTCATACAAAACAGAGGGTACAAATTTCGGATCCCAATTTGAAATCTAACTCATTTAAGATTCCAATTTAAAATTATAAACACATTCTATTTACGGTTTAATCGCTACCAAATACATTTTTAGTTTATTTCAATCAACCTAGGAGAACACTAATCAAAATTTCATAATTCTCAATTAAGTTTATAAATAATCCAAGATACGTTTCTAATGACATCAAATTAAAATTAATTTAATAAAACCTAATCTCCATTAAAATATTAAACCATTAATCAAAATATAACCTTTTGATTCTTTATAAAAGCAATATTGTGCATAAATACATATATATAAATAATATATATATATTTTAAAATGAAATGGGCTAATGGGCCCAGACCTGTACCCGGGCCCAGGCCAGCCAGGCCGGGCCCAGCCAGCCAGCGGCCCAGCCCGCCTGGCCTGCTGCCAGGCGGCAGATGCTGCCCAGCGGCAACTGCTGCCAGGCAGCGCTGCTGCTGCCCAGCGGCAGTTGCTGCCAGGCAGCGCTGCTGCAGGCGGCAGCGGCCACACGGACAGTTTTTTTTTTTTTTTTATTTTAACAAAAACATTAATCTACAAGTTTTGGAAGAAAAATCAAAACACACTATTACCCCCCAAGAGCTATTAACCCAACAAGAAGAAGTCATGCACAAAGTATGTAAAACAACAAGCAACTAAAACATATTGCAAACACCAAAAACCATTGTTTCAACTATCCACTTGCCTGGATCTTGAAGCCAAAGTAGATCTGAAGATCAAAGCTTGGAAGAGCCCACCTTGGTTTCCCCCTTAGAGAGCCTCTAGGGTTTTGGTTGAAGAAGAAAAGAAGAGGGTTGGGGAATGGGGGAAAACCCTAAGAATAGAGTTTATATAAAAGAGGGGGTTTTTCTAAATTACAAAGAAGGGCCTCCTGCTTTCTAGTGGGTTTTAAGAAATTTCAAAAAGAGTCTCTGGCCCAAAAAGGGTCCATTAACTCAGGCCCCACTTGTGTTAAATCAATCTATCTGACCCTCTAAACCCAACTCAAACCCGACAAACGGTGTGACCCAATAAAAAAAATTCGGGACTTCGACACATAACACGCATAAAAGTACTAGGAGCATTGGTTAAACCGAAAGTCATAACCATCCATTCAAAGAGACCATCCTTTGTTTTAAAGGCAGTTTTCCATTCATCTCCTGGTCTTATGCGAATTTGATGATATCCGCTCCGCAGGTCAATTTTGGAAAATATACATGCACCAGTCATCATATCTAACATATCGTCCAAACGAGGGATAGGGAAGCAATATTTTACCGTGATTTTGTTGATTGCATGGCTATCTACACACATTCGCCAACTTCCGTCCTTCTTCGGAGTGAGAAGTGCTGGAACACCACATGGACTGAGACTTTCCTTTATATAGCCCTTCTGAAGCAAATCATCAACTTGCCTTTTTAACTCTGCATGTTCTATTGGACTCATCCGATAAGCAGGTAAGTTAGGCAAAGAAGCTCCTGGAACCAAATCAATAGCATGCTGAATGTCCCTTAATGGAGGTAGTTCCTTGCGTAACTCATTAGGAACTAGGTCGGCAAATTTGTCCAATAATGGCTTCACTTCCTGAGGAATAGCATGAGAATCATCAGCAACTTGTTTCGTAACTAAGGCATACATGACACCTTGCTCTTTGCTTTCAACTTCAAATTTTCGCATGGTTAACATATGCGATGTAGGAGAAACTGCGGCGGCGGCGGGAGAAGAGGTAGGAGAGGATGGCGGAGTTTGCAATGGACGTAGCACGATACGTCTACCTTTTCAATTGAAAGCATAGGTATTGTGTTCATGATCTGTGATTACTTTAAGCTTCTGTAACCATGGCCGCCCGAAAAGAATATGTATAACGTTCATTGGGATGACATCACAGAGAAGAGTATCTTCATAATTGCCAATCTTAAAAGGCACACAGCATTGCTGACGAACATGAATAGAATAGTTATCAACCCATGCAACTTTATATGGCCTTGGATGTTTTACCGTGGGAAGTTTAAGCTTATCAACTGCTTCTTGGGAGATAACATTCATAGCACTTCCACCATCAATAATCATATTACATGCTCTGTCCATACACCTGACACGAGATCGAAAAATAGAAGCATGATTCCAATCTTCATCCTCTTTAGCATCCGCTACTAGCAAACGACGATCTAGAAAAAGAAGTGGAATACCATCATCAGCGTCTGCATAATCTACTTGATCTGCTTGATCTTCATAAGGAGGATCTATATCAGCGTGCCCTGATTCGACATGCTCATCATGCTGAGTATCAATATCAGGCTCATTTGAAGTATATAAATTACGATGAGGGCATTCATTGGCATAATGTCCTCGTTGCTTGCAAGCATGACAAACAATATCCCTCCTGTCTGTTCTGGCATAAGCACGATTATCAGGTTGGTTCTGTGGACCCCTCTGATTCTGTTGGGGATTCGTCTGTCTTTGTTGCAGCCCTGGCCGAGGATTCTGAGGAGGTTGCTGAACTTGACGCTGAGGAGGAGGCCGATAAACTGTTGCTTGATTGCGATTATAAGTAGGATCAGGATCTCTTTTTATGGAAGACTCCCCGGCTTGAAAAAGATTACGCTTCCGCAACTGAATTTCATGTTGGGCTTTACGGGGCTTTATTGAATATTTCATCCACTGTGGCATAATCAAACATTGCCACCTCTCGTCTGATATCGGCATGCAGATTATCCCTGTACCTAGTGATAGTCAGACGATCATCAGTCCTCAAGTTACAGCGAACAATGTATTCGCGAAACTTGTTGGTATATTCTTCCACAGTCATAGTGCCTTGCTGGAGACTCAGATATTCTTGGTGAACTGTATCCATATAATCAGAGGGAAGAAAATTGCCCTTGAGCTTTTCTTTCATAATATTCCACTGGAGAATCGGCTGGCCCACTGCAAGCTCATTGTTTTCGACACCATACCACCAAATACGAGTAGGACCCTTCAGTTTAACTTTGGTAAAAGCTATCCGCTGTACATCATTCATACCATACCAAGCAAAATAGTCTTCCAAAGAATTAAGCCAATCAACAAAAACTTTCGGACTCGCATCACCACTAAAGTCAGCAATTTCAATTTTGACTTTCCTAGTGATGTCATCAGGTGGGGGTGCAACATGGTGAGCTTGATGATCTCGTTCAGCCAGAAGGCGCTGCATAAAATCACGAATGGATTCATGATTTTCAGGTCGTTCCGGTTGGACGGGCGTGTAAATCATAGATGCATTGGAGGATCCTTCTTGACTAACGAATTGCTTTGTTTGTAGCTTAGTAATGGCAGTTTCTGCAATTTTGAGACGTCCCGTGACGTCTTCTAATTCTTGACTTAGTTTAAGGATGGTTTCATCCCTCTGGCGGTCAGTCATCCAATGCTGAAGATCATCACCACGCCTAGGCATGATTGCTTCTTTTTTTTTCTTTTTTTTTTTTTTTTGGTATGTAGGTGGGTCGCGGGTCGGTGGGCGGGCTGGACCAACTTAGGTCCAACTGGGACCCGCCACGGGTTCTGGAGTATTCTTGCTCGGTCTGTGTGCAGAGACGAAATAAAAAATGAAAAGAGGGTAGAAGGCTTATCTGCTGAAATGGCTTGGACGCGCTGGAGATCGCTGATCTACGGGTGCCGCTGCGATGGAGGCTGAAGCGATCTCTGTGCTTGTGGCCGCGGCGGAGGACGGCAACAACGCAACGGCTGGAGGCCGACGCTGCGGACAGTGACGACGAAACCGACGACGATGGAGACCGCCGGTGCCAGGTACGTCGGCTTTCCCCTTTCTGCTCCTCTCTGCGCAATCTCGCTCCGGCAGCTCTCTGTCTCTCTCTTTTTTTTTTTTTTTTTTTTTTTCTCACTCGGGTTTGGGTTTGGATAGTCGGATCAGGGTTTAGGGGTTGTAGATGGCGGTGGAGGGTTCGATTCGGAAGGTTGGGTGTCACAGAGGTTGGAGGGTTTTGCAAGGTCTGGGGTTTTGCAGGGTCTGGGGTTCTCGGTGGGGGATCTGGGTTACGGCTGAGAGAGTGGGGTTACGAGCAGGGTGAGGGTTACTGATGGGGAGTTAGGGTTTCGGCGTGGTGCAGGGAGATAGGGAGTTGGTACGGAAGGGATGAACGGCAGTATGGGAATGGGTTGTCCGGTGAGGAGTTGGGCTGCTGTAGGGGTCTGGGTTGATCGGGAATGGCTTAAGGGCGTGAACAGAGGCCACGGTTGGTCTGGGAGTTGAGGATTTGTGAGCCAGGCAGGGGTGCCTGGTGGTGGTGGAGAGGATAACCGGTGTGGATTGAGCAATGAGACAGAGGTTGCTGGCGACCGGATTTGGTCTCTGATACCAATCTGGCGCAGCCCTGGATCTTGAATGGGTAGTAGAACAATCTCCCGAGGGATTGTTCGAATCCGAGGATTCAAGGTAGTCACAATGATAATATCGAACGAGAAAATCTTTGCACAACTGAAATTTTTATTGATAAAAAGCATACCTAATACAGTGAAGAATTCCTCCTTATATAGGAGTGATCGTTTCTAAATATAGAAGGACTAATTCTAAACAAATAAGACCTACTAAATAGGAAATAACAAAATAGAAAGTGCATCAATCGGGATCCTTGAAGAAGTCAAGGATCAAGCGGATGTCCTCCGAGCCTGTGATCTGGGCCGGACTTGGGTTCGGCCTGTATCACCTACACGTGGCCATGAGGTCAATACTGTATCATTCTCCCCGGCTTGGAAAGAACTTGATCTCGAGTTCTGTTAATGTCCACCTAGATCAAATATCAATCGGACGAACTTTCGATCTGCTGGCTGATCATGAGTTGCTGTGCACATCTGAAAAACTGTATGCAATTTTTGTCCCCAATTTGAAGTAATCTTAATGCATTGTTTGTAATGGAAGTTGAAGTCAATGAGGATGTGCGATTAAACCATTGGATTTAGCCGTTCTTCATCTCCCAGTTTCCATTGTTGATCTCCGAAAATGTGAGAATTTATATGAGGGATAGAAACAATTGGTTGCACTTTTTGATCATCATTGCGTATAGGAGAAATTTTGAGGCCAAGTGTAAATGTGGAAACTTCTGTGTTTGGCTCTGGCTCCGGCTCCGGCTTCTGAGTCTGTATTTCCTCTTCCACTGGTTCCTCATCATGGTATATTGTTATTTGTGGAGACTTGTCTTTCGGAGGCATAATTTTCACCAAATGATACCGTTTAAGCGTCTGTTCCACACGAATTGCTTTCAAATATGCTTCATGGATGTTCTTGCAATCATTCATTTTCTCCACTATTTCTAATCTTAGACCTCTGACGAAACTAATTAAATCATGTTCTTCCTTATCTTCGAATCCACACTTGTCTTGGAGCCATGAAAACATGTCACCATAGTCAAGAACAGACATGTCTCCTTGTTTCAAATTAAGGAATGACCGAAAATAGACTTGATTTTCAAAATACCGTGAGCCATATTTTTCTTCATATTTGTATCTTTGAAACATGTTGAAGATTGTAGTATCACGAAATTTTATCGTGGATTAAAGAATTGATTGACCTAAAAAGTAGATTTGCGCTCCACAAACACACTGGCGAAGATGGATCTCAAATTTGACGGTAGATGATTTCAAAATCACGAAAACAATTTGTAGCCCTTGATCTAGTTAATCTGCAATGACTGAGAATAGGCTAATGCAGGTGTTAGCAATATTATGTTGTTGGGCCTCTTTAGAACAAACTAGGTCAGATCTGTGGATTGATTGCAGGCTGGATTTTTTTTAGTTTTGTTTTTAAACAGGTTGGGCTTCAAATGGGATGGGTCGGACCTGACTGACCTGCACCTTGAACTGGGCCCAACTCTTAATTCTCGATCGTCGTGACGAGAAAAGAAGAAAAGGCTTCAGTTCTCGCGATGTTGAAGGAGGAGGATGGTCTGGTAATGTCAAAGGATAAGGATGGTTATGCGTGCGGCAGCTGCTAGCGGCAGAGACGTCGGTGTGGGACGACAGTGATGGAGTTACGATGGCGATCATTGAGCAATACCAGCAGGTGGCAGACAACAGCAGCGATGGGTGCCAGGTATGCCTTCGGTCTCTTCTCTTCTTCTTCTCCAATTTTTTTTTTCTCTATTGCGATGGAGAACAGTGGTGGGCTAGGGGTTTGATGGCCGATGCCTAACGAGGATGGGGTTGGTGAGATTTGAACGATACAGTATTGATCTCATGGCCACATGTGTAGTGCCAAATTAGATTTAAGATTTTTATTTAATAATTTTGTCATTAGATCATTAATTTTATTTAATGAGTTGTAATTAGGATTTAGTTTCCTATATTATGTAGTTTCCTAGTTTCATTAGATTTCTTAGGCCCCAAGTTATTTTACCATTTCTATAGCATTGTAGAGAAGAGATTCTCAGACTTGATTGATTAATAGAATTAGGTTTTATCTTTGAGAGGTGCGTTCTCGTGTGTGTTGAAGTCTTCTTGACAATTCAAAGTGTCCTTAGACACGTGCTTCGGCACCTCTACGCAAGCCCTAACCCTAAGGCCTGCATCAGTTATTCTTCTTCTTTTCTTCTTTTCATGGTGGCTGGTTGTGTGGGTATGGATGCAGCATGGGTAGGTTGTTCCTCATAATTATACATTGGTACTTCCTGAGACTAGATTTATGTGTTGAATAGATCAATTCCTTGGACCTAAGCATTTTCTGTTAATTTTTTAATTTCATATTTCTTTCTTGGGTGTTTGGTGGGTATTAGTGGAAAAAAATCATTTTCTTGACAATTTGTTGCATACATTTTCTTTTGTTGTTAAAAGCACATATATTGGTGTTAAAATCTAGGATTGGTATAGAATCCTGGGAAGAATCCTGGGAAATTATTTAAATCTGTAAGACGAAACCCATCAAAGCTGAGTCGTAGGATTCAATTGTGAATATTATAGTTCTATACTTGTTTTTTGAATCTTATGGTTCTGGTGATTCATCTAGGCAGGGAATAGCCACAACCATATGACTAATGTTAGTAATTTTTACATTCTTTTTAAGAAGTTATCTGGTGATTAATGCAAGCTCTCCTAAGGTTTTGTGGAGTAGCCATGTGATTGGAGCACTCTCCTCTTACGATATTTTCCCTCATTGTTTAAGTGGCCTTTTTTTAATGAAATCTCTTATCCTATTCTTAGCACTGTTTTGGAATCCATGTTATTTCCTTTTTCTCTATACCTTGTAGAGGTAGTAGTTGAATTTTCTTTGTTAAGTGTCCAGACTCTTGTATACTTGTTCCATAACTCAACTCCTTTGTAGTGATGTAAGTTTTTATTAATTTAGCATTCAGGAGTTGCGGAAATATCAAAATGGTGGAGATACACGATTATCTCCTGTATATAAGGTGCGTTCTAGAAGGTTTCGTTATCTGAATTCTAGTATTATAGAAAATCAGTTGCATTTGTGGTTTTATTATGTATTGATGATGTTCACAATGGTGGATTTCAGTCAGGTACTAAGGCAATGTTTTTTCACATGTGGTAACATAAAATATGCAGTAAAGTAAACCTAGCTGCCAGAAACTTTACTTTGCCCATGTTTGCTTTATCACATTCAGTGGGAAAGTACAGCTCTGGCCACCAAAAACTTCACTTTTGCGTTACCAGTCATCGAAAAACTTGACCTCATAAAAGACTTACACTAGTAAAGTGGTTACTTTACCCTCCTCTCTCTCTCTCTCTCTCTCTCTCTCTCTCTCTCTCTCTCTCTCTCTCTCTCTCTCTCTCTCTTTCGTGCAAAACAAACACAAATTTTATTTTTCAGAAACTATGCTTCACCTTTACTTAACCATAGCTTTCCTACCAATTTGAAATTTACTTTATTTTACCGGTAAATAAAACAAACATGCCCTAGGTGAAACTTCTAATTAATTTCAAAAATAGAAGGATATCAAGAATAATGATTATAGCCCTCCTTACCTACTGCAATGGGAATGCTTTCGTCTTTTTGAATAGATGAATTTTCCTGTCCTTTGGTACTCGGAAATGCCCTATCGAAATCAACAACTAGTTTAATTATGTGCAGTTAAAACATTTACATCTCTATTGTTGCCTCCCTAAATGACATTCTGCCTTGGGGTTTTCCTTGTGCAATGACAGATGATAATACATTTAAACAAAAATTCTTTTTGGATGGTGACAGAGTATGATACATTATATTGATCTTTTGTAAATCTTCAGTTTTCATAGAAATGTTTTTTTTTAAATTATCATTTCAGTAATTGAATACCGTTTTATTATCCTTTGTTTCAGTTATACTCATTCTCAACTACCTTTCAGATGCTTATTCTGTTTAGGAAACCATGATCAGCAGCTGATTGACCCATAGTTACCTAATTTGCTCACATGCACACTGAATCATGAACCATTCGGTTCGAGCAAATCGCTATTCGATTCGGTGTAATTCAAAAATCTCACAAAGCTTTGTTTGGTGCAGTTTAAAAATCGCAGGGAAGATAGAAGTTGCTTCTTCCTTTTGATCTCCTTCAATAGAAAGTCTTTCCTTTCCTAGATCTCCTCCTCTGATTGGGCACATCTCTATCCAATTTTCTCACTCTTCCCTTCCGTTTCGAACTTGCATGATCCCTTCCATTTTGAAATTGGATAAAAGGGCAAATGAGCAGATATACACTGCAAGTTAGCAGAAAATCAGGAATTCAAGCTGTGTGACGGATTCTTTTTTCTCTTTCTGTTTTCTTCTTCTGTTTTGGAAGATTGGGGTAGAGAGAGAGAGAGAGAGAGAGAGAGAGAGAGAGAGAGAGAGAGAGAGAGATGAAAAGAATTCCTCGCAAATATATTTACTGGATGGTTACTTGGATGAGAGAGAATACCTGATGATGAATGGATGGATGTAAAGGAGCAGTTGAAAGAGATGAAAACCCTAATTTGGCGAGAAAGGTGATTACTGGCGAAGATGTCTTTGGCCAGAGCTAACTGCACCACTTTACTTTTTTCTTCCCATATCTTCTAGAAAATTTGACTGGGGTGTGGCATGCACACAGGGTAAGAATTTAAGATTCTGGGCCTATGGTAACTTGGCGACTTGCCCTAGTGGATCACCGAGTTGGATGACTCAAGTGAGTTAATGAAGAAAGTAAAATAAGGAAGATTTACTCCAAGGGCACATACGGCCATCACCAAATGTGGAACCCTCCTCAATTTCACTAGGCTCGATCTATGTGCCGAATGCCTAATGGCAATGGGTAGTGTATGAGAGTTTACAAGAAAATGATCTAGTAGAAAATTCATGCTGAGTATTGAAAGGAACATGATTTAAAATGGAAATGTTGATTCTTGTTTTGTTGCAAATATTTGGGGTTATGTTTTTTAAGAATTTGGATGATTTCAGATGTTTTAATCCAAGTAGAATTCCAAAATGAAAAATGGCAAAAGAATGTTTAGAATTTTAGAATTTAAAGAATTAAAATTGAGTTGGGATTTAGCTGGTTACTGGATGGTTACACTTTACTAATATTTTTTAGAGTTTGTTTTTATATACAGTTTTTTAGAATTTATAAATCGGCCACTGAGATTTTTCTATTTGCAAATAGGCTCATCCATTTTAATTTTATTACCTGAATAAATTAGACTTATTTTTTAAAAAACATGTAATATTAACAATTACAATAAGTGGGAGAAAGTCACCCAACATTAATCCATTTTTATTTATACAATTCTCATTTCATTAAATCCAAATCGATGATTATGACGATCAGTACCTATGTTTATAATCCATGATCATATCCACCATTAGATTGATGAAAGTTCTAAATACATGATTTGGCTTCAGGTGCATGTGAAAGTTATTGAGAAAAACCATTGCAACTTGAGACATGCATTATATTATATATTTGAATCTGTCCAGCGAATTCATCGATTAAGCAAATTCAAAAACGAATTAACTAAACCTACCCCATCGAATTTTTGAATCAGAGTCACTGTTGAATTGCGAACTGCGAATTCGAATCCGAACTGGTCTAACTGAGAATCAGGTAACTGTGTCCTGTCTGACTGCTTTTTTCGTTTTATCCAATGTTCTTTAAAAGTCTTTAACCCCTGAAAAGAATCCAATCGCTTCATCTAACATAGACTAATTATGAAATAACTCAACCAAGCAAACTAATTATGACAGAACTCAACCAAGTCATTCAAAGTTCCACAACTAATTAACAGCAGATAAATAAGCAATAACTGAAACATGGCTTTGGCTGGTTGTGCAAAACAGCTTGGACAAAAATTGGTTCTGGACCCATATGGTCCACTCCTAACTGAATTGGAACCCACCCTTTATTGGGACCCTTTGGGCGTACCACATGGTATTAGTTTGGCTCTGGTATAGGTCCAATGAGGCCAGAACTCCCTGCCCAAACAGACAGCGTAGTTGCAGTTTTTCTGAGTACAGAATTCTGCTATTTACACAACCCCCTGCTGTGCTCTGTTTTTATCAAAACTACCCCTGGAAATGAAGTTTGCTGAATATGTGGGGCCTTTTTGGGTCCATTCTTCATTCTAAATCATTATACATGGGTTTGGACCCCATGATCAGCTCCATTTATTCTGAGAAGCACATGGTATTAGTTGACTTTGGTCTAGCTCCAATAAGGCCAGAAATCCCAACCCAAACAGACAACGTAGTTGCTGTTTTTCTGAGAACAGAATTCTACTATTTACACAGAACCCCCTGCTGTGTTCTGTTTTATCAGAACAACCCCTGGAAATGAAAGTTGCTGAATATTGGGGGGACTCTTTGGGTCCATTCTTCAATCTGAATCATTATCCATGGGTTCGGACTGCATGTGCTCAGCCTCAATCACCTCCATTTATTCCAGGGCCTGCCCTACTATCAGATCTTCATGTACACTTTTGCCATCTGCATCACAGGTGACGTATGCTTAGGGTGTACTGTACTTGGATTTGTCCAATGTAATCCTGAGATCAGCAATATATTATTTTAGTTGATGTGATTGGCAACCTTTTAGGATTCGGTAGCAATCCTGCCAATTTTGTAGTTTGGCATGCTTTTATTTTTGTAATCGCCAGTCACATTGACAAACATTCTCTCTCTCTCTCTCTCTCTCTCTCTCTCTCTCTCTCAAGTAGTGACATCTATTTTCCTCCTTATTGCTATTAAAGACTTTCAATTGGATCTTTTATATATCTATCTAAAATTATCCTATCTCCACGCCTTCCTAGTTTTCTTTTTCAATCTGTAGAGAAGATAGTTTCTTCCAACATAGAAGCAAAAACTTACAAAGTATAAATCCATGATGGAACCCAAGGAGTCCTCCAGATAGCCCAAAGAAATTCCAAATAGCCCCATAATTAACCTCAATATGCTTAGTGTCTAATGAAGGACTGCATTCAACAACTAATTAAAGGTAGTTGTTGATGTTGTTTTCTATCATTAGTTATACTTAATTAGTAAATTCAGCATATCTGAATTAAATTGAGTTCAGATTGGACCAATCCAAACAGCAGCAATCAGGCTCGACCCACCTGCAAAAAGAGACTTTCTGAAAAGAAAAGGGAAGAGGAGAGAAAGAAGGAGTGGGGTTGTGGTGATTAGGCTCAATCTGACTTTACTAAAGTCAAGAAGTACACTTGTTCTCTTTAACTAAAGGGAGGACCATTTCATTTGATCTTTCTTATTTTCTGTGATTTTATTCTTTTGTTATTTGACAATTTTCAGATGTGCAATCCATTAATTTATTATGCCTTTGTTTGTTAGGGACGTGTTAACTGGTTTATACATCTATGAAGAATAACTGAATGCAACCAGTTGTGTATCATTGAAACATGTAATAGATTAACACTGTGGGGCCTTGAATTCTTCAATGTAGACCAGTAGAATGAAACAAACCCCACCTTGAAAAAAAAGGCCCAAATCTTTTGCTGATTAGAGTGATTGTTGGGCCATGCTATTATTGTTGCAGTCATACCATCCTGTATCTCGTGGGGATCACTAGAACCCATATGATGAAGATTCCTATGAACCAAGAGATTCAAACTAGTTGTATATTTAAAATTCAGGGGCTCCTGTTCTAACAGTTTCCCAGAGAAACTTTGGTGTATGAAAATGTGGGACCTTGTAATAGTAGTAGGGCCATCTGTATGTTTTCTGTACTTAAAAAGTATTATCCTTTTCATATAGGTTGTAAAGACGGTTTATGCATCTCCAAGTCGCGTTGATTTTCAGTTGGACTCTAAAAAGGTTTGTGCTCTTCTTTTCAATAAAATTCTTTGTTTAACTTCTTCTTACATTCACTTACTAAGGTATTTTCATTTCTCAGGCAGCAGAGACACTTCCTGCATATCCAAATATTTGTTTTGCAGTTGATGATTTTGATTCCACTTTTGATGCTGTGGTAAGCTGCCTACTGTTTATATAATTATCTAAAGTTGGAAGAAGTCAATTGCTTTTGATAAGGCAAACTCACGTAGGCTGCCTTCATTGTAGCTTCCTCCACATGTATCGCTTTGTGAATGGTTCATTGGGCAGCCCTGCATACTCTAGAGTGGGAGAGAGCTAACCTCTTGGGACCATTGACTTGCCCCAGGCCTGAGATTTTGGGCAGTGGCTAATTGGTTGTTCCTGTACCTATGCCTAAAGGCTTGATTAGATGGGCCAGCTGAGCCCAAAGAACTGAATGCAAATTCGCCCAATATTTCACTGACAGCTGGCGCATCTCTAATTTCTAGGCCCATGGGCTGCCTCCACACCTGGATAGTACCATCAATGGCTGGATCAGGTTGGACCTACCTGTTCCAAACCCGAGTTCAATGGAAAACAGGACCCAAATTTCTAAAGCCAGGATTTCTGTTTAATTTGCTGGATCGTTCTGCTGAGTGAAGCTGTCCAGAGAGCTCGACCTCAATGAGGCCCACTTATGGACCCCCTTTTAACCGCCTCTAAATGGCCAGCTGACCGACTTTCACCCACATGTAAACTGATCTAGCTGTTGGATTATTGTAACGACCCAAGAATCTGGAGCTCTTCAGATTCTTAAGCCGTACTCAGATTATTATAACAATATCACATAAATCAAATTCTCATGAGCATCAAGGTCATAAACAATCAATTTCTTTATACTGTAACTAATATGTAAATATTATAAGTCTTGATAACACTACTGAATAAGACAATTTCTATTTGAGAAAAAAAAGATAACAATAATGTCTAAGCCTTGGGCTAATCCTAAGTATAAATCTATTCTTTTGCTTTTCCGCGCTCTGGATCAGCCACGCATGCCAAAATCCACCGGCTGATCCCCATCACTCCCCGCAACCTCTACGACTGCATTACCTGAAGTGGGGCGAACCACTAATCAGTAAAACTGGTGAGTAGAATAGGAAAACATTAAGGTAAAGTATATTTCAATCATTCAGAATATATATATATTCAATGATATTACAATAACATTCCAATCGATTTCTTTCTTGAGTAATTTCCCACTGTGGCATCAAATAGTTCCGATACCCATACGGTGTATCTACATTTCTGTCAACAACATGGCTTGTCATCCACCATGAACGTTGAGCCTTTTCCGATACTCCCAACTGGAGTATCTACTTTTCTATCAACCACATGGTTAATCTTTCCACCATGTGTTGAACTTACTTCTCTCAACTAACATCCATGAGAGGAGTTTGTTACTCTGTGCCAGCAGTTGGTATTACTCTACTTAAATCATCAATGACAATACATTATAATAAATTTAGAACAGATTCATCTCCACCATAATTGACTACATCACCTTATTCTTTTCTTTGGTCAATACCACACAACACTGGTTAATCATCGCCCCACTCCGAGTCGGAGTTGGTACCAGGCAGTGGCATTACCCATGTCTTATTACGGAAATAAGTGCTCATCATAAAATTTCCACAACTAATTCAAAATATAATTAATAAATTCAAATGGAAATATCTTATTAGAATGGGCTAATTATTCGTTATAAGGTCATCAAGTCCTAAGAAATAATTAATTGATACTAAAAACCCACATAACGTTCAAATAATTAATTCTCTACTGGTTCAGTAGTTAGATAATTTTGGATTCCTAATTATCATGCTGTAATTTTTTATCATAACACCTTAGTAGGGTCCTTAGGATAAAATTTCAAATAGCAGGGGCTAATTCGTAATTTCAAAAGGTTTATAAATATCTTCCCCAAGTCGTTCACGCCTTCGCTCGTTGCTGTTGTCTGTTTCGTTCGTCAGCGAAGTGTAATGCGAAGCTCAGCTTGAGGCAGCTGCGGGGTGGGGCCCAGCGGTCCGATGCAGATGGGTCCTACACCATAGTGGTCGCCCAGGGGTCCTCTCCAAGATGTATGGACCTGATCCTTGATCGGGGAGCCCAGGTGGACCCACAGCCCTTGACGACCAAAACCCTTTTCCGGTAGGTCTGGAAATTCCAATCTCAATTCAGATCTGAGATTCAAGAGTAATCCATCCCTTTTTCAGCCTAAATCAAAGTCCTCGAGGCGTGCTAATCAGAAGATATTGTCCCAACGAGTTTCCATCTACTGTGGGGGATTATTGAGGATGTTTCATGTCTGGCCGGGTCGACAATCTCAGCAGAGAACTTCATCTTCTAAGCAAAGTTTCAGGTGAGTTAGTTTCCAACCCAGACAAGTCTAAAGGGTGTCGTTTAGGTGTCATTCTGCATATCAGTGGGTCTGATTATTGTTTTGATGATCAATTTGGGGCTCTAAATCAAATCTGGCCGGTAATCACTGTAATAGTACACTATATAATGGCCACTGTTTAACGGGAAATCAATTAGGTCTAATCTCCTACTCTTATTCAGATAATCAAGTTAGATTCTACTCACCTGGTGTAGACACGTGTTGATCGGGCAGTGATCGGTCTCTCGTTAGTCATCCGCCGCGCGTCCCGCTATTGATCTTCTTCTCCTCTTAACGATTCCACAGCCAAGTCAGTTGTCTTCTCGTTCTCTCTCTCTCTCTCAGAAGTTTTTTTTTTTATTTTCGTTGATCTCTGAGATAGGGATTTTACATATATATATGCTGTGTTTGAAGGGGAGTTCCAGTTTAGAGGAAAGTCCAATTTAGAAACTACAAGGAAGTCTTTTGGCAATACAATTCTTAGAGAAAGATCGGTTCAGGACTCCATGGTCATGCCTGTTATGAATTTTCAATGAATCCTAATCCATGACTCTTCTTTGGATTTTTAGCTGTGCCAAACTAACATGGCCCACCCTATAGGGCTGGCCCACCAAACAGGTTGGGTTATTACAATTATAATCTTAGATCAAAGAGTTTTGTTACTGTTGATGTTTGGGGAACCCACGTCTTGAAACACCAACTCCCTCTTGATGTAGGCCCTATGGTTGGGGCTTGTGCGGAGAAGTGTTGAAGCACAATAAGAGGTCTCCGCCAAGACTTTCATACGACGAGGATGCACCTCAAAAGGGATAAAACCCACGCATTCTGTTAATCTTCAACTCTGAGATCTAAATCAATACAATGCCATATGAATAAGAAAGGAAAACTTAAGGGGTCTAAGATTCCTCATCAAACTACTAATGTAAATAAAATTAGAAACTATCCTAATGACAATTCATAAATAAAATTGGTCAATAATGACAAATAGTTAGGAAAATAAAATAATTCCTATGTTATCTTGGCCCCATGTGTGCATCGCAGGTCATCACCCCTCCTCCAATCTGTTGGGATTGGTCCCATCGCCTAGGTGGGCCTCACAAAGGCCTATGCTGATAATGTGTGAGAGCAAGTTCTAAGCCAATAAACTGCATATTCATTTTCATACAATTTATATGTGTTTGTCCGGTTAGTGACATCAGCGCACGACTGCTATGTATGCCTTTAAAATTGTGACATAGAGGAAGGTGTGCTAACAACCACTTACTCTAAAAAGTTTAGCTGATAGAGAATGGTGTAACAATGTATAGCAAGGTTACAATCCCCACCCCACCCCCACGAGGCACAGACCGGCTCCTTCACAGGAATTACACCCATCGAGGGAGAATACAGGAGCTCCACAAGGGAATCACACCCTCCATGGGAGAATAGAAGGCACAATAGCCTCCGGGACTCAAAAGCACTTGACCTCCCACTCTAATACCATGTTGACAACCACTTAAGCTTAAGCTAATAGAGAACTGCATAACAATGCCTATCAAGGTTTCAACCACAAGGTGCTCACTATTGCAACCTTGAGGTTATGGGTTTGTCATGTTACCAATTAAAGAAATGAAATAAAATATGGAGGGAACACCAAACTTAGGTGTTTGAATTAGGCATGGGATGAGCCATATGAATGTGTTGTTATCATCATCA
Source organism: Sextonia rubra (assembly GCA_037013555.1). NCBI lineage: Eukaryota > Viridiplantae > Streptophyta > Magnoliopsida > Laurales > Lauraceae > Sextonia > Sextonia rubra. The sequence continues at coordinate 38,907,141 of JASUAD010000018.1, forward strand.
TCAAAGCCTTATCCCAACTATGTTATTGTTGGCTACATGAATTTTGTTTCTCCATTCTAGTCTGTAAGCTACTATAATGTTTTGCTTATTGCGGGGAATTCCCTAGCATGCTTGTGGAATGTTGTTTCCTAAAATTCTATGTTTGAGTTGTGACAAAAGTTTATGCTAGTTGTCACCTATGTAAATCAACCCTCCTCCTTGACCTGGCTGTAAAAACTGTTGAAGTTTTAACTGGTAGAGTTCCATATAAATGTATCAAATTTGTACATGGGGTCCACAAATTGTCTATCCAACCCCTTACTATTGTTGAGAAATAGTTTGGTGCATTTGTAATCCTAGGTCATTGGGTGTATTTCTAATTTTGGGAGTATGTTTCCTTATTTGAGTCTTTTCTTGGGAATTGCTTTTGTTGTAAATGATGTGTAGGGCATGTCGCTTATAACAGTTGTTTTCTTCTTTATAGTTATTTTTTACCTCTCTGTCTCTCTCTCTCCATATATATATAGGGCACGGCTTTCTAAGCTCATGCTTAGGAGAAAATTTTGTAAACTCATGCTTGTGGGGCCCACCCTTTGTTCATCCAAAATTGACCAAATATACGACCCCCCTTAAATTCCACATGTACACCAATTTTTGGTCAATTCCGAATTTACTAGATCGTTGGATGGATTGACACTCATCCAAATGAAGTGTTGACCATTAAACTTTTGCAGCCCAGGTGGAGATGATAGAGATCAGGGTTGGGGCTGATTTTTCCAAAGAGGAGGGTCCCATAGAGTCTTTCAGATCCACACACCACCCCCACACCCCCCCCCCAACCACCCCCAAACCAATCCCCATCCCCATGTGGGTCCTCGGGTGGGCCTTACAAGCATGATCTTACGGGCTTATGGCTTATCCTAAGCTCGAGCTTAGGAGAACCAGCCCTGTGTGTGTGTGTGTGTGTGTGTGTGTGTGTGTGTGTGTGGGCAAATATAGGCATGACGAACCTGATACCTAGTGCTAGATGTAGCAGATTTGAAACCCTAAACATGGACTGCTCTGTCCAGTTAGACAAAATTCATGTCTCAATCCATCTAAATGGACTGCATCTTGGGCCAAATTCAAGTCATTATTGAGCTCATTTATTACCCCCGGCCTAAATATTTGCCCCTACAACTAAATGGCTAAGCTTGGAGCAACATCAACCTAATTTAGCCTAGCCCATGCACAAGCCGAAATGACTTATCAAACACCCAAATCTGCAGTTAATGTGATATTGCTTGTTAGAATTGTGAGTGTTGGCTAATTCATTGGTTGGATAAAACTCTGGGTCCATTGAGTTGTATAGAATGGACTATTGCAAGAGTCTCCGGACAAGCTGAAGTGAAGATTGCGAAGAAACAAAAGAAAATGGCAAAGAAAAGAAGCTGAAATAGAGTGCTCTCTCAAGCGAGTAGGAATTTGCTTGAGCGGAGCGCCGTCGACCGAGACTAGACTAGGGTTGATTGAGGGGTGATTTTGTGTACAGACAGAAACTAGGTCCGCTCGAGTGAACCTGAATCCGCTCGAGCAAACGACGGATTTGTTTCCTTTTTGTGCTGGGACTTTTCTGATTGTGTTCTATTGAGACCCGAGCTCCTATGCATGAATTGTGATTATAAATAAGGGCTCTCTCTCAACCCTTAGTGATCCAATCTCATAGTTCTAAGTCAGGAATATCATTGAGAGATTGTTTGTTTTTTTTTTTTCTCTAGAACATTCATTAAAGAGAGATTGTGCTGAAGCTTTGCCTAGAGGGTATTGCTTCTACATTTGTAGGAGATTGTTCATCTTGCGATTTCAATGTAGTTGAATTAAGCACGGCGAGCTGTGAACGACGTAGAGTCGGCAAGAAACTACTATCCTTAGGTTGAGGGGACTGGGTCTGTGAGTATTGCTTGTAACTATTCATTCATAGTGCTTGGTTCCTTTGGTCTGCGTAGGACTTGTGGTTTTTCCTGCAAAGGGTTTTCCAAGTAAAAAATTGTGTGACTTTTTCTTCTATAGTTGATTGATTTTTACTGTTCTTTTATTCTTCTATTGTATATAAATTGAACTGTAATCTAGAAATCCAATTTGGGGCAATTTTGAATTTAAAATTGAACTGCAATCCAAAAATCCAAGTTGGAGCAATTTCGAATTTTTTCATTGCCAATTTTGTACCTATGAGTTGAAGTACCCTTGTCACGTGCTTCTACCTAGTGTGATTGAGAACCTATAAATTGTGAAATTTTCAATTTTTTTTTATAGTCTTTTCTATTGTTCTTTTTGTTAAATAGGCCTCAGGTTAAATAGGCCCAAAGCCTATCTGAAAAGAGCCCATTGATAGGCCCAAAGCCCATCTGAAAAGAGCCCATTGTTATAACTCACGTGGGATTGAATGGGAGACAGGAGGAGCCTTCTTTACTTAGAATACTATTGCTGTAATTAGCTGTAATTAGTTTCCTTCTTAACTTAGAATCCTAATTGATGTAAATTAGTGAGTTTTCCTTTCTTAGAGCCTAGATTAAAGGTATGTAAAGATATATATATTGATGTATAATCTCAATAGAAAGGGAGAATAATACATTCTTAAGAGGATTCCAAATTCTTTCAATCGTGAGTTTGTCATGGTATCAAAGCAAGGATCAAGGCAGTCTTGATCTCAGACTTCCAAAGCATTAAGGGAATAAAGATAGAGAAAAGAGTCTCTCTTGTGCATCACATAGATCCAGAAGTTTTTTTTTCGTCAGCATTTTGTTCAGCGAGGTCTTCTTCCTACAAATAGTAACGTCCAAAGGTGGCCCACTCTTGATCGATCAGATCCACCTCAGATATCACCCACTCATGGTCGTCCAATACTTCTAAGTATTCTAGTGATTTTTTCAGATTTTTTCAGAGACTCAAGGTTGGTGTTTTACTCATTCTCAAGTTTTTTCAGAAATTTATATTGTTTTCATCAAGACCGTCCAACATCTTGGATACTCAATAGAATCAGTTCAAACTTGGTTCAGTAGAAGCCAAGAGAGAGGAATATCAAATATCTGTTGTTTGATCTGGGGCTGGATCCTCACGTGGGACCCACGTAGTGAAAACAAGGCCCTGTCCAGTTTGTCTGGGCTGTTTTTTCACCAATTTTTTATTCTGCTGGTGTTTTTCTCTCTCTCTGCTTGGTTGGATTGTTGTTCCTACTCACAGGGAAGACATCCTACCTATTTTCTCTTGTCTGTGGCTAGTTCTTCCATACAAATCGATTTATTTCCTGTTTTGGTTGCAATGGAAAAATCTTTGCTGAATATACACAAGGGACTTTGTCAGTACAAGATTATTATTCTGGATTCCATACACTATGGTCAGAATACGATAGTATTAAGTATGCAGATGTGGCTGACAATGTGTTGACAGTCATCCAAGACCTTCAGGCTTCTAGTCACCGAGATCAATTTTTGATGAAACTGCGTCATGAATATGAAAGTGTCCGCTCTGCCCTAATGAATCGGACGCCCTTACCTTCATTGGATGTCTGCTTGAATGAACTCTTACGAGAGGAACAACGCCTTACGACCTCGGCTCATATTGCTCAACAAAAGACTGACACCTATTCCGTCGCGTTCTTGGCCAATAAAACTTCTCAGCCTCCACCTCGAGACTTGAGCAAAACCCAATGCTACAGTTGTCAGAAATTTGGGCATCTTGCCTCTCAATGCAAACAAAAAGTCTGTAGTTACTGTAAAAAGTCAGGACATATCATCTCTGAATGTCGTCGCCGTCCACCACGTCCGTCAACACAATATCAGACTCCATAATATCCGGCTCCGCAGTATCAGAATTCACAGTCTCCGACTCCACACGTATATGTGGCTTCCTCGGTTATGCTTGTTCCTACATCTGCAACCCCACAGCCTAGGCCCTCATCCTCTCTCACTCCTGAATTGGTTCAACAAATGATTATCAATGCCTTCTTTGCCTTTGGTCTCTCCGGTAAGTCCCCTTCATCTTCTACTTGGTTCCTTGATTCCGAGGCGTCTAATCATATGACGTATTCCTACACCCCTTTCTCCAATATGACAAGTTACAATGGCCATCTTCAAATACAAACTGCTGACGGCGGCCATGTTCCCATTATTGCTATCGGAGATATACCTGGTCCCATCCTATTGAGAAATGTTTACCTCTGTCCTAATTTAACTTCCAATCTATTATCTGTTGGACAACTTGTTGAAAATAATTGTAACATTTCTTTTTCTTCTTCTGGTTGTGTTGTGCAGGACCAGATGTCCGGGAAGGAGATTGCGAGGGGGCCTAAGTGTGGACGCTTGTTTCCGCTGGATTTTTCTCAAATTTCTAGGAATCAATTTGACAATAATGTGTTTTGTTTTTCTCTTAGAGATAATTGTCGGTTGTGGCATAATCGACTCGGATATCCTAATTCCAAGGCCTTGTCCATTATGTTAAATTCTGGTTTATTAAATAAATCTCTTGGTTTATCTTCTTGTGTGCCTTTTGATTGTGCTACTTGTAAAATGGGAAAGAGCAAAACTCTTCCGTTTCCTCATTCCACTTCACACACTTTTCAGTGTTTTGAGTTAGTTCATAGTGATGTATCGGGAATTGCCCCAGCTCTTTCCGACGCTCACTATAAATATTTTGTGACCTTTATTGATGATTTCAGTCGGTTCACATGGGTCTACTTTCTGCATTCAAAATTTGATGTTTTTAATGTTTTTAAAATATTTCTCGCTTATGTTGAAAATCAATTCTCCACCTGCATTAAAATCTTAAGATCTGATTCCGGCAGGGAATATATGTCCTTTGAGTTTCAGCAGTTTTTGCAAAAAAAAGGCATTATTTCTCAACGATCTTGTTCTTATATTCTCCAGCAGAATGGCATCGCTGAAAGAAAAAATAGACATCTCCTTGATGTCACTCGTTCCCTTCTTCTGGAATCTTCGGTTCCTACTCATTTTTGGGTTGAGGCACTGGCTACAGCAACTCATCTTATCAATCGTATGCCCTCCACCTCCATTGGGAATCAAAGCCCATATTACCGTTTGTACAAAACCACTCCATCTTATGATGATCTTCATGTTTTTGGCCCTATTTGTTTTGTGCACTTGCCTCCTTCTGAGAGGACAAAACTCACGGCCCAATCAGCTCAGTGTGTGTTTTTAGGTTATGCACCCTTTCAGAAGGGGTTCCTTTGCTATGATCCTCACATTCGTCGTCTCCGTACATCTAGGAATGTCGTTTTTTTTGAAAATCAGTATTTTTTTCAAAAACACATTGATCCTCCTGACTCCTCTTTTGTGTCCTTACCTGGTTTTTCTGACGACCTGTCCGTTGTTCGTTTTAATCCTAACTTTGTGTATCACAGACGGAACAGCTCCGCGCCTACCAGGGATCCCCCTTCTGCTCTTCCTCCGGCATCCGGTCCACCACCGACCATTGATCCATCCGGACATCCTTCACTCCGTCGCTCCACTCGGATTTCGGTACCACCAGCCCGTTATGGGTTCTCACATTCTTCCTTAATGGCCACTCTGTCTTCTTCTTCCATTCCACAATCATATTCTCAGGCTGTGCAAGATCCGTGTTGGAACAAGGCTATGCAAGATGAATTGGATGCATTAGCGCATAATCATACGTGGGATATTGTACCGTCTCCTGTGGGTGTCAAACCTATTGGCTGTAAGTGGGTTTTTCTCTCAAGTTAAAATCTGATGGCTCTTTAGATCGATATAAGGCACGTCTTGTTACTCTTGGCAATCGGCAGGAATATGGCATTGATTATGATGAGACTTTTGCTCCAGTTACCAAGATGACCACCGTCCGCACTATTCTTGCTGTTGTTGCCTCTCAATCTTGGCCTCTCTATCAAATGGATGTCAAAAATGCGTTTCTCCATGGTGATCTCAAAGAAGATGTTTATATGCGTTTGCCTCAGGGGTGCTCATCCGGCCCCGGTATGGTTACTAAACTTCGTCGCTCCCTCTATAGTCTGAAACAAGCTCCTTGCGCTTGGTTTGAGAAATTTCAAGCTACTCTTCTCCGCTTGGATTTTCATCCTAGCCCGTATGATCCTTCTATGTTTTTACATCATGCTCCATTCGAGATCACTATACTCCTTGTCTATGTTGATGACATCGTCATTACCGGTCCTAATGCCGGGATGATTCAGAAGCTCCAAGCGTCTCTTCGTGAGTCCTTTCAAATGAAGGATCTTGGCCTTCTCCACTATTTCCTCGGTCTTGAAGTTCATCAATCGCATAAAGGTATAGTTCTCAATCAGCACAAATAGACTGTTGATCTCATCGCCTTGGCTGGTCTTACTGATTCTGCTCCTGTTGATACACCAGTCGAACTAAATGTCAAACTCAGTCGCGCAGACAGTGATCTTCGTTCCGATCCTACTGCCTATCGCCAGTTGGTTAGCAACTTGATCTACCTCACGATAACTCGCCCCAATATCTCTTATGCGGTCAACCTGATGAGTCAGTTCATGACTGCTCCTTGTCACCTTCATCTGGCTGCTGTTCGACGCATCATTCGGTACCTTATTCGCACACCGGCTCATGGGTTGTTTTTTCCATCCAACAATCCTCTGACTCTTAAAGCTTATTCAAATGCTGATTGGGCTGGTTGTCCGGATACTCGCAGATCGACAACTGGATGGTGCATGTTATTGGTTTTACATAGGCCCAAAGCCCATCTGAAAAGAGCCCATCTGAAAGCCCATCTGAAAAGAGGAGCCTTCTTTACTTGGAATACTATTGCTGTAATTAGCTGTAATTAGTCTTCCTTCTTAACTTAGAATCCTAATTGATGTAAATTAGTGAGTTTTCCTTTCTTAGAGCCTAGATTAAAGGTAATTAGCTGTAATTAGTCTTCCTTCTTAACTTAGAATCCTAATTGATGTAAATTAGTGAGTTTTCCTTTCTTAGAGCTTAGATTAAAAGTAATTAGCTGTAATTAGTCTTCCTTCTTAACTTAGAATCCTAATTGATGTAAATTAGTGAGTTTTCCTTTCTTAGAGCCTAGATTAAAGGCATGTAAAGATATATATATTGATGTATAATCTCAATAGAAGGACACACAAATTAATACATTCTCAAAAGAATTCAAAATCTCTTCTCTATGATCGTGAGTTTATCATGGTATCAGAGCCCTGATCTACAGTCCTCTTCTCTTCTAATCTTCTTCTTCAACTGGTTTGTAGAATCTTGGTGATAATAGTCATTGGCATCCTGTCGTTGATTGTTCGTGCATGTTACATCAGCAGACCCTCCCATCCTGGTCGACCACTCATCCTGGAATTCTTGGACATTTTTTCAAATTTTTTCGATCATCAGAGGTAGGCCATCTCATCTCTTTTAGTATTTCAGTTTTGTCCAACAGATTTCATCTTAGCCGTTCAAAATTGTGGATTTTGATCCGTTTTGAGTGAGACCTCTTCCAGCAGTAGCGAAATTTGACTACCCTTCCATCCCCTGTCTTTGATCTGTCTCGAGATCACTTGGTGGGGTCCACGTGCTACCTTTTCCCCTGAAATCAAGGACGTACTACTTTCTTGTTGTTCTCTTTTGGCCAAAATCAATTTTAATCTAACATTGAGATGGACAAATCTGAGGTTACTTTGATCAAATTCACTGGACAAAATTACCCTGCATGGTTTTTTCAATTCCAAACCTACCTCGAAGCTAAGGAATTGTGGGGTTTTGTTTCTGGTGCTGACCCTAAACCCACTGAGGATGAAAAAAAGATCTCCTCTTGGCAAACAAAAGATGCCAAAATCAAATCCTGGATTCTGGGATTGGTTGAGCCTCATCTGATAATGAATCTCAAGCGTTACCCCACTTCTAAAGCCATCTGGGGGTATTTGAAGAAAGTATACCATCAAGATAACTCTGCGCGACAGTTCTATCTTGAATGTGCTATTGCTGAATATACCCAAGGGACTTTGTCAGTACAAGATTACTATTCAGGTTTCCGTACACTGTGATCGGAATACGACAGTATTAAATATGCGGATGTGGCTGACAATGTGTTGGCGGTAATTCAAGACCTTCAGGCATCTAATCAGCGAGATCAATTTTTGATGAAACTGCGGTATGAATTTGAAAGTGTCTGATCTGCTCTGATGCATCGGTCGCCCCTACCTTCCTTGGATGTATGCTTGAATGAGCTCTTACGCGAAGAACAGCGCCTTACGACCTCGGCTCATACTGCTCAACAAAAGACTGAAACCTATTCAGTCGCGTTTTCGGCACATAAAACTTCTCAGCCTCGAAACTTGAGCAAAACCCAATGCTACAGTTGTCAGAAATTTGGGCACGTTGCCTCTCAATGCAAACAAAAAGTCTGCAATTACTGTAAAAAGTCGAGACATATCATCTCTGAATGTCGTCGCCGGCCTCCACATCAGTCAACACAATATCAGACTCCACAGTCTCCAACATTGTAGTATCCTACTCCACCGTCTCAGACTCCGCATGCTTATGTGGCTTCCTCGGTTATGCCTGTTTCTCCATCTGCAACCCCACAGCCTGGGTCCTCCTCATCTCTCACTCCTGAAATGGTTCAACAAATGATTATCGATGCCCTCTCTGCTTTTGGTCTATCAGGTAAGTCTTCTTCATCTTCCACTTGGTTTTTTTATTCCGGGGCGTCTAATCATATGACGTATTCCCACACTCCTCTCTCCAATATGACAAGTTACACTAGCCCTCTTCAAATACAAACTGCTGATGGAGGACATGTTCCCATTACTGCCATTGGCAATATCCCTGGTTTCATCCCATTGAGAAATGTTTATCTTTGTCCTAATTTAACTTCCAACCTATTGTCAGTCGAACAACTTGTTGAAAATAATTGTAACATCTCTTTTTTTTCTTCTGGTTGTGTTGTGCAAGACCAGATGTCCGGGAAGGAGATCGCGAGGGGGCCTAAGTGTGGACGCTTGTTTCCGCTGAATCTTTCTCAAATTTCTAAGAATCAATTTGCCAATAATGTGTTTTATTTTTCTCTTAGAGATAATTGCCGGTTGTGGCATAATAGACTCGGACATCCTAATTCCAAGGCTTTGTCTCTTATGTTCAATTCTCGTTTATTAAATAAATCTCTTCGTTTATCTTCTTGTGTGCCTTTTGATTGTGCTACTTGTAAAATGGGAAAGAGCAAAACAGTTCCGTTTCCTCAATCCACTTCTCACACTTCTCAGTGTTTTGATTTAGTTCATAGTGATGTATGGGGAATTGCTCCCGCTCTTTCCCACGCTCACTATAAATATTTTGTGACCTTTATTGATGATTTCAGTCGGTTCACATGGGTCTACTTTCTGCATTCCAAATCTGATGTTTTTCATGTTTTTCAAATTTTTTTGGCTTATGTTGAAAATCAATTTTCCACCTGCATTAAAATCTTGCGAACTGATTTTGGCGGGGAATATATGTCCTCTGATTTTCAACAGTTTTTGCAAACCAAAGGCATTATTTCTCAAAGATCTTGTTCTTATACTCCCCAGCAAAATGGAGTCGCTGAACGGAAAAATAGACATCTTCTTAATGTCACTCGTGCCCTTCTTCTGGAATCCTCGGTTCCTACTCGTTTTTGGGTTGAGGCACTGGCTACAGCAACTCATCTTATCAATCGTATGCCATCAACCTCCATTGAGAATCAAAGCCCATATTACCGTTTGTACAAGACTGCTCCATCCTATGATGATCTTCATGTTTTTTGCTCCATTTGTTTTGTGCACTTGCCTCCTTCTGAAAGGACAAAACTCACGGCACAATCAGCTCAGTGTGTGTTTTTAGGTTATGCACCCTTCCAGAAAGGGTTCCTTTGCTATGATCCTCACATTCGTTGGTTCCGTATCTCTAGGAATGTCATCTTCTTTGAACATCAGTATTTTTTTCAAAAACACATTGATCGTCCTGACTCCTCTTTTGTGTCATTACCTGGTTTTTCTGAAGACTCGTCAGTTGTTCGTTTTAATCCTAATTTTGTGTATCACAGACGGAACAGCACAGCGCATACTAGTAATCCCCCTCCTGATCTTCCTCCGGCATCCGGTTCCGACCATACTTCACTGCGTCGCTCCACTCGGATTTCGGTCACGCCAGACCGTTATGGCTTCTCCCATACTTCCTTAATGGCCACTTTGTCTTCTTCTTCCATTCCACAATCATATTCTCAGGCTGTGCAGGTTCTGTGTTGGAAAAAGGCTATGCAAGATGAATTGGATGCGTTAGCACAAAATCATACGTGGGATATTGTACCATCTCCTGATCGTGAGTTTGTCAATTGGGTGATAGTCTCATTTCTTGGAAATGCAAGAAACATGACAAAGTTTCCAAATCCTCTACTGAGGCAGAGTACCGCGTCATGTCTGCTGCATGCTCCGAAATTCTTTGGCTCCGTGGTTTGCTTTCTGTCATTGGTTTTCCCGCAGTAGGAGCTACCCCCCTCTATGCGGATAATACCAGTGCTATTCGGATTACTGAAAATCCGATTTTTCATGAACGTACTAAACACATCGAGGTTGATTGTCACTTCATCCGTGATGAGCTTAAACGTCGTGTCATCAGTCTCCCACATGTCTCCACTGAACTTCAACTTGCTGATCTTCTCACCAAAGGCCTTCCACGACCATGTCGATTCTCCCGCATCAATTTGAGGGGGGGTGTTAAATAGGCCCCAGGTTAAATAGGCCCAAAGCCCATCTGAAAAGAGCCCATTGATAGGCCCAAAGCCCATCTGAAAAGAGCCCATTGTTATAACTCACGTGGGATTGAATGGGAGACAGGAGGAGCCTTCTTTACTTAGAATACTATTGCTGTAATTAGCTGTAATTAGTTTCCTTCTTAACTTAGAATCCTAATTGATGTAAATTAGTGGGTTTTCCTTTCTTAGAGCCTAGATTAAAGGTATGTAAAGATATATATATATATATATATTGATGTATAATCTCAATAGAAAGGGAGAATAATACATTCTCAAGAGAATTCCAAATTCTTTCAATCGTGAGTTTGTCACTTTTTTCTTTTTTTTCAGATGCCATGATCAAGTAGAGTAACTAAGAAATGTTAACCAACCTAACCCAATTCCCTGCCCAGCCCCCATATACCCAAGTAAAATAAATAAATTAGGCTTCTTGCTTCACTGTACGGTTGGATGTTCTTCTTTTGAGATTGAAATCATATTTCAATTTTTCAAACGTTTTCTGTTTTGCAGGTCTTGACAGAAACTGATCATTGCTACTGTGTACTTCTCAATGCACATGATGGAGCAGCATTTCCAATGGAAAAAACACGGCACGAGGGCAATTGCAGTGAGATATCTTCAAAAATTGACAATGTGTCTGGAAGGGCCAATCTCTCTAAGGTCTAAGCTGTTCCTTCATTTTTTTCCAATGGACACCACTGAATTTTAGCATTAACTTCTTGATTTCTCTAGAATGTTGATTTTGTTATGGAACATCGTGAAAGATTTTTGTTCATAGCCATTTAATTCCATGATTCTCTGTGTACCATGTATTGGATGGATGTATGGCACCTAGAGATTTTTTACTGCCTGTAAGGTGCCAACCGAGTGGAGGTGCCAGATATGGTTTTTAACTGCAGCACCTCTGAAAGATCTGAAAGTTAGAGACATCACCCACTATTTTCTGGCTTTATTATTTGTGTGCCTCTTATAGAAACCCTTACTCAGCATGGATAAAAATGCAAGACTAAATTCTGGAACCCAAAATCACCTGCAAGATCCAAACAATCATAGACGAGTGGTTGCAACCACCAAGGCCCTGACAGTTATATCTGGACTTAACAGGTGCTGCTGTGTTGAGAATCTGAGGATTGCGATTATGTGTGCTACCGATTGTTTCGGTTTGGTTCTGCCCTGATTCCGGAATTCATTTGGCTTGGCCCATGACCTAAACTGAAACATCATCATGAAAAGTTTTGGCTGAAACAGGTTAGAGAAAGAGAGAGAGAGAGAGAGAGTGGAGGAGCTGCTTGTAAATTTTTTAAGTTAACAAGGAACCTAACCCATTCGTTCGGCTGTTCAAGGGAAAGAAAGAAGAAGATGGTGGCTCTGCAAACCATTAAAAAATAACAGCAAAGAGGGAGGGGAAGGGAGGTACCTATGGAAGGCCATCAGCTGTTGGTCTTCTTCTCATAGAGGTACCGAGCGAAGGCCATCATCTGTTGGTCTTCTCCTCATTGTTCCCTTCTTTCCTCCTTCCCCTTCTTTTCCTTCTCCTTTTTCTTTCCATCTTCTCTCATTCTGTCTCAACAAAAGGGCCATATGCCTTGTTAATATATTTTGTTGTTTCCATCCACATGGTCATTTACTGGGCTCAGATAATACTCATGGGATCCATAGTGGGAGGCCCTCTAAATAAAAATCTAAACCCTTTAAAATAAATGTTCCACTCGTGTATGGACCCTAGAAGGATTTCACTCTTATCGAAAATAAAGCCCTATCCAAAATTCACTTTAGACAGTGGGTCCTAGCCAAAATTTACTTTAAGAGAATACGGACCCTAGCAATATTATTGAATTTCTATAGTTTACTACACATTATTGTTAGCTGGAATTTTCTGGTTTTGGTTTAATTGGGCCCTACGCTGTCCGATTCAGTCAATCGGGACTGCATCAAAAATCTACTGAAACTTGTGGCCCACTAGATCAGATCTATCATGATCTGTCGTAGAAACATTCGAAGTAGGATCATGCAGCTTAAAGAACAGGGGAAAAAAACCCACTGGAGAGGATTTGGTAAAAGGAGATCTAAGGCTTGAACAATTGTGTGAATGAGGGAAGATTATAGATAGGTATAGGTCCTATAGGAAGGCAGGGTTTTCGTTTAAATAAGAAACTTTATCATTCAAAAAATAATAATAAATAAGAAAATTTTGCTAGGGAAGGAGAACAGAGATGAAAGATTGGAATAGTAGAAGTTTGTGCAATTGTAGATGCAAGAGTCATGACAATGAATGGCTTGGTCATAGGATCAGAGCCCAACATTGCCTTGAATTTGATAGCTCATGAGTAACTTTAAAGCATTATGGTCATTATATTCCATTGAGAATTACATGGCTATTTGTAAAGATGGTGAATATAATAAGTAAGAGATGAAAGTAAGCAAGATAAAGTTTGTTAAATCTAATATTGTGAATGATTTTATCAGATCTCATTTAGACTCCTATCATAACCATAGATATCCTAGTATCTTTTTTTTAATGGCATAGATATCCTAATATCTCTAACAACCATCCCCGATATGTTTATCTATCTATCAATTAAGATTCAATTTAGGATTGTAAATATCCTGATTAGGTTGTTAACATAGCAGAGCATAAAGCAGGAAGTTTAAAATATGTACAGAGAATTCTCACCTTCCTATTCCGTCACTGGCCATATGATTTTAGGCTATTTCATGGCATCATTTAAATTACCTGGTTAACAAGCGACAGTACCAAAGCTGCATGGTGTTCATTGTCAAGACAATGTAGTTGTAGCCTTGCAGGTTCAAGTCACGTTGCCAAGCGAAAAAATATTAGTATGGGTCCTTGTACAAAGTACATGCTACAAGTATTTTCATCTGAACATTCTCTAGATGAGCTTTTGCATCTGTCTGCATTGAGGTTGCACTGGATGCTGACTTCTTAAACTAAGATTATTGGGAGTTGTGACTTTAAACTTTCTTAGCTGCATGGTTTTGCCGGGAAAAAATTATGCACTCTGGATCATTCAATTCATGGGCAAAACTTAAACAAATTTCTATTGACTTTGCCGAGAAATATGCTCACAACCAAAGGACAGGTGATAAGTCTCCTGATAATATGTTATTTTATGATTGTAGATTACAATCTTCTCAGGATTTGTTGGGTATCAAATGGTCCGTGATGCATATGATGGTATGTCTTCTCTGCTCTTATCAGTTAATACCCACAATTATTTTCATTTTGGCTGTTAACTTGAGCTTAGTTCACCTTAACTAAGTTCTCATGTAGAGTGGCAAATGGATTTCCTTGTTGTTTGACAAGTTGACAACCGAAAAGACTAATGAGTTCTTAGATCAACTACATTACCAATGCAAACATTGCATAGATTATTGGGAGAGAAGAGTTTGAAATTATGTGCATTCAAGAGAAGTGGCTAAAAAACTTGTGAGGCACATGTAATTGGAGGATGGATCATCTTGTATGTGCCATTTTGAAGCAGAGTCTAACTTACATTTGGAGAAGGTCTAACTTACATTTGGAGAAGGTGCAGAAGCAATTACCTAAAACGTGTTTTTAAGCCAACTTTCTTAATGAAGTTGTCTTGTGTTTCCTGTTGTCTATTGTAGTATTAAGTCCTCCTTTTAGCTATAAGCTACTGATATGGTTTCAATTAATCATTTGTTTCTTTTCCATTTGCAGCCGGGAAGTCGAGATTTGGGAGCCTTCTTTCAGTCGGTCATAGTTCTAAAATTGACAAGCTTTTCATGAGAGGTCCGGGAGGACGTGGAGAAGTTGAAGTAGCTGTTTCGGGTATTGCAGGTGAGAAAATAACTCCTCATTTTTTGGATAACCTTTTGGTAATTTATGTCTATCATAAATTAAGACATTTTCTTGAATTGAAGCAACAAAAGAGCACCTAATTTTATCTAGGATATGATAATTTTTAATGCGTCCTATGCTTGGTTGGGGAAAAACTCTCATGGGCCTTCTGTCATCATTTCTAGAGTTTGATTGTGCTTTATTGCTGTGTAAGAGCCAAGAAACCATGGTGGATCTCTTCTTACTATAGCATAAGCTCGAAAGAATCTGAGCAATTATGCATCTTCAAGCCCACACACACCCCACTCCTCCCTTAACTAAGACCATGCCCTTGACTCCTCCCTCAACTAAAGCCGTGCCCTTGACTCATGCAAACATCTATGATGCAGTCATGGGTATAAAATTACTCTTGGAAGTTTGCATTGGCATTATTTGGAGTGATTATTTATGTCTATCACAGATCAAAGCCGGCAGGATTCAGGACCCCCTTCACCGGTGCAGTTATCCAAGAGAGGTTTTGGAATTGGTCTAGGTACGATTGTCCGTAAAGCTGCATCAGCTGCATCTGTAGCAGCAAAGCAAGCCTATGCTGCAGCTGCAGCTGCCACCATGAATTCTGATGCAGAAATGTTACCCCTCAAGTGCTGTTTGATGTCCATCTCTTTGCCATGGGATTATATTGCTCATGACCTTCTGTTCAAGGTGAGTTCTTACAACATTCCATGTATTTGATACTGATGAGACTATGGTACTCATTGGACTAGTATTCTTCAATGTCCAGTTTATTGTATAGTTGGGGACCCTGCATTTGATGGACCTTTTCCATATTGCATGAATGTTGCAGATTGTGATTGCTGTTGGTACAGATTGCTTGACCCTTGGTGCTGGCTATGTATAGTGTCCTTGGGCTCCTCAATTGAGTTTAGAACCATCGATCTGATGGGATCTGCAGTTGAAAGACCAAAGGGAGAAGATAGCCTGTCTAAAACATCCTAGCAGCCAACCCATGTGGTCCATTTTTCCTTTGTGTTGACCGCTACTGTAATTTTTTTTTGGTCCACTGAACTGTATTTGCAAGATACTAATCAAAGGATCTGGATTGTTTTTCATGGATACTTATTGTCGAATAAATGATATTAGTCACCAACCATGGACCCAAATTTTACAAACCCAGGGCCCAAGGACGAAATAGATATCCATGGTCCAAGGATCATAAAGTTTTGTCTTCTACACTGAAGGCATCGATGAGTGACGTTTACAAGTTTTCACTGACTTGATAAGAGTTCCATAGTATCTTGTGTCAAGAGTTTATTGCTTTTGATATGAACCAAAACAACCCATGTCATCCATGAATGGCCATTGCAATGTGCGAGTTCTAATCCTTTTTTCGTAGCCAACACTTAGCTGATTGGGAAATGTTTAACATTTTTGGATCTTTATGGTTGTCTCTTGACACAGGTGGTCCATAGAAACCTGGGAAGCACGGGTACTCCATAAAAATAGGCGTACACGTACCGGGTACGTACCGGGTACGGGTACGGCAAAATACGTACCGGGTACGGTCAATACGTACCGGGTACGGTGTTGACTGAATGGGTACGTATCTGGTACGTACCGGGTACGTACCCATTAAAATATCCCCATATTTAAATGTTTTATATGTTTTTTAAAAGAAAAGAAAACTGGAGGGGGCAAAATGTAAATCGCATTTTATATAAAAAGTTAGAAAGGGGAAAGAGCTGCAAATCCCTAATCGCTCGACAAGCAGAGGAGAGGAGGAAACGAAGGATTGAGAGGGGGAAACGAGCGGGAGAAACGATCGATAGGAAGAAGAAGAAGAAGAAGAAGAAGCAGAAGAAGAAGCAGCAGAGGCCGCAGCAGAAGCAGCAGCAGCAGAAGGAGCAGAAGAAGAAGCAGCAGCAACAGAAGCCGAGGTAGCATACGAAGCAGCAGAAGAAGAAGCAGCAGAGGCCGCAGCAGAAGCAGCAGCAGCAGAAGGAGCAGAAGAAGCAGCAACAGCAACAGAAGCCGAAGCAGCATACGAAGCAGCAGAAGAAGCAGCAGCAGCAGAAGAAGAAGAAGAAGAAGAAAAGGCATTCATCATCGAAGGGGAGGCTTATCTGAAAATAGAAAAAAAAAAACAGGAGAGGCTCGGGGGAAAAAAAAACGTAGAAGAGGAGGAGAGGAAGGACAAGGAGGAGGAGGAGGAGAAGAAGCAACCAACGTACCTGCTGCATCCACTTCCGCCGCGTCTGCTGCTGCACGTCGGCTACTGCACAACCGCAGGTCCTCTTTCTTTCTTTTTTTCTTTTTTTTTTTCTTTACCCTGCTCTGTTGCTGTGCCCGATGTTGTGGCTCTGCTGCTGTTCTGCTTTGCATGTTGTTCTGCTGCTGTCTGCTTTGCATGTTGTTCTGCTGCTGTTCTACTTTGCATGTTGTTCTGCTGCTGTTCTGCTTTGCATGTTGTTCTGCTTCTTTCTTTTAAATGCTCTGTTCTGCTATGAACTCATGCTGTTGCTGTAATTTTTTCTTCCCTGATGGTTGTTGCTGTGCTGCTGTAATTTTTTTTCCTTGCTCTGCTGATGGGTGTTTCTGCTGTTGAATTTTTTTCTCTCATGATGCCTTGCTGCTCTTCGTTTCCTTTTTTTTTTTCAATGCTCTGCTATGCTCGGCTGTTGCTTTATTGTTGTATTTTCTTCTTTTTTATTTTTTCTTCTCTGCTCTGCTGCTTTGCATTTGCTGTTTTTTTGATATGCTTGGCTCTGCTGTTACTTTGCTGCTATATTTTATTTCTTTTTTTTTTTTTTGCTCTGTAGGTCTGCTGCTTAATTTTCTTTTCTTTTTTTTTCCCGCTCTGTTGTTTTTTTTTCTGCTCTGCCGTTTGCCATAGCTGTTGCGGTTGCTATTTTTTTTTTCTGCCATTGCCGTTACTCTGTCGTTTGCTGTTGCTGTTGTCCTTTCCATTTGTTAAGTATATTGGCTGTTTTTTAAATGTTTGGCTGTTTGATTATTTATTGATTGTTGTAGGATAAAAATGAGTTCATCAAGTAGTATGGGTTCTACTGGTGCAAGTGTAAGTGCAAGTGGCACTGATGAACTTGTGGATCCTCTTTGGAATTACGTAACCATATTAGAAAGAAGGGGAGGAGGAAGTACGAATGCAAAATGGCAGTGCAATTATTGTAATGGTGATTTTCAAGGGTCATACTATAGGGTCAAAGCACATTTGTTGCAAATAAAAGGACGGGAATCAGATGTTGCATTAATGTGAAGGGTGATGCTTTTCTTCAAATGAAAAGGGAAAGTGAAGAAGCTGAAAACCGGAAGAAGATGGCTAAACCCAAAAATGTTCCTTTACCACCTTCCTCTTATCCTATTAGTAATAGGATGGCAAATACAATGGATGTTGGAAGTGGAAGTGGAGGGTTTAGATTGGAAGGGTATGAGCCAAAAAAAAGAAAGGCCATTGGAAGTACTGCCTTGGAGAAGGCATTCAATCAAGGAGCTAGGGAACATTTGCATTCTTTGATTGCTCGTATGTTCTACTCCGGTGGATTGCCTTTTCATTTGGCTCGGAATCCATATTTTGTAGAAGCTTTTCAGTTTGCTGCAGAAAATCAAATTGTTGGGTATGTACCTCCCGATTATAATTTGTTGAGGACTTCATTACTTAAAAGAGAAAGGGCAAATGTTGAAAGATTGTTGGAGTCTTTGAAACAATCATGGAAGGAGAAGGGGGTAAGTATTGTTTCTGATGGATGGACTGATGCCCAAAGAAGGCCTCTTATCAATTTTATGGGAGCTTCGGAGGATGGAGCTATTTTCTTGAAAGCGGTTAATTGTGAGGGTGAGTTCAAGGACAAGCACTACATTGCCCAATTAATGTGTCAAGTAATTGATAATGTTGGACCTCAAAATGTGGTTCAAGTAATCACTAATAATGCTCCTGTTTGTAGTTCAGCTGGAGCAATCATTGAGGGTAAATACTCGCATATTTTTTGGACACCATGTGTAGTTCACACCCTTAATCTTGCTCTTAAGAATATTTGTGCTGCAAAGCAAACTGGAGTTGCTGCCTATGCTTATGATGAATGCCATTGGATTACTCATGTTGTTGATGATGTGATGTTCATGAAAAATTTTATTGTGAACCATTCTATGAGATTGTCAATTTTTAATGACTTTGTGCCTATGAAGTTGCTTACTGTAGCAGAGACGCGCTTTGCATCTGCTGTTGTTATGCTAAAAAGGTTCAATCTTCTCAAGCGTGGCCTTCAGACAATGGTTATTAGTGACAAATGGAATTGTTATAAGGATGATGATGTTGGTAAGGCAACATTTGTGAAGGACAATGTGTTGAGTGACATCTTTTGGGATAAGATAGCTTACATATTATCTTTCACATTGCCTATCTATGAGATGATTAGAGTTTGTGATACTAATAGGCCATGTTTGCACTTGGTTTATGAGATGTGGGATACAATGATTGAAAAGGTGAAGGCAGCCATTTATAGGCATGAAGGGAAGCTGGAAAATGAGGAGTCCAATTTTTATTCTGTAGTGCACCAAATACTTGTTGAAAGGTGGACCAAAAGTAGCACACCACTTCATTGCCTTGCACATTCATTGAATCCTAGGTACATACAACCCAATACTTTTTGTATTTGGTTATTTCTTTGAATATGATATAAAATTCATAATTTACTTATATTTTCATCTTTCTATAATTTAGGTATTATAGTGCAATATGGCTTGATGAAAATCCCAATCGTGTTCCTCCCCACAAGGATGAAGAGATCTCAAATATAAGAACAATATGCCTCAAGAAATTCTTTCCAGAGCTGGAGGATAGAAGGATTGTTACAACAGAATATGCCAAGTTTTCAGGTTGTTTGGAAAGTTTTGGGGAATTTGATTCAAAATTTAATAGAGGAGTAATGGAACCAATTATTTGGTGGTATGCACATGGGTCTTCTGCACCAACTCTCCAATCTTTAGCATTCAAATTACTTAGTCAGCCATGTTCCTCATCATGTTGTGAAAGGAATTGGAGCACCTACTCTTTCATTCACTCCATTAGAAGGAACAAAATGACACCAGACCGTTGTGAAGACTTGGTCTTTGTGCATAACAATATTCGTCTCCTATCAAGGAGGAGTCGACAATACATGGAAGGAGAGACCAAGCTCTGGGACATTAGTGGAGATACATTTGATTCATTAGAGGGTGCTGGTTTACTTGAAGTTGCAGATCTTTCACTTGATGAGTCTGACATGGAAGCTAGATTAGTTGATGATGAAGGCGATGCAGCTCAAGTTGATGGATGACTTTGTTTTCAATGCTTTGTTTTATTGTTTTTGTTGTAATCTTGGTGTTTACATGGCTCTTGACTTTTGTTGTAATGATAGACATTAAACTCGATAGTTTGTATGTTGACTTTGTAGTTTGTAATGATATTAAGTAATTTGTTGGCTTGTTGCATGTAAGAGTTTTAATTTATTTTAAAATTTTAATTATTAGCTTATTGTATTATTAAATTTTTAAAAAATATAATTTTTAATGGACGTACCCCAGCCGTACCCGTACCCTATTTTTTAAGGATTTTGCCATACCGGCGTACCCGTACCGTAACCTGTGCTTCCTAGATAGAAACTGTGTTCAGGGTGTGCTCCATCCGTAGAGTGTGACCTATGGTTTGCTGATGTGCCTATAGCTTTACCTAGGATGTGGGTTGATCCCAGAGATCTACCTGCTCTAAAGAGCTTACTTATCCCATGTTTATCGAGTTTGTGTAGATGTTCCTTTAATTGTTTCTGTTGCCACAAAAGATCAGAGCTTTTAACCTGGAAAAACTCAGAGCACTAGAAATCAATGATGGGGCTGATTAAATCAAAGGTTGGATAAACCCTGGGTGATATAGATTGCATATACATTATGACGCAACATGACTCTATGAATCCCAAGTGACCAAGTCCAGTTCAGTAGCAAGCTTTTTCAAAATAAGTAATGACCAAGATTGCTAATTTGTGTCTTCTTATTTTAGACAATCCAATGTTGTTTAGGAATTGACTAACTGACCAGAACTCAGTAGATTACTGGGGATGGTCATCCTTCCACATCCACTACTTGGGCGCCCCCCCCCCCCCCCCCCCCCCCCCGGAATACAAAATTTTCTCCATCCGCCTTTGTAATAGAAGGCTAGAATTTGCCCCACCCCTTACTGCCTGAGTCATTCCAAGCTCAGGAATGCCTGCCAGTTCCTGAAAATGACTCTGGAATTTAGAATGATCAAAGTATTGTTTGCATTTGTTGATGTACGTCATCATTGTAGTCTGATCTTTTTTGATGCACATCTTATTGAATGATACCATCCTTGGATGACCATGAATGGACGAACCAACCTTCTCTAGTGATGTTAGCCATTAGATGCCTCACACATCTTCCCACTTCTCTCCCTTCACTATGCTGCCATCCTATTGCTTACCATCCTTTTGAATGTTTTTTTACCATCCTTTTGAAGAAAACCTGAAGCAATGCAGGGAAGAAGAATAGCCAACAGGCTACTCTCCAAGCCAAAAGGCTTAAAGGATAGAATGCCTTGGTGCCTCACCAAAGACAAACAAAACTCTCTCAATTGAGAACTAAGCTCAAATTCTTATTCAATATCAATGTCTATCTCTTATGAAGAGATTATATCTTTATTTATAACTAAGATCTTATCTAATAAAGGAAACAATTAATTCAAATCAAATAAGAAGTCCTAAATCAAACATGACTGGACTTGCCAAATATTAATAAAGCAACTAAAGCAACTATTAATAATATGATCTCTACTCTACTGGACCTTGGGCCTGCGGGTATAGACTTTCAGACAAGGCCCATTAGTATGGCCTACATCAGCTCTCCTCGGATTGGAAAAAATCGACTCCGGCGAGTTGCTAGTTTGGTACTGCTTATATAAATTTGGATTGATCCGTTGAAAATCTATAGCTGTAATCCATTTAGCTTTAGAGAATGGTTTGCCTTTTCACTTGACAAGGAACTTGTGAAATTCGCTATTCTTGGTTGAAATGAGTTGATCATCAAAAAACATCTTCAATTTCATCTGGAGGAAATTGATGGAGAGAGATGCGAAGAGCTTGTTCCTCAAAGGATTTATCGTTGTAATGCTCATGATAAAATGTCAAATATTCAACATTGAAGGTGGAACTGATATTTATGTCTGAAGGAAGGTCGAGAACATATGCATTGGAGCTTATTTTCTTCAGAATTTTGAAAGGACCTGCACTTCGTGGATGTAATTTCTTGTGTTTACCTGCAGGAAATCGTTCGGGCTTTAAACGAACCATCACCATATCGCCTGCAGCAAACTCAATATGGCATTTGCGAGAATCTGCGTGCTTTTTATATGCTTCATTACTTGTAGCAATTTGCTGGCGGACTTCATCATAAACATCCTTCATATGTTGAGCAAACTGTTCAGCTTCCTGACTTGACCTAGAGTCAACTGGTAACGGACTTAAGTCAAGAGGAAGACGTGGCTTGACACCAGTGACAACTTCAAATGGTGATTTCCCTGTCATTCTGTTAACAGAATTATTGTAGGCGAACTCCGCCATGGGTAAAAGAATATCTCATGAAGTAACATGTTCTCCGATAAGACAGCGAAGAAGATTTCCCAAACTGCGATTGATGACCTTTGTTTGGCTATCAGTTTGCGGATGATAAGCACTTGAGTATTGGAGTGTTGTGCGCATCATATGCCATAAAGTCTTCCAGAAGAGACTCATGAACTCCGTATCTTTGTTAGACACTATTGTCTTGGGAAGGCCATGCAGACGAACAACCTCTTTAAAGAAAAGAGTAGCAACCTTCTTGGATCTGCTGTGTGAAAACAAGGGATAAAATGTGCCATTTTTGAGAAACGATCCACAACAACAAATACAGAATCTACTTTTCTTGCTATTTTTGGTAGGCCCAAGATAAAGTCCATGCTCAAATCTTACCAAGGCACATGTGGAATAGGAAGGGGCTGATACAAAGCTGTATTCTTCTTTTGACCTTTTGCAAGTTGGCATACTCTGCATAATTCATAAATTCGGGCAACATCTGTTTTTAAGCGTGGCCAAAAGAAATGGTCTTCCACAATAACTAATGTTTTATCACGCCTAAAATGTCCACTACATCCTCCATCATGTAATTTACATATCACAAACTCACGGATAGATATCGCAGGCAGACATAACTGATTTCCACGAAAGAAATATCCATCATGAAAGGAAAACTTTAGATATTCTGAAAACTTACCATTTTGAAGATCTGTATAAATGCGACTAAAGTCATGATCAAAAGCATATTCTCTGCGTATTTCTTCAAAGCCAAGAACATTGACGAAAATTGTCATAAGAATGTGAGTTCAACGACTCAAAGCAGTTGCGACTTTATTTTCCGTGCCAAATTTATGATGCAGAACAAAAGTGAACTCATGTAGGTATGCACTCCATTTGACACGATTGGCGCTCATCTTCTTTTGAGAATTCATGTGCTGCAAGGCTTCATGGTCAGAGTATAAGACAAACTCTTTTCCGATGAGATAATGACGCCAATAACGAAGAGCTTGAACTGTTATATAATATTCCAAATCATAAACAGCATATTTCTTACGAGAGTCATTTAACTTCTCACTGAAGTAAGCAACTGGATGACCGTTTTGACTTAAGGCTCCGCCAATACTGACGTGGGAAGCATCTCAACTAATTTCGAAGACCTTGTCAAAGTCTGGAAGTTTTAAAACCGGTGTCTCAATCATTTTCCGCTTAATCTACTCAAATGCTCGAGAGGCAATATTGGTCCAAGTGAATTCTCCCTTTTTCATACAATCAGTTATAGGGGCCATGATAGTACTAAAATTACAAATGAACCTCCTATAAAAAGTAGCCAATCCATAAAAACTGCGTACCTCATGTATAGAAGTGGGAATAGGCCAATCAATGATTGCTTTTGACTATATCTGGATCAGGTTCAATTCCTTGGGCTGAAACAACAAAGCCCAAAAATATGACTTTGGAATTAAAAAATGTACACTTCTTCAAATTAATGTAAACTTTTCTTTTCGAAGTGCACGCATAACATACTTTAAATGATCGAGATGAGCTTTTTTTGATTTGCTCAAAATCAATGTCGTTAAAATGTGCCACAACGAATTTGGCAAGAAAATGTCGTAGAAGCTGAGTTATTACTCTCACAAAGTGCTAAGAGCATTAGATAAACCAAATGGCATGACCAACCATTCGTATAATCCATCTTTGGTCTTGAATGCTGTTTTTCATTCATCTCCAGGCCGAATACGAAGTTTGTGATATCCGCTTTTGAGATCAATCTTGGAAAAGACAAAGGATCCGGATATCATATCAAGCATGTCATCCACTTGGGGAATCAGAAACCGATATTTGATGTTAATCTTGTTAATGGCTCGGCTATCGACGCACATTCGCCAAAAACCATCTTTCTTCGGTGTTAAGAGGGTTGGAACTGCGCAAAGCCTCTTGTTTTCTCGAATATAACCCTTCTTGAGTAAGTCTTCAACCTGTCTTCGCAATTCGACATGCTCAGCGGGGCTTTTGCGATAAGCAGGCAAATTAGGGAAGGTAGATCCAGGGACTAAATCAATGGCATGCTATATGTCCCGCATAGGAGGTAGTTCATTAGGAAGCTCTGCTGGCATCAAATCTTAAAAATCATGGAGCAATAACTTGATTTCTAATGGTGTAAAATCCTATTGTGTATTATCTGTCTCTCAGGTTTTTTTAAGAACAAGAGCACAAACAACTCCTTGATCTTTGCTTTCCATTTCAAACTTCCTCATAAAGAGAACATGAGGGTTTGATGAAGTGGTAGAAACTGCTAAAGGAGATGTCAATGGAGGCAATGGAAGGAGATCTACCACTTGTACCTTTCATTTAAAAGAATGTATGTGCCTTTTCTGATCAGTATGTACCTCTCGGTCATATAACCAGGGTCGGCTAAGTAGAATATGAGCAATATTCATGGGAATGACATCACACCATATATCATTTTCATATATGCCAATTTTAAATTGAACTAAGCAACGATAGGTCACAGGGATTGAATGATCATCTACCCAAGTGACCTTGTAAGGCTTTGAGTGCTTTTTAGTAGGCAAATTGAGTTTAGTGATCACTTCCTATGAAACGACATTCATAGCACTTCCTCTATCAACAATTAAATTGCATAACTTACCTTTATATCTCACATGTGTCCTGAAGATTGAAGTACGTTGCCAATCGGCTTCTTCTTGCTCATTGGTGAGGAGTTGTCTGCATATAATAATGACAGAACTACCATCTTCTGCACTGGTGGCGGCATGAGGAGGAGGATCAGATTGAGCCTCTTGTTGTGGATCCGGCTGAGTTTCTGATTGGACGTGGTCAGGAGGAGGCTCTATCTCAAGATGCTCGCATATTCTTCTGACGAGTAAGGATCTTCATCACAATAATAAAGATTACAAACCTGACGGCATGCATTAGCAAAGTGCCCTTGTTGACCATATTGGTAACAACCATTAGTTCGTCAATCCTGTCGAGGAGGTCCACGACTCCACATATCTTGCTCCTGTGGCACTGTCCCCATTTGATCTTGAGCAAGAGGATGCTAATTGGGGTGGTTGTGCCGCTGTTTCAGAGGTGGACGATAACCCGCTGGTGGAGCACAGTTATATTGAGAATTATTCTAAATTGGTGGAGCATAATTATTATCCTGAAAGGTGGGGGCTCGACGAGTCATTGGCTCCCCGGCTTGAGTGCCAAATTGTCTCAAAGTAAATGACCGCAATTCTAGCTCAACCCGTTTTGCCTTGTTATAAATGTCATCAACAATTTCAAAATCATGCATAAAGACCTTACGTCTAATTTCTTCTCACCAACCAGTTTTGTACCGGTTGACTAGCGTGAAGTCATCATATTGAATTTTACACCGAATAACATAATCATTGAATCTCTCTGTGTATTCATCCAGTAATAATGTGCCTTGCTTGAAAACAAAATATTCTTGCCAAAGGAGACTCAAATAATTGGAGGGCAGGTATTTACCTTCAAGCTTTTCACGTATATCATCCCACTTGGTAATACCAAGGCGTCCCATGATAAGATTATTGTGCTTAACGCTGTGCCACCAAATACATGCTAAACCTTTTAAGTTTGACGAAAGCAACACGTTGTGCATTATCCATATGATACCAAGAGAAATAATCTTCAAGGGAATTGAGCTAGTCAATAAAAGCCTTTGGATTGAGACGACCGTAGAAATCAAAGATATCAATTTTTACTCGCTTTGTGATATCATCAAATTTTGGTGCGACAACTGTGTCTGCAGGATCTTTTTTAGTAAAAAAATGCTGAATGAAATCATTAATAGATTATTACAGGCCTATTTTTGCTTGTCAGCCGGAATTTTGTTGGTTTCCAACGCTAGAGGATGCTTTTACAGCAGGAGGCGTTTGTGAACTTTGGGACATGACTTCTAACACACATACTCTTTCAGATTTCCATACTCATAGCATCACGTTGGTAATCAAAGAATTTGCCTTGATATGATTGACCGCTTCGAGTTGACATTACTGGCAAAAAAGAAAGGAAACAAAAGACTTTTTTTTTTTTTGGCTACTGTGGTCCCGGGTTGGGGTCAAGTCAAACCTGGACTGAACCGAATATGGTTTTGGTCTCGGGTGAGACTCAGGTCAGCAGTTTCGGCCTAACCGCTGTCGGCCCAACTACTGAATACGGTTATAATAATGAAGGAAAAGAGAAAAGCTTGAATCAAACAAAAGAAAGAGACGAATGGACTGAGGCTTAGTTGCTTGATGAAAAGGCTGAAGAGGGCGTGCGGCTGCTGCAACAGCTAGCAACAGCGACAACAGGAGGAGGAGGAGGAGGAGTTGGCGGTGTTAGAGTCTAGCGACCGAGTGTGAGTAGCCGGATGTTGTCAGTACACGGTACGTCTTCTACCGCATTCTCTTCTTCTCTGTTCTCTGTCTTCTTTCTCTTCCGTTGTTCTTTCTATTTTTGTTTTTTTTTTTTTCCTCTAGGTTTGGGGATGGTTGACGGCGACTGATGGGTGGGTTCGGCTTGGGTCGATGGGTTGTTTGGTTGGTTTGGGAAGGCAGATGATGGTCGAAAGGGGGTCGTGGGGTAGGATCCTTAGGGGGTTGAAGGGTTTGCAGTGGATTGGGAATTTGGGTTGCTGATGATTTCTGGAGTAGGGGATCTGGGTTGCTGGTTAGGGATTTGGGTTTAGATTTGGGGATCTGGGTTTCGAAGGTTTCGGTTGGTGTCAGGGATGGGTTTAGGGGTTCCGGTGGGATTTTAGGAGATGCGAGGGGTTGGTGTGAGTGGGCTGGGTGACTGACAAAGGGAAGAGGGAGGCAAACATCTACGGGGACCTGTCAAGGGTTAAGGGTTGGGTGAAGGAGTAGATGAGGGTTTGTTGGGAGTAGGGTTTGGTGAAGCAGTCAGGGAATGGGGTGAGGGTCTGGATCTGTGTTGGGTATCGAAAGAGGACTTGGGGGTGCGATTTGTCTGACAGCTTGAGGGTTTTGGTGGAGAGGTTCAATCAAGGGACTGACAACAAAAGTTGAGGAGAGGGAGATGATGAAAGAGGACTGGCAGAGACAAAACGAACGGGAAAGTGATACAGTTACCTCAAATCCGCAATCAGAAGGACGACGATCCGAGATTGGATTTTCGCTCTGATACCAATTGAAGTAACGCAGGAAAAAAGAATAACCAACGGGCTAATCTCCAAGCCAAAAGGCTTAAGGATAGAATGTCTTCGTGCCTCATCAAAGACAAACAAAACTCTTTCAACTGAAAACCAAGCTCAAATTCTTATTCAATATCAATGTCTATCTCTCATGAAGATATTACATCTTTATTTATAACTAAGATCTTATCTAATAAAGGAAACAACTAATTCAAATCAAATAAAAAGTCCTAAATCAAACATGACTGGACTTGCCAAATATTAATAAAGCAACTACTAATAATATGATCTCTACTCTACTGGGCCTTGGGCCCGCGGGTATAGACTTTCAGACGGGGCCCATTAGTATGGCCTGCATCAAAACCAATGCATCCAGTCAGTGTGATTTTGCCCATGATCTCTCCATGGAAGGACTCACTTGGTGGACAATCAGAATCTACTCTCTTGTGACATATAGGGTGGTGAGTCCGTAGAGTTGTTTTTCTTCATGTCATCCCTAGTATTTTTGAATCTAAGGATTTGGCTCATGATAGATCGGAAATGGAGAAACAAAATTCATGTAGCCAACCCTAACACGGTTGGGACAAGGCTTTGATGATGATGATGATAATGATGATCCCTAGTACTTCTGAACATCCAATAACCTGTCTTCTATGTGGCCTGCATCATTGTCTTTAGCATTTGCAATCCTGAATAGAAGTTGCAAGGAGGTTGCAGCATCATGTTTTTGTGCTCAAAGCCATCTCACTCATCACCTTCATAAATCATCTCTCATCTAATTGAAGTTATCTGAGTGTTGCTTTTCTTTTCAGCATGATCAAATATAGGGGAGCGGCCGCTATATTGGCCGTAATGGTAAGGGCCGCTATGCTATTTGAGTGTTAGCGCTGCTACATAGCGGCTAAGTTTTGATGACTTCATAGGGTTCACTTTGACTCTTTTTACTTCTCTTCCTCCATTTTTACCACAATTCTTCTTCAAGTTGGGTCCTTAACATTACTTTCTTCCGATCTAAGGGCCTATTTGTTTGAGAGGTAGAATAAAATAGAGTAGAGTGAATCCAAAATTAAGAAAGAATAATATATGACGGTGTTATAATGATTTTTTGTTTTTAGTTGCTTGATATGGAATTTTTTTTTTACTTTTTGTATAAAAAGTACAGGGTGTTTTGTAATGTAGTAGTGACTTTTTTGCTTTTTTTGAAAAAAAAAAAAGAGGAAATTTTGAATTCTTAAGAAAAAGAAGGGTGGAAATTTGAATTTCAAATATTTTATTTTACTCTATTTTATTCTACCTCACAAACAAACAAGCCCCAAAGCTAGAAGACACACCCAAAACAAAAGAAATACAGTAAGGGGACTACTACACCCTCTTATCATAGTTTACTTTTGAAAAAAAAAACACATATTCTAGCTTTTTACAATATTCTGGATTTTCTATAATTTATTTGAATTTTTTTTCAATTTTTTGAATCACACCGCTACCCACTATGAAGCGTTTTGGCAGCTAGCCGCCACTCCAACCACTAATGCTGTTTTGATTCTTGTTTTTGGAGTCATTTACTCCAGTGGTTAAGCAATGATATTTCTAATGGGATGCATTTGGATGTTCACTAAATATGCAGCAGAACATAATGAACCTTTCGGGATTATTAGAGTTCACTGTGTTAGTTCATGGACTTTCTTAATTTTAAATTTGAATTTGAATTCTCACTCAAAATCACACGAGTGTTGGGAGCAGTGACCACTCATATTCTGCATGAGCATCCTACTGGTGGAAATCCCATTTGCATCCTTTATATACAAGGTACTGACTGCTTATTGTTTTCCTCAGGGAAGTCCTCCATTGAGTATGTGAGCACTATTTTTCTGCATGGAGTTGTCAGCTGCATCTATGGGCAGGAGTTCTGTGGATAGCACGTTGAATACATGTGTATAATATGAGGTTAGAAGCTCTGAACATGAATTCATTTCAATTTCTTCGATGTAGATTTCAGATAAGCTAAATGAAGCAACCCTTGTGGAAAGAAATACTTGTCAATTCACATTTTTTGTAACAAGAGTGCTTTGGGGAAATAAAAAAACAGGTTTGCTTTTAGCAAGTATGCAAAGGTTAGTGTGGGGCCCACCCAAGGATGAGCCTGTGTATGGTTGATAGTGAGCTCTAAGTGTAGAGCCGCGATGTGATAATAAAACTGGTGAGACCAAGTCGATTCACAGGGAGCAATGTTTTTAAGGTATCTCTTAACTTGTAACCTGCCCTAAATAAAATATAAAACTAGCCTAATTTAAAAACTAACAAATTACAGTCATTCCTACTTGCAAAAATTAAATTAAATACAAACCAAATAAAGGGAAAACTTTCTAATCTAAAAACCTAAATCTAAAATCCTAAAAATAAAAATAAATAAAGTTGCTGCAAAATAATACACTAGTTAGAGCTTCCAAAAATAAAATTAAAAAAACTTCTAAAAATTAATTCAAATCTGATACTAAACTTTATAATCCTAATTATTATGCAAAATCAAGACAATGCAAGATTTTAAAATTATGCAATGCATGTGACATGTGACCTAGGTTTAGTGCAGAATTTTTCTATCATGCAAACAACCTAATGAAAATCTGAAACTTGAGTATATCTCCTAATCTATTGTTTACTGCTGAAATCATAATCCTAAGATGCAGGAAAATATGATAAAACAACACTAAATCAGTTTGCAAACATGAAACTTTTATGCATGATTGGATGTGTGCCCAAGATGACTTTAAAAATCAGTGCTTGAAGAGCTGTTTCAGATCAGTTTCTGATTCAGTTGAGTGCAGAAAAATTAAAATGTGAAGTGTCTCAAACTGTCCTCAAAACTCATCACTTAATTATGTGTAATACTGGGCCAGATTTCTGTAAGTTTAATTCTGCTCTCATCACTGTTTAAGCTCAAATTCTGGGCTGTTAACAGGTATGATTGAGTTCTGATTTTACTTTTAAAAACTGCTTAAACCATTAAACACATACTCAATTGTAAGCACACGCAAATCTGATGTGAAGTTCGACCAAGAGGATTCAAATTTCTGGACTGGTCTGCACAGTGAAACTAAACTGGAATTAAATGAGATCCTCTTCTGATTTTTATGATTCCAAAATGACTCCAACATCCAACATAAAATAGTGCAAGACGTGCACTGATCTGTCTGATCAATTCGGCTTAAACAATTTTACCAGTAGGCATGTTTGTGGACTGTTTTCATCATGAATATGCTTACACCAGTAACTTTCGAATCTGATTTTTTGAGTTGGACATTGAATGACACCACTAACGATGATTTAAAAAAAAAATCGAAAATATGCATGAAACCTAATGCAACATCACCAGTGAAACAGATCTAACAAAGACTCTGCAAACTCAAGAATATAAAGTGTGCAGAAAGTAAAATAAAAGTGAAGAAAATAAAAGTAAATTGCATTAAATTCAAATCTGGTAAAAATTGAAATCAAAGGTGGTAAATAACTGAAATCAGAGGTGGTAGAGAATAGAAGTGGTAGTTGCTCTTTCAATTCCCTATCTCAACCTGGGCTCAAAAAGATCAGAACTGCTATCCTAAAGTCGTATTCTTCAACTTAGGTTGTCAATCCAAGTGAGAATAACAAATCTTCTTTCTTTAATAAATAATTTGAAACCTAGAATTATAATCTTTCCCACTAAAAAAATATCTGTAATTACGCCTTGTTGCCTCAAAAAAATACCCCTGTTTCCCAGAAAACAAGGTACTTTTGCAAGGGTACTAAGATATGTTGATAGTTTTCATTTCAAGCTTGACCAGTTATTTAACCAAGAAAAAAAATAACCCTATGGTATGGCTCACAAGACTAATATTAAGAACACCACAAAATCAAAGACAAGAAAAATTGAAAAGAAATAAACTTTTATTACTAGCATATGATTGATTACATAAGATGAGAAATTAAAATTCACAAAAACATACTAAGATGAGATGGATTCCTCCTTCTAGTTGAGCACTCAAGGTTAGTAGTGTGGCTTTAGGGCTAAGCTTCCTTGATGACTTGAATGGGGAGAAGAGATAGAGAGATGAAATAATCTTAATCTAGAGGGGGAGGTGGTCAATCCAACCATGCCTTGGATGTCCCATAAGCTTTGCTTATATAGATTTTTGGATTCTTAAGTTGCCTTTTTTACTCCCTTGACCTTTCTTTGCAATCTTCATTAATTGGTAAAAATCCTTCCCTGGCCACAAAGTTTGAAAGAAATTAGGAATTATAGAGATTTTTTTTTTGTCATTTTTGGAAATCCACTCTCTACACCACTTGCTAAATATGTTTTTATGGTAAGTCTCCTTGAATTGGGCCCTCCATTAGTAAAAATCTATTGTATATGATAGGCCCAAGCTTTGGCTTAAATCTTCTTCAAATGGAGATGAGTGGACCACATCAAAATGGCATGAACGTGGAGTGCTTTTGCTGGCCTGAATTGCACGCCCAACATGCATGTGATCTTTTCCTAATTTTCCTCTTTTCAATGCATTCTTTCTTTATCTTAAGAAGTCCTCCTTTGATTTGAGATAATGAATGATCTCTTGAGATAATTGGAGGAGTGATTTTCTTGGTTCTCTGCAACGAAAAAAAGAAAAAAAGCAGCTTCAAATCCATGGTATTGCTGGTCGTCCATTGCATATATGACTCTTTCCAACTATGTGACTTTTGACTCGCATAAATCTTTCATGTGTAACTTGCTTAATTTTTCTTTAATGCAGTCTTAATGCTTAGAGATATCCTTAAATTATCTCAAAAGATAATTTAGATTGT
Source organism: Sextonia rubra (assembly GCA_037013555.1). Lineage (NCBI taxonomy): Eukaryota > Viridiplantae > Streptophyta > Magnoliopsida > Laurales > Lauraceae > Sextonia > Sextonia rubra. Next base: position 38,939,281 of record JASUAD010000018.1, read on the forward strand.
GTGCCAACAAGGATGGTGGGCTCTTTTAGACATGACACACATATGGGTACAGCACATGTGCACGTGAGGTTCACTTGATGATCATTGCATTTTTCTTCAAAAATTCTTCTTCTCTTCTTTTCTTTCCAAATTTGTGTTCTCTACCTCAAACGTTGAGAGTGGGATCCATTTCTACAATTTCCTATAAAACAAATGTGAATTTATGTAAAAAAAAAATTTTTTTACCCTAAGATCAGAAATGCATAGATGTGGGCCCATCTTATATGAAATGATGAAATGAATGCACATCATTTTATATTATTTGAATTAAATAAACTAATGATGATAAAAAAATATAATTTCATTTTGTGAGAAAAAATAACTTTTCAAAAATAGCTCTTTGAAAATAGCAGGTTTATGAATTTATGTAAAAATGGTGATTTTTTAGTGAATTATGCAGGAAAATACCTCAATGAATTTAAAATGCATGAAACCATTACATCACACTAAATGAGGCCCTTTTGAATGGGTAAGTTCTTAAAATGTCCTAAAATATCCATAAAAAATATATATTTTTAAGGACTTATCAATGGTCTTTGGTGCAGTCATCCCTATCGGACCTAGGTTCGCTCTCAAAACTCAACTTGAAAATTTTGGGTCTGCTTCCAAAAATCACATCAAAAATCCTGGGTCCACCTTCAAAACCCCTTATGAAAAAGCCAACTTCTTGTTTGGGTCTGCCCCTCAAACTAAAACCTTAGACCGCCACTGGGCACACCAGACGCATGAAGACCCCAGGGAGCGTCCTTGAAGCTCTACCACTTCTGGTTACGCTTCTCATGTTTACATCTGGAACAACAAGAAGACCGGGTGAGCTGCTGGGAACTGCTGGCTTGAACTGTGTTCCTGGGGTTACTTTTACCTCAAAAGCGATGTCAGAGATGGATCTCATTTATGCGAGTATGATGATGATCAGTTGACTGAAATGGTAGAAGCCACTATTGTCAATAAAATGTATTTCAGTTGTAATTTGACTTTTACCGGAGAAAAAAAAGGTTGTAATTTTGGGGGGTGGTCCAGATCCGAAGGCTTTCTTTGATGAGAAGTTCCAGGGCACAGGTCTTGAGAGGAAGATGATCATTTGACCAGCTAGCTTTGACAAAGTTTACTTCTTGACCACTCCGTTAAGCCCATCAACATAGGTGGTATAATTTCATTTGTTTAAACCACAAAAAGCTACATCATCTAGTAAACAAAGCTTTTTCTATCATGCACTACTTTGAAGAGCTAAAACTGAGGGGTCTTTTGATGGGCATGATGTTTGAGACACTCAATGCTATTCATTGCCTATTCGTGGAAAAATTCCAGCCTTTCAAAATCTAGTTTTTTTTTTTTCTTTCTTCTCTCTCTTGAATCCAGCTGAAGGGTTTCCAGTTTGAGATTATGTAGAAAGCTGAGGACATACATTACTTGCATCTAAAATTCAGAAGAAATGTGTTTTTCCAAGCGTACAGGAGGATCCGTCAATTTAAAAAAAAGTAGCCTATTATTGGGGTATGGGGGTGGGTGTGTTGCAGAATTTCATGGTTCATCAATGTGTCAAAATCCCAATGAAAAGAATGTTGGGCCTGGTTCTCTGCATGGACTGAATGGGTCGGAATTCATGTGAAATCGGTTCTAATAAAAGAATATGGAAATGGTGAGCGGGGTAGTCATTATCTGCAAATGAAGAGATTAATTGATGATCATTTGAAGATTTTGCTTTTGTTCCTTCAATTTTTGCCACTTCGATAGGAATAAATTTCTTAAAATGTTAGGAGTCACACAAAATTATACCCTATGCCTCCGCTTTACTTAGGAGAATTCTATTTGACTTTATGTATTTCTGCTGGGGAGGATTCTATTCAAATTTGCCTATTTTGGAATTAAAAATTCTACGTCCAAAAATCCTCTGTTTGGTAGGAGAGATTTCAAAAGAAAATGGTCAGCTTCTGAGATTCTTGTTTTCAATTTCTCTGATAGAAATTCTCCGGGGCCATGAGAAACCACTAAGGCTCCTCATTCTAGCCCACCATCAAATTGATCACTTACAAAATCATGCATCAAAATACGGTGAAAATCTCAAAATTTTTATAATGATGAGTATATCCAATTCCTACTAGAATGTGCACACAAGAGGGAGCCATTTGTTTAGCAGTTTGTATTTGCAAAAGTGGCCCCATCAGGGGTCTTGGAGCACATTTGGTAACAAGTGAAGAATTCATGAGAAATCGATAGATTTGAGTATTCTTCACTACCCTTAGAATATAAATCCTTAGAGATTTACAATTGTCAAAGGTAAATAGATTGCCAAACATTACTATTAAGGTTTTGTGATAGTCGGAGCCTTAAGAGGATCCATAACTAGTTGTTGAGCGACAGTTGATGGTATTGTGGCTTACTAATGGTCCTAATAGGGCTTAACATTGTGCCCAAAGCTGGGAAAGTTGGGACCAGCCAAATTTTCATTATGTTTTATCTGGTGGGCTTTATTAGTCTTTAGATGGTTAATTCTTAAGCCTTGGTGCATATAGTGGGCCTTTAAAAATCTACTATTTGTCGTTCTTCTATTTTCTCCTTTTTACTAGCATATACAAAAAGCTCGTGTGGTGTATAGGTTAAGCCTCGTCCAAATTGACTACTAAATTAGAATTAATATTCAAACTAAGTATCGGTTAAAATATATATGAGTTGTTTGAGTGAGAAAACCATTTATGCAATCATTAGAGCATAAATTCATCTTATAACATAATTAACTAAGAAGAAAATTCATTTATGGCGCTTCAATAATATGTAAGTAAATATCTATAATTTAATTTGTGACTCTTAAACTACTTAATTTATTTAAACTCCACTCTTCAAAAAAATGTCAAAGATTCACATTCTCATTTCACTAAATGACACAATGCCATCATTTTTTTATTGGACCCCCTTACTTTTTTATCTTTTAATTCGATCTTTCACTTCACTACACTCTACAAGTCAAGCTACCAAACATGCCCAAATGAACGCCATCTTGTGAGCATTGTCCACCCCCATTGGAATAAAATTTGAAAAGTGATGCCTTTTAAAACAACTAAAATTGAGGTTGATAGATCAAGTGTTATGATTATCTTAGACGGTTTATGTTTTGTATACCCCAATTCTCATCGGGATCTTCCAATCTCTCACATACCTTGTGACTAGCACAGCCCTAATGGGCCCACAAAGGGGTGCTTGGAAGGAGGGTGGCCCTTAGAGAAGAGATTTGACATCGAGCGCCATCTTGTAGATTTGTGTGATGTACAATAAAGAGGGGGAATTTTTAAACCACCTCTTTATTCATTGCGAGGTTTCAATTGGTATTTGGAAACATTTCATTGGTTTTTATGTGATATGGCTTGGTGCTGTCCAGCAAAGGTTGCAGCATAGTAAAGTCATGGAGAGGAGATCACTTCTTTGGATGTAGTCATGCTCTGTGGAGGTTGACTCCGTTTGCCATATTATAGTCCATTTGGACAAAAAGGAATGACAAGATTTTTAAAGGAGCCTCTTCTTCTATACCAGAGTTAATTGTTGCAATCACCTTTATGATTGCAAAATGGGCATTAGAAGAAAGGAGTTATCTAACTTCATTCTTAATGATATAATTAGTAAGTGGGAAGCTGTATGGGGTGCAACACAATTAGAAAGAGCAAGTTGGTTCTTTGGTCACCTCCCCATCTCTTGGTGTGCTAAGTTCAATGTTAATCGTGCTACAAGAGGTAAGTTGAGGCCAACATGCATTGGTGGAGTTTTGCGGAATATTAATGGTGATGTTCTTTTCATATTTTCCAAGAATATTGGTGTATGTGATTCTAACGAAGCGGATATGTTAGCTATTTTGGAAGCCCTCTAACTTTATGAGACTATTTTAAGGTATCCTTATTAGAGATAGTGAATATTCTAATGCAATTGCATAAGCGTTTAATTGAAAAACCAACCCATGAAAATTTCACGTTCTCCTTAATGAAATCTAGGTTTTATCAGCCTCTATTAATGTAGCATTTCATAATGAGCTTAGGTCAGCCAAGTCTTTAGCCAATGCTTTAGATAAATAAGGGATTAAAGGCTTTTGTTACTATTAAAAAAAAGTTTGAACTTTCTTAAATATACTTAGTTAAATGTTCACTTACACATTGTACCCAATCAACTTTCAAAAAGAAAATGACTCATGAATTATCAAAATATCTTTTGACTGATGATTAAATCAAATTTTTAGGTAGGCCAACCTAAATAACCTAATCATCACGGGATTGAGCAAACTATGTAAATTGCCATTAAGGTAGTGGCTCGGTCGATTTGAACTTTTGTTATGCTTCCTAAGATCTCAAATTCAACTCGTACCTCATGCGTTATCCGGGTACTATATGTACGGCCATATACGTAATACATCTTAGGGAATAGTCCTTACTAGTAAGCATTGGGTAACGCTAGAGCCAAATGCCAAAAGTCCGAAAGTTAGGTTAGCGAGGGATACCTTGAGTTATTAAAAAAAGTAAATGATGTAACAATGGTGCGCCTTTAAAATGATAATGGACTTACATGGTACCCACTAATCTAGCCACCAATGAGACCATTGGTGAAACATGGGAACATTAGGTTCTGTGATGGGTCCAATGTATATGGAGGCAATGGATGGGTTGTGTGAGTTAAGCACTTATTATGGATCCCATTTAGACAAATTCTTTACTAGGAAATCCAATAATTTATATCTAGAAAATTTATAAACCTATTTTTTATAGGAATTTAAAGAACCCATGTATAAGGAACTTATGAAATCCCACAGTGGAATTCCTTGATGTTAATAGTATTTAAGTATCCAGAAATGATACAAAAAAGCAAAGAGGCTGAAATGTCAATATTTGAGACCTTTAAGTGGCTGCGATTTTGAAATTCTTATAAAAAAAAACCATTACATTTACAAATGCAATGAGACAAGCCATCATATCATGTCTAAAAAACCTCTACACCTCAAATCCGTGGTAGAAATTATGGCAAAGAAACAAATCCCATGGAATTCTTGAATCCTTCTCTCCACTTGAGCATTAATAAATGCTAAGAAAGTTGAAATTATGAGAATTCTATAGGTTATTTTACTTTTAAGGTGGTTAGAATTTAAAATTTTAGTAAAAGAACATGGCATCAGAAGCCCCAAGGGACAATCATCATTCATTGTCCTTTAAGTTACCGACAACACAAATTCTTGTCCAAAACTCCTCTAAAGAAACATCCCAATACGTTAGCAAACGTAGGTTATATTGTTTAAAAATCTAAATTTCAAACAAAGGATTGAGATCATGTGAGAGCATCTTTGCTTATCACCGTTTTACAGTAAAAAAATCCAAGAAAAAGGAATTTATTTTCCACAGTCTAGACTAACATCATTTTTATGAGACACAATACCAAAAACAACAAATTACTTACAATATCACATAAAACTATTTTCTTTCATTTACTATAACCTAGACCAATGCTATTATTGTGGGTAGAAAAAAGGAAATCAATCTTTTTAAGATACATCCAAAAAAAAAATTTTCCACAATAATTCAGAATCAATTTTCCATGAACAAGGAAAGACAAAGTCAATGAAAAAACTATTTCACAATTTCAATCACTTTTTTTTTATAAATTTTCATGTATTACAAGAAAAAAAGTTATTTTTTGCAACTCTTCCTCCACTACATTGTAACAAACCTAACTGTTGACAAGGGATGATCACAAAAAAGGCAGACAACTTCTTACTTCAATGCAAAAAAAAAAAAAAAAAAACCAATGTGGCCTAAGTGGTAGCAAACGCACCCATCCCACAGCGCCTAAATTTCAAGCCTTACTGTATTCAAAATGCCCTCCCGCTCTCTCTCTCTCTCTCTCTCTCTCTCTCTCTCTCTCTCTCTAAGAAGAAGAAGAAGAAGAAGAAGAAGAAGAAGAAGAAGACGAAGAAGAAATGGAGAAGATCTGTGTAGCAGTTCGAGTTCGTCCTCCGAGCTCTGAAGAAGATTCCAACTCCACCACCTACTGGAAGGTCGAAGAAGCCAGTCGCATCTCCCTCCACAAGATTCATGGATCCCCACTCTCTTCTCTCTCTTTCGCTTTTGGTTCTCTCTCTCTCTCTCTCTCTCTAGTCATCTTTTGTTCTAATCCTGTGTTTGCTTAAAAAAAAAAGAAGAACCCAAATCACGATTCACGATCCTAATTGTGATTTTGTTGTACCCAGATCACGTCTTCGACCAAACGTCCACCAATGCCACCATCTACCAACATCTGATCAAAGACGTCATTTGCGCTGCTGTCGACGGTTTCAATGGTATCATTATTCCTTTTCTATATTTTCATCTCTTTCGATTCCATGTGACGAAAACTGAGATTTTGGAGATAACCCATCAATTTGTTTGACTTGAGAGTGATTCTGTCTGACTGATTCAATGTTTTTCCTTATCTTTTCCTGCAAACGCTCTTCCTGGTTTCTTAATTCCTCGCTTCTCTTGGGAAAAGAAGGGATTTTGGAAATGACCCACAAAATTGTTGGCCCCAAATGAAGGTGATTTTCAAGGAAGAATGATTTGAATAAGATTTTCCCTTTCTGAAGTAGAGGCATTCTCCATTGTTTTCTGTGGAAAGACTATTGGGTCCCAACCCACAACCCAGCTGGTGGAAAGCTGATTTCTGGGTAGAAACGCATTTCAGAGTGGGCAATGTTGCTGCACCGCACCCGCGGCTGAAACCCGAATCTGCAGAAATTGAAGTTTGGGGCTTTCGTTTTCAGTGCAAAATTGTCCAAGGGCGAGTTTGGACTTTGAATGGAGGCTTGCCACTTGGGGCAGTTTTGGAATCAGAAATCTTGCTGGCTAAGATTTGGGTTTCAGTTTACCAGCCTTACCTGTTTTAAACCAACCTGCTCCAAAATTCCATGTCGTTTTGAAAACAAAACAGGAATTGTAAGCATACATTCTAGTGGAAAATCCATTTTCCTCCCTCCCCCATTTGTAGGAAAGTGTAAATTCTTGCTCATTGAATTCGAAATTTCTGCTGGGCGCAGTGGGGAGCGAGGAACTGAAGTTGTTCCCGGCCCCCTAAAGTTTCCATCCACCCAAGTCTCTTTCTTTTTGTGTTTCCAAGCAAAATTTTGCCAATATTGAAGTAAACCAGTGCATGATTTTGAGTTTATATGAGTTCAGGGAGACGGACTGTTGTACGTTAATCAAATTACTTACCATTATTTGTACTCTTTTTCTAGTGGTGTTGGGAGCTTTGTCTAGGAGCCATTGCTTGGTTTATAACTCACATCCTTTATTATGATTCTTGTGATGTTGTCAGGAATACTGCATTTGCATAACTTGCCATTATATCATATTTTTTTCCTAGTAGCATTGGGAGCTTTGTGCAGGAGCCAGTGTTTGATTTTTAGCTCACATGACATCTTTTATTTTATTTCTTGTGATGTTGCCAGGAACTGCATTTGCATATGGACAAACAAGCAGTGGCAAGACTTTCACTATGAATGGTACAGAAAGTGATCCTGGAATTATTCACCGAGCTGTTAAGGACGTCTTTCATAACATCCATATGGTATCACAGTTTTTTTGTTTTGCACGTTGACTCACATATGCTTAGATTCTGGGAGTTCTACTTATACCAAATTCGTACTTTAATGTCCCCAGACAATTGACCGTGAGTTTCTGATTCGAGTTTCCTACATGGAAATTTACAATGAAGAAATCAATGATCTTTTTGCTCCAGAGAACCACAAGCTTCAAATTCATGAGAGTTTGGAGGTAAGAAATATAAAAAAGTCTAGAAATTGTTGCAATTTGCTTGAATTTACACACTGTAGTGCTAATGTTCTTTGTCCTTTAGCGTGGAGTTTTTGTTGCAGGCCTTCGAGAGGAAATTGTGGATAACGCTGAGCAAGTACTTAAGCTCATTGAATTTGGAGAAGGTCAGCCCGGATCAAACTGTGTCAGTTTTTTTTTTTTTTTTGCTAAAGCCATAGTTCCCCATCCCTGTGGGTTGGCTATGGACATGGTCGAGTCAGATAGACCCTCAAATATTGGGTGATTGATTATGACTGAACTCAATTTGGAGGAATATAAGTTGAAAGTTGAAACCCAGTTGACCAGCCAAGTCAACTCAGGATTTGGCTTGACTTGTTTGGGTTTGGCTGAGTCAACTAGCCGTTTAATGCATTTTATCTTTACTCTTTTGAAAAAACCAAATGAAAACGTTATTTAAGTGAGGCTTACATGGAAGATGGAAGAGTTAGAATAACTATTCATATGAAATTTACGTTGATCTTAACATAGTTTTCTCTGTTTCGGTTATTGTTTTTACTATTTTTTAAGTTAATATCTGCGCATGTTATAACCTATTTTGAAAATTCTTTATTGCAGTTAATCGACACTTTGGGCAGACGAATATGAATATTAGAAGTAGCAGGTCCCACACTATCTTTAGAATGGTATGTTTTGTCAGTAAGTTGGGGCTTTTCTCCATTTTTCCTCAATCCTTATTTTGGATACTTATCCTTTTAATGTTTAAATTAGGTGATTGAAAGTAGGGTCAAGGACACATCATGTGGTGATAATTTAAATTCAGATGCCATTCGCGTCTCTGTCTTGGTTCGTAACTTCTTTACCCGTAGAGATTTAGTTGGTATATGTGATACTTGTGTTTCTTTTGTGTTTCCTTTTCTTTATTTTGCAAATGTTATCTGTACTTCTGATGTAGTCTTGCAGTTTCAGGGGAGTTTGATAAAGGGAATATACAAATTTCCATTTCATGTTTTTGAAATTTCTACTAGTAACAATTGAGTGAAAATTGCTAAGTTAGTTTATTGTTTCATACATGCATAATTTACATTGGAGATTACATGTTCTTCCTCTATTGTCTGTAACATGAAAAATACCATCATAGTAAAGTTAAAACGATGTGTACAGTTGGCAGAACAACCAAAATGCCTATTATTGAACTAAAATTTATATCGTGCATGGCGCACCTCTAACACACCACCACTCTCCACTCCCCCACTTCCACCCATCTTAAATAGATTAGAACACTATTAAGTGTAGTAAGCAACATTCCAATTGAGGTCAAAATGAAAAGTATATATTCAGTTGGCAAAATGCCCAAAATGTCTTGAAACAATCACTGATTAAGTTGACCCCAGATTCCCAGAAACAAACTGTCTCACAATATTATCAGAGAGGGAGTGTCATATTTAGTAATTAAGAGAGATGAGTAATTGAGTATAATAACAACCTGAAGACATGAAAATTAGATAAAAAAGACAACCACAACAAATTTTACATAAAACTCAGCTGGAGTATCAATGAGCTTATCATCTGAAATTTTACTAGTTGTAATACAATTGAGATGCACAGTGCTTGGTAGACACAACGTAAAAACCAAGAATATTATGTAGTTTTTCAGATCATTCATTTCAAAGCAAGAAAGAAATTACCATGAATCCTTGAATAACCGCTATCTGTTATAATAGTGTCCTTTTCATAGAATTGAGAAGAATACACCCATTTGATTAGGAACATGAATGGAGTTGAATTAAGCAAGATGAAAAGGGTTTGGGTCTGGGTTGGTTCCATATTATCCCAAGACCAGGCCTGAATTACTTATATAGTAATATGTACTAGTATCCAAACCTGGACCCGCATCAGGTTGGGGTTGCAGCACCTGTTCCCATAATTGAATATAAACTAAAGACCTGCAACTGAACCCATACCCAAATAAGGGGCTTAGACCTGGACTAATTGAGCCCAAATTCATACATACTTGCATGACAAAATTCACACACACACACACACACACACACACACACACACACACATGCCATAGAGCATTTGGGTACTGGAGATGAAACTGATGGGCTCGAACTAGGACTCTATTCTATTTGAGATGCAGTGAACCTGAATCCAAATCCAAATAAAAAGCGGTAAAAAAAGATTGGACCCAGGCCTTATTTCTTTAGTTGAGTCCTTTGAATATATGGGTGTGTAGGACCTGTTTTCATCCCCAGGGATCAAATGGACAATTCTGCAGTTCAAGTTCAACAACACCATAACTAATTTCTTAAGCCCTTCTTGAGGAGCATGTCTTCGACCATATAAAGCATGGTTGGGCCTCAAATATAATGTGCAAGATGGACAAGAGCCCGTAGCGCTGTTGGAAAGGTGCTCTTTGTCTTTACCATGGGTGGAGGGTTCCAGTCATGTCACTTATTGGAGAAAGAAATAAGAAGACATGGTGGGTAGGATGGGAAATATTTGGGAGCTGTTTTGCATAAACTTCCTTGTGAAGATCATTTTCCTTGTGAAGATCATAACAAGCATTCTGCACATTCATTTGAGTTTTGTTTTATTTTGCATCTTTTCCTAGTTTATAGTTGGTCATTCTGTTGCTTGATATTCTAAGCTTGTAAGCTATCTCTTTCTTTTTGTCTTTGATCCAGATAAATGGGTAAGGCTTCAATGATTATGCTGATTGTATTACTTTTAAATGTAATACATATATTTTTTGCTCAGAATTTGGTAGATTTAGCTGGCTCAGAGCGCATTGCTAAAACTGGAGCTGGTGGAATGCGTTTGAAAGAAGGAAAGCATATTAACAAAAGCTTAATGGTTCTTGGTAATGTAATCAATAAACTGAGTGATGGTGGGAAACAAAGGTACATAACAATTAAGGAAGCAATAGCTTCATTTATTTTGTAAAAATGATATATGATCTATTCATCTAAGAACCTAGTGTAAATTAAAGAGTCTTGTGTGTTGTTACAGGGGGCATATTCCATATCGTGATAGCAAACTCACTCGCATACTTCAACCTGCTCTTGGTGGTAATGCCAAAACGTCTATCATTTGTACAGTTGCCCCTGAAGAGGTTGACTTCTATGTGTTTCTGGAACTTTCTTGGTTACACATATCGTGTACCTGCTGATATAAGTCAAGTTATTCTTGTCTAGGTTCACATAGAGGAAACCAAAGGAACTCTTCAGTTTGCAAGCAGAGCTAAGCGTATTACAAATTGTGTTCAAGTTAATGAGGTAATTTTAAGGCCAAATTGTGGTGCTAAACATGTCCTACTGTCTAGTATTTTATCAGTGAGCATATTGTGTATGCATCACAAGCATGTATGAGTATGAGTTGATCATTTGGTAGAACTAACCACCCTAGATGTGCTATAGCTAAGAAATATATTGATTGGACAGTCTTCACCAACCATATAGGAAGCTTAAGGAAGTAAATGGTGGTTTGAAATAAAATCAACCAAAGCTCTATTGACTGCCCACTCTTTCTTTGAAGGCCTTCAAATGAAGGTTCAGGATTATCCAACTATCAAGGATTAGTTGTGAAGACAAAGGAATAACTACGGTTCTTTAAGAAGAGAAAGTGGTCGGAAGGTTTAATAATGTACTAATATTTGGTTGTTCAAAAAGAGGAAGTACAAATGAAAGCCCTTTACATTGCCCTGAAGTTGGAGCATAAATATCAATTGTACTCATAATGGGAAGAAAATGATGCAACTTATTCCTTTCTGACTTCTTTTATAATAAAAGAAGCAACTTGGTATTTCAAATTCACCATACACTTCTCCATTAGTGTGACCTTCGCTTGATGAAATGATCTAGTCCAACATATTTGGTATGCTAAGGGTAGTTATTTTGAATAGATCTTCTATCAGATTTAAAGCTAGCCTAGTTGGCAACAATATGAGCTTCAACACAAGGTCCCATGATTAAGATTATAGGCCCTCCATCAGATCTATTAACTGTTATTAAACACATCCACCCCATTTTAAACATTGAGATTTTAAATTCCAATTTAGGCCCATTAAAATTCATGGTTGAGCCCTTATGTTTGATTGGGCCTTGATTAATTTGGAAGGATGATTAGACTGATCAAATTGATCCAAATTGATCCAAATAATTTAAGTCTCAATTCAACACAAGATCCATGAATTCTGGATCAACTGCTCCTGCATCACTATTTGACAAAAATCTCTTCATAGTCCAATAGATTGTTTGAATGAAACATATTACCACTAATGTGGCTTCACTAAGGTCACTAAGGTGATGGTTCACCATATCTATAGATGTTACATCTTTTGGAAGCATTTTTTTCCTTCTTCTGTTGGGTTGGCAGTAAAATTTAGTTGATGGAAACTCTTCTTTGTTTCTCCTGAAGAAACAAACTTACTTTGGTAGAATAGTTCGAATTTAGTCCTTTGTTTTACCTTGGTATTTGTACTCCTTTTCACATTTGTTCTAACAATTCACAATTTTTGTCTTAGATTTTAACTGATGCTGCCCTACTGAAGCGACAGAAGCTGGAGATAGAGGAACTTCGTAAAAAACTTCAGGTGATTTCTCATTTTTTATGAGTTATATGCTGGTTGTTACTTTGATTATATCATGCATAGGTATTTTTCTTGTGCAGGGATCTCATTCAGAGGTGCTAGAGCAAGAGATTTTGAAACTGCGAAAGGATATGCTCAAAGTAACTTTTCTTTTCTTTTTCTCGTCAGCAAATGGACCTAGGGGGAGAATGTAGTTATCTTTTATGGTTTCCATCAAATTCACTTATTTTTTTTTTAACATCAGTATGAATTGGAGCGAGAAAAGCTTGCAATGGAGCTTGAAGAAGAAAGAAAATCACATAAAGAGCGAGATCAGCGTATTAAGGAGCAACAGATGAAAATAGACAGCCTCAATAGTCTTGTTTGTTATTCGGATCATGATAGAAACTCTTCTCTGGTAAGATTTCTCAATTACTTAAGAATGCCAATAAAAGAACCAAGACACTGCATTACTATTGTTTTCACTTTATTAATTTAAGAGTGTTAACATCCTCCAAAATATTTATCATTTGCTTACTTCTGAACATTTCATTTCTTTTTTATATTTTTGCGAAGTCGAATAGCGGAGGGCATTCCTTTTCTCAAGGTCTCAGTTTGGACTCCATGGATCAGGTAAACATTTATCAATGCATAATATTCATTACTGGAACTATGCAGTGCAGAACATATCTGAGGCTTTTGAGTCCAACAAATTTTTAATTGAGAATGTGTAACTGGTGTATGTAGATGGTTCCACCAAAGTTGGCAATTTACATTTCAACAGGTTATGACACACAAAAATGAAAAAGTTGACTGAACTTTTTACATTTGTTTGCACAAGTTCCAATTTCTTTCTAATTGGAATATTTGCAGTCCAATCCAAGCTTTATAAGGACTACTGACAAAAATATCTGTGCTATGGAGCTAACACTGATTTTTTTGGCTGGGAACCAATTAGAAAAATGTTTATGGTAAAACTCAACATTGCAAAAATTTATGATGGCTACTTGAGGATTCCCAAGTATTGGTTTATGCTAGTATATTATGTTGGATGAGATGATACTAGTATTGACATCGTAGAATATGCTTGAAGTAAAATGTATTTGGTTCTTTACATTTTGAAATTTTAACTTTGAACTCCTTATATATTTTTTCAGTTTTTATATATATTTTGTTTTGTGAACTATATAAAAGGACACGCTGTAGAGAATCTTCCTACAAAGTTTATAGAGTTATGAAGAGTGCTTTTTTTTCATTTCTCATGTGTGATATAATACTTCATCTATTAAACTAAAGAATAATCTCAATTAAGACATTTCAATTAAACAAACCATATAATGAAATCAAAATGTTATGTCTTCAATGAGATGATGATGCTTTCCAAATCCTTAAAAGAGGGACTATAACACCATGAAACTTCTGTGACAGCACTTATGTGATGGAAACTCCAAGAGAACAATAAGAAAAGGAAGTAATTTTGGGAGAGAAAATGCAACAAATCAGATCATGAAGAAGGGGCTATGGAACCCATAGCCTTGATATTCTTCTCACACACGTCCCTCAAGAACCTTTTTTTCCAAAAAACATTCACAACAACCAAAGAATGGGTTTGCTGGGTGATTGTAGTTATGAATATGTGCAAATATTGTTTAAAACATTGAAACAAATTTCAACCCCTCATCTAACATTCAAACAAATATGATTATAAATCCTTAATGCAGGGCTTTAAAAAATAGAGAGAAGAAAGGGAGAACCTGAGTTGCACAAGTCTGTGCATGACCACATGCACAAACTCGTGCTGTCGGAGGCAGCTCAGCAGGCCCATGTGGGCTGGACTTTCAGTCCTCTTCACCTGTTTTGGATCAGCTTCAGGCCAAAAAGGGCTCAATGCTCCCGGTGGCAGTAGTGCATATCAGGCCGGTATTGGGGCCCACAGTCCACTGATTCAACACAACAGTCCCAGTGAGGGATTGTTCTACTATGACAGTCACAAACTAGACATGTACGGGATGCTTTGGGCCCAAATGGATCCAAACCCACTAAACATGTGGGTAAGGCTCCCACAAACATGATTAAAAAGATTCCAAAAAGTTCAAAGATTGGCTCGAAAGACAATCCTCCTAATCTCCATTGTCTACATCTGCAGTTGTGTGCTGACCTGCATCAAATGCATGTCCATATCTCTCTTCAATTTTGGGGTGGTCTGTCCCTGTTTCCATATATTTTTGGGCCTGTATCCATTTTTTTCATCATGGATGACATGAACATTACAACATCCAGACAAGAATGGGATGGAGAGGCATTAAGAAACTGAAAGATGCTCCTTGCATTCTATATAGGAAAGATTTTCATCTCAGACCCAGTCTATAAAATTAGTTTGGGGTGATTATGTGAATTATTATTTTTAGTTCTTAATCTTTTAGATTTTGAGTTTTGGTCCATTTCATATTAATAGCAGTCTCTCACTTTGTATCATGTGTGACAAAGCATTGGTTGGCTTGTCCCAGTTTGGCATGAAATCGATATCCATTTTCTTCCTAAGGAAGGGCTTAGTGTTTACTTCCTTTTTCCCCTTTTAACTGATATTCTCTTTTTATTGTTTTTGTTAACAAGAATGATAACAGCAACAGTTCTTGGATTCTTTTTTCTTTGAAAACCAGTGTTTTTTTTTGTCCAACCATCATTGTCATCATCTTCGTCATGATTGTCATTTTTATAAGAAGTCTTTGTTTTTCATCACATCGCCAAAGCCTTGTCTCAACTACGTTGGGTTTAGTTATATGAATTTTATTTCTCCATTACAGTCTAGCCTGGGTTAAATCCTTGGATAGGTTGTTTTTCTAATCATATGCTGATATGTTTTGGTTTTAACACCTGCTTTTAGCTTAACAGAGGGATAGCGCATTTGTGATTGGGTATTGATTTATCGTGTAGGGCCGAGTTTCCACAAGACAAAGCCATGTCGAAGAATACAATGACAATGATAGCATATCTCGTAGAGATGCTTTTAGAACCCCTTGTTTTAAAGCAAAATCAAGTGCTTTAAATGCTTATGTTGTGAAGCGAACAGATTATTCAAGGCAACCTGATTCTAGTCCTATTCCAGATAATTTTGACAACGTAGCTGATGAAGATATGTGGTTGAAATTGAACAAAGGTCTCATCACCGACCTTGATTCATTGCGTGTGACTCCTGATAAGAACCACCTATCCTTGATGTCAAAGGACATTTCTTCTGTAAGTTTGTTTTTCATAATTGTCTTTGAGTTTGTTATATTCATGTGAGATTTATTTTCTTAGTACTTATTTTTTCAAAATTTTTCTTTGGGGAACTATGGGCTTTTAAGTGTTTATTCTATTTTCTTTTAATCAGTTATAAGTAACAATTGATAAATTCATTTTCTATAGCATTTCCCCATAGGTATTTGTTTATTTTTCTTCTTTCTTTTTTTAATATTAGTAGTTTGGTTCAATTAGTATTAAATTGCTGTAATAAAAGTTGGATCTACATATTTTGTAAAAGTAAGTGAAAAAAAGAGATGAAATTACATGATTGTCAGAAGGATAACATTAGTGTCAAACCAGGGGTAAAATTGCCTAGGCGGTAGGCATAAGTATTGTCGTAGTTGTTGGAATGACCAGATTCAGAGTTAAATAAAGAAGGTAGATTTTTCCTTTACTCTTTTTGTGTTTTGTGGTGTAAACCTTCTAAGCTATCAGTAAAAATATTAAATCGTAATGGGAAGAAGATGACCAACACATCAATTTCAGAACTTGCACTATCAGATGATCGTCTGTTGGACTGCAAAACACAGCAAACGATGACCAACACAAGTCTGCCAGGCACATGCGAGCTTAGAGCCAACTTCGCTGGGGACCCGAACAAGCAACCACCAACCCGATGCACAACGCACTAAGATTAACAGTCAGCAGGCCAGCAGCCAATAGCAAACTAACAGCCAACAGCAAACAGCCAATAGCCAGACATCAAACCACCAGCCAACAGGAGACCAACCGCAAACAGCCAGACATCAAACCAACAGCCAACATTTGAATCACCAGTCGTCGGTGAATCACGTTACACATCATACATGTTGTACATGAAATAGTGTATTCCTACCCATTATCAAGCACCCAGCTTGTGAGAAAAGCCAGTCGATCCCAATCAACTCAGATCCAGCCAAGTCCAGTTGAACCCAATCGAGTCAGTCAACATACAAAGGAGTCGACACCCAGCCGAACATGAGCCTGTATTCGGCTGGGGCTGAATCAATCCAAAACGGTTGAAAAATGTAGATCTAGACCACTAGATCTCTTCTTATGCAAGTCTCCTTGGTGATTGGCTCTGCCTGACACCATGTAAGATATGATACAAGATATGCTGTACCAACCCAAAAGCTTAAGTTGATAGGTGGAATGCCCAAACAGGTATAATAAGTCATTTCAAACCCGTTACTTGGGGCAATGAGGGACGTGGGATTCTCTTCCAACAACTTACATGTGGAAACTTTCATAATTGTTATATTTGGTGTGTGGCCATCTATAATGCCTAGATACGGCATAGGTATGACAAGGACACTATGGACATCAAAAGGATATATATTTTACACATGGAAAGAGAAGTACTTGATACAATATGACACGATACATTGGTCATTTTGAAGTATCCCTGCATCATAGGTGGCCATATGGAGTGAGTTATCTCTGTTTTGCTTTGGTTTTTGCTTTTTAGTTTTGAGATAGAGTTTAGTCATTTCAATGCATGTTTGGCATCTCTATTTTCAACCTCTATTTGTTTAAATGTTGAAAGTAGGTAGAGGCATGGAAAAGAAGAGCATTCGGTACATGCTTCTACCCTCTACCTTCTTTAGAGAAGTAGAGGCAAATTTTCTTGATACGAGAAGGCCCTGCAAGGGACTTTTGGAAATAATAGCCATAGGATCTCAAAAAAGTGTAGGCGGAATTTTTTTTATAAGACAAAACATGCAATTTTAACCCTTTTTATAGTTCTTTTTTTTAATGATGCTCTGAGAATAAGAGTAGAGATACCAATAAGGCTTTAGTTATATTTTCATTTTCTCTTCGGGCAAAAGATATGACACCCATTGAAAGCATTGGAAGCATCCACAGCAGCAACAGAATTGCTTTATCCCATGAATATGGGGACATAAATGAAATTAATGCAATATTATTTTAATTATCAGATTTTTTATAGCTGTGTATATATTTGGATTGGAGTTGGACAAGCAACCTTTTTTTTCACTTGAATTATCTTTGTGGAATGCTAAGACATTTAAAAAAAACTATTGTTTTTGAAGTTTCGTTTGTAATGATACTATGATTATTTTATATGTTTCTTTTTCTTTGATAATATACAGGATTATTCAATTGAGTACTACAAAGAAGAGGCTCAAAATCTTAGGAGACAACTACAACTTGCTATTCAGGAAAAAAATGAACTTGAGGTGAGGAAATCAACATTGTTCTCATTTGGATTTTCATTTTATTTGTTGAAAAAGGTTACATAACTATTTAGCTAATATTATTCCCTAAATACACACACTTACCTAAATCTCTCACCATCAGCATTATAGCCAAGGATTGATACTTGGTTTTTTCTATGGAAAGGATGTGCCCATTGCTAAGCTGCCGTTGGATTGGCGTTTTTTTTCCTGGATTTTTGGGGATTCTTTATTATAAAAAAATAAGTTTTTTCCTCAAAGTGGACAGACCAAATCACATCTCAATGCATTCTAACTTGTAGATCTATGTTTCTCATAGACCAGTCCTAAATGTTTTGAGTTATAATTTTTTATATTTTTGGGTTCCTAAGGATTTTTATATAAAAAAGATGATTTTCCAAATGCATTCCAACTTGTAGATCTATCTTTTTTAGTTAAAAAAAAAAAACAAGTTGTCCTATTGGCAAAAGGTGTTGGTTTATGTGTTTGAATTTAGAATTTACTTTATTTAATATTATTTTATATATCCTATTTTTTGTGCAACAGTTGTGATAAATAGCTTATTTGAATTTATATTATGGAAATGCATAATAGTGGTGGGATTTTTATCATACTATTTGAATATTAGCATTTTACTAGTTCTAACTTAATAGAGTTAACCAACATGACAATATGTGGAGTTGTGGACAAATAGATAAATATTCTTCGTGATAATTATATAAAGATACAAGGCATCGTTTCAAACCCCTAACTAAAAAGGAAAGCAAGAAAATCTTAGTTACTAATAAAAAAAATGAATTCTAGATTTTCTATTATTTTGGATATTTTTCAGATATTTTCTTTTCACATTTTTGTGCCGCTATGCAGCTATGTATTGCTCTTTGCATGTTGCTTCGACTGTTGGCGACTGCTATGCCCTTCGCAACCACTACTTTGAACCATGATTTTAGATCTTTCTTATTTTTTGTTTGGACAATGTTCCTATGCATACACCTCTCACCGTATGTTGGTGCGAGGTAGCTCAATGGGGCCCACCTGGGGCCCTAGCGATCATGGGACCAGAGGGATGGAAAAAGCCATTTTGGATGGGCCCAAATATCAAGTTTGGGTTCAATCCCATGCTTTTATCCCCTTCATCCAAGGCCCACAATTTTAATTACTTTATATTAAAGAAAAAAAATTGATCCTCAATCCAACGGTCCAATCCAATTGAACTAGTGAAAATTTGAAGGATCTGATGTTATTCAAGGAACCTGTGTGTATGGATAGTTCGGATGGAAAATTAGGTGGGTCACACTATGTTGCCCTCACCATAATATGGTGAGGTGTATGCAAATGAAAATTTTCCAATTTATTTGTTCCCTTTTTAGAAAATTTATTGAGGTTTTTAAAGAAACTTATTTGGTAACTTTTCTTAGTTAGTTAGATTACATGGATGGTTAGGATTTAAAAGAAAGAATGGGGTTGTGAAAAGCACTATTTATACAAACCCTATGGGACGCCCAAGTCCAACCCCATGTTGGCTCTGTTAATTCTCTTATTTCATCAAAGTTGCATAGTTTTGCACTTTTATTACTTCTCCATTGGTTTGAGTGCATTGTCCAAAATATTGAATATCAAGTAGTTGGTCAGCTATTTGGGGTAAGCTTTCTTCTACTTTACTCCTTGTGTTTGCTTATTTGATTGTTGATGTAGGCAATGACAAGGAGACCAACTAGATCCTCTTGACCTTGAGATCCATAATTTGTGATAGCAATTTGATAATTTTGACTTGGCATTTAGAATGAGTCAATCCGCATCAATCACATTTCGCTAAGGGGTCGTTTGTTAATTTTACATATCATGTGAAAATGCTTTACATAGGTAAATGGCTCACATGTGAGTCATTTGCATATGCAATTGACTCACATGTGAAATGAATTCAATCGTTTGTCATTTTCACACCTCTTCATATGTAAATTAAAAGTAATCCTTCAATCGTTTGTCATTTTCACACCTCTTCATATGTAAATTAAAAGTAATCCGACGGTTCACCATTTATCATAATATTTTTGCCACTTTTCATGATTTATCACAAATATTTTAAAATATATATAAAAAAGGACTACATCTTTAAGCCAAAAAAGGCATTCTAAAGAGTTTGGATGGTTCAGATCATCAAGATGGGGCCCATAAAATTAAGAATTTCAGATTTTTATTGTTAGATCTTTTTGTAAATATCTAAAACTATATTATGATCCAACGGTTAAAAATTGATCTCAAAGCCGTTTTTAGTCTTCACAAGAGTTTCAACGGTTCTGATTTATATTAGGGGGCCCACAGTAGTCAAAAAATCAAGAAACGCGGACTGGGTTCAATCACGGGTTCAATCACGTCCAATGGTTTCAATTGTTTTGATCATATCTCAAGTTGTATGATGATCCAATAGCTGAAAATTGGTCTCATGGCCGTTTTCAGTCTTCACAAGAGTTTCAACGGTTCTGATTTACATTAGGGAGCCCACAGGAGTCAAAGAATAAAGAAAGGCAGATTGGGGTTCAATCATAGGTTCAACACATCCAACGGTCTCAACTCTTTTGATCATATCTCAAGTTGTATGATGATCCAACGGCTGAAAATTGGTTTATGAGCCGTTTTTTTACCTTTAGAAGACTTTGGACGGTTCAGATTGCTATTTTGGGGCCCACAAAATAAAAAAAAATGCAAAAAGGCAGACTGCCTTCTCAAGTTATTGTTCATCCGCCTCTCAACAGTGACATGGGTAATGTTTTCACACCTGTTGAGGTGTGAAAATTCTTACTTGATTTTCAAGCCATTTTCATACCATTTTCACATCTACTTTACACATCTCATGCGTAAATGAGTGAAAACAAACGTGATAGTGTCTATGTGTAACCATTACACATGTGGTTCATTTATCTATGTAAATCAACAAAAACAAAAGACCCCTAAGGGATGGTATATGGGTGACAATTTTCATCCGTTCCATCACCATTCTCCAATTCGGAATCGACAATTGTGGAAATAAAGTATGAAAGGCACAATGATCTGAACTTTAAGGATTGAGATTCCAGTTTATGTGAACTTCTATTTCTTTTCCATTGGTTTGAGTGAGTTCTCCCAAAGGATTGAAGACCATTCAAGTAGTTGATTAATGATTAAAGCTAACTGCCACTTTACTTCTTGTGTTTGCTTATTTGATTTTTGATCTATGAAGAATTGATCTCTCTTTTAGGTTTTCTAAACGTGGTTTATTGCTTGGATTTCATTGGATTGTCCAATTTTGTTAATCGGGACTATGTCAATTGGTATTAGAGCCGAAAGATCCTATTCAATTGATTGTTGTTTTTGGTTCTTTAACACTATGATGCCCTTAGAGGATGTATCTAATGTAGAGAATGATGAAGGAGACCAACTAAATCCTTGTGACCTTAAGATCCACAATTTGCGATGACGGGTTAAGAATTTGATTCAACAATTATAATGAGTTAGTCTATGTCAAACACATTTTGCCGAGGGATCGGATATGGGTGGCATTTTTTATGATATGTTCCATCACCATTCTTTAATTTAGAATGTGATGGGCCGTGCAAAGGAAGTATGAAAGAGAGTAAGAGACAATGATCTCAACTCAAGGATTGAGATTTTAGATTTTATAAGTATTTTTGGAATGGTTAAAGAAACTTGAATCTATTTTTTCATATAAAGAAATTTTGGATTCAAAGAAAGTTAAATTAGTTGCTATGAAATTAAGTGGAAGAGCTGCTTGGTGGAGCCAAATTAAAAGGATGAGAAAAAGAATGTGGAAAGATCCTATTGTTTCATGAAAAAGGAAAATACAAGGACATTTCCTTTTACTCAATTTCACACAAATCCTTTGCTTGAAATTTCGTTATATTCAACAGAAAGAGGATTGTAGATGAAATTACATAGAATTTGTTGAGTTGTAAGAAACGTCTTTTTTGAATAGTTTTGGTAACGAACTTATTTAGTTAGTTTTCTTCATCAGCTAGATTAGATAAATGGCTAGGATTTAGTAGATAGATTTGGGCTGTTTTTGTGGAAAGGACTATATATACACCCCATGTGGGCTTGCTATTTCTTTTGTTCGATAAAAGTTGCATAGTTTTTGCACTTCTATCTCTTCTTTGTAAGAAACCATGTACCAACCCAAAAGCTTAAGCTAATGGGTAGAAGGCCTAAAGAGGTATATGAAGTCATGTCAAACCTGGTACTTAGGTAATTTGGGATGTGAGTCCTTTTCCCAATACTCCCCCCATCACGTGCAGGCTCAATAGATTTCATGGACTGGCCTGCCACGTGGGCTACACAAGAACGATACCCGATGGGAAATATTGAAAAGTATTTCCGCTGCCTCGACTAACACCTTGAAGTTTTAGTAAGAATAGTTAGTTAAAGAAACTTAATATGCTATTAGAGCCAACTGGTCATGAGTTTGAATCGCAGGAGGAACGACTTGGAGTTAAAAAAAATTGAGAAAAATTCATGTCACCAAATGTGCACTCACCGGGTTCTACCTGAGGGGGAGTATTGAGGAGGGGGTTCCACCCGATGGGGAATGTTGAAAAGTTTCCACTACCTCTACTAACACCTTGAGGTTTTGGTAGCAATTGTTAGCTAAAGAAATTTAATATTCTTCTGCATTGGTTTAAGTGAGTTCTCCAAAGGATTGGAGACCAATCAAGGAGAGGATTAGCAATTTGGGGTAAGCTATCTTCCACTTGCTCCTTGTGTTTTGTTTACTTGATTGTTTATCTGGGAAGAGTTGATCTTTGTTTGTAGGTTTTTGTATCAATCAAGGTTTACCATTTAGCTTTCATTGGGTCATCCGATTTTGTTAATTGGGACTATATTGCCTATACACTTAGTTTTTCAAGTAGGCCGTATTTTCAATGGTAATGAGATTAACAATTTGCCTTCTTGTTCTAACAATATACCCATTGAATGAAACTAAAAG
This sequence comes from Sextonia rubra, assembly GCA_037013555.1. Classification (NCBI taxonomy): domain Eukaryota; kingdom Viridiplantae; phylum Streptophyta; class Magnoliopsida; order Laurales; family Lauraceae; genus Sextonia; species Sextonia rubra. The sequence goes on from JASUAD010000018.1 coordinate 38,962,102, forward strand.
TAAATGTATGATGCAGTTCACACTCAAAACAGGATGAAGACACGATGGGGAGGCTGTACTATCTCTTGGGTGTTTCAATCACCACCCAAACAGCATCCCAATAGCAATTACAAAGGGGAATTCAAAGAACACACATCAACTGATGCAGTTTGGTTCATCGTAACCTATTAGAGAAGGTTGAAGATAACCTCAGTTAGAGCCCAATCCCAACTTCATCAGCCCCAACCAGGGCAAGCCCGACTACAGTAAGCTCGGGCAGTCTAGACCAAAAAATGAGCTGAGTGTGTTGTTCAATTGTTTTGAGTAGGCCTTAAATCAAGAATCAAGATTTCACAGAGCTCCACCTGGAAGGAACCTGATTCCAAACACCAGTTTCTTGTCAAAGTAATTTCAATTGTTTGCTATTCTTTATGTATTTTATGATCATTTGTGTTTTTAATTCTTATGCTTTTATTTCATTTCAGATTCATTCTTCTTGTGATCAGGCCTTCTTATCAGATCTTGTTACCATGAAATTGATATCGAGTGTGGTTTCTCTACATACTTTGATAGCTTTTGATGATTTGTAGGAAAGTAATGCAAAGCAGCTACTGTTGAACAATCAACTCATGGCCGAGATATCTGAACTTCAACGAGAGACCTTATCAGTTAGAGGAATCCCTCGAAGGATGTGTGAATCAGTGGCCAACTGCAAGGACATTTACAAGGATATTTTATCAATTATGCAGGTACCCATTGTGCTTGTGTTTTGGGCCTGTTGGCTTTGTAGGAATTTTTTTTCTTTTCTTTTTAGTGAATGCGAGATGTACTACAACCTCGGGGTTGGAGAAATTTAGAATCTCCTTCAATTTATTTAATTATTTTTTAAAATTATTCCTGACAGTTTGAGAAGCCAATAAAATTTAGTCAGTTTTTGGAGTTTATCTTGGAGTAAGGTTCTGATGATCAGAGAAGAAACTCATCCTAAACAGTGGCAAGCCAAACTCAACCTAAACCATTATTTTCCTTATAAATTTTGTCAATGAGATTTTTTTTGTGAACTATACTGTTTTTTATCACTAGGCTGGGGTATTGCAGACATCCTAGAGCATTAATTCCTCAATAATTTTTCAATGAGATTTCTATTTATAGATTGTACTCTTTCTGTCACTTGGCTAGGGCTTTATAGCTGATGGGAAATCTCACAATGCAAAATTGTTGTCAAGCACAAGTGATGTCGGTATCCTTCTTTTCTCTACCTTGGAAGCCCATTTTTCAAGGGCTATGGATGATGATATAACTTATATTGGGGAGAATTCTGTGACTCAACATGAATGCGAAGTACTTGCTAAAAAAGTGAATGCTGCGATAGCAGATTTAGTGTCTTCAACAGCATTAGATTCCAGAGACAGTCATTTGAGCAGTCCACAGTGCATAATCAAGAAGGAGGTAGCTTTCTTGTCATCCCTGTTAAGATTTAGTTGTTTTAGCGTGTTGGTAGTCTCTATTTTCATGTGTCTTCTGTTTTTCTATTGAGATTTTAATGTTCAGACTTTTTCAATTAGCAAGGTCTTTATCATTTGGGGGCTGAGAAATGCATCTTATGTTCTGTAACTTGTAAATATTTTTTCCAGATTAGATGTGTTGATTCAATTTCACTTTCAATTTTTGTGGAATCCTTGATTATCCTTTAGTAGGCCGTAACTTTCTCTAATCTTGTTTGAACTGTGTTACCGTGGAATCATTGACAAAGGGTAGTGCAATACATAGTTTATGCTTATTATTATTATTATTATTATTTGAATGGTAACAGTTAAATTTTATTGAAGAATAGAAGAAACTAACAAACTACCCACAAAGCAGAATAGTGGGTTACTCAAAGACTATCTGCAAAGGAGAACAATGTGTGTAAAAGACTAATACCCTAAAAACTAAAACAGCAATTACAACACTATTGCAACAATAATCTTAGCCATAATCTTTAGCCAAATCATCTGCTAAACCATTGGCTTACTTAACGTCATGACAAAACATCAAGTGAAGATTGGATGCCAATTGCCAAAGCCTGGTCTTTCTAAAGCAAAGCTTGTGCTTCTAAGGCTTTATCTTTATCATGAGACCTATGTGATCGTTTTGCATGATTTTCTCTCCACAACCAAGCTATCCTGAAAAAGAGGGAGAGAATTCTCTAAGCCTCCCAAATTGCCAACACCTTCATTGGAGTCCTTGATCCCTATTCCTTTAGAGAACATACAAAGGATTTATTTGCCCATCACTATGCAACACCTCTTTAATACCTGATGGACCAAGCTTCCCTCTAGTTGCTCCATCCACATTAAATTTCAATACGTAGTTTGTACTTATTACATGTGATAGCTTCAACATTTGGGGAAATAAAAGAGCAGTTCCCATACTAGTTGGTTTGTCTGGAGCCTTGTTCACACTCCCTTTCACATCTCTAGCAGACCTTCCAACTTTGTGCCAATGTGGGGGAAACTGCTGACTAGTGTACCTATGCATATAGCTATTCAATTTGTTCAATTGCCTGTAGTGGTGGATTTGCCAGTGCTACAATCTTCTTATTTCAATTTGCTCAACTGATGGCTTAGTGGATTAATTGTTCAATTTGTTCACATGTTACTTCAGTTTGAACAATGGCTTTCTCAACTGTTAAATGTGGATTAGACAGTGTTATAATAGACCAAATTTGCTTCCTTTTTCAATTTGTTCAACTACTCTAACATTGCCAGTAAACCATTTTTCAATTTAGTAACCACTTCATTGTAGTTAGCTATTCCATTTGCTCAAGTTGCTTGAAGTTTGGAAATGGTTCAAAGTGGATTTGACACTTGGCCATCATTCAGATTTGTTACAGCTCCTTTTCGAAACATTTTGCCAATTCTTTCAGTTCTGCTCCTGCAAAAAGCCCCTAGGCTCTCTCTTATACCTGCAATGTTTTTGCAAAAACCATTTCTGGGCTTTTCATAATAAACTTTCCTACTGCATTCCATAAAATTGATGTATCAATCCTTCATACCTCATGTCCTTTCCTTTTTCTCATTCTGTTCACGTGTACTTCACAGTTCCTGGTTACTTGTTTCTTTATTGTGTTCTACTATTGGAATTTTCTACTTTTCACTTTGCTACGGAGCTTTCTTCTGGTACAAAGTGATCTTTTTTTTTTTAATTTATGAGAAAAGAAATAAAGGATTATGTTTTAAATGCTGCATTTGATGAAGGGATCGGTTTTGGAAGAAGACTGGAATGCTAGTTGGAAAGAGGAGTTGAAAACTGAACTTGATGCTACTAGGGAAAGATGTCGTGGTTTGGAAAGAGAGTGCAGTCATAACAATGAACTTCTAAAGGCTTCTGAGGAAAGATTCTGCAATTTGGAAAAAGAATGCAGCTTACTGAAAGAAGAGCAAGCTACTTTGCTTCAAAACCTTTCAACATATGCCCAAAACCTTGTCTTGGTCACTACCCAAAAGGAAAAGATGTTGGAAGATTTAAGCAGAGAGTTACAAAAGAGGAAAGAACTTGAAGAAGAGGTTAGACGATTTGGTTCGGCTTTCGCTCAACGTCAAAGATCATTCATGACCTTCCATAGGGAACTCAAGGATAAGATGGATAATTTGAGAGCGTCTTCACATTCAGTTCCAATATCTGGAGCTGATGGTTGGTGAAGATAGGTGATTACTTAATCCAGAGGACGCAACAGAAGGCAGGCCATGGTGTTTGTTGTAGATTTGATTACATGGATTCGTTTTTTTTTTTTTAGCATCCTTGTTGGTTAACAAAAGGTATGATCTTGTTTTGTATTTTATGTTGCTTATCTTGATCTGATCCCACTTAATGTGCGGGTGTTTGAGTGGGTATTTTTTCCTTTGATAGCATAATGCATTCAAGGGGTTGTGTTGTAGCTTCTATCAGATAACTGAGCTAGTGACTTGATGATATTTGGAGATTGTATACTAAAAATATTTTAAGAGTTGATGTTTCGGAGTATTAGGTCTTGCCATGCATATTGGGCCTGGAACCCTATGAAACCACATTAGTTAGGTTAGTTTTAATTACATCTGTACTATTTTGTGTTACAGATTCATAGTTTCAGGAGTGGCTAGAATGGTTTCTTCTGTAGCATGTACCCAAATTTGATACTAATTAGAGTTCTATGGTGCCTTCAATTAATCACTTGTTATGGTTAGGATTTTTTCGGCCCATAAACCATACCTCTTGTTTGAATGATTCTATTTTTATTCCCTTGATTTAAGTTGGCATAGTAAGGTCATATGGAGGCCCTTTGAACCCCGCTTGTATGATTATCATGCTTCTAGGTGGGTCCCACACGATAGACTGTCCAAGCTTAGGTATTCCTGATTCCCTGAACATGCACAGTTACAGACTTATTATTATTATTATTTTTAATTGAATTCTTCTGAAGGATTAAAAAAACCTATGAATCTATTGACACGACCTCAATACTGCATTATAGTAAACAACGGATCATACTCTTGATTACTGTTTCATTTTCTTTTGTTGTTGATAGAACTGGTATTGAACACCCAAGTTTAACATGATGAGCATTTAAATGATCATCCCTTGGGTCCTAGGTATATACATGTGAGACCTATCCAGATGATCTAGACCACTGATCTGGTATTCACCATTTCTGGATATTCATGGAATAGTCTAAATTCTGCAATGGATGGACGTGAATGACACTGATGGTTCATTGTTTGTTGAATGAATGTTAATGATGGAGGCAAATTATCAGATATAGTTGGAACGAGTTTCATGCTTTTATCCCCTGGGAAAGTTATTAGGGGTGTCTATCATTAGATCAATGGTCTATAGATCAACCATCCATGGGAGAACCTTGATGTAAAAGCATGGTTGGAAAACTCTCCAAGTTGACTCTTGACGCTCTCGAGTTTCCTTGTTTCGATGAAGGACTGACTAAATAGTGGGGAGATCTGGTTGAGTCATCTCATTTTGGGAAATTGTTTGCATTTTGAATCATTTAATAGTTAGATTTAATTTTAAATGATTGAAGTTTATTTAGAAGTAATTATGAAAGAGGTTTAGAGTCAACAATTTAAAAATGATGCCCGTAATGTAATTTGAAACTTATATTTGATCTATTATATTTGATATCTAGACTAACAAATTATGTAATATGCCATTTTTTGTTTTATTTTCTTATATGTAGCACTTTTCTTGCATATATAAATTTATTAATTTGGATTGATTATTATGAATGTATGTAAATAAACAGCCTTTAGATTGATTATTATGAATGTATGTAAAATAAACAGCCTTTACTTGTGCGTCCGTCCCTCATCAACTTTTTGTGCACACTCCTCCATGAAGCCCACTGTGAACCCTACCAAGAGATGAGACCCCAAAGGGATGGAAAGATTCATGTGAGACTACCCTACGTATTAAGTTTGGCTTAAATCATATATCTCTAATCCCTTTATCTATGGCTCACAAATCCATTCTATTCAGATTTATGTATAGTCGATCTAATGGTTCAGTAAATTTGGATTTGACCGAAACTAGGGGCATGTGCCTATTAGGGGGTCTCCTATGTGTTACAAGGTGTTTTTTTTTTTTTTTTGGATAAACGAAAGTATTATTTCTTGCATGCATGAGGGAGAGAGAGAGAGAGAGAGATGCTTTGTGCTTCAACCTTCTACAATGTTTTCAAGTTGGGAAAGTTCAGATGCTGTGTGCTTCAACCTTCTACAATGTTTTCAAGTTGGGAAATGTCTTAACTGCTGGGGCTTGCTCGGACCCCTTTTCACTCATTATCCTCTCTTGTGAATTAAAGTTTTCCCAAATTTGACAATTGTCTGAGTTGTACAGACCCTTCAATTGAACATACAAATCTTGGAACTGTTTTGATTTTCTTCAATGTGGTTTAGATTTGAATAATAGCAAGACCCTCAAACCTAAATTTGCCACAAAGGAAAAAAAAAAAAGATAGTTCCTAGGGAGCCCTTTCAATGATTCTATGTGGGCTCTACAAGATCAACAATTCTTGAAAGTGAATGTACTTATTATTTAAAGATTGATGGGTAGTTGAATCCGGTAGATTAGGATTCAAAGTAAATGAAAGCAATGCTTTAAGGCGTCTATTTAAGTCAACTCAGAGCTTTCGGATGTGATTTTTAAGGGCCACTTCGATTGATGAGCATACTCTCTTTTTTAGGCATTAAACGTCGCTTCTGGGCTTCTGTCTAGAATGACCCCATGGTACTAAATTAGAAAGAATTCCACAAAATGGCAACTAATGAAAGTATTTAAACTTTTTCCAAAAAGGGTGGCCCATAGTTAGGGACTTCGTTTTTTACTAAACCACCCTATGTTTCCCTTTAATCCAACCGAATCCTTTATCACTAGCTGTGGTTAGCTATGTTACCTTTAAATGCCTTGAAAGCGAAAACTACAAGGCAGAGGAGTTAACCGAATCATGTAATTCATGACCCACGTAAAGAGTGAAGGAAGAACAATGGCGGATCCAGAATTTTCATTTTGGATGGTGGAAATGAAAATATGAACTTTTGTGTGGATGGAGTCGGACTGGGAGATTTTAGATGGTCTCATACAGGGTTTATTACTGACTTTTATCTTGTTCCATTTGATTCTCAGTTCTGGATGCCTTGGGCATAAGTAGTTGAGACTACAAAAATTACATTCTATTGTAAACACTTTTCCTCGATATTGAGCCTTTTCAGAGTAGGTCCTGCTGTTACTTCTTTCTACATGGTATTATGACATACTGTGCTACTACCTTTGCAATTCCAGGCTACACAAACTACAGTTCCTAATGTATGATTATTTCTCTTTCTCTCTCTCTCTCTTCCACCCTTTTTCAATTTGGGTTTTGATTATACTAGATTTTTTTTAATGACCCAGGTATTCCTCGCTAGTTTAACATGCAGATCTTTTGCCTTTAGCCCAGTGGTTACCAATTCTGATAAGTAAAGACTATTCCTTGGAAGGTACTTACATAGCCACATACATAGTAACTGAATAATATAAGGGATAGAAGTTAAACTTGAGACCTTATGGAGTAAACTCAAGACTTAAATCAACTGAGTTTTCTTGCTCTCCATAAAATATGAAGTGGCTTAAAGCATGAGTTTGCTTGCTCTCTATGCTGTGTTTGAAACTACTTCAAATTTGTTTAGTGTGTGTTTGTCTCAATTTAGGAGGTGCACCACCTCAGGGTTTAGTCCTCTCACGATACCCACATTATTAAAAAAAAAAAGTAAGAAAAAGTCAACACTTAGTTTTCCTTAATTACCCCTAGGATTTTTTTATTCTTATCCCTCTTACAAGAAAACTAGACCCAACCTCAAATCAAAGGTTAATACATCACCATAGACAGCTCCCCGCGCCTCAATTTTATCGTCATAGGCTGGCTAAAGCAGGCAAGTCCCGGGTATTTCTCACCCAATGATACTTAGTCTGGGAGAGAACAGTGCATAGATTGGTGTTCTATGGGTAATTTAGTGAAAAAATTATCCCTAACTATTAAGATCCCTCTTTGGCAAAAAAACCACATCATTAGCTAATTAGTGGAATTCAATCTCTTGAAGGAAAAAAGATGGAGGGACTTGCTAGGGACTTCGGGCTAGTGTTATTATCACAATGACAGGTTGAGTTGAGTACAAGTGGCATGGTAGCATCCGATCATTGGGCATTAGAAGTTAACCTCAGGTTTTTCTGTTCTATGTCTTCCTCACCAACAGAAGCCACTTATTCTCTCTCTTCTTTTACCTCTCACATATTGTGAAAGAAATTCTATTCTTCTACGACACAACCCTTTGTGGTGTACCACCTAAAATCATTGTCCCTTTGTGCCTTTGTGCGTAATGATTTTCTTTTTAGCCTGTGCACTTCTCCACTTCCACGCCATTGCAACAAATTGTATTAAAAAAAAAATTGTATGGGGGAGCCACACAACAGTCCACAGTAGTTGGAGTTGACCTAACCCTGGATAGTCTAGCTGTCCCTACTTCATCAATGCATGGTTTGCCTTACTGCTAGTGCACATAAAAGTAAGAAGGGTAATCTTTAATCTCTACAAGTTCAAGGCCGTTGATCGCAGAGTTGGGGAATGAATTGTGCTCAACCATGGATTCACGTACACGTTTAATTTATTGCATCAATCAGACTTATTTCATTGATCTTGATCCTGTGGTTGTAATTGTCATGAAATGTTTAACACTTGATAAAAAAAAAAAAAAGGATGTAGCTTATTTGTGAGCCATTTGTTCCACTAGGTACAAGGAGGTTCTGTAGATTACCCATGATGCATTGTCATTGTTAGCTGACTGATGTAAAACCATGAAGGTGAGGTCTCAATTTCAACTAAACATTTTATCAACTTAAGTAATGCCCTCTGAATCAAATTCTTTTGTAGATAGCTAATCAACACGTACCCCTGCTTTATTTCATAAGGGCAATGTACCTCACAAACATGCCATGTATCTCTCGGAAAGTTGAAAAATATTTTAGAAGGAATGCTGTGGAGGGTCTAAATTTTCAGAGATAGTTATGTGTAGCCTTTATAGGAACATATGAAAACCTGATTAGAGTACAAGTTGAGGCCTCTGTTAGAATTCCTTACTACTGATTTGATAAGAACCCACTGTGAATAGAGGATATTGTGCTGGATGAGACAGTCATAATTCCCTCTGATGAACATTCTACAAATAAAGTATTAGTTCGCATTCAACCGAAAAAAATATTCATTGACTGGGACTCTTAAGGATCTTCTAGTTATCTTTACTGCGTTGTTCAACCAATTTATGGTCTAGATCATCAACCTGTGGGGCCTCACATGTTGAAACTCAACGGTTCGATTTTATCTGAATTTGAATTAGGTTCCTTAGTGATTAATGAAAAACTCGAATGTCACTCTGTTGAAGGTGGTATTCACCATTTTCTGAAAAAAAAAATGCAGATGGCAGTTATTAGATGAGCTATAACCAAATCACTGGCATTAGTTCAATCAAATGGTGGAATATCATATTGATGAGGATGATTTCTAGTGCATAATCCCATTTGTTTGGTAGATGGAGAGTTGATTCATGGTTTAGATTGCGGAAAGCGGGCCTAATAGTGAAATTCTTTTAGAGATATGCACCAGTGTATTTACACTTGATTACATTGTCAATAATGAATCACCCCTCTAATATAGTATTAAATCTCCTTCGTTAATAGAGGATTTAACTGAAAAATTTTCCCCAAATTTCCTTCGTTAATAGAGGATTTGACTTAAAAAATTTCGGTGGACTTGCACGAAACCAAAAAGACCCTCAATGTTTTAAATAAACCACTGTGATCCTAGAGGCCGTGTTTGATATTTTTTTTCACTTTTTCTTTTGAGCAGCGATATTCCTCTTCGCCATTCCCTTAAATCCATACCCAAGTACTTGTCCCCTTTTTCATCATCTTATTCTTTTTCTTCCTTTCATCTATCTTTGTTGCTTAAAAAATTCAATGGGAAGAATGTTTCATCAGTCATTCTTCCAGAAACAATTTCACACAAATGACTTGTATGTGATGTTTCATCTGTCTCACCCCCACCCCCCCCCCCCCCCCCCCCCCTCTTCAATAACAATCTGAAAAAAGGACTACAACTACTACTAAGGAAATGGCATTGAAGCAACCTCTTCTACCTCTCCTATTTCTTCCAGTGTCCCTCTCAATCCATCCATATGTGGGGAAGAGCTCTCCACAAACTATTACAAGAGCAACTACTCTAGCTAGGGGTGTAATAGTTCGGTTAATTGCGGGTTTTGAAAAAACTGTTACTCAAATTGGATTTTATGGTTTTCAATTTTTAAAAACCATAACAGTAACCGTACCCTAAAAATTTGTTAGAAAACCAAATCGTGGTTAATCATATTAATGGTTTGGTTATGGTTAACCATATTGAGAAAATGATTTGAATATTGGATGGCTGTAGAGGTTATATGATAAGAGATCGACGGTTGAAATTGATCAAAAAATATAACTTAGGGTGTAACGATTAGATTCGATTAATAACTGTGAGTCAATATTGAAAACCGAAATTGAACCGTGAAGTACGATTTTCCAATTTTAATAATCATAATTAAACAGTGAAACATAGTTATCAACTATCGATTCGGCCAGTTCAATAGTTTTTCAATTTTTTTTTACACTCCTAGCTCCAGCAGTTGTTTTATCGATTGAATGCCCGAAAGTGACCTGGAAACGTCGAATCCTTCAAGATGAGTATTAGCATGCCGTGTCACAATCGTAATTGTCTCATCACCATGCTAATTGTCTGATCCATCCGCTTCCCTCATTTTACTTTTAACATACTAAAATCACAATCAGTCGGTCTATTTGTCATGGAAATTTTAGAAATTCTATTCTAATATTAGCATTTTCAATCCATTATTTCAATGAAAAATCACTGGCAGTGATTTCAATTCACTTACATCATCATGCTAAAATCATTGAATAAGTAACTGAGCATTACAACAAATAGGTCAAAGTTCTTTCTAAAATGTCCACCTCTGCCCGCGTGCTATCTATTACCACCTGCTCATTTTCAATAAAATTCCCAAGATCACAATCACATGGTGGTTATAGAAAAAATCAAAATCGTACTAGCTAGAATGCTAACATCATAAATCAATGATTTCAATTTTAATCACTCACATCATGCTATAAAATCATTGAATAACTAACAGGGCATTACAACAAACAGGGGGAAAGCCCTTCAACAATATCCTCTCGGGCCCGATGGAGAAAGGGATCAAAGATAGATGGAGGAAAGTAGAAGAATAAGATGAAGAAAAATGGGAAAAGAATTTTGGGATAGGAATGAAGACCGGGGATATCACTGCTCAAAGAAAAAAGTAAAAAAAAAAAAAAAAAAACCAAAGAGGGCCCCTGGGACCACTGCAGCCTATTTAACACGTTGTGGGCATTTTTTATTTCATGCAAGTCTATTGGAATTTTTTAGATCAAATCCTCTAGTTAATATTAGTAGAGGTTGAGTAAATACTTTTCAATACCCTCCTTCGGGTGAAGTTTACTCCTCAACAGTGCCCCTCAGGTGGAACGGGGCTAGTGCACTTTTGATGACATAGACGCCAAGTCATTCCTCTTAAGATTCGAATTTGTGATTAGTTAGCACTGACACTATATATTATAGACTTAAAGAATGTGTTAAAATCCACAAGACTGATGGAACGCGTCAAATTAAATCTTGTAACTACTTAGGACCTTAACAAACCATCAAGCTTCTGCAACCGATGCCTTCGGTGGCTTTCACTCTGGCAGTAGGTAGTCATTTTCCTGTCTTAGGACGGTTCATCCTCTGCTCCAGGTAGCACTCTGATCGGGCTTTGATACCATATTAAATTTCATTTTCTAACCATTTATACTAAAACCTGGAGGCTTTAGTAGCTGTAGCCGATGTCTTCAGCGGCTCTTACTCTAACAGTAGGTAACCATTTTCTTCTCTTAAGACAGCTCATACTCTGCTCTAGGTAGCCCTCTGATCACATTTTGATACCATATTAAATTTCTTTTTTCTAACCATTCATACTAAAACCTGGAGGCATTAATAGAGGTTATATAAATACATTTTTATACACTCCCTCGGGTGGAACTCACTGCTCAATTCACCTTAACATGGCATTTCATAATAACGTATCTATAAATATGAAGATACCATAGACAATTATAATATTGTACTAAACACTTTTATAGGATTTTAAGACATTAAGATGTGATTGAACTGCATATATAAACGTGAATAATATGTATCGATAAATATGAAGATTCCATTTATAATAGTATTTGGATGTCCACATGGATAACCTCCTAAGGAAATAAATTAAACTTCTATCGCTGAAATTTCCTGACGCGCCCGAAAACACGTTTGGGCTAGTCCAAAGCTTGTGCAAGCCCAACCCAATTAGTTATTGGGGCTACTTTTATGGCCTCGATTCAGACCATGGCTCTAAAATCCAGCTTACCATTAGAATAAGATTGGGAAATTTTAGTGGACCATATCAGGTAAGCAGGGCAATTTAGTTGGTCTCTTTGGCGTCCACAGTCTCAGACCCAGCACTTTGGCCAAATTCTCAGGCTTAGTGTATCATACAATTCTAAAATGTCCATCCATATCATCCTAAACTGGATCAGACTCAGACTCAGACCCACCATATGCAATCCGAACTTCACACGCATGTCTAAATTATTTTAGACTTTTATCATGAGAACGTGGTTGAAAGACATATGGCGGCTAAACATTGGGACAAAACTTTGACAGGAATGCCTTGACTGGAAATCAATCTAACAGTTATAAAAAAGAAATGATTTTGATAATAAAAAAAAACTTAGTAAAAATATGATATAAGAGAATTTTTAAAAGGAATTACACAAAAAACACACACAACAGACTGACAAAGAAAATTGAAAAAGAATTTTTTTTTTGTTTCATAAACAAAAAAATAAATTTGAAAGCCAGTTAGAATTACTATTAACTTATAAAATACCTCTCTACCATGAATATTTATAATTAAAGGGCTATACAAAATCAGGATATTGAAGAACTAACCATCGTTGACCATCGTTGTATAAGCATCAATCACATATTATTAACCAGCAGTTTTATTGATCATCAGGTCCAACCATATGATACAGCAAAAGTATCACCACCATGCCATCACCCACTAGGCCACTACTCAAATTATTAGAAAAGAAAGTTGAAGTGTGAAAATGAAATTTGATCCTATTAAACTACAACCATAGAAAATACTTGTTCATGCGCAACTCTTGCTTCATCTTTGTGCCTCTCTTTCACCTCCACAAGTCCTCACTTGGATCATGTGGCAGATAGCCGAATCTCACCATGCTGTCCTCTTTAACCGCACTTGAACGCTTGCAAGATAACTGAAACAAGCTCCACACTAGCCTTCTTCCACCACCTCCCTTGTGCTTGTTCTTAGCCAACTTACCATGTCCCACGCTTTTGGTACACTCCATGTAGGCAGCTAAAAAGGGGTCCTCTCTTTTGATGCCCTTCTTTGAAGAACTCCTCAAAGGAGGCTGAAATGTGCATGGAGGAAGCGGGATTTGTAGGTCAACCCCAACAACCTTTGGGCTATCTGATGGACATGGAGGGGGTGGTAACTTATGGGTCTCTTGCACCACATCCTTAGGAAACTCCTTCTGGGTCACCTTGGATACACCTGGTGAGTTCTCCCATGAAAAGGGCACCTTCCCTAGGGAGTGGACCTTGTTAAGATGGCTCATGTCCCTTTGGTGGGGGTGGTGAAGGGCAAGGAAACTATAGGAGGCTTAGTTAGCTCTAGATGTGGTGGGGTTTCAAGGATAGGTAGGTGCCCATACAAATCCAAGCTTATTTCTAGCAGCCTGCCTTCTTCTCTTTTAGGCTAGTGAGTAAAACATAGAAAGGAGATGGTTTTTCATTAGAAAACGGAAGATGAGAGATGACACAGGGGAAGGGAAGATATACCAACAATCAAAGGCTCTTTAGGGTGGAGTCCACATCATTGGTTGTTTTTATCTTCTTTCATATCAATGGTCCAACTAAGGTGTTAGTGGAGATGGTAATGGTAACATCAAGGTCTGGAAACACATTATGTGGCGCTTGACTAGTTCTTAGATGGATTGGTGGAGGCTTAAGACCGATCACGAAGTCGTTTCTTGGTGTCATGGCCATATTGGTTGTGTGTCTGTTGAAAATTTGGAAGGTTGCATTTTGTGATGCACAATTGAGATTTGAGAATAGCCGGCCCTCATATCATTTTTAAAATTTTGTTTTTCACTTTTTGCTTATGCTCACAGCATTAACTGCTTTAGACAGGAACAAGTAGGTTGGGGTGGAGCCCGGGCTGGTTGTGTTCGCTGTGGGCCCAAACCAACCGGAACTAAAAATGGATGAGCCCGACCTGAATTGTAGATTCCTTTTTTCTTGTTCAGTTTCAGTTAAATTAGGACAGATTGGCAGAACCTACCCAAGCACAACTAAAAATGGATATGGGTCAACCCAAAATCCAACCTGCCCTGGATTCGTGAGAGGTTGTGGCATGAGTAGGTTGGATTTATTATTCGTGGGCCTATTGCACAGATCCCAAAACCAATTCACTGTTTTCTTTCATCAATTTTCCTCCGAAGAGAGCTAGTTTGAGGCCTAATCTATTAGAAACGGGTTAGAGAGTATAATGTAATGGTTTAGATCTTTGGAAGGTGGCTCCACAAAATGTGAGTTTGACACTAGCACACTTGACCTTATCAATGAGGTTCATTTTATATAATCACTCCTGACATTAATTCAAAAAATTTTCAATTTTATTGACATTTGGTTAATTTCAATATTATCTGTAAATTTCATTTATAAAATTATAACCATAACGTACATGGCACTAAATTCAAAGAGATTGTGATAATGATCTATTATTATTTTTTAAATGGTCGCTAACACACATTTGTCTCCTCCCTTGAGAAACAAAGTCAAACCGAAATTGATTTCCTAAGGTTAGTTTGACATGTCAATCCACTAAGCCAAGGGTACGTCTCCTTGCGCATGTAAATGGACCAATCCTCTTAAATTTGCGGTCAAGTTTTGTTCTCAGTGCATCTCAGGAAAATTATTAGATGACTCTAAGTTGGTTTTTCTCATGTTTAAATCGTGTTTTCTGAAGGAAAAATCAAAGAGGGAGGCTGCAAACTATTCCTAACATGACTTAACATGGCAGCAAGCTTTTGGAATCATATGATAGGTAAGACCAAATTAAGATAAGAAGACCACATGAAATGAACGACTAAGATGATTGCAGTGCTGCGTTCAGCGACTGAAGACATGATTTTGAGCTAATAAAACAAAGACTAAAATTGTTTATAGCGTTTAAAGATGGTGAAAGAGAGAATTAGGAAAGACACCTGATATTTGAAGATTCTACACCGAAAGAGAGGTTTTGTCATTTGTATAAATGATGTCACGATTTAGCAACAAAAAAGAGGTTCAGTCAATTTTCGATTTCATTTGCCAACCTGGCCCAAACTCAACCTTCTAAAGAAGGATTCAGGTTGACACTTCAATTATTATTATTATTATTATTATTAATTTTTGTTAGGTTGGAGTTTCAGTTTGGATCTGATTAATCAATGTGCAGGATTAGGGTTTCGTCCCTGCCACTTCCGGTCACCTCATGCAGAGTTTAGCCAGAACGACTTATTGCACTATCATCTTTTACAAAAAGAGAAAACAAAATATAAAGAAAAGGATTTATTGTACTATGATCAGCCAACCCAACCTAAAGTTGTCCCACTTGACTAGGAGTACGGGTTGATCTTTTTGTCTGTTGAAATTTTCTCCAATTAATAAATGAGTTGGATTTTGATTGTAGACCGCTTAAGCTGACACAAATAGCTTGCACCCAACCCCATCCATTCCCACCCTTGTTCCATTATAGCTGTCTCGTTATGGAAAAAGATCAGAGAAATATATTAAATTACATGTAATTTAGAATACTAACCAAAACCTCTCAATAATCGTGACACAAATCACCCCTCGCCCCAACCCCAAAAAAACAAAAAGCACAGGTACTTGCATTATGATGTGCAGACATTCTTGCAGGGCGCACATGGGGCCTCACTTGGGATGAAATTGTTTCGACCCCTCCCACCCCTCTACCTATTAGTTTTTACTAACAGAGGTTCAAATCATTATCCTAACTACTTGGTCAATCGCTGATAAGTTTTTACTTTTAAAAAAGACTATAAATCAATCCAACACTCCATTCTCTTTAATGGTACAAAACCTAGTATCACTAATGATCAGAGAAGGCCCCTATTTTATGGTTGATTCAAATAGAACATAAATGGGCCAAACTAGGTGTTTTGGCTCGAGTACTGACTTTTAATTGTGACCATTGGTAATCGGCGGAGGAAATTCCAATTGTCAAAAATATGATGATGCTTTGCCACCCTTCATTTACGTCCATATCTATCCTTGTCATTCACCGTGATGAGGTGACAAGAGGGGCATTTCGAGAAAAACATGGATATTACCTGGTCGGTCCCAGTGGATAGAAGCTACCACGTATTTTTCTTGACAAAAAGTATGTCTCTCATGTGGGGCCCATATGTATTGCAATCAAATGGGCAAGCAAGAGAACTAGATCTCAATATGGAATAGAGGTGTGTAAAATATAACTCTCATCAAGTTCTCTTACACACTTGAATTGACTACTGGCTTTTATAACAATTAAGCTATGCATAATTTGGGATGGGAACGGGGCAGGTTCGGGTTTATAGGTCCGAACGCAACCCACATCGTATTTGCACTGTCCCATACTAACCTTGCCCTGTGGCGGGTTTTATGGATGCATACCAAACTTGAGCCATGGCATTCAAGTGGGGTTTAGAAGTCCAAACTCGACCTGACCCATACCCTATAACACGCTACAAAACCCATACCCCATAGGGGACACATTGCCATCACCGTCCACAATATATAACCATTAAATCACGTCCAACTATGGTGGCCTATAAAGTTTAACAGTGTGGGGCTCCAAATCAAGTCTGCATCTTCCAAGGTGGATCCCACAAGCATAGATTTGATTTGACTTTTTCTCAATCACATCATGTGGAGAATCTCGTGAAATCGCTCCTACCATCTTACACTCACCACAAAATATAGCTTGCATCCTACCTATTTGAGAAAAATAGGTTTGCAACTTGGCTGGCTTGAGACACCAGTGTCTTGGGAAAAATATATTGGATAGGGTGACTTAGTTGGAAGACTAGAATTACAAACGGTTCCAAAAAGTAATAATAGTAAACATTGCGCTTGAGGCGGAATCCGGAACCAGCCTCCGAAGGGTTTTGGACAATTGGACCCTAAACGTGGACCATTCAAATTCGCCTATACAGACCTTGATCGGGCCCAGTGACAGAGTTATACTTACAACTCCACCCGATAGACCAATGATGTTGACCCATTACTATTTGAAACTCAATTCTAAAACCATGAAATAAATTGAAATATAGCAATCAATATACACATTATCTGCCATTCTTAGTCTCAATTCAATCATTACTTGTTAATACAGCCAGGTCTGGCACGAATGGACTCTCACCTTATATTTCAGTGGACTATTTGCCCATTTGAGGTTGCTATAAAGTGGCCCTTAGGATGTAAAATCAGTCCCATCTAAATGACTCTGCAGCCCCACAGAAGGCGGCCCACCAAAAACACATCACAATTCACATCCCTACACAACATCCCATCCCAACACATTTAAATGCCCAGTAACTGAACAGGCTGGGCCAGGACAAGCTTTGACCTCGTCCACTTGGATGGGAAAAGACAGGAATTAGGGGTTCATAATAGCAAATGCCGAGTTCAATAATCAGATAAAAAGTAGTCTACAAATGCTTTTCGTGTTTAAACATATGAACCCCCGTTAAGAACTGCCACAGAATCTCAGAATCCTTTTTCAACTCACATTCTTATCCTCAGGAGTTCAATTCAACCATTGGGGAGGGGGGCAAGATGATTTGAGTTTTACAAGGGAATGGAAAGCGGTAGAAAAGGGAGAAAAGTATGACCTTCCCATCATGTTTTGCTCCCATTTCGCTGAGAAGATTCCATTCCAAAGGTCATGCTTGCATAAAAGTAGGACAACCCCAGAAAAGGTAAAGAGGTTTGCCAAGGAATCAACTTTTCTGCTCATGTAAAAGAAAGAGCAACGTATCTTACGTTACCAGTGTACAGATGGTCATACTACCCATGACCATGACCACACAGTCAGAATGTTATATATGGCTGTAAAAGCATGGGACCCATTGTCAATTGAACATGGGCCCGCAAGCCCAACAGTGGGATATTAAGTAATTGCATACTTCCAGTGCTCAAATTGAACTTTGGAATGTTGGCAGCCCACCATATGGCCGGGCCAATCAAATGAAAAATCTGGACCCCAATATCATGTCATATGGGCCCACTTCTATGAGGATCACAGAATTTCTCAAAGGAGTAATATTGAATGAAGATTATGGAAGTGTAAATCAACAAATCGTTAAGAGTACCCACGTATCATATAAAGATAACTTATTGATCATAGATGTTCGGGTCTATAAATTACTTGATAAAGATAATCTCAGGTCTATAAACTGAAAGATAATGCCGGCAGAACAAACTCGGCATGTTCTAAAAACCATACATGAGAGAAGAAAAACAAGAAGATGAAATCAATGAAATCATGATGTCCACAAACTCTTAACTGTTCTATCAGAGTTGAAAGATGGAACACAAACTCTCCTTCCATGCAGCCAACGACTCGTTTGCCTTTTCCTTTTTGTAGTTCCTGTGGCTTCTGAAGTCTTAAAGCTGACATGGAAGGGACGGTTGATTTACAAGAGTAGATCCAAGAAGATCATCACAAAGACTGGTATGATCATGGGTTTTGTTTACCTCAGTTCTTGGGCTGCTTCCAGTGCTGCTGTTAGAAAATGATCCAAACGTTTTCTGGAGGACACCGGTTGGGGATGATCCTATTTGGGGGCTGGCATCCCACCCTTCAGTCATGAGGTTAAGTACTGATGATGAGTTCTTATGGTCTCTTTGAGCATTATTGGTGCTCTTCAGCACCTCTCCTAAAGGCCCACCCATGGATGATTCCCAAGAAATTGGTATCCAATTTGTCTGCCTTTGGGTTGATTCATGGACCCCACCTACACCTAAGCCCATTTGTATTGGATCCAGTTCACACGATAATTTCAGTGGAGAGAGAGTGACTCTTTTTTGAGTGGGCGAAGAAGTGGATGATGAGAAGTCAGATGAAGATACTGGGATTGAAATTGAGAGCTGGGTCCTGTCTGATTGGATTTTCTCTACCTCAGGCCAAGTAATGGTCGACCGATCAGATGGGCTCTTGGGCCAGTTGTCAATGAAATGGCGCAAAGGATGAGATTGGGATTCTTGGTCATTAAGTTCATAGGAGGTCCTATGGGGATTCGTGAGGGAATCAGATGGCACAAACCCAAACTCAGAACGAGAGGTCTCTTCCAATGAGATGTGCTGTTTTGGAATCACAAATGGGGCATCTTTGGATTTTTGGTCTACAGTAGATAGAATCGAGAGGCTCTGAGAATCTTGCATATGGTCTCCTACGTTCATTTTGTTCATTAACAACCTGCAAAAGAATATGAATCACAAAAGAAACTGATAAGGTACATATGTGGGTCATGGACTTATCTGCTGGGAATCTAGGAGACAAAAGGCCATAAGATCTTATCCTTTTCTATGAAGGGCATAACCCTTAGCTAGCATGAAGATAACAAGAGGACCTGATCTTTGAAAATGGCAAAAAGATTCTACGACTACAAGGCCACATATCATCAGATTTTTATTTCACTGTAGAGCAAGGAAATCTATACAATTAAACCATTTCTGACACTGCAAATGTTGTGTGAGACCCAGTATTTGGAGAAAGAAAATTTTTGACATGTTTCATATGATGTGCCACATTGAAGATGGGAGACATTGCAAAACTATCCCCCACAACCCAAATTTTCCTTTCATAGGAACATTGGGAGGGAGGATGTAACAGCACAACTTATCCCAAGAGGCCTGCAACAGATGAATGGGTTCTGGTACCCAAAAAAAAAACTCTGCTGATCAAAGCTCAAAACAATATTTAAAAGCAAATAGGCCCAGATACAAAGAAGCTCTAAATTACTTGGAAATTGAGGAACCGTATTTCAGGAACTGATAATTGAAACAGTCGAATTGTAATATAATTGAGAAGCTTCATGCTGCCATAAACATGGCTGTGATAATATCCGGTCAGAACTATCAAACTAGTGGACCTTACTATGGATTTCCCACGGTGAAAAAAGAAATTGACTGGACGTATTGAACAAAGATGGTGGTCTATCAACAGCAAATAAAGAAAAAAATTGAAGAAATCTGATAATTAAGATTGTCTAATCAGCTTAATGTTATCTTCATGCTCTGCCCATGCTCTGTTCATGGCAGGATGTGTAGTAGGCTAGTGGTTCTGATCAATCCAATGCCCAGCTTGCAACTTACATATTAACGGAGGAAAGGTTTCCATGGAATTACGGTTCCCACGTTTAAAAATGGAATCTCAACAAAAAGCAGTTACTTTCACTCAAAACAAAAAGAAACATCCCAACTACATTCACTAAAATAGAAAGAAAAACCATTTTACTGTGCCCAAAATAGCAGGCTGTCTGAATAATTCGGCAAAACAGATGGTTTTATTTGTGTCACTGCATATTTGAGGTCTCACATCAGAAATCCATGTTAGATGATAGGATTCTACTTTTCTGCAGGTTCTCCACCAAATCATTATCAGTGCTACTTGCAGGTATTTGTTTGAGGCAAAAATGCTGGAAACACTGACTGATTTGCGCCTCCAGTGCCTCCCCAGATTAACTAACCATCCATGTTACCAAAATATTCAATTAGATTGCAATTAGGTTACATCCAAAGATGGCATATAGAACAGAAAATCCATATCTAATGGTTGAATAGCATGTGACCTTGAGATTTAGAATAAACAAGAGAAATGAAAGGAGCAGCTTTTGAAAGGCAAAGGAAAAGCTAAATTCATGTACGTTTGTTTTTCTACCTGCTGACATGTGTAGAAGAAGTATCAACACCAGGCTGTGAGCTCTTTAACTGCTGCTGAGCAATGGCGAGGCTGTTGGATGTGCCACAGCCAGGAACTCCCAAAGCCGGTGAGGCAGCAATTGCAGGCATTGCCTTCGCGGCAGCAGTAGTCCCGGAAGAGGCATGGCCAGTCTGGCCTTCCACAGGCTTTCTTGAACGATGGCGGCCCCGGTTCATGTGCCGCTCGCAGTACTTCTGATCGGCAACAGCATCTCTTGAGCACCGCCATTTCTTGCCGTCAGTCCGACGGCACCTCCCTGGCTCCGGGTCAGAATTGCCGGAGAAACCCAGATGGAATGTACCCCATCCCACTGCAACCATGTTAGAAAGATCAGAACTCTCTACCAGAAAAATACCCATGATTTCTACATATCCGAAGAAGCAGTGTAGATTTGGTGATAACCCATTCTTCTGAAGAAGAAAGTTATATGCATTGGATCACAAACCATTAAAAAAAATGAATTTTTATGTTACATCCAACAAGTTTTAGCACATATATCTTGGATTGAACAAAACAATTCCATAATTTTGTAAGAAGCTTCTTTGCCTTGAAAATCCACTGTTACCATGATTTTAATATCCACATAAGAAGATCCTAGCCACTGAAGTATATGGAATTGCTGTAAACCATCTAAAATGAAAAAAAGTACCTTACACTGTAACAGATATCTCTAACCCAAAAAAGAATGAGAGATGTCAATGCCAAACAAGAAATCTTAACTGCATGGAGTTGGTATAAATATCTAATAGGAGGAACACAATTTCAAATGTATACGATCCCAAAATCAGTAATGAGAAAATCCACAGTAACATGTACGTCTAGAAATGTGGATCATGCATTTAAAATAACTTATTGCTTTTACACCCATTTGAAGGAAGGAAGCATACATGAGTTGGGTCTCAAAGATCCAGCTGAGAAGCCAGAAAATCCAGTTGAACAGAGGCTTTTCTTGATGGGCAACAGCAGATTAGATGGAATAGGCACATTTGCAGTGATGTACTTGTAGATCAAGGCCTGGTGCTCCAATTCCATCCACTGAGATGGGGTAAACGGTCCTCTAACCCCTGTCAAAGCCCCACAATGCATACTTTCATTCAAGCTTCCAGATCCCAGACCTGAAAAGAAAAAGACAAAACATGAAACCAATATATGAGCAAGGAAATAGAAAAAAAAAAATTTTATTACAAGAGTAACAGTCTTGAAAGGGGACTGGCAGTGAAAGATGAGATCTTGACTTGTCTGTGACATTTAAGGGACTTGAGACGCAGTATAAATGTTGATAGTTTTTCCTCTCTCACAGAAAAGGGGAAAGCCAAGTGAATAGCTGCAACTGTATTTTATCTGTCTATCTTCCCTATGATCCTTTTGTGCCCCTGTTTATATACATCTAAAGTGGAAGAAAAATAAAAGAACTTGCGAAATCAGCATAGAAACCCAAATTTTGAAACATTAGAGTGAGAAATTTGTTTTTAAGAAAAAAATTTTCACTTTTCTCTTGACAAGACGCAACACAAAGATCTTGTGCTTGTGCCATGAAAAGACCTTGATACCCCCTCCAATCAGCAAATGAGATCTCAAAGCCATCTTTTCAACATAAAAGTCCAATATCTCCCTCTCCAACCCATCTCAGGCCATGCAAATCCAATACCCAAAAGGAAAGAAAAGAAATCCTAGCTCTTCAACACATGCATTGGCATTCACATACCAAAGGCTCAAATCCCATAAAACCAAAATTCTTTGCTGAAAAAGCCCCAATCTTTCCACCCAAAGCTAACACAAAAATAAAAAACGATGTCATATTTCATTCTAAACACATACATTTACCTGCATTTCTACCATATGCAGATGTAGAGTGGTAGTAAGGCAAGACTGTACTTTGATAGCTCCTCTCAACAAACCCATCATTACCAATTACCCCATCTGGCTTGGGTGAAGAGAAGCTAAGAAGTAGCTGCTGCTGGCCATCTGAGAACATAGAAGCAGATCTAAGAGTGGAAGGATTCTTTGATTGCATGAGCATTGACTTAGAAACCCCAAAATCATCGGTCTTGG
Source organism: Sextonia rubra (assembly GCA_037013555.1). NCBI lineage: Eukaryota > Viridiplantae > Streptophyta > Magnoliopsida > Laurales > Lauraceae > Sextonia > Sextonia rubra. The sequence goes on from JASUAD010000018.1 coordinate 38,984,865, forward strand.
CCACTTTTGACAACCTCCAATCATCTTCTACCAACCCAGATCTCCCCTGCTTAGACACACTAGATCCACCCCATTTCTCCCTGGTTTCAGCCTCTGAAAACAAGGGACCAAACCCACCCTCTGACCCAGCCAGACCATCCAAACCCAGCACCCCAAGATCCATCTTTTAAATATCTACCACCCTACAAAACCCCCAAACCAGAGAAAGGAGACATGGGTTCTTGAAAAGGAAAGGAAAGAGGAGTCAGGAGATGCATTTTCATGGGTGGGGGGTGAATGTGTGATGGTTTGAAGGGAGAGGGGAGAAACCCAGCACCAGACTGAAATAATTGAGAGAGAGAGAGAGAGAGAGAGAGAGAGAGAGAGAAGGTGATGGCGAAAATGAGGGCCAGACAAAGTTTACACTAAATACTCTTCTTTCCCTCAGACAGGCCAACAAAAAATCTGGTGTTTTTTGGGGATTAAAATGTAAGGGAAAAAAGATGTAAAGAACTTTCTTGTCTAGTGGCAGGGGAAAAGCCCCAAGTTTCCCATTTTTCCTCCTTTATTATCCTTTTTAAGCTATTTTTAGACTTTTGGGCCTATTTATTTTGAATAGAGAGTTACATTATACATAATCTATTTATAGGCCACCTTCCACAAGTTATGTATGTGGGCTCCTCTGCTTTGCAATTATAAAGGCTTGAACAATTTATTTGATCTAAACTAGAGATTCAATGGTTGAAGAACTTACCTCCTTTGCAATTGGGTAACACTTTTTTTTTCTTTTTTGGAAAAATATTACTTTCCATGGTTGTTACTTTTTTTAGGTATAGTGTGTGGCTTTTCATGAGGAAAAGGGATTTTAAAAAAAAAAACAAACAAACAAACAACTAATTTTTATAAGATGCGATTTCCACAAATGCATCTAGAACGAAAGCATTATTTTTCAATATTTGATTAATATTTACAAAAGTGGGTACAATCAGAATGAAAATTTTTATTTATTTTTCAAAAAGAATAAGCCTTTTTCAATAATTAGTGCATATGATACCACTGGAGTGAAAAAAAAAAATTTTTTTTTGGGTTAAAATCTAAAGTGACTTGGAAGGGCAAGAAGTCAAGTTGATTTTATCAGACCCATTCAAATTAGTATCTTTTTAGTGGAGTTGACTCGGACAAGCCCCCTTAATGGAATAAAAAAAAAATGCTACCGAAAGAAGTTTCAAAATACGCATTTGAACACTTTTATACACTACTTTTTTCACACATACCTTCATCATGATCTCTAATGAAGATTAAGATTCAACTCAACCTTGTGGAATGGTAGCAAAAACACTTTTTCTCAAATTCAGTTATTCTCCCTAAACCTCCTACATTATTTTAGAGGCTACTGGCTAGTTTGTATTTCTTAGGATTTATATTTTTAAAATTTTAGTTATATGAAAATGATGTGCTGTTAATGTCATGGCTGGATTAGAATGGACACAAGTTGAACCAAGTTCAGTTAAACTTTAGCCTTCCCAAATTTTTGGTCCTGTTCTACTTCTAAATCATTGTTGATGTTAACAACAGCCTCTTACTCTAGTGGTAGTTATTTTAGTAGCAGGAGGTGTTAATTCTTACCTGTCTGATCAGGATTTAAACCAAGCCAAGTACCTTTTTTTATGCGATGACTTTTTGCTTTATCAAAGTAATTTTTCAACTTTTCCCGAGATGTCTCCCCTCACCCAAGGATATCCACACTTAGGGGATGCCTCCAAAGGTAGGGTAGAAAAAAGAAAAAGAAATTGTAGATATCTAGTTGGTAGTGGTCTATTTTTTCTCCTTCTTTTTTTCGTTTTTCAAATGTACTTTTGCATTGGGGCTTAATGGTTCATCTCGTACTCAAAAGCTTTACCATCACTTAGTCTGGATAAATTTTAGCATATTGGCCACAGAAGATCTCAACACAACAATGAACCGTGGATCCCACATGTACAAAATTAGGAGATACAATAAATTGTAGATTTAGTGAAGTACAAGACAAGATTTCTTTGAGATCTTCTACCCTCTACTCTTGATTCTAGTCTCACACATAAATTAGAATATATTTTTAATCATCGCTCCTCCCAGTAAATATTTTTAATCCAATGGAAAGTCACCATAGGATTAAAGTCCAAAAATTATTAATACCTTCTAAAATTATTGAACTTTTACATTTATGGGTTAAGGGATTAAAATAGGGTTGCAAATGGGTGGACCCATACCTGAACCCATTTTTAAATGAAGGTTCTGACTTCAAAATTCGTGTTAAGTTTGAAACTGTTTTGTTGGATTCAGATCTGGTTTCAATAAGAGGATTTGGATTTTATTTTGGAATTAGATTTGACTGGAAAATTGAGATCTAGTTTTAAAATTGGTTTTGACTTCTTTTAACTTTTTTAATTTTTAATTTTTTAATTAAAGATATTGTTCAACTTATAATAATATATCAAGTCTAATATCTTTAAGATTAAATATAATAATGTTAAACTAAGAGGGCTGGCATTATGGATTAGGTGCTTGCTTTCAAAACCCTAGTGGAAGCTCTTTACTTCCTATGTCGTGGCCATTGAGCCAACCAAGCAAAAAAAAAAAAAAAAAGAATCATTTTGATCTACAATTTGCAACATTAGAGGCTCTTGTGCGTGGTCTTAGATCCACAGGTTGAAACCCATATGGATCCAAAGCCAAACTCATTTATTAATTAGAATTTAAATTGAGTTTCGAATTGAAACCCGTTTATGAATTTGAACCTAAAACAGGTTCCAAACCCAATTTTTGACAGATCAAAACCTTCAAAAAGTTGAAGAATTGGGTACCCATTTGCAACTCTAGATTAGAATAATCTAACGATATTGAACTTTTTGCAAACATGTAGGTCACATCCTTATCTTTTGATACCTCACCATCCCCATGATTGGTGGAGCCCCATCCATTTTAATATGTGGAAGCAGGTTATGCACATATATGCATAGGGTTCAACTTATAATTTCCTTTCTGTTAAGAAGAATAAGATTAACAAAATAACTAGATACTCAATTCATAGGAAAATGGTTTAAATTTTGAGTTAGAACTTTTGGGACATTGGGCATCTTGGAAGAACCTAAGAAAATGCATTTTGGGATGTTCGGAAAATCGAAAATGAATGAAAATGGATAAAAACAGTATTGTTTGATTTGGCTATTTTAGAAAATACCCATCAAAGGGAGGATATCTTGGCTTATTTTGTAGAAACTAAATAGACAATTTTATTGAGCAGCATTTAAGTGATTGGATCTCCTTGGAAATGTATCTTTTTATTATATATTTTTTTCTACTATGCATGCAACTTATCTTACTGACAAGTTTTTTCTTCTTTGAAAATAAACATCTGGTTTAAGACTTTATTCATCCTCATGATAGCGGTGTACCTTACATAGTTGAAGTTGGTCACCAAGGCCGAAAGGAGGAATTTTCCCTGAGGGCGCCACTTGCCTTGAGTAGAATTCAACCATGTGAACTAAGGTTAGAAATTAAGAAGTAGAGGGCTTGGAGAGTATTTGATATGGTGGACTTATTTGTGTAATAAGAGGATTTTATTTTTCAAAAGTTTGTGTTTCCATGGAGGGAGGAATCCTTTCTTCTCACCCTTTCAGTGAAGATTGAAATCCTCTCTATTAAGAAAAATCAATTTATTTTTTCCATTTCAATAAACAGTAGCGGAGTTAGAAAATTTCCTTTGCAGGGGGCACTATGTAAAAAAATTTAAAGGGTGACCATATACACACATATATGGCATACGTTAACATAATAGACAATGATAACTTTCTATATTTACACACACACACGTCATTTACATAATGGACGAAAGGTATATAAATGCACATGTATTTATATAACATATAATATATATATATGTATCTATATTAGTGGACAAGCTGGGTTGGACCAATTTTCCTTATCTCACCTTTATGTTGACAAGCTTGTCAAAATCGGGCTCTATCCTGCCCTCTTGCTTTGAACTAGGAAAAACAGTTCTTACTTTCAAGGGCGTTTGGTAGGTTGATTTGGCCAAGTCCCCTCATTAGAGAGCAATTGACGGGCCTGCATGCGGGCTTGACAAGTTAGGCATGAACCCAAGCAGGCCCCAATAAACAGAACCCAAATGTTCACTTTTATCATCTGGACCATTCATGTTTGGGTTGGCAGGACCTAAGTCCCACCTTTAATATTGACTTTTGTTTCCACATTCACATCTTCTTCAAAATTCTCAACTTCTAATGAAAAATATAACTATTCCAATTTTTTTGTCTCTTCTCTAACATTAAAGTTAATTCTTTAACCCAAAGGTAGAAAATAAAAAAAGTCAGCAAAGTTGATTGTGATTTGTGGTACCTGCAAACACACTATAATTATATTATGAAAGGTTAATCTAGTGGTGTCATTCTCCACTGTGATTGGTGGAGAAGCGGAAAGATTAGATACTCTTGAAGTACTGAATAATTTTTCATATGTAATACAAGCTGCCACCATGTTTTGAAAAATTAGTGGTATTCTTTGAAGGGCTTCTTTATAAATATAAGATTTGGTTAGGAGTGCTCGTGTCAGTTTTCCAAGGATGGCAATTCCGTAATTCTTATAATCTTTTTCTCAGTAGTTATTACAGGAGTTACTAATCAGCTTTTGTGCTACCCTTGCAAAGTCCGCCGATAGTTTTTTCTCTCTCTCTCTCTGATGTGGCACCAGAACAAATAGTAATTAATTTCTCAACAACTCCTCTGTCTCAAACGAAATATAGCATGAGTGGCGTTGTAGATTTAGATGGAGTGCACGTGACACCAGGACAAATCTTGGCCGTTGATGCAATTAACCACATCTCCCCTTCTAAAAAAATCAATATAGGCATAGGGGCATGCTTGTTTCATGTAACTGAATGCATCGGAATTGGAAGACCTCTATTTTAAAAAATGGTTAAAAAAGATAAACTTTGTGAATTTTCAAAAATAAACATAAAATTATCTCCCCTCCAATGGATAAAATGGATGATTACTGAAGATGATGTGAGAAATGAATACTCAACCAACCAGTATCCTTTTAATTTTAAGCATGTGAAAGTTGCATTTATATTACTATTTTTTATCCTTTACTCATCACCTCTTCAATAATTACATAGTGTTCCTTTGATCATAAATTCCTATATTGTCATTTTCTATTTATTCTATGCATACCTTGGGTATGAGTGGCACTTAATGGATGTCAATATTATAGGCGCAATTGATAAATTGGTTTGGTGAACGACCAATAGCTCACTGGTTGGGTCACGACCTCACTTTCTCAATGATGATATGGGGTTGATCCTTGATATCCATGTTAAATTCATACAATTGTACCATTGATCTAATGTGTCATGCCCTAATTTTTATTTTTGGGTCATAGCAGTCTGTCGGGTTTAAGTTGGGTTGAGAAGGGTTATATAGGTTGAGTAAACACTTTTGGGCCTTGGGTTTACATTATTTGACCCTTTTAGGTTAATAGACTTTTTTTTGGAATTTCATAAAACTTACTAGAAAGTAGGGAGCCCTTCCTTGTAATTTAGAAAAAACCTCCTCTCCATATAAACCCTTAGGGTTTTTTCCATTCTCTCATCTTCTTCCTTTCTTCTGCAACCAAACCCTAAAAGTTCTTCAGAGGGAAACCAATGTTCGATCTTCCAAGTTTTGATTTTCAGATTTGCTTTTGGCTTCGACATTCGGACAAGTGGATAACTGTAAACAATGGCTTTTGGTTATTTGCATTATCTTTTAGTTGCTTGTTGGATAACATGCTTTTGTAGGATTTCTTCGTTTAGGTGTAAACTTTTGTATGATTTCTTCGTTTTGATACCTCGATTTGGATTAATAATAGAGATAATATTTCTTTTCTTTTTACGTAAAAATAAAAATCAGTTTATATAAAAAAAAATTTTGATTGCAGTGCAGCCGCTGCCTACCAACCAGGCAGGCCTGGCTGTAGTTGGGCCGGCAGCGCCCGGCTTGGGTTGCTACTGGCCTAGCTGCGGCTGGGCCGGGTTGCGAGGGTTTGAGTCAAATCTGTTGGGCTGAGCCCAGTTTAAAATATATATTTATATAAATAAAAATAATTAGAATTGTAGAATAGTAGTTATAATATTTAGAGGGTTATAATTTAGTTTATGGTCTAGTATACTAATAAGAGATTTGATTTTATTAAATTAATTTTCATTTCGATGTTATTAGAAATTTAGTTGGGTTATTTATAAATTTAATTGAGAATTATGTAACTTTGATTCATGTTTATTTAGATTGATTTGAAATTAACTAAGATGTATTTGGTAGTGATTAAATCTTAAATAGAATGTATTTATAATTTTAATTTGAATTTTTAATTTGAGTTAGATTTAGAATTGGGATCCAAGATTTGTACCTTTTGCTTGATATAAAATAATAAGATGTATTTATACACAACAATGATATTTAAGGAATTAATTATTCCCTTTACCTTTTTTATCATAACTTGATTTAAATCTGGATTTGTAATTTAAACATCTTTTTACCAAATTTGTAAAACACCTAAATATACATAATTGGATTAGATGAACATGTCTTTTTAGAAAAATTAATTGAATGTTCACATGAGAATTGAACTAAATGCAGAATGGGAATGTGAGATTCGGGATGCACCACATGATAGACACTAAAAGTAGGATATCGGCATTGTGGACTCACATTTCCATTGTGATAGAGAGTTGGTTCTCATGTGTATATTTAACCAACTATGACGGTTAGGTGGTTTAGTGCTTACCCTCAGAGAACTTGAATTGACACATGTTTATAATACACTTTCAAATTTAAAAGTTTAAATACTCAAATTGATATTGGTTTGAATATTAGGATTAAAGGTGTTATATCATAGTTCATTCTGCATCGGTATACATATGTATTTGTAAATATGTATGTTTATATATATCTGACCGACTGTAGTTCAGAGGTGGACGTACGCCATCGAGTCAGCGTGTACTGTAGATCATAACACACAGCTATGCCCTTTGTTATATTTTGGCGGGAATACCCATTTCTGTATATTTATCTGTGGGAATTCCCGTTTCTGTGTATTTATCTACAAAAATACCTGTCTCTGTATATTTATCTGCGAGAATACCCGTTTCTACTTATCTGTCTGTAGGAATACCCGTTTTTTATATATATAGTATCTGCGGGGATAACTGTTTTTGTGCATTCATGCCATTGAGGTTTGCATCTGATATATTTTGGGTCATAATGAATACTATGTTTAATTCAGTTAATTAATCCATTGCTTGCAATTTACCTTCTTGCCATATTATGTCAATCTGACCCACTACTTTTGGTGTCTAGGTTTCGTTACCGGTGCCAAACTGGAGGGTCAGGTGATGCAAGAAATTCTCCCAGATGGCGGAGTTGTTGAGTGGAGCATCGATGATATCATTTGAGGCATACTAATGTTGGTGCAGAGATCAAAACTTTAAATTATGTAATAAGGCCATATTTGGGCCATTAGTTTATTAATTTAAGTTTATTTGTTTTGGAATTATAACTTTAATTATTATACTTCGAAACTTGACCTTGATTTTATTATTAATGAAATTTGTTATATGATTAATATATTATATTCATCTGCGATGATAATGGATTTCAGTTCCACGTGTGATTATGGTTGTTTGATCACCAAGCATAGCCTCACAAATGACTTCGATCTACGAGGAATTAGGACTCGTGTCGTTTATGTAAGAAAATTTTAATTAACCCTAATTCTCACACCCCTGGAACTGGGTTTAGACCTGGCCCAGTTTTGGAGGCGTGACATAATGTAGTGAAAAAGATAATAACAAATTCATAGTGTTATTTGGTTTGGATCCGTTGTTCAGGTTCAGGTTTGGGTCTATCATTCTAGTCCTTGTTTAATTGGATTTAATTCCAAAACTTAAGCACCGACTATTTAGAATGAACATATATATATATATGAGATATATAGATGTGTGTGTGTATATATGTGTGTGTTGAAGATATAAGAAAAGCTCATGAGACTACTCTCTTACATAAGGAATCGTAATGCTACTGCAGGGCCTATCTATGATTAAATTAAATCCTCCCCGAACACATCCTCAATTTGACACTCATCCTAGTTTCATATTGATCCAACCATCAATTACAATTGGATAGAGGACAATGAAGATGCAAGCATAAAATCCATTACACTTTGGAGCATCAAAATCAAGGGTAAGAATCATCACAGTCAAATGACGTTTGTCCAAACATAATCCATGCCCTTCATCGCAATATATTCTTTTTGGAAAAATGTGAGGATATTTTCAAATTCTGACTCTCTTCTGGATATAGGAAAATGACATGAAAATTAATTTTTATTTCTTAATAATAAAAATAAATAAATATTTAAAAATAAATTTCCACAAATTCTCCAAATTTCTGCTTATTATATTTTGATATTATCATGATTCTTTTTCTTAATATTTTTAAATTGATGATTTGGGATATTGCTTGTATTTATGACAGCAATGTACATGTCTTTTTTACAATGATCTGCAACATGTTCATTTTATTTTGACTATATGGAAGGTTTGGGTTTTAGGAAAACAGAATTCATATTGCCAATCTAACATGGTTGGGATAAAGCTTTGATGATAATGATATAGAAGGTTTGGGTTTATTTTAAAGTGTAAATTCTCTTTAATCTCATGTTTCCTACTAGACTTGTTGCAGTAGTAGTCCACAAAATATGCACTCATAAAATGAAAAAAAAATAAAAAAGACATTCCTATGTATCCATTAACTTCACAAGTAGACTTCTTTCTAAATGATTCGATCCTAGAGCTCTCTTTTATCACAAGAAAATTTATATTCGAAAATGTATTGATCTGGCCCATTCACTTGATTTTAGCTCGTGTATCACTCACCTACCACCAGTGCTAGCTAGTCAGCCTTCCCAAATGGTAGTCTAACCATTAGAAAAAAAAAATTTTCCCAAAGCCATGCAAATTCACACCAAGTAGAAAGAACAAGAGAAATGAGAACATTTGTTGCTTGAATAATACTTCCCCGGAGTAGCTTGTTACAACTGAATAGAGATTACCGTATTTATAGTCCTACTCTATGTAAATAATGTTATTAGTTTTCAACTTCTTGTTCATCCATCTATGAGAACCTTTTAGACTTTAATGTAGATTTTTCTACACAACTCTCCTATTTTTAGACTCATCTATAACAAATTCATTGTTGAGTGGTGTTGACATCTCAGCATCACATATAGGGCTATGAATCAATCTTTGTATCCTTAAATTGGTAGTATTACTCTTGAATCTTTTTGTCCATTTAATATTTTAACCACCACTTTAACAAATATGATACACTTCACTTCAGATTTGTCCCTCGATTAGATGTGAGTTAGTGATATGGAGCTAAAGAAGATTTCAAAACAGAGTGTACAAATTAGTTGTATGTAGATATGACACCCTTAGAAAATATATACATATATAAAAAGAGATAAATATGAACGTAGAAACGTACATAGATCCTTCAAAGAAGAGGATACACTTTCTTTTGTGTTCTCTGACGATATCACCCAGAGATTGTTAAGAATAGTTTCTTATCTTAGTGATTAGATGTTAAGTGTTTTTACCTAGCTATCTAAAATTCAAACATTGGGTATACCACTTCTTTCCGCATGTGCTGGCTCCCTTTCCACTTTTGTGGGCTTTCTTTCTGTATGTGCATCTTTTTTTCCCTCGTGAGTGGACTCCATTGGTTAGTTATCAAAAAATAAATCTATGGATTGTTGCTGTCTAGGTGCATGATGTAGTCTACGGGCTCAAATTAAATTAGAAACATTTACTAATGCTTTAGCTCTATGGAGTGTATCAATGATCAATCTACCCCTTCACACTCACTACAAAACCCCTCACCTCCTTACTCCTCGTAGTAGCACTATGCTCAAATTCACACTCATCTAATCTTTAGTTACTTTGAGATTGAAATAAAATAGACATGCATTAAAGGCCTGTACAACTTCAATTAAGGTTACAATAGTAGTTAGGAGAATGTAATGATCCGCCTAAAGATTACCTAAGAATGACAAACCCCAATCCTATTTGATAGGAATGCATCTAGCTAGGGCATTGCAGTTGGATTGTATGTAGATATTACGACGCACGCACATAAAAGGTTTATTTTTCTGCTAAGAACAACCTAAGGACTTGCATGGAAGGTAGCTTGTTTACCACAATGTAGAAGCCCCATTGTCCTTCATATTCACTGACAACCTATAAAGTGGCACTTAATCTAATTCAACACTATTATAAATCATGCTAACCTCTGGATTGAGTTTCATAAGAAATGTAACTAAAAAACCATTAAACTTTAGGTTTCTAAATCAATAGTTGCCATGATCTGATTGACATGATTTTTTATCCAAATCTTATTCGCATTCAGACATTACCGTTACACTATGCTCCCATGATTAGCAGGCATCTAGGTTGGTTAGGCAAGGGGCTTACATTTTTTATCTCTCACTGAAGCCATGACACGTACCAATTAGTTGAACAAAACCCAAGTGAAAACAGTCCACATACAATAAGGAACGAACTCACTTGTGAGCCCACTTGCGCCACACCAATCAAGAAGAAGGCTGGGGTTGGAAAGATCATACTATGCAGTAATTTTGTGTGATACCTAATTCGACCTAGTAATATAACTAACATTGATATGGCAAAGGCCTACACAAGCTAGTAGAAACTATCTTTTCTTTTATGAAAAAAAATAACTATATTATTTTCTTCTTCTTCCCAATATATTAGATCAAAGTCACATTGATGCTACTAGTAGTACTTCAATCTTTATCACCTACATGACTCATAGATATCGGTCTTTTTACCTATCATCAATACCACTGATGCGGCCGATATGCACTGATAGAGACGATTCTTCTCATTCATTTATATCAATATAAGGCAACACCAATACGACCAATATACTGGCTTGTATAAAGTTTTTGTACACATGTCAACTTCAACCAGCAAGCTGTAATACTATGTTTCTAATCTTTTGTATTTTTGCTTGTACATGAAAGAGAAAGGTGATCGGTCATGGCTCATATTTCTAAACTCATTTAGTATAGAATCCAAAGGATCTTCTCCGAGGTCCTCCACTTGTGTGCAATGCCAGCGCACTGTGTACTGTGCTCTGTCATAGTATGCTTGTTGTCTGTGCTCAATCATAGGGTAGTCCTCCATGCTCTCTGGCGGGCTGAATCAAGGATTGATCTTGGGTGGAAATAGAGGCCTTTACTATCCGCTCATGTTTGTCAACCTCTAATATTAGTTTTATTCTGCTCAACCTCCATTTTTGTGAGCATAGGGTGGACAATGTTTGGTTTAGTTTGGGCCCACCATCCATTATCCATGAATTTGATTCAACATTGGTAACCATCAAATCAACTTGGAATGTTTCTTACATCGCAAGATACCCAATCACACGCCATCGATTGAATTGGTCAAACGGGTCCCATAGGGTTAGATATTTTACGACTACAATTCAAATGATTATTTCTATATCAACAAATAAGTCATGTAAAAATATTCTAAACATTCATCATCAACCAGATGATCGAAGTCTTTTTCTAACTATATTAAGGTTGGTTTTATGAATAATGTTTATCCATTTCGACCTATTAAACCAACTCTTTGGATACGTTGCATTTTTCAAATCTATTGTAACTACTTTGACACAAAGTGACCTAATAATTAACTTCAATCTAATATATTTTTACACACAAAACCAACATCTTAATTGAACGTAGAAGATTCTGTATTGGAGCAAGTGGTGAGAAAAGGAGAATATTTGCCTAAGGAGTAGCTAAACTTGTCTAGCACTTTAATTTGCTCTTAGAGGTTGTGAGTTCGAACTACACTATTACACTCGGGCCACATGAAATTGAATTGGCTCCCCTTGAGTCCGAAGGTATTAATTTGGTACAAAGGGTTGAAACAGCCTCCTATTTAGGGTTGTCAAAGGGCCGGGCCCGGGCCGGGCTTAGGTAAGCCTTTATCCTATCTTCACATGTGCGGGCCAGGCCTAATTGAGCAAAAGCTCTCGACTTTTACGGCGTGCCTATAATTTTTAGGCCCTTACCCAACCCTCAAGAGCTAGGGCCGAACCAGTGCCAAAAGAAATGAAAATTTTTTTCTTTAATAGAAATAAAATTTTTAAATGTAACAGCCTATACCACTACCATCAACCAACTTTATACAAACCATCTTCCTTTGTCCGGGCTGGGGACCAGCAATGCAATGCAAAAGGCAGCATGATGGAGTTAAAAATTTTTTTTTAAGGCATTGGTGGTAGCATTTAGGGCATAGGAGCGTTTAGGGATTTTTCTTTTTACCTTTGTCGATGAGAGGGAGTTGCTTATATACGATGATATTTAGGGCTTTATCTTTTAAAAGACGAAAATGCCCCTCAAATGTTACTGTTTTATGACTGTTGGCTCAATATTTTGATAATTTCTCACAAAGTGAAAAGTGGAAAACACTTGGCTGTAGCATGGACATGGCTTTTGTCAAAAAGTTTAATAAGCCCAAAAGGTTTGTGCATATTATATATTTTATATTAAAATTTAATAAACAGCGGGTTGATCCGGGCCCCCTCGGGCCTAATTAGTCAAGCCTAAATTCAGCCCTCTAGATGCGGACTTTTAAAAATAGAGTCATACCCTACCATTGGCCTTTAGATGAAAAAAATAAGCCTTCGTTTTGAGGGCTTTTGTGGGCATGGGTCGGGCTGGGCCCGCTCTTTAAAGAGCCGGATTGACATCCCTACTCCTCTTGAGAGGACAAAAGAAAAGGAAAGGAAAGGAGAAAATTGAAAAATGTAAATAAAATGTGTATGAAAGTAGGGCAGAGAATGAGTACGAAAACAGTAGAATGTGGGGTTAGCTTTTGCAGTGACACCTTCGTGAGGTCAACTTTTGGGTCCCCTCTGATGCTTCTCTTGTCGGTCACTGCAGGTTACGTGAAACATTGCCCATAAGCCCTCATTTATCAGGTGTACCATTTCGAGCCTGAGTAGATTGTTTCCATTTTGCATCTAAGAACAACGGTTGTATAACGTACACCTCACTCATGATAGACTCGTTAAATCTGAAAATGCATCATTGCCTACTAAAAACTTTCATCAATGGGCCACTCAATGATAATCAAGTGGACAAGGAGAAAACTAAATTTAAAGTGTATGCTAGAGGTTAAAAATGAAAATTCAAGGTTTATATCTAAAAATGAACATTAAATAAATTTTTTCTTTTATAGAAGTAGAATCAAGGTAATTGGGGAAATGAATTCGCAACCTTTAACCAAATAATTCAAGTTCTTGGAAAAGTCTAATCTAAATTGCTATTACATATTTTGTTGGATTTTGTCTTGTATTTCAGTTTAGTCGGATTTGTCATCTAGGTTAGTCATAATCAATGTTCAAGGTTAGGGATATTTTGGTGATTCATAATCGTTGAAATCTGAGCTTTTTGGCACACTATCTTCTTCTAATTCTGGTTCTTGCTTTTCCATCTATTTTGGTATGTCGCTCCTTCCTAATCCCTTTAACATGAATCTAAGCTTTCCATTAAGGTAACACTTTACTCGATCTCCTGTTCATGACATCAAGTAACACTTTTTAATTCTTGCTTTGCTAAGGGGTCCATGACTCTTTTTTGTTAATTTCTAAAGTCGTTTCTTTGTCAGACTACGACCTAGCACAGCATCTGTACCCCCAATCCCGGATACACCAACAATCTCAACATTATCAGATGTCAATAAAGTCCAAACCGACTTGAGACATCTCATAGTTGCCTCATTTGATATTAATACCATCGTCTTGATCGAAGTGCCCTTCATTTGTTGCCACATGCATGCATCATTGTAACACAATGAACTTAACTTCTAATGTTCATCAAGACAAAAGATACCTTTCTGAATTCGATATCACTAGTATCTGTGAATCCTTCTTGTCTCCATTCTCTGTTGCACACGCTACAACTAAGCACACGCTACAACTAAGCAAGGCTCTTCGTAGTTTTTGTTGCACCACTTTTTCAAATATATTCTTCACCCCTCACATTTTAATATTCTTTAAAATGAAGCTCATTTAACTTTGAATACCTATGCATTCTATTTAAACAAACGAGTCTCTGGATTGGGAATTTACAATTTGGGTTAGCTTGAATTTTATATGCTCCCTTAAATTCTAGTTTACCCACTTGCATTTCTGCCCAATATCAACCTAACCCTCTTAAATTACAACCCTAATCAATTGGGCTCTAAATGTACTTCAATCTCCACTTTATTTTAGGGAAAGGACAAAAATCTCCCTGCTTGTCTTAGACCCCTTGTTAAATGCACTCGTTGAATGTAGTCTTCCTTTCATGAAGGGTATAGCTTCAAATATAATGCCACCGTGGTCCTTTGACTAATGTAGAAATATCGGCAAATATCTTCTACATTTTGGATTTATCATGATTATTTTAGTATTTATCAAAACATTATTAAGATGAATTCAATTTATCGTCACAATAAATTTATTTCGATCTTGATATATACATTTTTTTATTTCTTGATTCTATTTAAATTCAATTTAATTTATATTTTTTATATGCGTTTTATAAGTGATAAATTGGTAGACGCCACTCCAAAATTTTGCTAGAGCCCACACGAGAATTGGAAATTTTATTTTTAACATTTATATTTTGTTATAAGTAAGTCCAATGAGGAGGTTCACTCATTTATAAGTCTTAAATGATCTGCACTCCGAACCTTTTCCATAGATGAGTTTGGGATCCAGCTATGTCCAAGTGGGACATTTCTTTTCAACATTTATGTTTTTTACTTGACTAATACATTTGATTTTGTCTTTTGAGTTTGAGCTTGATTTTAAAACATATTATGGTCAACACATTGGGTTCCTCTCATGTGGAGAAAGGGGTTTGAGACATCACCCCTCCCTTGAAAAACATTCAAGAGAGATATGATCATAGCATTTTGACCTCCATCAGATTCCCATCTCTCTCTCTCTCTCTCTCTCTCTCTCTCTCTCTTTCTTTCTTTTACTTTTCCCCTGCTTTTTGATTGCTCTTTCACAAACTGGCAGAGTAGCGTTCTGTATCACCACCTTTCCATATTCTCGACTTTCTTCTTTTCTAGACTTCACTAGATGCTTTGTCACCTTGGGTTGTCTTTTCACTGCAAGTTCATTAAAGAACCTCCTCCTGCTTAGCTGTTGCTACAGATAAGCTGGACCAAACATAGCTTGATCCAAGTCCAAACAGCTTGCTTTTGGCTGATTTAGGCAAAAGCTTTCAGGCCAAAGGATTGACTCGGACGTAATTTCCATCTTATTAGTTAAATGGGTCATTTGGTTCACTGCTGATCCCCTTATTATCTCTCACATGCTTACCATGAGTAAGACGCAGGGAATTCTAATATGGATCCACCTATTGATAACTCAAACCATTTAAAATGAATGCTATCTCTTTCAGTACCATATTTTAAAATTTTACTTTAACTGTAAGATTCAGCACATGATTCATAATATAATTCATATATACGATAATGCTAATCACATTAATAGTTATGTATTGAATCTTATAGTGAACAAACTCCTATTAAAATGAAATTTTAGGATGTGTTATTGAAGGAGGTGGCAATAATTTACAATAGTTTTAATTATCAATAAATTGACCTCACAGGGGAGTTTTGACATCTTGCACATCTGAGCCACTTATTGATAATTTAAACTGCTCAATCTAAGTAATATCTCCTTCAGTGATGTGTGATAAAATCATATTACAATAGAAGATGGTCCTACCATAAGACCAAATTTATGATTGATACTTTTTTTAATGCATATGATTAATATATACAATAATTATGTTATCCGTCACGTGCTTTATCTTATAATGTAACTAATTTCTATTTAAGTTATATATGTATATATATTATAAGAGGGGCTCAATTAGGTGGCCTAACCTGTTGGGCCCCTGCAATAAATGTGTCACATGACTATAAATGTCCGTTGCAACATATGGGCAAAAATGACAACACCAGCTCGCTAGAGTTTTTGCTAGAAATGTGCGAGTAAATTTCAAGAATCTAGAAAGGATAAAATAAACTAACCATATTAAATTTTCATGTACAATTCTATTTGTAGAAAAGCAAAGACTCTAGACTTGACTTGCCCATGTCTTCTATAAGTTTAATAAAGAAAATATAAACAATATCTAGACTACTAATTATCACAAAAAAAAAAGTTCAAAAAATTGACTCAAATAACATATATTTGACCGACTAAATGATAAAATTTTGTCCTCTCTATTTCAATGGTTTTCTACATGGAACTTGTGGTTTTGAACTGTCCATTAATATATAATAATACAAATTTTACCAAAAACTTCTCTTAAAATTTGTAAAGATAAAAAGGTCCTCAAATATCAATATAGACCATAAAGGCCCCTATGCCGCTTTTTTTTTAAATATTTTTTTAGTGATGATATCACCACTTATTTCTTCTTCTTCTTCTTCCTTCATCAAACACAGGTCACCCCTTAATGTAGTGCTTTGTAGAGCATTTTCAAGCATAAAATGAATTAGAGGATTTGGATTGTTTTCTTCCCACTAGCCTACTCACCGTCCAAATAGAGTAACTTCCATTCCCAAAAACCATTCATTCCTTCTAGTAAAGACCCACAAAATCATTGCGTCTTTCTTCTTTCTTCTACAACAAAAGAAGTCTAAATAGATTAAAACCTTTCTCTCATCCCTTCATCATCAAAAGACCCTGCCCCAAAAACCCATTAAACCTACAAAACTCCTCAAGAATATATGGAGACAAAGAACACATAGACACCAAGATTGGACCCACGGATATGTCCAACACAATATACTGACATTGTGAAATAAAACTTAACCAAGCTATCAAACCAGCCTCTTCTTCATCGCCACAACCACAAGTCACAACCATCAATCTTATGGTCAAGGAAATTGCTTTTCTTGATTTTTCACTCACTTGTGGAATAAAACAACGGGGTTGTCCAAGGAAAAGAGAGCAAGAAGAAGAAGAAAAGAGGGAAAATCGAAGTTACATTGACATAAGAACATGATATCCTAGGGTTGTAAATGGGTCCCCAATTATCCGATTACCCGAAGGTTCCAACCAATTAATAACCGGGATTGGGTCATTATTTAGGAACTGATAAGTAAACGGGGTTTGGGTTCAGATCCTATTTTTGGATTCATAACCTAAACGGTTCCTGATTTGGTTCTAGCTTAGTTGCAACTCATGACACAACATATTACCATAATGTTTGAAAATGTTTCCTAAAAGTTACCTTTTTTCTAAAGCATTCGCTATACAGACCTGGACCTAGATCCGAGTGAGCCCATATACCGTTCCGGTTTTAATTCTCGGTCCATCCACTCCTAAACAGTTCCGGTTTGGGATCTAGAAAATTGGTTCCAATCTAGTTCCAGTTTTGGTTCTGAATCCATCCTCTCATTAACAGTTTTGGTTCCAAGTCTACCATGGGCTCAAACCAAAACCGATCTATTGACAACCCAATGATATCCCACTCAAGATCTTTTTGGTCAATATTAAAATTTGAGAGTCTTTTTAGTCTTCACAAGGAGATTATTTTTGTTAAAATTCTCTATAATAATTGACAATATGAATGTCAAATCAAATTTATTTATGACCACCAAAACTTAAGGTGCACTTGGAGCCAATGGTTTGATTTCTTTTGATATTGATGATGCATGTAATTGTCCACGACTTGTTATCCATTTGCTGTGTTACAATCCTAATAATTGCATGTTCCAATTGTTTTGGTTTAGGTCCTTCTGGTGGGAGAAATAGAGTGCTTGTACACAAAAATATATATATATATAGAGAGAGAGAGAGAGAGAGAGAGAGAGAGAGGAGTCTTCATGTGCATGTATATATAATTTTGTCTTAAAGGCTTTGGCACAAATTTTTAATTTTAATTTTTTTTTTCCTGGATTAGATCAGTCGTATAAGTGAGTGACCAGGGAAAACCTAGGAAATCTTTTAGGGGGCACCATGTAAAAAAAAACAAGTTCTTCAAAAGGAAGGGGCACATCTAAAAAATATATGAGATTCTGGGGGGCATATATAAAAATTATAGAGTTTTTTAGTTGTTAGGAGTTTTCAAAACTGCCTCTTTTGTTCCACCAGTGGATAAGACAACCTATCAGCCTATGAGCTAACAAGATTTTGTAAGATGAGGCACCCTTACCCTTGAGTTATGTTTCTCATTTGGCAAAACCCTACTATGCATGTACATATATACCGCTTATTACTTATTTGATAGTGAAACCGCTATACTTATTAGATATTCTAGTGACCAGAAACTTACCATGGCCCCTTCGATATTTTGGAAATCTCCCAAATGCTATGGGAAATTTTAAGCTTTCATTTTTCACACCGGCTTCCCCAAAAACTTTCTTACATAATAGCTTTAAAGGCAAATCTTCTGATTCCAGCCAAGGTTGAAACCAAATGATTGTCCTAGACAAATCCAGCAATATTGTAGTTTCCACTACTAGAGCCTATTTCTTTATCAGAATTCCTGGCTGGAATTTGGTATGTTGGGGTTTCTTGGACATGATGTGGCATCCTGTCCCTGGAATTTAAAATGCATTGTTTCTTTTACAATAATTCGAAATTCTAGCCACTTAAAAAGTCTTAAGTTACCTTTTGGAATTTTTAGAATTCCATTGTTGGAATTTCAAATGCTCTACCAAAAAGAGGAATTTGGAATTCCACCTAAGGAAATAATGTTTAGATAGTTTGAAATTCCTCCATATAGAATTCTTGGAATTCTTGTAAAGAAATGGGCCCCTCGTGTGATTTTTGAAATTGTATAGAACGCTGCATAACACATTAACCACGCAAAATGGCCAATTCATGTCATCGAGTTTCAAAGTAATAGTCAACTAAATGCCTTTCTTATTGTATTCCAGCTATGGGGACTTGGGCATCACCCTCGGGTGAAGTAAATAGATTTGCAAAAGATAGGAAAAGCACACGAGCAAGGGGAGCGGGTAGACATCAGGCAAGGTAACACAATGCCCTCTTGTAAGGGAAAGATGTCTGATCAAATTCAAACCCTAATCAGATAGGTAAGAATTTTTACCTCATATTAGTGAGGTAAAAGGTTGTTCTTAGCCAATTAAGTGGTGGTAGGGCGGCCTAAGGCCTCTGGGATACCCACCTTATTAAAGGGATAGATTTGCTACCTATGTTTAGAGGGCTTGGTCTTAGGAGAGTCCCGCTTGGTCAAGGAGCTCTAGGATACCCACCTTACTAAAAAAAATACCCACCTTATTAAAAAAAATATCCACCTTATTAAAAAAATTCAAAGTAATAAAGAATTTGCAGATACGCATGGCAGTTTTCACAATAAACATCCTTCTACATTTCTAACCCAAGGTTTATTTAGGAGTAAAACCGTTAGGGCGGATTTTTCACACCAAAATGTGGTCAAGGGCCTTAGGCAACCAACACTTAGGGACTTTGATGATAATATTCCTATCTAATTAGCGATTATATGGAATTGAACACCTCCAAACTTTGCACATTCTCGTAGGCCCCAATGACTTGGCAAGCAATGATTCATGGACTCAAAACTAGTTTGCAGTTGCACATGATTCTTCCAAAGCTGACCATGCTTCGCTTGAGCCATAGGTTCAAATTTTGGCACTAAACCTTGCAAAGGTTGGCCTATAGCGTTAAAATTGATTAGTGAATTGGTCAAATTAGTGCAGTTTTACTCCTAAATAAAAAGGTAAAATTAAATTTAGTCTTTATTGGTCCATATCAACCTATATCAACTGCATGCCAATGTGTATAGGCCATAATAGCGAGACTTAATCTGGTCCCCAAAACCAAGGAGCCTGTGAAGATGACTGAATTTAGACCCATTAACCTTTGTAATGTGGTATACAAGTTGATATCCAATGTTTTAGCACACAAATTGAAGAAAATTCTACATCTTATTATATCTGAATCTCCAAGTGCTTTTGTTTTTGGAAGACTCATTTATGATAATGCACTTATTGCCTTTGAACTCCTTAATAGAATGAATCATAAAAAAAAAAATGAGGAAGACGGGGACAAATGGCTTTAAAGCTTGATATGAGTAAAGCATTTGATGAAGTAGAATGGTCTTTTTTGGAATAAAAGTTATGGAAAAACTGGGCTTTCATAATAAATTGATCTAGATGATAATGGGATGCGTCACTACTGTGTCCTACTCTATTTTGATCAATGGGGGACCTAAAGGATACTTCTTCCCAACAAGGGGGCTTCGGCAAAGTGACCCCTTCTCTCCTTATTTGTTCTTGTAATGTGCAAGGGCTTTCTCATTTTTGTTAAGAAAAGCCTCGTTATTCAGAAATATTCAGGGGTAGCAGTTAGTTGAAAAGAGCCTTGTGTGTCTTTTTTTTTTTTTTTTTTGCTGATAGTAGTTTGCTATTCTATTAAGCTACTATCACAGAGTGTACTTACTTGAAGAATTCAGAGATATGAGGAAGCTTCTTGTCAAAGAATTAATAATGAAAAGACTGGTCTGTTTTTTAGTAAAAATACAAGGGAAGAAACAAAGGACAAAATCAAATCTTTGTTTGGGGTGTAGTAAGCTAACAAACATGAAAAGTATCTCGGCCTTCTATCCTTTATAGGAAAATCCAAAATTCAAACGTTTACAGCAATCAAGGAGAGAGTATGGAAGAAGGTACGGAGTTGGAAGGAAAGAGATATTTATAAAAGCAGTAGCTCAGTCAATTCCGACATATGCCATGTCTTGTTTTAGATTGCCAAAGACATTATGTGATGATCTGAAGTCCTTGTTTAGCAAATTTTGGTGGGCTCAAACAAACAATGGGAGGAAAATACACTGGCTAAGGTGCGAACAACTATACAAGTCAAAATGCCTAGGAGGCTTGGGTTTCAAAGATTTGACCTCCTTCAATCTAGCACTTTTTGCCAAACAAGGGTGGAGGTTAGTTCAAAATCACTGCTCATTGTTTTATAAAGTTTTTAAAGCCAAATACTTCCCTAGATGCTCCTTTTCGGAAGCAATAATTGGTAGCACACCTTCCTATTCTTGGAGAAGCATATGTTGGCTCAACAACTTTTAATCCAAGGTGTGAGATGGCGAGTTGTCAAGGGCACTCATATTAGAATTTGGAAAAATAAGTGGATGTAAAATCCATCAAAGTCTTTGATTATGTCATTACCACATACCTTGGATCATGAGGCTAAGTATGTGAGATTATTGATCCAGATACTAAATGATGGAAGTCAGGTCTTATAAAATACATATTCTTACCGTAGGATGCCGAGTGTATTTTAAACACATCATTACGCTCAATGCCATTGGATGAAAAGATAATATGGACAGCTTCAAAGAATGGTAGATATACTGTTAATACAGAATATCATCTGGCTTTCAATAGAAAATTTGCAACAACTGAAGCAGAATGCTCTGATGGTAGTCAAAAGAAAAGGATGCGGAGTACAATATGGCATGCAAAAATCTCCAATAAAATCAAATACTTTATTTGGAGAGCTTGCAAAGACATCCTCCCTACAAAAAGGAATTGGTAAAAAAGAAAGTGATTTTAGATGATATATGTGAATTATGTAGATCATAACCAGAAGATGGAATTCATGTTTTATGGTACTGTTGTGGCTCTGATACCAATTGTTGTGATTTTCTGACAATCACCCGTTGTGCGCATCCATCAATCACAAGATCAACATGAAGCAAGCCACACACAAAAGGAGACACGAGATTTACGTGGTTCACCCAAATAGGGTTACATCCACGGGCACAGGAGGACGAACATTTTCACTATGACAAGTAAAGCATACAAGAGATTCCCACTCTCTCACCTCATCTCTCCTACGTGGTGTGGGAACACCACGGGCAACTGCCGCCGCCGCCGCAAGGTTTAGGGTTACAGACTATACATATATATAATCTCCGCTTTCTTGGCCACCAAGAAAGCCCCGGTACAAGTACCAAAATACCCTTGACCTTAAACCAATCCCTGACTAACCCAGTGGACTCATCCGACTAAACCGGAATACAAGACATAAACCCAACAATCTCCACCTTGGCTTAAATTCCATACAACTCCGTACAACTCGAGCTACTAGGAGATAAAACCGGCAATGTCTTCACGTAACCTGCTGAATGGCACGTCACTGCACCAGGGATGCAGTCTTCTTCAACACTTTGACATGTTGAACCAGCACATGGACTTTGAACAAAGTTCATCTCGTCAAACTCCACCTCGAACTAAAAGCTCGAAACCAATGACGAATCTGAGTGATATCTGAATCACTCACCATCCTACCCCATCTTCAATATCACTGTGAAGATCCAATCACCACAAGCATGCAAGCAAAACAGATCAGGAATACAAGTCCAAATGACTTCACAATTGCAGAAAACCTCTGCCTCCGAGCAGTCAAAAACTCCATTTGACCGGGCCTCCGATCAATTAATCAAACAAATGTTTGACAACTGCTGACGCATCAGCTCCTCCTTGCTGCTTTTTCGGCTTGGCTCTGGCAAGATGAATAACATCACATGCAATCATGTGAACCCCAAATGAACAACTTCGTTTGAATCAGCAAACCCTTTGCAACTAGGCCGGCGACTCCTATTATTGGGTTTGCAACAACAACCAGGTCGAGTAGACCGGATTCTAGCCTCAATCCACATCTGTTCAGATCTCCTCCAAATTTCTGCATCAAGTTATAGATCTCGTCACCACGAGCACGCTGGAAGAAACGGATCTGAAATCCGACTCAGGATGGCTTCGATAACGTAGAAATAAGTTTCTACGCTTCAATCGATCAAACCTCCTCCTTGACTGTCAAACAGCCAATCAACCTCTTCCACTGCGTAGATCTGCTTGAAACGAGTCTGTAGGCGCAAACAGATCTCCGATCGGACATCGGACGATCAAGATATCGCAGAAACAATTTCAACCACAAATCTGGTCAAATTTGCATGTTGACCGATGATGACGTCACTGATGACGTCAGTTCTGCTGCTCTGCTGCACTGGGCTGAACTCTGCGCACACGGGTCAGGTCGGACCCGACCCGAACTGGCTCGGAACTGCTGGATACACTGCTGGGCTTTCTCCACGGGTTGGGTCGAGACGACCCGACCCGAAAACCCGAAACTGCACTCCTCTGCTGGGCTTTTCCTGCCTGGGCTTCGCTGCTAACAGGTCAGGTCGACTGCTACCCGACCCGACCCCGAACTGAAATCTGCTCCACTGCACTAGGCCGGACTGTGCAAACACGGGTCAGAACAGACTCAACACGACCCGAACTGGCCCGGCACTGCTGCCATTGGGGTTGCACCACGGGTTTGGTCTGACCCAACCCGAAACCCGGAACCCGAACGGTAACCTGTTCTTCTGGGCTGATATCCATGGTGGATCGGGTCAAACTGACCCGACCCGTACCCGGACCGGCCTGGGTCGTCTTCATCTTCTTCCCTGTTTCTCTGCAACGGGGAAAACGATCCCCTCTTCCGCGGCGATGGCAGACGCCTCCGGTGACCAGTGGCGGGATCACAGCTGTTCCAGTGACGGCGAGAAAGGCAGCCGGTGCCGATTGCAGCGACGACTCCGGCGCGGTTGCGATGGAGTCCGAAAATGGGGACAGCAGCGAAGATGCCCCGGTGACGCAGGCGCGATGCAGCGAGGGTATGGATCGGCAATGATCTTCCTTATCCAATCTTCTTCCTCACGACAGCCAAGGAATTCCAAGACCTAAACAGAGAAAGCGATCCTTCTTCCTCAGCTACGGCCCGGCGACCAGAGGCGTGGGACCGACGACAGCTTACAGAAGAGGCGACGGCGACCGATCCGCGTCTGGCGGTTGCAACCGGCGGCCTTTTTCTTGCATACGGTCTTTGTCTTCCTCCGATCCGGTAGCGGGTGGAAGAAGCAGAGAGAAACGGTGACCGCAAAGGCCGGTGTGACAGAACAGCGCATGCACCAACTAGCGTGGGGCCCACCTCTCGATTTCCACCGATCAAAGCCCTATCTTTCTCCGGCGATCTGTCATCTTCTCTGATCAAATCAACCTTCTCTTCTCTTTTGATCTTCTTCAACAACGTGTGGCCCTCCTACCGGTCTTCTCCTATCAGATCTGGAAAACCAGATCTCCTGTTTCCACGACGAAAACAGATCCGAACCCAACAATATCCGATCACAACCACAGCGGTAACTCCAAGATCTGAACTAAATATATGAATCCTTTTTCCTCCCATCCCAACGAGATGGGAGAACCCAATGTCATCTTCTTCTTCCCCAATTGGAAACTCCAATCCGTGGCCAAACCAAAGATCACGAACCTGATCTCAGTTAATCTTCATGCGCAACAACCACCAAGCCACCGAGCGATCTCCACCTCGCTCAGAAACCTGAGGAACACCAACCTCGGCTATGATACCAATTGTTGTGGTTCTGATACCAATTGTTGTGATTTTCTGACAATCACCCGTTGTGCGCATCCATCAATCACAAGATCAACACGAAGCAAGCCACACACAAGAGGAGACACGAGATTTACGTGGTTCACCCAAATAGGGTTACATCCACGGGCACAGGAGGACGAACATCTTCACTATGACAAGTAAAGCATACAAGAGATTCCCACTCTCTCACCTCATCTCTCCTACGTGGTGTGGGAACACCACGGGCAACTGCCGCCGCCACTGCAAGGTTTAGGGTTACAGACTATATATATATAATCTCCGCTTTCTTGGCCACCAAGAAAGCCCCGTACAAGTACCAAAATACCCTTGACCTTAAACCAGTCCCTGACTAACCCAGTGGACTCATCCGGCTAAACCGGAATACAAGACATAAACCCAACAGGTACTGTATTGCGGCAAGAACGGTTTTTATTTGTTGTTTATCAAAGTTGCAAAAAAGTTCTTCAAGTTATTTTGATGTGCAGAACCTTACAGCTAATATGATGGACAAACCGGATACTTCTGAAATTGATTAATTTTTTGTAACAGTGTAGCATATTTGGAACTAGAGAAACAATGTCTTGCATGGAGGAAACATTATTGAGCTACAAAATCTTGTTGACAAAGCCAAGTGTTATTTGGAGGAGTATGTTGCAATTGACAATAAGCTTGTCCAAAAAACCAAGAGATACAACACTTGGTCCCCACCGACCATAGGCTGCTACAAGGTTAATTTTGATTGTGCAGTGTTCAAAGAATCTCGTAGATCTAGTATGAAGGTTATAATTCGGGATGAAAAAAGGACTTTTTTTTGTAGCCCTGAGTCATGTGAAAGATAGGTTGGAGATGTAGAGGAAGTGGAAGCCTATGTACTTGTTTGGCCTCTAAGATTTGTTTTGGAGGTAGGTACTCGAACTGTTGTTATAGAAGGTGACTCACTCGAAATGATTAAAGTTGTTCAATTAATAGAGGAGGATTTTTCTCAGATTGGCCGTATCATCAAAAAAGCTAAAGCTATTTGAAAGATGTTTAGTTCATGCATTTTTTCAGATGTTCCCAAAGATGAAGACAAAGTAGCTCATTTTCTAACAAAACATGCAAAAACTTTGATTTTGAGCATGTTTAGTTAGAGGAAATGCCTCCATTTTTAGAAAACTTATTATCTTTGCTGTAATGCTCGTTTCTCTTTAATAAAAGTTCATAATCTTTCTATCAAAATAATATAATAATAAGCATATAGTACGTGAACCATGTAGAGAATAAATACATTTTGGTCAAGTTTGGTAATCAAATTCTTGGTAATTCCTAACAAATTTTTCATAAAGTCATGAAAAAACAACATTTGGCAATTATAAATCCCCAGAGATTTTGGCCAATGAAAATTCTCATTTTAAATTCCTTATTAGTGAGAATTTAAGTAAGGAAGCCAAAATTTTAAGCTATATAAAAAATTCTCAGCCAATTTTTAAGCTATATAAAAAATTCTCAATTGTATAAATCCACCGTTAGCAAACTCATATAAATTATCCATTTTCCTGAAAGACTCGTGTATAATTGCCCACCAATATTTGTCATATCAACATTTACCCATATAAATCAGGCATTACACAAGCACACTGATCATTTTCTCCAAAACCCAATACATATAAATCAAAAGGTCAAAAATTCAAAAAAAAAAATTTTCTTGTTCAGAAAAAAAAAAAAGTAAAATGATAACTTCCTCAACCCATTGACATGCAAGAAAAAAAAAACAATAAAAAAACCTACTTTTTACAAAAACAAAGTTAAGAGTTCATTATCATGCCACTAAAAATAATATATATATTAAAAAAAACTACCATGCATATGTTCCTCACACTATGGTTAAAGACACCTCTATTTTAAAAAAAATATTGATGTACAAAAGAATAAAACTATCAACATTAGATAACTTTTTGACTTTGTTAGATCTAAAAAGGAATTATCCTTCACCATGTGATGAGGGATGAATGTATAGTAATCTTGGTTTAATGGTATATATATAATATTATAATTAAACTATCTTACATTTTATTACTACCTTATATTTTATTTTCTTTTGATTTGAAACTTCATTTTACTTCAATTTCCAATAAGATTAATCGAATAGGCTTAAGTTTCACATACACGATCTCTCCTTTGGTACTCATGTTAAAGTTATCACTAATAAACCACTATTTCAATGTGTGCGTATATTTGGTGGATATTTAAAATTATTGCCCCTAGCATAAATTGTTAACCTTAAAAAAAACCACTAGCATTAAAACGGTCAAGACTTGCAAAATGCCAAGCATACGCGAAATGGTTACTTTTAAGTTTCTTTGACCGTCAGTCCTCCGATTTTTTTGAGGACGTTAGAAACACATAAAAGGGTTGTCATTGCAAATACTCTGAAGATATGCTTGTCAACCCTCCCCAAGTGGCAGGGGTGTCCAGACATGGGCACATGGTAGACAAGACAAGTCACCTTTGGTAGTGGCGTAAGTTTTCAACGTTGGGACAAGTACAATGTACACATTTACTCATTTTATCATGCACCCATTCCAGGGTGCATGGTTTATCAGTCACTCTGCCCGCTCAAAGGGGAACATGGCACACATACCCTCAGCCATCAAGCATTTTGGGGTAGGAACTTTGGGAGTGATCTTCCAGTGTGCCCATCTTAGATTTCTGTGATCCCAGACTTCCGATCTAATGGGGCCCACTCCATATACACTAATCCCAAAAAATCTAATCCATGTGACAGTTCTAAAACTTGATTAATTGGCTACAATTAGAATAAATAAGAATGGATTGCTTCCAGGTGCTAACATATTAATAAAAAAGTAAAGACATGTTAAGATCTACCAGCATTGCTAAATAAGTAGTATTGGTCACTATCACAAGAGCTATCTCCACATGTGAATTGTGGGGCCTACTTGAGATGTGACCACGTCAAAAAATTTAAGTTGGTTGGACAAATGGTACTGCTGATTTGGGACATTGATAGTGAAGGAGGGGAGAATGCATTTAATATTGAAATTGTGTCATTGTCTAATTAGTTGGAATGTGGGAGCTATGTTCTGTATTTTTGAGACCGCAACGGATTTTTATTAGCAAAAAAATAAAATTATAAAAAGAATAGTAAAAAGTGAGATACAAGAGTAATCTACTCCTTGAGTTGAGTGAAGTTTTTGGAGGAGAAATCTTCTATAATGAATTAATGACAATCTTAATATTATGTGTACAAACAATTGTCTACGCAGTGAAAATAAATCAAACCACAAGCACACACCATAAGAAGACATAATATTTTAACATGAAAAACAAACTTAGAAAAAAACCATGGCAAAAAATCAAGCACTATGAATCATACTACGGTTGCAAAAGAATACTCACAACCATTATCCAGTTGCCACTCAACCGAAGGACTTTGTGATTTCCTTGCACAACTCTTTGCTGCAACGACCCCCTGCCGTTCTCTGTGACAGATCCAAACACCTAAACGCCTTCTAGATGTTGTACTTAACTCCATAAAGCAATCTTCTATACTCAGAGAAGTAGAAGACAAAGATCTCTAAAGCAAAACTACAGCCCTTCAACTCTCCAATGAAAGTGTTGTGTACGTGTGTGCATAAGCAACCAAGATAAACAATCAACCATATAAGAAGACAAGCGATTTACGTGGTTCGGCAAAGATGCCTACGTCCACGGAAAACCAATTTCCACTAGGTTCTCCTCCAATCTGTGAAACACAGCCTTGGAATCTCAGCATCTTTCAACCTCTCTTTAGGGCTACAGATTACATCATATATATAATCATTACATCCTTATCCCTCAGTAACTCTATCTCAGAAAAAAGGAAAGTCCTAACCTATTAAGAAACTACTGTTTTGACAAAACAAAAAATTCCTAATATAATTAGGAAAACCACCTCAGATACTGAATCAACTTGGTTTGCACCCACTTGGCCAACAATCTCCCCCTCCAGACCATGGAGAAGATGCCCTGAACCCCTTATTGGGAGTTTAGTCCTGCCAACTCTGAACATAGCTCCAGCTTTCCCTTATACACAACCTTTGTTATCATGTCCGAGGGATTTTTGTCGGAATGAATCTTTTCCAACTTCACGAAGTTCTTCTCAATCACCTCACGAATCCAATGGTACTTGATATCAACGTGCTTCATGCGACCATGATATTTAGCATTCTCACTATAATCCATAGCACTCTGACTATCATAGTAAACTACATATTTTTTTTTTTGCTTCAAACCTAGTTCTTGAAGGAATTTTTTCAACCAAA
The DNA here is from genome assembly GCA_037013555.1 of Sextonia rubra. Classification (NCBI taxonomy): domain Eukaryota; kingdom Viridiplantae; phylum Streptophyta; class Magnoliopsida; order Laurales; family Lauraceae; genus Sextonia; species Sextonia rubra. The sequence continues at coordinate 39,013,783 of JASUAD010000018.1, forward strand.
GCATCTCTCTCCCTGCTTCATTAGCAGCTATGTATTCCGCTTCAGTTGTAAACTGTGTTGTACACTTCTGCAACTTTGATTGCGCGAAGATAGCTCCCCCTACGAAAGTAAACAAATAACCAGAAGTCGACAACCGACGATCAAGATCGCCTCCAAAATCAGCATCAGTATAACCTTCTACGACTGGTTTTGAGCCTCCGAAACACAAGCACACCTTAGAAGTACCTCTCAAATACCTAAAGATCCACTTCACTGCTTTTTAATGCTCTTTTCCATGGTTAGAGAGAAATCTACTCACTAAACTTACAGCATGAGTAATATATGGCCGTGTACAAACCATGGCATACATGAGACTCCCCACAGCAGAGGAGTAAAGAACACATGACATCCGTTCCTTTCCATCATTTGTAGTAGGACACAAGCGCTTGCTTAGTTTGAAGTGACTGGTTAAAGGTATGCTAACTGGCTTAGCATTCTTCATGTTGAATTGCTCGAGTACTCATTCAACATATTTCTCTTATGACAACCACAGCTACTTGGAACTCCTATCACGACGTATTTGCATGCCCAATATCGTTCATGCGGGACCCAAGTCTTTTATGTCAAACAATTTTGACATCTCCTCTTTTAACTTGCCAATCAACTTGCTATCATGTTCAACTATCAGCATATCATCTACATATAAAAGAAGGATAATAAACCTACCATCGATAAATCGACGAATATAGATACAATGATCTGCAGCTGTCCTCCGGTACCCATGACTCAACATGAATGAATCAAACTTCTTATACCACTGTTTCGGCGCTTGCGTCAGCTCATAGAGACTCTTCTTCAACTTGCAAACCATCTGTTCTTTTCCTTCTACCTCAAACTCCTCTGGTCGTGTCATGTAGATCTCTTCTTTTAAGTCACCGTGAAGAAATGCGGTTTTCACGTCCATCTGTTCAAGCTCAAAATCCATGCTAACGGCTAAACCCAAGACGACTCGAACAGAAGTCATTTTCACAATAAGAGAAAATATCATTAAAGTCGATACCCTTCGTCTGCGCAAAGCCTTTTACCACTAACAGTGCTTTGTGCTTCATCAGTTTTTCATTCTCATCCTTTTTCAACTTGAACATCCATTTGCTTTTCATAACATTCCTATCTTTAGGAAGTTGCACTAGCTCATATGTCTTGTTCTTCTTTAAAGAACTCATCTCATCCTGCATAGCCTTCATTCACTCATCTTTATCAGCATGAGTCATTGCTTCTCGAAAGCTCTCAGGCTCTCCCTCATCAGTAAGCAAAACATATTTGGGTGTAGGATACCTAGTTGATGGTTGACGCTCTCGTGTAGACCTCCTAACTTGAGGTTCCGTGGTTTCCAACCGAGGAGACTGCAGCTCCCCCTGCTTAACACCCTTATCATCTGGCAACCCTTGTGCCTCATCACGATCCGGATTGTTTTGTCCACCTTCTCCACTTGTAGTCTGCACCAGAGAAGGAGTCGGTGTGAGATCAACCACTCCATCAACTATCTCAGAAGACTTATCAATCTTCTCAACATCTCCAAAGAACCGATCTACATGAAAAATCACATCCCTACTTCTGATAAGTTTTCTCCTCGCTGGATCCCATAATCTGTAGCCAAACTCATCTCCACCATAGCCAAGAAAGATGCAACTCACTACCTTATCGTCCAACTTGGAACGCTGCTCCTTTAGTACATATACAAACGCTTTACACTCAAACACCTTCAAGTGTGAATAGGAAACATTTTTACCTATTCATCTTCTATCTGGAATATCATAATTCAAAAGAACTGAGAAAGATCTGTTAATCAGATAAACAGCAGTCAGAACGGCTTCACTTCAGAATGACTTTGGCAACCGTCCTAATCTTATCATGCATCTCATCTTCTCAAGAATAGTGCGGTTCATTCTCTCTGCCACACCATTGTGTTGTGGAGTACCAGGAACTGTCTTTTCATGTCATATGCCATGCTTCAAGTAATAGCTTCTGAACTGATTGGATGTGTACTCACCCCCATTATCTATGTGGAGACACTTCAAGAGTTTACCTATTTCTCTTTCAACCTTGACATGAAATTGTTGAAAATTTTGGAACACTTGATCCTTTGATTTCAACAGATAAACCCAAACTTTCCTGAATGCATCATTGATGAACGTGACAAAGAACTTATTGCCACCCAATGATTCTACCTCTATGGGACCACAAACATCAGAATATACCAAATCTAACACATTTGATTTCAATTTTGGTGTCGAAGAGAAAGCAACCCTATGCTGTTTACCATACAAACAATAATCACAAGGGTTAAGGGATATACCTTTGCAACAAGGAATTAAATCCTTCTTTGCCAACATCTGCAAGCCTTTCTCACTCATATGACCAAGCCTCTTATGCCATAGATTCATAAAGGAACTATCTTAAACTACATTCAACACATCTTTGTACAACTTTACTTGTGTTTTATGAAGCGTATTATCCACTTTTCCTCTCGCAATAACAAGAGACCCTTTAATGAACTTCCATTTGCCATTTCCGAAGTAATTCTCATAACCTGCACGATTTAATGCAATCCCGGAAATCAGATTCAACCGCAGATCAGGAACATGTCACACATCTTTCAGCGTCATTGTGCAACAAATGTCGGTTTTAATGTAGACATCACTGATACCAACAATCTCTGAATGACTCTTATTGCCATCTTCACAGTACCAAAATCACCTACTTTGTACGTCGTGAACATCTCCCTGCAAGGAGTAGCATGGTAGGATGCTGCTATGTCAACAACCCACTCAACCTGACCATCTGCAACAATCAAACACTTATCATCATCGCCGGTGAGCACCACTACTTCCTGTTCCAAAGTAGCTGTAGTGTTATCACTATCATTCTTCTTCTCATTGTTGGATCCTTTTTGTTCCTTCATGACAAAACAATTTTTCCTTATGTGGCCCATCTTGCCACAGAAAAAGCATTTTATAAACTTTTTCTTGCTCTATGATTCACTACTAGACTTGGATTGTAATTCACCTCTAGACTTGCTACGACCCCCCTTTGGTCCTCTACTCTTACTCCTCCCCCTGTTCTCAGTAACAAAGGCCTGTGCATTATCTGTCCCTGTAAATTTCCCCCTAGTTTATTCATTTTGTAGTCTACTGGTAACCTGACTCGTGGACAACACACCATTTGGAGTAGAATTGCTCACGGAAACAACTAGTGTCTCCCATGTATCTGGCAAAGAACTCAGAAGCAACAAAGCTTGTATCTCATCATCAAGGACCATCTTCATAATGGCTAACTGATTTACCACACTTTGACACTCATTGATGTGATCTTCGATCTGACCACCATCCTTGAATTTTATGTTCACAAGCTTTCTGATCAATAAGGTTTTATTCACTGTGGTCTTTTTTTCATACATTACTTCTAGCTTTTTCCAAATGGTATTTGCATTGATTTCATTAGACACGTGGTGAAATATACTATTATCAACCCACTAGCTGATGCGACCAATCGTTTTTCTATACAACTTATTCTATTCAGCATCTTGCATATCTTTTAGTCGGGCACTATCCCCCTTAACGGAATCATGAAGGTCTTTACAATAAAGAATATTCTTCATCTTCGGTTTTCAGATCAACCAATTGGAATGGTTGAACTTAACCATGGTAGTGTTGATAGTGTTGTTCTCCATCTTAATTAAATTAAGTAACAAGAAAAAACAAACAACTAACACTGACCTCAACCCCTGCACCAAGTTGTAGATCTCGTCAACACGAGCACACTGGAAGAAACGGATCTAAAATCGAACTCTGGATGGCTCCGATATCGCAAAAACAGTTTTCTGCGCTTTTGATTGGTCAAATCCCTCGTTGACCGCCAAACAGCCAATCTTCTTCCACACACAAACAATCTCTCTAATACCACTTGTTGTGCGCATGTGTGCATAAGCAACCAAGATCAACAATCAACCACAGAAGAAGACAAGCAATTTACGTGGTTCGGTAAAAATGCTTATGTCCACGGGAAACCAATTTCCACTAGGTCTTCCTCTAATCTGTGAAACCACAGACTTGGAATCTTAGTCTCTTTCAGCCTCTCTCTAGGGTTACAAATTACATCATATATATAATTATTACATCCTTATCCCCCAAGAACTCTATCTAAGAAAAAAGGAAAGTCCTAACCTATTAAGAAACTGCTGTTTGACAAAACAGGAAATTCATAATATAATTAGGGAAGCCACCCCAGATACTGAACCCACTTGGTCTGGACCCACTTAGCCAACAGAAAGAACTCTAGAGAAGATGATTTCTAATAAGCAATCTCTTCTTAGAACAATGAGATATGTGTTCCTCCCTTTATGGTTATGAGAGAACCACCTTTTATAGCCCCTAATACATGCCTCATAAGTATAATTCAACCAGAAAATAAGTTAGCATCAAACAGTCAAGTTTCTCTTCAATTCGGACCAAAAAATCGCAAGTTGGCGAACTTTTTGCACGTGTCCGATTGGTCGGATGAATGGCCCGATCGGTCGGATTAAGGTTCTGCCAATGGTAAAATTTTAGCACTTTTCTGCAAACTTCCAGAGGCCATAATTTTCTCGTTTCAGCTTCGATTGAGACGACCTTAGGCTCTACGGAATCTGCTCGAAACGAGCTTTCCAACGGTAGGTCACAGGCCCTTATCCGACGCTTGATTTATGAGATATGACATTTTTAATCCATATTGTTCGTAGAAAACTACTTCAATTTGTCTCTTTTTCTTCTATTTCTTCACTTCAGTGCATCTGGCGATTCAACCCATTAACCATACTAAAAAATATATAAAATATAACACTAATGAACTCAAGTTTTGTCCAACCTATATATTTACCAACATAAAAATCCTTATACCGTGGCAAACCCCTTATTTAATCAAAGTATTGGCCAATCTTCGCTCACGACAAAAAACGACAGTAATTAAGCCTTATTCTTGAGTTTGAAAGTGGTGTAAAAATCATTAGATTTTGTAGCAAAGATCTGCAAGTACAATCGCTTTTAATTTGTGGCTTTACAGAAGATGATGATGGTGGCATTCTTCGTTCTCCGTGGATCAAGTTAGAGAAACCATTGAATTTCTAGATCTTGTCATATGTGGCACTGCATCGCTAATCCTGCTGTCGTCCTCTATTTGGCCGCTGAAATCAATGGATATTTGCATTTATTCATTGAGCTCACTTTCAACCATGGTTTTACCATCAAATGGATGCGTAGATTGGTGATCTCAATCACAAATAATAAAGCTGATAGCTTCAAGATCATTCATCCGCATTGGTGATCTTTTGCATCAAATTCCATATTAGGACCCATCCTTATATATTCATGTGTTGCTTACTTAGATTCACACCAATTAGAAAACAAGTAATCTCATTTTAGACTAGGATTGGGTAATTAAAAAAAAAGAAGCCCTATTTTATGATAACTATGGTTTTAAGTCCTCAAAATTTCATGATGAGCATAAAATTATTATTTTTGGTACCCTAGTTAAGGAACGGGGGCCCCATTGAACCCACGCAAGTGGGAGAACTCTCGGGTGAGGGAAGGAGACTTCGAGTGAGATAAGAGGCCTCTCAGATGAAAAAAGGAGCCCTTGGGTGAGGCAAAGTGGCTACTAAGGTTCGAATCCAAGGCAGACTATAGAAATAGATGTTTTTGATCAGGCAATTTGCCCTCGAGATAGCAAAAAATAATTGAGTGTGAAATACTTTTTTAAAGGTAAGTAATTACACACCCACACACACTCTCCTTAAGTCTCGCATCATCAGGCATCATCGCTACACCCAAAGATTGATCCCCAGTTTTTTTTATCTCCATTTGTTTCTTTGGAATGAAAATGCCTCCCCAACTAAGTAACTAGTGTTTGAGTTCCACAGCAAGGGATTTATCCCGAGTTTTACAGTGAACCCTCTTTTATGTTTTAATTTAAATATAAAATACTTGTAGTGATTTCTTCTTTCCATTCTTTTATGGATCACAAAGTCAGAACACAGGATCCATTTTTAATTAACCAAGGTTCTCCAAATTTGTATCCGCTACGTGGGAAGGTTTTGTGTGCCACCATTCAAATCAATCACTGGGAGCCTCCTTTCTCATCTAAATTGCATAACTAGCTGGTTTTTTCCTTTTTTTTTTTTTTGGCCCTTTTCTAGGGCCAACTTTCACTCTAATCAGGTAGGGCCCCACTGTTAAATCATGCCATGTTAAACATATCATTTGGCCTATCACCAACATTTAGGGCAACAATGATTTTGAGTAGTTTTGAACTTCAAAAGTGTGCCCCACTATCATCTATAGAGCTAGACTCTTTAGATAGCTTGATGAGGGAGCTTACATATGCAGAATTGCAATTTAACCAATTCAAGCCCCCGTTACATTTTTCTAGCCCTTTATTCAATGGATATGATTATCCAATCAAGGGTGATATTGAACCACATCCAAATCATCCACATTGGGTGGGCCCCACTGAGCTCACACCCCATCAAGGACTTATTCCTCTTTGGCTTCACTTTTCAAAGCGTGGAATGATTTCTTCCATTGATTGTGCAGGAAGAATCTTGATAGGAAGAAAATCCGTTAGATACAAGTTAGAGGTAGTTCAGCAGTGTCCTTCTTGTTCAGAAAAAAGGAAATAAAAAGCAACTTGAGAATGGCATCGATGCATGCGAATGTTGTCCCATGAGGGTGATGATGATGCTTTTGTGTGGGACAAGTACATTGATGGATGATGATTTCAAATAAATGCTCAGCTGCACATGGAATAGGATATGCACTCATTCAACATTTCCTTTCAGCAATGCAGGAGGTTTTAGGCATCTGAGGGGACTAGTGATTCTGTGATCGCCCACATCATGGGCAAAGCAAGTGCTTGTAGAAGCGTTCAAGGAATCCTGCTAATGAAGAAGTAAGCTTTGCAATGTAAAAAAGTCCTAGTTTTTTAAAACAAGTACAAATGGCTATCTAGCCCAAGGACAACCAATGAAGGTGTGTGGCTTGGGCCACTAACATTGGTCCACATTTCAACATCAAGTGGAAAAATATACCTTAGTGGTAAGGAGTATTTGTTTTTATCGAGAGGTCTCACGTTCAATCCTCCTAGTAATTCTGTGATTGCCCACATCATGGGCAAAGCAAGTGCTTGTACAAGTGTTCAAGGAATCTTGCTTATAAAGAAGTAAGCTTTGCAATGTAAAAAAGTCTAAGTTTTCTAAAACAAATACAAATGGCTATCTAGCCCAAGGAGGACAACCAATGAAGGTGTGTGGCTTGGGCCACTAACAAATGCTCCACATTTCAACATCAAGTGGAAAAACATACCCTAGTGGTAAAGAGCGTTAGTTCTCTATTTTTTAGATAAAGATGAAATTAATTTCATTAAGAATCAATCACAACTTCAAAAAGAACATAATCACGAATGAATAGAATATAACAATTTATTCATGTTTGCTCTAAATGATGTAACACTACTTCCTTTGCTAATCTGTGCGTTTATTGTTATTTCTCTTGACATATCCAACATTCCAAGAATGCAGACTTTTTAAAATTATTTTTGCATCTTCAACCAATTGCCCATGCCAACTACAATTTATGTCTTCACTCATTAAAGCATTTACAACCTCCAAAGAATTACATTCAATTTCAACATGTTGTCTCACCAAATCTCTGCAAAGACTAACCTCCATCTATGACACCACAGCTTTTGCTATAGTTGGATCTGTTATATATGTTAAAAAGAGCACTTGCTACCTAGCACCTCACTGATATAATTTCGAGTAATAAGACCAACACCTATCGTGTTTTTAGAATTGTCAATAACAACATCCCAATTGATCCTCACAACTCACATTGATAGTAATTTCCAACCCGCAGTGGTATAATCTTGATTGGCCTCCAATTGGAATCTTCCTTCCTTAGTTGCATATTGAAACTCTTCCTAAGGCTTTGATTGCCTTTCTCATCAGCTCCTTGGGGTGGAGGAACTCCTGACTAAAGGCAAATTTATTTCTACTAAGCCAAATGCCCCTAAAAATAGTTGCTACCAATTTAAGATCCACTTCTTACGAGGAGATTTCAAGTTCAATCCCACCCCCTTGCCACCGCCCCCGCCCCCCTTTCTAATGACCCAAGGTAGTGGCTCAGTTGGTTTGAGCCTTGGGTTTACTTTCCAAGGTCTTAAGTTCGACTCCCACTCATTATGTTATCTGGGTAACATTTGTGCGGCCATGTATGTACCCTCAAAGGAATAATCTTTGCTTATCATAATCAGGTCACCCCTGAGCCGGAGGCCAAAGGTCTACAGGTTGAGCTGGCGAGGGATAGCTCCCCCCTCTTTGCATGTGTGAGTTTTATCACATCACATGTGTGAATTTTGTGGTATTTTATCACACGTGCGATTCCTCATTTCTTCGCAAATGTGAGTTGTATGTATCCTTCACATATGTGTGTGGTCCTTTTATCCCGCATGTGTGAGTTATGTATATGTCCCTCACATGTGTGGTCTCATTATCCCACATGTTTAAGTTGTGTATGTCATTTACATATGAGAGTCTCCATTACCTCCCATGTGTGAGTTTGTGTTAGTGTGTGTTGGTGTTTGTATATGAGTCTTAAACCCTTAGCTAGGTTAAAAGAAAAAGCGAAAAAATGTATTATATATTTATGGACAAGACTACTATGCATGTCCCTTATATTATGGTGAGGAATGTTTTCATTTTTGAAAAGTATTGATATACAAAGGGACAAAACTATTATATATTATGACACCTTTTTTACCTTCTTAGGTCTAAAAAAGGAATTATCCCTTATCTTGTAGTGAAAAATAGATGCATACCAGTCTTTCCCTATATATATATATATATATTAGCGATGTGATCTTTAATTTTCTTAAATTAAAGGACTTGTGTGATTAAGAACTCAAAAAGAGTAAGAAGAAATAATTCCTCATTCCTAAAGGAATGGCTCTTGTTTAGATAGAATAACAATAGTTTTTTGTTTCCTAAATAGCTAATTTCCTATTGTGGCCAATTCTCATTTTGTTTAAATTTTCGAAGACGATCCATGAACCTGTTTTCCTTTACCTTTGTTGCACAAACCCGTTTTCTCATTGTATTTTCCTCCTTTGTCACCAACAGGGCCGGCTTTAGGGTAAAGCCACTAAAGCATTCGCTTTAGGCCCAATGGTAAGAAAGCCCATATTTTTCAAAAAGGCTATAATATATTTCACTTTTTAAACTCGGATAAAGAGAAGAAAAGGCCACATACGCAAATGTTAAGCGCATTTTTTGATTTGCTGCTTCTGTGTTTTGTATGTCTGTCCAACACATGTTTCATCCCTTCACAAGCACCCGTAAAATAAAAGAGTGGTTGATACTCACACACAGAAAATATTCTCACAATCTAATTGTAATCCACTGAACTACCTCACCTAATCTTCTTCTCCTTTGGTTTCACACCTTCCCTCTCTCCGCCACAAACACTTGCCCCAAATTCTACCTCAAATCCCAATCATCCTCAAATTCTCACGGGGTGGGGTGGGGTGGGGTTCACTAAAAGAACTTTAACGTTTTGGACTGTGAAAAAAATTTATAGTTATATATGGTGAAAAAATTAATAAATATGATTGATACTATTATTTAAATTTAGAAAGGCCTCACATAGGGTCGCCACTTTAGGCCTCAAATTCCAATGAGCTGGCCTTGGTCACCAACCTCAAATACCTAGCAGTGAATAACCCTTGGGGTGCTCATATTTATGTAAATAAAAACTTTCACTAGGGGCGTGTTAGGTAACAGGTGATGAGTTTATAAGGAGTCTGTAGATTGATGATTTCTCATTGTCTCTAGAATACGGACTCATCAGAAAATATTTGTATATATGAGGATTTCACATTAATATTGGTGTGTATCGATGTGTATAGCAGAGAAAATCTTGCATTAGAGCATAAATTTACAAAAAATAAGATTTTTAAATTCCTATGGGAGGTAGGGGTATCAAACCTAAAAATCTTTAAAAAAAAAAAAAGAACCAGAGGATTTTCACTAGACCAAAGCCCTTGGGGATTTACAAATTCCAAATTGTATATTTTTCATTGCTTTGTGAAAAACTGGTGGGGAGTTCCTGAGGAATATTTGCTTCCAAGCATAATGTAAGATGATAAGGAGAATTCTTTATCTTCTTAAGAGTTGTTAAGAGTAGGGATCTTCATCTGAGCATGAATTGTAAAATTTTTCATCCATTAAAAAAAGACAAAAACAACAATTATATTTTTAAAGGAGGAGCAAGAGGTCCACATATCTCTTGTATGAGGTATTAAAAAAAAAGGAAAACAAGCGAAGAAGAGAAGAAAACAAGGAATCAAAAGCCGGGGACAAACTTAAATGAGAAAATGAGTACATATACGACACAATGTATGAAGGACCATCATGGGTCTGAAATATCCGACTCCATTTACATGGGCCGGTCGACCCGCACAACCCTTTGACCCACATTTTCTGAAGCAGATTTCGAGGTTACAGACGTGGTGGTTGAGATTTGCACAGTGGTAATTAAACCAGTGATGTTGATGGCGATGTCTCAAGAGGATTTAGTGGATGTGGTGGGGTTTAAGAAATAGGTCTTTTGCAAATTCTTACACGTTTTGCAAATTCTTACACGTTAATGATGGCTACAATGAGAAAAATCATTGGTAAGAGGTCCACGTATTGATAGCTGGTGGGTTGGAAGGAAAGGACAGTAGATGATTTTTTATATTTTTTTGGCTTTTCTAGTGAGGTTTTAGGGTTGGATAGAGAAGTTTCAAGGAGTTTGAAACATCTCCTTCCATGTTGAAGCAATTACGGAAGGGAATCTATCAACGAGGACAGAGTAGGAACAAGGTGCATTCGTGTGGCTTGCCGTCCGTAGCGCAAGACATTATGGTTTAACATTTTATGAGGCAAACCATCTGTTATAGCTAATGATTTTAATATATGTTTTAAAGTGAAAATTCCAATATTTATGCTTTGCCGGAAGATTAAAAATAAATAAACTACTTGTTTTTATCAGGGTCTTTCAAATTGGTTCTTTTCAAAATTATCTTCAAGTTATCCTTTGTACAACCTAGGCGTTAAAATATATATATATATATATATACAAGTCAAGGTACTCGGACTTGAGGACCACTTGCACGCATAAGAGAAAAAACCTAAAGATCAAACTTTGAATTGTTGGGTGATAATGGGATATCTAACTACTGAACCATCCCTTTATTCTAACCTAGATGTCTAATATTGCAACTTGAAAAGATGAGCTCCATATGAGATGTGGTTGGAATGCATTATGAATAGAGAGAATAGGAAAGTCCTTGGCTTTTTTGTGGAAAAATATACACTTAATCATCTATCTATAAATGGAATTTTCACTCACACACACATTATGAGAGAAAGGAATATGAGGGTTTAATTAGATGAAGTAAAAAAGAGTTTTCCTTAGAACCTTTTACCAAGAATTTGTTTTGAATTGACTTTACATTGATACTTTTGTTCAAATTATTATTATTATTATTATTTGTCTTCTAAATTGAATATGACATATTTTCAAAATTTTATCTTATTCGATTATGCTAATTTAGTTTGTCGAAATAGTCTTTAGCGAGTTGAATCATATTGCCAAATTATCTGCTATAGGTTTTGGGTTGGCCATGTTAAAGCAAGTACGTGGTTGCCGTAATTCCATTAACACCCTTAGGCATCTTCCATCAATTTTTGAGAGAGATGTCCTTGCATAGGACGTTTGTAGGTGGGGCATCCTTGTGAGTGCCTTTTCATTCAAGGAGAGTTAGTTTTTCGAAGCCATGCAACCTCTTTAACACTATAATTGGACATTCATATATGGACATCATTGTGAGCACCTTTAATTTATTGGTCACTATAATTTTTGATGCCTTGCCACCTATTTGACAGTAAAATTGGGGTATTTGCACGCAAACATTTTCACATGAGAGGGTTCTTTTAGTTTATAATAGCTTAGAAACTCAATTCATCTTTGGTTGATTTAACTTGGAAACTTGCCAGTGTGTTGACGGAGAGAAAAGGTCTATAAGAACTAAGAATCATGAGCAAAAATAATTTAGAATCATTTTTATTTATTATTGAGTGGATCTTGACTAAGTCAAACACAGAATAGGCTATGTCCAATTTGAGTTTGGCCAAAACTCATGATCCAAATATTCCATCGAGCTCTTGGCTTTTTGGTTGGTCCAAATCCTTTCAGCCAAGGTTAGATTGCCAAAATAGGGTGTATCAGATTGGATTGCCAAACTATAATCCCATTGACATAATTTTATTTTAAGGTGTAGTAAGAAAATTTCTTTTTGGATAGGCATGTCAATTTAAAGGCCATCTGTGCCTGTTTTAGTTTTTTCTTTTGTCCTTTATTTTTGTATTAAAAGTTTTTCCTAAAAAAAATAGTCTTAACTCTCCACACAAAAACTTGAGGCCTAGAATGTACCATGTAGATATTTTATTTCGATTGGCATTAAAATCCACTCCTGATCTACATATCGTTCCGTGCACCTCTTTTACTCTTTTGATTATCATGTGTCCAAGTGGCCGGGATAAGAGCCAGTGATGGATGGCTTGATTGCATAGTGGAGCCCACCATGAGTGATCAAAGATCGGCCCACGTGTAATGTGGGGGATGTGAGTCAGCATATGGCAGAGGAGGGGATTGGCAAAGACGAGCCGTTGACGAATGTCGCCATCATATCCTCACGGAGCCCAAGAAACGATGCTGATGTGACGTGCCAACGAAAAGCATGGCGCTACTGGGCCCCGCCACATGCTCCAGGAAACCGCCCGAATTCACAAACCGCTAGCGGTTTCTCTAAACCCGAGGCATGTTTTACGAATTGCGTTCTCTTTCTGGAAACCTATCGTATCGGTAAAATGTCGGGATATTGTCGTGGAATATCATGAGGAACAATGTGACTCAGTTTTTTGAAGCTTTATTCTAGTTTGTACTTTATATCCGAAAAGTTAAAAATTCTCAAAATACCTCTATCCCTTTCTCTCTCAACATAGAAATCAATTTAGGCTAGAGAGGAAAATTTTCCTCTCTCTCATTTCACTCTCCATCTTTCTCCTATTCCTCGTCTTTTTCCATCTTCATCTCTCTCTTCCTCTTATTCTTCCTCTTCCACTCCCTCCCCCTCTTCTTCTCCCCCTCTTCTAAATGTTCGGGCTCTTAAGGTTGTTCGGCCTCGTAGGGTCAAACAGGACGAATAGAGGGAGGAGAAGAGAAGAGAGGAGAGGAAGAATGAGGGAGATGAGAGGAGAAGAAGACGGAGAGGGGAGTCTCCCTCCGACGCCTCCAGAGCTTGTTGCCAGCCGAAAAGGGAGAAGAGAGGGAGAGAGAAAGTGTGTAGGAAGAGAATGGGGTAGCGTGTTTTGAAGATTTTATTTTTATTTTTATTTTTTGGCTGTGTATAAAGAGTCCAGAATGGAGTAAATCTAGAAGCTTTTTTTTTTAATAATGAATAAATAAATATCCTGTATTTAAAGTGGGTGAATATTTGTAGTATTCAAAATTATCGTCACCACCTTGCTTTGTATCCAATTGGATCAATTGAAATAATATATGAATTGAATAATTTATTTTCTTATTAAAATTGATCATGGGGCTTCTCTTTACTAAGTTTTAACTAACTGATCTACAATTAAGGATCCATTATGATACATTAAATTTGAAGATTTTGGATTCAATTTCGACCGGTTTCCTTTTAATTTGGAATTTTTCTCTGAGTACTGATAAAAGATATATAAAAAAAAAGTATAAGTGATGAAATTAGAACACATGACTTTCCATTTAGTTTTGAATTCATTTTTGAGCAGGCAGGGGGAGAAACTAGAAAAGGTGTAAGTGGTGAAATTTGAACTCATAATCATTGAATTTTAAATGCCTCACATAACAACTACAGCATAGAGTACAAATGTAAAATTGTTTATCAAAAAAGTTTCAAACTCATTTAGATGGTACTGGAACCTTAGTTCTATATATGAATCATTTTTTGCTTAACAGCGTTTGTTGTGCTAGTCCTGATTGTTTCGGTTGAAAAGAAATATATTGCTAATGTACCATTAGTGGATTGATAATCAGTCTAATTGAAGTTTTACCATTGTATTAGTGAAAGATAAAATGAGAGCAATAACAATTTTTTAAATACTCTTTTAAACCTATTAGATAGTTTAAGTGACCTTGGTGGAGTAGCTTGAAGGTATGAATTTGCTCCCCGTGCTCCGTGTTCAAAATCCATCTTAGGTATTTTATTTGAGCTTATCAAGCACCATCCTAGAAACTGTATAATTTTGTCTTTAAAAAATTTGAATTACCTATTTTATTTCAAAGTTTCCAATAAATATTAGCGGAGCTAGCTATGTCAAAGGTCACCTTTAAGGGCCCGTTTGTTAATTCCCTCTCATTATAAAGTTAAAGTCATTTTTCATTTCAAGACATAACAATCTAAAAGAGTAAAATCAAAAAACCATATTTAAAAAAAAAATTTTACCTTTTTACATAAAAAAAAGTTAAAAAGTTACTTTTTCAACTTACAAAAAATATTTACTTTTAATATAGAAAGTCAAAAAGTTACATACTCTCTTCACTAAAAAAATACAAAATATCATCATTGGATTGATTTAACTCTTCTTATATTTTTTATCTTTTAAAATGACCATTCACCTTATTTCACCCTACCAATTAAATTAAAAAATAGGCACCAGTGTTTGAACCCCCATCGTTTTCTTGTCTGGGCTTTGGCATGTTAAGCAAGTAATCCTCAATATTTGGAGGGGCCGGATCATATCCAAAAAGCTAAAAATCTCAGCCTCTTGTTCGTTTTCATTTCAATCGAAGCTGGCCCACCAGGTGAATCATTGTGATTGGACACTGGGACTTAGCGAATTCCGAGTGGCATAATGTGGGGTCCAGTTTAGAAGCATTTAAAGTGGCTGTTATCGGCTGAGTTGCTGACACGTGGCATTTATGACAAGCGCATACCGGTCTTTTCGGCTAAATGACCATGGTTCACTGCAATGCAGTGATTGCTGCCCCATTTCTCTTTTGTCCCCTTCTGATTGGCATTAAGAACCAGGGCCCACACAGTATATCGGGCCCATTACTTGTTAGGAGCCTGTGGGTCCCCCATGATAACATCACTTAGGGAATTTTCTAAGCCCATCCTATAACTAAATATGAGGCCCACCGCTCAAAGTTCACAATTGAATTTCACTGCAAAATTGAAATATTACAATTGGAGTAGAAATTGGTTACTTTTAATCCTAGCTTAGGAGGCATGGGTCCCTTAGCACTGTGGTGAGGGGAGAGATCTCCTATGAGGTGGGGCACCCTTGGATGAGGTAAAATAACCCTCGGGCTTGGGTGAAAAAAGGTGAATATGCATTTTCGAATATAGGGCAACTAGGTAAGAACTTTCGTATCTTACCTTTGAGGTAAAAAAGTCATTTTTAAGATAAGGTGAAATGACGATCTTGACCAGTTTGAACTGTAAAGAAATGGGCCCCATTTACAGATTTATAGGAATGGTCTGCTTGAAATATTTGATTTTGTTTTTAGAAAATCCGTATCCCACTTGTGTAATGGGTACCAGTTCTCTGTCTGGAATCTGGATGGGCAATGTTAGGGATGGAGTACATCAGTACATGTTTTTGAAAAGCAGACCTCAAATTGCAGTTGTTCTTTTTTTCTGGTGCCTTCCTCTGTATTCTCTTGCAGGGATCACCCAAACCAATTTGGCCCGTCTATCATCTTCTGGAGTTGTAGATATTTGGAAGAAATGTATACTGATTTTTCCAACACCAAAGTTTTAAGGGAAATTTTCAAAAAAGGTGTAAAACATTTGGCTTGTTTTTAAAAAAAAGTACGTAAATTTTTGAATATTTTAAAAAAATATAAAAGTTTTTCACAAGTCTTTCAATCAATCAAGTCCTCTCCATAAAATATTTTTGAGAAATGACAAGAATTCCAATCAAGTCCTCCATAAGATTTTTTTGAGAAATGACAAAAATAACCTTTCTTTATGAATAATTTTTGTCTTTTCTAAATCTCTTTCCTCTTTAAACTTGCCATATTCCGTTTGATGTTCATAACCATTTAATGAAGATAGTTTTTTTTTATTGCTTGAAGAGGAATTACATTAACAAAGGAACAAGTACGGGAGTGATAAATAGACAATATAAATACAAAAGATACAAAAGAGTCCCAAACTTGGGCTGTTAAGAGTCTTTGTGTATATATAAATTTATAACAAAAGGACTATGGTTGTTTAATGCATTTGTGGCTGAGTCAATAAGATGGCATCCGTTAGTCCACCATTTCTTCTTCTCCTGTAGATATAAAGGTTGGATGTGAATAGGAAGATAATGAGTAAATAAAACAGCAATTTGTGGCTTTAACTTCGGTAGCTGATATGCCACTTGATTGTAACTTCTGTAACAAAATGAGACTCTATACCGAAATAAGAATAACTTTAGTCATTTATAACCCGTTTTTTAACCATCCATACGTAAAAGTAGTTGGAGTAGGCCCACTGGGTTATTGGGGTTGAACTTGATCATTTCTGTTAAATGATTTATATAAATATGTATATTTTATACATACATATATATATATTGAAGAATAGCATAAGGATAACTTTTTCATTTTTCAAAAGAAATTTTCTTTTATGTAGAGGTCTTGATTGATGGAATTGTGAAGAACTTATATATCTTTTTAAAATATTTAAATCTTCATGTACTCTCTTAAAAATAAGCCAAGAGTTTTATACCTTGATTTTTATACCTTGATTTTTTTTCTCAGATTTTAAACAATTACTAAGTGTGCTTTGTACGACTTTATAAATAATTGGCAAGAACTCGATTGCCAAAAGTGGCCTAAAATATTTTTTCCTATTGTAACGTGGATAACTTATGACATGCTTATGCAAATGTCCGTTACCAAAGATACATACTAGCATTACCTTACTTAGGAGTATTAGTAGTTACAAATGTGACTTGCTGTCTTCCCTTTTTATATGTTCAATAGTTACAAATGTGACATATTCTCTTGTTATTCTCTTTTTATTTTTATTTTTTGGTTTTGGTTTCTTACTCCAGAGTAGAGAAATTTGATGTCAAGAACCAACTATGCTAGCAGCTAGGACTCAGATAACATGCTTCACTTAAAACTATTTTGTCTTCAACGTAATACACGTGGCCATTTTTTTTAAAACAATTGGAGTTGAAATTTGTATTTTTTATACATTTAAATTCTGAAGAAGTAATTCAAATTAACAAATTTCTTTAATTTATTAAATTGGACATTAATCCCATTGTCCCGTCCTTGTCCCAAGTGGAAAATGTTTTTGGTATATTCGGTACAACTCTTAAAAATGACCACAAAAATAAAGAAAAACCAGCATTGAAAAATGAACTGTTGAGTTTGAAGATGAAAAACTGCTTTTATAGATTTGTAACCTGGAAAGATTTCTGACCATCAAAGAAATGTATTAGAGGTCAGTTTCCTTAATTCCCTTAAACATTAGTCAAACGAGAGTCCTAATAGATTGGGCTTTTTAAAAGTGAATTCAAGACAGATTTATTAAAATCAAAACTAAAAGGGAAAGCAGTAAAAATTAGTGAACTCAACACATGGGGCCCAAAAGTTATTAGAAAAGTGGTTATGAGGCCCACTCACATCTAACATTTAACCGATGTATTAATGTTTGAATACACAGTCTACATATGGATGAATTCAATAGACAATGGTGGCTAATTCTGCAATGGTGGCGTGGTGCATTCGAACTACCACACTTTTATATGTTCCACAAACATCGATTTTTTGAAAAATTATTGTCGAGGAAACATATAGGGATTCCTTTTTTCAAATTTGAAAATTTTTTCAAAATATTTTTAACAATATCGAGCAAATAAACCACCTAGGAGATGGTGGAGCAGCTTAAGGTGTGGTTTTGCCCTCATGTGTTGCGTTTAAAATTGCCCCATATTTGTCCTTTGTGCGTTTATGTGGATTTAGTGGATACCACCCAAGGAATTAGTCCGTTGGGTCATAAACCTCTGGGTTACCCATGTCATCATAAAAATTTGAATATCAAATAATTAACAATAGTAGTTAAGTGTAAAGTAGGGTCAAAATTGTTTTTTCATAGATTTTTTTCATAATTATTCTAATAATACCGTGGTTTCTCTCCTCCATCTTTCACTTTTTGCAATATTCTGAAAATATTGAGGTATCATCATAATATTTTCAAAATAGGGTTGATATTTGACATAATAATAATGCTTATGATTGGAGATGAAATACCCATATAATCACTTACAAAAAGAAAAAAATTGCATGTGATGTGGTCTTCACTGAGAAAATGCTATTAGATATATTTTGAAAAGCATACTGTCTCAAATATTTATATAGAACCCGATGGTTTGGATGGTATTGAATTTCAAAGAATTTATGATGGACTCTAACCGAAGGAGTATGAAAGAGGTGAGGGATAAAAGATACAAGGTAAAGGTCTAAATAAGACTCTCTAGCTTTATTCTATTTTTATTTACTATAAGGTGATGAATAAGTAATAATATTTAATTATAAAGAAAGGAAAGAAAATATTGATGTATATTTGAGGATCTTCACCTTTCTTTCTTTAATAAGAATACATTTGTTAAAATTCCTAAAGTTTTATTGTCATGAAAACAAATATGCCCTCATAAATACCTAATTATTCAAGACACAGTGACAATATTCTGAACCAAAACATCCTCACTTTCAAATTTGCAAGGAAACAGATTTTACGTACCAAGATCCACCATTAAAAATTCATAAAAACAAACAGCCTCAAAAGAATCAGCAAACACATCAATCAAGAAGATGGGAACAAAATGATGGCAACATGACATTCTAAGCCTTCTGTTAATGCCCGGAATTTTATATTTCAAGCAAGTAACAAACATAATAATTACAGGACATATGATCACATGAGAGAGAAGTTGCCTAACTCTAAAAGGATCAAGTGGTTTACATAGGAATGACATAGTCGGTGGGATAAGTCTATGATTACTAGCTCATTTCCAACACCGTCCTCAGAGTTTGAGGGTGGGAAATGGCGCTAGTTTCCAATACATTTGCATATAAACCATAGAATAGAAGTATTTTATTTCGGCCTAGGGAATTGCATGGTATATACAATACTTGCAAATTGATTAGAATACATTTTGTTTGTTAGGGTTGTTTCATGTCACAAATGTCTAGTATAGGGATGACGAGTGGGCTCCTTTGGATTGCAGCTCAATCATTAAATAAGATGGAAAAGGAGCCATGGAGCATAAAAACAAGACCTCATTTTTCAACTATCTTTGAGAGAGGGGCGCACAACCCTAAAGTCCACTGGGAAACCCAATTCCAATATGCTATGTCTCGTCACTTTCTTGGTCAAAGAACATATGATATGTTCCCACATGAACATAGAAATGTTACCCTGCCCACTTTTAGCTCTCCCTTAATAAAAAAAAAAAACAAAACAAAACAAAAGGTAAAGCCTATGTAATTATCTTTTTTGATAATTTTAACAAGTCATGTTGTTAATTTTTTTAAAAAAATAACTGCTTCAATAATTAACTTTGAAATATTGATCAACTGATTTGAACATTAATAATGACTGGTTTCTAATTGATCAGTGAAAAAATCCACTATATATAAATTTAAAAATAGAAGATTCTTAATGGATCAAATGTTATTCAGATAAATTCAGGTAAATAATAGGAAAAGACTACAAACTTTGAATCGATTTAATCAAGATTAACGTCTTCTATTACATTTCAATCGAGTTGAATCTAAATTTCTTTTCTTTCTGTACAATGGCAATATATTGAATTTCATCAACTGGCCAAAAATTGTTCCTTAATTGCAAGAAATGGTTCGAATGCTTGAGATTTTTTAGGTTAAATATGGGGGTAATAGTCAAATAAAATCGCCATATATACATTTTTGAAAATACAAATTGCCATATATACATTTATCAAAACCATCTCAACCATTAGATAAATTGATCCTTTCCAATTCATTGACAAAATCCATTGTATATCATCCTAATTTTTTTCTCAATCAGATTAAATTTGGGAAAAAAACGGAGAAATTATTATAAAATTTGAGTCAACGCGATCAAGATTAGCTCCTATTTATTTAGAGTTAGGTTAAACTAAGAATTGCTTTCTTTTATGATAAAATTCATTATTTCATCAACTATTTAAAATTTATCGTTTATTGCAAGTCAAGGTTATTAACTGAGAGTTTTGGATTAATAAAGGTGGTTTTTTGTAGAGACTAAAATGTCGGCGATCATTAACCGAAAAAACAGAAAAATAAAAATAAAAAATTGATCTTGAAAGTGCTATCATAGCTGTCCTTGTATTGTCCTCGCTTTTAGTTGAATTAAGTTAGGGGGCTCTCATTTGTTAGTTTAACCTAATCTTCTTGGATATGGAGGCACATTGTGTCTCCCCCACTTCCCCTTGGGCTTTGATCATTTGTTAAAACCAACCCAATCTCCAAGGTATCATGTCATTTCTTTAAGTGGGTTATTTTACTTGTTGATTTGCTGTCTCATTGACCATTTCTTGACCAGGGATTCATGTGTTGGATCTATGGTTGGAGAAGGGCTTTGGGGTAGGTCTGGTGCTTTTAAATGGAAGAAAACTTTCTAATTAGGTATTCCTTCATTCCACAACTAAGATGGTGAACAACTTGATAAAAAAGAAATATGGGGCTTTTGTTTTTATCTTTCTACTTTTCAATGACTAACTGGGATTCCTTCTAGACAACAGCTTCTTAATGGTAGAACAGTAAATTTTATATTATGAGGCATGTGAAGGCCATATAGACCATGTGTTGGGAAGGTCATATTGTATATTTGTTATATTTTTATTTATATTCTTTCGTGTAAAAGACTTGTTTTATGTTATGGTGGCTCAGTTGTGACAATGGTTTTAAAACTCATCAGCCGAGATTGAGTTTTATTTTCTACGACATATAAAGATTGTGGCCACTACTGATCTAATTTTTTATGGGTGCAGCTAGAAACAATTGTAATATATTTGAACTTCTATTCCTACCACCCTTATATTATATTTTGATACTTATTAGCATCTAAAACAAGCGAAAATGAAACGAAAGTGAACATTTAGAAAATTTTCATTTTATATCGAAATTATTTATTCTAAAGGAGCATAAACATTGAAATCTCAATCAAGAACGAATATATCAACCAATCCATAAAAAGATTCAGGCCTCACATGACTACACATGAGCATTACATGCACAACATGGGACAATTAAAGTAAGGTTTCTTACATATATGAGCTTAAGGTTGTTGAGTAGGAATTAGAACTCTTCGATGGATGGGTTAAGAGATTCAAGCACCCATTGAAGGGGGACTAGCTCATCAGTCTTCGATAGCTTGTTTAGATTATTTAATTATTCTCATTTTTTTCTAACAAGCAAGTAACGGAGGAGATTTGCACGAGAAAACAATTGTTGATATCTATTATGAACATAAAAAATCGTTCCTACATATTCAGAACATTTCTTATTGCCTAGGTGAAGAGTATGATATTTCCTACATGTTGGCCTTGATGGTGAGAATAATGATATCAGCAAAGCACATTCGAATTTAGAACTACCGCCTAGTATATGACCTTTTTGAAAATTGAAATTAAAATTTCAATATAAGAATATGTAATAATTTGTATGCCACTGACTTGCTAATTGTGGTTTTTTCTTTTTGTAACGTTCTTTATATTTAATGGTGAATGATAAATTTCAACGTTCCACATCACAATATCCAGCGCCATAGCAACAAGTCCATCTCTTACAGTTGTTAATGAAAGTTGGACAGCAAGAAAGTTTGCATCTAAAGTCAATTGATTTAGCCTCATCTCTGAGGGTACTGTATAGGTCACTGACATAGAAGCAAGCAAGCAATTTAAACTAAATAACTTAAACTAAACAAGGAATAATTAGGCTACCCATTTCATCAAACATAATAATCATCTTGCCTCAGCATGTAATGAGAAATGATACATTGAGTTCCGTAAGATACCGTGCACCTTCTCCATGTGCTTGAGAGGACTTCAAACCCATGACTCACTCTTCCAAATATAGTAAATAGCTCATTTATATATGGTTGCTTCATAAAAGTGATGAAGAACTTGCTTCCATTCGTGGGAGGCATGGTATAAGCCGTTGAAAGTATCTATCTAGCATTGTGCTATAGAACAATGAATGAAAAAAATCATGAAATTAATGAAATAGCAACCCTAAAAGTGTACTTAAAAAGCCCATGCTTAGCACGGGTGATATAATTCATAATATTAAACATTCATAAAATTATTTTAAAAATTATAAGAAATTAATAAACTATTGAGTATGTAATTCAAAAGTGTAAAATAAGAAATCATCAAAAGTAGTCAAAAATGCATCTCAAGTCAAGAAACAAATGAGTTATTTATTAACTTCACGATATGAAAAAGATAAAGCAAGCTTCACCCACCTAAAATAGATGAAAACCAATTCAAGAAATAAAATGAGATATTAAAATGTTAAAAAAACATAAAGAAGGAGCAAAAGCAGGCCTTCAGCAGATTGGTACTGACATTAACACCAAAGTTTGATCAGTTTTGTCCATTCATGAAATGTAGATTAAAAGAGGTGCTCAAATAATTATCTATCTAATCCCAATTGGCCATGCTAATTCAACACCAATAATAGTAGTATTCTTTCTTAACTCTTGATTTTAACTTTAAATATGAAGTAATATTTAAAACTTCAAAAATATTGAGTCACCTAAAAATATTCTTGCACAACAATGTAATGTGAGAAGTTATGCCGAGGGTAGGAATGGAGAATTGAAAGAGGGTAGCATTAGTTTTGAGGAGTTAAGAGCAAGGAGAAGTTTTTGAGGAGTTTTTGGTTGCTTAGTCAAAAATAATTGAGAGAAGGTCAAAATCAATGTGTTGATTTTTCAATTGGAAACAATTGCTTTCATATATAATAATTATCATAGATAGATCCAATCGGAACAGTAACTGCGTGTGGCAATCCTCTAAAAAACACTGAAAATTTGATTTAGATCAGTTACATCGAAGACTCAAATCAAGTGATTACTTGCACTCTGATCATTCCTTAATTCGAAAGCAAATCTTAATTTTCAAATATGACATGGATCTCACAAGGTGTATGGCACGCCACATGGTGTATCGATGACCATGTGAATACTATTACCTAGGTCTTCATCCATGGCGCTTTCGGCTCGCGCTAATCGACATGGCATGCTATTTTAATACTAGAATTAACCCAAGGGGTGTTTACTTTGGTGTCATTTCCCACACACTAATGCATACTTAACCATTGTTAATTAATAGAAGTTTGTGCTCTACTCATGACATCAACAATCCTAGTAAGAAATCGCCTTTGATGGTGGATTGGCAAGGAAAAACATAGAAGAGAAATGGTTTTAATAGGCAAATGAAGGATTCCATGAGGGAGGATTTTAGTATTTTATAGTGCAAATATGTTGGAAAGGGAAGACAGAGGGAGGGATGCAAGTGAGGGCTTGAGGAATCCAAAAAGAGAGATTGGTGGGGCTACATACTCCTAGAAGGCCTAAAAGATGCCATTCAACATGCCTTGAGAAACAACTGAGAGGATAATCCAGTTTATATATAGTCTACTTGAAACTACCTCCTTTTTTTTTATAGATGAATTAATTAAAATGTTTGGCCACCAATAGGGAGCCATACCACTCTCGTGTCACATGACCACATATAGGGGAGAAAAAAGCCCTAGATTAGTTAAATGATTAATGTGAAATTGTGAATTGGAACAGTGAAAAGATGGGCTTTACATGTTCAAACCATGGCTTTGGGCTCTACTTTATATATAGTCCCTTTTTGAGAAAAATCAGTTTAGTTTGGGTTCAGATCAGTAGGGTACTGATTTCATATACAGCCTAGTGGACTAAGTCAGCTTGTGTCAAGCCCAACATTATGTGGCTGATTTCAGTGCCACTTGAGAAAAGGATGGAATTACTGGGCTGCATCTTGAACTTGGGGCATGTGTTTTTTTTTTTTTTAAAATGAAATTGGACCCATGTAGATCTTCACAATTAGACGAGACCGCCTTCTCTGCTGACAATTATATGGTTGTGTGATCTACTTTGCGCGTGGTGAATACCTCCTAAGGTTACCTCTTCGATGGGCTCTGGTCGACGGGTCGGGTCTATGTTGATTCTTCTATCTCCGGATTGGGTTTCTATTGACATTTCAAACTGGATTGCTAAATTTCTTGGGTTTGCCTGCTACGCAACCTGTCAACCTAAACCCAATCTGACTCGTTGGACTTGCAGCAGTCAAGCCAACCCTATCCCAAGTTGCATTACGTTTTGATTAAGCTTTTGTAACTTTTGGGTAAAGTTGAGGTTGAGATTTCCAACCCAACCCAACTAATGATCGGGTCACATCGGGATTAAACTAACACATTGCCACCCATACTTGTATGTGCATCCTAAACTGTATTAAAAAAAGGCTTAGGCCTGCCAGGGCCTCGCCAAGCCCACAGAGTTTTTGTTCCAGTACATACAGATTTCTCTGGTCCTGGCCTCATTTCAAGCCCATAGCTAAAGGATGAAAGGTGCAGATACTACACCCAGCGTATCAAGAAGTACTTAAGACAAACATAATATTTCGTAAAAAAGCCTGATGAGACTGAATTACAGACACTATTGCTGGACTTGGGCCTAATATCATAGCCCTATGACTAATATAACTGGGATCATAGGAAGCAATTTCATTTCTTTCCTGCCGAAATGGCTGCAATTTTTTGTTCCAGTCCTTCGCTTGAAATGAAATGGGGGTGAAAAATTTTCAGCTTTATTTCCTGTAAATTTTGGCAGATTTGGGTTGCCGATTCTAGCCCATTTTGATTTGCAGCATAATTCTCACTAATTTTTTTTCTTAATATTCATATTAAGGAACAAGCATATTTTATATTTTGTTTTTAGTTTTTTATTTGTTTTACATAAATGTACGTTTACAAATAAAAGTGGGAGTAATAGGAGTCAGATAGACTTTTTTCTAGTTAAAAAACAGGATCGATTGGCTTGTAAAGATTGTAAGATTATCCCAGGAGAGAGTTTGATTGCGCAACATAAGCTTAGAGTTTTAGATATTTGCATTAGAAGTAAAATGAGAGCAGTAGTAAACAAAATGGACCCTAAAACAAGGTGGAGAGATTTGAAGGAGGAAAGAGCAAATATATTTAAGGACAAAATGATTGAGAAAGAAGAATGGAATATTGAAAGAGAAACTACAGTAATATGGAATCAAATGGCTAATTGCATTAGGAATGTTGCAAATGAGGTACTTGGAGAATCAAAAGGGAAGAGACATATTAATAAAAAAACATGGTAGTGGAGTATGGAGGTTCAGGAAGTTATTCGACAAAAAAAACACATTGCTACAAAGTTTGGCAGGAGACTAAGAGTATAGAAAATTTTGAGTTGTATAAGAAGGCAAAGAAAGAAGTTAAGAAAGTAGTAAGTAGTGCAAAGTTCAAAGCATACGATGACCTCTATAATAGGTTGGGAACAAGAGAAGGAGAAAAGGATATTTTTAAGCTTGCAAAAATAAGAGAAAAGAAAAATAGGGACTTAGATCATATCAAATGTATCAAGGACAATGAGGAAAATATTTTGGTGAAGGACAACGATATTATAGAAAGGTGGAAAGAATATTTTAGTAAACTTTTAAATGAAGAATATTTAGGCGATACAATAGTGAAGGAGGATACTTCATTACAAGAGTATACTTTTCTCCGTAGAATTAGAGGGGTGGAAGTGAAGAAAGCATTGAAGCGAATGAAGACAGGAAAGGCAACAGACCCAGATGGTATTCCGGTAGAGGTATGGAAATACTTAGGAGAGGTTGGAGTAAGTTGGTTATGTAGACTATTCAATAAAATACTTGTGACAAAGAAAATGTCGGAAGAATGGAGAAGAAGCATTGTAGTACCTATATATAAGAATAAAGGAGATATACAAAATTGTACCAACTATCGAGGGATTAAACTTATGAGTCACACTATGAAGTTATGTGAGAGAATAATAGAGCAAAGACTGAGAAAAAAGACTAAAATTTCCGAAAATCAATTTGGTTTTATGCCAAGGAGATCAACTATGGAAACTATCTTTTCACTTAGGCAATTAATGGAAAAATACCGAGCAAAGAGGAAAAATCTACATATGGTCTTTATCGATTTAGAAAAAGCCTATGATAGGGTACCGAGGAATTTAATTTGGTGGGTCTTAAAGAAAAGGAATGTCCAAAGAGGTTACATTGAAATTTTAAAGGATATGTACGAAGGTGCAATAACAAATGTGAAAACTACATGTGGAGAAATGGGCGGATTTCCCATGACTATAGGCTTACATCAGGGATCATCCTTAAGCCCTTATCTCTTTGCATTAATTATGGATGAGTTAACTGTGCATATTCAAGAAGAAGTACCATGCTGTATGTTGTTCGCAGATGATATAGTATTGGTGGATGAATCAAGAGAGGGTGTAAATGCAAAGCTTGAGAGATGGCAGAGGGCATTAGAATCTAGAGACTTTAAAATAAGTCGTACAAAGACAGAATATATGGATTGCAATTTCAGTAGACATATACAAAGTGTTGAAACCACTGTCAAAATTGAAACCCATGAGATACCACGTAAAGATTCTTTTCGGTATCTAGGCTTGATGATTAGTAAGGATGGGGAGATTGACGAAGATATGGAGCATAGAATAAGAGTTGGATGGCTGAAGTGGAGACTAAATTCGGGAGTATTTTGTGATAGACAAATGCCAACAAAATTGAAAGGAAAATTTTACAAGACAGTGGTTAGACCAGCTATGACATACGGAGCAGAATGTTGGCCAGTTAAGAAGACACATATTCATAAGATGGATGTAGCGAAAATGAGAATGCTTAGGTGGATGTGTAGTAAAACTAGGAAAGATAAAATTAGAAATGAGCGCTTTCGAGAACATTTAGGGGCAGCACCAATAAGAGATAAGATTAGAGAAACTCGTTTAAGATGGTTTGGGCATGTTGAGCGTAGGCCAGTAATGGCACCGGTGAGAAAAAAGTTTGGATATACAGGTAGATGGTCCATCAAGAGGTAGGGGTAGGCCGAAGAAAACATGGATGGAAGCCATTAATTCAGATTTGAAGAAGTTGCACTTATCGAAAGATTTAGCTCAAAATAGAACGGAATGGAGAAATAGAATTCATGTAGCCGACCCAACATGATTGGGATAAGGCTTTGATGATGATGATGATGATGATTACATAAATGTACGTATATATTTTAATTTTTATTATTCTAAAAAGTTTTGCCGAAATTCTAAAATATTTCATCTTAGAGACTAAACCGAAATGATGAGCAAAACAGAATTGACAACTATGATTGAGATGCAAACAGGTTTGTTATGGGCCGAAACCATATTGGATTCAGACTCAAAACCATTTCTAAATGACAATCCCAATTCCAAATCCTATTTTGACTTAACTTGTTCAGTTGGTTCTAGACCCCTGATAAGAAGAATCAGGTCTGATTAGAAGGTTAGGATTTAGTTTCAAAATTGGTTCCATATCCCTAAACTAGGCATGGAGGATCATAGAGTTTGACCTCTCACTAAAAATGGTAAATTTTCCACCAAATCTACTCATATGGTCCTTAACAAAGCTAATAGTGTTGATTATGGCCACTGTTTTATGTGGAGATACTTTTGGCACACTTGCCTCCTATCAAAAGTCCTATTCGGATGGAAATGTCTTCCGAGTGCAATTCAGGTATGCAAACTAGTATTTAATAAATCTCTAAGTAATAATGCTCTTTTCTTATTTGTGAAATTCGTGAGGAGTCCACAGTACATATATTATTTCATTACAATCATACTAGAGCAGTTTAGTTTGGATCAAATTTGAGTTTGCTAGCTGTCCCATTCCTTTCACTGTCCTAAAACTATGGATTAGTGGATGAGTTTCTTTAATTTATGTAATTCTGATCCTCTTGTAGCCTATCAAGGTTCTATAGCTTGAGAATTTCGCAATGTGGTGAGTCATTTGAAAGGCCAAGAATGATTTTATTTTCAAACTTATATAATCATATCCATCAAAATGCTAAATGTTGCTGAAAGTGTCTTTGATGGGGCAAGAACATCTGTAGAAGCTAATGACCAATTTAGAAAGCATTAAATCCACTCTTTGGTTTTAACGTTAACATGGGCATGAGTGACATTGGTTTGTACTAATGTTGCCTTTAGAACTTTGGATGGAAAATCCACTTTTGGCTTCCCTATTTGGTTTAATGACACTTTTTGAATGCAAGATCAATTGAAGGCCCAAATGTTCCTTCTTCTAAAGAAGCATAGGTGAGAGCAATTATTTTTGCAGTATAGAGCATGAAGGATAGAGGCTTTTCCAAAGCCCACATAATATCCGATGCGCTTAAGGTTTGCAAGCAATCTCAAACAGAAGATCCTATTTTGCAAGATATTAAATACCTTTCAAATAGATTATACTCTATAGTCTTTTCTCATATCCCTAAGCACTATAATTGTGTAGCTCATGAATATGCTACATTTGCTTCTTGAGGGATGTTAAAGTCCTTGGTCTCCATGGTGCTATTTGGACATGGATAGGGCCCTTGTTTGGTGATTTAATGTTTTGTTGTTTTGTCTTCCCGCTATTGTGGTTTCTTTAATGAAGTTCTTTTGCTCAAAATAAAATTAAAAAAAAAACAAAAATTGGTTGTAATTTTTTTTTTTTGCTTATATCATTTAACTTATAATTGTTCATCAAGTGTAGTACCGATTGAACATAAAAATGTCCCAACTAAAGTTGATTTTGAATTACATTTTGCAATATTAAAACTTGCATGCTGGTTCCATGGGTTGGAACCGATATGGACTGGAACTGGACGAGTTTATCAATCGGAATCTAAATTGGGTTCTGGACTTGCATGATTGCACCTGTTTATATATTAGAATCTAAAATAAGTTTTAAATCTGATTGTTTATGGGTTGGAGCCTCCAGATTATTGGAAAATTGGATACCCATTTGCTTCACCGCTAAATATGTTAGGGTCGGACAATCTTTAGGCATTGCCTTGTGTGGCCCATGTGCTGTCCTAGCACCAATGAGGCTCCTAAATCGGTGATAGGCATACAGCTGACCCATCAAGCGGGTTCGGACAGCTCTTTTAATAACCATGACTATCTGGAAAAAGCCCATTTGTTAATTTATATAAAGCACTGGCTCCATTTTCATGCCCATCACCTGGTATAGTGTGTTTTAGGCCTCATAAACTCTAGACTCACATTTTAATTAGATCATCACAATAAGGGCATATTGTGACCAAGTGCGCCAGGTGGCCATGTCGATATCTGGGCTTTTTAGAAATTTCACCATCAGCTGGATCCACAACTGTCCTGCTGCACATACATTGATGCCCAGGGCAGACTCTTCTGTATCAATCCCAGGCTCAGGCATCTTGATAGCCTTAGAAAAAACTGCACTTGTGCATGCCCCACTATGAGATATGCATAGGGTACATCAGACAATCACTTCGTACAATGATCCTGTGGCAAAAAGTTATATAATAATGCAAATCGAATTAAAAATAGCCGAACTGCCAGGCCTGGGAGTCTTCGTAAGTGGGCTGTGCGATGATCAGAGTGGAACTTCCTGACCTGTGATGAACCCAAACTGGCAATTTATGTTTTAGTTGAACCTTGTTTGGTTTATGGCTGAATTCAGGTTTGACATTCCTAACCTGATTAATAAATGAGTTGGATTTAGGTTGAGTCCTATTTTGCTACTTGACCCTAGCTTGATCGTTTGAGCCCAGTTTGTTGCACTATGACTGCCCATCCAACCCCAATCCTCCTATTAATTGAAGGTTTGAGTTGACCATTTTAACTCATAGGTTAAATTCAACGAAATATACTAAAACCAATTAAATGAGGTGCCAACCTTGTCATGCAGCATTTTTATTGCATGTTGTGTTTATTTCTTTCTTTTGAGTAATGAAGTCTCTCAAAAAATAATAAATAAATAAAAATGAAATGCGTTTGTGATGAGTTGGATGGGAACAGGCAGGTTTAGGGCGAGTTTGGCTCATGTTTGTCTCATTCAAACCCGACCCGTCTTGTGACGGGTCACTGGTGTGTGATGACAAACATAACCCTATTTGGGGATGGGTCTTGCAAATTTAAAGGTTAAAAATTTTAAAATAGTTAAATGCATGGAAATGACTATGGTAGAGTTCAAACGCATAATCTTTTCTTCACACATGCCTTAAGGTAATGCCCCAACACTAATTGCACCGGATGAATTTTATTTATACAATTAATAATAAAGGCCATGCAGGTTGATGGCTCACCAAGGAAAATGGGTAAGCCTAAGAAGACGTAAATGGATGTAGTAAAATTGGATCTGAAGAAGTTCAATTTATTTAAGAATATGCACCAAGATAGGTAAGAATGGAAAGAAAGAATTCATGCAGCTAACCCAAATATAATTAGGATAAAGCTTTGATGATGATGATGATTTAATAATAAATGAATAGATATTATATACACGAAGCAGGGCGGGTTAAATCAACAGAACCCAAACTACCCCATTCTAAGAAAACAACTACCAAAACCATCCACATTAGGCGTGGGTTGGTAAGAACGGCTCCTTACCCTAGTGGCAAGGAGTGCTGGTTATTAGTGGCAGGTCTTCGGTTTAAACCTTACCTTCTTTGCATATGTGAGTTTTATCAGCTCACACGTGAGTTTTGTTGTGTCTTATCACACATGCAAGTCCCTATTGCCTCGAATATGTGAGTTTTATGTATTCATCACATGTGTGTAGTCTCATTGTTTTGCATGTATGAGTTGTATGTCCCTCATATATGCGAGTCCTCGTTACTTTGCATGTGTGAGTTGGTCTTTGTATACGGATCCTAGCCCCTCAATTATGTTACAAAATAAAAGTAAGTGTAGGTTGGTGAGAGTCCTTGTTTAAATCCAACCCATTGCCATCTCTAGTCACGAGCCTGTCTACATGTTAATGTCTGTCCTTGTACTCCTATAAGTTGGTTTTAACCTCTTACCAAAAAAACAGAAAAAGTTGGTATCTAACCTCTTTTTCATAGAAACTGGGAACTAGGAAGCAGGCATTCCGATACAAACATGATCAGATGTGCAAGAAAGCACATAAATTGCAATTGGGCAGACGAATCTATGTAGTCTAAACCCAGGAAAATAAGAAATAATACCTAGTAATTTAAGGGGCTGTTTGTGCAGCCCCGCTTTCAGTGGAGAAGAGGAGGAGCAGGGCACCAAAAAAATCTAGGTCCCTGCTCCTGCCCTTTTGGTGCAGCGATGAAGAGGGGAGGCAATCGTCCCCCTTTTGCTAACTTTCTACACATGGGGGAGAACTTTGTTTCCGACCAAAGGTGGTTGGAAACAATTGCCGCGAAAGAAGAAACCTAAGATTTGGCACCGTACCATTGGGATAGTGTCGTGTTCCCTTGAGATAAGCTCAAAAAAGTATGTTTGGTGTGCACAAATCATTGTTCTGAATTTTGATATCATGGAAGGAATCTCAAAATTTTAATCTGCTGACATATGAAACTCGAATTAAAAAAAATTAAATGTTTAAAGAACAATTTGCTAGCACATTGATTCCGACTTATCTAAAAGTGATTTTACTACCCACTTTTTAAAGTGGGTCATATGTTAACAATCACAAAAGGTGAGCTAATATTATGATTTTTAATTTCTTATAATGTTGGCACCACATTATAAATTGTTTGACTGTGGGCCGCATGTTCTAATTTTTAATTGTGAATTATATGGTCAAAAAATTATCTTTTAAAAAACATTTAATCTTTTAAAAAATATTTAATATTTAAAAAATTTTAACCTTTCAAAAAATATTTAATCTTTTAAAAAAATATTTAATCCTTGAAAAAATAAATATTTAATCATTGAAAAGATTTAATATTTCAAAAAATATTTAATATTTTAAAAAAATATTTAATATTTTAAAATTTTTAATTTTTCAAGAAACATTTAATATTTCAAAAAATATTTAATTTTTCAAAAAAATTAATCTTTAAAAAAATATTTAATCTATAAAAAAATTTAATCTTTTAAAAAAATCACAAAAAGGTGGAGCCACATTGTTATTCCTTTGAATGTGGGCCCACATTGTAAATCCTATGAGTGTAGTCCTATGTTCTATTTTCTAAAGATGAGTACCACATAATTTTTAAAGTGGGATAGCTATTTACAATTAAAAAACAGGATGGTCTCACATTATAATCTCTTATAATTTTCAAAGGTGGAGCACTACATTGTAATTTCTAAATGTGGGTCTTATTTACAAAATCACAGAAAATGTGGCTCTACATTGTAATTTCCAAATTGGGTCACGTAATCATGATCACAAATGGTGGTCCTACATTATAAATGCGCTATGTTGTAATTTATAGAGATGGGTCCCATATTTACATTAAAAAAGGTCGGCCCCACATTATAATATCTTATAATTTCCAATGGTGGCCCTACATTATAATTCTTATAAAGGTAGGCCCACCTTATAAATCCTATTAATATAGGCCCATGTTCTAATTTTTAAAAGTGGACATTACGTTATGACTTCTACAAGTGGGTCTCATATACGCCAATAATAAAGTAACTCAAGCATTAAAAAGTGGGCCTACATTTCAAATCTTAAGATTCTCTTACTTTCATTCGTTGGAAAAAAATTTTTAAACCATTAACGAACAAGTTCTGTATGGTGTAGTATTTTAATATAATGTTGCCAAACAAGTTCTACAGAGTTTTATCTCGGCACAACTCGAGCTCGGCACAACCAGATCTACGCACAAAATTGAAAACAATATGGCAACAATGCCAAACTGAGCCTAGGATTTCTTCCTCCGCGGCTTGCACCAAACGAGTCCCAAAAGCAGGAGCAGTAGGCGAACAGGTGGATTGGAGACTTTGGAGTGACTTTGGACTTTTCTGGTTCGACCATCCACTTTAAATCTGCTGATGTCCTGTAAAAAAGAAATAATATGATTTTTAAAAATATTTTAAATAATTAATGAGGGGCCCAACAGGTTCAACTACCTATTTTTTTTTAGTACCATGGTTTTTATTTAATTGGACTGATGAACCTACCGGTTCTGGCTAACCCATCTCAACAAGTTTATCCTCTGTGATTTTTACAAACGCTGATTGTGCTAAAACATTTCAGGCCAAGAGTGCGACTTGGATATGATTTGAGCTGGCTCTTTTAGAATTGAGGTAAGTTGGCCGCCCTAAAATCAATCTTGACCGTCCAAGTTGTAGGCACCAAAAAAGATAATTTGAGAACTACAAAAACACAACCCTTACAAAAAAATTTTATGAGCCATTTTTTGTCAGTGTTTGTGCTCAACAGAACATTAGTCAAGTAGTTGCAGTAATTGAGCCCCATCCAGCTATCTGACTGATCAAAGTTATTACTGTTCTCGATCCTTGTTAATGTGTTGGGTTATCTCAAAACCAAAAGTGGTTTGACATGACCAAAAGTGAAATCCGGGTTGGGCTTCCTTACATTTTGATCAACTTTCAGGCCTTGAATTCAAGCCCTTACAGGTTTCAGATCAGGTTAGAATTCGGGCTCTTGGTAGCCAAATTCGACTGTTCGAAACTACTCTTACTTACAAGTGGGGGTGGCAAATGGGTGTAGTTGGGTATAAATGGGTCTGGACGAAAAGGGGTCTCTACAGGATCAACCCAACCTGGATAACCCTTTTTTGAAATGGGTCATTTGACTTCAAATTGCACCAGATGAAAGTTTGCCTGACCCAACCCACATCTAATGTAGGTCAACTTGTTCAACACATCCCAAGCTTATAAAGCTTAGGCAATCCCAATCCCAATCCATCTCAAATATGAATATATTTAAGTTCGGTTGTAGGCAAAAAAAGTTAAACGTAAACTTAATTCGTCCTATGTAAAAGAAATTATAAGTACCAAAACATTAAGAAGAAGCGGTTATTCAGTTGGTTGGATACTCTGCTTCTCACCTATTTGCCTATAGTCTAAAACTGAATTTCTTTTCTTGTCGGAGCAGACATCTTTTTTTATGCATGGGTCTCATGGGTCTCAACTACATAAAAAAAAAGTATCAAAACATTAATCCACCAATCATTTAAATGGTCACAAAAAATGCAGGTTGACCTAACCCGACCATTTAAATGAGTTTTGCTGGTTGTACTGGTCAATCTTAACTTGGTCCATTTAAATGTTGGGTAGGTTTTGCTAACCGCTACTAATTCTCGAGTTGGACGGGTTGGATGTGGCTGAGTATATCGGGCAATTCAGGTTTTTCCACCCATATCCGTAAGCATATGTTTGTATGCATTTGTGTATTACCCACAAATATACATTTTCATAGTAAAATAGCATATTCATTGTACCATTTGATATTCAAACACAACCTTTAAATTTGGGCACCTGACCCAACTGGCGTCAACCTGACTCAAACCAAAACAGACGGGTTATGAATCCACAAATTAGGTCTGGCTCAGGTAAGTTATGTTCCGACGGTTTCATTGGGGTCGAGTTTCAGTTTTATCTACGTATATCATATCGGTTATGTTGAGTGCCGGACGGGACCCAAGTACATCCACTTGGAGCGGTCGTGCCCGCCGGATCTCCATCCACTTTTTAATCAACATTGAAAATTTTGTCTTGGCTTTAAAATTTCATATAAAAACCCCGCCCCTGCCCCCAAGACCTATATAAAAATTATGGATTTATTTCCAAAATTTAATTGGTTGTTTTGATCTATACCCCTTAAACAAAAATCCTGAGTCTGCCACTAGTTGAGTCAATATCTAATGTTGAGTTGAACCACTAATTCATACCCTCCGAAACACAACTACCCTATAAGTGTAATTGGCTCTTATCCCAATTTGACATTGATTTCACCAATAACCACGTCCGGTCTAAAAGACATTGGAAAAAGTACACATAAAAATGTTAAAACTTTGAGGCACCAAAATCAAACATAAGGAAAATCAAGGGTTCCTGGGTTAGCAACCATGTATCTCACCCAATTACCCTTTTCTACTTGTGCGAGCTCCCTCCCCATGTTGTCACGAGGGTAGTGTTTTTGCGCAGCAAACCCCGTGCGGCCTTAGCACGTTCCACCGATTGAATGCACTAAGTAAGCCTTTTCCCCTAGCAAGTAGAGCCTTGCTAGTTAGAAACCCCAAGACTACCTCAAAGAGAAAACCCACACACAAGAAGAGAGAGAAGCTCTGAGAATACAAAGAATGCTCTTGCTTTGGATGATCTACAAGTGAGGGTGGGGGTCTCCTTTTATAGGCAAAACCCCCCCTTTACATTAATGGCTTGGATCTTGCTTCTAGAGTATTCTTACGATCCAAGGGCTACATTTGATTGGTATATACATCATCCATGACATCACCACCTATTTGACATAAGCCATGACATCACCATCTATTTGACATAAGCCATGACATCACCAGCTATTTGACATAAGCCATGACATCATGGTTCTAGAGAGTTCTACATATTTCTACAAGGCTCCTAAGAACTTTGCCAACTAGGATGTCTGCATGGCGCCCAGTAAGCATCCACATGGCGCCACTTTGTCGATGATGTGTCAGTCTATTACATCCTCCCCCACCTAATTCCGCGATGTCCTCATCGTGGCTTCTTGGTGGTACTTGGCAATTTGATCCTTGAATTGCCATAGTGTGTCTTCACGCTCCCAGCTGGCCTCGCTATCCGGATGACCCTTCCATCTCACTAAGTATTCTGAATAACTTGAATGATT
Source organism: Sextonia rubra (assembly GCA_037013555.1). NCBI lineage: Eukaryota > Viridiplantae > Streptophyta > Magnoliopsida > Laurales > Lauraceae > Sextonia > Sextonia rubra. The sequence goes on from JASUAD010000018.1 coordinate 39,049,838, forward strand.
TCCCTTTCTTGGAATAACTCGGTGTGAGATGAGATTCTCCACTTCCTTGTCATGCGCGGTAGTGATGGCTGTTGGAGCTTTCTTAGAGTTCCCACGTTCAGTGTCTTCCATGTCTGCATGATACGGTTTGAGTAGACTCACATGGAAAACATTGTGGATTTCCATTCTCGGAGGTAATTCAAGTTGGTAGGACACTTTTCCAACCCGTTTCACCACTTTGAATGGTCCTTCATAACGCCTCACCAAGCCTTTATGAAGTTTGGCATAAGTTCTGGACTGATGTGGGAGGAGTTTGACCAAGACAAGGTCTCCCTCTTGAAATTCTCGATGTTTTCTTTTCTTATCAGCCCATTTCTTCATCCTTTTGACAGCCTTCTCCAAGTAGGCTTTCGCTAGCTCAGCATGCTCGTGCCACCCTTTGGCGAACTTGTATGCAGCTGGACTTCTTCCTCCGTAGCCAACACTTAGTGTGTTGGGGGCAAGTGGTTGCTGTCCCGTTGCTACCTCGAATGGACTGGAATGGGTAGACTCACTTCGATGCAGATTATAGGAGAATTGGGCAATATCAAGCAATCTTGCCCAATCCTTTTGGTTGGTACTCACATAGTGCCTTAAGTAAGCTTCCAATAAGGCATTCACCCGTTCAGTCTGTCCATCTGTCTGGGGGTGAAAGCTGGTTGAGAAGTTGAGTTCTGACCCCATTAGTCGAAATAGCTCTGTCCAAAACCGCCCTGTGAATCGCCCATCGCGATCACTGACGATTATCCGTGGAATGCCCCAATACTTCACCACGTGCTTAGTGCATCTGCTACCTGATTGGTCTTGCCCGGTTTATATTCTAGGACATAATCAAATTCAGCCAGGAAGTCTTGCCATCTAGCCTGCTTGGGGCTCAACTTCTTCTGGGTGAGGAAATAGCTGGTGGCAACATTGTCCGTCTTCACCACGAACCTTTGGCCCAGCAAGTAGTGTCTCCAAACCCGAAGGCAATGAACTATCGCTGTCATTTCCTTTTCTTGCACCGCATACCTCCGTTCGGTGTCGTTGAGCTTCCGACTCTCGTAGGCAATTGGATGCTCCTCCTGCATCAACACACCTCCAATGGCAAAGTTAGAGGCATCAGTATGTACCTCATACGGTTTTGTATAGTCTGGCAGGGCAAGTACTGGTTCTTTCGTCACTGCTGCTTTTAACATTTCAAAGGCATTTTGGCATTGCTCCGTCCATTCCCAAGACTGGTTCTTCTTTAGTAGGTTTGTCAAGGGTGTTGTAATGGAAGAGTAACCCTTGATGAATCTGCGATAGTAGTTTGCTAGTCCCAGAAATGATCGAAGGTCCGGTACCCTTTTTGGTGGCTCCCATTCGAGGATGGCTTTAACTTTGGCTGAATCCATGCACAGCTTCCCACCTCCTACTTTGTGGCCCAAAAACATGACTTCTTGTTGGGCGAATGCACACTTTTCCTTCTTCACATATAGCTGATTTTCTTTTAAGACCTGAAATACTTGTTGTAGGTGCTTTACATGCTCTTGTAAAATGTTACTATATACCACAATATCATCAAGATATACTACAACAAAGCGGTCTAAGAAGGGTTGGAAAATTCTATTCATAAGTGTGCAGAAAGTAGCAGGAGCATTTGTAAGTCCGAATGGCATGACTAGGAATTCATATGATCCATACCTTGTTACGCATGCCGTCTTTTCCTCATCCCCTTCAGCAATTCTAACTTGATAATATCCCGAGTGTAAATCAAGTTTTGTGAACCACCGTGCTCCCCCAAGTTAATCGAACAAGTCAGCAATAAGAGGAATGGGATACCGGTTCTTCACTGTGATCTTGTTGAGGGCGCGATAGTCTATACATAGACGTAAGGACCCGTCATGCTTCTTCTGGAACAGCACAGGAGCACCATAGGGAGCTTTTGATGGCCGGATGAACCCTGCATCTAGTAGCTCCTTAAGTTGCCTTCTTAATTCCTCCAATTCTGGAGGTGCCATCCTATATGGAACAGCAGCTGTGGGCCTTGAGCTTGGCTCTAGCTCGATCTTGTGATCCACCTCTCTCTTGGGTGGAAGCTTTTTGGGAAGCTCAGCAGGCATAACATCTTCATATTCATCAAGAACATTTAAAATATCAGTTGGTGCATCCGTAATGGAAGGCATACCTTCGTCCAGCTTCAGTGTGGCCAGGAATGTGGGCTCTTGTTTCTTAAAGCCCTTAGAGAGTTGCATAGCTGATAACGTTTTTGCCTTCAGTTCTCCCTCTCGAACCACTGGCACCATGCAAGCTTTTCCTTGATCCATGATGCACATTGCATCGGCGCTTGGAATTGGTATAGCCCGAACTTCATCTAAGAATTCCATGCCAAGAACAATAGGGTAATCATCCATAGGCACAACAGAGAGATTCAACATACCTTTCCATTCACCAAGGCACATCTCCACGTTGTGAGCAACTCCGAAGATAGGCTTGGCCTCGGAGTTCACTGCTTTGAGCCACCCACGCTCTTCCTTGTATTTGATACCCAGTCGTTTGGCTTCATTTACTTCGATGAAGTTGTTGGTTGCACCAGTGTCAACCAATGCCTGTGTCTCTGTCCCATTCACTCTGGGCTTTACATACATCCTGCCTTTGTTCCCTGATGTGGGCATCTCAACCTTGGCCTTGATTGCATGTAGCAATTGAAGGGAACCCATTTGCCTATCTTCAGGTTCCGGCCTAGGTTCATCATCCCGAATGAGTGCTGAGAGTTTGCTTCGCTTTGGGCATTCCCGAGCCCAATGAGGACCATCACATAAAAAGCAGGTGAGTTTAGGTTTGTCACCCCCACCCTTGCCTCCTCCAAATTTGGTCTTGGCTTGATCCTTGGGTGGTTTATAGTTACCATCTCCCCCACCTTTGCCTTTATGTGGCTTTTGCTCCCTTGGCTTGTAGGAGTCTCCTTTTGGCTTAGAGGAGTCCCCTTTCCTCAGTTCAATCAGAGACTCAGCTTCTGCTATAGCTGAGGTGAGGTCTTTCACCCTGCGTCGCTCCAACTCATTCTTAGCCCAATGTTGGAGCCCATCCATGAAGGCAAAGAAGGCCTCTTTTTCCGGAAGGTCCGGAATCTCTAATATTAACTCAGAGAATTCCTTTATGTAGTCCCGAATAGTACCCTTATGAGAGAGACGACGAAGCTTGGCCCGGGCTTCGTGTTCTACATTTACAGGGTAAAATTGGGACTTGATTTCTCTTTTAAAATCATCCCAAGTAGTGATTGTGCACATACCTCTTTCAATGTCTGAGTGCCTCCGTCGCCACCATAGCAATGCACTCTCCACAAGATAGAGTGGGGCAGTTTTCACCTTTTTGGCATTCTCCATGATGCCTATTGCCTCAAAGTATTGATCAAGGCTCCAAAGGAAGTTATCTAGCTCCCTTGCGTCCCTGACCCACCATAGGTCTTGGGCTTTGGCACATCGAGCTTGGCCACCGAATGGCTAGTCACACCCCCTTGGGTGATAGCCATCTTACAAAGAGACCAATCTGCCTTGATCTCTTTGATCTCTTCCTTTATGGCGGCAAGTTCTCCACCAAGTCGTTCTTCAAAATTGCGCAACTCTTTCCTCAAAGAATCAGCTGTGGAGTTAAGGAGTTCCAGCATCTCACCTCGTAGCTCTTCGTCCTTTGAACCGAGCTCACCGATGCTTTCGCCCAATGTCTCCATATGTTGGGCATGCTCCTCAAACCGATCCCTTCCATCGGCCACAGCAATCTCCACTTTGGCAAGCCGTGCCTCCATGGATACAAGAGGATCTGGTTGCACAGACTTATCCTTTCGACCTTTGCCACCGCGATCCTTCTCCCTTCCATGATGTTCTTCGAAGTGAGTGAGACTTGAATCAGCCATTGCAAGCTTTGGCTTTGATACCAACTGTCACGGGGGTAGTGTTTTTGCGCAGCAAACCTCGTGCGGCCTTAGCACGTTCCACCGATTGAATGCACTAAGTAAGCCTTTTCCCCTAGCAAGTAGAGCCTTGCTAGTTAGAAACCCCAAGACTACCTCAAAGAGAAAACCCACACACAAGAAGAGAGAGAAGCTCTGAGAATACAAAGAATGCTCTTGCTTTGGATGATCTACAAGTGAGGGTGGGGGTCTCCTTTTATAGGCAAAACCCCCCTTTACATCAATGGCTTGGATCTTGCTTCTAGAGTATTCTTACGATCCAAGGGCTACATTTGATTGGTATATACATCATCCATGACATCACCACCTATTTGACATAAGCCATGACATCACCATCTATTTGACATAAGCCATGACATCACCAGCTATTTGACATAAGCCATGACATCATGGTTCTAGAGAGTTCTACATATTTCTACAAGGCTCCCAAGAACTTTGCCAACTAGGATGTCTGCATGGCGCCCAGTAAGCATCCACATGGCCCCACTTTGTCGATGATGTGTCAGTCTGTTACAATGTGTATGAGCCCCTTTGGATAAACCAAATTAGAAAAAAAAGGAGGTGTATTAGGATTAAACGGCTAAAGTGTCATTTTACCCACCAATAATGGCCTGAATACCCTTCTCATGCCTCGGTTTGCATGCATTTGGTTGAAACCCGGGGCATGCTCTTTTTAGGGCTCATTTGTTTACATGATAATGAATACATAGGAATTCTCTTTCTTTTTTTTTTTTTTTTTGAAAGGTTTTTTTTTCCTTTGAAAGTTTTTTTTTTTTTTTGAAAGATCATAGGAATTCATGGACAAATGGGATCCAATAAAGGATTAAAAAAAGGGCAGAGTTGAAGGATTTAGATGAGGGATATTATATATTAAAAAAATATATTGACTAACTTAGTCCATTCAAATGGATGCAAAATCATGGGCCTTCCTAAGTGGATGATTGTGAATAAATCATAAGATGGCCATGCTATGTTGCGCCACCATAAGACGATGAGAATTCTGCTTACAAGAAGATTTGCTTAAGATAAAAATGTAGATTGAACGATAACTCTCCTACCATTTAAAGTATTAGGGTGATGGTTGGGTAGTAATTTCCCATCTCCCTTTACATTTTATTTATTTTTGACAGTCTATGATATTTACCATGGTGCCATTACTGGCCTACGCTCAAGATGGTTTGGGTATGTTGAGCATAGGCCATTAATGGCACAGGTGAAAAAAAGTTTGGATATACAGGTAGATGGCCCATCAAGATGTAGGGGCAGGTAGAAGAAAACATAGATGTAAGTCATTAATTTAGATTTGAAGAAGTTTAACTTATTAAAAGATTTAGCTCAAAATAGAACGGAATAGAGAAACAGAATTCATGTAGCTGACCCAACATGGTTGGGATAAGGCTTTGATAATGATGATGATATTTACCATGGAGTTGAAATTAATTATTATATAACATAAGAGAGATAGAGATTAATTAGTTAACTATGACTGTCACCTTGTTGTATCTTTCATTATTCTTCCTATATTATTTTTCTTCTTTATTATCTTTATCTCCTACTTTTTTCCTCCTTCTGTACCCAGAATATATGATTTTTTTATATTATTGGGCCAAAAAATGGATTTTTTTAAAATACGCTTAAGATACATTAAGGGCGCATTTGTGTCAACAATTTTTTCTTGAGAAAAATCTAGAAACTGAAAATACTTTTCCTCAACAAAAATTTTCCACAATTGTTACAGCCACTTTTCTGTGTGGAAGAGCGAAAAATAGAATCATGCACTAGTGGATCTAGGATTTTCATTTGAGGGGTGCAAACCCTAATAGGTAGTTTGGTGTCGGAGGTGAACTGAGGATTTTCAACGTAGATATTTTAGGGTCGACCCACAATTCTTTTGATTTTTTAGAAGTGGATCTAGAGTTTTCATATAGGTATTGCAAACACACTACAATTTGATGGGTACAACCACACCTATATGGATTCACCCCTAAAATCAAAAGTTTCAAATTTTGACAAAGAGGAGGGCCACCTCCCAAATATATATATATATGTATATATATATATATATAACTCCCAAAAGTTTTAAAAAACAAAAACCCTTCCCAATCAAACAAACTTAAGACAGAATCTAGAAAAGCATATTTGGTAATTAGAAACAAATCCATGAGGACACCTCCCTACTCCAAAATAGAAATTCCTCATCGAAGATTTATATCGCGAGAGATTCACATTGATATCGTTACATATCAATATATATAATAGCAAAAAAACTAGTTTTGATGTATAAATCTGCAAAAGGAATTCCAAATCCTATGGGGATGGGATCTGAAAATCCTCTCATTAGTCGAAAGTGATTCATAATTCTCAAATGTGATTTTTTGTTATGAGATTTATCATCAAAGTGTGGATGCCCACATGAGATGAGTTGGTTTTAGGTCCTATTATAATTAAGGTTACTCAATAAGGAAGTTACTTTGCCTATAAATAAACCTCATCCCTTTGTATCTGGATATACTAGAAATAAACAAGAAGCTCTCTCTTTTTTCCCACTAATATTCTCTCTTTCTCTCTAAGTTTCTCTTTTGCAACACGTTATTAGTACGAAGAGCTCCTAAGGTCATTAATTGCTGCATGGGAGGATTGAAGGAAACGGATGAGAAAGATATCAAAGATCTAATCTTGTTGGGCTACCGATCAGGTACTCGCTTGAACGAAGAAAAAGACAGAAAATCGGATTCAACAGATGAGAAAGAGATCGAGCTCTGATCTTGCTTGGACTACTAATCAGAATTGACAGAAAAGACTGGAGAGTAACACCACCACCACACCCCCCCCCCCCCCCCCCCCCCACCACCACTGGGCCTTACTGTCCACCTCCACCTGGCCTCGCTATTCCCCACTTCTTCACCAAAATTGAGGAAGGGAGGGACTGGGTGTTTTTACTACCTGGGTTCCGTTTACGCCACGGAAATCTCGCAAGCAAATCTACACATTGACACCAAAAGAAGTACGATTCAACAGTTAAGTAATTTTCTCCTTATTTTGTGATTTGTTATTAGTTTGATAGTTATATACATGTGTTTATCTTTATTCTTTTGAGATATGCAAGTATATATAATTTTAACTTGAGTGATAAATTATTCATTGTCTTATATCGAAAAAAAATTATGATAGAATTACAACTCATGGATTATAAATAGAATTAGAAGTTCTATATAAGTAATTGGAACTTGAAGTTCTAGAAGATATTTAAAACCAAAAGTTCTATAGAGAATCAGTAACCCGAACTCAAAGTTCTGTACAATATTTTAGTTTAAAAACCAGAAGTTCTTTTTAATCCAGACCAGAAGATCCGTCTGTGATTCTAATTTGAAAAAGTTCCCAGATTCCCAATATGAACCCCAAAGATTCATATTCCTAATCAAACCTGAAGTTCTAATTCAAATCTAAGGTTTTGACAAAACTAGAAGTTCTAATTCGAACCTAAAGATTTGACGGAATCAAAAGTTCGGATTCATGCCTGAAGCATTAGAAGTTATAATTCATGCTTGAAGTATTATAAGTTCCGATTCATGCTTGAAACATTGACTGAACCAAAAGTTCTGATTCTTAAGTTGAGAACCTGACGTTCTAACTTCAATCAGTCAATTCTTCTGAAGTTCTACATTTTATTTATGTTTCTCCACATACTTTTAATTTTATATATTTTATTACACTGCACTGCATACTTGACATAATTACTTTAGTTTAGTTATGACTATATAGTTATACGAAACTTTAGTTTTGATTAATTTATTATTAGAAGCAGTAGTTACATATAATAGATACAGAAGTTCTATATCAAATATATAATCTGGATTTGAAGTTCCTTGAATTATGGACCAGCAATGGTAAGGTTTTTTTTTTTTTTACGTTTATATGAACTTGTAAATTTATATTCATGATCAAACTAGAAGCTTTGAAATTTTTTTTAAAGATTCAAAGTAGCATAGATTGATACAAAGCCATGAGATCAAACCTGAAGTTTTGACAGAACCAAAAGTTTTGATTCAAACATGAAGCTTTAATAAAATCAACAATTCTATCTAAAGTCTGAAATCTTGATAGAACCAAAAGTTCTGATTCCTCAGTTAAGAACCTAAAATTCTAACTTTTTAATTGGTCGATTCTTTATTATATTTTGTCATTGGATATTAAGAACCCAAACTTCTATTTTTTATGATTTTTATGATTAAATCGATTTTTATACACTCAAAAAAGCTTGGTAATGCCATCAAAGAAAAAATAAAATGTCCTCAGAGGATAACATTCGCCCTTATTTTTTAGGCCATTATATTCCTATTGGACAGGTACGATCACCAGAAGAATGTCATACCACTTAATGCTTAAAATAAATGCCAAATTAGTCAACCAGAATCCCTCCAAAAAAGATAGATATCATAGGTTTTCCAGTGGAGATGAAAATAATTACCTCAGGAGAGGTGATTAACAAATAATTTTATTTGAAAATTGGGAGAACCACGAAGCATGGTCTAAAAGGCCTATAACTACTTTTATAAGTTTGAATATTGAGTTCAATTTTTTGATATTTTGTTGAATGTTGGAACTTATTCTTTTATCCTCCGTATTTTGTATTTGCATGTTATAGTTATTTTGAATGGTGAATGGTTTAGTTGTTTTTCAATTTTATCTGTGTTATAAGACTAAATTATTAATGAGTTTATTATTTTTTACTGTATGGATCATGGAATGCATAAAACTGAGGATAACATATATGTCTGATAGACAGTGCCACAAAGCTGATTATATTGAAAAATCAAAAGTTTCTCACAGAGCTAGTGTTTAATTCGCGCAAGGTATCAACCATATCTGAATTTGTACAAATACTTGAATACTCCATAAGAGTTCATATAATGTTACCAAATGGTATTCATATATGCACTAAGGATGTATTATTTTTTTAGCGATTTCCGAAGAAATTTGTTTAGCTTCAAAGTCATCAGGATGCATGAGTACTACATATAGAAACTATAAGTGAAAGTAATACAAAATATTTGTATATCATTGCTAGTATTGACGGCCAAAAACTGATACTATAAAAGTTAAGTGCATTCTCATCAAACCTTAGGGCTATATTACGAGATAATCTTCAAAAATCAAATCACATTCAATTATGAGCAAAACTATAAAGTCAAGTCAAAAGCTTAAACAAAGCCCAAAGCTTAGTGATCCTAAGGTCTTAATGCTCTGGCATGATATGTTAGGTCACCCTAAAGCTTGATATTACAAGTTCACAACCTGTTTGAACCCGCAACGTAGATTGAGAGTCTATGTTGGTTATGATTCACTCTCAATTATTAGATATCTAGAACCAATGACAGGAGATGTATCCATTTCTCGTTTTGCTGATTGTCATCTTGACGAAACAGTCTTCCCACCCTTAGGGGAAGATAAGAGAGTTCCTAAAGAACGCATTGTTCCTGTAGAACAATCTATTCCTGAAAAATGACTAGAATTAACATGGAATACTCCCACTCTGTCTCATCTAGTTTTATGTACTTCACTATGTGAGAATGAAGAATGGAGAATTGTGCACTAAATTACAAACAAATTTCTTGATGTTTTTAATGATGCAATAAAAGTGACTAGGTCACATATACTGTTATGAACATATCTGCATAAATTAATGTCCCTATAGGACAAGCACGAGTTAATGTCCCTATAAGACAAGCATGAGTTAATGTCCCTGTAGGACAAAGATCCAAATATGGCAACAAATGAATCTTTTACATGTCAAAAGCGTGGTAGACCTATAGCTTCCAAAGACTCATCTCTCTGAAAGAGGAGAAACAAGCAATCATATCCCAATCATACTCCAGAAGAGGTATACTCCCAAAGAGGTTTTGACAAAATCTAATCTCTCTAAAATTCCTGAGGAAGTTACTGTCTTGGAAAAGATACAAGTCCCGAAAAAGACTTTAGAAGCTCCTGAACAGGCAAGAATACCCAATAATGAAGAGATCTCTATACTTTACAATTATTCAAATGAGAGATGGGATATAAAGGAAATTATCATTAATGACACATTTGCATATGCGATAGATATCAAAGAAAATTGATGATTGGGATATAGAATCACGTTCTATAAATAATGTCGATAAAGAAAAAATTGGCCAAAATATAAAAGTGCCATCAAAGAAGAGTTAAAGTCTCTCAATAGATGTGTTGTATTCAGATTTATAGTACAAACCCCAAAATGTATTAACCTTGTAAATTACAAATTGGCGTTTTGAATAAAATTACTAGATATAGAGCAAGACTTGGGTAGAAGTTTCCTGTAAAAACTTAGAATTGAAAATATAGGTAGACATACTTATGAAAATCCTAAATGGATTTGCTTTACCTGAAGCAAAGTCAAAGAGTACGTACTCAATATAATTAAAACATTTATTGTACGGCCTGAAGCATTCTACAAAAATACAGTACAATTGTCTTACTGAATATTTATTTAAAGAAGGATTGGCATGTATTGTTTGCCATGTATATTTATAAAATCCTTAAAAAGATTCACAATAGTAAGAGTTTATATAGATAACATAAATTTAATCGGAACTCCAGAAGAGCTCGAGAAAACTGTTAACTATTTATAGGAGAATTTTGTCTCAGTTGTAGATTGAGAAAATTTCTAATGGGACATTACATTCTTTGTAAATATACTTGCTATATATAGTTTTGCACCTACTCAAAGGCACTGAATTGGTATCAAACAAACCGTACGATATTTACGTCTATTTTGTTCTTGTTGTTATAAATAGTCAGACTTTGTAGGATATGCAGATTTAGGATATCTCTCTAATCCTCATAAGAGTTGATCACAAACAGGCTGTATATTTCTTAACAGTAATGTTGCCATTTCTTGGTGTTCTATTAAATATACTTTGGTAGCTATTTCTTCTAGCCATGTTAAGATTTTAGCTCTCTATGAAGCTAGTAAAAAATGTGTATAGCTAAAATCTTTAACTCAGTATATTCATAGTTCTTGTCAATTACTTCTTAGTATAGGTACCCTAAGCACTATCCATGAAGATAATTAGGCATGTGTTCAATAGATTAAATAATGGTACATTAAAGGTGACAAGACAAAGCACATTGCACCAAAATTCTTCTTTACACATGAGCTTCAGAAGAACAATGAGATTGGTGTCAAGTAAGTTCGTTTAAGCAACAACTTAGTTGATTTATTTATAAAGTCATTACCAAAGTCAACATTCCAAAAACTTGTACATGAGATCAGCATGCATAGAGTCTATCACCAAACAATGTAAAGGTTATTGTTAACAAGGGGAGTAAAGATCAGATGTATGCATCCTGAAGCATGCTGCCAAGAACATCTGTGCACTGTACTCTTTTTCCTTGTCTAGTTTTTATCCCACTAGGTTTTCCTAATTAAGGTTTTAATGAGACAACATTATTCACATCCAACACCAGTTCAATGATCTTGAAGAATGTTGTACTTTTTTTCTTTCGCTTTGATTTTTATCCCATTGGTTTTTCCTTTGCAAGGTTTTAATGAAATAACTATCATTGAATGGTAGTCATCCAAGAGGGATTGTTATGGGATTTATCGTCAAGGTGTGGATGCCCACATGAGATGCGTTGGTTTTAGGGTCCTATTATAATTAGGGTTACTTAATGAGAAACTTACTTTGCTTATAAATAAACCTCCTCCCTTTATATCTGAATATGCTAGAAATATATAAGAAGCTTTCTCTCTTTTCCCTCTAATATTCTCTCTCTCAAAGTTTCTCTTTTGCAACACTTTTCATAAATTTGTAGAAAGCAAGATTCATTTTCCCAAGGACTTGGTTGCCACTGCCAAACGTGACTTAAATCCATACACCCTATCTAACAAGAAGAAAGCACCATCAAAACCTAAGATGGAGTTGAGGTGGGTCACACATTTGACAATACTTGCCCACATCTATCTGTGTATGTGTCAAAAAAATTTTTTTCTCATTGTGAAGAAGCAAAACTTTAGCATATAATTCCTATGAGAAATATTCATGCACATCTATCTCAACATGGTGAGGGAAAATATAGTAAGGCCGACTTTATGAACCATCAAAACCATCCTCACACATGGGACCGCATAAATTATAATATAGCAATTAAGTTTTGACTAATCTGTATAGATTTGACCGTTGGATTAAGGAATAAAATTTTTTAAATATAAAGTCGTTAAATTTATGAACCACGAATGAAGAAGTCAGAAGCTTATGATTGATCCCAAACTTGATTTACATGCCCATCTAAGGTGGCTGTTTCCATCACCCAAGTCACATAATCATAGGCACTCTAGGTGGGCCTATCAAGTTTGTCCTTCATGATATGACGAAAGATGGATGCATATAAATATTTTTCAATTCCAAATGCTTCAAAAAATCTGAAAGGCATATAATATTAGCAAGTTCATGGGATGGACAAAACTTGGGTTCTTGAGTTGTAATTTTATGTTTTTAGATGGAATGAAGTGTCTATGGAAGGAACACGTGTTAGTCTTCTGCGTAGAATGTGCAACATAGGTGGTCTTATGACAAACCGGTTAGATAAGGGGTCGGATCGGTCGGATTTCGCGTACACAAAATACCTGCAGACAGAACTGAAGATCGACCGATCGGCTGTATGCCCTATCGGTCGGGCAAGTTCAACCGATCGGTCGGCTGGGTCGGCAGACGCGATTCAGAATCTGCGAAAACTTTGGAGTTGCTTGCTGTCCATCCTTATCCAGCGAGATTTAGAGGCGTTAAGGACTCTAGGGTTCCTCCCTATTTAAAGAGCTTCTATCTCACGAAGTAAATCACCTCTCTCCAGTTCAAAACCCTAACATCAATTGAGAGATCCATCTTCTCAAAAGTTCTTCTGCTGGGATATGCGCTGCAACTTCAACTTCTGAGTTTCATCCGTTTTCTCCACTGTGCTGATTTGTCTTGAGTGGCTTCAAGGCGTGAAGGGCAATCCCGAAGAGAGTGTACGACGTGTGCGTCGGCAAGAAGAGGCTTCAGTCCCTTAGGTTGTGTCCAACTGGTGTAAAAGGGTAGTAAATAGTCTTGTAACTTCTCATTCATAGTGATTATTCTTGATGGACCAGTGTTAGGTCCCGTGGTTTTTTTCCCGTTTGGGTTTTCCACGTAAAAATCATGTGTCCATCTCTTGTGTGTTTGATTGGTGTGTTTTAAGTAGTTGTTGATTAAATCTACATAGCATACTCTGCATTGGGACCTTAACCTGTGTCAAGGTTTAAAGTCTTTCAAAATCTATTGACACGATCTGCCAAATGCCTCTTAACAACATGTCCAAATAAAACTAAAAGATGTTACAATAATAAAATTTAGAAAAATAACATGAATAATCCTTTGAATTGAAAGGCACGTTTTGTGCATGAGTAGGCACCATTCTTTTGTTGGCACTACTCGACGAGGTTCTTCACAAACTTGCCCATTTAATTATTTGGCCATAGTATTCATGCCAAAATCCATTTGTAACTCTGAAAGGCAGGCATTTGCGAAACATGTTGTCCCTTTTCTGTCAAATGATATATGGGGTTGGTCGAGCCCATTGTATGGGTCTCTAGGCATTTCACAGACATGGGTCTAGCCCATTCTTGCGGAAGTTGGGAATTAGGTCTAGAACCGGCGTACGTGTTTAGAAAGCACAGCCCGTCTCAGAATTTTAAAACTCCGATCAATTGGTCAAATGGGTCTGATCCAATCCGAACAAGTACCCAATTAGCTCGACTTGATTACCCTGTGACTTTATGGGCTAAGCCTTTAAGATTAAAGTGCCCAAAGTCTAACCCCAAATTAGGAATGTAATTGGGTCAGGTTCTGGTATAGGTCCCAGTCTGGGCCCATTTTGTGCTCTGTCTATCTAAACACCTAACATGGGTCAAACAGAAAACACTCATATTGAGAACCGCTCAGTACCCAAGTAGTATGGAGCAAATAGTTCTCACCTGGCCTTCCAGAGTATGAGTACTAGAGATGCCACCGTTCCCCCGTTATACGGGCTCCCTTTCTTGAATGTGTTGCTCTCTACTTGGACCCAGCCCCACTGAATGGACCCCAACCTAACTCCAAGCTAGACTCGAAGCCCAAGTGCATGTTCACATATTTTTATTCTATTCTGCAAAATAACTATAATCTATTGTATTGTTAAAATATTAATGAAAATTACATATAAAATTATTTCATATTTTAGATACTATATAGTTAAGTATGCGGGTCTCATAGTTTGAATCCAATTGCACCGCAATAGTGACCAAACCATTGGCAGGCCCAAATTGGGAACCTGACCCTGTTTCAATTATCATTAGATTTAAAAATAAGGTCAAACGAGGTTTTTTAGGTAATTTCTAGTCTTGTCAATCCGCCCCTCTAGCAGGGGGCCCAGCCCTCTCCATGCCAAAAAAGCCAGTAACATGGGCCCAACATATATATGTGGAGTAGCCAAAGTAACATTAGCCTCCATTCGGCCCTAACGTGGCCCTTTGACAACTACATGATAAGAAAGAATATTGAACTTTACACCTATTGAATCAATAGCTAGGATAATTTTATAGAATTAAATTTTTTATCCTTATTCATATATCCTGCTCCAGTGACCCACTAATAGGTAGGATTCATATTCTCCATACAAGAGAGGGATCATGCATTCGTACTTCTTTCATTAGAAATCAAAATCCTTCTATTAAAAAAAAATCAATACATCTATTTGATTTTTCCCCATGAAAACACTAAGTGGTCATTTGTTTGTGTCCATTTACGTATGTCATAGAATCATATGTGTAATAATTATGCATAAATTATGTTTTATTGGTGTGAATCCGATTCGTATGTATAAAATCATGTGTAAATTGTGTGAAAATCAGCCCAAAAGGAGCCATTCATTTTCACATCTAAACAAGTGATAAAGGATTACACACATCACAATTTCTGCATGCTCTACTACAATAACCGCAAATGCCAATGTGGGAGTTACTGGGTTTTTAATTTTTTTTTTCATTATTTCATGCCCCAAAAAAAATTAAATTGATAATTATCTTTATAAGGGTAAAAACAACCCAGTAAGCAGATTTCAGCTGTTGGATCGTCCTACATTGTGAACTATTTGAGAATAAGTCTAAACCATTTCATTTGAAATTTGGATTTCTGTGGGGCCGCTTTTCAAGATTTGAACCGTCCAAAACCTTTGAGATATAGAGAACAGCTAGGTGATTGAATTTCAGATCATAATTCTTTATAACTTAAGAGAATTTTCTGAAAACCTTTATAACGGTTTATCTATTTGAAATTCTCATGTGCATATTTGTGAAATTGACAAACAATAAAATTTAAATTACATGTGAGTCTTTTCCATATGCAATTGATTTACATGTGATTTATTTATTTATGTGATTCATTTTCACACAAAACAAATGACCCCTAATCGGGTAGTTGAAATTTTATAGCGTGGATGTCCCTAGTTCGAATCATACAAAGTTATACAATACATAGTGCATGTGGGTGGTGCCGTGTATTAAAGGATTTACCAATGATCAACCAACGAGGGGCTCCGTTTAAGCCAAAAAGCAAAAAAAAAGAAAGAACTCAAACCATGTTAGTGGCTCCACCTTCCCCACCAATAAAAGCTAGGAATTGAAAGTCCAGGGAAGATGAATCACACTAGCCACTCACACACATGATGCATATCACCCAAGCTCCCTGCAGAGCTCTCTCTGCAAGAAGACCTCCTCTCTCTTCTCCTCTCCTCACCGCCAATCCAAAACCCTCTCTCTTCTCTCACCATAAACCCAGGCTTTCCTCCTCCAACAACGCCCCAAAGACCCGCCTCACCTTAGCCAATGCCGACGCTGGAGCTGACCCCAACAGACCCCTCTCACCCGCCCCCCCTCCTCCGTTCTCCGTCGACGACAGAACCGTCTCCGTCGGAGAAGATGGCGTCCCTCTCGAAGGCGTCATCCAGATCGAGAATCCCAACTCATCATCTTCCTTGTCGCAATTGAATTCGTGGGGGTAAGTTGGATTCGCGGCTAATCCTTCTTGTTTCCGGTAAAACCAGCCGTCGGATTGGGTTCCTCTGGAACGGTGTGAGAAACCCAATTCGTCGTCTTTGTTGATTTTGTGGGTGGAAGTTGGATTGGGTTCTTTTGCTCTCACTGCTGAGTTTTCTAATGTGTTTGTTCTGTTTCGCTTTGAATTAAGATTGTTTCTGAGGGAGTTTTGGGACTCTGCTCTGTGGGTTTCAGGCGTGTGGCTCTTCTTTCTGGTGGGGATGTTTTGGGTTTGCTTTTGTTTGCTGCAGTGGGGAGATTCAGCCATGGGTTACCGGTTCTTGATGTTGAGACTCTTCATACTGCTGACCCTTTTATTGCTGGTTGGTTTTTATTTGACCTTCCCTTTATTTTAAATGTTCTTTCTTTCTCGTAATATCATCGTCATCAAAACCTTATTCCAACCATATTGGGGTCGGCTACATGAATTTTATTTCTCTCCGTTCTATTTTGAGCTAAATGTTTCGATAAGTGCAACTTCTTCAAATCTGAATAATATAAGCAGGAATATTTTAAACAGCATTGGTGAATTGCTGATGGGGCTTACAATTCTTGTATTAGGATGCTTGTTTGAAATTTCTTAAACCAGTAAATCTAGCAATCCAATTATCAGCTGAGAGTGGATTGGTAGGTACAGCCAAATTTCTTATGCAATTGAGAACAAAACTGTCCTTTTAAGGTCAGGTGCAAGACCCAGCTGCCATGAGTTCTGGGCCCTACCCAACATTTGGAGAACTAGACCTGTCAATTGGTGTTGCCCATCATGTATGGATGATGTGGATTCTACTCTATAATTCTTGGTCTGTAAATGAATGGTTTTAGAATAAGAAGTATACCAATTATCCATGTCTAACATAGACTGTAGTGGTGTTAACTTGAAATTTAGAAATGGCAAGGTTGAAATAGATTGGTTCCTAACTACAAGGTTGATCGGTAAATTAAAACCATGAACTGTCAACAGTTGGTAATGTCTTATGGAAAACATCTCCTTTCTGGAGCCCATACATTGCAGATCTGCTGGGTTTATGAGCTAGATCACTGGAAAGTATTCCCTTTTTTTGTTTCTTAATGATGGGCCAAATCAAAGTGCATTTTTGCATATTCAGTATATGAGTTTTGTTGTCTTGAAAAGGTTTGAATGGTTTGCAGGATGGTTCTTTGGTGCTTATTTTCTTGGGGGTTATGGAGATGATGGGAAAGGGGTGAATGGTTTGACTAAAGCTGTCTTTGCTGCTGTCAAGTCATGGGCAGTTGGGATGCCAGTGAGTTGAAATTTTGTTGGAATTTGTTTGGTGTTATGCGGTGGAGTTTTGTGATTTGTTTAGGATAATCAAATTGTTTTTCCCATTAAGCATCACTGTGGGATTGTGATGATGGTAGGAAAATTTACTTACATAATGAATCGGTCATGTGCACAAAGAATCTGACTTAGATGGGCTTTTTTTTTTTTTTTTTTGGGTAAAGCAGAAGCATTCATTAAAATATAGAAACAAAGCAGGGTAACAGAGAGAGAGAAAATAGAATCACAACAAAAAAGAAGAGGCTCCTCCTACACAAATGGAGCCTATTCTCAATCTAGACTGGGAGAGCCTATTCTCAATCTAGACTGGGATATTTCCTCAACACAAACAAACCACCCCACTCTAATGGCCCTAGGAATATGAGAAAATTTAATTGGGACAGAAGAGCACTACCCAATCTCCTTTGCAGTTGGTGCCATCTATAACCTCCAATGCATCTGAAAAGAACATGAACTTTGGAGTATCCTCTCTCCGTACTCTTCAATAAAGCATGGAGGATCACCCTCGTTTCTAGTTTCTACTTCTTTAGAGGAAGAAACGCATGGGCTATATGACACTCTTTCAAGAATGATAGTAGGCATTTAGCTGCATTACATAGCCAAAACTAGGTTTCCCATCTGCTATCCTAAAACTAGCGTCAATAAAGACCATAATGTAGTTGTTGATAGAGTTTTCACTAGGACTTGGGTTCTCAATTGAGGCCATTGGACCACCATTAATTTTAGAAGGCACTAACCCTATCATCATAATTTAGCAGTGTTTAAAATTTTAAGGGGGTTGATAACCTCTCTTTTAAAGATTGCATTATAAATTGTAAGGGGTTTGATGACCTCTTCTTTAAAGGTTGCATCATGCCTTGCCCTCCATAAATCCCACCATATTGCAAGGACCCACACTCTAGCGTGCTGGTTGATTTTGGATGAGTTAGGTTGTTGGGATCCATAAAATTCTTCCACCATTCCAGGATCTCCATGTGGGGACCATTATGACCGAGAACCAAGTTGAATCCAAACCAAACAGCTCTTGTATCTTCACCTAAGAAGCACGGACACTTCTAAGAAAGTGATGTATCCGTGTCAAATACCAACAATCCTTGGACACTCTCAGACATGTGTCCGATACTATTTAGCCGTGTCCATAGTTAAGAACTAAAAATCTTAATTTTGGATACTTGTTCGACACTCTTTTTGCAATGTGTCCCACAATTCATAGCCTGTGTCTATGACTAAAAAATAAATATGTGGCTGATATCTTTTGGACACTTTGTTAACATGTGGTTATTAAAACTTATAAACTTGATATATGACAATTTTGTACCATGGAAAAATGTATGATTGTAAATATTAATCATATCACAAGCAAAAGACAAATAAATATTTCACTAAAGAATAGTCTTTAAGATTGGCTTCTTTTTTGCTTTTTTTTTTAAAGGGAGGGGAAAGAGATGATCCGCCCTTTTCTTTATATTGGTTTTATGGAACTATGAATATTTCATGTTTAATAATTATGAATTATGTTTTAGTATTGTATTGATATTTGATAATTTGATATATTTGTTAGTTGATACTTGAATTTTTATTTTATGATTGCTAAATTGATTAAAAAAGCTAAAATGATATTTTTTTAGTAGATGATTATATATATAAATTAATATATATTATTAACGTGTCCCTCGACGTGTCCGTGTCCTACTTTTTTGAGAAATGCCTGTCGGTGTGTTTGTATCATGTCGTATCTGTGTCCCGTGTCCATGTCCGTGCTTCTTAGAACTTCACAATAAAACAATGAATGCTCCACCGATTCCTACTCATGGTCACAAATTGGACATTGGGCATTACCAATATTTATTTTAGTAGAACGGAGATCACGTACCAGGATTGCTCATTTTAGACATTTCACTCAGAGTGAAAGAATTTGTTTAATACATTATCAAAGATGAATATAAATCAAGCTATGTAAGATCCTAAAACGTATTTAGATTTTTATATGGAAATATAGTTTTCATGTATTTGGAACTTTGGGTTAGAAGTACATATTACGATCCAGTGTTGGATGTGAATGTTCCAAATCCTTTATGCATAGTTCCAGATCTGGACCTGTATTTCTCCTGTATCCAAAAAATAGGTCCCAAATCCACATTGCTTGGAACCAGAGGCTTTAGGTACTTAGATAATTGGATACCCAGTTGCAACCATAATGTGAGGAGACTTAGTCTCTTAACTGCTGGATCCACCATGCCACATCCACCCCAACTTGTGAGTAGGAAGCTACATTCTACCCTATTAAGGGTCTGTAATCCGGCGCCATTCCTATCCCTTTGGGTTAATCTTTCATCCTCAGTATTGTCGTTATCTTCTTCGCTTCTTGTTGTTTGGGCGCTTTTCTCAACTCTTTCAATTTTCATGCATGAGATGTCTTCAACCACTACTAGTAGATCTTGAGATGTTGGGATCACACCTCATAGCAGCGCCATCATTTAGCACTTAGAGAAGAAAATGCCATTAGGAGGAAATTTGTTAGGGAAAAATTAGTGCTTTAGAGAGGGAGAGTTCTAACTGTCAAACTTGTGCTTTCACTAGCTTTCTTGGACACCCTTATTTCTCCCATATGAGGAGAAAACCCATAAGTGGGGCACACATTTCTCCTATGATGCACAACGCTAAAAGGTGGTGTAAAGGACTTGTCCCATCCATTTTTACTACGTAGATATGAATCCTTGTAAAGTTACGTCTGATGGGAGGTAGCCGCCAGGATCCCTAGATATTGCGTATAAATTACTGCAGAAATAACTTTAAATGATGATGATGCAAGAATTATATTTGCGAGATCTCTCTGATTTGATATTGGTCTTATAGCAACTCGAAAATCTCAAAACTTTCTACTGTATTCCTCTATGCTCGAACTCGCACGGGGTGTAGGCCTCTTCTGCGAATTATCTTTGCTCTCAAAAACAAGATTTCTCTTATTCTGTTTCCTTGAGAGTAATAGCATATATTTATAGGCTTCAATAGGGACCTTAAGAAGGAAATAAGAAATAGGCTTCTTATGAAAATAGAAAAGCCTAATTCAACCTAAATAAGAATCCTAGTTCCATAAATTACAATTCAGTCCATTAAAGAATTATAGTTACACTCCTGTCTTTATTCTCAAAATAATGTTTCGAGTTTATTGTTATTAAATGCTTATTAATCCACGTTAAGATTTCAGATATCCATCGATTAAATAATCACTGATATCTATATTTAATCGATATCTTTATAATTTCTTAAGACGTTACACTTAACTTATTTGATATGTTGGACACAAAGTCTACCTGTAAAGTTTGACATTATCAAAATTTATAAGCCTCAGCAAGGGGATATCATCAATCCCTATTACGGGACGTGAATTCCGTTTATAAACTAATATGCACCATACACGCTGTATAGCCATCCAATTTACTGAGATTATTAATCCATAAAAGGTTTCACTATGTAAATTAAAATGCTAAACACTAAATGTATGTGTTTATTATTTATATCGAGATGAAGAGTATAAGCATTCATAATAACAATTTGAATGTTAATCGTCTTATATAGTCAGTATAAAGACAATAAACCCAAAAGTGGTCATGTTCAATATACACAAAACATACTAGCATAACGAGTTGAAACTATACCATTTCCGGCAACCAAGACAACCTTGCTAAAACATCATGCTACAATCGTACCGATTGTGTGTCGAACTCCATCTAAATTGTGAACAACAACTTATATTCTATAAAAACCGACAAACAAGTCTTCTGTGTATAAACTGAACTTTATACATTAACTTGTCTATTTTATAGAATAAAAGACGCGCATACATAATAAATAACAATGGCAATCATTTGCCCATACAAATTCTCATTAAGATGAAAAGACAAACTTTAGTAATAAATAAATTAGGCAAAGATAAATACATAAAAGTATACTTTTAGTATAAATTTCCAACAATGCCTTCAATCCCTGATAATCACTTTGTCTTCTGTGTGCTTCAACTGTAGTATGTTCTTTTTTTCACCCCTTTTTGGCAGTTAGGACTGATCATCCGAGCAGCAACATCAGGCCACATACCACCAGCTCGTTTTGTGTTGGTAACTATGGGAAGCACATGGATCTTGCAGATTGGATGGAGAACACTGATCTCTACCCTTCTTCCTTATGATCAAAGGAAGAAAAATGATGTATACAGGCATGGGAGTCCATTTGAACTTTTTGAGGTGAGGAGCCTAAATATTTTACTTGACTATCATATTAGAGTTCTGATCACATAGTAGTTTTTTTTTTTCCCACACTGCATGTATTTTGTTAAATTTTGTGTCCAGCAGAGACGGCTTGGAATCTCTCATTGTAGAATGGCAAAGGCATCCTTTGGCCTCATAATCGAAAGCTTCCTGCAACACTTTTAAAATTTTCCATGCCTTCATACTTTTTAAGTAAAACTCTTCCAATGCTTTCATATAATGTGGCATGCACTAGTGTAATAAACTAAATTGATTGTGAGTAACTTGTAATGGCTTGATTTGCATATAATCTTTGGATAATTCTTTGTTGATAATAGGATTTTGGATGGCAGATTTGTTGTCATTGTTGCAAGCTGCAACTAAATATTAAACTAGAACTGGTTAAGATGCTTGATGACTATAAGTAACATGACCCCAACTCTGCCATGGCTGTATGTGTTGAGAATCATTACTAATGTTTCGCTTCTTCTTCTTGTTACAGTTGCTCACTTCTCTAATAAGAAGGTGGTGATAGCTGTCTTCATCAGATTAAAATCAACCTCTTTTTTCACATGATAGGAGTCCTGAGTTCAACTGATTTTGGCATTAATTTGTTGTAGTCTGTAACAAGGTAAGCCAAATCTCAAGAATTTGGCACTAAAATACTTTCTTGGAAAATGCAGTTACTACTAGTGCTTATGTGGTGTTCAGATACATTTTTTAGTTATTCTTTCGTTTCTTTTCCCCTTCTAGTCAGAAATGATCTCATGCTGTTGACTGCATGGGATTTTCTGCAGGTGGCATCAGTTGACCCTGTGGAGCTGTTACTTTAATATCCTAACTACCCATATTGAACACCCATCATAAAAGGAGCTTCCCAAATTTTGCTCAAACTAGAGTGTGACATGCACGTTGGATTGATCAATGTGTGAAAAGTATCATTTTTTTCCTATACATTGATCCATCTGGTCATATATACCAGCCGAATTGGATTCAAATTTGGACTGAAGCAGGGATGAAATGGGTCTCCAGATAACCAGAGTACTTGAACTTGAAAAAGTGAGAGCAAGCATATAGTCCTGTATTTAATTCGGATTGGGGTTCTGCTTCGTGACTTTCATACCCGAGAACTCTTATACCTTGGCCCATAAATGCGTATTATGATACAAACATTAGTTATATTAAGTGCTTTGTGTAAGTATTGCATATTAGTATGTTGAAGCCCACGTAGAAGCTCTTTTTCTGATCTGTGTCTAGGTTCTGGCCTTTATTTTGAATTTGGGTGTGCTTCCTATAACCTGGAGACAACTTGGGTATAAATCCATATTATAATTCAGCTTTGGGTTCAGGGATCATGTGGACCGAACCTGACCTGTTTTCCTCCATAGGCTACCCATTT
This sequence comes from Sextonia rubra, assembly GCA_037013555.1. NCBI lineage: Eukaryota > Viridiplantae > Streptophyta > Magnoliopsida > Laurales > Lauraceae > Sextonia > Sextonia rubra. The sequence continues at coordinate 39,072,836 of JASUAD010000018.1, forward strand.
ACTCATTGTGGGTGTTTGATATGTATAAACTGGATCACCCAATGGCGCCTCATGTCAGTCAACTGAAGTCATCTGAATGGAAACTCAAGCAATCAACATAGGATTGTGCATCTTTTCTAATATAATCTGTTCAGATGCAATTGCTGTTAATATGGTAAGCATGGTTTAAAATATCTAGTGTTAGGCAACAGTTTCTGACATTTTCAGGTGATCACAGGTGGCTGCTGTTATACTTTCTATAGTTTGAAAATAAAAGAAAAATGGTTTTTGTTATCAACATTATAATTTTATATTGCTTATCTATCAGCTTCCCTCAGGAAATAGCTGAAACTGAGTTTTTGAACCCCAGATTTCGGTTGTCAAGGCAGAACAAGTGTCCTTGAGCATCTAACTCAATTCTATATATGGTTTTCTTGACCTTTGTGTTTTTACATGTGGAGTCCTTGGCTTGGTGATCTAGAATAATATTGATCCTAATACTTCTGCAGTAGATGAACCAAGCTTCCCTTTTCTGTTGAATTTAGGTGCAAATGTAAGTCCAAGGATCATCATCATTATCATCAAAGTCTTATCCCAACCATATTCGGGTCAACTACATAAATTCTGTTTTTCCATTCTATTCTATTTTAAGCCAAATCCTTCGATAAGTTAAATTTCTTCAAATCTGAATCAATGACCTCCATCAGTGTTTTCTTCGGCTTACTCCTATCTCTTGATGGGCCATCCACCTATATAGGCAATTTTTTCTAACCGGTGTCATTACTGGCCTACGCTCAACATGCATAAACCATCTTAAACGGATTTCTCTAATCTTATCACATATTTATGCTACTCCTAAATGCTTTTGAAAGCGCTCATTTTTTATTTTATCTTTCCTAGTTTTGCCACACATTTACCTAAGCATTTTCATTTTTACTACATCCATCTTATGAAAATGCGTCTTCTTAATTGGCCAACATTCTGCTCCATATGTCACAGCTGATCTAACCACTGTCCTGTAAAATTTGCTCTTTAATTTCGTTGGCATTCATCTATCACAAAAATGTAAGTCCAAGGATAATGGGGGTATATCTAGTTACAAGATCATGCACATTCCCAAGAGAAGTTATTGGAGAGGTTTCACCTGGCCCAAAAATCGGAGTTGTTCATTGGACCACACATATGCATGATAATGGGACGGGCTATGTACTGTTTGGAACTTCATGAACTGATTGTAGGTAACTAGGTTTACTCGTAAATGACTGCTTCTGCATTTGGATTGCTTAGGCTACACTAATGTCATACTTATTTCTTTCTTTTTTGTATTTCGCAAAATATTTCTTTTTTCTTCTTTTCTCTTACCAATCTCGAGCAGTTTGAGTTGCATGTACTTTTTTTTGGGATAAATCAAGTTTCAAGTAACTTGATTTCAGAGAAACTGAATTTTAGCTGCCCACGTGTAGCTTGCATTTCTCTCTCTTGATTGTGGGCACATAAGGGGACATGGTTTACAACTTTTCTAGCTTAAATATCTATTTGTGAACCATGTTATGTAGCCAACTTGGATGATCACATGCCAATCACTTGGGATATAGGGGGAGATTAGAAGGTCTTAGTGTGAATTAGGGGTGATTGAAAAATCATCTTAATTTGATGGTTCTATATATTTGAAGGCCCCAGCCCAAAGTTAGTGGTTTTATATGAATATATATTGCCATTAAAATTTTGTGGCCTTGGGACTAGAGGGTTGGCCTAGTGGATAGGCAACCCGCCCCCATAGCTCCCACCAGGAATCGATTCCTAGTGGGTGCTTTGTAACACTCCATTCCACATCGCTTATGAATGAAATATGAGTTTAGTATATAATAAACTATGTAGGTTACTACTAGTAACTTGGACTTAAGCATTTTGGGCCATGTGACAAGCTCATCAAGTTACTAAGCCAGTGGACTATTCAGGTTGTTACAAATGGAATCAGAGACTATTACCAGCCGGAAATGTGGACCTGCAATCCCCCTGGAAAGCCTTTGAGGCAAGATCAGATTACAGCTAGAGCGTGCGAGCCTGTGAGTCAAGAGAAGGGAATCCGCAGGGGACACTAGTGTGGAATGCTTCAGTCCTACATTAAGTTAGATGAATCCATACGAGGACGTGTTGCCTTAAGGGGAGTAAATTGTAACACCTCATCCCATATCGATTATGAATGAAATATGAGTCTGGTATATAATGAATCATATAGGTTATTACTAGTAACTTTGACTTGAAGTATTTTGGGCTACATGATAGGCTCACCAAGTTACTCAACCAATGAGCTACTCGGGTTGTGACACGCTCTATCCTTTTCCACTCCCGGTCGGCCATTTATGCAAAAGAAAAATAGAAAAAAATTGTGGCCTTTAAGTAGGTAGGATATAATTGGATCAATTTGTGATCCACCTCTAATTCATGCTAAGACCTTCCAATCCCACCGTCATGATTGGCATGCATCAAGTGATAGAAAGTGTTTTTAATTTAAAATTTTACGCCTGTTCCTCCCTAGAAAGAGTGTGCTCCACGAATTTGAAGTTGATTCCTTGGGTTTCTTATGATGCAGCATCTGATTTACTCTGCACAGTGATTGCCCCAAGCTTTCTGTGCTTGTGTCCTTTGTGCTACAGTTGTGGTCGTTTTTCTTGTGGGATGCTTCTTTTCCGAACAGGAAGTGTAAGAACAAAAAAAACACCCTCCATTGAAAACTGTGGATATCTTTTACAGATGAATTGTTAGCTTGTTCTCATTTTAACTGTTCATCTGCTGCAATTGTACAATGGTTACTAATTATATTGCTGTGGATCTTTCCTCTGCATTTCCAATCTAAACTGAGTAACTGAGCCCTCAAAGGTGAAATATCTGATAGTTGAAATATGGGCCCAATCCAATTACATACTTGTTCAGAGGGTGCCCTTATACAGCCCATACTGCGGTCTCTATCAGACTCTTTGCCTCAGCCATGTTTGACTGTTCTTTTGCGATCCCTTCGCACCATAACCAAGTGTAGAATTGCACATAGTTGGGGGTGGCAGTTTGTTACCTGACCTGGTTGGTTGCTGGTATGCGCTTGTAATCCTATTGTAAACAGATTGCATTTGGATTGAGTACACAATGCTGAGCTCTGCCCTTTTTATTTTTTATTTTTATATTTTGGGTATCCCAGCCTTAGGGCCATTAGGGCCCTAACCCTTTTGTGAGGGAGCCCTCGGGTGACATTAGAGAACCTTGTGGTGAGGGAAGAGGACCTCAGGTAAGATAACAAATCCTCAGGTGAGGAATGCAGTAGGTTGTGTTTTAAGGACGTGGCCTGGGCTACAACTTACAGCTCTTGTCTATCTTATCCTTGAGCCCTTCTTACATGTTTTGAACATAAAAGAGAGATTATTCTGCAAGCAGAAAATGCTGGACCTTTGACTTTCAGGCCCGTCAATGAATGTTATAGAACTATAACCAGGGTTCAGCTTTGCACCATAGCGTTGCCCTACAAAGTGGGCAACAGGAAACTTTGAAAATAAGCTCTTATTTTATGATTCAGACCTTATGTACATATCAGAGCATTTGGTTAACCTTTTAATTATATATTCCATTTTTAGAATTTGATCAGAGCTCTTGCCTCTTCAAAAAATAAGCTAAAGTGTGTCTGCCTTTTCAGATCAAATCACATCATAATGCAAATTGAATGGACTAAAATGTGTTAGTTCAAAAATTCCAAATGAATAGATCAAAAGCAATTCCAAATTTATCATGTGTAGCAAACATATAAATCTGAACTAATTTTAACGTCGGTATCACACATCAATGGTCATGATCAACTCTGGACAAAAATAAAAGAACCAAAGGTTATTTGGAAATGATTGCCATGTTGGAATCATACTCTTAACACAACTACACGAGTGTTGGGCTCTCCCAGTTCAAATGACCCATTATAATATATTAAGCTAAGAGGTTTTGAAATCCATTTTGTTGTTTCAATTTTGACTTTTTTATTGAGCCTTGGTAAAGGCAACAAATGTGAGGTTTGAGATTTAAACCCATGAGCTTTTGCTGATTTAAATAACAAACCAAACCACTACACCTTATACTATTAACATACAATTTCTTATTAGAAAAATGTAAATAGTATATTAAGATGGAATGGAGACCCTAGCCATGTGGATCATGACTATGCCTAGCATGGGTAATTGTGCTAGTTATAATATATTAAAGTTGAGTTTTAGATTTGAGAGGATTTTATAGAAAAAAAACCGCATAGGTCCTTGTTATACACGATTAAACATTTAATACGTATGTGCACTAATCAGGTACCCTAGGCTTGATTTTGTGCGAAAAAAAAAACTAAGTTTTTGCATAGCAGAAAGGAAGAAGAAGAGAGGAAAAGAGGAGAGATGAAGAAGTAGAGAGAAAGAAAAAAAGGAAGGAATAAAGGAAAAAGAAGAGAGAAAGAAGAAAGGAAGGAATAAAGGAAGAAGAAGAAAGAGGAAAAAAGAAAAAAGAAGAAGAGAGAGAGAGAGGAATAAGAAGAGACGAGAAAGGGTGAAGAAGAGAGGAGAAAGGAAGAAGAAAAGAAGGAGACAGGAAGAAGGAGAGAGAGGAAGAAGAAGAACTTAAAAACAATTTTTTTTGTATGTGCGGCTGAGTAATGTTAGCCGCACATACAAAAATATAAGCCGCACGTACAAAATTTTTTTTTTGAGTTCTTCTTCTTTTCTTTCTTCCTCTCTTGTTCTTCCTTTTTTCGTCTCTTTTTCTTCCTTTCTCCTCTCTTCTTCTTCTTTTCTTCTTTGCAAAAACTCAGGGAATTTTTATATTTTTTATGTGGAGCTAAGTGATGCCAACATAATTTTTTTTTGGGTATGTAACAAATATTTATGGGGTTTTTTTCTGTAAAATCCTCTAGATTCAATTTTGACTATATATTTTTTTTTCAATTTGACTTTTTATTTGGTATTTGTAAAAAGTTAAAAATATATTAAATAAGGGATTTGAACTCATAACCTCTTGAGGCTTTGTTTTAAAAATAATTAATCTAACCACTATAGCACACAATAGTTATGTATATTTACTTTTTAAAAAATGCTAAAACTAATTAGATGCAGTGTGAACCCTAACTACTTTCATGTTGAACACAGATTATTGTGCTAGTTATTATATATATATATTAAAGAGAAGGGTTTTGCACTTAATTTTGACCAAATTTCTTTCAATTTTGAGTTTTTTATTGAGCATATTTGCAAATAGCTAAAAAATTTGTATGAGTCTACATATTTGAACTCATGACTTCTTATCTTTTTAGATAAGGAAAAGGACCACTACACCACTCAAATATATTTGAAGCATGGACCCTAGTGCTATAGATAATTCTTGTGCTTAATACAGGTTACTGTGCTAGTTATTATTTAAAATAATATCAAAGTTTTTAATCATTAAATTAATCAGTTAACACAAGAACAGAGGCAAGAGTAATTATTTAATTTAAACAAGTTTAGGGCAAATCATGATGTACATATTGCCTTCGACATGTGAAGTCGTTTCTCATTTCATGTAATTAATTGGTTCACCATGATGGATTGGATCAAACAGACATCAAATCAGATATAAACCCTAATCATTAGCCATTGGATGAGCGATTCAACCCTGTAGTTTAATAGACCTGTCCGCAAAGTGTGAAGGAGTGCACAGGAGATAACAATAGAAAATCTTCACAATCATCAAAATACATTCTACGCTTGATTTCTCCTGATCTTGTCAATGTGAACGTTGACCGCCGTTGCCAAGCGGTATTCTAATCTATCCAGTTACATGGTAAGCTCAGGGCTGTAATGATCCAAACATTTGGCCCATTTGCGACTTATGTGTTTAGGGATGGCAATGGGACGGGTTGGGGGTCTGGTTTAGGTAGACTCATATCCAACCTGATTGATATTTTTATTGTAGAATACTCACCCCAAGTTGTGACGGAATTGATGGTTGTCATGCTAAACTCACCCGATGACAGCCATGTGTTGAGTGGCGTTTGTTAGTGGTTTATTTAAGCATGGGTTAAGCAAAACTTGAAACCATGACTTCGATGTAAAAATCCATCCATGTTGCCACTTGCAATACTAAGCTTTCATATAATAAAAATGCACTCACTAATATATAAATGAAAGATATACGGGGCAGGTCAGGTTGATGTACCAAATATTAAAACCTGTCCCGAATCCAACTCAGGTTAATGCATGAAAAACCATACATGACTTGAACCTTATCAACATGCTACCAAACCCGCCCATAGTGGAAGTGGGTCAGGGAAGGTCTCCATTTAAACTTGACCTATTCTCATCCCTATATATGTGGACATGAGTTCCAACATGGATAGGATTCAAGTGACATCTTGATCTTGCTTGGCTAAAGGATTCAAGAATAATTCATCATACTAGGTAGGAGTTAGGGATGGTAATTGGTTGAGTTTAAATCGGATCCGCCCTGACTAGCTTCTATTAGGGGTGAATTTGGTAGTATGTTGGTAGGATTTGGGTCAGGTATGGTTTTTCATGCATTACCCCGAGTTGAGTTTTAGATGCACGTGCCTCGTATGTCTTTATTTCATATAATTTTTAATGCATTTCAGATTATATGAGAGCTTAATTATGCAAGTGGCTATGTTCATTAATATACTTTTTTTGAGGTTATAATTGCAAATCTCTCTTTTGGCATTGGTTTCTTCGTACTTTTCAAAAAACCTGATCCTACAACCGGACCCGCCCCAGTGCCATCCGTAGTAGGGGTTGTCATACTGTGATTCAACTAACCTAATCCGAAACAAAATAGTAAAGGGCTTCAAAGTTTGGCTAGGCCTATCATAACTTGGCCCGGACAGTGACGACACGTAAGCCACACATGGTGCAATGTGATGAAATTCCGCATATTTCATGACCACACAATTCACGAGGCCCCTCTCACATTTTCTCGACACCACTATTCTCTCTTGACAGTTGCCAGACGATTGGAGAGAAAACGAGTGCAAAACAATCCAGCTCATGCCACATCAACAGAGGAGTTTCAAGTTTGAAAAAGGAACGGTATGACCCTTTTGATCTCTTAATCAAATGACAAACATCTTCACCCTCTTCATACTCAAAGCCTCTCTCTCATTTATCTCCCTCTAACCTTCTCTTCCTCTGTCCTCTCTCTCCATCAAACCTCCTCTTTCTCTCTCCTCTTTGTATCTGTCCCCTCCCTCTCTTTCTGATAGCAATTGTCTATTACAAATTTCATCACAAATCTAAATTTAGGAGGAAGAATTGTTGACAAGCAAATACCAAGATATGTACAAGTTTTCTTCCTTTTTATTGGAAAATGGTTAAACTAATCATTCTTTCGGGGCAAGTCAAAATGAATAGTTTTAGGGTGTTTTTTTTTAAAGGTGTTGCATGCCTCCAACATACAGATTCCGAATCATATTGCTGCCGTGTTAGTCATCCTGACGACTTGCCCTTGGCATGCCCATGGATAGCCTCAAATGCCTGTGCACAACTCACATGAACAACCCTATTTATGTCTTAAGTAGAGTAGTTTTCATATCAAATCCACTATGATACACATACTTATTGTTAAGGTACTATTTGGGTTTAGCCATAATCACAAGTTTAACTAAATTAAAAAAGGGCACTAAAATTCTTTGTTGCACAAACAAATAAAACAACGCGCAAAAGTGGGCCGATTCCTCCTGCCCCCCGCGCTTGATTCTAATGTTTGATTAGACTTCTTTCATTCTTAATCATGCAGGTTTTCATAATAAGTTCTTTAGGCGTACAACAAGGTCGGGCTGTTATTGTTACTATCCAACCGTTGATCGTAGTCATGCCATCTACATATCCGAATGTTCATGCGAGCGTCGTCATGTATGTGCTATAGTGATAGCACCTGATCGGACTTACCACAAGATGACATATTTTCATTATAAATTTTAAAATAAATAAATCTAATATGAAGAATGATGGTACCCACTGCTTGCAATGTCAAAATCATCTTGAAACATTTTTTAGTTAAATCTCAACTTAAAATTTAGAATTTGCTATAAATTTTATAATGACAAATAAAGTAACCTCGTAAGTTATACATGTAAGTAGCAAGGTTAAAGGTAATGAACCACACGGGATATGCATTACTTATTATCTGTGATAATGATGCAAAAAAACTAATCAGGTAAGATAACTGCAATTTTGAAGAACTAGTAAAAGAGGTAAATCTGATAACTTTGTTATTTCCTTCTTCAATTATAATTTTATACAGTCATTATAACTTGTTAGACCTAACAATGCTTTCTCATGCATAGGAAAACTGGAATGAATTATTAGCAGAAGATATAGGGTCTTCATTTTAGACACAGTATTTATTTACTATGGCTAGTACTTGGATGAAAATTCGATGGTGAGGAGAATATGTGTGACTAAAACTGAAAAAGTTGAATTCAAAAGTGAAAGTCAAATTACGTTGGAGAAACTAAATGAAATTATGGAAGAAAAGGCAGGTATCATAATATCAAAACTGCTTAGTTCTGATCATTGTCTATACTTATCACAATTACATTACAAGTTTTTATAAACAATTTATTCAGTAGTCATACTTATAAGATGTAAAATGCATTGGTAAATAGAATTGGGAGAGCCAAAAGCTAGCACAAGTGACTGACCTTTGCAGCAAATAAAAATGATAAGGTATGGGTGACAATAAAGTAATAGTTATAATATATAAATAAATATTATAACATTCATTCAATATTAATATATTTTAACGTTCAACTTTTGTAAACTTCTCGTTTACTATGAAAAATGTAATCTTCCTTACTGTTTAAATTTATTAATTTATGATTATGCTATGCAGGAAAAAAATAAAACTGGATGTGCTGCATACATGGGAAGAAGATGCATTAAAGAAGTCTCAAGAAATTGACAGAACCATCATTGACAACTATTCACAATATTCTTTCAATTATTTTAAATATAACTGCCAACATAGAATTGATTAGATGTTAATGACTTCATTATGCTTCGATGTTTATGGTTGTAATAAAAATTAAATATGTACTTTTTTTAACAACATATATTTATTTAGCTTTGCAGGTATTGGGTAATTAAGAAAATTAACATATAAATATGTTGGAACAAGTTCTCTTTTCGTTTTATAATTTCTCAACTGGGGGGCCTGTTTTAATGAAGACTATGGAGTACACTGGCATCATAGAGTTTCTTCAATGGAAAACAAATATATTTACAATTTAAGTTTACATTATAAAAGTATAAAGCCATGCATCGCACACATTATAAAAGTATAAAGCCATGCATCGCACAGGCATTGCTATTAGTTTGTCTTCTGAAAGTTGCTAAATGATTGAAAAATCTTGAGAAAAGAACATTCCTCCCTTTTGTCACATCAGCATAAAAAACTACTCTCAAATTTTAAACAATACATTCCTCCCTTTTGCACTCTTACTCAAATGAGACATCTTCTTTCTCTTCTTTGTTGTCTTTTCTTCTTCCATTATTCCTCTCTGTTCTTCCTTATCTCTTATTCCTTTTTTCTCGTCCTTTTTTTTTAATGTATAGTTGAGTGAGCCCAACATACAAATATATATATTTGCATGAATTCGAGCCTAATTGACTTAATTTGTGCACACTAAAAATTAAACTTAATTTTGTTTAATGCAAATCTAAGAGACTTTTTTCCGTAAAATCTTCTAAGTTCTCTTTCTCTCTTTCTAATAACCCAATGGAGGGGCTTAGACTAAAACACAAATACTAACTCGAAAATCTAGGGTAATAGCTACTTGCACATGTGAGAATTTAAAACACAACTCATACTTGTGAAGTGATAAAAACTCAAATATTCAAAAAATGGTGACGCAAGCAAGTTTTGAACTTGAGACCTCCAAGCGAAAATAGACACTTCTAATGAATAAGTTATGGAGCTGTTCACATTTAAAAGTTAAGAGTTACAAAAGACTCCTGTAGGGTTTCACTTGTTCCTAATGAAGGTTCAAATGTTGATCCCAATCACATGGCTAATGAAAATCCAAGTCTTTGGATGCTTTTTCAAATTTGGGCCGACTTGTCCCCGTACAGATTCCAACCTCCAACCGTCCGCCCCAACATGTTCAGCATGGAGAGATGGGTTAAGAGAGAGAGAGAGAGAGAGAGAGAGAGAGAAGGAAGAATTATATGCCTGTCAATTTGGTCCAAGCCAATAGGCCCGTGTGACCCAAAGGATTTCTACTTATGACGAGGGACCCATGTAGTAATAAGGCCCCCAAACAGTTTTGCCGCCCTTTAAGTCGAGTGTCTATCATAGAGTCGGGTCCATAGAACAAAGTCGGTTCATCCATCTCATTGCATTATAAAGCCAAGGTTTTGGGTTGAACCCTTTTCTCTCTCCTCTGTCTTCGGTGCCAACCTCAATCCGCTTCTTCTTCTTTCTCTCCAGCCTCCAGCCGGGCATCTATCAGGTATGTTCGTTCCCCAAATCTCAACAAAAATCTTGACTCTTCTCATCCCATCTCGCTCAGCTCACTCAACTCTCTGCCTGCCCTAACCCCTCTTGATTTTTTCTCTCTCGGCAATCAACATCTCATCTTGTTACTGTTGGCAGATTTGTTTCAATTCCCCAGTGTCGAGCGGATTCACAATTATTATGGAGGTGAGGTTTGAATTCACACTGTATTGTATTTACACACAAATTCTATTCTTATACCGCACTTAGGTCGCTGATCAGAATGATCATACCAACAAGTGTTTATTTATTTAGGGTGGTGATGGAAGAGCTGTTGATCTTGACAAAATGAAAGTCACATTGGAACCCGATAGAACCACCAAAGGAGGTTTACATCTTCCCGGGCAGGATAGAATGGTTTTTCGACCGCCTGAGAGGAAATCACTTTTGGGTATGTCATGTTTTGTTGATCTTTTTTTTAACACAAATGGTCTGTGACACTTGGTGGTGAATCTCGTCTGTCATAACTAAATTCCATTTTTTATCCGGACAGGTCTTGATGTTCTTGCAATTGCAAAGCGGGAGTCCAAGGGTGATGGCGTGTTTAAAGTTCCAAAAGAAAGGAATTTGTCATCCGTTTCTTCTCTAGATGAAGACGAGATGGCTGCTTCTTCTGGCTTGGATGACCTTCAAACTAATGCGTCTTCGAGTAGGCGCGGTCACTCTAGTCGCCATTATCGGGAAGCTTCTTCGAAAGAAACTTTGCTTTCAGGTATGGCAATCTCACTTGTATTTTTGTAAACAAGGAAGACAAGGCAGGGACTGGGATCCTGTGTCTTCTCCTTTGGTTCACAATTATTTCTTCATATTCCCTCTCAACTTGACATGTGGATGTAAACAAATCAATTTGTGGACATGGAACAGTTGCCAGTCCCCTGTCATGGCTTTAGTAAAATATCCGTGTGATGCAAATCGAATGACATGAGAATTAATAATCTCGTTATCGAGTTTGCTTTAGATGGACATTTAACCTTAAGATGTTTCGTCTGTTCACTGAAAATTTATGCAGTTCGGAAGCAAGTGTTACCTGCATGAATCATGGTAGGATTGTGTGATGGAGAACAAAGTTCAGTAGAATGCTCTATCAATGTCTAGATTATTTATGAGCACACAGTCGGCATTGCCTGATGCGCTATTTCTGTGGAAGATTTAGAGACCCTTTCTCGTTTCTTGTACTTTCACAAGATGAATGAATTTCTTTAGGCATAGTGATTTGTATTTATGCAATAGTAGATACAGTGAGTATGAGCTTGGTGTAAAAATGCCCGCAATTTGACACCTCATAGTTTTGGATGATCCAAAGTATTGCCACGATGGGGGTTCTTCATGAATTTTTTTAAATGGTAACTTTTTATTAATCAAGCACTTTATAGTATATGATAGATATTTAAAAGCACTGCCTGGCCTAACATAATGATAACCCGGTAGAGAGCAGGTCCAAATGTAGAAAAAGAGATCAGACAAGGGAGTATTTGGATGCTGCCTTTACTCTCAGCCTGCACTTCTTGCCAAATGTTGAAAATTGGTGTCGGAATTCTTATACATGGAGTATTTTTTGATCCTCTGTAACTTTAGGGATTTCTTTCTTTCTTTTTTCCTTAAAAAAAAAAAAAGAAAGAGAAACATCATGACTGATAAGTAATTATAAAAATTATATAAGGAAGTTGAACGGCTTGGATTTCGTGGATGGTTACCACTGATGGATTTATAAGCCTGCAAGAAATCTACCAGCAATGGCCTTATAGGATATGGAATGGGAGGAACATCTCTAGGAAGAGGGTTAACATTGTCGTCTTTGCTATGAGCGACCTAATGAACAAGAGTAGAATTGTGAAGAATGGCACTGGTGTTTCATTAATATGGATCAGAGGGGACTGAATTGTGAATTATTCAATCCCAACTACTCACAGTTTGAGACCCATTTCAGCGTAGTAGGAACTAATATGATCAGGTGGAGGTTTAGCTTGACTTGATTTGCATCATTTATAATCAAGCTCAAGCTTAACTTGGAAACAAACAAGGGTATTGAGCCAAGCTCAAGCTGGGGCTTGTCTAACTTGACTCAAGCTTGAGCTTTGGTTAAGTAATTCGATCTTGAGCTCATGCTTCGTCAAGCACATATATGATGAGGGGGACTGCCGTTTATGCCTGGAATGCTGAGTTCCCTTACCTCGATTGTATGCATGTGGAATATCTTGTTTAATTTGCTGAACTCATATGATGGGCTGAGTGTAGAACTTTAGATTGATACCAAGTGGCTTGAGCCAAACTAACCTGAGATTGGCCCTGACCAACCCAATTTGCATCACTTGGTTCATTATTTGCATTTAAAAACTTCAAAATAAAATATCACTAAGGAAAGAAAAGTGACTGAAGTTTTCACTTCAGCAGAACTTGTAAGATTGCTACAAATCTATGGATGATTACTTTATTCGTATTTGTTAACTCCTGAGAAGCTTTAGTGATAATATTCTTTTGTTCATTTATTTGCATAGAGAATGTTCTCCTTCAAGCAGACTGCATATAGCTTATATGTAGTCCAGCTCTTGGGGCCTACATAGATGCAAGTTTATCAATGGGAGGTGGGTAGGTGGAAAGGTCTCCTCATGGACAAAGGGGGATCTAACAGCCTTACTGTTTAATGGATCTTAACCTTTGATTTTTTTGAAATTGAATCCAACAGTGAGCGAAGGTTTGGTAAGGGCCTGATGACAAATCTTGGGAATAGAAGAGTATCAAAGAGGCTCCACTGATGAAAGGTGGGCCCAAGTGGGCCACATAATGCGCCACATAATGCTGGACTGCAGTTGCAGTTGCTTGTTGGAGAACATTTCCCTGTTTGCACATATTCTCATGATTGGTGCTGAGGATATTTCACGCATGTAATGGGGGCTATAATAACAGATTTTTTGCTGCAGTTTGGTCTTCGAAAGAGGTCATGGCAGTGAAAGTGGAGGAGGAATTTTGAAGGAAAATTCCTCCTCCACTGAGTGTCGATCACATACATTTCCTGAAAAATTGTGAATCTGTTCTCATGAATTGATATTTTCTTGATATTTGGTGACAAAAAAAAGAGGCCATAATATTTGGATTATGCTTATGGAGAAACCTTCCAACTGAGAAATGAGACCAGAAGCACATGAATTGGAAAAAAAAAATTGTCTCTCTTCTCTGTGTGTGTGTGTGTGTGTGTGCGTGGTATTGATATGATGTAACAAAACAAAATGCTTGGATAATTGAATTGTGCATATACAAGAAGTGTCAAGAGGAACCTGCCTTCATCTAACAATAAATAGATGCATAGTTTAGTATTTGTATCAACTTGGTAGATGATTCTGTATTGGTTTTTGTCGATAATCTATGTTACAGGAATACATGATCCTGTAATGACTTTCATACACACAAGACTTGATGCATTCACCTTTTCCTATAGCATGGTCATAGTTGCGTCCTCTGCTGGGGACTATATATAGTCACGTACTCATGTTTATTCATTTTTTGGGATGTTTTGACACAGAAGTATGCTCAACTACTTCTGAAAATAATTTTCCACGGAAAGGACGTGATGGTGATTCTCAGAGTACTCGTCTCTCAAATGATTATCAACATTCAGAAATGAGAGCTAAGGAGGTAAGTTATCATTTGGAACTTGGCCTTGTAAGTTGTAATACATGTTTAATTTTGGTTAGATGGTTACTTAATGCGTCTTGTATTGTTTTCTTTCACTTTATTTTTGAAGGTTGTCAGTCCTGATCGTGGTAGGTATCAAAGCAGACATTCTCAAAGTCCCAGTAGGTACTATAAGGAAGAGCGTCGCAGTGAAAGAAAGGAACATAGGGATGAATTTAGGAGTGAGAGCAGGAGAGTTAGACAACGACACAACTATGACAGTAGAGGACAATCGCATGACGGAGATCGACATCGACAGGAACAGAAGTATAGTGGAGGATATGGAAGAAAACAAACTAGAAATGGATATACTTCCATGCAAAAATCTGGTGCATATGATTATCTTTTTTAACTCTTTTTGTTTTTTTTGCTTTAACTACTGATTTCTTTTGATTCATTGTACATCAAATAGCATATTCTTTAAACCTTATATTTGATATTTATGTGCTCCATTACGTGAATGATTTGCAGAAAAATCTGATTGGGATGATGGTAGGTGGGAATGGGAAGATACCCCACAACGTGATAATCATTCTGTGGACGGTAGGCACTATCGACCATCACCATCTCCAATGCTTGTTGGGTCATCACCTGATGCTCGGCTGGTGTCCCCTTGGTTGGGCGGTCATACACCTCATTCTGCAGGTAGGTCATTGAGATTATGAAATCCAAAGAATAGTTCCATCTTATTTTGCTTCCAGACTAGGCTTTTTTTACATAACAGCAGGTTTTTTCACCAGTAATAACTCTTTTGGAAATGCTTCAGTGGGTTCTGCTTCTCCTTGGGATTACATCTCTCCGTCTCCAACCCCAATACGTGCTTCTGGATCCTCAATAAGAGCTTCAAGTTCTCGTCATGGTAGAAGGTCACATCAGCTTTCATTTTCTGCAGAAAACGCAAAATCAGTGGAGGTATGGATGCTTCTTCATAGGACACTTCTTACTCGTATTGAACTCGTTGGATTTTCCTGGAAATAGGCTTCTGTCTAAGGGTCTAAGAGGAAGGATCAATTGTGGTGATCTGTAAAGGACTATTATAACAACCAACTTCCATTTGAAGTGATTTTTCAACTGTTGAAATGATATTCTAGGAATATGATGGTTCCTTGTGTACACTATACACCCTTGACCCATAAATCCTCATGCCTTAGATAAGATCCCTTTCCTAGGAATTCAGTAATTTTCCAAATGGGCCCAGGTTGTTTGTTTTAGTTTCAGTGGGAAATTAGAATGTTTTGCTGTTGTATATGTTGCTTGGTAGTGGTCATTGACTGACATTAAAATTTTCTTTTATTTGGGGATTTTCTTATTTCACCTAAAACTAGTGATGGGTATGTGCGTTGCATGTAGTTGTTACGAAAATGATAGTATTAGTTCATATTCGAATGTAGCCTTTTATTCATCTTTGAAATTCTTTCTTGCATTATTGGGTCTGATTCATATGGTTGCATTTGATTTTGATTAAACTGGAGGGGAAAATCTTAATCCTTAAACAGGGATAGCTAATAAAATAAAATAAATTGACCTTTCATGAATTAAGTTGTCAGAGCTCTGAAGACTAAACTTTTCAGGATCAGGCATGAATTGAACTATTGAAAGACCATTCATGCGATGAAAGGCATCACCATCTAGAAACCTTAGACTGTTGCGGGATCCTATATATCTTATATGAATGTGTAAGATACATATGTGGACATGCAGAGATGGCATTCATAGCATAATTTGATTTTATGATTTAACTTTGAATTATTACTGTTGCTACTATAAATAGATATTCACTGAGGGCCTGTTTGTTTCATGATGTAATTGAATCCCCCTAGTTATTATGAGACTGTATTCTGAAAGTGGTTAAAATTGAACAAACAAAAAAAACCCAGCAGTCAAATGTATCCATAGTGTACTGTATATGGGGGGCCATGTGGTAATTATATTAGCTTTGAAGGGCATTTTATTAGATGAAGACAAAGATGTAAATATGGGTGGCTTTGGAGGGTAAAAAATTGGTGAAAGCTGAAAATATATTGGGACCATGTGGCAATCATATTAGCTTTGATGGGCATTTTATTAGGTGAGGACAAAGAGGTAAATATGGATTACTTTGAAGGATACTGGCAGAAGAAGACAAGAAAGAAGGAAGTGTCTGACAAAAATAAGTACATAGATAAATAAATAACCTTCTTTTAGCATATGAGTAGGTAGATAATTTAACCACATTTTTTGCATGTGTCTGTCTGAATGGTTTAACTTTATGTAATCACATCTCTCATTAAAAAGCTAATAAGTATTTGAGTTTCAATTCGTGTCTCTATCACCCTTTATTCAGGTCTGAGTTTGGGTTTGGATCTTTAATCTAAATTTTAATATTCGTTGGAGCCTTGTAAGATGGACCGATCCCATCTACTGATTCAACTTTCAAGTTTCAAGTCTAGGTAATAGCACACTACTGCCCAATCCAGACTTGGCCCAGTTTCATTCCAGTTAGGTACAAACCATGCCTTACTGATTTGCTAAAAGTCTTTTTATTAAAATCTTCGACTGCAATCATGGCCCTTTAACTTTTTATATAAGCAGGTGGAAGCCCACTTTAGCCTACCTGCCTAGCAAAAGGAAGGGATGCACACTAACTTTTTATATAAGCAAGTGGAAGCCCACTTAAGCCTACCCGCCTAGCAAAAGGAAGGGAGAGAGAAGGGGAAGAGAGAAGGAGAAGAAGGGGGGGGGGGGGTTGGAAAGGATTAATAGCTGGTTTCAAATCCAATACCATTTACAATGTCTCATGCAATTAGGCAAATAAACGTGGAACATGGTTCATTTGTTGTGTCGGCAACTTATGATAAGATGGAGTTGGTTATATGAATTATGAGAGGCTTATCAAAATAGAGTCCGGTTTTCCTGAGGCGAAGTGTCCAGCAGAAAAAAAACCCTCTTATTTTGGCATTTGGGTAGAAAAGGATACAGGGAATGATGGTAAAGCACACCTTCAATCCATACAAACGATGACTGCATCTACACACCCAAGTGCGTGTGCGCGCGCGCACACACACTGAGTCACACACACACACACAAAAGTTAAGGAAAACTAGAACTCCGTTGTTAATCATACCATGTCATTGTACAGTTGTCCCATAAGAGACATGAACGAAAAGCTCAAATCAGCATTCTCTATCTTTGCACCTGGAAAGAGGATCAAAGCACTTTGTTAGGTTACCATGAAGCTTTGTCAAATAGCATGAGCCATGAATGTTTTGGTGTTATCAAAATGACTGGATGCCTCTCTTTTAATCAAGAAAATTGCTATTTAAGGTTATTTGTAAGTCTGAAAGCTATCTCTTGAGACTATGAATGAGTATATGAGAGATACTTGATATGGTAGTCCAGTATTGTACACATGTTTGTGGATTCCAAAGAATGGTACATAGGGAGCAAAAAATTTTTTTTTTTAATCTTTTACATTTTCCAGGACAATGAAGCTGGTGAAACTACATTAGTAGAGGAGCACAATGAATTTACAGAACAAATGCGTTTGGAGATGGAGTATAATGCTGACCGTGCTTGGTATGTTTTTTTCCGTCTAAATTGTTAACAACGAATCTTCCAATACAAGATAAACTTTGTTAAGAGTTAGTTTTTGTTGGATAATATTTTTATGTTTTGTTAGTTTTTGTTGGATAATATTTTTATGTTTTGTTATAAAGATGAAATTATATATAATCTGTTAAAGATTTCTTTCATCTTGTGTGGTGATTAAAGAATTAGCACATACGTCCTACTTTTGTCTGTTGTTATGCCAATAAATAGTATTTGAATGAATTGAGTTGGGGATTTTTACTTAAAAGATTCCCACAACTATGGTTGGATAAGTCCCATTCTTATCTTTCTTTCTGTATTTAGCAGCAAGTTTTTATTTATATTTATTTTTATTTGAAGGTTTTAACAAAAAAAAAAAAGCTGACACTTGCTTGACATGGACAAAGCTCTTAGATGCTGCTCCTTGGGAGTAAAATAAAGCTCATAGATAATGCCTATTGGAAAATAACTCTTTGAAGTTTTTTCTTATTGCTTTCTTTCTGAATCCCCTCGTGATTGCAATTTGAACCGTATTGCTTTAAGGGTCCATTTGGATGTCTGTATCTATCGTTACCTGGTATCTCTTGATATTTTAACTCAAGTGACAACCTGCAGCATGGTTGGAAGGTGCTCCTTGTCTCAACCATGAGGTTGTGAGTTTGAATCTTGTTAATAACTGAAAAAAATGTATGAGAACTCCTGGTCCATTCTACTCTACCTCCTGTAACTAGAGTGCCCGTTCAGTTGACCTTTGAGGGAATGGGGCAATGATTTAAATAGAAGGGAAGGGATATTCCCAGGTTTTTCTGAGGCTGAGTTACCTAGTAAATAGGGTTGGCTTTTCTGAGACTGATTTACCTGGTAACTTGAATGTGTGTTCGGTCCTTCAAGTCACACTCTGGGGCCTAGCCTTCCTTCGCTTGCATAGAACCTATCTAGGGTTCAGCTAGTCACTCCAATGGACTGCATGGAGGGTCACACCACACAGGAAGAGAGGTGTGAACCATGCCGCACAAAAATAAATCTGCATCTCATCTTTGGAATGGGTCAAAAATTACTGTTAAAACTTATATCTAAACTAGGACAAATAAAATATCTAACTAGGACTTGCCAAACTAATAGCATTTATTCCCCTTCCAAATCGAAACAAGTTGCTCTAAAATTGAGAGGTCATTCTTTGAAAATTTAGGAGAGTTCTCTTCGCATTCCTTCCTCCTAAGATCGTGGACCTTGTTTTAGGTCAAACAGGGCATGTTGCCATCTGCAGACCTGATAAGGAGGATGAAAAAAAGGCCCTGAGTGGTGGAAGCAGAGGTGTAAAATGGGCTAGGCTGCCCTGGCCTGCATGGCCCATCAAGCAGGTCAACATTCCGCAGCCCAGCCCTAGGCACGTTGACCGGCATGGCACGACACAGCACAACATTCCTTTCCCGTAAAGTTTATCTTAAAATAAATTAGTTGTCGAGGACATTCAGATTCAGAATCGTTGTTTCCATTCCCAAGCGTTTGCTTCCCAACCTTATATTTGGTCATTGAATTGCGTATGATGCCATTAGTGGCTGGCCAGTAGCTCATTATGCCTCCTACGTTATATTTTTATTTATGATTCTTTTGTAGATATGTGAATTGCGTGTGATGCTGTTAATGGCTGGTAGGTCATTATATCTTATACTCTATTATTATTTTTATTCTCCTGTAGGTATGATCGTGAAGAAGGAAGTACAATGTTTGATGCTGATAGCTCATCATTGTTTCTTGGGGGTGACACTTCATTCCCAAAGGAGGCTGAGTTGGCCAAGAAACTGGTACATATCCTCTTTGAGCAGTTCTTTTTTAATAGTTAACATACAATTTTTTTTTGGGTGGAATATTTTGTCATTCCATTTTATCACATATTCACATGTGCGGTTACTTTCAAAGGGTAGGCTGGGTAGATTTTTTTAATTTCTGCTGTCTGTCTCTCAGTTCATAGGTATATTTTTCATTTGTTTATGCTGATTTTGTTGCGGTTGGATTCAGGGATCCATTAAAAAAAATGATTCTTGAGTCACGACCCACATTGGTCTAGTATTTTTTTTTATAGATAATATATTTATTGGACTTGGAGGCTAGAGTTAACTGTTTTTTTTTTTTTTTTGAAAGATAGGCTAGAGTAACTATAACACTAAATATGGCTTTGATGTTGTGTTCATCTTGTTGTCTCCTACTTTCCTTAATTCCTTAGTATTTATAGTGGGAATAATTACTAACTCATTAAAAAAACCACAAGAGTGAATATGTGAGCAGATTGGAGTGCTTCTTTACATATATCTTGACTAGGTAGAATGCACCTCTTTATACAATTGTAAAAATTACCAAGTTACAGTCACCATGTCACTGTACTGCGCCTTTTGCAAGAAGTGGTGAAAGTTTTGGTGTATAAACGGTCTTATTTACACCATTTTCCCACTTCATTTACTAACCACATGTAAATTAGTGCAAACGAATGTTATGGCGCTTAACTATTATGCGTGTGAAACATTTACATCCGTAAATGAGCCAAAGCCGCAAACAAACATTGTTGGCCTTTTATACAAGTGATAGGAAAATGGGTTTTACATATGTACTATTTACTTATGCAAGTGTTACACTTGTGAAACACATTCCCATGTTTGTCAAAATACCATTGCATGTCTATGTAAGTGTATCAAACAGTTCTAAATGTTACATGGAATTTTTGAATTTTCTCACAAATTTCTCAAAACCCTAGAATTAAGAAAGGAAATTTTACGTGCTATCCTAGAATTAAGAAAGGAAATTTTACGTACTATCTGTTTTTTAGCCATATAAAGAATATGAACGGTTTGGATGATGATTTGGGGCCCACAAAAGTGCAGAAATTCAGATTTTTATGCATGAGATTTTTTTGAACATTTTCCCCAAATTTCTCAAAATACATTAAGAGTTTTTATTTATTTATAACAATAAATTTTATTTCAAAGCAACAAGAAGAAAACTACAATCACAGAGCAAGAAACAAAAGAGACAAGGCAAGAGAGCTAAACATCAAAAGAAATAAATAAATGGTGTACTCCCTCCCTTTCAAGACCATCAGCCTCATAATTTGCTTTGCGATGAACATGAGGAAAAGTAACTCCTAGCTGATCTGATATATTTAGAATTTCCTCAATGAGATCCGCCAAAGACCAAGGGTAAGAAGACCGTCCAGAGCCCCATTGAATTACTGAAAAAGAATCTCCTTCAATGATTGCATTATAACCTCCCAATTTTCGTAACTCGCGACAATCAATCAATAAAGCAAACACTTTAGCCCCATTAGAATCCAAAGAACTTACCGACCCCAATTATTTTTTAAGTATCATCCCTAAAGAGCCCTGAATGAGTCCGCCTATGCCTCCCATGTTAAGGTGCTGAAAATAACTTCCATCAAAGTTCAGTTTAAGAAGACTAACCGGAGGTGGACTCCAAAAATTTTTTTACACAAATTTGGAATGCCAACCACCTTGAAAATGATCTGCCCAAGATCTATTTAGAACTACCAATGCAACACTTGCAATTTTAGCCCTCCTAATCACCCATTCCAAAACATTCCAAACAATTGATTGAACAATGCCTTCAAGAGTTCTGATTGGTTATTGAAAATTCTATTGTCTCTCTCTAATCAAAGCAACCAAAGACCGGCACGAAAAGATAACTTCCACAAAATACATCCATGAACAGATTTACCCCTGTAGGTCCACTGCGCAAAAAACTCCTTAATGGAACAAGGCATAACCCAGCAGACTTCAAACTTACTAATAATAGAGTTCCACTCTTTTTATGCAAAACTACAATGAAGCAACATGTGGTTTGCTGTTTCCTCATCTTAGGCACAAAGGGCATCCATTCAGCATGGTATAGTTTCTCTTATGCTGTTGATCCATAGTAAGAATTTTATTTAAACTTGTCACCTAACAGAACACCAAAATTTTTGGAGGAACGAAAGTGTCCCAGAACCTTTTCCAACCAAAAACGCCACCATCCTCTCCAATCAAGGTATTTTAAAAAGATTTAACAGTAAACTTACCTTTTGCATCAGGCTTCCAAATTCTATCATCCTTTCTTCTCTCAGACAGGTAAATCTTTTCTATTGAAGATAGCAAACTTAAAACATCATTGACTTAACAATCAACCAAACTTTCCTGGAAATGCAAATCCCGAACTATAGTCCCACCCACAAATTGATAATTCTCCTACAAAAGCTTGAGGCCTTCTATCTAATAGAAAAAGGTTTGGGAACTGATTCTTTAGAGAAGTATTTCCACACCAAACATCATGCCAAAAAGATATCCTATTTCCACCATAAACCTTATACCTGATCCAACAATTAAAATCATCCCAGACAGAAAGAATAGACTTCCATATACTTGTTGCCTTATAGCTCTTATTTGGCACGTCCCAACCGTCCCTCCTCACCTTATACTTATCAATAAGGATTTGCCTCAACAAACCCTTGAGCCACATCACCCAACCTCCACAACTATTTTCCTAGCAACACTGTATTCATTTTTTCAATAGAGCGGATTCCCAATCCTCCTTGAGCAGTAGGTCTACAAATAATCTCCTACATTACCAAATGAATCTCCTTTTATCCATAAAATGACTTCAAAGGAAATCTCATTGAAATTTCTCTATCCTCCACATAACACTCATAGGGCACCTGAAACAAGACAAAAAGAAAATACGAATAATTTAAGAACTGACTTAAGGAGAGTAAGACGATTACTCAACGACAAATACCGGCATTTCCATGAGTTTAGGTTTTTATCCAATCTCTCCACCATTGGATCCCACAAACTTTTCTTTGGCAGCCCTAAACGTACAGGTAAACCCAATTATTTAGTTGGAAACCTTCCAACCTTACAACCAAAAGCATCAGCCAAGTATTTTACATGGTTGTCCTCCACCTGAATGCCAATCAATTCACATTTTCCATAGTTAATTTTTAGGCCTGATTGCATTTGAAACCACCACAAAATATATTTCAAAATTTCCACCTGTTCAATAAAAGCATCGCAAAAAATGATTGTATCATCTGTGAATTGTAAATGGGTTACCTCGTAGGCAGCATTATTAATAGAGAAACCAGAGATCAGCCTTGATTGATTTGCACTTTCCATTAACACATTGAGGACTTCCAAGACAACAAGCGTAGAAGAGAGAGGATCTCCTCTAGAACTTTGGAAAAATCCTTTTAGGAGACCCATTAACCAAAATGTAAAAGTAAGCAGTTGAAACACAACTATGAATCCATCCACATGATTTATTACCAAATCCCATATGATTCATCATGTATTGCAAAAACCCCCAATTGACCGTACTATAATTCATGGGCCTCCTCAAAATCAAGCTTATAAACGAAACCAGGATGATGCTGCCTGTGCCTTCAGTTAATAGACTCATGGGCCATAAGCACGCTATCTAATATCTGGCGATCGTCTACAAAAGCTTCTTGGATATCTGAAATAATCTTTGACAAGACTTTCCGTAAGCGATTAGCCAGAACCTTAGCTAAAATCTTGCAGAGACTACCAATTAAGCTGATAGGTCTAAAGTCCTCCAACAAGAGAGCGCCTTCTTCTTAGGGATCAAAGCTATAAATGTTGCACCCAGCTCCTTCGTTATTACATCATGTTTGTGAAATTCATTGAAGAAACTTTGCAGCTCCTCTTCTAATAAATTCCAGAAGTGTTGGAATAAAGCAATGGAAAATCCATTTGGACCTGGAGAATGATCCCACCACCCCACCCCCCCCCCCCCCCCCCCCCCCCCCCAAAACCACCCACGAAGGTTAAACGCTACAGTTTTAATCTCATCTTTAGAAAATGAACCTTCCAAAGAGGAAGCACTTCCAGGAGAGAGGCACTTGAAAGTAATACCATCCAACCAAGGTCTCAATGCTTAAAAAAATGAATAATTTGCTTCTCAATTTCATTTCTAGACTCCCAGACTCTCCCTTTAGAAACAATAGACGTAATTCTATTTTCCTGCCAGCGGGTCTTGGCCATGGCCTGAAAGAATCTTGTGTTTTGATCTCCTTCTTTCAACTATTTATTTTTATAACATTACTTCCATTTGACTTCATCTTGCAGAAGTAGCCTATGAAATTGCTCTTTAAGCAACGATCTGTTTTCTCGATCCACATCATCTAACCAATCAGCTTCCTCTTTTAAGTCAATACTCTGAATTTTAGCAAGTATAACATTCTTCCTTTCCTGAATATTGCCAAAAACTTCCTTGCCTCAACTAATAATTTTTTGTTTCAGAAATTTAAGTTTTTGAGCCAGCTGAAAACCCATCCATCCTCCCACTTTTTTGCTAGTCCACCACTCTTTAACACGCTTAGGGAAATCCTTCTCTGATGCAGTACAGACCTGACCCTAGAAGACAGCTGGCCCCAAACATTGACCCACGAGTCAAACCTAGTCCATTGGATTTAGCTATATGCCCAATTGGCTGAGAGCTATTGTGACACCTTTTATAATTATCCTATTACTATTATTTTGCTTAAATGTGATGAGGAAGTTCTTGTTTAAAAGGATTAGAAAGTACTTTCCTTTAATTAGTAAGTCTTATTAACCAAGCTGAAGGTTTGTTATCCTATAAGTAAGAGAGACCTCAATGTAGTTGATTATGCTTTTGATAGTTAATAATATTCAAATTGGGTTTTCCCTTCAGTTATGGGTTGTTTCTTGGTTATGTTTGTGCCCTAGGGCAGGAATCCTTTTGGATTCGATCAATCTTTCAGGAGATTGATTTATTTTTCTTGATCGTGGATTGTAGCTGCACCAATTGGTATCAAAGCCGAACAACAATCGCCGGGAAGGCACCGTCCTTCCTGGATTTCTATTCCACAATCTTCATCATCTCCTTAAAGCCATTCCACCCACTGCAAACCCCAAACTCCCATCCCACACCTCCGAAACCCCAAATCCCTACTCCCAGACCAACCAGGCCTTTGTTGAAACCCTCATCCCTGTAACCGACCCTATTCACACACATCCCTAAAACCATTGCCATTGAGACCACCAAATCCCATCCCTAACCACCACCATCCAACCCAACCCAAATGCGACTACCAACTCAGACACAACCCCAGATTCTTCCGCGACACCTGAGAAACCCAAAACCTCACCCCAACTAAACCTATAGCCCTCCTTGCCTCTCGGTTGAACCCAACCTTAGCTATAACACCCTACGACCCCTTCGAACCAACCTAACCCCTCCCGGAATTCCAACCAAACCTAGCTCACCCCCGTTGACATCCCTAAAACCCTATATTCCCTTCCCCCATTTTGCTTGTAGAACTGAATCCCATTAGCAGAAGCTAAAAAAAAAGGAGCAGAACGGGAAGAAGAAGGAGACTGGGATTAAAGATGTACTTGGCACCATCGACTGCCGCACCACCGTTTTAGCATTTTCCTCTGCCTTTATCATCGAGCATCCTTCACCCATCGTTGGATTCAGTCATCGCTAGATACGCACAACCGCCACAACCCCATCCCTCCTCTTGTCGCAGTCGAGCGTCGAAATAGATAAGGCCTTCCTTTTTTATCTTGCCTTCCTTTTAGAACCTCTCCCACATGTGCCTTTTTTTTTTTTTTTTAATTCGGCAGTTGGGCCAAACCTGTTGGGCCTAACTTGACCCGAGTTTGGAGTTACAAAACTCAATTTTTCTATTTCTTATTATCCTCAGACTGATGGACAGACCAAAGTCGTCAATATGAGTTTTGGTCAGTTATTAAGGTGCCTTGTTCGCGACAAGACTTCTACTTGGGATCAAGTTCTACCCATGGTTGAGTTTGCTTACAATAATTCAGTCAACCGTTCCACAGGCATTTCTCCATTTAAAGTAGTTATTGGTGTTCGTCCGCACTTACCTATTGATCTTGTTCCATTACCTTTTGAAGCGCACCCAAGTGCTGAAGCAGATAACTTCATCAAATACATGCAGCAAATACATGATGAAGTTCGATGTCATATTGCTATTAGCAATGACAGTTACAAAGCTCATGCCAACTAGCGTCGCTGTTTCCACGAGTTTTTTGAGGGCGACATAGTTATGGTTTGTATCCATCCAGAAAGGTTACCACATGGAGCAAATAAGAAATTGCATCCCCGGAATGTTGGATCATTTAAAGTTTTGAAGAAGCTTAGTTCTATTGCTTAAATGTTGAAATTACCACCAGATCTTGGCATCAATCCAACGTTCAATGTTGCATACCTCACACTTTATCGTGGCCATGAAAATGATGAAGATTTTGACGAACATGCAATTGTTTTACCAGCTCCTCCTCCCCCTGCAGATAAAATTGTTGATGTTTTTGATAATTAGCTTGTTTCTATACGTCAAGGAGGATATCCGAGATTTCTTTTCCGTTGGCAAAACCGTCCCATCTTTGATGCTACTTGGATTATTGCATCCAACTTCTAGCGCCTGAATCTAGATCTTTATGAACATTATCAAGCTATTAACTTGTCGGAGTCGACTTTTTTCAAGACGGGGAGAGTTGATGCAGTATGGACCCGGCCCAAGAAGACAGCTGGGCCCAAACATTGACCCATGGGTCAAACCTAGTCCATTGGGTTCAGCCATAGGCTCAATTGGTTGAGAGCTATTGTGGCATCTTTTATAATTATTTTCTTACTATTATTTTGCTTAAATTGGATTAGAAAGTTCTTGTTTAAAAGGATTAGGAAGTAGTTTACTTTAATTAGTAAGTCTTGTTACCTAAGAAGATGGTTTATTGTCATATAAGTAAGAGAGACTTCAATGTGGTTGATTATGCTTTTGATAATTAATAATATTCAGATTGGGTTTTTCCTTCAATTATGGGTTGTTTCTTGGTTATGTTTGTGCCTTAGGGCAGGAATCCTTTTGGATTCGATCAATCCTTCGGGAAATTGATCTATTCTTCTCGATCGTGGATCGTGGCTGCATCATTCTCATAAAGCCACATTAATTCAAAACGAAAAGGACCCTAAGTAGGTGAATGGTTCAAAACTTCAGATCATGAATTTGGGACCCACGAGTTAAAATGAAAGAGTCTTGGTGGGGTTTGAAGCCTGAACCAGCTGAGTGTCACCGACTGTACCCGGCCTTGCCTTAGTACCTTACATAAACCTTTTTACCACGTGGCAAGGTGTGTAAATTGTGTAAATTTTCATGTGATAATGGTGTTCTTTACACCATTTTCACACCTCATTTGAGCATCACATGGGTAAATTAGCACAACCAAATGTAAAGATGTGTAACCATTACGCATGTGAATCAGTTATAGTAATTGACTGCAAACAAATGGCCCCGTAAGGAAAAATCATTTTGGAAACAAGAGGTTAGAATATTTCCCATATTGTGGCGTTTGGCCCTCTAGGGAAGAAATCTGTAATTTGAAGATAATATGAGACATAAGGAAATGGAATGACTTTTTCTTAAACTACTCTTGGATAAATTGGCAGTCATCTTCTTTGTGTTCAGTATTCTCATGGAACTTCAGATTGGAAGTGATCTAGATTGCTCTTTTTTTTTTTGGTATATCCAGAAATTAGTGGATCATGTTAAACCCCATGATCAGATTGAGTCTTTTAACTGGACATTTTAGTACAGATAGAATCTTGTGTTTTACATTTCCTGGATATGAGAGAGCTCTTAAAAACAAACATAGCCTGGTCATGGAACAGCACATATCTGAATAAGCATTCAATCAACATCAACATACCTAGAGAGAGGAATAGTTGATTAAGATGGGGTAATCCACAGCCAACAGTCTCCTGTTGTCAAGATGGTAGTGACAAGGGTTCAACAACTGATATGACCTGCGTAAGAGATGTGGGACAACTTACGGTCTTGTAAAATTTCCTTATTACTAGTTTCGCGAAGTCTTGTATCATCAACTGGATCTCCTTCACCTTTGGTGTATCCTAGAGTATTATACAAGATCCATTAACTCCTTTGTGTGTGTTATTGTCTAAATATATGTAGACTTAATTGAAATCCAACTCAAGTAATTATACTGTCAAACTTCTGAAACCAACTACATGGGGTCCCTGAAGAGAACTGCAACAGTGGAAATATCATTTGAATCTGACGCCGGAGCTTAGGAGGGAGACATGTATTTGAAGTCTCTCTAAGGTGGTTATGCAAAAATGCATGTTTTACGTCCATTTGAAGAATATGCCAATATCTCTTGTTGCGACTGAAACTGTGGCCATGTATATAACTGAGGTAGATGTTTTTGCAATGTTCTTGTTTGTTCTCAAGTGTTGTCCAGGGACCCAGTTGATTCAGGCTTCACATCAGCCTGTGTGCCAAATGTGCATGTACTGACCAGGCCTACTGCACCGGGCATTTTTATCCAGGAGGCCCATGCGTAATTTATTGGGCAGTGGGCCCGTGGGCTCCTTGAACAACCAACTTGATCTTGGGAAATCTTATTGATATATATATATATATATTTGTTAGTTTTAAGGTCTATTTAAGTGGATGCATCCTCTCGTACTCAATTGAATATTTTATACCTTCTTTTTGATTTGGTGTTAATTTAGGCCGGTGTGAAAACTTGACGTGTGGTTGCAATTATCCTTTTAGCTTCAGTTTGGAGAATAACTGTTGGTTCTTCTCCTTCCTTTCTGCATTGCCATTGGATTGAACTTCCTGTATGAAACCATTTACAGTCAATATGTGTCAATGCCATTGGATGTCAAGCTATGTCAAATATTATCTTCTGCTGGGTCTGCCATTCTTGTGCATACCCTTTGTAAAACAGTTGTCAGAACAATTTTCTTGATGGATGAGGGGCATCAACCAAATCTATGGAATTAAACAGAATTATGGAATGCTTATAAAGCATGCATGCATCATCATTATTATAGCCTTTATATAAGCTGTCCTATTATTTTTTTTTTTCACTTAACTTGTTTGCTTATATGTTGATTGTAGACACGAAAGGATGGAACACCGATGACACTTGCACAAAGCAAGAAGTTATCTCAATTGACAGCTGATAATGCTCAGTGGGAAGATAGACAACTTTTGAGATCTGGAGCTGTTAGAGGGACAGAGGTGCAAACTGAATTTGATGATGAGGATGAACGCAAGGTTATTCTTCTTGTTCATGGTATGTAATGAAATACTTTTATTTTATTTATTTATTATTTTTTTTATAGTTTACCTTTTTAAAGCTTTCATAGTAGATTGATGAGCTCTACAGTGATTACCAAAGTATTGAGTCATTATCTCTCTTCTAACAATTGATTAAAAAAAATTAAAATTACACCTTAAAAAAAAGAATTCACCATAATCTCTCTCTCATTTGTAATGGTAAAGGGATAATATTAAGCTTAGAAATGATACTGCCATAAAATAATTGATGAGAAACATAGGGTATAAGATTGTTGTACCCAACCTACCAACAAAATTACTAAGTATGAGCTAACAATGGCACTACTTTATATACTCCCTGCTAGCGAGGGAGTGACATTTTATGAGGTGACCAACCCACTTGATTAAAGCTAATCTGAAGCGAAGACTCCCAAAAATTGATCTCATGGAGGCAAGGATCGAGCACTCGGACTCGGGACCCTACTCGGGCCTAGCCGAGTCCGAGTCGACTTGGCTGACTCGGTTGAGTCCTTTTTTTTTTAAGTTTAAAAAATGTATAAAATTGACTAAAAACTCTCAAAAATTGTAAAAAATTGAAAAATAACCTTGGGGGCCCTCCAAGACTTCCAAGCGCGCCTTTATAATTCCTCAACTATTTATGCAACGATGAACAATAGATTGTGATTTATGAAAATTGAAGTATAATGTGAATTATGAACTATGAACTATGAACCATGAACTATTAAATGAAAATCAATTAAAATCAAACTGAACTCTTAAGTGTGGAGAATCAAGTATCAACTAAGAAGTATGAAATAACAAATGTCAAAAACAAGCACATGGTCATACCTTAGTCCTTAACACATTCTTCGTACAATTTAATACCATGTTGAATGCCTTGTTGGTTGGATGTCATCGTCATTATCATCGTCATGTTTTTGTTGATGATAGTATTGAGAGATATCAAAATTGAAGAACCCTTGTCCTCCTTGTCCTTGATCACGTTGTTCATGACCACAAGGATAGTGAGTTCGTTGTGGTACTGGATGCATAGGTATCATAATTACTCCATACTACTCTTGCCCGCCATACCGGTGTAAAATACCAACGTACGCACCATATTGCCCAATTGAGGGATCAAATTGTGACTGTCCATAGTCACCATGTTGCTGTTCTCCATATGGACTTGATGCTAGTTGATTTGGTGCTTCATGAAATTGTTTTGATTGCTCGCTTCTTTGTCTACCGGCAGCTTAGGTTCACCACCCATGTCATGGATAGTAATATTATCATGATCACCGCCATCATCTAGTTGTTGTGCATAACAACCTTGATTCCCTTGTGGTGAGCCACTTTTGCTTGAAGATAATGTATTGCATTGTTCTTCTTTTTCATGAGTGGCTAAATACTTGCTTGCTTGACTTTTACCTTTTGTTTTCTTCTTGTATTGGAGAGTTGGATCTTTAAGAAATTATTTGGCTTTGGAGAGGGTTAAACTACCACGCGAACCTGACTTATCCTTAGCCCCTTTAACACGTTCTGAACTAGAAAATGTCAACTCTGGCTCACGTTGTGAGCCTTGTGAGGGCCCCTCTGCCACACTCTTGCCCTTTTCTCGTGTGGTAGCAGATTTGTGAATGGGAGGTGGGGTCGGGGTTCCGATTCTTGTTCTGGGGGTTCGGTTTCATCATGATCATACATGCATTCATCTAGGAAATCTGTATTTAGTAAAACTGCAACCTATTTCAGGCAACCGGTCCTCTAATGGGTCATCTTCTTTGAATATATAATCCAAATTAATTGGATTATAGTCTCCATTATCCCTTTTTTGGACATTTTTTGCCCCCAACCTCATATTATAATGGACAAAAACCAACTTATTTAATTTGTCCATATTGAGGCGATTTCTGGTTTTTGTGTGGATCAAGCTAAATGTACTCCAATTTTGTTCACCGCCGGATGATGATGTTGTTTGGCTAAAAATTTTTCTTGCAAGATCTCTAAGGTCAGGAGCATCATCACCAAAGTTATTCCACCATGCAGCTGTAATTAAAATTTAAATTAAGCCATTCCCCATGAGAATACTGTAACTGATAATTGAACCACTCAAGATTATTAGAAATAATAATATAAAACCTGAATATAACATACCTGGATCTATCCTTTTATGAGCCATTATATAGAGCTCATCTCCAAAACTTCCAAGAGCGTCTTTATAATTCCTCAAATATAAAATTATCAAGTTCAAATAAATAAATTACAACCGTATTAGTTTACTAGTATCTTAATGCAAACAAAATGTGATATTATGAAACCTTACTTGGTTAAGAATGACAATTTTCTTCATCTTGTCACTAGCTATTGTCTCTAATGTATTTTTGAAGCCTAAAAAAACTTCCTAGTGCTTAGAGAATCCCTTGCTATAGAAGCATGATGGGTTCAAGAAGTATACTGCATGATGGGTTCAACTGTGTATATCTTAATTTACCTGCAGCATGTATATCTTATTGTAATTGGTTGTTCCATCTTTGGTCAATAATTTTCCACAGCGTTTTATAATAAGCCCCATAATTTTCTCTAGATCTTGCCTCAATAGCAAGCTTCGCAAGATCCATAGCATTATAGATATAGCCCATTGTAGGCTTTGTATCACCATTCACCATATTCAATACCTTCATAAGCGTCTCGAGTAAGTATGTAATTTTCTCTGCTTTATTCCAAAAATTTGTACGCAATACAATTCCTTGTACAAGTTGTAACAATCTCTATCTTGAAAATGTAGAGTTTATATATGCTTTACGTCCATAGTTGCATTATGTTTGTCTTATGATGACAAAGACTCTCCAAAGCCAGAAAATTTGTTGCAAATCTTGTAATACCCGGCCTCAAAATCTCATGACCATTATTGAATTCTCTCATCATATTGGTCAACCACTAATGATTGTATATCAAACTCGTAATACTCTTTCCATATTTAATAGTTTTATGGACATCTTCTAATTTTCCAATGTCCTCCAATATAAGATCAATACAATATATCACACACGGCACCCAAATAATATGCGGATACTTGTCATGTAATATTTTACCCGTTTCCTTAAAATTCGCCGCATTGTCCGTCACAACTTAGACAACATACTCACTGAATCAATCAATCATTTGTAATGTTTTATCCATTAAACTAAACAAATATTGGGCATCCAATCAATGTCCACTTGTAACCATTGAGTGAATAAAACATGTTCCCGTTACACAATAAGTCATAAAATTAATTATGTGCTGCTTATTGTTGCTTGTCCATCCATCACGCATAAATGTGCACCCATATTCTTTCCAAGTGTCAATATAGTCATATAAGTACTTCGTATAATCTTTATGCTCCATATCAAGATATTTACCGCTAGTCTCATAAGCGGTAGGTGGTTTAACTCCAGGACCTGCCTTAACAATGGTATCTACCATTACCCGATAGTATGGTGAGGGAGCCACATTTGAAGGAATCTGATTATAATGGAAGAACTTTAAAATTGTTCTACCTATTTCTAAAGCCTATGAAGCACGGAAACAGACATGGGACACGAATACGACACGACACGTACACGGCGATACGGCAAATCCTAAAAAGTAGGATACGGACACGACAAATAATAACTATATATATTTTTATATATAATCATAAAATTAAAGAATAGTTATATTTTTAGCCAAATTAAAAAGCATAATGTGACAATTATTAAAGAAAAAAACATAACTAACACTAGAAAAATCAAAAATAAAATTCATAATGTATAATGTAATGTAATAGTAGGCCATAGGCCCATAGTACATCAATCATCACCAACATTACATGTCACGATTACATCATAATCAAAATAACAAAAAAAGGTCCCTTCTCCACCCACTCCATAAAAGAAAAAAAATAATAATAATCCTCGCTTCATTCATGATTCATCGTTGGAGACATCTTCAATGGCATCATCATCCCCACCAACACTCCTATAGTCGGTAAATAGCACAGCCTCTAATTCTGGCTCATTAAGTGAGAGATTTGCAACCTCAAGTACTCCAACGTCCTTAAGGGATTCAAATGCATCTCCTGCAATATCCCACATCTTAGTTTGTCCTTGTATGTACTGTGGGATTCTCTTTGATAGAAGACGAAGATTACTATGGATGAATACGAAATCTTCAGCATGTTGTGGTAATATTTTGTTCCTTTTCAGTGAGTGAATAAAGGAGTAAATACTCCAATTCCTCTCATAACAAGATGAGGAAGAAGGTTGTACAAGTAGCTTCAAAGCTAAGGTTTGAAGTGAGGGAGCAAATGCACCATAAATAACCCACCAACTTTTTGGATCCATGGTAGATCTATCATGTATGGAATCAACATCTGAAAACCTCCCAGAATTAGTTGAGAAAGTTGCATACTCCAATTGAATTTTTTGTCTCTCTTCTGATTCAACATAATATCTTTTTAAGCACTTTGTTCTCTCTCTTGAAACCTCCAAATCTTTATGTGGAGGAACTCGATTTGGGTTCTCATGAAGCTATGCATCGCTATAGTACCTTAAATACAAGAATGAAAATTATATGATTAGTTTATATTTTTTAATTAATAGTTTTTCTAAAAAAAAATATGCTAAAGCTTAGAGGTCACCTTGGGTTTAATGAATGTGCTAAGCAATGAAGCGGAGTGTTGTTCTTATTCCAACGGTCAACTAGAATCTGATGCACTACATCATAGAAGGTTGATGTCTCATCTTGCCGCTTCCTTTCATGCCTATATATTGCCAACTTCACTTTCTCTATCATTGTATCCCACATATCATAAACTAAGTGAAGACAATGCTTATTTGTATCACAAGCCCGAAGCATGTCATAAATAGACAAGGTAAAAGCAAGAATGTAATCAATCGTATCCCACCAAATGTCATCCAACACCTTTTCCTTTACAAACTTGGCTTTTCCAACGTCATCATCCCTATAAGAAGACCAATTGTCACAAATTACCATAGCTTGAAGACCACCCTTTATCAATTTGAATCTTTTAAGCATCTCAATCATCGAAGTAAAGCGTGTCTCCGCAACTGAAAGCAATTTCAAACTAACAAAGTCCTTGAACATAGACAATCTCATTGAATGATTCATGATAAAATGCTTTATCATCATAACGTCCCCAACAACATCGGTAATCTAACTGCACTGTATAAGTTATTTCATTTGTTTCCACATTTTTTGCTGCACAAATGTTTTCTAGGGTAATATTCAATGTGTGTACTACACATGGTGTCCAAACAATGTGAGAAAATATCCCTCCAATAAGTTGCCCTGCTCCTTGGCAGTTTTTGGCATTATCTGTAATCACTTGAACCACGTTTTGGGGCCCAACTTCAAGGATGATTTCTTTCATCAAGTTAGCAATAAAAAATTTATCCTTGAATTCACCTGAACAATCAATTGCTTTTAAAAACATAGGCCCCCCTTCCGTCACTGCCATAAAATTAATTAATGGCCTCCTTTGTGAATGACTCCAACCATCACTAACAATGCTAACCCCTTTTTCCTTCCATGTGCCTCTAATTAGTTGCAATAATCTGTCAATGTTTACCCTTTCTCTTTGAAGCAAAGTGGTTCTCAACAAATTATAACCAGGAGGCAAATAACCCGAAACTGATTATTGGCAGCAAAGTTGTAGGCACTAATATAATAAGGGTTCCTAGCGAGTTGAAAGGGCAAGCCCGTAGAATAAAACATCCTAGCTATTTCAGAATGTAATTGGTCCCGTGCCTCAATGTTAAATGCCTTCTCAATGGCACTTCCACTTCCATTTCCACTTCCACTACCACTCCTCAACCGCGTCTTTGATTCAAAGAGGCCCAGCCTTTGACTAGTAGTCATGCCACCCAAAGATGCTCTAGGAGGGGGCAAAGGAACTTTTTTTGGCTTAAGGCTTTGCAATCTAGCTTTAGCTTCCTCAACAGCTTTTTGCATTTCAGCCATATCTTTAGGAGTGACTTTAGAACATATTTGAATCCCTTGACCACTAGTTTTTAGCAAATGTACCTTTACCCTAGTATATGAGCCCTTAAAAGCTTTGTGACAAAATTTGCATTGGAAATGAAAATTCCCTCCTCCCCCTCCAATTTTCTCCAACTTCATTGTATATTTCCAAAGGGGCTTATTTTCATCTTGTTCTAAGCCCTCGGCCGGTATAGGGCTACTAGCTCCTGTAGAAGAGAATGAAATATTCTCAAATCAATTTCCTATCACATTGAAAAATAAACTATCACATTGAAAAATAAACTAGAAAAAAAAAATGCAGCAGTTCTGGAAAAAAAAATGTAGCAGCAGTAGTTCTAAAAAAAAAAAAACAAAACCAACAAAAAAAAGGAAAACAACAGCAACAGCACAGCAGTCTCATGGAAAAAAAAAAGCAGCACTGAAAAAAAAAAGCAGCAGCAGCAGTTCGAAAAAAGAAAAAGAAGAAAGAAAACAGCACCCAAAAAACAAAAAAAAGCAGCACTGAAAAAAAAAAACAGCAACAGCATAGCAGTCCCATTTGAAAAAAAAAAAAACAGCACTGCAAAAAACATAACAGCAGCAGCAATTCGAAAAAAAAAGAAAGAAAATAGCACCAGCAGCAGCACAATAGCAGTAGCAAAGTAGTCCCATGGAAGGAAAAAAAAAATAGCAGCACTGAAAGAAAAAAAATAAAGAAAGAAAACGGCAATAGCACAGGCATCCCATGGAAAAACAAAAAAAAAACAGTAGTAAAAAAAAAACAGCAGCAACACTGAAGAAAAACAGCAGTAGCAGTACTTCGAAAAAAAAACAGATCTTCCTCAAGCAATTCGAAAAAAGTAGATCTTCCTCATGTTTATGTTTAAAATCAGCAGTACTTCAGGTGGAAGAAAAAAGTAAAAAAGAAAACAGCAGTTCAAAAAAAAAAAAGAAGAAGAAGAAAGAAAGCAGCAGTAATAGCACAATAGTACTTCGAAAAACAGAAAGAAAGAAAAAAGTATAGCACAGTAGCACTGGAGATAAAAAAAAAAAGCAGCAACCAAAAGAAAAGAAAATAAAAATCAGTACTTGTTCTTCCTTTTCCTCCTTCTTGTTCTTCTTCCACGCGCAGGCGTAGATCTTCCTCACGCTTCTTCCACGCAGATCTTCCTCACGCTCAGATCTTCTTCAAGCTCAGATCTTCCATGCGTCTTCCTCAAGCTCAGATATTCCATGCGCAGGCGTCCTCACTCTATCTTCTTCATCTTCATCTTCGTTTCATTGCTGGCGGCAATTTCCCCTTTTCC
Organism: Sextonia rubra; assembly: GCA_037013555.1. Classification (NCBI taxonomy): domain Eukaryota; kingdom Viridiplantae; phylum Streptophyta; class Magnoliopsida; order Laurales; family Lauraceae; genus Sextonia; species Sextonia rubra. The sequence goes on from JASUAD010000018.1 coordinate 39,109,055, forward strand.
TCTTCTTTTTCTCCCTCTCCCGGATGTAGCGTTCCCGCGGTTTGATTTCACAAATGAAGAGTGAATAGAAACATTAGGGTTATAAGTTAAAAAAAATTACATTTACCCCCTTCCGCTTTTTTTTTTCTAATTTTAACCTAAGTTGAGCCGATTTTAATTATATTTCAGTCCCGCCGTGTCTACCACGTGTCCGAACCGTGTTTGAAATTAAAAAAAAAAATTTCCAGGACACGTTTTTGGCATGTCAGACATGTGTCCCGACGTGTGGAGCAGTGTCTGTGTCTGACACGTGTCCGACACTGATACGGGGGCCATTTTGGAGTGTCCGTGCTTCATAGTCTAAAGCTCTGGTTTTCATATCACCCATCATAGAAGTAGATATCTTGGGTTGCTTCATGCTTTGGGTTCTATGTAATAATGGATCCAAGGTACCTCTCCTTGCTGTATCATCAGAAGTGTCTGGGGGCACTCTTGAAGATTCTACTCTACCTCGTTGTTCTTCGAAACGAGCAAGCTCAGCTTTTTAAGTTGAACGACTTATAAGTTGAACGACTCTCTTTCATTGCCCTCCTTATATTCATAGCCTCTTCATCCTCATCATCATCTTCAGAAGAATCATCAATCCTCTCCATTCGAGTAGCCCGCTCTTGAAATTTTTTCTTCTCTACTTTTTCAGTATTCTTCGTGGATAAAATGTCACTCATTTCTTTCCTGACTTTAGTGGGGACATTTGGATGACCTTTTGCATCTCCTGAAATATGTGTAAGATGCTGTTTAAATTTGTGGATTCCACCATGCATGGTTTTTCCATACCATTTACATTTCATCTTATGATGGTCTCCACCAAAAATCTCTCCATGAGCTCATCCATGATCAACTTCCCTCTCTTTCTTTTGTGGTGTGCTACACTATAGAAATATTCTTTGTTATAATAAAGTGAAGGCTATTTAAGTCCTTGATTGAGAAATAGGTGATTCGACGGTCTGGCTCCGTTGGTTTATTCTAAATGGATATTTCTTTTTTTTTTTCTTCTTAACTATGAATGACAGGTAAAATGGTAAAAAAAAGAAAGTTAAAGGGGTTGACACGGAATAATTTACTTTTCCTCTCCTTGACTGTCAGTCAAGGAGGGTTTTAGAAAAAAACGCAAAACACAGGGGCTTTTTGAGGTTTTGCAAAAACATAGGGGCCGTATTGTAAAAAACTCTATTACTAACCCATGCCATTTTAGAATTTAGGAAAATCTCGCTTTGATCATGGTTATTTCCACTGTTAAGTACATCAAGTAAAAATATTTGGTTAAAAAAGAAAAAGTTAAATCCCATAATTTTAGACAAAAAATTAAGGGTGACAATGATCTCTTGAATTTCAAAACTGGACCATTTGTAAATTTATTTTGTTGGGCTCCAACAATTATTGCCTGTTTAAGAATCCAAACAAACACAAGGGCAGTATTGTCGATACGACACGAGGCATGTCTTTTCCATCATGTTATAATATCTCTTCCATTGGCCCCTTTTCTACAGTTTCAGAAGAGGATATCTTCTGAAGATTCTGAAGGAGAGAATGAAAAGGAGATTATGCAGAGATTTTCAATCAAAGAAGTAAATCTAGAAAGATAAAAAAGGAAACAGAACATCTAAATAGATAAAAATGGAAAGTTAATTTGCCAGATTCTGCCGAAGGATATCTATTGAAGGAGATCTGAAGCAAAGAAGAAGAAATGAACGTGTGTAAGCTCTGCCACTGTCTGTCACTTATGTACTGCAAGTGGATGAACTAGGTTTTTTGGAGATTCATGGATCGGGTGGGGTGGTGGGGTGGGTTTGAGATTTCCGAACTAGAGAGAATCAAAGAGCGAGTTATTCGAGGTGAACTGTTCAAGACTTGATGCCCTTAGGAATGAATTAGGTAACTATGACTCTGTCCGGGTATAATGTATACCCAAATATGTCATGCATGAGATGCTTACATTAAAGAGGAATGGGCACTGGTAAAAAAAAAAAAAAGGGGGCTGTGCCCCTGATAGGGAGCTGGTGGATGCACCTTGCGAGCAGTTCCTCCAGGTGTGGTAGTGTTTGGATGAAGATACACAATCAAAGGATAGGGTTAGGGTTTTAATAATTTAATTTGGGTTAGACAGGTTGAGCAGGTTTTGTCATGGTTGGCGGTTTGGTTTTTGTGGGTCTAATAAAGTTCAGATGTGAGTTGGGTGGTGGGGTCAGATTTTGCCACTCCCTACCCTGACCATGTGGGGCATATTTGAAATGTGCTTCCCAGATGAAGTGTGTCCTTCAGTCAAGCTCCAGTGGGATGAATGTGAGAGCTTAAAGTGAGAAAGATCACATGACAGAAGATAAATGAGGTACCGGACCAGCCCTAAAATGCTACTGGTCAAGTCCAATCTTCCAAAAAGAGCTTCAAAACCCCATGTTCAATGGGAAAGCTGACCCATTTACTCCTGCTACTCTTCAATCTATGTTTAGGCCATTCTCCATCTTTTGCATGGTCCCAAGCAATTTTAGTCAAAACTTCTGCTTTTGATTCATTTATTTTAGTTGGCTTCACAGGATACTTATTGCGAATTCTATTGTAACCTTTAAGTTCTTTTTTATTGGAAACCTTTAAGTTGTAAGTAAACTTGTAGTTGTAAATTAGCTTTTCATGTAATACAATTGGAGTCTTAAAAAACATATTTGATTTCGATGATTTCTTCTTGGAAATTTAATCTGCCTTTTGAGCTGCGCTTTTCATTATTCTATTGAATTTCATAACTTTATGTACATAAAATGCATAACTTGTTATGATGATGGGTTGAAATTTTTTTATGGCCAAATCATGAGACCTGCATTAACATTTTTGCTTAAGTTTTTGTGTTGGATCATAGATACAAAGCCTCCATTCCTGGATGGGAGGGTTGTTTTCACGAAGCAAGCAGAGCCAATTATGCCATTGAAGGATCCCACATCTGATATGGCTATAATAGCACGTAAAGGGTCGGTGTTGGTTCGGGAGATTCGTGAGAAACAGAGTCAAAATAAATCACGTCAACGGTTTTGGGAGCTAGCAGGGTCAAAACTTGGTGATATCCTTGGTGTCGAGAAAACAGCAGAGCAGGTGAATAATTTTAACCACAGCTGAAAATTTCATTAGCTTATTTTGGTAATTTGGACATGGGCATCATCAACAAAAACATCATCATCATCATCAAAGTCTTGTCCCTACTATGTTGTGGTTGGCTACATGATATCTGTTTCTCCATTTTGATCTATTCTGAGTCATGTGATTGCTAAATCTGTAGACACCACAACTACTAGTGTGCCTATGGAGGCACTTTGTTTGTCCACATGTTGCTAAAGTCCACATTACCTTACATTGTTCTGAGTAGTTGAATCAAACCGACCAATCTTTAATTATTAGAATGTATTGCTCTTGTTACTTGCCATTTTCTAGCCATTTGCCATCTAACATTATGTAAGCTTCTCATCGCGCTTTAAATGCAGATTGACGCAGACAAGGCTGTAGTAGGTGAAGAGGGTGAAGTTGACTTTAAGGAAGATGCGAAATTTGCGCAACACATGAAAGAGAAAGGTGAAGCAGTGAGTGATTTTGCAAAGTCAAAATCCATAACAGAGCAGCGGCAGTATCTTCCTATATATTCTGTACGCGATGAATTGTTACAGGTTAAAAATCTTCTCTTTGTAATAGGTTTTTATTTAACATTTATACCCTTTGCATCTATATACCTACGCTCCAGTATGCTGCATGCTAGAAATTGCCCCCCCCCCCCCCCTTCTCCTCTCTTCTCATAAAAACTCCCAAATAAACCTCTCTCTCATTCATCATTGTGCAGTTGTGTGAAAAAGAGAACCTCTCTACATATGTTAATAATTCAAGGTTTTAATACTTGCTAGTATGTGCGGGGACTTGGCCCCCCTCGATTCGAGTTGGATCAGCTGTATTGTACCGTTTTGGCCCCTATAGCCCAAACCCCCTTAAAAGTATTGAAAAAATATTTACAAACTTTAAAAAGTTGGAAAATCGTGTCATATAAATATTAAACTTCAAGAATCTTTCATGTTTCAGTTATAAATGAATTTAGGTGTAAATCGGTGTTCTTATTTGTTTTTCACTCCATCGAATGAATAGTGCATCTCATCTTTGAATGCTTTGTGTACAATTTGTGTATCTTCTGAGCTCAGGATCCAATTGGTAATCCTAGCATCATTGGTTTCCCATTGTGCCAATTTAGTGTTTTCTGTGCTTTCCTTTGGTTCGGGAGTAGACCCATCATCCATCAATATGTCCCCAGCATTCCTTCTCTTTAACAAACATGTGGAATTAAACTTCCCATGAAATATAATTCTTTCCATTACATGGAATAGGTAAACTCTGATTTATCACCCGTTATTCACTGTTTAATCCAATATACCTCAAACTTTAGGTTTCCGAAATGCCAAAGAAATTCATTCAGAAAAAAATGTGGTCTAGGCGTCCCTTTTTTCTACAGAAGAATCATGGAGGCAAAAACCCTCCAGATGTTTCATACTGGGGCTTATCAACTGAGTCTTAGCACTTTTTTCTTCCTCCAGCATTTGAAAATACTAAATTTGGAGCTCAGATGAGAGATATAAACAGGTTTGATGAAATTATATACGCAAAATCGCCGAACATGAAGATCAGGAAAAAATCATACCTTCTGAAGTCCAAAAATCTTGGAAACATACATAAGATTCCTACGCACTTGGGCGAATCACCTCTGAAAATCTCAGCGCAGTTTGAAAGTTCAAGTGGGCCCCAAGGTCTGCAACTTTTATCTCTTTTGTCAGTTTAGCACCTAGACAGACAGATAATCAATAGATCTTCATTTCTTCAACATTTCTTTAACCTCTATCCTTTTGGATGATATAATCCTTTGAAGCAACCCAAAAGAATATCATAGCTGGGCCACACAAAATAAAGAACACTGTTGAAACTGTCAGCAGCCACTGATTTTAGTAAAAAAAAAAAAAAAAGAAAAGGTTTCTGGGCAAGAACTACTGTGATCTTCTGAAATCAAAGATGATGAACCACCTGTCGATCAGACTGAGACAAGATTTCTTAGTTTTGTAAGAAGAAAGCCATGAGACTTCCTTTTTGCGTGGTTGTTCTGATACCATGACAAAATGGAAGGAATGGAAGATGTTCTGGAATTGAGTGATTGTTGTATTTGTTCCCTTTGAGAGACACCTCTATCTGTAACTTTGAGTGTGCTATAAGGAAGATTTTACAGCAATTGATTCCCTTGGGTTAGGTGATTACAATCAAAGATTTCTACTGATTGGGCAACCAATTAAAAAGTCAACTATCACCAAATAATACAAAGCTTCTTTCAAGAAGATTTTAGCTAAGATCTTTGGGGTCTTGAGGACCCACAAGTCCATGACTTGGTTGGCTCTAATAGAAGGTTTCTCCTCCTCAATCACGTGTTGTAGTCATATGCATGGTTTAAAATTTCAATCAATGGCTGATACGTACTGGCATCAGAGAGAGAGGCTGTCCTTGATGCGATGAAGGGGAGAGAGAGGCTGTACCTGATCTGAGAAAGGGGCAGGAAGCTATCTGATTCATTGCTGCTACACCCACTGGAATTTGTCATTGCTGCTGCACCTGCACCCACTGCCAATGGCGAACCCAGGATTTTCGTTTGGGTCGTGAGGGTAGTGATCAAGGGAAGAAGTTAAGTAATAAAATCAAATATTTTAAGGTCTTATATGGGGGGTTTCTTGAATCTCATGGGTGTGACTGAACCTGCGTGCTAACACTTGGGTCCTCCCCTGCCCACTGTCATTCCTCCTCCCCTTCTCTCTTCTTATTCTTTCTTCTCTTCTGCCTTCTTCCTCTTTTTTTTCTCCTCTCCTTCTTTCCTTTTTCCCCCCCTTCGTTTCCCTCCTTTGTTTTCTATCTGTTTGAGCAAAAAAGGGCAAATGAATTGAATACTAAATACTTGAATGCCTTCTTTTAGGGATTTACTGTCCCTTCTTGCATGTGTAACTCACACTGTTGAGTCTTGCATTACACTGAATCTGTGGGCTTTAGTGGGACTTACACCTAAAAAATCTAAACTGTTCCCTTTCAACAACAAAAGTAAATTGGTGGAGCATATTGTTGCGTCTATTGTTTGGTCTGTTTTGGAGTGGGTTTGTTCAGGGTGACTTTGGAGGATTTAAATACATTTTGGGTGGCTCATTTGAGAGAGAGAGAGAGAGAGAGAGGGGGGGGGGGGGGGGGGAGGGACGGAGAGATTCCTAAACTTTTTGAATAGTGCTTTGTGGGTATGTCCTACGGGTTCTCTCAAATTAGATTTTGATGGAAGTTATGTTCATGCCATTTGAAGTGGTGGAATTGGATGGACATTAGAGACTGGAATGTCATTGTTGTAAGGAATTTCTTTGGGCTAGTGGATTCCTTGGATTCTAATGAATCTAAAATCAATGCTCTATTGGTTGGTTGCTGCGAGCTACGTAAGTTGGAAGGTTTTAATGCTATCATTGAAGGGGACTCCTTTTCAACCATTTAGTGGAGCTTAGGAAATTGTTCTCATCCTTGCAGATTGGCCTATTTGGTGGAGGAAATGCACAATATCTTGAGTCACTCGGGTATTTTTTTAATCATGTGTTATGTGAGGCTAATGTTTCGGCGGATAAGCTCACTAAGGAAGGGGTGTTTCATTCTTCTTTATCATTTGATTTTAAGTTTGTTGTGAAGTTTTTTCAGTGTTTTGTTCCTTTTTGGGTTCTCCCCTCTAATTAAAACGTTTTACCTTTATAAAAGAGAGATAGGCCCACGAACAGCAGTTGGACAAATATTTTGCATGAGGGCCCTACAAAAAGAAGAAAAAAAATTGTAAATTAACAAGTGGGCCACACTGCAGATCGCATAGATTTGTTATTAAACATGACATTTAGCTCCCTTTAGTTAAGAGTAAAATTTGGAAAGCCCTATAAGAGGGAACCTTTTTTTTAATAAATTATGTGCTACATGTGGAAACCTACGTATGCTACATTGATAAATCTATAAATTATAATGATGGGCTCAGAGATTAAATTCTAGAACTTTAATTATTTAACAATTAAAGATTTCATGAGTGATATAGGATTTATGAGTTAGGGAGATTGATATTTTGGTTTATAGTGTGTACGAATGGATGAAAAAAAAAACATTGTTTTCTAATAATTTTCAATATTCTGGATTTTTTGAATATTTTTTCAATTTTTTTATGCAAAACGATTGCAAACATCAACGCGACACTGTGTCATATTGCTTTTCAAGGTTGATTGTGACTGCGAACAATACCTCAATTTTGAACCATGGAACGTGCCTTTCCTAAACCTCCTTCACTGTAAAAAGATGAGGTGCTTCTCCTTCATTCCTTGGACTTGTAGCGAAAAAGGCAATTACTGAAGTCGTTTACCTTGACTGCTGCCTTCAAATATGCTGTGGAACCCTATAGTATTTGGTCTTTGCCAAGAGAAGAAAATCCTAAGCTCCACATCTACACCCTAGTACTATAGCTGGGTTGCTGCTTTAGTTCTGCCCTAAATGTCAGCCTTGCCGCACCAGACATCTCCTTTGGAGCCAAGATCTCCATCTTCCTCTGGTTTTGGTCTGAACTATTGCCCTCACCTCCCTGCCTTTTTCCGCTTGAGAAATATACCCTCCCATTCTACCTTGTTCTCCCATCCTTTTCTTATCCCCCATTCGCACCTTGAAAGCCCCTGCCCACCCAATATTGCCTCTGCAAAGCGACCTGCCTCACTGTCATCCTGAACAATGCCGAAATAATTCCAGCTTCATCTGTTAATTGATGAAAAGGTAGAACTCGGCCTGCAAACAAAGACTCTTTATCTTCCATTAGCAATCTCTCGAGTTTTCCCAGCAACCCCCTACACATTCCCAACCTCTTCCCCAAAACTTCAAACACCTTCTCATTCCGTATCTGAAGAGAAATGCCGTAGCATCGAACCCTAAGTCCTTTGATGGCAGTGATGACTGGAATTGACTGCTCTAGGGATAAAAACAACTGATTGAAGTATTGAACTCAAAGTCCAGCTCCTTGATATTCGTCATAGCTTCTTCCGAATTGAGAAAGGACAGCTGATCTCTTCCACCTCTCAAGTCTGGCAATCCTGACATCCCTCCGCAACCTTCACAGAGACCAGATATAGAAGTTACGGCCCCATCCCATTGTACAGTTCCTACCATACTTTTAGATAGGAGACCAGCATTTCTACTGATCACCTCCCTCCTAAAAGGGAAGGAATCACCATCCATATTTCTGTTTGTCTCCTCTATACCGACTAGAACTGAGTCCTTGTGATTAGAATGTGTTGATTTCATCGCATCCATGTAGGTGCCAACCTTCCTTTTTTTCTCACCTACTCTGTTCATTGAAATCTACCCCGTGCCTCAACAGAAGTTTGATGATTCCAAATCCATTGGCTTGAGAATATCATCTAGGGCTGTTAGAGGGCTGGGCTGGTGTAAGCCCTTACCCTACCCTCATATATGTGGGCTGGGACAAAGGTCAAGCCAAAGCTCTTGGAGCCCTTGGCGAGCCTAGAATATCGAAGCCATTGCAATGCGCATGCATGCCAAATGCCTACATCATCCTAAGCGTCACACGCTCATTCTCTAGGTTCTGATTACCTGAGATTGGGGCAAAAATACACAAATCAGTGACACTGAGTGAATAAATTTCTTAGTCTACATGTATGTGTGTAGGCAATATTATAATAAAAGAAATGTTCATCATAGCATGTGACTATGATGAAGTTTATTTGTTAAATTTGGTTAAGGTTTCTAATTCTAACCTTGGGAACACCACCTAACCACTGTCTGCATAGTCTTTCAAAATCATACATCTCATGGACGCCTCGTATCACCAATAGCGGGGCTGACCTATAGTCGCTCGAACAACTAACCTATAGTCAAGTGATTAGCATAATTGATCCATGAGTTAGGGAATGACAGATCTGACCTATAAGTTAGGGAATAATGGATTTAACCTATAAGTCAGGGAATAACATATCTGACCTGTGAGTCAGGAAATAACACTTCTGTCATGGCCTTACATGGGCTAGTGGTCTAGGGATATCCAATGGATCGGTCCCAATTAATCCAATTATACCATGTTACTTCTTGCTTAGGAGTCCACATATCTTTCTTAGGAGTCCGCATAAACATAACTTAAACAGAACTGCTTTTTGCTTTCAACCCTAATAATGAGGTACCTTGAAATCAGCCCTTTACGTGGATCTTGGGATTAACATGCCCCATTTTGTTTCATTATTGGTACCCGTTCGTGTAAAAGCAGCTGCCTAACTAACCCCTCTTAAGGTTATGACACTCCCACAAACGACCAAAAGTCAACTTATAATAATAATATGTGATTGGTAACATGTGAAACAATTGTAATTCATTAACCATCTTAGAATCATGTAATATCACATTAAAAAAATAACACAATAGAATTACTATATAGGAATTTCATAGAAATTACATCACATGCAAATAGAAACATGTAGAACCAAATATGAACATGTAATTAATTTCCAAAAACTGTTACTGTAGAGAGTTCTGTTAGCAAATCAATGTAGTGAGTACTGTAGCAAATTACTGTGGTCTGAATTGTGACTACCAACTACTATTGCTCTAATAACACTTAAAAGACATTAAACCCTAGAACTCCTACAATAGTTAGGACATTAATTTAGTAGAAAAACAAGTAGATTAGGGTTCTAAACACATCAAATTGAAAGAAAGTCACATACGCATGTAGATTTAGAAGTCTACTCACCTTGTATAGAAGTTGGTGGCTTTAGCAATGTGAGGGGGCTCAAGGACATTAATCAATGCTCTAATTGGTGCTTCTTCTCTTTCTGGTTCTCTGTAGGGTTCTAGTTGATATGAAGGCTAGAGAAAAGGGAGAGGTTGTGCGGAGGCTTCTCTAGTGGAGACATGTATTTCTAATTTGGGGCAACTTATCTGCTTTTCTAATTCAAACTCTACAAGGAAAGTCTTCTTTCTAATTTGGATTAGGAGTCCTTTAAGGCAACAAGGTTGACTTTCTAACTCCTATAGATTACATAAGCAGTCCTCCTTCCTCTTATAAGTTAACTACCTCTTTCTAATTCATGACCCTTTCTTATAATGAGAATACATTTCCTATTAAATCACTTCTCATGGTCCCACTGATATCTCAAAATCCCCAAATTAGACATCTACTAATAAAATACAAACTTTTTAATATGCAAAGGGTCCCACCAATAATTGTAAATGACTTGATCCTGTTGTCTTAAAATCAATGGGCCCTACAAAGCTAAGGATCTATTTAAAAGACAATTCTATACTACACAAAAGGGGTCTCACATACTTATATACACATACATACAATATATATATATGAGGAATATTTTTGTGCATCCATCTCTTACCATAGGGTGAATGATGCTTACGTGGCTTTCTCTATTTGTACTTGAGCATTCTTCTCCTGCATTTAACCATAAATGGATTTTTCTCTTTTGCACTTGAATATTTCCCACTATATAAGTGTCCCTCATCCTATGGTGAGGGAAGGATTCCTCTCTCTCTCTCTCTCTCTCTCTCTATATATATATCAAGAAAGAAAGCATCGTTCACCAAATAAAATATATAATTATTCAAGAAAAATTAGAAATAAAAAAAATAAGGGAATTAAACATATAAAATATTAGATGAATTCTAGCCTCTATAATGGGGTCAAGGTTATTACAAAATGCCCCATCACGGGCGAGGAAGAAGATCCTACAAGAAAAGGCTCAAGAAGGTAATGCGGAACGGAATAGAGACGTAGGGCGGGCAAGGTAGTAAATGAAAATCCAGGGGAATTGGGCTCTCACCAAACTCCAATCACAGGAGGCATTAGAAATTGGGCTCTCACCAAACTCCACTCGCAGGAGGCGTTAGAGAGTTCGAGGAGAACTCGAAGAAACTTGGGGAAAATCCTAAAACTTTTCATTAATCATTCATAACTATTGAGCCAAAATGGCTTTACAATGCTTAAATAGATAAAAGACTAACCCTAAGACTAATCTAGACCATCCAATCACATTGATGGTTAAGATTAAAACATTATTTAAACATCTTATTAAAATAACTTAAAGCAAATAAAACCCTAAATAAACTAGGATAGGTGGGCTAGGCCCAAAGACGGGTCGACTCACGGGGGACCATGGGTCTGTCCTGCATCAATTCTCCTATGCTTGGAGAAAACTCGACCTCGAGTTTTAGTAGAAGTCCTCCAGGGTCAAATATTAAGCGGATAAATCTTCGATGTGCTTCTGGATGTTCAACCTCTTGGTATGCTTTGGAAGCTGCAATCAATCTTTTCATCCAGATAGAAAGGGACTGGAGGGATGGTTTCTGCTGATGATTGACTTCAACATTGATGTCTGATTTGACCATTAGATGTAGCAATTGTTGGTGTTGAAGCAAGAGATCATAGTTTTCTATTGTCAACAGTTTATCCCCAAAGATGAAATCAATACGAGGGATATCAATGAGTTGCACAAGTTTTTCAACACTTGGTTTTTCTTCGGTGGAGACAGGCTGTTCTGAATATGATTGTATGCTATCCGTATTCAAGTCTTCAAATTTATTTATTGCTGTCATTTGTTGATCATCATTTGCAACCTTCAAAACAACAACTTGTTCGACTGTTAATGTATTTTGCTCTTCAGGAAGTGGACTTTTGCTCAGATTCACGAGATGATGAGACTCTTTGTTGCTTTCTTCACTGTGGATTTCTTCTTGTTCCTCCTGCACTGCGTGATCAACATTGTTTGAATTGATCATGGAATCATTTCTTTCTTGCTTTGGTTTCTCAATATCAGTATGAATATTCTTCACAGGTGGTTCTACAACATTGGATTTTTCCTCTTGTAACTTAGCTTTCCGGAGGCGATAGCGTTTTATCAAACGTTCAACACGAATCGCTTCCCAAAATGCTTCATACATATCTTTACACTCCTTTTGCATATTTTTCCATATGCTTGGTCTCAAACCTTCAACAAAGATTGTAACATAATGTTCATCACTCTCATCTAGTTCACACAATGCCTGTAGCTTTGAAAATTCATCACCGTATTCAAGAACTGATAGCTTCTTACCTTGTCTCAAATTTAGAAATTGATCAAAGTAGGCTTTATTATCAGCATACCATTGTCCATACGTAAGTGAATATGTCGCTCTAAGCACAGCACGGTGAATTATTACCATAAGCTCTTCTTCTGATTCCATATGGAAGACTTTCTAAAATAATGCACTTTTGTTTTTTTTTTTTGTTCTTTGAAAAAATAAATCAACCTGACCTGTTGTGTAGATCTCTTCAAAACAAGCGCATAGGAGCAAACATATCTGAAATCGGAGTCCGTATGGAGGAGATCTTGTGATGTGCAGATAGATGGCTGAAATTGAATTGACAATGGGCACTTGATTGATGAGATCTGCCTCAATACATGCTGTGTAACCTTGTTGCTGATGTCACAAACTGTTGAACTGTGTTGTTCAAATGCTTCAAGGGACCCAAATTGACAGGCCTACCTTTTTTTTTTTTTTTTTTAATTGACTGTGAGTGAGTCAAAGTTGGGCCTCACCCAAGTCGAAGCCCACAAAGTGGCTTAGTTGATGTGCAAGTGGTGTACTCGGGTCGGGTTCGACCGACCCAATGCCTAACCTTCGTTTTCGATCTTCGTGCCAGAAGAGAAAAAAAAAGGTCTGAAAGTTACCGACTCACTCACTACTGCTTCTTCTCAATAAGAAAGGGATGGGCGATGGAGTTGAGATGTGGAGATGGCCCAGGCGACGACATGCGGTAGGCGATGGCGACGGCGGTGGAAGTGGTAGACTGTGATGTTTCAGTTGTTGCTGCAGGCGGTGGACGACGAAGCACACGGTGAACGGTGATGCTGATGTAGCCGACGATCGCCTGCAAGGGGAGGCCACTGGCTGACGGAGAAAGCTGCAGACGGTGCAGGTACGTTCGTCCTCTGATCTCTTCTTTCTTCCTCTTTCTTTCTTTTTTTTTTTTTTCCCTAGTCCGACTGGGGTCGGGACGGATTATGGTAGCATCAGAATGGTGGGGAGATCGCCGAAAGGGTTTGGCGTGCTTTCGACTAGGGTTTGGGGGTTCAGTGATTTGGAGAAGTGGATGGGTTTGGGGTTTTGACGAGGATGAAGGTGTGGTCGTCAGGTGATTTTTATTTGTGTGTTTGGCCGAATGGGAAAGAAGGTGACTACGAAAGGGAGGGTTTGGGTGTCGCAGTGGCAAGGTGGGTTGATGGCGATATCGGTGAAGGTGATGCAGTCCTAGGATTGACGATGGAGACTGGGTTTTCAGATCTCAGATTCGGGAAGAGCATAGAGTGGGCATTAGATCTGGAGATTTTGGGGTTGAGGAGATGCAGATCTGAGGCCTGTGGTGGAGAAAGGGAGTTGGCTGGGGCATCAGATTTGGGTTAGGTTGTGTGGATCCGTGCAGCAAGAGGGTTTCGTTGCCGTGGATGGATTTTAGGATTCGGCTGGGGATTACTATGGGCGGTAGAAGTGGTTTGTGGGAAGGATGCTGGATTTCGGATGGAGGATCTGAGAGTCAATGATGACTGTGGAGATTCAAATCCGAAGTTGGATCGATCTTCGTCTCTGATACCAAATAATGCGGAACGGAATAGAGACGTAGGGCGGGCAAGGTAGAAAATGAAAATCCAGGGGAATTGGGCTCTCACCAAACTCCAATCACAGGAGGCATTAGAAATTGGGCTCTTACCAAACTCCACTCGCAGGAGGCGTTAGAGAGTTCGAGGAGAACTCAAAGAAACTTGGGGAAAATCCCAAAACTTTTCATTAATCATTCATAACTATTGAGCCAAAATGGCTTTACAATGCTTAAATAGATAAAAGACTAACCCTAAGACTAATCTAGACCATCCAATCACATTGATGGTTGAGATTAAAACATCATTTAAACATCTTATTAAAATAACTTAAAGCAAATAAAACCCTAAATAAACTAGGATAGGTGGGCTAGGCCCAAAGACGGGTCGACCCATGGGGGACCATGGGTCTGTCCTGCATCAGAAGGCCTTTGGAGAAAGTTCTCATTCAATATCATTCATTATTGTCTTCTCTAAAAGGAGATACTAGTTTAAAGAGACGCAATAAGGGAGTCAACTTTGATTAAAATGTCTTAAGATCTAATGACATGGAATAAAATAAAACAAATAAATAAATAAAAGAAAATTAAAAAAAAGGTTTGGAAGATGGCTGGGTTTGTGGAAGGGAAATGCCACATGGGTAGTCATGTGCATAGGGGATAGTGCATGAATCCCTATGCACTTTTAGCTGTGGGCCCCTTTTGGACCCATCTTTTATGTTTTCAATTTTAATTCTCTTTGGGCCCCTTATCCTTTAGTCTTTATGAAATTCTTCAAGTAGTCCTCTCCTATGGGCCTTCCCGATGTGAGGTGTTCCTCACGTGTGACGCAAGAGGGCTTCAGCAAGCCAGACACTAGCTCCAACGGTGGATCTTCTCCAGAAAACAAATCTAATGGTGAGTTTTCATGATATTGATGGATTTAGCACGGGAAAGGCTGATCCATCCACAAATAAGCTCTATCCACCTTGTCCTTCTTTGGACTCTGCCTCTGCTAGACCTTGGAATACTTGGGATTGATGCTCCCATCAATATTGGGAAAAGTTATATTAGCATTCCATTTATTAGATCCAAATATCAGCTCACTAATGTTACCAAAGGCATTGTCTTCCTGTTTTTTTAAACCTTATTCTGTGTAGTAGACATCACTAGAGTTTAAGTCAGGAAAAACATTGTCATTTTGAGTACTCAATAAAGTATTATCCCATTTGCATGAAAAGCACTTCCCTTTCAAACCCTAGGCATGTGAAAGAATAGAATTTGTTGAATTTATTGCAAGATTTGAGCGTCAAACCCTTGTTATGACAAGGTATTGAGAAAAACACATAAGAAGCAAGAGAATAGGAGAATTGAGAAACCAAACTTGCTTACTTAGAGGATCCTCTAGCCAGCCATTTATATACAATAGTTGCTTATTTTGGTTACACTGTACAGACTGTGTATGAGTCTGACTTAGCAAGATAATCTCCCTAATTACAATAGTTGATTATTTTGGTTACACTGTACAGACTGTGTATGAGTCTAAATTAGCAGGTTACAGCAAGCTAATCTCCCTAATTAGTGTACAAGGAGGATAACATAATCTATAAGATTTGACTCAAAGAATGAGTCAATCTGGGCCTAGCTTATCGGGCCCGTCCCTGAGTCGGCCCATTGGGCCAGGTCCAATGGGCCCAATCACCCATTTTCCTTACAGGTATCACATATATAGCATAAGAAACTGTTGTAGGTTGTGGAAGATACAATTGCGAATATGTATATTTTAATGAGCACCATCTTATGTTCTATTCTGCCCTAAGCACCATCTACTTTGTTCTAATTATTATTTAATTTCCACGAGACAGGTAGTTCGAGAAAATCAAGTAATTATTGTAGTTGGAGAAACTGGTTCGGGAAAGACTACTCAGCTCACACAGGTTTGTCATACTTATACAATTGAACGTAGTGATCACACGATCATCCTTGTGTAGTTTTGAGTGCTACTTTGTTGACCTAGCTAAGCTGTAAAGTCTATTGACAGTATCTGCATGAAGATGGATATACAACAAATGGTATCGTTGGCTGTACTCAACCAAGGCGTGTGGCAGCTATGAGTGTTGCCAAACGTGTTAGTGAAGAGATGGAAACTGAGCTAGGTGATAGAGTTGGCTACGCTATTCGTTTTGAGGATGTGACTGGCCCAAACACCATCATCAAGGTATTCATTCTTGGGATAACTTTTTTCTTGCCATTTTCCTTTCTAATTTCTTGTGCACATTTTTAGTTCATTTCCACTTTATATACAAAATGGATCATGTTCTATGTCTACGTTTATTACTACTTTAATAACCATGTCAACAAATCATTCAGTTTAAGTTCTGATTTATGTTCTATTCTACATTTTAGAAGTTGTAACGGTTGAAGCCTTACTGTTCTGTATTTACAGTATATGACAGATGGAGTGCTTCTACGTGAAACACTGAAGGATTCTGATCTCGATAAGTACCGGTATGTTGTTGCATGCTATTTTACCCTTAAATGTTATTGTATTATAAGTATTATCAGTCCGATGTAATGCCTAGTTTTATTATTCTGTGATGTTTATGCATGCCATTTACTCGAGGAATTTGAATGTATATTTCATAGGTCTTTTTAAATGAGAAACATAGCCGTGTTATACATGGCTTGGTAACCATGTTGGATTCATCATTGACTCTTCTGCTAATTTGGACTCTCTCTCTCTCTCTCTCTCTCTCTCTCTCTCTCTCTCTCTCTCTCTCTACATTTTCTGTAATAATTTTTTTTTTTTGAATGAAAGTAATCATTGCAAGAAGCCAGTAGAATGTTGTTAATTCCTTTTGTTATGGCCAGAATGTTCTGATTCATGAATATACTGTAACATAGCACCTCTCCACAAAATTCTGGCCAAAATCGAAGCAGATTGGTGAGTGCCAGGAAGTACCTTTGCAAAGAGTTCCAATCTAAACAATAAACAGTAGCTAAATAGCTCACCAACACAAAAGAAAAGTCCACTCCCCATTTCAGATGTTTTTACTGCTTTATTTGTAGTTAGCTTAGCCTATCTCGTGGGAAGTCGCTAACTAACAAGCAGCCAAATTCAATTCAAATTTAAAAGTTACCAGTAGTTAACCTAACCTATCTCCTAGGAACTCTGCAACAACTAGCAATCATTCAAATTTAAATTCAAATCTTGACAATCAACTGCATTCAAATTTAAATTTTAACGGCCTGGATTGTCCCATTGGTGGGTTTTGTTGCCTGGTTCAGACCTGGACCTGGCTTAATTGATTCATGTGTGGGCCATGCAGAAGTATTATCTGCTGGTATGGTTCAGGTTTGTTGGGCCTCCTGAGCTGGTCCATAGGCTCCCACATTGCAACGAGGGTCTGGACTCTGGAGGCAAGATATTATATCCTGGTCTGCGTCACCTCCCCACGTAAAATACACTCGACCTGAAGTTTGCTTATTGCAGCAACCACTTTCACATGCATCTTTTCTTGTGGCATTCACATTGTTAACTTGGAATTTCATCATTCAGGTGCTCTCCGTCATTATGTAGGCTTATGAGTGAAGATGGTATTGTTGCTTTAAAATTGCATAGCCTAGTTACAAAATGACCAATTTAAGTGCCCAGCCACTGCACATCCTCCAAAATGGATTCAATATATTAAATTGCCATGAGTGTATTGTCATGCAATAAGTTCTCGCTCGAAAGCGATACCACGTAGTCGACTTTGTGGATCTCATTTTCCTCACTAGTGGGAACCCATGCTGCTGGGGGGTATTGATCAGGTAGGATATCCGGCGACTCATTTGACGTGTTTATTATGGAGCCTAAAATCTAGAAAGTCACTTAAAGTCTTCTGTTCACCCATTTGCAACCCTAGCTCATTGTGAAATGATCCAAGGGTCAAGCGTAGCCTGGCATTTAGCATAACTATGGGACCCACAGGGGAAATTAGAGTGGACCACACAATTCCCATTAGATTGCTTTGAATAAAAATGGAAACCTTATGTTGCAAATCTTTGATTATGTGAACCTCCCATATCAAAGAGATTATTAGATTAGTGATTACTTACCTTGATGTTGGTGATTGATTAGTAATTTATATGCTTGACTTCAATGCAATTGATTAGTGATTGATAGAATGGTAGTTATCTTTGAGGCATATAATGTTATATATATGTATGTATTTATATATATATATATAGGAGAATATTAGTATGCATCTGTCCCTCATTATAGGTTGAGGGACACTTCCATATTTGGATATATTAATGTGCAAAAGGCAAAAAGTTATATGAAAAAATTGGAATGCTCAAATACAAGTAGGGAGTGCCATGTAAGCATCCCTCACCCTATGTGAGAGAAGGATGCGTATTAATATTCTTCATATATATATATTGTATTCCTCCTTATGAAGACAAGAATTATTCTTTTTGCTTTTTTAATGTGGAGGCCTAGCATAGCTTTGCATTTGGGCCAGTTATTATTAATAATAAGGGTTCCTATCATTTGGTGTTTGGAGGATGATCCTACCATGGCTATCACTCGACAAGAAATGATGGGCATCAAGGTAGATAAATTAGAGATTAATATGCGACAATGATGGAGACCTTGCACGAAATTAAGGAGACTCTTGTTGCCATGAATACAAAGCAAGATCATGTAATCTCAACAATCTCCAAAGAAGAAGAACAATAGATATCTGACTTATGTGATGTGTCGAGAAATAGGAAATATGACTTCAATCTACGCAGTTGGACTTTCCCAAATTTTTAGGTGATGATTAGCTAGTCGGCTCTATCAAGCTAATCAGTTATTTGCTTATCAGAACACAGCCAAATATAAAAAAATCATCACTTGCATATTCCATTCTACATTGAGGGAGATGTGGTTTAGTGGTTCCAGCAAGGTTTAAAAAATCAGACTCGAGACCTGACTCGGTCATGACCGAGTCTGAGTCGACTCGGCCAAGTCGCATGGGACTCGGCCGAGTCAAAATGAATCTGTGTGTGTCATAGCGGAATTTGACTTGGCTAATTGCGCTAATGGATGGAGTGAGAAATCTTTGGTGGTTTGTTTTATTGGAGGATTGAAGGAAGCAATAGCCATTGACACAAAGATTCCTTAATTCCAACAGTTGTGTTTGGCAGTAGGACTTGCTAGGATTCTGGATAAGAAATGGCTTGATCATAGTAAGCGCCATGGCCTTTTCCATCAAGATCTCTACCCCATTCATGGGTGACTACAACAGCACCAAGCGGGGTACTTCCCATGAAATACGTCAAAGAGGAGGCATGACAAAGGGCTATGCTGCAATTGTGTTGAGAAGTTCTTTCTGGGCCATAAAAACAAAACTCAACATTTATACTTGTTGGAAGTGGAAAAAGTGGAGTCAAAAGAGTAAATGAGCCGCACCCCCACCCCAACCCCCCATTCCCGAATGAGTCAGATTCATTGGAGATTTCCATACATGCATTTTTGGGCCTGAGTTCCCCCCGAACCATGCTGTCTGATGGCTGATCAAGCACCAAGAGTTTCCAATCTTGATTGACACAGGCAACATCCATCATTTCATAAATCGGCAGCTTGCTACTCAAGTGGAGTATCATGCATGCAACACCTCAACATTTGACGTAATGGTGGGGGATGGAAACCAATTGAGATGTGTTGGACAGTGTACTGGCATCAAGATGAATATTCCAGGGTGTCAATTTAAAACCAATCTTTTTTCTCCTTCCCTTGATAGGATCAGATGTGGTATATAATGGCTGGGGCAGTTGGGACCAGTTAAGTGGGATTCCAATAATTTTACGATGGACTTCAAATTAAAGTGTAGTAAATTGTATGGTCGAAAGATGCTCAATGCTCACTCGACTCTCTATCAATCAAGTGGATAATTCACCATCAACATGGAATGATCATGCAGATTACACCTACACATGAAGGTGAGTAAATTGGTCACATCCGTTATAATTAAATCAAACTAATAAATCAATTTGCTCATGTATTTGAGAATCAAATGGGTTACTTTTCCTAAGACCTCAAGATCACGTATTACACTCTGCTTGGATTCACACCATCCAATGTGCAGCCTCATCAATATCCATATTTTCAGTTTGACAAGATTGAATGGGTTGTGAAGGAGATGCTCACTTGGGCATTTTTCATCCTAGTGCTGGTCCATTTTTGTCTCCGATGCTACTTCTCTGAAACATGGAGTTCCTTGTGGGAGGATTTGGCTGTGGCGCAGTAGTGGTTTCCTTATTTCAAGCTTGCAGACAACATACATTGATCCAAGGGTTAAGTGCTAGCCGTGCACCCACACGGTCCCACTAGATTGCTTTGAATAAAAATAGCAGCAGTAGATTGCGAAGTTATTGTGCCAATCTCCCCATATCGAGGTGATAAGATTAACGATTGATTACCTTGATTTAGATTATAAGATTATTGATTGATTACCTTGATCTAGGTAATAAGATTTTCAATTGATTACCTTCAATTAGATGATTGATTAATCTTGATTTAGGTGATTGTTTAGCTTGGTTTAGGTAATTGATTGGTAATTGATATCCTTAAGGTTGATTAGTGATTGATAGAATAGTTGCTAGCTTTGAAGCAAGGGATGTTATAAGTATCTTGTATTCCTTGTTATGACAAATCAGAGAATTATAGCCTTTGCAACTTTAATGTTAAGGTCCACCCATCTTAGAATTTCTTATTATTAAAAATTGATTCCTACTACATTTGTGTTGCTTTCTTTATTCCTTTCCTCTATTAATAGCCTTCTAGATGTGTTTTCATGCCTGAAACTTCTTTCTAATTGCAGGATCTCGTCATTTGAAGTCCTTGGATTTTGATTCTTCTCTTTCATAGACTCATTACTTCCTTCTCACCTTTCTTTGCTCACTCTCTCTGAAGGCCTTTAGGCCTTATATCTACTAAGCCATGACCTCGAAAGAAATATTTCAAGCCTATTGTTTTTACTTATGGAATGTTCACTTATGAACCTCATGATGTGTTGGTAATTTATGCTTTTTGAAGTCTTAGTGATTAGCTACATGAAATCATGAGCATTGCAACAGCGACTTGGCATTCAATATGACTAAACAGTTCTGTGGTTTTGATAATTTACCTCTTAAGTAATTTATTTTTCATGTTTTTACTTGTTTCTATGATTAATTTTTTTTCTTTTGGAATGTTTGGGATTTTTTTAGACCTTTTAGGATTGGGAGAGTCCTACTTGTCCATCAGTATGACTGCATTTCGTACCTGTCTTGACGGGCTTGGAGTTCAGTGTGATGATTTAAAATCTTGATTAAGCCCTCTTGACCACCAAACTTGGATATGAGAGTTCTGGCTGTAATACTTTTGAGATAAGAGAAGGATGGCCATAGATTACGATTTAGAACCTGGGATGATAAGAAAAGTATAGGCGTATAGCCATAATATCAAGATATAGCACCCTGTATTATTGCATCAAAGTCCATCAGCCATATTAGTATATCCCATTCTACATGGAAAAACAAAGTATATTCAAGTTGACTGTCATTTCTTTCCAGAGAAGATAGAAGATTCAATGAGTGAAGAGAAGATAGAAGATAAAATGATTGAAGGCGAACAATTTGAAACTAGAGACAAATATTTGATATTTTCACAAAACTGCAGAATGAAAGAAACCTCTAAGTAGGAAGTAAACATTTAGAACATGATGCAGGACAAGATGAATTCTAGCCTAATACAGAATGATGTAATCAATCTGAAAATTAATAATTAATGCTGGATTAAATCACACCATCCACAGTATCCTAGGAAGCAGGGACACGCGCCTTGGGTCCCCATGTCCGTGTTGGACACAGATACGGCCATACACGAGTCCGGCATGCCACGAAACGTGTTTGGTATTTTTTTTTTAATTTTTTAAATTTGGCCCTGGTAGGGACATGGCGGGGTGATTTTAAATTTTTAAATCCCTTTTATTTTTCTTTTTTCTTTTTTTTTTGTTGAGTGTGACCAAAGGATGTTATCAAAAATAAAAAAAAAGAGTGTTAAATGAAGTTTCAAAAGCTCATAAATAATTTAGGAACAATTTCAGATCAAATATGAAATTTCCCAAACAATCTCTGTTTTTTTTTTTTTCTACCCTCTGAATTCATATTTGGGTTGTGACAAAGTTTTATCCTGACTGTCAACCTACCTAACGCAACCCTCCTCCCTTATCCGGGCTTGGGACCGGCAGCAAAAACTGGCGGAGTTACCAGAGCATATTTTTCTCCGTAGAATTAGAGGGGTGGAAGTGAAGGAAGCATTGAAGCGAATAAAGACAGGAAAGACTACAGGCCCAGATGATATTTCGATAGAGGTATGGAAATGCTTAGGAGAGGTTGTGGTAAGTTGGTTATGTAGACTATTCAATAAGATACTTGTGACAAAGAAAATGCCGGATGAATGGTGAAGAAGCATTGTAGTACCTATATATAAGAGTAAGGGTGATATATAAAATTGTACCAACTATCGAGGGATTAAACTTATGAGTTATACTATGAAGTCATGGTAGAGAATAATGGAGCAAAGACTGAGACAGAAGACCAAAATCGTTGGAAATCAATTTGGTTTTATGCCAGGGAGGTCAACTATAGAAGCTATTGATGCAGGACAGCGCAAGGCTAAGATAAATGATGATATGAGATCAGGAAATCACTTAACATCCACAATTAAAAATATTAAAAATGAAATTCTGATTGGACCTCTTATATATATGGTTTCAATTTGGGAACTAGAGGTTACTCCAGGCCTTGCCACAATCCCACAATGAAAACCTCCCAAATCTGAATTGGAAGTTACGATGGAAGAAAAGTCTTCCACTAGCTTAGGGATCAACCAATTTTCATTAGGTTCACTTGCCCCTACAGAGGAATTTGACAAATGGGCCAGGTTCAATTGGGTTACCAACAAAGTGATAAGATGGAATCAGCAATTATGATTTCAGAAATGAAATCAGAAATTCACTTGGTTAATCTGGCTCATATAATCCATAAATCAGTAACAAAGGAAAAGGGCCTGGAAGAAGTGCTCAAATGGGCCTACAAAACCTGAAATCAGGTTCTGCCTATTCTTTAATGGGCCTGGTTGGGTTCAGCTGAGTCTGTTTGGGGCCTGGGCTGGATTCAGCAGGTCCTGTTTGGGGCCTAGGCTGGATTCAGCAGGGCCTGTTGGGCCTGGGCTGGGTTCAGATGGGCCTGAGCTGGCTCAAGTGGACCTGTTTTTGGGCCTGGACTGGTGGTCTTAGGTGGGTCGGTAGGGAGGTATGATTGGGACTCTTGTAATTAGGATCTGGTTTAAGAGATGGCTGACAGGTGGCTAGGATGGGTTACAAGTGGTGGGTTTAGGTGGTAGGTAGTAAAGGAGGGTGTGCTGTCTTAATGGAATGTAGGATGTTCGATAGGCTACTGCCTCTTGTGTCCCTTGATAATGAGAACTTGGCATGAGGATTTCAGCCACGTTATAGGGAGTAGGGTTGGATAGCTGGCGGTAAATGGAAGATGGAGCCTGAATGTTGCACGGCTGTGGTGGTAATGAGGAATGATCGGTTTGACTTGGGGTTGGGATTTTGGTGGTGGTCAGCCAATGGATCTAGGTTATTATAGCTGGTTCAATAGTGAAGATGATGAAGGAGAAGGAAAACACAACCAACAATAACTTGAAAAAGAGAAAGGGAAAGAGAAGAAGATACCTGATTTGCGATCTCACACCGCAAGGCCTCACGCCCGATGGTCTCACACCAAATCCTTCGTAGGAGAAATAGCCAAAAGCTTTCAATATTCATTAACCATCATTATTCCTCAAGATAGGTCTTTACATGCTTTTATAAAGAAAACCTAACCCTAAAATAAATCTCAACCATCAAATCCATCCTACGGTCAAGATCAAAACATCCAACTAAATATATTAAAAATAAAACATCACTTAAACTAATAAGTCCATAATTAAATAAAAGTAAACTAATGAACTTGGCAGCCCACACGACTCATGTGATCGAACGATCACTTGAATGGGTCCCACTTGATCTTCAATATCTTCTTTACAGTTCCCTCCCATGTGGCACATCCCAATGCGGGGTCTTCTTAGTTTGCCACAAAGGGTCTTCATCATGTCGATCAAGTATTAGATCGAGTTAGATCTGACCATTGATCCTTGTCAAAGTTAAGATCCAACGGTGGATCTTTTCCAGAGTTAAGATCCAACGGTGAATCATTTCCAGAATCACGATCTGATGGTGGATCTTGGCCAAAATCATGATCTGTCACCTTGCAAAGATTATCCAACCATGAGAAGGCATGTGTGTGCATCTTTTGAGCCTCCTTCTTCTTCCTTTTACAAGATTTGTGCGCAAGAAGTATGATGTCCACATCAATTTCCCCCGTCTAAAAAGAATTCGCCTTTGGCGAATTATAGCTATCGCGGCACTGTAGAATGTCTCGGTGGAGTCGCTCGTTTTCGTTTTGATTCCATGTGCACGTAGGTTTGGAAGTTGCTTTCCACCTAATAAGGTACTTTTGATACCCTCCATGCCCAGTTGATGCCACCTGCAGCTACAAATCAAAAACATCCTCTACCAGTTCCCTTTTGTTAAGCATTGTCGGTAGTGGTGTAGTATTAGGTAATGATAGGGTAGGCTTTGGTAACGGTGGTATTGGCTGATGGGTAAGGGTGAAAGGAGCCCAAGGGTTAACTATTTGGCCAGACCCAACATTCTGTGGTTCAATGATTTGGTCAACAATATATGGGTGACTTCGATATGATGTAACCACTTTGGATCATATGTACCAAGTGGTACAAGACTTAGAGCAATACCTAAGATCACCATATGAGAGGCGCATTGACTCTCGTACTTCTAAGCTATCTTTTCACTGAGGTATTTAATGGAAAAATATCGAGTTAAGAGGAAAAATCTACACATGGTCTTTATCGATTTAGAAAAAGCCTATGATAGGGTATCGAGGAATTTTTATTTGGTGGGTTTTGAAGAAAAGGAATGTCCACAGAGGTTACATTGAAAATTTTAAAGATATGTATGAAGGAGCAATAACAAATGTAAGAACCACATGTGGAGAAACAGGTGGATTCCTCGTGACTATAGGTTTGCATCAATGATTAGCTTAAGCCCTTATCTCTTTGCGTTAATTATGGATGAGTTAATTGTGCATATGCAAGAAGAAGTATCATGGTATATATTGTTTGCAGATGATATAGTATTGGTGGATGATCAAGAGATGGTGTAAATGCAAAACTCGAGAGATAGTAGGGGGAATTAGAATCTAGAGGCTTTAAAATAAGTTGTATAAAGACAGAATATATGTATTGCAACTTCATTGGACATATACAAAGTGTTTAAACCATTGTCAAAATTAAAACCCTTGAGATACCACGTAGATATTCTTTTTGATACTTAGGCTCGATGATTAGAACGGATGGAGAGATTGACGAAGATGTGGAACATAGGATAAAAGTTAGATTGTTAAAGTGGAGACTAGCTTTTGGAGTGCTTTGTGATAGACGAATGCCAACGAAATTGAAGGGTAAATTTTTCAGGATAGTGCTTAGACCAGTTATGACATATGAAACAAAATGTTGGCCAATTAAGAAAACACATATACATAAGATGGATATAACGGAGATGGGAATACTTAGGTGGATGTGTGGTAAAACTAGGAAAGATAAAATTAAAAATAAGTGTTTTTGAGAGTATTTTGGGGTAGCACCAATAGGGGATAAGATTCAAGAAATCCATTTAAGATGGTTTGGGCATGTTAAACGTAGGTTGGTAATGGCACCGGTGAGAAAAAGTTTGGCTATACAAGTGGATGGCCTATCAAGAGGTAGGGGTAGGCCAAAAAAAAAAAACATTGATGGAGGTCATTGAATCAGATTTGAAGAAGTTTAACTTAGCTAAGGATTTGGCTCAAAATAGAACGGAATGGAGAAACAGAATTCATGTAGCCGACTCCAACATAGTTAAGATAAGGCTTTGATGATGATAATGATGATGATGCTACCCTCTGTTTTAACTCTTTTTTTTCCTTTTTTTCTGGTCTCATCTTTTTTGACTTTTCCAGTATTAGTTATGTTTTTCTTTTATATTGATTGTAACATTATGCTTCTTAATTTGGCTAAAGAGATAATTATTCTGTAATTTTATGATTATATATAAAAAAATATTTGTTATTTGCTTTGTCCATATCCTACTTTTTTAGGATTTGCTGTATCGCCGTGTCCGTGTCCGTGTCGTGTCGTATCCGTATCCCATGTCCATATTCGTGCTTCTTAGGTCAATATCTGACAATGAAAATTAAATGGGTAATTTGACAATGTTTCAAGGCAATGTTGCAAGTCTTGCAATAAAGCCCCCTTTAGTAATGAGAGGTAGGGATCCTTGTGGAGGTTAGAACATCCACCTACTTAGGGATAGTCTAATTCAAGTAAATTACTTATCCATCGCGACTTGCAAGGAATTGAACCAAATCCGGGCTCAACTTGTTTGCAATTAGCTTAGTGTGAAATATGGGCTTAATGAACAAAACTCAGATTTGAAATAATTCTCCCATAGCATTGTAAAGGCCCAAAATAAGTTCAGATCTGGTGTATTATGTTAATTGGAATGTAGGATGTGAAAATAGTGGAAATTATTTCCATAATACACCAGCAAATACCAATAGTTGTTTGGTTGATCAAGTGGGACCCACTCAGGGCTCGGCCAGCTTGGTTGGGTTTTGGATGAAGTGCAGTTTGGGTTTGTGGTTGTTTAGAGTCGGTGGAATGGTTAGATTTTGGAGTATAGATATGGTTTGGATCTAGGAAGTACGGACATGCGCCTAGGGTCTCCGTGTCTTTATCGGACATGTGTTGGACATGGACACGACGCAAACACGTGTCCGACACGCCATGAAACGTGTCTGGTAATTTTTTTTTAATTTTTTAAATTTGGACCAGGTAGGGATGCGGCGGGGACACAGTAGGACGCAGCGATGTTATTTTAAATTTTTAAATCCTTTTTCTTTCTTTTTTCTTTTTTCTATTGTTGATTGTGACCAAAGCCCGTTATCTAAAACCCTAAAAATGGGCGTTAAATGAAGTTTCAAAAATTCATAAATAATTCAGGAACAATTTTAGACCAAATATAAAATTTTCCAAACAATCTCTGTTTTTTTTTTTTTTTGCTACCCTCTGTTCTAACTCTTTTTTTTTTCTTTTTTACTAGTCTCATCTTTTGACTTTTCCAATATTAGTTATGTTTTTTTTTCTATTAATTGTGAAATGATGCTTCTTAGTTTGGCTAAAAATATAACTATTCTTTAATTTTATGATTATATATAAAAAATATATATTTATTATTTGCGTGTCCCAGCCGTGTTTGTATCCTACCTTTTTAGGATTTACCGTATTGCAGTGTTCATGTCGTGTCGTGTTCATGTACCTTGTCCATATCCGTGCTTCTTAGGTTTGGATGGTTGGTTTTGGGCTTTGGATGATTATGGGTATGGTTTTGATGGTTGGGTTTGGTTTTGGGAGGATTATTGATATGGTTTGGATGGTTGATTTGGGGTTTTGGGAGAAGAGAGGGTGGTGGTGATGGGTTTATTGGTTGATGGATGGATGGGATAATGGTTATGATGATCGGATAATGGGATCTAAGGGTTGGTGGAGTAGATCAAGTGATTTGAAAGTTATCTAACAGTAGAGATGGGGTAGATCTACAATCTTAGGTGGCTGTTGGTTGATGGAGGCTTGTAGATCTAAGGTTTGAGTGCAAAGGAAAACTCAAAGTAAAAGAAATAAAAAGAGTAGAGGATACCTTGACTTGGGCTCTCGCCAAACTCTAATTCGGAGGCATTACTAAAGATCTTGTGAGCACAAAATGGAGACTCAAGGAGAGCAGGGGGTTTTCATTCCATCGCATTCATCACGTAAGGAAGAAGATAACATAATAGTCTCTTAATATCTAGAGCCTTAAAGTAATGACATCATTGCTAATTAAAAAAAAAAAAGACAGACAAATAGTGGAAAAGTCTCTGCATTGCGATTCATGCAAAAGCAAAAGGGGATATGTGCACAATCCCTTCCCCTCTTTCATTAATTTTTTAAGTTGTGGTCCTTTTTTCTTATTTCTTTTAAATCATGGGCCCAATCTCTTCTAGGCTTCTTTTAAATTCCCTTGGGCCCCCCATGACTTCACTTAACACTTTAATTTCCTCCCATGCGGCACTTCCGATGTGGGGCCTAAAAGATGATTGCACACATGTGGCTTTCTATCCATTAAAATCTAGCTCCAATGAGATCCAACCGTTGGATGCCATCAGGATGTTAATTGAACGGTGGATTCGCAAAATCTCGATGATCAGTGTTGGTGTTAGAATTTTGTAATTGGCTAATTCCTGAGTTGGACAAAACTAAGGATTCAGTGAGTTCTAATTTTGGATTTTTTTTAGTATGGACTGGTAGCGTATATCACCGCATGCACTGAAGAGAAGACTGGAAAGAAAACTGTTGAACTTTGTGAAGAAACAGAAGCAGGCTAGAAGCATTGCCCACTTGAGCAGACCTAGGAAGTTCGCCTAGACAGAAGTGGTACCTGCTCGAGCGGACCACTTGCGTGCTCGAGTGGATGATGGAGAAAAACCCAAATTCCTATCCAAATGAAGTTTCCTTTTGTGCTAGGATTGCCTAATTTAATTCTATATGGACTCTAACCCTAGGGCACGAATATTGGATTTTTTTAAAAGTTCCTCTCTAAACTCTAAGCATCAATCTCTCTATTCTAAGTTGAGAATACACATTGGAGATATCCCTCTTCTCTAGAGCATCCATTGGAGAGCTGTGCTGAGTTGCTGAGCACTAGAGAATATTGCTTTTACTTCTTTGTAGAAGATCGTGTTCTTTCGTGTAGAAGATTCATTCACCTTGCGGTTTCAATGTAGTTGATTCAAGCATGGGGAGTGGTGAATGGTGAGGAGTAGTCAGGAAATTGCAGTCCTTAGGTTGAGTTGTAACTGTGGAGGGATTGTGAGTATTGCTTGTAACTGTTCAGTTTATAGTGCTTGGTTTCCCTTAGTCTGGGTGATAGGACTCGTAGTTCTTCCCGCATAGGGTTTTCACGTAAAAATTGTGTGCCTTTTCTTTTTGTGATTAGATTGAGTTGCTGGTTCTATTATTTTTCCACCATTGTTAATTGAACTAAAATTTAGAAATTTAGTTGGGATCTTGAACACTTCATCTTTTGAGGTCCTAATAAACCTTCGGTCGGGATATGCATCAAGAATTGCTTGATCTACAACCTCGCACTATTTTCATCGGTAGATCTAGAAAGAGTTGGGGGAGTTAGGGTTGATGCCCCCCTCAATTCTCCTCAATTGAGAAAATCTCACCTGTGGTGAGACAACTATCATCTCTCTCCAAAAGGTATGGGTGGAGGCGTTGTAGCTCATCACAAGTGATCCATGTATTGTCATGTTGCGCCCTATCTCTCACCTTGAGAAGGAACTTTTGTATGCCTCCTTGTCTAGTGGAAACCGGTCGGTCATCTAATATGTCTTCCATAAATTCTTTTCTTTGGGCTTTATGATTGTTTAGAGAGAGGAAGGGGAGGGGGTGTTTGGTTTGTGTGCTTTATGGAAAATAGCTTTCAGAAAAAGATGGCTCAAAATTTTGGTTAGGTCCACTGCCCAAATGGTTAGGTGTAGTAATATGATATGGGTCATTGGGTGGTGCTGTGGGACCTGGAAAAGGAACAATGTCCTTTATGTTGAAAGTAGAACTGATCCTTTTCTGCCTTGCACAGGCCATTACATAATCACCCACTTGAAATTCAATGTATCAAGGGTGTGAATCAGTGGATAATTATGTTGAATGAATGCATCGGCTGACTCAGATGGACGATGACTGGATGACATTAGAACTATATCTATTAGCATTGTAGGTTTATAACCAGGAACAACTTCAAAAGAGCTGATACATATGGATCTATTTACTGAACTATTGTATACAAAGTCCGCGATCAGTAACAAAGATTCCCATAAGCTAACATGTTCACCAATTAGACATCGCAAAAGATTGCCAAGGTTCCTATTACCTACTTCCGTTTGACCATCTGAATGTGGGGTGATCAATACCAGTCCAGAGCACAAAGTTGGGTTTTTACATGGAATCGATGTAGTTCACATGTATAATAGATTCTGTTTTCAGTGCTCTGATGGAATACATGAGCCCTGGCTTAGCAGGTCTTGATTTAGAAACTCATGTCAAGCACATGCAAAGGAAAAATAGAAAATGAAAAACTCATTCATTAAAAGGGTATTTGAATGTATTTACTGTGGGAAAAGGAACTCTTAAATGGAGAAGTAAAAATCTATTCTATTCAAACTTCTTTACACTGGGAAAAGGAACTCTTAAATAGAGAAGCATAGATCAATTCTTTTCAAACTTAAAACTCTATGCTGAATACACTCACAGACCAATCTTTCCTACCTCAATGCAATTGCTAACTACGATCGTAGCAACCCATCTTTCCAGAGCACAGTTGTTTGAACATTTAATACCCTCCCTAGTTGAACACAATATAAATTGCTGGTTTGACCAATTATTGGTGACAAGCAATGGACCTGGTTGATTGGGACTTCGGTCTGGCATTGTGGTCTGGGGCTGGTCCTGGAAGTTGGCTGGACTTGATTCTGGGTTCTTTTAGGCTGTTCTTGGTTTCAGTTGGGCGTGTTTACAGGTCTGCTGAGTCAGGTTTGCTTCTAAGGGCCTGATTTGGATGAAATTTATGCTGAAGCTATGTTCAGCTGGCTGCATCATTTTCTGCTTGGATTGCTATTATCTGGGATGTCCGCCATGTAGAATCTACTTCTCCAGTCCCATTAAATGACCCTCTATCATTCGTGGTAAGAATACAGAATCTAGAATGCCTTCTAGGCTTGAAATGATCACTTGGGATGGGAAAAAATTAGATCACCTATACAACCATGGTCAAAGTTAGATCAGATGTTCAAACCATCTGCTTGTGAATTGGCATAACCTAGATTCACCCTCTGCTTGTGTAACACCCCATCCCACATCGCTTATGAATGAAATATGAGCATGGTATATAATGAACTTTGTAGATTACTACCAATAACTTGAGCTTAAGCATTTTGGCCATGTGACAGGCTTACCAAATTATTAGGCCAGTAGGCTACTTAGGTTGTTACAGCGTGTGAATTAGCTTTTAGCCTAAATTCACTCAAATCTAAGTGATATTGTCCATTAGGCTGAGTCATCGTGAGTTCAAACCAGTGTATTTGGAACCAGACCGGACTGGCCAGTTGAACCGATTGCAACCTCCTTTGATCCAGTTTGGTCGGTACATTGGTCAAAACTGGGAAGAACAGCTCAGAGCCAGCATAACTGGTCAAACTATTGAGCACCGGTGGTTGGAATGTTGGACCCACTATGATATTTTTAAATAGTTTTCTTTAGAATTCATTTTTTGTTGTTATGGTTTAACTGGTCAAGCTTTTGAATCAGTGGCCATTGTTGTCCTACCTGGGTAACTTTGGTCAAAGCTACTCCATGAAAAGACCCAATTGAATGGTGTTGATCTCTTTTGGGCCTCAGAAGCTATGATGCACAGATACTTCAAAATGGCTAACGCAACGTATCCAATATTTCACTTTTTATGTATAAAATTTGTGTCCATAGTGTCTCCTTGCCGTATCTGGACATCATATCTCAGAGGCAGGGTTGGGTGCAACTTCCACATTAGTAGGTTTTTGGGTGATTTATGTCTATATTCGTTAAACTCTACCATTACTTCTAAGTAGTTATTTCTTTGTTAATTAGTTCTATACACTTTTAGTGTTCCTTGACAAGTGATGCTATTTTTGCAGTGTTGTTGTCATGGATGAAGCACATGAGAGATCGCTAAACACTGACGTACTGTTTGGCATATTGAAAAAAGTGGTTGCCCAGCGCCGTGACTTCAAACTTATTGTGACCTCTGCAACATTGAATGCACAAAAGTTCTCCAACTTCTTTGGAAGGTAGGTTGATGGTGTTGTCAATTTAAACAAATTATCATTATATGAGTCTTTTATTGAAAAAAATTTTTCATCTGAGTAATCTTGTGGGTAAGTTAGCTTTCACCTGCTAGATCACAATAAATGTGTTAATGTAGAATCACTTTCTCACTAGTCAAATCCCATTTGTAGAATTCCCGTACACATCAAATTCGAATATACTTTTTTTTGAAAGATGGACTCTGTAAATCTCACATGAAACTATCATTCATATATATATTATATCTTATATGAAAGAGAGAGAGAGAGAGAGAGAGAGAGAGAGAGCCCTCACCCTATGGTGAGGAAAGGATGCATACTAATATTCCTTTTATATATATATTATATCTTACATGAAACCATGCTGAAGTGTTCTATTTGAGGAATTGTAATAGGTATCATGAAATATTTTTATTCTGACAATCATGTGAAGTATGGAAAAGAAGTTTGCTTGACAAAGTATCTATTGACAGTGGCAGAACCAGGGAATTGCCTTATTGGACCGCTATGTTTTTTTTTTTTTTTTCAAAGAAGAATAATTAGACTATAATTCCCCATAACATTTGCTGGTTTTACAAATTTATGCTCATCCCCCTTCCCTTCCTTTCTTGTCTGTTGATAACATCGGGTTGTTAGTCGTACCAAACTTTTCTGATATGTTGAATATTGGGAATCTCATGTAATTGTCTCACTATTGTGTTCTGTAAGGGAGTATTTAGTAGTCTATTTATAATACGAGTTTAGAGTCTCTTTTTTGTTACAAGTTCCTTTTTTACCCTTGTGCATTGGGCTATTGGTCTGGGAGTGCTACTTTAACTTGAGCACCCAAGGGTGAAACTAAGGTGGCAACACCACTCCACTCTGAGTGTGTTGGCTTGTATTACAGGTTCTATTCAATCATTCAATATAAAATAAGGGGAGGAATCGTATGCTATGGTACACAATCTCTCTCCTCATCTGGATGAACGTCTCCTTTGTCTCCTCTTCATCTTTTTCTCTTACCCTGAATCTTTTCCTTCCTTTTATCAGTTTCTTATTCTTCTCACTATAAATTTCATGTTGGCATCAGAGGAAAGGGCCTCTGTTTGCATACTCATGTAAATCTCACCCTGCTGCAAGAACTCTCTCCAATATTCTCTACTGTGATCGTGTCTGCTGAGGATTAGACAGCACAGCAGTCATCCTTTCCCTTTTGCAGTTAACTTTTGTTGGTGATCCAAAATAATTGTGTTAGTATCATTAAATTTCCTGAGGAATATACCTATTCAGCTGGAGACTTGTGGAAGACACTGTAGAGAAATTAGGACGATTGAATCAATTGGTCAGGATTTGTGCATTATTTTCGACCACTCTTTCTATAAAAGGGTGGTACCAACCAAATAGAGCCCAATCGATGAAGAGTGAATTTGCCAATGGGAAAATTAAACCACCTCCAGAAGATGATCCTGCGTATATTTATTTGGAAGCTAAAGATAGTCTGGTTATGTCTTGGCTTCTCCAATCTATGGATCGGTTTATTTGGAGGACGCTTATGTTTTCCAATTCTGCGAGGGATATCTAGGAAGAGGTGGCAACTACTTATTCTCAAAAGAATACTATGCTCTGATTTTTGAGTTGCAAAGGCAAGTGAACTGTTTGGAATTATTTTTTACACCTAAGAGACGTGGGAAGAATTGACACTATCAGCCTCCAACTCAGCTGAATGGAGGGAATATTTTAAAAATTAGCATATTTATGATCTTCTTAGATGACTAAATTGGAAAATGATTTCATTTATGAGTCACAAATGAAAACTACAAAACTTCAACTTGGCAATTGAACTATTGGAAACTGTTTTTAGCCCTAGAAGGCATTTGGGAAGAACTTAGTTGCCATCCAATTCAGCTGAATGTAGAGAATATGTTGAACATGAGGATATTTATGATCTTCTTAGAGGACTAAATCCAGAATAGGAGCCTGTTGGAGCAAATTTTTTGGCCTCGAATCTTTACACTCTTTGGGGACTCTACTGTCCTTGCTTCAACGAGAACAAAGGCATCAAATAATTATGAAAGCTACTGAGCCTCCACCAGAAAGATCAGCCTAGTAAACCAAATGGAAGAAAGATTTACACTGGAAGAAAAAGGTTAAACTGGTTTATATTAACTGTGGAAAAACAAGGCATACTGAGAAAACATGTTTGGGATTGATTTGATTGGTTGTCCACAAAATTTTCGAAATTGGCAAAAACCAACATTAGCAGTAAAAATAGCACTAAACGGTTGCTGCGAATGTGGAAGGTGCGAATGAGCATTCTCTGCTGATCTGGGAGTAGTGGTTAGTGCCCGGAGTTGGAAGATCTTCATCCTTATTCTTCTTACAATGAGGAATCATCATATTCTGCCAAACTCCACCTGGTATGATTAGGTACACTTGCATCGGCCAATATTTCTTCCACATCATTACCTTTAGTAATTGACGCAGGTGCTACTGAACACATTACTGGCATGCAAGATTTATTTTCTTCATACTCCGAAATTAAGTCTATCAATCAGTAAGAATAGCAGATGGATCTTGTCTGGGTTAGGTCTTATCTTCGTTAATCCTACTGTCTTATTACATTCTACTTTACATGTTCTTGAAGTGTGTTCATGTATTATTTGTTAGCCGTTTAACTAAGACTTTAAATTGTTCTGCGTCTTTTTTTTACAGCTCACTGTATTTTTCAGGACCTGACTTCGAGGAAGATCCTTGGACGTGGTCTTGAAAATGGAGTGCTGTATCTTTTGGAGATGGCAGATAAGTTTAACACATAGTTACCTAATTCAAAATTTGATCGGTTCGAATTGGAGTTCGCAATTCACAGTTCAACACTTGTATTTGAAAATTTAATGGGGTAGGTTTACTTCATTTGTGTTTCGATTCGCTTGATTTGCAAATAGAGTTCCGATGAGTTTGATTTACTAATTTGAAAGTCTAATTTAATATAATAATCATAATAATAATCAAAGCCTTGTCCCAACTCCAATTTAATACAATATCTATATATTATTAGGATTTTATATACTTTAATAGATGCATAAATAGTGGTACTAGAGGAGGATGTTCATTTTAATACTCATAAAGAATATGAGACAAACAAATGTTTAAAGACTATCTATAAAAGCGGAGGACATTCATTTTAATGGATCTAGAATTTTAATTACTGGGCCACACCATGATGCTCCAATATTACCATGTAACAAAAGTCCAAAGCTGAAGTGACTTTTAGATATATAGATGAGAGAGAGAGAGAGAGAATTGCTAAGTAACAAATTGGGTTAAGTGATAGAGGAGTCAATCCTCCCGAGTCTTTAACCAAAGAAATTTTGAGTTGAAAGAGTGAAATCCAATACTGCAGCCCACGTATTTAACTCTGAACCTATGAAAATAGAAGCCCTTTAAGTACATGGGGTATACTCAAATTTTACATCAATTGGACTTTGTCCCACCATTGGATTGACCGTTTGATGAGAAACATGTTAATAATATGCCTAAGATTGCATTAATCATGTTTATTTTATTTTATCAAATGGTCAATCCAACGGCAGGAAAATCTCTGATTGTTTATAAAATTACGAAATATACCTAAAGGGAGTATGTTTTGAATGGTTCGGATTTGAATATATGGGCCCTACCTTGGGATACTTTCTTCTAACTCAGGTTTTCTACAGGTTAGAGCGCAAGACCATCCGGATTCGTGGGAAGAGGATGGAAACCTACACATTGCAAGTTACTTTTTCCTCTCGGTGAAAGGACATGCATAGGCAAGTGCAACATTAATTACAACATTTTATATGGGGTAAAAAGGAGGGATTGGAAAGGCAAGTAATTAGATATTATATTCTCTCTCTATTCATGGAAGGAACTTGGATGATGTGACATTTTTTTCACCTTCATCTCCTTTACCCTTCTTCGCATGTTCACCAATGTCTCTCTCCTCTTGTCTCCTGCAACACTAAGACCATGAAACAGAAGACATACCTCGAACTATTATAAGATGATTTCATACAATCGAATCCCACCAAATCAAATCCCAAATTGTTTGATTTGAATAGTTCAGAATTTGGAACCTAAGGGAGTGAATCCGGTAACTATGGTCTAACACTACCTCTTTCCAGTCAAAGTCTTTTAAGGACGAAATTTCTCTTTGGCATGCTCATGTTGGACATTCTTCTTTTCTAGATTTGAAATTAGTTTTCCCAGATATGGTTATGTCAGTTGCGTTTTTGAAGTTACAATGTGAAGTCTGTCAGCTAAGTATACTTTGTAGGCATTCTTTTCAACCCAGCAAAGATAAAAGTCATATTCCTTTTCATTTTTTTTTTTTTTAAGTTTATGGGGACTCGGCGACTTGCTCCCGAAAAATCTGTGTTTGGATACAAATGTTTTGTAATTTCCATTGATGAATGCACCAGAACAATCAGTGATTTTCTTTTGAAAAACAGTGAGGAGATTCCTGACATGTTCAAACTCTTTCATAATAAAATCAGAAGTATGTAAAATGCCAAACCTTGAGTGTTACATTCTGACGATGGAGGTGAAAATACTTAAAAAAGGATGCAAACCTATTTGTATGAGAAAGAAAGCTATTGAGGTTCAAACCTCCTACACCTCTACATTTCAACAGAATAGGATTATTGAAAGAAAGAATATGCACCTTCTTGAGGTCTCTGGGTCTTTTTAATTTGGCACCTCAACAGAATGGGATTATTGAAAGAAAGAATAGGAATCTTCTTGAGGCCTCCGCGTCTCTTCTATTTGGCATGAATGTCCAAAGAAATACTAGTTAATATCTATCGTAACTGTGACAAACATCATCAACAAACTTCCCACTCGCCTTTTTGGTGGAAAATTCCTTCTTAAACCCCTTATCCATAAGCCAAGTTTTTTCTTAGTCCCACTGAATGTTTTTTAGTGCACTTTTTTTGTTCATGTTCTTAGACCTAAATGAGATATAAACTTGATCTAAAGGCTATTAAATGTATCTTCATAAGATATGCTCCAAGTCAAAAGGGATAAAAGTGTTATGATCATGTCACTAAGAAGTTTGTCTCAATTGATGTTACCTTTTTTGAGAATGCCCCATATTTTCCAAAGAGGGGTGATAAATAGGATGGGAAAAATGGAAAAGGTATGGTTCGTTTTCCTATGGTTGTTAACCCAAATTCTGCAGTAATTCCAAAGCCAATTGCTCCTCAACAAAATGGTTCTAGGTTTGAAAACCCGAACCTGCTATTGACCTGACCTATTTGCCACCCCTAAATGGTAGATGTCTTTCTCAAGCCACTCGACCACTTTGGAAGCTGGGAATGATTAATATCTTTAGCCCAACTTGGTGGAGGGGGAGTATTAGGAATCTAATGTAATGGTCCTGTGATTTTCTTATGCTAGGGACCATAATAGGTTTAGTAGTCTATTTGTAATAGTTGTTTAGAGTTTAGTCTATTTGGTAATACAAGTTCTATTCAAGCATTCAATATAAGGGCCATTGCTTTGGTTCAAGGGTAAAAGTCTCAGGTGCCATGCGTGGTAACGTAGGTTTGAGACATGCGAGCAACCACTTTGTGCAAAATTGCCAGAGGTTAGGTCCGTCTCCAATTTGGAACATGGTTGAAAAACCAATATCGGCCCCGACCGAGCTGATATTTTGCTGTGTATCGGTCTTGGTCTTGGTATTAAAAAAATCCCAAATTATCAGCCGAGAATTTCAAATTCTTTGCCGACAACCCTAAAACCTAGTTTTTTTTTCATTTTTTTCTCATTTTCTTCCCCATTCCAACCCATTTCCTCCAAATCGTAGCCACCCCTCTTCCTTCTTAATACTTCAACACCTCTCAAGCCATGAAAAACATATATTTTTGCTGATTTGGTAAGGAAAAATCACATACAAGTATCAAGGTTAATAGTTTGTGTGTTTTTTAAGATTTGTTTAGAAATAGGTTCGAAATGATGGTTGCATGCCTTTTTTTTTTTTTTTTTTTTTGGATATGTTTGATTCTCTTAGATCTACACATTTTGATGCTAGGTCTATTAATTGGGGGCAATGAACAAAATAGCGGTTGCGGCAGGCATAGTGGCGAGTGACCAAAACACAATGTAGTGGGCAATAAACAGCAGTTGTAGTGATGCATCGTGGCTTAATAGTGTGAATTTTTTAAATAGTAAAAAAATTCAAATCTTATAAAGTACCCATTCTTGTGTTTTTATAGTTATTTGGAATAATATAAGGGTGTAGACAACTTTAGGAAATGCTATTGAGGAGAAGAAATAGGAAAAATAGTGTTTTAAATAAAAATAGCGGAAATGAGAATGCTTAGGTGGATGTTTGGACCCTCCCAGAACCCTACTTTGGTGAGATCGCACTAGGTGATGACCTTTTATTCACGCATTCAATATAAAATAAGAGGGATTGTGTGCTCGGATACCAAAATCTCTAATCTGTTTGAAAGTCTCGTTTGTTTCCTCTTCCATCTAGTCTTCTAAAGCCTAAATCTCCTCCTTCCCTCTATTAATTTCTTACCCATCTTACTGTAAATTTTGGGGAGAAATCCTATTATCCAGTTGTAAATGAATTCTGTTGTCCTTCGTAACTTTAAAAATATTGATTTCCACATTAGAGCAGAACTGATAGACACAGTAGACATTTAAAATGAACTGCAGATGTTTTCCTTTTTGCAAGAATAAAAAATTGTGCCGCATGTGCACATATCAAATTATCTCCTAGAAATCTATTGGCATCCGAAAAGCGGGGGAAATTGGGGTTTGGTTGGTTGGTAGGTCATTTTGTATATCATGCACGTGCTAGAATGATGTATGTAGTGACTTGCACAATTATCATCCATTTTAATAGTTCTGGGTTCCATCAATTTTAAGGATTTACTTATTGATTGGCAGAAAGAGCATGGTTTTTTGTCCTTTATTGGTATTAAAGAATGTGTATGAGAAGAGGCAGCTGAATTGAAACACAATCAAGGAATAAGGGAGGCCAGAAGAATATTGGCCCTGATAGGAAGAAATCAATGCCTTTGGAAAGAACATTGCAAAGTCTTTCCACCCTGGTAGCATGGATCTCTATTCTTTATTCTGATAGGAAGAAATCAATGCCTTTGGAAAGAACATTGCAAAGTCTTTCCACCCTGGTAGCATGGATCTCTATTCTTTATTGCTATTAAAGAATGGGCAGCTGAATTAAAGCACAGTCAGCTGAGAATAAGGGAGGCCACAAGAACATCAGCCCTGATAGGAAGAAATCAAATCAGCTTTGGAAATAACATTGCAGTCTGCAGACTCTTTTCGACCCTGGTCGCACCTTTTCCACCTGTTTACAACTCTGTTTATCTCCCTCTAATTTGAGCCAAACTAGTGAACGTCTCCTCACTAAGCACAGTAAATTCTGAAATGAAGGTTGATCTCTGTGCTACATTCTGAGTTTACCTAGTTCAAGCATTTACCTTGTTTGAATTTTCCTTCAATTAGCATCTTCTGATGTATCTCCTGGGCCTGTTATGCATCTAAACTTTAAGTTCTCATCAAACTAGTTATTCCAGTCATGTTCGGATCATTCGATTTTTCGGCAATATCAAGGTACCCTAGCTCAAGCAGAAAAAATATTTGTCTGCGGTTTACATTGGTCTCTAGATTTTAGGATCTGCAACTTTTGAGAAGTATCCAGCTATGATGACTTTCAGTAACTTCTTTTTTTATTCTTTTTCTTTTTTGTATTTTACTTTTTTTGTCTGTCTAACACACTTGATTTTAGTTTCTGCAGTTTTCATATATATTTTTGCATTCCCACTTGTTCTGTGTTGCTCTCATAGTAACTGCTGTGTTTGTTTGGTTGCAGCGTGCCGATATTCCACATCCCTGGGAGAACATTTCCTGTGAATATTTTATACAGCAAAACACCTTGTGAAGATTATGTTGAAGCTGCAGTGAAACAGGCCATGACCATCCATATCACTAGCCCTCCCGGAGACATCCTCATCTTCATGACTGGCCAAGATGAGATCGAAGCAACCTGCTATGCACTCGCTGAGAGAATGGAACAGCTTGTTTCTACAACAAAGAAAGGGGTGCCTAAGCTCTCCATACTCCCAATATACTCTCAGCTTCCAGCTGACCTCCAAGCCAAGATCTTCCAGAAAGCTGAAGATGGTGCCCGCAAGTGCGTTGTAGCCACCAACATTGCTGAGACTTCGCTTACAGTAGATGGGATTTTTTATGTGATCGACACAGGCTATGGTAAAATGAAAGTGTACAATCCTAGGATGGGTATGGATGCTCTTCAAGTGTTTCCGGTTAGTCGGGCTGCTGCTGACCAAAGGGCTGGTCGAGCTGGAAGAACCGGACCTGGCACATGTTACCGGTTGTTTACCGAGACAGCCTACCAAAATGAGATGCTACCAAATCCAGTTCCAGAGATCCAGAGAACCAATCTTGGAAATGTTGTTTTGTTACTGAAATCTCTGAAAATTGAAAACTTGTTGGAATTTGATTTCATGGACCCCCCACCACAGGACAACATCCTGAATTCCATGTACCAGTTATGGATCTTAGGGGCACTGAACAATGTTGGGAATCTGACGGAACTCGGCTGGAAGATGGTTGAGTTTCCACTGGATCCGCCACTTGCTAAGATGCTACTGATTGGAGAGCAGCTGGGGTGCATGAATGAGGTGCTTACAATTGTCTCAATGCTATCAGTGCCATCAGTTTTCTTCCGGCCCAAGGACAGGGAAGAGGAGAGTGACGCTGCAAGGGAGAAGTTCTTTGTTCCAGAGTCTGACCATCTAACATTGCTCAATGTCTACATGCAGTGGAAGTCAAATCAATACCGTGGTGACTGGTGCAATGATCACTACTTGCATGTGAAAGGCCTACGGAAGGCGAGAGAGGTAAGATCTCAACTTCTGGACATACTTAAGACCTTGAAGATTCCATTGACCACTTGTGGGATGGATTGGGATGTTGTTAGAAAGGCAATCTGCTCTGCATATTTTCACAATGCTGCGAGATTAAAAGGTGTTGGAGAGTATGTGAATTGCCGAAATGGTATGCCTTGTCATCTGCATCCGAGCAGTGCCCTCTATGGTCTAGGATACACTCCGGACTATGTTGTCTATCATGAGCTGATTTTAACAACAAAAGAATACATGCAATGCGCCACGGCGGTGGAGCCACAGTGGCTGGCTGAGATGGGGCCTATGTTCTTTTCCATCAAGGAATCTGATACATCAATGCTGGAACACAAGAAGAAGCAGAAGGAAGAGAAGACAGCCATGGAACAAGAAATGGAGAATCTGAGGAGGCTACAGGCAGAAGTTGAGAGGGAAAAAGAAGTGAAGGAGAGGGACAAGAAGGCAAAGCAGCTGCAACAGATCTCAATGCCAGGTTTACGGCAGGGGTCGACGTATCTCAGACCACCCAAGAAACTTGGATTGTGATCTATATTTTCCATATCTTTTCGTAAGTTCTATGTTGTATGTATGTATATTTTCTCAAGTTGAAATAATAACCTATCTAACTGTTTTTTTTTTCTTTTTCGGGGCAAGCAACCTACACATGAAAATCCCGATAGTTCTTTGCTGTTGAGCGGATTGATTGTTCAATCTTCAACTGTTAGATCTGTGAAACTGTACATTTCCCTCTGTTATTCCAAACATAGAGGGCCAACAAATGGTGATGCATACTTATTCAATGATTTATGTCTAAGAGATCATCTGAGCCTGATAATATTGATATGTTGTTGGCTCTTATTTACAAAACATGTTACTACATTGTTTTATCTTTTTCCTTTATCGTTTAGTAGTTTCAGTTTCAGCGGATTATACATTGTTGCCCTCCGATGATTATGAATATTCAAATATGGTGGAGTTTCGAGCCAACCAAATTTTACATATTATATTGAGTTGTCCACTGCATCATCAATGATTCGCCTGCTAGGATTGTAGTACTGAGGCTGTAATATCCATAGTTCATCTAATATTGTATTAGATATTATTATGAGTATCCTTGTGCTGGGCCGACGTTGTATTTGACTCTCGCCCATTTTAGTTGATGGACCTAATATTCTCAGCTGGGAGGGGCCTGCAAACCTAGTTAGGGCTAGTATTGGCACTTTCATAACACTTACCAATGCATTAAATATGTTCAAGTGGACTGTGCCTATAAGCTTACTGCCATTTTAATTTGCAGTATTAACAATTGGACCCAAAGTTAGGCCTTGGTGTGGTTCATGGACTAATCTGATCCCCAAGTCCCAGCAAAGTGAGGACTCGCGTTGGGCTGGCTCAGCCCATGAGCTCCCTTTGATGTAGTCTCTGCAGCAACCAAAGCACTGCTAAAAAGTCTCTGCCCATTAGGGAAGTGCTTAAAGAAGTGGGCTTCGCTCTGTGCGGTTTAGGGAGCATGTGTTGTGGCCCTGCCGGGTTGTTTAGACGAGAGGTTGCACCATAGTTGGAAGGTGATCAGTTCTATGGAACCACAGGGCACAAGGTTGTGTGTTCAAGTTATGTTAACATTCAGAAAGTAAATTTTAAGGGCTTCAGAAATAAGACAAGCTTTTAACAGATGGTTACAATATCAAAGTGTTTTTATACTGTGTTGTGGTGTGACAATATCAAAGTGTTGTGGTGTGACGATTGTAACCATGTGTTTGAGAGCTCTAAATCTAGACAGTTGAAGATATCAATTGGGCTGGCCGAACAGTTCTTCCCCTTTTTTTTAGGTTTTCAATCCACACGCTTCTCATTAGTTTGATGCTGATCCACATAACAGTCATGATGGATTTTACTGCATTAAATTTGCACCATATGAGAAGACGAATGAGGGGTTGTTATTTGTATAGAGCAATATATACACAACGTGGATGTAGCAGAGATAAAAATATAGAGGTAGATGTGATAAAATCAGGAATGATAAATTAAAAATGAGTGTTTTCTATAGCATTTAAAAATAGCATCAATAGGGATTAAATTAGAGAATCCTGATTGAGATGGTTTAGGCATATCCAACTCAGGTTGACAATGACGTTGATAAGAAAAAGTTTTGCTATAAAAGTTGATGATCCACCAAGAGAAAATGGTAGGCCCAATAAGACATGGATGGAGAGAGTAAAAATAGATTTAAAGACAAGCAATGGTTTACGCTCAATATAGATTGGAATGGAAAAACAAAATTCATATAGTCGAATCCAACATAACTAGGATACGGTTTTGATCATGATGATGAGGAGCTCATTTAACTATGACTTCCTATGTTTTCTATTTTATGTGAACATACAGGCCTTATGGTCAAGGATCATTTCATCCTTACTGATATTGCAGATGCCTCTAATCCTTCCACGTTCCAACCTATCCATCCCCTTCTCCTTAGCTCACCATTCATCTTGATGGGCCCACCGAATGTGGGCATCTCTTAAGCACATAAGCCCCCCGGCAGCCTACAGAATATTTACTTGGCTCCTAATCCATGGCTAGATGTGTTTTGAAGAATGAAGCGAATGCAATCTTTTCAGGAGGTCGCTTCATTTCTCTGGTTGCGGGACATTCATGAAGAAACTGCCAATAACACTCCAATTTTTAGAAAGAACCAAAAGTTATAAGGCTGGACTGTGTTGTTCTTCTTCTAGGCATCCTCACTCCTCTGCATTTAGATCACATGTAGTACTATTGGGAGGAAGAATTCAAGCACAGTTCAAGGTTAACTTGGCTCAGCTCATCTATAATTGAGGCATCCAAGCCCAAGCTTTGTCAAATTCAGTTTATTTAGATGTTCTCATAATGCACCGGAGTCTATTGGCATGTAAACCTACAGATATAAATGGGTTAGGTCCAGGGCTGTCCTAGTGGATGAGGCACCCGCTTCCATAGGGCCGACCGGGGATTGATCCCTGGTTGG
This sequence comes from Sextonia rubra, assembly GCA_037013555.1. Lineage (NCBI taxonomy): Eukaryota > Viridiplantae > Streptophyta > Magnoliopsida > Laurales > Lauraceae > Sextonia > Sextonia rubra. Next base: position 39,152,796 of record JASUAD010000018.1, read on the forward strand.
CGCCCTTTCGTTCAACTCCTGGCCACCGGGTCATCCCGCAACAAAAGGGGTTAGGTCCAGGAAGAACCTTATGTCTGTTGACACAGACCAAACATTAGTCTCCTGTATAAAGAACCAATGGGTCCAGATTCCAGAACACACCAGAAAAGGTTCTGCTGCAGCTGACGATAAAAACAACTATACACTTAGTTATAAAGGTATTTGGACTGGATTCTGATTTTTAGTGAGCTCAAGGAGTGGACCCAGACCCTGATTACTACTTGGGCCCAAAAGGAGGATCCATACCCAGTTACTATTTTTCTCCCTGGGTAATATGGGGTCCATTAACATCTCTTCTAAACCTATAATTTTCAATAAAAAAATAGCACATGTACCACAATATTTAAATACCAATTAGTACACATCATACTTGTCTAATTCCATCACTTCCAAAAGCTTAATCCAAGAACTTCGTAAATGTCAGAACAAGCACAACGCTCTAAATGCAACATACACAACCTTGCAATTGCTTTGTTGCTATAGATTATCATAAGCACAGCCGGCCATGTTTCATCAACAGGTATCTACCTATCCCCCCAGTATATTCTCACACAGCTTAGGAACTAGAAAACACAATGGCGGAACAAACACAGTCCCACTCTCCTTGCATAAAAACAGGTCCATTGGAGAAACAAAATTAGGAAGAATCAAAGTAAAGAAAATATCAGACATACAGCTTACACTAGTGAGAAAGTTATGGGTGATAAAAAGGTAGTATTAGTAACCGGTTGCGCGAAAGGCGGTATCGGGTTCCATTACTGCAAGGCATTTGCTGAAAAGAATTGCCGGGTCTTTGCATCGGATGTGGCGGGTCGCTTCAGTGACATGGCCGATCTCTTGTCGGATGACGTCGAGGCATTAGAGCTCGACGTCACCGACGATGAGAGTGTCGCATCGGCGGTGGCGACCATCATCGCAAAGTGTGGCCACATTGATGTGGTGCTGAACAATGCTGGAATTGGTAGCACTGGGCCACTGGCAGAGCTGCCACTTCATGTAGTCAGAAAGGCCTGGGAAGTGAACACATTGGGCCAGCTGAGGGTGGTGCAACACGTAGTACCCCACATGGCTTCCAGGCACAGTGGCCGGATTGTGAACATTGGGAGCGTGGTGGGGACTGCACCAACCCCTTGGGCGGGGTCCTACTGTGCCAGTAAGGCAGCGGTGCACGCCATGTCACATGCCATGCGTGTCGAGCTAAGGCCATTTGGAATTGATGTGGTACTAGTTTTACCTGGAGCTATACGATCAAACTTTGGGAGTGCAAACATGGATAGATTAGGGAACCAGGATTGGAGACTGTATAAGGATTTTAAAGAGGCGATCGCGGAGCGGGCCAGGGCATCGCAGACGGGGAGAGCCACCGATGCAGGGTCGCTCGCGCGACATGTGGTTAGGAAAGTGTTGAGCCCCAAGCCACCAAAGCAAATTGCTTTTGGGCACATGACTGGCTTGTTTGCCTTGCTCACTTGGTCTCCTCTGTGGGCTAGGGATCTTTTCTTTTCTACTAGATTTAACCTGAACAAGAAGCTGTAAGATGATAGTAATTTTTTTTTTTTTTTTAAACGGTGGTGTTGATGATGGTCGTGAGTTTCTGCCCAACAAGTACGAAGCCAGTTCTTAGTAGAGCTTCAATGTGTTGTCCTTCTATCCTATTTGTTTTTAAACTTTGGCTCGTTTATTTTTGCTGATTGTTCCTAAAATAAAAAACTTCAAGGCCACATTTGTGTAATGCTTAAGAAACCAAAGCGGCAGAAAACATTTCTCTACATTATGTGGAAAACTAAATTTGGCTTTTCACATAATCCTAGAAAACTCGGTACTTTTTCAATGTTCCTCGTAGAAAGCAGCTTTATGAAAATGGATTTTTATTGTAGAGTGAAAAGGCCAACATTTTCACCCGCTTTTATGTGAAAAATTATGTACACTAACATGCCCCGGGACTTTGGACATATTTGTGCAATGTGTGTGATTCCTCCGTAAGAAAAACAAGACTCCAATTTTTCTTAGTTGCTCTTTTATTGTGGTTTGGTACAACATTTATTGCTGCGAAAAAGAAAAAATTTGAACTAGTTTTTCCTCAACTTCACATAAAATCAGTTTCTAGGTAAGAATTGATTTTCCACGGTACCGAGAAACGAATTGCCTCATACAATCCATTGGTCTCCACTTCCCTACCTTTTGTTCAAATTCAACTCCTTTTGCCTATTCTTTATTTTCTTTGCTCGCTTCATACTTTTGATCCATGTTGTGCTCCCAATTCAATCTGCTATTTTATTATGCATCCTTTTTTCTACAATTTCTTCCCCTAGTGTTTATGGTACGCTGCTGGAAAATGTGTTCCTAACCCTTGCGTAAGATGTAGAAGATATATATATTTTTTAACTCTTTGATTTGAACCTGCTTTATGCAAAAATTGAGGGAAATGCTTTGTCCTAAAGGATAAAAATAATAACAAACGTTAACATGGAAGAAAAGTTAGTTCTTTTTATTCGAACGAATTCCATTTTAGTCATAGTTTCTACCCCTGGCTATAAATTATATTGATCGTTAACATTTTATAATTAGCTGGGCTCACTTTGTTTTTCATTTTTTGTCATACCTAGTCGTAGTTTTTCACCAATAGGCAGGCCATGGAGATCACATTTTACGTGGGCCATGATTCCATCTCTAGGTGGATGCAACATACCATGATTCCATCATTTAGGTTTATATAGTTGTTTGATTCCATCATTTTAGTTGGTGGGGCCTGCCATGAATTTTGTAATGAGGTTTTGCATATGAGATTAATCATCAAATCGACATGCGCATTATGTGTCCATTCCAGCACTTGATAGTAAGGGGTCTACCTTGGTTCCATCATATAAGTGGATGTTGACATGTGTTTTACCTTTAAGAAATACAATAAAGGTCAAATCATTCATTCACCATGATTCCATCACTTGATAGGAAATTCTAGTGGTGGACGACCCTGCCACAAACAATACATCTTCTTCTCAGTGGGATTTCCCCGTCGCCAGACAAGCAGAGACCACTCTAATTCCATCAATTAGGTGGGTAAGGCCTGCCATCTTTTCAGCATTATGAAAGGTTAGCATCTAAATGAATACATCATCAGTGAGGCCGGACCTCTCTCCAAATATCTTTATATTGTCTCAATTTTAACTCCCAAAGTTTATTGTAGAGCTTATAGGCTTTATACCACTGTAGTTTGCACAATTAATATTATCTTCTTTGTTCTTGCAAACTACAAAGATCACTCATTTCATCAACACTAATGTCTTTTTTCTTATGATCAGGATTTTGTTGCACAGTGGTTAGCCACTCAATCTCAATTTCACCAAACTAGGTCCAACCATATCGAAGTGTATTATGAGGTCCTAATGATTATTTGTCTTCATCCAAGTTAATGAAGCCTTTATTTCCATGTTGGGGAGAAAACAGAAGATCAATACGTGAAAGCGACGAACCTTATAAATGCCGCTGGGATTGATGAAAATCCACATTTGGTTGGCTGAATGCTACTGAAGAAACTCTTAAGAGAGCCTAGGCCAAATGCTTCATTGAGATGCACAACTTCAACCAACAAGTGGTTTTCTTAATTGACCTTATAATTATTAATGAGAATACATCTAGGACAACTAAGTGGAAAACAATAAAAAATAACTTAGGTTATGAGTACAGAAGGGTTCAAGCTTTGGAGATTGATGCTCATCTTAATTATGTTGACCCTGCAATTGATCATTCAAGTTTTGGCACATGGAGCAACTTATCTATGGGTTCAAACTCACATGGGTTCCTAACCCAAACAAAATAATACTTGCCCTGGTCACTCGAAGAACTACCAAAAAACCCAAAAAACCCTACAATTGTCATTCTTCCACATAGATCCTGATGTTCTTAAATTAGGAATGGTCTAGCATATTCAAAAAATTTCTAACCAACTATTCAATTAGGGTTGTGACATCAATATTCCAGTCCTAATGTATGCAACTCATCGACCAAACCCGAACCTTAACCTTTAAACTTGACCTGATCCAAACCTGAACTGGCCGAACCCACCCTAACAAAAAGTCACACTCACTGGTGAAGAAGGACAACTAAAGCAGTATGAAGCAGAGAGAGAGCAGCAGCAGAAAGAAAAGGCAAAAGGGGTTGACCAACTTCCCCTCTTATGCCTCCCACCAAAAGTGGGTGAAATGTAAAACAAGCAAATTGTCACAAGCCAGCCAATGGCTAGTTAAGATGAGAAATTCCAAGTAAAAGCAAGTGTTTGGTGGATCACCCATGATTGCCATAATCAAGAGAGAAAGAGAGAGGCATATATAGCTCAATACGTGTGGTCCTGCATTTCCCTCTCAAAATCTCCCTCCTTTCTTCAAGCCAAATCATTCCCATGAGAAAATCTGTCTCTCCTTTACATCACTCCCACAGAAGCATGCACATCTGGATGCAGCAGCCGCTAACTAAATTCCTAGGACCCAAACAAAGATGATGTGATCAATCAGGCATAACCGGAAAGGTTTGCTACTCCAGAGGAGTGTCTCATATTGTAGTCCACATGGACTCAACACTCCATTACTTGGACAGGATGTTGGGTTGGGTTGTTTTACAGTTTGCTTTATTGCAGATTATATCAATGCTCGACTATCAAGGTGGGAAAAGGCCTCAAATTTTTGAAGCCAAATCCAACCAGGGGTTTAGCCAGGGAGAGTGTCAAACCAGTTTTGGTGTCAATTCACTATGGAATATGAGGATCGTAGGTTAGCCTCACATGGAGTCCCACCCATTTTATTCTCAGTGACCACATGGCTTAGATGACCATTTCTAGGTTCTTACATATATGTATGCATGCAATTGGTGGACCCAAAATTTTCGTAAGGGAAACAAATCCATTCAGGTAGTTGGATTATGGGGTCAAATCCAATATTTTCAAGTGCATTTTGGGAGTGGATCTAGGCTTCTCATATGGGTTTTAGAAGTGGATCCAAAATTTTCAAGTGGAATTTGAAGGAAGACCCAAGTTCGACAGGGTTGACTGCCCCCAAATCCATGTATATAGGTATGCCCATTTACATGTACGTAGATTCACACAAACAAACTGGTAGTTGCATATGGACCTGACTGAACTTGGACCAGAAAATCAATTGGACCCAAGAGGGAGTCCATACTAAAATCTTTTGGGTCAGGTCCTCCAGATTTACAGCATTAATAATGGATAATTAAGGGATCCCACAGCTCACATTATAATTAACTTATGGGAAGAGGACTTGGCTCTATTGAGTTTCATTATTGCATACCGAGAACTAGTGTGTTCTATTTTCTTTCTCCACCAGCTGCCAAAGAATAAAGGGAAGAAAGACCTTGCATATATACTGATTAATGTGATCTACTGGAATGAGAAAGGTAAAAATTATTTTTTCCAACCCCTCATTCGGATTTTGTTAATGTATCCAAAAACATTGAACTTCATTATAGAGGATTCACATAACCATAACTTCTGGTAGTCACTCGGAATACTAAACCACCTTTTCTTTAGTCGATTTTTCTACTATATATTCATGGGCCTTTTTTTTTTTTTTTTTTTTTTTGCCATGAGCTCTTGAATTCAACTTATAAAAGAACAGTTGCTATCTCTTACATGCTACAGTGATTATAGCATAGTTTAATATTTGTGTTCACAAGAAAACTTTTTTACTTGAATTTGGGCCACTTTACTCATCATGCCTGGAATATTTCTTGTGTATCATGTGAGACCCACTTCTCACCTTCTGTTGGAAGCTGTTGTTGACTTCCACTGCGGCTTTGGAATGAAGCCATGAGATTTTATGCAAAATATTTCTTCATAGAAATTGGTTTTCCATATTATATTTCCCCACCAGGATTTGTTATAAGCTCCATTGTTATTTGGGACATCTATACTTAAAGTAGTCCCATGTTATTACGGTGGTGGCGTAGTTGATTTAAGCCTTAAATTTACTCTCTAAGATTTCAAGTTCGACTCTCACTCCTTGAGTTGTCCGAATATTATATGTATAGCCATGTATTTACCCCTCAATAAATAGTCCTTGCTTGTCGGAATAGGCGACTCCCAAGTCTTAGACCAAAGGTCTGAAGGCTGCGCTGGCGAAGAATACCTTGGATAATAATAATAATAATAATAAAAAAACGGGCCACCGGTATAGATGTGGAATGCCAAGACATGGACCAATCATCTTGGTCATCGTCATCGTCATCGTCATCATTATCATCACCACAAGGGCCAAATATATATACATATAGAAATGTGCCCCTTGGACCATATCATTTAAATTCTGGACCTTGGAATCATACGATGCCATCCAAGAATTTGTTGGGTTTATGTCTTGTATTCCGGTTTAACCGGATGAGTCCACTGGGTTAGCCAGGGACTGGTTTAAGGTCAAGGGTAGGGTATTTTGGTAATTGTACCGGGGCTTTCTTGGTGGCCAAGAAAGCGGAGATTATATATTGTATAGTCTGTAACCCTAGACCTTGCGGCGGCAGTTGCCCGTGGTGTTTCCACATCACGTAGGAGAGATGAGGTGAGAAAGTGGGAATCTCTTGTATGCTTTACTTGTTATAGTGAAGATGTTCGTCGTCCTGTGCCTGTGGATGTAGTCCTGTTTGGGTGAACCACGTAAATCTCGTGTCTCTTCTTGTGTGTAGCTTGCTTCGTGTTGATCTTGTGATTCATGGATGCGCACAACGGGTGATGTCAGAAAATCACAACAGAATTGTCATAAACTTGGGGGTACTCTATAAAATGCAAATGTGACAAATATGATCTTATAAAACGAGAAAACCACTACAAGCAGAGTTATCATCAACACCCCCCATCTGACCACCGGTGCTTGAGATGCCCACCTGGAAATGGGATCTTGGGGACACAACTAATTGTGCATGGTGATAAGAAGCTCAAATCGTTATCTCAATCCCTTGATCAAAGGCCATTAAATTTTCCTATACAATATGAGTACATAGGTGATCAAACAATTAAGTCTGTTCAAATGGTTGACGACTCCGAAGTTAGCAACCATCGGGTCCTGCTTTATTGTCCATTTATATGTATTACCAAGTGGCCCTTATTTGATATTTAGGGTCATAGTCTTATTGTGAGCGCAGGTGCTCACCTAACATCTTTCCATCACGAAGATAACAATTTGATATTCTCAATTTGACTTATTTAATAGGTGTTTAATATTTAATAAAAATAGAAAAGTTTGTTTCCATAGAAATAGGCATTTCAATACGTTTTTTTTTTTTTGGTAATATTTCTTTACGTTAGCGTTTGGCTTTGCTGGATGAATACAGTAATTTTTTTGTCCTTAGCAGAGTACGGTGACTTTCAGGAGGTTTTGTTGCTCTTTTTCTCCCCCTGTGTAATAGATATTTGTGTGTTATCTTCTCTTTTACCTAATATAAACAAGAATTTTTTCTTCTCCTCTTTTATGGTGAGATTTGTATGCACATATGCAATGCAAAATTTGTAACGATGTGATCATCGCACCTTTCTAACCGACACCCTCCTTGCGGTTCTTTGACTTGCATTAGAGCACGCATGGTTTCCAAGTAGATTATCTTCGCCAAATCATGGTACAATAGAAAAATGGTTTTTGCCCATCTAACATGTGGAAGTGCTCCCCACTTCTTGTGTTTGATTTTTAGCGGTGATAAGTGCAAATTTTTCCACCATTAAAGATGCCGTAAAAGCTTAGATGGTGCATTTGGTGCATCCCATGATAAAAATGGCACTTTTATCAGTGAAAAAAAAGTAGTTTTTTGACTTTCTTCTTTCCGCTTAAAGTTCCTTTTTTTCTTTTTTTAAATGCGCCCCAAATTTTCATGGCTTGCATTTGTGTCTGTTTAGTAGATGTCATTGAGAAGAATTGTCCAATTAGGTCAAAGGCCTTGGAAATACCCACCTCATACAACCCTCCTCCCAACACACACACACACACACACACACACATATATATATATGAGGAAGATTACTTGACCTAAAAAGGTAAAAAAAGGTGTGATGGTTTAGTCTCCTTCTACATTAATAATTTTCAAAAAAGGAAGTATCCCTCACCTTATAGTGAGAGATGGATGCATAATAATGTTTTCCTACATATATATACATATATATGGGCTTTAATCTTATGAAAAGTGTTTTTATATGCATAATAATATTTTCCTACATATATATACATATATATGGCTTTAATCCTATGAAAAGTGTTTTTATACACTTATCGTGAGAACTTTTTATAAGGCCCACTTATATATCTCATTTGAAGATGAGACCAGGGGGGATGGAAAGATCTATGTGTGACCACTCCAAGTATTAAGTTTGACCCCAGTTACATTTCCCTAATACCTTCATCCTTTGTCACAAATCCAATTCATTTGCATTGATGCACAGTCAACTCAATGGTCCAGTAAAGTTGAATTTAACAAAAACTTGGGCGAGTGGCTATCCGGGGGATCCTTGTGTATTACAAGATTTGGATTGGGTGATAAATGGGTCTCACCTAAACTTTTAAAAAAAAAGTGTTAAGAACTAGTTCTCATAGAATTATTTCCCTATATATATAGGAAATATTCAAGTAGAACTGTTCTCATCCTTTTTTTCGTAAGAACTCTAGATGAGGTCCATTTATCGCTCAATCCAAATCATGCAATACACAATGGACCCCCTGATAGTTACACACCTCAAGTTTCAGCTAAATCCGAATTTACTATACCATTAGATCGACTATACACCGATTCGAATGAACTAGATTCATAGACCATGAATGAAGGGATTATGAATCTGTGATTGAAGCCAAACTCACTCATATGAACATTAAAAATTGAAGTTATGAAAACACACATTGTGAATGCTTTTGCTTTCCTAAATAACAGATAAATGAGTAGCATCCACTTTACTAAGGTCTACAAAAAAACTCAACAATCAATGATAATAAACAATGATGATGCATTCACAATAAGCTAAACACACCATTAACATAACTAAATCTTATCATGATACATTCATAGCATATTAGAATAGTGAAACAAAAACACACACATAAATGGCAATAAACTAATATTCCCATTTATTACATGGAAAAGTTTCTCACTTCACATAGGGAGAATGATGAAGCATGCTTCAAAATATTAGTGTTACAATCCGATAACGGAAGAAAGTTGACATCAAACGTGAGGAAAATATACAAACAGAAGGGAAATAAGACAACCAAACAAGCAATGCAAAAATCGCAATAAAAAAAAAACTGAATGAGAAATGGAACAAACGTTTACTTTACAAATCAACTAATTAGAAAAGTTTAAGAAGTTTGTAGGGACTTATGAGATGAAAATGGAGGAACAATGAAAAGAAGAAGAAGAAAACGTATCTAAGCAATACAAAAATGGCAAAAAAAAAACCTTAAAAAGAAGAGGGGAAAACAATTTACCTTCACAAGTGACTAAATTAAACGAGTTGAGGATGATTGTGGGGACCAAGGAGACACAAATGGAGGAAGATTGGCCGGTTGGGGAAGAAGAAGAGTCAGTTTTAAAGCTTGAAAAAGAAAAAAGGTGAATAAGCCAGAGTTCCATTGTGTTATATTGAAGCAGACTAAGGTCGAATTCAACTTAGACTTGTATAAGTCTACCTTGAATCGACCTTGGTTTCCAATACATAAGGTTGATATGCGTACAACTAATATACTTTTTTGGTGCACGAGTCACTTAAGGTCATTTTCCCAAAAAATCCTCTATATAATATAAGAGAAGATGAAGTTTGGAAAATATCTTTTCTTTTTTACAAGGATAATGTATGAAAGTGTCCATGAATAGCTAAATATGGATAATGTGTGTAATTTATGTATTTAGAATTTATGGATGGTCAATAGAAGCCTCTTTAAAAAAATTCAATTGACTACATCGTAACTGAGATGACGATATCATCAATCAATATGGAGGATTTGAGCCTTAGTTTTTAATCACAAGTTAACTGCGTTGACTAATGCAAACTTAGGTATATTCAAACTCAAAATAAGTCAGAATCTCAAAGGATAAAACAATGCATAATTTCTGATGTTTGTTGATTTGGAAGTTTATTGGATGGAGACGACGATATCATCAACTCACTTGACAATGTTGTTAATTGAGTTGACGATATTATCAATTAAGCTGTCGATATCTTCAACTAGCGTCTTTTCATCATAAAGAAGGTATGAACACTTGACTCATAGTTTCGTTGTTTTTCTTCATAAAACCATTCGATCAAATAATAAGCTTAATTATTTTTTAAAAATTTCTAAAAATTTTATAATAGTGCGAAAAGTATCTCATGTAGAAGGATTGCAGAGTTACATTTAGTAAAATTAACAAATCTTGCTTCTAGTTCTTGTCAAGGGGAAAGTAAAGCATGAGGCTTTAGGTTGAGTTGTCACCAGGGGCAGAGGGAGGGGAGGACAACCGGGGTAGTTGCCCCCATTGAACTTTTGAATGGATAAGACCCTTGATAGGATCATTGGTTGTTCATGCCTCTCCTTATACATAGACACAACCAATTAGTGTGTGTAGGGAAGTCTACAATATTTTTCGCATGATGCACCTATTAACATTGTTTCTACAAGACATTCATCACAAATTATAATCGCAACTTTCATGGCAGCTAGGTGTTGGTTGGGATATGGTGGGTATTTTAGTTTTCTTAGGCATTTTATATTTTTATTCACCTTTTACCCATCCTCAACTTCTAAGACTAAAAAGGAAGAGAAAAAAAATCCTAAGGATAATGATGTATTTTCATCTTGTAGAAAGAGGAACAATTCAAAGTAGACAACTCGTAGTCCCTTTTTCCACAATAAGTACTATTCAACCTTCTTTTTTTCTTTTCATTTAAAGGCTTTTACCAAATGCAATTGGCTCTCTCTACCGAGTTGCATAAGCTGCCTTATACTCTTAAAATTTTATTTCTCTTTATTTCACATTTTACAAAATAGTATCTTATATTTTGATGTATGTCCTAAAAAGTGGCCTCATTAATTGATAATCGTAACTATTAATTTTGAATTCTTTGAGGTGGAAGATGATGTTTTATATCACATAGATATGGATATGGCATTTTGGTTAAATTAAATAATTTGTTCTCATTTCTATAATTGGAGGCATATCCCCAAATCATTAAGGCATTTTTATATAGTCAATAATGGGGCAATCAAGTTGTGATAAAAAATAATAATAATGAGGCAATCATGCAATGCTTTCGGAACATAAAAATCTGACAAGCTCCCACATTGGAAATTTCCAAGTCCTGATCTTGTATATAAGTACGGCCTTGGTCACCAATTGGTTTTGGGATATATGGTAACTCAATGGGATCTAAGATCAAGTAGTTTTAGAGAGGGTATCGTTCTTGTATCGCCCACATGACAAGTCCACCCATGAAATTTGTTGAGTGTGCACGTGAGGGGGAGTGTTTGAAAAATGTCCCACATCTCATATCGCTCAAATAATGGGTTTAACATAGACCATCATCGCATATTCAGCTTCTTGATTTGTAGACCTAACTTATTCCAAAATTTATTGGGGAATATTCTTGTTTTTATATGTGTGTGTGTGTTTTGATTCCTCTAACTTAGAACCTGAGTTTGATATGTTCCAAGAATTAACCTATCTAAGTTCCTATTATAAATCAATTGCTGGGGACACATCTAAAATCCAAGCCATTGAAACTAATTGCCCCTTGAAATTGACCATGTGAAGAACATTACATGATTTGGATAAAAATAAGAGCAAAATCCTATTTGTTCCTACAAGCGATCGATGTTAAGGTAGGACCCGCCTCAATTGGAGTTAGAGATGAATTGTAATTTAATAAATAGAGACATGTTACTTTTGTGCAGCTTGGATTTCTTAAGTAGACTCCACTGATGAATTTTATACGACTAAAATTATGAGAATAGTCAACAAACCAACCTGTAAATTACTCTATTCAAAGAATTAGCAGTTCGAACAGCTTATTACCAAATTAGGTTACTATGCTCAATACCAACACCGCCAAAGCAGCATGCTTATTTTCGTCGGTACAATATCATTGGGACCTTTACAATTAAATCCATCATCATAGTCACCAATACTATACTCATTTTCAAAACTAGCCCATCATAGATTGCTGTCATTGCTACCACATCACTTTCACGGTCACAATGCGCAATATCAGATAACTAGTGTATCATTCTCACTTCAACAAAACCAAGGTTGCTGTATGCTGGCTGTCATTATGGAAATGTCTCACTTAGTATATGGGGGTTGACAAACAGCTAGGATAATGTGAAAAAATAGGCCAGGTTGGTCAGGAGTATCTATAAGATGAATTTCAGTTCATATCTGGCCAACTTTTAAAAATGGGTGTAATTCCAACGTGCACCCAGTGTGCGTCAATCCCACTAGCCTACATAACCTGAATCTAATGCAGGCATCCTATTTGGCCTAACCCAACTTGTATAAGCTTCGGCCAAGGCCAATCCATTTCAAACAATAAGGATATATTTGAGTCCAGTTGCAAGTAAAAGAAGCCCAACAGGAGCTCCGCTGATTCCATGTGAACTATTCGGAGTATCAAAATATTTAACCACCAGGCTACTTAAGTGAGTTTAGATATGTAGACCGACCTTAACCCAACCACTTATGGGTGATACAAGTTACGTGGGTTACACAAGTCGGCCATAATTTGACCTATTTAGATGCTGGATAAGTTTTCTTGACTCCTGACCAACCTATATCATTGCCTTGCCTGCATTCACAGAAATATGTAAACCATTCTAAAACAATTTCAAATTAGGAGTGGCAATAGGTTGAGTTCTAGTTTAGGCCAACTCGAGTTAGAGTCATTCGGCATGTGTCCTTCCCAGTATACCTCACTTGACCTACAATGGGTTATGGTATATGAATATGATACCAAACTTATCCCATAATTGGCACCATCTATCTTTGTCAATGGTTGAAGTTTTTGTTTTATAATATAAAAGATTATTTGGATAAATTAGGATTTGCACTTGGAACTGAAGAGAGAATGCCACTACCTACAACCACATACGTATTAATGCAGTTTTATGTGTAAAACTTTATTCATATATAAATTAAGTACAACTAGGGTGGGCACGTGAGACATTGTCAAAACCGGACCCACCTCAAATTGGGCTTGAGTCAGTAGCCAACCCAAACCCAACCAATATACTAAACCCACCCCTAAAACGAATTGTAAGGCCGGGTCCCAATTAAACCCTACCCATTGCCATTTCTATTTCAAATCAAATCATGCTCATCGGTGAGCAGGGGGTGTGTGTGTGTAAATGTGCCAAGATCAAAGACTGTTGAACACATGCCAGACTAGAGCAAAAAATTCACCTAAAGCTAGAAGGTGTTAAGAGTGAGTTTCACCGGAGTGCAAGTATAATAAAGTATATACGTTGTCTCTATTAATATTTTAATTTTTTAGCATTAATTATTAATTAAAAAAATTTAATTTGGTATTAAAGCTAACTGGTTGTGCGTTCGAATCACAAGAAAAAAAACTCGGGGCAAAAAATTATGTCGCCAAAAGTACGCTGTCCAAGTTTACCTTAGGATGAGTATTAAAAAGTATATCTCTCCTAATGCCTCAAATTTTGACATGAGTGATTAGCTAAATAAAGTTAATAGAGGGTCTCGCTTTTTTAATTTTAATTTTTTTCCTCGGAATGATTTCACCATTGATCCAAGACCAACAAAGGGTTCTTATAAAGTCAAGTGAATCCGGTTTTAAGCCTGCTGCATCCCTATCTAAAAAAGGCTTCCCTGTACACACACACACACACAACAAAAACCAAACCAGTTTTCACATGTATGCAGGCAGCTCAAGTGAGAACCGCAAATGGGTTGGGCAGCGATTAAAGTCCCATAGATAAGACAAGTCGTTTCACTCAGAAATACAACCCCCCACCAGCGAATAAAAACCGATAATATAAAAGAATACCCTGAGAATACAGACGCATGAAAGAGGCCATTAGATCCTTGAGCTGCAGACAAGTACAGTGGCCTAGTACTGTAGTGAAATGACAAGTTGGGTCAGCTGCCCTCCCTTTCAAATCTAGCTATTTCTTTTTGCACTGTACCAATAAATAATAAAGTAAATAGACACAACTTGTTTTGGTCATCTGACCCATCCACAGTCCCCACTAGATTTCAAACGAGGGTAAATATAGGAAAGTCTATCTCTTCAAAGGAAACTGTGCCATTAATTACTTGCTTTCACTGTATAATCACAGGATTTGCCAAAAAATCCTTTGGAAAACTGCAGTGATATAGATGTTTTGGGATAGATGTTGGCTTTTTTCCATTTTGTTAACATGGGTTTTTAGACGGTTCAAGGTGATAGAAAAGAAAAAGAAAGAAACGAAAGCAAAGGCATGGTCTTTCTCAATCACAGATCCCAATAGGCTAGGTGGAACTCATTCTTTTTGCTTATTTTAAAGGGTATTGTTTTGTTGTCTTTCCTTCCACTGAGAAAGAGAGAGGTGCATGGGTTCATGTGTATTCTGCTAAGATGGCTGGATAGATTTCATACCATGAGTTGTAAGCTAGAGAGAACAAAAGAACCAGTTTGAAATGGTGAAAAATAAGAGCTTTGGAATGATTAGTGTTTGTGTTTTTAATGATTGAAATCTCATTGAAAAGAGGGTGAGGATGAAGTCTATGAATAGTAATAATAACTGGTTGGGTTTCTCACTCTCTCCCCACCACATGAACATGGAGATTACCGCAGACCCACATCATCATCACCAAGCACAGTCCTCGGCTGCTGCCTCTGATACTACCCCTACCAGCTTCTATCTCTCTCCTCAACTGAACAGCCCTGGGATTTATTACGGTGTCGAAGCTGAAAATGGGGGCTATTACTCTCACTTGCCTGTCATGCCACTGAAATCTGATGGCTCTCTTTGTATCATGGAAGCCATCTCCAGTTCACATCAAGAAGGTGCTTCTATTGCTTCTTTTATTTATTTTTTTAGTAAGTCTTTTCAGCTTCTTTTAGTCTCAAGGCCCTTATTTTAGTATTCAATTCCTATATTTTTGTTTCCATGTTGAAAGGAATGATGCCATCATCTTCTCCAAAGCTGGAAGATTTCATGGGGACACACCAGTATTCAAGCAGTGACAGAGAACCCATGGCTTTAAGTTTGGACAGCATCTATTATCAGCAACACCCAGAAGCTGAAAACAGCAGACAGCACTCTCAGGAACTTCTTCAGCCCTTTAGGCAGCAGATTCAAGCTCAACACCCCTATTTCCAGCCACTTCAAGAAGGTATTTACATGCCACGCCATGAAATGTACCAGACACCACTAGGAGAGGAATCCAAGGAGGCCCAGATGGCAGATTGCACTCTGCAGCTCCCTCCAATAGCAGAAGATGGGATATCTGGCTTTAAGGGCTGGGTTGCCAGGCATTATAGCCCAGGTGGTTGTTTGGGTAGTGAAGGAGGTTCTGGTGCTGTTGGTGGTGGGATTGGATATGGGGATTTGCAGTCATTGAGCTTGTCCATGAGCCCTGGTTCTCAGTCGAGCTGTGTTACTGCTCCACAGCAGATATCACTTGCTGCAAATGAGTGTGATGTCATGGACACAAAGAAGAGAGGGAATGGGAAGGTTGGACAGAAGCAGCCTGTTCATAGGAAGTCAATTGATACATTTGGGCAGAGGACATCACAATATAGAGGTGTTACAAGGTTAGTAGCAGCTGTCTGTCTTTAACATTGCTACGAGGTTTTCTTTGATACCGCTCTCTTTTATACATATGTTGATATTTTACTGTTGCTTTGGGTTAAAGATTTTCTTTTGGGACTCTTGTTCCTTGATACATCTTGATATGTTCTCTTGTTTGGTTCTTTGTCCTCCACTTCTATTGCTTTCTAAGATTCTTCTAATGTAGTGATTTTATCACAACATCAGGCATAGGTGGACTGGTAGATATGAAGCACATCTTTGGGACAATACCTGCAAGAAGGAAGGTCAGAGTAGGAAAGGAAGGCAAGGTTGGTAAAATATGGAGAGGAACGGGAAATACACCCATTTTTAGTCTCTATGGACTTGGACTCTTCTGTTTTAATTGCTTTTGCATTATTTGATTTCTTTGAGGTTTTTTGGCTAACCATCAATTTGTTGTGGTTTTGTCATGTTCTTTGTTTGTGTGGATGCTATTGCAACCAAAATACCTACAGTTTATCTAGGTAGGAAGTCCCTCTCCTTCATTGAAGTATTAAGGTCTTTGAGGGTTTAGTCATTTATACAGTCCAAAGATCCTGTTCATTTCTTAACTTCACCATTCTGTGGATTACAGGAGGCTATGATATGGAAGAAAAAGCTGCGAGATCTTATGACTTAGCGGCGCTCAAGTATTGGGGACCTTCAACTCATATCAATTTCCCAGTATGTTTTAGATGTTTAGTAGCTATTGATTTTATGGATCACATGGAGTAGACTTGTTTTGTTAATGTTGTCCTGGTCATATGTTTTCATGAAGTTGGATAATTACCGAGTCGAACTTGAAGAAATGAAGAACATGAGCAGACAGGAATATGTTGCCCATTTGAGAAGGTAAATCAACATCTATCTTCAAACCCACCCACCATTTCCATTTTCAGTGATCTTATCCAGCTCTTCTTTGTCTCTCAGAAAAAGCAGTGGGTTTTCCAGAGGAGCTTCAATATACCGCGGTGTAACAAGGTTTGTATTTTTCATTGTTGTCAAGCACCTAATCATCCAAGTGGGAAACATTATTTTCTTAACAATGCATTTTGGATGAGGAAATGTCTTTTAACTGTGAATCTGAATATACCCCTATTTCAAATATTATGTTAGAATAGGTTAAACGAGATGGTGGGATTTAAAACTAAATTAGGTTGGATATTGTTTCTCCATCATTTTCTTACTACCCGCCAATGTTGGTTCACTAATAAAAATGGATCCCAAACTTTATGCAGTTTATTGTATCTTCAATCTATAGTGACAATCCATTCTTCCAAAGCATTCAAAGGAAATTTCTTTGTGTGATATTGAAAACCAATGTACATCATCATCATCAAATCACCCTACATCATTTCTATTTTCAGGCATCATCAACATGGAAGATGGCAAGCTCGAATTGGGAGGGTTGCAGGAAACAAGGACCTTTACCTTGGGACCTTCAGTAAGTTTCTTCAAAGCTTAAATTTCTTAAACCGTGCATACATCTTGTGGAGTGTGTTAAAAAATATTCAAATTAAGTGCATTTGAGGATTACTGTTCCACCCTTCGGACTAATGAACTGTGGGCGTACAGTAGAACAACTAAACAAAATAGGATAGAAAAAATGGTGGGGATGGTCTTTGACTCATGGTATGGTCAAAAGGTTCTTGTAACTGTTGTGTAAGATTCAGTGTTGTTATCAAACTCAAGTTCTTGGAACTTGATAGGTTGAATTTTCTCGTGCTTTCAGTTATTCAAGTGCTGATTTCCAGACAGTCCAAGCCCTTGTAAGGCTGTTTTTTTAAACACTAGTGGTTATACTTTTATAAGGCTGATTTTTCAGTCACTACTGTAGATAAGGCTGATTTTGAGCACCATGTGCTTTTGAAAGGCTGATTTTTTTCAGGCACTAGTCTCTTGGTAATCTGATTTTGGGCATTCAAAACATCATGATTTTTCAAAAATATAAACAAAAAAGATAGAAAGAGGCAGTTTTCTGATGCGCTTAGCTTCTTAATGTGCCAGCCTCTCTCTCTCTCTCTCTCTCTCTCTCTCTCTCTCGTATATTGTAAATTCACTTAATGAGCCTTGTTTAGGTATATAAAGTTCAAAATGAAGCATACAACGGGATGTGAGCAATGTTTATGATCGGTATGCCATATATGTACAATATGGTACACTGAAGGAGCTAAATAACTCATGGTCCTACACTTAACAAGATGTACCTGAAACTGCTCTTAGAATGAATATCCGGTAGACTATATGGTTCATTGTTTGCATTGTGCATTTGAGATGGCATGGAAGTCAGAAGCAACGTTAAAGTTTGATCTTAATTTCTTCCACTATAGATCAGTATTATGGGCAAATTGCACTCATATTCGTTTGGACCAGAAATATAGCCCGAAAGTTCAGTTTATAATTTACACATTACCCAAAGTGCACAGCAGAATACACCAGCATTCTTTCTGCCTTGATATAATAAGAGTCAGCTAACTTTTGTATAGAGTCTTAGACCCAGTTAGTAGTCCATTTTCAGATTGCTCATTTTGAGATGCTTGAGTTCTCATGCGACACCATTTTCAGGCACCCAAGAGGAAGCAGCCGAAGCATACGACATTGCAGCAATTAAGTTTCGAGGGGTGAGTGCTGTTACAAACTTTGACATAACAAGATATGATGTTGAACGGATAACTGCGAGCAGCACTCTACTTTCAGGAGACCTGGCCAAGAGAAATAAAGAGATGAAAACAGGCAATGAGACCTTGGCCAGCCTCCCCTCAATTCAAAACAGTAGTGGGGAACTCGGTCTAACCACCGACGAAAATGTCAGCTCAAACTGGAAGATGGCTCTCTATCAACCCTCTCCACAGCAACCGCAAGCCAGTGAACCACTTGATCAGAAACCAATGAATGCAGCAAACTACAGAAACACATCTTTCTCAGGGGCCCTCCATGACCTGATAGGGATAGATACCGTGCATTCAAATGAAGGGATTGATGATTCATGCAAAATGGCAATGACCAATTTATCGAATGCGTCCTCCTTGGTGACCAGCTTGAGCAGCTCTAGGGAAGGAAGCCCAGATAAGGTGGGCCTCTCAATGCCCTTCACAAAGCCTGCTGAGACAAAATACATCAGCTCCACTCCTTTGAGTTCTTGGGTTCCATCAAACCAGTTCAGGCCAGCAATTTCCATGGTTCACATGCCTCTTTTTGCTGCTTGGACTGATACTTAGTTGCTGTTTCCTAGCCTGTTTCTGAAGCTCTTCTGCATGAAGACTAAAAGCAAAAGGAAAAAAGAAAAAGAAAAAGGTTAAAACAGAGGTGATTGTGGAAAAAGGAGGGAATGGAAGGTTTTATTTTGTTTTAGGTGTCAGTGGATTAGATTTGGGTATTTGTTAAGGTCAATGTGGGGTCATATATCTATCTGTATCCAGATGTTTGAAATTTTGAAATAGACACCTTTTGGCCACATTGGAAGATTTGTAGCAAAAGGTTGGTGGCTTCTGACTTCATTTTCTGAATTAATATGGGTAACATGGATGGCCATTTATCACTATCATCATCACTGAAGCTTTATGTCATTCATCTAGGGTAGGCTTTGTGTGTTGTATACTTTTCCACGTTACTGTGATGGTCCATCTATACGTGGAGGATTTTGGGGTGCCTGATTTCAAACTGATGGGCCCTCAGACTCTGTACTCGGATTGGGAAGGCTTTGAAAATCTTAATAAGTTTGCCAAATCCAGACCGTCGTTCAGGTTGCTGGCTATTGATTGAAGGGCGACCGCTTTCTTTAGTTTCAAACTTCGGTTGGGCCATGGCTAAACCTGTGTTGTGCTACCTGACCACCGAGAACTTTGGATTGGGCATGAATTTTGACACTTTGAGTTATACCCGAGAACCCAATTTATCTGTTTGTGTATCCACAATTTATAACACACAATAGATACACTAATATTATATATGAAGAAGATACATTTCCTAGCATTGTAGACTTCAAAGGGCAATTCAAACTCAAAATCTTGGTGTATAACCCACTGGAACCAACCCAAATTGCACTCAGTAGGGAATTTACAAATTGGGTACGGTTCAGGTGCTACTTTGATTAAAAGTTCTAGTACCTCGTGTCCCACGTGCCTATCCAGAGAATTCTTTTTTTTTATATTAGTTCCCAGTACATCTGTCCCTCTGCAGAAGGGGGAAAAAAACCCACTGTTTTTATTTTTAACACGGGCATCAGAATTGAAAGCCAGTGATCAAAGGGTTGTTTTGAAGAGGATGCTATAATTAAATAAATAATTCACTGATCAGAGGGATATTTAGCAGAGGGTGCTATAAAAAAAAATTTTGTCTGAAACTTAAAAGGCACAATTTAGTTTGTGCGTGAAGGACTTCAATGCGTCTTAATTATGATAGGAGGGATGAGAAAGGAATGATGTGGATTATGGGCTGGAAAATGTTGGGTTTATGTCTTATATTGCGGGTTCACCAGATTGGTCCATTAGGTTAGTTATGGATCGGGCTTTTGTCAAAAGTATTTGGGTCTTTATATCAGGCTTACTTAGAGGCTAAAGAGAGAAGTAAATATATGATGTAACCAGAAATTCTAGAATTTAATAGAAGAGTGCAGTAAGAGAGTAAAGTTTTCTTTTGGCCGTATAGGTAGGTACATTACTGAACCATATAAATCTCTCGCGTGTACTCTTGTATAGTTATCTATCTTCTTATATGTGGCTTGAATGTCGATCGCAGGTTACGCGCTTCGCACGTACACAACAAAAAATGTCACTATAGTTAGGTTATTTGACCTTAGATTTTTAGCAACTCAAAATAACATTTTTATAAGTGAATGTTTGTTATGATACAATCTACCAGTTTTAATAAATGGTCAAAGAAATCCCAAATTAGGCTAGGGACTTTTCGCATTAAAATGCATAAGATTCATTTCACCATAAATTCATATATATTTTTGCAAACAACAGGCTCTAAATGCTAATTCTAATACATCTCCTAGTTTAGATTGACCATAGATGCACTCAGGGCAAACTTACATATATGCTTTTGAGGGTAGTTGCCCCTATAAGATTTGAGTTTGCCTCTAAAACCTACATGAAAATTTTGAATTTACTTTTAAAATTCCAAAAATTTTGGGTCGCTCCAGAACCGAACTATCTATTTGTGTGCTTCCCACAAAAAAATATTGGGCCCTTTTGTTTTTAAGAGTTCTATCGTCTTCTGCATGTCTGATTTCTGTCATATCTCGTCCTAAGCATAAATAAAAACTAGCATAATAATATTCATCTAAAAAAGTAACCTAACAATATTCTTGATTCTACTTTGGTAACAGTAGCACTCAATCAAATTTTGGGTGCACCAGGCTCTGATGATCTTTGTCTTGGCCTATCCAATAATAATAGTCGTTGCCTGCTAGCTTTTCTGTTCAAGTTGGGTGAAAGTTGTGAGCAATAATTTCATTTATTTCAACTAAGTTTGTAATTAATATGAACACCCTCCGCTTCCGTATATAAATCAGCCTTTTAGTAGGATAAGTACAACGAACAGCTTAAAAATGTTTCTCAATAATGCAAGCTATTGCTTTGACCATCCCATCCAGTCCTTTCCTATTCATTGCCATCATTACAGAGCCCTCTTTCTCTTTGGGCTTTCCTCAAAGGTGACAAAACACTCCACCCCATTATTCAAAAGTGAGAAGAGAATCTCAAATCATCTTTATCTGCCTCAGATTGATTGTGGGTCTTTATGTTAGTTTAGGATTTTATGGTCAGAATAAACAGGCACTTGTCTGTCATTATTGTATAAAGCCTTTCCAGTTAAAAACTCACCAGCTTTCTTACAGCTCTGGTGGTGAACCGAAGTCATTGGATTCAAAGCTATGTTTAAAGTGTAGCGTTAGCTTTTAATGAGAAGCTACAAAGATTGGGTTTATTCAATTATAAGGGGAGCTATTTAGCCAATAGTATTGGCAAATGTGCTAACTGAGTCAAAAGGAGCCAAAAAAAGAAAAAATGAAAGAAAGAAAGAAAAGTTCTAAACTTTTAGAATGAGATTGAACGACATAACAGGATCCAATGTGAGAGACTAAACATGAAAGTTATCAAACATTAATTCTAAAATGAATTAAAAGAAAACTCTACAGGTGACCATAGAATTAGATCTTATGAATACAACTTGTTAATGATAATAATTAGTAAAAAAGTATCAGGTGTGTATCGAATCAAATTAAATGAGGACCCAATACAAGTTTTTTACTAAGATTAAAAAAAATAAATAAAGAAAGAAAAAAACCCCATCTCTCCCTAACTAATGTCTTCATTTTATATACAATCATCTTATTGCAATGTTTTGCACCAATTGCACCATGTTGCATGCCTTTCTTCTTATAGTACTTAGAGATAGGTCCTCCATACACCTATGGTTGTAAATGGGTTCCCAATTTTCTAATTATGTAGAGGTTTGGACCCGTTAATAATTGGAGTTGCATTCTTATTTAAGTCCCGATAAGTAAATGGATACGGGTTTGAATCCTATTTTTAGATCTGTGATCTAAACAGTTACAAGTCTAGTTCCACCTGATGGAACTAAGACCCAATATATTACCTTGGTTTTCAAGAAATTTTTCTAAAAATTAGTGCTTTTTTTTCTTTTTCTAAAGCATTCTCTATATAGGCCTAGACTCAAACCTACCCTATACATAGAACTGATTTCAGTTCTGATTTCATATTCTCATTAACAGTTTTAGTTCTAAAACTAAGAAACTTGTTTAGAGCCGATTTTGATCTTGGATCTATTCTTTTATTAATGCAAGTTTCGTTCTAGGTCCACCATGGACCCAGATCAAAACCAATCCATTTGCAACCCTACATACACCTTGGTTTTAGAGTTTCTTGTGTGGTCTACTAAGGGACCCACAACAGAGGCCAAGGGTGAGATCCACACGGGCCTCATGGTAGGATTTTTGTTATATTTCAAGCCTATCCATGAATTAACTGTAAGAGTGTTACGACCCCAAAAAAATTCAAAAAAAAAAAAAAACACTTTAGATGTAGTGAACATGTATGCCCATTGTGTTCTACAGCAATTTTCCAAGTAGGGTTAATCTATTGGGATTTTTTTATTACTCTATACTCTATATATTGAGATTTTTCTGTGCCGTGTGTCACCTCCAACAGACGGAAATATGCCATACTATTTTCACGACAGAAAATTTGACCTTTTGACTGTAAGAAAAAGCCTAATGAGGGACACAAATAATTGGGCTAATTATAAGTCTCTTTCAATGCCTCTCTTATGGTCATATATAATTATAAGATTTAATTTGATACATTCCATCAGTTCTAAGATTTTTAGCGTATTGGTTAAGTCCATAATATTTGGTATTAGAGCCGACCTCCCCGTCTCTAATTCGAGTCACAGAAAGGACTACCGGAGTAAAGTGTAAAGTAAGAGCGTCCAAATTCATCGGCTGCAAAAAAATGATAGTGTATTGCAGTCTTAATAAGTGTATTACAATCCTAAATAATTATAAAACTTAATTTGATGCACGCATTTTCTTTCAGTTTTGAAAAACTCAAGATTTAGCACTGCAACATGGGTAGATGCCGGGTGTCAACCCTAAATGGGTCCGTAGAGGCTTCACGAAGCCGGCCTTCATCTGTTTTGTTTCTTTGGCACCTTATCTGTGGTTCGTCCTTCACTTTACTTAGGATTTACTCGAAAATCCTATAAACCAAGTGTACAACTAAGGTAGACCAGACTGCACATGGCCAAGGCTTAGTCCATTTATGGTGAAACTTACACTAGTTTAGTTGGACTGGTGCTTATTTTATTTTTATATAGCTAACTCAATAGATGGCTATGGACCTATGCTCTCAAAGAGTAAAAGGGTAGCGTGGCCTAACAGCATAATAATTAATACATGACAATACAAGAAAGCCTTGAGCAGGCTGAATGTTGTGCTGCAGCCTGAAATTAAATGGGTGTGCTTCCATGACACGGTTTAGCTCAATGTACCCATTAGAATTGTCGGTCATTCACAATCCACCCTTTTTTTTCTTTTTTGGGTTAAGAAACGAATGGATTCATTAAAAAGAAAAAGAACAAACAACACAAATCAACAGGGAGGGGATTAAAACTCAAAGTTTAACCAGTTCTATATAATAATTATATTGATAAGCAACAAATAAAAGTGATTATCTCTAGTTGAATTGATTGCCTTTTTCAGATATGAAAAGAATTGATGAAACTTCTCTTCTTTGTTTTATATACACCTATAACATTGTGTGTGTAAGTTTTGTTTTTTTTGTTTGTTTGTTTGTTTTTTTTTTTTTTTTTGAGAAGTTTACCGAACACCCTAAAATATAAATATGCTTGAAAACCTCAAAAAAAATCCCACCAAGTTTTGTAGATCATATACAAAGCCAAGAATTTCCAAAAGGGGGCAAAGAGGAATTAAGAACCTTTGCTAAATGAAAGAACTATTCAAATGAAATTTATCCTTGAAGCAATAAATACATGGATGTTCGTTTTGAGCGATTTGGATATCAATAATTATTTGGATATCTCTAGAAAATGCAACTCGTGTAAGGCTTACCTTAAAGGTGATTTTATTTATTTATTTACTAATGAGGGCATCTGACCCATACCAACATGCCGTAGACCCATGTGCGTAAATTATAAACTTAAACCTTCATAATGAAAACTAGCATTGACCTTCATAATCATGAAAATGTTTAAATCTATCTCTCATGTCTCTTTTGTGCAAAAATTTGAGTCTAGGCTTTTCTGGCTCCAAATTATATTCTAACCATGCTTATAGTGTATTTTTGAACTCAGATTTGGTATTTTAATGGCAACTTTCAAATTAAGATCTTTCTTGTTTCCGTCATAAAATCATTTGCACTAGGTCTTATTACTTGGTATGGCAAGTAGGCCCAACAACCTCATTACATTTGGGACCACATTTTTAGGAATGTACATGTAACGCTCCACCCTTCACGTATGCATGATATTATCCGCTTTGGCCCATGGGCCTCA
This sequence comes from Sextonia rubra, assembly GCA_037013555.1. Lineage (NCBI taxonomy): Eukaryota > Viridiplantae > Streptophyta > Magnoliopsida > Laurales > Lauraceae > Sextonia > Sextonia rubra. Next base: position 39,177,659 of record JASUAD010000018.1, read on the forward strand.
TGGTTTTGCTTCTGGGGGGCCTCGACCTACCAAAAAACCTCATGCAAGGTAAGGGTGCAAGCTCTATATATAAACTCATTCACTTTCCTCTCTATAGTCGATGTGAGACTCCAGGATATCACAATCCACCTCATTAGGGCTGCACGTCCCTATGCAGTAGCCTGTCAGCCCTCTTAGCCCAGACCACGGCAGGGGCCCACACTCGAACTAGTCGAGAGTCGGCTCTGATACCATTTGTAACACCCCACCTTTCACAAATGCATGATATTGTCCGCTTTGGCCCATGGGCGTTTTGCTTCTGGTGGACCTCAACCCACCAAAAAGCCTCATGCAAGATAAGGGTGTAAGCTCTATATATAAACTCATTCACTTTCCTCTCTATAGTCGATGTGGGACTCCGGTATGTCACAGTACATTTTTTCCCTTCGTTTTATTCATTTCTTTATGTATTTTCCCTTCGTTTTCATTAGTAACTACTAACTAGTTGGAATAATTCACATGCAATGGGAACTTGGCAAACCTGGCCATTTTAGGGCACATTTCGCAAACATCCTCATCAGGGACTTCCGGCTCGAGGATTAACCACGTTTGGCAAAAGGGTGAAAAGCAGAAAATGAATTTCCACTTTCCGCCCATTCAAAGAAAGACCCCGTCGGACACTCCCCATTGTATTCTACCTTTCAACAGTACCAAGGGCGTTAATGTGATCAATCCACCTTTTATTCATTTGATTAGTGGGTGGGCCTCCTATGGTTAATCTACGCCGTTAGATGCGCACGGCACCCCCAAAACAACTCTGGGATCAATTTCTGCCATTGATTCTTCTTAAATGTGATGATATTTTAAAAAAGGTGATTAACGTTTTATGCAAAGATTTGGATTCTATGGCCAAGAACGACTATAAGATCAAATTTCATAATATGGAGTCTTGTGGATCATTATATATTGGCTAAACATTCCAAGCCATTAATTTCTTAAAGGTCTTTTCCCTGAAAATCCTCTCTTTTGTCAAACGTGATTTTTATAAGGGAGGTTGTGTTGATTCCAGGCTTTAGAGGAGGTTCGTTAAAACTATGAAATCCCCTCATACCTACGGATGTTTGTCAAACGTGCCCTTAGTGTTTGATGCGTCTTTTTAGTTTTCTTAAAAAAATACATTTGGTGGGCTTTTCTATGCAAAAAGAGGATTTTGTGTTTCATAGGTTTTTATTTTTACAGGAGAGAAAAATCCTATATTCCTACTTCTTAAGTAGAAAATTCAAATAACTCTTGAAAAAAAATTAAGTTTTATTATTTTTCACAAGAAAATGTGTTACAATAAATAAAACGCTAGTAGGCTACATGGAAATTCAGATCAATTTTCCTAAATTCAAATAACTCTTGAAAAAAAATTAAGTTTTATTATTTTTCACAAGAAAATGTGTTACAATAAATAAAATGCTAGTAGGCTACATGGAAATTCAGATCAATTTTCCTCATAGAATTCAGGTCAATAGCATGCTTCGTCCAATGCTATAGGACAGGAAACATGCATTTCCTAATCCATGGAAATAAGTTTCCTATAGGGCGAGGTGGGACTTGGGTTTATATGTTTTAACAATAAATCTGCCAAATACGTCTTACAGAAGCGTGTACTTTTTTTCTCATGCATCCGCTTTCTCTACTTCGTAGTATTCACCATTCTAGATCTACTGCTACAAACCAAGTACAGAAAACTAATCTCTTTTTTCCCTCTGGTAAATACACGCATATGCGCTCACCCAAGTCTGTCGTCACAGCGTCTACTGGGACTGATCCATGATTGTTTTTTTGGAATGGAAGTGACTCACCAGTGAGCTATGGTGGATTGACCAAAAACATCAGCATGTGTGAGCTGAAATTACAATGAGGCATTTCCATGTAGCTATTCTGAGCCTGCTGCCATTCGGTTGGACCAATCTTGAAAATGCCTATGATCAGATTTGGAATTAATTGATATTTAATAGGCATGCGTCCCCTTTTACTAGTTTATTGAAACTTTGCAAGTTGCTTATGCTGTTGTAAGGAATTTAAAGGATTATTTTAGATCTGAATTTTTAGATTGTAGTTTAAATTTGAAATGCAGCGAAATAAATAAATGAACTTTCAAATAAATAATTAACCACACAAAAAAAAAGATGCACAGATTTTTCTAATGTGGAAACCTAAATAAAAAAAAACCACGAATTATTTTAGATTTGGATTTCTAAATTGCAGTTCCAATTTTATATGCAACAGAAGAATAAATGAACCAGTAATTCAATTAATCAACCACACAAGCAAGAGGAACACGATTTTAACATGGAAAACCCAAATCGGGAAAAAATCACTAGTCCAAACTTGACCAACAAACAAACACTATGAATCACACACTCTCACAACCTTTAGCCAGCTCTAGTGTAATCTAAGAACTGTAATTCTCATTACACAGCTACAAGCTGCAACGACTCTCCCATTCTGCTAGACACTTCCAGATGTTGTGCTTAATCTTCTCAATCTTCTATGAAAGATGATGATCATTTATAAGATAAATACAAGCAATAACTCTTTTGAATAAAGTTTCAGCCCAATCTCTGCAATAAAAGCTCTAGAGAAGTAAGGTAATCTCCAAAGTGTATGCTCAACTTAGAATCATGAGATCTCTATCTTATGGCAATTTTAACACAAATAGGAAGTAATTCCATATTAGAAAAGTGAGTTTTTGTCCACAATACACTCAAGCTTGTATAAATAACTTGCAATTATTTGCATTCAGTGTAATTCCTGTCAGTTAGACTGGAGCGCATATACATTTAGGTTGAGCGAGTGTGCTTCTGTGACCATCCCACTCGAGTGCGCGTGTATGTCTGCTCAAGCAAATGCCCAATTTTCTAATTTTTTTCACTTCAAGTCTTTTGGTGACGTGAACTACAGTCCAACTAAAACCAATTGTAAAATACAATTCAATGGACTAAGAGTTTTGTCCAGCAGACGAATTAACCAATTACAAAATCCTTACTATATTTCTCTGCTTGCATTATATAGTTCATTTTAAGTGTTCTACAGTTGGACTCAATTAGGGTTTCAATCCTGTCCTTCAATGAGAGGGCTCATTTCGGCCAGCAAAATAAGGGTTTTTATTTTTTTTCTAGAAACTTGAGGATGGGGTCAGTCTCAATTTTAAAAAGCTTGTAACCTTGACGGCTGATCTAAGGCTTCACCAAGCCAAACTTGGCCTAATTTGCTTTCCATTAGTATGTATACATATTATATTATGTTACACACATACATGTAGTTTCTTTAGATTTTAAATGTGGGTTACGCGATTGTGTTTTTATTTTAAACCTTCTACTCCCACTTGATAAAGATAATCTCTTTCATCAGTCTAATAAAATTACTAAATAAAACCAACCATTCGAAAACCAAGCTCTTACTTCCATCTTATTTCCCTCAAAACAATAACGTGTGCTATTTATATTTTTATTAGTTGAATTTAATGTTTTATCCTTGTAAGAAACTATAGCTATAAGGACAAATTGCAATAGCAACACCAAAAGTATGTTTTGGGTGGAGTTGAAAATTTTATTTATTATTATTATTATTATTATTATTATTTTGTTATATTAGGACTTTATTTAGTTGTGGCTAAATGAAATAGAAAATCTAAGTAGAGAAAAGTGTTTGCAATATAAAATAGCACTATAGTTAGTTTTTTCATCTTTATTTTATTTCCCTTTTCTCTATTTTCTAATAGACCTTTAGATTTATATAAAGTAAATATATATAATATTAATGTTATGAAATTAGTTTTAATATGTTTCATCCTTGAGACCGAAATCATTATATAAGGAATGTACTAGCCACGGCTAGAATCTGTGGGTATTAGATGATGAGGAATGCTCATTTGCATCCAGTGGGAGATCTAAGATTTTTGTTTGAAGGAAGCAGACCCATGATATTTGGGGTGGACCCATGATTTTTATTGGGTTTTTGGAAATGGACCTAGAATTTTCCTATAGGTTTTGGAAGCACACTGCAGGTTGATGGTGTGCCTGCACCCACATGTGTCTACTTGGGTTTACCCCTATGTGCATCCATCCATCACACTAGGGTGAGAGACACTTATCTGGCTTTCCCCCTTTTGCATATAAACATTCCTCTATGCATATGACCACAAATGGCTTTTTCTCTTTTGCTCACAAATATTTTTAACTACATAAGCGTCTCTCACCCTATGGCGAGAGATGGATGCATGGGAACAATCCTCTTAGATGATATACAATGGTATTAACCAAGTTTAAAAGAATAATTATTATTTATTTTATATTTTAATTTATAAAAAAGTATTTTACCACACTATGGGCCCACCAATCAAATATACCTTTTTTTTAAACTCTAACGTGCCACCTTTTGCATTGCATTGCTAATCCCTAGATAGACAAACAACGAGAGTTAACATCACGTTTAAAGTCAACTGTGATATTGGAAAAAATTATAATATATATTTATATATCTAAAAAAAATATTTTTCTTTCTATTGGCCCTTGTCGTTGAAAGTAGGATAAGGGCATAGGTGTTGTAGGCCCTATGGGCTTTGGCTCGATGTAAGTTTGACCTGTATATATAGGATAGGGTAAGGACTCACCCAAACTCGCCCTTTATCAGCCACAAACTCAATAGGTCACCCCTATGTCAAGCAGTGTAGGAATTTTTGTAGGCGATACAATAGGAAATATATACACAGGCTCTTATTTGCGATCTACCCCATTCTCCCCCTCGTACACTTCGATCTTCAGCGCCTCCCATGATGGATGAGGCCTAATGTCGGCCTCATGAGCAAGTTCTAGCAATTTCAATTTTTATCCATAACATAGAGCTAGTTAGGTATTACAAATCATTAGCACGTGACAGAATATAAGGTGTTCCGTGTTCGTGACAAGAAAGTTTTGTCGAAAACCCTGCCAAACCCATCACACGTGATTAGAATCGCAAGTCTAGCTATGACAATTCCATATTCATTATAACCATTTTCTGTAGTAAGTTTTGATCCTAATGTTCTTATTGTTTGGCTCGCCAACTTCTATTACTAGATTCATAAATGCTATGTTTCTTGATTATATCTTTAAACTGCTATTTCTCATTCACACATTTTATCTTTCAAGTTTCTTTTCATAAGGCTAAACCACAGACTTAACCTTGGCCCTATAGACCTTCTCCGACTAGACTTTAATGCAGAAAGTAGGGATACCCAGTCTCATAGGTTAAGGGCAGCATGACTTGAATGTATAACTCCTTTTTCAATCAGTGTGGTATTATCCAGCATCAAGTATCGGGCAACTAGGGACACTAATCTTTCAGTTTACGAGCTTCTAAATTTGAACATGAACTGGGATATTAATAAATTGAATTTTTTTTTAGTAGATAAGGAGGTCCTTAGCAATCAAATCCAACCAAATTTGAAAGTATTTTTTGAAAATTTCCTCTTCCTAAAAGAGTTTTTTTTTAATTTGGTTGGAATGCCTCAATAATTCTATTTGTGCTAGAGGGAAGAAAACGGCTATTCATGCTCTATTTTTTTATGATCATGCAAGGGCATGTTTTGTTTGGATTATATTTTGGCTTTCTATCTTAAAATTCTTCAAATCAAAAATTGGGAGGTTGATGGTTAAAGTATTGTGAAAATAATGCTTTTTCCTCCCCTATAAGTAATGATCACTTTAAGATGAGAATTATGGTGTCTTGGTGGGTTATTTGAAAGGCTAGAAATGATTTTATTTGTAGAAATCTCAGAATAAATCCCTCTTCAATTGGTTATTGATAGTTATATGGAGAACCTTTTAAATTGTACTGGTCCCATATAATCTGGTGATATCTATCTAATTTCTTTTTCTGGAGTAATTTTCTTGACATCTAAAGCTATTATATTTGTGGATGCTACTTTTAAGGCTTCAAATGGTAGGGCTACTTTTTGTTTTACTATGAAACTAAATAATAATTTCCTTCATGTAGGAGCTATCCTTTGACCCAATGTCTTTTTGGCCAAACAGGCCGAAGCATGGGCAATCTGATATGCCCTTATGGGAGCTAGAGATATAAATTTGGCAAGGGTCTTTATTTTGGTCTAATTCGAGGCATGTGGTGATGGCCTTTTAATGGTTCCAGTGATTAGTTCATTAATGCTATTGTGTTGAACATTTTGAGTCTATCTTTAGAATTTAAAATAGACGTATTTCATCTTTAAAAAGGTTTAACAAGGGGAACCATTTTTTGGAGAGATTTTGTTATTATTTATCTCGTGATGTTATCAGTCTATAACTTTGTAGCTTTGATGTGTTCCTTTTTTTTTTTTTTTTCTATCTTTCTTATTGTTTGGCTGTGTTTGGTGTTCTAGCCCTTCTTCTTCTTGCTGTTGTTTTGTACCTCCCTTTTATTGAATGAATTTTTTAAAAAATAAAAATGAAATCAAGCTTGGGAAAGGCTTGTTTCATATATTGTTGATTGTGTAGGACTTGTGTCTGATCAAGGTAACGACATGGCAATGTAAGAGTCACACTTGGATCCACATAATTAATATTATTCTTTTTTTTTTGAAATGGTTAAAAAATTTCATTAAGAGAAAAAGGAGTACAAAGGACATAGACAAAGGAAAAAAATAAGAGAAGGTGTAAGAGAGATGTACTTACTCCAGTTTCAATTACAATACACCCACCCAAGGAACCAACCTATTAACCCCTTACTTAGCAAACACATCTTCCATGAAATGGTGGATCTAACCTCTTTGCGGAAGTAACATTGATGATGGCCGATAACTCTCTAATTTCATTAGAAAGAAATTGAAACTTCTATGGATTAGCCTTCTTATTAGACACCCAACTAATCACGTTTCAAGAATCACTTTCCATAAACAGCGCACCATTATATCTTGAAGAGAACAACCTAAGGCCTTTAAGTATCACTAGAATCTCTACTTCATTAGAATCACACACACCAAAAGCTTGGAAAACATAAGAAGTACATCACCCTTACTATTGCAAAGTACTTTTCCAATCTCCGCCAGAACTGGCTTTCCCTTAGAAGCACCGTCCACATTAAACTTTAAAATCCCTTCTACAGGGAGCTCCAATGGGTTAATTTCTTCTCCTTTAAAGTACCATAAACCATGCATGCCTTCCAACTTGAGAGGATATCATCAAGGTTAAATTTGGAAAACTCCTTTTTAACCAAAGCCCATTTTGCAATCATAGATGTCACTTTAAAGATCAAATCTGCGGTAGAAGAAGATAAAGATGAGCACTTGAAGATCCTATTGTTTCTTTCCTTCAAAATAGACCAAAAAACAGCAAAAGGAATTATCCTCCATAAAACTCGGCTACACTGCATAAAAAAGCACCCTCACAACCAAGACTCCACCATGTCCACAATATTCTTTTGGGTGACACCAAGCAATACCACATCTCTAGATAAAATTACTCCAAATAAGGCTAGCCACCTCGCAATGGAGAAAAAGATGGCTAACCGACTCCTCCTGAGCACACATGACACAAGTGTTTGAAAGATTATTGGAATTTAACCCTCTCCTCCTCCTTAGGTTGAAAGATCGTTAATATTATTCTATACATTAAGAGTAGATGTTAGTTGAAAAAAAAATCAAAATTTTCCTCTCCTTAAGCCACATCAGCTCATCTATTCCACATCAGCTATCTCTTCTCTGAATGGCATAATGTTTTACAACTATCAAGACTAAGGCCCAATTAGTTCTCAACTTAGTGAGGAGAGTAATTTAACCCACCAATGAATTTAATTTTCTTGTCATGTGAGTTACACCTCAACATTAACAATCATATGAGTAACTCCTTGACATTAACTATTATTTTAGAGAGTCCACTATTATTAGACTATTTATGTGATCCCAATTCCCACATAACAATGTCATTAATTAGGGGGCCTACTTTCTTAGTTTATTGAATTTTCTGTCAAAAAGAGATCGTTAAATTAAATAGTCAATTGCTCAAACATATAATTAAGATACACTCAAAGAAGTTTAAACTTATACAAATGCAAAGGAAGTCTGTACGTGCAAGAAAAGTGGTATACCCAAGGATTGAAACATAGGCAACATAAACCTCTTACCACCTATGTAAGAAGCTTTTTTATTGTTTTGGGCCCTGGAGGTAGGACATCTTATTACTAATGATGACATCGGTGGCCCAGCTCAAGTATGAATAAACTCGTGCACTTGTTTCTCAAGTAGGCCCTTCGAGTGACATAAAATCACGTTGCAGTTTGGATGGGGCCACATGGGGAGGGGCTGTTTAAAGTTTGAATAGGCTCCTTGTAGATCGACAACCTCAGGTGGGCCCCACAGCACTAATGATCAACTGCTGTGTGTTGCAACTAATCTGATTGTGGCGCTTACTTGGGTAAATGAGAAAGAGCGTAAAGAGCCCCAAATTTCTCATTGTTGGGGGGAAAAAAAAGGCCATCACCTTATTATCATATTTTTTGGTAAATGCGCATATTCATTAAAGAAAAAAGAAAAAAAAATAAAAGAACAACCACTGCTAATTAGCTCCTAGACAACAAAACATAAGGCCTCACATTATTTTAATCCCATCAATCGGTGGTCTTCCAATGTTAAAAATCTTTTTGTTATGTTTATATACTTTAATTTTTAAACTTTTAAATCAATGCTAGTAAGTAACCCTCGAAAGAGTATTAAATTGAAGTGCTAGACAAAAACTTATAAAACAATAATCATATGTTTATATGCCGGTGTAGTATATAAACATTGATAAAAACAGAAGGGTGAATAGACGAAGAAGAACACTGTAACACTCCGACCCGAGTTGACCCGGATTAGTGCGTAATTTCGTGTGTTTTTATCGCTAAGAGTGTTTTGATTTGGTTTTCCTTTGGTTTTGACTCGTAGAGAGATCGTTGGGTTGAGTTTGACTTGGTCTAAGTAGATCGAGCCCTTTTTCGTAATTTTGGCTTTTGATTGACCTTGTCAGTTTCGCGTCATTTTGACGTCCGCGCGTGTATTTCGTCGAGCTTGTCGATTGTCGTAACTGTCTTGAATCCGAATGAGTTCGTTTGCTCTCGTTGGACTGTCATTTGACTCAAACTGATATTTGTATAAGCTATTTGGCCTTAAATGTAATTTAGACTCAAATTAAGTATAAAAATCCCACCAACTCCCTGTCTCTCTCTCGATCGTCTCTCTCGCTCTCTGTTTGTCTCTCTCTCTCGACAGCTCTCTTTCTCTCCTTCTCCTTTCTGTTTCTGTGCTTGAGGGAGGAAGAAAGGAGCTCGTTTGTGCGTGTGTTCCCGGTGGACTGAGCCAATCAGCGTGTGGATTTCGTCCGTGAGGCAAGTATAAGCCCAAGTTGTATGAACATCGATTGATAGTGATTTGATCGTCTTGTTTTTATGTTTCATTGTGTTTCTCCGTATTAGACAGCTCTATTCAGCTCATTTTGCTGTTTTCTTCCGGTTTCCAGCTGTTTTGTGCACTTTCTGTGTGACTGTAACAAGTTCAGAAAAATGAGTCCGTGCACTCACGGCTAAGCCGTGAAATGTGCTACGGCTAAGCCGTAAAATGGCTTACGGCTAAGCCGAGACCCAACCGTAAACCAAACCGTAGAACAGTACAGACTGTTAGCTGAAAATAACTGGATGTTGGCAATTTGACATTCTTCTACGGCCCAGCCTGATCTAAGCCGTACATTGTCTTACGGCTAAGCCGTGGACCAAGATACGGCTGAGCCGTAGAGCAAAATACGGTTAAGCCGTAAATCCGAAGGGATATTTGGGGAACCTCAGCTCAGCCGCAGTGCATATTACGGCTAAGCCGTAAGATGCCACGGCTAAGCCGTAAGGTTACCTACGGCTACACCGTGAGACCCTGAGAATTGAATGAAAAGGGACTAGGTTTAAGTAAAAGACCGTATATGACTTTCATGTTAGAATGTAGCGAACCTGGACATGCCCAATGGAATGTTTGAATGACATGAATGATCTCAAGGGCTGTGAATCATTCATGCTTGTATCCAGCTGTTTAGCACCTCCCCATGGGTGTTGGTTTAAGGGACTTCGATGCACACTCCTGACACTGCAACACTCGACAATAGTGCATCGGACAACTTAAAACTACATCAACATGCACGGTTAGAGACACTGGATAATTAGTATAGGATTGGCTTGTAATTGACCTTGATTCGTAAAGGTATCATGATGTGTACAGCATATTGATTACGGTTATGCCCTCTTATGTGTTCTGCGCTGGACCTCTCGATTCTGTGGGACATGCAGCAACCCCAGAGCGAAGCCCGGGCGGAACCATTCTTATATTGGTATCAGTGTTATCATTGTTCCATTGGGGTACTTGCATCAGTCATGAGTCAGTGATTGTGATTGATATTCATTGTCAGCACTTCTTGTAATTGCTTATGTACATTCAGTCCGTATATGCGATGCACTTCCGATTGTTGTTCAGCATGATATGTGAGATCTGTAAGTGATAAGTGATTGATTGATTGATTGAGGTGCATCATCCGATTGATTGTGATTGGTCTTGGCACTACTGAGCCTCAGCCTTAGGATACCCGACGGGGTTAACTTTGGTTTAGTTTAAGTGTTTGCCTCTGCAGAGTGTGATTGTCCTGGGACTCCGGACCCCGGGAACTAGAGACCCATGCGTACCCTGGCCCGGTCGCTGGTGTTCTCATCCTGATTGCTCTCGTAAGGGAGAAAATGGCCAATGTAGTAGCCACTTGATTGTTACCTGTTTATGATTCTGATAGCATGCTTATTCATTTGCATAATTGTTTAGTATACAGACAAAAATTTCTATGGATATTGCATTATGACTATTGTTCGGTATTCTTCAGTTTTAGACACAATTCGTGTTATCTTCTTGTTGGCTTATACTTTGCTAAGTCGTTGTACTTATACGTTTGTCTTGTGTGTTGCAGGCTCAGATCCCTCTTCCGATCCTGCGTCGATCGACCCGACTGCAGGAGAGGCTCGCGAGGCCCCCTCCGGCCTAGAGGAGTGGACTTGATCCCTCCTCCAGAGTACGGTTTGCATCATTTTGGTTTTCCCCATTCCTTGTGTTGGAGTCTATTGAGGGGATTTTTCTGTAATTGCACTAAGGGCTTCGAGTGATACCTGTATATTGTATTTTGATTTTTGGGAGCCCTCTTCCGTAACATACGTTCCTGTATTTTGTTATTGTTATTGTTATCAGTTTATGATCGTTTGTAATCTCCTATGTCTTTTGGTATATTGTGGTATGCCTTGATACGTACAGCTTCCGCGTACAGTTGTTTGCACGTGTGAATGATCCCTTGTGTGTGTATGCTTGGACGGGGTCCAGGTGTGCATGCACGGGAGTACGTGTGTCATTGGTTAGATTTTCTCTGACCCCCGGTCCCTGGGCTCGGGTTGTGACAAACACCTTCGGAGAGGATACCAAAAGACTGATGATCGCCGACAGATGGATTTGCAAGATCACAGTTCTTTGTGGTTATTATTTGGTTTTTTTATAGATCTTAACTTTCATATTTATAATACATTTTAGAGACCTAAGTTATTCATCAAAGCCGGCGGAAGGCCTCTCTAATTATGCTAGGTCGTGTGGAGTTATGGGCATATAGATGGTGTGGAGCCAATTAGCCCAAATGATCTAACGAGCATTGCCCAGTGCCTACACACTACTACGGTTTTGTGACTCGTCTGATCAGTCACTATCAACGTGAGCCTATGATCTCTAACCCAAATGAAGGGACTCATGGTATACTATTTTTGAGCTCTTTGATGCTTTGACTGATGGTATACTATTTTAGGACTGTTTGATGCTTTTCTTTTCATGGAATATCATAACCCCTTAATAAGAAAAAGGGGGTTCCATAGCTTTTATCAACCCCTTCACCCAAAAATAAAAAATAAAAAAACCCTTCTCAACCCTATAGCTCTATAGCTCTTCTCAACCCTTCTCCCCAAACAAAGTAGAGGCAAGGGCAAGCTTATATACTCTAAGGGGTTGTTTGTTTTAGGTGATTTATATAGGTAAATGAACCACATGTGTAATTGTTACAGACCATCACGTTTGTTTTCACTCATTTACGCATGAGATGTGTAAAGTAGATATGAAAATGGTATAAGAATGACTTGAAAATCAGGTAAGAATTTTTACACCTTAACAAATGTGAAAACATTACACATGTTACTGTTATCAGGCGGGTAAACAGCAACCATATATGGAAGTCCGCCTTTTTACATTTTTTTTAAATTTTGTGGGCCCAAAAATAACAATCTGAACCATCTAAACTCTTCTAAAGGTCAAAAACAACTCAAACACCAATTTTCAGCCGTTGGATCATCATACAACTTGAGATATGATCAAAACAGTTGAGACTGTTGGATGTGATTAAACCCGTGATTGAACACAATCCATCTTTCTTATTTGTTGACTCCTGTGGGCCCTCTAATGTAAATCAGAATTGTTAAAACTCTTGTGAAAACTAAAAACGGCCATGAAACCAATTTTCAGCCGTTGGATCATCATACAACTTGAGATATGATCAAAATAGTTGAGACCGTTTGAAATGATTGAACCCATGATTGAACCCAGTCTGCCTTTCTTGATTTTTTGACTCCTGTGGGCCCCCTAATATAAATTAGAACCGTTGAAACTCTTGTGAAGACTAAAAACGGCCATGAGACCACTTTTCAACCGTTTGATCATAATATAGTTTGAGATATTTACAAAAAGATCTAACAATAAAAATCTGAAATTCTTAATTTTATGGGCCCCATATTGATGATTTGAACCGTCCAAACTCTCTAGAATGCCTTTTTTGAGTTAGAGATGTAGTGCTTTTCTATATATATTTTAAGATATTTGTGATAAATCATGAAAAGTGGCAAAAATATTATAATAAACAGTGAACTGTTGAATTACTTTTAATTTACATATGAGGAAATGTGAAAATGACAAACGATTGAATGCATTTCACATGTGAGTCAATTGCATTACATATACAAATGACTCATATGTAAGTCATTTACCTATATAAAGCATTTTCACATGATATGTAAAATTAACAAATGACCCCTAAGGGAGGCATGGTCAAGGGAATTTGGTAATTTTCATCTTTTATCTGATGCTTTAGAACTGATTAGAGCGTTTATTGGGACTCTAGACTGGTCCATTCATTCTATTATGTTAAACATTAATGATTTGGTTTCTAATTTTGATGATATCATCTTCTTTCCTATCCCTATAAGGTTTCATGACTTTGCTCATGAGCTTACCAAGAACACAAACAAGAAGGTTATTTTTACCGAGGGTGAAGTGATTGATATGTTCCGTGTTGGTGGGTGGGGGATTCCTTTTTGTTTTTTGTATGACTGTTGTTTTATCCTCTATTTAATGAAATTTCCACTCTTTTAAAAGAAAAAAAAAAACTCTTTTCAACCCACGCATGCCACCAGATGTATGGTTGAGGACTTCTCCTGCCTCAAATGAATTAGGGGCAGATCAAATGTCAATAAACAAGAATAATATTCACCATTTAATTTTTTGTTTAGTACCCTAACGAAGGGGATGGGCCCAAGTTATTGCACGCATGAATAATGGCTTGCTCAAGGATTGCTCTGTCAAAAGCCAGGTGACCAACTCCTGCAGGGCCATATTGTTCGCTACTGGATGAATGAGTATGCAAAAATAATTAACTATGGTTTAAGTCCCTCTTTTATGGATAGATCAATTTAGCAGTGTATCTCATCCTGATTAAAATAAAATTTTGGTAAGTGAATTTTCATGCAGGCTTGTGGGCTTCTTATTCTATGAGACCTGGAGGGTGGGCTATTTATAATTGGCTCAAGTTCAACCTGAATTATCTTGAGTCTAATAAATGAGGATTAAGGCAGTCCAACTGGATAGACACGAACTGAGATTTAGCCATTTAGGGTTTGATGCCCTTACTCGGACTGAGGCCTTGGGCTCCAAGCCCATTAAGCTAGTTATATAGGATTTTAATACGCACACATGCGTATATCTATACTGAGAAAGAGAGAGAAATGAAACAATGAAATAGTAATGATCCAATTAAATAGTATAATGGTATTAAGCTGACTTTATAGGGCCCACCTGAAAGTGTTCCAACCATGTAGGAGGAGGAGAATTGAAGGATTTTGATGGAGCTCCAAATATTGGGAAAACCAAGTCCATCCATTCATTTCAGCCTCTTCATCTTAGCTGTCTACAATTACTGACGGCCAAGTAAATATACAACAAAATGGAGTTGGAGTTCAATTTTCGCCTATCCCTAATCCCATCCAGATATTTCTTTCTTTCATTTTTTTTTTATAGTTATCCCATTGTAGTTGTGCTGTTCAAATTCACAACTTCTAGAGCAAATCATAGTTATAGGCCAAAGCTAGCCCTGGTTTTCGTAGTATAGCTCAAATTCTCAACCTCCAAAAGCAAATCATGATTTTAAGCTAGAGCTATCTTTTGGTTTATCAAGATATTTTAAAAAACGATCCTTCTATCTATAATTTTTCATGGAAGGGACCTCGCTTGAAAGAAAGGCTAGCTAAAATAAAAATTCCCTGCCTTTGCTAATAATGGGCCTCCCAAATCTCTTATTGGACGGAACTAAACGCAAGCTCTTGCATCCAAACCATTCGTAGATTGAAACACTTGGAGCTCTAGGCCCCATACATACTTAGGCCCAAATAGGTCCAACCAACCCATGGACATTATTTCTTCCCCTCTCTAGCCAACCCAATCACCCCCACCTCAGCCTATTATAACTTTTTCCATTTGCATTTGAAAATGGCAAAAAGAAGATGAAAAGTGAAGAAGCATGATGATAAAGAAGAAGAAGAAGAAGGCTGGTTGCATGAAAGGCAAAGGTTGTTGAAGGGACGTGTCGGCCTCGAACCAGGCAAACGCCAAACCAAAAGCGTACGCTGTCCCCGACACGTCCCAGTCAGAAATCCATGCTAGGATCTTTCGCCCGCACACCACGTCAGCAGATGCGGCCGCGTGCCCAGTCCCTTTGCTTAAATTAGCTTACCTTCCTGCGTTGACTGACCAGTGTTTGACTGCCATCTATCCTCACCCACACCTATCAACTTCAGCCTATGACATGCAATCCATCCCGAATCTATCAAAGCAGATCCCCTAATCAATGCACCGATGCCTTCTTTTATACTCTCTTTCTCTTTCTCCCATTCTCTTTAGCAGGTTGCCAGTTGCCTACCCACTGCTAGCTTTTCTTGTTCGGCTCTTCTATTGGCAATTCATTGGAAGGGGGCCCATGTAGTTCTCGCATTAGCACTCTTGAGTTGACCGACTAACCTGATTTTGTTCACATCCAACTAATTCACTTGACCCAGATTCACCCAGTGTGTAAATGGGTCAGTTTTTTGGTTGGATAGCGTGAGAAGATTGTTTGGCCCTGGTTCTTTCGTATCATTAGATTCCAAAGTTTCCATGGAGAATTCAAAACTTTAGAATTCAAAATGATTAAGAAGAGGCATTTGCAGATCCCTTCCTCATCTGTTGCACCTAGGAATTGTAGGGGGTGAGAGATTCTAATGACTTTTCTGCGCAGCTTTCGCACACTCAATATTTAAATGTGGGCTCACATACAATGATTTCCACAAGGCAAGCACCGCTAACACAATTTCTAAATGGGTAGGTTCCACAGGTGGATTCTTTATTTATTTTAAAACCACGGGCGTATACATCATGTGTTTAGGTGGATTCTTTATTCATTTTTAAACCACGGCCGTATACATCATGTGTTTTTTTTATATCACCCAAGTTATCTTTTGCCCACCCAATTTTTAAATCTCTGGCGTTCATAAGGGGTTTATCCAATTTTAACGAATAAAAACTATTTCATAAAATACATATATAGTCTTACACATAGTATCCGTAAAACATAAGGGGTATAAGTCAAACTTTAAACCTCGATAATGAAAACTAAGGCTCAAATAAATTGAACCATCACCTTAACGGCTATATGTCATGATTTTTAAAAGTGATTCTCATATAATTGTTTCTAAAAGGTAGGTTTCATGGTTTTTTTTTTAAACATGCCTAAATAAAACAATTTTTGAAAAAGGTAGGTTTTACACTATAATTTTTAAGGGTAGGCCCCACATTGTCATTGCTACGATATGGGGCCACATGCCATGATTTCTAAAGATAGACCCTACATTATAATTTTTGAAGTAGATTCCATGTAATTTCTAAAAGGATAGGTTTCATGTTTTTGTTATTTGAAAAGGTAAGCCCCACATTGATCATTTCTAAAGACAGGCAACACATGAGACAAAATTGTTAATAGTGGGCTCCATTTTCTAGTTTGAAAGATGAATCTTACGTTGTAATTTTTGAAAGCGGAATCTCATGCTGTAGTTTCTATTGGGTCCATGCACAACAATTTCTAAAGTTGGACCCACATTGTGATTTGTAAAGGTGGGCCCATGTAATGCATAAAAATTGGGCGCATGTTTAGAATCACAAAATGTGGTCCCCACATTATCCCTATATAGGTGGTTTTCATGTTTTTTTTCTTAACGCTGGGTCTTATGTTATAATTTGTGGACTTGGGCTAATGTACCTGCAATTTCGAAGGTAGGTCCATATTGTGTTCTTAAAAGTACACACATTATAATTCTTATAAAGGTGAGTCCCATTACTACAACACCTAAAAGGTGTAATTCCAGCGAGGAATTCTTTTAGCTATCATAGAGGAAATATATGGGTTAAGGATGTGCAAAATTTCAGGCAAGAATCCAACATAAATGAACCAGAGAATTAAAAAATGGTAGAATTAAAC
Source organism: Sextonia rubra (assembly GCA_037013555.1). Lineage (NCBI taxonomy): Eukaryota > Viridiplantae > Streptophyta > Magnoliopsida > Laurales > Lauraceae > Sextonia > Sextonia rubra. The sequence goes on from JASUAD010000018.1 coordinate 39,194,521, forward strand.
AGTATTTCCAAATTCCAGCATTTGATATTCCCAACAATCACAAAACATGAATTTCAAAAATTCTAGTAAATAAAGGAATTGATTGCTGACATTGAATGTTGAAGATATTGAACAATGAACCCTTTCAGGGATTTGTGATAATACATTTTTTGGTATCCCATCCAAAGAAGCAGGGTCTGTGGTGAGAGCCCACACACGTGGGAATAGAAGCCCAAATATTTGGAAAAGAAATCTCACACAAAAGTCCACACACGTGAAAAAGTAAGCCCGCACCTATGGGAATGGTGGCATATTCAGGATTCAAACCCTGAATAACCAGGTGAGAATTACCGTTCTTTATCACTAGGGTTAGGTGACGCTCTCGATTTCCTGCAATACTTATTATAATGATTAGGCGAATTTGGTTTGATTTGAATAGTATTGTCTCTGAACTGATTGTTTGCTTCATATTAACTTTCTTGGGTTCTAACAATGTCTTCCATGACTCTCCCCCAATCTAGTAAATCAAGTCTGACAAAAAGTAAGGTTTTTCCCTATATCTCTATCTTATATTTTTCACTTTTCACCTCTTCACTATTTTGAAATGTGGGGTTGCTGAGATGGTTGGCAACCCTAAAGCTCACTTGCCTATCTTGGGAGTAATCCAAGTGTGCTTCTCTTCACATGTGTGGACTTTCTTTGGATGGTATGGGCTCTTTCATCCCACTTGTATAGGCTCTTTTGGGCCAATCTATGGGTTGTGAATAAAAAAGAAATATTGCCCATAGAGTTGTCTTTATACTTGATATTCGCCTTTGAACAATCAATGTTTAAGTATTTTCCATAAACTTGTTTATGCAATATTGTAGGGCCGTGTAATATCACACGTGCAATATCCTCAATGGTAGAGGGAGGAAAGGGCAAGTTGCCCAACTAAGATTTTTGAAAACTCAAAGATATGGTGGGTATTTTTGATTTTTTTTTGGGCATTTATATTTTTATTTACCTTTTGTCCATCCTCAACTTCTAAGATTAACTAAAGGGCCTAGGGATAATGATGTCTTTTCGTCCTTTAGAAAAAAGAAAATCCAAAGTAGACAACTCGTAGCCAGTTTGTATACAACAAGTCATCTTTAATTCTGTTACTTCTCATCTCAAAAGCTTTTTAACCAAAAGCAAATGTTTCCTTTCTCTACTACAAGCAATCTTTATCCTTTTTGCTTCCCATCTCAAATGTTTTTACATCTTTAATAATGAACAACTACTCTCTCCAACCCTCTTAAAATCTTATTCCTTTCTTTATTTCACATTTTACATAAATAGTATCTTATATTTTAATGTATGATGTTTCCTAAAAAGTGGGCCTCACTGATTGAAAATCACATTCACTAATCTTATATTTTGCATTTTACAAAAATAGTATCCATTGCTCATTTATTAAAATAGAACCTAATTTTCTTAATGATATGTGGATAAATTAGCTGAGATTAGGCCCATTTTCTTCCTTGTTGCACAACTAAATTGAAGGCCCAACACTTTCAACAAAAATGGGCTTGCTTTAAGTGGGTAGCACTTCAGACATATATGGATACATAGGCACTGTTTCATTCCCTGGTCACAAAAATTATTCCAAAACTTGCCCAATTCCCGGACGACCAAATTAGTTTTTAAAATATGTCATCATTCCATTGTACATCCTATTGGCCTTCTCCCAATTAAACATGAGAATAATAATTTAGTTGTTATTATTGGATATCATTTTTTGAAGAAAAGTTACATATCAACAGCTAGGATATATTTAAGACATTAGTTGCAGTCTCGTATCAGTCTGATTTTCAAAAATAATAAAAAAAAATACAAGTAGCCAATGATTGAGTGGTCTCCTCTTTCTATTTCTATTTATTGCAAACCTAGGAGGCTTCCTACTGCTTCCCTTAGCCTTTCTAATGGTGCAAAACCAAGGTCTATATCATTGTGGAATTCAGTTATTGAGAAATTTGTGAAGAAATTGTATTCTTGGAAGAAGAAGTATTTATCATTGGGTGGAAGGAAAATGTTGATCAGAGCATGTTTGTCTAATCTTCCAATGTATTATATGTCACCCTTCAAAATACCAAAGGCTGTGAAAGATAAGTTGGATTGCATCCCTAAAAATTTCTTCTGGGAGAGTCAAGGAGGTCAAAAGAAATTAGACTTGATGAAATGGAGTAAGGTGATTAAACCAAAATCGAGTGGGGCTTAGGTTTGGATAGTTTGGAGAAAAAGAAAAAAAACAAAGCTCTTTTAGTTAAATTGTGGTGGAGGTTTGGCGAGGAAAGAAACACTCTTTGGAGAAAAGTTACTACTTCTATGTATGAAAAGGACCAGTGGGGTTTGTAGCCAAACTCTGCACTAAGGTTTCATTGGTCAGGTTTGTGGGGCAGTATTGCCTCGATTAGGGATGTATTTAATGTCAGTAGGAAAATTTTGTTTAAAGGGGTGGGTTCTGTGGGGGGATGGGAGAAGTATCGTATTTTTGCTGGATGATTGACTGGGGGTGGGTCCTTTAAGTGGGTTGTTTCCTCGGATTTTTATAGTGGATCATAATAAGGAGTTATCTATTAGTAATTACTATGAAGAGAGGGATAGTTGTTTTCTATGATATGTTCATTTTAGAATATCTTTTCGTTCATCCGTGGAAGCTGAGTACGAGGAGATGTTGAGTATTTTATCTAACATTTTATTTACAAGAATTCTAAGGATTTGATGATTTGGAACCTTCCATTTCTAAGGGATTCTCGGTGAAATATTTTTATTTGGCTTTGAAAGGGAATCATCATCGTAGAGTCTCTTCCTCTTTGGTCTGGTTGGGTCTAGTTCTACCTTATGTTGATGCTTTGTTGTTAGTTAGTTATTCCAAGAAAGGTTTCTACAGCTGATAATTTAAGAAGATGAGGGCTAACTTCTAATAATATTTTATATATTTGTGTAGTGTATCATAAGAAGGAGGAAACCCTTAACCATTTATTCTTCTTTGTGAGGTTATGTCTGTGCCATGGAATCATTTTATTGGAAGGTGTGGCATTGTTTAGTATTGCCTAAAGACTATTACAGCAGTAGCGGAGTCTTGGTTGAGAGAGCTTTTTGTTAGTTGTGGGCTTATTCTTTAGGCAATGATTTCATTTGCTATTTTATGGTCTATTTGGATAGAAAAGAATGACAAAATCTTTAAGAGTTCCTTGTCTTCTACAATAGATTTGATTTTTTCGATTCGTATAAGGATTACAAAGTGGACTTTGATAGGGAATGAATTTTCTAATTTTACTCTAAACGATATCCTTGTTAATTAAGAAGCTTGTATGGAGTGTTGACTAATTAAGTTGAAAAGATTTGTTGTTTGATCCTCCCCTCCTCTTGGTGGACTTAAATTTAATATTGATGGAGCTGTAAGAGGTAAGCCAGGACGAGCTGGTATTAGAGGTTTGCTTTGTAGCTACAAGGGTAAGGTTTTATTTATATTTTCTAAAAATACAAGTATTTGTGATTCGAATGAAGAAGACGTTTTAGCTATTCTGCAAGCTTTTTGATGTTTTTTTAGAAGTTTCAATTGCAGCCTTACTGTGGAGAGTGATTCCTCTAATACAGTCGCTTAAGTATCCAACCAAAAAGTATATCATTGTAAGTTTCAATTCATTTTTAATGAGATTTGGGATTTATCTTCAAGCACTAATGCAGTGTTTCGTTATGAGTTAAGACCAACAAATTTTATGACAGATGCTTTAGCTAAAGCAAAGGGTTGATAGATTTTTTCCTTGGGAAAGGATCATAATGTAGTCTAATGTATGAGGTACAATGCTGTTGTATCTCTTATTGCTTTTATTTCTTCTTACTGTATTTGTTTCCTTTTTAATAAAAGTTTCCGTTCCCGATAAAAAAATATAATAAAAAAAGATATATTTAAAATCAAGAAAAATGAAAATCCTAAAAAAGTTTTGATAGCGTCCATAATGAGGCAATCATGCAACGCTTTCAATGCTTTTAGAATATGAAAACTTGTCAAAGGCAATTGTAAAAAATCATTTTTCATGTAATGGAATAAAAAGTTTTTTATGTACACCTATTTATGTCTATATAATTATATATATCTTTTTATTTAGTAAATTTTAATAATTTTTTTTTAGTCCCCACTGAGAGAAATTTTTGACTGTCCCACTAAATTTTTTTAAGGTCATTCAATATCGCATATATCACCTTGTATAATATTTTAAGACCGTACAATGTAATATCCCTGTTGTACAAATAACTCCATAAAAATTATTAAAATTTTAACTGTTTTAATGCAATTATAGGACTTAAGATAAGTTGTGCTGCGAATATCACAATTTCGCTATGTCCTATGCTAGAAATTCAATACAACCAAAGAAAAGAGTCAAAGCCGCCCATGTTTTTCAAAAGGAGGTAATAATTAGGGAAGAAAGGTTTTAGTTGGTAGGAGCTACACCGGGTGCAGAATCTTGCATTGTTAAGTGATGTTATCAATGTGGATCTACCCTTCAGCAGTCAAATTAGCAGAGTGGAGTTTGATCTTCCTTAATAGCCGCATTAATCACATGTCCTCATTTGTCCACCTAGATTATTAATTTACTGGCCATGTAGATATTCCCGAATTGAGATTATACAAGGAAATATCCTAAGATGATGTGGCAAGACCAATTAGGCTACCCACTATGGAGGTTGGAGTCACCATGGAATTTTTAATCAGATGATCCGGACAATATATTCCCTCCACATGAAGAAGAAGAAGATTGAAACAACATGAAATTTATGGATCTATGGAAGCCAGCTATGCATTTCATGAATGTTTTATGATGTTTTGTTGTCCATGGTTTCAAATTAGATGTGTTTTTTTTTATGTCCATGTTTTGATATCTCACGTTCTTTCAGTTGTATGTTTGGCCTCTTTAATTTCCTTATTGGCTTCAATATATATTTTCCTTATTGGCTTCAATATATATGATGTTACTTTCAGGGAAAAAATAAAAATCAATATAAGCTATGATCTCTACAAGAGAAAAAAAATGAGTGTTTTGAGTGTTAGAATTTGTAACTGGAACCATGTGTGTTAATGTGTGGGCGGACCCCACTTGAAATGATACACATATATATATATTGCTGAAAAAGGGGATTTCTATTAGAAACTGATAAAGTAGCACAATAGTTTCTAAACAAGGTCAAGTTTATCAAATAGAAGAGTCTTCATATGCATATGTGATGCGGGCCATACTAATGGGCCCCGTCTGAAAGTCTATACCCGCAGGCCCAAAACCTAGTAGGGTAAAGTAGATTTTATTATTAGTAGTTGTTTTAATTGTTTTCTTAATATTTGGCAAGTCCACTCATGTTTGGTTTATGACTTCTTATTTTATTGGAATTAGTTATTTCCTTTATTAGATAACATGTTAGTTACAAATAAATATTGTAATCTCTTTACAAGATAGATATTGATATTGAATAAGAATTTGAGTTTGATTCTCAGTTGAGAGAATTTTATTTATCTTTAATGAGGCACCTAGACATCCTATCCTTAAGCCTTTTGGCTTGGAGATTAGCCCGTTGGCTATTCTTCTTTCCTGCGCTGCTTCAATTGGTATCAGAGTAAAGATCTACTCTTCGATCTCCGTTTGTCTGATTGCCAATTCGAGGTAACTGTATCCCTTTTCCGCTCATTTCATCTTTGCTAGTCCTCGTTCATCATCTTCCTCTCCGTTACCTCTGTCGTCAGTCCCCATCCCACCATCTTCTCATCATCGTCATCCAAAACCCCATCTCACAGGACCCATCCACAACCCATTATTGACCCTAGAACCACTACCAATCCATCCCCATCTCTTCCCGAATCACCCAATACCCCTCTGTCCCTTCATCGACGCCCCTAAGAATCCAAAACCCCAACCCACCACCATCCCAACCTCCGATCTCACCCTAACCCTCTCTGCTAAGCAAACCCCCACACCAAGATAATAATAAAAAAAAAAGAAACACGAACAAACAAAGCAAAAGAGAAAGAAAAAAAGCAACAGAAAAGAAAGCAAAGAAGTAGAGACATCAGGCATACCTAGATCTCGTCGCTCCATTGCAATGCGGACCACACTTGGTCATCGTCATCAGTATCGTCGTCGGCCACAACCCACCAACAGCGCCTGCCTTCTTTGCGCCCACTTCCTCTGCTCCCATGTCATTGGAAGCCTCGCAGCAGTCGACAAAGCAAGGGTTTTGAAAACCCTTGTTTTTCTCCTCTCGTTACATCAACAATAAGCGCTAGCCTTCTTCACCCTTTCGTCAAGCAGGTACCCTCATCCTCTCCTTTCGTCTCTTTCCTTTCATTACTGTAAAAAGAGAGAAAGAAAGATAGAGATGTGTAGAGAGGCTTAGAGAAAGAGAGGGCTTCGAACTTTTTTTTCTTCTTTATGCGTTCTTCTCAAGTCAGGTGTTTTAACTACAGCCTGACTCCTCTTCTGGGTTTTAGTACAGGTCAGATCCAACCCAGCTCATTGACAACTAAAAAAAAAGCAGCAGTCTTTTGTTTTTTTCTCCTTCCTAAAAGTAATGTCAACCTGAAGCGGTCAATCATATCGAGGCAAATTCTCTAATCACCAACGTGATGGCATGATAATGAAGCTATATCAAAAAGTACATGCGTTGAAAGAGCTGTCCCATAGTTCACAGAGGCCTCCTGCTGCAGAAGCACCCTCTAGCGCTGGAAACTAACAAAATTCGGGCAAACAAGCAGAAATAGGCCGGCAAGAACCTATTCGTGATTTCATTTAGCGTCTTTTTACTGAAATAGATCCTGCAGACGCACCGTTGCACCAAAAATTGATGATTACACAAAGCGAGTCAAAATTGATATCTCTGATTTCTCCCGTTGTCTCAATTCAAAGGCTTTCATTAACTGGCTCAATTCTCTTGAAGATTATTTCTCTTTGTATCATATGGATGATGCACAACGTGTTGCTTTTTTCAAAGTCAAACTTAATGATTCAGCACATATTTGGTGGCACAGCGTTGAGCACAATAATCTTGTTATAGGATGCCCTGTTATTACCAAGTGGGATGATATGCGTGAAAAGATTGAAGGTAAATACCTGCCTTCAAATTATTTAAGTCTCATTCAGCAAGAATATTTTGTTTTCAAGTAAGGCACATTATCACTGGATGAGTACGCAGAGAAATTCAATGATTATGTTATTCGGTGTAAAGTTCAAGATGATGACTTCACACTAGTCAACCGGTATAGAACTAGTTTGCGCGAAGAAATTCGACGTGAGGTCCTTATGCATGATTTTGAAACTGTTGATGATATTTATAACAAGGCAAAACGGGTTGAGTTAAAATTGTGGTCATCCACTTTGAGACGATTTGGCACTCAAGCTGAGGAGTCAACGACTCGTCGAGCCCTCACATTTCAGAACAATAATCGTGCTCCACCAAATCAAAATAATTATTAATATAACCTTGCTCCACCAGCAGGTTATCGTCCACCTCCGAAACATCAGCACAATCACCCCAATCAGTGTCCTTTTGCTTAAAATCAAAGGGGGAAGTGCCACAGGAGCAAGATGTGCAAAATCATGGACCTCCTCGATAGGATCGATGAGCTAATGGTTGTTACCAATGTGGTCAACAAGGGCACTTTGCTAATGCATGCCCTCATGTTCACAATCTTTATTATTGTGATGAAGATTCTTATTTGTCAGAAGACTATGACGAGCATCTTGAGATGGGAGTCCCCTCCTGATCACATCCAATCAGAATCTCAACCGGATCCACAGCAAGAGGCTCAATTGATCCTCCTCCTCACACAGCCACCGGTGCAGAAGAAGGTGATTTTATCCTTATTATATATAGACTTCTCCTTACCAATGAATAAGAAGAAGCTGATTGGCGACGTACTTCAATATTCAGGATACGCATGAGATGCAAAGGTAAGTTATTCAATTTAATTGTAGCTGATGCAGGCCATACTAATGGGTCCCGTTTGAATGTCTATATACACAAGCCCAAAGCCCAGTAGAGTGGAGTAGATTTTATTATTGGTAGTTGTTTTAGTTGCTTTCTTAATATTTGACAAGTCCACTCATGTTTGGTTTAGACTTCTTATTTGATTGGAATTAGTTGTTTTCTTTATTAGATAACATCTTAGTTATAAATAAAGATGTAATCTCTTTATGAGATAGATATTGATATTGAATAAGAATTTGAATTTGGTTTTCAGTTGAGAGAATTTTATTTGTCTTTGGTGAGGCATGTAGACATCCTATCCTTAAGCCTTTTGGCTTAGAGATTAACCCATTGGTTATTCTTCTTCCCTGCGCTGTTTCAATATGTCTTTCACGATTTTAGTGAGGGATAATTCCTTTTTAAACCTAATAAGGTTAAAAAGGTGTCATGAATATGATGATTTTATCCTTTTCTACACTAAAACTTTTCAAATATGAAGTATCCCTTACTATTTTGATGAGGGACATATACACATAAATATTCTCGTATCAAACAAGACTGAAAGCAGAAAAGACTGAACAACAAAAATAATACACTTACCCCTCTAAATATGCATTTAGTTTTCCTTCTTAATAAAATTTCCTAATCATATCCAAGTTATAGTTTCTCTCCCATAATTAGCATGTAGGCAAGGGCATGAAGTCCATTAAGATAAGAGGCAAAGAGGGAGTGGAAAGAAGGCCCCACTTCTTGTAGCTTGATTCAAGCCGTTTATCTTTGCTCAAGATTTCCACTACAAACCTTGATCGTAGAGATTGAACTAAAATGGGCTTTATCTTTTGTAATCAAATTTCAACCTTACAATGACGCATGACTCTAAAAGATGAGCAATCCAGGCGGCCAAATCAGATCCAATTAAAGGTTTCCCAAAGTCAAAAGATTACTATAAGGGAAGAAATTTTTTAATGTTAAGAGTAGACCTACCAAGAGGATTGAGTTGAGCAACTTTGGGTCGGATTAACCCAAATTCGAATTTGTTGGTCCCAACTGTACATTAACCTATTTTTAAAACGAATTGAAAACCTTCAACCTGCACCTGTGATAGGTCAACCTAGCCAACCCTCCTAACATAAATTTAATGGGAGTTGTGTCGATTTGACCCAACTTGACCTGTTTAATTCCTCTTTTATATGTGATCTAACCCATTTTATTTGACCCAATTTCATTTGTAAAGCTCTTCTTAAGTCTAAATTCATTTCAAGTGTTGCATTAAGCATGAATTTATAATTTAGTAATTTTCAAGGTGTAAAAAATGTAGCCAAATTCTATTAACAATTTCTAACCCATTTATTGAGACAACCCCTTCCCAATTTTTGTTCAAATTTTTAATATCATATTTGAGCATGAGTATAAGACTCATCAATACATTATATTCCATTCATATCCATATTTTAATGGTGAATTTTTATACTTAACTACCCAACATTAAGATAAAAGATACAAATCAGTGTTTCAAGTACAAAAACTAATTATTGTCAAATAAAAATAATAATTTTCATATTCTAAGTGTCAATATATTCAACCATATAACATAAAAATAAAGGAGGCAAACCATTGCAAAACTTCTTCGCATAAGATCAAGAGTCACGCAATTTATGGTCTACAGAAATAAAAAAAATCACATGAAAATTGTAAAGTCACAGTAAAACTTAAATGGGTCAATCGGGTTAGGCAGTCAACCATAACTCAACCCATTTTATATGGATTGGTGAACCTTGACTCATCACTGACCCGCATGTTCAACGGGTTGGGCGGGCAGTCCGGGCCTGCTTTTGCCAACTCTAGTTAAGAGTGGAGCATGGAGTGACGGTCAGATGAGGGGAGAAAAAAAGATGGTGATGCAGGTGCATGAATGACAAAAGAGAACCCGCCATTCTTACCATACCATCTGTCTTTTGGAAAAATTCATATAAATGATATTTTGTTTATGGCAAGTGAAACCCTCCAAATTCCAATGAATATAAATCCTCGCCATCGGATAGGACTTCGGGTGCAACTTGTGCAGGCCAAGTTGGCTACTGGCCAAATTGAAATGTCCACAGAATTCTAGAAGGGCCGACTTAAGCTTATAAAGTGATAACTTCTCAACTTGAGTTGGGTAGGTTAACTTAGATGTCAGATTTGGTTGAATTTGTGGGGTTGAGGGCCAACAGTTCAGGTTTGAGTCTAGGACTTTCATGGGAAATCCCATCCTATCCAACATAATCTGGTGCTTTTATTGGGCTAGTGGGGTTGGGTTGGGCTGCGCTTGACCCAGTAATCTTTGCTTGGGTTGTTTATCAGAGTTGGATCTGAATGGAAGTCCTCCTTAACAAAAACATAAAAAATAAAAAACCAACGGAATCAAAAGAAAGAATAAGTAAATCAAAGTGGGCCACATTCTATGATTGGGTCAGGTTTCACTCTAATCCACGTTGCTGATTAAAAAGGAAAAAAAGGAAAGTGGGTCCTGCAAAAATCGAGATGATCAACACATGGCACTACGGTGGTCGGCTCTGCTTCAGTTGCAACAAAATTTAGCCCACTGGTATGATGGTACATTGCGGGTTGGTCTTTGCTAGCAATTTCGATATAAAATGTGGGTCCCGCTTTTTGTATTTTTTGGATTATGGTCAAAATTCTTGGATATGCACCATGTTGGTGGCATCTGTTGGCTTCACAAACAAACTATTAAATACTCCGTGGCAGCGACATCTTCTATGCACCCAATCTGATAAAAGCCCAAAATCCATTTACTGTAGGGAGGGCAGAGGCCTGGGTTCAAATAGGATCCGACCCGACCTGCTTTTTTTAGGCTTTTTAGGAGTGGGTTTGACAGTGTGTAGTAGGGCTCGGGTCGGAAATGATTTTCCATGTAGTAATCTTGCCACACTCACTAATCCAACCACAATATAGATGGGTTGGTCATGAATGAGGACAATCTGATTTACACCTAAATGTATTGGGTTCAGATCTATTTGAACAACCTGGATAATCCATTTAAATTTATGGTGATTAGCACTGATCCGCATATCTAAATTCATTTAAATGGTTTGGCAGTTTAATATTTTGGTACTTGAAATATTTTATTTCAGGTAGTTTGAATTGGGGCTTTTAAGCATACAACCAAGAATCAAATACAGCCATGGTATGAGAAATGGATTGAGCTTGGGCCACGTTTCTACCACTTAGGTGAGGTCGGACATACGTTGACCCACTATATATGCAAGTTATACAAGTGGGGCATGATTAACTTGCGTTGGATAAGGATTTGGGATACCAGATTTGTTTTAATAAAAGTTTTTTGGACCCAGCTTAGGGGTTGGGAGCCGTCTACAAACACCAACACAACAATAATACGAACTCATACATGCGAGGTAATGGGGACTTGTACATGTGAGGGACATACATATAACTCACACAGGTGAGGTTATGGAGACTGACACATGTGAGGGACATACACAACTTCCACATACAGAACAATGGGACCACACAAATGTGAAGGACACACACACAACTCACACTATAAGGTAATAGAGACATGCATGTGTGAGAAAACACAACACAACACAACTTGCACATGTGTGAAGTTCATGAATTTGCACATTTTTACATTATTTTAAGGTGGATTAGAGACTTAATTTGGTTGAATATATTATTATTCATTCAATTCCATAATATCATGCATGTTCACCTAGAAAATTGGAATTTGCACAGTTTTTACACATTTTCTGCATTAATTAAGAATGTTTGTAAGTTTATCTTTGAAGAGTCTCAGTTGGAGTAAAACTCTATTTAAATAGGTCCCACTTTAATGTGCGCTTTTCAATTTTTTATTAGATGAAGTATAATGTGTAAGAAATGAAATTTGCAGGACTGATAAACCCCTAAGGATAATTTGAGTCCCTTTGCTTGAAGATCCACACCTTTAAAGTTCATCTCTTTATGGATTTCATTTGAAGATCAGCTAAAAATTCTAAAAGCTTCCAACTCATCTCAGGAGACAAACCCAATTAACAAGCAACATATAATATCTCTCAATTCACCAAAAAGAGGTTCATACTTAATAAACCTGAGGAGTCAAAAAACTATAAAATGAGACCACCATGAGAAGCTCTTCCTCATTTACAGCTAGATCTGGAAATCTTAGATCTCTTTCTCCCTTTTTTCTCCACTTTACTTCCATCCATTAATTCGTGATTTTATTTTAAAAGTATTCTGGAGCCTTGTTCCAGAAATAAGGATATAGAATAAAGATTTCCGAGAGACCATTGTATAAGAAGAAGATATCAATAAAGCTATTTTTCATGGTCTTTGTAATAATGTTTTGAGTTTTTTATTAGAGTGAAAGATGACGTTAAGTATTTCAATGTTTAAATGATATTTGTCATTTTCTTATTTTCTAATTGTCTCTTGTTAATGTACTTTCAAAAGATAATATTAGATTTATCTTCATGGCAAGGGCAAACCTTTGTTTTATGTTCAAAATTAATAAATTTTGATCATTTATACTTAATTTGATATATTATGCTTAGATATATAGTTATCTTTAATAGTTTATACTTAGTTTAATAGGTAATGCTTAGAATGTCCCTTATTTAATTAAGTAAAGGAGGTCTTGTGTATTGATTTTATTTTTTTAATTGAAAATTAGTTTTTGCAATAATCAAATCATCTGGATGAGAAACATTGATTTGTTCTTTTTTAATCTGAGTAACAATTGTGACAAAAGCGTAAATTAATTGCATAAATTGGATTTTTGAATAACTAAGTGGATTCTGATTGCTCTAATTTGTTTCTTAGCATTGTTATTAACTTTAGAAATTTATTTAGTTTATGATTTTCATAACGCACATATCTTTTATCATTGTTATTTCTTTTAAAGAAAATTTTAGATTTTTAATTACAAGGTTTAAAAGTGCCTATTGTGGGATCAACCTTTATTTGCAATTATCTTGACAAGATAATTGTGCACTTGCAGTTTTTTAAGTAAATTGATTAAATTTATATCAATGTGTGAGGTGATAAAACTCACATATACAATGGGGGGAGGTGAGGTTTGAATCGGTAAGAACCAACAATTCTTACCACTAAGGTATAGTGAGGTTTGTTTTAATAGAAATTTGTATACCTTTGTAGACTGATAATTTTAAACCCATAACTTGAAAAGGTTGCAATTATGAGCGCGTTTCCATCGGCAAACTCATTAGACTTGTTTGCCACTTATACTTTTTAGGGTATGTTTGTGTATGTTTGCAAAATATCAGTCCCATGGAGCTTTTGCACTTTTGTGGGGAAAAGAAACTTTCCAATGCATCATAGGAAAAACTTTTCTTCGGATTCAAGAAAAATTTAGAATCTGCTTGTGAGGGGGCGGAAGAGGACACTCAAGTTTGTTCTTCCACATAATTGGTAGGAATTCCAAATCAGCATTGGGCATAGAAAATGAAGGTTCAATAGCTATTTTTGCCCATTTTCCGCCCAATAATCTTGTTGCACCAAACGGGTGGAAGAAAGGTGATGAGGATGTCTTCCTAACTTTCCGCGGAAGGACTGCTTACACAAATAGACCCTTAGCTCAATTTTGTTGTTTTCCTTGCAAAAAGAGACCACACTAAACATAGAGTTTACAATTGTATAAAAATTATTTTCACAGTCTTCACAAGCTAGCCGCCCAAACATGCTCTTCACTCTCATCAGAGACAACTTTACCATATCCAAATAAAACAAGCATAAATCTACAACTCTCTTTTCTCTCTCTCTCTCTCTCTCTCTATACGCACACATATATATGAGGAGTGTTATAAAAATTCCTAGGAAGATTTTTTTACCAAAAAAAATGCCACCTTTAGTTGGGCCAACTGTGGTATATGACAACCATGAATTGCTACTAGATATAATAAACTAGATGAGATCTACCTATATAAAAATTTTCAAACTAGGTGAAATCTACCTATGTAAAAATATCTCAACTCTATTAGATTGTCTACACCCCATATTTTGTAAACCAAAAGTCTAACGTTTCAAAGGTATCACTTTTTTGTAATTTCAAATTTTAATTCAATAATGAGTAAAAATTGGATGAGTATCAAATTTGGGTTTTATATCAATTCTTTGGGGGTAGTTTGTATATGTGAAATTATTTGACTGGCTTAGAGTGGGCTCCATTCTCTAAAAACGTAGGGCAGTAAAAAGTGGAGTTCTTAAAATAAGGAATTTGTTGTGAAGTCCATATATATAGAAATTCTGAAAAACTCCTCATTTCAAAATGGTAGTTTTTGCCCTCCTTGATTTATCCAATGAGATCATGCCACGTTACTTTATGCATCCAATTCATATTAAGAGAGAAAAAATAAACGCGTTTAAATATTTTGATTTCCTAAATAATAGAACAAGATGAACACATGATCTAGAAAAAACATATTTTTTTAAAGAAAATGTTGGGCCTCATATATATAGGGAAAGATTAAAATGCATTCATTACTTACATAAGGTGAGGGACAATTCATTTTTTAGACTTGACAAGGTCAAAAAGGTGTCATAATGTGTGATGGTTTTATCCTTTTGCATATAAATACTTTTAAAAAATGAAAATATCCCTCACCATAGCGTGCAAGATATGCATAGTAGTTTTATCCATATATATATATCTCGTATCCACACCGTGTGCAAAGTGTGCATCCATAGTGGGGGGACCCTGATGGTTCCTCTAGTTTGACCATACATATATACCCGCTTGAATTTCAAACCTCCCTTGGCTTTGTACACATCTGAATAAATTTGACCACTAAATCAATTATACACCCATTTAAAAGGTATGCAGATTTTAGGCTCTATATGATAGGTTTAGGATGATCCAATAGAATTTTTTTCTAAAAAAAAAGGAGAGGGCCCATCCGAATCTTAAAAAAAAAAAACCCCATCCGCATACCTTCGCCCAATAAATAAATAAATAAAATAATAAATAAAAAAATAATGCATAGAAATGTAGATTAATTTGTTAGATGAGATATTAATTGATCCAAACTCCTCAAATTAATATCAATCGCCTCTGCAAAAGAGCAAAATGGAAGACATTTCAGTTGGAGGAAAAGATGGCCGCGAAATAGATCTGTGGCCTATGATCACTGGATCAATCAATAGTGGGGCCCACATGAGTCGGCTACCTCTCTCTATTTGTTCTCGTTTCTTCGGGTAAGCTTTCGTTCTCTTCTCCTCCTCCATCTGCCCCAAGCAAACCCCAGTCATTTTCCTTCCTCCCTCTGCAACCAAACCCTAACACAAATCCCCAATTCCAATCCAAAAGAAACCCTAATCCACGAAACGAAACAAGGCCTCCCCACCCCATCTTCTTCCAATCCCATCTCCGACATGGACGCCGATGCTCCCTCCCAATCCTCCAACGAAGCCCTAACCCTAACCCTAACCCAAATCCCCAATCCAATCCAACAGCACCCAAACCCTAATTCAACCGAGATCGAGAAAATGGATGTCGAAGACGAAGAAGACGCCTTCGAGATCCTCACCGTCCGCGATTCCAGCGAGATCCCTTGCTTTCTGAGGAAAGTCGTCGATGCGGAGGTCGAGAACCTGGCTGGGAACGGCGATCACCGCCTCATAATCGTCGCCGTCCACGCCGTTTTCCTGGAGTCGGGGTTCATCTCCGTCGACCCGGCGACGAACGCCGCCGTCTCCGGCGGCCGTCTCCCGGAGAAATGGGCGTCGTCCGGTCCGGTCTTCAGCATTCGGTATACGCTTCCTTCCCTCGCGCTTTCTGCTTGTAATTCGAGTGTGGTTACTGTCACTTTGAAGTTCCAGATTCTGGGTGGATTTGTTAGCGTCTATGGGTGTTTGGACTCCAAGGGCTCGGAATTGCGTCGCGTGTCTGTGGATACTGTGGAATTCGCTCCCTTTATAGATTATGTGTATAGGGGTTATGAAGGAGAGGGGGTCCTGGAGACAACCCAGAAGAGGGTTCTCTTTGATTTTTGGAAAATTGTGAAAGACGGGCTTTCGACGCCGCTTCTTATCGCCATCTGCGTCAAAACAGGGCTGCCACCGCCTTCCTGCTTCATGGTGCTTCCCACAGACCTTAAACTTATGATTCTTGAATTGGTTCCTGCGGTCGATGTCGGGAAGGTCGGGTGCGTGTGTTCGGAATTGAAGTATCTGTCGTCCAATGACGAATTGTGGAAGAAGAAGTTTGTGGAGGAGTTTGGAGCGTGGGATGGAAAGTGGGGTGCTCAGGCGGGGTGCTGGAAGCAGAGATATTTGCTGTATTTGGAACATAGGAAGTGTGCGGCGACGCAAATGGAAGAGCAGGTGAGATTTATGGCATCTCATTTTCTGAGGAGAGGCAGGCGTCGCTTCGGCATGCCGCAGATTGGGATGATAGGAGGCGATTATGATCGAAGTCTTATTCCTTTTGGGGCACGCCGAGTGAGGCGGCCCTTCTCACCTCCCTGCAATGCTGGTGGATTTCACCCAATGTTCAGAGCTTGAAGATTTTAACTGCGTTGTATAGCGTGTGCAGATGAATTGAGTTCCCTTACAAGGTATATAAATGTTTGATCGATATATATGTTTAGGTTGTTAGTTGCATATAATGCCTGTTATTTTTTGCAATTCTATTTGCAACTTTGACAGTACAATCTGCATGCCTTCAAACGAATTGTGAAAACTGGACTTTAGATTTTGATGTTCATATTGCAATTGAAGGATTTCATTCCATTTATCTATGTTGTTTTAGTGTTGGTTCGTGATCGTGATTCCCTTCCATGAAAAGGGCACTGTGAAATATATCAGTGCGTCAGTTCTTGGTTTTGTTGGTTTATCTGTTAGGTAATTTTAGCTTTGATGTATCTTTCATTATGGCCAAAATGAGAGAAAGCTAAAATGAAAGCGCTTAGAGAATCCTGGAAGACGTTCTCCCATACCTTTGCTAGGCATCTATGGTTGTGCATAGACTTATTGGCAGTCAGCACTCAAGTCTCTCCATAAGCGGGAGAAAAACCATGACTACTTGCATGTGTGCAGGAAGTGGGAGATTTGATTCTATAAGCTTCCTTTCTTCACTTTCATTGGGAGGCCAATCATGTCATTAACTCATTGCTTAAATTTTGGATTCTAACCATGCGTACTGGTATCGTTTGTCTATTAACTTCAATTCTATATCTGAAAAAATGAATGTGTTGGTCAAGTAGTTTTCTTCAATAGTTTGCATTATTTTTTAGTGACAAAATATGTTATTGTACAATAATGAATGTTGTATGAAAGCTTAGTCATAAATATTGCAAGTTGTTGGCAGGAGCATCTAACTGCAGAATATTTAAGCGAATACTTTTGTATGGAAAAGAATGCTAGAATGAAGTATTACCATTCGAAAAATGGACACTAGGAACAAAGAGATGGTGAGAATGCAAATTCTTCTGGTTGATATTGGTGTAGAATGATATATATATTATATTGTGTGGAGTGAGAAAAATGATAGAATGTTTGTAAGAAAACTTTTGGCCGTAGCTTTAATATAAGATAAATTCAAGGAATGTGCCGAGAAGACTAGAATTATCTTATGCACGTAGAATTGTAGTGAGCAAGTAAGTAGGATATATTAGAAACTGAAAACTACTTGGATCAATCATTGTCATTTTGATCTAGCCTTGTACCAACCATTTGCGACGAGCTTGTGAATGCCACTTTTTTTTTTTTAAACCCTTTTAAAGCCATTTATTCTGAACTCCAGAGTCTTTCATGTTCTCTTCCACTACTTCATTCAAGTTCTTACTAGCTGCCCCGTTCTCCTAGTTCTTTAATTTGCAACCCTTCAGTATATCTTGTAAGACTCGTTTTTTTATCTTTTTTTTTTTAAGGTCTTACTGGTGTGTGCCCAAACCATCTCAAATTGAACCTTCTCCTAATGCTACCTTTTACTGTAACTGTACATATCGCATGCTCATATCAACTTCTTGTACTTTTACTTCCCGTTTCTTTGTTGTCCAACATGCAACTCCATACAATAAAGCAGGTTTAACTGTTGTCTTATAGAAATTCGTTTTAATTGAAGTGGTATTTAGTAATTGTCAAGTATTCCACTCGTTTGTCTTCATTTTCTGTCCTTGTGCAGATGCTATTACTATATCCAAGTTGAAATCTATCACGCTGTGGCACTGAAGATATTTTCAGTTTGCTTACTACTCATTTTTTCAACTCTAAGCTCCACTAAACTTGCTCTGCATATGGTAACCAATGTCTCAAAAGGCTTTCTTGAAGTCCTATCTTACTTTTTTTGTTTTTTTCCTTTTCTTTTATTTGAGGACCACATCAGCCGCAGACAACATAAAACAAGGAAAATGTTCTCTAAATTAACTACCTTAGCACTCTATGATAGGTGGTTTTTAATAAAAATGGTTCAAAAATTTTCCTCTCTAAACTTTTCACTGAGTTGTCTTCATAGAGATGCTAGCAAATTGTTCTTGTTCTTAGCACGCGTGATATAATTTATTGTATTAAATACTTATTGATAGATAAAATTAAGAGGATTTTAAAGGAAAAAGATTCTTAAATTTGTATTAAACTCGATTAGGCCCAATTTTTTACTATACACGGATTGGGTCAATTGGGCTTAAATTCGTGCAAAAAAAAAAAATTTTTTTTTGCATTTGTGATTGAGTGACGCGTCACTCAATTGTACATAGAAAAAAAAAATGCAGAGAAGAAAGGAAGCAGAGAGAAGAAAGGAAGAAGAAAAGAGGAGAAAGGAAGAAAAAGAGAGGAGAAAGAAGAGAGAAAAAAGGAAGAAGAGAGAAGAAAGGGAGGAAAGGAAGAAGAAGAAGAGAGGAAGAAGGAAGAAAAAGAGAGAAGAAAGAAGAAAGGAAGAAGAAGAGATGATAAAGAAGAGATGAAAGGGGGAAAAAAATCCTTAATATTAATCCCTTCCCTTCTTCCTCTTCTCTTCTTCTTCCTTTCCTTCCTTTCTTCTTCTTCCTTTCTCCTCTTTTCTTATTCCTTTCTTCTTTCTCCTATATTCTTCATTTCTTCTTTGCAGGTTTTTTTTTTTTTTTCTGCTAGCGTCACTTAGCCCTGCAGGAAAAAAAAAAAACTCAGCCTTGCGGATAAAAAAAAATGTAGAGAAGAAAGGAAGAAGAGAGGAGAAAGGAAGAAAGAGAGAGAGGAAGAAAGGAAGAAGAAGAAGAAGAAGAAGAAGAAGAAGAGAGGAAGAAAGCAAGGGATTAAGGTCTTTTGTTTTCCTTTTTTCTCCTTTCTCCTCTGTTCTTCTTCATTTTTTTCCTCTCTTCTTCTTCCCTTCTTCCTCTCTTCTTCTTCTTCTTTTCCTTCCTTTCTTTTCTCTTCTTCTTCATTTTTATCTCTTTTCTTTTTCCTCTCTTCTTCTTCCTTTCTTCCTCTCTTCTTCCTTTCTTCTTTCTTCTCTCATCTTCCTTTCTTCTCCACGTTTTTTTTTCTATGTACAGTTGAGTGGCTCAGTCAGACATGCAAAAGAAAAAAAATTTTTGCATGAATTCGAGCCCAATTGACCCAATCTGTGGATAGTAAAAAATTAGGCGTAATTGTGTTTAATGCAAATCTTAGGGGCTTTTTCCTGTAAAATCCTCTAAAATTAATGGTTTTTTGATCAATTATATCAAAATGTTAAAAGTAGAAAAATAGAGAATCAATAAACTAAAGAGATAGATATGGGGAAAATGATAAAAAAAAAATTCTTCAAATTCCACTGAAAAAATAGAAACTATAAAGAATAGTTAAAGAGTAAGAACAGAGAAAAGAAAGCACTAATACCCAATCTTTGATTTGTGCAGTGGGCCCACATATCAAAGGTCTTGTGGGACCTTAAACTATTGACCCACTTGCTCAAATAATCACAAACTAAGAGTTCAAATCTTCCTAAAAGTTTAAGTAATTTGAAATTCCTTAATCTCTCTTTTAAGTCAAAGTCAAGTGAGATGGAAAAGAGTCGGGATCTTCCCAAAAGTCTCCCTAAAGTCTCTCTTAGATTAAAATTGGGCCAAAATTAAAATTGAAATTGAGCTCCAATTTACCAAATTTGGAGTTCAATTTAGAAATCAAATCAAATCCTGTTCATATATATATATATATAAATGGCTTCTGTAGTAGCTCTGTTTGTTATAAATCAAAACTGGTGTTGCTATATCATTCATTCTGAATTTTTTTTTTCATATGCTTATAAGATTTATAGAATTTGTAATGTTACTTAAAAGTGCAAGGAACTAGCAGTGAGAGCCTATAAAACTTTTGAGATCTATATCAGTCCTAATTTAGTGTGGATACTAAGGTTTACATATTTACATATTATTTATTGTTGGTTGTTGCTACCATAATCTATAGTGTAGCGGCAGATAAAAAAAAATATATGCATGCTCTTACTATAAGCTCTGCTTTTGGGATGGTTTTCAAGTTTACTTTTTATGCTTTCTACTACATTCTATGTCTAATACCCATAAGTACCCAAGTTTCTAATGCAGTTTCATTAATCTGTTGTTACTCTATTTGCCTGCCTCTCAATTCTCTATCTAGTTAGTCTAGCATCATTGCTTCAGCTTTGTTCTCCATACTTAGGATAATTAATTTTTATGTATTTATATGATATGGATTTTATTCCTCAACTTAAATTAATAGCACGGTGATTACATCCAGTGTCACTTTTGTTTGATATTACCTGTTAGCCAATAGAGTTGTTGAATCACTAAAGTTGGACAAAGAATAGTTTAGAGTCAAACTGTTATACAGGACCTACGTGATTTCCTAGGGTCTTATACATATTTATATAATATGCTATAAAAAAAAGAAAAAAGTGAAAAAAAATTTCTAATGAAGATTTTTGATTTTTTCCCCTTAAAATATTGGCTATATTGAAGTAAGAAAATTATTTTTATAAAAAGAAATTGGTGTTAAAAAGTCACACTGGTACAGATGAATATCGCAGGTAGGTGATACATATGATTTTATGGAGTGGTTGGTATGCTCAGAACCATGCTCTGGTCAGGACATGCTGAGGATGCAGTTTTACACATAAAATCCAAGTGACGGATGTATCTATTAAATTGCATATTTTGAAGTATCTAGATGTGATAGCTTGGAATATAGTTTTTGTTGCCATTATTTGTATTGATGGCGTACGTATATCCACTAGTATGAACTCACAAAGAAAAAATCAAGTGGTGGGGATAAGGCTTTTATGATGATGATGATGATGATTTGCAATTTTTAGCTAAAGTTGCAAACCTTAAGAGCATGTTTGGCAAAGGAGTAGGGTAAAGTAGAGTACAGTTAAATTTTCAAAATTCAAAATTTTTTCCTTTTTTTTTAAATTTAATTTCCCTCATTTTTTTTTCAAAAAAAGTAAAAAAGTCATCACAAAACTACAAAAAAATCTCTACTTTTTGTACAAAAAGTCAAAAAGATTTTATATCAAACAACTAAAAACAAAAAGTCATCATAACCAAATCATATATTATTCTTTCTTGATTTTGGGTTTACTCTACTTTACTTTACCCTACTCCTCTCCCAAACATGCCCTAAAGTATCATTATTGTGCATATGCTTCCAAAGTGCTACCACTTCCTCTATGGCTGTACCAATTGTAAAACATTGCTCTCTACTTCCATTTATTTGTAGATATTTTTTGGTAATGCATTTATTTGCTCGAGTATGCATTGTTTTGAAAATAAAAATTGTATTGCAAATCATTCAAGAGGTCTAACCGAATCATGTGGTGAATTGTTCCACGGAGAAGCCAATTACCTGCTAGGTGTTTTTTTTTTTTTTAAATTTGTGACACAATCTTCCTTGTTGAGGACTAGATAGAACCCAGTGTTGCCATTTGAATCATATCTGACAATAGGCAGCTGGATAACATCTTCTTCATTCCATGTGAGCAATTCTGTGGCTTGCTGCTGATTGCATTGGGCCTTTGACGTAGATGTTGCTGGCATATCCTCTAGATGCTTTGAAGGAAAAGGGCTATGGGAACCAATTTGAAGAGGAGTTACTTTGCAGTCGGACTCTGATAGTTCTTCTGGGAATCAATTGTGTTGAGCACTTGAGCCTCCTTTACTGAGATCCATCCATCATCATTTTGCTGCATCAATAGTTCCCTCTCCCTGGTGCATGCCAGTACACATGGTTCCCTCGTCTTGAGTATACTGGCTTCATTGTTCCTAAAACTACGTCGCTCCCGGAACTCCTGCATTGATCTTCTTTACTGGCCAAATTACTGTTTGATTAGTGCTTACCACTCTCCCCTGCTAGAACTATCGCCAAATGTTGATTTTTGTTTGCTTGTGCCTGTTATGCCTACCTGATGTAACAGACTGAAACATCATCGACAAAGTGGTGCCATGTGGATGCTTACTGGGCGCCATACAGACATCCTAGTTGGCAAAGTTCTTGGGAGTCTTGTAGAAATATGTAGAACTCTCTAGAACTATGATGTCATGGCTTATGTCAAAGAGGTGGTGATGTCATGGATGATGTATATACCAATCAAATGTAGCCCTTGGATCGTAAGAATACTCTAGAAGCAAGATCCAAGCCATCGATGTAAAGGGGGGTTTTGCCTATAAAAGGAGACCCCCACCCTCACTTGTAATCGATCCAAAAGCAAGAGCATTCTTTGTATTCTCAGAGCTCTCTCTTCTTGTGTGTGGGTTTTCTCTTTGAGTTAGTCTTAGGGTTTCTAATTAGCAAGGTTCTACTTGCTAAGAGGAAAGGCTTACTTAGTGCATTTAATCGGTGGAACATGCTAAGGCCGCACGGGGTTTGCTGCGCAAAAACACTACCCCCGTGACAGTTGGTATCAGAGTCAAAGCTTGCAATGGCTGATTCAAGTCTCACTCACATCGAAGAACATCAGGGAAGGGAGAAGGATTGTGGTGGCAAAAGTCGAAAGGAGAAGTCCGTGCAACCAGATCCTCTTGTATCCATGGAGGCACGGCTTGCCAAAGTGGAGATTGCTGTGGCCGATGGAAGGGATCGGTTTGAGGAGCAAGCCCAACATATGGAGACATTGGGCGAAAGCATCAATGAGCTTGGGTCAAGGGACGATGAGCTACGAGGTGAGATGCTAGAACTCCTTAACTCCATAGCTGATTCTTTGACGAAAGATTTGCACAGTTTCGAAGAACGACTTGGTGGAGAACTTGCCGCCATGAAGGAAGAGATCAAAGAGATCAAGGCAGATTGGTCTCTTTGTAAGATGGCTATCACCCAAGGGGGTGTAACTAGCTATTCGGTGGCCAAGCTCGATGTGCCAAAGCCCAAGACCTATGGTGGGTCCAGGGACGCAAGGGAGCTAGATAACTTCCTTTGGAGCCTTGATCAATACTTCGAGGCAATAGGCATCGTGGAGAATGCCAAAAAGGTGAAAACTGCTCCACTCTATCTTGTGGAGAGTGCATTGCTATGGTGGCGACGGAGGCACTTAGACATTGAAAGAGGTATGTGCACAATCACTACTTGGGATGATTTTAAAAGAGAAATCAAGTCCCAATTTTACCCTGTAAATGTAGAACACGAAGCCCGGGCCAAGCTTCGTCGTCTCTCTCATAAGGGTACTGTTCGGGACTACATAAAGGAATTCTTTGAGTTAGTATTAGAAATTCCGGACCTTTCGGAAAAAGAGGCCTTCTTTGCCTTCATGGATGGGCTCCAACATTGGGCTAAGAATGAGTTGGAGCGACGCAAGGTGAAAGACCTCACCTCAGTTATAGCAGAAGCTGAGTCCCTGATTGAACTGAGGAAAGGGGACTCCTCTAAGCCAAAAGGAGACTCCTACAAGCCAAGGGAGCAAAAGCCACACAAAGGCAAAGGTGGGGGAGATGGCAACCATAAACCACCCAAGGATCAAGCCAAGACCAAATTTGGAGGAGGCAAGGGTGGGGGTGACAAACCTAAACTCACCTGCTTCTTATGTGATGGTCCTCATTGGGCTCGGGAATGCCCAAAGCGAAGCAAACTCTCGGCACTCATCCGGGATGATGAACCTAGGCCGGAACCTGAAGATAGGCAAATGGGTTCTCTTCAATTGCTACATGCAATCAAGGCCAAGGTTGAAATGCCCACATCAGGGAAAAAGGGCAGGATGTATGTAAAGCCCAGAGTGAATGGGACAGAGACGTAGGCATTGGTTGACACTGGTGCAACCAACAACTTCATCGAAGTGAATGAAGCCAAACGACTGGGTATCAAATACAAGGAAGAGCGTGGGTGGCTCAAAGCGGTGAACTCCGAGGCCAAGCCTATCTTCGGAGTTGCTCACAACGTGGAGATGTGCCATGGTGAATGGAAAGGTATGTTGAATCTCTCTGTTGTGCCTATGGATGATTACCCTATTGTTCTTGGCATGGAATTCTTAGATGAAGTTCGGGCTATACCAATTCCAAGCGTCGATGCAATGTGTATCATGGATCAAGGAAAAGCTTGCATGGTGCCAGTGGTTCGAGAGGGAGTACTGAAGGCAAAAACGTTATCAGCTATGCAACTCTCTAAGGGCTTCAAGAAACAAGAGCCCACATTCCTGGCCACACTGAAGCTGGATGAAGGTATGCCTTCCATTACGGATGCACCAACTGATATTTTAAATGTTCTTGATGAATATAAAGATGTTATGCCTGCTGAGCTTCCCAAAAAGCTTCCACCTAAGAGAGAGGTGGATCACAAGATCGAGCTAGAGCCAAGCTCAAGGCCCATAGCTGCTGTTCCATATAGGATGGCACCTCCAGAATTGGAGGAATTAAGAAGGCAACTTAAGGAGCTACTAGATGCAGGGTTCATCCGGCCATCAAAAGCTCCCTATGGTGCTCCTGTGCTGTTCCAGAAGAAGCATGACGGGTCCTTACGTCTATGTATAGACTATCGCGCCCTCAACAAGATCACGGTGAAGAACCGGTATCCCATTCCTCTTATTGCTGACTTGTTCGATCAACTTGGGGGAGCACGGTGGTTCTCACGGGGGTAGTGTTTTTGCGTAGCAAACCCTGTGTGGCCTTACCACGTTCCACCGATTGAATGCACTAAGTAAGCCTTTCCTCTTAGCAAGTAGAACCTTGCTAATTAGAAACCCTAAGACTACCTCAAAGAGAAAACCCACACACAAGAAGAGAGAGAAGCTCTGAGAATACAAAGAATGCTCTTGCTTTTGGATCGATTACAAGTGAGGGTGGGGGTCTCCTCTTATAGGCAAAACCCTTCTTTACATTGATGGCTTGGATCTTGCTTCTAGAGTATTCTTACGATCCAAGGGCTACATTTGATTGGTATGTACATCATCCATGACATCACCATCTCTTTGACATAAGCCATGACATCATGGTTCTAGAGAGTTCTACATATTTCTACAAGGCTCCCAAGAACTTTGCCAACTACGATGTCTGTATGGCGCCCAGTAAGCATCCACATGGCGCCACTTTGTCGATGATGTGTTAGTCTGTTACATCCTCCCCCACCTAATTCCGCGATGTCCTCATCGTGGCTTCTTGGTGGTACTCGGCAATTTGATCCTTGAACTGCCATAGTGTGTCTTCGCGCTCCCAGCTAGCCTTGCTATCCGAATGACCCTTCCATCTCACTAAGTATTCCGAATAACTTGAATGATTTCCCCTTCTTGGAATAACTCGGTGTGAGATGATATTCTTCACTTCCTTGTCATGCGCGGTAGTGATGGCTGTTGGAGCTCTCTTGGAGTTCCCACGTTCAGTGTCTTCCATGTCTGCGTGATACGGCTTGAGCAGACTCACATGGAAAACATTGTGGATTTCCATTCTCGGAGGTAATTCAAGTTGGTAGGACACCTTGCCAACCCGTTTCACCACCTTGAATGGTCCTTCATAACGCCTCACCAAGCCTTTATGAAGTTTGGCATAAGTTCTGGACTGATGTGGGAGGAGTTTGACCAAGACAAAGTCTCCTTCTTGAAATTCTCGATGTTTTCTTTTCTTATCAGCCCATTTCTTCATCCTTTTGACAACCTTCTCCAAGTAGGCTTTCGCTAGCTCAGCATGCTCGTGCCACCCTTTGGCGAACTTGTATGCGACTGGACTTCTTCCTCCGTAGCCAACACTTAGTGTGTTGGGAGCAAGTGGTTGCTGTCCCGTTGCTACCTTGAATGGACTGGAATGGGTAGACTCACTTCGATGCAAATTATAGGAGAATTGGGCAATATCAAGCAATCTTGCCGAATCCTCCTGGTTGGCACTCACATCGTGCCTTAAGTAAGCTTCCAATAAGGCATTCACCCGTTTAGTCTGTCCATCTGTCTGGGGGTGAAAGCTGGTTGAGAAGTTGAGTTCTGACCCCATTAGTCGAAATAGCTCCGTCCAAAACTGCCCTGTGAATCGCCCATCGCGATCGCTGACGATTATCCGTGGAATGCCCCAGTACTTTACCACGTGCCGGAAGAACAATTGGGCTGTTACTTCCGCTGTGCAATCCTTTGGTGCTGTTGCAAATATCCCATATTCGGAGAACCGATCAACCACCACGAGGATCGTGCCGTTCCCATCCGAAATTGGCAAACACGTGATGAAATCCATGGAGACGCTCTCCCACGGCCTCCTTGGAATGGGCAACGGTTCCAACAAGCCTGCTGGATGATCGTGTTTGATTTTGTCTTGTTGGCATACCAGACAAGTTCGAACATAGGCCTCTACATCGTCATGCATCCGCGGCCAGTAGTATGAGTCTTCCAACAGTGCTCCAGCACGCTCGATTCCTGGGTGACCAGCCCACTTTGAATCGTGGCACTCCTTGAGGACCTCCTTCCTCAAGTTTCCCTACTTGGGGATGTAGACACGGTTGCCTTGTGTGTACAGCAACCCATCCTCAAGCCAGAATCTCCGTGTCTTGCCTTGTTGGACATAGTCAATCAAGGTCTTGGCCTGTGGATCATGTTTCATGCCCTCCTTGATTTTGTCCATTAAGGGGCATTTGGGTTGACTGGTAGCAGCTAGCTCGGCCTTCCTGCTTAGTGCATCTGCCACCTGATTGGTCTTGCCCGGTTTATATTCCAGGACATAATCAAATTCAGCCAGGAAGTCTTGCCATCTAGCCTGCTTGGGGCTCAGCTTCTTCTGGGTGAGGAAGTAGCTGGTGCAACATTGTCCGTCTTCACCACGAACCTTTGGCCTAGCAAGTAGTGTCTCCAAACCCGAAGGCAATGAACTATCGCAGTCATTTCCTTTTCTTGCACCGCATACCTCCGTTCGGTGTCGTTGAGCTTCCGACTCTCGTAGGCAATTGGATGCTCCTCCTGCATCAACACACCTCCAATGGCAAAGTTAGAGGCATCAATATGTACCTCATACGGTTTTGTATAGTCTGGTAGGGCAAGTACTGGCTCCTTCGTCACTGCTGCTTTTAACATTTCAAAGGCATTTTGGCATTGCTCCGTCCATTCCCAGGACTGGTTCTTCTTTAGTAGGTTTGTCAAGGGTATTGTAATGGAAGAGTAACCCTTGATGAACATGTGATAGTAGTTTGCTACTCCCAGAAATGATCGAAGGTCCGGTACCCTTTTTGGTTGCTCCTATTCGAGGATGGCTTTAACTTTGGCTGGATCCATGCACAGCTTCCCACCTCCTACTTTGTGGCCCAAAAACATGACTTCTTGTTGGGCGAATGCACACTTTTCCTTCTTCACATATAGCTGATTTTCTCTTAAGACCTGGAATACTTGTTGTAGTGCTTTACATGCTCTTGTAAAGTGTTACTATATATCACAATATCATCAAGATATACTACAACAAAGCGGTCTAAGAAGGGTTGGAAAATTCTATTCATAAGTGTGCAAAAAGTAGCAGGAGCATTTGTAAGTCCGAATGGCATGACTAGGAATTCATATGATCCATACCTTGTTACGCATGCCGTCTTTTCCTCATCCACTTCGGCAATTCTAACTTGATAATATCCCAAGCGTAAATCAAGTTTTGTGAACCACCCACCTTGTCCCAGTCTTCAGAAGCAAGGATAAAGTTCCTTATCTGTGTTGCCACATGATTCTCCCTTATTTGGATATCAACTCCCTCTCTTCTTTCCTCACTGAAGCAGACATCGGAGACATCTGAGATGGTACCACAAGGAGATTGGGTCTATCTGTGGCCTCCCATCAAGTTCCCTCTATTGGATTGACCCAGCATTACTCACTTTTTGGCCAGACTGGAAGAGAAATGAGTGGTCAGGACCATCCCTGCTACTGTTAAAATTTTCCATGGCTTAAACTACGTTGGGCTCGCCTGTAAAACGGCTCAGCATAATGGGCTAGTCTACCGCGGGGTTCATGGGCCATAGATCATTCTCTCCAGGCTCTTATATTGGGGACCATTATTTAGCTTGAGTTGTCAATTCATTTAAATTTCAAAATGTTTTGCCAGCTGCCGTCACCTTTTGGGAAGGTGTGTTAACCACTTCCTTCAGAAGTCCAATGGCCAGGTAAAGCTCCAAGGATCCACAGCCTTAGCCTGCACAGCTGAGATCGTCTGCCTTATCCAACTCCTTGCCTCTTGCAAGGGTTTCTGGGATGCCTCTAACGGCATGGACGTATTAATTACCCATGTTCTCCACCTCAACCTTGAAATGGGCCATAAAAGATCAGGTCTTCTATCACAAGATCCATCTGTGACAAAATGGATGTCTCTGATCTGATCTACATTCTCATAGATCATTTCCTTTTTCATTGTTTTAGAGTCTAAGTCCACATTGATCTAATACAAGAGTTCCTTCAGGAATAAATTTTGAGATGCCGGACGTGGAGACAAACCCCAGAACTTTTTTGATCCACCTGTTTGCCAAGGATGTCCATCCACCTATCCAGGAAAGAAAATGGTGATTGTTCCTCCTGGTCAGGTTGTGCAATTACATCCTCCATTGCAGTCTTTGCTATTAGCCCTATACATACCATGATGCCTTCCAACTTTTGAACAGTGCTTGTCAGCTTCCCCCTACATTTGTCCGGCCTATTCTTGGCTGACTTAGGGATGAATTCTCACTTCTAAGAGAATACACAACAGCTCTTATCTTTTACTCATTTATTTCTGAGGATGTTGCAAACGACGAACTTCCTCTTTCAGCTTTCTGTTTCTACGAAATAGTCCAACTTACTATAAAATTGGTCTTCCCAAAAAAATTGCCATTCTTAGTAAAATTTGACTTTTTTTTTTGAAAATAGTTACTGTATTTATTGCTCTAAGAAACTGTACAGTATAAGAGTTGTATATTGAACTCAAAAGGCCCAAAAATTCGAGGGAGCAAACAAAACAAAAAGGATGAGTCTAAGCCTCCAAAAGATGGCAACAAACCCCCAAAACCAATTAAACAGAACTATGCAATTCAGTTTTAAGAACTCCCTCTTTGGCAAGCCTATCTACTTCATCATTGGCTGATCGCTTGATATGGTGGAAAGAAATATTGAAATTTCCCGAAAGTTGGATAACCTCTTCAGTGATATCCTCAAGGTATCAAAGGGGGTTTGAAGATTGGCTTGCCCACTGAATTACACAAAAAGAGTCCCCTTCAACAAGTAACTGATCAGGATGAGGCTGAAGGTGACATGCTTCTTGAAGGCCGATTTTGAGAGCAGCAATTCAGCTTTGTT
This sequence comes from Sextonia rubra, assembly GCA_037013555.1. Lineage (NCBI taxonomy): Eukaryota > Viridiplantae > Streptophyta > Magnoliopsida > Laurales > Lauraceae > Sextonia > Sextonia rubra. Next base: position 39,224,138 of record JASUAD010000018.1, read on the forward strand.
GATAGAGTAGCTTCTGGCTGGGCTTGGGTAGGATAGAATGATAAGACCTTCCTCATTGCGAATGACACCCATCAAAGTTAAGCTTGAGAGCACCAAGAGGGAGAGGACACCATCTAGGGGGGACCTGCAATTGGTGAGGATAAGAGAAGGCCACTTCCTTCCATGAATAATGGAGTTAACGGAGATCCCTTTGAAAATCGGAAGAGTAGAAGCCTAGTGAGCCACTAATTACTTCACTTTCTCAATTAATTTGCTAACATCGGAAGACTTTCCTTCAAGGCCTCTCAAGTTTCTCTTTTTCCAAATGGACCAAATAACCACCAAGAAAGAAAACTTCCACATGATCCTTCCCCTCTTTGACCTCACACCTAGTTTCCAAAATTGAAAAAAAATGATGGCAGAGAGTTAGGGTTAGGACTGGATACATGGAAGCATATGAAGATCATCATCCATAGGTGCTGGGCTATGGGACAAGTTTTTAGAAGGTGATCAACGGATTCTTCCCCTTCCAAGTACATAGGGCAGCCATTAACAATGACAATTTGCCGACGTCGTAGGTTGTCCATTGTCAAAATTCCGCCATGGATTGCAGTATCCAAAAGTGACGGATTTTTTTTATAGTAAAATTTGACTTTTAGTCTATGCATAATTCTTTTAGAAGGAACATTTTACAAATATAAAGGAATGTTTAAAAAATATACTCCACATACTCTTTGACAGGAACATAGGAAGTTGTGAATGATATGTTTGTATGTAGGCTACTTTTAACCTAATTGTTACTAAAGTCATTTGATGATGTTCCAACCACAGAGGTTGCTGATCATTACTTAAAAAAAAAGGGGTGCAAGCTTGTTGGAAATGTAATTCATTAACTTTGTCATCTTATTCACCAAGGGAGCCTTCATAGTGAATGACAAAAATCTAATTGCATCGAATAAATTTTGGATTTTCTTGGGATCTACAAATTGAAGGGGAAGGTTTGAGTTGGATGCAACAAAGAGGTTCAGCTCCAGGTGAGTTGATAAGCAGATGTACTACGAAGCCTGCCCATGTGCCAATGGCCAAGCCAAGGCCTATTTATTAGGCTTAAGATCAGGCCCACCTGCACCTAAATCTACTACCGGAGGCTGTGGCTGGCAGGTTGTAGACATGATATATTATATATATATATATATATTGAAACTATGCATATCTTCTTGAAATATATTTTGTCGTATTTTTTTTAATGTAGATCCTAACTTGCATTATTTTTTCGTTTGCTTTTTTTGTTTAATAGTGGTGATGACAAATGAGATCAGGTTGGCTTCCAAGTTCCATCACAACATCTATATATTTTGTTATTTGTTCAGAAATGCACAGTTACGTCCTCGTGCCTGATTGTACTAATTTGTAATGAGAAAAAGTGTTGATAAACTTGAGCAAGAAGGAAGCTTTTGATTTTTGTTGAAGTGGTATCTTTTGTGGCTCTTTTATTCCTTCCCTTTTCTAATATGGGAATGACCTGAAGTGTAAGTTGAATATGGGTCCTCTCTCTCTCTCTCATCTGTTCATTATTCACATGCAGTTTTCATTTTTTCTCGTTATTGTGGAACTAAAATAAAAGCCTACTTGTCATACAGTGGCCTCATAAGAGAAATGCGACTTGTACAGGTTTATGATGTGAAAAGCAGGAACTTATAGATTTTGCCACAATGGTGCTGAGTCCGATCTTCTATTCTTTTTGGTTGTTCGATCAAGCATTTTATAAAACAAACTACTCTGCGGTAAGGGTGGTCATATCATAGACCGCACTGTGTTGCACAACCCATTTTATCTCATGTGCAATTGAGGCAGTCGTTTCAATGTGGGTGTAGCCTTCAATCAAGACTCACACTAGGGGCACTTTTTAACAACACACACACACATATATATACATACACGAGGTGCGCTAGATAGCGCCTGAGTGTGTCTAAAAGTAAAATGCCTCATTTTGCAATGAATAGGAGATTAAGAATATGGAGAAGCAATTAATATAATTTTTAAAAAAGAGAAAAAGTCACATCATAACTTATCCTTCATCGGTGGATAAAAAGAGGGTAAAAATGTCCTTTTTTAAGTGGGGTATTTTTAAGAATTTTTCTATAGAGAAAGAGAGATTAATGCTAAAAACCTTGTTTATACTTATTTTCACAAGCATGGCATTCATCTAGACGGGTGAGAGGTTCTTTTTAGATGTCTTTCAGAATTTCTATACAATTCAATTTTAATTGCACACTTATCCATGTTATTTTGGAAACTTAATGATTGCAGTCACACTTTCGGATAATTAAAAGAACTTAGCTTTTTTCATCCATATCTGATTACAACGAAAGGAATGCCAAGCCCCTTTTTTGTATTTCTACCCATACAATGAATGGACGAGATGGAACTCGTCCCATTAAGACAGTGTAACCAGGTACGATGTCAGCACTAAGGACACAGCAGACATAAACTCCACCGAGTGGTCCCAAGGGGCAGAGTCTGCATCCTTCAATATTTCTTTGAATTGGAGATATGCCAAGTCCAAGAAGTGAAACCCGCAGGGGTTCTGCCTATTAAAAACCTGAACAGTCGAGAGTACCCTGTAGGAGTAGATCCCACCATATGATTGATCATTTAATAGAAAAAATGATAGCAAATAACACACATGATAGCAAATAACACACAAGATAGCAAATAACTAAGCAAATGGGGGAAACAAGAATTTCATGGAACTGCATGAAACATAGATACAAAGACTAGCAAACCATAGAAAAGAACCAAGCCAACAATGCCAGAACACCATACATGTCTTTCTACTCACCAGACAATAAGCAACCACCCCCATTATCCATTATGTAGAACGGAACCGGCGCTAGGCCCCTACCACAATTTACCTTGTCCTTCATTTCATATTGGTCGTCCTAGTACGTAGTCGAAGAAGATGTACAATCCGCTTAGACAGTAAATTACGGACCCGGCCCACAAAGCCCAATCCAACTCCCAGTGGATGGACATAAGACGTGCTATATGGACTACAATGACCACGGCCAGGAACGAGTAGGCCAAAAGCATCCTCTCAAGGCCTATAGGCAAGCTGCTGTCAGGTAGGAAAACAAAGAAGAGGAGGATGACCAAATACATGCACATGAGCAGTGCGATGACAGGAGCATCGAGACCTGCTTGTATGACGCCGAAGAGAAATATTACAGTGAGAATCAGAATCTCCAAAATCCTCCAAGCTCTAGGCCTACTGGGTTGGCTCAAATTGCTATCTGCTACTTCCAGATCACCATCCTTAGCCATTGGTGCCTCCCCTTGCCTCCTGTTTGAATTGAATCTTCTTTGGGCAGAAACCTTCTGTCAAGACCGACCCTTTACAACATTTTATGATTAAGGCAATATATATAAAGAGGAGGCAGGGGTTACTAAGTTGTGTGCCAACATGTGCTGGAGTAGGGTCCAACACAAACACCATCCTCAAGCAATCCAAAAATGGGTTTTCCCTGTTGCAGTGTGTGGCCTAAAGAATATGAATGCGTAAGAGGTTAATCAATGCAACCGCTATTAGTGTTGATAGTGATTTTAAACCGCATGGTTATTTGTAGTGGAGGTCGATGCAACAGTGGCAGATTTACAAGACGTTAATAAATGTTTCCTTCCTTTCTCTGTGTCCATCGCTATACAATTTTCCAAAGGTAGCACTCCCACCACTTTCATTGGCATATTCTCTTCTATAAAGAGGTTGATCAAACTGCAGATGTTACGCGCATTTCTGTTGATGGGCATCAGATCAAACGTGAGTTGGTATTTTTTTCTTTTTCTGAATGACACTTTTCCCTGATTTAATGCAGAAATTGTTCACAGAAACATAGAATGTCATAACAGCTTCTCCCTGGGACCATTGAAATGAAAATCTGGGCATGTTTTTTTCAGAAAATTGAGTGAAAAAATGACCATAAGGTAATCTCCATTTTAACGGGTACCATAAGAAAAACCTTCATCAATGGTCCCACAATCCTTTAATATTAGAAGCAAATTCAAGAAAATGTATACGTGAGGTAGGTGAGGATTCATTGGACTCTTTTGGGAAGCAATTGAAATGCCAAATGGAACGACTCCACCCATTCCTGATTTGTTAATTAATTGGGCCTGATTCTCGGAAAGCCCAATAAAGATGGGCCAGAATAGAACCTTTGGGGTTGCCGACAATGTGTACCCTTTTCAATATCTGGATTGACAGTTGGGATGGCACGAAATAAGGGCCTTCCTAAATTTTGATTTGTTCTTGCTGGATTAATAACTGAAAATGGTCCCCAAATGGTTGAGCAATCTAAGGGGTCCAAATGGTTACATTTCTTTGTGTTGGGGTGTGAAAATGGTGTGTAAGTTCTCGCATGAAAATCTTGTAGTGGGCTTGGGTCTCATATAATTAGAGATACGAGCATTCAGGGATTGGGTTGGGTGAGACAGGTTGATGCTTCTTCAAGCCAAGCCCATTTCATTATCACAAATTCCTGCATGACGGTTGGACCGAGATCCATCCCAAACGGCTCGAAAGCCGTACAAAATCCAACCTATATAAAAATGTATATACCTCCTTGTGCCTAGTGTCAATGCACTGCAGGACATTCTAAATCACTGGATTAAACTGCGCCCAGGAGCAGGCCAAGTCTAACATGTTATAATTATTAGGCCTAGGAGCACAGCCAAATTCAGCCTAACACAAGGAGATCAGGTAAGGCCTAGGTTGGATACTTGGATGTCACACGCCGTGGCCCACGGCTTAAGAAGTGCAATGGTGTGGGGCTGAGGCCTTTTAGAATAGCTTAAGCATCATGACTGTTTAAATGGCGGGATACACATTAAGTCGAATTGACAAACAAATTTTAATGCGTCGATGGAGATCTTGAAGGACCCGAACGATATAAAAATAAACTCTACGATTGTTTCGAGTTGTGCAGTACCTATAGGATGTTCTTGTAAGTTATGAAAATGTGAATAAAGATTTATATAGGATTATGGAATAGTGCGTATAAACCAAAGCTTAAAATGGATTGTGTACAAGTTCCTTCAGTGCAGCTCTGAGTGATGTTGTACATGGCCATAGTTCAGGCGAATGGGCTTGGGCTGCTGGGCAGGCCTCTTGAGCCATGTTGCTAAGATGATGATGCTGATGAGTAATTTTAGTGATAAGTTTTGCTTGGCTTGAGGTCCATTGCTTAGCCCATTTACGATAAGGATTTGGTGATGATGATGAGAAACGGAATTTGTGCATCTTACACTGAGTCTTGAGCTTCTACATCTCGTACGTTACATTGATCTAGGTGGCTCATGCAACTTTTAAAGTTGGGGATGGCAATGGGTTAGGTAGGCTTGGGTTGAGGCCCTAGAGCAGCTGACACAAAAGCGGCTGACACCTGACGAAATCTTGATGGTTTTAGGACCTATGGTAATGTCCCCAATCGTGCCTCTTGATACAAGTAGCATTGTAAATGGGTATTCAATTCTCCAATTTTTAGAGGTTCTAACCTATGAAAACCCGATTTTGGAACCTATTTTAGGTTTTAATTTATAAAAACTTCAGGGTGTGAAACCTAATTTAGGTTCTAATTAATAAACGGGTTCAGTTCCAAGTACACGTATGTTCTAACTTGTGGACCTGTGGGTATTTAATATCGCAAACTGTTGCTCAAAATCAACTTTTTTTTGACATTTTTATAATTAATCTCAAAGATTGTAGACCTCATGCATTAGTATAAGTTGAATGATATCCTTGTTTTAAGGAAAAAATAAAAATAAAAATAAAAAAGTTAAAATAAGTCAAAACTAGTTTTTGAACTAAATCCCAATTCTCTCATCATATTCGATTTTGAAAACGAATCCTGCTCCTCTTTTCGAAATTGAGTCTAAGACCAATAAAATAAGTTCTAAGTAAGAACTCGTTTCGTAACTAGAACCGTTATTTAGAAACAGGTATAGGTCTAGGTACAATATGGTTTCAGCCGAAACTGACCGGTTTGCATTCTAGATACTAGTGAGGTTGGATCAGGTTTCATATTGATTAGCTCAATTTACCTTGAAACACTTCTTGCAAACCTTGAGTTAACCTCATGACCATGCTAGTGAAACTTTCTATATAGAATTTATTGAGTTATATATAAATTAGGGAAAAATGAGGCAGATGGCGGCAAGCTGCTACGAAAAATTGAACCCTCTACAAAACCAACTCTCAAGTCAATTTTTAAAATTCATTTGTGCCACGTAACTAACTAACTTACTATCAAATTTGATCTTAATTGGTTCCGCCATAGTTACCATGAAGTTTTTTCTCGCTGAATATCAATTGGATCAGGTCGGGCAAATTCTTGTTTTTTTGTTTAAACCTAACCCATTGCCGCCCCCCCCCCCCCCCCCCCCCCCCCCTGTAAGTCCACATATATCAGATGTGTCTTGTCATCCTTTCACGAGGATGGGATTTTCATTAAAGAACCTAGATGTTCCAAGTGTATGAGTCAGGTTAGTACAATGAGTGAAAATCCACAGTGGGGCTGCATATTGTACTACAGAAATGAACAACCTAATCATACATGCAATGTCTTCAAAGTTACTGCTCCAGAGCAATTGGTCCCATAGCAAGATCAATTAATTTGCATTCTCTCCTTTTGTGGAAATGTAATGCACCAAAATTGCCAACGAGTGGGGTTTGATCCAATTCTTGATTGGACCAAGTTGTTGCCTTTGAGATCTAATGCTTTGGCAATTTCAAGTGGCTTCCCAAAATGCAAAAACAGAACAATCTTTACCTTAACTCTCCAAAAAAATTAAAAAAAACCCTCCAAAAGGCTAAAATTTTAAAACACCCAATATATTTTCTCATAGCAACGAACCTGCTTATCCTCTTATTAAAACCCCCACGATTAGGTTTCCTCGCGTCACTATGAAGTAGCTTGTTTGCATGTAGGTCCGTGTGGGCAGGTTGGACAAAGTGATTTGGTGGAACTAATGGGCCGTGGGGGTTTTACTCATATAATCTCAGTTCCTTTTAACATTTATCATTGATAAACTCTAGATACACATCACCATCCAAAACAATTTCAAAGTAAACTTCTTCGGGGTTTTATTTTTTATTTTTTTCGAAAACACTAAATGGTAATGTTGAGCTGAAGAGGGATACCTAGATAATAATAATAATAATAATAATAATAATAATAATAATAATAACCTCAATGTTTTCGTAAGGCAATAATTTCTTGCGCGTGAGAGTGGATGGACCCACCAAATGATCAGTGGACCCACCTTCCAGAAGTACTACAAACCCACCATTTTCACTTCTTCCCCATTTGGGTTCCATTCCATACCCTCTTGCCATGGCTGCATTTTCTTCTCTTCTGCTTCCCTCTCCCCTCATTCCATCCAAACCCTTCTCTTCTCCTGCTCCAATCTATCCGTTCATCTCAGCCATCTATCTCCGATCACCTCCATCACCTTCTTCTCTCCTCCATCTCCATGCCTCCAGAAGAATATCCAACTACACCCAGGTACCCTTTCCAAATCACCCATCTCTCTCTCTCTCTCTCTCTCTCTGATTTTCTTCTCTGGGTCCTTTTTCTTTCATTCAATTTGAGATGAGAAGAGAGAAATTCTCTGCCTTTTGATTTGCAGACAAAGAGAAAGAGCCATTGAAAAAATTGCTGCATCTGAAATTTTGCCCAGGAAGGCGGGCTGGTGACCGGTACCCGCCAGTGGGGTCGCGGCGCTTTCAACGATGACGATGGAGATGATGAAACTGACGACGAGGGCGACGACGATCGGAGCCTGGACCTTCTCGTCCGGTTCATTCAGAACGTTTTCCGGAAGATCTCCCGGCGGGCAAGGAAGGCTGTGCGGTCGGTGCTCCCAATGGCGATCTCCACCAGACTGGTAATCTTCTTCTGATTGCTCTAATTCAATCTGTTTTGAGGGAAAAAAATGTGGATCTTTAGAAGTTCGAGTGTGTTTGATCCATAGTTACCTGATTCATAGTTCAACCAATTTGAATTCAAATTCACAATTCGCAATCTACTTAAATTTGAAAATTCGATGGGGTAGGTTTAGCTAATTCGATCTCCATTTCGCTTGATTTGTAGTTCGAGTTCGATAAATTCGCTAGACTAATTCGAAAATATAATTAGATGTAGTTCGATACTATTCGTAAGTCCATTCATTATATAGATAAATATTTTTTAGAAATTGGATGCTTTAATAAGCATATAAATAATGACATTTCACAAAAACTATGAGCAAATAAATGTTTAAAAAAATTCATCTTTCTTTTATTTCAAATATGAATCAATAAACTTCAATCATCTAACCATCCATTTAAAATAAATAAATCCTAAACTCCAAATAAAAAAAGATATAAAATTAATGTCAAGCAGCAAAATAGAAAAAGAAAGTAAGATAAACAAATTCATCAATTTTAAAATAAAAGTCTTCATTTCCAATGCTTTTTCCCTTTGTCATAAGAAGATTGCAAATTACGTCCATATGATGAAATACTTCTTTGTCTGATAGTTGGACATGATTGTAAAGAGGATTGAGCAACTACAATGTTAGATGTGTTACTTGGTCGGGCTTCCACACCACTCTCATTATGACTTTGAATTTGATGCTCATTGTCATCATCTAGTGCTTTCCACCTTTGGTCTTCCAAATGCACATTTGAATCATCAATAACATCGGGCTCAGGATTAATGTCCCACTTTCGAAATGGTCCATCATGGTATCTCTCCTTCATGTGTGATAAAAGGCGAAGATTTGGATGGATAAAGACAAGTTTATCTGCACATTTAGCATTAAGCCTATTTCTTTTAACATTATGTATAAATAATATGTACTCCAACTTCTCTCTGTAGACGATAAGCTTACAGGTTGTGCAAGAATTTTTATAGCTATCTCTGCTAGCTCCGGTGTCTCACTTCCATATGTTGACCACCATTTTATTGGTGACATAGTAACTACATCAACTTTTGTTGCAAGAAGTCCAAAAACACCATCTTTAGAATGAAATACTGCATATTGAGCCTTTAATTTAGTCTCAGCTTCAGAATCCTATAAAAATAAAAAATTGTAAAATAATTTATTGAATGTGTTAGGAACACAATAAAAACATAATTAATAAAATATCTGTAGAAATTTAGACTGAAAATACATGCCTTTGCTAGTCTACCAAATGCTTCCATGACTCCCTTTATGACCTCTTTATCTTGATTTAGGGGCTGTCTTTTCTCACCATCAGGTGCTAATTTAGCAAAATAAGATGAATCATGAAATCGAGGTGTAAGTGCAAATCCAAGACAATGCAATGGGCTATGCATCATGATCCACCTGTTTATTATTATATTTTTCACCATCTCATAAATCTCCTTAATATCATCATAATCATTGAGACTATCTTTATTTCACCAAGCATATTATCCATTCCTTCATATAGTTCTCCCATCAATGGTCCATCTTGATCACAAAATTTAATCATTTTGAAGATGGGCATGGTAATTTTTACCATCTGCCGCACACTTGTTCAAAAAGTATCATCATCATCAGTCACCCATTGCTTTACATTTTTTGCTGTTTCCTTCATTTTTTCATCACCATGTTTTGCCCATTCTTTTCAATCATCAAGAACAACAACAGATTTAAGTGCCTGTCTCACATCTAAAAGCCGTTTCATCATGATAAAATATGATGCAAACTGAGTCTTTGCAACTTTTAGAAGTTCTAATCGAGAATGACTTCTAAATATTGCCAATGCATGTGTATGGTTAATGATATATGTCACAATTGTCTTACACATTTTATAAATATCTTCATACCATTTCCAAGACTTTGACAAGTCTTTAAAGATTAGATTGAGTGTGTGACAGGCACAAGGAGACCAAAATATATGGTTATAAATCTTTTCAATTTCCTTGCCTGCCAACTTGCAATTGGCTGCATTGTCTGTGATTATTTGATCAATGTTAGATAGACCTACCTCTTTAATTGCATCTATTAATAAGTTTTTTATATAAATTCCAGTTTTTTTCAATTCTAGAGCACTCCATCGCATATAAAAACATCGCCCTATCCTTATTTGCTGTAAGTACATTAATCAATGGCTGATTTTTTATGTTGGTCCATCCGTCAGAGATAATAGAAACACCCAGCGTATTCCATGTATCTTTAATTGTTGCAATTTCATTCTCCACTTTTCTTTTCTCCTCATCTAACAAAGATGTTCTAGCCTTTTCAAATGAAGGTGCTTTATATCCGTCAGGAGCTTTATTTACAGCTGAAATCATTTCATAAAAAAATGGTGACCGCAGTTTGTTGAAGGGCACTCCACAAGCACATAACCATCTTACAATTGCACTGTCAACATAACCCCTTTTTACTTTCTTAAATGACTCCATAATTGGGCTCCTTTGCTTAACTTGTTGTGGTGGGAGAAGTGTTGATTACTTTAACTGGGAATGAACTCCAGATTTCTCGACTTTCATAACTTGATCCATAATTTCTTGTAATAATTGAGGGCCTTTAGGTTGCTTTAACAATGTTGGGCATCGAATAATATCTGATTTTTTATTTGGTCCTGGCCCAAAAAAGTGTTGGTGAACACTTGTGTAGGAACTTTTGAATTCACGCTTGTAGTGTGAACACGACCAAAATTTACCTGTTTTTGCATCCCCTAATATCTACACTTCATCCCATAATGGCTTTCCTTTAAAAAGACTTTCTTTTTCTGAAGGAACATTGCTTTGATTACTATCTATATCTTTATCACTCTTCTCATCGATGTACTGTTCACCTTTTTCTTCAATATAGATGACATCATCATGTTCTTGCTGCTTTCTTTTTTTTTGTCCACTAAACATTATGTTGCACAAACTTTAATATAAGAATAATGTGTTTTTATTAAATAATCAATACTACAATTTTATCTCTAATTATTTGAAAATGTGCATTTCTAAGTCATAAGTGGGCCCTACAAAACTACATTCTAATGAAGAAGTTTTTTTTCAAATCTCCTTTTTTATTTTTTATCAATTGTTAATTTTTTGTATTGGACATATGAGCCTATCAGTGAGCCTTCTATTAAAATACTGATGGCTCCTAAATATTATACATTACTTGTGCTTTTCAAAGTGTGGCCCATACATCAAAAAACATTAAAGTAGTTAAAATGGATTTTTTCTTTCAAATAAAATTAATGTCTTTCAAACTTTCTTAAATTTTTTTAAATTAATTTTTCTCTTAAAAGAAAGGGATTCACCACTAATTTATTGAGTATAAATAAGTGAATTCTTTTTAACATTCATTCACATATCTCACCATTAATTTATTTAGAACAAATAAATGAATTATTTTGTAATAACTATTCACATATCTTGTAAATGTTTATTCTTACTATTTTTAATTAATTTAGATTTTAATTTGAATAAATCATATATAAAAGATGTCATATTAGTATAAATAAGTGAATAATTTTGTGATATTTATTCACATATCTTGTAAGTCTTTATTCTTACTATTTTCTTAATTAATTTAGATTTTAATTTTAATAACTAATGCATAAAAGGGGTCATATTAGTATAAATAAGTGAATTATTTTGTAATAATATTCACATATCCTGTAAGTCTTTATTCTTACTATTTTTAATTAATTTAGAGTTTAATTTTAATAAATCATATATAAAAGGGGTCATATTAATTTGATCTATTAGAATTTCTTCTTAGTCTCCAAATATAAACTACCTGCTATGAAAAACGAGAGAACTTTCTTGCCACATGAGGCTTTAAAAAATTCACCAAATTCATAAAATAAACAAAACCTTGGTTTTATACTTTCAATACCGAAAAGACAAAATAGTTAAAATTCTTGTTTCATATAACAAGATCTTGTCGTGTCCACGATTAAAAAACTAAAAAAACAGATACATGTTTTGCCCATGATTTAAAATTTTTTTTTTTGCATATCCTATCAAGAATGTCTTTAGCCTACGGGTGTCTTTCACAACACAACAAAGGTTTGCCTATTTAACAAAACCAAAAACAAAAAAAAAAAAAAAAAAACCAAGAGGTTGCCTTTATTTTTTTAAAGAATTCATTTCCACATCTTTAAAAGTCTAGATAAGTTCAAAATACACTATTAAAAAAGAGGAAATGATAGAGTGATAGGAATGGATTTAAATGGCATGCTTCTTGCAGGAGATGTCGGTTTCAAAAGTCAAGTAGAGATTGCATGAATAAGTACAATTGGAACTTGATGGTGATGATCACAATATTCAAATCTTAATGGTTCAAAATTCATACAAGGTAATTACTTATGATATGCTCAAACACTACATTGGTCAGAGTTCATCCAACCGTTGGATTGCATGCATGATGAAAAAAGTGATTATCATCACATCTTTCATCTAAATCTTGATCCAATGTTGGATCAAACTTGGATCAATGAATACTTCATACATACACTCTAGATTTCTAAGAGAATTATTTTGTATGGTTCAAATACGTGATTCAAGTTGGGATTTCTTTTAAGGACCATTAAAAATGCATGGCCTAATGAGAAAGCAAGTGTGAAGGCATATAAAAAGGCATAGGGTGTGGACTATGGAGTGTATTGCAATAAAAGAAACCAAATAAAAGTGGGAACTGGGTACTGGAACGTATCTTCCCCTTTCCTCTTACATTTTCCATCTCTGCAAGTGGTTTTTCAACTTTTTCTCACATTCTCTTCGATGAGACCTTATAGAAGGGGAAAAGCATACCTGGAATCGTCACCCTGCACGCAGCACGGATTAGGATTTGTGAGTCTGCGACGGCGTTGTTAACGATTTGAAATCTGGATTCCCTTATTGTGTGGTCTTTGAGGAAGTGATTGGGTTTATGCAAGTATGGTTTTACCGGATTAAATAGGTATGCAAAGATTTTAGTTCTACTCGATTTGCAATTGCTATTATTCACTGTTTCCTCTTCAGATTAAACTTTCTATTGTTCTGTTTTTTCTTTTTTTTTAATGTTCTTATAATATTAGGTCTCTTGTATAAATTTCTGCAAAAATAAATTCTGTTTTTAGAATACTTTTGATTATGCTAGAAGTCTCCTTCCTAGTTTCTCACATGAAGGAAAACTGCACGAACTGTACCGAATCGCAAGTTTTTCGAAAGCAGGAATTCGCTGAATCGAACAGCGAGCTGTTCGATTTGGATTGCACAGGATTCGACACTAAGGTTACCGAACTAGGTAACTATGGTTTGATCTGGGGTGGTGCTCGTAAGCTGCATCTGATTGATTTGCTTGAATTTGATAGATTATGTATGTAGAGAACTTGAAAAAAAAATCTGGGTCTGAAGCGATTTGGGTGTGTTTGATTTGGGGTGTTGCTGGAATAGAGAATTTTGTATGGTGGGATGATGTTCTTCTCCCTTTGCCTCTGCAAATTGATCTTAATATCTCGTTGTGTTAATTTTGCGTAATTTGTGATTTGGTTCAGGAGCATGTTGTATTTGGTCCTTACTTCTGTTGTCTGTCTTTTATAGATTTCTGCATCTGATTGCTGCAATTGAATTCAGTGGAAGTAGCCAATTTTGTTTGGCAGGATAATGTTGTTCTCCATTTAGTTTCGTAAATTGATACTTCCATATCACTATGTTGCTTTTGGCCCCTATTTTTTGCTGCACAAAACATGCTGTGGGCTAGATTCTATCTCCTCAGATATTGTAAATGTTGTGATTTGGTTTTGGAGCATGTTCCATTAGTTCCTCACTTCTGTATTTTGGTTATTTTATAGATTTCTATTAGGTCATGCTTGGATGTAACAGAAAATTAGATTTGGTGATAAAGTTCTGCACCTATTGTCATTACTGTCACAATTGATGCAACTTCCTGTTTCTAATGCTTCTTTGAACACATATAACGGATGGTTCTCTGTTCTGTTTAAACATTTGTCTCTCCAGATATTGGGTGTCTCCAATCAGGCAACAACTTGTATATAATTTTTTTACGGAATTTGATTGTTGGTGTTATTCAATTCTTCATCCTTTTAACCATGCAGGGAGTCACAAACAAGTAGTCCGTAGGGCATATTTTGATTTAGAAAAGTTCAAGGGGCTACCTAGATCTATATGCAATTCACCACATTATCATTTACAGAGCTCATCTTTCAGCTTTTATTGTTGTTTGTAGTGAATACTCCTTTAGGGCTTGTTTGTTTGCAGAAGAGTTAAGTGAAGGAGGGTTGAAATAAATGTCAATGGTTGGATTCTTTACCCAATGAGGTGTTTGTTTGCATTGGCCAAGAGAAGTAAAGTAAAATGTTGCTGCCGAGCTAGCAGTTACTCCAACCCAACTTTTTCTATCCCAAAGTTACTTGGAGATGCCCTAAAAAGTGGGGTGGAGTAACTCATTCCCCATTCTCTTTATCCAACCAAATGCACGTTTAAATCAACCATTCAAAAGCATAAAAAGCAATTCATCTACTCATTTATTTCGACTCATTCCTCTTTAACTTTATCCTAATGGGACATCCTACTCCTCTTCTATCCCTTCTCTAAGGGCTTGTTTGTTTCCTTTAGGGGAAGAATAGAAGAGTTGTAACATATTTCATTAGAATAAAGTTAAAGAGGAGTGGGTTAAAATAAATTAGTATATGATTTACTTTACATGTGTTTGGATGGTTATTGTAAAATAAGGAATCTTAATAGCTAACCAATGCATCCAATGAGCCCCACTGCGGATGGTTTTGATTGATCTTTGTGGGTCCCCCACTGCTAGTTAAGAGCTTTTTGTTTGTGCCTGAGAAGGAAGAAGAGCATATAAAGAGACACTTCTCCCCACTTCATTATAGTTTCATAGAGGAAAAACAATGAAGTAGAGTAACGGGACATGCTCCCTCAACAAACATGTTTACTTTACTCATATGCCAAAATCCATCCAAACACAACAAAAAGTGAAAAAAACTACTGTTGAAACTTGAAAGCCCTGTAATTCATTTTTTACTTAACTTTGTGGCAAACAAATAGGCCCTACTGGTTTTCTTTTTTGGGTAAATCATAACTTTTTATATATAGAAAGATAATACAGATCTCCATTGAGTGTATAAGTGTTATTTCAGTATTGCTTCCTTGTTGGGCTTGGATGCGTGATGGTACTGAGGCAAGGTTATATCATTCTTTAAATGCCAGAACCCATCCATAACTGAGTCAACTTGCACATTTGGTTTTGTAATAGTGTCTTGAAGCTATAACGAAAGTCTAGTGCTCTCACCATATTTTTGCATTGGAAGACCTTTTAGATTTAAGATAGCTAATGATGACCATTCAAAAGAGAAAAAAAGGAGAAATTGCTGATAATAATAATGGTGATGGAAGTGTCTTGTTTCCATTTTGTAACTTCATGTTTTTTAAAGGGTCAATTCAAAACTCATTTCAAGATGAGAACCCACATGTATGGGGTTCATCAAGATGCATGGAAAGATGCCCTTACATCCAAAAATTGTCTTGTTCTAATATATGCAACTATTGATACCTATAAATATAATCGAATGGTCAGGACTTCTTATTTTGGCATCTCTTATTTATTTGTTCTTTTCTTTTGTGAGCGGTACTTGTGCATCTAATTAGGTTAGCCATCTAAATTGTGCCATAAGTACTTTACTAGTGTGCTTTGGAATGTCTTTTAAATATATATTTTGGGCATGGTCTATGATACATGGACTCACCTAAAACTATGATAGACCTGCACCCGACACATGCACCTGCACTCATACTCGTGTCGATATTTCATTTCTAAAGTATTTGACATACTTTCTTGAGGCTCACTCGCACCCGATACGCACCCACATATGATATTAATGCCGAGTCCATGTAACATAGGGAATGGTGAAGAGCTTATAATCCAGTTGGAATTTGCTCATTGATGGAACTATGAGGTTGTGGATCTTAGTCATGGTACCTGAGTGTGTATATATTTATGGACAAAACTACTATGCATCTATCCCTCACTTTGTGGTGAGGGACACTTCCATATATGTTAAGTATTGATGTGCACGAAGACAAAACCATCACCCTCATGACACCTTTTTGAACTTGTTAGATCTAAAAAAGGAATTGTCCCCTCACCACAATGTGAGGGATGGATGCATAGTAGTCTTTCCCTATATATATTTACATGAAAAAAACGGTGAGGGATATATGCTAATGTGGAACGGAATGAATGACTTGGGGTAGGCAAGTAGAAGATGAAGATAGAGGGGAAAATTGAGCTCTCACCAAACTTCGATTCGGAGGCGTTAGAGAAATTGGGCTCTCACCAAACTTCACTCCAGGAGGCATTAGGGATTTCGAGAAGAATTCGAAGAAACTTGGGGAAGATCTCAAAACTTTTCATTAATCATCATTCATTAACTTAGCCAAAGAGGTTTTACAATGCTTAAATAGAAAAAAGAAATAACCTGAGACTAATATAGACGATCCAATCAAGTTGACGGCTATGATTAAAATATCTTATTAAAACAACCTAAAAGAATATGAAACCCTAAGGGCATGTTTATTTGTGAAGTAGAGTAAAGTAGAGTAAAATTCAATTTTTGAAATTCAAATTTTCTCCTTTTTTAAAAAAATTCAAATTTCTCTCCTTTTTCAAAAAAAGTCAAAAAGTCACTAAATTACAAAAAAAAAATCTCTACTTTTTATATAAAAAGTCAAAAAGATTCCATATCAAATAACTAAAACAAAAAGTCATCATTACCTAATCATACATTATTCTTTATTGATTTTGGGTTTACTTTATTCTACTTTACTCTATCCCTCAAATAAACATGCCCTAAATAAACTAGCATAGGTGAGCTAGGCCCAAAGGTGAGTCGACCCATGGGGACCATGGGTCTATCCTGCATCAATTCTCCTTTTCTTAGAGAAAACTCGACCTCGAGTTTTAGGAGAAGTCCTCCAGGGTCAAATATCAAGCGTACAAATCTTCAATGTGCTTCTTGATTTTCAACCTCGTGGCATGTTTTGGAAGCTATAATCAATCTTTTCATCTAGGTAGAAAGGGACTGAAGGCTTGGCTTCCATAGATGTTTGACTTCAACATTGATGTGTGATGTGATCGTTAGATGTAGCAATTATTGGCGTTGAAATAGTAGATCACATTTTTCTATTCTCAACTGGGTATCCCCGAAGATGAAATTAATGTGAGGGACATCAATGAGTTGCTCAACATTTTCAACACATAGTTACCTTGTTCGGTAACGTTAGTGTTGAATCCCATGCGATCCGAATCGAACAGCGAGCTGTTCGATTCAGTGAATTCTTGTTTTTGAAAAATTTGCAATTCGGTACAATTCGTGCAGTTTTCCTTCTTGTGAGAAACAAGGAAGGAGACTTCTAGCATAATCAAAAGTATTCCGAAAATAGAATTTATTTTTGCAGAAGTTTATACAAGAGACCTAAATATTATAAGAACATTAAAAAAAAAAAGAAAAAACAGAACAATAGAAAGTTTAATTTGAAGAGGAAACGACGAATAATAGCAATTGCAAATAGAGTAGAACTAAAATCTTTGCATACCTATTTAATCCGGTGAAACCATAGTTGCATAAACCCAATCACTTCCTCAAAGACCACACAATAAGGGAATCCAGATTTCAGATCGTTAACAGCGTCGTCGCAGACTCGCAAATCCTAATCTGTGCTGCATGCAGGGCGATGATTCCAAGTATGCTTTTATGCTTCTATAAGGTCTCAACGAAGAGAATGTGAGAAAAAGTTGAAAAACCACTTGCAGAGATGGAAAACGTAAGAGGAAAGGGGAAGATGACAGTCCAGTACCTAGTTCCCACTTTTGTTTGATTTCTTGTATTGCAATACACTCCATAGTCCACACCCCTATGCCTTTTCATATGCCTTCACAAATCACTCTTGCTTTCTCATTAGGCCATGCGTTTTTAATGGTATTTAAAAGAAATCCCAACTTGAATCACTTATTTGAACCATACAAAATAATTTTCTTAGAAATCTATAGTGTATGTATGAAGTATTCATTGATGCAAGTTTGATCCACCATTGGATTAAGATTTAGATGAAAGATGTGTTGATAATCACTTTTTTCATCATGCAGGCAATCCAACGGTTGGACTTGGATGAACTTTGACTGATGTAGTGTTTGAGCATATCATAAGTAATTATATTGTATGAATTTTGAACCATTAAGATTTGAATATTGTGATCATCACCATCAAGTTCTAATCCATTCAACTTATGGTTTCCGTAAGTTACAATTGTACTTATTCATGCAATCTCTACTTGACTTTTTGAAACCGACATGTCTTGCAAGATGCATGCCATTTAGATCCATTCCTATCACTCTATCATTTCCTCTTTTTTAATAGTGTATTTTGGACTTATCTAGACTTTTAAAGATGTGGAAATGAATTCTTTAAAAAAATAAAGGCAACCTCTTGGTTTTTTTTTTTTTTTTGTTTTTGGTTTTGTTAAATAGGCAAACCTTTGTTGTGTTGTAAAAGATGCCCGTAGGCTAAAGACATTCTTGATAGAACATGCAAAAAATTTTTTTTTTTTTAAATCATGGGCGAAACATGTATCTTTTTTTTTTAGTTTTTTAATCGTGGACACGACAAGATCTTGTTATATGAAACAAGAATTTTATCTATTTTGTCTTTTCGGTATTGAAAGTATTAAACCAAGGTTTTGTTTATTTTATGAATTTGGTGAATTTTTTAAAGCCTCATGTGGTGAGAAAGTTCTCTCTTTTTTCATAGCAGGTAGTTTATATTTGGAGACTAAGAAGAAATTCTAATAGATCAAATTAATATGACCCCTTTTATATATGATTTATTAAAATTAAACTCTAAATTAATTAAATATAGTAAGAATAAAGACTTACAGGATATGTGAATAATATTAAAAAATAATTCACTTATTTATACTAATATGACCCCTTTTATGTATTAGTTATTAAAATTAAACTCTAAATTAATTAAGAAAATAGTAAGAAGAAAGACTTACAAGATATGTGAATAAATATCAAAAAATTATTCACTTATTTATACTAATATGACATCTTTTATATATGATTTATTCAAATTAAAATCTAAATTAATTAAAAAATAGTAAGAATAAACATTTACAAGATATGTGAATAATTATTACAAAATAATTCATTTATTTGTTCTAAATAAATTAATGGTGAGATATGTGAATGAATTTTAAAAAGAATTCACTTATTTATACTCAATAAATTAGTGGTGAATCCCTTTCTTTTAAAAGAAAAATTAATTTAAAAAAATTTAAGAAAGTTTGAAAGATATTAATTTTATTTGAAAGAAAAAAAATCCATTTTAACTATTTTAATGTTTTTTGATGTATGAGCCACACTTTGAAAAGCACAAGTAATGTATAATATTTAGGAGACATCGGTATTTTAATAGAATGCTCACTGATAGGCTCATATGCCCAATACAAAAAATTAACAATTGATAAAAAAAAAAGGAGATTTGAAAAACAACTTCTTCGTTAGAATGTAGTTTTGTAGGGCCCACTTATGACTTAGAAATGCACATTTTCAAAGAATTAGAGATAAAATTGTAGTATTGATTATTTAATAAAAACACATTATTCTTATATTAAAGTTTGTGCAACATAATGTTTAGTGGACAAAAAAAAAGAAAGCAGCAAGAAGATGATGATGTCATCTAAATTGAAGAAAAAGGTGAACAGTACATCGATGAGAAGAGTGATGAAGATATAGATGGTAATCAAAACAATGTTCCTTCAGAAAAAAGAAAGTCTTTTTAAAGGAAAGCCACTATGGGATAAAGTGCAGATATTAGGGGATGCAAAAACAGGTAACTTTTGGTCCTGTTCACACTGCAAGCGTGAATTCAAAAGTTCCTCCACAAGTGTTCACCAACACTTTTTTGGGCCAGGACCAAATAAAAAATCAGATATTATTCGATGCCCAACATTGTTAAAGCAACCTAAAGGCCCTCAATTATTACAAGAAATTATGGATCAAGTTATAAAAGCCGAGAAATCTGGAGTTCATTCCCAGTTAAAGCAATCAACACTTCTCCCACCACAACAAGTTAAGCAAAGGAACCCAATTATAGAGTCATTTAAGAAAGTGGAAAGGGGTTCTGTTGACAGTGTAATTGTAAGATGGTTATGTGCTTGTGGAGTGCCCTTCAACATACTGCGGTCACCATTTTTTTATGAAATGATTTCAGCTGTAAATAAAGCTCCTGATGGATATAAAGCACCTTCATTTGAAAAGGCTAGAACATCTTTATTAGATGAGGAGAAAAGAAAAGTGGAGAATGAAATTGCAACAATTAAAGATACATGGAATACACTGTGTGTTTCTATTATCTCTGACGGATGGACCAACGTAAAAAATCAGCCATTGATTAATGTACTTACAGCAAATAAGAATAGGGCGATGTTTTTATATGCGGTGGAGTGCTCTAGAATTGAAAAGACTGGAATTTATATAAAAAACTTATTAATAGATGCAATTGAAGAGGTAGGTCCATCTAACATTGTTCAAATAAGCACAGACAATGCAGCCAATTGCAAGCTGGCAGGCAAGGAAATTGAAAATATTTATAACCATATATTTTGGTCTCCTTGTGCCTATTACACACTCAATCTGATCTTTAAAGACTTGTCAAAGTCTTGGAAATGGTATGAAGATATTTATGAAATGTGTAAGACAATTGTGACATATATCATTAACCATACACATGCATTGGCAATATTTAGAAGTCATTCTCGATTAGAACTTCTAAAAGTTGCAAAGACTCGGTTTGCATCATATTTTATTATGATGAAATGGCTTTTAGATGTGAGACAGGCACTTAAATCTGTTTTTGTTCTTGATGATTGGAAAGAATGGACAAAACATGGCGATGAAAAAATGAAGGAAACATCAGAAAATGTAAAGCGATGGGTGACTGATGATGATGACACTTTTTGAATAAGTGTGCGGCAGATGGTAAAAATTACCAGGCCCATCTTCAAAATGATTAAATTTTTTGATCAAGATGGACCATTGATGGGCGAAGTATATGAAGGAATGGATAATATGCTTGGTGCAATAAAAGATAGTCTCAATGATTATGATGATTTTAAGGAGATTTATGAGATGGTGAAAGATATAATAATAAACAGGTGGATCATGATGCATAGCCCATTGCATTGTCTTGGATTTGCATTTACATCTCGATTTTATGATTCATCTTATCTTGCTAAATTAGTACCTGGTGGTGAGAAAAGAAAGCCCCCAAATCAAGATAAAGAGGTCATAAAGGGAGTCATGGAAGCATTTAGAAGACTAGCAAAGGCATATATTTTCAGTCTAAATTTCTACAAATATTTTATTAATTATGTTTTTATTGTGTTCCTAACACATTCAATAAATTATTTTACAATTTTTTATTTTTACAGGATTCTAAAGTTGAGACTAAATTAAGGGCTCAATATGCAGTATTTCATTCTAAAGATGGTGTTTTTGGACTTCCTGTAGCAAAAGTGGATACAGTTACTATGTCACCAATAAAATGGTGGTTAATATATGGAAGTGAGACGCCGGAGCTAGCAAAGATAGCTATAAAAATTCTTGCACAACCTATAAGCTCATCGCCTGCGGAGGAAAATTGGAGTACATATTCATTTATACGTAATGTTAAAAAAAAAACAGGCTTAATGCTAAACGTGCAGATGAACTTGTCTTTATCTATTCAAATCTTCGCCTTTCATCACGCATGAAGGAGGGATACCATGATGGACCATTTCGAAAGTAGGACATTAATCCTGAGCCCGATGTTATTGATATTCAAGTGCGCATTTGGAAGACCTAAGGTGGAAAGCACTAGATAATGACAATGAGCGTCAACTTCAAAGTCATAATGAGAGTGGTGTGGAAGCCCGACCAAGTAGCACATCTAACATCGCAGTTGCTCAATCCTCTTTACATTCATGTCCACCTATCAGACAAAGAAGTATTTCATCATATGGGCGTAATTTGCAATCTTCTTATGACAAAGGAAAAAAGCATTGGAAATGAAGACTTTTATTTTAAAATTGATGAATTTGTTTATCATACTTTCTTTTTCTATTTTGCTGCTTGACATTGATTTTTTATCTTTTTTTATTTGGAGTTTAGGATTTTTTTATTTTGAATGGATGGCTAGATGATTGAAGTTTATTGATTCATATTTGAAATAAAAGAAAGATGAATTTTTTTAAACATTTATTTGCTCATAGTTTTTGTGAAATGTCATTATTTATATGCTTATTAAAGCATCCAATTTCTAAAAAATATTTATCTATATAATGAATGGACTTATGAATAGTATCGAACTACATCGAATTATATTTTCGAATTAGTCTAGCGAATTTATCAAACTCGAACTACAAATCAAGCGAATTGGAAATCGAATTAGCTAAACCTACCCCATCGAATTTTCGAATTTAAGTAGCTTGCGAATCGCGAATTCGAATTCAAATTGGTCGAACTATGAATCAGGTTATTATGTTTCAATTTTAGCCTTTTCACCCTTTTCAGTACTGGTTAGTTTAATCTGTTCAGTACTAGCCTCTTTTTCAATGGAAACAGGCTTTTTCGAATGCAACTCTGCATTCATTTCCATTGGATCTATGGGTTGAGTGTGACTTTTAACCAAGTCTTCACTGATAGCTGGCATATGATGATCAACAATTTCCAAAGGATGAGACTCAGGTTTATTCTCTTCTATTTCATCTTAAGGAGAAATGTCTGAAGGAGTGTCACATGCTACTACATCTAAATTGATTATGGAATCATTTTTTTTTATACTTTTGTTCCTCGATTTTAGCCTTCACATTCTCCGCAATGGGTTCAACAACATGATCTTTAGTAGTTTGTGGAAAATTTTCTTCTTGCAACTTACCTTTTTGGAGCTGATAGCGTTTTATCAAATGCTTGACACAAATTGCTTCCCGAAATGCTTTAAGTATGGTCGTCATTTTGGAGCTGATAGCGTTTTATCAAATGCTTGACATAAATTGCTTCCCAAAATGCTTCAAGTATGGTTGTGCAAGCTTTCATGTTTTTCCGAATGCTTGGTTTCAAACCTCTAACAAAGATAGAGCCATAATGTTTATCACTTTCATCTAGTTTATATAATACTCATAGCCTTTCAAATTTAGCATCGTAATCAAGAATTGATAGCTTGCCTTGTCTCAAATTTAGAAATTGATCAAAGTAGGCTTTATTATCAGCATACCATTGTCCATACTTAAGTGAATATGTTACTCCAAGCACAGCACGACGTACTTGTAATGATAGTTTTTCTTCTGAGTCCATATGGAAGACTTCTAAAATAATGCTTTTTTTTGTCCAAAAAATAAATAAATCAGTCTTGTTGTGAAGATCTTTTTAAAACAAGCGCACGGGATCAAGCAGATCTGAAATTGGAGTTCGCATGGAGGAGATCTTGCAATTTGAAGATGGATGGTTGAAATTGAATTGACATGGGCCCTTGATTGATGAGATCTGCCTCAATACCTACACCATGTTGTAGATCTTGTCACCACGAGCATGCATGATCAAATGGATCTGATATTGGAGTTGAAGGAGATCTTGCTTTTTGAAGATGGATGGTTGAAATTAAATGATGCAGGTCGGGCAAGTAGAAGGTGAAGATAGAACATGAATAGTCATATATATAGGACCGTCTTCACTTTTTTAGATGAGGACTCATCCGGGCCATTCATTTAAGGGCGCCATCCAGTACTCATCGTCAAGGTTATATAAATTGGATGGAAACGAAAAAGAAAAAAGGAAGATGAAATCATTGGAGTGGAAGGCCAATTAAGAAGACACATATACATAAGATGGATGTAGTGGAGATGAAAATGCTTAGGTGGATGTGTAGTAAAACAAGAAAAGATAAAATTAGAAATGAGCGCTTTCGAGAGCATTTAGGAGTAGCACCAATAGGGGATAAGATTAGATAAATCCGTTTGAGATGGTTTGGGCATGTTAAGCGTAGGCTGGTAATGGCACCGGTGAGAAAAAATTTGGCTATAAGGTTGATGGCTCATCAAGTGATAGGGGTAGGCCGAAGAAAACATTGATGGAGGTCATTGAATACGATTTGAAGAAGTTTAACTTATCTAAAGATTTGGCTCAAAATAGAACGGAATGGAGAAACATAATTCATGTAGCCGACCCCAACATGGTTGGGATAAGGCTTTGATGATGATGAAATCATTGGAGTTGAAAAACCCCTCTCTCCATCTTTGTCCTCTCTCCCTTGCACCCACCACCATCTCTCCCTCTCTATCTCTACGATTAGAACTCTCAGTTCACCACGGCGTGGCCTCAACTCCGACGGGTAGCTCTCTCCTTCCGATGTCGCTGGAATGGAAACAACCCAAAATGAGAGAGAGTTTCCGCCCTCCCTCTTTGTCGTCTCTCTCTTGGACATGATCTGCATAGATCTTCTCTGCAACAATGCCTATGAAGTGTGATAGGCAGCACAGGCTTTGCCCTTTTTTTTGCAACAAGGACTATGATTTCCATCAAACTATGGCCAGACCCTCGGACTGTTTCCATTATTCACGCTTCAACTATTATTGCTGCTACTTTTCTCATTTCATCAATACAAAAAATACATTTGACAAAGAGAGGAAACGTTCTTTGTTTCAACCCATACCTTAAATCTCAACCCCTGCTTCCATTAGGCTTGGTAAAATAGGATTTAGATCTAAGCCTCCCTGCCTAACAAATATTCGGTTGGTTTAAACATAGCTCATCAATCTAAAAAATTAGAAAAAGAAAAAAAACTTGAAGATGATCGTTGATCGCAAAGAGAGGAACGGGGAAGATGACCGTTGCTCGAGAGGGCCAGAGACGATGTCGATCGCAGAGAGAGGGGCAGAGCGGAGAAGATGATCGTTGCTCTGGGTTCATATGGGGCAAAGGGATTCGAGATTGGGAAACCGGGAGGATGGGGAGAATGCCTTTCACAATTTTTTCGTTTCCCTCCAAAAGTTTTATGGGAAATTGGTGAGCCATTGGATGACACCCAAATGAATGCCCCGGATGAGTCATTATGTAAAAAAGTGAGGACGGTCCCTACATGGCCGTTTCTCATATATATATATATGGGAAATGTTGGTATGCATACTTCCCTCACCCTATGGTGAGGGTAGGATGCATACTAGCATTTCCCATATATTTGTTTTGCGTTTTGTGATTGTAGAGATTGATCATGAATAAGTACTTTTATTTTTATTTTTTTACCTTTTGCTTATAAGTTTTTGCTTGAAACTAGTGCAAGGTGACGGAAGTTGCAACTTTTGCCTTCAACTTGCTATAAGAATTTGCAGTCTTGATGGAAGGCTGAATGGAGTCATACTCTCGTAGCATGTGTAAAGAGGGAGAAAACCGATGTAAATAGGAAAACCTTTGAGGATATTAATTACAAGGGCCTTCTGATGTTTTCACATAATGAGATTCGAAAATCCTATTACAGGAAGTATTTGATCAATTGACTCTCTCTCCTATTTGAAACAAACGAAATCCATAGTCTAGGAATGTTTGTAGGTAAATGTCAAATCAATGGAAAATGTAATATTTGGTAAACCGTAAAAGTGAAGTATACTTTTTGGTAAAGTAAAGATGCATTTGTTTACATGAGTTAAAAGTCGCTTAAAGTTAGATGAGAAGTCACCAAGTGGTAGCGGGCAATGTAACCACTTGTTTTTTATGAGGTAATATTTTTTGGGTTTGGTAAAGTACAAATTTACATTTTGGTGGCTGAAACTTTACTTTCCCACTTTTTTTTTTTTTTTAATCAACCAAACATGGGAAAGTTAAATTTTGGTGGCTGGGATTAATTTGCCATATATTTTACTTTACTACTTGCAAAACAAACATTACCTTAGGATCCTTACATGCCTATGGCAAGTTGGACTCTAGGTTGACGGGATGGTTATAACATTTTTGGAATCTAGCTAATAATAGGACTTGAAAGTTGGAACTCACTATTACAAAGAGAGGATTATCAGCCCACATGAGTAACTTTGGAACAAACTAACAAATTTAGTAAGGCTTTTGATCCCACTAAGCTTGCGCATAACCTGTTCCCTTCATTTTGTCATTTGAATCAAATATGGGTCTTGCAGCTTGTCGTGGGCCTCATGTTGGGTCTTTTCAAACATAGGATTGCATTTTCTTCCCCGTCCGAAGGAACTCGACGTTGAGTTGCAGGCATGGCTCACCTAGATCAAAGATCCATTGTAAAACTTACAGTCTATGGGATCATTTAATGCTTTGAATGAACATTAGATTTGTGCGAAATCTTGATCAATCAATCAATTTTCCTGTAGATGTCTGATGCGGATGGTCTTCAAGATCAAGTGGCTGATAAGGCTCTGGTGTTCATCGAGACATTTGATCGAAGTGCCGTTTTATTCATATTTGCTAAACAGGCTCTGCAATTGATGTAATTTATTAAACGCCCCTGTAGCTGTTTAACTTAGAAACTGTAGGCTGTTTTGGGCTTCATAATGCTGTTGAGACTTCTATGCATAGATTTGGACCCTATATGTGTTCGATCGAATGTCTCCATGAATGCCATAGTTTGCTCAACCACTTGATCTTCAAGACCATCTGCATCAATGTCTTCCATTGTCTATTCCCAAATAGAAAACCAATGTTATGAACTTCAATGGTTGGTTTTTTAATTTTTGTCTGGAATAAAGTGGTGTTCAAATTCCTGTATTTGGAAACTTGAAACCATCTAATAAGTCTGGTCCCCAGTTGATCATGATCAATTGGTGGAAGATGTTGAATCATCTTATTGATCCAACTCTAGTGATTTGGAGAATCTTTCATTTTGTTGGTATTCCTGGAGATTCTCCATCTTGAATTTCTACTCTCAAGTTTTTGTGATACTCATACTCATACGGTTTATTCGCAACATGTTTCATGGGAAGGACTGAAGGATAGTTGGCTTCATTTGCGTTATATAAGGACTAGTGTGATGCTCATAGGCTTCAAAATGAAACTACGTCCTTGGAAGGTGAAAGCATAAATTTGTATTTTCCTTTGTCATTGTGCACTTTCATGAAATGGAGGACAATCATAGAGAAGCAATGTTTTCATTGCACTAAATTAATGCACTCTTCTTTTCTTATGTTTACCTATAATACCTTTGAATTATCAAAATAGCCGTATCATTAATCCATGCAGATGGTATGGGTTAGGATGTGAAGAAGAATAGTGAAATACGAAAGTTTTTCTTAAATCTCAATGCAGGCCAATCAGCATTAGCTTCTTCCCTTCCCCAATCTTCTTTCTTGCAAAAATCAGAATCAATAGTCTCACACTCTCACCAGTGTTCTCAAAACAAGCCCTGCTGGCTTCTATTGCTAATGTTCGGATAATATGCTGCCTTGCTGTAGCTGTCTTGTGAATATTTATATATATTCTTACTTATGCCAGTTCCTAAGGCATTTGTTCTATGACCTTTGTTCTTACTTGATTTCTTTTCCATATTCTTACTTTGATAATTTCTTTCAACCACTTTATCCTGGTGTTATTGATTCTTCTGAAAGGGCCACCACGTCCTTTTTCAGGTCTAGCTCTTTTCTCTAGCATTCAGAATTCGTGTGTATGTCTCTATTGTTCTTTGCCGTTGTTTTAGTATTGAACTTCAACTGCTGCATCTTCTCATAAAGTCTAAAATAAGCAAGCCCATCCACTTTCAAGCTATTCTGCTAATTCAGAGTTATATGTGTAAAATCTGTGTACCTGCCACATCTATCGTGTTTCCGTGCTGTACCCATACTGTATCTGGGCATCATTGATTCAGAGCCATCTCTGGGAAGTATCCTTCTATTAACCACATCTGCCGGGAGGGCTGGTCCCCTTCTCATCAGCTCATCCATTCTTGGACTGGATTTAAAACCAACTACTTATCAACTTGCAATGTTGTGGTGATAACAGAATCTAAGCACATGATCATCTCCCCATTTATACTGTGGTCTTAGGGATCCCTTGACTCTTATTATTACTCTTTGTAATTCCTTGCACAAACTGCATTTGTTTTATTGTGCCAAGATACAGCAAAAATCCTATTAGTTAGCGTTCAGCCAGCAGATGTTGGTGTTGAGAATTAATGCATTAAACCCAGTAACAGTGTCAGAAAATCATTAGCACATTGCATAGTTTGGAACAAATGTAGATGTTGATGAATTATGGTTTCATAATGGAAGATGAGATGATGCACATTGTTTTGAAATACTGGGCTTATGTTTTTCAGTCCAATCCCAGTCTCTTATCTTTGCAGTTTATAATGGAGGTATTTTCGCCTTGTACTATGTTTTCAGTCACAACACAATGACAATTCAATTTATATAGTCTACTTTTTTAATCACAAAAACTGGTACTAATTTACAGTCATAGTACCAATGCAATTTATAATGCGTGTGCTTTTTTTTTATTTAATTCTTCATCACAAAAACATGGATTTATCTTTGTTGCCTTTTTTTGCTGAATCTATTATTATTTTTTCTGAAAGGAAATCCAAATGTGAAATATAATAATCTTTAGAATGACTAATACAATTTGATACAGGTGCGGTTCTCAGTTAATGGAGTCATTATATTGACTTTCTTATGGGTTCTGAAGGCATTCCTTGAGGTATGGTGGTATACACTGAACATGCATCCATTTAGACACAAATGTTGTTATTAGTAAAAACTAATAATCTTTTGGTAATTGTTTGAACGTGTGCAGAGGAAAGGCTGAAGTTCTAT
Source organism: Sextonia rubra (assembly GCA_037013555.1). NCBI lineage: Eukaryota > Viridiplantae > Streptophyta > Magnoliopsida > Laurales > Lauraceae > Sextonia > Sextonia rubra. The sequence continues at coordinate 39,252,988 of JASUAD010000018.1, forward strand.
TTAGAATCATTTTAATGTCTTGCTAGTTGTTGACTCTATTGAATTCTTTTGGTTGATTACACTACAACACATTTAAATCTTGTGGCCTTCTATAATTTTTTTAGGGATTTTTATGGAGAAACATTCCATTAAAATTGAGTAAAATGATGGACAACCCAAACTTTTCAAAATGATGGGAGAGGACCTCCCACCATTTAAAAAAAAAAAAATTGAAACTTTTTACACCCTCATACCTCAATATCGTGGAATATCAGTTATTCTATAATATCATGGAATCCTCAACGTAAGCTATTGTAAATGAGAGTTTTTGAAGTAGTGATGCTCCTTAATCCTCAACTTAAGCTATTGCTTATAGAATATGCTTTAAGAAATTATGTGGATCAACTAAAGATGCAGCTATTCATCGAGCTGATGATATTTGACTTTTTAAAAAATCTTTATGTGGGTATAGTTGATATAATGTTTTCCAATGTGGATGGAGTTGATTTGATGAGAAAAACTAATAATATTAAAGGTTTGAGGAAGAAATAACTCAAGGTAGGGTTGCAAAAGAAAAATAGGAATTAGGTTGTTAATTGGATTATCCAAGGGCCAGTCAATTGGGCCAGTTGACTTCTTGGGCCTGGTTCGTTCTGCATCAGGCAGATCTATGGCTTTCATTATGTTGGATAGGTGGAAAAGTAGTTTAACAAATTATCCAATTTTATCAAGGATTGCTTGTGACATTTTAGCAATTCCAATCTCTATAGTTGCTTTTGGGTTGACATTTAGTATTGGAGAAAGCGAACATGACCGGTATAAGAATATTTGAAATCCGAGACTTCAGAAGCTTTCGTTTGTGACTAAGGTTGGACATGTTAGGAGCAATACATTGATAGCCTAAGAAGCACGGACACTTCTAAAAAAGTGATGTATTCCGTGTCGAATACAAACACTTTTCGGATATTCTCGGACTCATGTACGATACTATTTTAGACGTGCCTATAATTAAGAATTAAAAATCTTAATTTCAGAAACTTGTCCAATACACTTTTTGCGACATATCCCACAATTCCTAACCCGTGTCTATGACTAAAAAATAAATATGTGGCTAATATTTCTTGAACACTTTGTTAACATGTGGTTATTAAAACTTGTAAACTTGATATATGACAATTTTATATTATGAAAAAATGTATGATTGTAAATATTAATCATATAACAAGCAAAAAATAAATAAATCTTTTACTAAAGAATAGGCTTTGAGATTGGCTTCTTTTTTACTTTTTGTTTTGTTTAGAGGGAGGGGAAAGAGATGATCCTCCATTTTCTTTGTATGGATTTATGGAACTATGGGTATTTCATATTTAATGATTATAAATTATGTTTTAGTGTTGTATTGATATTTGATAATTTGATATGTTTGTTAGTTAGTACTTAAATTTTTATTTTTTGATTGTTAAATTGATTAAAAAGTTAAAATGATATTATTTTCTTAGTATATGATTATATATATTAAGAAGGGCGGTTTGGTCCAATGGTAAAGACTTACCGATAGCGTCCTGGAGGACGAGGGTTCAAGTCATGGAAATAGCTTCTTCAAAATGAAGGTAAGGCAGTGTACATCTTGTCCTCTCTAGACCCTGCTATGTGAGAGCCATGTGTACTGAGCCGCCCTTTTTTAGTATATGATTATATATATAAATTAATATACATTATTAACGTGTCCCCCAACATGTCCATGCCCTACTTCTTTTTAGAATCGCCATGTTGGCATGTCTGTGCCGTGTCGTATCTGTATCTTATGTTCGTGTCCATGCTTTTTTGATGATAGTGACGCACCGGATGATCTTTTAGATATATTAGATTAAGACTAAAGAAATGAATAATAAAATATAAGATACTATTATAGGTATTATCTTTAAAAAAGAATTATTGTTATTTATGTTATGTTTTACTTAATAAAAAATATTCTACCTTGCCACTAGGCTAGCAGTTGAAAAAAAAAACCGCAATACTGCTTTTGCCATTGCATTGCTAGTCTCTAGCTTGAATAAAGGAGGGTTAGTACCAGTCAAAATGAATAAATATGTAAATAAAGGAGGGTTAGCATCAAGTTGATAGTCAGTGGTGGGGGGTTGGAGGGTGGGTATTGAAGAAAAGAACTGTCTGTAAAACATTTCATGTGGTTGTCAATATTGAGTTTGGATTTAACATACAAAATAATGGATCTTGGATCTATCTAGAATCGCAAGAACCAACAGCTAAGTTTATTCAGTGACATGGTTAGGTCCTGCATATGTAGTGAGAGCCTTGATCATGTATAGTAGCTTCCTCATTTGATACATATAAAGTTCAATCAAATGGAAGCATAGGTCTGTTTCTATAAAATTAGACTGCACTGGTCAAGTTCTTGAATTGTTGAACAAAGGAAGCGTTTTTTTTTTCTAAATAATTTTTTAAAATAAAATGTTTTATGAAATAAAACTGATATGATTGTTTTGGGCCAAGTGGAAGAATGTTAGTCTTATCCCTGTGAGGTGGTTGCTCCGTGGATTTAGTATTTTGACATAAAAAGATCATTGGTTCATTCTATTTGGACCCATTATAGTTTCCAATTTGACTGAGTTTTCCATGATGGTAACAAACCCATCAGGGTATTATATAAAAAGATTCTTGGTCTCCCACCTATCCCCATTCCAAGTGAAAGATCCATCATATAGTTTGTCAACGGAGGAACATAAGGGAAATGGCTATTTTAGGTTTGGGCTGTCCCCTAATGAGTGGGCCAGACCATCCATGTTATGTTTTCTCATACTGATCTAATCATTGTTCTTCAAAAGTTTTCCTTCAATCATGTTAATATACACCGATCAAAAGGTACTTAAAGAAGCAAGTCTCTTCTTCAACCATTCAGCTCTTACCCTATTTTGACTTCCTTAGCAATTTTTCTATTCTTGCTAATTATAGAACCAAGGTATAATGAGGAATCTCTTTGTGATATCTTTTGGGCTTCATTTCTTATTGAGGTTATGATGCAGGACAATATGAGATCTATCCTAACATGAAGAAATTAGATCTAAATAAACAATTAAAATTCAGTTATAAGCAACCCAAGTAAATTAAAACATTGGATTTCAAGTAAATAATAGATCCACGGTCCAAGGTGATCTCATAGATCCCGCAATAAACCCCTTTCTTGGTATAGAAAAAAGTATGATCTTAATGGAAGGTAGAACTTCCAGGTTGCTTAGGGTCAGTAGTGCACATCCAATGATTTGGACAATGGTCTGGGGGAAAGATCTATGATGACAAAGTTCAGATCTAATAGTTTCAGATCTAACAAAGGTCCAGATCTAATAAAAGTTTAGATCTGAAATAAGTTTCAGATCTAGGATGGTTTATGGTTCAAATCTAAAGTTTGGTAACCAGGGGATTCTAGATCTGTAGAGTTCAGATCTGGGTAGTTTAGATCTAATGTCAATACCGGGATGGCTCTATATCTAAGTGATAGTAACTAAAAGTGCTCTTGAAAAGAGGAAAAGTGAAAGAGATATTGATACCTTTGTTGGGCTCTCACCAAACTCCGATCTGGAGGCGTTAAAAGAGATCTCAAGAGAAAGGTAGACTCAAGAGGCTCAGGGAAGAAGAAGAAGAAGCTTCTCTTTCATTTAATATTATATCATAATATAGCATAATGAAGAAAATAACCTAGATCTTAACTTAATATGTCTCTCTATCTAAAAATGGAAAAATATCAAAACAAATAAGAAAAGAGGAAAGAGAAAGAAGGAGGGGGACGTGCGCAAGGTTGTAACTTGCGCACCTTGGGATTTGTGCACAAGTTACAATCTTGCGCACAATTTTTTTTTTTAAACTACGGTCCCCCCTTGTCTTTCTTGTTACATAAGACTGACTATGGGTCCCTGTCCACTAATAAGAACTTAACATGGGATCAACAACTTAAACAAATTTAACATAGGACCAACAACTTAAACAAATTTAACATAGGACCAACAACTTAAACAAATTAAACTATGGGACCAAACAAATCAAAACATGGGACCCTTCCACATTATTTCAACCCATGTGACACTTCCCTATGTGGGGCCTTCAATGAGATTGTGCACATGGGGCCTTCAACATTCCATTGACGTGATCATCCAAAATCCAACCGTCAGATCTCCTCTGGGTGACAATTTAACGGTGGATTTATACTTTCTTCGCGATCAAAACTTGGGTAGTGCTCATCCATCCAAATTAAAGCATGATCCGCTGTCCGGTGCCCTCTTCTTTGATACACTTTATAAGAATGAGAGGGATCAGATCTGATGTCCCCATCAAGTTACATCTCTTTCCACGTCCCCAGTCAACTGTTCTCTGTAAATGCATCTGGGTTTCTTTGTTGCATGTACTCATGAAGAGTATGGAAATTCCTAGACGCTCGTATTGGTTGAACATATAAAAGATATCATGATTGTGACCTACTATATAAGATTAAGAACAACATGTAGGTTAGATCTTTCTTTCTAAAATAAGTTGCTTTATATCATTTTTTAATTGCCCTCCCCAGATCGCGCTATGCGGGAGCATCATGCATTGGCCTATCCTTTTTTACGATATGTATGAAGGAGTAGTAACAAATCTGAGAATCACATGTGGAGAAACAAGTGAATTCCTCGTGACTATAGGTTTGTATCAGGGATCAGCCTGAAGCCTTTATCTCTTTGCATTGATTATGGATGAATTAATTGAGCATAGGGATTCTTTTCGGTATCTGGGCTCGATGATTAGTAAGGATGGGGAGATTGATAAAGATGTTGAGCAAAAGATAAAAGCTGGATGTCTGAAGTGGAGACTAGCTTTTGGAGTGCTTTGTGATATACGAATGCCAATAAAATTGAAGGCAGATTTTACAAGACAGTGGTTAGATCAGTTATGACATATGGAGCAAAATATTGGCCAATTAAGAAGATACATATGCATAAGATGGATGTGGTGGATATGATAATGCTTAGGTGGATGTGTGGTAAAACTAGGATAGATAAAATTAAAAATGATCACTTTCAAGAGCATTTAGGGGTAGCACCAATAGGGGATAAGATTAGAGAAGCTCGTTTAAGATGGTTTGGATACGTTGAGTATAGGCCGGTAATGGTACCGGTGAGAAAAAGTTTGGCTATATAGGTGGATGGCCTATCAAGAGCTAGGGGTAGGCTGAAGAAAACATTGATGGAGGTTATTAAATCAGATTTGAAGAAGTTTAAGTTATCTTAGGATTTTTCTTAAAATAGAATGGAATGGAGAAATAGAATTCATGTAGCCGACCCCAACATGGTTGGGATAAGGCTTTGATGATGATGATGATGATGAATCATATACAGACAAAATGCAGTCAGATATCATATGACTTATGCCATATTCCTAAAAAAAGTTGTTATTAAGTGCTTGTAAGCTATTATGCATGGATACTTCATAATAGGCAATGTATTTTGTCATATTGTATAAAATACTTCACTTTTTATATGTAAATTTGTGTCCCTGCCATGTCCACGGCATGTCCCTACCGTATCTATGTCTTATCTAGGCATCATAGCTAGTAAGCATCCATGAATATGTGGACACATCCCACAATTCTGCAGAAACCATGGCACGATCTACAGTCTTGTACTATGAATTGTGGACCGAATAACATTTCCACTTGACCATAGCTCCCCAGAATTTACCTTGTTTTACCATGTTGTGGGACTTAAAGGGCCTGGTTGATGAAAGTTTAGATTTGATGCCAAGTTAGAGCCGCTCGGAGATCATTTTTCACACAAAAGTATTTTTATGCTTTCTGAAATTTCAATAGTATCCCTATAAATTTGCTTGAAAATTAGGATGAAGGGAATTGTATTTGTGGAGTCCATTTCTTATGGGATTTGATCTCATGCTTCCATCTGGAAGTTTGCAAACGATTCAGATTCTTCCTTCGTTAAAATGACATAATCGGAGCTTTAATTCTGAATCCAATGTAAACCTGCAAAGAACCTGCCCAGAATATTTTTGGTTTGCCAGTAAATATGATTGAGAAAACATAGTAGCTGGATGTTTTCACTTCCCAAACCTACAGTGTTTTTATTCTGGAATTGTTCCTAATGGTAGCCTGAACTTTTAACTGATTCCCCTTATTCAACAATGTTTGTTTATGTTCCTTGGTGCTTTTGTAGGTGGTGTGCACGCTTGGCAGTATAGTGTTTGTAAGCATCTTACTGATTCGTGTGATTTGGTCGGGAGTATCCTACTTTCAAGAAAGCCGTTTTGTGAGTAAGACAAGAGGGACTGATGATGATGGCAATGCATGGACTGGCGCACAGCCTGCAATATGATCCACCTTTGGTCTCTTGCTTTCAAGGTATAATAGCTGAATCAGATTTGGAAAGTCAGTCCTCATATCTCAATGCAGCAGAAGAGAGAACAATAATGTGCTGCCACTAGTGGTTTCCCTCGCTGAGTGAGGAATGAGGATCCAATGTGGCAGTGGTTGATAATGTAGAATTCTGAAATGGTTACTGTAACCAAAGCTTGTTCAAATTCTTGATTACTCTGATTTAAAGCTGGAGGGAGGGAGAGGCTCAAGTTGTTAATTTAGATATGAATTTTTCACTTGGCATTAGTAGCTTCGTACCTTCTGCAGATTTACAAACTTGTTAAGGCCTCAGTTGCAGCAGCTAATTATGTTATCACTCATGTCAGTTGGGGTGATATATTAAAGCTTTTTTTTTTTAAATCCTTTTCACATCTCAGTTTATTTCTTTCTGATGTTATATTTTTTCAGGTTGGCAAGTGGGGGATAGAGCTGCAACATCACTGTTGCACCTTGAACTTTCCCAAATATAATCAAAAGTGGTTTGCTAAGCTGCTTTTAAAACAACCATATCTTATACAGTGCAAGTTTAGCTAATGATGTGCAAATTTAGTGAGTGAGATTATCAAGAAACCCAGTAACATGATGTGATATAGATTTCATTAATTAAGGAGGTTTGTGTCAAAACTAGTGAAATCGGTACAATTGTCCCATGTGGGAAAAAAATTTTGTGGGGTGTTATGCGATTATTAGATCAAAAAGACACTTTTCTGGGACAACAAGAAGGCCTAATGTGTTGTATGGAGCTGAAGTTGTGCAAAACCAAATTATGTTTCATGTAGCTATCATCCGAATGGATGGATGTGTAGTGTTGAATCCGTTGAAATTAACTTTTAGCGAATTGTGATTGAGGAAAAAGAAATAAAGATGAATATTATATTTGAGCTGAATTGAGCATGTTTATGTTTTTAAATGGCAAAAAACTGTCCCCCTGAGATGAATCAAAGGTTTACTTGTGGAAGTTACTAAGACAAGAGGGAGGCCATTCACCTTTGGTGAAGCAGCGTGGGAATTACGTATCATTTTGTGGAGCAACTGTATGTATGGCACCGAATAGGGTTGAGTTGAAGAATTAAGTTAACAATGTAACATTAAGTTGATTAGTTTCACAACATTGAAGATGAGTAGGTGCATCATTAGCTAATTAGAGCAAAAAAAAACTTTGTATGCGCCATATGCTAGGTGGAGAAGACATTTTAAATTTCATTCAGTTTGTTTTTCAAGATCATACAGTCCCCATTGTTTGCGCACATTAGACTCTACTAAATTGCTGCAAACTCATGTAACCAAGTAGCCACAAAAGATGCCTTACGTACTTCATCTCGCTAATGTAGCATGTATGGGCTCAAATTTTCCATATTATGAGTCACATGCTTGCCTGGTATTGCCTTAATGTCTGTAATATGCCTTATGCCTCCGTCTGTTGTTCAATGGTGGCCACTCTTGGCTGTTCCTTGGCATCCAAATGTTCACTCCTTAAGGTGAGTTTGCTCTGCAAGATCTTAAGTTCGACTCCCATCCCTTTTATTATTCGGTTACTACGTGTGCAGCTATGTACATGCTTCTTTTACTCTCAGAAAATAGTTTTTGCTCATCAAAATCAAGTAACTCTTGGGCCAGCTGTAAAAAATACAAAGGTTGGGTTGGTAAGATATATCTTAGCTTATAAAAAAATATATATGGCTTCACTTTTTAAAGAACTCTTTTGGTGCTATCAATCAAGTGTACTAAAATCTCCAGGTATTGGCTCACTTTCAATTTAAGGCCCACAACTTTTTTTTAATGCTCTCCAGTTCAATCGCCAATATGAGTCCGAACAAGCAATGGAAGATACCCACTCAATTTTATCAACCGAGTCATGCCGACCCTAAACTATACGTTATTTTCAAATCTTAAAAATAAGAGCTATAATTTTGTTTTTCTTACATTGTTTTCCTCCCCAAAACCTCAAGTGATTCAGCGAAGACATAGAAATCTCGCTCTAATTGAGCTTCCAGGGATTCATTTTCTATCATACAACTAGTGAAATTTATTCTTCCAATCTTTCTTCTGCACCTCTCTATTAACAAAATGAATATAATATCATACTAAATATTAGCTATAATAATAAAAAAACTTAATTAAACTACGATGCAGCAAAAATCAATACTTAAAAAACAATCCGAGTAATAATACGAAATTATAATATCCATAGGAGGTCTTGATATTCTCAAGAATTAAATGCCCTATGCATACTTTGGTGGGGCCCTTCGTGGGCCAAGGGGTATGTCCTGCATCAATTCTTCTTTGACGGAAGGCCAACTTTCTTTCAAAAAAAAGTCTTCCCCTATTCCTATGCTCGAGATACAGTTCCCACCTACAACAAAAAGTCTTCCCCCTATTCCTATGCTCGAGATACAGTTTCCACCTACAGCAAAAAGTCTTCCCCTATTCCTTTGCTCGAGATATAGTTTCCACCTACATAATCAAGCCTTCCCCTTCATCAAACATCCCATCCCTCCCAACTCTTCCAAATCAAAGCGGAAAAGAGAAAAACACACCCAAGTACATAGTGCTTGTGTTACACTTGGTATGGAGAATTTTAATATGTATATGTATTTTTTATGACTCAGGTATTCTTCGCCAGCCTAGTTTTCAGACCTTTAGGCTTTGGTCTCCTATTCAGATATTGCACAATTCTTACGAGCAAAGATTATTTCATGTAGCAATGACTTTTAATTAGATATTTTCTTATAAAGCCAAATTTATATTTTAGATGTTCTTGCAATGAAAGCCAATGTAAACTAAAATTGCTTTTTACATTAGAGTCGTGTATCTTGCTTTTTAAGGGAAAAAATCTTGCTTAATTATTTTATTTCAATATTTTCCCAAAATTATCCCAAAAAACCCCAAAATCAAATCTATATTGAGGCATTCTTTGTGTTGAAAACTAGAAGTATAGGCCATGTTTCCTTATTATTATTATTAGTGCTGCTGCTGCTGCTAGTTGCATTCCCATGTGTTTTGAATCAATAATGACATCTGAGTGGTGGGTGTGGTTGTCGCAGGGCTAATGTTAGGTTGTTTTCATTTGAATTTTGATTGCTGCTTCCACTGTGCCTTGAATGCCATTGACTTTAGCTCTATTCTTTGTTGGACTCGTTTCGCAGGTGAGATGAGATAGAAAGGACGTTGACACCACTTGCGTTTGAAAGAGGTACAAAAATTGGGGGCACCCCAAAAACTCAGGTGTGAACTGTCTTTTTGGATCCGATTGAAACTTGGGTCTGTGTCGGAATTCAACCTTTACATCCAATTAAACCAGTTATATGTAAAAATCAATATTTTTTTCCATCCAGCATTAGACTAAAAGCATGTGGTGCAAGGTGGCTAGCTGCTCATTTTTCTCTGGGATTCGAACTATTTATTTCACTCATGGCAATGGGAGTAACTTTTTTTTTTCTTAATATCACTAATGGCAAGGGGACCAACTTAAGGATTTGAATGGATTCCAGTCCATTGTGATCCTATCCAGTATGGGTCTAAAGTATCATAGAAGATGCAGACCCAACTCCAATATAAGGACCTAATCAAATATGGACATCACCTTTTGCCCAACTCAAAGCCTAAATCCCACTATCCCTGTGAATTGGTATTGTATCCAATTTGACACTGATGGGGACTATATCTACCACTAAATTTATATTTAAGAACTTTAATCATTTTTTTCACTTTGATTTTAGGGCCTTAATATGTATCATAAACTGGCCAATAAGGTTGATTTTTACTCGATCTCTTATCCAAGTATACGGGCTTTGAATGCCTCCACCCCCAATGACTGGCATGAACCCAATTGGCCTTACAGGGGCTGTCACGCAGGATCAGGTTAAAACCAAGAAACATTATGACACTACTATGAATGCCATGTCGAGACAAGCATAATAGCATGATAGGCCGGTAAAGTAATGTTATTAGCTAGGTAAGAAGAACATGATAGGTCCTTCCATGGTTTCAATTATTTTGGGAAGGCCATCATGATCTTTACTATTTGCACGGGCCCTGCCGTATTTACATCAATGGGAGTGATCTACTTGTGTTTTAATTATTCTTGTAGGCCCCACAGTGATCTCAATGATTTTTGGGTCTATGGGTGGGGCCAATAACTCTTTCAATATAAGAAAGGGGTCCATTATGGTTTCAATCAACTGAATGGGTCCCACATAAAGCGGCTTGAAGAAGAGCATTAGTGTTACCTCAGAAAATATGTCAAGCAACCTCACAACCTTATCCATGTGATGATATTTTGGGTGCTTGTACAAATTCACTAGTTTAGAACTAAGTAGAAATGTGAAGCAACCTCGTGGCCTCAAGCTGTTGGCGATCTAGCTTCATGACAGATCCCTACATGCAATGTTGAAAGCAGCTCATTAATCTCGGAATTAAAAAAAAAAAAACCTGAAGCTACTAAAGCTTTGAAGCACCTTCAGAAACTCATCAAACTGCATTAGAATAATCACTCTCTACCATCAATAGATTGCCAAAAGAGGCTAAAAGTATATAAAAAGATTTCATAATGGCCAAAATGTGCACTTCATTGATTGTCTAATTCCCAAATGTTTAGGGAACATGAGCAATACCTTTCCATGGTTGCTGCGATGCACTTCTCTAATTCCTAATGAGTTCCTGCTACCTGAACTTTCCTCTCATTGCACCATGGACATTTCTCTATCAAATCCATCCGTCATGATACCATGAAGTGCCGGAGCTTAGGACGTTCAATTACGTGTTAAGTTGGGTGAGGTCCGGCGTTGTGTTTGGTTTCTAAAGGTTATAGGAAATACTTAAGACTAATATGCTTTGTAATAATAAAAAGAATGTATTATGTATTATTCCATATATACATATGTTTATAAATAAGTTGGATAGTTTAATATGATTTAGGCCATTCAAACCTAACCTAAAACCCAACCTAGATTCTAATCAAGTATCAAAATTTAAGTCAAACACAACAAACCTGATGGGTAGCGCAGTTGGCTAGGACCATGGCTCAAAACTGAAGATTGTGGATTTGAACCAAGGCTTAATCTCCCTGTGGTCACTAATTGCATAGGTAAAATGATGTATGCCTTGCACTTAAACCTATCGAAATGCCAAATACACTTCGAGACTTCCTAGGTTTTAGATTGTAAAAATATCACTTGTAATTAGCATCATGCAGGTACGATTTAATGTAGTGAATAAGAGAACAGTTATTTGAGGATACGTTCAATCTACCATAATCTCTAAGAACATGATGACTATAATGATTTTAATTACCTAAAATATCCTAACAATACCTCTTTTTAAAAAGGAAACTTTCAAAATCTCTCAAGCCCAACTCTGTGGTTGAGCTCTTACCTCAATTGGGTGGTGCTCTGTCTTGCAACCTAGTGGTGACAAGTTGGATTGAAAATGAATATCTGAGGCAACGGAGCCGACCAATTTGAGCCAAATGGCATGTAAAAATCATTCATTTCTTCTTCATTGGTCAATGCTGAGTCAATGGACATCTGTCCCATCAGAGTCGGACATTTTCCCACTTAAAAAAAAATCTATGTATGTATATTTCTTCACATTGAATAAACTTAATGGGCATCTTCCCTGGCTTCGTTTTCTCTTTAAATTAGTTATATGTGTCTCTCTTCTGTCCATGGAACCGTTAAATGTGGTGTACCATATGAACAATCACCAACAAAAGTTCAATAACTATAGAACTCATGGATTTGTAAGAGCCTCTTTTTTAAGTGACATGAGGGTGGCCCTTGATGGTATATTTGGTGATGCTTGTCTGAGGGGACCATTTGGTGGGGCTTGGCTAGGGAGACACAGTGAGAAATGTTAGGGTGGAGAAACTCCAAAGGGACTCAACATGAATGGTTGAGAAGCCCATCAAGACAATCCTAGACCACGGGAGTTGCTTGTGCATGGGTCATGATACAGAGTGAAGATAGACTTGGATACGTTGCCATTGTTTTATGTGTTTGGATGGCACTTTCATGAGGCAGCAGTGGATGACCCCACCAACATGATGTTGGTTTGTGGGGAATCATGTGGGCTTCTCAGTAGAGGGTCACCAACCTGAGGTTCCTATTTGTTGTGCCTGTTTATTTGCATTAATTCTGGAAGAATATCTCTCTCTCTCTCTCTCTCTCTCTCTCTCTCTCTCTCTCTCTCTCTCTCTCTCTCTCTCTCTCTCTCCACGTCAGGTCTTTGGATGTACCTGCCACAACACATATACAGCTATGCTTATAGGAACGAATTATACGATATGAAATTATGGCTTTTGAAGGGTTTCTATGCAACTAGTCAAATGACAGATCCAAGTAAAGTAAGCCGCAAACATAAAAAATTGAAATGGATGGTTGAAGAACAGTCATGGACCTCATCCACAAACACTTTTGGCACACCAAAAAATGCAAAGGCTAGTAAAGTAAGTCACAAATCTCAAAGATGAAGGCTTAATAATAAAATAAATTCGGAAGCTTAAAAAAGAAGGCATCATTTAGACAAGTGGAATTAAGTTTTGACAGAAGCCTAAGCACAGGTATGTATAGATGTTCAATGAGAGTCATATTTGCAGTTCATTGAGAGCTTCCATGGTACCGCCAAAGGCCAACACTACCAATCTATTGATAAAGGTCACTGAAATTTAAGGCCGGGGATTCCACTTGTTATAGTTGCTATGTAAGTGCTATTAAGAGGTAGGCCATGATCATCAACTAACCAGACCGAATGACGTATGGTTCAGATGCTCAGTGATTGAGCAGACATTCCACTGTTGCAATATTTTGATGCTCAATGATAGATCAGACATCCTGTAGTGGCTATATTTTGAATTGGTTCATAGTAGAATTCTATCCAACAAATGGCATATGATACATAAATAGAGCCTCCTGTCCTTGCAAAACTAAGCAAGGTTTCCCAACCCTCGTAAAATAAAACTTGATCACACAAACGGTCTGCTGTGGGAGTCGCAACTTCTTCCACCCGTTACATGGGTCTTTGTGTGGTGCTGGCATCAGTTGCCACCAGATTACATCCCATAGGCTTGAACAATTGGATGGTCTCCAACTATAGGCCACGAAAATAGGAGACCGGATCATGAGGCCTGAGTAAGACAGGTGGATTTCTACAATGTGGCCCACCAATTAAAAATCGAAACCACTCAAGAACAGCCTCCTCTTTTGTGGGATATGGCCACATTTTACTTGAATATGAATTGCTATGTGTCATTTTTTTGCTCTCCTGCGCTTTTAGGGTGTGGAGCCACCTTAAGCTAATCCAATTATTTCGCATACTATTCTCATAAATAAGTACAAAGCCTAACTTTTACAATCATCCAACTTTTATTCATCATTAGATTGAAATCACAAGAAAGTGATGTCTCTAAAACCATTAAATCTTGCTGCCAGATTTTAAATTAAAATGTTAAAATCTCAAATTTCAATAATAACTTAAATGAGATATGCTAATTATGAATTTCAAACTTTGAGAGGATTAGGATTCTAGCCTCAATAATGGTGAAGAAAAAGAAAGAATATAAGAAGAGAAATCAGAGCACAATGCATACCTTATTGGTGATTTTGTTAGGATATTTGAATGTTAGCTAATTCATGATTTGGATAAAACTTGATATCCAATTGAGTTGTAATTTTGTATTTATTTTAGTATGGACTGTAGTATATGTCATTAGATGAGATGAAGTGAAGAAAAAACGCAAATTAAAGTGCTTTTCTCAAGACATTTTGGATTAAAACTATCATAATTCATAAATGGAGCGTTAGATTGAGACAAGCTATCTACCATTGAAAAGCTCCTTTTGAGTAGATATTCATAAGTTATAAGATTGCTTTAATTGAAGCTAAATGACAAAGTTATGCCTCGAAAAGTTATAGAAATTATGCAGCACATAATTATAAAAATTTCATCTGCTAGAGCTTTGCTCGCGCGGACAACATAGAGTCTTGATTTGAACTTTGATTGAAGACAGAAACAAGGCCCGCTCGAGCGAACCTTGGGCCCGCTCAAACAAATGACGAACAAAACCTTGCCGATTTGGGCAAAAACAGTTTCCAAATTATGCCAAGTATGCCTATTTCTATTTTAAACAGATTATAACCCTAAGGCACAAGTTTGGGGTTATTTAAAAGGTTCATCTCTCAACTCTAAACATAGAATCTTTTAGTTCTAAATCTAAAAACACTTTTTGGAGGTTCATTTTTTTTCTCTAGAGCAGCCATTGAAGAGATTGTGCTAAAGTTTTGTGTTCTAGAGATTATGGCTTCTACTTCGTAGGAGATTCATTCATCTTGCATATTTGAGGAAGTTGGTTTAGGCATATGAAGAGGTAAACAATGAAGAGTCGGCAAAATATTATAGTCCTTAGATTGAGTTGCAACTAGGGGAGGGATTGTAAGTATTGCTTATAATTGCTCAATTTTATAGTGCTCGGTTTCCATTGGTCTAGATAATAGGACTCGTGGTTTTTCCCTATTGGGTTTTCCATGTAAAAATTGTTTGCCTATTTCTTTGTGTGGTTGATTGTTTTTCAGTTCTTTTATATTTCCATTGTTGTTAATTGAACTGTAATATATAAATCCAATTTAAATGATTTTTTAGATTTGATGAGTTATCTTTTTGATGAAAATAAAAGACGAAAATCCCCTTTATGTTTTAAAAGTTATATTCTTTATTAAGAAGGGAAAAAAGATTGTTAAAGAGCGGACAAGAGAAAATGAAAGTTAACGAAGAGCAAAAGGAATGGATAAAAAATATATTCATCTATATATAAGTAACTTTGATCATGTGAGAACTATTCTCATGCATCTACCATAAAAACTTTATATGGGGCCTACTTGTGGGTCCAATTTGGGGATGGGACCAGAGGATGAAAAGATCTATGTGGGACCATTTCACATATTAAGTTTGACCCCAATCACATGTCCCTAACATTCTTCATCCGTGCTTAATTCATTCGGATTGGTGTACAGTCGATCCAATGGTGAGAACTAAGCACCACCTATAGTTTTAAAAGAAAATGGTGAGAACTAATTCTCATAGAATTATTTCCCTTATATATATATATATATCTTTTTTTTGTTTTAAGGAGAAGGAACAAGTTGAGGGGAGGGTCTCTTCATATATATATGTAATACATACCTAATATTTATCTGTATCTAGTGGGGCTGACTTTATGATTCATCTTAACCATCCACACACATGGTACCCCGTGAATTACAATGGATCCCTCGAGTTTTCACCGATCCAAATAGAGTGGACAGTTGGATCAAGGATTATATATATATATATATATATTTTAATACAAAGACATTAAACTTGTGAGCCGCAGACGAAGTGGTTAGAGCCATGTAAAGTTGGCTACCCTTTGAACAAGAAGCGGGTGTTCATTTTAGATGGTATGGATTTTGAACAATTGGGCGCCACTCTAGTCTTTCAATTATTTCCCTCGGCCATCTCTTGAGAGAGCCTTTCTTTCCTCTCTAATAATTTTCTTGCTCTGCTCATGTAGTGTCGGAACCGCTGGATCAAATAGGTGAAGCACACGCCCAGGTTTTTGTTCCACAGAACTCATTTTCATAGTTTTTATGCATGTACACTGTGCACAGACAGAAGCAAAAGCAAAATAGAATAATCAGGACAAGAGTGTGTAAGTAGATTGTGTGATCAGTTTCAATTCCAATGTAGCAAAAAAGAAAAAAAAAATTTCAAGGGCTTCACTTTACTTGATCAGATCTGATTCCTTAACAGACGGATATCTCTGAATTTTGGAAGCTTAAATTTAGAGAAATTAATGAGCCAAAAGTGTGAATCCACAAGGTTGAATTTTTGAAAACTCTCAAATTCAATAGGAAATTTCAAATGCATGAGGGACACCCATTGGAAGCGAGAATTCTCATAAAAAACTCTTGCAAAACCAATGTCCTCTTGGGTAAGAATCAAGAAAAGTTCCTTATTTGTTGCATTCCCACTAAAATAGAAAAAATTTAAGGGCCCATTACAAAATTTCAATCTAAAGTAAATAGAGCTACTTTGATTAAGTTTTAGAACAATTAGTTTTTAACTTTCAAGTACAAATTTGCATTTAGTTCCTTTGGTAAAATTCTAAGGAACATTCTTATTTCACAATACTATGTTTGGTAAAACATAATATATATATTTTTTTCAAAAGCATAACTCTTCTTAGTTACTCTATTTAGAAGTTTCTTAATTTTAGACTCTTTCTAGGAATGAATTAAAACCTTTAAAAGAACAGCATAATAACTAAATCCTATGTAGATGTAAACCACATATCATCCAATAAGAAAAATGTTTAAGTATGTTAATCTGCCTTTATTTATTTGAAGGGTTAGTCTCTTAAAAGATTTGATTATCAAAGGGAAAAATAGTCCTTTTCTAACTTTTATCACTTCCACTTAACACCGTCTCATATTTTGTAACCACATTGAATTAAGTTGACAGGAAAGGATGATTTTGATATTCATGACAAAAGCCATGCTGACTTTTTAAATATTTGAAAGTAATATGTCATTTTCTATGTTAAGTGACATTATGCTAACTTCTCAAATTCTAACATCAAAATGGATGACTAATACTCGTCATAGTGAACTTTAAATTCATCCCATAAATGATGGCCTAATTTTGTCCTTTAATGAGTGGCCATCCAAGTGGACCTTCGAAAATTATTTGCATGCTAGTCAAGTTGTGAGTAAAAGTTGGATTAGCATCAAAACAGAGTGTGACTTCCTAGAGTGCTACATTTTTTTCACCTAGAGAAGCCCTGCATGTAATTGTGTGAATCTTGATCCAATCCGTTCACAAAAATGGGATCCCCTTACTAAAAGGCTAGACTAAAATCTTCCCATGACAGCGATATGAAATCCCCGCATGTGAAAACATTCTTCAAGAGGCTTGAAGACTAGCATACTTGTGACGTTCTCGAGTCCCACATTGACTATAAAGAGGAAAGTGACTGGACTTATATATAGGGCTTATACCCTTATCTTGCATGAGGCCTTTTGGTGGGTTAAGGCAAACCAAAAGTAAAATTGTGAGGCCCATGTGCCACATGAATAATATCATACATGTGTGTGGGGTGGGGCATTACAAATGGTATCAAAGCCGACTCTTGGCTAGTTCGAGGGTGGGCGCCTGCCATGGTCTGGTGCAAGTGGCGGGTTTCCATATGGGCAGGCTAATATGAATGGTAGAAATCTCAGATTAATTAAACTAACTAATTAAGCAATCACACACGAGACAAAAGGCACGGTTTTTTACGTGAAAAATCCTACTTGGGAAAAACCACAGTTTACCTTGACCAGGAGTAATAAGTACTATGTAACTGAAGATTACAAGAGATACTCATAGATCAAGCAATGCTTTTGCTGACTCTCACCGTTCAACTTTACTGTGTTTGAAACAACTAATTTGACAGGCTCTTCAAGTTGAATTTACTGCATGAGAGAGTAAATGAGTAGATCTAGAGTGAAAGGTTCAGCACTTTGGATTCTTCACAAGATGTGCTAGAGAAGAGTGCTTCAATCTTCAATGGATGTTAGGTTATTCTTTAAGAAGGTAGATCAATCTTAGTAGAAGAGAATGACCATTTAATATTTTCTTTGTAGTATAGGTCTCCCATGCGCATAAATCATCTTTCTTAAGAAGTAGGAAGAGAAAAAAAATAAAGTTTGAAGATCTGAGAAATAATTTCACCACTAAGAGCTCGAAAGGGCTCTCAACCGCACATGAGCGCGCTTGTATAATCTTGTCATTTGGGTAACGGTGCATTAGCGCGATGTTGTGCGGCTCTTGCCCACTCTTCTCGGGAATTGGTGCACGAGTGAAGTCCAAAGTGTCCATGTGTGCGGTCTGGAAAATTTCAATGCATTTGTCTCGGGTTTTGGTGCACGAGCTCGGTCTGAGAAATTTCAAAAAATCAATTTAGAACAAATTGCATAGTCCAACTAAAAAATACATGATAAAACAATGAAGCCCAGTTTTGTCCATATCCGAATGAATTTGCTAACACTCAAATGTCCTTACACGAGCAAAGAGGGCCGGCAGGCTATAGGAATTGGCATGTTACTGCATAAGGACGTGCAGCTCTAAGTGGGGTGGATTTTGACATCCTCGAGTCCCACATCGACTGTAGAGAAAAAAGTGACTGGACTTGTGTAATATCATGCGTGTGTGTGGCGTGGGGCGTTACACTACTAATTGTACAATAGTGGCATTAGCCTCTGCACATAATTTCTCAAACAATCACATAAAGTTTAAAAGATTCATGCCAAATCAAACAAGGCGTTCGATGAAATCCAAGGCCCCAAAAAAGAAAATAAAATAAATGGAAAATCTGGTCAAGAGTTGAGTACAATGGTGATCAAAATAAAAGTGCATAGAATTGATGACTAGGATCCTTTTTAAATCTTGAAAACTTATTAAGATCATGTTTAGAGCTGTCCCCTTTTAAATCAAGAAAATTAATAAAGTAAAACCGAAGAAAAAACCCTTCTTTCTGTTGAACCACATCTGGATACCATCCTTAGGAATGAATCATCTTTGATTTTCCCTGATTGTAAAAAAATTCAGGTCTGTTTAAAGAGAAGAAAACTTAGAGAAGATTGTTACAATCCTCTTAATCCACAAAAAATCTTTGATTCCATTGAATCCTCCATCTCTACCTCCTCACATCGAATTTTGCAAATCCATGGAGGCAAAAAAAGAATTGAGAGTGAATCATATGTGTTTCCCAAACCTGGGATTCGGTGATTCCTCTTATAAAAAATTCTGAGAGAGAATAACATTGTTCAAATGGAATAAAAGAATTCTCTGGACATAGGATTTCTCCCTACCAAACGTGTGCCCTTATAGGGTAGTAGACGTCAGTCCACATGAGCTTTTATTTTTTAGGTCCACCTTTACGCCCGTAAGTTGGAAAGATCAAGACAAGAACAGCAACATACAACCTGAAAACCCAAATAAGAGACTATCTACTTCAATCAGCTTTCTATAAGAAGCCCATCAAGTCAGGTGTCCATGCAGGCTACCTTAAAATAGAGTGAGAAACGGAGCCTTCTGCAGATTTATTTCCAGACATTAGGCTGACCAAGGAATCACCATCTTTGACTGCAATTAAGAAAACCAATAAAAAGTATTTGGACAAACCCCACTAAATCATCTATCCTTTTCATTTCTTAAGTTAGCTGAGGCAGCTTCACCCACTGCGCATGCTAACATAACATCACTTTCCCACACCTCCACTCTTTTACGCAACCATTTGCTCCATTTGTCACCTGGAATTCTGCTTAAAGGTATTGCTTTTAAATAAGAAGTAGAGTTCACATAGCTTCCTGCTACTTCAAAGGTTTAGAGTTGATTTTTTCTCAGGTCTTGAAGATTTGGTCTGTTATTTTAAGAATTTATGTTGGCACTGAAAAGTCCTTTAGTCAAAGTGAGAATCATATTTTTACTTATAATTAAGTAATTAACTCCAATGACATAAATCATATTTTTGCATACAATCCATCCAATCTTGGAGATCATTGAAAATTCAGCGATTACAAATTTAGTTAAAGGAGGAAGAAAGAAAAGCAAGTTCTCAGGAAGCATCCATACAAATTCTGCTTAAGGCCTGAGATTTAGACTATGGCTAAGGTTAAAATTGGGTATCTTGTTATCCGAGCATCTGAAGTCTTCGGTTTTGAATAAAGCGAGTATGGAATTTATTTATGGATGATCCCTGTATATTCTAACCTAAGAATCGAGATCCAAGATGATTACACCTACATATTAAAATTATATTTAAGTTCTAAAAGCTTATATAGTTTGAATAATATTGAATTTGGGGATCTACTAGCTTTAATCATTTACCATTTAATAGCCTCAATTTTATATTGAGAAATTTATTTTGAAGTTGTTTTATCCAATTATACTAATGCATTGCACATCTTATTTTATATCTAAATTCAAAGCAGAATCCATTTTCTTCAGGAATGTCATATCTAGATACAACACATAAATTCCATGTCAAATACAAAACTAGATTCAAATTTAGATCCAAGATTTTGGGTTGCTCGAAACCAAAGGTAATTAATTGCTCACGTGGACACATGATTTGGGTTCCATGTCAATATGTAAATCCAAGAAACTACAGATTCCCAAATCCTACGGGAGACGGTTGGACTTTTAGTCCTCAAAAGAGGATCTCTACGGTCCCAATTTTCAAAGATTTACAGTTGTCAAATTTGAATTTTTTAAATGGTTGGGAAAAACTAATGAGGAATTCTTTAGGATTTGTTGCCAAATATGACCTCAATGTGGAAGGTGTAAGTGTTTGACTTTATAGCTGAATTTTAAATCTTAAATTATAGATATAATTTCTACCACAATAAATTCTAGATATAAGGTAGTGCTGGGGATGGGAATGGGTTGGGTTTTGTATGGGCAGGATAAACCTAATCTGCCCTATGTTCAACTCACCCTGTTTTACGTTACTAATGCCAATATCAAACCCATCCTATGATAGGTTTTGAGTAGGGTTGGATATTAGAATCTTTTTGGTTTAGAGTATTATAATCAAATTATGTACTTCCTATTATATTTAAGACAATTTGAACTCATAACCCCTCATTCAACACTAACATGTGTATTCTGCAAGGTGGACTATATAAAATTTACGACCTATTAGAAAATGCCATCCTTCCACAAAAACAACCAAGGATTAATCTCACTACAGCGCTCATGGTAAGAGACTCGTGTGGGTCTACTGTGGGTGTGTAAGTGCTTCCCTTTAAAACAAGGACAAGGTGGGGTGGTCAAAATCTAACAAGACCTAGGTTACAATCTATAAATCCATTCCACTTTAAACCCAAAATACTAAATCTACAGATCATAGGAGCAAGTTGGGGCAGTCACCCGATTAACCTGATCACATGCCATCCATGTCGGATGATTTTCAGACAAGATGTAAGAATGAATTTTCCAAACAGCTCAGAGAGAGAAGATTTTTAAGTCACAAAGGAAACTACTCTAAAATAAAATTAGGAATCTGCGTGAGAGAATCAATGAAGAGAACAAAGTTCCAAGGACAAATAATTCAATACAAATGACAGCATGGGCCAATCTATTGAATGTGGCTGCTGTGAGTCCTTGCTGCAACTTGTGACAGTCTGAACATCACTCACATGAAAGTCATATCGACCCTTAAATTGCATCAAATTCTGAACTGATGACCCGCCATCTAGGTTCATGGTGGACACTAATATGGCCCACTGTAGATTTGTTTTTTGGTAGGAATATCTTGAAGATGATTGAACTGCACTACCGTGGCCCACGGTAAAAATTGAGGTGCACTATCATGGATACCTTTTAGGTTATAAATGAGTCCCACAATTGCACGTTTTTTTTTTTTTTTGGGTAAAAGGAAGTTTCCATTAAAACCAAAGCAAAACGAAACTAACAAAAAAACTCACACCGGCTTGGACAGCTCCAACAACCGGTCCGGGAAGCCTGAAGAATATCACAACCTCTCAATGAACATAACCTAGCTAGTTAATGTGCCCCCTTGTTGTAGCTCCTGGGAATATATACATCTCTCTCTCTCTCTCTCTCTCCCCCAAAACTAATCGGTTCAAAGCACAGACACATTCAAAATATCCACAAGGATTGAGTTTAATGCCCACATTTCTTCCCCATTAATAGAGTCGTGTATTTGTGGGAAACCCAGTATTGAATCATTTCTCATCAAGGAGTAACAAATTTCATATCCTCAAATGATATTTTAGAGAAAACAACAATGTGTAGCAAATCTGGCGAATGCTATAAAAAATCTGGCGAATGACATAAAAAAATTCAAGTCTAAGTGCATTAGAGCATTTGTGATGGGAATTTGGATGAAAGAAACAATAAATCCCCATGAGAGTAAAGTTCATAAAACCAAGTCTTTGATTCTCAAGTGTATCTGTCTATTTAGAAAAATAATAGCCATACTCCCCATCTCACACCTCATCTCACAACCGTCTTATGTGGTAGGTCTAAATCATTTGATTTGTTTTCAACATTGTAGAGATGGGAGAAAGGAAAAGTGCCACATAGAATGGTTGTGAGATGAGTTATAGGATAAGGAGTGTGGCTAGCATTCGTCGTCCTTTTATTCTTTTAAAATTCTCTAAATCCTAAACTTTGGCTTTCCTTTCAAAATTGGCATTTGCATAATTCTACCAGTAGAAACAAGGGACAGGAAAGAGGATTAATGCATGTATTGTATCTTAAAATATAAATGAGCTCTAATGTTCCAACATGAATTCTCTGAATGCTTTTCAATCCTTTTTTTCCATGTTCAATCCTTTCCAACCCCTCTCCCCTTGAAAAATGATTTTTCATGGTATCGTAGAAAGTTTGTTATTTTTTGCAACTCATGTTTTAAGAGAATTGTGCCGCATTGAACTGCAAGAAAGAATTGAACATGGAAAAGTGGAAGAATGATAACAAAGAGGATTTTTTGCATTACCATGGGATTTGAGGAGTGGCATGGTGGTAGGGATTCCGTTTTTCATGCCACCCACAAGGGTTTGATCCCTGGTAGGTGTTTTAATTCCCCTCCCTACCAGCAAGTGAGCCAACCTAGCCAAAAAAAGAAAACACTTCAATTTTCTTATAGGTGCAACATTTCTAGTTTGCTGTAGGATTTTCACACAAATAGGAAAACTTTTAACAAAATATCTAGATTTTGTACAAAGCCTTTATTAGAGAGGAATGGTTGGCTAAGATTGTTTTTGGGTGCCCAAAATAAGATTCTTGCACAACCTTGAAGTTGCACAAACAAGCCAATAGTTGCAATATTTTTTTGTACCTAGCTTAGGGCGTTGGGACCTAGCCCTCTGGTGAGGGAAGTAGATTTCAGTTGAGTTAAGGGGGCTTTATGAGATAAGGAAGTCCTCTGGTGACTTCAGGTGAGGTAAAACAACCATAAGGTGAGAGAAAGTGACTACCCAAGTTTAAAAAGTAGTTGTAGTTAGTCATGCAAAATACACATTCATGTATAAATTTCCAAAATATGCCTTATGCCCCATATCTTTCAAAAGATAAAATAATACATGGATATTTGAAAAAAAAAAGTTTCTATATGCTAAGAGGTTCACATAAAACCATATCTAAAACATAAAATTTGAAAGGTCCTATTTAGAAAGTATAAAAAAAATGCTCCATAAGGCATTAAAAGAATACCCCATAAGTATTGGGCCCTTCGGCATAAGGCACTAGTTCGCTCTTTGGGGTATTTTGTTTGAATCCCCATATTTACCCGATACATGTGTTGGTAAGTGCGTGTGCCCTAAAGATTAATCCTGATAGGTTAATACTAGAGGGATATCCTCATTATAAAAAAAAAGTACTTTAAAACAAACAAAAACAGCCTTTCTTTAAATTAAAAAAAAAACAGCATCCATGGGGTATACTAAAATGTGTGGGACCCATAAATTTGAAAACCCTAATTAGAAAATATAACTTAATGCTCAAATAAAGCCTATAAAACAACAGCCTTGACTGTTGGCCCTGTGACATTAGGCAATGGTTTGCTCCTAGGGGTCTTGTGTTCAAATTCCCCAGATTTACTCAGTTATATATATATATATATAAACTTTTAAACAAACAAAAAACGTCTTTTATAAAAAAAAATAATATTTTACTATCTTAACCGTAATTTTAAATCCTGAATCGAATGCATCTCCTATCATAAGTTTGTTTATGATGTTGACGAATGACTTGACTGTATTCAATAGTGTATTTCAAATCGTGGGACACACATAAATGCAGACATGAAGCTACGACGATGGTCAGGGCTTAATGCTGATTAGTTGTAAGCCAAACTCATTCAATCAAATTATCCCAAACCTCAATTTGGGGATCAAAGTAATGTCTCAAATGCCTCACCCACTGCTTTGATGGACAAAAACGATGGCTGATCAGTGCAGTCAACTTGTGGACCGACCCCACCTTTAATTGGGTCCTAGAACATTGATAAAACAACCATAAGCATCTGGTCAACCATTACTTATTTATTTTTTTTGGGAAAAGGATAATCCATTAATTAAAAGTCGGGGTGCATACATTAAAGAGGTAACCATTACTTTTTATTTCTTGTGTCTCTTATGTGAATCCTTAAGCGAGTATTTGGGCAATAGCTTCCACAAGTTGCAAGTACTATGCAACTACCCATCCACGTTACCATTTGATGGTAATATCTTATATAGACGACCATGTGAAAACGCTCGGCGCATGCTACTCTCAGAGGATATTATTTTTTAAGGATAAGGCCGTTGAAAGCTTTTAACCCATAGTGATTGTGAATGAATCAATTATAATTTACTATAAAATTATAGGATATTCAAACCACTTGTTACTGTTGCCTTGGATTTTTTGTTTTTTGTTTTTATTTTTGTTTTGTTTTGTTTTGTTTTTTTTGCGTGGGGTGGGGGCGGGGGTGCACTTTTTTAGCTTTTTTAGGAATGTAATATTTTAAAAGGTTTAAAATTTAGCATGTTTAGAAACTGAGAATTATGTCAAATTATTATTTTATTATAAATTTACATTCATATTGGACTCATATCATAAAAAACTTTATAAAATCTTTACATTATTGTAGGGACCATATAATAAACAATTCAAACGTAAAATTAGCATGTGACTTTATATTATGTCAAATTTAACATCCCAAACGTATATGCAAAATGCCACATTACCTTTGACATTTTCCTCCAAGAGACTTACGTGTCTTTTTGGCCTAGGTGGAGATGCCAAATCACATTTGGCATATGGGTTGAAAATGTTCAAGGGACTTAAACTGTGAGAAGAGAGACTACACACTCAAGGTTAAAGAACCCACACGGGTATGTAGTGAGTACTCTTATATAAGAGGAGAGTACAGCCAAACACATAGAGAGTGAGAATCCGAGCCTTTTTTTTAACACCAAAGAATCCTGGGCTTAACGCCAATATGCACTAATTTAATTTTTAGATAAATACTAATTTGAAATTAGCATGTTCCTTTTTTTTTTTTTTCGGTTTTGGCCAAGTAATGTTGCCAATAAAAAAAATTGATAATTTAGCTTTGAGCAGTCATTATTTTCTCGCGAGATGTATTCTCTTCCATTGTAAATTCCACTTCCTGACACTTTATATGATGCTGCCCAACCCACTAAATGTCAGCCTCCACTTCAGGCCAACAATGTCCCAATTAGTACGACACCCCTTCAAATAAGCTCACACCCATTCCTCCCTTCTCTCTCAGCAGGGAAGAAGGAAAGAGGAAACAGAAAAACAAACCAAGCATCATTCTCCCTCATTTCTATCTTGTCTGCAATCATCTTTGTATGCCAGCACTTAAATCTTCTTATTCCCTATTCATCTGAACTGAAAATTCCAAAAGATAGCAGAAGAAAGTGAGCCCAAACCTTGTAGTCTGCAAACCAAATTTCCTTGAACACAACTGGCATCAAGCACCCCAATCCATTCAAACCCCAAAACCCAACTAATCCTCCTGTCTACTCCTTTCAATCATCAAAACCTTAAAACAAGAAAAAATACCAACCTCAATCCTGGCATCAAGAACCCCACACAACCACCATTCTCACTTTTCCATCTCCATCTCTCTGTTCCAGTCAAAACCCAGAAAGAGAATCCCATCTCTCCATCCTGTGGCTTATTCTCCTCACCCCCCCATCAAATCCTAAAAACAGGAACACCCATCTCAGACAAAAGGGCTTCCATACACTGTCTCCATCCCTCTCAGGAAGAAAATACAAAAGCCCCTCTTTCCATCTGTCTCGACGTCTCACAGTATCAGAACCCTGAAACAGAAGCCTATTTCATCATTCCAATCTCAACAAAACCCCAAAAGAGAAGCACCCATCTCAATCCGTATAAACAAGAAGGAACAAACCCAAAATTCCCATCTCCATCCTTCTCTCAGCAGTATCACATAAAAACCCCTGTTTCCACTTCTCTGTCAATCAAAACCCCGGAAAAGAAACACCCACTTCAAGCCTCAGATACATAAAGCACTGCAAAATCCCCCATCTCCATTTCGCTCTGGATCAACAGAAAAAACCCCATTTCGTGCTCTTCATTCCAATAAAAGCCAAGATATGAAAACCCACTCTTCTTCTTCTTCTTCTTCTTCATCAAAGGAAGCGTTCTTCCTCATCCTTTGCCTCTTATCCAACCATCTTCCCTGTTCCTTCTCTGACCCAGAAGACGAGTCGTGCCTCAGCCACCTCTACTCCTCCCTATCCGACCCTGCAAAGTCACTCCGAAATTGGACTGGAACCACCTTTGCCTCTCCCTGCAATGGCTTCACCTCCTACCTCACTGGAGCCACCTGCAACAATGGCCGAATCTACAAGCTCTCCCTCTCCAACCTCTCCCTTTCTGGCACCATCTCCCCCTTCCTCTCCAACTGCACCAATCTCCAATCCCTTGACCTCTCCTCCAATTCAATATCCGGCCCAATCCCCCCAGACCTCCAATCTCTCGTCAATCTTGCCGTCCTCAACCTCTCCTCCAACCGCCTCTCTGGTGAAATCCCGCCTCAGCTTGCCTACTGCGCCTACCTCAATGTCATTGACCTCCATGGCAACCTCCTCACCGGCCCAATTCCCCCGCAGCTTGGCCTCCTCGCCCGCCTTAATGCCTTCGACGTCTCCGATAACCGGCTCTCCGGCCCCATCCCCTCCCTCCTCGTGAATCGCAGTGGCAGCCTCCCACGGTTCAATGCCAGCTCTTTTCAGGGCAATAAGGATGTTTATGGGTACCCTTTACCTCCTTTGAAGAATAGGAGTCTGTCAGTGATGGCAATTGTTGGAATTGGGCTTGGCAGTGGGTTCTTGAGCTTGGTTTTGAGCTTCACTGCTGTGTGCATTTGGTTGAGGGTGACTGAGGAGAGGATGGCTAAAGAGGAGGGGAAGATCTCACAGCTGATGCCTGATTACTGAATTTGTAATTGGAATTTGAAATGAAGCATTTGATGGTGAATTGGGGGATATGAGATTGGAGATTGTGAGGTAAGGAGGGAGGAATTGCTTCTCATTTTTATCTGTCTGCTTCTCTTTTATGTACTAATATTCTTCTACTTGCACTTGTTCTTATTTTGGGGGAGGGTCTGTTTGACCATTTGTAATGATTTTGATCATGGGTTGGATTCTCTTGAGCTTTGAATGTGATGGTGTATAAAAATCAATCCTCTTGACGTCTTTTCCCCTCTTGGTGTAAACTAATTCGGCTTCTAATGCAATGAATACTACTGCCCTCTAGCATCTTGTTGTTTAGTCTTCTGAAGATTAGATTGTGAGTCCTTTCCCATTTCAGCTTTCTTTGATGGATTGCAGTTGGATTTGTTATTATTTTGATATTGGGTTTGTTTGGTCTTGGTTTGTGATGGTGTATAATCATTCTTCTTTTCTTTTTCCTCTCTGCCCTAATCTGTTTTTCAGTGTAAACTATTTCAGATTCTAATGCAATGAATACTGCTGCCCTGTTAGCATCTTGGTTTTTTAGTCTTTTGAGGGAAGATTCTCTTTTGCTTTTTATCTATCAATGATGGGTTCCATTTGAGATTTGTTATGATCTGATCATGGCTCAGTACAATCTTGATCTGTTGGGGTGTATATGCAATCTTCTTGGCCCCCCTTCTCTCTCTTTCTGAGCTGGTGCAAGGTGTGGTTGACCTAATTCAGATTCTGATGTAATGAATAAACTGTTCTTTTCCCAAATCTTGTTTTCAAAGTACCTTGCAAGAAAGATTTCTTTTGAGTACATTTTCGTTTTTGATTGATGGGTTCCAGTTGAGACTTGAGATTGAGATTTTGTTCCTTTCTTTTTTTTGGAGTTGGAACTTGGAACTTGGAACTTGGGCTGTTGGGTGAGTGTTTTTACTATTTTTATTGAAATCGATCATGGAGAATATGAATATTGGATAAAAACTCTGACTTCTGTTACCAAGGGCCGATCCAGTTTTCAATTTTTTGGGTTCTCACTTTTAGGTATGTATGTGGGTATCAGTTCCCATGGAATATAATAAATATGGTTTCTCAAAATGAACGTTGCAGTTTGGATTCGACGGTTCATAAAACTTTTCTTTTCCGAGGTGAATGTATTTTTGAGTTTTTTTTTGGGGGGGGTGAAATAAATATGGAAGAGGTGAAGAAAAAAAAAGTATTTAATGGTGAGGAATGAGAAACATATTTTTAGTATGACAAATATTGGGATTTTGAGAGCACAATTTTTCTTCAATATGACTTTTGTTGGCCACTTATTTTGACTTGCAAAAAAAAAAAAGGGTAGTTTTAGTGAAGAAATTCTCTTGAACCCTTATGGTATGTTTGGCAAACATTCATGATAGGAAAGATATTCCATGCTCTAGATGATTTCTTTGATCCAATGGAATCAAGCCATCTTCTATTAAGATTGTTCCAAGTTTGGCAAAAGAAAGAAATTCCATGAAGGATTTAGAGATTTTGAGAATTTCTCTTAATTCATGAAGGATTAAAGGCTTAGCTTTCCATATATGTTATGTTGAACTTTTGAAAGGGTTTGAATGGTAAAACAATCATGTTTTATACAGTATGAGTGATCAATGGCTGAGAGTCTGTTGCCAATATCTCATGATCTATGATGAACCATATTCCTAAATTTGGTCCCATTGCCATTTTATGTTTCTTGATCACTTTTAATGGTTCGGATTTTGTAAAAGGGGCCCACAAATGTCTATACCTGTAGATCCAATGGTTTGGACTTTTTCACAAATATTTGAAAATATAAGATGAATCAAAAGGCTGATATTTGGCATATAAGATGTTTTGGACATGCTAATCATGATCACCAGTCCAGATCATCAATAAGGAACCAAAAAATAAATAAATAAATAAATAAAGATCCAGAAAAAATAAAAAAATGGTGACTCCTAGTTTGATGCGTATTTGCTATCACAGAGCAAATTTGACTATGCGCAGAAATTGACTTTTCGATGGGGGAGGTCTGATCCCCATTATATTCAATCCCATGGAGGCGCAGAATCTACCGAGGCCATTCCATGGTATACCAAACATGGATTTTCTGCAATTGCGTAGAAAATCACCACCGATTCCTCTCCATGGACATATATCAAACGTGTTCTTAGTAGAGAAAAAAAGATCTAAAACTTTAATAGTGACCAAGTAGATTTTGCCATCATAATTTTTTCTGTTTTTCTTTTCTTTTTTATACTTTTCACTGAGTAGAGATATCATTGCTTGTGCATAACACTACCAGTGATATATTCATTTCAGAAGAGATTCTCTACAACCTTTTCAACTCAGAACCCACATTTTGGCTTTCACCTCAGAGCCCACCTTACCTTCGATTTATGTGTTTAAACCTAGAATTTGGTTCCCATGGATTTATTTTCTAACACAAAGACTAAGAGAAGCAATTAGATTATAGGCTTTTACTTCCACATGCAATAGATTCAAAATTGAGAGTGTTGGCTTTCTTTGAGCATCCATATCAATTTCACTGAATTGAGGTGAAATTGAGTGTAGAAACTTGTGTCGAGCATCTATATTGATGCTCATAGTGTTCTATATATTCAAAACCAAAAGAATTGGCCTACTCCAGGTATCGTATCAATGCTCTGTCATTGAATTGGGGTCAAACTAAGTGTGTAGGCATGTTCTGAGCGTCGGTATCTATGCTCGTTGTCTTCAATATATTCAAACTTAGAGTTGGCATGTTATGAGCATCCATATTGATCTCATGTCACTGAATGGCCAAACTGAGAGTGTAAGCCTATGTTGAGCATCATGTGTTGAGCATCAATATCAATTCTCAAAGTGTTCAATATATTTAGTGCCAAACTGAGTGTAAGCCTACTCAATGTAAGCTTGTACATTCACATTCACTTATATATTCACCTGCACATGGAGATTTGACATTCACATACAAGATCATGTGTCACATTTAACATTCATGTTCAGGTTCACCATTCACATTCATCTTCACGCTCCAAATCACATGTAGACTAACAACCAGTTAAAGAAACTGAAGTTCACAAAATACAAAGAGTACCACACAGTTATATTTGAAGTCTCCAAAAATTCAATCCTGATCAAATATCTACAAAAGCCCAGTCTACAAAAACCCAATCTACAAAACTCAATCACTAAGGAAAGAAAAATTAGTTCTTTGTAAGCGATAGAAAGAGTGAGCAGTTTTTTGTTCTGGGTTTTGATGTTGGATTTTAATGTTGTATCTGATTCCACATACGAGGAGGAAGAAGAAGAAGATAACATGGCACCAGAGAAGCCTCTTGAAGCTTCGAGAGGCCACATGGATGAGTCCGGCATCTCTAATTTGTAGGTTGGCACCTCCAATTTGTCGGTGGCCAATGTCAACAGGTTAAAGAGGAGGATTCTTGCTCCACCCATGTCAACCGGGCAGGCAATAATCTTCTAGGATTCTATTCTTAAAAAGGGGAGTGACATTGATAGAGAGGAAGAAGACGATAGCAGAGATGGAGATGATAACAAGGTATTTTTGCAGTCATAGTTGTCACATCTCCTTCCCCACGCATGATATTGTCCGCTTTGGATCCGTGATCCGCACGGTTTTGTTCCTAATGGGATGCATCCCACCAAAATGCGACACTGTGATTAACGGGTGCCCGTGCTTAAGGCCCGGCTCTGGACAGCCTGATGAGCGATGTGGGACTTTGCTCCCGCCCCTGCATTGGACGTCGACTCAAGAGGTCCTCTCCCACCCTCAGAGGAGAGCCGTCCTCAACTCTGATACCAAATGTCACGTCCCCTTCCCCACACATAATATTGTTCGCTTTGGATCCGCGATCCGCACAGTTTTGTTCCTGGTGGGACGCATCCCACCAACACACGTCACCATGGTTAACGGGTGCCCATGTTTATAAGGCCCGGCTTTGGACAGCTTCATGAGCGATGTAGAACTTTGCTCCTGCCCCTGCAGGGGACGGGGGAGCACTGTCCTACATCGCTCATGAGGTTGTCCAGAGCCGGGCCTTATTAGCAAGGGCACCCGTTAACCACGGTGACGCGTTTTTGGTGGGATGCATCTCACCATGAATAAAACCGTGCGGATCGCGGATCTAAAGTGGACAATATCACTCGTGGGGAAGGGGATGTGACAATAGTCGATGGGCACAAATGGGCAACAATAACCAAAGAAAAAATAAACCAGAAATGGGCCTCTGGGACCACTCTAAACTATAAAAATATTATAGGTAATTCTTTTTCTACAGCAGGTCTACGGGAATTTTTCCAGTAAAATCCCATATGAAAGATTTCTGGAGAGCGATTCCTAACATAATTGTAGAGAAATTACTTTTTCGGCCCTTATTCTAATATCGCCTAAATCCACCTTTAGACTACCTTTTTTCTTTATCATCTGTTCTTTCTGTGAAAAATTTTGACTCGAACTATTGGAATATTATGTATTTTTTCTATTGAGTGTTTTCTTTCTTGGATGGAAATGTGAAATCACATAAGAAAAATATGATATTTATACCTTAAGAATGTTACCAAAAAGAATTGTTTTTTTCTCTTCTTATTTATGAAATAAAACAATGCTAACAATGTAGGTTTTCAAGATGAAAGTGGCCAGGTGAGAATGATGGAACATGAAAAGGAGGAAGGAAGGTGAAAGGTTGCAGTGAACACCCTTATTTTACAATGACATAAAAGTCATTTTATAACATTTTAATATGATCATTTTGTGATATCTTACAAATATAAGATATTACACAAAAGAAGGGAAAATGTAATTTTTCATCGTCCTATCTGGTAGGAACCACTTTGTAGAAATTTCTTAAAAGCCAACACTTAGGGTCTGTTTGGATGTGAGGTAGATTAGAGCAGAGTAAAATGAAATTTTTGAAATTCAAATTTTCCTCCTTCCTTTTTAAAACAATTCTAAATTTTCTCATTCGTTTTTAAAAAAAGTCAAAAAGTCATCACTAAATAACGAAAAAAAATCTCTACTTTTTATACAAAAAGTAAAAAAGATTCCATATCAAGTAACTAAAAACAAAAAGTCATCATAACCCCGTCATATATTATTTTTTCTTGATTTTAAATTTACTCTACTCTATTTTACTCTATCCCACATTCAAACAAACCCCTAATTGGCAAAAATCAGATAGCCACTTCTACGATCAAAATTCCAAACTTTTTTTTGCTGTATCAAACAATAGAAACTAAAATTGTAGAAAGTGAAGTCTTAAGTAGAAAATCTAATTAACACAAAAGTAAAATGTCATTGAAAACTTTTGACACCCCACATGAACAAATTGGTTGAAATATGATTTTTTAGTAGTTTTTTTTTTCTTTGGTAATAGGGGAATCTGCCGACTACCCTTCGGTTGATCTGGTAAACCCTCAGATACACGACACTACCCTCATGCACCATATATCGGGTAATATCACATAATTCGAACTAGGGACCTCTTGAAGGTGGCTGAAACAACTTAACCAGTGAGACAAATATGCAGTGGGTTTCTCCTTTAAAAGAGTGACATTCTTCTTTGCTTTCTCTTTCTTTTGTTCAAGTATGTTTTTTCCTTCTTGCCTTTCTCTTTTGTTTAAGCAATAATTTCTAACTGTGTTCCTGCCATTGCAGTTTTGTGATTGCTAAATCAGTTATTTTCAACAAATTCACATGGCCGAGAACTTTGACTGTGAGGGGGACTTTGACTGTGAGGGGAAAGTGAGTCCTTGCCTAAGTCCCAAGTTCCACGCCTGCCATTCGTTAGGTTGAGTTGAGTATATAAGCTTGACGTGAACCTGATCCCTTTTATTTATTATAAGTTGAAGATTTTAAACCAATCAAATTGAAGAGGATCAACTCAAGTTTCTAATTAAGGGGTTAGACTAAAACTCATTTATTTACCAGGTTAGGACTATTATCATAAAATCAGCCAAAAAATAAGAGTCGTGCAAGCAACAACCATTCATGCGGATGTAGGATCATGAAATGCATGTTGATTGTCATGCGGGGTTGGCAATTTGAACTCAAAAAAGGACTCAATTCACTCACCCCTTCTTTTATAAAAACAAATATATGTGAAATTACCCAAATGCTCTCTATTCTCTCCCCACTCACCTTCCTCTCCTCTCTCCTCCACTTCCCCACCTCCCCTTCCTGGCTACGATATGTGACTCCGTAGCCACTGGACCCTCTCCTCTCCCCCCTTTTTCCCCCTCTGCTCTCCCTCCCCGCCTGCAGCAAGAAGATCGGACTGCAACGGGAGATGTCCCCTTGCAACAGACTAGTCGAACATTCTTGTTTTTGTTCGGCCTTGCAGGGCTAAACAGTAGTGTAATGTTCGGCCTTGCAGCATTGAATATGATGGAAATGTGGAATAGGGAGAGGAGAGGAGGGGAAGAGGGAGGGGAGAGAGATAAAGGAAAAGGAAGAGGGAGGAGAGGGAGATCTAGTGGCTCCCTCCACCGGAGCTGTAGACCGTCACCAAAG
The DNA here is from genome assembly GCA_037013555.1 of Sextonia rubra. Taxonomy (NCBI): domain Eukaryota; kingdom Viridiplantae; phylum Streptophyta; class Magnoliopsida; order Laurales; family Lauraceae; genus Sextonia; species Sextonia rubra. The sequence continues at coordinate 39,286,940 of JASUAD010000018.1, forward strand.
GGGGAGGTGCGAAAGGAAAGAGGAAGGTGGTGCGGTGAGTGGGGAGAAAAGAGGGTGGGGGTAGTTTAGGTATTTTTTATTTTTTATTTTAAGGGGTGAGTTAACTAAGAAATTTTTTTATCCCAAATACCAAAACCCTTGTTATGCTCACTTAGTGCATGTTTCTTTGGCCAGAATTCCTATCAAGAATTCATTGTTTTTTTTTTTTTTGAGAATTTTAAGAATTTCAAACTTCCAACATGTCCAAATGCCAGCTCTTCTAAGAAGATTTTAGAATTCAGCAATTCTGGAAAGCTTTGTAGAAACTCTAGTTGCAACAACAACCACTGCTAATTATGTTTTTAGGCTAGCCAACTGGATATTCTCGTCTTTCCTAATCTCTTCTCCACCTTCTTATCTTTGTTTTTCCCTTCTTTTTTTCTTGGCTCTCTCTCTCTCTCTCCTCAGATGGAATGAGAGCAAGAAGATGAAGGAATTATAGAGAGAGAACCCATTTCTTTGGGGGTTTCTCTTGAGTCCCAATTCTTTGCACATAAAATGAGACAAAGGTTTAGGATTTCAATTTGGAAAAAAAATTAAAAAAACAAGGTTTAGAGAGAGAGAGAGGGGGTGTTTGGATGGAGATAGGGATTTGGAGAGAGAGAGAGAGAGAGAGAGAGAGAGAGAGAGAGAGAGTGAGGAGGGAGGATAGGTAGATTCTTTGTTTTGTAACAGGTGATCTTAAATTTTTAATGGAAGTGTCATGTGGTGAAAGGTAGGAATATGTTGGTTTCAAAGGGAGTTGGAGATAACGAGTGTAGAGATCTATGCCATCTTGAATACAAAGGCATACCTATGATTACTTCAATCCCTTCACAGATGATATTTTCCTTGAATTGTCTAATATTAATTTGGCCCTCATATATGAATTGTACAACGACTAATTGTATCAAAATAAAAATTCACATATGCTCTCCTCTAACTTGTAATTCCAACAGGCTGGCCCCAAGTTCTAGTTTTTACGTGGTTCTAATTTGTATGTATTCGGTTTTCTTTCTTATTTTTTTGAATTGTGAATGTGGGTCCCAAGATTGAGCCCTACATTTTGTCATTAAGTAGGACTCATACTAACTTGTATATACATTGGTGAGTAGTTTAAGAATAAATTAGTGTATAAGCAATACAGACATGAGTATAACTAGAATTAGAAATCCTTATAGTTATGAAACAGGAAATTTAAATTCTCAAATAGGAATTCAGGTAGGAAAGAAGCAGTGGATTCATTAATGACAAAATTCAATAACATTTCAACACTATGCATTTGAAAATCCTATATGGCCACCAAATATGAATTCTAGAAATTCCAAGAAATGGGCACTTTTGTGCAATATCATTTCTATAAGACGTGTAGAAACACGTCAAAAAGCATTGCCACTTGAACCCTTTATTAATACAGATAAAAAATCCAAACTAACCCTACTGCTGAGTACCTCTGGTGAGAATGGGTCATGCCAGTGAAGGGGAATTAGATTGTACAAAATATCAACCACACTTTATCACCATAACCCTTTAATATGGCCATAAAGTTTAATACAGGGTTTGGATTGATAATGGGAGAGTCCTTGTTGCTGTTGGACATATGCTCTAGCCTCCAAACGGGCACAATCCCAAACACTGCGTTCCATGAATGCAATATGTGAAAATCTGTCGGAAGCCAAGGATCCCCACAAATTTCAAGGAATGGCAAGGAATTGTGATCACCATGATAGAGAAAGATTTTTTATTTCATTTTGCACCCCAATCCAGTGGACCTGAAAAGCCCATATAATGAGAAGAGAAAGCCCATACTAGTTGGTAGAACTGCATACCTAAATATCCATTTCTACGCATCCGGGTGACATGCAACCTTGTTACCTGAAGTTGCATATAATTTTGAACTCGATCAGTTGCACAAAAAGATATTGCAACCGTCCGTCTAATTGGCCCCACAAGCAGTGCACCAAATCTATACCCTGAAGTTAAGGCCCCCCCTGGTGGTGGCGATACATGTAGTGGGCTCATTGTAGAAATCATCTTATAGATGGGCCCCTTCATAAATGGGAATATCTATTGCTATTCAGATTGTAACATCCTAACCCTTGAATCAAAGGCTTGTGCAGTTACCACAAGATTCATAAATGGTTCCGATAAAGGATAAAGCCTATGATCCTGGAGATTTTCAAATTCATGACTTTCAATGGCCCCTCATGACTTTGAAACCCTGAGTCATTAGGACCAAAAACGTTCTTGTAGGAAGCGTATGATCGAGAGCCAAATCTTCTCCTACCAATCTGATCCTCAGAGAGGTCTGCCATAACCGAAGGCCCACATCAGGAGGAAATTCCCTCGTGGGAGTGGGTGGGGGTGGTTTCTAGTAATAGTACTTTGTGGGTGCTTAATTTTGTCTCTATCTCTTTGTTGTCCCCTCTCCCTAATCCTACTCACACACGTTTTCCTCTAATGTTTGATGGGCCCCACATTTGACTACAACTCCCACAAATTTGGATTTTGTTACTGGAAAAACCCACTAAAGTTATGAGGGAACTAGTTAATGCCCGTGACTTTTTAACCTAATGTACCATTATCATGGTTGCAACTTGCAAACAACAATCTATGAGAGAGAGAGAGAGAGAGACAGAGAGAGAGAGAGAGAGAGAGAGAGAGAAGTTCGTTCAAATTTGTTGCTGTATGTGGCACTCGAGATATGGACCATGGATTGTGCCATCTTACTTGCCATGGCCCACCATTTAAAACCAACAGTAGATCTATTGCCAGATATCTTTATGGTCAAATTGACAAGACACAGGAGATTATGGTTCAACCTAAGCACCATCCACCAAGAAAATTACAGTTCAGTCTAAGCAAATGCAAAAGCAAGTTGAAATTTAAAATTTTGGAAGACTATTTAAACTCTTAAGTGGTTGGAATTTAAAATCCTATAAAATGAAAATGGATTTTAAACACATAAGATGAATAAACTATCATATACATGAATTACCAACGTCATAAACTCCCCTTGAAAATCTTGTGAAATAAACAAGCCCTTATTCTCAATCTCCTTTAACTCTTTGAGTGTTCAATGAACTTGCACTAAATTGGGCCCGTCGACAACCTTAGCTTGCGTGTTTGTATCATTAAAGATAATGGGGTTTCATTTAATATATACTCCAAGCATCATGTGTGAAGTGTGATGGTCCTCATGAGTCATTAAATCCCTACCGTTAGACCTACCATATGTCACGTGTGGTGGGCCCTAAATTGGCCAAGAAACACACGTGGAGCCTGTGATTTTATTAATGATGCAAGTTATCAATGTCTTGACATTTCAAACCAACACTCTTCCGCCACTCACAGACACCCAATTCCAAAATGGAGTCAATTGGGTGGGTGTGATAAGACAGCCATATCACATAAAGAATTATGGCTGTGCAAAGGTCAAGAGTTTTTAAGGTTTGACTGACACTTGCTGTATGGAGTCATTGTGAGCCTACAGGGGCCTTATAGATGCGACACCTGTGAATGTGGATGCTTCATGCTTGTACCATTTTGAAGCCACTATAAAGATGGACCCCATTTGGGTTACGTGCATCTTAAGATTGCAATTTTTGGAGCTTGTGGCTTGCAATTTCTTCATGTCAATGATTATGACCAATGTGAGATAAGATTGGTTAGTTCACATTTACAGATATTTTGCAGAGGTGTAATGTTTTTTTATTTTATTTTATGAGGTGTTTGTTGGAACGGGTTTTGTACTAAAATTTCAAGTATTGGGATTTCTAAAAGCAATGCTTGTCGTTGTATTTGGAGGATTTGAAGTTTCTGATAGCTAAATTTAAGCCTTTCGAAGTAACATTTTTTGCCTTTCAGTTACTCTAGCCTTTTATCATTCTAAATGCTAGAATGTATTGGAGGATTCAACGTTGGAAGAATTTAGATTTCTCTTAACAGAAACTCTTCGAATTCTAGCAAACAAAGAGACTTTTACGATTTCATGTCATTGAGATGATGGGTCTAGCCAAGTTTTAATGTATTGTGATTCAAATATTTGGTTATGAAAATTTTGGGTTACAATTTTGAAAGGACGAAGATTTCAAGCCATTTTTACTAATTAAATCTTAGAAGTAAAATAACAAAAACTTGTAGAGAACTAACCCGAAATCTGACTTGCTATGGCTCAAATTGTGGATTGCTGGGTAGAATGATGATCTAGGTAACCTAGATGACTTAGCTTAAATTGAATCAAATCTAATTCATTGATTAGAGAGCTGCACATGCAAAACTTGTTGGAAAAATGGGCTTCACAATGGTCATTGGGTCAACTTTGAACCACAATCAATGTGGGACCCACTCATCCTTAGTGGTGGTTCGTGTTATAATGTGTTTTCCTCCAAAAGTAGAACAATAATTATCAATTACTTGATGAAAACTATTAAAAAATGAATGAAAAATTGACTCCAAAGTTACCCCTTGACAAGAGACTTAGCATGTAGGAAAATTAGAATCTCACATTGTTTAGGCAGTAAAACCCATGGGGGGTTACACCTATGTGTGCTTGTACGGTTGGGCCCAAAGGGACACCCATATTTTGTTTAGGAGGGACTGCATAGACCACATGAGTTTATCCCGTGAGCGCGGCTAGGCCGGGTTGGGTGGAGTTGGGTTAGGTCCACACGCGGGTAGGCTCAAGCCCATATATACTTTTTGCCAAAAGTTACAAAGTCTTTTCAATCGTGTTTTTTCAACTAAATAGTTATATTTCTTCAAGAGAATTGCATCACTTGGTTTAGACAGTCACAAGGCCATTCTAAGCAGTCTACATTCTTAGAGTACCATCGTCAGAGTTTGGTTCACCAAAATATGCAGAGAAATGTTGCTACTTCTTCTTAAAAGATCATTGTATCATGGGGAGACAATTATCCGAATCCGTCAGTACTACTGCAAAGACAATTTTTGTCTTAAAGAGATAGTGTGATACACTAGCCTTGATCTGTGAGTTAGTCATTTGTTCATTTCAATTTTCATTTAATATTAGTTACTGTAATATATTAGAAGTGTTATCTTAAATACAGACTTGATAATAAAATCAATGTGTTTGATTGTAGTGTGGCCCACCCAACTGATTAATGGATTTGGCCTGATTTATGGCTTAGATCATCTTCACAAGTTGGCCAACCTCTTGTGGGCCATGGAAGTCAGATGTTTGATTGAAATACATGTTTTTCGGTTGCTTTTGTGGCACTTTGTGATCTTACCTATCAATCCAACCTAGGGATCACAATGAGTTGGGTTTAAAAAGGGACTTGCCTGGACCCGCTTCTATTGGGGCTTGTTTAGTAGTGCTTGGATATTATTTTTAACACACTAATCCAGGTTAGGTTCTGTGTGTAGCAAACCCATCTCACCTATATGTCTTTTCTCTTTTTTCCTTTTTTTTTCTTTTTTTCTCTTTTTTTTTTCAGCCGGTTAGCCTAATGGGCGGAGTTGGAAAGTTAAGGGCACCAACCAGGGTTGAAACACTAGTCGACTCTATGGGAGCGAAAGCCTCATCCATCGGGGCATCCTTTATATGTTACAAATATGGTTTTCTTAGAGGATTTAATGAAAAAAAAAACTCCTAAATGGCACCTATACAAAAAAAGACCCTATAGTTTGTAGTGCACAAAATAGGTCCTTGGAGTCTTTTTCATGTAATTTTTTTTCCGCTGGGAAGCGACAACATCATTGCTTGCAGCAATGCTTATATCCTTCCTTCTTCTCCAACTGAACCAGAATAAAATAAAATTGAAAGTTTTTGCTCTTTTGTTTCTTCAAGTTGAAACCCACTAGATGGCTAAGACAACAATCATTTCCAAAATGTCAAACATCCTGTAATCACCCGAGGTAGGAATGGATGCATGAAGATATGCTTGCTTCTGTCACATGTCATGGTGAGAACTTACTATCATGGTACAGCCAGATAAATGAATGCTTTGTTAGCCAAAATGACCCTTTTTGAAAGACTTTAACTGATTAGATTTACATTCTAACGGAATAATTTGCATTAAAAAAAAACAACCAACTTAAATGGCGTACCTCACTACAACAATTTGTACTTTTGGCGACGTTCATTACTGACTTTTTCAAAATTTCGTTGCTAAAGGATATTTTTTAATGACGAAAAATTAATTCCGTCGGTAAAATTAGAGTTTTACCGACGTTTTTGATAAAACGTCGGTAAAACTCACTTTTGCCGACAAAATTAATTTTTCCATCGGTAAATAACGAATTTTTAGCGACGATTTATTCAGAAACGTCGCAAAATTTGAATTTTGCCGACGTTTATTTAAAACGTCGGAAAATAAGGAGAATTTTTCCTACGTTTATTAAAAATGTCATTAAAATTTATTTTCACCGACAAAAATTATGCGTCGGTGAATTAAATATTTTTTGTGCTTTTTTAAAAATAATTTTTACCGACATATTTTGTCGTCGGTAAAATAAAATGTCGGTAAATGTTTTTCCAACGAGATTATTTTTTTGCAACGAATGTATATCGTCAGTAAAAGTTCATTAATTTTTTATTTTCGCGCCCCTTCCTTTCCCCTTTTCCTTCTCCCCCCATCTTCTTTTCTCTCTCATTCCTGATTTCTCTCACTGTTTGCCCGATCGCTCACTGGATTCTCTCATTGTTTGCCCGATCGCTAGCTGGGTTCTCTCTCTGTCCCAATCTGCTCGATCTGGTCGCTGGGTTCTCCACTGGCTCGGTCGCTCTCTCCGGCTTGCTGGGTTCTCTCTCTTTCTCTCTCGATCTGCTCTGGTCGCTGGGTTCTCTCGCTTGCTCGCTCGTTTTCTCCAGCTCGCTCGCTCTCTCTCTCTCCTGATCTGCTCTGGTCACTGGGTTCTCTCGCTTGCTCGCTCGTTTTCTCCAGCTCGTTCGCTCTCTCTCTCCTGATCTGCTCTGGTCACTGGGTTCTCTCGCTTGCTCGCTCGTTTTCTCCAGCTCGCTCACTCTCTCTCTCTCCTGATCTGCTCTGGTCACTGGGTTCTCTCGCTTGCTCGCTCGTTTTCTCCAGCTCGCTCGCTCTCTCTCTCTCTCCTGATCTGCTCTGGTCACTGGGTTCTCTCGCTTGCTCGCTCACTTTCTCCGGCTCGCTTGCTCTCTCCGATCTCTGATCTCTCAATCGCTAGGTTTTCTCTCTCTCTCTCTGGCTCTCTCTCCTTGCTCTCTCCCTCTTAGTCGATCTCACCCTCTCTCGGTCTCTGTCACTCGTTCTCTCCGATTGACCTCACCCCTCTCGGTCTCTCTCCCAGTCGCTCTCTGTTACCCTCTCTCGGTCTCTCTTTGTCATTCTCTCTCTGCTCTCTCTCTAAGTCGATCTCACCCTCTCTTGGTCCCTCTCTGCTCTCTCTCTCGCAGTCGATCTCACCCTATATCGGTCTCTCTTTGAGTCACTCTTTCTCTCTGCTCTCTGTTCTCTGCTCTCCCTCTCTCGATCTCTCTCCCAGTCACTGTTTCTCTCTGCTCTCTGCTCTCTGATCTGTCTCTCAGTCAATCTCACCCTCTCTCGGTCTCTCTCTAAACTCTCATTCTCTCGGTCTCTCTCTGCCCCCTCTCTCTCTGTCGCTCTCTGCTTTCTCTGCTTTGTCGATCTCACCGATCTGCTCTCTCTCTCTATCGCTCTCTACTCTCTCGGTCTCTCTCTACTATTGTTGCCAACCAAGGTAAGGCTTTTTTGGTTAATTTTTTTTTCTTAAACCCTTACATCTATTCTATTGATTCAAAGTTCTATACTACGGCTACCCCTCATGATTTGAGCAGTTTTACAAAAAAAATTATTTTAAATTATAATTAAATAAGTTCATGAAAAAAAACAATAAGGATAGAGCTGTTCGCACTTTATTTTTAGATAAAACTATCCCATTTGATCATATCGTCAGCAATTGAGGATATCAGCAAAGACCTTTCAACCTACAACTCATCTTTCATCTTGAAGAACCCCCAACCTAACACCCTACCTCCATCTCACAGAATCCCAGTCATCGCTAGGCCAAAAATCACGGCTACCATTGCCCTTGATGATCATCACAGACTAGGACCGCACAATCACGTCAGCTTTCATCATCTCATTTCACCTTCTCAAACCTCTCCGTTGCCGATCAGCCATCATCATCAACTTGAACCTTGTATCCCTCTCAACGCAGTCATAGTGCAAAAACCTAAGCCCATCTACAAAACTAGCCATAATCATCAAAGGTCATTCGCTCATCTACACCATCATAGAAAAAACGTTAAGTGCCGAATAGGCCCCACCTTCTTCCTCCTCTTGAACCATCAACACTTATCCAAACTCTCATAATGGAACTTCACCATTTCATCTTTTCCCATCCCCTTCTCCCTCCTTTTTATCTTTCCATCCAATATTCATGTGTACCTCTTATTCTACTAGCAACACCTTCCATCACGCCGAACTGCCTCACACACAACCCACTTCATAATTCACAAAAACTGAGCCCACTTATTCCAAATTGTGGGCTTAGGTTCAATTTAGTTCTTGGGATTCTCTGAGACGGAAATAGAGAGAAGATGAAGGTTTTTTTTTCAAAAGGATGCTATTTACATAAAAAGAAGAAAAATAGTTCTTAAAATATACAAATCCAAAAGATAACAAACCTAGATACAAACAATCTATGGACTTGTTGATTTTCAAACAATCAAAATAGGAACTAATATTCAAAATAAGAAAGACGAAGCACTATTGCTTCCCAGGAAGTTCCACCTACTTTACTTTTATAGGACACTACTTATCTTCATGATTCAAATGCAATTCCTGTGTTTAAGGGGATCTTTGAGATGCAGAGAAAGACGAGAAGAGGAGCCGCAGAGAAAGATCTACTTGATGATATCGTCAATTTAATTGATGATATCATCAATGAGGGAAAATTAGTCCCAAAAAAGTATGAACAACATTATGGACACTATGATAATTTTATTGTTTTTCTCCATAAATTCGTTTAATTATAGTTTAAACTTATTTTCTCAAAAAATCCCCTAAAATCTAAAACCTCTATCGCCACCAAAAATGATCTCCCCTTGCAGTCTCCGAGGGTAAATCCATTTATATGGAACTCCAAGAGAGAAATATTGTTTGCTACCACTAACGGCGCTCCTTCTTCCAAGGCTATGGACAAAATAGAGCGAGGATGAATCAGAAGAGAATCAGGATGAATACGATGAGTTGATAGAGGACCATCGTATTCAATGAAAAGTAGAAATGGCAAGGTACCATTCAAAGAAATAAAAGAAATAGCTAAATTGTTTTAAATCCTTTGGACCCATACAAGGGAATTTTGTTGTATTCAAAAGACAAGTAAAAATAACCAAAACTTATCTAAGATCATTTATCTCTCATTTTATTGTATTCAATGATCTTACATTTATAATTTTTTTATTCATTGAAAAGGTTCTAAAGTTATTTTTGTCATTACAGATTGATGGACGAGTTCGGTTCGGTTGCAAACTTGGAAGAGTTTTTTATTTTCAATTTAGTCTATTTGTATTTGTATATTGGATATTTATATGGGACTGTATCATTGGAATATTTGTTAAATGAAATGAATGACTTGATGAAAAATTGTGATGTTTGTTTGTTTATTTAATAATTCTTGTATGGATGGATTTTTTTGGTTAAATACAGGTGTATGAATAGTTTTATGGATGATACAGGAATTATCTTTCATACAAGTGTATGAATAGTTTTATGGATGATATAGGGATTATTATGGATTTTTTTGGTTAAATACAGGTGTATGAATAGTTTTATGGATGATACATGGATTATCTTTCATATAGGTGTATGAATAGTTTTATGGATGATACAGGGATTATTGGAAGATTATAATGGAAAAACAATTATTACATCGTAAAAAGAAAAATAACTATCGCCGACGAAAACAAAAGAACTCATGTCTTCAAAAGTAAACTCAAATTAAAAAATAAATTGTTGACGTTACTTAACGTCGGGAAAAGTCATCCTAAGTTAAAAATAAATAATTACCGACGTTTCATAACGTCGGCAAAAGTAAATGCATATTAAAAATAAAATTGTCGACGTTACTTAACGTCGGTAAAAGTCTTTCAATACTTACCGACGTTTTATATCGTCGGAAAAATATTTACCGATGTTACAAATCGTCGGTAAAAGCAAAATGAAAAATTAAAAATATTCAGATTAATTTACAAACGAGTTTTTAACGTCGGTAAATTCGGATTTTAGAATTTTGTTACTTTTGACCACATTTTTTAAACGCCGGTAACTGAAATTTTGAAAATAATTAAAATTATTTACTGACGTTCAATAATCGTTGGTAAATGTAAACATTAAATTATGATTATGTTCAACGCCGTAAATAAATTTTAATTAAAATCAGAATTACTTACCGACATTAAGAAACGTCGGTATTTTATATTTTCATAGTTAAATAATCTATTAAATTTTGTTCCAACGTTTCAAAAACGTCAGCAATGTTTTTACTAAAAAATTAGAATTAAATTAAATGACTTTCACCGACGTTAAGAAACGTCGGTAAATGGTTACTAAAATTTTGAAAATAATTAAAATTACTTGCCGATGTTCATTAATCATCGGTAAATGTCATAAACAAAGTTAAATCTAATTAGAATTACTTACCAACGTTTAAAAACGTCAGAAATTTATATTTTGAATTTTACTGTTAAATTTTTTGTCGACGTTAGAAAAACGTCGGTAATGTATTTACTTAAAATTAGAATTCAATTAAATGATTTTCATCGATGTTAAATACCGTCAGTAAACATTAACTGAAATTAATTAAAATTAGTTGCTGACGTTCAATAATCGTTGGTACATGTTAGGAACAAATTTATCTTTAAATCAGAATTACTTACCGACATCTGGAAACGTTGGTAATTTATATTTTCTATTTTACGTAATATGTTGAATTGTTTTCCGACGTTAAGAAAACATTGGGAAAGTATTTAGGTAAAATGATGATTAAATTAACTAATTTTCACCAACGTTGGAGGACGTCGATGAATGTCCTTTTTAACGTCAGTGAAAATAATTTTCACCGACGAAAATTTTTTCGTTGGTAATAATTTTCGCTGACCTTTTTTTTGCGACATTGTTTTTTTCGTCAAGAAAAGTTTTGGCCGATGTTTTTTAAAATTTTGGCGACGAAAGTATTCGTAGCTAAAAGTGTTAATTGTTGTAGTGCATGAATCCATCGCAAAAGCAAAATGAAGATGGAATGCCACAGAACTCTAACTCTCTCACTCTTCTTGTAATACCAGCTGATTGATGAGAATGCCAAGCAATTGTATCTGTGAAGATGAGAGAGTTCCCAAGTCCTTTAATAGGCTATGTTAACACTTTCCTCCCCGTCAACAGAAAGCACTCCCACTTCTACATGAATGGAGTTTTTCACGGAACATGGCTTAGCAGGGATGACATCCGTTGTTGAAAAAATCAAACAAATGGAGGTCATGTGGACCACCACCTATGATCTCCAACAATCTCCCACTTAGTCTATATGACCACCCTTCACTCCCTTTTTATTTGTGTATATTTTACAAAAATTTTTGTTTCTAAATATAATGAATTTTGAAAATAACTCTAACTAATACGCATCATATGAAAAAACCGGTTTTCTATGTAATTTCAATCTAAGATCTTTTAATCTATGATTAGGTTAGTCCATTAATGTGAACTGTAGCGGTTACACATCTTTAGTGACATGCTCCCTTCCACAATTATAATATTAATATTCTCATCTAATTCAGCACTTAATGAGTATCTTTAATATAACTTACTTTAATAGGAACTGTAATGTTATAATACTTTTATATTCTTACTATATTTTACAATTACGACATGTGACTTCTGAACAAAGTAAGAATTGTAAAATCGTTTCTTTACTTGATCAATATATAGTGTCATACATCATTGACTCTTATAAGGCATTTTATTCATGTCCATATTTATTACATGGTCTTTAAAATCCTTTGATGCCAATGCCTTTGTCAATGGATCAGCAATCACAAGCTTCGACGGAGGTCCAATAACTGGCACTAAACGATCTCGCACTTTCTCTTTAAGTACAAGATACTTTACTTCCAAATACTTTGATTTACTGGAACATTTGTTGTTTTGAGCGAAATGGCTAGCAGTGTCGTTGTCGCAGTAAATCTTTATCGGTTCAGACATACTACCCATAATTTCAAATCCCATGATATAATTACGCATCTTTAATGCATGACATGTGGCTTCAAAACATGCCACATACTCTGCATCAAATGTGGATGGAGTGGTTATCGTCTGCTTTGCACTCCTCCACGATATTGCCCCGCCAGCCAACAAAAAAATATAACTTGATGTTGACCTCTTTGTATTGAGACATCCAGCAATGTTTGAATCTGAATATCCAATGACCTCCAGTTGATCAGATCTTTGATATGTGAATATATATTTTCTTATTCCGTTAAGATAACGCATCACTTTCTTGACAACTACCCAATGAGGCAAGCCATGATTACTTTGATATTTACTCAGCATTTTGACTACAAAACTAATGTCTGGACTCGTTGTCACGACCCGAGCCCAGAATTCGGGGGTTAGCGAAAAGCTAAACCGGTGACACACGTACTCCCGTGCACGTGCACCCAAACCCAGTCCAGATGCACGTACACAAGGGATCTAACACGTGCGAACTAAGCGTACGCGGAAGCTGTACATATCAAAGCAAGCAACAAAGGAAAATAAAATAGCGGAAGCCAAAGTAAATACGAAACGGAAAAGACAAAGACAAATACACTGAGATAAAACCGAATACACACCAAAATCAATATACACAAAATATACAGAATACAAGTCCAAAGTCCAAAGTCCAAATACAAGCTCTCAAAAACTAAAACGCAAAATTAAAGCCACTGGTATGCATGCACGCACTAGGCAGAAGTGATCAGGCCCACTCTGCCAGACCGGAGGGTGCCTCTACACTCGCCCCTGCAGCCTCCTCGACCGCCGGGGAGCTGGGCAAGGTATCTGTGCCTGCAACACCACAGACAACACAAATGAATACAACGATCCAGCAATTATAAGTAACAGGAAAGAAACACGCATAGTATCAAAGCGAATGAAATAGGGACAGAAGATTAAATACAGAGTCCATCTTAGTATGCTAAGCAAATCGTGCATAGGAGTAAAACATGATAATGGAATCAAAACATAGAATACTGAACTAGTTGGCTACTACGTTAACCATGTTCTCTCCAAAAGAGAGCAGAGCAGAGCAGAGCAGAGCAGAGGAGAACACCGCTGTCCAGGCCAAAGGTACAAGCGGGTCTCGGTTCCTGGGTTCCGGGGTCCCAAGACAAAGCAACACTGCAGTTAAAACAGAGATACAGAGATCTAAGCCGGAGGTAACCCCGTCGGGCATCCTAGGGCTGAGGCTGAGTAGAGCCAGACCAATACCAATCAAATCAAATCCATAGAAAGGGAGATTATCCGCTTTGGACTCACCGATGACAAAGACCGGATCTTATCCTCACGTATTAACCTCTGGGCAGAGCCACCAGGGAATACCCAAAAATCAGAGATATACAAAGCCAGAGAATATACCAAGCATAGCATAGATCAAAACATAGTACAGAGCGAAGAATAATACAGATATACAGAACGAAAGCAAAATGACTGAGGAATGCATAACATAGATTAACAGAACAGAGGGCAAAACCATAAACAATATGCAATGCATTTCAGATTAATACGGAATCAAGGTTCATTACAAGCCAAGTCTAATCTGGTTGCATCACTGTCACTAACCGTGCATGTTGATGTAGTTTTAAGTTATTCGATGCACCGTTGCCATCCTAGTGTTGCAATATAATCCTCATGTGCACCGAAGTCCCTTAAACCAACACCCATGGGGAGGTGCTTAACAATGAGCAACACTCACATGAATAAGTCACAGCCTAACAGACTATTCATGCGCTCCAAAGAATCCATTTGGGCTGGTTTACGGGTATGGTTAACCTGTATTTGAGCCCTACAAGGTCACACCATTAGCCTAAGTTTAACTGATATTTTACAGGTCTTACGGTTTAGCCATGGGTGACCTACGGCTTAGCCGTGGCATCCTACGGCGTAGCCGCAATATGCACTACGGCTTAGCCGTGGTTCCCTTCAGAACACGGCTAAACTGTCAGCTTTTCCACCTCTGATCTGATACATCTCACGGCTGAGCTACAGTCAGTATACGGCTTAGCCGTAGACCAATCCACGGCTTAGCCGTAGCCTCACCGTAGGAGTACTGATATCAGAAAAGTTTCGACTGATCAGAGATTTAATTCCACGGCTGGGATACGGTTTGGGTCACGGCTAGCTTACGGCTCAGCCGTAGGACAAATTACGGCTTAGCCGTAGCCTAGCCGTAGAACAATTTCAGATTTTCGAGTCTCTGGAAAGCGAACCGTAGAAATTTACGGCTTAGCCGTACAATACAGAATACGAGTTCGGGAAGATTACAGAAACGAAATTTTTGTACAGAAACTGAATAAAACAAGCTCAACTGATTCTCATAGCTTAGAAAATGGCTGTAAAACATTTCTATACAGAGAATGAGAATGAATCCAAGTAATCAAACAACACCCATATGTGTTATCAAAGCCTGTACTTATACTTGCCTCAAATCTGGAAATCCACTGAATCAAGCTCCAAAGCAACTAAAACCAAAACAAATCAAAGCAAATCAAAGAGATACACCATGCATGAGATGAAGACAAAGCAATCATAGAATGGGAGGTGCAATTGGAGAAGAAGAGAGAAGAGTTGGGAAAGAACCCACTTACCTAAGGCAAGGACAGAGATGAGAGAATGGAGAAGAGCCCAAACCAAACAGAGGATCCAAATCCTCAATCAATCAAGAGAAGGAAAGAAGAGAGAGAGAGAGAGAGAAGAAACCGAAGTGAAGAGGGAGAGAGAACGTGGCTTCTCTGGAGATTGCATGCAGTCGATGAAGACAAATGGGCAAGACATCTGGAAGCTGACTTATATATATAGATTTGTAGTTTTAAAACAAGGTCCAATGGGTTTAAGCAATTTACAGATTAAGTCACGCGAAGGCCCAACTTCTCCAATTGACTCCAAACGGATCTGACTCAGTTACGGAAAATAACGAGCTCAACGAAATACGCGTGCTGACACCAAGATGATGCAAAGATGAGATGAGCAAAGCCAAAGCAAAATTACGAAAAAGGGCTTAGAACTACCTATTCCAGGTCAAAGGTCACTCAACTACCTATCCAAGGCCCAAAACCAAGTCCAAAAGAATAAACAAAACAAAACACACACTAATGAGCCACTAATCCGGCTCAAAGGGGATCGGAGTGTTACATCCTCCCCTACTAGGAATCATTCCGTCCTCGGAATGACTACCTACCTGCGCAAAGAGATGCGGGAACTGGCGTGCTAGCTGCTCCTCTAGCTCCCAAGTAGCCTCATCTGGACCATGATGTTCCCACAACACCTTCACCCATCTGATAGTCCTGGTACGAAGAATCTGTTCTCGTGTCCCAACGATGCGAAGCGGACGCTCAACGTAAGTTGCATTAGGCTGAATCTGGATATCATCGTAGCGAATCACATGGCTCGGATCTGGCACATACTTACGGAGCATCGACACATGGAACACATCGTGAACACCGGAGAACTCAACTGGAAGTGTCAACCGATAGGCTAAATCTCCAACTCGGCTCTTGACTTCGAACGGTCCTACATATCTCGGAGCTAACTTGCCCTTCTGACCAAATCGAACTGTGCCCTTCATCGGAGAAACTTTAAGAAATACCCAGTCTCCGACTTGGAATGCCAAAGGTCTCCTCCGAGTATCAGCATAGCTCTTCTGCCTGGACCGAGCAATCTTCAGATTCTCTATCACTTTCTGCACCTTCTCTGTCGTCTCAGCAATGATTGTCGGACCATGGAAACTTCTAGTTCCAACTTCCTCCCAGCACACTGGAGTCCTGCACTTACGTCCGTAAAGTGCCTCATATGGTGCCATACCAATGCTCTCATGAAAGCTGTTGTTGTAAGCAAACTCACACAATGCCAAATGCATATCCCATTCTTTCTCAAAGTTCAGCACACTAGCTC
The DNA here is from genome assembly GCA_037013555.1 of Sextonia rubra. Classification (NCBI taxonomy): domain Eukaryota; kingdom Viridiplantae; phylum Streptophyta; class Magnoliopsida; order Laurales; family Lauraceae; genus Sextonia; species Sextonia rubra. The sequence goes on from JASUAD010000018.1 coordinate 39,303,124, forward strand.
TGAGCATATCCTCTAATGTCTGAATGGTACGCTCCGACTGTCCATCGGTCTGGGGGTGGTATGCCGTACTAAAACTCAGCTTCGTGCCCATAGCTTCCTGAAATGCTCTCCAGAATGAAGATACAAAACGACTGTCTCGATCTGACACAATCGATACTGGGGTGCCATGCAATCTGACTATCTCGTCAACAAACTTCCTGGCCATCTCCGTGAATGTCATCCCTTTCTTGAACGGAAGGAAATGCGCTGACTTGGTCAATCTGTCCACTACGACCCAGATCGCATTATTCTTCCTACTGGTCGGCGGAAAACCGGAAACAAAATCCATAGTAATGTGCTCCCACTTCCACTGCGGAATGTGTAATGGATGTAATGATCCTGGAGGTCGCTGATGATCAGCTTTTACCCTCTGACAGGTCAAACATCTAGCCACGAACCCTGCGATCTCCCGCTTCATATTGTTCCACCAGAATCTATCTTTCAAATTCCTGTACATCTTCGTACTACCGGGGTGCATCGCATATCGGGCATCGTGCGCATCTGTCATCAACTTATCTTTCAACTCATCCACAGCGGGAACACACAATCTGTTCCTGAAGTACAAAACTCCATCCACCAAGCTGAAATCCGGTCGATCTGCAATCCGATCTCTGAACTTCACCAGGAGGGGGTCCTCAAACTGGCGATCCTTGATCCGCTGAATCACCTCAGGCTGAAACACGACGGTAGTAGATAATGTCACCAATCCACCTACCATCTGAACCTCAACAGGCTGATCATGCACAAGCATATAAAATCCTGCCAACACCTGAAGACTGTCTGTCCTCCTGCTGAGTGCATCTGCAACTACATTGCCTTTGCCTGGGTGGTACTTGATCGGAAAGTCGTAATCTTTGATGAACTCCAACCACCTTCGCTGCCTCATATTCAAGTCATGCTGATCAAACAGGTACTGCAAACTGTGATGATCGGAATGGACCTCAAACTTCACACCGAACAGGTAATGTCGCCACAACTTCAATGCAAATACAATGGCTGCTAGCTCCAAGTCATGTGTGGCATAGTTCTTCTCATGTTCTTTCAACTGTCTGGATCCATAGGCAATCACCTTCTGATTCTGCATCAGTACACAGCCTAGTCCAACTCTAGAGGCATCTGAGTAAATCATGAATCCCTCACTACCATCCGGGAGAGTCAACACTGGCGCCGTAGTGAGCTTTTCTTTCAACATCTGAAAACTACGCTCACACTTCTCTGTCCACTCATACGGGACCTTCTTCCGAGTCAACTGAGTCAGCGGGGCTGAGATCTTCGAGAAATCCTGCACAAACCTGCGGTAATATCCCGCCAAGCCCAGAAAACTCCGAATCTCCGTCACTGATCTAGGACGGGGCCAATGGACTACTGCCTCAATCTTAGCTGGATCCACCATCAATCCATCTCTAGAAATCACATGTCCCAAAAATGCAACTTGCTCTAGCCAGAAATCACATTTAGCCAACTTTGCATACAACTTGTGATCTCGAAGCAGCTGCAATGCCTTCCTCAGATGGTCTGTATGTTCCTCAGCAGTCTTCGAATAGACCAATATGTCATCTATGAAAACCACAACGAACTGGTCCAAGAAGGAAGTAAACACCCTGTTCATCAACGCCATAAAAGCTGCGGGTGCGTTCGTCAAACCAAACGGCATGACAAGGAACTCGTAGTGTCCATACCGAGTCCTGAAAGCTGTCTTAGGAACATCTTCATCCTTCACCCTGAGCTGGTGATATCCTGACCTCAAGTCAATCTTAGAGAAGTGAGCTGCACCCTGAAGCTGATCGAACAACTCATCAATCCTAGGCAATGGATACTTGTTCTTGATAGTCACTTTGTTCAACTGCCTATAATCAATGCACATCCGGAAACTGCCATCCTTCTTCTTGACGAACAAAACAGGAGCTCCCCAAGGTGAAACACTGGGGCGTATGAACCCTTTATCCAACAGATCCTGCAACTGTTTCTTCAATTCCAACAACTCTGCAGGTGCCATACGATATGGAGCTCTACTGATAGGTGCTGTACCTGGTACCACGTCAATAGCAAATTCTACCTCCCGAACTGGTGGCAACTCTGGCACATCCTCCGGAAAGACATCCGGAAACTCGCTGACTACTGGAATCTCACTGAGCTGTCGCCGATCTTTCTTTTCTGAAATGAATGCAAGAAATCCCTCACATCCCCTACGAAGCATCCTGTCTGCCTTACAAGCAGAGATCACACGTCTTGGGCACTTCATCTGGCTGCCCTCAAATCGGAATCCGCTGCCCAAATCAAAGTAGATAGCCTTGCTGTAGCAATTGATACACGCATGATATCTTGCAAGCCAGTCCATACCAAGAATCACATCAAAATCCAGTGTCGTGAGCAACACGAGGTCTACTGGGAGCTGATGACCAGCTATCCGCACAGCGCACTGAGGGTAGAAAACACTGCACTCCACCCGTTTACCAACCGGAGTGGATACCAACAACAAGTATGGAAGTGGTGTGGGTCGCTGTCGAAGCTGCACAGCAAAATGGGGTGCTACGTACGAACGCGTAGACCCGGAGTCAAATAAAGCTAAAGCTTCTGCATCGGAAATTAAAATTTTACCTTCCACTACCGTGGCCTCCTCCGCGCCCTCATGCGTAGCAGCATAGGCTCGGGCTGTCTGGCGGTTCGGCTTCTGACCTGGGCGAGCCGGCTGAGATCTGCCCTGTGATGTAGGTCCTGTCTGTCTCGTCTGTGGAGAGGACTGAAACTTCGGGCATTGGGCCCGCCTGTGGTCCGTAGAGCCACACCCGAAACAAGCCCCACTCTTCCTCCAACATCTGTCGGTGGGGTGATCCTTCCCACAGTGACTGCAAACTATCTGAGGACTGCTCGAACTGCCCTGCTTACCCTTGAACTTCTTCTGGAACTGACTTCTACCACTGAAACCTGCTGCCCTCTTAGCCTCTGTTCGCTCCTCCTCAAAGATGGCCTCTGCATCATAAGCCCTGTCAATAGCGTCATCCAATGTAGCCGGCCACATACAAGCAACCACGTGGCGTTTGTGTCTCGGATTTAGGCCGTTGACGAAGCGAGTCACCTTCTTATGCTCCGTGTTCACCATATCCTCTGCGAAGTGGGACAACTCTGTAAACTTGTGTACATAATCTGCAACTGGCATCTGTCTCTGCTGAAGGTTGAAGAATTCCACTTCCTTGGCTCGCTGAATATGGAGAGGCATGAACTTACGACGGAATTGCTGCTTGAAGGTCTCCCAAACTGTGGCACTGGGCATAGTCTGGAATGAGGTCTTAACACTCCTCCACCATGTCTTGGCTACACTCCGAAGCATAGAGGCTGTGAGAACTACCTTCTGCTTGTTACTGCACACAATCGTATCAAATAGCTCTTCAGTCTGCTCCAACCATTGCTCCGCCTGCAATGCATCCTCTATCCCATGAAACTCGGTCGCCCCTCGCTTACGGAACTTGTCGAAAAGAGCATTAGGGTCTGATTCCTTAGGCTGGAAAATCACCTGCTGATCTATACGGGGTGATGCTACTGCGGCAGCCTGACTCTGCCTATCTACCATGGATGCCATCTGTGCCTGTAATGACTGCATAGACTGCATCATCATCATCATCCGCTCCTCACTACTGATGTGTGGGGGTACCGATCCACTATCACCATTGTGGCCCTGTTGATTCTCATCCCTAGATCCTGATCCTGATGCCATCCTGCAAAAGGAAAAGAAACACAACACACAAATATAATATACCCTGAGTTAGTCAAACCCCAAATCAACATATGAGACTTCGAGTCAAATAGTTGATAGCGTTATCTCACCACGATCTTAGATGCCTACATGCTTATAACTAGCATGCTCTGATACCATACAATACGTATGTCACGACCCGAGCCCAGAATTCGGGGGTTAGCGAAAAGCTAAACCGGTGACACACGTACTCCCGTGCACGTGCACCCAAACCCAGTCCAGATGCACGCACACAAGGGATCTAACACGTGCGAACTAAGCGTACGCGGAAGCTGTACATATCAAAGCAAGCAACAAAGGAAAATAAAATAGCGGAAGCCAAAGTAAATACGAAACGGAAAAGACAAAGACAAATACACTGAGATAAAACCGAATACACACCAAAATCAATATACACAAAATATACAGAATACAAGTCCAAAGTCCAAAGTCCAAATACAAGCTCTCAAAAACCAAAACGCAAAATTAAAGCCACTGGTATGCATGCACGCACTAGGCAGAAGTGATCAGGCCCACTCTGCCAGACCGGAGGGTGCCTCTACACTCGCCCCTGCAGCCTCCTCGACCGCCGGGGAGCTGGGCAAGGTATCTGTGCCTGCAACACCACAGACAACACAAATGAATACAACGATCCAGCAATTATAAGTAACAGGAAAGAAACACGCATAGTATCAAAGCGAATGAAATAGGGACAGAAGATTAAATACAGAGTCCATCTTAGTATGCTAAGCAAATCGTGCATAGGAGTAAAACATGATAATGGAATCAAAACATAGAATACTGAACTAGTTGGCTACTACGTTAACCATGTTCTCTCCAAAAGAGAGCAGAGCAGAGCAGAGCAGAGCAGAGGAGAACACCGCTGTCCAGGCCAAAGGTACAAGCGGGTCTCGGTTCCTGGGTTCCGGGGTCCCAAGACAAAGCAACACTGCAGTTAAAACAGAGATACAGAGATCTAAGCCGGAGGTAACCCCGTCGGGCATCCTAGGGCTGAGGCTGAGTAGAGCCAGACCAATACCAATCAAATCAAATCCATAGAAAGGGAGATTATCCGCTTTGGACTCACCGATGACAAAGACCGGATCTTATCCTCACGTATTAACCTCTGGGCAGAGCCACCAGGGAATACCCAAAAATCAGAGATATACAAAGCCAGAGAATATACCAAGCATAGCATAGATCAAAACATAGTACAGAGCGAAGAATAATACAGATATACAGAACGAAAGCAAAATGACTGAGGAATGCATAACATAGATTAACAGAACAGAGGGCAAAACCATAAACAATATGCAATGCATTTCAGATTAATACGGAATCAAGGTTCATTACAAGCCAAGTCTAATCTGGTTGCATCACTGTCACTAACCGTGCATGTTGATGTAGTTTTAAGTTATTCGATGCACCGTTGCCATCCTAGTGTTGCAATATAATCCTCATGTGCACCGAAGTCCCTTAAACCAACACCCATGGGGAGGTGCTTAACAATGAGCAACACTCACATGAATAAGTCACAGCCTAACAGACTATTCATGCGCTCCAAAGAATCCATTTGGGCTGGTTTACGGGTATGGTTAACCTGTATTTGAGCCCTACAAGGTCACACCATTAGCCTAAGTTTAACTGATATTTTACAGGTCTTACGGTTTAGCCATGGGTGACCTACGGCTTAGCCGTGGCATCCTACGGCGTAGCCGCAATATGCACTACGGCTTAGCCGTGGTTCCCTTCAGAACACGGCTAAACTGTCAGCTTTTCCACCTCTGATCTGATACATCTCACGGCTGAGCTACAGTCAGTATACGGCTTAGCCGTAGACCAATCCACGGCTTAGCCGTAGCCTCACCGTAGGAGTACTGATATCAGAAAAGTTTCGACTGATCAGAGATTTAATTCCACGGCTGGGATACGGTTTGGGTCACGGCTAGCTTACGGCTCAGCCGTAGGACAAATTACGGCTTAGCCGTAGCCTAGCCGTAGAACAATTTCAGATTTTCGAGTCTCTGGAAAGCGAACCGTAGAAATTTACGGCTTAGCCGTACAATACAGAATACGAGTTCGGGAAGATTACAGAAACGAAATTTTTGTACAGAAACTGAATAAAACAAGCTCAACTGATTCTCATAGCTTAGAAAATGGCTGTAAAACATTTCTATACAGAGAATGAGAATGAATCCAAGTAATCAAACAACACCCATATGTGTTATCAAAGCCTGTACTTATACTTGCCTCAAATCTGGAAATCCACTGAATCAAGCTCCAAAGCAACTAAAACCAAAACAAATCAAAGCAAATCAAAGAGATACACCATGCATGAGATGAAGACAAAGCAATCATAGAATGGGAGGTGCAATTGGAGAAGAAGAGAGAAGAGTTGGGAAAGAACCCACTTACCTAAGGCAAGGACAGAGATGAGAGAATGGAGAAGAGCCCAAACCAAACAGAGGATCCAAATCCTCAATCAATCAAGAGAAGGAAAGAAGAGAGAGAGAGAGAGAGAAGAAACCGAAGTGAAGAGGGAGAGAGAACGTGGCTTCTCTGGAGATTGCATGCAGTCGATGAAGACAAATGGGCAAGACATCTGGAAGCTGACTTATATATATAGATTTGTAGTTTTAAAACAAGGTCCAATGGGTTTAAGCAATTTACAGATTAAGTCACGCGAAGGCCCAACTTCTCCAATTGACTCCAAACGGATCTGACTCAGTTACGGAAAATAACGAGCTCAACGAAATACGCGTGCTGACACCAAGATGATGCAAAGATGAGATGAGCAAAGCCAAAGCAAAATTACGAAAAAGGGCTTAGAACTACCTATTCCAGGTCAAAGGTCACTCAACTACCTATCCAAGGCCCAAAACCAAGTCCAAAAGAATAAACAAAACAAAACACACACTAATGAGCCACTAATCCGGCTCAAAGGGGATCGGAGTGTTACATCCTCCCCTACTAGGAATCATTCCGTCCTCGGAATGACTACCTACCTGCGCAAAGAGATGCGGGAACTGGCGTGCTAGCTGCTCCTCTAGCTCCCAAGTAGCCTCATCTGGACCATGATGTTCCCACAACACCTTCACCCATCTGATAGTCCTGGTACGAAGAATCTGTTCTCGTGTCCCAACGATGCGAAGCGGACGCTCAACGTAAGTTGCATTAGGCTGAATCTGGATATCATCGTAGCGAATCACATGGCTCGGATCTGGCACATACTTACGGAGCATCGACACATGGAACACATCGTGAACACCGGAGAACTCAACTGGAAGTGTCAACCGATAGGCTAAATCTCCAACTCGGCTCTTGACTTCGAACGGTCCTACATATCTCGGAGCTAACTTGCCCTTCTGACCAAATCGAACTGTGCCCTTCATCGGAGAAACTTTAAGAAATACCCAGTCTCCGACTTGGAATGCCAAAGGTCTCCTCCGAGTATCAGCATAGCTCTTCTGCCTGGACCGAGCAATCTTCAGATTCTCTATCACTTTCTGCACCTTCTCTGTCGTCTCAGCAATGATTGTCGGACCATGGAAACTTCTAGTTCCAACTTCCTCCCAGCACACTGGAGTCCTGCACTTACGTCCGTAAAGTGCCTCATATGGTGCCATACCAATGCTCTCATGAAAGCTGTTGTTGTAAGCAAACTCACACAATGCCAAATGCATATCCCATTCTTTCTCAAAGTTCAGCACACTAGCTCTGAGCATATCCTCTAATGTCTGAATGGTACGCTCCGACTGTCCATCGGTCTGGGGGTGGTATGCCGTACTAAAACTCAGCTTCGTGCCCATAGCTTCCTGAAATGCTCTCCAGAATGAAGATACAAAACGACTGTCTCGATCTGACACAATCGATACTGGGGTGCCATGCAATCTGACTATCTCGTCAACAAACTTCCTGGCCATCTCCGTGAATGTCATCCCTTTCTTGAACGGAAGGAAATGCGCTGACTTGGTCAATCTGTCCACTACGACCCAGATCGCATTATTCTTCCTACTGGTCGGCGGAAAACCGGAAACAAAATCCATAGTAATGTGCTCCCACTTCCACTGCGGAATGTGTAATGGATGTAATGATCCTGGAGGTCGCTGATGATCAGCTTTTACCCTCTGACAGGTCAAACATCTAGCCACGAACCCTGCGATCTCCCGCTTCATATTGTTCCACCAGAATCTATCTTTCAAATTCCTGTACATCTTCGTACTACCGGGGTGCATCGCATATCGGGCATCGTGCGCATCTGTCATCAACTTATCTTTCAACTCATCCACAGCGGGAACACACAATCTGTTCCTGAAGTACAAAACTCCATCCACCAAGCTGAAATCCGGTCGATCTGCAATCCGATCTCTGAACTTCACCAGGAGGGGGTCCTCAAACTGGCGATCCTTGATCCGCTGAATCACCTCAGGCTGAAACACGACGGTAGTAGATAATGTCACCAATCCACCTACCATCTGAACCTCAACAGGCTGATCATGCACAAGCATATAAAATCCTGCCAACACCTGAAGACTGTCTGTCCTCCTGCTGAGTGCATCTGCAACTACATTGCCTTTGCCTGGGTGGTACTTGATCGGAAAGTCGTAATCTTTGATGAACTCCAACCACCTTCGCTGCCTCATATTCAAGTCATGCTGATCAAACAGGTACTGCAAACTGTGATGATCGGAATGGACCTCAAACTTCACACCGAACAGGTAATGTCGCCACAACTTCAATGCAAATACAATGGCTGCTAGCTCCAAGTCATGTGTGGCATAGTTCTTCTCATGTTCTTTCAACTGTCTGGATCCATAGGCAATCACCTTCTGATTCTGCATCAGTACACAGCCTAGTCCAACTCTAGAGGCATCTGAGTAAATCATGAATCCCTCACTACCATCCGGGAGAGTCAACACTGGCGCCGTAGTGAGCTTTTCTTTCAACATCTGAAAACTACGCTCACACTTCTCTGTCCACTCATACGGGACCTTCTTCCGAGTCAACTGAGTCAGCGGGGCTGAGATCTTCGAGAAATCCTGCACAAACCTGCGGTAATATCCCGCCAAGCCCAGAAAACTCCGAATCTCCGTCACTGATCTAGGACGGGGCCAATGGACTACTGCCTCAATCTTAGCTGGATCCACCATCAATCCATCTCTAGAAATCACATGTCCCAAAAATGCAACTTGCTCTAGCCAGAAATCACATTTAGCCAACTTTGCATACAACTTGTGATCTCGAAGCAGCTGCAATGCCTTCCTCAGATGGTCTGTATGTTCCTCAGCAGTCTTCGAATAGACCAATATGTCATCTATGAAAACCACAACGAACTGGTCCAAGAAGGAAGTAAACACCCTGTTCATCAACGCCATAAAAGCTGCGGGTGCGTTCGTCAAACCAAACGGCATGACAAGGAACTCGTAGTGTCCATACCGAGTCCTGAAAGCTGTCTTAGGAACATCTTCATCCTTCACCCTGAGCTGGTGATATCCTGACCTCAAGTCAATCTTAGAGAAGTGAGCTGCACCCTGAAGCTGATCGAACAACTCATCAATCCTAGGCAATGGATACTTGTTCTTGATAGTCACTTTGTTCAACTGCCTATAATCAATGCACATCCGGAAACTGCCATCCTTCTTCTTGACGAACAAAACAGGAGCTCCCCAAGGTGAAACACTGGGGCGTATGAACCCTTTATCCAACAGATCCTGCAACTGTTTCTTCAATTCCAACAACTCTGCAGGTGCCATACGATATGGAGCTCTACTGATAGGTGCTGTACCTGGTACCACGTCAATAGCAAATTCTACCTCCCGAACTGGTGGCAACTCTGGCACATCCTCCGGAAAGACATCCGGAAACTCGCTGACTACTGGAATCTCACTGAGCTGTCGCCGATCTTTCTTTTCTGAAATGAATGCAAGAAATCCCTCACATCCCCTACGAAGCATCCTGTCTGCCTTACAAGCAGAGATCACACGTCTTGGGCACTTCATCTGGCTGCCCTCAAATCGGAATCCGCTGCCCAAATCAAAGTAGATAGCCTTGCTGTAGCAATTGATACACGCATGATATCTTGCAAGCCAGTCCATACCAAGAATCACATCAAAATCCAGTGTCGTGAGCAACACGAGGTCTACTGGGAGCTGATGACCAGCTATCCGCACAGCGCACTGAGGGTAGAAAACACTGCACTCCACCCGTTTACCAACCGGAGTGGATACCAACAACAAGTATGGAAGTGGTGTGGGTCGCTGTCGAAGCTGCACAGCAAAATGGGGTGCTACGTACGAACGCGTAGACCCGGAGTCAAATAAAGCTAAAGCTTCTGCATCGGAAATTAAAATTTTACCTTCCACTACCGTGGCCTCCTCCGCGCCCTCATGCGTAGCAGCATAGGCTCGGGCTGTCTGGCGGTTCGGCTTCTGACCTGGGCGAGCCGGCTGAGATCTGCCCTGTGATGTAGGTCCTGTCTGTCTCGTCTGTGGAGAGGACTGAAACTTCGGGCATTGGGCCCGCCTGTGGTCCGTAGAGCCACACCCGAAACAAGCCCCACTCTTCCTCCAACATCTGTCGGTGGGGTGATCCTTCCCACAGTGACTGCAAACTATCTGAGGACTGCTCGAACTGCCCTGCTTACCCTTGAACTTCTTCTGGAACTGACTTCTACCACTGAAACCTGCTGCCCTCTTAGCCTCTGTTCGCTCCTCCTCAAAGATGGCCTCTGCATCATAAGCCCTGTCAATAGCGTCATCCAATGTAGCCGGCCACATACAAGCAACCACGTGGCGTTTGTGTCTCGGATTTAGGCCGTTGACGAAGCGAGTCACCTTCTTATGCTCCGTGTTCACCATATCCTCTGCGAAGTGGGACAACTCTGTAAACTTGTGTACATAATCTGCAACTGGCATCTGTCTCTGCTGAAGGTTGAAGAATTCCACTTCCTTGGCTCGCTGAATATGGAGAGGCATGAACTTACGACGGAATTGCTGCTTGAAGGTCTCCCAAACTGTGGCACTGGGCATAGTCTGGAATGAGGTCTTAACACTCCTCCACCATGTCTTGGCTACACTCCGAAGCATAGAGGCTGTGAGAACTACCTTCTGCTTGTTACTGCACACAATCGTATCAAATAGCTCTTCAGTCTGCTCCAACCATTGCTCCGCCTGCAATGCATCCTCTATCCCATGAAACTCGGTCGCCCCTCGCTTACGGAACTTGTCGAAAAGAGCATTAGGGTCTGATTCCTTAGGCTGGAAAATCACCTGCTGATCTATACGGGGTGATGCTACTGCGGCAGCCTGACTCTGCCTATCTACCATGGATGCCATCTGTGCCTGTAATGACTGCATAGACTGCATCATCATCATCATCCGCTCCTCACTACTGATGTGTGGGGGTACCGATCCACTATCACCATTGTGGCCCTGTTGATTCTCATCCCTAGATCCTGATCCTGATGCCATCCTGCAAAAGGAAAAGAAACACAACACACAAATATAATATACCCTGAGTTAGTCAAACCCCAAATCAACATATGAGACTTCGAGTCAAATAGTTGATAGCGTTATCTCACCACGATCTTAGATGCCTACATGCTTATAACTAGCATGCTCTGATACCATACAATACGTATGTCACGACCCGAGCCCAGAATTCGGGGGTTAGCGAAAAGCTAAACCGGTGACACACGTACTCCCGTGCACGTGCACCCAAACCCAGTCCAGATGCACGCACACAAGGGATCTAACACGTGCGAACTAAGCGTACGCGGAAGCTGTACATATCAAAGCAAGCAACAAAGGAAAATAAAATAGCGGAAGCCAAAGTAAATACGAAACGGAAAAGACAAAGACAAATACACTGAGATAAAACCGAATACACACCAAAATCAATATACACAAAATATACAGAATACAAGTCCAAAGTCCAAAGTCCAAATACAAGCTCTCAAAAACCAAAACGCAAAATTAAAGCCACTGGTATGCATGCACGCACTAGGCAGAAGTGATCAGGCCCACTCTGCCAGACCGGAGGGTGCCTCTACACTCGCCCCTGCAGCCTCCTCGACCGCCGGGGAGCTGGGCAAGGTATCTGTGCCTGCAACACCACAGACAACACAAATGAATACAACGATCCAGCAATTATAAGTAACAGGAAAGAAACACGCATAGTATCAAAGCGAATGAAATAGGGACAGAAGATTAAATACAGAGTCCATCTTAGTATGCTAAGCAAATCGTGCATAGGAGTAAAACATGATAATGGAATCAAAACATAGAATACTGAACTAGTTGGCTACTACGTTAACCATGTTCTCTCCAAAAGAGAGCAGAGCAGAGCAGAGCAGAGCAGAGGAGAACACCGCTGTCCAGGCCAAAGGTACAAGCGGGTCTCGGTTCCTGGGTTCCGGGGTCCCAAGACAAAGCAACACTGCAGTTAAAACAGAGATACAGAGATCTAAGCCGGAGGTAACCCCGTCGGGCATCCTAGGGCTGAGGCTGAGTAGAGCCAGACCAATACCAATCAAATCAAATCCATAGAAAGGGAGATTATCCGCTTTGGACTCACCGATGACAAAGACCGGATCTTATCCTCACGTATTAACCTCTGGGCAGAGCCACCAGGGAATACCCAAAAATCAGAGATATACAAAGCCAGAGAATATACCAAGCATAGCATAGATCAAAACATAGTACAGAGCGAAGAATAATACAGATATACAGAACGAAAGCAAAATGACTGAGGAATGCATAACATAGATTAACAGAACAGAGGGCAAAACCATAAACAATATGCAATGCATTTCAGATTAATACGGAATCAAGGTTCATTACAAGCCAAGTCTAATCTGGTTGCATCACTGTCACTAACCGTGCATGTTGATGTAGTTTTAAGTTATTCGATGCACCGTTGCCATCCTAGTGTTGCAATATAATCCTCATGTGCACCGAAGTCCCTTAAACCAACACCCATGGGGAGGTGCTTAACAATGAGCAACACTCACATGAATAAGTCACAGCCTAACAGACTATTCATGCGCTCCAAAGAATCCATTTGGGCTGGTTTACGGGTATGGTTAACCTGTATTTGAGCCCTACAAGGTCACACCATTAGCCTAAGTTTAACTGATATTTTACAGGTCTTACGGTTTAGCCATGGGTGACCTACGGCTTAGCCGTGGCATCCTACGGCGTAGCCGCAATATGCACTACGGCTTAGCCGTGGTTCCCTTCAGAACACGGCTAAACTGTCAGCTTTTCCACCTCTGATCTGATACATCTCACGGCTGAGCTACAGTCAGTATACGGCTTAGCCGTAGACCAATCCACGGCTTAGCCGTAGCCTCACCGTAGGAGTACTGATATCAGAAAAGTTTCGACTGATCAGAGATTTAATTCCACGGCTGGGATACGGTTTGGGTCACGGCTAGCTTACGGCTCAGCCGTAGGACAAATTACGGCTTAGCCGTAGCCTAGCCGTAGAACAATTTCAGATTTTCGAGTCTCTGGAAAGCGAACCGTAGAAATTTACGGCTTAGCCGTACAATACAGAATACGAGTTCGGGAAGATTACAGAAACGAAATTTTTGTACAGAAACTGAATAAAACAAGCTCAACTGATTCTCATAGCTTAGAAAATGGCTGTAAAACATTTCTATACAGAGAATGAGAATGAATCCAAGTAATCAAACAACACCCATATGTGTTATCAAAGCCTGTACTTATACTTGCCTCAAATCTGGAAATCCACTGAATCAAGCTCCAAAGCAACTAAAACCAAAACAAATCAAAGCAAATCAAAGAGATACACCATGCATGAGATGAAGACAAAGCAATCATAGAATGGGAGGTGCAATTGGAGAAGAAGAGAGAAGAGTTGGGAAAGAACCCACTTACCTAAGGCAAGGACAGAGATGAGAGAATGGAGAAGAGCCCAAACCAAACAGAGGATCCAAATCCTCAATCAATCAAGAGAAGGAAAGAAGAGAGAGAGAGAGAGAGAAGAAACCGAAGTGAAGAGGGAGAGAGAACGTGGCTTCTCTGGAGATTGCATGCAGTCGATGAAGACAAATGGGCAAGACATCTGGAAGCTGACTTATATATATAGATTTGTAGTTTTAAAACAAGGTCCAATGGGTTTAAGCAATTTACAGATTAAGTCACGCGAAGGCCCAACTTCTCCAATTGACTCCAAACGGATCTGACTCAGTTACGGAAAATAACGAGCTCAACGAAATACGCGTGCTGACACCAAGATGATGCAAAGATGAGATGAGCAAAGCCAAAGCAAAATTACGAAAAAGGGCTTAGAACTACCTATTCCAGGTCAAAGGTCACTCAACTACCTATCCAAGGCCCAAAACCAAGTCCAAAAGAATAAACAAAACAAAACACACACTAATGAGCCACTAATCCGGCTCAAAGGGGATCGGAGTGTTACATCCTCCCCTACTAGGAATCATTCCGTCCTCGGAATGACTACCTACCTGCGCAAAGAGATGCGGGAACTGGCGTGCTAGCTGCTCCTCTAGCTCCCAAGTAGCCTCATCTGGACCATGATGTTCCCACAACACCTTCACCCATCTGATAGTCCTGGTACGAAGAATCTGTTCTCGTGTCCCAACGATGCGAAGCGGACGCTCAACGTAAGTTGCATTAGGCTGAATCTGGATATCATCGTAGCGAATCACATGGCTCGGATCTGGCACATACTTACGGAGCATCGACACATGGAACACATCGTGAACACCGGAGAACTCAACTGGAAGTGTCAACCGATAGGCTAAATCTCCAACTCGGCTCTTGACTTCGAACGGTCCTACATATCTCGGAGCTAACTTGCCCTTCTGACCAAATCGAACTGTGCCCTTCATCGGAGAAACTTTAAGAAATACCCAGTCTCCGACTTGGAATGCCAAAGGTCTCCTCCGAGTATCAGCATAGCTCTTCTGCCTGGACCGAGCAATCTTCAGATTCTCTATCACTTTCTGCACCTTCTCTGTCGTCTCAGCAATGATTGTCGGACCATGGAAACTTCTAGTTCCAACTTCCTCCCAGCACACTGGAGTCCTGCACTTACGTCCGTAAAGTGCCTCATATGGTGCCATACCAATGCTCTCATGAAAGCTGTTGTTGTAAGCAAACTCACACAATGCCAAATGCATATCCCATTCTTTCTCAAAGTTCAGCACACTAGCTCTGAGCATATCCTCTAATGTCTGAATGGTACGCTCCGACTGTCCATCGGTCTGGGGGTGGTATGCCGTACTAAAACTCAGCTTCGTGCCCATAGCTTCCTGAAATGCTCTCCAGAATGAAGATACAAAACGACTGTCTCGATCTGACACAATCGATACTGGGGTGCCATGCAATCTGACTATCTCGTCAACAAACTTCCTGGCCATCTCCGTGAATGTCATCCCTTTCTTGAACGGAAGGAAATGCGCTGACTTGGTCAATCTGTCCACTACGACCCAGATCGCATTATTCTTCCTACTGGTCGGCGGAAAACCGGAAACAAAATCCATAGTAATGTGCTCCCACTTCCACTGCGGAATGTGTAATGGATGTAATGATCCTGGAGGTCGCTGATGATCAGCTTTTACCCTCTGACAGGTCAAACATCTAGCCACGAACCCTGCGATCTCCCGCTTCATATTGTTCCACCAGAATCTATCTTTCAAATTCCTGTACATCTTCGTACTACCGGGGTGCATCGCATATCGGGCATCGTGCGCATCTGTCATCAACTTATCTTTCAACTCATCCACAGCGGGAACACACAATCTGTTCCTGAAGTACAAAACTCCATCCACCAAGCTGAAATCCGGTCGATCTGCAATCCGATCTCTGAACTTCACCAGGAGGGGGTCCTCAAACTGGCGATCCTTGATCCGCTGAATCACCTCAGGCTGAAACACGACGGTAGTAGATAATGTCACCAATCCACCTACCATCTGAACCTCAACAGGCTGATCATGCACAAGCATATAAAATCCTGCCAACACCTGAAGACTGTCTGTCCTCCTGCTGAGTGCATCTGCAACTACATTGCCTTTGCCTGGGTGGTACTTGATCGGAAAGTCGTAATCTTTGATGAACTCCAACCACCTTCGCTGCCTCATATTCAAGTCATGCTGATCAAACAGGTACTGCAAACTGTGATGATCGGAATGGACCTCAAACTTCACACCGAACAGGTAATGTCGCCACAACTTCAATGCAAATACAATGGCTGCTAGCTCCAAGTCATGTGTGGCATAGTTCTTCTCATGTTCTTTCAACTGTCTGGATCCATAGGCAATCACCTTCTGATTCTGCATCAGTACACAGCCTAGTCCAACTCTAGAGGCATCTGAGTAAATCATGAATCCCTCACTACCATCCGGGAGAGTCAACACTGGCGCCGTAGTGAGCTTTTCTTTCAACATCTGAAAACTACGCTCACACTTCTCTGTCCACTCATACGGGACCTTCTTCCGAGTCAACTGAGTCAGCGGGGCTGAGATCTTCGAGAAATCCTGCACAAACCTGCGGTAATATCCCGCCAAGCCCAGAAAACTCCGAATCTCCGTCACTGATCTAGGACGGGGCCAATGGACTACTGCCTCAATCTTAGCTGGATCCACCATCAATCCATCTCTAGAAATCACATGTCCCAAAAATGCAACTTGCTCTAGCCAGAAATCACATTTAGCCAACTTTGCATACAACTTGTGATCTCGAAGCAGCTGCAATGCCTTCCTCAGATGGTCTGTATGTTCCTCAGCAGTCTTCGAATAGACCAATATGTCATCTATGAAAACCACAACGAACTGGTCCAAGAAGGAAGTAAACACCCTGTTCATCAACGCCATAAAAGCTGCGGGTGCGTTCGTCAAACCAAACGGCATGACAAGGAACTCGTAGTGTCCATACCGAGTCCTGAAAGCTGTCTTAGGAACATCTTCATCCTTCACCCTGAGCTGGTGATATCCTGACCTCAAGTCAATCTTAGAGAAGTGAGCTGCACCCTGAAGCTGATCGAACAACTCATCAATCCTAGGCAATGGATACTTGTTCTTGATAGTCACTTTGTTCAACTGCCTATAATCAATGCACATCCGGAAACTGCCATCCTTCTTCTTGACGAACAAAACAGGAGCTCCCCAAGGTGAAACACTGGGGCGTATGAACCCTTTATCCAACAGATCCTGCAACTGTTTCTTCAATTCCAACAACTCTGCAGGTGCCATACGATATGGAGCTCTACTGATAGGTGCTGTACCTGGTACCACGTCAATAGCAAATTCTACCTCCCGAACTGGTGGCAACTCTGGCACATCCTCCGGAAAGACATCCGGAAACTCGCTGACTACTGGAATCTCACTGAGCTGTCGCCGATCTTTCTTTTCTGAAATGAATGCAAGAAATCCCTCACATCCCCTACGAAGCATCCTGTCTGCCTTACAAGCAGAGATCACACGTCTTGGGCACTTCATCTGGCTGCCCTCAAATCGGAATCCGCTGCCCAAATCAAAGTAGATAGCCTTGCTGTAGCAATTGATACACGCATGATATCTTGCAAGCCAGTCCATACCAAGAATCACATCAAAATCCAGTGTCGTGAGCAACACGAGGTCTACTGGGAGCTGATGACCAGCTATCCGCACAGCGCACTGAGGGTAGAAAACACTTCACTCCACCCGTTTACCAACCGGAGTGGATACCAACAACAAGTATGGAAGTGGTGTGGGTCGCTGTCGAAGCTGCACAGCAAAATGGGGTGCTACGTACGAACGCGTAGACCCGGAGTCAAATAAAGCTAAAGCTTCTGCATCGGAAATTAAAATTTTACCTTCCACTACCGTGGCCTCCTCCGCGCCCTCATGCGTAGCAGCATAGGCTCGGGCTGTCTGGCGGTTCGGCTTCTGACCTGGGCGAGCCGGCTGAGATCTGCCCTGTGATGTAGGTCCTGTCTGTCTCGTCTGTGGAGAGGACTGAAACTTCGGGCATTGGGCCCGCCTGTGGTCCGTAGAGCCACACCCGAAACAAGCCCCACTCTTCCTCCAACATCTGTCGGTGGGGTGATCCTTCCCACAGTGACTGCAAACTATCTGAGGACTGCTCGAACTGCCCTGCTTACCCTTGAACTTCTTCTGGAACTGACTTCTACCACTGAAACCTGCTGCCCTCTTAGCCTCTGTTCGCTCCTCCTCAAAGATGGCCTCTGCATCATAAGCCCTGTCAATAGCGTCATCCAATGTAGCCGGCCACATACAAGCAACCACGTGGCGTTTGTGTCTCGGATTTAGGCCGTTGACGAAGCGAGTCACCTTCTTATGCTCCGTGTTCACCATATCCTCTGCGAAGTGGGACAACTCTGTAAACTTGTGTACATAATCTGCAACTGGCATCTGTCTCTGCTGAAGGTTGAAGAATTCCACTTCCTTGGCTCGCTGAATATGGAGAGGCATGAACTTACGACGGAATTGCTGCTTGAAGGTCTCCCAAACTGTGGCACTGGGCATAGTCTGGAATGAGGTCTTAACACTCCTCCACCATGTCTTGGCTACACTCCGAAGCATAGAGGCTGTGAGAACTACCTTCTGCTTGTTACTGCACACAATCGTATCAAATAGCTCTTCAGTCTGCTCCAACCATTGCTCCGCCTGCAATGCATCCTCTATCCCATGAAACTCGGTCGCCCCTCGCTTACGGAACTTGTCGAAAAGAGCATTAGGGTCTGATTCCTTAGGCTGGAAAATCACCTGCTGATCTATACGGGGTGATGCTACTGCGGCAGCCTGACTCTGCCTATCTACCATGGATGCCATCTGTGCCTGTAATGACTGCATAGACTGCATCATCATCATCATCCGCTCCTCACTACTGATGTGTGGGGGTACCGATCCACTATCACCATTGTGGCCCTGTTGATTCTCATCCCTAGATCCTGATCCTGATGCCATCCTGCAAAAGGAAAAGAAACACAACACACAAATATAATATACCCTGAGTTAGTCAAACCCCAAATCAACATATGAGACTTCGAGTCAAATAGTTGATAGCGTTATCTCACCACGATCTTAGATGCCTACATGCTTATAACTAGCATGCTCTGATACCATACAATACGTATGTCACGACCCGAGCCCAGAATTCGGGGGTTAGCGAAAAGCTAAACCGGTGACACACGTACTCCCGTGCACGTGCACCCAAACCCAGTCCAGATGCACGCACACAAGGGATCTAACACGTGCGAACTAAGCGTACGCGGAAGCTGTACATATCAAAGCAAGCAACAAAGGAAAATAAAATAGCGGAAGCCAAAGTAAATACGAAACGGAAAAGACAAAGACAAATACACTGAGATAAAACCGAATACACACCAAAATCAATATACACAAAATATACAGAATACAAGTCCAAAGTCCAAAGTCCAAATACAAGCTCTCAAAAACCAAAACGCAAAATTAAAGCCACTGGTATGCATGCACGCACTAGGCAGAAGTGATCAGGCCCACTCTGCCAGACCGGAGGGTGCCTCTACACTCGCCCCTGCAGCCTCCTCGACCGCCGGGGAGCTGGGCAAGGTATCTGTGCCTGCAACACCACAGACAACACAAATGAATACAACGATCCAGCAATTATAAGTAACAGGAAAGAAACACGCATAGTATCAAAGCGAATGAAATAGGGACAGAAGATTAAATACAGAGTCCATCTTAGTATGCTAAGCAAATCGTGCATAGGAGTAAAACATGATAATGGAATCAAAACATAGAATACTGAACTAGTTGGCTACTACGTTAACCATGTTCTCTCCAAAAGAGAGCAGAGCAGAGCAGAGCAGAGCAGAGGAGAACACCGCTGTCCAGGCCAAAGGTACAAGCGGGTCTCGGTTCCTGGGTTCCGGGGTCCCAAGACAAAGCAACACTGCAGTTAAAACAGAGATACAGAGATCTAAGCCGGAGGTAACCCCGTCGGGCATCCTAGGGCTGAGGCTGAGTAGAGCCAGACCAATACCAATCAAATCAAATCCATAGAAAGGGAGATTATCCGCTTTGGACTCACCGATGACAAAGACCGGATCTTATCCTCACGTATTAACCTCTGGGCAGAGCCACCAGGGAATACCCAAAAATCAGAGATATACAAAGCCAGAGAATATACCAAGCATAGCATAGATCAAAACATAGTACAGAGCGAAGAATAATACAGATATACAGAACGAAAGCAAAATGACTGAGGAATGCATAACATAGATTAACAGAACAGAGGGCAAAACCATAAACAATATGCAATGCATTTCAGATTAATACGGAATCAAGGTTCATTACAAGCCAAGTCTAATCTGGTTGCATCACTGTCACTAACCGTGCATGTTGATGTAGTTTTAAGTTATTCGATGCACCGTTGCCATCCTAGTGTTGCAATATAATCCTCATGTGCACCGAAGTCCCTTAAACCAACACCCATGGGGAGGTGCTTAACAATGAGCAACACTCACATGAATAAGTCACAGCCTAACAGACTATTCATGCGCTCCAAAGAATCCATTTGGGCTGGTTTACGGGTATGGTTAACCTGTATTTGAGCCCTACAAGGTCACACCATTAGCCTAAGTTTAACTGATATTTTACAGGTCTTACGGTTTAGCCATGGGTGACCTACGGCTTAGCCGTGGCATCCTACGGCGTAGCCGCAATATGCACTACGGCTTAGCCGTGGTTCCCTTCAGAACACGGCTAAACTGTCAGCTTTTCCACCTCTGATCTGATACATCTCACGGCTGAGCTACAGTCAGTATACGGCTTAGCCGTAGACCAATCCACGGCTTAGCCGTAGCCTCACCGTAGGAGTACTGATATCAGAAAAGTTTCGACTGATCAGAGATTTAATTCCACGGCTGGGATACGGTTTGGGTCACGGCTAGCTTACGGCTCAGCCGTAGGACAAATTACGGCTTAGCCGTAGCCTAGCCGTAGAACAATTTCAGATTTTCGAGTCTCTGGAAAGCGAACCGTAGAAATTTACGGCTTAGCCGTACAATACAGAATACGAGTTCGGGAAGATTACAGAAACGAAATTTTTGTACAGAAACTGAATAAAACAAGCTCAACTGATTCTCATAGCTTAGAAAATGGCTGTAAAACATTTCTATACAGAGAATGAGAATGAATCCAAGTAATCAAACAACACCCATATGTGTTATCAAAGCCTGTACTTATACTTGCCTCAAATCTGGAAATCCACTGAATCAAGCTCCAAAGCAACTAAAACCAAAACAAATCAAAGCAAATCAAAGAGATACACCATGCATGAGATGAAGACAAAGCAATCATAGAATGGGAGGTGCAATTGGAGAAGAAGAGAGAAGAGTTGGGAAAGAACCCACTTACCTAAGGCAAGGACAGAGATGAGAGAATGGAGAAGAGCCCAAACCAAACAGAGGATCCAAATCCTCAATCAATCAAGAGAAGGAAAGAAGAGAGAGAGAGAGAGAGAAGAAACCGAAGTGAAGAGGGAGAGAGAACGTGGCTTCTCTGGAGATTGCATGCAGTCGATGAAGACAAATGGGCAAGACATCTGGAAGCTGACTTATATATATAGATTTGTAGTTTTAAAACAAGGTCCAATGGGTTTAAGCAATTTACAGATTAAGTCACGCGAAGGCCCAACTTCTCCAATTGACTCCAAACGGATCTGACTCAGTTACGGAAAATAACGAGCTCAACGAAATACGCGTGCTGACACCAAGATGATGCAAAGATGAGATGAGCAAAGCCAAAGCAAAATTACGAAAAAGGGCTTAGAACTACCTATTCCAGGTCAAAGGTCACTCAACTACCTATCCAAGGCCCAAAACCAAGTCCAAAAGAATAAACAAAACAAAACACACACTAATGAGCCACTAATCCGGCTCAAAGGGGATCGGAGTGTTACACTCGTGCAAGTCTGTAAGTACATTAGACTTCCTACTACTGCTGCATAGGGATATTTATCCATTTCTAGCTTTTCTAAGTCAATCATGGGGCATTGTTCCTTACTAAACTTTTCTCATTTAGAAATAGGTGCATTTTGTGGCCTGCTACTTTCCATTCAGAAATGTTTGAGAATAGTTTTGAAATAGGTTTCTTGACACAACCCAAGTAATCTCGAGATCGATCTCTAAATATCTCAATTCCTATTACAAATGTTGTTCACCCATATCTTTCATATGAAAATTGTTATCAAGATATGTTTTAGTTTCTCAAATCATACTTAGGTCATTACTGGCTAGTAAAATATCATCTACATACAAGACTAAAGTAAGAAACTTACTCCCACTGACTTTGAGATATATACCATGGTCAACTTGATTTTTGGTAAAACTAAACGATTTAATAGTATGATTAAATTTTAAGTACCATTGTCTGGAAGCTTGTTTTAGCCTGTATATCGATTTCTTTAATTTACAAATCAATTTTCTTTCATTATCTTGTTGAACAAACCCTTTCGGTTGTTCCATATACACTTTTTCATTTAGATTCCTATTTAAGAAAGTAGTTTTAACATCCATCTGATATAGCTCTAAGTCATAATGAGTAACAAGTACCATAACAATTCTGAATGAATCTTTCTTAAACACCGGAGAGTAGGTTCATGATAATCGAGACCTTCTTTTTTAGTGAATTCTTTAGCTACAAGTCGGGCCTTAAATCTTTTAACTTTTCCTTTAGAGTCCTTTTTGGTCTTAAAGACCCGTTTACAACCAACGGTCTTGGACCCTTCAGGTAGTTCAACGAGATCCCAAACTTCGTTCAAAGCCATGGATTCTAACTTCTCATTCACAGCATCTAACCACTTACCATAATTTTTATTTTCTACTGCCTCTCTAAAAGTCTTTGGTTCTTCTTTAATTCCAATATCTGATTCTTTGAGATACACAATATAATCATTCAAAATAATAGGTCTTCTCATAGAAGTTGACCTTCTTAATTCCTCTGGATGTTCTTCAATAACAGGTGATTGCATTTCAAGAGTTGGTTATATATCTTGAGGAATCGAATCAACAAATCATTCTTGGAAAACCTCTATATCAAGTGGAATCATTAATCTACCTTGAGAAGAGGATTGAGGCTCATCTCTAATCTTCTTGTATTCAATATTTCTAGCCTCAATACTCTCACTGTTTTCATGATTCTCAAAAAACTTAGCTTTATTAGACTCAACTATTCTTGCTGAATGATTAGGACAGTAAAAGCGATGCCCTTTAGACCTCTCCGGATATCCAATAAAATATCCGCTTACTGTTCTAGGGTCTAACTTCTTTTCTTGTGAGTTATATACCCGCACTTCAGATGGACATCCCCAAACTCGGAAATAGTTTAAGCTGAGTTTCCTACCAGTTCATAACTCAAAAGGAGTTTTAGGAACAACTTTAATAGGAACTCTGTTTAAAATATACATGGTCATCTTTAGTGCATAACCTCACATAAACTCGAGTAACAAAGTATTACTAACCATACTCCTAACCATATCTAAAAGAGTCATATTCCTTCTTTTAGCCACTCCATTTTACTAAGGTATTCCAGGCATTGTATATTAGGCAACAATACCTTCGGTTTTAAGAATCTAGCAAATGGGCTTGGGTTATAACCTGTTTCAGTATATCTACGATAATATTCACCACCTCAATATGATCTCACAATTTTGATCTTTTTATTTAATTATTTTTTCACTTCTACTTTAAAGACCTTAAAGATACTTAGGGCATCTGATTTTCTTTAATAAGATAGACATAACCAAAACGTAAGTAGTCATTTATAAAGGTGATGAAATATTATTCTCCTGTAAAACAAGGTATATCTAATCTACCACAAATGTCCGTATCGATTAACTGTAGGAGTTCAGAACTCCGCATGGCAATTTTCTTGACTGTTTTAGTTTGTTTTCCTTTGATATAGTCAACACAGACACCAAAATTAGTGAAGCCAAGGTTCAATAACAACCCATCTTTCACCAATCTCAAATTCTATCCTTTGATATGTGTCCTAATCTTTTATGCCACAACATAGAAGAGTTCTCTTTTATTACTCCTCTTTTTATGCCAACATTCATACCATAAGTTACATGGTGTGTGGTGATTGATTGTATGCATAAAGGATCTAACTTTAATTTACGCAAATCATCACATAATAAACCACTACCAATCATCATATTAATATAAAAAAGTTTTAATGATCCATGATCAAAGTTAAATACATAACCATCAATATCTAACTTAGAAACAGAAACCAAATTTTGGGAAATATCGAAAACATAAAAGGTGTTTGGTAGGTTCAAAATGAAGCCTGTGTCCAGCACCAACCTGTATGTCCCAACTGCCTCAACTCTTGATTTCTTCTGGTTCCCCATAACGATAGTCTTTTCCCAATCACTTGGCCTCCGAGTTGAAAGAAATCCCTGCATACAATCAGATACATGAATGGTTATACCAGAGTCGACCCACCAAGTATTGTTGGGACATCAATAACATTGGTTTCACATACAATAAATAAATTTCTTTGCTTACTTTTTTCCTTAAACCAGTTCTTCTTTTTCAAGCAGTCATTCTTGAAATATCCTTTTTTTGTCACAAAAGTGACATTTGTTAAACCCTTTCTTTTCCTTTTTCGTTATTTGTTTCTAATTCTTTGGATACACCTTTGTAGTGTTGGCATTTTTCTTAAAATATCTAGGACCTTTCTTGCCCCTTACTTGGGAGACAATGTTCACCAGCAATTGCCCCTCGGCCTTAGGCCTCTTCTCTTCTTGATCACATCTTGCGATCAATTCATTTAGGGTTTACTGACTAGAGCCTTGATTGTAAGTCACCTTAAATGGGTCAAACGTAGGGGGAAGGGAATCCAGAATGAATTTGATCAAATATCCATCCGAAATACTCATATCCACATCTTTCAACTTAGATGCGATGTTGGACATGAATTGGATGTGTTTTCTAATTCCCTTAGTCCCACTGTATTTCATATTGGTTAATTTGTTTATCAATGTGGTACCTAATGCATTATCGGTCACTTCAAACTGAGACTTGATTACTTCTAAGAGTTCTTTTGTGTGTTTGTCTTGATCAATTGATTCTCTAATACTTTTAGAAATTGAGTTCAAAATGACCTTACGGCATACTTTATCACATTTATGCCACTTTTCATAGTGGGCCCTATCACGATCAGAACTCTGGTTGGTGGGTGTAAGAGGCATATTTTCTTCTAAGGCCATGTCTAAATCTAGAAAAGTTATGGTCAACGACAGCAAGTCTAACCAATTAGGGTAGTTGGATCCATCTAACATAGGAATGGACCCCAAGCACGAGGGAAGTGACATTGATCTGGAGGAAGAAGCTGTAAAAAGAAAATATAATTATTACGTTCACAAAAACTATAATGCTTTAAATTAAAAGGGACTTAAAGGTTAGAGCAGTTGTTACACATCATCACAAATAACCTTTGGCTTTAACGTGATATGTTAATTTAATTACCCTCATTTATTTGATAAAATCATAATATGTGAAGTGAACAAGTAAGATCTCACCTTTGGGCATAGATCAGGACAAATCCACTAACACATCTTTAATTTGTTTTATCCGAATCTTCAAATAATTGAAAAATAAACTCCTTTGGGTTGCTTGTCAATCTTTTAAGTGAAGTTGCAATTTTATTGTCATTTATAATGTCTATAATTCAATCATTGAAAAATATAGTCTTCATCATAATTGGGTCACTTTGGTCACTACCAAGTTAATTTGTAATTTTCTAGATTAAAACCTTTGACACTATTGTGATCTTAAATTCCTATGATTTAATTTTTTTATTTAATTAATCAACGATTTAAATACTCAATTTCTATGTCAATTGAGCTTCAATTATGTTGATCTATATATTCAGGGGAGACCTAATATTTAAGATCACACTATTAATGATTAGGATTAGCTTTCCTAAGATTATCGGTCTAATATGACATTAATCAGATCATTGAAAAAACCTATTCCAACCTTATATTCTTTAATCAATCTATTATAATTCTAAGTTCAATTTAATATGTCCGTTAATTCATACGAAAATAAACATCATCATGCATGAACATAACAATTACAACTCAAATGAATATTAATCATGTGAAAAAATAAGCGAAAATATGAATTTAAATGAGTTAAACATGCATAAATTCATATGATATCTAAATTAAACCATTTGATGAGCAATTAAATTCATTAATATGATAGATCTCATGATAAGGAACATAACAGAAAAAAAAGATCGCTAATCCCATATCGGATATGCTCAAAATGATCAAAATAAGTTTCTAATCATTGGTTTTTCCTTGTTCTGGCTTTCATCTAATCAAATCAGAAATTAATCATTACTGCCATAACATCACTTATGTTTTGATCTACTATTGGACGGCTTCGATCGGATTGGATCAATCCTATAATAATCCAATTAAATAAATCACATAATTACCCTTTTAATATTATTATTTTATGCAAATGGGTTAGACAGCAGGTCGGATCAGACCCAAGTCAGTTAACCTGAGTGAATAACCCAATTTGAAATGGGTCAGTAGGTCAGGTCAAGTCATCAGGGAGGGTCGGGTAGTCGGGTTAGCTAATCCAGTCCATATAGAAAACGGACTAGGTCAGGTCGATTCGGGTCGGGCGAGGTTGGTTTGGCCTGACTGTATATAAAATAGACTGGGTCCTGGTGGGTCAGGTCGGGCCAAGTCGAATCGACCTGACCCGAGCTTTCATCTTCAACCTCCTGAAACAGAGGGCAATCGATTTTTTTCCGGTTCGTTCCTCTGATGCCCGCAACAGCTCCGATCACAGCGGACGGCATTATACTTGCACGGTGTTAGCAGCTCTCATTGCCGACTGAATCCATTCCTGGTGACGGTAAAAAAAAAATTTTTTTTTGGTTTTCGTCGCTGTTCTATCCCTAGTGCAGCGCCGGACTGCGCCACCACAGTACAGCGTCGGACTATGCCACCGTAGTACAGTGCCCCCAGGCGCTGTGCTGCGGTTCTGCCTTACTAGAAACAGCTGTTGCCAGCCAACTATTTCTATTTTTTTTCCAAAACAATGAACCCACTTGAATACCTTCGGTTTTGATGTAAATCCAACCCTATCAATAGAAACCAATGGCTCTGATACCCATTGTTAGCCAAAATGACCCATTTTGAAATACTTTAACGGATTATATTTGCATTCTAACAGAATGATTTTGCATTAGGAAAGACAACCAATTTAAAGGGCGTACCTGAGTCCATCGTAAAAGCAAAACGAAGATGAAATGCCACAGAACTTTAACTCTCACTCTTCTCGTAATGCCTACTGATTGATGGGAATGCCAAGCAATTCTATATGTGAAGATGAGAGAGTTCTCAAGGCCTTTAATAGGCTACGTTAACACTTTCCTCCCCATCAATGGAAAGTACTACTACTTCTGCATGAATGGAGTTTTTCCAGGAACGTGGCTTAACGGGGATGACATCTGTTGTTGAAAAAATCCAACAAGTGGTGGTCATATGGACCACCACCTATAATCTCCAAAAGGGGTCACATGATACATCCAGATAACCAACAGGTGAAAAAAATTAGCCATTGTTCATAATGGCCATGGATCCAATGTATCACCTGTAACACTCCAACCCAACTTAATCCGGTTTAGCGAGTAATTAATGATGAATTAGTTGTTAAATTGTGTTTTGGCTTTGTTTTTGCTTTGTTTCGGGTCATGGATAGATAGTTGGGCTGAGTTTAACCTGGATTAGGTAGACATAAGCCCTTTTTCGTAATTTTAGATTTTGTAAGCTTGCGTCATTCATACATCATCTTAGCGTCAACACGTGTCTTTCGTCGAACTCATTAACTTCCGTAACTATCTCGTATGCGAAGGACGTTGTTTGTTTCCGTTGGACCGTTAGTTGACTTAAACTGTAATTCGCTTGAATGGTTAGACTTTTATATAATTTGTTTAATACTTATCCTATAAGTAAGATGCATGCACCACCTTTCTCAAGTTCTCTCCCTCCTCAACGTCTTCTTTTTTTTTTTTTTTTGTTTCATTTCTTCTTTTCTATTTCTTCTCCTTCTACACGATCAAGTCAAGGAAAGGGGGATTTTATGCACTCACACTTTCAATGCATTTCTCATGTGGTCTAAGGTAAGCTTGGGTTCTTGACCTTTTTATTCTCCTTTTTCTTCTCATTAGCTATTGCACATGCTCAATGTCTCTCTCTTTCTTTCTTCTTTTGCATGCATGGGTGTTAGAATAGTGGGTAGAGTAGAATTTGAGCCAAGGGATAATGATTCACATGTTAGAGCTCATTTGAAGCAAGTATAAGCATGATTTGGATAAACCCAGTTGGTATATGTGTGATTGTGAAGAATGTCTTATTCTTGAATTTGAATTGTGTTTTAGAGCCCATTTGTGTCTCTTTAGACCTCATTGATGTTCTGGTTTCATCGTGTGCTAAGACAGTTTGATTTTGTAACAGGTTCAAAAAATGACCATATGTAGTTTACAGCTAAGCCATAACTTCCTACGGCTCAGATTCCAGAGAGCTGCCAAACCTTCTTTTCTTCTACGGTAAGGCTACGGCTAAGCCATAAAATGTACTATAGCTATGCCGTAGGCTAGTCGTGACCCAACCATAGATCAAAATATAGCTTGATTTCTAGAGAGCTAAAATTGGAGAGAACTTTCTACGGTCCAACCACGGCTAAGCTGTAAGGTGTGCTACGGCTAAGCCGAACCCTCACCGCGGCTGAGTCGTAAGACAAAACAGGGCTAAGCCGGGAATGCGGATGAACAAGAAGGGGAACCACGGCTGAGCCATAGTACATATTACAGCTAAGCCGTAAGATGTCTACGGCTAAGCCGTAGGTCACCCATGATTAAGCTGTAAGACCTTTGAAAATTAAGAAAGTTAAGAATTAAAGAGATCGAGTTAGAATGTAAGTGATCTTAACGTGCCCAATGGAATATGACAAAATCACATAAATAATCTCGAGGGCTATGACTCATTCATGTATGTTATCCAGTTATTAAGCACTCCCCATGGGTGTTGGTCTAAGGGACTCCGATACACTCTTCCGAGTCAATGCAACACGATAAGAAAAATAACTGTATATCGGATAATTTAAAATTACATCATCATGAACGGTTAGAAACACTGGATAACTAGATTAGGGTTGGCTAGTAAATGATCTTGATTCGATCAAAGTAAATTGCATGACATCTTGTATGAACGATTATTGACCTCCACTCTTTTGTCAGTTTGTGTCGTCTTTGTTTGTCCTTTTGATATGATAAGTTCGATTTGTTTGATTTATTCGATATATTTCTATTAACTTCAGTATTGTATGTATGAGTTAAATGTATGATTTGAACGTATGATATATGCTCGGTATGATATGCATTGTTTACTCAAGTTCTTGTAAATGATTGACTCCATATGGTCAGGCACTACTCAGGCTCTGTAAGGTTCCGAATCCCACTAATCTTAATCTACGCTAGTTAATCATGTTCTATGTTAATTAAACCTTGTTAAGGTTAATCTAGTTTAAAAATGATTGGGTTTGGGTCTTAGATCGGTAGTTGGGCGAAGTTGAGCCATACTTCAGTAGTTGAGGACCTTTTTGTAAATTGTTCTTGCATCTTGTGGGCACCTTGTCAATCACTCCTTGAGTGATTTTTCATTTAAATCATCTTTCGTGTTGGGCTTGATTTGATCCGAACTCGTTTTTGGTCAATTGAGGTCCATTTGGCCTAAACTGAAATTTCATAAAAAGATTGGACTTGCATGCTAAATACAGGAAACTTTAAGTTAAAAAGGGGACTCAACGTCCCATTTTCTTTCCTTCCTCCTTTGGTTGCTGGAGCTGCTTCCTCTTCCTGATTCCTTTCATTTTCACTTTAATTTGGAAGAGCTACTAGGGTTGGGGGTCTTGCATGCATTGGGGATAGTCTTCACCCATCTTCCTCTTCTTCATAGGAGTATTCTCTTCTTTAGGAAGTACTTCCCCTTCAAGCTACAGCTCACTAAAGCGAGGACTTACCTTCATTTCATTCATTTGGGTTTATTAGAGAGTTAAGGACCCAATTACATGACATGCATGCGAATCTAAACCCCATTCTTCATTGCATGTTCTATTTGTAGAGAACCCATTCTCATTTGGAAGTTCTTCCCTAACCACACAACAAGAAGGACTTAGAAAGGGCAAACACTGTTAAGAGGCAAGTATTAGAGTTTCTATGTGATGCATTTGTGGTTAAGTTATTGATCCTTGGTAGTTCTTTGAATTCTCAATATTCAGCCTGCTCTTCATTGTTTTACTGTGTACAAATGTAGTATGGAGTGAGTTAGGAAGTAAAAGTAGAATGGAGGGTGTGTGAGGGTGGAATACCTACAAGGACACCATAATTAAGCCATAGGAACTCCCCACAAATCAAGTTCTGTATGGATCCCGTATTGAAATTGAGCTACAGAACCGACTTCAGTTTTCTGAAGCGTACGGCGAAGCCACAGCTAAGCCGTAGCTGTCTACGGCTCAAAGTCCAAAGAGTGATGAAATTGGTTTCTGTACTGCGGCTTACCCATGGCTTCACTGTAAAATACACTACGGCTAAGCCGTGCCCAGCCCTTACCCAAGCCGTAAGCCTTCTTACGGCAGACTTTCCAGAAAGCTTGAAAACCCATTTCCTTCTATGGCTTGCATACGGCTACACCGTGAAAATGCCTTACGGCTCAGCCGTAGCCCCACCGTAACCTGACCGTAGACTTAGCACGGCTAAGCCATAAGCTAATATACGGCTAAGCCGTAAATGCGCCTGGTTTTTTAGAGGAAACCTGAATTACTCGGTTAAGCAGTAGTGTTGTATACGGCTAAGCCGTAAGAACCCAGTGAATGTAGGATATTAGGAACCCTCAATGAGTTGTAGGGCCTTAGTGTTGGCACCTCTCATACCACCACACTGGCCCAATGGTAACCTTATGTTGGAGAGAATGAACGATTCCGGATGATCTCCCAATAACAAGTCATGGTTGTTGGCATAAGAAAGGGTGTTCAGTCTGCATAAGAGGTGATACCAAGGCATGGGAACACAACGACACTGGACGTTTTATGAGTATATCGTGTTGAATGTCCTTGGGGTTCGTGAGTTACATAATATAGGGTGAATAATGATTCTGGAATACTTAGTCCGAATGCATCCATCTTGCTACAATACACTACCTTCAATATTTCGTTATCGGAATCACTTCCTCTAGCAAACCCTGAGGCAATTCAGACCTGAGCTTCTAATGAGTACGTGTCCGACAAGCCAGAGTTTCTACTGAGTATGTGCTTGCTAGCCAAGGGTGTAGCCGAGGTTCGAGCCTTTGTAGCCCATATGCATATGCTTTGCTTAATTATTCATCTGCCTTCACAATTAACTATTCCTTATGTATGTTATGACTAGTTCAATTGAACATGAGTCAGCACCACTTATGTAACACTCCGATCCCCTTTGAGCCGGATTAGTGGCTCATTAGTGTGCGTTTCTGTTGTTTTATTCTTTTGGACTTGGTTTTGGGTTTGGATAGGTAGTTGAGTAACCTTTAACCTGAGATAGGTAGTTCTAAGCCCTTTTTTCGTAATTTTGCTTTTGCTTTGCTTGCATCATATTTGCATCATCTTGGTGTCAGCACGTGTATTTTGTTGAGCTCGTTATATTCCATAACTGTGTCAGACCCATTTGGAGTCAATTGGAGAAGTTAGACCCTCTATGACTAAACCTGTAAATAGCTTAAACTCCTTGGATCTTGTTTTAAACTCCAAACATATATATTGAGTCATCTTACAGATGTCCTCATCTCTGCCCATTTGTCTCCAAGTTGCATGCAAGAAGAACTCCAGGAAAGCCACGTTCTCTCTCTCTCTCTCTTCTCTTCACTTCTCTTGCTCGATTGAGGATTTGGATTCCCATTTTGATTGGGTTCTTTCCCTTTTTCTCTGTCTTTGCTTTGGGTAAGTGGGTTTTGAATTCTTTCTCTCCAATTGGATTCCTTCTCCAAGCTCTGTATGTCTTCATACATCTCATGCATGGATTATTTCTTTGATTTGTCTTGATTTTAGTTGATTTGGAGCTTGATTCAGTGGATTGACAGAGGTTTTGAGGCAAGTATAAGTACAGGATTTGATAACACATATGGGTGTTTTGTTTGATGGCTTTGATTCCTTCTTATTCTTTGTATAGAATGTTTTACAGCCAATTTTTGTGAATTTGGAACCTCTGTAGCTTGTTTTGTTAAGCTTCTGTACCGAATTTCAGTTTCTGTACTCAGCCCGAATTCGTGTTCTGTATTGTACGGCTAAGCCGTAAGTTTCTACGGCTCATGTTCCAGAGACTTGAACTTTCGATTTTGTTCTACGGCTAGGCTACGGCTGAGCCGTAAATTGTCCTACGGCTGAGCCGTAAGCTAGCCGTGACCCAACCGTAACCCAGCCGTGAATTAAATCCCTGATCAGTCGAAACTTTTCCAATACAGTACTCCTACGGTGTGGCTACGGCTAAGCCGTGAATTGCTACGGCTAAGCCGTGGATTGGTCTACGGCTAAGCCGTATATTGACTGTAGCCCAGCCGAAAAAGGTATCAGATCAGAGGTGGATGATGACCAGTTTAGCTGTGTTTTGAATGGAACCAAGGTGAAGCCGTAGTGCATATTACGACGAGCGCGTAAGATGTCTTCGGCTCAACCATAGGTCCCTCATGGCTAAACCGTTAGGCATGGCAATTCTGAATATAACTTAGGATAATGGTGAGACTTGTAGGGCTCAAATGCAGGTTAACCACCCATGTAAACCAGCCCAATGGATTCTTTGGATCGCATGAATAGTCTGTTAGGCTGTGACTCATTCATGTGAACGTTGATTCTCTGTTAAGCACCTCCCCATGGGTGTTGGTTCAAGGGACTTCGATGCACATAAGGATTACATTGCAACACTAGGATGGCAACGGTGCATCGAATAACTTAAAACTACATCAACATGCAAGGTTAGTGACAGTGAACAACTAGATTAGTATTGGCCTGTAATGAACCTTGACTCCGTACTAATCTGAGATGCATTGCATATTGTTTACAGCTTTGCCCTCTGTTCTGCCAATCTATGTCTATGCATTCCGCAGTCATTTTGCTTTCGTCCTGTATGTCTGTTTATTCTTCGATCTGCACTACGCTTTGATCTATGCTGTGCTTTGACTTAATCTATGTTCTGATCTGTATTTTGGCTATGCTTTGTATATTTCTGGCTTTGTATATTTTGGGTATTCCCTGGTGGCTCTGCCCAGAGATTAACACGTGAGGATAAGATCCGGTCTTTGCCATCGGTGAGTCCAAAGCGGATAATCTCCCTTCTTTTAGATTTGATTTGATTGGTATTAGTCTGGCTCTACTCAGCCTCAGCCCTAGGATGCCCGACGGGGTTACCTCTGGCTTAGATCTCTGTATCTCTGTATCACTGCAGTGTCGCTTTGTCTTGGGACCCCGGAACCCAGGAAACCGAGACCCACTTGTACCCTTGGCCCGGTCAGTGGTGTTCTCATCTGCTCTGCTTTGCTCTCTATTGGAGAGAATATGGTTAACGTAGTAGCCACTTAGTTCAGTATTTCTCTACTTTGATTCAATTATCATGTTTTACTTCTACGCACGATTTGCTTAGCATACTAAGATGAAACTCTGAAATTACTATTCTGTCCTTATTCTATTTGATACTATGAGTGTTACATCCCTGTTACTTGTATTTGCTGGATCGTTGTATTCATTTGTGTTGTCTGTGGTGTTGCAGGCTCAGATCCCTTGCCCAGCTCCCCGGCGGTCGAGGAGGCTGCAGGGCCGAGTGTAGAGGCACCCTCCGGTTTGGCAGAATGGGCCTGATCACCTCTGCCGAGTGCGTGCATGCATATCAGTGGCCTTCTGTTTTGAGTTTTGGTTTTTGAGATTTTGTATTTTGGCACTTTGGCACTTTGGACTTTGTACTCTGTATATTTGTACATCTTCATTTTGTCGTGTACTCAGACTTGTATTGGTTTTCCAGTTGTAATTATCTTGTCTTTTCCATTTCGCATTTGTTTTGGCTTCCGCTATTTTCCTTTGTTGCTTGCTATGATATGTACAGCTTCCGCGTACGCTTAGTTCGCACGTGTTAGATCCCTTGTGTGCGTGCATCTGGACGGGGTTTGGATGCACGTGCACGGGAGTACGTGTGTCACCGGTTTAGCTTTTCGCTAACCCCCGAATTCTGGGCTCGGGTCGTGACAACTTAGCTTGCGTCCTTTTGGGTATTATTATGTCACTATTGCAGTAGTTTACAGAGGAGTTGTCGGCACTCCTCGGGGAGCTAGCTTGATCTCCTAGCGACCCATATGTATGTACGTTTCCTTTTGGGAGAATAGAGCCTTGTGGATGTCAATTAGTGTGTACTATATCTTGATTTGATTCCTCACTTATTGTCACTCATGCACATTAAGTCTAGTAGACTATTATTGCTCCTATCCAGTGTATGTTAATGAGTTCAATTGATAAATATTATGTTAGTCTCGTATGCTCAATACTTGCTTAACCGTCGTGTTAACAGTGTTACCCTTGGTATTGCAGGTACGGAACCCAATCCCAACCCGGTTGTTGACGCGCCCCCGGAGAGTACCCCAACAGTACCTCGGGGTATAGATGAATGGAAGGATGACGATGTCTTTTATTAGTCATCCTATGGAGAGCGTTAACTTATTTTGAGGTGTTACCATCGTAATTGGCCTTCCAGTTGAAATGTGCAGATGGGATCTTTTGTACCTAACTTCGTTAAATAGTAGTTGAATTGCATGAGTGTAACTAAATACTTAACTACTGATATATATATATATATGTATTTATCTGTGAATGAATGAAGACATGCTTCTCTTGTTTTACTTTGATCATTATAGAGTATTTCGCAGGAGTTTGTTATAATGAGTTATATTCCTACGTGTGTTGGCATTTCTTACACGTTCCTGTGGAATCTCCCTTGTAGCAATTCGTGCACAATTCTTTAGGGCACGGATTGCTACGGGATTATGTATCCACGTCCTGGGGGCCCACTCAAATCGCCAATTCTCGGGATCGGGGTGTGATAGCCTCGGCCTTAGGATACCCAACGGGGTTGAATTTGGTGTAGTATGTATGGCGCCACTGCAGTGAGATTATGTCTTAAGGCTTTCGAACCCCAGGAACCCGAGACCCATTCGTACCCTGGTTCGGTCGATAGTGTTCTCAGTATGTATGTAAGATCCCTTTTTGGGAGTATATGGCAAATGTAGTAGCCACCTAGTTATGCACGTATCATGTAAGCATTGATTCTGATAGCATGTTTCATCTAAATGCATAACTGCCTAGTATACGAAATTGAAACTCTATGATTTATTAGTTGTTTCTTTATTCTGTTAAATACAACATGCATTAACTTATTGTTGCTTATACTTTACTGAATCGTTGTATTCATGAGTTGTCCTTGGTGTTGCAGGCTCAGATCCCTCAACCGACTCCTCGTTGGTCAACCAGACTCCAGGGGAGACCCCAGATGCCCCATCAGGGTTAGCGGAGTGGCCGTAATCACTCCGCTGGAGCGCGACATTGGCATGCATGCATATAGGTCTTTTGGTTGGGATCCAGTTGTTTTGTTTTGTTAGTGATCTTTTTACATTGTATTCTAGCTCATTTTGTATAACTCTGAACTTCATGTAATCTTTTGTATATATATTATTTTGTTTCTGTATGTCTTTTTTCGTTATAGTTTGATACCTACAGCTTCCGCGTACATGTATTGGCATGTGTGAATTTTCCTTGTGCGTGTGCATTTAGACAGGGTCTAAGTGTATATACACGGGAATACATGTGTCACCGGTCAAGTTTAGTGTCACAACCCGAGCCCAGGGACCGGGGGTCAGCAAAAAGCCAAGCCAGTGACACACGTACTCCCGTGCATGCACACCTGGACTCCGTCCAAGTATACACACACAAGGGATCACACACATGCAAAACAAGTATGCGGAAGCTAACAATGTCAACAAGAGACACAAGGCACACAAGAACAAAGACATAATAGTCAAAAGCTGATATAACAGTCTGAACATACACACGGAATCCAATCACAATGTCTAGAACCTGAGTACAATCAACGATAGGAAAAGGAACATGAGATGCATGCATGCAGAGAACTGTCGCGCTCTAATAGTGTGCGATAGCACACACCCCGCGAACCTGAAGAGACAGCTGGAGTCTCCCAAGCAAACTGACAACTGACAAGGACACGAGAGAAGGTACCTGAGCCTGCAACACCAATGACAATATATAAGTACGACGACTTAGCAAAGTATAAGCCAACAAGAAGATAACACGAATTGTGTCTAATACTGAATAATACTGAACAATAATCCTAATGCAATATCCATAGAGAGCATGTTCGTATACTAAACAATTGTGCAAGTGCAAATGCATAATTAATAAGCATGCTAACAGAATCACAAACAGATAACACTCAAGGTGGCTACTACATTGGCCATTTTCTCCCTTACGAGAGCACGCAAGATGAGAACACCAGCGACCGGGCCAGGGTACGCATGGGTCTCCAATTTCCCGGGGTCCGGAGTCCCAGGACACGACACTCTGCAGAGGTAAACACTTAAACTAAACCATAGTTAACCCCGTCGGGTATCCTAAGGCTGAGGCTCAGTAGTGCCAAGACCAATCACAATCAATCAGATGATGCACCTCGATCACTTATCACTTAGCATGTCACTTATCACTTACAGATCTTACAGATCACACATATCATACTGAACGAACAATAGGAAGTGCATCAAATAAACTAATACTGAATGCAAGTCATACGGATAACTGATACTGAATGTACACAAGCTGATACGGAATGTACATAAACAATACGGAAGGCAGACAAGCAAGACTGAATGCAGATAAGCAATACAGATAACAGATGCTGACTAAACACAAGTAAATCAAAGAAGTGCTGATCACCAGCACGGACTCAGAACTCAAGCACTCAAAGACTAATATCACATGAACACTGATGCAAGTACTCCAATGGTGCAACGGGAAAACACAATACACAATAATAGAATGGTTCCACCCGGGCTTCGCTCTGGGGTTGCTGCATTTCCCACAGAATCGAGAGGTCCAGCGTAGAACACATAAGAGGGCATAACCGAAAGCAATATGCTGTACAAATCAGGATGCTTTTACGAATCAAGGTCAATTACAAGCCAAACCTACACTAATTATCCAGTGCTTCTAACCGTGCATGTTGATGTAGTTTTAAGTTATTCGATGCACCATTGTCTAGGGTTGCAGTGTCTGGAGTGTGCACCGAAGTCCCTTAAACCAACACCCATGGGGAGGTGCTAAACAACTGGATAACGGTCATGAATGATTCGCAGCCCACGAGGTCATTCATGTCATTCAGACAATCCATTGGTCATGTTCGGTTATCTACATTCTAACATGAAAGTCAGATACGGTCTCTTTCTTAAACCTAGTCCTTTTTATCCTTTCTCAGACACCTTACGGTGTAGCCGTAGGTAACCTTACGGCTTAGCCGTGGCATCTTACGGCGTAGCCGTACTATGCACTACGGCTGAGCCGAGGCTCCCGAAATGTCCATCCGGATTTACGGCTTAACCGTCTTTTGCTCTACGGCTCAGCCGTATCCTGGTCCACGGCTTAGCCGTAAGACAATGTACGGCTTAGATCAGGCTGGGCCGTAGAAGAATGGCAAATTGCCAACTCTCAGTTATTTTCAGGTAACAGTTTGTACTGTTCTACGGTTCAGGTTACGGTTTGGTCTCGGCTTAGCCGTAAGCCATCTCACGGCTTAGCCGTAGCACATTTCACGGCGTAGCCGTGCGTGCACAGAAGCATTTTTCCTGAAATCGTTACAGTCATACAGAACTTGGACGAAATGACTGAAAACAGCAAAATAACAGCAGATTGAGCTCAATAGGGCTGTCTAACACTGAGGAACACAATGAAGAACAAGAATACAACAATCACATCAATATCAATCGGTGTTTATACAACTTGGGCTTATACTTGCCTCACAGACGAAATCCACACGTTGCTTTGGCTCAGATGCACGAGAAACCACACACAAATCGAGCTCCTTTCTTCCTCCCTCAGGCAACAGAAACAGAGAAGGAGAGAGCTGAACCGAGAGAGAGAGAGAGAGAGAGACGAGCTGGGAGCTGAAAACGATCGAGAGAGAGAGAAATAGAGTAGGTGAGATATTTATAACATAAGTTGAGTCCAAATTACATTTAAGTCCAAATAGCTTATACAAATATCAGTTTGAGTCAAATGACGGTCCAACGAAAGCAAACGAAATCAATCGGATCCCAGACAGTTACACAAATCGACAAGCTCAACGAAATACACGCGCTGACGTCAGAATGACGCAAAACTGACAAAGTCACTCAAAAGCCAAAATTACGAAAAAGGGCTCGGACTACCTAGTCCAAGTCAACTCAACCCAAACGATCTCTCTGAGACTCAAAACCAAAGAAAATAAGGCCAAAACATACTTAACGACAAACTCACA
Source organism: Sextonia rubra (assembly GCA_037013555.1). NCBI lineage: Eukaryota > Viridiplantae > Streptophyta > Magnoliopsida > Laurales > Lauraceae > Sextonia > Sextonia rubra. The sequence goes on from JASUAD010000018.1 coordinate 39,341,544, forward strand.
AGCCATTACCCACTAATCCGGGTCAACTCGGGTCAGGGTGTTACATCCTCCCCCACTTGGACATCATTCCGTCCTCGGAATGAACACGTACCGGAACGAAAAAGAAGAGGATACTGACGCGCCATCTGATCTTCTAATTCCCACGTGGCTTTATCAGGTCCAAAATGTTCTCAGAGTACCTTTGACCCATCGAATCGTTCTCGTACGCAAAAGCTGTTCTCTAGCCCCAACAATACGGAACGTCGAATCTCGAACATACTTGCAAAGCACACTCAAGGAAGAAGACTCCACGAAAGAATCAATCTGCACGCCAAATCGCCAATCTGGTTCTTGATCTCGAATGGATCCACATATCTCGGCGCTAACCTGCCTTTCTGACAGAACCGTATCGCACCTTTCATCGGTGAGACCTTCAAAAATACCCAATCTTCAACCTGAAATGCTCATGTTCTTCGCTCGCGTATCTGCATAGCTCTTCTATCTCGATCGGGCACTCTTCAAATTGTCACTGACTTTCTGAACTTTCGCTGTAGTCTCAGCAATGATAACCGGTCCGTGGAAACTCTGTGTTCCAATTTTTTTCCCAGCCAACAGGACTTCTACAGTTCCGTCCCTCCATACCGAGCTTCATAGGGTGCCATAACTATTGTTTTACGCGAATTTCGCACAACGGGAGATGCAGATCTCAATCTTTCTCCAAATGCAATACACTGGCCCGTAACACGTCTCGAGCGTCTGAATAGTTCGTTCCAACTGTCCATTCGTCTGCGCGTGATATGCCGTACTGAAGCTCAACTCCGTTTCCATGGCTTCCTGAAATGCGCTCCAAAAAGAAGAAACAAGGCGGTTACCTCAATCTGACACAATCGACACAAGCGTACCATGTAGGCTAACGATCTCATCAACGAACTGCCTCGCCATCTCGGAAAATGTCACGCCTTTCGTGATAGAAGAAAATGGACTGTCTTCGTCAATCGGTCCACGATCACCCAAATGGCACTGTGTTAAACCCGAAACAAAGTCCATCTCAAGCGTCACTTAACTTATCCTTCGATCTGCGTATGCGAGGCTGGCAATTCGTACTGACTGAAGAAGCAACGAGCAACTGCGAAGACATTCGACGACACACATCTCAGCACTCCAAAGAACAGGAGAAGGTCACGAACACGACCCAACACAAAGTCAACAAGTCCTCGATCCACAGTAGACCCTTCTCTTTCTGACATCATCTCGCTAAACTCGACTTCGACAAGAAACCCAACGCAACGCAACGCTGAAGCACGACCAGAGTAGCACTCCGCACGCACTAGTCCACCAGCTCACCTGCTACACATTGATTTCTCATCCGTTCGCCCAAACCACCTAGAAAGTTGGCAAACTCTTGTCAAGCGACAACATCATTCGTCTTCCGAAGAACGAAACTGAGTGCTCACGTCACGTCCAGCTCACTCGCAAAAGTCCATGAAGAAAGAAATCCACTGGCATGGTCTTTTCACCTTCTACGCCTCGAATAGATAGGAAGGAACAGGGGTTAAGCGACGAAGAAACAATCCAACAAAACAGCCAGATAGGAAAGGCAAGGAATGAGTGCGTGATCAAGGAAAGAGTAAAGAAAAGAAGTAAGGATTTCTGTACAGGAAGATACATTGGAACAAGAGAAATAAAATTGGGATGCTCCACCAATAGTGACATTGACGGTTGACAACAAACCAGAAAAGACGTCCACAGACAACAGGCTGGAGGAAAAAAAACTCGAAGAAGATCGAACAGCGACAACGAGAAACAATGGAATAAGGATGGCGTTCGAACACTCATCAAAGGTTCCTGCACTTCAGAAAATAATTCACGAGGAAGGTCGATGTGATGAAGAGTATCAAACTCACATGAAAAAGATCAAGAATGAATAGAACCTCAAAGATCCATCTCCAACGACAAGGGAACAGGATTCCCACGAGAAATATCGTAGACAAAGAGCGAAGGTAACAAATCCAACAACGTCCCCCAAACATCCAAAGAATAGAGCAAAGAAATAGAGGGGTAAGCGGACAGAGAGAAAAACTCTGACATCGGTCACCTACGAACAGAAGAAACCGAGTAGTACACTGGATCTACTACAAAACAAGGGAGTAAACACGAGAAGACTTCTCAATGGCAAGTTAGTGTACGGTTATGACTCCACATCAATCGATGGAAGGAAAAAAAAAGAAGAACAAGGAAGGAAAAAGAAGAGCAAACAAGTGAGAGTGGAAAAGAAAGAAGCATCGGGGTTCGCTTACTCGAAAGGTGGCAACAACACAACAGCTCGACAACAACAAGTCGATACAGTCAAGCCTAGGAGGAATCAACTGCCTCTCACCAACACAATGACAAACAATGGCTACACCCGTGTAGCAATTCCTCGGAGATACAACGAAACCAGGGTGGATATACAATAAAACCAGAGATACCGAATGCTGATCCATGGAACTCGAACAAAGTGGAGAGGAACCAACTCCCCCACTTGAAGAATGGCTCAGACTCCTTACACCAATTGGGCTGTGACTCTTTCCAAACAAGATCACATGACAAGGGACTACCCGAGTTCACGAGTGACCTCAAACCAGGCAAAGGAAACGAACATCTCAACTTCTATATAGACTGAGAGCAAGAGGCAATGCAAGAAAGCACTAAGAGTAGAATTACAACGTCAAGGGTTTATACAACACAAAACTCAAAATGGAAGATCTCGACGATTCCTACCCTACTAACTAACACAAAAGAGGAGACCCAAAACACCAGAAAAGCCAGTCCTTCGAGCACGAGAAAAGAGCCGCTACTAATAGGGTGCGATGAAGGCATCGGGTCCTCGATACAGCACATACCAAACAACTACTCCCTGGAGCATGGTGACGTACTCCTCTCGCTGCGCGAGCAAAGCTTCTACACACGCGTGAAAGTACACCTCGTACATCACGTAGTTGCCGTCTGTCCAAAAGGTATAGGGATAACCGAAGTGTGTCCTGAGGAACTCTCGCACTCTAAATGCATGCAGTAGGAGTTGCCGTCGTCTGCACACAATCGTATAAGCGCCTGGGAGAAGATGCCTGATGCTCTCTTCTAATGTGTACCGGTCTCGGGATAGTTCCGCTTCTCGCAATAGATCCACCAATGCCGTCGTCCGGACCACAAAAGGAATGCCTCTGAGATGTCCTAACTCCCAACGGAGAACATCGATATAGGGCTCCTGAAAATCATCTGCTGCCATGAGCTTTCCCACTAGGGCACAAAGCGCTACACGAGGTTACGGCCAGACGGTCTCAACAAACACTGATCGCACACCTGCGGAAGAACACCTGTGAATAAACAGGAAGAACACATACCGACCCACCTTACCAACAAATTGGCACTAAAGACCAACTGTCAGTATCACGTTTACTCACCACGTGCCTACATGCCTACATGCTGAATCACTAGAGCAACAATGCTCTGATACCATACAATACGTATGTCACAACCCGAGCCCAGGGACCGGGGGTCAGCAAAAAGCCAAGCCAGTGACACACGTACTCCCGTGCATGCACACCTGGACTCCGTCCAAGTATACACACACAAGGGATCACACACATGCAAAACAAGTATGCGGAAGCTAACAATGTCAACAAGAGACACAAGGCACACAAGAACAAAGACATAATAGTCAAAAGCTGATATAACAGTCTGAACATACACACGGAATCCAATCACAATGTCTAGAACCTGAGTACAATCAACGATAGGAAAAGGAACATGAGATGCATGCATGCAGAGAACTGTCGCGCTCTAATAGTGTGCGATAGCACACACCCCGCGAACCTGAAGAGACAGCTGGAGTCTCCCAAGCAAACTGACAACTGACAAGGACACGAGAGAAGGTACCTGAGCCTGCAACACCAATGACAATATATAAGTACGACGACTTAGCAAAGTATAAGCCAACAAGAAGATAACACGAATTGTGTCTAATACTGAATAATACTGAACAATAATCCTAATGCAATATCCATAGAGAGCATGTTCGTATACTAAACAATTGTGCAAGTGCAAATGCATAATTAATAAGCATGCTAACAGAATCACAAACAGATAACACTCAAGGTGGCTACTACATTGGCCATTTTCTCCCTTACGAGAGCACGCAAGATGAGAACACCAGCGACCGGGCCAGGGTACGCATGGGTCTCCAATTTCCCGGGGTCCGGAGTCCCAGGACACGACACTCTGCAGAGGTAAACACTTAAACTAAACCATAGTTAACCCCGTCGGGTATCCTAAGGCTGAGGCTCAGTAGTGCCAAGACCAATCACAATCAATCAGATGATGCACCTCGATCACTTATCACTTAGCATGTCACTTATCACTTACAGATCTTACAGATCACACATATCATACTGAACGAACAATAGGAAGTGCATCAAATAAACTAATACTGAATGCAAGTCATACGGATAACTGATACTGAATGTACACAAGCTGATACGGAATGTACATAAACAATACGGAAGGCAGACAAGCAAGACTGAATGCAGATAAGCAATACAGATAACAGATGCTGACTAAACACAAGTAAATCAAAGAAGTGCTGATCACCAGCACGGACTCAGAACTCAAGCACTCAAAGACTAATATCACATGAACACTGATGCAAGTACTCCAATGGTGCAACGGGAAAACACAATACACAATAATAGAATGGTTCCACCCGGGCTTCGCTCTGGGGTTGCTGCATTTCCCACAGAATCGAGAGGTCCAGCGTAGAACACATAAGAGGGCATAACCGAAAGCAATATGCTGTACAAATCAGGATGCTTTTACGAATCAAGGTCAATTACAAGCCAAACCTACACTAATTATCCAGTGCTTCTAACCGTGCATGTTGATGTAGTTTTAAGTTATTCGATGCACCATTGTCTAGGGTTGCAGTGTCTGGAGTGTGCACCGAAGTCCCTTAAACCAACACCCATGGGGAGGTGCTAAACAACTGGATAACGGTCATGAATGATTCGCAGCCCACGAGGTCATTCATGTCATTCAGACAATCCATTGGTCATGTTCGGTTATCTACATTCTAACATGAAAGTCAGATACGGTCTCTTTCTTAAACCTAGTCCTTTTTATCCTTTCTCAGACACCTTACGGTGTAGCCGTAGGTAACCTTACGGCTTAGCCGTGGCATCTTACGGCGTAGCCGTACTATGCACTACGGCTGAGCCGAGGCTCCCGAAATGTCCATCCGGATTTACGGCTTAACCGTCTTTTGCTCTACGGCTCAGCCGTATCCTGGTCCACGGCTTAGCCGTAAGACAATGTACGGCTTAGATCAGGCTGGGCCGTAGAAGAATGGCAAATTGCCAACTCTCAGTTATTTTCAGGTAACAGTTTGTACTGTTCTACGGTTCAGGTTACGGTTTGGTCTCGGCTTAGCCGTAAGCCATCTCACGGCTTAGCCGTAGCACATTTCACGGCGTAGCCGTGCGTGCACAGAAGCATTTTTCCTGAAATCGTTACAGTCATACAGAACTTGGACGAAATGACTGAAAACAGCAAAATAACAGCAGATTGAGCTCAATAGGGCTGTCTAACACTGAGGAACACAATGAAGAACAAGAATACAACAATCACATCAATATCAATCGGTGTTTATACAACTTGGGCTTATACTTGCCTCACAGACGAAATCCACACGTTGCTTTGGCTCAGATGCACGAGAAACCACACACAAATCGAGCTCCTTTCTTCCTCCCTCAGGCAACAGAAACAGAGAAGGAGAGAGCTGAACCGAGAGAGAGAGAGAGAGAGAGACGAGCTGGGAGCTGAAAACGATCGAGAGAGAGAGAAATAGAGTAGGTGAGATATTTATAACATAAGTTGAGTCCAAATTACATTTAAGTCCAAATAGCTTATACAAATATCAGTTTGAGTCAAATGACGGTCCAACGAAAGCAAACGAAATCAATCGGATCCCAGACAGTTACACAAATCGACAAGCTCAACGAAATACACGCGCTGACGTCAGAATGACGCAAAACTGACAAAGTCACTCAAAAGCCAAAATTACGAAAAAGGGCTCGGACTACCTAGTCCAAGTCAACTCAACCCAAACGATCTCTCTGAGACTCAAAACCAAAGAAAATAAGGCCAAAACATACTTAACGACAAACTCACAAGCCATTACCCACTAATCCGGGTCAACTCGGGTCAGGGTGTTACATTTAGTCTTAACCCTTGATTTCCTAGGCTCGAGTTGTGACACCACCTTCACAAGGTAGAAAAGAACACGTACACATTTGTTTCCATGTGTGATGAAGTCAAGTATCACAACACAAAGGTCGTCAGAGTATAAATAATTATGCAGCTAGTAAAAGAAATCATAGATTTAAGAAAGGGGAGGAAAGAGGGGAAGAAGAAGACACGAGCGATGAAATTGTTACTCATGTAATATGGAGCGATGCTATCATCCCTCCTTCCTCCTTTTTTAAAAAAAAGATCTTGCATGAAAACGAACCCAGAAGACCCGTTCTGTGTAATAAAATCTATTAAATTCTTTTTTGTGCAATGACCAACTGAAGAGTTTTTTCAGTAAAATATTCTTTTGTATATATAACTTTTGTAGTGTAAATGATTGGTAAAGAGTGGCATTTTCCCAGATGTGGGCATTCAAGTATACCTTAATAACTTCACTTTTTCATGTTTTCTCAATAAATATTACATCAACCACTATTAAATCTAATTGAATACATGCTTGTCATGGGGCAAGTTTAGTATGACGAATTGATTTATGTTTGTTATCTACCAAAATATATCCAAACTTGCCCCGCCCCATTGCCATCCTTAATCCAACTTGATTTCAAGCTGATAACTCAATAGGTGCAGTTTGGCATTTGCCTTTTTCCGAATAGTAATAATAAGAGCAACCTTTTCAATCAGACAAAGCATAAAGAAATAAGATGTCTTGTATTTTCTTTGTCTTTTAGATAAGTTTATCCATAGAATTTTTACTAGAGCTAGACAAGTCTGTTAAAAAAAGGTGGGGCTAAATAGTCTATTTGTAAGAGGGTCTAATTTAAACAACTTTATGTCGTAAAGATAATTTGAATTATCTTCATTTCAAATAGTTGAGTTTTCAAAATTAAATTAGATTGAATTAGTTTGTGTGTCTATATATCTGTATTTCAAACTTATATTAGAATAATCTCATTCATCAAAGCATGTAGGAGATACTAAGGCCTTAAAAGATCAAGCTTAGTAATGGGATAGAAAATTTTTCGAGGTTCCTAATGGATTCAACCAAATGAGTGTCAAAACGGTTGTCGTGCCAATCCATCTAACCTTACACCAACTGGGGTTAGATTGGCGTGTTCAAGTAGAAAAAGTTGGTTTAGATCAAATTCAGGTGAAGTAGGCGGGTTGTATGGCATACTCAGTAACTCACTTGACTCAACTCTATCTCGGCATATTTTTTAGTTGTGTTGGAAATGTTAGCTGAACCAAATAACAAGATTGGATTGGGATAGTGTTGATGGAAACAATTAGATTGTTGATGGGGACGATTAGATTGGTATGTCGAACTACAACAATAGGATTAGATCAAGTTGAAGTCAAGTTGGTAGGTTATGTAGCATATCATGCTTGGACTTAGCTTAATCCTGGCCCATTTGCCAGTTGTGTTGGAACTATTAACTCAGACCAAAATATCAAGATTGGATCCGGGTGGGGGTCAAACCTCTTGACTAGGCATCTCATCCATGTCATGATGATGTACCTTTCAACAGCTAGCGATGGAGAAAAGAAGTGATTAGTCTGTCCATTTTCTCTCTTTCACTATTATCTGTTAGGCAAGTATGCCAAAAAGATAGCTCAAGCTATAATGGTGACAGAGGCATTTGATGTGAAGCCTTGAAATTATTTTATGGTCCTCAACTAGAAGATATAAATCTTACCCTTGGGCATTGTGGGGCCCATGGTTTTGAATCAAAGCCGTTTATTTCCAATGATCTTAAACCGTTTATTTCCAATGATCTTAGCTTTATAGTAGATAAAGGCATGGGCATAGATAGAAGACATCAGCCATTCATTTAACTCCCTTCTTAGGATTTTTCTTTCTAACTTGCTTTATTAATGGTGGACCTGCTAGATCGATGATCTGGATTGGTGGATCAAGGCCCAAAATGACTAGTTCCAGCCCAAGGATACCATCTATGTCCCTTGAGAGAAAGGATTCCCATTCTAAACCTAGTCACATTTGAAAGTTTGTTAGGATCTTAACACCCCTTAAGTTATCATTTCTACCAAAATCAATTGGTGATAATAGAGACACAACTCAAGGTCTTAAAGCCGAGGGGCTCATGGTAGTCAGTCCACTGTCGGTGCTAGGGCCCAAGGGTCCCCGTTATGTATGAGACCCCGACTTACACCACAGAGCTTACAAGGGTATGCCTCTTGGCAAGGTTGGATCATTGGCACCCATACACCCCTTGAGCTGCCATTCCTACCAAAATCAATTGATTATAGTAGAGGTACAACTCAAGGTTTTAAAGTTTACAAATTCATATTAGTTAATCCACTGTCGGTGCCAGGGCCCATGAGTCCCCCACCCCCCCCCCCCCCCCCCCCCCCCCCCCCAACACACAACCCCACACTATGTGTGGGACCTTGACTTATGCCGTAGAGATTATGAGGGTACGCCGCCTGGCGACTAACAGCCACGAATCTATACGCTTTAAAACCTTGAGTTGTGTCCCTACTATCACCAATTGGTTTTGGTATAAATGGTAGCTCAAGGGGCACTATGATCATACCATGTGGTATTAGAGCCCACGGGTCCCCACAATATGTGGGACCCTGACTTATGTCGCGGAGCTTACGCATACCCCCCTACAACAAAGGGTTGGATCATTGGCGCCCATATACCAACAAAGTTGATTCTAAAACTTGTGCATGCTAGATAGGCATTCAATCAAGTATCCAGATGGCCCACTAGACAATTTCAAGATGCTAGGCTTACTCTCTTTTCTTGTTCCAAAAGCCTCATGATTTCTGTTTTGAAATTTCAATTTTCAAAGGGGGCGTTTTTCTCCATCACACAGAAGAATACAATGATTGTAAGAGGAACAATGGAAAGCCATCCATTTTGGTAGGGATGATCATTGATACTGGATCAGACTAGGTCAGTGGTGGACTAGAGTTTTCATTTGAAGGGTGCGGACCCAAGCAAACAATTATGTTCTTGGGGGCAGCCGTAGAAGTTTTATGTAAATTTTTTTAAGTACAATCAAAATTTTCACTATGGTTTTGGAAGAGGACCGAGGTTCAACGGGTGTGTCTGTCCTTAAGTGAATGTATGTAAGTTCACCCCTGTTTAGCAACAAATACAAAATTTTCTTGTGAATTTTAGGTATTGGGGGCGGAAATAAAATTTTTATATAAATTTTCAAAGCAAACTCAAAAATTTTTTTGTGGTTGTAGCAGCGAACCGAGGTCCAACAAGTGCATCTGCCCTTACATATATGTATATAGGTCTACCATTGGACCAGGTGAAACCCAAGGTCAAACTACATAATATTAGGATGATAATGATAAGAATTGAGATTATATGAGGGTTTACCCGTTTACCCCGCAGTGACTGTGAATGATGTGGTAGACCATGAGTGGACCACCCACGGTAACCTTTAGACTTTTACTTAGAGGATCCAGACTCTTATGATAAATGTTCTAGCCTTCCATGGCATGCCACGATGGGCCTATAGCTGGCCTTTAAGGACACTTAGGCCTAGGTGTGACCCATTTTACTAGAGGGTGAGAAAACAGACCCTGTCCTATCGGCAAGTCTATAACACAGCTGAAATTCAGTCAAATCCACGTTGGGCTCATGTTGAGACAGGGTTGACCCAGACCCTAAGCACCAAAGTTTGTTATTATGTACCATAACTAGCAACAAACTTCGAAATAGATGTACAAACTACTAAATTTCATGTCCCTATTTTGGGACCATAAAGTTCATAAAACAGGGCCTTAGCCTTATGAGCTAACATGGGTCAGGCTCAGGCCAAGACTTCCTGAAGTAGCATTGGGTAAAGCCGTAGAGGTGTCTTAGCGTTCTAGGTGAGATGAGCATATGACACACTCGGTCTGGAGTCCTATTTTGAGATTTCAACCATCTGACAGTGGGTCACGGACCGTGTAGGTTTGGGCATTCAACGGCGTAATCTTGGGCTATGGCTTGAACAGAGTGATGGGCCACTAATTATGGGTCTGGGTCCAACAATTAAGTGCACTCATCAGTTTTTTGTAGGGCTAGGAGTAATTTCAAAATGGTAAATATGGAGTACCATCATGAATCTGAAGTTCACACAGCTAGCTCCCATCTCCAACGAGGTCCTTTCCCCAGTTCCTACCAAGCAAAATGGTAAATCCCACGTGGATGGGCGAGGCTAAACCCATCAAGGTTTACCGCATTTTTGCTGCTCCTCTTTGGAGTCTGAAACCACTGTTCTTCAGTTTTCTCTTCTGCCAAAGTAAAAAGGGGAAACTGAGGGCTCCAGGTGCTGGCAAAAGCTGGCCCAGCCCTCCTACTCAACCCCTTTAGCCTAACCCGACCAGTTTGAAATATGAATCGGATTAGGGTTGACCCCTCTAACCTACTTGACCTATTTAAGTTTTATTAATTTACCATAATTTTTCAATTTCATGTGATTTTTCTTAATCCTATAGGCCATAAACCGTGTGACTCTTAATATTAAGCAGAGAAGTTATGCAATAGTTCGCATCTTTTATTTTTGATGTTGTATGTTAAATATTTTGATAATTAGAATATAAAACTTATTTCTTTGTTTGATAGTACGATGTTTTTGTACTGGAAATATTAATTTGTGTCTTTCGTTTTTATGTTAGTTAGTTAAGCAAAGAAATTTATCATTAAAATCTAGATATGAATGGAATCCAATAGCGTTGAACGAGACTTATATTCATGCTTAAATACGACATTATAAAATTTAAAAGAAACTGAAAAAGGATTGTCTCAATAAATGTGTTAGAAATTGTTAATCGATTTTGGCACAATTTTTTGCACTTTGGAGATTGGTAAATTATAAATTCATGTTCAATGCAATACTTGAAATGAATTTAGACCTAAAGAAAACTTTACAAATGAAAACTTTACAAATGAAATTAGGCTATACAAAATAACTTAGATCACATGTGATTTAGATCACATACAAAAAAAAGTAATTAAATAGGTCGAGTCGGGCTACATTAAATTTTGGTTAGGTGGGTGGGTCAGGTTGACTTACGATGAGTGTTGAAGGTTTCCAACTAATTTTAAAAACAAGTCAATTTAGGGTTGAGACCAAGAAATTTGAGTTCAAGTTAAGCCGACTCAAATTTGATCAACCCAACTCGTTTGCCACGTCTAGCTCCAGATGGAGGAAGGTATGTTGTGGTTTTTGACATAACCAGTTGTGCTTATACATCAATCATAAGATCAACAATCAACGAGCCACACAAGAAGAAACACAGAGATTTACGTGGTTCACCCAAACAAATCTACACCACAGGCACAAAGACGATTATTTTCACTATCACAAGTAAAGCATACAGAGACTCTCGTTCTCTCACATCGTCTCACCTACGTGGTGTGGAAACACCACAAGCAAGAGAGCTCTCACCTCTCTTTAACGCGCAAGATCTAGGGTTACAGACTACACACATATATAGTCTCCGCTTTCTTAGCCACCAAGAAAGCTCCGGTACAATTATCAAAACACCCTTAACCTTAAACCAGTCACTGGCTAACCTAGTGGACTTATCCGGCCAAACCGGAATACAAGACATAAACCTAACAATCTCCACCTTGGGTTGAACTCCGCACAACTCGAGCTACCAGGAGATAAAACTGGCAATGTCTTCACGTACCTTGCTTAATGATACGTCACTACATCGACGATGCAGACTTCTTCCTTCAACATTTTGACATGTTGAACCAACACATGAACTTTGAGCAAAGTTTATTTTCTTGTCAAACTCCACCTCGAACTTAAAGTTCGAATCCATTGACGAATCTGAGTGATATCGACATCTAAATCACTCACCATCCTGCCCCATCTTTAACATCACTATGAAGATCCAATCACCACAAGCATGCAAGTAAAACAGATCGGGAATACAAGTCCAGATGACTTAACAATTGCAGAACAACCTCTGCCTCGATCAATAAAAAAACTCCATTTGACCGAGCCTCCGATCAATCAAACACATGTTTGACAACTGCTGATGCATCAGCTCCTCCTTGCTGCTTTTTTATTGGCTTGGCTCTGGCAAGATGAATAGCATCACATGCGATCTGGAAAGCATGTGAACCCTAAACGAATAACTTTGTTTAAATCAGTAAACCCTTTGCAACTAGGCGGACGACTTCTATTATTGGTTTGCAACAATAACCAGGTCAAGTAAACCTGATTCTGACTTGAACCCACATATATTCAAATCTTCTCCACAAGAGATTTTTACACCAAACTGTAGATCTCGTCACCACGAGTACGCTGGAAGAAATTGATCTAAAATCTGAATCCGGATGGCTTCAATATCGCAGAAATAGTTTTCTACACTCCAATTGGTCAAACATCCATATTGACCGTCGAACAGTCCATCTTCCTCTACAAACGCGTAGATCTCCTTACAACGAGTCCGCAAGCTCAAACGGATCTCCGATTGAACATCGGACGATCAAGATATTGTAAAAACAATTTCAGCCATTGAATCTGGTCAAACTTGCATGTTGACCGTACTGACGTCACTGCTGGCGTCTCTGCTTGCTGTCTACTGGGCTTCTAAAATGGATCCGGGTCAGGTTCACCTGACCCGAAACTGAACTGAACTGCTCTCTGGGCTCTGCGGCGAATGGGTCAGGTCTAACCTGACCTGTATGGCTGGGTTTTCTGTAACCGGGTCATGCCCAACCGGCCCGTGCCTGACCTGGATCCGGTCTGTGACTGGGCTGGATTCTGTTGCAACTAGGTCAGGTCCCAACCTGACCCAACCCAAACTCGGGTCTGAAACAGCGTTAGGCTTCCTGCTGCACAGGCCAGGTCCGAACCAACCTGAACTCGAACCTAGCCTGGCCTGGACTGAGAACCAGGCCCAGACGGTCCTTCTTCCTCCTCTCACCTCTGGTTTCTCCGACAGAAACTTGGCGCACCCCCGTCCTCTGTTCTTCCCCGGCAACGACGACAGTGGACCGACGGGCGGTGTGCACGACTTTGGCGGTAACGTCGGATCTAGTAGCTAGCGATGAGGGAACGACGCGGAGTAGCAGGCTGCCCCTCTTCTTCTTCCAATCTGCTGACGCCGGCGACTAGCGGCGACAGTGTAGGCCGAGATGCAGCGGGCCCCCCTTCGCCCAGTTGTTTTCGGCGCCGGACTGCCCGAAAACAAAGTTATCCGGCTGGAAGATCTTGCCGTACAGCCCAGATCTGACGCTGTCCATCGTCTCCGGCACCAGATCCATCAGAACTGCCCGAGGAATGAATCGCAGTTCTCGGCCTCCTTCTGTACCACATCAAGAACAGAGTCGATCAGCTCCCCTCCCTCCGTGTAGTGCCCCTTCGCTGTATGCAACTGCCCGGTCCCTTCCCTGACGAACAAATTAGCCCTCACCACCTGGCTCTCGATGTCGTCCAATAGGAAGAACAATAACAAGAATAATCACAAGGAGAAGAATGATGCCAAAGCAAGTCCACTTCCTGGTGTTCTTCTGGTGCTTCCTCTTAAATCCGGCAGGCTTTCTTCTCAATTCCCGCAGCCAAGAAAACCACAGCCGATTTCTTTCCTCTGTGTTGTGCACTGCAACAGAGATCTCTATCTCCTTTAGCCAATAACCGCCCAGCCCAAAAAACCCCACAATCTCCTCCGACGAAGATGACCAGCCAAACCTGAGAACCACTCTTCTATTAAGGCAGATCCGATAAGTTATCACAAAACCTCGAGCAATCTCCACCTTGCTTTGATACCACTTGTTGTGATTTTTGTTATCATAAGTTGTGCACATACATCAATCACAAGATCAACAATCAACCAGCCACATAAGAAGAGACACAGATATTTACGTGGTTCACCCAAACAGGACTATATCCACGGGCACAGAAACGATCATCTTTACCATCACAATTAAAGCATACAGAGACTCTCGTTGTCTCACATCGTCTCACCTACGTGGTGTGAAAACACCACCGGCAAAAAAGCTCTCACGTCTCTTCAATGCGCACCAATCCCTGACTAACCTAGTGGACTTATCCGGCTAAATCGGAATACAAGACATAAACCCAACAAGATAATGGGTGACAAATGTAGGACATGGTGTACCTATCAGATTTATGGGTCGGGTGGCCATATGAACATAGGCCCAATTAGAGTGTGACCACTTGGACGACCAATTGGCTAGGGTTCCCATTATTTTTATGGCTCCTCTGTCCAGTTCTATCCTATATTTATCTCATATCTTTATAGGTTTGATTAAGGTTATATTGATCTTTCTACTCGATAGGCATCTACTAGAGTTTTCTTGACAATAAAATACATAAGATCTATACTATATGTATGGTTAAAAATAAAGATCAAAGGTGAATTCCAAACAAATAGCATAAAAAACCTTTTCTTTTATTGCCTATTTGTTTTGTTGAATGTATGAGAATTCTTGTCATAAATGATTAAAAATTAACAGGTGAATATACAAAAATTGTCTTCAAATGATCTCCCCTTTAGAGTGAAGGGGCACTGGGCAATAAATATGCCAACACTTTAGTAATTCAATACATAGGACTGTCAAAGTCTCATTTACATGTTCACCTTATATCCTTCACACTATAGTACCTCATATCCTTCACTTACCTCTTCTCCTCTGTTATCTCGTATCTTTTACTCATCACCTCTTTAATAATCATTTTGTAGAGCTCATTTGAACATGAGTGCCTATGTATTTAATTCTTATGTAATAAAATGAATAGAATCAAAAGAAGATGTGAGATGAATATCCAGCCATCACCTGGGCAATTCAATTTATATGAAAGCAAAGGTCCTATCTATATTCTTCAACCCTCACCCCAATATCCTTCACTGTTCACCTCTAATTCTTTGGCAAAGTTATTTTTACCATGAAATCCTATATGTTCAATTTGTATGTATTTTAATATAAATAAACACGCCTGAAACGGTAACTAATAGGAATTCTTTTCCGTTCAATTTTCAAATAATAAATAATAAGTCCACAGGGGTACATTTTTTTAGCGCCCTTGAATAATAAGCTCCATGGGATCCACTAGCTCCCATCAGAAATTTTTTTTCTAGAAAATTGTGAAAATTAGCCACTTTTTTGGCCTTTTCTTAAAAAAAATGGCTATAATAAACATGAAAAATTTTTAAGTCCGGAAAGTGGCCAACTTTTTTACACATTTTCCATTAAAATATGCCTGCACAAATGTGCCCATGGGTTGATCTACTAGATTCATTGTTCTAAAACAAGATGCGCTTGGTAGATAAAGTTTCATAGCATCTTATTGATTCTTATGTTATAAAATTAGTACTTAGATAGGGCTGCCTTTTGCTTCCCTAACGTCACCAACCCCAACTTCTGGATATATTGAGGAGAGCTATGTCGTAAGGTTGGTAATCTCCTCTTTAGCTGAATTTCTTGATAGAATTTTTGATGTTGGATTTTCATAGATAATGATGTGATGGTTGTCTCTGGAATAAATAGATGTAATGTTTCTTTTCTTTTTATCTTTTTTACAATTCTAAATTCCAGTGAACTGAAAAGTTAGGAATACCATGGAATTCTCAGTATTTAAATCTCATATGCATTTTTAGATGCTCTGGTGGAGAGAAGGATTTAGAAATTATGCATATATAGGGAACAACTTTTAGAGAATTTACAAAGTCTCCAAGATGTGGTTTTGGAGATGTGCGAAATAAACAGGCTTTAGGCCTAGCCGAAAACTCTAATAATAATCTCTAATTTTGTATTTGAAAGCTTATCTACGTATGAAAATGTTGATATATTTAGATACCTGAAACCTCACACAAGAAGCACGAGGCGTTGATGGAGTTGCTTGATCAGATGACCTGTCACGTAACTCTCTCTCTCTCTCTCTCTCTCTCTCTCTCTTATATATATTATCCTATAAGTATTCTTACAGACCGTTTCGCATAGTGGGGCCTACATTGTGAACCATTCAAATAAATCACACACCCGAACCTCCTAAATTGCACATCAATTTTAGGTCCTATCCAAATATAATAGATCATTGGACATACAAGACTGTTTCTCATATATATATGAAAAAAGTTCCCCTAAGCTCGAGTTCATATAAGAAATTTCGTAAGCCCGAGCCCTTGGGGCCTACCAACACACAACCCCCCTTGAATTCCACATGCCCCTTAGTTTTTGGTCAAATCTGAATCTATTGGACCATTAAATTGACTGTGCATTATCTGAATGAACTGTTGACAATTAAACTTTTGAGGCCCAAATGGAGATGACAGAAATCACGATTGGAGCTGATTTTTGCAAAGATGATGGTCTCAGAGTCTCCTTCAAATCCCCCTATCCCCCATCCCTGTGTGAGGCCTCCCTAGTGGGCCCTATCTGGGGAAATTAAACACTTGAGCTTACCTTACCTTAAGCTTGAGCTTAGGAGAGTCAGCCCATATATATATAAGAAATTCCGTAAGCCTGAGCCCTTGGAGCCCAGCCTTGGTCCATCTAAATTGACCAAACACACAACCTGCTCGACATGTCCACCAATTTTTGGTTAAATTAAAATTTACTGGACCGTTGGATTGATTGTGCATCAATTCGAATAGATTGACCATTAAACTTTTGGGGCCCAGATGAAGATGATAGACACTGCAATTGTTAAGATGAAATTGCATCATTTTAATGTGCATTAGTGTGAATTAGAGACTTAATTATATGATTTGCATGAATTTTCAGTTATTTTCATCATTTTAAGCATTTTCACCAATGCATTGAAATTTTCACAAATTTACACATCTTTTGTATTAATTTAGACATTTATAATTTTTCTCCGAAGAGTCCCAATTGGAGTAAAACTCTGTCCGGATGAGTTCTACTTCAATGTGGGCTCTTTAGTATTTTATGAGTTTACTTAGAATGTGCAGGAAGATGTGAGCAAATCATATAGGGCATACTATGCAAGAAGCTTGGAAAATTAGCTTTATGAGGACCCCACACACATGTGCACACATGCTTAGATGGTCAAAGCGGGGTCCCATTCTCAAGTTATTAAAAGAATTTAAATTGGAATCAAGAAAAGAAAGCTAAGTTGAAGAGAATTCAAGAAAGGGAAAGTCAATGAAGAGGACTTCAAAAATAGAAAGTAAATCTTGTTTTTCTTTGGACAGCATAAATTGAAACGGTTATAACTCTCAAATTGAGCATTCGAATTGAATAATCTACTCTTACAGTTCAAAAGCTCTTTTCAAGTAGATGTCCTAGGATCCAAGATTACATCAATCGAAGCCAAAATGACAAAGTTATATCATTGCAAAGTTGGTTATATATTTTTAGATGGGATTGCAAAAAGTTTGAAAATTTTCTTCATGTTACACATCTTTGGGTGAAGTCCATCTCTCCTTAAGTGAAGTACATTGAAGATCAAAGTGGGTTCCACAATCCTTGTATTATTTTTTTCAAGATGATCTAAGAAGATTTGAAGAAAATCCTCAATAAATTAAGAAAGGAAAGCTTATTTAGAAGATTTCCTTGCACATAGGAGGAGAATCTTTTAAAATGGAAAGTTTGTTTGGAGATTGGTTTTTAAAGGAAAGCAAGAGAGAATCTCTCTAAAGTTATTAAGTCTTTGCTAACTTGGAGGCTAAGCCAAGAAAACTTTCCAAAAGAAGGCTTTACAAGTTACCAAAAAGGAAAAAAAATAAAGAAACAAATGGGCCCAAAACCCTATAAATCCATGCATGGACGTCCAAAAGCTCTCAATTCCCCCTTCCCATTCTCTCTCTCCACTTCTCTCTCCATCCTTTCTCTCTCTTCCTCCTCTTCTCTCTCTAGTGTAGAAAAAAATATAGATTAATTTGGGTATTTTGGAGCCCTGTTCTAGAACTAGGCTAGAAGAGTGTTGAGAAAATCCTTGTATGTACCATGATAACAACAATGAAGTTTGTTTTCTCTGCGATGGAGGAGTAGATTTTCAGATCTAAGCACAATGATAAAATGAAGTGATTTTACTTTCAATTTATGTTTTTGATTTATTTTTTTTAATGTCTCTACAATGCATGCGTAGAATAATAGGTTTGTCATTGCGCCTCAGGCAACCTTTATTCTATGTTCATGATAAATTATTTTCTGATCAATTATTCTTATTTTGATAAAAATATGTTTAGGCTTATATGCTTTTGATATTTTATTCTTAATTTGATAAATGACGCTTAAAATAATTTTTACTTTAATGAGGTGATGGAGATCTTAGGTTTTTTTTTTAAAGTTGATTTTTAAAAAGAAAAATCCTCTGAATCAGAAACATTGAGTTGTTTCTTATCAGAGTTATTTTGGGGACTAAAAATTAAATTAAATTGAATAGATTGGTTATTAAATTCATTTAATGGATTCTTTGTTGCTCTGATCTACTTTTATTATCGTTGTCATCAGTTTATTTGTGTAGTAGTTTTATTTTAATTTCTCATTCATATCTTAATTTATTTTGACTCATACTTCTTTTAAGAAAACATCAAATCGTAATTAAAAAGAAATTTCAAAAGTGTTCCATGTGCGATTTACTTGTATTTACCATTATTTGAAAAGGATAACTGTGCATTTACAGTCTTAAGTAGATTGATTAAATTCACATCAACGATTGGAGTTGACTTTTGTGTAGAGAGGAGGGTCCCAGGGAGTCCTTCAAATCCCCCCCATCCTCATCCTCATGTGGATCCCTGGGTGGGCTCCACTTGTATAAACTATACACTTAACCTTACCTTACCTTACCTTAAGCTTGAGTTTAGGGATGCCGGCCCCATATATATATATACCTATACATCCGTCCTCACGGACTATTCATGCACACTCATCCATGAGGCCCACTGTGGCCCCCACCAAGGGATAAGACCAGGAGGGATGGAAAAATCCATGAAAGACCACCCTATATATCAAGCGTCACGACCCGAGCCCAGGCAATCGAGGGTTAGTTACAGATCTAACCAGTGACATACATACTCCCGTGCATATGCACTTAAACCCAGTCTAGATGCACACGCACAAGGGAAAATCACAAGTGCAAACATGTACGTGGAAGCTATAGGTATCAAACCTAACACGAAACATACAGGAAACTCAACTGAATGATAACCAACTGGTTACAAAAGGGGCGGAAATATACAAACTGAATCCAATCACAGAGATACAGAACATGAATAACATCAATGACAGAAAGGAAGGCAATATGCAACTATGATACTGTCGCCCTCTCCGCAAACCCTGAAGAGACCGCTGAAGTCTCCCTAGCTAACTGAAGGACCGACAAGAACCCGGTCGGGTACCTGAGCTTGCAAAACCAAGGACAATCTGTGAATACAACGATTCAGCAAAGTATAAGCAGTAACAAGTTAACACGTGTGGTCTCTAATAAAATAAAAGACATAAATAATCATAACATGTCAATGTAGTAGTCTAGGCAGTTGTGCATTCAAATTAACATATGCTCTGTGAATCAATGTGTACGTAGCATGACATGTATATACTAGGTGGCAACTACGTACGCCAAATGCTCCCAAATAGGGATTTTATCCGTGCAGAGAACACCATGGGCCAGATGGGTCTCGATTTCCTAGGGCCCGGATTCCCCAAGACGTTTCCTTCTGCAGTAAGGCCATACAAACTATATCAAAGTCACCCCGTTGAGATCCTAAGGCTGAGGCTCAGTAGTGCCGGACCATATCGAGTCAATCGATATAAGAACATGCAGATCATAACGTGCATATCATTACGTGCATAGCTTAACATGTATATCTTATCAGAACGTAATCAACAACCACATCAACCTTAGCAGATCAAACAATAGAGTAGAACGCATTAGAATAACCAAGGATCGAACATGTAACTCATGTGCATCAATTAGTAAGATCGAACATGCAAGACCGCTGTTCTACCCGGAATTAACCATGGACAGAGTTAGGAATATCCAATTGTGTGCCCCAGCGCAGAACACGTATATGAAGGCAAAGACCGAAGCCAAAATGCAATGCAAATCAGATTATCTTTCAGGAATCACGATCTTTTACTAGCCAATCCTATTATAGTTATCCAGTGTTTCTAACCGTACATGATGATGTAGCTTTAAGTTCTCCGATGCACCCTTGTCTAGTGTTGCAGTGTATCTGAAATGTGCACCGAAGTCCCTTAAACCAACACCTATGGGGAGGTGCTAAACAACCGGATAACGTGCATGAATGAATCGCAGCCTTCGAGATCATTCATGTCATATATTCATACCATCGGGCAAGTCTAGGTGATCTACATTCTATCATGAAGGTCATATCAGTCTCTTCCTTCCTTAGTCTTATCCAGTTTTAGTCATTACTTAGGGGTAGCATGACTTAACCATGGGGAAACATACGGCTTAGCCGTAGGCATCTTACGCATCTTACGGCTTCGCCGTAATATGCACTGCGGCTCAACCACGATTCCCCTTTATTGTTCATCCGTAATTACGGTTCACCCGTATTTCGTTCTACGGCTCAGCCGTGTCTTGGTCTACGGCTTAGCCGTATGTGGACATACGGTTTAGGCATAGCTGGGCCGTAGAAGGTCTGTCAATTGCTTACTTTCAGTTAATCTAGAAAGAGCCACCCTGTACTGATCTACAGCTGGATCACGGCTGAGCTACGGCTTCACCGTAGGACAATATACGGCTTAGCCGTGTCCTGGCCTTAGAAGAAAATTGGTTTTTCCCTCTCTGGACTTTCAGCCGTAGGTGTATTACGGCTTAGCCGTGGAACACGCATGAGTCTTTTCTGAACTGATTACAGAAACACTGAAATATAAACAGACGGGCTCAAGCACATGTAATAGAGGGAAACAAATACAAGATGGGCTGCAAACTTCATTCATATGCAAGAATACTCAACTTAATCACAATCAAACACATACCCATATGGTTTAGCCAAGTTATGCTTATACTTGCCTCAAATGGGGTCTAACACACTTTTTGTTGTCCTTGGGCTCAATTCATGTTCTAGCATGCTCCTAGAGACACCATGCATGAAAAAGGGAAGAAACAAGAGAAAAACGTGAGTGCATGAAACAATGGCTCCCTGGAGAGCAACTGGGAAGAAGATGAGATGAGATTCAAAGAAAACCAAAACTCACCTTCAAACACCAGAGTGTGGATCACACATGGACATGCACAAATTCTCCCTTCTTGGCTGGAAAGAAGAAGAGCAGAAGAGAAGAACCAAAAGAAGGAGAGAAACAGAGCGTGCGAGAGAGAAAGGCGGTGAAACGAGAGTCGGTGGGATATTTATCGATAAAGATAAGGATTGTGACAATTTACAAGAAAGGCCAAGCATTTAGACTATTTCCAGTTTAAGTCCATTGCGGGTCTAATGAAAACAATTGACATATTTGGCAAACGATGTAGTTACAGGAATCAACAAGCGTACCAAAAGACACGCGTTAAAGCCAAGATGATGCATGAAAGATACCTTCTAACAAAATTTAAAATTACGAAAAAGGGCTTAGGTCTACCTAAACCAGATCAAACTCAACTCAACTACCTAGTCAGAACCAAAACCAAACAAAAACACGAGCAAAACACAATTAGCAACCAAATCCTCAGAAATTAGCGGCTAATCCAGATCAAGTCGGGTCGAAGTGTTACATCAAGTTTGGCCCCAATCACATTTCCTTAACCCCTTCATCCGTAGCCCACTTATCCATTCTGTTAAGATCGGTGTATAATTAATTCAACGGTCAATACATTCGAATCTAACCAAAACATAGGGTGTGCGCTTATTAGGGGTCCTTTGTGTGTTGCAAGGCTTGGATTGGGTGATAGATGGGCCTCA
The DNA here is from genome assembly GCA_037013555.1 of Sextonia rubra. Lineage (NCBI taxonomy): Eukaryota > Viridiplantae > Streptophyta > Magnoliopsida > Laurales > Lauraceae > Sextonia > Sextonia rubra. Next base: position 39,363,645 of record JASUAD010000018.1, read on the forward strand.
CCTAGAGTTCTTACAAAAAAAAATGATGAGGGACAGGTGCATATGAAGATTACCCCATATATTTATATCATACCTAAAAAATTGTGATTGAAACTAGAAAAGATACAAAGGAGAGGCTAATGAGTCTTGGGGTGCTCATGGGTCAAGCCACCCCCCTTTGGGTCAAGTTTGGACAGATATGTTGGGCTCAATTAGTATGTGGGTGTGGTTTGGATTAACCGATTGAAAGTCCAAAGCCCAGCCTAGCCCATCCTGCTTAATGAGTGCTTACACTTTAGTGTATATTTCCCAAACAATTGGTAGAAAACACAAAATTGACCAAGCCTAATGGACTAATCAGAGGTCTCATGCTTGACTTCTTTTTTTTTTTCTATTGCCCCTGTTAGAGTATGTTTCTAAATCTAAGTCGTGCCAGGATATGCCTTAGCCCTGGCCATGGCCGAGAACACCCCTACATTGGATTTTTTTTTTTTTTTTTTTTTTTGTGGTGGGGGTGTGGGGGTGCGGGATGTGATTATTTAGAGGCCGGTCCCTATAAATAATTTCATAACACATTAAGTTCAACTACATTTTGCTAAACTTAGCAAGTCCAGCTGAAATAGTTTAGTATTGCATTAGGTCCTTTTAGTTAACATTCAGGACAAAAAGTCATGAAAATACCCCTCTTCTATTGTAATTATATTGATATTAACGAACAGTGAGATCACTTGTAATTATTTTTGCAAGTTTTAAAATTTTATAACTTTCATTACATTTATATGTTTGTAATAGAATCTATATATCCCAATTTTCAAAAGTTAAGGTAAAAACCAAAATCTCATAATTGAGCTCTTTTAAACATTCAATCAAACACATGGCGTGCAACACAATTTCTTAGTAAAGCCTAGGGAAAAACTAGTCTTAAGATAAATAAGCATTGGGTCTGACACCACGATAAGGTTGAAAAACTGAATTAAGGACACAGTTGTTATAACCCAAATTAAAGTTACTAACCCAAATGATTTCTTATCATTCCTATTCAATAATCAGAACAGGAGGCAATGGCCATGTGGATGGTGCTAATGTGGGCCCCCATGGTGTCGATTTTTGCGATAGTGTTGAAGAGGAGGGAGGCAATGGCGATTCTGACAAGGATGAAGAGGAGGCACTGTTCGAGGAGGAGGTAGTGGGCTGCATAGTTGACAGAGGAGAGCCAAGGTTTTAGGGTGTAACGGGGGGAGGGGTTTGAAATCAAGTTTCATGTTAAAGACTTTATAACAAGGAGGGTCATTTCTATTGATTTACATTGGTGTTTTCAAGTTAGGACCTAATGTTACAAATAGAGGAAATTACGAGAAAAATCACTTTAGAGGGGCGGGCACTAAACAAAATTAATCTCACTAGCAATTCGAAAACAAAAAAGACCCCATGGGGCTATTTTTGTTTTTTTTAATTGTTTTCATGGAGCGGCAACGTCGTCACTCCACTGGGCTTAATACCTTGGTATGAAGATAGTTATCCATTTCATCTTCTTCATTTCTTATTTATGCTCTAGCGAAGAATATTCACTCCTCTTTTTCGTTGTCGTCAACATCTACCCTTGAAGCTTGAAGTAGATTTAGTAATATTTTTGTGAGCATTGTTCAATGCATTTGGCGACCTCAATTTCTCCATTGTTTGTTTTCTCCACAAGGGTTTTGTGGAATGTGTTTTGTTTTCTTCAAATGTCTTGTTTTATTTTACATGATGTCTATCATTGTAAAGGTTTTCTTCTGATAACACATTGAAATGTATTTGATTTGCTTGCATTCCATTCACTATATTGCTTAGGAAACCCTATTTTTCCCCCTTTTTTTGTTGGAACTAGTTGTTCTTTGTAGTTATTCTTGGAATTTATAAGTTGTTTGATGAAGGCCTCTAAAAGGAAAAAAATACCCAAACCATCTACATTCTCCTTTAATATTGTAAGAGTTGAATATATGCTTTAGAGTTGTTTGATAAAATACTTATAAGAAAAAAATATCCAAACCATGTACGTTCTCCTTCAGTTTTATAAGAGTTGAATATATGCTTTAGAGTTATTTAATGAAATGCGTCATGACCCAAGCCCAGAAATTAGGGGTTAGCTAAAACCTAACTAGCAATACACGTACTCCTGCGCATGCGCACCTGGACCTAGTCTAAGTACACGCACACAAGGGATACTCACACGTGCATACCAAGTGTATGCGGAAGCCGTATGTATCATTGAAAGCCAAACAAAGAAGAAAGATACATCAGAATATACGATTAACAAAATGACATTAATACAAAATATATAGTACAAAAGGAAGGGATAGTGTCCTAGAGACTAACACCAGATAAACGGTACATGAAAACCCAAAACCCTGATGCAAAATGACAGACGAGAGATGGGTGCAATGCCAAGATGCTCTCCGAGGGAGTGATCAAGCCCACTACTCTAACCCTGATTGGGTCTCCCAGATCTTTCCCAGAGTCTGGCCGACCAACGAGGGGCCGGTAGAGGTATCTGGGTTTACAACACCAAGAACAACTAATGAGTACAATGACTCAGCAAAGTATAAGCAACAATAAGTTAATACGCGCTGTATCTAGCAGAATAGTAAACAGTCAATAGTTAACAATGCAAGGAGATCATGTTCGTATACTAGGTAGGTCGTACATATAATAAAACATACCATCATAATCATGAAACAGATAACTAGCGAGGTGGCTACTCCTTTTTCCATATTCTCCCTTTCGAGAGCAGTCAATATGAGAACACCATCGACCGGGCTAGGGTACGCGTGGGTCTCTGATTCCCAGGGTCCGGAATCCCAAGATTGGAGTACTCTGCAGAGGCAACAAGCAGTTTACACTAAAGTCAACCCCGTCGGGTATCCTGAGGCTGAGGTTGAGTAAAGCCAAACTAATACAATCAGTCATGTAGTATGATGAACGTCAATCAATATCAGTCAGTGCAGTTCAGTATAGTGTAGGTCACGTCACAGTTGGACAATACAATACGCGTATCATGCTGAATCAATACTATGCAAGTATAATTAAACAATTCCAAGGTGAATAATGAACAAGTCAAAGAACATGAAAGGCATCTGTTTCCACCCGAGATTTACCATGGATAGAGCCCTCAGGGAATGTCCAATCGGTGCCCCAGCGCAGAACGCGTACCATATAACTAAGAGGGCGAAATCGAACTCAATATGCAATGCAAATCGGATTATTTGCAAGAATCACGATCTTTTACTAGCCAACCCTATTTCATTTGTTCATTGTCACTAACCGTGCATGGTGATGTAGTTTTAAGTTAATCGATACACAGTTGTTCCTTTTTTAGAGTGTTGCACTATATCAATCAACGTGTATCGAAGTCCCTTAAACCAACACCCATGGGGAGGTGTTTAACAATTGAACAACACACATGAATGTTGTAAGGATCCGGATCCCACTAACCCTAATCTTCCTTAATTAATCTTGTTTTATACTCAGTAAACCTGACTAGGGCTAATTTAATTCAAAACTATTGGGTTGGGTCTTGGATAGGTAGTTGGGCGGAGTTTGAACCTTACTTCCGTAGTCGAGGGCCTTTCTGTAAATTATCTTCGCATCTCTTGGACACCTCATCCATTGCCCTTTGTGTAATTTTTCACGTAGACCATCTTTTGTATTGGGCTCAATTTAATCCGAACTCATTTTGAGCCAATTGAGGTGCACTTGGCTTAAGCTGTAATTTTGTAGAACCTATGGACCTGCATGTTAAATGCTGGAAGTTTTAAGTTGAGAAAGACTCCACGTTCATTCTTACTCCTTGATTCTTCTACTTTACTGCTGGAGTCACTCGTTTCACCCCTCCCCACTTCCCGTATAGAGCTGGAAATGAAGAATCGGAGCTTGCATGTGCTACTCATAGCATCCATCCATCCTCTTCTTCTTCCTTGGGTACCTCTTCCTTAGAATCACAACCTTTTCCAAGTCTACAGCAGTACAAGAGAACCCATTTCAATTCGGAGTCTCTCCCCTAACCACACAACAAGAACGACTCGGGGAGGGCAAACACTGTTAAGAAGCAAGTATTTGAGTTGTATGTGTTGCATGCATGATTAAGTTATTGACTATTGAGTTAGCTCCTTGCATTTTCCAATTTCAGCCATCCTCACTGTTTTAATTGATACAAATGTGGTATGGAGTGAGTTAGGATGTAAACATGTAATAGGAGGGTGTGTGGGTGTTGAACTCTATCAGGTACATTATAATCAAGTCATAGAAACTCCCCACAATGAGGTTCCGTATTGATCCCGTACTGAAAATGAGCTACAGAACTGACTTCAGGTTTTCTGAAGCTTACGGCTAAGCTACGGCTAAGCCATGAGTAGTTACGGCTCAAAATCCAGAGAGCAACAAAACCCGGTTTTCTACTACGGTTTACTCACGGCTACACCGTGAATTTCACTACGGTTAAGCTATGTCCATCCCATACCCAAGCCGTAGGTCTTTCTACGGCGAGCTTTCCAGAGAGCTCAAAAGACCCATTTCTTCTACAGCTTACCTACGGCTGCACCGTGAAATGCCTTACGCCTAAGCCGTAACCCGATCGTAACCCAGCCATAGGCTTAGCACGGCTAAGCCGTAGGCTAATATACAGCTAAGCCGTAAATGCGTCTATACTGTTGGAGGAAACCTGAATTACTCGGCTAAGCCGTAGCGTTGTATACGGCTAAGCTGTTTGAACCCAGTGAATTTAAGATGTTAAGAATTCTTCATTGACTTTATAGGGCCTTAATATTGGCACCTCCTTACCCCTACACGGTACCAACTATAATAATATATAAAGGATACGTTAAGGGGAGGAACGAATTCCGGATGATTTCCCCGATGTCAAGTCATGGATCTTGGCATAAAAAGGGGTGTTCTTTATGCATATAGGGTAATACCAAGATGCAGTAACACCACAACACCGGACGTCTTATGAGTACATCGTATTGAATGTCTTTGAGGATCATGGGTTACATAATATGGGGCGGATGATGACTCTTGGATACTCACTCAATTCGAATGCATTCATATTGCTATGATAGATTACCTTCGACATGATTTGTTATCAGATTCACTTCCTCTAGCAAACCCCGAGGCAATTCAGACCTAAGCTTTTAATGAGTGCGTATTTGACAAGTCAGAGCTTCTACTGAGTGTGTACTTGTTCGCCAAGGGTATAGCTGAGGTTCGGGCCTTTGTAGCCCATATGCATATGCTTTGCTTAATTATCTGTCTACCTTCATGATTAACTATTCCTTATGTATGTTATGACTAGTTGATTAAATCCGAGTCGGCACCACTTAGCTTGTGCCCTTTGAGTATATGTATGTCACTGCTGCAGTAGTTTATGGAGGAGATGTCGGCGCTCCTCAGGAAACTAGCTTGATCCTCTAGCAACCCATATGTATGCTCCCTTTTGGGAGAATAAAGCATCGTGGTTGCCATTCAGTATGTATGATTTTTAATTGTAATTCCTCATCCGTTGTCATTCATGCACCATATGTCTATTCAGCTTTTATTGCTCCCTTTAATCAGGGTATACTGTTAAGTTCAATTGATGTATTATGTTATACTTGTTCCATATGCCTCAATACTTGCTTAACCGTCGTGTTAACAATGTTACCTTGGTATTGCAGGTACAGAACCCGGTCCCAACTCGGGTGTTGATGCGCCCCCGGAGAGTGCCCCAACGGTATCTCGGGGTATAGATGAATGGAAGGATGATGATGTGTTTTATTAGTCATCCTACGGAGTGCGTCAGTTCTGGAGATGTTACAGTCACTTTTGTTCTATTCTGGGGAAAGCATAAATTGGACTTTCTGTACTTAAATCCTTTAAGTAAATGCTGAAGTGCATGAGATGCAATTAAAATACTTTAGTACTGATGTATATGTATATATCTATTTATGCATGAAAAAGGACATGTTCTTTAATTTGCTCTTGATTATTACTGAGTATTTCATAGGCATTCGCTTATGATGAGTTATATCCCTACGTGTGTTTGCTTACTTCACACGTTCCTGTGAAGTCTCCCTTGTAGGAATTCGTGCCTAATCCTCCAGGGCACGGACTTCTACTGGATTACGTATCCACGCCCTAGGGGCCCACTTAAATCCCCAAATTCCTGGGATCGGGGCGTGACAAATGTGTCACAACCTGCAAGGCCATTCATGAGTTAAAGTACTCCGTTAGGCAAGGTACATGGGTGAACAGTCCATGGGGAAGGCCCTATCAAGTCTCATCATGAACCTAAAAGGTAGCACGAAAGTCTCATGGTGTTAGAAGAACAAGAAAAGGTAAATGAGTAAGCCTAGGACTCAGTTGAACCTTAAATCTCTCGGAACAGAAATGTATCAGAACCGATCGGTCTGCTCTGTAGCCCAATTGGTCGAATTTCGGTTCTGAGAGTATTCGAGTGGTTAGACCCCAGTCCCGATCGGTCAGACAACTAGGTCCTGTACAAAACAGAGTACTTGTAATACATGCTTTTCATTCGCAAAAACAATGTGTATCATGTTTATACAATACTCATGGGCTGTCAAACCATGACATACCAACATGTTTACCCCTACTGTACTTATACTTGCCTTAAATGAGCTTTTCCTTTAATTGAGTTGTTCTTAGGCCCAAACAATCCAGGGAGTGAAATCCTAAACCATGCATGCTAAGAGTAAGCAAAAGAAAATGGGTACATGCAGTGCATCCACAGCCTAAACACAAAAGGAGACAGTGACTCAACTTCTTACCGTCAACGAACCGAGAAGACAGTGCAAGATTGTTGTCCACGATAAGAAAATAAGAAAGAAGAAAGAGAAGACGAGAGAGACGCCGTAGAGAGACGATGCCGGTGAACCCAACGAAAAGGCAAACAACCGGTACACAAGCCTTTCTCCACGTTGTTCTACGTTGATGGCAAGGAAGATGGCGGTAAGGGAAAAGAAGAAAGGATGGAGAGCAAGGGAAGAGAAGAGAAAACGAGAGAGAGAGAGAGAGAGAGAGAGAGAGAGAGAAAGAGAGAGAGTTGGCGTGCTGGAGAGCTACATGAGAGAAAGAGAGAGACGGTGGTTATCCTTATATAAGATAAGGATTGCTAATTTTTGTATTAAGTCCAACAGTTCAGAAGAATTACAGTTTAAGTCAATTAACAGTTCAACGGAAACAAATGACCTCGTCTGCATTCGAGCCAGTTACGGAAGTTGACGAGCTCGACGAAATACACATGTTGACACTAAGATTATGCATGAATGAAGAACTCGTATAAAATCAAAAATTACGAAAAAGGGCTCAAGACTATTTGTCACAACCCGAGCCCAAAGATCGGGGGTTAGCGAAAAGCCAAACTAGTGACACACGTACTCCCGTGCACGTGCATCCAAACCCAGTCCAGATGCACAGACACAAGGGATCTAACACGTGCGAAACAAGCGAACGCGGGAGCTGTAGATATCATAGCAAGCAACAAAAAAAAATAGCGGAAGCCGAAAAGTACGGAACGGAAAAGACGAAGATAGATACAATACTCGAAAACCAGATACAAATCTGAGTACACACCAAAATAGTGATATACAAAATAATACAGAGTATCAAAGTCTCAAGTGCCAAATACAAAATCTCTAAAAACCAAAACCCAAAACAGATAGCCACGGAAGATATGCATGGACGCACTCGGCAGAGGTGATCAGGCCCACTCTGCCAAACCGGAGGGTGCCTCTAGGCTCTGCCCTGCAGCCTCCTCGACCGCCGGGGAGCTGGGCAAGGGATCTGTGCCTGCAACACCACAGATAGCACCAATGAATACAACGATCCAACAAATATAAGTAACAGGGACGAAACACTCATAGTATCAAATTGAATAATGACAGAATATTAATTTTTGAGTTTCATCTTAGTATGCTAAGCAAATCGTGCATAGAAGTAAAGCATGATAAGTGAATTAAAGCATAGAAATACTGAACTAGGTGGCTACTACGTTAACCATATTCTCTCCAATAGAGAGCAGAGCAGAGCAGATAAGAACACCACTGACCGGGCCAAGGGTACAAGTGGGTCTCGGTTTCCTGGGTTTCGGGGTCCCAAGACAAAGCGACACTGCGGTGATACAGAAATACAGAGATCTAAGCCAGAGGTAACCCCGTCGGGCATCCTAGGGCTGAAGTTGAGTAGAGCCAGACTAATACCAATCAAATCAAATCAAAAAGAAGGGAGATTATCCGCTTTGGACTCACCGATGACAAGGACCGGATCTTATCCTCACGTATTAATCTCTGGGCAGATCCACCCGGGAATACCCAGTGAATCAGAAATATACAAAGCCAGAGATATACAAAGCAAAGCATAAACTAAGTCAAAGCACAGCATAGATCAAAACATAGTGTAGAACGAAGAATAAAACAGATTACAGGACGAAAGCAAAATGACCTCGTAATGCATAAACATAGATCAGCAGAACAGAGGGCAAAACTGTAAGCAATATGCAATGCATCTCAGATTAATATGGAATCAAGGTTAATTACAAGCCAACACTAATCTAGTTGTCCACTGTTACTAACCGTGCATGATGATGTAGTTTTAAGTTATTCGATGCACCGTTGTCATCCAAGTATTACAATGTAATCCTCACGTGCACCAAAGTCCCTTAAACTAACACCCATGGGGAGGTGCTTAACAGTAAATCAACGCTCACATGAATAAGTCACAACCGAATAGACTATTCATGCGATCCAAGGAATCCATTGGGCCGGTTTACATAAGCGGTTAACTTGTCTTTTAGCCTTACCGAGTCACACCATTATCCTAAGTTTTATTTCAGATTTTCCAGGTCTTACGGTTTAGCTATGGGTGACCTACGGCTTAGCCGTATACATCTTACGGCCTAGCCGTAACATGCACTACGGCTTAGCCCTGGTTTCCTTCAGAACACGGCTAAACTGTCATCTTCCACCTCTGATCTGATACATTTCACGGCTGGGTCACGGCTACCTTACGGCTCAGCCGTAGAACATTTTACGGTTCAGCTGTAGCCTAGCCGTAGAACAAATTCAAAAATTTCAAGTCTCTAGAATCTGAGCCGTACAAAGTTACGGCTTAGCCGTACAATACAGAACACAAAACTGAAGTGAGTACAGAAACCGAAATTTGGTACAAAAACTTAGCAAAACAAGTTCCAGAGGTTCCAACATCACAGAATTTGGCTGTAAAACATCCTATACATAAAAGAAGATGAAATCAAAGCAATCAAACATAATACCCATATGTGTTATACAATTCTGTACTTATACTTGCCTCAAAACTTTGTCGAATCCATTGAGATCAAGCTCCAATCAACTAAAACCCAACCAAAGCAAAGCAAAACACAATCCATAAGCATGCAGAAAGAGAGATGGGAGATCCAATTGGAGAAGAAAAATTGGAGAACTCACTTACCTCAAACCATAGACAGAGATGAGAGAGAAAGAACCCAATCGAACTAAATCCCACACCAACAAGGAAGAGAAGAGAAGTGAATAGAAAAGGAGTGAATGTACGTGGAGTCTCCTTGGAGATTGCATGTAATGTTGAAGCAAAGGAGCAGGAATGAAGACATCTGTACAGGTGACTCATATATATAGTTTCTGAAGTTTAGAACAAAGTCTAGTGAATTTTGGTTATTTACAAATCAAGTCACACGAGGGTCTAACTTCTCCAATTGACTCCGAATGAGTCTGAGACAGTTACGGAAAACAACGAGCTAAAAAAAATACACGTGCTGACACCAAGAATGATGCAAATATGATGCACTCAAAGCAAAAGCAAAATTACGAAAAATGACTTAGAACTACCTATCGCAGGTCAAAGGTTACTCAACTGCCTATCTAAGACTCAAAACCAAGTCCAAAAGGATTAAACAACAGAAAAGCACACTAATGAACCACTAATCCGTCTCAAAGGGGATCGGAGTGTTACACTGCTCAAACCAAGTTTAACTCAACTCAATTCCTTCCCTATGACCCGAAATGAACCTCAAAAGTGGAAAACCACGAGCTTAACATAATTTCACTATAATTAAGACCAAAACTACACTAATTAATCATTAAACCGGATTAAGCTGGGCCAGAGTGTTACAAAATGCCTTTAAGAAAATGTCATGACTCACTATATGCCGTCAATAGGTCCAATTGATGTGATGGAACTTTAATTCTGAAATAGTTTGGGAAGCTAATTATAAGTAAAGTCCTAGTCCTGCATTTAGGTTGGAGTGTCAATAGGATTTGGATGTAGAAATTAGGTAAAATACAAGGCCAAGAAGTGTAAGGGGTTAATTAGGGTAACCTAGGCTGTCCTTGAGAGCTGCTTAACAAGGCCACGTAGGGCCAACTCGGAGTTAATTTGGGCTATCGACATGTCAAATTTGAAGACTAATATTGAGCTAATCTCAGGGACAGTTTTAATGGATTGCTTTGCTTCAATGGGGTTGGTTTTGCATATAGTTCTCTAACTTCATCAAGGTTAAGAGTTTAAAACTGTTTGGCAGCCGAAATTAGGTAAAAAAAAAAGAGTGTTGAGTTTTACAGGGTTTCTAAAGTTGGATTAGCGCGCGGGTTTTTGTAATGAAGAGAGAGAGAAAGAGTAGAATACAAAAGGGATTATATATGAGTTCAAATCTAAGGTTTTTATAATGGAGTTCAAATCAGGGGGAGAAGTGGGTGGTGGCCCAGCCTATTATGAATCTTAGGTAGAACTTTCCTTCAGTTTGTCATTTAATTGCCATGCAATCTTGACAACACTTTTAAGACAATTGCATTAGATGGGACTTTTCTCTCTTATCTAATTAAATGGCAATCTCATCTACTTTCCCTAAATGGGATACTCATGACTCACACTTTTGGGGCAGTATGTGTAACATTCCGATCCCTTTTGAGCCGGATTAAGGGCTCATTAGTGTGCTTTTCTGTTGTTAAATTCTTTCGGATTTGGTTTCGGGTCTTGGATAGGTAGTTGAGTAACCTTTGACTTGGGATAGGTAGTTCTAAGCCCTTTTTCGTAATTTTGCTTTTGCTTTGAGTGCATCATATTTGCATCATCTTGGTGTCAGCACGTGTATTTTGTTGAGCTCGTTGTTTTCCATAACTGCCTCAGACCCATTTGGAGTCAATTGGAGAAGTGGGACCCTCGCGTGACTTAAACTGTAAATAGCTAAAACTCATCGGCTGTTGATTTAAACTCCAGAAACTATATAAGAGTTAGGAGCCCAGGTGTCTCCCTCCTGCTCATTTTCATTCGACGACTGCATGCAACAGCTCCACGTCTTCTCTTCTCTTCTCTTCATTCTCTTTCTTTTCCTCTCCTGTTTGGTGTGGGAGTTGTTGTCGATTGGGTTTTCTTTCTCTTTCTCTGTCTTTGCTTTGGGTAAGTGGGTTCTCCAACTCTTCTCCTCCAATTGGATCTCTCTCTTTCTGCATGCTCATGGCTTGTACTTTTCTTTGCTTTGCTTGTATTTTTAGCTGGATTTGAGTTTGATCTCAGTGGATTTGACAAGGCTTTGAGGCAAGTATAAGTACAAGATTGTATAACACATATGGGTATTTTGTTTGACTGCTTTGATTTCATCTATTACATCCTATACATGTCTGTTGTGTTTTACAGCCAAATTCTGTGATTTGGAACCTCTGGAACTTGTTTTGCTGAATTTCTGTATCAGATTTCAGTTTCTGTACTCAGCTCGAATTCGGTTCTGTATTGTACGGCTAAGCCGTAACTTTATACGGCTCAGATTCCAGAGACTTGAATTTTCGTATTTTGTTCTACGGCTAGGCTACGGCTGAACTGTAAATTGTTCTACGGCTGGGCCGTAAGCAAGCCGTGACCCAGCCGTGAATTATCCCCCTGATCAGTCGAAACTTTCTGAATTCAGTACTCTTACGGTGAGGCTAAGACTAAGCCATGGACTCCACCGTAGCTCAGCCGTGAAATGTATCAGAACAGAGGTGGAAGATGACCAGTTTAGCTGTGTATTGAAGGGAACCACCGTTAAGCCGTAGTGCAAGTTACGGCTAGGCCGTAAAGTGTATACGGCTAAGTCGTAGGTCACCCATGGCTAAACCATAAGACCTGGAAAATCTGAAATAAAACTTAGGATAATGGTGTGACTTTGTAGGGCTAAAATACAGGTTAACCACCCATGTAAACCTGCCCAATGGACTCGTTGGACCGCATGAATAGTCTGTTAAGCTGTGACTTATTCATGTGAGCGTTGATTTACTGTTAAGCACCTCCCTATGGGTGTTGGTTTAAGGGACTTCGGTGCACGCGAGGATTACCTTGCAACACTTGGATGGCAACGGTGCATCGAATAACTTAAAACTACATCAACATGCACGGTTAGTGACAGTGAACAACTAGATTAGGGCTGGATTGTAATTAACCTTGATTCCGTATTAATCTGAGGTGCATTGCATATAGTTTACAATTTTGCCCTCTGTTCTGCGAATCTATGTCTATGCATTACGAGGTCATTTTGCTTTCGTCCTGTATATCTGTTTTATTCTTCGTTCCGCACTAAGTTTTGATCTATGCTATGCTTTGACTTAATCTATGCTATGCTCTGTATTTCTGTTATGCTCTGTATATCTCTGGCTTTGTGTATCTCTGATTTATTGGGTATTCCCTGGTGGCTCTGCCCAGAGATTAATACATGAGGATAAGATCCGGTCCTTGTCATCGGTGAGTCCAAAGCGGATAATCTCCCTTCTTTTGGATTTGATTTGATTGGTATTAGTCTGGATCTACTCAGCCTCAGCCCTAGGATGCCCGACGGGGTTACCTCTGGCTTAGATCTCTGTATTTCTGTATCACCGTAGTGTTGCTTTGTCTTGGGACCCCAGAACCCAGGAAACCGAGACCCACTTGTACTGTTGGCCCGGTCAGTGGTGTTCTCATCTGCTTTGCTCTGCTCTCTATTGGAGAGAATATAGTTAACGTAGTAGCCACTTAGTTCAGTATTTCTATACTTTGATTCACTTATCATGCTTTACTTTTATGCACCATATTGCTTAGCATACTAATATGAAATTTTGTAATTAATATTCTGTCATTATTCAATTTGATACTATGAGTGTTTCGTCCATGTTACTTATATTTGCTGGATCGTTGTATTCACTGCGTTGTCTATGGTGTTGCAGGCACAGATCCTTTGCCCAGCTCCCCGGCGGTCGAAGAGGCTGCAGGGCAGAGCGTAGAGGCACCCTCCGGGTTGGCAGAGTGGACCTGATCACCTCTGCCGAGTGCGTACATGCATATCTTCCGTGGCTTTTGGGTTTTGTTTTTTGGAGCTGTGTATTTTGTACTTCGGACTTTGTCACTCTGTATATTTGTACATCTTGATTTTGTCGTGTACTCAAACTTGTATCTGGTTTTCGAGTATTGTATTTAGCTTTGTCTTTTCCGTTCCGCATTTGTTTTGGCTTCCGCTATTTCTTTGTTGCTTGCTATGATATTTACAGCTTTCGCGTTTGTTTGTTTCGCACGTGTTAGATCCCTTGTGTGTGTGCATCTGGACTAGGTTTGGATGTACGTGCACAGGAGTACGTGTGTCACAGGTTTGGCTTTTCGCTAACCCCCGATCTCTGGGCTCGGGTTGTGACAGTATGTCATATGTCTTCACTAGGTAAGAGAATCTAGTTTAGTAAGAATGGACATCTAGGTATAACTAGTCATCCAAATTCAGATTCAGTAGGATATCTTGATGATTATTGGTCTAGTACTAAGTATTGTATGCCTGCGTCCTAGTAATGTAGATTATGAAGAAACAAAGTGTAGTAGCATGATCTACTGAAGAAGTTGAGCTAAGGCATGGCCAACACCGCTTGTGCTATATTATGCATAAAGAACAATATAGAAACATAGGGTTTTCAAGTGAAAGTTCATCTAACCCCGATGTTTTTTCTGAAAACCAAGATTCTCCATATATTTGTTGAATCCAGTACATCATGAAAGTGCAAATTGAGATAGACTGTAATCTGATTTAAGAAGAGGTTACTAGAGATCTCATCACACTTATTACAAGTTTTCTGGTTAATAAACAGTAAACAAATACATATATTGCTAAGTCCTTACTCTTACTAAACTCTTAGCGAAGATATGATTTGGGGCTAATCACCTTAGGGAGAAACAATCCCTACTTGCTAGTATTCCTAGGGTCTTATTATTTCCATCGTGAAGTTTTTCTTTATGTATTCAATTTATTATTTTAAGACTACACAACAACCACACCACCAGTATATACATGTAATTTGATAATGGAAAATATCCTATGATGTTTCCCGCTTGTGTTAATGTAAATTAGTTATGTGTGTATTCACTAATGCTTTTATGTAATAATAGGCACATTGTAGAGATTTTACCAAATGAATGCGGTGCAAAATTTTGGAAAGCTCAGGTGTTTGATTAATTTTGTAATTCATTTAATCTAAAGTCCTGTCTCTTATCCTGTCGTATTTGTTATAGTTAATTAAATTGTGCTAATATTTATTTCAGATGGGTAAGAAATGTTCAAAATTGCTTTTCGATCAAGAGAAACATAGATCTGAAGGAATCCGACTTAGAAAAGAGTTTGGTACATTTCGATGCATACCAACAAACCCTAACAAAGAACAATGGATTCTTAATGATACTCAATTGGAATATGTTCGGCAATGTGGCCTTCGTCACTGAAGGGAGATAGAATAAATCATGATAGATCATGCTCTCATAACAACTTTAGTTGAAAGATGGCATCCCAAGACTAACACGTTTCATTTTTCATTTGGGGAGGCTATTGTGAGATTGGAAGATGTTGCTTATATCTATGGCCTTCCGATTAATGACCCTCTTATGATGGGAAGAACATTTTCTAACAAAATTGTATAAGAAGTTTGCAAGGAATTACTAGGAATGACCCCAGTAGTAGGAGAAGATGTGAACAACCTAAATATAAAGTTCACTTGGCTTGGAAACAACTTTAGGCCATATGCAACAAAGAAGAAGAAGAAGAGATTCTTCAATGATGAAGAAATTTATAACACACGGGCATATATGTTTGTGTTAGTTATGGGACAAATTAGCGGGAATACATCTGAAGGTTGTGGTCCAGGTTACCTCCTGGAGTTCTTCAGGAAATTTAAATCGTATACTTGGGCACCAACTTGCCTTGCTAATATTTACCAAACGCTTGCCAAAGGGGTAAAGTGGATGTAAGTAAGGAAAGAAGATGAAGGGGAAGAAGGACAGGAGAGATGGAAGGAAAAACAACAAAAGAAGATAAAGAATAGAACATTGAGTGGCCCTTTGCAATTGTTACAAGTTATTCATTTTTTTTCAATCCAGTTCCATTGTCATAAATATTTTCTTAAATTTTAAATAATGAGACCGTAGATTTTTTTTTTTTTTTTTTTTTTTTTGCAAATATGGGCCTACATATGGATGTCGATTTGGTGATGTCCAATGCCTAATCATAACCGGAAAACGTATCTCTAATTTCCATTGATGAAAACATAAAAGCAATGGTTGAGCCATTCAAAGGTTGTTTCAACCTTGAAAACAGTTCAAGAAAAGTTGAACAACTTGGTTGTTGGCGGTGTGAGTACATGACTCGAACTGTTCCTTTTATTACATTGGATACCAATGAAGGAAAATAATTTAACTTGTTTTACCTCTTCCTGTGCAGTTTATATGGCATATATATAGGAAATTTCCAAAAAAATATTTAGGAAACATTCCAAGGGTGGATCGTGAGCTGTTCTTATCGTCAACAATGTTGGTATTTTATTGGGCTGTTGAAAGACATTACATGGGCCGTGTTATGAAACAATTTGGATTCAAGCAAGTTGTCCCACCTCCATTTAGAATGCCTTATACAAGAGAGGAGAAGATTGAAAGGATTATTTATGATTATAGTGCATGTGGAAAGGTTCCCTCCTATGCATATTGGGAAGGGAGGTTCAAGAGTGTACTTAAGGACAAGTGTCACAACCCGAGCCCAGAAATCGGGGGTTAGCGAAAAGCCAAACCAGTGACACACGTACTCCCGTGCACGTGCATCCAAACCCAGTCCAGATGCACACGCACAAGGGATCTAACACGTGCGAACTAAGCGTACGCGGAAGCTGTACATATCATAGCAAGCAACAAAGGAAAAGCGGAAGCCAAAACAAATGCGGAACGGAAAAGACAACGATATAAATAAAACTCGAAAACCATATACAAAACTGAGTACACGCCAAAATAGCGATATACAAAATAATACAGAGTACAAAGTCCAAAGTGCAAAATTACAAAATCTCAAAACCAATAACTAGGCCACTGATGATATGCATGTACGCACTCGGCAGAGATGATCAGGCCCACTCTGCCAGACCGGAGGGTGCCTCTACACTCGGCCCTGCAGCCTCCTCGACCGCCGGGGAGCCGGGCAAGGGATCTGTGCCTGCAACACCACAGACAAGGCAGTGAATACAACGATCCAGCAAATACAAGTAACAGGGATGAAACACTCATAGTATCAAATCGAATAATGACAGAAGATTAAATACAGAGTTCCATCTTAGTATGCTAAGCAAATCGTGCATAGAAGTAAAGCATGATAAGTGAATCAAAACATAGAAATACTGAACTAAGGGGCTACTACGTTAACCATATTCTCTCCAATAGAGAGCAGAGCAAAGCAGAGCAGAGGAGAACACCACTGACCGGGCCAGGGTACAAGTGGGTCTCAGTTTCCTGGGTTCCGGGGTCCCAAGACAAAGCGACACTGCAGTGATACAGAGATACAGAGATCTAAGCCAGAGGTAACCCCGTCGGGCATCCTAGGGCTGAGGCTGAGTAGAGCCAGATTAATACCAATCAAATCAAATCTCAAAAGAAGGGAGATTATCCGCTTTTGACTCATCGATGGCAAAGACCGGATCTTATCCTCACGTATTAATCTTTGGGCAGAGCCACCAGGGAATACCCAATAAATCAGAGATATACAAAGCCCGAGACAGAGCATAGCAGAAATACAGATCACAGATCAGAGTATAGATTAAATCAAAGCACAGCATAGATCAAAGCATAGTATAGATCGAAGAATAAAACAGAGATACAGGACGAAAACAAAATGACCTCGTAATGCATAGACAGAGATTTACAGAACAGAGGGCAAAACTGTAAACAATATGCAATGCATCTCAGATTAGTACAGAGTCAAGGTTCATTACAAGCCAGCCCTAATCTAGTTGTTCACTGTCACTAACTGTGCATGTTGATGTAGTTTTAAGTTATTCAATGCACCGTTGCCATCCTAGTGTTGCAATGTAATCCTCACGTGCACCGAAGTCCCTTAAACCAACACGCATGGGGAGGTGGTTAACAGTGAATCAACGCTCACATGAATGAGTCACAGCCTAACAGACTATTCATGCGATCCAAAGAATCCATTGGGCCGGTTTACGTGTGTGGTTAACCTGTATTGAGCCCTACAAGTCTCACCATGATCCTAAGTTTTATTTTGGATTTGCCATGCCTTATGGTTTAGCCATGGGTGACCTACGGCTTACCCGAAGACATCATACGGACTAGCCATAGCATGCACTACGGCTTAACCGTAGTTCCCTTCAAAACACAGCTAAACTGGTCATCTTCCACCTCTGATCTGATACCTTTTACGGCTGAGCTACGGTTCAGTATACGGCTTAGCCGTAGACTAATCCACGGCTTAGCCGTAGCCACACCGTAGGAGTACTGTATCGGAAAAGTTTCAACTGATCAGAGATTTAATTCACGGCTTAGTCACGGTTGGGTCACGGCTAGCTTACGGCTCAGCCGTAGGACAATCTACGGTTCAGCCGTAGCCTAGCCGTAGAACAAAAGGTGAAATTTCAAGTCTCTGGAATGTGAGCCGTACAAGGTTACGGCTTAGCCGTACAATACAGAGAACCAATTCGGGTTGAGTACAGAAACTAGAATTTGGTACAGAAATGTCTCCAAAACAAGCTCATCTGATCCTAACATCTTAGAAATTGGCTGTAAAACATTTTATACAAAGAATAAGAATGAATCAAGGCAATCAAACAAAACACCCATATGTGTTAAACAATCCTGTACTTATACTTGCCTCAAAACTCTGTCAATCCACTGAATCAAGCTCCAAATCAACTAAAATCAAAGCAAACAATGAAACAACACATGCATGAGATGTATGAAGACATACAGAGCTTGGAGAAGGAATCCAATTGGAAAAAGGAAATCAAACCCACTTACCCAAAGCAAAGACAGAGATAAGAGAGAGAGAACCCACTCGAACTTTGGAAATTCCGATGATAACCAAGAGGGAAGGAGAGAAGGATGAAGAGGAGAGAAAGAGAAGAAACAACGTGGACTTCCCTGAGTTCTTCTTGCATACACGTAGAAGCCAAATGAGCAGGGATGAGGACATCTGTAAGATGACTCATACATATAGGTTTTGGAGTTTAAAACAAGGTCCGAAGAGTTTGAACTATTTACAGTTTAAGTCACATGAAGGTCCAACTTCTCCAATGTACTCCGAATGGATTTGACACAGTTACGGAACTTGACGAGCTCAGCAAAATACACATGCTGACACCAAGATGATGCACTCAAAGCAAAAGCAAAATCACGAAAAAGGGCTTAGAACTACCTATCTCAGGTCAAAGGTTACTCAACTACCTATCCAAGACCCAAAACCAAGTCCGAAAGAATAAAACAACAGAAAAACACACTAATGAGCCACTAATCCGGCTCAAAGGGGATCGGAGTGTTACATCCTCCCCCACTAGGAATCATTCCGTCCTCGAAATGACCACCTACCTGCGCAAAGAGCTGTGGGTACTGGCGCGCTAGCTGCTCTTCTAGCTCCCATGTAGCCTCATCTGGACCGTGATGCTCCCACAACACTTTAACCCATCTGATAGTCCTGGTACGGAGGATCTGCTCTCGTGTACCAACGATGCGAAACAGACGCTCAACGTAAGTTGCATTAGGCTGAATCTGAATATCATCGTAGCGAATCACATGGCTCGGATCTGGCACGTACTTACGGAGCATCGACACATGGAATACATCGTGAACACCGGAGAACTCAACTGGAAGCATTAACCGATAGGCTAAATCTCCAACTCGGCTCTTAACTTCAAACGGTCCCACATATCTCGGAGCTAACTTGCCCTTCTGACCAAACCGCACCGTGCCCTTCATCAGGGAAACTTTAAGGAACACCCAATCTCCGACTTGGAATGCCAACGGCCTTCTCCGAGTATCCGCATAGCTCTTCTGCCTGGATCGAGCAATCTTCAGATTCTCTATCACTTTCTGCACTTTCTCTGTCGTCTCAGCAATGATTGTCGGACCATGGAAACTTGTTGTTCCTACCTCTTCCCAGCACACAGGGGTCCTGCACTTGCGTCCGTATAAAGCCTCATAGGGTGCCATACCAATGCTTTCCTGGAAGCTATTGTTGTAGGCAAACTCACACAATGCCAGATGCATATCCCATTCCTTCTCAAAGTTCAGTACGCTCGCTCTGAGCATATCCTCCAACGTCTGAATGGTACGCTCCGACTGTCCATCGGTCTGGGGGTGGTATGCCGTACTAACACTTAACTTCGTGCCCATCGACACAATCGATACTGGGGTGCCATGCAATCTGACTATCTCGTCAACAAACTTCCTGGCCATCTCTGTGAATGTCATCCCTTTCTTGAACGGAAGGAAATGTGCTGACTTCGTCAATCTGTCCACTATTACCCAGATCGCATTGTTCTTTCTGCTGGTCGGCGGAAAACCGGAGACGAAGTCCATGGTAATGTGCTCCCACTTCCACTGCGGAGTGTGTAATGGATGCAATGATCCTGGAGGTCGCTGATGATCAGCTTTCACCCTCTGACAGGTCAAACATCGAGCTACGAACTCTGCGATCTCCTGCTTCATATTGTTCCACCAAAATCTATCTTTCAAGTTCCGGTACATCTTTGTATTCCCTGGGTGCATCACATAACGGGCTTCGTGCGCATCTATCATCAACTTTTCTTTCAGCTCATCCACAACGGGAACACACAATCGACTCCTGAAGTATAAAACTCCGTCTACTAAGCTGAAATCCGGTCGATCTGTAATCCGGTCTCTGAAAGTCACCAAAAAGGGGTCCTCAAACTAGCGATCCTTGATCTGCTGAATCACCTCAGGCTGAAACACGACGGTAGTAGCTAATGTCACCAATTCACTTACCATCCGAACCTCAACAGGCTGAGCATGTACCAGCATATAGAATCTTGCCAACACCTGAAAACTGTCTGTTCTCCTGCTGAGCGCATCTGCAACTACATTCCCTTTGCCTGGATGGTACTTGATCGGAAAGTCGTAGTCGTTGATGAACTCCAACCACCTTCGCTGCCTCATATTCAAGTCATGCTGATCGAACAAATACTGCAGACTGTGATGATCGGAATGGACCTCGAACTTCACACCGTACAGGTAATGCCGCCACAACTTTAGTGCAAATACAATGGCCGCTAGCTCCAGGTCATGTGTGGCATAGTTCTTCTCATGCTCTTTCAGCTGTCTGGATCCATAGGCAATCACTTTCTGATTCTGCATCAGTACACAGCCTAGTCTAACTCGAGAGGCATCGGAATAAATCACAAATCCCTCACTACCATCCGGGAGAGTCAACACTGGCGCTGTAGTGAGCTTTTCTTTCAACATCTGAAAACTACGCTCACACTTCTCTGTCCACTCATACGGGACCTTCTTCCGAGTCAACTGAGTCAGCGGGGTTGAAATCTTCGAGAAGTCCTGCACGAACCTGCGGTAATATCCCGCCAATCCCAGAAAACTCCGAATCTCTGCCACTGATCTAGGACGGGGCCAATGAACTACTGTCTCAATCTTAGCTGAATCCACCATCAATCCCTCTCTAGAAATCTTATGACCCAGAAATGCAACTTGTTCTAGCTAGAAATCACACTTAGACAACTTTGCATATAACTTGTGATCCTGAAGCAGCTGCAATGCTTTCAGATGATCTGTATGTTCCTCAACAGTCTTCGAATAGACCAATATATCATCTATGAAAACCACAACAAACTGGTCCAAAAAGGAAGTAAATACCCTATTCATCAATGCCATAAAAGCTGCGGGTGCATTCGTCAAACCAAATGGCATGACAAGGAACTCGTATTGTCCATACCGAGTCCTGAAAGCTGTCTTAGGAACATCCTCATCCTTCACCCGGAGCTGGTGATATCCGGACCTCAAGTCAATCTTAGAGAAGTAAGCTGCACCCTGAAGCTGATCGAACAACTCATCGATCCTAGGCAATGGATATTTGTTCTTGATGGTCACTTTGTTCAACTGTCTATAGTCAATGCACATCCAGAAACTGCCATCCTTCTTCTTATCAAATAATACAGGAGCTCCCCAAGGTGACACACTTGGGCGTATGAACCCCTTATCCAACAGATCCTGCAACTGTTTCTTCAATTCCAACAACTCTGCAGGTGCCATACGATATGGAGCTCTACTGATGGGTGCTGTTCCTGGCATCACGTCGATCGAGAACTCTACCTCTCGAACTGGTGGCAACTCGGGCACATCCTCCGGAAAGACATCCGGAAACTCGCCGACTACTAGGATCTCACTGAGTTGTCGCTGATCCTTCTTCTCTGAAATGAATGCAAGAAATCCCTCACATCCCCTACGAAGCATCCTGTCTGCTTTACAAGCAGAGATCACACGCCTTGGGCACTTCGTCTAGCTGCCCTCAAATCGAAATCCGCTACCCAGATCAAAATAAATAGCTTTGCTGTAACAATTGATACAAGCATGATATCTCGCAAGCCAGTCCATACCAAGAATCACATCAAAATCCAGTGTCGTGAGCAACACGAGGTCTACCGAGAGCTGATGACCAGCTATCCGCACCTCACACTGAGGGTAGAAGACACTGCACTCCACCCGTTTACCAACCGGAGTGGATACTAGCAACAAGTATGGGAACGGCGTGGGTCGCTGTCGAAGCTGCACAGCAAAATGGGGTGCTACGTACGAACGCGTAGACCCGGAGTCAAATAAGGATAAAGTTTCAGCATCAGAAATTAAAATTTTACCTTCCACGACCGTAGCTTCCTCCGCGCCCTCATGCGTAGCAGCATAGGCTCGGGCTGTCTGGCGGTTTTGCTTCTGGACTGGGCGAGCTGACTGAGATTTGCCCTGCGCTGTAGATCCTGCAGATCTCGTCTGTGGAGAGGACTGAAACTTCGGGCATTGGGCCCGCTTGTGGTCCGTAGAACCACAACCGAAACAAGCCCCACTCTTCCTCCAACATCTGTCTGTTGGGTGATCCTTCCCACAGTGACCACAAACCACCTGAGTACTGCTTGAACTACCCTGCTTACCCTTGAACTTCTTCTAGAACTGACTTCTGCCACTGGAACCTGCCGCCCTCTTAGCCTCAGTTCGCTCCTCCTCAAATATGGCCTCTGCATCATAGGCCTGTCAATAGCGTCATCCAAGGTAGCCGGCCACATACATGCAACTACGTGGCGTTTATGCTTCGGATTCAGACCATTGACGAAGCGAGTCACCTTCTTATGTTCAGTGTTCACCATGTCCTCTGCAAAGTGAGACAACTCTGTAAACTTGTGTACATAATCTGCAACCGACAGTTGTCTCTGCTGAAGGTTGAAGAATTCCACTTCCTTGGCTCGCTGAATATGGAGAGGCATGAACTTCCGGCGGAATTGCTGCTTGAAGGTCTCCCAAACTGTGGCACTGGGCATAGTCTGGAATGAGCTCTTGACACTCCTCCACCATGTCTTGGTTACACTCCGAAGCATAGAGGCTGTGAGAACTACCTTCTGTTTGTTGCTACACACAATCGTATCAAATAGCTCTTCAGTCTGCTCCAACCATTGCTCAGCCTGCAATGCATCCTCTATCCCATGGAACTCAGTCGCCCCTCGCTTACGGAACTTATCAAAAAGAGCATTTGGATCTGATTCCTTGGGCTGGAAGATCACTTGCTATTCTACATGAGGTGATGCTGACGCGGCAGCTGACTCTGCCTATCCACCATGGATGCCATCTGAGCCTGCAATGACTGCATAGACTGCATCATCATCATCAGACGCTCCTCACTACTGATATGTGGGGGTAACGATCCACTATCACCGTTATGGCCCTGTTGATTCTCATCCCGAGATCCTGATCCTGATGCCATCCTGCAAAATGAAAAGAAACACAGCACACAAATATAAAATGCCCTGAGTTAGTCAAATCCCAAGAGTCAACATATTAGACTTCGAGTCAAATAGTTGATAGCGTTATCTCACCACGATCTTAGATGCCTACATGCTTATAACTAGCATGCTCTGATACCATACAATACGTATGTCACAACCCGAGCCCAGAAATCGGGGTTTAGTGAAAAGCCAAACCAGTGACACACATACTCCCGTGCACGTGCATCCAAGCCCAGTCCAGATGCACATGCACAAGGGATCTAACACGTGCGAACTAAGCGTACGCGGAAGCTGTACATATCATAGCAAGCAACAAAGGAAAAGCGGAAGCCAAAACAAATGCGGAACGGAAAAGACAACGATATAAATAAAACTCGAAAACCATATACAAAACTGAGTACACGCCAAAATAGCGATATACAAAATAATACAGAGTACAAAGTCCAAAGTGCAAAATTACAAAATCTCAAAACCAATAACTAGGCCACTGATGATATGCATGTACGCACTCGGCAGAGATGATCAGGCCCACTCTGCCAGACCGGAGGGTGCCTCTACACTCGGCCCTGCAGCCTCCTCGACCGCCGGGGAGCCGGGCAAGGGATCTGTGCCTGCAACACCACAGACAAGGCAGTGAATACAACGATCCAGCAAATACAAGTAACAGGGATGAAACACTCATAGTATCAAATCGAATAATGACAGAAGATTAAATACAGAGTTCCATCTTAGTATGCTAAGCAAATCGTGCATAGAAGTAAAGCATGATAAGTGAATCAAAACATAGAAATACTGAACTAAGTGGCTACTACGTTAACCATATTCTCTCCAATAGAGAGCAGAGCAAAGCAGAGCAGAGGAGAACACCACTGACCGGGTCAGGGTACAAGTGGGTCTCAGTTTCCTGGGTTCCGGGGTCCCAAGACAAAGCGACACTGCAGTGATACAGAGATACAGAGATCGAAGCCAGAGGTAACCCCGTCGGGCATCCTAGGGCTGAGGCTGAGTAGAGCCAGATTAATACCAATCAAATCAAATCCCAAAAGAAGGGAGATTATCCGCTTTTGACTCATCGATGGCAAAGACCGGATCTTATCCTCACGTATTAATCTCTGGGCAGAGCCACCAGGGAATACCCAATAAATCAGAGATATACAAAGCTCGAGACAGAGCATAGCAGAAATACAGATCACAGATCAGAGCATAGATTAAATCAAAGCACAGCATAGATCAAAGCATAGTGTAGATCGAAGAATAAAACAGAGATACAGGACGAAAGCAAAATGACCTCGTAATGCATAGACAGAGATTTACAGAACAGAGGGCAAAACTGTAAACAATATGCAATGCATCTCAGATTAGTACAGAGTCAAGGTTCATTACAAGCCAGCCCTAATCTAATTGTTCACTGTCACTAACCGTGCATGTTGACATAGTTTTAAGTTATTCAATGCACCGTTGCCATCCTAGTGTTGCAATGTAATCCTCACGTGCACCGAAGTCCCTTAAACCAACACGCATGGGGAGGTGCTTAACAGTGAATCAACGCTCACATGAATGAGTCACAGCTTAACAGACTATTCATGCGATCCAAAGAATCCATTGGGCCGGTTTACGTGTGTGGTTAACCTGTATTGAGCCCTACAAGTCTCACCATGATCCTAAGTTTTATTTTGGATTTGCCATGCCTTATGGTTTAGCCATGGGTGACCTACGGCTTACCCGAAGACATCATACGGACTAGCCATAGCATGCACTACGGCTTAACCGTGGTTCCCTTCAAAACACAGCTAAACTGGTCATCTTCCACCTCTGATCTGATACCTTTTACGGCTGAGCTACGGTTCAGTATACGGCTTAGCCGTAGACCAATCCACGGCTTAGCCGTAGCCACACCGTAGGAGTACTGTATCGGAAAAGTTTCAACTGATCAGAGATTTAATTCACGGCTTAGTCACGGTTGGGTCACGGCTAGCTTACGGCTCAGCCGTAGGACAATCTACGGTTCAGCCGTAGCCTAGCCGTAGAACAAAAGGTGAAATTTCAAGTCTCTGGAATGTGAGCCGTACAAGGTTACAGCTTAGCCGTACAATACAGAGAACCAATTCGGGTTGAGTACAGAAACTGGAATTTGGTACAGAAATGTCTCCAAAACAAGCTCATCTGATCCTAACATCTTAGAAATTGGCTGTAAAACATTTTATACAAAGAATAAGAATGAATCAAGGCAATCAAACAAAACACCCATATGTGTTAAACAATCCTGTACTTATACTTGCTTCAAAACTCTGTCAATCCACTGAATCAAGCTCCAAATCAACTAAAATCAAAGCAAACAATGAAACAACACATGCATGAGATGTATGAAGACATACAGAGCTTGGAGAAGGAATCCAATTGGAAAAAGGAAATCAAACCCACTTACCCAAAGCAAAGACAGAGATAAGAGAGAGAGAACCCACTCGAACTTTGGAAATTCCGATGATAACCAAGAGGGAAGGAGAGAAGGATGAAGAGGAGAGAAAGAGAAGAAACAACGTGGACTTCCCTGAGTTCTTCTTGCATACACGTAGAAGCCAAATGAGCAGGGATGAGGACATCTGTAAGATGACTCATACATATAGGTTTTGGAGTTTAAAACAAGGTCCGAAGAGTTTGAACTATTTACAGTTTAAGTCACGCGAAGGTCCAACTTCTCCAATGTACTCCGAATGGATTTGACACAGTTACGGAACTTGACGAGCTCAGCAAAATACACATGCTGACATCAAGATGATGCAAAGATGATGCACTCAAAGCAAAAGCAAAATTATGAAAAAGGGCTTAGAACTACCTATCTCAGGTCAAAGGTTACTCAACTACCTATCCAAGACCCAAAACCAAGTCCGAAAGAATAAAACAACAGAAAAATACACTAATGAGCCACTAATCCGCCTCAAAGGGGATCGGAGTGTTACAACAAGAAGTCATCCTCCAAAGTGTATGACGAAGAATACATGATTTGGTTTGCTGTTAATACAATTTTGTATATTCGTCTTACTGAGGATGGAAAAGGAGACTCCCCTAGGATTAAATATGCTTTTAAGCAGGTTCTGTACGACGAAACATGTTGCAAAAAGGAACTGATAGGCAATGTATATAAGTTGCAAATTTTAAATTTTTATGATACCTTTTTGGGTTGTAATTTATGAGTTAAACGATTTTGCAAGTTAGTACACTACTTCATGAATTGGAGATGTCGTTTAATCGTGCAGCTGAGAATCATATTTCATTTGAAGCGTTTCGTTTATTGTGGGGTAAAAAAATAAAGCGATTTAAAACAACATTGGGAAGTTTATTTGAAGGTTTTAATACACAAATATTAAAAAACTAGGACTCAGGAGAAGACGATTCGATAGAGACAAAGAAATAGGCTGTAAAGAAATACATTAGAAAGTTGAAAGCTAAATAAAAAAGGACAGTAAAAGAAGAGAGTTCAAGATAGGGTGTGGTGGAATCAAATTGCACAGCAGATGAAGTGATTGAAGTCCCATTAACACCCATGGTCAGTTCATCATCGCTTGGAAATTGCAATGATCATTTCACCGAAGAGGAGCACAATTGCCTCTTTGATTTGAAGTATTAAAAGGCTACCCCACAAAAGGAAGATCTCAGATAAGTTTGATGAATACTTGCTTGCAATAGCTGAGGCAGAATATACTCTTTCCGGCATGGATAAGTTCATTTTAAAAGGATATAGAAAATATTTCAAGCTTTACACGGAACAGCTAAACGTTGAATGCACATCGGTTTCTTCTGCGGTGTTGAATAAAGTTTTAAGAAAGGGCGAGTGGTTGGACACTAATGTTTGTATTATTAGTTTCAGTACTTGAGGGAATTATGTCATACTGCATACTTTACTGATCCAAGCGTTGTAATAAGTATATGATTTCTTAAACAAATTATGTAATATATGTAAATCACTTTGAATGCAAAATTTGTGGCAGGACAAGTTGGGTCTGACGACCAATGTTTGTTTTGCCCCTGATGGATCGAGAGTGTGGAAGGTACGAGACAGTACAATGCTCAAAAACCTAATCCACTACATTGACAATTTCACTTTGCTTGTGGGTTACCTTGAGGAGTTGAAGTGGCAATACTATGATGGAGTTTTGGGCCACCAAGACTCATTAACAAATGTCACTAACTTTGTAAGTAATCATTTTACTTACTTTGTTAAAAAATAATTTATTCATTGATTGATGTTATATTGTCTCATATAATTTGTTATATTTGTTGTAGATTCATTGGCTAACATGAAAGTATAACAACTACGAGTGGCATGACCCTAACCTCTGAATTACAATTGCAGCCACAAAAATACCACAACAACAAAATGACAATAATAGTGGCATATTTATAGCTGCATTCGCTGAATACGTTGTGTTAAATCGACCAATAAAATTTATACAAGCTGACATGTAAGGTCCTGACCCAACTTAATTGTAAATTATATTAATTAAACTTGATTTCTTATTAATTAATGTATTTTAGTCTTAATCTATCTTGTTTTGGATTTTATTCGGATCATGCATAGGTAGTTGTGTTAGAATTGGCCAAACCTAGGTAGGCAAGGCCTTTCTCATAATTTATAGTCTTATGGTTTGCATCATATTTACATTTCATTAATTGCACCTTGCGTGTTTAATCTTGTGGGTTAATATTCATGTTTGGCCCAGCCTAATCCGGATGCACTTTGGCCCAGTCCAAGCCCAATTGACTTAAACTAAAATTTCTATTAATTAGCTGGACTTGCATGCAAATCCCAAAAAACTTCATTTATAAAAACCCCAACTCCAGCAGGTTGCCTTTTTCCTCCTTCTTCTCTACTACTGGGCTAACCATTCCTCTCTTTTTCTCCTTCTTTAGCAGTTGGGAATCTAACTTTGGGGCTGTGCATGTCAGGGCTACATCTCCAAAGGTAAGAACCTCATCATCCTTCTATTTCTTGAGTTCCATAGAGTCAAGGAGACTTCATTCTTGTGGCATGCATGCATTCATACTCATTCTTTGTAATGCATGTCTTAGATTATTGCTAGTGAGGTCTTCTCAATCATTCAACCAAGGAAGAGCTTGATTTGGGTAAAGCACTGAGTTAAGACAAGTATAGATGTATATAATCACTGCATGTTTATTAAACAGCTTGATTCTTGATATACTCTCTATGTATGCTCATTGCAGCTCTTTTCCCCTTTTATTTTGATTACCTAATGTTGATGATTAATGGGTTTATATTTAAATTAATGGTGGGATTGGATGAAGGTGAACCCACATGGAATGTGGGTTAGCATTATGAGTCATTCATTGGTTTTTTTGATGATTGGGAGTGGGAAGATCTAATAAGAAGGAAGAAAGATCAGTTGGAACAATCCTGCATGGAGCAGAGTGCTTCAGGGCCGACCGATCGGTCATTCTGCCCAATCAGTCAAATTGCCTTTCTCGGTGGTCCGACCGGTCGGTCACCCTATCCGACCGGTCGGATAAGTAAAACCTTTAGGTTTTAAAAATGAATTCTATGTTTGACTATGAGCTTTCTATAATCTATGGAATAGCCTAGTGATGAGTTACACCCTTTAACCTCATAAAGAGACCGAGGTATCTACCCACCCTTATTATAGGTTGTAGGTTTAATCCAAGACCATTTATGACCATAGAAGTAGGATCCTTTGCAACACCAAACGAGCCCAACGATAACTAAACATGGAGAAGGAAGAGTGTTAAGCTGTCACTCATTCCCTCTTGATTCTCTGGTTAGTTTTCAATGTCATGTCATGGGTGTTGACATAAGATGAAGTGTCATTTCCCTATATAACGTAACGTTGAGAATGGTAACATAATGACACCGACGTCTTATAAATACACCGTATTGAATAACCTTGGAAACCCATATTATCTAGCATACGGTTGGCTCGTAATTATTCTGGATAACCTCTCAATCTAATTACATTCATATTGATAGCAACCTTGAACTCAACATGATAGTTCATATCGGTATACATTATTGATGATTAGTATTCTATTTAGTTGTGATTCTATGATTGGTATTTACATTAAGATTGAACTACATTTTCGTATGAGTATCAACAGATCAGTATATGATGAGTATGGGTTTCAGATTAATTCCGATATACTTGGAGTCAGCACCACTTAGCTTATACCCCATAATGGGTTCGACGGGACTGAATGGAAGTATTTTATCGGTTATTTACTGCAGTAGTTATCAAAAGAGTGAGTCGACGCTCTTAGGGTAGCTAGTCGGTCTTTGGCCCGATCACTAGTGATTTCCCACTGATTAGTATACTCTCTTATTAGAGAGAAGATAGCAATGTGGTTGCCATTTGATATGATGTGCTATTTATTCATGATTCCTTATTCATGCTTATTCATGCACAACATGCCTAGATTACAATCTTTGCTCTCTTCTAATTAACATGTCTTTAATTCATTTAATACAGCATGATAGTTTTATATGCACTTATATTTGCTTAACCGTGGTGTTAACAGTGCTATCCTTGGTGTTACAACAGGTGTATGTATTGATTCCACCCCAGCGTACCCGAAGAGGAATTTCAAGAGACTTCCCAGGGTACAGTATAATAGAGTGGACTTGACAACATTCTCCCGTTATCTACTTCACAGAGCGTCATTTGGGACATGCTAGGATAAGCCATTGTTATGGCTATGGTTATGCATTATGCCATCATGTCATATTGTCATTATGTTATTTGATTTGATGGACATGTATTCCTTTTATTCGAATTGTATTCAAATCATATGTATTTAATCATACCATGTATTCTTATCTTAGATCATTCCTGTAGACATTCGGATTATTGATCATGTAGAATTATGCATGGGGTTGTGTTTTATGTAAAAGGCTCTCTTATCTTTGGCTTACAATATCCTCCCTTTATGAATTTATTCATTGAGAACACCATCGAATGGGTCAGGGTACGAATGGGTCTGTATATATATAGAGCTGGAAGCTTTAAAAGCACATTGCAATGGTACTGTTCGTATACTACACCAAAGTTAACCCCACCAGGTATCATAAGGCTAAATTTTACTAGAGCTAAACCATTTCGATTCATATGATTGATAATTGAATTTGAGTTAATCGTGCAATTCATTCATTGGAAGCACTATAATACAATATACGTGCAATTCATTCGTTCAATTCGTTCTTACTCAATTCAATGTCAAAGTCAATATAAAACGTATATCAAAAAACATTTCAAATAAAATCAATGCATACTATGATTACTTCAATTCAAAGTCATTAATGAATAAGAAAAGGCAATAAAGGTAATCCAATATGCTATGTAATTCAATTTAATGGATTCAAGGTAATTTACAACCCAAGCCTAATCTAGTCATCTATTGTTTCTAACCGTGCGTAATGATATAGTTCTAAGTTATCCAATACATCGTTGTTTCCTTTTGGTATCACATTATGATAGGAATGTGTATCGAAGTCCCTTAAATCAACACCTATGAGAAGGTGCTAAACAAATGGACAATACCCAATGAAAAACTCTCAGCCCTCAAGACCTTCATGGTGTTTAATTGTTCCATTAGGCCAATGAATAGGGTAAATGGAACCAAGGACTAAGGCCCTAATGGTCTTGTTACAGCTCCTAATTAACCTGGAGTTTATGGGTTCTCACGGCTTAGCTGTGAGGTACCTACGGCTTAGCTGTGAGTTACCAACGGCTTAGCCATAGATTACATTACGGCTGACCCATAGTTTCAGTACTATTCACCTGCACCTACAGTTGAGCCCTAGAATAGCCTATGACTTGGCCGTATTCTGTCTACAACTGAGTCACGGTTAGGCTACGATTTAGCCGTAGCATATTCCACGGCTTAGCCATTGAAGAAATCTGTGCTTTTTAGCTCTCTGGAAAGTTAATCGTAGTTTTCATACGGCTTAGCCATAAGCTTCAGGATTTCTAAAGTTGTTTCTGTTCAGAACATTTTTGTTCTAATTGCTTATACATGTTACATGTGATGGTCTCAGGTATTCATTTTCATTTAATTCTATCACTTTGCACTTTTAACTTCATCATTTATGCCTTTACTAAAATACTTTAATTATGCACATAAGACAAGAGTACAAGGCTAGAACATAACATTAGAATGCAGTAGAAGTACATGAATTATAAACTACCAATATGCATTTAACTAAAATTAGCTTATACTTGCCTTGCTTCAGGATTCAAATCACTATCTTTATCTTAGCTTGACTACAGAAGATGAATCCACCGTACTTGGCCCTAAAATGACATGCATGAAAGTAGACAATGGAGAAAAAATAGTGCATGCTTAAGCTAAGGGTCTCCTTGACTCCATTCTTCTACTAAACTAAGGAACTATGTGAATGCATAAGAAATCTTACCAAGAGAATAACTAGAGAGCTGTAGGGAGAGCTGCAAACCACCATCTTCTATTCCAAGAACGAAAGAAAGAAAAAGATGGATGGGATGAGGAAATGGGTGCCCGAGATCATGCATGCAGGACCCATCTTGCTCACAATGATAAAAAGGAAGAAGAATGGTGAGGAAGAAGACTTGTTGCTGTAGTTAAAGAGGAGAGGAGCTTGAATAACTAGTTGACCTCTTTTATACAGAAAAACTTCTAAAGTTTATAAGAAAGCCCATCTAGGTTATTATATTTTCAATGTAAGTCAACTGAGGGTCCAACGAGTTCCAACGGAGTCAAATGTGTTTGTGTCAAGTACGAAAGTTAACGAGCTCAACGAGACAAACGTGATGGTTTTAATATGATGCATGTATAACGTGAAACCATGAATTCTAAACTTACGAAAAAGGGTTTCCATCTACTTAGGTAAAAGCAAACCCGACCCAAACTACCTATCCGTGACTTTAACTTGACCCACTGGACTCCTCAAGATTAAAATAGACTTATTTAAGATAAAACCATATTAATTAGCTAGTAATCATAATTAGTTACTCTCTAATCAATCTTAACTTAGGTCGGAGTGTTACAGTTTTTAACCATTTCGTTTCTGGAAAGTGATGACGTCATCACTGTTTCATGCTAGGTTATAACCAAATATTTTTGGAAAGTGACGATGTCATCACTAAATAACAATTAGGCATAATTTATTTAGTTTTGAATGGTGATGAAGTCGTCACTTGATAAACTATTGTAACACTCCGATCCCCTTTGAGCCGGATTAGTGGCTCATTAGTGTGTTTTGTTTTGTTTTATTTCTTTCGGACTTGGTTTTGGGCCTGGGATAGGTAGTTGAGTGACCTTTGACCTGAGATAGTTAGTTCTAAGCCCTTTTTCGTAATTTTGCTTTTGTTGTGCTCATATCATCTTTGCATCATCTTGGTGTCAGCACGTGTATTTTGTTGAGCTCGTTATATTCCATAACTGTGTCAGATCCGTTTGGAGTCAATTGGGGAAGTTAGACCTTCGTGTGACTTGAACTGTAATTAGTCTAAACTCACCGGACCTTGTTTTAAACTTCCAAACATATAAATATAACTCAGCTCCAGATGTCTCTCTCTCTGCTCTTTTCTCTCCCACGTTGCATGCAAGAGAGAATTCCAGGAGAAGCCCTCTCCACGTTCTTCTTCCTCTTCACTTCGATTTTCTCTCTCTCTCTCTCGGTTGGGTTGCTACTCTCTGTTCGGTTGGAATCTCTCCCTCTCCTCTCTGTTTATGTTTTGTGGGTTGGTAAGTGGGTTCTTTCCCAACTCCTTCTTCTTCTTCTCCAATTGCTTCTCCCATTCTATGATTGCTTTGTCTTCATCTCATGCATGTGTGATTGCTTTGATTTGTTTTGGTTTTAGTTGCCTTGGAGCTTGATTCAGAGGATTTGTCAGATTTGAGGCAAGTATAAGTACAAGCTTGATAACACATATGGGTATTTTGTTTGATGGCTTTGATTTCCTCTTATTCTTTGTCTAGCATGTTTTACAGCCACATTTTGTGAATTTGGAACCTCTGTAACTCATTTTGTTCAGCTTCTGTACCGAATTTCAGTTCTGTAACTATCCCGAATTTGTGTTCTGTATTGTACGGCTAAGCCGTAAGCTTCTACGGCTCACATTCCAGAGCCTCGAAATTGCACTTTTGTTCTACGGCTAGGCTACGGCTAAGCCGTAATTTGTCCTACGGCTGAGCCGTAAGCTAGCCGTGACCCAACCCGTACCCCAGTCGTGAATTAAATCTCTGATCAGTCGAAACTTTTCCAACACAGAACTCCTACGGTGTGGCTACGGCTAAGCCGTGAAATGCTACGGCCAAGCCGTGGATTGGGCTACGGCTAAGCCGTATACTGACTGTAGCTCAGCCGAAAAAGGTATCAGATCAGAGGTGAAAGATGACCAGTTTAGCTGTGTTTTGAATGGAACCATGGTTAAGCTGTAGTGCATAATACGTCGAGAGCGTAAGATGTCTCCGGCTCAACCATAGGTCCCTCATGGCTAAACCGTTAGGCATGGCAATTCGGAAACATAACTTAGGATAATGGTGAGACTTATAGGGCTCAACGACAGGTTAACCACCCGTGTAAACCGGCCCAATGGATTCCTTGGATCACATGAATAGTCTGTTAGGCTGTGACTTATGCATGTGAGTGTTGATCACTGTTAAGCACCTCCCCATGGGTGTTGGTTTAAGGGACGTCGGTGCACGCAAAGATTACGCAACACTTTGATGGCAACGGTGCATTGACTAACTTAAAACTACATCAACATGCACGGTTAGTGACAGTGAACAACTAGCTTAGGACTGGCTTGTAATGAACCTTGACTCCGTATTAA
Organism: Sextonia rubra; assembly: GCA_037013555.1. Classification (NCBI taxonomy): domain Eukaryota; kingdom Viridiplantae; phylum Streptophyta; class Magnoliopsida; order Laurales; family Lauraceae; genus Sextonia; species Sextonia rubra. Next base: position 39,397,762 of record JASUAD010000018.1, read on the forward strand.
TCTGAGATGCATTGCATATTGTTTATGGTTTTGCCCTCTGTTCTGTTAATCTATGTTATGCATTCCTCAGTCATTTTGCTTTCGTCCTGTATATCTGTATTACTCTCCGTTCGGCACTAAGTTCTGATCTATGCTGTGCTTTGATTTAATCTATGTTCTAATCTGTATTTTGGCTATGCTTTGTACATTTCTGGCTTTGTATATTTTGGGTATTCCCGGGTGGCTCTGCCCAGAGGTTAATACGTGAGGATAAGATCCGGTCTTTGCCATCGGTGAGTCCGAAGCGGATAATCTCCCATTTCTATGGATTTGATTGATTGGTATTAGTCTGGCTCTACTCAGCCTCAGCCCTAGGATGCCCGACGGGGTTACCTCTGGCTTAGATCTCTGTATCTCTGTATTCACTGCAGTGTCGCTTTGTCTTGGGACCCCGGAACCCAGGAACCTGAGACCCACTTGTACCCTGGCCCGGTCAGTGGTGTTCTCCTCTGCTCTGCTTTGCTCTGCTCTCTATTGGAGAGAACATGGTTAACATAGTAGCCAACTAGTTCAGTATTTCTATGTTTTGATTCACATATCATGCTCTACTTCTACGCACGATTTGCTTAGCATACTAAGATGAAATTCTGCAATTACTATTCTGTCCTTATTCTATTTGATACTATGAGTGTTTCATCTTTGTTACTTATATTTGCTGGATCGTTGTATTCATTTGTGTTGTCTGTGGTGTTGTAGGCACAGATACCTTGCCCAGCTCCCCGGCGGTCGAGGAGGCTGCAGGGGCGAGTGTAGAGGCACCCTCAGGTTTGGCAGAGTGGGCCTGATCATCTCTGCCGAGTGCGTTCATGCATGCTTCCAGTGGCTTTTCGTTTTGGGATTTTGAGTTTTGGTTTCAGGGGATTTGTATTTGGACTTTGGACTTTGGACTTGTATTCTGTATATTTTGTGTATATGGTTTTGGTGTGTATTTGGTTTTATATCAGTGTATTTGTCTTTGTCGCTTCCGTATTTGTTTCTGCTTTGGCTTCCGCTATTTTCTTTGTTGCTTGCTATGATATCTACAGCTTCCGCGTTCGTCTGTTTAGCACGTGTTAGATCCCTTGTGTGCGTGCATCTGGACTGGGTTTGGGTGCACGTGCACGGGAGTACGTGTGTCACCGGTTTAGCTTTTCGCTAACCCCCGAATTCTGGGCTCGGGTCGTGACATACGTATTGTATGGTATCAGAGCTTGCTAGTTATAAGCATGTAGGCATCTAAGATCGTGGTGAGATAACGCTATCAACTATTTGACTCGAAGTCTCATAGGTTGATTTGGGATTTGACTAACTCAGGGCCTTTTATATTTGTGTGTTGTGTTTCTTTTCCTTTTGCAGGATGGCATCGGGATCAGGATCTCGAGATGAGAATCAACAGGGCCACAATGGTGATAGTGGATCAGTACCCCCACACATCAGTAGGGAGGAGCGGATGATGATGATGATGCAGTCTATGCAGTCATTACAGGCACAGATGGCATCCATGGTAGATAGGCAGAGTCAGGCTGCCGCAGTTGCATCACCTCGTATAGATCAGCAGGTGATTGTCCAGCCTAAGGAATCAGATCCTAATGCTCTTTTCGACAAGTTCCGTAAGCGAGGGGCGACCGAGTTCCATGGGATAGAAGATGCATTACAGGCTGAGCAATGGTTGGAGCAGACTGAAGAGCTATTTGATACGATTGTGTGCAGTAACAAGCAGAAGGTAGTTCTCACAGCTTCTATGCTTCGGAGTGTAGCCAAGACATGGTGGAGGAGTGTCAAGAACTCATTCCAGACTATGCCCAGTGCCACAGTTTGGGAGACCTTCAAGCAGCAATTCCGTCGGAAGTTCATGCCTCTCCATATTCAGCGAGCTAAGGAAGTGGAATTCTTCAACCTCCAGCAGAGACAGATGTCAGTTGCAGATTATGTACACAGGTTTACAGAGTTGTCTCATTTCGCAGAGGACATGGTGAACACAGAGCATAAGAAAGTGACTCGCTTCGTCAACGGCCTAAATCCGAGACATAAACGCCACGTGGTTGCTTGTATGTGGCCGGCTACCTTGGATGACGCTATTGACAGGGCTTATGATGCAGAGGCCATCTTTGAGGAGGAGCGAACAGAGGCTAAGAGGGCAGCAGGTTTCAGTGGCAGAAGTCAGTTCCAGAAGAAGTTCAAGGGTAAGCAGGGCAGTTCGAGCAGTGCTCAGGTGATTTGCGGTCACTGGGGGAAGGATCACCCCACAGACAGATGTTGGAGGAAGAGTGGGGCTTGTTTCGGGTGTGGCTCTACGGATCACAGGCGGGCCCAATGCCCGAAGTTTCAGTCCTCTCCACAGACGAGACAGGCAGGACCTACAGCGCAGGGCAGATCTCAGCCAGCTCGCCCGGCTCAGAAGCCGAACCGCCAGACAGCCCGAGCCTATGCTGCTACGCATGAGGGCGCGGAGGAGGCCACAGTCGTGGAAGGTAAAATTTTAATTTCTGATGCAGAAGCTTTAGCTTTATTTGACTCCGGGTCTACGCGTTCGTACGTAGCACCCCATTTTGCTGTGCAGCTTCGACAGCGACCTACACCACTTCCCTACTTGCTACTAGTGTCCACTCCGGTTGGTAAACGGGTGGAGTGCAGTGTCTTCTACCCTCAATGCGCTGTGCGGATAGCTGGTCATCAGCTCCCGGTAGACCTCGTGTTGCTCACGACACTGGATTTTGATGTGATTCTTGGTATGGACTGGCTTGCGAGATATCATGCGTGTATCAATTGCTACAGCAAAGCTATCTACTTCGATTTGGGCAGCGGTTTTCGATTTGAGGGTAGCCAGACGAAGTGCCCAAGGCGTGTGATATCTGCTTGTAAGGCAGATAGGATGCTTCGTAGGGGATGTGAGGGATTTCTTGCATTCATTTCCGAGAAGAAAGATCAGCGACAGCTCAGTGAGATCCCAGTAGTCAGCGAGTTCCCGGATGTCTTTCCGGAGGATGTGCCAGGGTTACCACCAGCTAGAGAGATAGAGTTTGCGATTGATTTGATGCCAGGTACAGCACCCATCAGTAGAGCTCCATATCGTATGGCACCTGCAGAGTTGTTGGAATTGAAGAAACAGTTGCAGGATCTGTTGGATAAAGGGTTCATACGCCCAAGTGTTTCACCTTGGGGAGCTCCTGTTTTGTTCGTCAAGAAGAAGGATGGCAGTTTCCGGATGTGCATTGACTACAGGCAGTTGAACAAAGTGACCATCAAGAACAAATATCCATTGCCTAGGATTGATGAGTTGTTCGATCAGCTTCAGGGTGCAGCTTACTTCTCTAAGATTGACTTGAGGTCAGGATATCACCAGCTCAGGGTGAAGGATGAGGATGTTCCTAAGACAGCTTTCAGGACTCGGTATGGACACTACGAGTTCCTTGTCATGCCATTTGGTTTGACGAATGCACCCGCAGCTTTCATGGCGTTGATGAATAGGGTGTTTACTTCCTTTTTGGACCAGTTTGTTGTAGTCTTCATAGATGACATATTGGTCTATTCGAAGACTGCTGAGGAGCATGCAGACCATTTGAGGAAAGCATTGCAGCTGCTTAAGGATCACAAGTTGTATGCAAAGTTGTCCAAGTGTGAATTTTGGCTCGAGCAAGTTACATTTCTGGGTCATAAGATTTCTAGAGACGGATTGATGGTGGATCCGGCTAAGATTGAGGCAGTAGTCCATTGGCCCCGTCCTAGATCAGTGACAGAGATTCGGAGTTTTCTGGGATTGGCGGGATATTACCGCAGGTTTGTGCAGGATTTTTCGAAGATTTCAGCACCGCTGACTCAGTTGACTCGGAAGACGGTCCCGTATGAGTGGACAGAGAAATGTGAGCGTAGTTTCCAGATGTTGAAAGAAAAGCTCACTACGGCGCCAGTGTTGACTCTCCCGGATGGTAGTGAAGGATTCGTGATTTATTCCGATGCTTCTCGAGTTGGATTAGGCTGTGTACTGATGCAGAATCAGAAGGTGATTGCCTATGGATCCAGACAGCTGAAAGAGCATGAGAAGAACTATGCCACACATGACTTGGAGCTAGCAGCCATTGTATTTGCACTGAAGTTGTGGCGGCATTACTTGTACGGTGTGAAGTTCGAGGTCCATTCTGATCATCACAGTCTGCAGTACTTGTTTGATCAACATGACTTGAATATGAGGCAGCGTAGGTGGTTGGAGTTTATCAAAGACTACGACTTTCCGATCAAGTACCACCCAGGCAAGGGAAATGTAGTTGCAGATGCACTCAGCAGGAGGACAGACAGTCTTCAGGTGTTGGCAGGATTCTATATGCTTGTGCATGACCAGCCCGTTGAGGTTCGGATGGTAGGTGACTTGGTGACATTAGCTGCTACTGTCGTGTTTCAGCCTGAGGTGATTCAGCAGATCAAGGATCGCCAGTTTGAGGACCCCCTCCTAGTGAAGTTCAGAGATAGGAGTACAGATCGACCGGATTTCAGCCTGGTAGATGGAGTTTTGTACTTCAGGAATCGATTGTGTGTTCCCGCTGTGGATGAGCTGAAAGATCAGTTGATGACAGATGCGCACGATGCCCGATATACGATGCACCCAGGGAGTACGAAGATGTACCGGAACTTGAAGGACAGATTTTGGTGGAACAATATGAAGCGGGAGATCGCAGGGTTCGTAGCTCGATGTTTGACCTGTCAGAGGGTAAAAGCTGACCATCAGCGACCTCCAGGATCATTGCATCCATTGCACACTCCGCAGTGGAAGTGGGAGCACATTACGATGGATTTCGTCTCCGGTTTTCCGCCGACCAGTAGAAAGAACAATGCGATCTGGGTAATAGTGGACAGATTGACCAAGTCAGCACATTTCCTTCCGTTCAAGAAGGGGATGACATTCACGGAGATGGCTAGGAAGTTTGTTGACGAGGTAGTCAGATTGCATGGCACCCCGGTATCGATTGTGTCGGATCGAGACAGTCGTTTTGTATCTTCATTCTGGAGAGCATTTCAGGAAGCTATGGGCACGAAGCTGAGTTTTAGCACGACATACCACCCCCAGACTGATGGACAGTCGGAGCGTACCATTCAGACGTTGGAGGATATGCTCAGAGCTAGTGTGCTGAACTTTGAGAAGGAATGGGATACGCATCTAGCATTGTGTGAGTTTGCCTACAACAACAGCTTCCACGAGAGTATTGGTATGGCACCCTATGAGGCTCTCTACGGACGTAAGTGCAGGACCCCGGTGTGCTGGGAAGAGGTAGGAGCAAGGAGTTTTCATGGTCCGACGATCATAGCAGAGACGACGGAGAAAGTGCAGAAAGTGATAGAGAATCTGAAGATTGCTCGCTCCAGGCAGAAGAGCTATGCGGATACTCGGAGGAGACCTTTGGCATTCCAAGTCGGAGATTGGGTGTTCCTTAAAGTTTCCCCGATGAAGGGCACAGTTCGATTTGGTCAGAAGGGTAAGTTAGCTCCGAGATATGTAGGACCGTTTGAAGTCAAGAGCCGAGTTGGAGATTTAGCTTATCGGTTGACACTTCCAGTTGAGTTCTCCGGTGTTCACGATGTGTTCCATGTGTCGATGCTCCGTAAGTATGTGCCAGATCCGAGCCATGTGATTCGCTATGATGATATTCAGATTCAGCCTAATGCGACTTACGTTGAGCGTCCGCTTCGCATCGTTGGGACACGAGAGCAGATTCTCCGTACCAGGACTATCAGATGGGTTAAAGTGTTGTGGGAGCATCACGGTCCAGATGAGGCTACTTGGGAGCTAGAGGAGCAGCTAGCGCGCCAGTACCCACATCTCTTTGCGCAGGTAGGTAGTCATTCCGAGGACGGAATGATTCCTAGTGGGGGAGGATGTAACACTCCGATCCCCTTTGAGCCGGATTAGTGGCTCATTAGTGTGTTTTGTTTTGTTTTATTTCTTTCGGACTTGGTTTTGGGCCTGGGATAGGTAGTTGAGTGACCTTTGACCTGAGATAGTTAGTTCTAAGCCCTTTTTCGTAATTTTGCTTTTGTTGTGCTCATATCATCTTTGCATCATCTTGGTGTCAGCACGTGTATTTTGTTGAGCTCGTTATATTCCATAACTGTGTCAGATCCGTTTGGAGTCAATTGGGGAAGTTAGACCTTCGTGTGACTTGAACTGTAATTAGTCTAAACTCACCGGACCTTGTTTTAAACTTCCAAACATATAAATATAACTCAGCTCCAGATGTCTCTCTCTCTGCTCTTTTCTCTCCCACGTTGCATGCAAGAGAGAATTCCAGGAGAAGCCCTCTCCACGTTCTTCTTCCTCTTCACTTCGATTTTCTCTCTCTCTCTCTCGGTTGGGTTGCTACTCTCTGTTCGGTTGGAATCTCTCCCTCTCCTCTCTGTTTATGTTTTGTGGGTTGGTAAGTGGGTTCTTTCCCAACTCCTTCTTCTTCTTCTCCAATTGCTTCTCCCATTCTATGATTGCTTTGTCTTCATCTCATGCATGTGTGATTGCTTTGATTTGTTTTGGTTTTAGTTGCCTTGGAGCTTGATTCAGAGGATTTGTCAGATTTGAGGCAAGTATAAGTACAAGCTTGATAACACATATGGGTATTTTGTTTGATGGCTTTGATTTCCTCTTATTCTTTGTCTAGCATGTTTTACAGCCACATTTTGTGAATTTGGAACCTCTGTAACTCATTTTGTTCAGCTTCTGTACCGAATTTCAGTTCTGTAACTATCCCGAATTTGTGTTCTGTATTGTACGGCTAAGCCATAAGCTTCTACGGCTCACATTCCAGAGCCTCGAAATTGCACTTTTGTTCTACGGCTAGGCTACGGCTAAGCCGTAATTTGTCCTACGGCTGAGCCGTAAGCTAGCCGTGACCCAACCCGTACCCCAGCCGTGAATTAAATCTCTGATCAGTCGAAACTTTTCCAACACAGAACTCCTACGGTGTGGCTACGGCTAAGCCGTGAAATGCTACGGCCAAGCCGTGGATTGGGCTACGGCTAAGCCGTATACTGACTGTAGGTCAGCCGAAAAAGGTATCAGATCAGAGGTGAAAGATGACCAGTTTAGCTGTGTTTTGAATGGAACCATGGTTAAGCTGTAGTGCATAATACGTCGAGAGCGTAAGATGTCTCCGGCTCAACCATAGGTCCCTCATGGCTAAACCGTTAGGCATGGCAATTCGGAAACATAACTTAGGATAATGGTGAGACTTATAGGGCTCAACGACAGGTTAACCACCCGTGTAAACCGGCCCAATGGATTCCTTGGATCACATGAATAGTCTGTTAGGCTGTGACTTATGCATGTGAGTGTTGATCACTGTTAAGCACCTCCCCATGGGTGTTGGTTTAAGGGACGTCGGTGCACGCAAAGATTACGCAACACTTTGATGGCAACGGTGCATTGACTAACTTAAAACTACATCAACATGCACGGTTAGTGACAGTGAACAACTAGCTTAGGACTGGCTTGTAATGAACCTTGACTCCGTATTAATCTGAGATGCATTGCATATTGTTTATGGTTTTGCCCTCTGTTCTGTTAATCTATGTTATGCATTCCTCAGTCATTTTGCTTTCGTCCTGTATATCTGTATTACTCTCCGTTCGGCACTAAGTTCTGATCTATGCTGTGCTTTGATTTAATTTATGTTCTAATCTGTATTTTGGCTATGCTTTGTACATTTCTGGCTTTGTATATTTTGGGTATTCCCGGGTGGCTCTGCCCAGAGGTTAATACGTGAGGATAAGATCCGGTCTTTGCCATCGGTGAGTCCGAAGCGGATAATCTCCCATTTCTATGGATTTGATTGATTGGTATTAGTCTGGCTCTACTCAGCCTCAGCCCTAGGATGCCCGACGGGGTTACCTCTGGCTTAGATCTCTGTATCTCTGTATTCACTGCAGTGTCGCTTTGTCTTGGGACCCCGGAACCCAGGAACCTGAGACCCACTTGTACCCTGGCCCGGTCAGTGGTGTTCTCCTCTGCTCTGCTTTGCTCTGCTCTCTATTGGAGAGAACATGGTTAACGTAGTAGCCAACTAGTTCAGTATTTCTATGTTTTGATTCACATATCATGCTCTACTTCTACGCACGATTTGCTTAGCATACTAAGATGAAATTCTGCAATTACTATTCTGTCCTTATTCTATTTGATACTATGAGTGTTTCATCTCTGTTACTTATATTTGCTGGATCGTTGTATTCATTTGTGTTGTCTGTGGTGTTGTAGGCACAGATACCTTGCCCAGCTCCCCGGCGGTCGAGGAGGCTGCAGGGGCGAGTGTAGAGGCACCCTCAGGTTTGGCAGAGTGGGCCTGATCATCTCTGCCGAGTGCGTTCATGCATGCTTCCAGTGGCTTTTCGTTTTGGGATTTTGAGTTTTGGTTTCAGGGGATTTGTATTTGGACTTTGGACTTTGGACTTGTATTCTGTATATTTTGTGTATATGGTTTTGGTGTGTATTTGGTTTTATATCAGTGTATTTGTCTTTGTCGCTTCCGTATTTGTTTCTGCTTTGGCTTCCGCTATTTTCTTTGTTGCTTGCTATGATATCTACAGCTTCCGCGTTCGTCTGTTTAGCACGTGTTAGATCCCTTGTGTGCGTGCATCTGGACTGGGTTTGGGTGCACGTGCACGGGAGTACGTGTGTCACCGGTTTAGCTTTTCGCTAACCCCCGAATTCTGGGCTCGGGTCGTGACAACTATGCATATTTTTTTTGGTTCTAGAAGGTGACGATGGTGATGACGTCATCACTTGATAAAGCTACACATATTTTTTTCGGTTATGAAAAGTGACGACATCGTCACTTAAATTGCTGGCAATAATACCTATTTGGTTCTGGAAAGTGACAATGTCATCACTTTTTAACACTACAAGTGCTTCACTTCGTCTCTAGAAAGTGATGATGTCATCACTTTTTAACACTACTATTGTTTCATTTTATCTCTGGAAAGTGACGACATTGTCATATTTTAACACTACGATTGGTTCACTTTGGCTATGGAAAGTGACGACGTCGTCACTTTTTGCTGATAATAAAAAAAATCTCTTTATATGCCAAATTTGATTAAACTTAATTCATACATTCATCTACTATAGGTTCAAAGGATCTCACAAAATAATTAAATGTAAAGCAGTTCATAAAACAATATATTACAATTTGGATAACTAAAAAAACACATTCACTGTTGAGCATGAGGATTGTTACACCTAAGCCATTTATGGTCTCTTTCTTTGCAATTTAAACATGTGACTACCTGCCTTTGCCGTTGCTTGTTTTCGACTCAAACTCTATTTTTCTTCGACCGCTCAGGTTGTTTTGACACATGTGGAGGTAAAATTTGCTTATTTGAAGTATGTTCCCATTGTCTAATGTCACGAGTGGGATGGATGACTTCACTTTATGTTGCTTGATAAACACTTATTACGTACCAATTCTCATTATGTTCGTATGCATTAATACCTCTGATATTCATGTACGCCAAAGAATATTTACATAGGATTCCCATTATTTCTCATTGGTGGCACGTGCATGTCTTGCGCTTTAGATTAACTACATTAATAAACTCCCCTGAGTGCAATTGAAACTCATAAAGTTTGGTAGCACAAACTTCCACCCATCTTGCTTCTTCTGTCGCTTTGCATAGGATTTTCTCTCCATAAGGAGTCAATCGAATGGTCATATTTTCAGCTTCTCGAAATCTTTTTTCATAGAACTCCATCATCTTCGCCCTTATTTCTTCAACTTGTTTTGTAATTGGTACCATGCTATTGTCTTTCAGGAGGCTATTTGTACACTCGGCAGCATTATTAGTTAACATGTCATACCGCCGAGTAAGAACAAATGCATTTGACCAATGTTGCCTTCCAATTTCTTCAATATAATTTAAGCTCCTTCGTCTACAGTATTGATGTCATTCATATAAGCCTCATACTCACATGGTCTATTAGCCTTTATCGCTTTCCAAAATTTAATCACTATGGCATGATCACCAAAGCTTGACTTAATATTTTCAGCAATGTGATGAGAACAGTAACAGTGTTGTGCACTAGTGATTATGTTTGCTAATGTAGGCACAAGGCCTCTCTAGAGGTTAAACACAATTGTCAAATTCCTCGAATTTCTTAATGTCATGGATACATCTGCGAGGAACCACTCGCAGCTATCACGACGCTTAGCTTCTACAAATGTAAATGTCAATGGAAACAACCTGTGATTCACATTATACGTCACTACCACTAATAAGATACCAAAATACTTTTTCCTAATATTTGATTCATCAACAGCTATCATGGATCTCATAGATGATAAAAAGGAACGAATACATTGACCAAATGCCCAAAAAAACCTTTTGAAACGATCTTCATTTGTAGTGTCAATGTTAGTTATGAGACTTGGATTTTTCATGCACAATTCTTTGTAATAACAAGGAAGGATCATCAATAACTCCTTGTATGATCCTTGAACTTTAATGAATGCCATTTATTTAGTTGTAAGTGCTTTCTTTAAGTAATACGGTAACAAATTCTTTTTGGTATTCACACATAATCTCCTTTGGCTTCAACTCAATATTCAATTGAATTCTATCCTGAACGAACTTTTCAATAAGTTTTGCAGATGCTTGGTGATGTGCCATCCCCATCATTGGACAAGAAAATTTATGCATTGAGTTATATGTCCGTACGTTAAATTCCGGACCAGAATCAATAATGGAGGCATGTATAGGGCAAGGGCAGTGGTCATCTTTACAAGAAACTGTCACTTTTGTCATGTTTGTCCTCAAGTGCTTAAGAGTGAAATTATTGTAAATTATAAACTTTGCAATAGTTATTTTAAAACTTTTATTATCTCGAAACACACGACCCTTCTACATCTCCCTTTCCGAATTAATCCCAATTTTGGTTGTAAACTCAGTCAGTACTAATGTATCCTCTAAACTTTCATTTGTTTTTTCAGACTCGGCTGATCTGATGTGTTATTTGTCATCCCTGCATCAACATGTTCAACATTCACACTATCTTAATTTCCACCCACCCTTGTAAGTTCATCATTAGCACATAGACTAGATGATGGTCTTGCCTTCTTACCTTTTACAATGTAAAACATCATCATAATCAACTCCTGCAAGTTGATCATCTGAAATAATCTTGGTTGTCGTACTAAAATGCATATCATTGTCTTTACAAGTATAAGTTATAGGATATTCCCAGACATTCTTTCTTTTCCTACTTATATTTATTAAGGATGAGGTACACATATTTCCTCTATGCATATCATTGTCTTCATAATGATTAATTATAGAATATTCTTGGACTTTCTTTCTTTTGCAGCTTTCTCTTTCAAAACTTGAGGTGACCACGTTTACTCCTTGCATATCGTTCAACTTCACCCTTGAACACATTCATTAAAAAAAGAAAAAAAACAAAATGATGAACAAAAAATCTTAGCCATTTTTTAATTTCAAATTTATAAAATCAAGCATATACCTAAATGGACTGTCAATTTGATTCTGTGTAATGTCCAAGCGTCTTGATACATACATTTGTAACTCAGTAACTACATTTCTTATTGTTTTCAAAAATTTCTCTAATATCAGTGTCATTTTCCAAAGTAACCAATGAAAATACACGACCATTGCGATTAAGATACTTAATGCTTAATTCTTCAATATATACTTTCATTTAGATGCTTCAAATGCTACTTTTAGTAAAGAAAAGAATGTTATATTTCTTTCTACCCATCTCAACTTTTGCCATCCATCATTGTACACAGGATGTACAATATCAAAGACAAAATCACCGTTAAAGTAGAATATTACTGCAACCTCATTATTGCTTATTTCAATGTTTAAAGCAACAAAAAACATTAAAGTTTATATATGATGTGAAAAATATGAAAGTTCAAAATTCATATAAAACACTACAACGTAATGCAAGGATTCTAATTTCATCTAAAGGATAGGAAACTTAAACAAAGCTCAAAAATCCTAAATAAACACAAAATACTCAAAACACAAAAACGAAAAAAACTAAACTAAAACAAAATGCAATCTAGATAGAGAAAATAAGAAAAAAAACCATCTCTCTCATATGCACATGAACTTCAGATAAAAACCTTAGGTATAATCCACATTTAAATAGATTCAATATAAGGCAAAAAAAGAAAAAGAAAAAGGTAAGGTTTGTAATGGATCGCAACTACTTTCTTCTCAATTTTTGAGAGTAATGTAAGCATACGGAATACATTTCAAAGCTATTATTAGAATATAAATGGTAAAAGGAAAGTCTGATGAAATAATCACAAAAGATTGGGAAGAAAAATGTAATTTCAAACAAAATTTTAGAAAAGAAGAGGATTGGGAAGACACTGAATTTCCACAAATACACTAGATAAAGGGATTGATGAGGGTGATGCTGAGGATGATGAGGAGGCACAACCACAGTTTTTGCTGGAGTAGGGCTGAGCTTGAGAAGACGAATGAAAAGAGAAGAGGCTGGTAAATAATAAAACAATAAAAACCAGTGCTGGATATAGTCCTGGAGTGACGACCACGAGAAAAATTTAAAAAAATTACAAAAATGGTCACATAAGGTCTTTCTTGATTTCGAATTGCTAGTGGATATTTTTGTAGAGTGGCATGTAAAGATGTTTTTTCCGTAATTTTCTCTTACAAATATTAAATCGCTCAATTTCTTTTCTTACGGGAAAATATAGAATGGGCCCATGACCGGGCGGCATTTTTTTTTTTACGAAAACATTCTTTTAAACTGAAAAAAAAAAAAAAAACACAACACAAATGCCCTCGTGCTGTACTTCCTCTCCACGTTTTTTACCCCAAAGCACCCTGCTCTCGAGTCCGCCGTGCCCTCTTTCATCTCCCACCACGCAGCCGACTCCTCTCCCACCTCTCTCTCTCGGCGTCTTCGACCGCCAACACCTTCTCTTCCGTAAGTGTCCTTCTTGTACCTCTCTTTCTCTCTCTTTCTTATCTCTCTCTCTCTCTCTATATGTATATATATGTTTCATTAGATGTCTTTGTGTTGTGTTGTGTTGGTGTTTGGGAGAGAGAAGAGGAAGAATCATTTTGGGGTCTTCTTCTTTTTTCAATGCACGACAGCACTGATTAGGAATTTTGCTTCAAATGGCAGTGGGGAACTGCAGGTTGGGTGCCTGCGATGCAAGGGATAGAATATGACCCAAATCTTAATCGACAGAAATATATCACCCCTTGATCACAACTTAAAAATTGTTGGTTAAGAGAGCAATGAGTAACAACCAGTTCACTTTCAGCATAAAAACTGGTGCACCATTGGAAAGATAGGATCTTTCAAATTTGAGTAGAAGTCAATTTTCACATGTGATTATAGAGAAATAATCAAGGCACAGTCAAGGATCATATGATTTTCATGCTGCCAAGGTGCTGGGAATCATTGTGGTGTGGATAATATCACCCATATCTAGAATTATCAAATACAGTGGCTTTTAGGCCTTTGACACTTCATTATGGGGGTCTACTGGATGAATGGCTTATATATCTTCAAGGATCCTATTGTGGAATCGATGATTACATTAGTGTTTGTTGAATTTCTTTTGGTTGCAATTTTCCAACTCTTGTCTTCATTTCATGGTAACTCTGCCATGTGTCGATTACATTTGTGTGTTGGATTTCCTATGGTTTCTATGCCTGAGTTTGCCATCAGTTTGATGTTCTGCATTGAAAGCAGCATCTGGGTGTACCCCAAAACCTCATGCCAGGTGGATGTTACAGTGAATGTTTGTTTGTGCTGTTGACTTGTATTGCAAATTTAGAATAATTAGTTTCCAGGGAACTGGAAGTGAATGCTTCAGTATCTTTCAAAACAGAAGAGAAAATAGAACAAAAATTTGAGAATTGTTGCTCACACTTGACATAGTGGGAGTAAATCAACTTTGGAAGATTTTGCTCTATTTCTACTAAAGATGGGAAGAGTACTTGAAGGTAGTTTATCATTTTAGTTTCGAAATTATTTTTTTTTTATGAGAAGTTGTATAATAATGTCATTTGTTATAGGCAAACCGAATTCTGAAAATATTCTACACAAAGACACTACAGTTTCTCATGGAGGTGGCTATCCTATTTGGTGGGACCACGCTATCCATGAAGCTAATTGAATACTAGCATTTGGCACCATACCAGATGATTTGCCGAAGAGGCCTTCGGAAAACCATAACTTGACACCGAATCCCAAGTAATAAAGAAGTAGATGTTAAGGCATAGTTGGAGATTGTAGTTGTTAGAGTCTGAGAGAAGCTATTGCAAACGCCATCTCCCCATCATGATTTGTTTATTTATTTTCACTTATTTTTATATGTCTTGTGATGAGAATTGAGATTATATGTGATGTTGTTGGTGCTATAGTGTGATGATGCCAATGATGGTGTGGATGACTCTCATTGTTAGAATGGTGAGGACAGTGTGTAGGAGATGGAGAGGATGGAGGAGTCAAAGGAGATCCTTCATGGTGACTTCATGCATGGCTGCAATGTCCAGGATGCTGATGCTCAGGACCGGAGGCTTGGTTGGAAGTTGTGGTTGGTGGTGGATGTGTGGCCCAGGATGAAAATGACAGAGAAGAATATAAACATTATTGTCAACTCATTCAAGCTTCAACCTTAAAAAAAAAGAAGGAAAAAAAAAATCACTCAAGCTTCTATGGCAACGGTTACACAATCAAAGTTTCTTTTTATTAATATATTATTTTCTTCTTCATTTGATGCTATTTTTTCTCCAATGATTTCCTCATTAAAAGAGAGAGATGGATATAAGCTTACTTAATAACGAAAAAAGAAAGAGACCTTGGAGTCATCATCGCTAAAGCTTTTATCTATCAATACAAGCTTTATTGTTGTGTTTCTAAGGCATCCGTATGTAGGGCAAACAAACTCTATTTTGAGTCAATATTTTAATATTAAAAAAAATAGTTTTTTACAAATATCCTGGATGGACATGCCTGCGCTGCATGTGTTATTGTGCTAGTTTTATAATAATATTACTAATTTTCCAAGGACCCTACCAAGAAAATATTGTTATGGACTCTGTTTTGGAGCCTGATTGCTAATTGGCTACAAAGTTGGTTTCTTGTCTTCACTGACTCTGGATCCACTAATATTTATTTATACCTCTTTATCTGATTGTATATGATTATTTATGTATTTTATATAAACTTAGTATATAATATGTTTAACATTGGATTGCACAATTATATCTGTCTCCACACCTGTGTGTGGCATGCAATTGGACAGGCAGTCTACACCCTGTAAGTGTAGCGGTGACCTTAGCTTTCTTGGAAGATGGAACATGTACTGGCATGAACTGGCCCAAACTGAAGCACCTCTGTCTGTGATTTTACTGGTACCTTCTCTCGTAGTCCATCATAACCATCCACAGTAAAGCACTCGGACCATCATCTCAAAAGATCCAAGGCATGAATATTGAATACCCCAAATTCTTTTGTTCTAGGCAGATGTACTTGGAATTCTTATCTTTTCTTGTGATATACTTTTCCCCCTTTATCTTTGAATATTGAGTTGCTCCTTATTTTCCTTTTCTTTTCCCTATTTGATTTCAATATTTTAAGTTGTTCCTCTCTCTTCCCCAATTTCTACTTCTTTAAAGTTCATGGCGGTTAAACTTATTTGTGGTATCCCCCTTAGGTTGCAATTTTGCTGAAATTTAGTTTTGGTTCATCCAGTTGTGGATGGCTAATTCTGCGGAAAACCTACCCATCGAGAATGAAGAGGAGAATCAGAGCTTTGAGGAACTTGGTTTGGATCCACGCCTGGTCCGTGCTTTGACAAAGAAGGATATCACAAAACCTACTCCCATTCAACATGTAGCTGTCCCTCTGATCCTGGTTAGTTTCACTAGTGTCCCCATTATTGAAGTCTTTGCAAATCAGTTATGTAAAAATAATATTTTTTAAATTGGTGGATTTTCCCCCTTTCTTCAATACTTGTCATCATGTCTTTTGTCTAATTGTGTTTTTATACCTTTCTGCACTTGAACTTTTCATCTCATTTACAGGAAGGTAAAGATGTTGTAGCCCGAGCAAAAACTGGTTCAGGAAAGACCTATGCATACCTCCTTCCCTTGCTTCAGAAGCTATTTTCAGAGTCTGGCTTAAGAAAGAGTTCCCCTGGTGCCTTTGTTCTTGTGCCGACCAGAGAACTGTGTCAGCAGGTATGCAGTATTCTAAATGTTAAATGCAATCAATTATAGAATTTGGTCTTAATAAATTTTAGGTATATATATTTTGGAACTGAGATAATTTCAGCAATACCTTCTAGCACAGTTGGAAAGTGCTCATTGTTGCAACCAAGAGGTTGCGGCTTCGAGCCACATGATTACTTTATTTCTCTTCTTTTTTTCCCCTCCTTAGTTTTTTAATATATCACTTAAGCTATCTATGACTCGATCTGATGCATGTAAAATCTGAGCCATTGCAAAATACTGTTCCATGTATGAGATGTCACCTATAAGTCCCAATGATTGGACAATTTTAAACCTCAAATTGTACAATATCTTGTGAAAGAACGGATGATTGAGATAAAACCAGAGTTCCATTTTGCCATCCAGTTCATTTTAATAGGTCCTTCAGCTGAAGAAGGGTTAGTATTATTCAATTAATGTGATTATTTGGCTAAGGCCCTGTTCATGGTACGATTTTTATAAATATTGCAGATCTTGTGCACTCGCCTTACGTATGAATGAGAATAAAATCAGTCATTATGCAAGGAAAAGTGATGAACTCTGTAGTTTTCCCTATATTTTTTGCTGAAGTAGTTGACAATTAACACTAAGGATTTTCATTTCAAGATGATTCTTGAGGGTGTTTTTAATTACAAGAGGGAAAAATAACTCTCATGAAAAGTTTTAAGTAATATTTGATTTGAAAATTCAAGCGTACCCTAAGAACTTTGAAATTGATTAAGGATTGAAATGAGTTTTTGAAATCCATTATGGCAATCATGCTTGATATAAGCTTCTCTGATGTCCCATTCCAAGTGCTGGCAAATTTGAATCAAAATATGACCATAGAATTACTGAAAAATTTTTAGTTCCGGGCAGCTAGATGGACCCTTATGGTTTTCATTTCAATTGTAAATAATTGTAGTTTGTTCACTGAAATTACTTTAGGTAGTGTTTGTTGGTTACACAGTTATCAGGAAACATTTGGCAATAAAGTAAATTTTACTGATTCAAAAAATGGTTGACTGATTCAAAAAATGGGTGAAATCATTTAATATCTTGATTCCAGCTGAGGAGGACTGAACTGTCAAAAATTTTACTCTGTGAACTTTGAACAAAATATAACTTCTAATTCTTTTAAATTGCCTCTACCCAGGTTCTGAGACAGTACTTAATTCTTTTTTATTTATTGAAACCTACTGCTATGGCCACTGCCTAAAAGGCTAATTTTAACCTTCTAATAGAAAAGGACCTGCGGTTTCTCATCGGAAAAAAGTTGCTAGCTGTTTATTGTAACATCATTTTATGTTTGCATCTCTCTTTCCATCAAATGTTTATTATTGAAATAGCTGACTTGGCACCTCTTCAGGTTTATTCGGAGGCTTTATCTCTCATTGAGCTCTGTAGAGTTCAACTGAAAGTTGGGCAGTTAACAAGTAGCATGAAGATTTCTGATATGGTAGGTTGGTCTCTGTAAGACTTTGCAGCTGGGGATGCTTTTACTGAGAGAGTGAGAGTTGATCATTTAGCAATACCACTTGAGAGACTTGAGAGCCTGTATAGATCAACATGATATACTGTATGATCATTTAACAAAAAGGGCTTGAAACTGTGTCTGTTTTCTTGGTTGTCTGATTAAGTGTTTTGTTTGCAGAGAGCAGCATTGGCTGGTCCTCCTGATATTCTGGTAGCAACACCAGCATGCATTTCGACATGTATCTCGAAAGAGGCCCTTCAGACTTCATCCCTTCAGGAATCACTTTCAATTCTAGTTTTGGATGAGGTGTACAATCAACTGTTTGTTTGTTGGAATTATGATTTTAACAGTTTTTAATTCTTTGATGTTGACTGTGTGTGCATATCATAAATAAGAATGTCAAAATCATTCATTTACTTATGTGGAATATGAAAGAAGAAAGTTAACTGAAAATTATAAAACCAAGTGCTTTGCATTTCCTCTAAGTAGTATTCTACTGCCATTGCTGAAGAAAAGTGTGTATTAAATTTGACACCCAAAGTATTTTTGTTCTTTACCCTTTTCATTCAAACTTGATTTTTTTCACTCTAGCTGCTCCTGTCTATTTGAAGCTTTTCAGTCAAATCCAATTTCAATTTCCCAACCTAGCCTCATTCCTTTTCCAGTTTCGTTTTGGTGCCTTTCTTAAGTACCACAACACAAGGCATTTGATAAGCTCTTATTACCCACAAAAGTAAGCTCTTGAGGTGATTTGCATCCTAGGTTCTTCAAAATTAATAGTATGTTGCCAATAGTTAGACTTGGAGGTGGAAGGTATTCTTTTCGGGGTTTTCATTTTCCTTTTGAATACTGAATTTTCAGATTGGATTGCATGATATCTGTTCTAATTCATATCCTTTTTTTATTTTTTTGAGTGTACATATGGAATGTTTGGTTATTTTCTCTAGCTAATGGTAATTCTTGATCTATGGTTAATCTTCAGGCAGATCTTCTTTTGTCATATGGTTATGAAGATGATCTGAAGGCCCTTATTCCTCATGTCCCTAGGCGTTGTCAATGCCTTCTTATGTCTGCTACCTCAAGGTTTTTTATTTAAGATTTCCTTATTTATTGTCATTAGCCAACTGTTCATTTTGTAGCTCTGTCTTTCTACCTGCCTGGATCTTTCTTCTGCAGTCAGATGTGTCATCTCACTCTATCGTTATCTAAAGCTTGGTTTATTTGACAATTTGTGAAACTTGACTGTATTTTGTATAGTTCATATATATTGGAAAATTATTATTCATTTTCATCATCATCAAAGCCTTGTCCCAGCTATGTGTTTTGAGTCAACCAACCCAAACGCTCAAACTTGAAGGTGGAAAGCCCAAACATACTGATGCAGTTAGGGAAGCATTAATCCCAATTGATGGTGAACCCCACAATACTTGATCTTCTATCAAACACAAAATCCATACACAAGGAGAAAAAGGTAGAGATTCGCTTACCGTTGATCGTGAAATCCACCGTGGATATCTTCGATCCAATGAGAGAATCTCAACCAAGGAGAAGAAATAAAAGAAAGTGCTCAAAAGCAACTGTAATAAAATTTTCATAAAATATTCCAAGACTACCTTAGTTGCCCCTTTTCATTCTTATTTATAATATTGAAAACCCAAAACAACTCTGCTTTCCTAAATTGTAGCACTATTAGCTATACTAATTAGAATCCTATAAAGAAAGAAAGCATGACAACTAGGACATTGACCACTCTTTGGATGAATTGGCTATCATATCAATAACATGGGGAAAAGCACTCACTAATCTAACAACCTCTCATAAATGAATAGAAGGAAATCAATCCAAATTCAAGAATTATGCAGATGAACTTAGAAAGAATGTTACTGCATTATTATTTTCTATTTCTGCTAGTGGGACCAATCATCTCTTATAGATTGAGCTAGGCTTGGGCCTGATTTGCGTCAATTTGAGGTGAGTTGAACCCACTACCTGCCACCCCTTTTAAATAAGTTTGTTGGGCCTGTTGGCGCCTGCACTACATACATATTAAGCGAAGTTAGAACCCATTGCTAAGCGATGTGGGGTGTGGGTTTCCTAACACTCCCCCTCACATGCAGGCCTAACAGATTTCGTGAACGGGCTTGCAACGTGGGCTACCTAAGAAATTGGCTCTGATATCATGTTTTGAGTCAGGAACCAACCCAAACGCTCGAACTTGAAGGTGGAAGGCCCGAACATACATAGTATGCCAAGTTAGAACCCATTGCTGGGCGATATGGGATGTGGGTTTCCCAACACTATGTTGCGGCCACATGAATTGTTATTGTTGTTGTTGCTGCTGCTGCTATTATTATTATTCTTATTTGTAAAGTCAAGGTAGTTATCTCATGTGCAAGCATCTAGTGCTTCTATGTATTGACACATGCCTCTGACTGCCGTGAGGATTAATGCCATCAATCTGTTAGGCAGGTGTGGGGCGCTTGATGAGTGAATGTGAATCTACTTATTTTTTAGCCTGGTCGAGGGTTTCACCGCTCTTGCATAGCTTATGTGTGGCACTTGCATGCTTTGACTGCATATGTGGCAATGTGTAAGACTTTGCAAACTATTTTTCTTGTGATAGTTGACTTCTTTCTAGTTAGACCCTGTTGTGGTATCTATATGCAAATTAAGGAAATATTTGCCATTTGGCTACACCATCTGCGTGGGCTTTGATCCACCGTCATGCACTCATAGCCTATGGCGCACACAGGCAAGGTTGTGAGACATGATGGTGGAGTTGAAGGCGTACTAGAGCCACATGGGCATCATGAACGTCCAAGTGGTGGGATAGTTGGATGGAAGGATCGAAATTGGTTGATGAAGATCGTGGAGGATCCGGAAGATCATAGAAGACTCTAGGCTAGTCTTGTGTTGTATAGGGTTATCTAGGGTATTGTTGTACATTATGTAGATATGTAGAGATGCAGGGGGTGTTCTGTTATATTGTGCAAAAGTGTAGGACTAAAGATAAGAGTTTTGTTGAAGTTTCTAGAGTTGGTTTAAGAATGGTCTCATTTATTGGATGAGTGACATGTGGCATAATATTAGCCATTCATTGTACATAGTCAAACCATAGATATGGATAGACTCATTCATTTGTAACCAAGCAAGTTCAAGGAATCAATAAGAGGCTTTCAGTTCTCTAAGTGTTCTCTCTTCTTGGTGTGTGAGTGTGCAAACCTTTGTGTGATTTCTCTATCTAAGGGTTGTACCACTATTGGGATATGCTATCGCTAGTGCGAAGGGCATAGATGAGTGCCACGTGGGCTAGAATCAAGGAGATTCACTTGTTCTGTGATAGTTGGTATTATAACACATATATAGGCTTAGATAAAGAGATCAGGTATACGACTCTGCACTTTTAGAAATATAGGACATGGATATGGATATGGATATGAGTAAAACTCTCCGAAATTTTCTTTAGAACACGTGAATTAATGAAATTACTATTTATACATTCCTTTCTAACAAATTTTTTTGTTGAAAGTAAGAAAATTAAAGGAACTATATGAAACAATGAACTTGGTAAATAAAATATGCTAAATCTATACCCTAGAAGTTTCGCTGTAGTATTGAGTAGCAATATGAGTGTCACATCTTTTGATACAGGTACTCTAGGCATGTAAAAGTATCCAGTTATCATAGTCTCTAATCCTGGTATTGTAGTCTCTGCCCTATTTACATATTTATTAATGAAACATTATATAAAAATAGTACATTTTTAATACTTTCAAATGTAAAAGAGTATAAGATAACTTGCATCAGATCCTACCCAACTGATACTCATCATGGGTTTGCTTTTATATCACATCCTAGACCGTCATCGTTAGTTCATCCGTGGGCCGAGTCAAGCCAGAGTCACGGTGGGTATGTGTTTACCTTGTCCTGCGTGAAACTTGACTTGCCACCCTTATGTAGTTGTAAAAGAATATTAATGTATGATTGTCATGTTCAAATAGTGAAGCAGAACTTAATGTTATACAAAGTATGTAGTATAAACATTTACCACTTGAAAGAATGTTTTAGTAGTGATTCATGCCCCTTTTTGCTGTCTATTGGCTGATTTTTTGAATGGTATTTCTTCTTGTCATTGTTGGCAGTGCTGATGTTGAGAAATTAAAGAAGCTGGTGTTACACAATCCATACATTTTGACTCTACCGGAAGTTGGAAATGTTAAGGATGAGATCATCCCAAAAAGTGTACAACAATTTTCAGTGAGGCCCATTTACTTGTTAAATGACTACTATGCTAGCTGAACTTCATCCATTTTGAAGACGAGCAAATATATAGGTTCTATAATTATATTGCTATTTGTCCTATGGAATTTTTGTTTATAGTGAATGAATATGTTGTTCATGTAACAATTGTATACATTTCCCTACTCTTTTTTCCAAACTGACCAATCTAATTCAAATTGGTCGATATGCCAGTTAATCTGGACATGGGGAAACAACTGAGAGACCACCTTATGGATAGGCCAGTTGCCTAATTCTATGAGACTTTCAGCCATGGAACCTTTTTTTTCTACCTGCTGATCTTAGATTCCATGTACTCTACAATTAGAGGCTGGTTGATTTGAAATTTATGTATTTCCAATTTATAATTTTATGTTGCTATTATTTTTATTTTAAATTTTGGCTATGGCTCGGACAAGAAATAGCCCACCATTTTGACAGTCCACTTCTGTCGCTGGAGTGCAACTGTTAGGGTTTTATGGGATCGATATAATTTACTAAATATTGTACAGTGTAAATCAGCTCATATATCATTGTTTCACATGGATAGATTAAAAAATTGTTTAACATTGAAATTTATCCCAGTTACAGTACTGTTCGACAAATGAAGGGTACTTTGTAATTAATTTTACTAACAATTATTGTATCTTTGGAATAAACAAGTGCAATGCCAAGGTAGTTTGTTTGGCAGACATTGAGGAGAAAAATGCATCCCTAATTGTTTGATCGGAATTGTATAGAGACATGTTTGAAGTGTGGGTTTTCAACTGGAGTTGGATTTCACCGAGTGTTTGCTTTCATCCTCAGTCAATTAGCTTTCATCATCTGTCAATTAGCCTTGGCTATGTTACATGGACTCGGCATTAGTATCGGATGCGTGTACGCCTCAAGAAAGTATGTCAAATACCTTAGAAATGAAATATTGGCACGAGTGTCGAGTGCAGGTGTGTATGTGTCGGGTGTGGGTGCATCATGGTTTTAGATGAGTCCGTGTATCATAGAGCCTTGATGATGGGCTACATAATGAAATTATTTATTGGTAGTTATAGTTTCATTCAAATAAATAAGTATGCTGCCGAGGCTGTTTATTTGGCAGAAATGGAAAAGAAAATGCAAATCCTTAATCATTACATTGAAATTGTGTGAGACATGTATGAGGGGGTAGCAACAATTAGTTTTAGTTATGGATAGAATTCCTAAGATTAGGGAGAGATGTTAGGCATGGATTAGAAATAATATCTAATTAGTTGTAAATAATTTTTGGCATGAGTGATTGAAAGGATTGAGTGCTTAATGCAAGAGATTGAAAAGAATGAGTATTTGAGGGAATTGATTGCTTAATGTTCGGGTTTGAGGTTTTATTAATAGAAGGGATTATAAGCAATTTTGGGATTGCAAAAAATTTAATAAAAGCTTAATTCCTTTATTCTCTTCTCCTTGGATTGATTGAATTTCCATTGGATTGAAGATTTCAGAGGATTAGTTGCCATATGTGGTAAGTTAATCTGCTACTTCATCCTTGTATGTGGGGCAACCTGTTTGATGAAGAATTTTTAGGGTATTGGCTTCACAAACAAGCAGAATCCATTTTCTTCACTGTATAACGTGGTGTCAACAACATAATGGTGGTTATCTGAGATGAAGTTTGGTTTATATGCCCAGATACTTCAAGATAAGTAGTATCTGTTACTTCATTTAATGTGTACAATTGTGTTCCCACTGGCAAGAGCCTATTGAACAGTTGGAAGGTGCCTGTTACAACAATGCGTTTGTGAGTTTGAGACTCTGTGTGTTTGCGCACTCCTGTGGTCCCTTTGAGCATCAGAGAGTTTCGTGGTATATATTGCGCAAATGATGTTGTACTCTGTACTCATTAGTCCAAGAAGAAAGCAAGTAAATAATAAGCCGGAACTTTGATGAGGCTTTTAAGCGAAATGGATTAAAGATTAGCAGATCCAAGACACTAATATGGAGTATGAGCTTAGAGAAAGATGGTTTGGTTAAAATTGAAAAGAACTTGGTATCAGGGTGTGATAGATATTTATATCTGGGAACAATATCAAACAAAACTGAGAGTTAGAGTTGGATGTCACAAAACTGATCAAGTTAATGTGGGCAAAGAGGAAAGCTAGGGGAGCCATCCACTCTCATCATCAAAGCCTTGTCCCAACAATGTGATCGCCTGGTGCTGCTTCAATTAAAAGGGCACTTTTAGAAGATGACCAAGTTGCTTTGCTATATGGAGCTGACTGCTAGATTCTGAAGAAACAAAAAGCTGCATAAGTAAATGTGGTTGGAACATGCATGCTAAGATAGATTGTGTGTGAGTTACGAGAAATCCCAGACTAAGGAATCAGTACATAAGACAAAAACTAATATAGTATCAATGGTAAAGAAGATGAGAAAATTTCGCTTGAGATGGTTTGGATATGTATGGTTGTATACAGAAGCCAAAAATAGGCCTTGTATACGACCACAGCTACACAAACATGGCCTCAAGTGGGAAAAAAAAAGTCTAGCAAAGACAACCTAAGAAGATGGGTATACAACAGTATGTAGCTTTTTTTAGTATATCTTTCAACTGATATATGCTAATGATCTATCAGTTTGCTAATTGGGCAGTAAATTGTCACTAGCTAAGCCTCCGTCAGATTCGGGGAAATGCTCTTGCAAACTGTCTTGCACTTTTGCCATTAAAAAAAAAATTTTTTTTTTTTTTGTCTTACACTCTTCAACTGGATTTTCATGGATTACGAACTGCCTGCTGATATAAACCTGAGGCCCAAAGATATTTAAGGTCAGCACTCATTTTGTTTCACATCTGCTTTTTGAATTTCTTTTACCTGATCCGTGAGACATAACTTTACAAGAACACCACTACCAACTACCTCAACTCTACGAACTCCTGTATGGAACTTTAATTTTTCCTAGATATAATGTTCCTTTCAATGTAGAATATTTTTCTTTATTGACGATTGAATCTGGATTCCTGTAATTTGTTTTTGGAAGGTGATAATTGAAGGCATGTAATTACTGTTGTCGTGACTCCTTGAATTTTTTTAGTTTAATGAAGAAAGTGGTGCTAATTTATAACTCTGTTGTATTCTTTCTCATTTATGTTCCCCTGGCCCTGAACAAACTTGAACTTCGTAAATGGCCCTTTGTGATTTTACTTAATAGATGATTTGCTTGAGATTTTCATTATGTCGGCATATATTTTCCTTCTCTCATTCTTTTCTTTTCTCTATACTAGGAGTACATGAATTTGTATTTCTTATTCCCTTGTTCTTCAGATTTCATGCAGTGCTCGTGACAAGCTAGTTCACATTCTTGCACTTTTGAAACTAGAACTTGTTCAGAAAAAAGTGCTGATATTTGTCAATTCTATTGACATGGGTTTTAGATTGAAACTCTTTCTAGAACAGGTATGATCTAATGTGTGTTTCCTGTCTGTCATTCTTGCTTTGGTTGTTTATATTGGAACTCTCTATTCTTTCTATGCTTCTTTTACTCCAATTGGATGTCTCTTATGTGTGCACAGAATAATTATTATGCGATTTGGGTTTCAAACTTCCAGTACTTATATATTTATTGCAGAAAGTATTTTAGAAGCTGATAATCGCTGGTGGTATTTAGCTCTTTTAAGTATGTCTTACATTTCATATCTCACTACGTAATGTTGCATACCTCATGTAGTTCTGATTAGCCATACGTGGTTGTATTCCACATTATTTTGGTTTTAGGAAGTATGAAATTTGGGATAACAGAATGGATGGAGCACAGTACTTTGGGCCTAAGTAGTAGACTTTTTGAAGCAGCGCAGGGGAAGAAGATTAGCCAACGGGCTAATCTCCAAGCCAAAAGGCTTAGGGATAAATTGTCTAGGTGTCTCACCAAAGACAAATAACTCTCTCAACTAAGAACCAATGCCCAAAGCTTTATTCAATATCAAAATCTATATCTCTTGAAGAGATTACAACCTTTATTTATAACTAAAACATTCTCTAAGAAAGGAAATACCTAATTCTAAACAAATAAGAAGTCCTAAGTCAAATCCAACTAGACTTGCCAAATATCAAACAATTACTATTAATATAATCCTACTACAAGTCTACTGTGTTTTGGGCCTGCGGGTGTAGACTTTCAATCGGGGCCCATTATGATGGCTTGCATCAGCTCTCCCCGGCTTGGAAAAACTCGACTCTGGCGAGTTGCTGGCTTGGTACTGCTCATATAAATCTGGATTAATCTTTTGAAAATCTGTAGCTGTAATCCAGGTAGCTTCAGAAAATGGTTTGCCTTTCCACTTAACAAGAATTGTGAAATCCTCCATTCTTGGTTGAAATGATCTGATCATCAAAAACATCTTTAATTTCGTCTGGAGGGAAGTGATGAGGAGGAATGCGAAGAGTTTGTTCTTCAAAGGATTCATCATTGTGGTGCCCATGATATAATGTCAAATCTTCAATATTAAACGTGGAGCTGATATTCATGTCTGCAGGAAGGTTTAAAACATATGCATTTGAACTGATTTTCTTTAGAATCTTGAAAGGACCTGCACTTCGTGGATGTAGCTTCTTGTATTTACCTGCAGGAAATCGTTCGGGCTTCAAACGAACTATTACCAAATCACCTTCGGCAAACTCAACATGGCGTTTGTGAGAATCTGCGTGCCTTTTATATGCTTCATTACTTGTAGCGATTTGCCGGCGAACTTCATCATGAACATCTTTCATATGTTGGGCAAACTGTTCAGCATCCGGACTAGATCTAGAGTCAACTGGTAAAGGACTTAAATCAATAGGCAGACGTGGCGTAACACCAGTGACAACTTCAAATGGTGATCTCCCTGTTGTTCTGTTAACAGAATTATTATAGGCAAACTCTGCCATAGGTAAAATAAGATCCCATGAAGCAATATGTTCTCTAATAAGGCATCGAAGAAGATTTCCTAAGCTCTGATTGACAACTTCTGTTTGACCATCAGTTTGTGGATGATAGGCACTTGAGTATTGGAGTTTAGTGCGCATCATGTGCCATAAGGTCTTCCAGAAGAAACTCATGAACTTTGTATCTCTGTTAGATACTATTGTCTTGGGAAGGCCATGCAAACGAACAACTTCTTTAAAGAAAAGAATGGCAATCTTCTTGGCATCTGCTGTGTGAGAACAAGGAATAAAATGTGCCATTTTGGAGAAACGATCAACAACAACAAAAACAGAATCTACTTTTCGCGCTGTTTTTGGTAAGCCCAAGACAAAGTCCATACTCAAATCTTGCCAAGGTGCATGTGGAACAGGAAGGGGCTGATACAAACCTGTATTCTTCTTTTGACCTTTTGCAAGTTGGCATACTCTGCATAATTCACAAATTCGGGCAACATCTGTTTTTAAGCGTGGCCAAAAGAAACGATCTTCCACAAGGGCCAATGTTTTATCACGCCCAAAATGTCCACTACATCCCCCGCTATGCAACTCACGTATCATAAATTCACGGATAGATGTAGCAGGCAGACATAATTGATTTCCACGAAAGAGATATCCATCATGAAGAGAAAACTTTGGATGTTCTGAACCTTCACCATTTAGAAGGGCTGTATAAATGTGACCAAAGTCATTGTCAGCTGCATATTCTCTGCGTATTTCTTCAAAACCAGGAACATTGACGGAAATTGTCGTAAGAATGTGAGTTCGACGACTTAATGCATCTGCGACTTTATTTTCCGTGCCAGATTTATGACGCAGAACAAAAGAAAACTCCTGCAGGTATGCATTCCATTTAACATGATTGGCGCTCATTTTCTTTTGAGAATTCAGGTTTTGCAAGGCTTCATGGTCAGAGTATAAGACAAATTCTTTTCCAATGAGATAATGACGCCAATAATGAAGAGCTTGAACTACTGCATAATATTCCAAATCATAAACAGTGTACTTCTTACGAGAGTCATTTAATTTCTCACTGAAATAAGCAACTGGATGACTGTCTTGACTTAAGACTCCGCCAATACCTACATGGGAAGCATCACAACTAACTTCGAAGACTTTGTCAAAGTCCGGAAGTTTTAGAACTGGTGCCTCAGTCATTTTCTTCTTAATTTGCTCAAATGCTCGAGAGGCAGCATTGGTCCAAGTGAACTCTCCTTTTTTCATGCAGTCAGTTATAGGAGCCATAATGGTACTGAAATTACAAATGAATCTCCTGTAAAAGGTAGCCAAACCATGAAAGCTGCGTACCTCATGTATAGTAGTGGGAATAGGCCAGTCAAGGATTGCTTTGACTTTAGCTGGATCAGGTTCAACTCCGCGGGCCGAGACAACAAAACCCAAAAATACGACTGTGGAGTTCAAAAATGTACACTTCTTCAAATTAATGTAAAACTTTTCTCTTCGAAGTGCACGCATGACATACCTCAGATGATCGAGATGATCTTCCTTTGATTTGCTGAAGATTAAAATATCATCAAAATATACCACAACAAATTTGCCAAGAAAAGGCCGTAGAAGCTGAGTCATTACTCTCATAAAAGTGCTGGGAGCATTCGTTAGACCGAACGGCATGACTAACCATTCGTATAGTCCATCTTTGGTTTTGAATGCTATTTTCCATTCATCTCCGGGCCTAATACGAAGTTGGTGATATCCGCTCCTGAGATCAATCTTGGAAAAGACAGAAGATCCAGACATCATATCAAGCATGTCATCCACTCGAGGAATCGGAAACCGATATTGGATGGTAATTTTATTAATTGCTCGGCTATCAACACACATTCGCTAAGAACCATCTTTCTTCGGTGTTAAGAGGGCTGGAACTGCACATGGACTCATGCTTTCCCGGATATAACCCTTCTGGAGCAAATCTTCAACCTGTTTGCGCAATTCAGCATGTTCGGCGGGACTCATGCGATAAGCAGGTAAGTTAGGAAGGGTAGATCCAGGGACTAAATCAATGGCATGCTGGATGTCCCGCATAGGAGGTAACTCATTAGGAAGCTCTGTGGGAATCAAATCTTGAAAATCATGGAGCAATGACTTGATTTCTGGTGGCGTAGAATCAGGTTGTTTATTCTCTGCTTCTTGGGTTTCTTTAGGCACAAGAGCATAAACAACTCCTTGGTCTTTGCTTTCCATTTCAAACTTCCGCATAGAGAGAACATGAGGGTTTGATGGAGTGGTAGAAACTGTCGGTGAAGATGCTAATGGCGGCAATGGGAGAAGATCCACCACTTGTCCTTTCCATTTAAAAGAATGAATGTGCCTTTTCTGATCAGTATGTACCTCTCGATCATATAACCAAGGTCGGCCCAGTAAAATGTGAGCAATATTCATCGGAATAATATCGCACCATATATCATCTTCATATATGCCAATTTTAA
Organism: Sextonia rubra; assembly: GCA_037013555.1. Classification (NCBI taxonomy): domain Eukaryota; kingdom Viridiplantae; phylum Streptophyta; class Magnoliopsida; order Laurales; family Lauraceae; genus Sextonia; species Sextonia rubra. The sequence goes on from JASUAD010000018.1 coordinate 39,427,137, forward strand.
AATGAACCAAGCAACGGTGGGTCACAGGGATTGAATGATCATCTACCCAAGCGACCTTGTAAGGCTTTGGGTGCTTTTCAATAGGCAAATTGAGCTTAGTGATCACTTCCTGTGAAACAACATTCATAGCACTACCTCCATCAACAATTAAATTGCATAACTTACCTTTGCATCTCACGCGTGTCCTGAAGATTGAAGTACGTCGCCAATCAGCTTCTTCTTGTTCATTGGTGAGGAGAAGCCGACGTATAATAAGAACAGGACCACCTTCTTCTGCATCATCTACCCAAGCGACCTTGTAAGGCTTTGGGTGCTTTTCAATAGGCAAATTGAGCTTAGTGATCACTTCCTGTGAAACAACATTCATAGCACTACCTCCATCAACAATTAAATTGCATAACTTACCTTTGCATCTCACGCGTGTCCTGAAGATTGAAGTACGTCGCCAATCAGCTTCTTCTTGTTCATTGGTGAGGAGAAGCCGACGTATAATAAGAACAGGACCACCTTCTTCTGCACCGGTAGCGGCATGAGGAGAAGGATCAGATTGAGCCTCTAGCTGTGGATCTGGCTGAGCTTCTGATTGGAAATGGTCAGGAGGAGGCTCCATCTCAAGATGCTCATCATAGTCTTCAGACGAATAAGGATCTTCATCGCAATAATAAAGATTGCGAACTTGAGGGCATGCATTAGCAAAATGTCCTGGTTGTCCACATTGATAACAACCATCAGTTCGTCGATCTTGACGAGGAGGTCCACGATTCCGCATATCTTGCTTCTGTGGCACTGTCCCCTTTTGATTTTGAGCAAAAGGACGTTGATTGGGGTGATTGTGCTGCGGTTTTGGAGGTGGACGAAAACCCGCTGGTGGGGGAGCACGATTATATTGAGAATTATTTTGATTGGGTGGATAACCTTTAGTATTCTGAAAGGCGGGGGTTCGACGAGTCGTTGATTCCCCGACTTGAGAACCAAATCGTCTCAAAGTGGAGGACCGCAATTCTAGCTCAACCCGTTTTGCCTTGTTATAAATATCATCAACAGTTTTAAAATCATGCATAAGGACTTCACGTCTTATTTCTTCTCGCAAACCTGTTCTGTACCGGTTGACTAGCGTGAAATCATCATCTTGAGTTTTACACCGGATAACATAGTCATTGAACTTCTCTGCGTACTCATCCAGTGATAAGGTGCCTTGCTTGAAAACAAAATATTCTTGCTGAAGGAGACTTAAATAATTGGAGGGCAAGTATTTACCTTCAAGCTTTTCACGCATATCATTCCACTTGATAATAGCAGGGCATCCCATGACAAGATTATTATGCTCAACGCTGTGCCACCAAATATGTGCTGACCCTTTAAGTTTGACTTTGACAAAGGCAACACGCTGTGCATCATCCATATGATACCAAGAGAAATAATCTTCGAGGGAATTGAGCCAATCAATGAAAGCCTTTGGATTGAGACGGCCAGAGAAATCAGATATATCAATTTTGACTCGCTTTGTGATATCATCAAATTTTGGTGCAGCAGGTGCGTCTGCAGGATCTTTTTCAGTAAGAAGACGTTGAATGAAATCATGCATAGATTCTTGCGGGCCTGTTTCTGCTGGTCGGCCGGAATTTTGTTGGTTTCCAGCGCTAGAGGATGCTTCGGCGGCAGGGGGCCTCTGTGAACCGCGGGACAATTCTTCCAATGCATGTACTCTTTTAGACAACTCTATTAACATAGCATCTCGCTGATGATCAGAAAATCTGCCCCGATATGACTGGCCGCTGCGGGTTAACATTGCTTATAGAAAGCAAAGGAAACAAAACACTTTTTTCTTTTTTTTTTTTTTTTGGGCCTGGGTTGGAGTGGGCCTGGGCTGAACAGTTGGAGTGGGCCTGGGCTGCAGTGGGCCGGGGCTGAACAGGGCAGCTGCTGTGGGCCTGGGCTGAATCAGGCAGGCGGGTCAGGTCTGGGTCAGGTCAGACCCGGACTGAAGCAAAGTGGGCTGGACTGTGGCTGGTGCCGGGTCAACAGTTTAGGCCCAAACAGGTTCGGCCCAACTACGAAAATATCTTCCTCTTGCTACAGGAACGAGAAGAAGAATAAAAGGAAAGAGGAGTTGCAGAAACGGACCTTTGGCAGAAAACGGAAAAGAAAGAGAGAAGGAAGGGACGGATCTTCGGCCGGCGAGGGAGAGAGAGAGAACTGCCGCAGGGGATGGCGGTCGTCTGCCGGCGAGGGAGAGAGAGAGAACTACAGCGGGAGCCCGCGGGGCGATGGCGGTCTTCTGCCGGCGAGGGAGAGAGAGGGAACTACAGCGGGAACCCGCGGGGCGATGGCGGTCTTCTGCCGGCGAGGGAGAGAGATGGCGGGCGTCCGCTGGTCGCAGGCGATGTCGGCAGTTGCGTCTTACTGCGAGTTCTGTTTTCTGTTCCTTTTTTTTTTTGTGTTGGCCGATGGTGGGGGACAGAAGAGGGATGGGGATCCGGCGAGTTGTGGTGTTGTTTGTTTTTGTTGGCCGATGGTGGGGGATAGAAGAGGGATGGGGATCCGGCGAGAGGGGTGTGTGTGGGGAAAACGGTTCGGTTCGGTGGTGGTGGGTTTGGGGTTTCTGGGTTCGGCTAGGGGGGGTGTGTGTGGGGAAGAGGGTTCGGCTGGGTTCGGCTAGGGATGGTGTGTGGGGAGAAGGGTTGGCTGGGGTTGGGTAGCGGGAAAAGGGGTCGGCTGGGTTGGGGTTGGGTGAGGAGATCGGTGAGGAGATGAGGAAGGGAAGATGGGTCCGTGGAGGGGTTGGGCTTGGGTGAGGGTTTCGGTTGTGCGGTGGGGTAAGGAAGGGGTTTGTGGAGGGTATGGAGGCCGGGAGTGAGGCGGGAGAGGTCTGTGGATGTCGGGATGGCGGTGGTGGAGGGATGGAACGTGTTGGGGAGTTCGGGAGGAGGGGTACTGACGACAGAGGAAGAGAGGAACGAAAACGGAACCAAACGAACGGTTACTCGAATCGGCGATAAGACGGCGGTCCGAGAGTGGATCTTCGGCTCTGATACCAATTGAAGCAGCGCAGGGGAAGAAGATTAGCCAACGGGCTAATATCCAAGCCAAAAGGCTTAGGGATAAATTGTCTAGGTGTCTCACCAAAGACAAATAACTCTCTCAACTAAGAACCAATGCCCAAAGCTTTATTCAATATCAAAATCTATATCTCTTGAAGAGATTACAACCTTTATTTATAACTAAAACATTCTCTAAGAAAGGAAATACCTAATTCTAAACAAATAAGAAGTCCTAAGTCAAATCCAACTGGACTTGCCAAATATCAAACAATTACTATTAATATAATCCTACTACAAGTCTACTGTGTTTTGGGCCTGCGGGTGTAGACTTTCAATCGGGGCCCATTATGATGGCCTGCATCACTTTTGAATTGTAATATCTTTCAAGAAAGTGATATGAAATCCCAAATTCTCTTTTTTAACTTGTTATATAGGATATAAAATAAATAAGAGGGGGTAAATTAGAGAATTAGACAAGAATACATATGTCCAATGGTTATTGGTTATTGTCAAATGAGCTTGATTACCCTTACGTGAGTGGTTTTTTTTTTCCTCCTTTCTTTCTTTGTTTCTCTCTTTTCTTTCATTGTCCCATTTTTTTTTTTCATTCATTCATTCTTTTCTTTGTACATGTACACACAATGACCCTATAAAGTGAAAGGTTAAAGGGGGAACACCAGAAATTAACGTGCATAGTATAGTACTGTCCCCGATCTAGAGGTTAGTAGAATGCTGGGGCACCAGCATTATAAATGCCAAGCTGATTACAGGACTCATAGAGTCTATTCAGGGGCGTAGCTAGAGCAGTTGGGGTGTGGAATTGCAGTCAATTGCCCCCTTTTCAACTTTTCAACCTCTTTATAAGTGAGCCTAGAAGAATATAAGAGGAGTGTGTGTGATACAGATGGTAGAGAGAAAGAGTATAAACCTCTTAAATAATGCCCACCTAATGATCATTATAAACCTTTCATGTGAGAGAGTATAAAGCTCTCATATAATGCCCACCTATGATCAATATAAACCTCTCATATAATGCCCACCTAATGATCAATATAAACTGCTCATGCCCACCTAATGATCAATATAAACCTTTCATGAGAGAGAGTATATGCCTACCTATGATCAATATAATCCTCTCATATAATGCTGAGCTTATGATCAATCTAAACACCCTTATTCTTTTCCCCCACTCTCCCGATCCAAAAAAAAAAAAAAAAAAAAGAAAAGAAAACAAAGAAAAAAAGAAAAAAACCCCACACACAGACAAATTACTTTCTATGAATTTTTGGCAGCCTTAATTTGACTTTGATTGTAATTGTATCCACAACACATAATGAGATGATTAGACTTCAAGTCACTTAAATCAGCGGATAACAATGTTTAGATGGACCTATTTTTCGTAGACCCCTCATTCATGATGAATGCTTTTAAGTTCTACCCCTACCCTTTGTCCATTCAGATGAGCCCACAGGTTGAACTATGGCAAATATGATCTGCTTTTAAAAGTAATTAAAAATAAAATATAAAATGCTTCAGTGGAAATAAGGTTTTGTGCAACTTGGATGTGAATAAATAATGAAAATGAGATATGGTAGGGAATAAGTAATATGTATAGCTCTAAAACAATTTAAGGCTTTGGAGTTAATAGCAGGACCAGTATGGACCAGTATTAGTCATTGATTTAACGGCCTTAAATTGTTCATCTTAGAGAAGAATGAGGTTTTAGGTTCATTGCTTTGCACATCAACTTTAATGGTATTTGTGGGTGTTGAAAAACATCAAATGTAAATTGCCTTGCCCTTCAAATCTAATCTGTTTAATATTATTGGAGCCTCATACAAATGATGGCACATTCTTGGAAAGAGAAACAAGGTGCTATAGTTATTGAAGTGCTTAATAGTGGTGGGCAGGGCTTGAATCAGGACAAGCCTCAAACAGTCCGACAGTATATGTTGGGGTTCACACTATGGTACATTGTTCTGGTTTATTGTCATTGAAGATACACTATGGAAAAGTAGGGACAGCATTGGTTGTCCCCTTTGCAAGAAAATCTTGGCTCTGCCATTGAGTCTATTGATATTATCTATCATGAATGGCCAACCATAACCGAGGTCAGCGACTAAGGGCAAAGAAGTAGAAACCATCATCCACATAGCACTTTTTCCCCTTCTTTTTTTTTTTTCTAGTTCTGTTTTGATAAATTCTCTTATGCCTTGGCATGTATCTTAGAGAGAGGCCAGGCTCCAACCATGGTTTAAAAAATTGGCCGAGTCTGAGTCCATCCTGCGTTGTCGCATGGACTCGGACTCGAATCATGCGACTTGGCCGAGTCGCCATGGGACTCGGTCATAGGACACGGCTGAGTCCTATGGGACTCGGCTGAGTTCTGATGCGACTTAGCCGAGTTGACTCGGACTCGGTTATGACTGAGTCGGGTCCTGAGTCCGATTTTTAAACCCTGGGTCCAACTCAACTCGGTTCAATATGCTTGGTGCGCTCTTGGAAGTTAGGATGGGAGGCTTATGATGCATCTAAGTGCATTAGACGCCTAGCGATACAAAGAGAGGTTTAGAATTGACCTCTTTGTCGACACATTGGGCCAAACCCATAGTGTACCAGCCCATTAAGCCTAGCCAAGTTGACCAGGCCATTGTGCCCAACAGATTGGACCGAGCACATAAGACGACTTGGGTACCAGTGGTGATGACTCTAAACTCCAATGGCCAAACTTCCGTGGTGAATGTTTTAAAACTCCATTGATCATAGATATGGTTTCTTCTTGGTGGAAAAGTTTCGAAGATAGGGTTGGAAGGGGTTTCAACTTTGCCAAATGCTTAGACTTTGAAAGGTAAACTCAAGGAGTGAAGGAATGTAGATGACATAGCCTTGAATCCATGATCGAAGAATATATCAATCTCTTGAAGGATTGATGGAATCAAGAGAAGGATTCAGCCACTAGGGCACACTAACGATGAGTAGAAACTCCATAACTGAAGAGAGAATCTCAAAACTCATAAAACTCAGATTTAAGTGATAGTAAGCATTGCATGACAACTGAGGCATAATCATCCTTATATAGAGTAGGATAACTTGGACACCAAGGATTTCCTAAACAATAATGGAATCTAAATCACAAAGCTTGCCTAACAATCCAAATCAAATAACTCCTAATTTAGGGACTTCTAATCAATCAAACTACTTAATTAAGACCCTAAATAACTGGATGTCTCATTGGGCCTATGGACTGGGTTAATAGGTTGGCTGACACATGGTTTGGCCTGCATTTGTAGAATTAGGAGAAGTGGTGGCTGCCATGATTTGTTGTATTGACCAATTTTGGCAGTTGGAGATTGAGGAGGAACCCTGGAGTTTCATCTAATGAAGTGCAGAAGCTATGTGATCTGTTGTAGGAGTGTGGAAATGATGTATAGGAATCTCTTTGGTGGAGGCAAATATCAGTTACTTAAGAATACCAAATACTAAAATGCCATAGTTGATGTACATTCACTGTATTAGGAGAGAGATTATCTTGTTAAGTGTGAATCACTTTGTAACTAAAGTAAAAAAAAACTATATACTGGTAGTGTGAGACGACTTACTCTGGATGGAATGGAGTTTTAAATCTTTTAGCCTCAAAATGGCTTACTCTCTGGAGGCTTCTTTTTTTTTCGAAGTTTGTTCAAAGAATTGTGCTTAGCCCCCTTACCCATGAAATGATTTTGTTGCAATAGATGGCTGAGGGTCTTTAGTACCCGAAGCACTGGAGTGATCTAACAGCATGGAAGGGCCTAGAACTACTTACTACTTTACGGTCTCCACACTTGGCTCGATACACTTACAGAGCGAACCCCTGTCTAGTGTCTAGCAAGGCTAAGGGGGGCTTCAATGTTTACTTCTTATCCTGATGCAGGACAATATGAGATCTACTTTAATATGATGAGATCAGATCTGAATTAACAATTAAAATCAGGTTATAGGCATGCCGATTAAATTAGAATATTGAATCTTAAGTAAACAATAGATCTAAGGTCCAAGGTAGTCTCACAGATCTTGCAATAAACCCTTTCTTGGTATAGAAAATAGTAGGATCTTAATGGAAGATAGAACTTCCAGGTTGCTTAGGGCCAGTAGTGCACATCTATTGATTTGGACAATAGTCTAGAGGGAAGATCTGTGATAACAAAGTTTAGATCTAATAGTTTCAGATCTAGCAAAGGTTCAAATCCAGTAAAATTTCATATTTGAAATAAGTTTCAGATCTAAAATGGTTTATGATAATAAGGTTCAGATTTGCAGTTTGGCCATAAGGGGATTCTAGATCTGCAGGGCTCAAATCCGGGGTTGTTTAGATTTGATGTAGATATCTAGATGGCTCTAGATCGAAGTAAGAATAACCAAAAGTGCTCTTGGAAAGAGAAAAAGTGAAAGAGATATAGATACCTTTATTGGGCTTTCACCAAACTCCGATCCGGAGGCGTTAGAAGAGATCCCAAGAGAAAGGCAGACTCTAGAGGCTCAAGGAAGAAGAAGAAGAAGCTTTTCTTTTTCATTCAATATCATATCATAACATAACCAAGAGAGTACAAGAGAAGTCTTTAATAATACCCTAAAGATGGATGACATCACCACAAATAAAAAAAAAACAAATAAAATAAAAAAAAAACAAGATAACTTGCGCCAAGAACATTGGGTTTCGTGCGCATGGGATGTGCGCACGAATCCCAAGGTATATCCCTTTTTTACTTTAAGTTACGGGCCCCTCTTTTCATTACTTTTGTCTCTATGTAAAACATGGGCTCCTTTCTTCTTATAAAACTCTTTTAATTACTACTTGGGCCCCTCTAAACTTCAAAATTCTTTTATTTCCTCCCATGTGGCACTTTCCATTGTAGGGCCTTCAAGACAATTGCACACATGGGGTCTACTCAATGAGATTCCGCGAAATCTAACCGTCGGATGTCCTCGCGATGATGGATCAACGGTGGATTCACAATTTCTTCGTGATTAAAACCTAGGTATTGTTCATCCATTCAAATTAAAGCAGGATCTGCTGTCTTGCGCCCTCTTCTTTGATACACTTTATAAGAACGAGTGGGATCAAATCTGATCTCCCCATCATATCCCCATCTCAACCCAAGCTATGGTGATGTCATTGAGTGGAGCCTTGAGAAGCACTGTTGAGAGGAAGATCCTTGTTACCTCTTCATTTTTGTATAGGGGTCTCTGCCCGCATGGAAGTAGAGCAGAGATGGACGAGATTCAACACGAGAATAAGAAGCAAGCACACATTCATTTTTTTTTTTAAAATCATTTTGACATAGTGGGATGAAGAATGCTGACAAAATAGCTGCACATTTCTCAATAAAAAAATAAGTTCCTTTATTGTCTCGATAAAGAGGAAAAGAGTCATCTTGAGCTCCCAGCCCACGCCTTTCCTTTGTGGAGCCATTTATTGTGAGTAACCTTAACTAGCCTGGAGCAAGCCCCACTTAGAGGCATGTGAAGTTTGGTCTTGGATGGTTAATGAATTTAATTGACCTATAATCTTAGAAGGTGTCTTGGATGCTAAATGAATTTAATCAACCTACAATCTTGCACGGTATGTCTTGTCCAAGTAATGTCATTCTTTAGCCCTTGGGCTTTCTATCACTTAGTCCAAGCTTAAACATGCCATTTTAGGCTGTGGCCTGAATTCTGAGGCTCGTGTCTGGGCTGGCCTGGTACAAACACCCCTACTTTGGAGAAAGGATGAGCAGATGAGGAGAAAATTTTAGTTAGAAAGGGGAAAAATAAGAAAAAGGTGAGATCTTTTTCCTCTAATTTTCTTTCTCCTCTGATCTTCTACTTGTGATTCTTCTCCTTTCTTCTCGCTACCCCACAAGTGAACTATGACTGTGCTGGGCTGGATTTTTTGTTTTAGGCTCTTCCATCACTTTTCCATTCATAATCTTCTTCTTCGTCATTGCTACAGGTAAGAGGACTGTTATGGCTATACGGATCTGATTTTTTTACTCTGTGGGGCTCTTTTGTCATCTTCTTCTTCTCCTTCCTCCTCTTCTCTTCTCCTTCCCTCCTCTCACTGCTGCCTCATCTTCCTTTTCCTGTTCCCCTTCTCCTTCCCCTTCTTAACTACTACAGAGAAGTGCAACAGTCCACCAGTCTACTGTTACAGCCAATTATAATTGTCGACAGGCTTATACATGGATGATGTAGTCTTCAAAATGACCCAAGTGGCTTTTGTTTACTTTACAGTTGCTTGCCATAAACTCATAATAAAAGAAGCTAAAAGGAACATAGGTCTAGGCTTATTTCCTCATTTTAGATTGGAGATGAGGATGGCCTACTTAGGCTCATGCTTCTGGCTCCATAAAGGTTTGGTGCCTAGCTTGTGTCTTGTGCCTTGATTCCACTGCTTGTAGCCACACTTTCATTGAAAAGAATGATGGTCCAGTTTATACATGTTTGAGTATGAATAACCATTTACCACATTAATGGCCACATCTGTAGCCTTAACTCTTTTTTGAAGCAAAGTCATCGAATTAAATAGATAAATGCCTATATTTCAAATATGAAAGTGCAACCACTGTCTCTGTCTCTCTAATTTATTTGCTGCAACTGAACTTTCTGATGGTAAGTGGTTGTATGATTCTTGTAAGTGAACCTTACCTGAACCTTTTTTTTCCTCTTCCACTGACATTTCTTTGCTCTCTTTTTTTTATTATAAATTTTTTAAACAATTGATCAAGATCTTACATATTTTTCATTACTAATTTGCCCTTATCCTGAAGTTCTTTGTTTTATTTTTTTGGGGGTGAATGACTGCCATCTATCTTTTGTTTCAGTTTGGCGTCCGTTCTGCTGTTTTAAATGCTGAGTTGCCACAAAACTCACGTCTACATATCCTTGAGGTTTGCTTTTTATAAATTTATATTCCATAGTTTTTTAGGCATACTCCCACATCCTTACACGTACACCATGCTGCTTGAATTTTTTACAGGTGACACTTTGGCACCTTTGCCAGCTTTGGTGTGATAGTGTGTTGTAGTAGGCCTAGCAAAAGTCGATTTAGTTTAAAATTTCATTTTCTGCGATTAATTATATTTTTCCCAAATAAATGGATGAGGCTTCATGTCAATAATGGTTAGTTAAATGTTATTTACTCATTTATGTTCTAGAAAGCAGTTTTTGCAGGTTTAGTAGACCTAATACTTCAGATGCTAGTTGTTTAAAAATAGTTGGTAAATTAATAACACTGTGCACGTGCTTTATTCACAAATTATATTGATGTCAATAATGCTCTGATACCAATTAGTGCGGAATAGAGGGGATATGCGGGGTGGGCCAATGGTGGAAGAGATGGGATGGAGAGATAGGGGGAAAAATTGGCCTCAAGCCAAACTCTAATCAAGGAAGCAAAGTGATATCGGAGGGAACTAAAGGATAACTTGGGGAAGATCCCAAAAGTACACAAAACTCAATTTCATTATTCTCAACCATTCCTAGGATGATGCCGGCTAGACTAATGGGCCCCACTTGAAAGTTTATGCCCGCAGGCCCTAGTCCAAAGCTCAGCAATAAAGATTAATTTATTAATAGTAGTTGCTTTCTTAAGTTTCTAATTTTTAGAAATTGATTTTATATTTGAATTAGGACTCCTTATTTGTATTGAATTAGATTGTTTCCTTATTTAGAGAGTAGTTCAGTTATAATTATAGATGTAATACCTTCTCATGGGATCGACGATAATATTGAATAAGATTTCAGTTTTCTTCTCCAGAATGAGTTGGTCTAAGCCTTTTGGCTTGGAGAATAGCCTGTTGACTATTCTTCTTCCACGTTGACAATAGTATATGGAGCCAAATACCAAGAAATGGGAAGAAGTGGAAGTCAATGTTGTGGCAATGCGCATGCAAAGAGGGGTGCTAGGAGTTACAAGGAAGGATATAATTAGGAAGAAGCACATAAGAGGAAACTTCAACATAACCAATAGAAGGGGGAAATTTTAAGAAATATCATTTGAAATGGTATGGGTGCATATACAGAAGACCAAAAGAAGCCTCTTTTAGATGTACTGCAATGTATAGTACAAGGAAGTAGGATAATGAGGACGAGACCAGTAAAGGACTCAAGTAGTAATGTATGAGGTCAAGAAATGCTGCTTTTAGAGATTTAACGATATTCAACAAACTCAAAAGTGAAAAGCTTTATGCCAAATTATTTCTTTCTTTGTATAAAATCTTGTCCCAAATAATTTTAAAGTCTAGTTAAGTTGATAAAATATGCTCTTGCAAATTACGCCTTTGCACAAATTTTTTTAACAGGGAACTGTTGTATGAGATCCCAGATATATACTTGATGTAGTATGGGCCCCATAAATGGTCCCTTTTCAAATTAGATTAGGACTATGATTATTCCTAGCTTTCTAATTGCATTATTGGGGAAGTTTCTATTAATAGATTAGGGTTTGCTTAGGCATTAGGTTTGCCTTTATTATATATATGGTATTGTAGAGAAAAAAAACTCTCAGACTTGGATTGATTAATAAAATTGTGGGTTTTATCCCTGGAGGTGCATCATCGTGTGTTGAAGTCTTATTGAAGATGATTTGAAGTGTCCTCGAACAGGTGCTTCGGTACCCCTACGCAGCCCCAACCCTAGGGCCTGCATCAGATTGGTATCAGAGCATAATGGTCTATCGCGGTCGTCCGGCATGTTACCCCATCCCCACTTTTATAAACCTTCATCTCCAACCGCTAGCCTGTTAGCCGAACCCACCCCATCTCCACAGCCGCAAAACCCAAATCCCAAACCCCACGCCTTTCTTCCCCTCCTGAAAACCCACCACCCCTGGAATCCATCCAAACCCTAACACCATCCCACTGCCCTAACACATCCAACCCTGTTTACCGAGAACCCCACTTCTTACCATAACCCACCACCAAAGTCCGACAATCCAATCCCATCTCCGAAACCATCCCGAGATTTCTCCCATCCCACTCACCGACAGAACCACTCCCGAATTGAGCCTCTCCTGTCCTCCTGTCGACCGAATCCCAACCTGTTTGCTCAAATCCACACCATTGTTGCCATACATCCCCTCCCCAACCGCCGAACGAGAGCCTCTAGCTCCATCAGTCGAAGACCCAACCTAGAACCAATTAAAAAAAAAAAAAAGAGAAAGAAGAAGAGGAGAGAGAGTTCGTGAGTGTACTTGTCACTAGCGAGCATCGCCTCCACTGCGACCGGTGTAGACATCGTTAGAGACATTGGAAGAGACTGCAGCCATCATCATCGTCCTTGTCACCTACATCGACGACTGAACCCAGAGAAAAACGGAGGGGAGCACTGCTGAAGCGAAAAGGAGAGCTTTCAGGCCTTTTTCATTCGGTTGCCGGAATGAAGACCAAGAGCCATTAACACGTGCCAGTGTGACAAGTTTTGGGCCTAAGTGTTTTGTGTTAGATCCAGATTTAGTTCAGGTTGAGTTGTTTTTGACCTAGTTGGTAGCCAATATTTTCATATCAGTAGCATAAAGTTACGTTGCAATACGTGACATCAGTAAGGTCAACGTATAGATTTGACAAGATCAAAGGGTAGGATTTATTTTCATGATTTCGAAGCCCCCTGACGTCAGATTTTAGATCTGCCTTCTCCAACACGTTTGTGTACAACCAATCTATAGATTGGGTCAGTCAAATTTTTGAATTTGCATTAAAAAAAAATGCCTCTTAAGAAGCGAGTTGAGGTTGAACCTTCATAGGCTAGACTAATGGGCCCCGCTTGAAAGTTTATGCACGCAGGCCCAAGTCCAAAGCCTAGTAGTGAAGATTAATTTATTAATAGTAGTTGTTTTCTTAAGTTTTTTATTTTTAGAAATTGATTTTATATTTGAATTAGGACTCCTTATTTGGATTGGATTAGATTGTTTCCTTATTTAGAGAGTAGTTTAATTATAAATAGATGTAACCTCTTCTCATGGAATAGACTACAATATTGAATAAGATATTAGTTTTCTTCTCTAGAGTGATTTGGTAATGCGGTATGGAATGGATTCGCGGGGCGGGCAAGGTGAAAGATGGAGATAAAGGAAAAAATTGGGCTCTCACCAAACTCCGATCCGGAGGCATAAGAGAAATTGGGCTCTAACCAAACTCCAATGCAAGAGACGCTAGAGATTTTGAGGAGAACTGGAAGAAACTTGGCGAAGATCCCAACACTTTTCATTAATCATCACGCATTCCTTAACTAAGCCAAAGAGGCTTTACAATGTTTAAATAAATAAAAAACATAACTCTAAGACTAAGTTGGACCATCCAAATACTTTGATGGTCAAGATTAAAACACATTGCTAAAACAACTTAAAAACATAAGCAAATAAAACCCTAAATCAACTACTATAGGTGGGTTGGGCCCAAAGGCGGGTCGACTTATGGGGGACCATGGGTATGTCCTGCATCATTTTCTTTTTTACTCAGCCTTATTCAGCCTTATTCAAGGTCATGTTCTCTGGAGTTCCTCCATCTTGCATGTCAGTCTTGACTGCTTATCCCAAGGTCTTGGTTAGTCTCTCCATTCTCCTTGTTCCTTGAACTACTAGCCCTTTAGCATATCATGTTGGGGCTGACCCAGCCCTTATATGCATGTCCAGACCAACCCAAACAGTATTCCTCGATTTTATCTATGGTTCTGCACTTCATAAATTATCTTGGTTTAAATGCCATTTTGTAAATGTGCCTTCAATGACGAAGTTTCACTTGAATATCACATTAGTTACCAAATTGTCTTGGAGTGCATATTTTGCACATCTTGGGTTTGATTGGCCTGTGCCCTACTTGTGGGACCACTTCTACTAGTGCATTGAGTGACTTATTTCCTTCAGTTTTGTTGGATGATTTGTCTTTACGGTAAATATTTACAAGTATATTTACTTTCCATTCTTATATATTCTGTTTTCTTGCATTTTATTAGGAATTCAATGTGGGGCTCTTCGATTACTTGATAGCTACTGATGACAGCGAAATAAAAGAGAAAGAACAGGACAATCGGGAGAATTCTTCGGGGTCAAGGAGATCTAAAAAGCGTATGAAGAAAAAATTGGATTCGGAATTTGGAGTAGTAAGGGGAATCGACTTCAAAAATGTATATACGGTATGTAAAGAACTAGTGTTTGTTGTTTTAAATGTGATTTCCTTTTTCCTTTTTTTTTTTGTCCTTAAATTGTATTTCTTCCCTTTTCTTTTGGGATTTTGCTATTAACAACTGTTATGAATTGTGATGGTGATATTCTTGTTCATACTTGAATTTTTTTTCTTTTGAGATTTTTCTACTAACAATCGTTATAAAAAAGGGAGAATGAAGAGCACTTACAACCAAACAAAAACAAGGTATAATATATATACTTGGCACAGCCCTGGATCATTGATCATACAAATAGACCATTCTCTCGAGGGATTGATCAGATCTAGTGATGGATTCCAACACTAGGGCACGCTCAAAACCATAAAACACACCATAATTGAAGAGAAACATAGCTTTCTTTGATTTATTGAAAGTAACATAAGCAGCTAAAATGGGGACTCAACTATGTATATAGATTAGGATTGTTTCTTACTCAACAAAACTTTCTAAATAAAATAGAAATCTAATTAAAATGTGAAATAACAATCTTAAGTAAAATTAGAAATAGAAATAGGATAGAAGTTTGCTGCCTCAGTAACTCTCTGTCACCATTGGGCCTGTGGACTGAAGCTAATGGGCCGTGTTGACCTATGTGTCAATGGTTTGGCCCAGTTACCTTCTTGGGCCTGGGCTTCGTCCATATTGCATCAATACCCAACACAAGACACAAAGAAAAACAAGCAAATTACAACAAAGATCCCACAAATGGACAGCCCCATCAACCCCTCTTTGTTAACATGTCTACAGCCTTAAAAAAAAAAAAAACCATTCAAGATATGATGACAGAGATATGATTTCATTAGAAATGTATTACAACTCCCATGGAACCTTTTCCAGCTTAGAGACCCTAGAGAGCATCAGAGAGTAAGAAGAAATCCTCAAAGCCTCTAGCGTAGGAAACACCTCAGCCTCATTAGAATCTTTGACCCCAACTGCCTTGGAAAATCAATTGAAAAAAAAAAAAAACACTTCCCATAGATGGTTCCGATTTTTAAGAACCTCAACAATATCTCCTAGACTTGGCTTGCCTAGGGCTACCCCATCCACATTAACTTTTAGGAGACCTTGAGGGGTACACAGACTTTCCAATTTTTTAATCTTGGTAATACCACACTTAATTACATGCTTCCCAATTATAAAGATCAATATCGATACTCAAATTTTGTGGAAGTTAGTATTTTATGCTACCCTTTGGAAGTTGAGGAATAACACAGTTTCCAGGAATAAAAGTAAGTCTTAGAGGAGATTGTTGATTCCATTGTCTGGATAGTATTGGAGTAGGTGGGCAAGCGAAACAAGTTTGAAGGAGTCTCTTCGGAAGATCTCAACAGATTATGATTAGTAATCTTAAAGGGGGTCCAGTGTGAAAAATCTGTGTAGAAAATTTTGTATGAGGCGGCTCCACACCCTCACCCCCACACCCAAAATCACTTGGAGTCCTTAAGTTGAATTTTGATGGTAGCTATTTACAATAATTTGCGGTGGAGCTATTGGAGGTGCCATTAGGGATTAGGACAATGTTGTTAGGAGCTTCTTTGGGCCACTGAATTCCTCAGATGCCAATTGAGCTGAAGTGTTTACTCTTTTGATAGGGTGTTGTGAGTTGCTTAGGTGGGGTGGATATAATGCTATTCTTGAATGTGATTCTTTTTCGGCTATTCAGTGGGGTTCAAGAAGGACTTCTCATCCTTGGAGGTTGGGGGGCTGGGTGGAGGTGCAGGATATATTTAGACAGCTGGGTGCTTTGTTTCATCATTTGTTAAGAGAGTTAAATTAAACGCTTTGGTGGATGCTCTTGAGAAGGAAGGAGTTTTTCGCTCTTCTATTTCATTTGATGTATAATTTATATTAATTTATTTTTACTTTTTTGCTTAGGCGTTTGTTGTGTTTATCGGGTTGGGCTAGGCAATGCCTCTGCTAGTCCCTCTTTAGTGTTTTTTCTTGGGAGAAATAAATTTACTTTTTTTTTTCACGTGTTTAAAATCTTTTCAAACCAAAGTGCCATTTTCAATTCTCGCATTCATTTCCAAAATAACGTTGTCAATAGAAGCTGCCACAAGATTAAAGACCCTAGCTCTTTTCTGCACAGAGAAAATATCAGAAATCTCGTCAGACTGATGCCTTTTCAACTAAAACTGTCAACTGTGGAGATCTTACCAACAACTGTCAACCAGAAAGACCTTTGTACTCTAGGAGATGCGAAGGTATCAAAATATGAGAGCATCGAGGATGAGCTTCTTGTTAATTATTCTGGAAAGGCTTTCATATGGACTTGTCTAGGAAGATTTCTTTTTGTAGTGAATGTGCTTAAATTTTCATTTCTGGGTAAAGGGAATGAATGCTGCCTCTTTGAAAGTTGCCATGATTATTTCTGACTGCCAAAAAGGTTACAACAAGTCTTCTATTGTTCTCTGAATGAGTTGTCTGATAAAATATCCTGCCACACGGATTAATTGGTTGACTTTGGGTCAACTGAACAGCCTTTTCTGTTATGACATGTTCACACGGAGAGATTTCCACCTGTATCCCTTATTCAGTTAAATTGGCATGTGATACAATTTTGCCATATTCGCAATGCCACTGGATGCCAATAGAATTGTGAGCTAGAAAGTTTATATTGGTTGAGTCCTTTGCCCATGGTTGGGGTAGAAGGAATTAAGGATCATCATAATTCCGGGTTATCCACCTGAAAGATAAAAAGTAGACCAATGCACAAAATCATAAAATGAATGTACAGTCAAAAGTAGACAATTTTCTTGTTAACTGAATCTATGATTTCTTTTCACTGAAATTATGATGAATTTTTAGTCTCTTAATATCTCGGTAGTATATCCTATTTTTAAATCTTTGATGGAAATGAAGAGGTTTTTATTAAAAAAATGAAACAGCATACTAGGAGAGTATTATAAGATTGCTACATAACTGCCACAAACGAAACCTAAACCACTCATAGCAAGACAACCAAACTGCAATAAAGCCTTAAGTACAAAACATCCCTATGAACCTCCTACTTGGAAAGTATTTCTACTAGACCATTGCCTTCTCTACGCTTGTGATGAAAGACCAATTAAATGGACAATGATAGAGCTCTGATCTCATTAAAGGTGAAATGATATTTCCATGGTCCCCAGTTGAGAACAAGACCCATTTTGTGTAAAACTTCTATTTCATTTGAAGTCTCACTTTAAACCATCACCTTGCGTGGTTATATTAAAAAAAAGAAAATCAACTTGCCTGATAAATTCTGTGAAAAAAATTAAGAGCTTTAATATCTGACAACATGAAATTGTTAAAGTGGTATACAATTTGAAAAAAAAAAATGCTTGTGTCTAATCTATTTAGATTTCCCTCAGAATAATCGTTCTTCTCATGTTTTAGACTTTGTGAATGTGCCCTCTTGGTTGTATGTGGATCTATGATGCCCGGATACGGCATGGATACGGCGAGGACACCTTATGGACACGGCAGGGACACGGATTTCACACACAAAAAGTGAAGTATCGGATACGATACGACACGATACGTTGGCCATTTTGAAGTATCCGTGCATCATAGATGTGGATACTGGCATATGAAGTGTATAAATTCCTGTTTGTTTGGAAGTCAGTCTTGTTGGTCCACAGGGTGTACATTTTTCAATGATTCACAGGATTTACTTTCTCACTTTTTTTTTCCTGATTTTGGCAGGTCATAAACTTTGACATGCCTCTGAGTCCTGCAGGGTATGTGCATCGGATTGGGCGTACTGGAAGAGCATATAACACTGGAGCATCTGTTTCTCTTGTAAGTTGCATGTTATTGACCTGTCCGTTTCTCAAGGGAAGGCCAAAATGAACACTTCATAATAAAACTTATGTTTCGTTCAGGAAAAGTGATCCAAATTTCTGGATCTGTAGTTATTAACTTTTGGCAAATTCCTACTGAGTTCCTAGGAATTCATAGGAAATGGGCTATTGTCAAAGGGATTATAAAAGATTAGGTTCAAGAAAGAGATTTACATGGACTGTCAATTCCTAGGATTCATCTTCACAGGTTGAAGGATTGGTAATAATTTCCTATCTGAGGTGGGACATTTTGATGATCCCTTGTAGATCTCCTCCCTTCATCCTTCACTTAACCCTTCAATAAAAGCCAATTTCTTAGGAGTTAAGTATGAATTGGCAAAAAGGTTCCGTGGACCTTATTTGGCATTGCTTGCTTCAAGGTGTTTTCATAATAACTTTCAAGTCTTTGACTTTGTGTTAAGGGTGCTAACCCTTTTTTTTTTTTATCAATTCTTTTTTTTTTTCTACAATACATATTTTCCCTCTTTAGTTTTTTAGTGCAAGGATAAAAGTATAGTACTCATTAACTAATGATTTGATTTATTTAAATTTTTTATTTTTATTTTTCTTTTAATTTCTACCTAAATGGTGGCATTTATTTTAACTTCTAGTGAGGTACTGCCATACAGCATGAAAACACCCAACAACATCCATTGTAGCTGATTGGTTGGCTTCTATAACCATTTAACCAACCCTTCCTTGCATTATTAGCTAGCTGAAGAACATGCGACCAACTCAAAATGAATGAATATTATTGCCTTTTACAATTAACAGGTTTCTCCAGATGAGATGGAAGTTCTTGAAGAAGTCAAATCCATGTTGGGAGATGAAGAAAACCAGGAGTCCTCAAAATTCATTGCTCCATTTCCTTTACTAACTAAAAATGCCGTGGAGTCCTTACGATATAGAGCTGAGGTATTTTATTTTTTTAGTCTTTTATCTATTGAAGCATCATTGCTAAAGCTTGATCCTACAATCAGGAAAGGCTGCTAATTCTCATCTGCCACCTATTGAAGATGAGATTGATCAGTTTGTTTCTCTGAGTAGCTAGTATATTTTCCCTTGTTTGAAAGAAATGGCTCATTGCTGTATCCTAGTTGAGTTATTTTGTAGTTTTTGGCTTCTTGATGTTTCAAAAGGCAAGAACATTGTTCCTATCTTTTGTGAATTGTACTCTTAGTTGAAATTAGGGCTGGAAAATGGGTCAGGTTGGGTCAAAACGGGTCAGGTCAAAGTTGAAGTTCACATTTTGAAGCCTAATCCGCACCAGACCCGTTTTCAAAATGGGTCAGATATCTCCAACCCTCACCCTCACTGGGTCAACCAGCCACAACTTGCATTGACCCGCGTGAAACAACCTAACTCATATAACTCGCAAACTCTAGGGTGTTGAGATGTTACAATTTTCTCCTTTCATTAAAGTAAAATATCAACAACAGACTTAAGTAGATGCCTAGAATAGAAACTATCTCATACCAAGAATCACACTCCTATCCATGGGTACGGAGTACCTAGATCTTGCTGGTAACTAGTCCAAGAATAGGGCTGCAACATAACTCTTCTCAAATGGCAAGTACCGAGGAAGCCCCAGATGATTCTTTTCATTTAACTAGGTGCAATGGATGTTATTTTGTCTTATGTTTTGCCTTTTCTTGATGTTTATTGTGGTGTTTTGTTCTTTTTAACACAATCCATCTTTCATTTATAAAACCACAGCAAGTATACATGGAATGAGAGAAAGAGGACTTGCAAGAACATGGTGGAGATAACTTGCAAAATAAAATAAATCTAGCTTGCTTATTTATTTATTTTTTCTTTACTTTTGATAGGTGAGATAGTTTATTGTAAAAAACACGGTAGAGACAAATAATTTTCATAATTGCAGTTTTAAGATCTCGTTGGTTTGCAACAAACATTTGGTGGGGGGTAGAGCCTCTCAGATTGGTGAGATTTTATTTGAATTATGGAAAATGAGATTGAGGAGAACTTAATCTAAATCATCTTAAAATTGTGAAACCAAAATCTAAAATTTCCTAAAATCATGGAATCATATATTTTCATTGAAAGTTTTGGAGAGTGAGACCAAGGCAAAATTAATTACTTTCTTACGGGTCAAATATAGGTCTTGCAGGTTAAATGGGCTAACCCTAGCCCAACCCATTTTTGTGTAGGTCAAATAGACTTGACCTGTGGCTGACCTGTATTTTTGGCGGGTTGGGTTGAGTGGGCCAAATGTGGGTTGGGTTAGCAGGTCGGGCTGTGTTTTGCCGCCTCTAGTTGAAGTGCCCAAAGTAAAAAATAGGACAATATTTCCTTTGCTTCAAAAAATGTAAGGTGACAAAAGCAACTTTCTTTTGTTCTTTGGTGGTATTAGGCAAATGCTGCTAAGGCAGTAGATCTGAAATGTGGGAGCTTGTCAGATGAATCTTGTTATATGTTTTGTTAACTCATAATCGTAATCTTTTACCTTTAAAAAAAAAATCTGAATATTTCTTTATATGTATTTCTTCACCTCAATAGTTTGGTCCAGTGTTGCATAGATGTGAATTGCAAATTTGGTTCATTTTTACTTTCAAGCTGTGAGAATGCAACTTTTTTAATGACTGGTGGGGTCTCGTACAGGATGTTGCGAAAAGTGTGACAAAACTTGCTGTAAGAGAATCTCGGGCTCAGGATCTGAGGAATGAGATTATTAATTCTGAGAAGTAAGTATTATTTTATCTACTGTCATCCTTACGACATTTTAAAATCTTCTCCATATTTTACCACATCATTAGAAAGAATATTTAGTCTACAATTAATTTCCAAGAACTGTTGTTCAAATTGATGTGATCCTCTTCTGGACAGGAGGTTTGGTAATGCAACGTTAGATGAGAACCAGGTCCAGATCACGACAAGAAGCTAAATCCCATAAGCTTTCCAAAAGAAAAATAGAAATAGGAAAACAAGTATGAAATAATATGTGTGAAGACTCCTTAGAGAAAACTCATAATCATAATACTAATATTGTACAAACTTAAAATTGTGTTCCTTATAGTTTTAGCGGGCATCAAAATTTCATAAAATATGCATAGAAGAAACCTTGATGGCATATTTGATTGCAACATTGACTGAAGTCATGTTGGGAGAATTCAAAACTCCAAATGCTGTCTGCAACTTCTCTCCCTGGCATTCCTCAAGTGCCGATACCCCCAGCACTTGGAAGCTTGGTACTCAGAGAATTCGAAGGGCCAAAATCTACAATTAAGTGAATCAAATTCTCTTATCTTTTGGCATTTTTTTTTTATCAAACATGGTTATCGGGTGGCAATCTTACGGGATTTTGGAGTTTTGAACACTGGTCAGAAATTCCAGCAATCAATGAGGCCCTAATTATGGGACACTCAGCACATGGGGAGGCACTTCCTACTTCCCCTTGGGTTTAAAATATTAGCCAATCATGAATAGGAGAAGTGCACGTGTAGCCAGCCAGATAAAGAAAAAGATAACATGCATCAGCCGTTTCACGTTAATACAATCTTGGTATGGACCACATGGTGACATAGGTGATATAGTTGACTTTGAAAGTCAAAATTTTCTCACTTTAATGTATTTTTGTTGTTTACATGAGGAATGCTTCTTTAATGTCTTTAAGGTCAGATTTGAGCATTCATATCGTTGGATCTTTATGTTTATATTATACCTGGATACGTTCATACGCTCATATTCTTTTAGTCATGTAACCCATAAGAAAAGCTTCACCACTAATGTTGCTCTAGATTTATGCAAACTTGCATATCTGTTACTGACCTTCATTACTTCCATTTAGGTTAAAATCTCACTTTGAAGATAATCCGAGGGACTTAGGTAATGATCTTTATCCGATTACTTCAGTAGCATGAATCACTCTGTTGCTTGCATGATCATGTAGATGGGAAGAGCATGAGAACTAAGATTTTGAGTTGGGGTTACAAATTACAGATTTACTGAAGCATGATAAGGTACTGAGCAAGAAGCCTCCACCTGCTCACCTACGTGCTGTCCCTGAATACCTTATGGACAGAACAACGCAAGAGGCTAGCAAAATTTTGAAGCTTGCTAGAGCTGCTATGGGAAAAATTGGCCCAACTCGTCACCCAGGGCCAAATAGAGGATTTGGTAAAACTAGAGATCCTCTCAAGACTTTCTCTGCTGAGGTGTGTAGTCATCTCTCCCCTCCCTTGCATTTTCAAAGACAAAAGAGTTTCCTCTTCTTTATATTATAGCACTACGTAGAGTTTTTCTGTTTTGTTCTGCACTCCTGCAACTATATAGTTGCACACTGCAAAGAACTTTAAAATGGACCATACACCGCTCTCATAGCTGCCGTTGGATGTGGAAATGATATTTACATCTAATTTTTGGTACATATTTTTGAAGTTTCATGAGGGATGTCAATGAGCCATGCTCAGGTTGTTTTTTGGTTAAAGCCAAGCTTAGCAAGTTTATATTTGGGGATAAAATCAATGCCCGCTCTTCAAAAAGATGTTTAGCTGCTCAGTCTGAGCTGTCATAATCAGGTTCTACTATTTTCTGTTCAATAGGTCTTTTTAAGCTTACCCTTGTGCATAATAACATTAACAAAAAGGTAATTTGGCTTTGATAACATACGATAAAGTATGAGTTACCCTCATTCCTCTCTTTTCACGGATCACATAACTTCTAGAGTCATCATTTTCGGGGTGAATTTCCTTCCACCCTCATCTGGCACTATGGTCTATCTATAGTATGGTGTGCTAGAGATGTTTTGTATTATCATGTTCAAGTCAGCCTTTCTAAAGAGTTCAGATCAGGTTCCGGTCGGCCTAAACTGGACCCAACCTGCCTGAGTTGTGCTCCTAACTTTTGGTATTAAAACAGTAGCAGTGTACTAAATATGTTAAAAGAATTTAAGTGTCTTTCAGATATTATATCAAATGAACAAGAAACAAGAAAGAGGGTCTCTCAGATACTGTATAGGATGAAATTGTCTTTCATAAACATGGGTGTGAATTTGCATTACCTTTCCCAGGTAGATGGGGATCCAATAGGTACCAGTTGCATTGATAGCACTCTAGATGTCCATAAAGGTGGTGTTTGGATGTGGAGAATATGGACAGTGGGATTTCTGCAAGTGGAGAGATCTATGACGGAAGTTTTACCTGCTGGAAGAACCTTGGCAGTGGGTTGCAATTGAATTTGGATGGGGAACATGAAATCCCAGCCCCTTGGATGGGATGGGACTCACTTGTCCCTAAGTAGCATTTTAGTAATAATTTTCTCCACCAAGTATGCAGTCACAAGGGAAAGCAGTTTTCTTATGGTAATCTTTCTCACATCCAAACACGCAGCCGACGTCCATAAAATCCTGGTCGGTCAGTTTCCCAACTACATTTTCACCATATATCCTTAACCCTCACCATTTAAATAATCTTTTTGCTGCAAAGCTTTTTAGCATGAATTCCTATGAATTTAATTGCATGTGAACACCTGGGCTCTAAGAAAAACTTTGTTTTTGTGTTTTTTACTTAACCCTTCATGGGTAGGAAGTGAAACTGGTATTTCATGATGTTAGATATTTCTAATAGCAGAAGATAGAAGTGTGAGATTTCAAAATCAGTTGGGTCCTTCTCGCTCATGTAATCTCATCATGAGCATACATTTTTGTTATTGATATTGGTTCTTTCACCTCTCTAGTACTGAATTTGTGTGTAGTCTCATATGGAGCTTATCATGAGATGAAGTGTTTTGTTCCTGGTATCAGACGCGACGGAAATCATGGAAAGGTGGGAAGAAGAGGGAGGGAAAAGAGGGAGGAGATGACAACCCCAAACGCTGGAAGAAGGCAAAACGCTTTACCTGAGTCGTCCTTTTGCAGCATTTACTTTTGCTACTTTAATCTTTTTGACCCCTGGGATTAATACATTGACAAAACTATTGTGTTAATCCCAACAGTTTTGTATGGATAATAGTTGTTTTGTGTTCTCTTGATTTAGGTGCTTATTCATTTTCACTAAGACATATGTATTTTGTGCAAATCAAGAACCGATTGTTGGGGTGGGGTGGGGGGCTGCGGCTGGATCAGTCTCATTTAAACTAGTAGCTGCCCAGGATCGTGGTAGGCTACCCACGGGAGTCTTAACTACCGAACAGAAAGAAAAAGTTAGAATATTGTACTGAAATAGGATTCTTATTTATTTTTATTTTTTGAAATAAGCGCTTCTTGATTTATGTTATCTCAATATTGGTTAAAATTGTGCTGGTATTTGGTCTGTGAGTATTTTGTATATACCCCTAGGGTTCTTAGGATTTGTAAATAGGCCCTTGTAGTTTTGATATTTACATATAGCCTCCTGCCTTTTCATTCTAATAACTTTCATGTCCCAAAATTAGTAGCTTTACAACAACCATAAGTTTTCAGAGTAAAATGATACTTTTATCCACCTCTTTATTTCTATATACATAATTTAAAAGCTTGGATTCGTTTTTTCTCTAATGCTTGTAACACAACGTATTTAGTAGGAGAGAGTAATTTTGCATAAATCTATTTTTATTGATACAGGATCCATTTTGTTAAATTCAATTCAGTCATAACTTATACTTATAATTGGTTAAAATTGACTCAATCGATGCATGACCCCATTGTTGGATTGATGTATGAGTAAAAATAACTATCAAGGTGGTGGTTCAGTTGGTTGGAGCCTTAGGCTTGTTCCTCAAGATCTCAAGTTCGACTTCAACCGCTTGCATTATTTGGGTATTATTTGTGTAACCATGTATGTACTCTCTAAGGAATAGTCTTTACTCGTTGGAATCGAGTAACTCCCAGGCTGGAGGCCAAAGGTTCAAAGATTGAGCTTGTGAGTGATATCATAGGTCATAAAAAAAAAAGAAGTATGATTAAAAATACATAATTAGGCTTCATTTTTATTGGAGAATTATTAAAAGAGAAACCATTGGATTTTGGGATAAAAAAATAATATCTTTTTGTAAATAATGATATACTTATTTTTTTAATGAATGTAAGGGTAAAGTAGTTATTTTTATAAATTTTCAATATAAATCTCTTGGTGGTTCTTCATTCTCATTAGGACTACTGATGTTGGGGTCATAGAAGCTATTGAAATTAGGGGTGGATTTTATACAAACACTAAAATCAGGGGGGTTTATTTACAAATTTTATAAACCTTTGGGGGGTATATGTAAAAAACTGTTTATCTCTTAGTGAAAATAGGAAGCTTTTAATCTTTATTTCAAAGTAATGCCTTTCTATAAAAAGTTTTATAATGGAAGTAAAAAAATTGCAGGCAACTCCTCTCTTTCTGCAATGTTGTGACTTCTGTGTAACTCTTCCACTTCCCTTCAACTTTTCATTTTATGAAATATTATTTTATATTATTCATATTGAATAGAACTGAATAGCTTCATAACTTTGAAATACACTACATTTTGCGCACCGTTACCTTCATTATTAAGGTAAAGATTTCAATTTATGAAAGGAAGAAGACAAAGTAACTTAGAACTATTTACGAATTCAGACTTTTCTAGTACCTCCTATCCCAAAATTTCTCCTAAAATTTCTCTTTTATCATCTCTTAAAAGAGTACGAGGGGTAACTCGGTTGGAAACCCTACCTGTCATTTGTGACCAGGATTGATCGATAGGTCTTTTCTCATCTGTGTGGGTGCTTTCTCTCCACTTGTATAAGAAACCTCTTACTTGTGTGAGTGGTCTCTCACTATATGAGTGGGTGCTCTGTGTCTCTGGGGCCCTAGCCTTTGCTGGGGTGAAAAAAAAAAAAAACCTTTTCTAATATTTTCTAATACCCTTTTGCAATTGCATTGTCATGGATTGGAGTTTCTTATATGACATTTTAAATAAAAAAAAATTCAACCTTCATTTCACTTCATATCTATTATGATTATCATTCACGATCACTGTTTGTCTTTGTAGAGTTGAACACTGCTGAGCAGTTAATTAATTTATTTTTTTCCCCTAATAAGTTTGTCAGTGTTGGTGAGCCACTAAATTAGTGATTTTCCATATGCATTCATTTCTGTGGCTGATGAAGATGACGAGTTTGAACGCTTGAATAATTCATGAATGAGGAAGGGTGCTTATTATTATTAGTATTCGGAAAAAGTAAAAAAAAAAAAAAAAAAAAAAAAGAGGACTGTGGAATCATTCCATAAGTGTAACAGGGGGGAACATGGTTGGCCTGATCACTGCATCCCCTATCAAGCTACAGCTCTGATTCTATGATACGTTTAAAAGAGCACATTTAGAGAAAGTTCAGTGTGTTATATACATTAATAGAAATATCCCCTATTTAGGAGTGTATAAGATAAAACAAAACCGTTATTCTTATTAGGAAAATATTCTGGTGAGTACTGCCCTCACTGTTTTCCTGTGAGAACCATGGGTGGGGCTAATTTATCACCCAATTCAAATCTTACAATGGATAGGGCCTCCTTTGATAGTCACATGCCCCCAATTTGGCATACATCCGTATGGAATGGACTGTTGGATTGGACTGTTGGATTGACTATACACCCCTTCGAATGGAGTGGACTTGTGGGTCACTGATGAAGGGCTTAGGGACATCTAATTGGGGCCCAATTTATATCTGGGGTGGTTCTGCATGAATCTTTCCATTCTCCTAATCTTATCCCTTGATGGGGGCCCATCGTGGGCCCCACCATAGAGTTTGCATGGACTGGCGTGAGGGTAGTCTGCACCGGAAAATTAGCCATCGTATTAAGAACTAATTCAAACATATCAAATTTCTAATTCAAATCCAACTTCATTGACAAATCTAATATCTCTAACACATTGGTTCGTGTGTTTCTATGGCTCGCCATGGATTTATCTGATCAAGGAACTATACAGTTGGATTCCCGCAATCAATCACTTATACTTGGTCTTGATCATATTACTTTGCGATGCAAATCCATCCAATCTACTTCACTTAGTGTTATTTTCCTTTTTTTTTTTTTAATGACGGGGAATCCTTGATAACGACGGAGAACCCTTGATCTTACTTCACAAACATTATAGGGCCGGTGGTAAAAGTGTTATTTTCCTTTTTACAAGAGGTAAAGACACCCAAATCCTGTTCCATTTAACCACACATTTTCTCCAAGTGTCGGCACTGCATAAAATAAATAAAAATATTTGTGCAATTGGATGATGACTGCGAATAGGGCAGAGATTACAAAAAAAAAAAAAAAAGAACTAAAAATAAAAGGACACTATTATGTAGGAATGGACTTTCGGAAGTTAACATCATTGATATGCCTAAAGGAAAGAAAGGAAAAAAAAATGGAACATGTTGGGCTAACAATACTAAAAACAAACCTTTCAAAAAAATAAAAAAAAAACTTTCCAAAAATATAAAACCTTAAAAAAAAAAAATACTAAAACAGATGCGGAGTGGGCTTCAGGGACCATTAACTTTTTTTTTTAATATATATTGAATTGACCATTTTACTTCACACTCCTTTACAAGTAATTTTTCCCAACAAACTTAACTATAAGAAGAGCACCCCTTAACTCATGAAAGGCAAAGAACGAACCAAAAAGGAACAATCTATTTGTGCAGTCAAATGTCTCATTTATTTGGTGGTCAACACACTCATGGTTGATTGGTAAGAATCAGGCACATGCTTAGGGATGCATCGTTGGACTAGAAGTTTATACTATCAATCCCGGCGAGTAGGCCAATCTAGGGGAAAATGTGTTACACTTGGTGGACTCCATAGCAGGCAGCCTAATCTTCATCACCAAGTCCAATTATTCCTCCCAAGGCGTAAGTTATATCCACCTGCAATAGTCACTAGAATTAGACAACCCAAAACCAATCCAGACCTGACCCAGTAAACTTCATTTTCCAGATTGATCCTTTTACTTATGGGTTTGGTTCGAGTTAACATCTACAATGTGATTAATAAATGGCTTGGGTCTGATTGAATTCATACTTTCTTTTTAACCTAAACCAACTTGACCAGTGACTATTAACCAGAATCCGACCTAACAATCCACGGCCCAGACAACCCCTGGATCTCACTTGTTCGGTTTGGTCTGACACATAGTTACCAGATTCGCTCTCCAGACCTCCGAATCTTGTGATTCGTAAGAGTTTGATACTTGCAGAAGATCAGAGGAAGGAGAAGTTTGTGAACAGTGAAAAAAAGGAAGATGGAAGATGACAAGGTGAGGAAGACGCTCTGCCTCACCCATTTGTGTTTTTACGTAATATGCAGCCTTTACATTTGTCCATTTCCCAATATAGAAAACAAGCAATTCAATGGTTGGCCTTCCAATCTTTCCTTTTGGCCTAACATCAAAGAAAAAGAGTTAATAGCGGCCTTTCCTCCTGTCTTTGCAGCCACCCAACTCAATTCCAAAGTCTTAAGTACTACCTTTGGCTTGGATTCTGATGCATCATAATGTGACTCAATTTTATTCAAAATTTGCATTCTCCTCTTTTATATGTTCTGCTTAAATTTTGCTTTAAAAATAGTTGCGCCCACAGTATAATTAAACACTTGCAAAATATATGAATATAATAATGCAAAAAATGTAAATTTTCTTTTTATGTTGGCCAATCTCCCACGGGACTTAATTTTATCAAATTGGAAATCTTAATGACGCTTATTAGCATGTGAAATATAATTTGATCGTTTTATAAAATCCAAACCTAAAAAACCAGCCTTCACAAGTGGCTTGGTAGTGAACCAAATTTCACAAAACGTAAGTTTGTACCACAGCCAAATTCCTTATTCTTTAAATACATAATTTCACCTTTTATTGTGTATATGAGTCAAGTGTAATACACTAAGTAATGAACGGTGGTTATAACTTTTACTAGATTGAAGTATATGCTATTGTAAAATATAAATGCGATAAATAACTATGAGTGATTGAGCATTTTGAAAATATTTATGTATATATATGTAGATATTTATTGAAGTGTTGGACAATCGAATTAAGCATATCAAATTCAAATTGCAAATTATGCGAATTAGAAAACGAATTCAGTAAACCTACTCCATCGAATTTTGAAAATTTAAGTAAGCGTTCAACTACGAATTGCGAACTCGAATTTGAAATGATCGAATTATGATTTAGGTAACTGTGGTTTGACATATACAACCCAATTATAAATGAGGGGAAAATAAAGTTTGGGTGGGCAGATTCATGTCATATCCAGTTGTCAATTTGAACACAAACACAGTGGGCCCTTGGCCATCGCTGCCCCTTTATTTCCTCTACATGACATCCACAACTTTAAAGTTCAAAAATGGTTGTTTTAATTAAATAATACTAGCACAATAACTAGTATTAAGCATGGGCTTAACCCACGTGGCTAGGATCCATGCTGAATATAATCAGTTTTCAGTTTTTTTAGTAAATAATTACATACATATTTGAATGTTGCAGTGGTTATGTTATTTTACTAAAAAGATGGAAGGTCAATAGTTCAAATCTCTTGACCTCTATATGTTTTAATATTTTTATAAATGCTTGATAAAAAAAGTCACAATTAAAAGGAATCAAGCTAAAATTGAATTCAAAAGAGAAAATATGTGGGTTCTTAAGTTGATCACTTCACATCACGTTATTGACTTTTCAAGTTTCAAAGCCACATCTGGGTTTTGCTGATAAAAAAATAAAGTACAAGTTGGTGGCACCATTACTCTATGCTTATTTCAATGATATATTACATTTTCCTCGAGGCAAGTGGTGCGGAGTGATGCTTTACTCCGCTGTATTCAATTAGCAAAATGTACTTTCTACGAAGTGATTGTGCACCACGAGAGATCCCTATATATTATTTTCTGGTAGGAAAAGATACGTCCTATATTAAACTTCCTTTATTGATGGTGAAAGTCCTTGGGCATCTTATACATTAAAAAAGTCCAAGAAATGAACATATACACGGAGATAAATAACCAGCTTTCAGAAGTTGAAGTAAGTCACAAACCTCTTTTATGTATAGACTGAATAGAACCCATCATCGTCTTTCATCCTACCAATGGAATTTCAGACCCCCTTGCTCCCTCTCATCTTCATCTTCTTCTTTGTTATCATATTCATGCTCTTGAAGAAGAAAGGGAAGAGACCCAAGACCCATAATCCAGTCCCCAATCTGCCCCCAGGGCCAAGGACCCTACCCGTTTTAGGAAACTTGCACCAGCTATTTGGGTCACTGCCACATCGCACTCTTAGGGACTTGGCCAATAACCATGGACCTCTCATGCACTTAAGGCTTGGTCAGCTATCCACTATTGTAGTCTCTTCTGCAGGATTTGCCAAGGAGTTCATGAAGACACATGATCTCAATTTTGTCAACCGACCGCAAATCCTCGCTTCAAAAATTGTTGGCTATGGTGCAACAGTAGCCTTTTCTTCATATGGAGATTACTGGCGACAAATGCGAAAGATTTACGTTCTTGAGCTGTTAAGTGCCAAGCGTGTCGAATCATTTAGGCGCATAAGAGAAGAAGAAGTATTAAATCTTGTCAAATCTGTTTCGGTGGCAGCTGGTTCTCCTATAAACCTCAGCGAGAAGTTTTTGTCATTGACAAACAAGGTGGTCACTAGAGCTTGCTTTGGTAAGGAATGCAAAGATCAGAAAGTGTTCATAGAGACAATAAAAGAGTTACTGACGTTGTCATCTGGTTTTGATGTGGGTGATGTGTTCCCTTCTCTGAAGTTTGTTCAGGTGATTAGCGGATTGAAATATAGGCTAGAGAGAATTCACGAGAAGATCGATAGGATCCTTGAAGACATCGTTCAAGAACACGAAAAGAGCATGAAAAAGGAGACTAATGAAGGTAGATTAGAGGAGAATTTGGTTGATGTTCTTTTGAGACTTCAGCATGACGGGGACCTTGAATTTCCAATAACCAAAATAAATATAAAAGCTGTTCTAGCGGTAAGCATCTATGCAGAAACTGGTTTACTAATTCATGTATACTTGCACATAAATTATTCATCTCATGCTAAAAATCGAACAAAATAGCTGCTATATCACCCACGGAGGCAAGGGCCGCTATACTATTTAAGTGTTGCTTTGCTATGTAGCTGATGGGTTATAAAACCCGGCGGATGACTTCAAAGGGTTCCCTTTATCTCTTTTTATTTCTATTACTTTATTTTCATCACATTTATTCTCTAAGTTGGGTCTCTATAACATCACTTTCTTCTAATGTAAAGTTAGAAGACAAAAAAAAAAAAAAAAAAAAAAGAGAGAATACTAAGGGGATTATTATGCCCCTTATCTCAATTACTTTTCTACAAAAAAAGAAGATCAACACATATTTGACCTTTTTACAACATTCGGTTGAATTTTTTGACAATTTTTTTGAATCGCACCGCTACTATTATGTAGCGATTGGCTGTTATGTAGCGCTTGCTATGTAGCATTTTAACAGCTAATCGCTACTGCTATTTTGTTCCTTGATTATTACCATCACCACCACTATCACATCGTTATTATCATCGCTATCATCTTTGAATTATCCCATCAATTTGAAAGCAAAGGATATTGATCTGGTTTGGTGGTTGGATGCAATGGGGTTAATCTATCAATAATTGTAAGTGTTGAAAAATTCAACTATTTAAAACAATTATTTTTATCAATAATCTTTCTTAGATTCAATTTAAACACATTGCATAGTGCTTTTGGATAGGATTGTTCAATATTGTTTTAGCTATTCTTTGGTTGTCTTGCATGTTTCTTTTGTCTAAAGAACATCTATCAGATTTGATTTTTTAAGCTCTACTCATTTGGATGTGGGCCAACTCACGAATAATCTGAGATAATTACCATACGGATGCCCTTGTACTGGACGATTGCTTTAAAACTGTGGAAAGAAAGATAAGTCCCACATAGCTATCCATATAAGAAATGACGGCATGTGATTGATGGTTTTACCCTTAGAACTTGTGATGTCCTATAGTTGTAGGATATTGAACTATGCAATATCCCAGAGATGTAGGATATCGCATGAAATCTAGACTTTTCACCAATTTCCTTTTCACTGCAAAGAGGGAAAATCAGACATGTTGCTTCCGATAAATAGAGAAGCCAAATTGCACAGTAAAACCTATATTACTGAGATCTTCTTCTTCTTTTAACCTTCTTTTTTTTCTCCTTTTTCGTCTTATAATCTTCCTTCTGATATCACGGGAAGAGATCGTTTTTGTACATTCTCTTTCTTCATATTTTGCAACTTCATTATAGAGAAGCTAGTAATCTTCTATGGCTTAGGGTTTTACAGTGCAAAATCTACTCACTATAGCTCAAGGTATGTAGAAACGAGGAAGATAAAATAGAGATTTCTGGTGAATATCCTCTTTGGGTTTGGGCAAAAATGGGGAGATTGTGTATCCTGTTGATGTTCGATATCGCACTGGTTGATATCCTACATCTCTAGGACATTGCATAGTTTAGGATATCCAAGTTTTAAGGGTAAAATCATCGCTTACAGGATGTCCTTTCTTGTATGAACAATTATGTGAAAATTATCTTTTTGTGGACACTTTTCATGTAATTGCTGGGTATAAGTGCATCTGTACCGTAATTATCTCAAATAATTTCGTATCTCATGATTCTAATATGTACAAATATAGGGTGCTTCATAATTTACTTTACCTTGTACATTTTTACATGCGGTCTAGTGTTGACAATCTCTTACAAGATAAAACCTTGCAAACATGGTTTAGTTAGGCTATCTTTTGTGGTCATGTGTAGACCATCTCTTATGAGATAAAACCTTACAAACGTGGTTTAGTTAGGGTATCTTTTAAATAAAGGGCATTATTTCTTTTTCAGGAAATGTTTATAGCAGGGACTGAAACCTCATCCACAGTCATGGAGTGGGCCATGGCAGAGCTGATGAGAAACCCAAAAGTGATGGAGAAGGCACAAGTTGAGGTGAGAGACGTCTTAAAAGGGAAGGCACCCATAAAAGAGAGTGACACCCATGAATTGAACTATTTGAAGTTGGTCATCAAGGAGACTCTAAGGCTACACCCTCCTGTGCCTTTCTTGGTCCCAAGAGAATGTAGGGAGAGATGTGACATAGACGGATACGAGATACCCGTAAAAACAAGAGTCATTATCAATGCATGGGCAATTGGAAGGGACCCACAACAATGGGATGATGCCGAGAACTTCAGACCGGAGCGATTTATGAGTAGTTCAATTGATTTCAAGGGAACCAACTTTGAGTTTATCCCCTTTGGCGCAGGTAGGAGAATGTGTCCTGGAATGCTGTTTGGACTCGCATCAGTAGAACTTGCCCTTGCTCAACTTCTCTATTTCTTCGAATGGAAGCTTCCACATGCGATTGAGCCAGTGGATTTGGACATGACTGAGGCTTTTGGAATTACCATTAGTAGGAAGTCCAATTTATACTTAATTCCATTCTCTCATTTTCCTTGGTGGTAGGAGGAATGTAGAACATTGAGCAATAATTAGTGATCTAGGTGTTGGTTCGTTGGCATAAGGTGTGGGTGGGTTTGCTCTCGAGGTCTTGTGTTCAACATTCCCCAAATTTACCTAGTGGATGTGTGTTGGAGGGTGGTGCGTTTGCCCTGAGGATTGGCCTAGTTGGGTCAAATACCATGGGGATACCCTGCTAGCAAAGGGAAGGAAAAAAATTGAACAATAATTATGTGTGCTTGATTTGTTGAATGGTTATTACATCTAATGTTGCAAATAGTGTTCTCGAGAAAATGTTGTGAGACATAATAACTAGATAATTTTGAGCTCTGAAGTTATTTGAGGATAATATTGTTTAAAATAAAATTATTTTCAAATGAAAGTAGAAGTCAAGATGCTACAAACCTATACTTCATTAGAAAAATATAATGCCTTGAGTTTTTTGTTGGCCAAGTGGGTTCAATGTTTTGGGTAGTTTCCCTAATTATATTAGGACTTTTATGTTTATTAACAATAGTCTCCTAATTGTACTAGGTCTTTCCTTTCTAAGGATAGCTTGCTTAGGAACTAAGAAAGTGAAAATTATATATATGATGTAATCTGTAACCCTAGACATATACTGAGATTCCAAGGTGTGGATTCATAGATTGGAGGAGAACTTAATGGAAATTGATTTTTCGTGGATGTAGGCTTCTTTGCCGAACAATGTAAATCTGTTGTCTTCTTGTGTGATTAATTGTCGATCTTGGTTGCTCACCCACACAAGCACACAACGGTGGTGTCATATCCTCAACAATTTTTTTCATATTTTATCACAATAATATGTTGATAAATTCATTTTTTTATTAAAAAGATTTTACCTGGCTTATATCATGATAAGAAGTGTTAAAAAAAAGATTATCACAATAAGTTCATGTTACCTCCAATATTTACAACAATAATCCCAGCAATATTTATCACATTTTGGATGGCCAAGAAAACTACTTGAGCATCTAGAGTTCATGTTCATTAACATTCTCCAAGTTAATGAAATAATAATTGAAACATCAATCACCATATTTTTCAATTTGTAATAGAGAGAAAATTATTGATAAAAAGGAATTACGAAGAGAGAACAAAAAGAAAAAGATAGATAGATATATAGAGAGAGAGAAAGAAAGAGATCACCACCACAAAATATTTGAAGTATCTCTCGTAGTAGTTGTAATGACATTTAAGTGTTGGCAAATTCATTGGGTTATGGACAAAATAGGGAATTAAGTCTTCTTATGTATTTTATAGAATGAACTGCATGAAGTGAAGAATTTCCTAAGAAAATCATTTTTTGTCGTGTGCGCTGGAGCTTAAGTTTTCCTCTGCTTGAATTCGTGTGCAATCTCAAGACAGAATCACTGGTGCATAAGCCCGACAGACGTGGGACAAATAACAGTAAGTTATTTTTATCTGCTCGAGCACGTGGTCAAGCCCGCTCAAGTGAGTGGTGCGTTTTTAGTTTCCAACAACGGACGGACTTTCTATTGGTGTTCTATCCTTTCTATATTCAAAGGGGATGTTAGCTCTAATATGAGCCACAGATTAGAGCCTTTTTATTCAGTTGTTCTATTCCTTTGAAGGCCATCCATCTCCCTTAAGAAAAACTAGAAATCCATTGGAGATTGCTACCTTTCTTGAGCAACTTGAAGAGCTTTTGAAGTGCTAAAGTTGCTGTTTTAGATACTTACATCTACTATCTCTCGAAGTAGATTCAATTTGAAGAGCCTTTTAAGTTGGTTGTTGCAGGCACAGTGACGGTGAACGGCTAGGAATCGACAAGATCGTCACATTCCTTAGGTTGAGTTACAAATGAGGGGGATCAGTGAATATCTCTTGTAACCCTCAATTTACATAGTACTTGTTACTTCTGGAGTACTTGTTACTTCTGGTCAATAAGACTTGCGCTTTTTCCTGAGTAGGGTTTTCCATATAAAAATTTTTGCGTCTTCTTCTTATGGTGTGTGATTGGCTTATTTGCTTAGTTCTTTTATTCTTCCATTGCAATTTAGAATTTGGATTTGGGACGATCTTTCTGTAATGACAATACAAAGAGTATCCTCTACATTTTAGACATGACACATGTCTGAAGTTCTAAGTAATCCCCATCATTCAACAGGAAATGGATCGACCTTTAAATCTCGTCCACCCCAAAGTACCAAAAAAATAAAATGCCTTTGTATCCCTTTCATGACTCGTTAAATAAATGAAGCGTAAGATCCCATAGACCTTGCTTGGGTTATCTGATATGCATGAAAAATGGGCCCACTTGTGATCCCTCCTACACTGCATCATTCTGTTCTGAATGAAAGGAAGCGTGTCCATGAGCTTTTCTATGATTGACATGGGTTTTGTAGACATATCACACTTGAAAAGATTATATAGCAGAGTAGCAAAGTGTTACTTCATAAGCCAGTTTTTCCACTATCAGCCTTATCCAGTATTTGCATCTCAATTGAAGTTTGGCATCATAGACACGTCAACCATCACATCTAATTATGTGGCTTCTGTTGTGCGCGTGTGTGCAAACGCAACCAAGATCAACCAATCACCACACAAGAAGACAAGAAGATTTACGTGGTTCGGCAAAGATGCCTACGTCCACGGGAAACCAATTTCCACTAGGTTCTCCTCCAATCTGTGAAACCACAGCCTTGGAATCTCAACCTCTCTGACTGACCACACTAGGGTTACAGATTACATCTCATATATATAACCAGTACATCCTTATCCCCCAAGAACTCTATCTCAAGAAAAAGGAAAGTCCTAACCCATTAGAAAACTACTATTTAACAAAATAGGAAATTCCTAATACATTAGGAAACCACCCCAGATATAGAACCCAATCATGGTCTGGACCCACATGGCCAACAATCTCCCCCTCCAGACCATAGGGAAGATGCCCTGAACCCCTTAATAGGAGTTCAGTCCGGCCAACTCTGAACACAGCTCCAGCTTTCCCTTAGACACAACCTTGGTCATCATGTCCGAGGGATTCTTGTCTGAATGAATCTTTTCCAGCTTCATGAAGTTCTTCTCGATCACCTCACGAATCCAATGGTACTTGATATCAACGTGCTTCATGCGACCATGATATGTAGCATTCTCACTGAAATCCATAGCACTCTGACTATCACAGTAAACTACATATTCTTCTTGCTTCAAACCTAGTTCTTGAAGGAATCTCTTCAACCAAAGCATCTCTCTCCCTGCTTCATTAGTAGCTATATATTCCGCTTCAGTTGTAGACTGTGCTGTACACTTCTGTGTCACGACCCGAGCCCAGAATTCGGGGGTTAGCGAAAAGCTAAACCGGTGACACACGTACTCCCGTGCACGTACATCCAAACCCAGTCCAGATGCACGCACACAAGGGATCTAACACGTGCGAACTAAGCGTACGCGGAAGCTGTACATATCATAGCAAGCAACAAAGGAAAATAGCGGAAGCCAAAACAAATGCGAAACGGAAAAGACAAGATAATTACAACTGGAAAACCAATACAAGTCTGAGTACACGACAAAAAGAAGATGTACAATTATACAGAGTACAAAGTCCAAGGTACCAACAATACAAAATCTCAAAAACCAAAACTCAAAACAGAAGGCCACTGATATGCATGCACGCGCTCGGCAGAGGTGATCAGGCCCACTCTGCCAAACCGGAGGGTGCCTCTACACTCGGCCCTGCAGCCTCCTCAACCGCCGGGGAGCTGGGCAAGGGATCTGTGCCTGCAACACCACAGACAACACAAATGAATACAACGATCCAGCAAATACAAGTAACAGGGATGAAACACTCATAGTATCAATAGAATAATGACAGAATAGAATTTACAGAGTTTCATCTTAGTATGCTAAGCAGATCGTGCATAGAATTAAAGCATGATAAGTGGATCAGAACATAGAAAGACTGAACTAAGTGGCTACTACGTTAACCATATTCTCTCCAATAGAGAGCAAAGCAGAGCAGATGAGAACACCACTGACCGGGCCAAGGGTACAAGTGGGTCTCGGTTTCCTGGGTTCCGGGGTCCCAAGACAAAGCGACACTGCAGTTACAGAGATACAGAGATCTAAGCCAAAGGTAACCCCGTCGGGCATCCTAGGGCTGAGGTTGAGTAGAGCCAGACTAATACCAATCAAATCAAATCCATAGAAAGGGAGATTATCCGCTTTGGACTCACCGATGACAAAGACCGGATCTTATCCTCACGTATTAATCTCTGGGCAGAGCCACCAGGGAATACCCAAAATATACAAAGCATAGCCAAAATACAGATCAGAACATAGATTAAGTCAAAGCACAGCATCG
Source organism: Sextonia rubra (assembly GCA_037013555.1). NCBI lineage: Eukaryota > Viridiplantae > Streptophyta > Magnoliopsida > Laurales > Lauraceae > Sextonia > Sextonia rubra. The sequence goes on from JASUAD010000018.1 coordinate 39,464,976, forward strand.
ATCAAAGCGTAGTGCAGATCGAAGAATAAACAGACATACAGGACGAAAGCAAAATGACTGCGGAATGCATATACATAGATTGGCAGAACAGAGGGCAAAACTATAAACAATATGCAATGCATCTCAGATTTATACGGAGTCAAGGTTCATTACAAGCCAACCCTAATATAGTTCTTCACTGTCACTAACCGTGCATGTTGATGTAGTTTTAAGTTAGTCAATGCACCGTTGCCATCAAAGTGTTGCAATGTAATCTTCGCGTGCACCGACGTCCCTTAAACCAACACCCATGGGGAGGTGCTTAACAGTGATCAACGCTCACATGAATAAGTCACAGCCTAACAGACTCTTCATGCGATCCAAGGAATCCATTGGGCCGGTTTACATGGGTGGTTAACATGTGTTTGGGCCCTACAAGTCTCACCATTATCCTAAGTTATATTTCAGAAATTGCCAGGCCTAACGGTTTAGCCATGAGGGACCTATGGTTAAACCGAAGACATCTTACGCGCTCGTCGTAATATTCACTACGGCTTCACCTTGGTTCCATTCAAAACACAGCTAAACTGGTCATCTTCCACCTCTGATCTGATACCTTTTTCGGCTAAGCTACAGTCAGTATACGGCTTAGCCGTAGACCAATCCACGGCTTAGCCGTAGCAATTCACGGCTTGGCCGTAGCCACACCGTAGGCACACTGTCTCTGGAAAGTTTCGACTGATCAGAGATTTAATTCACGGCTGGGTTACGGTTGGGTCACGGCTAGCTTACGGCTCAGCCGTAGGACAATTTACGGCTCAGCCGTATCCTAGCCGTAGAACAAAAATCAAAATTTCAAGTCTCTGGAACATGAGCCGTAGAAAGTTATGGCTTAGCCGTACAATACAGAACACGAGTTCGGGATAGTTACAGAAACTGAATTTCGGTACAGAAACTTAACAAAACAAGCTACAGAGGTTCCAAATTCACCAATATTGGTTGTAAAACATTCTATACAAAGAATAAGAATGAAGCAAAGCAATCAAACCAAACACCCATATGTGTTATCAAAGCCTGTACTTATACTTGCCTCAAACTCTGTCAATCCACTGAATCAAGCTCCAAATCAACTAAAATCAAAACAAATCAAAGAAATAAACCATGCATGAGGTGTAGACACAGCATAGAGAAAGAGAGGTGCAATTGGAGATGAAGAAGAAAGAGCTTTGGAGAGAACCCACTTACCAAAGCCACAGACAGAGATGAGAGAGAAGAGGAAACCCAAATCAAAACAAGGAATCCAAATCCTCAATCGAGCAAGAGAAGGGAAGAAGAGAGAGAGAGAAAGAAAGAGAACGTGGAGCTCCTGGAGTCTCCTTCTTGCATGCAGTCGATCAAAGGAATGAGTAAGAGAGAGAGAGAAAGACACCTGGAAGCTGACTTATATATATAGGTTTGGAAGTTTAAGTCAAAGTCCGAAGAGTTTAAACTATTTACAGTTCAAGTCACACGAAGGTCCAACTTCTCCAATTGACTCCGAACGGATCTGACACAGTTACGGAAAATAACGAACTCAACAAAATACACGTGCTGACACCAAGATGATGCAAATATGATGCAAGCAAAGCAAAAGCAAAATTACGAAAAAGGGTTTAGAACTACCTATTCCAGGTCAAAGGTTACTCAACTACCTATCCAAGGCCCAAAACCAAGTCCAAAAGAATAAAACAACAGAAACACACACTAATGAGCCACTAATCCGGCTCAAAGGGGATTGGAGTGTTACATTCTGTAACTTCGATTGCCAGGAAATAGCTCCCCCTACAAAAGTAAACAGATAACCAGAAGTCGACAACCGACGATCAAGATCGCCTGCAAAATCAGCATCAGTATAACCTTCCATGACTGGTTTTGAGCCTCCGAAACATAAGCACACCTTGGAAGTACCTCTCAAATACCTAAAGATCCACTTCACTGCTTCTCAATGCTCTTTTCCAGGGTTTGCGAGAAATCGACTCACTAAACTCACAGCATGAGCAATGTCTGGCTGTGTACAAACCATGGCATACATAAGACTCCCCACAGCAGAGGAGTAAGGAACACATGCCATCCGTTCCTTGTCATCATCTGTAGTAGGACACAAGCGCTTGCTTAGTTTGAAGTGACTGGCTAGAGGTATGCTAACTGGCTTAGCATTCTTCATGTTGAACCGTTCGAGAACTCGTTCAACATATTTCTCCTGTGACAACCACAGCTGCTTGGAACTCCTATCACGACGTATTTGCATGCCCAATATCGTTCGTGTGGGACCCAAGTCTTTCATGTCAAACAACTTTAACATCTCCTCTTTTAACTTGCCAATCAACTTGCTATCCTGTCCAACTATCAGCATATCATCTACATATAAAAGAAGGATGATGAACCTGCCATCGATAAATCGACGAACATAGACACAATGATCTGCAGCTGTCCTCCGGTACCCATGACTCAACATGAATGAATCAAACTTCTTGTACCACTGTCTCGGTGCTTGCTTCAGCCCGTAGAGACTCTTCTTCAACTTGCAAACCATCTGTTCTTTTCCTTCTACCTCAAACCCCTCTGGCTGAGTCATGTAGATCTCTTCTTTCAAGTCACCGTGAAGAAACGTGGTCTTCACGTCCATCTGTTCAAGCTCAAGGTCCATGCTGGCGACTAGACCCAAAACGATTCTGATAGAAGTCATTTTCACAACAGGAGAGAAAACATCACTGAAGTTGATACCCTTCGTCTGTGCAAAGCCTTTTACCACTAACCGGGCTTTATGCTTTACTAGTTTTCCGTTCTCATCCTTTTTCAGCTTGAACACCCATTTTTTTTTCAGAACATTCCTATCTTTAGGAAGTTGCACCAGCTCATAAGTCTTGTTCTTCTTTAAAGAACTCATCTCATCCTGCATAGCCTTCATCCACTCATCTTTATCAGCATGAGTCATTGCTTCTCGGAAGCTAGCTGGCTCTCCCTCATCAGTAAGCAACACATATTCGGATGCAGGATACCTAGTTGATGGTTGACGCTCCCGTGTAGACCTCCTAGCTGGAGGTTCCGTGGTTTCAGTCCGAGGAGACTGCTGCTCCCCCTGTTCAACACCCTCATCATCTGGTAACCCCTGTGCCTCATCACGATCCGGATCGTTTTGTCCACCTTCTCCACCTATAATCTGCATCGGAGAAGGAGTCGGTGTGAGATCAACCACTCCATCAACTTTCTCAGAAGACTTATCAATCTTCTCAACATCTCCAAAGAACTGATCTTCATGGAAAACCACATCCCTACTTCTGATAAGTTACCTGTTTCTCTTTCAACCTGGACATGAAACTGTTGAAACATCTGGAATACTTGATTCTTTGATTTCAACGGATAAACCCAGACTTTCCTGGATGCATCATCGATGAACGTGACAAAATACTTATTGCCACCCAATGATTCTACCTCTATGGGACCACAAACATCAGAATATACCAAATCCAACACATTGGATTTCAATGTTGATGTCGGAGAGAAAGCAACCCTATGCTGTTTACCATATAAACAATAATCATAAGGGTCAAGGGATATACCTTTGGAGCAAGGAATTAAATCCTTCTTTGCCAACATTTGCAAGCCTTTCTCACTCATATGACCAAGCCTCTTATGCCACAGATTCAGAGAGGAATTGTCTTGAACTGCATTCAACGCATCTTTGCACAGCTTTACTTGTGTTTTATAAAGAGTATTACCTGCTGTACCTCTCACAATAACAAGAGACCCTTTAGTGAGCTTCCATCTGCCATTTCCGAAGTAATTCTCATAACCTGCACGGTCCAATGCAGTCCCGGAAATCAGATTCAACCGCAGATCAGGAACATGTCGCACATCTTTCAGCGTCATTGTGCAACCAATATCGGTTTTAATGCAGACATCACCGATACCAACAATATCTGAATGACTCGTGTTGCCCATCTTCACAGTACCAAAGTCACCTGCTTTGTACGTCGTGAACATCTCCCTGCAGGGAGTAGCATGGTAGGATGCTGCTGTGTCAAAACAACCCACTCAATCTGACCATCTGCAACACTCAAACACTTATCATCATCGCCGGCGAGCACCACTACTTCATGTTCCAAAGTAGCTGTAGTGTTATCATTGTCATTTTTCTTCTCATTATTGGATCCTTTCTGTTCCTTCATGGCAAAACAATTTTTCCTGATGTGGCCCATCTTGCCACAGAAAAAGCACTTTGCAGACTTTTTCTTGCTCTGTGATTCACTGCTAGATTTAGACTGTGATTCACCTCTAGACTTGCCACGACCCCCTTTGGTCCTCTACTCTTACTCCTCCCCCTGTTCTCAGTAACAAAGGCCTGGGCATTATCTGTCCCTGCAGATTTCCGTCTTGTTTCTTCATTCTGTAGGCTACTGGTAACCTGACTCATAGATAACACACCAGCTGGAGTAGAATTGCTCAAGGAAACAACTAATGTCTCCCATGTATCTGGCAAAGAACTCAGAAGCAACAAAGGTTGCATCTCATCATCAAGGATCATCTTCATAGTGGCTAACTGATTTACCACACTTTGGAACTCATTAATGTGATCTTCGATCTGACCACCATCCTTGAATTTCATGTTCACAAGCTTTCTGATCAAGAAAGTTTTGTTCACCGAGGTCTTTTTATCATACATTGCTTCTAGCTTTTTCCAAAGGGTATTCGCATTGGTTTCATTAGACACGTGGTGAAATATACTGTTATCAACCCACTGTCTGATGTGACCAATCGCTTTTCTATGCAATTTGATCCAATCAGCATCTTGCATATCTTTCGGTCGGACACTATCCCCTTCAACGGGATCATGGAGGTCTTTACAATAGAGAATATCCTCCATCTTCGGTTTCCAGATCAACCAATTGGAATGGTTGAGCTTAACCATGGTAGTGTTGATAGTATTGTTCTCCATCTTAATCAAATTAAGTAATAGGAAAAACAAATAACTAACACTGACCTCAACTCCTGCACCAAGCTGTAGATCTCGTCAACACGAGCACGCTGGAAGAAACGGATCTGAAATCCGACCCCGGATGGCTCCGATATCGCAAAAACGGTTTTCTGCGCTTCTGATTTGGTCAAACTCCTTGTTGACCGGCAAACAGCCAATCTTCTTCCACTAACACGTAGATCTGCTCGAAATGAGTCCGTAGGCGCAAACGGATCTCCGATCGGACTTCGGATGATCAAGATATTGCAGAAACAAGTTTCTGCCGTCAATCTGGTCAACCCTGGCCGTTGACCGCGTGTCCGATGACGTGGGCTGACGTCAGCCTGATGACGTCACGCTGCTGACGTCTGCGCGGCGGAGCTGACGGGCTGGACCCTCTGCTGCCGGGTTCAGGTCGACCCGACCCGACCCGAATCGGCCTGCACTGCTGACGGACCTGGGCTTGAGCAGCGGGTTGGTTCGGACCCAACCCGGAACTTGACCCAACCTGTAAAACGGGCGCTGGGCTTCTCTTCTCCGCGGGTCAGGCAAACCTGACCCGACCCGACCCAAGACCCAGAAGACAACTGGGTCGTCTTCAACAGCGGGCGCTGCGCTAGGCTGCAACTGGCTGCGACGCAGGGGCTGGCGGTGCAGCTGCTGCGTGGGCGTGGCTGGTCCGGCGACCAGCGGCGCGGGACCGGCTGCTGACGGCGACGGCGTCGACTGCGGCGGCGGGGAACGGCAGGCGACGGTAAGTCCGACTGTGTTTTTTTTTTTTTTTTCTTTTTTCCTCAGCGACGAGATTCTCCTTCTCCGCAGCGACGAGATTCTCCGGCCCTCTTCCTCAGAACCGGCTGCCCTTCTTTTCCGATGAAGATCTGGAGCAACCAAACCCCCCAACAACTGCTTCTCTGTTTCCAAGAAAAACAGAGTAACGAGAACCCTCTTCTTCTTCTGCGATCGCGTGTGGCCCAGTAGAGATCAACCTTGATCTCTTCTCTTCCCGTTGATCTTCCACGCATAATCAATCTCTCTGATACCACTTGTTGTGCGCGTGTGTGCAAACGCAACCAAGATCAACCAATCACCACACAAGAAGACAAGAAGATTTACGTGGTTCGGCAAAGATGCCTACGTCCACGGGAAACCAATTTTCACTAGGTTCTCCTCCAATCTGTGAAACCACAGCCTTGGAATCTCAGCCTCTCTGACTGACCACACTAGGGTTACAGATTACATCTCATATATATAACCAGTACATCCTTATCCCCCAAGAACTCTATCTCAAGAAAAAGGAAAGCCCTAACCCATTAGAAAACTACTATTTAACAAAATAGGAAATTCCTAATACATTAGGAAACCACCCCAGATATAGAACCCAATCATGGTCTGGACCCACATGGTCAACAGCTTCTTCCATCACCTCTCATCATTAGCAAGTTGTCGAAATTTATATAGGTTGAGAAAGTTCACATTGTTATATATATTAGTAGAAATATTCTTTTGCTGCTGTGGCTATGATATCACTTGTTAGATCAGATTAGCTCCAAAACATTCACCACATAAGGATGAAGAAAAGCATGCAATCAAAATACAAATAATTTACCTGATTCAGCATAATGGCTCCACGTCGACAGGCTATGAATGTTCCACTCGATTTAACTATGAAGAAATTTGATAACTCGTTACGAGAATTCTCAACCCTCTACCACTTAGCTTACTCACTTTTCATAGGTCTCAATATTTGTCTCATAGCCCCCTTGCCACACGTTGTTGGTTAATCTTCAAAACCACATGGAGAAAGCTGTCACCTTTCTCACAAAGATTACATCCATAGATAATCTTTAGTTGAGGCTAAGAAAGCCCTGGTACAATTCTTCATTTTTTTGGGGCCAAGCAGGGCTGAGTACAATTACCAAAACACCCATGACCTTGAACTTGTTTATTGGCTAAGCTAATGAACCGACTTGCTTAAACCGGAATATAAGACATAAACCCAACATATCCCCTATATAGGAATGAACGAGATAAAACATAACCATTAATCTTATCAAGAACTAATTCAAACATATCAAATTCTAATTCAAATAAACTTCACTAATAGGGGGCGGACCTAGGTACAACAATGTAGTGGCGATTTCACCCGTTGGACCTAGCTACGTCCTTTTAAAATGTTAATGAAATTTCTTCCCATGCTTTGAAAATTCACATGAAAATCATGTGATTGCCCCCAAAACCGACATAAAAATTGTAGATATGTTTCTAAAACCAACCACCAATTTGGGTCCGCACCTTTCAAGTAAAAATCCTGGGTCCGTCACTATTTCCTAACAAATCAAGACATACGTCCGTGTGTTTTTGTGGCTCGTTATGGATTTAATGGATCAAGGAACTATACCGTTTGATTCCTGCAAAAATCACTTAGATCTGGTCTTGATCATATTCCTCTACTTTACAAATCCATCCAATCTTCTTCACTATTCTTTGCACCACCACAAGTGCCATAGTGTAATTTTCCCCCTTTTTTTTTTTTTTTTTTTTTTTTTTTTTTTGTGACAGGGAAGCCCCGACCCCTCCTCACAAATGTTGTAGGGCCAACAGTAAATGTATTGTTTTCCTTCTGGCAAGAGCTAAAGATACCCAAATCCTGTTCCATTTAACCATACAAATTTCTCCAAGTGACTGCACTGCAAAAAATAAATCAAAATATTTGTGTAAATATTTTAGTTCCAATAAAGAGCATGATGAGTGTGAAGAGGGCGGAGATTAAAAAGCTAGAACTAAAAAGAAAAAGACGCTATCATGCAGGAATGGACTCTCCCAAGTTTTAACATCATTGATGGGGAGTGCTAGGCCTAGGGAAGGCAATGGCTTGGGTTTGAATAGGACCCAACCCTACCCACTCCTATTAGGGACATGTTTGGTAGCATGTTGGTAGGGTTTGAGTCAGGTATGGTTTTTCATGCATTAACCTGAGTTGGGTTCAAGACGGGTTTGGGTTTTAGATGCATCAACCTGACTCACCCTGCATTTCTTTACTTTGTATAAGTTTTAGTAATATATATATATATATATATATATTAATCTGAGACCTCAATAGTGGATGTGGGAAGGAGGACAAGTAGCTTCCATGAACTTATGGGTTCATATCTCCCTTAAAGCATGTATTTTTTATATTTTTTGAAAATATTAAATAAGCCAATAGCAAACCTGACCCAACCCATGGGTCTCATGGGGCGGGTTGGGTATGAAAATCATCAAACTCGAGATGGGTTGGGGCGGCTATGGTATAGAACATCAATTGGGTTGGGTTTGGGTCTAGGCAAATCTGAACCCAACCGGCCCCATTGCCATCCCTAGTGTCTGTTTTTTAAGGAAAAATGCCCATGATCATAGATGCACATGACCTTAAAATTTAATGGTTTAGAGGCACCATTTTGTTATGATTTCAATCCAATGGTGAGGAAAAGTTGAATAAGCGTCAAATATGGACTTGTGACCATGGGGGTAGGGTGACCATGGAGGGTAATGTGAGTGAAAAGATTAGATCGACTGGTTCCCATGATAAAAAAAAGAGGGATACAAAAAATGGTCTTTTTTTAAGTGGTGCATTTTTGAAAACTGCCCATCATTGATTTGCCTAAAAAAAAAAATGGACGATGTTGTAGAGAACAATAATGAAAACCAACACGAAGTGGGCTCCAGGGGCCATCAACTTTTTTTTTTTTTTCAACAATATATTGAATTGACCCTTTACTACACGCTGCAAGTAATTTTTCCAAACAGGCCTAACCATAAGAAGAATACCCCTATGACTCATGAAAGGCGAATGAGGAACCTAAGAGGAACAATCTATTTGTCCACTCAAATGTCTCACTTGGTGGCCAACACACTCATGATTAAGTGGTGGGAATCAGGCACAGGCCTGGGACTTCAGGTTTATACTGTCAATCCTGGCAAGTAGGCCAATCTAGAGGAATAAAATGTTACACTTATGTGGACCACACATCAGGCGGCCTGATCTTTGTCACCAAGTCCTAACATTCCTCCCCATGCGTAAGTTATCCACCTGCAATACTCAGTAGAAGGAGACACCGCCAAACCAATCCAGACCTGACCCAGTAAATACATTGTTCAGATTGACCCTTTTCCTGATGGGTTTGATTCGAGTTAACATCTCCAATGTGATTAATAAATGGCTTGGGTCTGATTGAATTTATGCTTTCTATTTGACCTAAACCAACTTGACCTTAACCGAACCCAACTAATTCCACTCTGAACCTCCAGTTAACGAAAGTCCGACCGGACAATCCACAGCCCAGACAGCCCCTTGAACTCACTTGTTTAATTTGGTTGGTCTGACATAGGCAACCCAATTATAAATGAGGGGAAAATCAGGCTTGGGTGGACAGATGCATGTTACATCCAGTCGTCAATCTGAACCCAAACAGAGAGCGTCCTTTTCCATCGCTTCCCCTTCCATCCCCATGACATAAACTCATGATCTTATAGTTTGTTTGAATTAAAAAGTATAAGATACTTTCAAAGAAAAATGTGGGTTACTTAGTTGATCACGTCACACTTCGTTGTTGACTCCCAAGTTTGTGGTTTTAAAAGCCACATGTGGGTCTTGCTGAAAAAGACAAAAAAGGTGCTTGAGTTGATCAACCGGACGCTTAATATAATGGCATCTCAAGTTACAGGTATTTGAATATACTTCGATAGTAACAACTTATAGGTGGTATCATTAATCTATGATTATATTACATCACCTCGAGGTAAGTGGGTTCTACCACTCTGTATTTTATTAGCAAGATGCATACTCTATGAAGTGGTAATCACCACAAGCGGTCCCTATATATTCTTTTCTGGTAGAAAAAGCCAAAAAGGTTTCCTATGTAAAAGACCCTTTTATTCACAGTAAAAGCCCAAAGGCAAATTATAAATAAAAACTCCAAAAAATGATTATATAAAAGAATTGGAGACCAATGAGTTGATACCAATTGAGGGTTTAGAACCACCCAAACAAAATTGAGGGTTCAAGGTCCCAATTCGATTTCCAGATTGCAATTCAATTAACAATGACGAAAATATAAAAGGAACTAAAAAACAATCAACCATATAAAAAAGAGATGATTTTTTACATGGAAACCCAACAGCTTGATGTGAATTTAATTCATTTACTTAAAACTGTGAGTCTACAGTTATCTTGTTGAGACGGTGGCAAATATAAGTCGATCCCATAGGGAGCACTTTTGAACTTTTTTAATTAAAAATATGACATTTCTTTTAACTAGCAGATTGAATTGAAATAAAACTAAAAATATCAAAAACTTGATGCAATTGAAAGCAGTGAAATGGAGAAAACATATCAAAGCATCTAGAATCTACCAAGCAAGATAATTAATCTAATCATGCAATTATTCTATTCTTTGTCTCAAAATAACTCAGATAAAAAACAAATCAATGTTTTTAATTTGAAAGATTTGTCTTTCGCAAAAACTAATTTTTAATAAAAAAGAATAAAATCATTACCAAAGACCTCCTTCATCTTATAAAAGAATGAAAAATCGTAAGCATGACTTATCAAATCAAGCATAAACTATTAAAGGATCTCAGCTCTAAGTATAATCTATTAAAATAAGCATAAAACATCAAATTATTTTCATTAGAAATTAGAACAGAGGTTGCCTAAGTGATGGAGACAAATCTATTATTCTAATGGGGTATTCATTTAAAAGAGACAAGAAAAGAATAAAATAACCACATGAATTAAAATTAAAATTTACTTAACTTCATCTATGTGCTCCAATCCAAAGGACTAGTACGACATTGCCAAGATCTTCATCACAAATTTCATTAAAAGCATTCTTGTACAATATTTACTTTCCAAGAATCTCTCTTCTAAAATCTTAGTTCTTAGAATAAGGCTTCAAAAATACCTTAAAAGTAAAAATAGAAAATTAAAGGGAGGAAAAAAGGTGGAGGAGAGAGGAGAGAGAGTGGCTAGAGGAGAGAGGGGAGTATGGAGTGCGGATGATCATCCGTTGGCTTAGATTTGTAGGGTTTCTGGCTACCCTTCCCAACTTTGGTCCTTCTTTGTAGCAAAAAATCCTCCATATTTGATAAGTCTTCCCCTTGGCCAACAAGTAAGCAAGATCTTGCTAGGTGTGAGAGATTTTTATGTTTGAAAAACTCTCTACACACAAACTTTCTATTTTTGGATTTGAGTAACTTGGAATGGGCTCACCTTTTATGAATTTGATACACATTGTAGGACCCTTTTTTAATCTTCAATGTATTTCACTGGAGGAGAGATGGTGTAACACTCCGATCCCCTTTGAGCCGGTTTAGTGGCTCATTAGTTTGTTTTGTGTTGTTTATTTCTTTTGGACTTGGTTTCGGGTCATGGATAGGTAGTTGGGTAGCCTTTGACCTGGAATAGGCAGTTCTAAGCCCTTTTTCGTTATTTTGCATTTGCTTTGAGTACATCACATTTGCATCATCTTGGTGTCAGTACATGTATTTTGTTGAGCTCGTTATTTCCCGTAACTGTCTCAGACTCATTCGGAGTCAATCGGAGGAGTTGGACCCTCGTGTGACTTGAATTGTAAAGAGCTTAAACCCATCGGATTTTGATTTAAACTCCAAATCTATATATATGAGTCATCAGTCCAGATATCTTCTCTCCTGCTCATTTCTTAGTCGGTGCATGCAACAACTCCAGGGAGAGCTCCACGTTCATTTCTCCCTCCTCTTCACTTCTCTGTGTTGGGTTTTCCACCCCAATTTCGATTGCGTTCTCTTCTCTCCTCTCTGTCTATGCTTTGAGGTAAGTGGGTTCTTCATTTCTCTTCTCCAATTTGGATTTCCCATCTCTCTTGCTGTGTTCTCATGCTTGCATGTGTTGTTTTTCTGATTTGCTTGGGTTTTAGTTGGATTTGAGCCTGGCTTCAGTGGTTTGACAAAGCTCTTGAGGCAAGTATAAGTACAGGATTTGATAACACATATGGGTATATTGATTGATTGCTTGATTTCTTCCTCTTGCATGTCTGGGATGTTTTACAGCCAAATCCTAAGGTGTTGTGATCTTTTGAGCTTGTTGTGCTAAGTTTCTGTATAAATTTTCAGTTTTTATATTGTACGGCTAAGCCGTAATTCTACACGGCTCAGACTCCAGAGACTCGATTTTTGCATTTTGTTCTTCGGCTAGGCTACGGCTATGCCGTAAATTGTTCTACGGCTGAGTCGTAAGCTAGCCGTGACCAAACTGTGAATTAACACTCTGATCAGTCGAAACTCTCTGGACACAGTACTCCTACGGTGTGGCTACGGCTAAGCCGTGGATTGGTCTACGGCTAAGTCGTATACTCAACCGTAGCTCAGCCGTGGAAGTGTTAGATCAGATGTGGAAGATGACTAGTTTAGCCGTATTCTGAAGGGAACTACGGGTAAGCCGTAGTGCATGTTACGGCTAGGCCGTAAGATGTTTACGGCTAAGCCGTAGGTCACCCACGGCTAAGCCGTAAGATCTGAAATTCCTGAAATTAAACTTAGGTTAATGATACGACCTTGTAGGGCTGAAATACAGGTTAACCACCCATGGAAACCGGCCCATTGGATTCTTTGGACCGCATGAATAGTCTGTTGGCTGTGACTTATTCATGTGAGCATTGATTTACTGTTAAACACCTCCCCATGAGTGTTGGGTTAAGGGACTTCGGTGCACGTGAGGATTACATTGCAACACGTGGATGGCAACGATGCATCCAATAACTTAAAACTACACCAATATGCACGGTTAGTGATAGTGAACAACTAGATTAGAGTTGGCTTGTAATTAACCTTGATTCCGTGTTAATCTGAGATGCATTGCATATTGCTTACAGTTTTGCCCTCTGTTCTGCTGATCTATGTCTATGCATTACGAGATCATTTTGCTTTTGTTTTGTATATTTGTTTTATTCTTCGGTCTGTACTATGCTTTGATCTGCTTTGATCTACGCTATGCTTTAACTTATTTTACGCTATGCTCTGTATATCTCGGGCTTTGTAAATCTCTGATTCACTGGGTATTCCCAGGTGGCTTTGCCCAGAGATTAATACGTGAGGATAAGATCCGGCCCTTACCGTCGGTGAGTCCAAAGCAGATAATCTTCCTTCTTCTTGGATTTGATTTGATTGGTATCGGTCTGGCTCTACTCAGCCTCAGCCCTAGGATACCCAACGGGGTTATCTCTGGCTTAGTTCTCTGTATCTCTGTATCGCTGCAGTATATTTCTGTCTTGGGACCCCGGAACCTAGGAAATCGAGACCCACTTGTACCCATGGCCAGGTCGGTGGTGTTCTCATCTGTCTGCTCTCTGCTCTCTATGTGAGAGAATATGGCCGACGTAGTAGCCACCTAGTTCAGTATTTCTATGCTTTGATTTATTTATCATGCTTTACTTCTATGCACGATTGCTTAACATACTAAGATGAAACTCTGTTTTTAATCTTTTGTCCTTATTCAATTTGATACTATGAGTGTTACGTCCCTGTTATTTATAATTGCTGGATTGTTGTATTCATGGTGTTGTCTGTGGTATTGCAGGCTCAGATCCCTTGTCCGGCTCCCCGGCGGTCGAGGAGACTACAGGGCAGGACTTAGAGGCTCCCTCCGGCCTGGCAGAGTAGGCTTGATCACTTCTGCCGAGTGCGTATCTGCATATCATCTGGGGTCTATGTGTTTTGAGTTTTGGAGACTTTGTATATTTTGACTTTGACTTCATCTCTCTTGTATTATTTTGTATATCAGTATTTTGGGTGTGTACTCAGACTTGTATTTGGTTTTATCGCTGTGTATGTTATCTACGTCTTTTTCTTATTCCGCATTCTGGTTTTCCGCTCATTCTCTTTTGTTTTGCTTGCTATGATATCTACAGCTTCCACATACGTTTGTTTCGCACGTGTTAGATCCCTTGTGTGTGTGCACATGGGAGTACGTGTGTCACCGGTTAGGTTTTTGCTAACCCTCGATTTCTGGGCTCGGGTTGTGATAGATGGACCCACCTAAAGTTGTGTAACATGGAAAATGTTTCCAATCTTTTTGTAATCTTGTCTAAAAATGCATAGCCAACATGCCGAGGCCATAACTTTGTGGTTTCAGCTCTAATAGATGTAATTTTGAATCATATAGACATCTACTCGAAAATAGGTTTCTATCGGTAGGTAGATGGTTTAATTTTGATGCTTGGTTTGAGAGTTATGTCCATTTTTATCCATGCTGTCCAACGAAAAACAGGATTGACTTTTTATTTTTGAATTTCTCTTCTTTGACTTTCCTTTTCTTGAATTCTCTCCACCTTGGCTTTTTTTTTCGAATTCTCTTGGTTTTCTTTTTCTTTGATTCTCTCCACCTTGGCTTTCTTTTCTTAGTTTAAATTTGAATTCTTTCAACAACTTGATAGTACGACCCTCCTTTGACCATCAAAGCATGTGTGTATATGTGTGTGGGATCCTCATGAAGCCAATATTCCAAATTTCTTCTATGGTGTACCTCACATGATTTGCTCACATCTTTCTGTACATTTTAAGCAAATTCATTAAATCCTGAAGAGTCTACATTGAAGCAAGACCCGTTCGGACAAAGTTTTACTCCAATTGGTACTCTTCAGAGAAAAATTATAAATTTCTAAATTAATGTAGAAAGTGTGTGAAAAATATGAAAATTCAAGTTCTTAAGTGAAAATTCATAAAATGATGAAATTTGATGAATAGTGATGCAATTCACCTAATTAAACCCCTAATCAATTATTAAATGATGCATAAATACAAAAATTCATGAACTTAACTTAACAAGGGGAAAAAAAAAACTATAAGTCCTATCAATTGGACCAACGAAAACCAAGTATATTATAAAAAGATGGTTAGAAGATATATTTACGGACCCTTCCTCAGTTGCAACTCAACTTAAGGTTTGTAGTTATTCTTGCCGACTCCTCGCTGTTCATCGTCACCAAACTTTAACCAACAACTTTGAATCCGCAAGGTGAGCGAATCTTCCATAGATGTACGTTGAAGCAGCACTCCCTAAAAGCTTAGAACTTTAGCAAACTCTATAAGAGATGCTCTAGAAGATAAAGGATCTCCAATGTGTATTATCAACTCAGAATAAAAAGATTAGTGTATTATGTTGGAGAGTGGAACCCTTTAAATAACTCAATTTTCGTGACTTAGGGCTAAGTCCATATAGAACCAAAAAATGCAGTCCTTGCACAAAAATAAAAGAATTCTGCATAAGTTGGTGGGTATTTTCTTCGTCACTTACTCGAGTGGGCAGATGTCCGCTTGAGCAGGTAAAGCTTTTGTTAGGGAGAATTTCGCAGTTCGCTCGAGTAGGCACCGCATCTGCTTGAGCGCACAGAGCTTTTGTCCCAGTCCATTTGCTTTACAAATTTCTGCATTTCCTTCATAAACTTTACTTTAGAACTTCTGGCGACAAAGACTACAGTCCATTCTAAAATGAATACAAAATTACAACTCAAATGGACCCTGATTTTTGTCCAAGCCATGAATTAGTCGACACCCATAATTCTAATATTCTCCCCTTTAATTTGGCAATTCATGGACAAAATTCCCTAGACATACAAATATTTTACAAAAAAAAAAAAAAAAAAGAACTCCCAAAACAAAATTAAATATTTGCAACTAGAATTTTTTTAAAAAATACCTTCCATCCTTTAGTGCGTGCTTGTCTTCTTGTTTTTGTCCATAATTAACAAAAATTGATAATCAATCATCATATTTGTCAATCAAGCTTCAGTAGCTCCCTCTTAATGTTATCTTCTCTTTTCAGCTTGGGAGTGGGGGCTTGATCTTCTTGATTAGGGGTTGTTTTTTTGTACCCACACTTGCAAGATTTGGAGCTTTAGCGTACTGTGTATTGTATTAGTAGACAAATTAGATTTTCTGAACCAGATGGCTCTTGTTTTTGCTTTTGGTGGAGACAACTTTTTCTTCCATTACTTATTTCTTGGTAGACTTCTCAGCTTATTACAATAGGGAAGAATGTGACTTTTGATTCCACAGTGAGGACATGTGAGTGTAGATGCAGGACATGACACATTCTTCTTCGAAATATTAGCA
Source organism: Sextonia rubra (assembly GCA_037013555.1). NCBI lineage: Eukaryota > Viridiplantae > Streptophyta > Magnoliopsida > Laurales > Lauraceae > Sextonia > Sextonia rubra. The sequence goes on from JASUAD010000018.1 coordinate 39,481,078, forward strand.
AAATGATTAGCACAAGTTGGTTTTGAAGTAGAGCTGTTAACAAATATAGTTTTAACTTTAGCATACAATGTGGATGCACTATGTTCATAACCAATGCCATGTCTATCACTTGGTAACTTTTGACCGCACAAGATGTCATCAAATTTCTTTGATTCAGTATTCATCTTGTTTAGCAAAGATTTTATTGTAGTTAGCTCTGACATGATCATCTTGTTCTTACAAATAAAATCATTTTTTTTAGCTTGACATGTTTGTAATTCTTGCTTCAAGGTTTTTATCTGTTGTTCAGATTTCGTAAAATCATCATACAAAATTTCATACTTTTGATTTGCTTCAGTCAACTTGTCAGCCATAGTATTTTTCTAATTTTCCAAGAGACTTACCTTTACAAGAGCTTTTTCCAATTCATTCTTGAGAAAGGAGATTTTTTCTTTTGTAGCTTTCCACTTCATGGTGACCCTACCAATAAATTTTGTCAACTTCAAGGATTCTTGCAACACGGATTTGTTTGCTTCTTGCCAATCTTGTTAAGTATTTAACACTTCATCGTCATCATTATTAGAATTATTATCAGGAAAACCTTGTGACGAGAGAGAATTAGATCATGCTACAACACAATAAACTTTTGATTGGCAATGTCAGGGGTAGTCTCAATATTTTTATCTTTGGAACAAGAAGAATCATCCATCATCTTCATCATTAGAACCTTTCACTTGATCTTTCTATTAGCACACTGATTAACAAGATGACCATAGCCTTGGCATTCATAGCATTGAATAAATTTAGAAGACTTTTTCTTTTTAGATGTTGGAATCTTCAAGTTAGATTTCTTGTCTTTGAATTTTTTTTTTTTTGAATTTCTTCATGAAATCAGCTACAACTTGAGTACAATTTCCTCAGGATCAGAGTCTAAATTCTCTTCAACAACCTTGTCTAATTCTTTGAAAAATCTTAAAGCTATCCCCTTAGATTATCCTTAAGTCCTATGGTTTGCCTCAAAAGTTTGGAGGTTGCCACCTAACTAATCTACCTTAAGGGTATCAAAATCTTTATTCTCCTCAATGGCCACAACCTTTGCATCGAACCTTTCAAGTAGAGACCTTGGAATCTTTTTGACAATTTTATTTTTTGGAATAGGCTTACCCAAATTGAAAACAAAAATGACAATATTACTCAATTTGGCATAAAAATCATCAAAGGTCTCATCATCTTCCATCTTTAGGGTTTTAAAGGAAGTAGTTAACTTTCGAAGTTTAGACTGCTTGACAGTAATTGTGCTCTCATGAACAGTTTGCAAAATATCTCATGCTTTCTTAGCAAATGTGCTGGTAGAGATCCTACAGAACTCAGAAGGAGAAACTCCACTATAGATAACATTGTAGCCTTGTATTTACAATTAGAAGACTTCTTCTTCTCTTTATTCCATTATGCTTTCGATTTAGGAATAGTTTTTTCCTTTAGACACAACTATGGGTCTGGTATAACCATATTCAACACAATCCCATATGCTATCATCAACGGACCTAAGAGAGGTAGTCATCCTAATGTTCCAGTAGGCATAATTTGATCCATCTAACAAAGGTAGTTTGGTAGTCGATGTTCCCTCGTGGTTGAAATCCATTCTAGAGATCTCAAAAGATCTACACACAATAGATTTATATGTCTACTCTGATACCACTTGAAAGAATTGGATACCAATGAGTTGATACTAATTAAGGGTTTAGAACCAGCAAAGCAAGATTGGGGTGGGGGGTGAGGGCTGAATTTAAGGTCCCAATCCGATTTCTATATTCTAGTCCAATTAATAATGGTGGAAATATAAAACAAACTGAAAAACAATCAACCACACAAAGAGAGACACATGATTTTTGATGTGAAAACCCAACATGGGGGAAAAAAAACCTAGAGTCCTATCACCTAGACCAACGAAAATCACACACTATAAAAAGATAGTTATAAGATATGCTCATAGACATTTCCCTAGTTGCAACTTAACCAAAAGACTCTAGATCTTCTTGCCAACTGCTCGTCGTTCACCACCATTCTGCTTGAACCAACCACCTTGAATCTATAAGTGATCGCGCTTAAAAATGTAGGCGTGGAAATGAATTACGGAATCAAGGTCCGACATTCACGCACTTTAAGCGTTAAGAAGAATGGGAAATAATTACAGTTCATCATTAATTTCCCTTTTGTTTACATGGGTTCAAGTGCCCTGACCGCGGGGATGCAGGTTGTTTATATACATTTTGAAAGTTTACAACCCCTCCCTCAAGTCTCAGATGTGATCTCAATTTGGAAAATACAAGAAAATGTACATAAGGTGGAAGAAAATGTGGAAAAAGGGGAAAAAATGGGGGGTGACCGTGACCCGCGGTCACTGCTCCGTTCCAGTGACCGTGACTCACCCGCGGTCACCGGGGCCTTCCAGTGACCGTGACTCAGCCGCGGTCACTGGGGCCTTCCAGTGACCGTGACTCACCCGCGGTCACTGGGGCCTTCCAGTGACCGTGACTCACCCGCGGCCACTGGAACCTGCCAGTGACCGGGGATCACGGTCACTGACAGACAATGGCCCTGTGCCTCCGTTTTTTGTGCTGTTCGCGCTGGTTCTTTCTTGGAACTTCTTTCAAGTGTTGGAACTCCATTCTTATGACTTTGGAGCGGTGGACAACCATCAAGAAGATCACATTTTATCATGGAATCAATTGAAACCGCTGTAACTCATCATTCGTGCTTACGGACTGCATTTTTGTTTCAAGTCCGAAACGGGCAAATTTGAAGCCGGAGTTGTGTCATTTGAACCTATCATTTTCAAGGAACAAAATGAGGCCTAGAGAGGCTTCTTTCACAACTCTTGTAATGGCTAAGAAGCCCTACGAATGAGAGAAACAGAGGTGACAATGTCATCCTCTCAAAAATTGGCGTCGTACGAACATGGTATGGACTTTGGCCATTTCCCTTCCTTCTCTCCTTCTGAATTTTCTTGCTCACCTATAAAACTAAGAAAAGAAGGTGGGGATGGTCGTGGAAGTGCTGCTGGAACTTGCTTCTTGTTGCCTTAGGTAGTGACTTTCTTCAATTTCTTCACTTTTCTTCCTTATGTGTGTGTGTCCCTTGTTTCTTCCAAATTCTCTCTTTTTATAGACTCCTCAATCAGTTTTGTGCAGTTTTGGGGAGTTAATAGCAGTTGTGGGGAGTTGGATTTCGAAGAGGAGTGGAGGGAAACCACCCAAAATCGTGGGAAACCTCTTTTGAAGGTCCGTGACCGCAGACTGGGCCACGGACGAGGCCCAATTTCAGGTTTTTCACGTATGTGGCCCATTTTCATCTTTTTTGGGCTCAAACGAAGTCCGATTGCCACCAAACTTGGAGGGATGATTCTTAACACTATTTTCTACATGTCATAAAAATTTCAGCCCATTTTGACTTCAGGAAGTTGGTCAACTTTTTCATTAATTGGGCCCCGGTCACGGACAAGGCCCACTTTTGGAACATTGAATATGCGGTCTATTTTCCATTGTTTGAGGCCCGAATGATGTCCAATCATCACAAAACTTGGAGAGATGTTGCTTGACACCATCTTAAGTGTTTCATAGAAGTTTCAGCTCTGTTTGACCACCTGAACATGGTCAACTCCTTTTGTTTGTGGGCCCCGGTCACTCCCAAGGCCCATTCTTGGAATTTTGCATATGTGGCTTGTTTCCGCCTGTTCGGGGCCCAAACGGTGTCCAATCGCCACGAAACCTGGAGGGATGCTTCTTGACACTATTTTGAGTGTGTCACAGAAGTTTCAGCTCTGTTTGACCACCTGAACATGGTCAACTCCTTTTGTTTGTGGGTCCCGGTCACTCCCAAGGCCCATTCTTGGAATTTTGCATATGTGGCTTGTTTCCGCGTGTTCGAGGCCCAAACGGTGTCCAATCGCCACGAAACTTGGAGGGATGCTTCTTGACACTATTTTGAGTGTGTCACAGAAGTTTTAGCTCCGTTTGACCACCTGAACATGGTCAACTCCTTTTGTTTGTGGGTCCCGGTCACTCCCAAGGCCCATTCTTGGAATTTTGCATATGTGGCTTGTTTCCACCTGTTCGAGGCCCAAACGGTGTCCAATCGCCACGAAACTTGGAGGGATGCTTCTTGACACTATTTTGAGTGTGTCACAGAAGTTTCAGCTCTGTTTGACCACCTAAACATGGTCAACTCCTTTTGTTTGTGGGTCCCCGGTCACTCCCAAGGCCCATTCTTGGAATTTTGTATATGTGGCTTGTTTCCGCCTGTTCGGGGTCCAAACGGTGTTCAATCGCCACGAAACTTGGAGGGATGCTTCTTGAAACTATTTTGAGTGTGTCACAGAAGTTTTAGCTATGTTTGACCACCTGAACATGGTCAACTCCTTTTGTTTGTGGGCCCCCGGTCACTCCCAAGGTCCATTCCTGGAATTTTGCATATGTGGCTTGTTTCCGCCTGTTCGGGGCCCAAACGGTGTCCAATCGCCACGAAACTTGGAGGGATACTTCTTGACACTATTTTGAGTGTGTCACAGAAGTTTTAGCTCTGTTTGACCACCTGAACATGGTCAACTCCTTTTGTTTGTGGGCCCCCGGTCACTCCCAAGGCCCATTCTTGGAATTTTGCATATGTGGATTGTTTCCGCCTGTTCGGGGTCCAAACGACGTCCAATCGCCACGAAACTTGGAGGAACACTTCTTGACACTATTTCTAGTGTGTCACAGAAGTTTCAACTTTGTTTGACCATCTGAACTTGGTCAACTCTCCAGTTGACTTTTTTATGACAGTGGGCCCTTGTTTCAGCTGTTTGAAGCCCAAATGACCTGGTTTGATTTGAAACTTGGAGGGACTGACGTCAAGAACATCTTGGAGTATTTATCTAAATTTCATGCAGTTTGGATTTGAGGAAGTAGGATTTCGAACAGTAACCTATTCATTGCATGCGTTAGGTCACTATTCACTCCACATTGAGGTAGTTAGCCTGTTTTCTATCCGAACAGCCTCCCCTTGACTTGAAACTTTGGGAGAATAACTTGGGGCATTCTTTGAGCACTTGTTCCAAATTTTATCTGCTTTGGCCTTCTGGAAGTAAGATCTTAGCCGATGACCCCCAAATTCGGGATTACTGTCCTCTAAGCTGACATGTAATGAAATTTAGGCCAAACAGAGTCTTTTCATCTTGAAAATTTGCAAAGTATCTTCTGAGCATGACTGAAGCTTCGCGTCTAAATTTCATTAATTTTGGACATCGGGAAGCAGGACTTTGGTCAGTGACCCCCTGGCTTGGGGGGAACTGACCTCAGGCTGACATGCTTGTGGCTTTTGAGTTCGATGATGTCTGAGAGTTCCAGCTATCTTGATCTTCATGGAATGCCGGTTCTCGCAGTGATTCCCCAGGATCTGCAAATAACCTCTGTAGCTTAAATTAAGCTGAGATGAGGTGTTTTCGCTGCAGTATTTGCAATTTTTGTAGGTCAACAAGTGCCCCCTCGAGGTGCAATGATTATAGTATAATAATCATTGTGCCTCGAAATAGCCAATCTGTGGGAATGATGGATGGCTTGATGAAAAGACAGTTTGTCAAGGTAGGTTGTAGGCCTAAACTTTGGGATTTGAAAATTTTGATAAAAACCATGAAGGGTTTGATGACGGAATTTTGAAAAGACATAAGAAATCTGAATTTCTTTGCCCTATTTTCACGGATATCAAAAGTAGCATCTCCGTGGGGACTGTGGGGAACACCCACAAAGGAATCCCTTAGGTATTTAGAAAATTCAGAAGTTTATGAATTTTGTTTGGATTTTGGAAATGAATTTGATTTTCTTTTGACCTATTTTTCACAGATATCCAGAGTGGCGTCTCTGTGGGGATGTGGGGAACACCCACAAAAAGAATCCCTGAGGTTTTAAGAAAATCAAAAGTTTTAGTAAAAATGGATTTGGGTTTGGATCTTCATGGATTTTTGGTTCATTTTCAAAGATCAAAATTTGGGTTTTGACTTGGCTTGACATGATTTAAAATGAGATGCAATTTTGACAAAATGAGATGTAATTTTGAAAGAGATTGGCTTTTATGGGTTTTGATGAAAAACAATTTGAGACATTGGTTTGAAATCAAATTTTGACCCAAAGTTGATTTGGAAAGAAACTCCGCCTCTCTTTTTTTTGTATAATTTCCCTCGAAATACCCTAAAAATAGGATTATTTCTTTGGTAAATTACTCCAAGTGGACTCATCATGATAATTTCAAACAAAAGATGATCATGTTATGGATTCCATTGCTTAAAATTAAGAGACCGTAGATGAAGAAGGACGAATCCATCTAGACTTGATCAAGGTTTTAGACTCCACTGATTTTAATCAAAACCAAATTGTATTAATCATAACCAAATTGTATTTGTGGGAAGGACTCGAGCTAGAGGGGATTCAGCAATGGGCTCCACCAGTTCAAGTTTGCAATGACTGTGGGTAAGGAGGCCAAACAGGTTTTTTTTTTTTGCTCAAATTAACAAAGAAGAAAGGGAGACCGAGCCCTTTTTTTTTTTTTTTGCTCAAATCAACAAAGAAGAAAGGAAGACCGAGCCCCCCCCCCCCCCCCCCCCCTTTTTTTTTTTGCTCAAATTAACAAGAAGAAAGGGAGACCGAGCCTTTTTTTTTTAAAACCAACAAAGAAGAAAGGGAAAAAAGAAAAAAAAAAAGAAAAAAAAAATCGAGAAAAAGGGAAGAGACCGAGAGGGAGAAACCGTGAGAGAGAGAGAAAACTGAGTGAGAGAGAAATTAGGAGAGAGAGAAACCGTGAGGGAGAGAGAAAAGTGAGAGAGAGAGAAATTAGGAGAGAGAGAAACCGGGAGGGAGAGAAGAAAAGAGAGAGATCGGGAGAGAGAGAAATTAGGGAGAGAAGAGAGAAAATCGGGAGAGAAGAGAGAGAAACAGAGAGTGGGAGAGAGAGAGAAAATTGAGAGAGAAGGAGAGAGAAAAGAGAGAAAGAGTGGGAGAGAGAGACCGAGAGAGAGAAACCGTGAGGGAGAGAGAAAACTGAGAGGGAGAGAAGAAAAGAGAGAGACCGGGAGAGAGAGGGAAAAGAGAAGAAGAGAGAAAATCGGGGGAGAGAGAGAGAAAAGAGAAAAGAAATTGAGAGAGAGGGAGAGAGAAAAGAGAGAAAGAGTGGGAGAGAGAGACCGAGTAAGAGAGAGAAAAAAAGAGAAAAAGAGAGAAACCGTGAGAGAGAGAGAAAACTGAGAGAGAGGGAGAGAGACCGAGAAAAACAGAGAGTGGGAGAGAGAGAGACCGAGTGAAACAGAGCAGAAGAGAGAAACCGTGAGAGAGAGAAAACTGAGAGAGACCGAGAGAAACAGAGCATAAGAGAGAGAAACCGAGAAAGAGAGATAGACCGGGAGAGAGAGAAACCGGGAGAGAAAGAGAAAAGAGAGAGAGAAAAGAGAGACCGGGATAGAGAGACTGAGCAGAAGAGAGAGAAACCGAGAAAGAGAGAGAAAGAGAGAGAACGGGAGAGATAGAGCGGGAGAGACAGAGAAGAAAGAGAGAGAATCGGGAGAGAAGAGAGAGAACGGGAGAGACAGAGCGGGAGAAACAGAGAAGAAAGAGGGAGAAAAGAGAGACCGGGAGAGAGAGAGAGACCGAGAGAGAGAGAGAAAAGAGAAGAAGAGAGAGACCGGGAGAGAGAGAGAAAAGAGAGAAAAGAAATTGGGAATGAGAGAGCTCCCGAGATGAGAGCCGGCAGAGAGATCGACTTGGAGCTTGCGATCGGGTGCTCGCGGTATTTGGAGCGGTACGTGTCGCTGGACGGGGGCCAAGAAGCGGTGCGGGAGTCCCTGGTGGATCTTGATTGGCTCATTCAAGAGGACGAAGAGCTGTAATTGTAATCGGGATTTTCAGCACAAGCAGGCGAAAGTTCTATTCCATGCTGAGTCGCACCATTTTGCTTCTATGGCTTCTTCAGGTGCCGATGCATCCTGTTCCCCGAACGACGAGGACTGCAGTCTTGCTCAGGATGCGTCTGGTTCAGTGATGATTTGTTGCACATGGTTTTCTCATTCTTGAATCATATGGACCTGTGTCGAGCTACTAGTGTCTGTAGGCAATGGCGAGCAGCCAGTGCTCATGAAGATTTCTGGAGGTGTTTGAATTTTGAAAACCGGAACATCTCCTTCCGGCAGTTTGCTGACATGTGCCACCGATACCCAAATGCCACTGAGCTAAATATTTTGGGTGCTCCTGCTGTAGACTCGCTTGTTATGGAAGCAATGCAATCTCTGAGGAATATTGAAACGTTGATCTTGGGTAAAGGGCAGCTAAATGATACATTTTTCCATTCTATAACTGATTGTCGTGCTTTGAAATGTCTGACCATCAGTGATGCGCCTTTTTTTTTTTTTAACAGCCATATCCGGTTGAGAAGAACCCTTGTGTCTTAAATTCTATCAGAACTTCTTCATATCACGGTCAATCCTGACTGTCTAGCACTTATTGCTGTTGTCACAGTGAACATCCACCTGTTTTTGAGTAGTAACATGCATATCACTGAACACGCATCTAACTTTCTGTGATCAGAGCCTCTGTGGGAATTATAGAATGCCATTTTCGTGCTTGAACACGAACCTGCTGCCCCCCTGAAAAGGTCTTAAGGTGCTTGAACATCTGTTTGGACCGGGAGCTTCGGTTTTGAGACTTAAGTGTGCCTTTGATGCCAATTCTTGGTCTCAAAACTGAGTATTGCCTTTTGCTTTTGGTCTTATAGTAAGGGGAGATGCTGCCGAATATTTTTTTTTTTTAGAAGTTCCATATCATCGTTACTGATACCCATCTTTCCTTTCTTTTGATCTGTTTTGCAGATAGAAGAGGTAAAGCACCTGCAACTGCCACTGCCGCGGCACCTAAAAGTCGTGCCAAGGGTAAGACCACAAGAGAGCCTGATCCGAAAGACCCAAATGAAGCATCTGATGTCAATTTGTGGCTCCAGAGAGCTAAGGCTTTGTCATCAAGAAACTGGTATTCGTATTGGTGTAAGCTGGACGAGATTGACATTAGTACTGTTATCCCAGCTTATGCAAGCCACAAAGGGCGCATCTTCATGGCAGAAGTACTGAATGCTAAGGGGAAACTAGAGAAATTCCTGGACTGAGATTCTCTGCTGCACTTTCCATTTGATGGTTTTGCTTTTTCTGATTAGCCTTGGAGGCCATGTGTACATTGACTTCACTGCTTGTATTCAAACTTTAAAATGGATATCAATGGAAAATGTTTTTTTTTTCTATTTTTGTCATTGGTATGGGTGTTTGGGTTGATTTTTTTGTGGAGGTTTGATATGGTTTATGTGGATGGTTTGTTTGGTTTGTATGGATGGTTTGGTTTTCTCAGATTTGTATGAGGGTGTGATTTGCGATCGTTTGGATCCACAAATCGAAAATAAGGAAGTCATACTGGGGGACGTTATCCGGTGCCCATGTGTGAGGCTTTCTCCAGGGTCCGTGACTTGATCCTTTTGGTGTCGAAAGGGGTCAAACAAAGTAGATGTTATCCGGTGCCTATGTGTGAGGCTTTCCCCGGGATCCATGACTTATTCCTTAGGACAAAGATTTGGTTTTGGTTTTTGTTTAGATTTTGATTATACATGGTCTACAAAAAGACTTGTTCTATATAACCGAAGGCAGTCATATAGGGTCTGCAAAAAGACTTGTTCTACACAACTAAGGATTAGCTATATGGGGTCTGCAAAAAGACTTATTCCACATAGCTGAGTTTTGCTATATAGAGTCTGTAAAAAGACTTAATCTATATAGCAGGATGTTACAAGGGGTCTTGTAAGGACATTATCCGAGTAACAAAAGTTTGACTAGAGGGGTTGTGGGACTTGATCCTCGTAGTCATTTTATACAAATCTGAGGGATTTTGATTACGAGTCATAGGTTGTGAGGCTCGAAACCAGAGGATTTTGATTTTGGTTAGGAGTGAGAATGTACACTGTACATGGTTTGGGTACTGTTGACCTATAAAAAAACTGCAAATACTGCAGTGAAGACACCTCATCTCAGCTTAATTTAGGCTACAGAGGTTATTTGCAGATCCTGGGGAATTACTATGAGAACCGGCATTCCATGAAGATCAAGGTAGCTGGAACTCTCAGAGGAAGTTCAAATTTCGGGTTGAACAGACATCATCAAACTCAAAAACCACAAGCATGTCAGCCTGAAGTCAATTTCCCCCAAGCCAGGGAGGTCACTGACCAAAGTCCTGCTTCCCGATGTCCAAAATTAATGAAAATTTAGACGTGAAGCTTCAGTCATGCTCAGAAGATACTTTGCAAATTTTCAAGATGAAAAGACTCTGTTTGGCCTAAATTCCATTACATGTCAGCTTAGAGGACAGTAATCCTGAATTTGGAGATCATCGGCTAAGATCTTACTTCCAGACGGCCAAAGCAAATAAAATTTGGAACAAATGCTCAAAGAATGCCCCAAGTTATTCTTCTAAAATTTCAAGTCAAGGGGAGGCTGTTCGGATAGAAAACAGGCTAGCTATCTCAATGTGGAGTGAATAGTGACCTAACGCATGCCATGAATAGGTTACTGTTCGAAATCCTACTTCCTCAAATCCAAACTGCATGAAATTTGGATGAATACTCCAAGATGTTCTTGACGTCAGTCCCTCCGAGTTTCAAATCAAACCGGGGTCATTTGGGTTTCAAACAGCTGAAACAAGGGCCCACTGTCATAAAAAGTCAACTGGGGAGTTGACCATGTTCAGGTGGTCAAACAGAGCTGAAACTTCTGTGACACACTCAAAATAGTGTCAAGAAGTATCCCTCCAAGTTTCGTGGCGATTGGACACCGTTTGGGCCCCGAACAGGCGGAAACAAGCCACATATGCAAAATTCCAAGAATGGGCCTTGGGAGTGACCGTGGGCCCACAAGCAAAAGGAGTTGACCATGTTCAGGTGGTCAAACAGAGCTGAAACTTCTGTGACACACTCAAAATAGTGTCAAGAAGTATCCATCCAAGTTTCGTGGCGATTGGACACCGTTTGGGCCCCGAACAGGCGGAAACAAGCCACATATGCAAAATTCCAAGAATGGGCCTTGGGAGTGACCGTGGGCCCACAAGCAAAAGGAGTTGACCATGTTCAGGTGGTCAAACAGAGCTGAAACTTCTGTGACACACTCAAAATAGTGTCAAAAAGTATCCCTCCCAGTTTCGTGGCGATTGGACACCGTTTGGGCCCCGAACAGGGGGAAACAAGCCACATATGCAAAATTCCAAGAATGGGCCTTGGGAGTGACCGGGGGCCCACAAGCAAAAGGAGTTGACCGTGTTCAGGTGGTCAAACAGAGCTGAAACTTCTGTGACACACTCAAAATAGTGTCAAGAAGTATCCCTCCAAGTTTCGTGGCGATTGGACACCGTTTGGGCCCCGAACAGGCGGAAACAAGCCACATATGCAAAATTCCAAGAATGGGCCTTGGGAGTGACCGGGGGCCCACAAGCAAAAGGAGTTGACCATGTTCAGGTGGTCAAACAGAGCTGAAACTTCTGTGGCACACTCAACATAGTGTCAAGAAGCATCCCTCCGAGTTTCGTGGTGATTGGACACTGTTTGGGCCCCGAACAGGCGGAAACAAGCCACATATGCAAAATTCCAAGAATGGGCCTTGGGAGTGACCGGGGGCCCACAAACAAAAGGAGTTGACCATGTTCAGGTGGTCAAACAGAGCTGAAACTTCTGTGACACACTCAAAATAGTGTCAAGAAGTATCCCTCCAAGTTTCGTGGCGATTGGACACCGTTTGGGCCCCGAACAGGGGGAAACAAGCCACATATGCAAAATTCCAAGAATGGGCCTTGGGAGTGACCGGGGGCCCACAAGCAAAAGGAGTTGACCATGTTCAGGTGGTCAAACAGAGCTGAAACTTCTGTGACACACTCAAAATAGTGTCAAGAAGTATCCCTCCAAGTTTCTTGGCGATTGGACACCGTTTGGGCCCCGAACAGGCGGAAACAAGCCACATATGCAAAATTCCAAGAATGGGCCTTGGGAGTGACCGGGGGCCCACAAACAAAAGGAGTTGACCATGTTCAGGTGGTCAAACAGAGCTGAAACTTCTGTGACACACTGAAAATAGTGTCAAGAAGTATCCATCCAAGTTTCGTAGCGATTGGACACCGTTTGGGCCCCGAACAGGCGGAAACAAACCACATATGCAAAATTCCAAGAATGGGCCTTGGGAGTGACCGGGGGCCCACAAACAAAAGGAGTTGACCATGTTCAGGTGGTCAAACAGAGCTGAAACTTCTGTGACACACTCAAAACAGTATCAAGAAGTATCCATCCAAGTTTCGTGGCGATTGGACACCGTTTGGGCCTCGAACAAGCGGAAACAAGCCACATATGCAAAATTCCAAAAATGGGCCTTGGGAGTGACCGGGGCCCACAAACAAAAGGAGTTGACCATGTTCAGGTGGTCAAACAGAGCTGAAATTTCTATGAAACACTTAAGATGGTGTCAAGCAACATCTCTCCAAGTTTCGTGATGATTGGACATCATTCGGGCCTCAAACAATGGAAAATAGACCGCATATGCAATGTTCCAAAAGTGGGCCTTGTCCGTGACCGGGGCCCAATTAATGAAAAAGTTGACCAACTTCCTGAAGTCCAAATGGGCTGAAATTTTTATGACATGTAGAAAATAGTGTTAAGAAGCATCCCTCCAAGTTTGGTGGCAATCGGACTTCGTTTGAGCCCAAAACAAATGAAAATGGGCCACATACGCGAAAAACCTAAAATTGGGCCTCGTTCGTGGCCCAGTCTGCGGTCACGGACCTTCAAGGGAGGTTTCGCACGATTTTGGGTGGTTTCCCTCCACTCCTCTTCGAAATCCAACTCCCCACAACTGCTATTAACTCCCCAAAACTGCACAAAACTGATTGGGAGTCTATAAAAAGGGGGAATTTGGAAGAAATAAAAGAGACACACACACATAAGGAAGAAAAGTGAAGAAATTGAAGAAAGGCACCACCTAAGGCAACAAGAAGCAAACTCCAGCAGCACTTCCACGACCATTCCCACCTTCTTTTCTTAGTTCTAAAGGTGAGCAAGAAAATTCAGAAGGAGAGAAGGAAGGGAAATGGCCAAAGTCCATACCATGTTCGTACGACGCCAATTTTTGAGAGGATGACATTGTCACCTCTGTTTCTCTCATTCGTAGGGCTTCTTAGCCATTACAAGAGTTGTGAAAGAAGCCTCTCTAGGCCTCATTTTGTTCCTTGAAAATGATAGGTTCAAATGACACAACTCCGGCTTCGAATTTGCCCATTTCGGACTTGAAACAAAAATGCAGTCCGTAAACACGAATGATGAGTTACAGCGGTTTCAATTGATTCCATGATAAAAAGTGATCTTCTTGATGGTTGTCCACCGCTCCAAAGTCATGAGAATGGAGTTCCGACACTTGAAAGAAGTTCCAAGAAAGAACCAGCGCGAACAGCACAAAAAAACGAAGGCACAAGGCCATTGTCTGTCAGTGACCGTGACCCCCGGTCACTGGCAGGTTCCAGTGACCGCGGGTGAGTCACGGTCACTGGAAGGCCCCAGTGACCGCGGGTGAGTCACGGTCACTGGAAGGCCCCAGTGACCGCAGGTGAGTCACGGTCACTGGAAGGCCCGAGTGACCGCGGGTGAGTCACGGTCACTGGAATGGGGTAGTGACCGCGGGTCACGGTCACCCCCCATCTTTTCCCCTTTTCCACATTTTCTTCCACCTTATGTACATTTTCTTATATTTTCCAAATTGAGATCACATCTGAGACTTGAGGGAGGGGTTGTAAATTTTCAAAATGTATGTAAACAACCTGCATCCCCGCGGTCAGGGCACTTGAACCCATGTAAACAAAAGGGAAATTAATGATGAACTGTAATTATTTTCCCATTCTTCTTAACGCTTAAAGTGCGTGAATGTCGGACCTTGATTCCGTAATTCATTTCCACGCATATACATTTTTTAAGCGCGATCAGAAGATTGGCGCCGTCTGTGGGGATTTATATGCCCTAATTTGTGATCAAATTTGATGAAAAATGCATGAAAGTGCTGAAAATTGCTGAAAAATGCTGCTGTTGCCCTGAAAACTGCCGCTGTTGCACTGTAACTGCTGCTGTTGCACTGAAAGTGCCGCTGTTGCACTGTAACTGCTGCTGTTGCAGTGAAAGTGCTGCTGTTGCCCTGAAAACTGCCGCTGTTGCACTGAAAGTGCCGCTGTTGCACTGTGACTGCCGCTATTGCACTGAAAGTGCTGCTGTTGCCCTGAAAATTGCTGCTATTGCACTGAAGTGTTGCTGTTGCACTGAAAGTGCCGCTGTTGCACTGTAACTGTTGCTATTTCTCTAAAAGTGCTGCTGTTGTGTTGAAGAGTGCTGCTGTTTCACTGAAACTGCTGCTGTTGCACTGAGAGTGCTGCTGTTTCACTGAAACTGCTGTTATTGCACTGTAACTGCTGCTATTGCACTAGAAACTGCCGCTGTTGTGCTAGAAACTGCTGTTGTTTCATTGAAAACTGCTGCTAAAAGCCTGTGGCCGGGGCACACGGTCACTTATCCATTTTTATGATGACAAAGGCTTAGTTAACCTCCAATTACACCCGTACAAGACCTTTGATGTCTGCAATGGGTTTGAAAATATCATTAAAGGACTTTTGCACCTTGAAGTGCATATTGTTCATACAAATGAAGGCATTGGGCACCTTGATGTGCATACACTTGCCATTTAATTGGAAGAATTTGCATGTTGATGTGCATAATTTGATTGAAGAATTTGCACCTTGATGTGTATGAACCAAATCATCACCCTTTTCACTTTAGAAGAGTGATGATTCAGTTCAAAGGGCTTCTGACCTATATAAAAAGTTTATTAAATCAGTGATAAGACCAACGACATTGTAATTATGCATTGTCCGGCGTCAACCACTGATGGATCTTGTGTGGTCATTGTGATAGTGGTGCAGGCTTGATCCTGTGAGCCCTATCCCTTTGATTGATCCAACCCTCTCTTGCTTATAAGTCTGACACAGATAGTCTAGATATGCTGCTGAAATTTTGGTAGCAAAGACTAGTCAGCATAGCGTGCTTTTAAGCCTGACTCGATAAACCCGAAATGCTGCAGAAATTCTGACAGTAGGGATAGTCAGCATAGCATAATGAGATGGGATTTATGCCTATATCTAACCATTTCGGTTCAAAACCATGTTGGTCTAGATGGCATCTATAAACCATTCCGGCTAGCCCAAGAGGCAGCCATGTTGGTTATACTACTAATATAGTCTCATCGGCTAACTTTTTGCAGGAAACAACATGGGTTCTTTGATCATTACTTTTGACGAAGCTAAAGAGAGATTGTTCAAAATCTCCATGGCTCAGACCACAAGGGCACCCAAAAGGGGCCGAATGAACACCAATGCTCCTGCATCAAGGGTCTCGGTCTTTCAAAGGCTTTCTACTCCTTCAAGTTACATGACCTCAACCCACGATGGGTCATCAGAAACCTTGAAGCCCATCAAGAAGGCGAAGATTCCTCAAACTTGGGTCTCCAAATATGCCCAAAACCCCTTTGGAGTCTTTCACAAAGGTCACAATGACTTAAAACACAAAGTGAGGTTGGAAGGCAGTAATTTTCAGATCACCAAGCCTCGACTGGGGGCAAGGCAGGTTCGGTTTACGAACAACAAAACAGAGATACCCGTTGGTTCACAGCAGGAGGCTTTGCAGAAACAAAGGGTACATCTCAAAAAGCAAACCACTCGCAAGCAAGCCCTAACCCATGAAAAGGGTCAGAAGGATGCTGTTATTCGAAATTGCCGTATGTGGTCACCACAGCCACGTATGCAGAAGTCCAGAAAAGCTGAGGAGAAACCCTTGGCCCCACTTGAAAAGAATGTCTTTTACCCTTTGACCCAGAAGGAGGGGCAAAGGTTCGGCAGGAGGCGCTTACCTTCTGTGATTGTGGCACCATCACCATCACTTTCAACCCAGCGCCCGTCATATGGCAGTAAAAACAAGAAATATGCTGAACGATTGGTCATCAAAAATTCGACCGATCTCGTTCAATTTAAAAATCTGCTTCAACAAAAGAAGGTGCAGAAGAAGAAGATTGAAAGAAATGCTGTTAACATCCTCTCACTTCCCACTTCCGACCCTATAGATTGGGAGCAAGTTGCTAGCACTTCTAGGCCATTAGTTGCTAGATTCAGAGATCAAACTCTAGCATCCAGATTGGCCCAGCAAATAAAGAAGAGGGTTTTGTCTCGCTCCAAGAGGCATGCTCGGAAGCAGTCACAGTATAGAATCACTCAGAAATGGGTGATTAAAGAAGAAGAGCCAAATTTAACCTCCTCATGTATGGTCGGACCTGGCTCAACCAGGAGAGTTACTCGGAGTATGGCTCGAACTCAGTCCCAAGATTCTGATTCGAACTCTCATTCAGATAGGACCTCTGACGATCATGGTTCTGATAAGGACTCAATAACTCTCCTGGATACCGAAGATAGTCAATCCACTCTGCCTACATCCTCTTACCCCCGTCAGTACACCGTATTTATGGCTGAAGGGAGTGGGACCGGTAATGAAGAGGATGCCGGTAGAGGCAAAGATGTTAGCGAAGAAAATGCTGACGAAAATCAAGAGAATGACGTCAGTGATGTTGTCAAGCAACAAGGAGCTAAAATTGACCACCTGACGGCTCAATTGAAAATCTTAGCAGATAAACTGGGTGGTCCAGCTGAAGCTCCTGTTAACTCCTTATTTGCTGATAGAAGAGAACAGGCAATGATCAGGAGGAATGCCACCAAAATTGACCTACTTACAGCACAAATCAAGGCATTAACAGATAAAGTAATCGCCTCAGGTTCAACTGGAGGTGATCACTCCTCAATCCTTGGTTTCCACGCAGATCCTGAAAAACCTGTAACTTTTAAAGAAGTGGAGGAAATTTTAAACAAATCAAAAGTGGAAACCAGGATGAAGAAAAAGGGTATTACATCTAAATACCCTCCGGAGTTTGATTTGGTTCCATTTCCGCCAGATTACAAACTTCCGACTTTCCAGCCTTACCTTGGAAAAGGGTCAGCCTATCAGCATATAGTGCATTTTAAGTCGCTCCTTGGCAGTTTACCCGAATTGGATGCACTAAAAATAAGGCTATTTGTTGGTACATTGAAGGGAGTTGCTTTCGATTGGTACAAACAATTGCCAGAACTCTCCTTCACTACATGGCCAGTTACAGAAGAAAAGTTTCTACTTCACTTTCAGGAAGAAGATCAAACGGTCACCTTCGCTATGCTCAGTAGTACAAAGCAAGGGGATAATGAAACTGCACAAGCCTTTATCAATAGATGGAGAGCATTGTCTTACAGATGCCTAGAACAACCATCTCCAAAGGCGACAATTGAAATGTGCAAAACCAATTTACGGCCAGAAATTAAGGCTATCATACTTAGTCATAAAACTAAGTCTTTGGCCAGATTGGTTGAAGTAGCCACTGATGCGGAGTTAACCCTGAAAGAAATTAGCCAGAAGAAAGCAAGTTCCCGAAAAATAGAATCATCATCATCTTCTGCTCTAAAACCAACTGTGCCAAAACCCCAAAAGAAGCAGGAGGTATTCAATGTACAAACCTCCAAACCAGTTCCTCAAAAACCGCAGAATGGCAAGATGGAGCAAAACAAAAAGGAAGAATATGAAAAGAGGAAGCAAACTAAGTACCCCTTTGACGGGGACATTGAAGTCATCTTCCAAGCATTGATGGAGAACAACAGGCTCGAGCTTCCACCCATGAAAAAGCCAGAGCAAGCGGGTCGTGTTAATGATCCAAACTATTGTGCATACCATCGGATGGTATCTCATCCTTTGAAAGACTGCTTTATCTTAAAAGAAAAGGTCAATGAGATGTGGAAAAATGGAGTAATAACATTTGACCGAAAATATGATACGGCCCCAGTCAATATGATTTCCTTCGGACAATTTGCACCTGTGGCAATACCCGCTCCATCAAGGCCACCGATGGTCGAATTCCCGGTCATCAATGCACTACATAATGAACAGGGGTTGATACTTATCAAAGATTCTTCAGGGCAGGAAATGTGGGTTCACCCAGACTTAATAAATGATGAAGGATGGGAAACAGTGAAAACTAAACCCACACCTGTGGAAAGAAGAAAGATCAAAAGGCAAACTAAAGGTTTCCAGAAAACTGCTCAAAAGAAACAAGAACAACAGTTTAAGCAGAAGAAAGACAAGGCGGTCGAGGCCCCAGTCTTAGAAAATCCTCCCAGATCAGCCAGAGGTCATTTTACTCTAGTCGACTACATCATTCCAATTCCAAAAGATGAGGAAGAACCAGCAATATCCAGCTGCAATCGGATATCATGGGATGGTACACCCCCTAACTCCGATGATGAAAATCAATGGTCGGATTACTCTGATCTTGAAGACGATCAATGGATCGATGATTATTTGGCTGATGAATACCCTTCTGATGAGGATGAGGATTTCGAACAAGCCTTTGACCCCGAGACGGGAACGCTTAATATCAAGCACGGTCTAAATACATTATCAGTGACCTTGTATGACATACACAGGCCAAGTTCAAGTGGTTGGTCGAATGATCCTCCTCTTTTTCCACTACCTCCAGAAGTTCATCCGGATCCACTACCATTAGTCGGGCACGATGAAGTTCAGGATCAGCAGACGGTTTTTCCTCCTTCCACGCCAGATGCTTCTTCCATACCTAATTCAGAGTTGATCTTTTCAAATGAAAATTCTGAATTGAGTAATCAGTTTGTTGACTTTAACTCAGTCAGGGAACTTGGGTTATCAAGGAGACATAATAACCCTAGTATTAGTAATATTGTGGAGAATATCTCTGACTTTGAAGAGGAACTATCAACGGCTCCTTCCCTGGTGGTTTTGAATGCTGCCATCGAACCCCAAATATCGCAGGCTATTCTTAATGATGTAAACCAAGAAGTAGGCCTGGAAGAGGTCAATCAGCTTTTCATCGAACCAGAAGAAGTCAATGCCATAAGAAGAGACGCACGACCAGAAATTGACCGAAGCAACATGCTTAATGATGGCACTCGCTCTGGTCGTAACTACAGGGTCAACTATGATAGATCCTCTGTTCCTTCCTCTTCTTATGTAAACCCTTCGGGGGGCAATACCAATGTAAATGTAACTTCTCCAGAAGTAAATGATAATGCAAGGCCACCAGAGCCATTCACGTATGATGTTGTTGAACACCTTAAGCACATACCTGCACGACTCCACATTTTTGATCTCTTGCAGATGTCCAAGGAGACTCGTGACAACTTCATACGAGCACTACAGGCCTTGAATATTGAGAATCATACTCATATAGCACAAGTGCATCAAATAGAAAAGAATTATTTGAAGGCGAAATCCAAGAAGCCTCAAAAGCAATGCAAGGAGTGCCTTTTAACTCACAATGCTTCTAAAGCTACTATCTCTTTCACCAAAGAGGATCTCCTCTTGGGAAATATGAAGCATACGAGGCCACTTTATTTCACGGCCTACATCAAAGATATGCCTGTCCCAAGAGTTCAAGTTGACCCAGGGTCAGCTCTAAATCTCATCACAATCACGGCCCTTCAAGAGCTCGGTATTCCAGTGAGCAAGCTGTCTGCTACAAAGACTTCTATTCAAGGTTATGATGGGGAAGTCCAGGATCCGATTGGTAAAATCCGAATTCGATTCCAGTTGGGAGATTTAGTCTCAGAGGCCACTCTGCATGTGGTAAAAACTCGTGCTTGCTATAACATCCTCTTGGGGAGACGATGGCTTCATGATTATGCCATAGTACCTTCTACTCTTCATCAATGCCTTAAATACATCGACAACGAGGGGAAGGTACATCGAGTCTTTGCAGAGGAAAAGCCATTCAAAGGAAAAGAGGTTTATTTCACAGATGCAGCAATGTATCAAGAAATGCCTACAAAATCCAACTCAGATACAAAGAATGCTGCTGTGAATGATAATCCTGCAGAACCTTTCACTATTTCAGCAAAGAAAGTTGGTCAAAAATCTAATCTCTCCATAAAGTTGGAATGTGCAGGAAAATCTGCGGCAAAATGCGTGGATATCAAAGCTCCTTTGATAATTAAGGTGAAATCTGAAATCAAAAAGCCAGATCCACCTTTAATCATATCTACAAAGCTATCAAAAGTAAAAGGTGCTGAACATCAGAAGTTTTCATTTTCGGCCAACATGGTATCCTCGAGCTCTAATCAAGAAAGCAATGATATACCTCCCCCTAATAGGGGAATATCACCTATAAAGCCTGATTCTCCTATCACTTTTAGTCAATTGATATTGACATCACAGCAGAGGGGAGAATTAGCCGACAGGTACATTGATAGATGGCTCCGTTTGGCTGAAAGATGTGAAAATCCTCCACACTGCTCCGCATGGATTCACTTGTGCTGGGTAGGTTTTCGGCCAGCTCTCCGCAGCTTAACCATGGCAATGGAATTTCAAACCTTTGATGAGATGTCTCGAATTGTATCATCTCTCGAAGTGGCACTTCACCGGCTGCGCAGGAGGTCTAGAAGAATGCGTCCAATACATGTCATTTCAATGATCAGAGATACAGATTCTGAGTTGGATTCTGAAGACGCTGAAGAAATGAGCACCTTCGTGCATTCTATGGTAGACTGCAATTTTCCACTTATGCCATGGCCTACTCCCTCTCACATTTATGAATTCGAAGGTTCTTGCTTTCTGGTACCTTCATCTAAGCAGTATAATCATCCGATTATTTTTCATCGGGCTGAAGATACTTCTCCACCAGATATCATTGACAAAATCAGTAATGAGGGGAAAATCCGGCTCGATATTTATAATCCTGTGGTCTGTAATATGATGAAAAATATGGGGTACAATCTCAAGAAACCTATGGGTCTTGGATTAACTACAAATGGCATACGGGCTCCTTTGGATGTCTTTACTCCAGAGATGAAAGAAGATCTCCAGACAGGGGGCAGAATTGAGCAGCTGCGTCATTGCATAGGATATGTTCCTTACAGTAACATCCCTAAATTTAAACAAGGTGTTAAAGCCAGATCGGTAGTCTTCACTGAAGAATATGACTCGGATGACTCTCATGAAATTCCTGTGCTTCAAGATCCCGTTGATTGGGCCACTTTTCAGCATCCTGAGGGGGCAAGTGATGAAGATGATGCTGCATCACAAATCACTGACTATTGGCCACCTGAACTCAACGAGGAAATAAGCCCGCCCCAATATGTCCGCTGGGAATGCTTAGCCCTTGATGTAAAAGCCAAAGAGCCTAAAAAACCAAATCCTTGGAAAGGGATCAGGCCTTGGCTAAAACCCCCAACTGAAACCCCAGAGGGTTTCACAGAGTTAGAAACTTCCAATAACAATGTAGAAACACTTCCTCCTAATCCTCCAACTGAGGACCAAGTACAAGAAATAAACTTGGGAACCCCAGAAAATCCCCGACCTACCTTTGTAAGCTCTCAAATTAAAGGAAGTGAACTTGATTTGTATGTGGGATTCTTGCGAGAGTTCATAGATTGATTTGCATGGACTTATGCAGAAATGCCGGGCTTAGATCCAGAAATCTCCATACACAAATTAAATATAGCAGATGATGCTAAACCTGTAAAACAGGACCAAAGGAGGACTAAGCCGGAAATCATGGAGAAGATAGAAGCAGAAGTTCAGAAACTCAAAGGCGTTAATTTCATCCGTGAAGAACAGCATCCAGACTGGTTGGCTAATATAGTCCCAGTTACTAAAAAGAATGGACAAATCAGAATCTGTATTGACTTCAGAGATTTGAATAAAGCCTGCCCCAAAGATGATTTTCCATTACCTATACCAGAAATAATGATTGACAATACTTTTGGGTTCGAAAGAATGTCATTCATGGATGGCTTCTCGGGGTATAATCAGATCAAAATGTTCAAAGAGGATGAGAAACACACTTCCTTTAGAACTCCATTCGGCATATACTGCTATACTGTCATGCCATTTGGTCTCAAGAATGCTGGAGCCACGTACCAAAGAGCAATGATGAAAATATTCAAGGACTTACAACATAAATCTGTTGAATGTTATGTTGATGATTTGGCAGTCAAGAGCAAGCATAAATCAGACCATCTCGCCGACCTTCGCACCGTCTTTGAGAGATTACGGAAATTCAATCTACGAATGAATCCCCTGAAATGTTTTTTCGGAGTTTCCTCCGGAAAGTTTCTAGGATTTGTGGTGCGAAAAGGGGGCATTGAAATAGATCCCGTCAAAATCAAAGCCATATTGGAAATGCCTTCGCCGAGAAATTTGAGAGAATTGAAAGGATTGTAGGGAAGACTCGCCTACATCCGACGGTTCATTTCTAACTTGTCCGGAAAGTGCAGACCATTCTCCAAATTGATGAAGAAAGGAGTAGACTTTGTATGGGACAAAGCTTGTGAAAATGCTTTTCAGGATATTAAACAATATCTTACAAATCCGCCAGTTCTTTCAGCTCCAATTCCGGGCAAGCCTTTCATTCTTTATACAAGAGCTCTTGATCATTCCTTGGGAGCATTGTTAGCTCAAAAGAATGATGAAGGAAAGGAGGTGGCACTCTATTACCTGTCAAGGATGCTAGTTGGTGCTGAGCACAATTATCACCCAATAGAAAAAGAATGTCTAGCGCTTATGTTTGCAATACAAAAGCTGCGGCATTACATCCTTTCTAATGTGGTGTATCTGGTTTCCAATATTAATCCATTAAAGGTATTAGTGACAAAAGCCGGGGCGTTGAGTGAACGTCTGGCCAAATGGTCCATCCTTCTTTCTCAATATGACATCAGATACACTCCTGCGAAAGCAGTAAAAGGACAAGCTCTTGCAGATTTTCTAGCAGAACATCCACTGTCAGAAGATTCTGAGTTCACAGACAATCTCCCTGATGAGTCAGTCTTCTTCACTGAACAAACACGGACATCCACCATTGATTCAGATCTACATTGGACCATGCATTTTGATGGAGCTTCCAGGACTAATGAACGAGGAAAGCCAGTATCAGGGGTTGGAATTATTTTCTGCAGTCCAGAAAGATTTTATGTTCCTCACTCCTTTTCATTGATCAAGCCATGCTCGAACAATGTGGCAGAATACACGGCATTAATTATGGGGCTTGAGTTAGCTTTAGATGCTGGCATTAACATGCTAGGGGTCTATGGAGATTCACAACTTGTGATTAAGCAAATGAGTCACGAGTATGAAGTAAAGAAGCCAGACCTAATTCCCCTTTTCAATAGGGCATATGAACTCAAACAGAGGTTTAAATCGATTGAGTTTCATCATGTTCCGAGATGCCAGAATGTCAAAGCAGACGCCTTAGCAAGCTTGGCAGCTTCAATGGCAATCCCTGAGAATGACAAGATGATATTGGAAGTTGTTGAGAGAAGACTTCTACCCCCACTCGATACTTACAAGGCAGTAGAAGATAGCTTCACTGTAATCAAAAATCGAATTTCATATTTTCAAAACTCATTCAGGGATTGGAGAGATCCTTTTATTGATTACATTCTGCATGGAGTATTACCAGAGAATCCTAAAGATAGAACCAGTATTCAAAGGCGAGCTCTCAAATTCCATTTTGATTTGCCCTCAAAAACTCTTTATCGCAAATCATACGATGGAGTTCTACTTCGATGTTTGTCCCCGAAAGAAGCTGAACAAGTTCTCAGAGAAGTTCATGCGGGCCTATGTGGTGCTCACCAAGCTGGACCAAAACTTCATGATCAAATTCGAAGATTAGGCTACTATTGGCCTACCATGGTGTCTGATGCTATTAATTTTGCTAAAAGATGCAATGAGTGCCAAATTCATGGTGATTACATTCACCAGCCTCCTGAACATTTGCACCCTACGACCACTTCTTGGCCGTTTGAATCTTGGGGAATGGATATAGTGGGGAAGATCAGTCCACCCTCAGAACGTGGACATCAATTCATTTTGGCTGCAACCGATTACTTCTCCAAATGGGCAGAAGCAGTACCTTTCACAGAAGTCAAAACTGATACAGTCCTTAGCTTCCTGAAAACTCATGTCATTTGCCGTTTTGGGGTGCCCAAACGTCTGTATCATGACAATGGCCCGCAATTCAATAATAATAAATTTTACAGATTCTGTGACAAATACGGAATCCAGTGTTGTCCATCTACAGCGTATAACCCCGCGGCCAACCGACTTGCTGAGGCTTTTAACAAAACCATTTGCAAGATTTTGAAGAAAATGGTTTCTGACAACAAAAAGAGTTGGAGTACCAGGCTTCCTGAAGCATTATGGGCTTACAGAACTACAGTTCGTGGTCCTACCAAATCAACACCGTACTCCTTGGTCTATGGTTGTGAAGCTGTAATACCTTTGGAAATTCAGCTTCCCTTTTTTCGGGTGGCTGTGATAAACAAATATACTGAAGAAAAGAATGCCAAACTCAGATTGCAAGAGCTAGAAAACCTTGATGAGAAAAGACTTGCCGCTCGACAAAGTATTGAGTTGTATCAAGCTCGTATGGCTGCATCTTTCAACAAAAAGGTCAAATATAGAGCTTACAAGAAGGGAGATCTAGTCCTTGCAGTTAGAAGACCTATGTTTTCCACGCACTTGTCGGGAGGCAAGTTCGAACCTAAATGGGAAGGACCTTTTGTTGTCAACAAGGTTTACTCCAATGGCGCATATGCGCTCCTCACACTTGAAGGGGACAGGTGCATGATGCCTATCAATGGAAAACTTCTCAAAAAATATTATACCTAAATGTCATTAGTACACCCATGCCATGTACCCAAACTATGTACAGTGTACATTTTCATTCCAAAATCAAAATCCTTTGGTTTCGAGCCTTACAACCCATGACTTGTAACCAAAATCCCTCAGACTTGTATAAAATGACTGCGAGGATCAAGTCCTTCGACCCCTCTAGTCAAACCTTTGTTACTCGGATAATGTCCTTACAAGACCCCTTGTAACATCCTGCTATATAGATTAAGTCTTTTTGCAGACCCTGTATAGCAAAACTCAGCTGTGTGGAATAAGTCTTTTTTTAGACCCCATATAGCTAATCCTTAGTTGTATAGAACGAGTCTTTTGTAGACCCTATATGACTACCTTCGGTTATATAGAACAAGTCTTTTTGTAGACCCTGTATAACCGAAATCTAAACAAAAACTAAAACCAAATCTTTGTCCTAAGGAATAAGTCATGGATCCCGGGGAAAGCCTCACACATGGGCATCGGATAACATCCACTTTGTTTGACCCCTTTCGACACCAAAAGGATTAAGTCATGGACCCTGGAGAAAGCCTCACACATGGGCACCGGATAATGTCCACCTGTATGACTTCCTTACTTTCGATTTGTGGATCCAAATGATCGCAAATCACACCCTCATACAAGTCTGAGAAAACCAAACCAAATAAACCATCCATACAAACCAAATAAACCATCCATACAAACCAAACAAACCATCCACATAAACCACATCAAACATCCACAGAAAATCAAACCAAACATCATACCAATAACGAAAATAGAAAGGAAGAACATTTTCCATTGATATCCATTTTAAAGTTTGAATACAAGCAGTAAAGTCAATGTACACATGGCCCTCAGGCCTAATAATAATAAAAAAAAAATGAGAGTTGCAGCAGAGAATCTCAGTCCAGGAACTTCTCCAGTTGCCCCTTTGCATTCAGTACTTCTGCCATGAGGATACGCCCTTTGTAGCTTGCATAAGCTGGAATAGCAGTATTAATGTCAATCTCGTCCAGCTTAATATTCAATTCAATCTCCAAGGACTGAACGAAGTCGTTCAAGGCTGTGCGTTTCGCTTCTATATGCGTGAAAAGATCATCTCGGTGACGAATTCTCTCTGAAACAGACATCTGCAAATTTTCCATAATATTTTCCACGGAAGATAATTGATGTTGCAATACAGCAATCTGTTGTTGAATATGTGCACGTTGGCCCGCATGCACAGCCAATTCCTGTGTCAGTTTGGCCTCTTCTGCATTTATTACCTGTATCTCCTCCTCACCACTTTCAATCTCTGCAGTCAACTGAATTTTGTGCCTTAAGATCTCATCTTGGAAAGCTTTCGCATGATCAACACTCTTATCCCAAGAGTTTTTTTCTTCAAGTTTGTTAAAAAGAAGAGCAAGGGCATCGCGAAGACAACTCAAGTCAGTACCAGAAAATATCAACATGTCTGCTAAAGCTTTGGCACCTTGAATCTTCTCTGAAGAAAGCTCTCCTTGAAAAACAGTAGCCAAAATGCTGCGAATGATTATCTTTGTGGCAAAATTAATAGCAGATTGAGGCTTTGGGTTGTCCCCGAAGAAGCTGAGTTCTTTAGGGATAGAAAGGTTTGATTCTCGCTCTTGTGAATTTGACTGGATTTGAGAACTTGAGCGATTATCCCTTTCTCTCTCGATATTTACTCCGCCCTCAGGAATCGCCAATGTTTCTTCACGAACAGAAGGCGAATCATGTGACCCTTGTGAAGACAAGGTAGTCGAAGGATCCCTAATGGCATGAGGTGTGACTGTCACATGCAGTAAAGCTTTTCGAGCCCCTCCACCTTCAGCAGTAGAAGCCTCATCTGATATCTTCTGAACAACAGGGTCTTCAATAACCTTTAAAGGCGATGACTGATCCACCCTAAAGTGGACTCTTGGAGGTGTCATGGCCTTGGGAGGCGTAAAGCTGCCAGCAACTGGAGGTACACTACTAGTGACAAGTGTTACAGGAGTATCCTCTACAGGGAGATTTGTACCTTCTAAAATCATTGTCTGTTGAACAAAAGAGCCCGCTCTGATCACAACAGTATCCTTTACAGGGGCTTCTGAGACTGGACCCATAACACTGTCTGTTTTCTTTTCTGCACCGCTAACAGGTTCAATATGTTGCTCCATCTGAACATCCTCAGCCTCATCAGCCCTTGGCTCATTACTGACTGGCAAGGTGGTATTGGCTGGCGACAATCCCGCACCACCATTTATACTTTGAGTTAGTGAACCTGATGATAAATTTTCTACAAAGCGTTGCAGATCACTCCCCAGAGGGCTGCCTGGTGATGCCTCTAAGTATCCACTATGAATTGAGACATCATCCAAGTCAATCGAAGCTTCAGCATGCTCTTTCTCCACTTGCTCCTCTATAGGGGATCCGAAAGATCTCCTAGGAATAGTAGAAACTGTTTTAGCAAGTGTATCAGAAATACCCTCTTCCACTTGACCACCTGAAAAAGCGGAATGAGCAGAAATTAGAGCACGAATGCTGAAACGTTAATCAAGCTAATGTGAAGTTTACCTTCAGCAACAATTGGAGTTTCTTCGATATCCCTGGAGACTTTGATCCCAGATTCCTTGGCAATCTCAGAGGGAGGCTTCTGTTGTTCAACCTGGAGAACAGCCTCTGTAATGGTAGCAGTACCAACGTCATCAATAGGTTTATCTGCAATGATGGATCCTGTCGGTACATCTGCCGCTACTTTTATCTCAAATTTAGGCATCTGTGCTTGATTAAATATATCTTTTTCAAAATCAAACTCAATGTGAATATCACTATCAGTTCGCTCTCCAGTCGTAAAGCTATCAAAACTGCTTTCTCCCCCACTCCTCTCATCAGAGGCATAATTTTCAGTCACTCTGGCCATTTGCCTCGCAGACTCTCCAGCAATTGAAGGATGAGCTAATACAATCGCAAAAAAAAAAAAAAAAAAAAAAAAAAAAAGAGTATCAATGTTAAAGCAAGAGATACAGAATCAATGAAGATATGATCATAAGCAATTATATGTATGTTACCAGTCTTTAGCCGCCGAGAACGACGTACAGGTGGACTTTCAGCTTTTCTCTTCCTAGAAGGTGTCTCTTGGGTAGCTGAAGCTCGAACTTGAGTTATCAATTTCGAACGAGTGGCTCTGATTTTCCTATGCAAACCCAGATCCGTTGGAGGGTTCACCGGCATTATGATGGAAGGCCTTGCCCTCGTAGTCCCTTCCGCAGATTGGATTCCCTCTACTTGACTTTGATCAACACGTGTCTCTGGCAATACAGGAGTATCAGCAGCAGTTTTTAATTTATGAGCAAAATCCAAAGCAGCCCTGCCCGTTTCCCTGGTTTCAGCAAGGCTAATGCTCTCTTGTAAATTTTCTTCCATGGCTCGTCGCATTCTCGTTGCAGGTACATTAGGCGGAGGCATGAAGTTTTCATCTTCTTCACCTCTCAAACCACGGTGACCTCGACAGATATCGGATCCAGCTGTCAAACCAATTCGCCATTGGTCCCCATCATGTAGCCAACTTTCAAAATTCTCTGGGATGAAACGATCTCTTTCTCCCTTTTCCCCTTTTTCCTTCTTCTTAGAAGCAGGCAAAACACGACATTTAGCTCGAGGGTTACTTGTGTATGCCTGCACAATGGCGAGGGTGCTTTTAGCAAACCACTGGGCGAAACCACTCGTATATCCAGGATTCGGAAGATGAGGGTATCCAAAACGAGCCTCAGTGTCAAACGCTTGGTAAAATTCCCAAGCATTACGGGCATCCTGCAAAGAGCCGATAGTGCCTCGAATTCGGCCCGGTGCTCCCACGACGGCCTGATAGAAGTCGAACTGTCTGCAGAATCTGGCAGGTCTATAAGGTTGAATATTGATGTATGTATTTTTTCTATACACCAGATCTGCAGGCCTTAAACTCAGAAGCCAGCTCTTTTCTTCGTCTGACAAGCCGATATCCCTTCCACCTTCCCCAACCTTGTCTATTGATGGCTCCACAGCATTCCTCATCGGAGTTGGAACTTCAATATTCGGTATAGCATCCCGGGAAGCAACATAATTGTTAAAGTTGCGCAAATGTTTGCACAAATCGGTCATGGAATAGTTGTTAATTAAGCAACTACCACCAACCACACCCTCCATGAAAATGTTCCCCGGTGCACCGCTATGTGAATGAAGATCATTGCAATGGTAGGTGAACCAGGTGTACAGTAGATATTCGGCATAACATCGATTGAACGGTTTTCCTTCTCTAACAGTGAATCCTGAAAGCTTCAACTCTGTCAGCATATAAGCTACAAAAGCAGGACCCAAAGCGAGGCTATGTCCAAAGGCCATCTTGAGGGCTGGATATATGCAACCAGGCCTAAGGTCATTTCCTGAGCTCGGAAAAAGAACCTCGGACAACCATGCTGTCAAGAATGAAGCAAGCCAACATTTCCTTTTCAAATCTGGATATTTGGCAAAAATATAAGGCTGAAAGTCCGTGTCTTCATGAAAGATAATTGTTGGACCTCTCTTGGGATCTTCGCTCGGGATTACCCTCTTCCGCTTAAAGAACCCGCCTTCATTAACGAAGAAAGGATCTATGATTTCCTTCACTTGACTCATCCATTGAAAGACTTTGCCTCGGCTTCGGCTAGTTGTCTGAATAGAATCTTCAAGTGCAAAAAGGAGGTAATATGCCGCTTGAAATTCGTCATCCATAGTGGCTAATTCTTCATCGGGTAAAACGGTCTCATCATAGAGCTCACCGTAAGGTGCCAAACCAAAAATTTTCTTTACTTCCCATAGAGAAAATCCTAGCTCCATGTTTGGAGTAATGAAAGTACCAGTCGCTGGGCAGAATAATTCCAGAATGGCCCTACAGACATTCTTGTTCTCACAGGGGACTCTTTGTGTGGTAGCATTTACAGCGTCAAAAATCCCAATTGCTTTCAAATCTTCCGCATAATGATACTTGATTGCAGTCACCCAGTTTGACCAATCCCCGATGCAATTAAACCACCCGCGAGATTGGTGCCTCTCACCTAGCCAAGCACTCCCGTCGCCGGAATGAATACCAAGACCGACCGTTCTGAGCTGTGAAATTACAGTGCCTACTTCCAAATTTAGAGTGCATGGTTCAAGGGTCTCTATTTCAGACCTTGGGTATTCTATGAAGTAGTATGGAGGCGGACGCATGAATTTCCCAGTCTTGAAATGGACATGATGTCTTATCCATGAAAAAGGATCATGCCTCGCTGGGATTGTTGGAGATAGTGACATAATAGTTGGATGCCGTCGAACTGATCGAACTGTGGTTAATTCACGCACAACTCCTGCAGAATTTGTGTAACGATACCGCATATGATCAGTGGGTTGCTTTGCGGTCTCCTTTGTGGCATCTCCAAATATATATTGTGGTTTTGGGAAAACCACCTTGTCATTATTCTCCCAATTGGTATTATTTGCCAAACACCAATATGAATACCAGTTTCTCGTTGACAAAGCTTTAGCCCTCTGGAGCCACAATTTAACATCAGATGCTTCATTTGGGTCTTTCGGATCAGACCCTCTTGTGGTCTTACCCTTGGCACGACTTTTAGGTGCCCCAGCAGTTGCAGTTGCAGATGCTTTACCTCTTCTATCTGCAAAACAGATCAAGAGAAAGAAAAGATGGATATCAGTAACAATGATATGGAACTTCTCACAAAAAAAAAAAAAAAAATCGGCAGCATCTCCCCTTAGTATAAGACCAAAAGCAGAAGGCAATACTCAATTCTGAGACCAAGAATTGGCATCAAAGGCACACTTAAGTCTCAAAACCGAGGCCCCCGGTCCAAACAGATGTTCAAAGCACCTTAAGACCTTTTCAGGGGGCAGTAGGTTCGTGTTCAAGCACGAAAATGGCATTCTATAATTCCCACAGAGACTCTGATCACAGAAAGTTAGATGCGTGTTCAGTGATATATATGTTACAACAGCAACAAGTGCTAGACAGTCAAGATTGACCGTGATATGAAGAAGTTCTGATAGAATTTAAGACACAAGGGTTCTTCTCAACCGAATATGGCTGTAAAAAAAAAAAAAAAAAAAAAAAAGAGCACCCAGAAATCCAGGCTTGGATTCAGTCATGAACAAACACAAGAGAAGATGAAGAGGAAATTCTTACCAGTCATAGTCTGTGCTTGAGATAATGAAAGAAACCCGAGCCCTGCTTGATAACTAAGAGGAAGATGCACCCAGCACCTCCCTGCTTCCACCCTTTCCTTCTGTCTTTATCTCTTCTCTCTCTCTCTCCCGGTCTCTCTCTTTTTTCTCTTCTTTTCTCTCTCTGGGTCTCTCTCTCTTTCTCTCTCTTCTCTCTCTTTTCTCTCTCTCCCGGTCTCTCCCTCTCTCTCAGTTTTCTCTCTCCCTCTCGGTCTCTCTCTCTCTCCCACTCTCTGTCTCTCCCGTTCTCTCTCTTCTCTCCTGATTTTCTCTCTTCCCTCTTTTTTCTCTCTCTCCCGGTCTCTCCCTCTCTCTCAGTTTTCTCTCCCCCTCTCGGTCTCTCTCTCTCTCCCACTCTCTGTCTCTACCGTTCTCTCTCTTCTCTCCCGATTTTCTCTCTTCCCTCTCTTTTCTCTCTCTCCCGGTCTCTCTCTCTCTCTCAGTTTTCTCTCTCCCTCACGGTCTCTCTCTCTCGGTCTCTCTCTCTCTCCCAGTTTCTCTATTTTTTTTTTCTCACGGTCTCTCTCTCCCACTCTCTGTCTCTCCCGTTCTCTCTCTTCTCTCCTGATTTTCTCTCTTCCCTCTCTTTTATCTCTCTCCCGGTCCCTCTCTCCCTCTTTTTCTCTTTCTTCTCTCTCTCCTAATTTCTCTCTCTCTCGGTCTCTCTCTCTTTTCTCTCCCTCACGGTTTCTCTCTCTCCCAGTCTCTCTGTTTTCTCTTTCGGTTTCTCTCTCTCCCGCTCTTTTCTCTCTCCCGCTCTTCTCTCTCTCTCTTTTCTCTCTCCTCCCGGTTTCTCTCTTTTTCTCTCTCCTCTCGGTCTCTCCTCTCGGTTTCTCTCTTTTTCTCTCTCCTCTCGGTCTCTCCTCTCCCTCTCGGTTTCTCTCTCTCCCGCTCTTTTCTCTCTCCTCTCCGCTCGGTTTCTCTCTCTCCCGCTCTTTTCTCTCTCCTTCCCGCTCGGTTTCTCTCTCTCCCGCTCTTTTCTCTCTCCCGCTCTTCTCTCTCTCTTTTCTCTCTCCTCTCGGTTTCTCTCTTTTTCTCTCTCCTCTTGGTCTCTCCTCTCCCTCTCGGTTTCTCTCTCTCCCGCTCTCTTCTCTCTCCTCTCCGCCCGATTTTCTCTCTTCCCTCTCTTTTCTCTCTCTCCCTCTCGGTTTCTCTCTCTCCCGCTCTTTTCTCTCTCCTCTCCACTCGGTTTCTCTCTCCCTCCTTTCTCTCGGTCTCTCCCCCATCTTCTCAGTTGTTTTTCAAAAAAAAAAAAAAAAAAAAAAAGGAATTCCCCCTTCTTCTCAGTTTATAATAAAAAAAAAAAAAGAAAAAAAAAGAAAAAAAGGGCTCAGTCTCCCTTTCTCTTTGTTGGCTTGAGCCAAAAAAAAAAAAAAAAAAAAAAATTCCCCCTCAATTACTGTTGATCATTCCTCCCACGATTATTGCAAACTTGAATTAGTGAAGCCCATTGCCGAATCCCTTCAAGTTCAGGTAGTTGACGCGTCACCCTCCTTCTCACGAATACAATTTGGTGAAAATCAGTGGAGTCTAAACCTTGATCAAGTCTCGATGGATTCGTCCCTCTTCATCTACGGTCCCTTGATTTTAAGCAATGGAATCCATAACATGATCATCTTTTGTTTGAAATTCTTATGATGGGTCCATTTGGAGTAATTTACAAAAGAAATAATCCTATTTTTTTAGGGTATTTCGAGGGAAATTATAAAAAAAAAAAAAAAAGGATGCTGAGTTCCTTTCCAAATCAACTTTAGGTCAAAATTCGATTTCAAACCAATGTCCCAAATTGTTTTTCATCAAAACTCATAAAAGCTAATCTCTTTCAAAATTACATTTCATTTTGTCAAAATTGCATCTCATTTTAAATCATGTCAAGCCAAGTCAAAACCCAAACTTTGATTTTTGAAAGTGAACCAAAAATCCATGAAGATCCAAACCCAAATCCATTTTTTGATTTTCTTAAAACCTCAGGGATTCTTTTTGTGGGTGTTCCCCACATCCCCACAGAGACGCCACTCTGGATATCTGTGAAAAATAGGTCAAAAGAAAATCAAATTCATTTCCAAAATCCAAACAAAATTCATAAACTTCTGAATTTTCTAAATACCTAAGGGATTCCTTTGTGGGTGTTCCCCACAGTCCCCACGGAGATGCTACTTTTGATATCCGTGAAAATAGGGCAAAGAAGTTCAGATTTCTTATGCCTTTCCAAAATTCCGTCATCAAACCCTTCATGGTTTTTATCAAAATTTTCAAATCCCAAGTTTAGGCCTACAACCTACCTTGACAAACTGTCTTTTCATCAAGTCATCCATCATTCCCACAGATTGGCTATTTCGAGGCACAATGATTATTATACCATAATCATTGCACCTCGAGGGGGCACTTGTTGACCTATAAAAAAATTGCAAATACTGCAGTGAAGACACCTCATCTCAGCTTAATTTAGGCTACAGAGGTTATTTGCAGATCCTGGGGAATTACTATGAGAACCGGCATTCCATGAAGATCAAGGTAGCTGGAACTCTCAGAGGAAGTTCAAATTTCGGGTTGAACAGACATCATCAAACTCAAAAGCCACAAGCATGTCAGCCTGAAGTCAATTTCCCCCAAGCCAGGGAGGTCACTGACCAAAGTCCTGCTTCCCGATGTCCAAAATTAATGAAAATTTAGACGTGAAGCTTCAGTCATGCTCAGAAGATACTTTGCAAATTTTCAAGATGAAAAGACTCTGTTTGGCCTAAATTCCATTACATGTCAGCTTAGAGGACAGTAATCCTGAATTTGGAGATCATCGGCTAAGATCTTACTTCCAGAAGGCCAAAGCAAATAAAATTTGGAACAAATGCTCAAAGAATGCCCCAAGTTATTCTTCTAAAATTTCAAGTCAAGGGGAGGCTGTTCGGATAGAAAACAGGCTAACTATCTCAATGTGGAGTGAATAGTGACCTAACGCATGCCATGAATAGGTTACTGTTCGAAATCCTACTTCCTCAAATCCAAACTGCATGAAATTTGGATGAATACTCCAAGATGTTCTTGACGTCAGTCCCTCCGAGTTTCAAATCAAACCGGGGTCATTTGGGTTTCAAACAGCTGAAACAAGGGCCCACTGTCATAAAAAGTCAACTGGGGAGTTGACCATGTTCAGGTGGTCAAACAGAGCTGAAACTTCTGTGACACACTCAAAATAGTGTCAAGAAGTATCCCTCCAAGTTTCGTGGCGATTGGACACCGTTTGGGCCCCGAACAGGCGGAAACAAGCCACATATGCAAAATTCCAAGAATGGGCCTTGGGAGTGACCGGGGGCCCACAAACAAAAGGAGTTGACCATGTTCAGGTGGTCAAACAGAGCTGAAACTTCTGTGACACACTCAAAATAGTGTCAAGAAGTATCCATCCAAGTTTCGTGGCGATTGGACACCGTTTGGGCCCCGAACAGGCGGAAACAACCCACATATGCAAAATTCCAAGAATGGGCCTTGGGAGTGACCGTGGGCCCACAAGCAAAAGGAGTTGACCATGTTCAGGTGGTCAAACAGAGCTGAAACTTCTGTGACACACTCAAAATAGTGTCAAAAAGTATCCCTCCAAGTTTCGTGGCGATTGGACACCGTTTGGGCCCCGAACAGGGGGAAACAAGCCACATATGCAAAATTCCAAGAATGGGCCTTGGGAGTGACCGGGGGCCCACAAGCAAAAGGAGTTGACCGTGTTCAGGTGGTCAAACAGAGCTGAAACTTCTGTGACACACTCAAAATAGTGTCAAAAAGTATCCCTCCAAGTTTCGTGGCGATTGGACACCGTTTGGGCCCCGAACAGGCGGAAACAAGCCACATATGCAAAATTCCAAGAATGGGCCTTGGGAGTGACCGGGGGCCCACAAGCAAAAGGA
Source organism: Sextonia rubra (assembly GCA_037013555.1). Lineage (NCBI taxonomy): Eukaryota > Viridiplantae > Streptophyta > Magnoliopsida > Laurales > Lauraceae > Sextonia > Sextonia rubra. The sequence goes on from JASUAD010000018.1 coordinate 39,516,045, forward strand.
GTTGACCATGTTCAGGTTGTCAAACAGAGCTGAAACTTATGTGGCACACTCAAAATAGTGTCAAGAAGCATCCCTCCGAGTTTCGTGGTGATTGGACACTGTTTGGGCCCCGAACAGGCGGAAACAAGCCACATATGCAAAATTCCAAGAATGGGCCTTGGGAGTGACCGGGGGCCCACAAACAAAAGGAGTTGACCATGTTCAGGTGGTCAAACAGAGCTGAAACTTCTGTGACACACTCAAAATAGTGTCAAGAAGTATCCCTCCAAGTTTCGTGGCGATTGGACACCGTTTGGGCCCCGAACAGGGGGAAACAAGCCACATATGCAAAATTCCAAGAATGGGCCTTGGGAGTGACCGGGGGCCCACAAGCAAAAGGAGTTGACCAAGTTCAGGTGGTCAAACAGAGCTGAAACTTCTGTGACACACTCAAAATAGTGTCAAGAAGTATCCCTCCAAGTTTCGTGGCGATTGGACACCGTTTGGGCCCCGAACAGGCGGAAACAAGCCACATATGCAAAATTCCAAGAATGGGCCTTGGGAGTGACCGGGGGCCCACAAACAAAAGGAGTTGACCATGTTCAGGTGGTCAAACAGAGCTGAAACTTCTGTGACACACTCAAAATAGTGTCAATAAGTATCCATCCAAGTTTCGTGGCGATTGGACACCGTTTGGGCCCCGAACAGGCGGAAACAAGCCACATATGCAAAATTCCAAGAATGGGCCTTGGGAGTGACCGGGGGCCCACAAACAAAAGGAGTTGACCATGTTTAGGTGGTCAAACATAGCTGAAACTTCTGTGACACACTCAAAATAGTATCGAGAAGTATCCATCCAAGTTTCGTGGCGATTGGACACCGTTTGGGCCTCGAGCAAGCGGAAACAAGCCACATATGCAAAATTCCAAAAATGGGCCTTGGGAGTGACCGGGGCCCACAAACAAAAGGAGTTGACCATGTTCAGGTGGTCAAACAGAGCTGAAATTTCTATGAAACACTTAAGATGGTGTCAAGCAACATCTCTCCAAGTTTCGTGATGATTGGACATCATTCGGGCCTCAAACAATGGAAAATAGACCGCATATGCAATGTTCCAAAAGTGGGCCTTGTCCGTGACCGGGGCCCAATTAATGAAAAAGTTGACCAACTTCCTAAAGTCCAAATGGGCTGAAATTTTTATGACATGTAGAAAATAGTGTTAAGAAGCATCCCTCCAAGTTTGGTGGCAATCGGACTTCGTTTGAGCCCAAAACAAATGAAAATGGGCCACATACGCGAAAAACCTAAAATTGGGCCTCGTTCGTGGCCTAGTCTGCGGTCACGGACCTTCAAGGGAGGTTTCCCACGATTTTGGGTGGTTTCCCTCCACTCCTCTTCGAAATCCAACTCCCCACAACTGCTATTAACTCCCCAAAACTGCACAAAACTGATTGGGAGTCTATAAAAAGGGGGAATTTGGAAGAAACAAAAGAGACACACACACATAAGGAAGAAAAGTGAAGAAATTGAAGAAAGGCACCACCTAAGGCAACAAGAAGCAAACTCCAGCAGCACTTCCACGACCATTCCCACCTTCTTTTCTTAGTTCTAAAGGTGAGCAAGAAAATTCAGAAGGAGAGAAGGAAGGGAAATGGCCAAAGTCCATACCATGTTCGTACGACGCCAATTTTTGAGAGGATGACATTGTCACCTCTGTTTCTCTCATTCGTAGGGCTTCTTAGCCATTACAAGAGTTGTGAAAGAAGCCTCTCTAGGCCTCATTTTGTTCCTTGAAAATGATAGGTTCAAATGACACAACTCCGGCTTCGAATTTGCCCATTTCGGACTTGAAACAAAAATGCAGTCCGTAAACACGAATGATGAGTTACAGCTGTTTCAATTGATTCCATGATAAAAAGTGATCTTCTTGATGGTTGTCCACCACTCCAAAGTCATGAGAATGGAGTTCCGACACTTGAAAGAAGTTCCAAGAAAGAACCAGCGAGAACAGCACAAAAAAACGAAGGCACAAGGCCATTGTCTGTCAGTGACCGTGACCCCCGGTCACTGGCAGGTTCCAGTGACCGCGGGTGAGTCACGGTCACTGGAAGGCCCCAGTGACCGCGGGTGAGTCACGGTCACTGGAATGGGGCAGTGACCGCGGGTCACGGTCACCCTCCATCTTTTCCCCTTTTCCACATTTTCTTCCACCTTATGTACATTTTCTTATATTTTCCAAATTGAGATCACATCTGAGACTTGAGGGAGGGGTTGTAAATTTTCAAAATGTATGTAAACAACCTGCATCCCCGCGGTCAGGGCACTTGAACCCATGTAAACAGAAGGGAAATTAATGATGAACTGTAATTATTTTCCCATTCTTCTTAACGCTTAAAGTGCGTGAATGTCGGACCTTGATTCCGTAATTCATTTCCACGCATGTACATTTTTTAAGCGCGATCAGGTACATTGTACATGGTTTGGGTGTACCAATGATATTCAGGTATAGTATTTCTTGAGAAGTTTTCCATTGATAGGCATCATGCACCTGTCCCCTTCAAGTGTGAGGAGCGCATATGCGCCATTGGAGTAAACCTTGTCGACAACAAAAGGTCCTTCCCATTTAGGTTCGAACTTGCCTCCCGACAAGTGCGTGGAAAACATAGGTCTTCTAACTGCAAGGACTAGATCTCCCTTCTTGTAAGCTCTATACTTGACCTTTTTGTTGAAAGATGCAGCCATACGAGCTTGATACAACTCAATACTTTGTCGAGCGACAAGTCTTTTCTCATCAAGGTTTTCTAGCTCTTGCAATCTGAGTTTGGCATTCTTTTCTTCAGTATATTTGTTTATCACAGCCACCCGAAAAGAGGGAAGTTGAATTTCCAAAGGTATTACAGCTTCACAACCATAGACCAAGGAGTACGGTGTTGATTTGGTAGGACCACGAACTATAGTTCTGTAAGCCCATAATGCTTCAGGAAGCCTGGTACTCCAACTCTTTTTGTTGTCAGAAACCATTTTCTTCAAAATCTTGCAAATGGTTTTGTTAAAAGCCTTAGCAAGTCCGTTGGCCGCGGGGTTATACGCTGTAGATGGACAACACTGGATTCCATATTTGTCACAGAATCTGTAAAATTTATTATTATTGAATTGCGGGCCATTGTCATGATACAGACGTTTGGGCACCCCAAAACGGCAAATGACATGAGTTTTCAGGAAGCTAAGGACTGTATCAGTTTTGACTTCTGTGAGAGGTACTGCTTCTGCCCATTTGGAGAAGTAATCGGTTGCAGCCAAAATGAATTGATGTCCACGTTCTGAGGGTGGACTGATCTTCCCCACTATATCCATTCCCCAAGATTCAAACGGCCAAGAAGTGGTCGTAGGGTGCAAATGTTCAGGAGGCTGGTGAATGTAATCACCATGAATTTGGCACTCATTGCATCTTTTAGCAAAATTAATAGCGTCGGACACCATGGTAGGCCAATAGTAGCCTAATCTTCGAATTTGATCATGAAGTTTTGGTCCAGCTTGGTGAGCACCACATAGGCCCGCATGAACTTCTCTGAGAACTTGTTCAGCTTCTTTCGGGGACAAACATCGAAGTAGAACTCCATCGTATGATTTGCGATAAAGAGTTTTTGAGGGCAAATCAAAATGGAATTTGAGAGCTCGCCTTTGAATACTGGTTCTATCTTTAGGATTCTCTGGTAATACTCCATGCAGAATGTAATCAATAAAAGGATCTCTCCAATCCCTGAATGAGTTTTGAAAATATGAAATTCGATTTTTGATTACAGTGAAGCTATCTTCTACTGCCTTGTAAGTATCGAGTGGGGGTAGAAGTCTTCTCTCAACAACTTCCAATATCATCTTGTCATTCTCAGGGATTGCCATTGAAGCTGCCAAGCTTACTAAGGCGTCTACTTTGACATTCTGGCATCTCGGAACATGATGAAACTCAATCAATTTAAACCTTTGTTTGAGTTCATATGCCCTATTGAAAAGGGGAATTAGGTCTGGCTTCTTTACTTCATACTCGTGATTCATTTGCTTAATCACAAGTTGTGAATCTCCATAGACCCCTAGCATGTTAATGCTAGCATCTAAAGCTAACTCAAGCCCCATAATTAATGCCGTGTATTCTGCCACATTGTTCGAGCATGGCTTGATCAATGAAAAGGAGTGAGGAACATAAAATTTTCCTGGACTGCAGAAAATAATTCCAACCCCTGATACTGGCATTCCTCGTTCATTAGTCCTGGAAGCTCCATCAAAATGCATGGTCCAATGTAGATCTGAATCAATGGTGGATTGCCGTGTTTGTTCAGCGAAGAAGACTGACTCATCAGGGAGATTGTCTGTGAACTCAGAATCTTCTGACAGTGGATGTTCTGCTAGAAAATCTGCAAGAGCTTATCCTTTTACTGCTTTCGCAGGAGTGTATCTGATGTCATATTGAGAAAGAAGGATGGACCATTTGGCCAGACGTTCACTCAACGCCCCGGCTTTTGTCACTAATACCTTTAATGGATTAATATTGGAAACCAAATACACCACATTAGAGAGGATGTAATGCCGCAGCTTTTGTATTGCAAACATAAGCGCTAGACATTCTTTTTCTATTGGGTGATAATTGTGCTCAGCCCCAACTAGCATCCTTGACAGGTAATAGAGTGCCACCTCCTTTCCTTCATCATTCTTTTGAGCTAACAATGCTCCCAAGGAATGATCAAGAGCTCTGGTATAAAGAATGAAAGGCTTGCCCGGAATTGGAGCTGAAAGAACTGGCGGGTTTCTAAGTTATTGTTTGATATCCTGAAAAGCATTTTCACAAGCTTTGTCCCATACAAAGTCTACTCCTTTCTTCATCAATTTGGAGAATGGTCTGCACTTTCCGGACAAGTTGGAAATGAACCGTCGGATGTAGGCGAGTCTTCCCTGCAATCCTTTCAATTCTCTCAAATTTCTTGGCGAAGGCATTTCCAATATGGCTTTGATTTTGACGGGATCTATTTCAATGCCCCATTTTCGCACCACAAATCCTAGAAACTTTTCGGAAGAAACTCCGAAAAAACATTTCAGGGGATTCATTCGAAGATTGAATTTCCGTAATCTCTCAAAGACAGTGCGAAGATCGGCGAGATGGTCTGATTTATGCTTGCTCTTGATTGCCAAATCATCAACATAACATTCAACAGATTTATGTTGTAAGTCCTTGAATATTTTCATCATTGCTCTTTGGTACGTGGCTCCAGCATTCTTGAGACCAAATGGCATGACAGTATAGCAGTATATGCCGAATGGAGTTCTGAAGGAAGTGTGTTTCTCATCCTCTTTGAACATTTTGATCTGATTATACCCCGAGAAGCCATCCATGAATGACATTCTTTCGAACCCAAAAGTATTGTCAATCATTATTTCTGGTATAGGTAATGGAAAATCATCTTTGGGGCAGGCGTTATTCAAATCTCTGAAGTCAATACAGATTCTGATTTGTCCATTCTTTTTAGTAACTGGGACTATATTAGCCAACCAGTCTGGATGCTGTTCTTCACGGATGAAATTAACGCCTTTGAGTTTCTGAACTTCTGCTTCTATTTTCTCCATGATTTCAGGCTTAGTCCTCCTTTGGTCCTGTTTTACAGGTTTAGCATCGTTTGCTATATTTAATTTGTGTATGGAGATTTCTGGATCTAAGCCCGGCATTTCTGCATAAGTCCATGCAAATCAATCTATGAACTCTCGCAAGAATCCCACATACAAATCAAGTTCACTTCCTTTAATTTGAGAGCTTACAAAGGTAGGTCGGGGATTTTCTGGGGTTCCCAAGTTTATTTCTTGTACTTGGTCCTCAGTTGGAGGATTAGGAGGAAGTGTTTCTACATTGTTATTGGAAGTTTCTAACTCTGTGAAACCCTCTGGGGTTTCAGTTGGGGGTTTTAGCCAAGGCCTGATCCCTTTCCAAGGATTTGGTTTTTTAGGCTCTTTGGCTTTTACATCAAGGGCTAAGCATTCCCAGCGGACATGTTGGGACGGGCTTATTTCCTCGTTGAGTTCAGGTGGCCAATAGTCAGTGATTTGTGATGCAGCATCATCTTCATCATTTGCCCCCTCAGGATGCTGAAAAATGGCCCAATCAATGGGATCTTGAAGCACAGGAATTTCATGAGAGTCATCCGAGTCATATTCTTCAGTGAAGACTACCGATCTGGCTTTAACACTTTGTTTAAATTTAGGAATGTTACTGTAAGGAACATATCCTATGCAATGACGCAGCTGCTCAATTCTGCCCCCTGTCTGGAGATCCTCTTTCATCTCTGGAGTAAAGACATCCAAAGGAGCCCGTATGCCATTTGCAGTTAATCCAAGACCCATAGGTTTCTTGAGATTGTACCCCATATTTTTCATCATGTTACAGACCACAGGATTATAAATATCGAGCCTGATTTTTCCCTCATTACTGATTTTGTCAATGATATCTGGTGGAGAAGTATCTTCAGCCCGATGAAAAATAATCGGATGATTATACTGCTTAGATGAAGGTACCAAAAAGCAAGAACCTTCGAATTCATAAATGTGAGAGGGAGTAGGCCATGGCATAAGCGGAAGATTGCAGTCTACCATAGAATGCACGAAGGTGCTCATTTCTTCAGCATCTTCAGAATCCAACTCAGAATCTGTATCTCTGATCATTGAAATGACATGTATTGGACGCATTCTTCTAGACCTCCTGTGCAGCCGGTGGAGTGCCACTTCGAGAGATGATACAATTCGAGACATCTCATCAAAGGTTTGAAATTCCATTGCCATGGTTAAGCTGCGGAGAGCTGGCCGAAAACCTATCCAGCACAAGTGAATCCATGCGGAGCAGTGTGGAGGATCTTCACATCTTTCAGCCAAACGGAGCCATCTATCAATGTACCTGTCGGCTAATTCTCCCCTCTGCTGTGATGTCAATATCAATTGACTAAAAGTGATAGGAGAATCAGGCTTTATAGGTGATATTCTCCTATTAGGGGGAGGTATATCATTGCTTTCTTGATTAGAGCTCGAGGATACCATGTTGGCCGAAAATGAAAACTTCTGATGTTCAGCATCTTTTACTTTTGATAGCTTTGTGGATATGATTAAAGGTGGATCTGGCTTTTTGATTTCAGATTTCACCTTAATTATCAAAGGAGCTTTGATATCCACGCGTTTTGCCGCAGATTTTCCTGCACATTCCAACTTTATGGGGAGATCAGATTTTTGACCAACTTTTTTTGCTGAAATAGTGAAAGGTTCTGCAGGATTATCATTCACAGCAGCATTCTTTGTATCTGAGTTGGATTTTGTAGGCTTTTCTTGATACATTGCTGCGTCTGTGAAATAAACCTCCTTTCCTTTGAATGGCTTTTCCTCTACAAAGACTCGATGTACTTTCCCCTCTTTGTTAATGTATTTAAGACATTGATGAAGAGTAGAAGGTACTATGGCATAATCATGAAGCCATCGTCTCCCCAAGAGGATGTTATAGCAAGCATGAGTTTTTACTATATGCAGAGTGGCCTCTGAGACTAAATCTCCCAACTGGAATCGAATTCGGATTTTACCAATCGGATCCTGGACTTCCCCATCATAACCTTGAATAGAAGTCTTTGTAGCAGACAGCTTGCTCACTGGAATACCGAGCTCTTGAAGGGCCGTGATTGTGATGAGATTTAGCGCTGACCCTGGGTCAACTTGAACTCTTGGGACAGGCATATCTTTCATGTAGGCCGTGAAATAAAGTGGCCTCGTATGCTTCATATTTCCTAAGAGGAGATCCTCTTTGGTGAAAGAGATAGTAGCTTTAGAAGCATTGTGAGTTAAGAGGCACTCCTTGCATTGCTTTTGAGGCTTCTTGGATTTCGCCTTCAAATAATTCTTTTCTATTTGATGCACTTGTGCAATATGAGTATGATTCTCAATATTCAAGGCCTGTAGTGCTCGTATGAAGTTGTCACGAGTCTCCTTGGACATCTGCAGGAGATCAAAAATGTGGAGTCGTGCAGGTATGTGCTTAAGGTGTTCAACAACATCATACGTGAATGGCTCTGGTGGCCTTACATTATCATTTACTTCTAGAGAAGTTACATTTACATTGGTATTGCCTCCCGAAGGGTTTACATAAGAAGAGGAAGGAACAGAGGATTTATCATAGTTGACCCTGTAGTTACGACCAGAGCGAGTGCCATCATTAAGCATGTTGCTTCGGTCAATTTCTGGTCGTGCGTCTCTTCTTATGGCATTGACTTCTTCTGGTTCGATGAAAAGCTGATTGACCTCTTCCAGGCCTACTTCTTGGTTTACATCATTAGGAATAGCCTGCGATGTTTGGGGTTCGATGGCAGCAATCAAAACCACCAGGGAAGGAGCCGTTGACAGTTCCTCTTCAAAGTCAGAGATATTCTCCACAATATTACTAATACTGGGGTTATTATGTCTCCTTGATAACCCAAGTTCTCTGACTGAGTTAAAGTCAACAAACTGATTACTCAATTCAGAATTTTCATTTGAAAAGATCAACTCTGAATTAGGTGTGGAAGAAGCATTTGGCGTGGAGGGAAGAAAAACCGTCTGCTGATCCTGAACTTCATCGTGCCCGACTAATGGTAGTGGATCCGGATGAACTTCTGGAGGTAGTGGAAAAAGAGGAGGATCATTCGACCAGCCACTTGAACTTGGCCTGTGTATGTCATACAAGGTCACTGATAGTGTATTTGGACCGTGCTTGATATTAAACGTTCCCGTCTCGGGGTCAAAGGCTTGTTCGAAATCCTCATCCTCATCAGAAGGGTATTCATCAGCCAAATAATCATCGATCCATTGATCGTCTTCAAGATCAAAGTAATCCGACCATTGATTTTCATCATCGGAGTTAGGGGGTGTACCATCCCATGATATCCGATTGCAGCTGGATATTGCTGGTTCTTCCTCATCTTTTGGAATTGGAATGATGTAGTCGGTTAGAGTAAAATAACCTCTGGCTGATCTGGGAGGATTTTCTAAGACTGGGGCCTCGACCGCCTTGTCTTTCTTCTGCTTAAACTGTTGTTCTTGTTTCTTTTGAGCAGTTTTCTGGAGACCTTTAATTTGCCTTTTGATCTTTCTTCTTTCCACAGGTGTGGGTTTAGTTTTCACTTTTTCCCATCCTTCATCATTTATTAAGTCCGGGTGAACCCACATTTCCTGCCCTGAAGAATCTTTGATAAATATCAACCCCTGTTCATTATGTAGTGCATTGATGACTTGGAATTCGACCATTGGTGGCCTTGATGGAGCGGGTATTGCCACAGGTGCAAATTGTCTGAAGGAAATCATATTGACTGGGTCCATATCATATTTTCGGTCAAATGTTATCACTCCATTTTTCCACATCTCATTGACCTTTTCTTTTAGGATAAAGCAGTCTTTCAAAGGATGAGATACCATCCGATGGTATGCACAATAGTTTGGATCATTAACACGACCCGCTTGCTCTGGCTTTTTCATGGGTGGAAGCTCGAGCTTGTTGTTCTCCATCAATGCTTGGAAGATGACTTCAATGTCCCCGTCAAAAGGGTACTTAGTTTGCTTCCTCTTTTCATATTCTTCCTTCTTGTTTTGCTCCGTCTTACCATTCTGTGGTTTTTGAGGAAATGGTTTGAAGGTTTGTACGTTGAATACCTCCTGCTTCTTTTGGGGTTTCTGCACAGTTGGTTTTGGAGCAGAAGATGATGATGATTCCATTTTTCGGGAACTTGCTTTCTTCTGGCTAATTTCTTTCAGGGTTAACTCCGCATCAGTGGCTACTTCAATCAATCTGGCCAAAGACTTAGTTTTATGACTAAGTATGATAGCCTTAATTTCTGGCCGTAAATTGGTTTTGCACATTTCAATTGTCGCCTTCGGAGATGGTTGTTCTAGGCATCTGTAAGACAATGCTCTCCATCTATTGATAAAGGCTTGTGCAGTTTCATTATCCCCTTGCTTTGTACTACTGAGCATAGCGAAGGTGACCGTTTGATCTTCTTCCTGAAAGTGAAGTAGAAACTTTTCTTCTGTAACTGGCCATGTAGTGAAGGAGAGTTCTGGCAATTGTTTGTACCAATCGAAAGCAACTCCCTTCAATGTACCAACAAACAACCTTATTTTTAGTGCATCCAATTCGGGTAAACTGCCAAGGAGCGACTTAAAATGCACTATATGCTGATAGGTTGACCCTTTTCCAAGGTAAGGCTGGAAAGTCGGAAGTTTGTAATCTGGCGGAAATGGAACCAAATCAAACTCCGGAGGGTATTTAGATGTAATACCCTTTTTCTTCATCCTGGTTTCCACTTTTGATTTGTTTAAAATTTCCTCCACTTCTTTAAAAGTTACAGGTTTTTCAGGATCTGCGTGGAAACCAAGGATTGAGGAGTGATCACCTCGAGTTGAACCTGAAGCGATTACTTTATCTGTTAGTGCCTTGATTTGTGCTGTAAGTAGGTCAATTTTGGTGGCATTCCTCCTGATCATTGCCTGTTCTCTTCTATCAGCAAATAAGGAGTTAACATGAGCTTCAGCTGGACTACCCAGTTTGTCTGCTAAGATTTTCAATTGAGCCGTCAGGTGGTCAATTTTAGCTCCTTGTTGCTTGACAACATCACTGACGTCATTCTCTTGATTTTCGTCAGCATTTTCTTCGCTAACATCTTTGCCTCCACCGACATCCTCTTCATTACCAGTCCCACTCCCTTCAGCCATAAATACGGTGTACTGACGGGGGTAAGAGGATGTAGGCAGAGTGGATTGACTATCTTCGGTATCCAGGAGAGTTATTGAGTCCTTATCAGAACCATGATCGTCAGAGGTCCTATCTGAATGAGAGTTCGAATCAGAATCTTGGGACTGAGTTCGAGCCATACTCCGAGTAACTCTCCTGGTTGAGCCAGGTCCGACCATACATGAGGAGGTTAGATTTGGCTCATCTTCTTTAATCACCCATTTTTGAGTAATTCTATGCTGTGACTGCTTCCGAGCATGTCTCTTGGAGCGAGCCAAAGCCCTCTTCTTTATTTGCTGGGCCAATCTGGCTGCTAGAGTTTGATCTCTGAATCTAGCAACTAATGGCCTAGAAGTGCTAGCAACTTGCTCCCAATCTATAGGGTCGGAAGTGGGAAGTGAAAGGATGTTAACAGCATTTCTTTCAATTTTCTTCTTCTGCTCCTTCTTTTGTTGAAGCAGATTTTTAAATTGAACGAGATCGGTCGAATTTTTGATGACCAATCGTTCAGCATATTTCTTGTTTTTACTGCCATATGACGAGCGCTGGGTTGAAAGTGATGGTGATGGTGCCACAATCACAGAAGGTAAGCGCCTCCTGCCGAACCTCCGTCCCTCCTTCTGGGTCAAAGGGTAAAAGACATTCTTTTCAAGTGGGGCCAAGGATTTCTCCTCAGCTTTTCTGGACTTCTGCATACTTGGCTGTGGTGACCACATACGGCAATTTGGAATAACAATATCCTTCTGACCCTTTTCATGGGCTAGGGCTTGCTTGCGAGTGGTTTGCTTTTTGAGAGGTACCCTTTGTTTAGGATGCATAAATGAGGACTTTGTAGTCTGCAAAGCCTCCCGCTGTGAACCAATGGGTATCTCTGTTTTGTTGTTCGTAAACCGAACCTGCCTTGCCTCCAGTCGAGGCTTGGTGATCTGAAAATTACTGCCTTCCGACCTCACTTTGTGTTTTAAGTCATTGTGACCTTTGTGAAAGACTCCAAAGGGGTTTTGGGCATATTTGGAGACCCAAGTTTGAGGAGTCTTTGCCTTCTTGATGGGCTTCAGGGTTTCTGATGACCCATCGTAGGTCGAGGTTATGTAGCTTGAGGGAGTAGAAAGCCTTTGAAAGACCGAGACCCTTGATACAGGAGCATTGGTGTTCATTCGGCCCCTTTTGGGTGCCCTTGTGATCTGAGCCATGGAGATTTTGAACAATCTCTCTTTAACTTCGTCAAAAGTGATAATCAAAGAACCCATGCTGTTTCCTGCAAAAAGTTAGCTGATGAGACTATATTAGTAGTATAACCAACATGGCTGCCTCTTGGGCTAGCCGGAATGGTTTTTAGATGCCATCTAAACCAACATGGTTTTTGAACCGAAATGGTTAGATATAGGCATAAATCCCATCTCATTATGCTTTGCTGACTATCCCTACTGTCAGAATTTCTGCAGTATTTCGGGTTTATCGAGTCAGGCTTAAAAGCACGCTATGCTGACTAGTCCTTGCTACCAAAATTTCAGCAGCATGTCTAGACTATCTGTGTCAGACTTATAAGCAAGAGAGGGTTAGATCAATCAAAGGGATAGGGCTCACAGGATCAAGCCTGCACCACTATCACAATGATCACACAAGATCCATCAGTGGTTGACGCTGGACAATGCATAATTACAATGTCGTTGGTCTTATCACTGATTTAATAAACTTCTTATATGGGTCAGAAGCCCTTTGAACTGAATCATCACTCTTCTAAAGTGAAAAGGGTGATGATTTGGTTCATACACATCAAGGTGCAAATTCTTCAATCAAGTTATGCACATCAACATGCAAATTCTTCCAATTAAATGGCAAGTGTATGCACATCAAGGTGCCCAATACCTTCATTTGTATGAACAATATGCACTACAAGGTGCAAAAGTCCTTTAATGATATTTTCAAACCCATTGCAGACATCAAAGGTCTTGTATGGGTGTAATTGGAGGTTAAATAAGCCTTTGTCATTATAAAAATAGGTAAGTGACCGTGTGCCCCGGTCACAGGCTTTTAGCAGCAGTTTTCAATGAAACAGCAGCAGTTTCCAGCACAACAGCGGCAGTTTCTACTGCAATAGCAGCAGTTACAGTGCAATAGCAGCAGTTTCAGTGAAACAGCAGCACTCTCAGTGCAACAGCAGCAGTTTCAGTGAAACAGCAGCACTCTTCAACACAACAGCAGCACTTTTAGAGAAATAGCAACAGTTACAGTGCAACAGCGGCACTTTCAGTGCAACAGCAACACTTCAGTGCAATAGCAGCAATTTTCAGGGCAACAGCAGCACTTTCAGTGCAACAGCAGCAGTTACAGTGCAACAACGGCACTTTCAGTGCAACAGCAGCAGTTACAGTGCAACAGCGGCAGTTTTCAGGGCAACAGCAGCACTTTCAGTGCAACAGCAGCAGTTACAGTGCAACAGCGGCACTTTCAGTGCAACAGCAGCAGTTACAGTGCAACAGCGGCAGTTTTCAGGGCAACAGCAGCACTTTTCAGCAATTTTCAGCACTTTCATGCATTTTTCATCAAATTTGATCACAAATTAGGGCATATAATTTCCCACAGATGGCGCCAATCTTCTGATCCCGCTTAAAAATGTAGGCGTGGAAATGAATTACGGAATCAAGGTCCGACATTCACGCACTTTAAGCGTTAAGAAGAATGAGAAATAATTACAGTTCATCATTAATTTCCCTTTTGTTTACATGGGTTCAAGTGCCCTGACCGCGGGGATGCAGGTTGTTTACATACATTTTGAAAGTTTACAACCCCTCCCTCAAGTCTCAGATGTGATCTCAATTTGGAAAATACAAGAAAATGTACATAAGGTGGAAGAAAATGTGGAAAAAGGGGAAAAAATGGGGGGTGACCGTGACCCGTGGTCACTGCTCCGTTCCAGTGACCGTGACTCACCCGCGGTCACCGGGGCCTTCCAGTGACCGTGACTCACCCGCGGTCACTGGGGCCTTCCAGTGACCGTGACTCACCCGCGGTCACTGGAACCTGCCAGTGACCGGGGATCACGGTCACTGACAGACAATGGCCCTGTGCCTCCGTTTTTTGTGCTGTTCGCGCTGGTTCTTTCTTGGAACTTCTTTCAAGTGTTGGAACTCCATTCTCATGACTTTGGAGCGGTGGACAACCATCAAGAAGATCACATTTTATCATGGAATCAATTGAAACCGCTGTAACTCATCATTCGTGCTTACAGACTGCATTTTTGTTTCAAGTCCGAAACGGGCAAATTTGAAGCCAGAGTTGTGTCATTTGAACCTATCATTTTCAAGGAACAAAATGAGGCCTAGAGAGGCTTCTTTCACAACTCTTATAATGGCTAAGAAGCCCTACGAATGAGAGAAACAGAGGTGACAATGTCATCCTCTCAAAAATTGGCGTCGTACGAACATGGTATGGACTTTGGCCATTTCCCTTCCTTCTCTCCTTCTGAATTTTCTTGCTCACCTATAAAACTAAGAAAAGAAGGTGGGGATGGTCGTGGAAGTGCTGCTGGAACTTGCTTCTTGTTGCCTTAGGTAGTGACTTTCTTCAATTTCTTCACTTTTCTTCCTTATGTGTGTGTGTCCCTTGTTTCTTCCAAATTCTCTCTTTTTATAGACTCCTCAATCAGTTTTGTGCAGTTTTGGGGAGTTAATAGCAGTTGTGGGGAGTTGGATTTCGAAGAGGAGTGGAGGGAAACCACCCAAAATCGTGGGAAACCTCTTTTGAAGGTCCGTGACCGCAGACTGGGCCACGGACGAGGCCCAATTTCAGGTTTTTCGCGTATGTGGCCCATTTTCATCTTTTTTGGGCTCAAACGAAGTCCGATTGCCACCAAACTTGGAGGGATGCTTCTTAACACTATTTTCTACATGTCATAAAAATTTCAGCCCATTTTGACTTCAGGAAGTTGGTCAACTTTTTCATTAATTGGGCCCTGGTCACGGACAAGGCCCACTTTTGGAACATTGAATATGCGGTCTATTTTCCATTGTTTGAGGCCCGAATGATGTCCAATCATCACGAAACTTGGAGAGATGTTGTTTGACACCATCTTAAGTTTTTCATAGAAGTTTCAGCTCTGTTTGACCACCTGAACATGGTCAACTCCTTTTGTTTGTGGGCCCCGGTCACTCCCAAGGCCCATTCTTGGAATTTTGCATATGTGGCTTGTTTCCGCCTGTTCGGGGCCCAAACGGTGTCCAATCGCCACGAAACTTGGAGGGATACTTCTTGATACTATTTTGAGTGTGTCACAGAAGTTTTAGCTCTGTTTGACCACCTGAACATGGTCAACTCCTTTTGTTTGTGGGTCCCGGTCACTCCCAAGGCCCATTCTTGGAATTTTGCATATGTGGCTTGTTTCCGCGTGTTCGAGGCCCAAACGGTGTCCAATCGCCACGAAACTTGGAGGGATGCTTCTTGACACTATTTTGAGTGTGTCACCGAAGTTTTAGCTCTGTTTGACCACCTGAACATGGTCAACTCCTTTTGTTTGTGGGTCCTGGTCACTCCCAAGGCCCATTCTTGGAATTTTGCATATGTGGTTTGTTTCCGCCTGTTCGAGGCCCAAACGGTGTCCAATCGCCACGAAACTTGGAGGGATGCTTCTTGAAACTATTTTGAGTGTGTCACAGAAGTTTCAGCTCTGTTTGACCACCTGAACATGGTCAACTCCTTTTGTTTGTGGGCCCCCGGTCACTCCCAAGGCCCATTCTTGGAATTTTGTATATGTGGCTTGTTTCCGCCTGTTCGGGGCCCAAACGGTGTTCAATCGCCACGAAACTTGGAGGGATGCTTCTTGACACTATTTTGAGTGTGTCACCGAAGTTTCAGCTCTGTTTGACCACCTGAACATGGTCAACTCCTTTTGTTTGTGGGTCCCGGTCACTCCCAAGGCCCATTCTTGGAATTTTGCATATGTGGCTTGTTTCCGCTTGTTCGAGGCCCAAACGGTGTCCAATCGCCACGAAACTTGGAGGGATGCTTCTTGAAACTATTTCGAGTGTGTCACAGAAGTTTCAGCTCTGTTTGATCACCTGAACATGGTCAACTCCTTTTGTTTGTGGGCCCCCGGTCACTCCCAAGGCCCATTCTTGGAATTTTGTATATGTGGCTTGTTTCCTCCTGTTCGGGGCCCAAACGGTGTTCAATCGCCACGAAACTTGGAGGGATGCGTCTTGATACTATTTTGAGTGTGTCACCGAAGTTTCAGCTCTGTTTGACCACCTGAACATGGTCAACTCCTTTTGTTTGTGGGTCCCGGTCACTCCCAAGGCCCATTCCTGGAATTTTGCATATGTGGCTTGTTTCCGCTTGTTCGGGACCCAAACGGTGTCCAATCTCCACGAAACTTGGAGGGATGCTTCTTGACACTATTTTGAATGTGTCACAAAAGTTTCAGCTCTGTTTGACCACCTGAATATGGTCAACTCCTTTTGTTTGTGGGTCCCGATCACTCCCAAGGCCCATTCTTGGAATTTTGCATATGTGGCTTGTTTCCGCCTGTTCGGGGCCCAAACGGTGTCCAATCGCCACGAAACTTGGAGGGATACTTCTTGACACTATTTTGAGTGTGTCACAGATGTTTCAGCTCTGTTTGACCACCTGAACATGGTCAACTCCTTTTGTTTGTGGGCCCCCGGTCACTCCCAAGGCCCATTCTTGGAATTTTGCATATGTGGCTTGTTTCCGCCTGTTCGGGGTCCAAACGACGTCCAATCGCCACGAAACTTGGAGGAACACTTCTTGACACTATTTTTAGTGTGTCCCAGAAGTTTCAGCTTTGTTTGACCATCTGAACTTGGTCAACTCTCCAGTTGACTTTTTTATGACAGTGGGCCCTTGTTTCAGCTGTTTGAAGCCCAAATGATCCCGGTTTGATTTGAAACTTGGAGGGACTGACGTCAAGAACATCTTGGAGTATTTATTCAAATTTCATGCCGTTTGGATTTGAGGAAGTAGGATTTCGAACAGTAACCTATTCATTGCATGCGTTAGGTCACTATTCACTCCACATTGAGGCAGTTAGCCTGTTTTCTATCCGAACAGCCTCCGCTTGACTTGAAACTTTGGGAGAATAACTTGGGGCATTCTTTGAGCATTTGTTCCAAATTTTATTTGCTTTGGCCTTCTGGAAGTAAGATCTTAGCCGATGACCCCCAAATTCGGGATTACTGTCCTCTAAGCTGACATGTAATGAAATTTAGGCCAAACAGAGTCTTTTCATCTTGAAAATTTGCAAAGTATCTTTTGAGCATGACTGAAGCTTCACGTCTAAATTTCATTAATTTTGGACATCGGGAAGCAGGACTTTGGTCAGTGACCCCCTGGCTTGGGGGGAACTGACCTCAGGCTGACATGCTTGTGGCTTTTGAGTTCGATGATGTCTGAGAGTTCCAGCTATCTTGATCTTCATGGAATGCCGGTTCTCGCAGTGATTCCCCAGGATCTGCAAATAACCTCTGTAGCTTAAATTAAGCTGAGATGAGGTGTTTTCGCTGCAGTATTTGCAATTTTTGTAGGTCAACAAGAAGACAAACAAATCTTCCACAGATGTAAAAGCAACACTCTCTGGAAGCCTAGAATTTCAATAAAGTCCCCAATATATGCTCTAGAGGACAAGGGATCTCCAATGCGTATTTTCAACTTAAAATAAGCAAATTGGTGTATTAGGACTTAGAGAGGTGTTGGGTTTATGTCTTGTATTCCGGTTTAGCCGGATGAGTCCACTGGGTTAGCCAGGGACTGGTTTAAGGTCAAGGGTGTTTTGATAATTGTACCAGGGCTTTCTTGGTGGCCAAGAAAGTGGAGATTATATAAATGTATAGCCTGTAACCCTAGATCTTGCGCGCTGAAGAGAGGTGAGAGCTCTCTTGCCCGTGGTGTTCCCACACCACGTAGGTGAGACGATGTGAGAGAGTGAGAGTCTCTGTACTTTACTTGTCATAGTGAAGATGATCGTCTCTGTGCCCGTGGATGTAGCCTTGTTTGGGTGAACCACGTAAATCTCGTGTCTCTTCGTGTGTGTAGTTGCTTTTTGTTGATCTTGTGAATGATGTATGTGCACAACGGGTGATATCTAGATCACAACAAGTGGTATCAGAGCCGAGGTGGTGTTCCTCGAGTTTTTGAGCAAGGTGGAGATCGCTCGGTGGCTTGGAGGTTGTGTGCATGAAGATCGACCGATTGAATCCTTATCGAAGGGTTCGGATCTCTGTTTTTGTAATAGAGGAAGAGAGATCAGTTTCATGATCTCTGATTGGCCACCATCGGAGAAGAAGAAGACAAGATTGGGTTCTTCGGTCTCGCTGGGATCGAAAAAAAAAAAAAAACTCACATGTTTTCAGATCTCGGAGTGATTGCAGTGGTTGTGATCACCAGCGTACAAGATCGGATTTCTGAGGAAGGATCGGGTTCTCGGATAGAATCTGAAATAGATAAGAAGAGAGGGATTTATCTCTGTTTTTTGAAACAGAGGAGTGATCAGATTCTTTGGGTCTGATCGGTGGGCCACAAAGGTTACTCGCATCTCGGCGCACGCTATTGCCAGACACGAAGAAGAAGGGCAGCGCAAATCAGAAGAGAGTCAGGAGTTTGGGTTGTCGGTCTGAAACCAGAAACAGCGAAGGGGCGGTGGTTGCAGAGGGAGGTTTTCGCTTGTTCTAATTTGCGCAGACAGCCAGATCATCGCCGCCCATTGCCCTCCTGTTGCCACTGCTATGCGTGGTGCTGTTACGCGACGCCGATCGCATCCGCCACTGCCCTTCCGCCGTTGGAGAACCACCGGTCACCATCGCCCACCATCGCTGTCAACTGAGAAGATGAGGGACCTTGGGTTCCGCCTTTATCGTTGGAACCAGAAACGGGAAGGAAGACATCGTCTGGGACTGTTTAGAACAGGCACAGGTTGATTCCGGGTTATCATTCGAGGTCAGGGAGGGTCAGTTTGACCTGACCCATGGAGAAAGCAGCTCAATTCAGGTTTGGGCCAGGTCTGGTAGGTCAGGTTCGGACCTAACCTGTTTATCCATAAAACCCAGCAGCAGCAGTTCCAAGTTGGTTCTGGGTCGGGTAAGACCTGACCCATGTTCACAGAGTCCAGCCCAGTGCACTGAAGCAGGTTCAGTTTGTGTTCGGGTCGGGTGGACCTGGACCAGTTGCAGAAGCCCAGTCAGCATTAGCACAGTGTTGATGTCAGCACACATCAGCAGAGGAGGTCAAAGTTAGTTTGACCAGTTTCAACGGCTAATATTGTTTCTGCGATATCTTGATCGTCCAATTTTCGATCGGAGATCCGTTTTCGCCTACGGACTCGTTTCGAGCAGATCTACGTCTTTGTGGAAGGTGGTTGGCTGTTTGACTGTCAACGAAGAGTTTGACCAATTAGGAGCATAGAAACTTGTTTCTGCGATATCGGAGTCATCTAAAGTTGGATTTCAGATCTGTTTCTTCCAGCGTGCTCGTGTTGACGAGATCTACAACTTGATGAAGAAATCTAGAGGAGATCCGAATAGATGTGGATTCAAGTCATAATTGGGTCGACTCGACCTGGTTGTTGTTGCAAACCTAATAGTAGGAGTCGCGCGGCCTAGTTGCAAAGGGTTTGTTGGTTCAAACGAAGTTGTTCGTTTGGGGTTCACATGCTTTTCGGATCACATGTGATGTTATTCATCTTACCAGAGCCAAGCCAATGAAGAAGCAATGAGGAGGAGCTGATGCATCGGCAGTTGTCAAACATTTGTTTGATTGATTGGAGGCCCGGTCAAATGGAGTTTTTTGACCGCTCAGAGGCAGATGTTTCTGCAATTGTGAAGTCATCTAAACTTGTATTCCCGATCAGTTTTGCTTGCATGCTTGTGGTGGATTGATCTTCATAGTGATGTTGAAGATGGGGCAGGATGGTGAGTGATTCATATAGATATCACTCAGATTCGTTAATGGTTTCGAGCTTTAAAGTCGAGGTGGAGTTTAACGAGAAGATGAACTTTGCTCAAAGTTCATGTGCTGGTTCAACATGTCAAAGTGTTGAAGAAAGAAGTCTGCATCGTTGGTGCAGTAACGTACCATTCAGCAAGGTATGTGAAGACATTGTCGGTTTTATCTCCTGGTAGCTCAAGTTGGACAGAATCCTAGCCAATGTGAAGATTGTTAGGTTTATGTCTTGTATTCCGGTTTAGCCAGATGAGTCCATTGGGTTAGCCAGGGACTGGTTTAAGGTCAAGGGTGTTTTGGTAATTGTACCGAGGCTTTCTTGGTGGCCAAGAAAGTGGAGATTATATATATGTATAATTTGTAATCCTAGATCTTGCGCGCTGAAGAGAGGTAAGAGCTCTCTTGCCCGTGGTGTTCCCACACCACGTAGGTGAGACGATGTAAGAGAGTGAGAGTTTCTGTACTTTACTTGTCAAAGTGAAGATGATCGTCTTTGTGCCTCTGGATGCAGCCCTGTTTGGGTGAACCATGTAAATCTCGTGTTTCTACTTGTATGTAATTGCTTCTTGTTGATCTTGTGAATGATGTATGTGCACAACGGGTGATATCTAGATCACAACAAGAGGAACGCTTTAAATAACGCAATTTTAGTGCTTTAGGGGTTAAAGTCCATGTAGAACCAAAACAGGTAGTCTTGGTACAAAAAAGAAAGAATTCCGCATAGGTCGATAGGTATTTTCTTCATCACTTGCCTGAGCGGGTAAATGTTCACTCGAGTAAAGCTTTTGTCTAGGGGAATCTTCAAATTCCGCTTGAGCGGGCACCACATTTGCTCGAGCGGACAGAGCTTATGTTTTGGCCTATTTGCTTCATGAATTTCTGCTTTTTCTTCACGATCTTTACTTTAGAACTTCCAATGACAAACATCACAATCTATTCTAAAATAAATAAGAAAGTACAACTTACTGGATTATGAGTTTTATCCAACCAATGAATTTGCAAACATCTCATAATCCTAACAATATATACACGGAGACAAATAACCATCGTTTATGACTTAAGTTAGTCACCAACCTCTTATATATCTAATGTATAGACTGAATAGAACCTATCATCGTCTCTCATTCTATCAATGGAATTTCAGACTCTCTTGTTCCCTCTCATCTTCCTCTTCTTTGTTTTCATATTCATGCTCTTAAAGAGGAAAGGGAAGAGACCCAAGGTCCAGAATCCAGTCCCCAGTCTGCCCCCAGGGCCAAGGACCCTACCCGTTTTAGGAAACTTGCACCAGCTGTTTGGGTTACTGACCACTGCCACATCGCTCTCTTAGGGACTTGGCCAATAAACATGGGCCTCTCAGGCACCTAAGGGTTGGTCAGCTATCCACTGATGTAGTCTCTTCTGCAGGATTTAGCAAAGAGTTCATGAAGATACAAGATCTCAATTTTGTCAACCGACCGCAAATCCTCGCTGAAAAATTGTTGGCTATGGTGCAGTAGTAGGCTTTTCTTCATATGGAGATTACTGGCGACAAATGCGAAAGATTTAAGTGCTTGAGCTGTTAAGTGCCAAGCATGTCGAATCATTTAGGCGCATAAAGAGAAGAAAAAGTATTTAATCTTGTCAAATCTGTTTCGGTTGCAGCTGGTTCTCCTGTAAACCTCTGCGAGATGTTTTTGTCATTGACAAACAATGTGGTCACTAGAGCTAGGTTTGGTAAGGAATGCAAAGATCAAAAAGTGTTCATAGAGGCAGTAATAGAATTAGTGACGTTGGTGTCTGGTTTCGATGTGGGTGAAGTGTTCCCTTCTCTGAAGATTGTTCAGGTGATTAGTGGATTGAAATATAGGCTGCAGAGGGTTCACAAGAAGATCGATACGATCCTTGAAGCCATCGTTCAAGAACACGAAAAGAGAATGACAAGGGAGACTAATGAAGGTAGATAAGAGGAGAATTTGGATAATGTTCTTTTGAGACTTCAACATGATGAGGACCATGAATTTCCAATCACCAAAAGAAATAAAAAAGCTGTCCTATTGGTAAGTATCCATGCATAAGTTAATGACGTCATGCTAAATATCATTACCATCGCCAACATTATTATCTTCGCCATCATCTTTGACTTATTCCATCAATCCGAAGGCAAATGTTATCTATCTGGTGTGGTGGTGTGATTGTGTGGTTGGAAGCAGTGGGGTCAATCTATCAACAATTGAAAGTGTTAAAAATTCAACTATTTAAGACCATTATTTTTTTTCTATAGCCTAGATGCCTTAAGATCATGAGGTTGAGAAGAAACTTGAATGAGCCTGTCTATATGCTTTCCTTTACAATCCTTCCCGTCTTCCTCATGACCCGCTGACCAAAGTGGGCCACAAATACCTGCACAGGAAAACATTACCAAATAATTATCCAATAAATCATTGACACAAGTGGGCCACAAATACCTGCACAGGAAAACATTACCAAATAATTATCCAATAAATCATTGTTGCATGTGATAGATATATCAGTCCATTAATTTAGCCAAATAAATTGAAAAGAACCAATCCATTTTTTTTGAAATCTTTTCCTTAGTGATTTGTAATCCTTAGGAGCTTGTTTGTTTAAGGGTTCATTTGTGCAGCTGGATATTGTGCGGAAATGGGACGAATCTGGTGCCTTCCGTTGTTGCATTTGATGAAACTACAAAACGGCAGGGAAATCTTCAGCTTTAGCTGCGTTTTTTGCACTAGAGAGAATCTAGATATCGTACCATGCCGGGCCATACTTTCAGTGTCGCAGATTAGGAAATGCAGGTTTTCTCTTCCATGGGTCTACACATAATACCCTAAAAAGTAAGGAACTGAAAAATGTGGAAACCCCCTAAATAATTGCGCCTTGGAAATTCTCCTTTTGCAGGTAGCTGAGAAAGAGGCACTGTTGTTAAAAGAAGAAAAAAATATATAAAAAAAACCATAAGGGGATGGATACATGGGATGCGTTGAAATGTAGAAACTGTAGAGAATTCTTTTTGTCTTCTGGGGCTTATTTGTTTGCATAAAACATATAAGAATTGAACACATAGGAATATAGGGTGAACTAAAGTTCATGGATTATTACAAAGGTGAGGGATAAGCGATATGAGGTGAGGTTAGTGTTGAAAACTATTTTTGTTGCATTTACTAATGCCTCGAGGTTTTGGTTAGATGGAGTTAGTAGAGAAAATTTAATTTGATATCATAAGGTATCATAGCCAAACAGTCCAAAACTTGAATCTCAAGAGGAACGACTCAACATTGAAATGTGTATCACAAAATGTGCGCCAACTGGGTTCCATCCATTGGGAGTGTTGAAAAGTATATCCGCAACCTCTATTAAGGCCCTCAATGTTTTGACAGGATTAGTTAGTATAGAAATTTTATTAGGGAGAAAAATATAAGATGAAGATATAGATGAGACCTTAACTTTTTTAGGATTCGAATTATTAGGGTGTTTGCTAGTTATTCATTTCCCATCATTCTTTGATTCAATTTAAACACATTGCATAGTGCTTCTGCACGAGACTGTTTTATACTTTTTTTGGCTATTCCTTGGTTGTCTTGCACATTTGTTTTGTCTAAAGAACTGATGGGTCCGGTGAAGCCTGATCTAGGGTAACTGTGTAATAAGTCGGTCTAATCTGGACCCTTTGTTATGAGGGCAGATCCGACGGTTGTGATTGCTTAGGGTTACTATTTATTAGGGCTTGTATTATTCTGAGGGTGTGGTGAGAAGAGAGAGTTGGTTTTCTACAGAGAAGAACCAAAGGAGAGTTGTGTGCTCTTGTAATCACGAGGAGAGGGCTGTTCTTCTCGTGGGTGATCTCTAACAATAGTGAAACAGGTTTGAATCTCCGTGGACGTAGCCCACATCGGGTGAACCACGTAAATCTGTGTCTTTTGTGTGGAGTGTTTGTTCTTCTGGTTTCTTTCTCTTTTTTCCCAACAACTGGTATCAGAGCGTCAGGTTCAGATCGTGGGATCGTGGAGTTTCTGTTTACAGCAACTTGGATCCGGGCTCGATCGTCGACTGTCGCACGCCGTCACTGGAGGAGACGACCGGAGAAGAAAAGAAAAAAAAAAAAAACTGCCTGCGTCCACCCCCCCCCCCCCCCCCCCCCGCTGCTGCCACCACCGCTGCCAAGCAGCAGCGCCACCATCTTCCTCGCCGCCACCACCTGCTGCCCCGCCCGGATCAGACCGCAGCCACTGCCTGCTGCCCCGTCCGGATCAGACGGCGAAAAGGCCGAAGAGGGCCGACTTGGCAGGAGATTCAGCGTCTTGGATCCGAAAATCCCGCGCATCTCGGGATCATCGCCGGGATCCTCGCCGTCCTTGTCGCCGGAGAAGACGCCATTCACCGCTGCTGTACCCCGCCGCCGGGCCCACGCCGCTCGACTCCGGACTGTCGCCGCGGACGAAGAAGACAGAGTGCCCTGGTCTCTGTTGCAGAAACAGAGGAGAAAGGAAGAAGGAGAAGCAGGGGTCGGGTCCAGATCCGGGTCAGGTCAGGTGCGACCCGACCCGATTTCAGTCCAGCCCAGTCAGCAAGTTCAGGCCGGGTCAGGTCAGGTCCAACCCGACCTGTCTGCAGTCGGCCCAGCCCAGCGCAAACGGACAGTTCCGTCCCGGGTCAGGCGAACCCGACCCGGGTCCGCTCCAGAAGCCCAGCCGACAGCGCAGCGACGTCAGCAGTGACGTCAGCAACGGTCAACGGCCCCGTTTGACCAGATTCGACGGCCAGAATTGTTTTGCACGTTTCGAGGTCATCCGGACTCCAAATTGAGCTCTGTTTTTTTCTGTGTACTCGTTGCGACGAGATCTACAAGATAGACGGAACAGATTGACTGTTTGACCAACAGAATAATTATCAAGTAAATAGAGATTGATTTGAGTGGGAGCAATGACGGACGATACAAAGCAAACAATTGAGAAATTCAATGGTCAGAACTTTGCATATTGGAAGATGCAGATAGAGGATCTTCTTTATCAGAAAAATTTCTACCTGCCACTTGGAGGAAAAGCCCAGAAGCCTGCAAATATGTCCGATCCAGAGTGGGAGGTGCTTGACAGAAAAGCTTTAGGTACGATCAGACTCTCTTTGAGTAAATCTGTTGCATTCAATATTTCTAAAGAGCAAACCACTGAAGATGTTATGGCTGCCCTTTCACGAATGTACGAAAAACCATCTGCTTCAAATAAAGTACATTTGATGAAAAGGTTGTTTAACATGAAGATGACTGAAGGTGGGATTGTCACTGAACATGTAAATGAGTTCAACACAGTCATGAGCCAATTGTCATCGGTAAAAGTACATTTCGATGATGAGATATGGGCATTGCTATTGTTATCATCTTTACCAGACAGTTGGAGTGGTATGGTTACTTCACTGAGTAATTCCTCGGGATCAAGTAAACTAAAATTTGATGATGTTGTGAGTGCTGTCATCGATGAAGAACTCCGCAGGAAATCCTCAGGTGAATCATCAGGAAGTGCATTGAATGTGGAAAACAGGGGAAGGCAAAATGAAAGAGGTCAGAGTCGTGGAAGATCTAAATCGAGAAGCAAGTCAAGATCGTCAAAAGGCAAGATTACATGCTGGAATTGTGGCAAAAAGGGACACTTAAAAAAGGATTGCAGAGCCCCAAAGAAAAATAAGCAAAGGAACGGTAACAATGACAATGATGGTGATGCTTCCGCAAATGTTGCAGGTGATACTGTTCATGATGCTTTAATTCTTTCCTTTGATTATAAATCTGAATCTTGGGTCGTAAATTCTGGTGCGTCCTTTCATGCCACTGCACACAAAGAATATCTCCAAAATTATATGAAAGGTGACTTTGGAAAAGTTTATCTCGGTGATGATGAACCTTATGATATAATTGGCAAAGGAGATGTTCAGATCAAATTGCCAAAAGGAGGCACATGGCAATTGAATGATGTCAGGCATGTACCGAGCCTTAGAAGAAACCTCATATCTGTTGGTCAGCTTGCAAGCTCTAGTTATGTCACAACCTTCGGAGGTGACCCATGGAAGGTGACAAAAGGGAGTATGGTTGTTGCTCGCGGTAAAAAAGAAGGTACTCTTTACCTGTCTCATAGCAGTACTAATTCCATTGATGTTGCAAATAAAGGCACAGACACAAACACATGGCATTGTAGACTCGGACACATGAGTGAGAAAGGGATGAAAATCCTTCACTCGAAAGGTAAGCTACAAGATCTCAAGTCTTTGGACTTAGAGTTCTGTGAAGACTGTGTTTTCGGTAAGCAGAAGAAAGTCACTTTCTCTAAAGTAGGGAGGAAACCAAAATCAGAAAGATTGGAGATGGTTCACACGGATGTGTGGGGACCAACACAGGTATCTTCTCTTGGTGGATCTTCTTACTTTGTTACATTCATTGATGATGCTACTAGAAAATTATGGGTTTATCCTATGAAACACAAGTCTGATATGTTTGGTATTTTCAAGAAGTGGAGAGCTTTGGTTGAAAATGAAACAGGTCTGAAACTGAAATGCCTGAGGTCTGATAATGCGGGTGAGTACTGCAGCAAAGAGTTTGAGGAGTATTGCTCCACAAATGGAATAAAGCGAGAAAAGACCATTCCTAATACACCACAGCAAAATGGTGTGGCAGAGCGTATGAACAGGACCATTGCAGAGCGTGCCAGAAGCATGAGGCTGCACGCGGGATTGCCAAAGCAGTTTTGGGCAGAAGCAGTGAGCACTGCTGTATACTTGATCAATCGTGGGCCCTCAGTACCTTTGGATGGTGGATTACCAGAGGAAGCTTGGAGTGGAAAAGAGGTAAATCTTTCACACTTAAAAGTATTTGGCTGTATCTCTTATATTCATGTGATGCTGAGAAAAGGGACAAACTAGATCCTAAATCCAGAAAATGCATTTTCATTGGATATGGTTCTGATGAATTCGGTTATCGCTTCTGGGACGAAGAAAATAGAAAGATCATCAGAAGCAGAAATGTTGTATTCAATGAGAAAGTCTTGCATAAGGATCGGGATAATGTGCAAAAGGATAATACAGAGTACTTAGACACTGAGGATGTTCCTGAAAATGATGCACCTGAATCACATGAAAATGTAAACCCACAGGTGGAACCTCACACACCTACACCGGTAAGAAGGTCATCCAGGGTTCATAAGCCTACACAGCGTTATTCACCTTCAATGTATTACTTGTTGTTAACTGATGGTGGTGAACCAGAATGTTATGAAGAGGCAATGCAGGTTGATACTCGGGTTAAGTGGGAGCAAGCTATGGAAGATGAGATGCAATCATTATTGTCAAATCAGACATGGGACTTAGTTCAGTTGCCTGAGGGAAAGAAAGCATTGCATAACAAGTGGGTGTACAGGTTGAAGGATGAACATGATGGCAGTAAGAGATACAAGGCCAGATTAGTTGCAAAGGGCTTCCAGCAGAAGAAAGGTATTGATTATTCCGAACTGTTTTCTCCTGTGGTTAAGTTAAACACAATCAGAAGTGTTTTGAGCATTGTGGCCGTAGAAGATTTACATCTTGAACAATTAGATGTCAAAACTGCATTTCTCCATGGTGACTTGGAAGAGGATATCTATATGTATCAGCCACAAGGATATGCTGTCTTAGGAAAGGAAGACATGGTGTGTAAACTCAAAAAGAGTTTGTATGGCTTGAAGCAGGCCCCAAGACAGTGGTATATCAAATTTGACAGGTTTATATGCAACACAGGTTATAAACGATGTCATGCAGACCATTGTTGTTATTATAAAAACTTCGATAACTGTTATATCATTCTCCTTTTGTATGTGGATGACATGCTTGTTGCAGGTTCAAACATGCAAGAAATATATAATCTGAAGAAACAGTTATCAACGGAGTTTGAAATGAAGGATTTGGGGGCTGCGAATCAAATTCTCGGCATGAGAATTACTAGAGACAGAACAAATCGTACATTGAAGTTGTCTCAGGCAGAATATGTTGAAAAGGTCCTACACAGATTCAACATGCAAAGTGCTAAGCCAGTTAGCACTCCACTAGCAAGCCATTTCAAACTCTTAAAAGAGTTGTCTCCTAAGACAGAACAGGAGAGAGATGACATGTCAAAGATCCCATATGCTTCAGCTGTTGGCAGTTTGATGTATGCTATGGTTAGCACAAGGCCTGATATTGCTCATGCAGTGGGAGTTGTAAGCAGATTCATGGGTAACCCTGGAAAAACACATTGGGAAGCAGTTAAGTGGATTCTCAGATATCTGAGAGGAACTACTAATGTAGCATTGTGTTTTGGAGGACCAAAACTCAAACTGGAGGGTTATGTTGATTCAGACTTGGCAGGAGATCTTGATAGAAGTAGGAGTACTACTGGATACGTCTTCACCTTGGGTAGTGCAGCAATCAGTTGGAAATCACAATTACAGGATGTTGTTGCACTTTCTACTACAGAAGCAGAATATGTCGCCGCTACAGAAGCTAGCAAGGAAATGATTTGGTTACAGGAGCTAATGGAAGAGTTGAGTAAGAAGCAGGAGGACAGCAAGCTGTACAGTGATAGTCAGAGTGCCATTCATCTTGCGAAGAATTCGGCCTTTCATCCAAGAACCAAACACATTCGGATTAGATATCACTTCATTCGGTGGCTTCTCGAAGAAAAGGTGTTGAAATTGGATAAGATTCCCACAAGTCAGAATCCAGCAGACATGCTTACAAAGGTGGTGCACATCGAGAAACTGAAGCTGTGCTCAGCTTCAGTTGGACTTCTTGTTTGAAGACAAGGTGATGAGATTTGAACCTGTGTTCTGTTGTTGTTACTGCCATTCAGAATGATCAGTCTTCAAGTGGGAGATTGATGGGTCCGGTGAAGCCTGATCTAGGGTAACTGTGTAATAAGTCGGTCTAATCTGGACCCTTTGTTATGAGGGCAGATCCGACGGTTGTGATTGCTTAGGGTTACTATTTATTAGGGCTTGTATTATTCTGAGGGTGTGGTGAGAAGAGAGAGTTGGTTTTCTGCAGAGAAGAACCAAAGGAGAGTTGTGTGCTCTTGTAATCACGAGGAGAGGGCTGTTCTTCTCGTGGGTGATCTCTAACAATAGTGAAACAGGTTTGAATCTCCGTGGACGTAGCCCACATCGGGTGAACCACGTAAATCTGTGTCTTTTGTGTGGAGTGTTTGTTCTTCTGGTTTCTTTCTCTTTTTTCCCAACAAGAACATCTAATTGATTTGATTTGTTGAGGTCTGCTCATCCAGATGTGGACTAAATCACGAATAATTTCGTATCTCATGAGTCTAACATGTACAAATATAGACTGCTTCATAGTTTCTACGACTTGTAGATTTTTACTTGTGGACCTATGTAAACAATCTCTCACAAGATAAACCTTGCAAACATGGTTTAGTTAGGTAATCTTTTAAATCAAGGGCGTTATTTCTTTTTCAAAAATGTTTGCAGTAAGGACAGAAACCTTAGCCACAGTCTTGGAGTGGGCCATGTCAGAGCTGGTGAGAAGCCCAAAAGTGATGGTCAAGGCACACGCTGAGGTGAGAGAGGTCTTCAAATGGAAGGCACCCATGGAAGAGAGAGACACCCATGACATGAACTGTTTGAAAATGGTTATCACGGAGACTCTGAGACTACACCCTCCTGTGCCACTTCTATTACCAAGAGAAGGTAGGGAGAGATGTGAAATAGAAGGATATGATATACCCGCAAAAACAAGAGTCTTTAGTTAATGCATGGGCAATTGGAAGGCACCCACAACATTGGGATGATGCCGAGAGCTTTCGGCTGGAGCGATTTAGTTGTAGTTCAATTGATTTCATAGGAGCCAACTTTGAGCTTATCCCCTTTGGCGTGTGTAGGAGGATGTGTCCTGGAATACTATTTGGACTAGCATATGTAGAACTTGCCCTTGCTCAACTTCTCTATTACTTCGAATGGAAGATCCCAAACACAATAGACCTAGAGGATTTAGACATGACTGAGGCTTTTGGAATTAGCATGAGGAGGAAGTCTAACTTGTACTTAATTCCATTCTCTCATTTACCTTGTTGGTAGGAAGAATGTAGAACATTGAACAACAATCACCTCTCTAGATGTTGGTTTGTTGGCATAAGGTGTGGGTGGATGTATGTCGTTGGCAATAATCCCCTAGTCCTATGTTCAACACCCCCCAAATTCACCTAGTGGATGTGTGCTATAGGGTCGTGTGTGCGTCCGGGGGATTGGCCCCATCGGGTCAAATACCATGGGGATACCTTGTCAACTAAGGAAAGTGAAAAAAAAAATTGAGCAATAATTATGTATGCTTTATTTGTTGAATGGTTATTGCATTTGCTAATAATATTATTGTCGAGAAAATGTTGTGGGAGATAATAACTAGATAATTTCTAACTCTCAACTTATTTCAGGACAATATTGTTTAAAAACTTGTACTTAATTCCATTCTCTCATTTACCTTGTTGGTAGGAAGAATGTAGAACATTGAACAACAATCACCTCTCTAGATGTTGGTTTGTTGGCATAAGGTGTGGGTGGATGTATGTCGTTGGCAATAATCCCCTAGTCCCATGTTCAACACCGCCCAAATTCACCTAGTGGATGTGTGCTGTAGGGTCGTGTGTGCGTCCGGGGGATTGACCCCATCGGGTCAAATACCATGGGGATACCCTGTCAACTAAGGAAGGTGAAAAAAAAAAAAGAGCAATAATTATGTATGCTTTATTTGTTGAATGGTTATTGCATTTGCTAATAATATTATTGTCGAGAAAATGTTGTGGGAGATAATAACTAGATAATTTCTAACTCTCAAGTTATTTCAAGACAATATTGTTTAAAATAAGATTATTTTTAATGAAAGTTGAAGTCAAGATGCTACGAACCTATACTCCTTTAGAAAAATATAATGCCTCGAGTTCTTACAGTGTTTCTAGCAGAATAATATGTTGATAAATTCATTTCTAATTACAAATATAATTTTACCCTGGTTATACCATGATAAGAAATATTAAAAAAAGATTATCACAATAAACTCACGTTACCACCAATATTTGTAATAGTAATTCCAAAAATATTTATCACGCTTTGGACAGCCAAGAAAACTACATGAGCATCAAGAGATCTTGTTCATGATAATCTTCAAGTAGCAAATAATAATTTGAAACATTAATCACTTGTTTTGTTTTTTTATTATTAATTTTTATATCTATAAAAGAGAGCAAATTATTGATAAAAAGGAATTTCGAAGAGAGAAAAAAAGAGAGAGAAAAAAAAACAAAAGTGAGATCACAGAGAGAGAGAGAGAGAGAGAGCACTATACAAGAAATAGAAATCACCACCACAATATATTTGAAGTAACTCTCCTAATAATAACAAGAGGATTTTACCAAAAAAATCATGTAAGTTGATCCCCAAACCACAAACCTCACCCAAGGTGTGGGTGCTCCACATAACCATTCCGATTATTTTTTTGCACCTAATTGATGAGCAGCAAATTTACCAAAGGTTTTTTACACCAACGGCGAGTTTGATGCTCTCCCATTACCCTTAAAACCCAAAAAATCCCACATCTTTTCATCTTCTTCCTTTCCTAAATCTCCTCCATGGTATTTTGAGATGATAGGGAAGACCACTCTCTCCTGAAGGCCATCTACAATAGGCTCCATGCTTTTCAAGAGTTCCAACCCCTGGTATGAGTGAATGTGTCGAAGGATCTCAATTTGGACTGAATCCAAAAGAAAATTATAGAAGACTTTGGGGTTATTAGAACTAACGAGAATTGCACCTACAACACCCTTTTACTTCAATGGTTGAGCAACAAAAGGTATATGCTAATCTTAGATGATCTTTTGGAAAAGATCAGCTTGGAAGATTTTAGAATTCCAATGCCCAACGGACAAAATAAATAAAAAATTGTCATAATTACGCAACTTATTAATGTGTGTACTGATAAAAGTGAACACTCTTAAGGATCCCGAAGCTGGGGCTTTATTGTTACAAATGTAGGGGAGGTCATCCATTTGCCTAATATTGAAGAAACTGTCAAATACTTCATGATGGAGTGTGATGGTTTGCCATTCACAATCATAACAGTTGTATGGGCAATGTGAGATAGGACCAAGAGAGAGCTTTGGGAAAACACATTGAGGGCCTTTAGAGCATTGGTCCAGAGACATGTGTAAAAGCATAAAAATAGCTCTGCGTTTGTGGAAGGAAGAAGCTGAAAAGATATGAGTTTTTTCAAGTTTTAAGGGTAACAAGTGAGCATTGAACTCACCGCTAGTGTAAAAAACCTGCACCGAATTCGCTGCTCGTCAATTAGGTGCAAGGAAAAAAAAAAAGCTAGGGCACTCACACCTTTTGTGAAGTTCGTGATTTAGGGATCAACTTACATGATTTTTTTGGTAAAATCCCACTAAGAGTAACCTCCACAATTTAGACATAATACATGTTTGAAGTTTTAAGTATTCTCCATCATTCAACTGGAAATGGATCTTTAAATCTTGTCCACCCCAAAGTGCCAAAAAAATAAAATGCCTATGTATCCCTTTCATGACTTGTTAAATTATAAATGAAGCATAAGATCCCATGGGCCCTGTTTGGGTTATGTGATATGTATGATGAAAGTTTTAGGGGTGATCCCAAGTATGTGATTTCCTAGATTGTAGACAAACACACAGGATACAACGGAAAATAAATAAATCAAACAAGCAACCACCATAAGAAAAAATGATTTTTATGAGGAAACCTAAATTGGTAAAAAAACTATGAATCCAAATTGAACTAACAATCAAGCACTATGAATCTCGCAATACAAGATGATAACTTATAACCCTTATCTAGTTCTCGTGTAACTTAGAGACTATAATTCTTCTTGCACAGATACACATTGTCATGGCTGTTTGCCGATCTCTGCAACAAATCTAAACCTTGCTTAACTCCTTGGACAATCTTCCATAAGAGATATAAAAGACACAAATCTTTAGAACAAAGCTGTAACACTCCGATTCCCTTGAGCCGGATTAGTGGCTCATTAGTGTGTTTTGTTTTGATTATTTCTTTCGGACTTGGTTTTGGGTCTTGGATAGGTAGTTGAGTGACCTTTGACCTGAGATAGGTAGTTCTAAGCCCTTTTTCGTAATTTTGCTTTTGCTTTGCTTACATCATCTTTGCATCATCTTGGTGTCAGCACGTGTATTTTGTTGAGCTCGTTATGTTCCATAACTATGTCAGACCCATTTGGAGTCAATTGGAGAAGTTGGACCCTCGTGTGACTCGATTTGTAAATAACCGAAATTCACCGGACTTGGACTTAAACTCCAAAACCATAAATATGAGTCATGCTCCAGGTGTCTCTCTCTCTTGCTCATTCCCTTAGTCGACTGCATGCAAGGAGAACTTCAGAGATCGCCACGTCCATTCTTCTCTCCCTCTTCACTTCTGTTCTCTCTCTCTCTCTCTCTCTCTCTTTCGATTGGGTTTTGCTACTCTCCATTTGGTTGGGTTCTTTCCCTCCTCTCATCTCTGTCTGTGGCTTGGTAAGTGGGTTTTGAATTCTTCCTCTTCAATTGGATTCCTTCTCCAAGCTCTGTATGTCTTCATACATCTCATGCATGGATTGTTTCTTTGATTTGCTTTGATTTTAGTTGATTTGGAGCTTGATTCAGTGGATTGACAGAGTTTTGAGGCAAGTATAAGTACAGGCTTTGATAACACATATGGGTGTTTTGTTTGATTGCCTTGATTCCATCTCATGCTTTGTGTAGAATGTTTTACAGCCAATTGCTAAGATGTTAGGATCAGATGAGCTTATTTTGGAGACTTTTCTGTACCAAATTCTCGTTTCTGTTCTCAACCCGAATTCGTCTCTGTATTGTACGGCTAAGCCGTGAACTTCTACGGCTTGATTTCCAGAGACCTGAAATTTGAATTTTGTTCTAAGGCTAGTCTACGGCTAAGCCGTAAATTGTTCTACGGCTGAGCCGTAAGCTAGCCGTGACCCAACCGTAACCCAGCCGTGAATTAAATCTCTGATCAGTCGAAACTTTCCCGATACAGTACTCCTACGGTGTGGTTACGGCTAAGCCGTGGATTGCTACGGCTAAGCCGTGGATTGGTCTACGGCTAAGCCGTATCCTGACTGCAGCTCAGCCGAAAAAGGTATCAGATCAGAGGTGAAGATGACCGGTTTAGCTGTGCTTTCAAGGGAACCACGGCTAAGCCGTAGTGCAAGTTACGGCTAGGCCGTAAGATGCATACGGCTAAGCCGTAGGTCACCCATGGCTAAACCGTAAGAACTGTAAAATATGAATTAAACTTAGGATAATGGTGTGACTTTGTAGGGCTTATATACATGGAATCATACACGTAACCCGGCCCAATGGATTCTTTGGATCGCATGAGCAGTCTGTTAAGCTGTGACTTATTCATGTGAGCGTTGATCACTGTTAAGCACCTCCCCATGGGTGTTGGTTTAAGAGACTTCGGTGCACGTGAAGATTACATTGCAACACTAGGATGGCAACGGTGCATTGAATAACTTAAAACTACATCAACATGCACGGTTAGTGACAGTGAACAACTAGATTAGGGCTGGCTTGTAATGAACCTTGACTCCGTATTAATCTGAGCTGCATTGCATATTGGTTATAGTTTTGCCCTCTGTTCTGCCAATCTATGTCTATGCATTCCGCAGTCATTTTGCTTTCGTCCTGTATCTCTGTTTTATTCTTCGATCTGCACTATGCTTTGATCTATGCTGTGCTGTGACTTACTCTTGGCTATGCTTTGTATATTTCTGGCTTTGTATATTTTGGGTATTCCCTGGTGGCTCTGCCCAGAGATTAACACGTGTGGATAAGATCCGGTCCTTGTCATCGGTGAGTCCAACGCAGAAAATCTCCCTTCTTTTGGATTTGATTTGATTGGTATTAGTCTGGCTCTACTCAGCCTCAGCCCTAGGATACCCGACGGGGTTACCTATGGCTTAGATCTCTGTATCTCTGTATCACTGCAGTGTCGCTTTGTCTTGGGACCCCGGAACCCAGGAAACCGAGACCCACTTGTACCCTTGGCCCGGTCAGTGGTGTTCTCATCTGCTCTCTCTGCTCTCTATTGGAGAGAATATGGTTAACGTAGTAGCCACTTAGTTCAGTATTTCTATGTTGTGATTCAATTATCATGCTTAATTTCTATGCACGATTTGCGTAGCTTACTAAGATGAACCTCTGACATTACACTATTCTGTCCTTATTCTATTTGATACTATGAGTGTTTCATCCCTGTTACTTGTATTTGCTGGATCGTTGTATTCATTTGTGTTGTCTGTGGTGTTGCAGGCACAGATCCCTTGCCCAGCTCCCCGGCGGTCGAGGAGGCTGCAGGGCCGAGTGTGGAGGCACCTTCAGGTTTGGCAGAGTGGGCCTGATCATCTCTGCCGAGTGCGTGCATGCATATCGGCCATCTTTTTGGGTTTCGTTGTATTTTGGAAGATTGTTGTATTTGGACTTTGGGCTTTGGACTCTGTACTCTGTATATTTTGTATATCATGATTTTGGGTGTACTTGGATTTTCCGTCAGCGTAATTATCGTTGTCTTTTCCGTTCCGCATTTGTTTTGGCTTCCGCTATTCTTTTTCCTTTGTTGCTTGCTATGATATGTACAGCTTCCGCGTACGCTTAGTTCGCACGTGTTAGATCCCTTGTGTGTGTGCATCTGGACTGGGTTTGGATGCACGTGCACGGGAGTACGTGTGTCACTGGTTTAGTTTTTCGCTAACCCCCGAATTCTGGGCTCGGGTCGTGGCATACGTATTGTATGGTATCAAAGCAAGCTAGTTATAAGCATGTCGGCATATAAGTCGTGGTGAGATAACGCTATCAACTATTTGACTCTAAGTCTCATATGTTGATTTGGGATTTGACTAACTCAGGGCATTTTATATTTGTGTGCTGTGTTTCTTTTCCTTTTGCTGGATGGCATCAGGATCAGGATCTCGGGATGAAAATCAACAGGGCCATAATGGTGATAGTGGATCGTTACCCCCACATATCAGTAGTGAGGAGCGTATGCTGATGATGATGCAGTCTATGCAGTCATTACAGGCGCAAATGGCATCCATGGTAGATAGGCAGAGTCAGGCTGCCGCGTCAGCATCACCTCGTATAGACAGCAAGTGATCTTTCAGCCCAAGGAATCAGATCCAAATGCTCTTTTTGATAAGTTCCGTAAGCGAGGGGCGACTGAGTTCCATGGGATAGAGAATGCATTGCAGGCTGAGCAATGGTTGGAGCAGACTGAAGAGCTATTTGATACGATTGTGTGTAGCAACAAACAGAAAGTAGTGCTTACAGCCTCTATGCTTCGGAGTGTAGCCAAGACATGGTGGAGGAGTGTCAAGAGTTCATTCCAGACTATGCCCAGTGCCACAGTTTGGGAGACCTTCAAGCAGCAATTCCGTCGGAAGTTCATGCCTCTCCATATTCAGCGAGCCAAGGAAGTGGAATTCTTCAACCTTCAGCAGAGACAGATGTCAGTTGCAGATTATGTACACAGGTTTACAGAGTTGTCTCACTTTGCAGAGGACATGGTGAACACTGAGCAGAAGAAGGTTACTCGCTTCGTCAATGGCCTGAATCCGAAGCATAAACGCCACGTAGTTGCTTGTATGTGGCCGGGTACATTGGATGACGCTATTGACAGGGCATATGATGCAGAGGCCATCTTTGAGGAGGAGCGAACTGAGGCTAAGAGGGCGGCAGGTTCCAGTGGCAGAAGTCAGTTCCAGAAGAAGTTTAAGGGTAAGCAGGGTAGTTCGAGCAGTATTCTGGTGGTTTGCGGTCATTGTGGGAAGGATCACCCAACAGACAGATGTTGGAGAAAGAGTGGGGCTTGTTTCGGTTGTGGCTCCACGGACCACAAGCCGGCCCAATGCCCGAAGTTTCAGTCCTCTCCACAGACGAGATATGCAGGATCTACAGCGCCGGGCAAATCTCAGACAGCTCGCCCAGCCCAGAAGCAGAACCGCCAGACAGCCCGAGCTTATGCTGCTACGCATGAGGGCGCGGAGGAGGCTACGGTCGTGGAAGGTAAAATTTTAATTTTTGATGCTGAAGCTTTAGCCTTGTTTGACTCCGGGTCTACGCGTTCGTACGTAACACCCCATTTTGCTGTGCAGCTTCGACAGCGACCCACACCGCTCCCGTACTTGTTATTAGTATCCACTCCGGTTGGTAAACGGGTGGAGTGCAGTGTCTTCTACCCTCAGTGTGATGTGCGGATAGCTGGTCATCAGCTCCCAGTAGACCTCGTGTTGCTCACGACACTGGATTTTGATGTGATTCTTGGTATGGACTGGCTTGCGAGATATCATGCTTGTATCAATTGCTACAGCAAGGCTATCTATTTTGATCTGGGCAGCGGATTCCGATTTGAGGGTAGCCAGACGAAGTGCCCAAGGCGTGTGATATCTGCTTGTAAGGCAGACAGGATGCTTCGTAGGGGATGTGAGGGATTTCTTGCATTCATTTCGGAGAAGAAAGATCAGCGACAGCTCAGTGAGATCCCAGTAGTTAGCGAGTTCCCGGATGTCTTTCCGGAGGA
The DNA here is from genome assembly GCA_037013555.1 of Sextonia rubra. NCBI lineage: Eukaryota > Viridiplantae > Streptophyta > Magnoliopsida > Laurales > Lauraceae > Sextonia > Sextonia rubra. The sequence continues at coordinate 39,553,368 of JASUAD010000018.1, forward strand.
TGTGCCAGAGTTGCCACCAGTTCGAGAGGTAGAATTTGCTATTGATTTGATGCCAGGTACAGCACCCATCAGTAGAGCTCCGTATGGTATGGCACCTGCAGAGTTGTTGGAATTGAAGAAACAGTTGCAAGATCTGTTGGATAAAGGATTCATACGCCCAAGTGTTTCACCTTGGGGAGCTCCTGTGTTGTTCGTCAAGAAGAAGGATGGCAGTTTCCGGATGTGCATTGACTACAGGCAGTTGAACAAGGTGACCATCAAGAACAAGTATCCATTGCCTAGGATTGATGAGTTGTTCGATCAGCTTCAGGGTGCAGCTTACTTCTCGAAGATCGACTTGAGGTCAGGATATCACCAGCTCAGGGTGAAGGACGAGGATGTTCCTAAGACAGCTTTCAGGACTCGGTATGGACACTACGAGTTCCTTGTCATGCCATTTGGTTTGACAAATGCACCCGCAGCTTTCATGGCATTGATGAATAGAGTGTTTACTCCCTTCTTGGACCAGTTTGTTGTAGTTTTCATAGATGATATATTGGTCTATTCGAAGACTGCTGAGGAACATACAGATCATCTGCGGAAGGCATTGCAGCTGCTTAGAGATCACAAGTTGTATGCAAAGTTGTCTAAGTGTGATTTTTGGCTAGAGCAAGTTGCATTTCTGGGACATGTAATTTCTAAAGATGGATTGATGGTGGATACGGCTAAGATTGAGGCAGTAGTCCATTGGCCCCGTCCTAGATCAGTGACAGAGATTCGGAGTTTTCTGTGATTGGCGGGATATTACCGCAGGTTTGTGCAGGACTTCTCGAAGATTTCAGCCCCGCTGACTCAGTTGACTCGGAAGAAGGTCCCGTATGAGTGGACAGAGCAGTGTGAGCATAGTTTCCAAATGTTGAAAGAAAAGCTCACTACGGCGCCAGTGTTGACTCTCCCGGATGGTAGTGAGGGATTCGTGATTTATTCCGATGCCTCTCGAGTTGGACTAGGCTGTGTACTGATGCAGAATCAGAAAGTGATTGCCTATGGATCCAGACAGCTGAAAGAGCATGAGAAGAACTATGCCACACATGACTTGGAGCTAGCAGCCATTGTATTTGCACTAAAGTCGTGGCGGCATTACTTGTACGGTGTGAAGTTCGAGGTCCATTCCGATCATCACAGTCTGCAGTATTTGTTTGATCAGCATGACTTGAATATGAGACAGCGAAGGTGGTTGGAGTTTATTAAAGACTACGACTTTCCGATCAAGTACCACCCAGGCAAGGGAAATGTAGTTGCAGATGCACTTAGCAGGAGGACAGACAGTCTTCAGGTGTTGGCAGGATTTTATATGCTTGTGCATGATCAGCCTGTTGAGGTTCAGATGGTAGGTGACTTGGTGACCTTAGCTAATACAGTTGTGTTTCAGCCTGAGGTGATCCAGCAGATCAAGGATTGCCAGTTTGAGGACCCTCTCCTGGTGAAGTTCAGAGATCGGATTTCAGATCGACCGGATTTCAGCTTGGTAGATGGAGTTTTGTACTTCCGAAGTAGATTGTGTGTTCCCGCTGTGGATGAGCTGAAAGAAAAGTTGATGACAGATGCGCACGAGGCCCGTTATGCGATGCACCTAGAGAGTACGAAGATGTACCGGAACTTGAAGGATAGATTTTGGTGGAACAATATAAAGCGGGAGATCGCAGGGTTCGTAGCTCGATGTTTGACCTGTCAGAGGGTGAAAGCTGATCATCAGCGACCTCCAGGATCATTGCATCCATTGCACACTCCGCAGTGGAAATGGGAGCACATTACTATGGATTTCGTTTCCGGTTTTCCGCCGACCAGTAGAAAGAACAATGCGATCTGGGTAATAGTGGACAGATTGACCAAGTCAGCACATTCCCTTCCGATCAAGAAAGGGATGACATTCACAGAGATGGCCAGGAAGTTTGTTGACGAGATAGTCAGATTGCATGGCACCCTAGTATCGATTGTATCTGATTGCGACAGTCGTTTTGTGTCTTCTTTCTGGAAAGCATTTCAGGAAGCGATGGGCACGAAGTTGAGTTTTAGTACGGCATACCACCCCCAGACCGATGGACAGTCGGAGCGTACCATTCAGACATTGGAGGATATGCTCAGAGCCAGCGTGTTGAACTTTGAGAAGGAATGGGATATGCATTTGGCATTGTGTGAGTTTGCTTACAACAACAGCTTCCACGAGAGTATTGGTATGGCACCATATGAGGCTCTATACGGACGAAAGTGCAGGACCCCAGTGTGCTGGGAAGAGGTAGGAACAAGAAGTTTCCATGGTCCGACGATTATTGCTGAGACGACAGAGAAAGTGCAGAAGGTGATAGAGAATCTGAAGATTGCTCGGTCCAGGCAGAAGAGGTATGCGGATACTCGGAGGAGACCCTTAACATTTCAAGTCGGAGATTGGGTGTTCCTTAAAGTTTCTCCGATGAAGGGCACGGTACGGTTTGGTCAGAAGGGCAAGTTAGCTCCGAGATATGTGGGACCGTTCGAAGTCAAGAGCCGAGTGGGAGATTTAGCCTATCGCTTGACGCTTCCAGTTGAGTTCTCCGGTGTTCACGATGTATTCCATGTGTCGATGCTACGTAAGTACGTGCCAGATCCGAGCCATGTGATTCGCTACGATGATATTCAGATTCAGCCGAATGCAACTTACGTTGAGCGTCCGCTTCGCATCGTTGGCACACGAGAGCAGATTCTCCGTACCAGGACTATCAGATGGGTTAAAGTGTTGTGGGAGCATCACGGTCCAGATGAGGCTACATGGGAGCTAGAGGAACAGCTAGCGCACCAGTACCCACAGCTCTTTGCGCAGGTAGGTAGTCATTCCGAGGACGGAATGAGTCCTAGTGGGGGAGGATGTAACACTCCGATTCCCTTGAGTCGGATTAGTGGCTCATTAGTGTGTTTTGTTTTGATTATTTCTTTCAGACTTGGTTTTGGGTCTTGGATAGGTAGTTGAGTGACCTTTGACCTGAGATAGGTAGTTCTAAGCCCTTTTTCGTAATTTTGCTTTTGCTTTGCTTACATCATCTTTGCATCATCTTAGTGTCAGCACGTGTATTTTGTTGAGCTCGTTATGTTCCATAACTGTGTCAGACCCATTTGGAGTCAATTGGAGAAGTTGGACCCTCGTGTGACTCGATTTGTAAATAACCGAAATTCACCGGACTTGGACTTAAACTCCAAAACCATAAATATGAGTCATGCTCCAGGTGTCTCTCTCTCTTGCTCATTCCCTTAGTCGACTGCATGCAAGGAGAACTTCAGAGAGCGCCACGTCCATTCTTCTCTCCCTCTTCACTTCTGTTCTCTCTCTCTCTCTCTCTTTCGATTGGGTTTTGCTACTCTCCGTTTGGTTGGGTTCTTTCCCTCCTCTCATCTCTGTCTGTGGCTTGGTAAGTGGGTTTTGAATTCTTCCTCTTCAATTGGATTCCTTCTCCAAGCTCTGTATGTCTTCATACATCTCATGCATGGATTGTTTCTTTGATTTGCTTTGATTTTAGTTGATTTGGAGCTTGATTCAGTGGATCGACAGAGTTTTGAGGCAAGTATAAGTACAGGCTTTGATAACACATATGGGTGTTTTGTTTGATTGCCTTGATTCCATCTCATGCTTTGTGTAGAATGTTTTACAGCCAATTGCTAAGATGTTAGGATCAGATGAGCTTATTTTGGAGATTTTTTTGTACCAAATTCTCGTTTCTGTTCTCAACCCGAATTCGTCTCTGTATTGTACGGCTAAGCCGTGAACTTCTACGGCTTGATTTCCAGAGACCTGAAATTTGAATTTTGTTCTACGGCTAGTCTACGGCTAAGCCGTAAATTATTCTACGGCTGAGCCGTAAGCTAGCCGTAACCCAACCGTAACCCAGCCGTGAATTAAATCTCTGATCAGTCGAAACTTTCCCGATACAGTACTCCTACGGTGTGGCTACGGCTAAGCCGTGGATTGCTACGGCTAAGCCGTGGATTGGTCTACGGTTAAGCCGTATCCTGACTGCAGCTCAGCCGAAAAAGGTATCAGATCAGAGGTGAAGATGACCGGTTTAGCTGTGCTTTCAAGGGAACCACGGCTAAGCCGTAGTGCAAGTTACGGCTAGGCCGTAAGATGCATACGGCTAAGCCGTAGGTCACCCATGGCTAAACCGTAAGAACTGTAAAATATGAATTAAACTTAGGATAATGGTGTGACTTTGTAGGGCTTATATACATGGAATCATACACGTAACCCGGCCCAATGGATTCTTTGGATCGCATGAGCAGTCTGTTAAGCTGTAACTTATTCATGTGAGCGTTGATCACTGTTAAGCACCTCCCCATGGGTGTTGGTTTAAGAGACTTCGGTGCACGTGAAGATTACATTGCAACACTAGGATGGCAACGGTGCATTGAATAATTTAAAACTACATCAACATGCACGGTTAGTGACAGTGAACAACTAGATTAGGGCTGGCTTGTAATGAACCTTGACTCCGTATTAATCTGAGCTGCATTGCATATTGGTTATAGTTTTGCCCTCTGTTCTGCCAATCTATGTCTATGCATTCCGCAGTCATTTTGCTTTCGTCCTGTGTCTCTGTTTTATTCTTCGATCTGCACTATGCTTTGATCTATGCTGTGCTGTGACTTACTCTTGGCTATGCTTTGTATATTTCTGGCTTTGTATATTTTGGGTATTCCCTGGTGGCTCTGCCCAGAGATTAACACGTGTGGATAAGATCCGGTCCTTGTCATCGGTGAGTCCAACGCAGAAAATCTCCCTTCTTTTGGATTTGATTTGATTGGTATTAGTCTGGCTCTACTCAGCCTCAGCCCTAGGATACCCGACGGGGTTACCTATGGCTTAGATCTCTGTATCTCTGTATCACTGCAGTGTCGCTTTGTCTTGGGACCCCGGAACCCAGGAAACCGAGACCCACTTGTACCCTTGGCCCGGTCAGTGGTGTTCTCATCTGCTCTCTCTGCTCTCTATTAGAGAGAATATGGTTAACGTAGTAGCCACTTAGTTCAGTATTTCTATGTTGTGATTCAATTATCATGCTTAATTTCTATGCACGATTTGCGTAGCTTACTAAGATGAACCTCTGACATTACACTATTCTGTCCTTATTCTATTTGATACTATGAGTGTTTCATCCCTGTTACTTGTATTTGCTGGATCGTTGTATTCATTTGTGTTGTCTGTGGTGTTGCAGGCACAGATCCCTTGCCCAGCTCCCCGGCGGTCGAGGAGGCTGCAGGGCCGAGTGTGGAGGCACCTTCAGGTTTGGCAGAGTGGGCCTGATCATCTCTGCCGAGTGCGTGCATGCATATCGGCCATCTTTTTGGGTTTCGTTGTATTTTGGAAGATTGTTGTATTTGGACTTTGGGCTTTGGACTCTGTACTCTGTATATTTTGTATATCAAGATTTTGGGTGTGTATTTGGATTTTCCGTCAGCGTAATTATCGTTGTCTTTTCCGTTCCGCATTTGTTTTGGCTTCCGCTATTCTTTTTCCTTTGTTGCTTGCTATGATATGTACAGCTTCCGCGTACGCTTAGTTCGCACGTGTTAGATCCCTTGTGTGTGTGCATCTGGACTGGGTTTGGATGCACGTGCACGGGAGTACGTGTGTCACTGGTTTAACTTTTCGCTAACCCCCGAATTCTGAGCTCGGGTCGTGACAAAAGCCTCAGCACAATCTCTTTAATAAAAGGTCTAGAGAAGAAATAAATCTCTAATGAGTAATTTCTACTCAGGATAAGGACATGGATCACTTAAGGTTGAGAGAGGAACCCTTTCTAGCACTCCGACCCATAATTTTGAAATCCTTACAGTTGTCCTCTACCATTGAAAATACTTATGATATGGTCATGAAATGAATTAATTCTAGTTCAAACATTTCTTGATATAGGGTTTTTCTATTGTCAATATTGAATTGAGTAATAATGAATTAAACGTATAATGAATTATTTACAATGAAACAATTGCATGATTTACTTAAGTTCAATTATATGATTTGAAATGGTCTGGCTTTACTCAGCTTGAGCCTTATAATACCCGGCGAGGTTGACTTTGGTGTAGCAGATTGAAATGGTGCTGCTATAGTGTGCCTTTGGAGCTTCTGGACTTCGTGAACGTAGGGACCCAATCGTACATTTGGCTAGGGTGTTGGTATTCCCAATACAAAGACCCTCTTGGGGGAACATAGTAAATGTAGTAGCCAAATAATAAAGTATTTCTCTTAATTGACCCTTATATCATGCTTTATTCAATACACAACATGCTTAGTATACTAAAATGACTTCTATGATTACTTGTTAATTATTTTCTTAGATACAATGTGTGTTATTTTAATTATGTTTATACTTTGCTGAATAGTTTTATTCATAGTTGTCTAATTAGTGTTAAAGGCTGAGGTCCTGCTTCCGGTCTTGTAAAGACTATGGAGGCAGAGGAGGAGACTGAGATGTTTCCTTTGGACCTCACTGAGTGAACAGCAGAGGTTTTTTAACTAACTTCTGTTACCGAAGAGCACTTAGACTATAGTTGGGTATAAATTACAGTAATGAAAAACTATACCTTTTTTATATATATTGAAATGTTAACTGTAAAATATTTTCATGAAGTAGATACCATTGAACTATTATGTGAAATGAAAAGAAAAAAAAATTATATGTGATATTGACAGGCTTCCACATGTTTGGTATACGGATACGTGTCCGTTAAAAGTTCCTCACACGTGTAGCAAAGTGAATATCCTTTGTGGAATTCCGCCCTGGCCTCAGTTTGGGTGCGAATTTTATGAAAGTACGCGTGTTATGCCTTGATAATTACCCTAATTTAAGTTTTTCGGGCTTGGTTTGTGACACCTTTTAAAATAACTCCAATTTAATAGTAGTCATGGATAATAGGAATTAGCACAAAACAGGAAATCCCATTTAAAAAAGGAAACAAAATCTCATAGATTGTTGGATTTTTCTCCATCATTTGATTGATGGAACAATTACTCAATCGATCGAACATTGCTTCTGTCTCTAATTACATCGATCAAGTAAGATCAGATCGACTGGTAACCCATGTTTTTCTGATTTCTTCACTTTATCTCTTCTGGCAACGTGAACCGTAGTCCATCTAAAAGAAATATAAAATACAATTTAATGGACCTAGAGTTTTGTCCAACTCATGGATTAACCAACATACGAAAAACCTTACAATCTCCTCCTTTGGCAATCCATGGACCAAACTCCATAGAACATACAAAATAAAAACCCAAAATACATTGAATTTTCTTTCAACTTCTGCATATTGAAAGTCAACTTTGTGTACCAATTACCAATAGAATACCTGAATCTTCAGCTTCTTGGAGTTTCATATCTCTCCCTGAATATCTTATTTTCCCCCTTTTGTCCATAATTGACAAAGATATTAAGAAGCATGCAACATATTTGGCAATCAGAATTCAGCAGCAGTAGCTCCCCCTCATTTATATATCCCCTTAATTGTATCTTCTAGCAGCATCAGGAGTGGGAGCTTGATCTTCTTGATTAAGTTTTTTTGTATATAGCCACCCACACTTGTGTAATTTGAGCTTTCAGCATAGTATGAACAACTTATTTGGGAAAATCAGACTTTTCAACCTATATTGATGTAGCCTTGGGTGGAGAAAAATTCTCCCACAATTACTTGGTCTTTAGTAGACTTCTCAACTTATTGCAATGAGGAAGAATGTATCCTTTGATTCTATAATAACGATAAGTGGATGTGCACGCAAAATATGACATATTCATCAAAGTACTCTCAACATGATTTGTGCATGCAAAATGTGGAGTAGTAGGTGCCAAAGAATTTAAAGCAAAACTTTTAACAAAAGTAGTTTCATCTTTAATCTTCGAAGTCAATGCATCATGAACATAACTGAAACTACGTATGTCATTAGGCCTTTTGTGACTACACTAAATGTCTTCAAAAATTTTCAAACCAGTGTTCATCCTGTGTAAAACAGCCTTTGTAGAATCTAGCTCAGATAACATCATCTTTAGTTTACCATTGAAAAATTTTCTTTCAGATTGGTAAGTCTTCAACTTTGTCTTCAAGCTCTCAACCTCTTGTTCATAATTTTTACTTTTAGTAGTCAACTTATTAGCTATAGATTCATTTTGGCCTTCCAAGAGATTAACCTTAGCAATTGTTTTTGCTAATTCTTTCTTAATAGGGAGAATTTGACCTTCTCAAACTTTCAACTTGATTAAGTTCTTGTGATTCAACTTGGAGAGTTTCAGATAATCATTGTATGCAACATTATAGGCTTCTTCCTAATCTTTTGCAGGCTTTGACTCTTCATCAATATCCTCATCATCATAATTGTTAGATAAAGCTTGTGAAGATCTAGTCATGAAAGTCATGAATTTTCCATTTACAAAGTCAAATATCTTAGTCATAGCCTTTTCTTCATCTTTTTCAGAAGAATCATCCCATATAAGATTGAAAACCTTTTTTCTTAGGATTCCTTTTCCTATTCATGCATTCACTAGTATAATGACCATAGCCTTGACATTCATAACACTTAATTGTTTTTTAAGATACTTTCTTTTTAGATTTTGAGTTCTTCCATTTAAATTTCTTGCCGTTTATGTAATTTTTGAATTGCTTCTTGAGCTCAACACTTTCAGTATCTTCAGAATCAGAATAAGAATCACTTTAAACTTTCTTTGCTGATTCTTCAAAAACTTTGAAGACAATACTTTCAAACTTCATTCTTTCAATTAAATTTCTTGCCGTTTATGTAATTTTTGAATTGCTTCTTGAGCTTAACACTTTCAGTATCTTCAGAATCAGAATAAGAATCACTTTAAACTTTCTTTGCTGATTCTTCGAAAACTTTGAAGACAATACTTTTAAACTTCATTCTTTCAATTAATATACGGCTTACCTTGAATATCTGAAGATTTCCAACCAACTAATCTCTTTGAGGGTGTCAAGATTCTTATTTTCTTTAATAACATCAACCTTTGAATCAAATCTTTCAAATAAGACCTTAGAATCTTCTTGAAAATTTTATCTTCAAGAATTGGCCCACCCAAATTGAAAATAGAATTAATAATATCATTCAGCTTAGCATAAAAGGCATTAAAGGTCTCATCATCTTCCATCTTTATGGTTTCAAAGGCAGCAGTCAATCTTTGCAATTTTGATTGCTTCACGGTCTTAATACCATCATACACAATCTACAAGTTATCCCATGTTTCTTTTGCAATTTTGCATGTAGAAATCCTACGAACCTCTTCAGCAGACACTCTATTAAAAATATCATTCATTGCCTTATTATTGCAATTGCTGGCATGCTTCATATCTTTGGTTTATTAGGCTTTTGGTTTAGGAATAATTTGCCTATCAGCCACGATAGTAGATCTGGTATAACCATCCTCAACAATATCCTAGAGAGCATCATCAATGGACTTAAAAAAGACAATCATTATTACTTTCCAATAGGCATAATTAACATCATTAAGCAAAAGAAGGTTAGTAGTCAATGTGCCTTTTTGATTGGTGCCATTCTAAAAATTACAAATAAATCTGCATAGTAACTTTGAGCAACTTGCTCTGATACCAACTAAAATTTTTGGGGGGGTGCTCCGAAGTATGTGATTTTTTAGATTGCAAACAAACACAAAATATGCAGTAGAAAATAAAATAAATCAAACAAGCAACCACCATAAGAAGACACGATTTTTACGTGGAAACTTAAATTGGAAAAAAAAAATCGCTAATCCAAACTGGACTACCAATCAAGCACTATATTCACTCAGTAAAAGATGATATACTCACAAGCCTTACTAATTATATCGCAACCTAAAGACTATGATTTTTCTTTCACAAATACACACTGGCATGGTTACTTGTCGATCTCTATAATAGATCTAAACTTCGCTTGACTTCTTAGACAATCTTTCATAAGAGATGTAGAATACATGAATCTTTAGAATAAAGCTTCAAAATAATCTCTCTATTGAAAGCTCTAGAAAAGAAAGGAATCTCTAATGAGTAATCTTTGCTTAGAATAAGTAGATTGTTCATTAAGGGTTGAGAGAGGAACCCTTTAAATAACCCCAACTTCGTGCCTTATAATAGTAGTCCTTGTAGAATAGAAATTAGAATAAAATAGAAAATTCGACTTCAAAAAGGAAACAAAATCCTATAGGTTGGTGGGTTTTTCTCTGTAATCCGATCAATTAGATAATTACTACATCAATCGGGTATCACTTCTGTCTCCAATTCGATTGATTGGGTGGGAACGGATTGATCGGGTAACCTTTATTTTTCTGATTTCCTCACTTCAATGCTTCTGGCGACGTAAACTACAGTTTGTCTAAAAGAAATATAAAATGCAATTTAGTGGACGCAAAGTTTTGTCCAACCCATAAATTAACCTACATACAAAAAGCTTACACATGAACAATGGGCCCACTTGTGATATGTTCTTCATTACATCATTTTGTTTTGAATGATATCACACATTCACAGTTGGGGAGATTATTTAGCAACGTGTTACTTTTTAAGTTGGTTTTTCCACCATCCTCCCTTTCCAATATTTGCATCTCAAGTGAAGTTTGGCATCATAGACTCGTCAACCATCACATCTAATTATATAGCTTCTTCCATCTCTTCTCTCCATTAACAAGTTGTCTAAATATACATTTTGAAAAAGTTTACCTTTTTATATACATTAATAGAAATATTCTTTTGTGTCTCTAATACCATTTGTCAGATCAGGTTAGCCCAAAACACGTACCGCGTACACAACGAACAAGAAATGCATGCAATCACAATACATATATTTTGCGTGGTTCACAATAAAGGCCATGTTCTTGTAGGCTATAAGCGCTCTCTTCAATTTCATGAAATAGAAACTAGGCAACTCATTACAAGGAGTCCCAACCCTCCAACACTTAATTTACTCACTTTTCATATGTCTCAATCTAACTCTCTCGAAAAACAACGAGTGAGAGAGCTCTCATTTTTCTCACAGTATATAATCATCACTTTCCTGGGGCCAAAAAAGCCCTAATACAATCACCAAAATACCTTTGACCCTAAACATGTTCATTATCTAACCTAATGGACCAACCCGGTTAAACTGGAATACAAGACATAGACCTAACATATCCCATATTTAGGAGTGAACAAGATATATTAAAAACTAATTCAAACATATCAAATTCAAATCCAAACTTCACTAACAAACGTAATATTTCTAACACAAATGTCCATGTGTCTCTATGGTTCGCCATGGATTTAACTAATCAAGGAACTATACGGTTTGATTCCAGCAATCAATCACTTAGTCCTGCTCTTGATCAAATTCCTCTACTGCACAAATACATCCAATCTACTTCACTATTTTTTCCCACCATCACAACCACCATCACGTTATTTTCCTTCTGTCTTTTATGACGGGAAAGCCCTAACCCCTCCTCACAAGCGTTGTAGGGCTGATGATAAAAGTGTTGTTTTCGTTCTGGCAAGACCTAAAGACATGACCCAAATCTTATTCCATTTAACCATACAAATTTTTTCAAGTGACTGCACTACATAAAATAAATCAAAATATTTGTGCAACATATTTAAGTTCCAACTGACCCTAAACATGTTCATTATCTAACCTAATGGACTAGCCCGGTTAAACTAGAATACAAGACATAAACCCAACATATCCCCTATTTAAGAGTGAACAAGATAAAACAAAACCATTAATCTTATTAAGAACTAATTCAAACATATCAAATTCAAATCCAAACTTCACTAACAAACCTAATATCTCTAACACAAATGTCTGTGTGTTTCTGTGGTTTGTCATGGGTTTAATTGATCAAGGAACTATATGGTTTGACCCTTGTAATCAATCACTTAGTCCTAGTCTTGATCATATTCCTCTATTGTACAAATCCATCCAATCTACTTCACTATTCTTTCCCACCATCACGATCCCCATAGTGTTATTTTCCTTCTATTTTTTATGACGGGAAGCGCTAACCACTCCTCACAAGCGTTGCAGGGCCGACAATAAAAGTGTTGTTTTTGTTTTGGAAAGACCTAAAGACTTGACCCAAATCTTGTTGCATTTAGCCATACAAATTTTTTCAAGTGACTGCACTGCATAAAATAAATCAAAATATTTGTGCAACATATTTAAGTTCCAACTGTGAGAATAAGTGCAAAGAGGGTGGAGATTAAAACTAAAACTAAAAAGAAAAGGACCCTATGCTATAGGAATGGACTTTCTAAAGTTTACATCATTGATGGGGAGCCCTATACAACTTCCAAGTGGTTTTTAGCAGAAAATGCTCCTCATAGAGGATCATGGAAGTTAACAACATCATTGATGATCTTGGAAGTCCATTGGATGGACAGATCGGTATTCATTGATGGAAAGATCATGAGCATCATTGTTGATCAAGGAAGTCCATTGATGGACTTTCTGAAGTTAACATCATTGATGTTCATGGAAGCTCATTGGATGGAAAGATCCACATGATGCCTATCTACATGCAAAGTTTGAGTTCATAAGATCATCTTAAGCTATTGATCCATGGCTTTAAAATCTAATGGTTTAGAGACACCATTTTATAATCATTTCAATCCGATGATGAGGAAAAGTTGGATAGGTATCAAATATGGATTTGTGACTGCGCGGTGTGTGAAAAGATTTGATCGACTCAACATGGGTGTCTTGATTAAAAAAAAAAGGGATAGAAAAGGAGTTTTTTTAAACTGGGGCATTTTTTAGAAATTAGATCATGTTGTAGAGAACAATACTAAAAACAAACCCAAAGTGGGCTCCAGGAGCCATCAACTTCTTTTTTTTATATTGAATTGACCCTTTACTTCACACTACTTTACAAGTAATTTTTCCAAGCTAGCCTAACTATAAGAAGAGGACTTGTCTGACTCATGAAAGACAAAAAAGAAACCTAAACTGGACGAAGGAACCTAAAATGACCAATTTATTTTTTCACTCAAATGTCTTGCTTGTGGCCAACACACTTATGGTTGAGTGGTGGGAATCAAGCACATGCTGAGGGATCTATCCTTGTGACTTAACGTTTGTTGGGTTTTGCTCAAAAGGTCCTTACTGGGCCTGAGTGGAGGGCCCAATTAAATAGGGCTGTCCTCTTACATATTCTCTTCGGTGTTTTGTTCTTGGTAACCAAGAAAGACAGTAACAGGAAAGGGAACACAGAGAGAAAGATTGTAAGGGGTGAGAGAGAGATTTTTTCATAGTGAAATCTTCGTGCCTGTGGACGTAGGCAATCTGGCCGAACCACATAAATCCTCGTGTCTTCTGTGTGTGTGATTTCTTGTTTTTCTTTCTTATGGTGTGTGCTTGGCTAGATCCAGATCTAATAATTAGCATCAAAGCGTTTGTTGAGATCGTAGATTGTGGAGATTTATGAGATCAAATCTCAAGGGAATAGCACAGATCTGGCATGTTTCGATCAGTTTGATTGCAGATTTGTGTTAGAGCAGCACAGATCTAGAGTGGGAATCATGCGTGCTGCCAGCCGCCATCCCACCTTTACAGTCATCGGAGTGCATCGCTGTCCACTCGTTTGTTGCCGCCTTTCACGCGTCGCAGCCGTCCCCCAGTCGTGCGCAGTCGCTACCATTTGCTGGTTGGAAGCGCCAGGCCGTTGCACGCCGTCACCGGACAGAGCCGTCTCCATCATCATTGCTTCCGCCATCATCGTTGAGTGCATCGCCTGGTTTTGCCGCCACTGTCAAATCGCCGGAGCAGTCGCCTGGCCATTTTTCCACTATTGCCAATCCGCCAGAGCCCTTCCCTACCAGTCCGCCGCTGCTAAGGAAAAAAAGGCATGAAGCCTTCGTGCGTTGCAGATTCCGGTTTTGTTGCAGAATCGCGAGGAAGAATAAGACCTGGTAGTGGGTTGGTTCCAGATCCAAGTTAGGTTGAACCGACCCAGTCCAGCAGCCCAGAGCAACAGGTTCCAGGTCAGGTCAGGCTAACCTGACCCACAACAGAACCCAGCCCAGTTACCGATCGGATCCAAGTCAGGCTCGAGTCAGGTGAACTTAACCCAGTTCCGCAACCCAGCCCATCAAAACAGTAGTTTTTCAGTTCGGTCAGGTTGACCTGAACCCGTCTGCAAAGCCCAGTCCAGCAACAGTGCTGACGTCATCCAACGTCAGCAGGTTGACCAATTTGACCGGATTCAATGGTCAAAAATTCAAACTCAATTTTCGGAGTCATCCGAACTTGGAATTGAGCTCCGTTTTTTTTTCCAGTGGACTCCTGGAGACGAGATCTACAACGTGAATGGAGTAGATTGGCAGTTTGACGAGTAGATATTTGGGTGAGGTTTGTTTTGATCATCTTTAGATTTTTCATGGCCACAATGGGAACTTCTACTGCAGGAGGTATCAAATTTGAAATTAAGAAATTTGATGGAAGAATAAACTTTGGTTTGTGGCAGCGAAAGATGAAAAATATCTTGATTCAACAAGGTATTAAGTTGACATTGTTAGGCAAAAAAAAGAAGCCTGAAAAGATAAAAGATGAAAATTGGGCAGACATAGATGCAAAGGCAGTTAGCTCTATTCAATTCTATCTCTCTGACGAAGTCATGTACAACGTCATGGAATAGGAGACTGCAAAGGGTCTATGGGAGAATCTTGAGAGTCTTTATATGGGTAAGAATCTCACAAACAAGCTGCATCTAAAGAAACAATTGTATGAGTTGAAAATGGAAGAACGTTATGATGTGCTGAAGCACATGAATATTTTTAACAGAATGATTAACGACTTGTTGAGGCTCGATGTGAAATTCGATGATGAAGACAAGTCTTTGTTGTTACTGAACTCTCTTCCTGACTCATATGATCATTTCATGACTACCTTGCTGTATGGACATGACACACTCAATTATGAGGATGTTAGGTAAGACATCATCTCTAATGCTGCAAGGAAGAAGGCCACTAAAATTAGTTCACATGCAGAGGGACTTCTAGTAAATGAAGGCTCTAGTGAATGTGGCAGGTCCAATGATAAGGGCAAATCAAAGAGGAACAACTCCAGATCAAAATCACGAAGCAAGAAAAATTCAGAGTGCTTCTTTTGGAAAAAGAAAGGACACTGCAGGAAAGATTGTCAGGAATACAAGGCGTCCAAAGATAGGAAGAACAAAGCTGAGAATAAAGCTGATAACAGTGGCTCTACCAACGTTACTTCAGAAATTGAAGTGAAACTCCTATCTGTCTCGCAAGGTAACCACTTATCTGATGCTTGGATTTTAGATTCCAGTTGTTTTTATCATATGTACTCTAATCGTGATTGGTTTGATACCTATGAGGAATGTAATGGTGGTAGTGTTCTGATAGGTAATGATGCACCATGTAAGACCATTGGAACTGGCACCATTAAAATTAAAATGGCAGATAGAGTTGTGAGAACCTTCGGTGATGTGAGGCATATGCCAACACTCAAGAAAAACTTAATCTCGTTAGGCTTGCTTGAATCCAAATGGTGTACATTTATGGCAAAAGATGGTTTACTGAAAGTGTCTAAAGGTGTTCTGGTATTAATGAAAGGTACGAGAGTGGGGAACAACCTGTATAAGCTTATGGGAAACACAGTTGTAGGTGGAGTAGCGGTGTCCACAGATAACAAAATTAGTGATGATGAGTCTCAGTTGTGGCTATGCGTCTAGGGCATATGAGTGAGAGAGGCATGTTAGAACTGCATAGAAGACAGTTGTTAAAGGTGTGAAAACATGCAAGTTGGATTTTTGTAAATACTGTGTTTTCGGTAAGCAGAAAAATATGTCATTTAAAACTGTAGGCAATAGTTATAGAAGCAACGGTATTCTAGATTACATTCACTCCAATGTATGGGGACTAACCCTGGTTATGTCAAAAGGTGGAGCATACTTCTTTGTGACATTTATTGATGATTTTTCAAGAGAGGTTTGGGTTTACTTTATGAAGGAGAACTTTGAAGTCTTTACTAAGTTCAAAGGTGGAAGGCAGAAGTAGAAAATCAAACAGGTAGAAAAGTCAAGTATCTGAGATCAGATAATATGGGTGAATACAAAAATAGTAGGTTTCTACAGTTTTGCAAGGATGAAGGTATCACAAGGCACTTCATTGTTCCAAAGAATCCTCAGCAAAATATAATTATAGAAAGAATAAACAGGACACTTTTAGAAAGAGCAAGAAGTATGAGACTTCTAGGGTTGTCTAAAAGTTTTTGGGCCGAAGCGATTAATCACGCATGCTATGTGGTTAATTGGTCACCATCAAGACCTCTTGACTGTAAAGTTGCAGAAGAAGTGTGGACAGGTAAAAAGGTGGGCTATTTTTCATTGAAGGTATTCGGTTGTCTAGCTTATGTACACATTCCTAGTGGTGAGAGATCCAAGTTAGACTCCAAGTCACTCAAATGCATATTCCTTGGCTTTGAGAAAGGTGTAAAGGGGTATAAACTATGGGATCCAGAAAATAGGAAAAAGATCTGCAGTAGAGATATTGCGTTTGATGAAGCTTCTATGCTAAATGGGGAACATAACAGTGAAGTCAAAGGGCACAGTGTTGAAAAAGTGGTTACTGAAGTTAGTCCTCTTGCAGATAATACAACCAAGGAACAAGCTTAGAGTTCATCAGAAGTTGGTACATCTGGAGGTGAGGAACAACGTGAGGTTTAGCTGGAACATTCAAGTTTATCACAAGGAAGGGCAAAGAGAACCATCAAGCCACCTCAAAGGTTTGGATGGAATGAGGATGAAATTCACTTTGCTTTCATCACCAGCAGTCGTGATCCGACCTCATTTTAAGAAGCCATGGAAAGCAGTGAAAAACAAGGTTGGATGGGTGCTATGATGAATGAGATGGAATCTCTCCAAAAGAACTTAGTCTAGGAGTTAGTTCCTAAACCCAAAGACAGAACAACAGTTGGTTGTAAATGGGTGTTTAGGAGAAAAGAGGCTTTGCAAGAAAATGCAGAACCAAGGTTCAAGGCACATTGTAACACTCCGACCCAGCTTGACCTCGTTTAGCGTCTAGTTAATCTTGTTTTTGTTGCTAATCGTGTTTTGTTGTGTTTTGGTTTTCGTTACGGGTCATGGATAGGTAGTTGGGTTGAGTTTGACCTGGATTAAGTAGACCAAGCCCTTTTTCGTAATTTTAGCTTTTCTTAGACATGGTCATTTTTGCATCATCTTGAGGTCAACACGTGTCTTTCGTTGAGCTCGTTAACTTTCGTAACTACGTCATTTGCAACCGACGTCGTGTGTTTCGATTGGACCTTGATTTGACTCAAACTGAAAATAGACTTATGACTTGGCCCTTCTTGGAATTTGATCAACCCATTACTTATATAAGCTCTCACCCAATTCACCAACACTCACGTTCTCTCTCTTGTTCTCTCTCGTTTTCCCTCAACTTCACTGTGCACGTGGAATTCTCTTCTCCTTCACTTGATTTCTCTCCATCGATCTAGCTTGTGGTTCTTGCATGTGCAATTGAGGTGAGTGGAAGTCTTCCATTCTTCTCATCTCCTTTCTCTATCTCTTCTCCTTCTTGCTTCTTTGCATGGTGTGTCTGTGTGTTGTGGATTTCTCTCCATCTCTCATGCATGCATGTGGTTTTGCTTGTGTTAGGTTGTGTTTGGATCCAAGGGCTACCATTGTGCATTTGAATTTCCAATTGAGGCAAGTATAACCATAACATTGAGAACCCATGTTGGTATGCTTTGATTTTGACTAGCTCACATTGATGTGTGTGGAAAACATGTGTTTACAGCCCATTTGATACTTATTGGTTCAGTACTTGTGTATTCCCATTGATAGATTGCATTTCTGATGCATTTCCAGACATTCTGTACATGTTTCAGATTTCTGAATTCGTGCAGGTACGGCTAAGCCGTATAACACCTACGGCTCACAATCCAGAGAGGAGAAAAACCCAGTTTTCCTCTACGGCTAAGGCACGGCTAAGCCGTGGAATGCCCTACGGCTAAGCCGTAGCTCAGCCGTGGCCCAGCCGTAGAACAATACAGGGTGCAATTTCTGGAATAACTGAGAGTCAGCAAATGACAGACCTTCTACGGTTCAGCCACGGCTAAGCCGTAGACCACACACGGCTAAGCCGTAGCACACACACGGCTAAGCCGTAACCACACATGAAGAATAAGGCTAGGTGTAAAGATAAGACCTATATGACCTTCATGATAGAATGTAGAGCACCTAGACTTGCCCAACGGAATGTGATACTACGCGTGAATGATCTCGAGGGCTGCGAATCATTCATGTTCGTTATCCGGATGTTAAGCACCTCCCCATGGGTGTTGGTTTAAGGGACTTCGTGCACCGCCCGATTCAAGGCAACACTAGACAACGGTGTATCGAATAACTTAAAACTACATCATCATGCACGGTTAGAAACACCGGATAATTAGATTAGAACTGGTTTGTAAACTTAAGATGATTCGATTCACATGATTTGTTGCATAACATATTGCATTCGACCATTGATCTCAACACTCTACATGATTACGTATGTTTCGTTATTTTCACATTTTGGTTTATTTACCCTGAGTATGCATGTATGATGTGTTCATTCACGGATCTGCACGTATGATAAGTTGTCACGATCTACTCAGGATTTTCATGATTGACTCCGTATGGTCAGGCACTACTTAGCCTCAGCCTTAGGATCCCGACGGGGTGAATTCGGTATAGTTTATATGGCCTGCTGCAGTATGGATTTTGTCTTGGGGAACCGGACCCCAGGAAACCGAGACCCATTGTACCCTGGCCCGGACAATGGTGTTCTTTGCATGTTACAAGATCCCTCTTTTGGGAGCATATGGTAATGTAGTAGCCACTAGTCATGTACACAGCATGTTATCCTTGATTCACGCAGCATCTTTCTTTCTTGCATGATAGCCTAGTATACGAAAATGCTTTCTTTAATAACATGATGTTCTTTATTCTATTAGACACAGCGTGTGTTAACTTGCTATGGTTTATACTTTGCTGAATCTTCGTATTCACAGTTGTTTTGGTGTTGCAGGCCCAGATCCCCCTGCCGAACCCTCGCCGGTCGGCCAGGCTCCAGTTGAGACCCCCGGGGCCCCCTCAGGCCTAGAGGAGTGGATGTGATCACTCCACGGGAGAGCGTTCATGGCATGCATCCTTTTAGAGTCTTGTGTTGTGTGGATTTTCAGACTTGTATATGTCATGACATGTCATTATTGTATATATTCTATTGTTCGTTTTGTAAGACTTTATATGTAATTATGTCAGTCCTTTCTTGTATCCTCTTCTTGTGCTATTAGTTGTTTATGTTTCTGATATTTACAGCTTCCGCATACTTGCTTGGCACGTGTGCTTGTTCCCTTGTGCGTGTGCATTTAGACTCGGTCTACGTGGGCATGCACGGGAGTACGTGTGTCATTAGGTTTGGCTTTTGCTAACCCCCGAACCCTGGGCTCGGGTTGTGACATACGTATTGTATGGTATCAGAGCATTCCTTGCTCATTCCTTGTTCTAGTGTGATAAGCATGTAGGCATGTAGGATCGTGGTGAGGATACGATTATTTCTTTGTGTTCTTTCTAGACTTTGGGGTTTGTTGGGCGCTATTGTTTTGTGTTTGTGTCTGACTCGTTCCATTTTTCAGGATGGCATCAGGTTCTGGTTCGCAGCAGAACGCCGGAAATAACGAGAGCGGATCTGCACCATCACCGCAGACACCGAATACAGATGAACGCATCCTCATGTTATTCCAGTCCCTTCAGGCACAATCGCAATCCATGCAGAACTTGCAAGCCCAAGTGACAACCATGTTAGACCGACAAAGCCAAGTCCCAGCTCAGTCACATGTAGACCAGCAGGTGATCTTGCAGCCTCGAGAGAGTGACCCGAATGCCCTCTATGGTAAATTTCGCAAGCGAGGAGCTATTGAGTTCTATGGAACCGAAGAACCATTGAAGGCAGAACAGTGGTTAGAACAGACAGAGGATGTCTTTGAGACCGTTGTGTGCACGAACCGACAGAAGGTCGGGCTAGCAACTTCCATGTTTAGAGATGTCGCAAAGACTTGGTGGAAGAGCGTGAAAGATTCGTACAGAGACATTCCTAGTGCGACGGTGTGGGAGATGTTCAAGCAGCAGTTCAGGAGGAAGTTCATCCCGGCTCATGTGTTTCGAGCCAAGGAGGTTGAGTTTCTAGCTCTCCGTCAGCAGCAGATGACAGTAGCAGAGTACGTGAACAAGTTTATGCAGTTGTCGCATTTTGCTCCGGACATGATCAGTACTGAAGAGAGGAAGGTGAACAGGTTTGTGGAAGGTTTGCATCCCCGGTACATGCATCACGTGACTGCGTTTCAGCGTCCGGCTACGTTCGACGATGCAGTGGACAGGGCCTATTCCGCTGAGGCCATCCACCAAGCTGCGAGAGCCGTTGAGCCCAAGCGACAGCAGCCTTTCAGTGCACGAGGACAAGTACAGAAGAAGACCAAAGGCCAGCAGAGTACTTCTAGTTCCGGTGGAGTGACTTGTGGATATTGTGGCAGGAACCACACGACTGAAGCTTGCTGGAGGAAGGCCGGTGCGTGTTTTATTTGCGGTTCGAGGGAGCACATGATCGCCAATTGTCCTCGACATAGAGCCTCCGGTGTAGCTCCATCTGGCCCTACTTCCGGTGCAGTTCCTAGCAGACCCAGTGCACCTACAGCTCCGAGCAAGCCACAGTCAGCTCGTCCAGGTTCGAGACAGCCTCGCCAGACAGCCCGTGCTTACGCTGCTACCCACGAGAGTGCCGAGGATCCACAGGTGGTTGAAGGTACTGTTTTGATTTCGCGCGTCGAGGCTTTAGCTTTGTTCGATTCGGGGTCTACACGGTCTTATGTAGCACCTCATTTCGCCAAGCGGTTGCATCAGCCGTCTGAGCCGTTGCCATATGTGTTGGTTGTATCCACCCCAGTTGGCAAGCGAGTGGTGTGTAGTATGTACTACCCCCATTGCGACGTGCAGATTGCAGGTCATCAGTTACCTGTTGATTTGATCCTGTTGTCGATGCTGGACTTCGACGTGATCCTTGGTATGGATTGGCTCGCTCGATATCGTGCCTGTGTTAACTGTTACAACAGGACGATCTTCTTCGATTTAGGCAAGGGCTTCCGTTTCGAGGGCAGTCAGCAGAGATGCCCCAGGCGTGTGATTTCGGCGTGTAAGGCAGATCGCTTGATCCGCCGAGGGTGTGAAGGCTTCATTGCCTTTATCTCAGCGAAGAAGGAGTCGAAGCAGCTAGGTGAGCTCCAGGTGGTCTGTGATTTTCCCGATGTCTTCCCGGACGATGTACCAGGCTTACCCCCGGTTCGAGATGTGGAGTTCGCCATTGAGCTTGTTCCTGGCACGGCACCGATCAGCAAGGCTCCGTATCGCATGGCCCCAGCAGAGTTGTCTGAGTTGAAGAAGCAACTACAGGAGCTTTTGGATAAGAGTTTCATTCGCCCGAGCGTTTCACCTTGGGGAGCACCAGTCTTGTTTGTCAAGAAGAAGGATGGTACTTTTCGGATGTGCATAGACTACCGCCAGCTGAACAAAGTGACGATCAAGAACAAGTACCCCTTACCCAGGATCGATGAATTGTTTGATCAACTTCAGGGCGCAGCATATTTTTCGAAGATTGATTTGAGGTCTGGATATCACCAGTTGAGAGTCAAAGAAGATGACATTCCCAAGACTGCCTTCAGGACTCGTTATGGTCACTATGAATTCCTCGTGATGCCTTTTGGACTAACCAACGCACCTGCAGCTTTTATGGCATTGATGAATCAGATTTTTGCTCCTTTCTTGGACCAATTCGTAGTTGTGTTTATTGATGATATACTGATATATTCTAAGTCAGCAGAGGAGCATAGGGAGCATTTGAGAAAAGCCTTGTCGTTGTTGAGAGAACATCGATTGTTTGCTAAATTGTCGAAGTGTGATTTTTGGCTTGAGCAGGTGGCATTTTTAGGTCATATCATTTCACGAGAGGGATTGGCAGTTGATCCATCTAAAGTAGAGGCAGTAGTGAATTGGCCTAGCCCCAAGACAGTGACAGAGATTCGCAGTTTCCTTGGTCTAGCAGGTTATTACCGTCGATTTGTCCAGGACTTTGCTAAGATCTCTTCTCCTTTGACGAAGTTGACCAGGAAGAATGTACCATTTGATTGGACTGAGGAGTGTGAAGCCCGTTTCAGGATTTTGAAAGAGAAGTTGACTACAGTCCCAGTGTTAGCCTTGCCAGATGGTAGTGAAGGATTCGTGGTTTATTCAGACGCTTCTCGAGTTGGCCTAGGTTGTGTGTTGATGCAGCATGGGAAGGTTATTGCGTATGGGTCGCGACAGTTGCGAGAACATGAGAAGAATTACGCCACCCATGATTTAGAATTGGCAGCCATCGTGTTTGCGTTGAAGCTGTGGAGACATTATCTATATGGTGTGCAGTTTGAGGTTCGTTCTGACCACCACAGTTTACAGTATTTATTCACACAGCAGGAGCTGAACATGAGACAGCGGAGATGGCTTGAGCTTATCAAGGATTATGACTTCCCGATCAGATATCAGCCAGGCAAGGGGAATGTGGTGGCAGATGCGCTCAGCAGGAAAGCAGAGTCAGTGCAGCTTTTGAGCAGTTTTCTCCTAGAGTTCCATGGTCTCCCTGTTGAAGTTAAACTAGTGGATGAGTGCGTGACTTTGGCCAGTACGCTAGTGTTTCAGCCTGAGATGATTCAGCAGATTAAAGACAGGCAGTTTGAAGATCTAACATTGAAACGCATTCGAGACCACATTGGAGACAGACCCGATTTCAGACTCGAGGATGGTGTACTCTACTTTCGGAGTAGGTTGTGCGTGCCAGCAGTTGATGAGTTCAAGGAGAAGCTGATGAACGAAGCGCATTACGCTCGCTATACGATGCATCCAGGCAGCACCAAGATGTTTCGGAATCTCAAGGATCGCTTCTGGTGGAACAACATGAAGAGAGAAGTAGCAGGATTTGTTGCTCGCTGTTTGACATGCCAGAAGGTGAAGGCAGATCATCAGAGACCGCCAGGCTCGTTGCATCCTTTGCACATACCGCAGTGGAAGTGGGAACACATCACCATGGACTTCGTTTCCGGGTTGCCGCCGACGAGCAGGAAGAACAACGCCATTTGGGTGATCGTAGATCGATTGACGAAGTCAGCCCATTTCATTCCTTTCCGGAAGGGTATGACATTTTCAGAGATGGCTAGGAAGTTCGTGGATGAGATCGTCAGACTCCATGGTACCCCCGTGTCGATTGTATCCGATCGTGACAGCCGTTTTGTTTCGTCCTTCTGGAGAGCATTCCAAGAGGCTTTGGGTACGAAGTTGAGTTTCAGCACGGCATACCACCCACAGACGGATGGACAATCAGAGCGGACGATTCAGACTTTGGAGGATATGTTGCGAGCCAGTGTGTTGAGCTACGAGACAGAATGGGATCTTCATCTATCGTTGTGCGAGTTCGCCTACAACAACAGTTTCCACGAGAGCATTGGGATGGCACCATATGAAGCATTGTACGGGAAGAAGTGCAGGAGCCCGGTTTGTTGGGAAGAAGTTGGAACCCGCAGCTTTCACGGACCGACGATCATTGCCGAGACTACGGAGAAGGTACAGAAAGCAATTGAGAACTTGAAAGTTGCTCGGTCGAGACAGAAGAGTTATGCAGACACCCGCAGACGACCCTTAGAGTTTCAGGTTGGCGAGTGGGTTTTTCTGAAGGTCTCTCCGATGAAGGGTACGATCCGTTTCGGCCAGAAAGGCAAGTTAGCTCCACGCTATGTCGGACCGTTCGAGATCAAGAGTCGGATCGGTGATTTAGCTTATCGATTAGAGCTTCCAGAGATGTTTTCAGGAGTGCACAACGTTTTCCACGTTTCGATGCTTCGGAAGTATGTTCACGATCCCTCCCATGTCATTCGTTATGACGAGGTTCAGATTCAGCCGAGTGCTGCATACGTTGAGCGACCGCTCCGTATCGTGGGAACCCGAGAGCAGATACTCCACACCCGGACGATTCGATGGGTCAAAGTGCTTTGGGAGCATCACAGTCCCGATGAGGCTACGTGGGAGTTAGAAGAGCAGATGGCACGTCAGTACCCCGATTTGTTTTCCCAGGTATGAGTGCGTTAGTGTTCATTCCGAGGACGGAATGATTCTCAAGTAGGGGAGGATGTAACACTCCGACCCAGCTTGACCTCGTTTAGCGTCTAGTTAATCTTGTTTTTGTTGCTAATCGTGTTTTGTTGTGTTTTGGTTTTCGTTACGGGTCATGGATAGGTAGTTGGGTTGAGTTTGACCTGGATTAAGTAGACCAAGCCCTTTTTCGTAATTTTAGCTTTTCTTAGACATGGTCATTTTTGCATCATCTTGAGGTCAACACGTGTCTTTCGTTGAGCTCGTTAACTTTCGTAACTACGTCATTTGCAACCGACGTCGTGTGTTTCGATTGGACCTTGATTTGACTCAAACTGAAAATAGACTTATGACTTGGCCCTTCTTGGAATTTGATCAACCCATTACTTATATAAGCTCTCACCCAATTCACCAACACTCACGTTCTCTCTCTTGTTCTCTCTCGTTTTCCCTCAACTTCACTGTGCACGTGGAATTCTCTTCTCCTTCACTTGATTTCTCTCCATCGATCTAGCTTGTGGTTCTTGCATGTGCAATTGAGGTGAGTGGAAGTCTTCCATTCTTCTCATCTCCTTTCTCTATCTCTTCTCCTTCTTGCTTCTTTGCATGGTGTGTCTGTGTGTTGTGGATTTCTCTCCATCTCTCATGCATGCATGTGGTTTTGCTTGTGTTAGGTTGTGTTTGGATCCAAGGGCTACCATTGTGCATTTGAATTTCCAATTGAGGCAAGTATAACCATAACATTGAGAACCCATGTTGGTATGCTTTGATTTTGACTAGCTCACATTGATGTGTGTGGAAAACATGTGTTTACAGCCCATTTGATACTTATTGGTTCAGTACTTGTGTATTCCCATTGATAGATTGCATTTCTGATGCATTTCCAGACATTCTGTACATGTTTCAGATTTCTGAATTCGTGCAGGTACGGCTAAGCCGTATAACACCTACGGCTCACAATCCAGAGAGGAGAAAAACCCAGTTTTCCTCTACGGCTAAGGCACGGCTAAGCCGTGGAATGCCCTACGGCTAAGCCGTAGCTCAGCCGTGGCCCAGCCGTAGAACAATACAGGGTGCAATTTCTGGAATAACTGAGAGTCAGCAAATGACAGACCTTCTACGGTTCAGCCACGGCTAAGCCGTAGACCACACACGGCTAAGCCGTAGCACACACACGGCTAAGCCGTAACCACACATGAAGAATAAGGCTAGGTGTAAAGATAAGACCTATATGACCTTCATGATAGAATGTAGAGCACCTAGACTTGCCCAACGGAATGTGATACTACGCGTGAATGATCTCGAGGGCTGCGAATCATTCATGTTCGTTATCCGGATGTTAAGCACCTCCCCATGGGTGTTGGTTTAAGGGACTTCGTGCACCGCCCGATTCAAGGCAACACTAGACAACGGTGTATCGAATAACTTAAAACTACATCATCATGCACGGTTAGAAACACCGGATAATTAGATTAGAACTGGTTTGTAAACTTAAGATGATTCGATTCACATGATTTGTTGCATAACATATTGCATTCGACCATTGATCTCAACACTCTACATGATTACGTATGTTTCGTTATTTTCACATTTTGGTTTATTTACCCTGAGTATGCATGTATGATGTGTTCATTCACGGATCTGCACGTATGATAAGTTGTCACGATCTACTCAGGATTTTCATGATTGACTCCGTATGGTCAGGCACTACTTAGCCTCAGCCTTAGGATCCCGACGGGGTGAATTCGGTATAGTTTATATGGCCTGCTGCAGTATGGATTTTGTCTTGGGGAACCGGACCCCAGGAAACCGAGACCCATTGTACCCTGGCCCGGACAATGGTGTTCTTTGCATGTTACAAGATCCCTCTTTTGGGAGCATATGGTAATGTAGTAGCCACTAGTCATGTACACAGCATGTTATCCTTGATTCACGCAGCATCTTTTTTTCTTGCATGATAGCCTAGTATACGAAAATGCTTTCTTTAATAACATGATGTTCTTTATTCTATTAGACACAGCGTGTGTTAACTTGCTATGGTTTATACTTTGCTGAATCTTCGTATTCACAGTTGTTTTGGTGTTGCAGGCCCAGATCCCCCTGCCGAACCCTCGCCGGTCGGCCAGGCTCCAGTTGAGACCCCCGGGGCCCCCTCAGGCCTAGAGGAGTGGATGTGATCACTCCACGGGAGAGCGTTCATGGCATGCATCCTTTTAGAGTCTTGTGTTGTGTGGATTTTCAGACTTGTATATGTCATGACATGTCATTATTGTATATATTCTATTGTTCGTTTTGTAAGACTTTATATGTAATTATGTCAGTCCTTTCTTGTATCCTCTTCTTGTGCTATTAGTTGTTTATGTTTCTGATATTTACAGCTTCCGCATACTTGCTTGGCACGTGTGCTTGTTCCCTTGTGCGTGTGCATTTAGACTCGGTCTACGTGGGCATGCACGGGAGTACGTGTGTCATTAGGTTTGGCTTTTGCTAACCCCCGAACCCTGGGCTTGGGTTGTGACACACATTTAGTAGCAAAAAGATACTCACAAAAGGAAGGGGTTAATTATGATGAGTTCTTTTCCTCAGTTGTGAAACACACTTCTATCAGGGTGTTATTGGCCTTGGTAGCACAGTTTGACATGGAGCTCGAACAATTAGATGTAAAGACAGCTTTCCTTCATGGTGACTTGGAGGAAACAATTTGCATGAAGCAACCTGAATGATTCAAGGAAGTCAGAAAACAACACCATGTGTGTAAGTTGAAGAGATCATTGTACGGGTTGAAACAATCTCCAAGACAATGGTACAAATGTTTCGACTCCTACATGTTGCAGATTGGCTACCATCGATGGGAGTATGATTGTTATGTTTATTACAGAATTTTAGATGATAATTGTATTATTATCTTGCTGTTTTATGTGGATGATATGCTCATTGCATGTAACGACATGTCAAAAGTTGATGAACTCAAATCTCAATTAAGAAAAGAGTTTGACATGAAAGACATTGGGGTAGCCACAAAAATGTTGGGCATGGAAATTAGGAGAGACAGGAAGGCTGGAAAGCTGTGGTTATCACAGAAAAAGTACATCTCAAAGGTACTTGAAAAATTCAACATGCTAAATGCTAAGCCTGTGTCTACTCCTCTTGCAAGTCACTTTAGTTTAAGTGCCAGACAATGTCCAGCTGATGGTGAGAAAATTAAAGAAATGTTTAGGATAACATATGCAAATGCGGGGTAGGATGTTGGATGTATGCCATGGTTTGTACTAGACCAGATATAGCTCAAACAGTGAGTGTAGTGAGTAAATACATGGCGAACCCAGGAAAATAGCATTGGAATGTTGTAAAGTGGATTCTGAGGTACTTGAAAGGCACCAAAGATTTGAAAATTTTGTTTGAAAGAAAATAGGGGTCAAAGTTTGTAGTTGGATGTGTAGATTTTGATTTTGCAGGGGACTTAGACAAGAGAAGATCCATTACAAGATATATCTACACGTTTGCTAGCGGACCGATAAGTTGGAGATTGGTGCTTCAGTCTACAGCTGCATTATCCATTATAGAGGCAAAATACATGGCAGCTTCAGAGACTTTTAAGGAAGCAATCTGGTTGAGAGGTTTGGTAAATGACATGGGTATCAAGCAGAAATCAATCTTGCTACACTATGACAGTCAGAGTGCAATATGCCTATCAAAGAATCAGGTATATCATGCAAAGACAAAACACATAGCTGCTATATATCACATAATTCGGGATTGGATTGCTACAGGTGAGATCTCCATTCAGAAGATTCACACGGATGATAATCCAGCTGACATACTTACCAAGCCAGTGCCTACAGAAAAGTTCAAGCATTGCTTGGACTTGCTCAATCTCTCATCTTGTTAAAGAGTGAAGATGAGCCTCATCTCCATTGGGGTGCAGTCATGGTGGGATGAGGTTCCCATAAGGTATGTGTTATAAACACATTTAAACAAATTTTCAAAGGGTTAGACATTTTTCGCCAAGGTAGAAATTGTTGGGTTTGGCTCGAAAGGTCATTATTGGGCTTGAGTGGAGGGCCTAGTTAATTAGGGTTATTCTCTTATATATTCTCTTCGGTGGTTTTATTCTTAGTAACCAAGAAAGATAGCAACAGGGAAGGGAACACAGAGAGAAAGATTGAAAGGGGGTGAGAGAGAGATTTCTTCATAGTGAAATCTTCGTGCCCATGGACGTAGGCAATATAGCCGAACCACGTAAATCCTCATGTCTTCTGTGTGTATGATTGCTTATTTTTCTTCCTTGTGGTGTGTGTTTGGCTAGATCTAAATCTAACAAAGTTTATACTATCAATCTGGCCTGTGGGACAATCTAGACTAAAAAAATGTTATACTTGGTGGATCCCACTTCATGCAGCATGATCTTCATCACCAAGTCCAAACATTCCTCGCAAGCGTAGGTTATCCGCCTGAAATACTCACTAGAAGGAGACACCACCAAAACAATCCAGACCTGACGCGGTAAACTCCATTGTTCAAATTGACCCTGTTACTGATGGGATTGGTTCGGGTATTTTTTAACTCCTCCAATGTGATTAATAAATGACTTGGGTCTGATTGAACTCATACTTTCTGGTTGACCAAAACCAACTTGACCTTAACCGAACCCAACTAAATCCACTCTAACCCTCGAATTAGCCAGAACCCGACCTGACAATCCACAGCCCGGACAACCCCTGTAACTCACTTGTTGGGGTTGGGGTTGGGGTTGGGGTTGGTCTTACATATACAACCCAATTATAAATGAGGGGAAAGCCAGGTTTGGGGTGGGCAGGTGCATGTTATATCCAATCGTCAATCTAAACACGAACAGTGTGGGTCCTTGGATATCGCTGCCCCTTTATTTCCTCTCCATGAGATCCATAACCGGAAAATTTAAAAATGATTGTTTGAATTAAATAGTATGAGATACTTTCAAAGAAAAATGTGGGTTCTTAGGTTGATCACCTCACACTACGTTATTGACTTCCATTTTTCTGGTTTTGAAAGCGACATGTGAGTTTTGCTTAAAAAAAAAGAAAAAAACCTCCATGTGGCTGCTTAAGTTGATCAACCCTAAACTCAGTATATTGACATCTCAAGTTTCTGGTATTTAAAGACACTTTGATAATAACAACCTATAAGTGGCACCATTATTCTGTGATTATATTCAATGATATATTACATTTTCCTCGAGGTAAGTGGTGTAGAGTGATGCTCTACCTGCTCTGTATTCAATCAGCAAAATGTATTTTCTACGAAGTGGCTGTGCACCACGAGAGATCTCCTCTGTTCTTTTCTGGTAGAGAAAGGCATCTCTTATTTAAAAGTCACAGCCCACGCCCAAAGGCATCTTGTACATAAAAAATCCTTGAAGTGAACATATACAGAGCAAGGTAAATGGCCATCGTTCACAACTTAAGTTAGTCACAAACCTCTTATATTTCTTATGTATGGACTGAATAGAACCCATCATCGTCTCTCATCCTACAAATGGAATCTCCGACTGTCATGACTCGAGTAGCCCACTGGCCCAATAACTTGGTGAGCCTGTCACATGACCCAAAATGTTTAAACCCAAGTTACTAATAGTAACCTACAAAGTTTATTATGAGTCATGCTAGCCACACTCTATATTTCACAACTCATCTCATAGCCATCTTATATGGCACTTTTCCTCTCCATCATCTCTACAATGTTACAAACAAAACAAATGACTTAGGCTTGCCACATAAGACGGTTGTGAGATGGGGGGTGTGTCTAGCATTATTCGTTTATTATATACTAGACTCGTAATAAGCGATGTAGGATGGGTGTTACAATCTATCTCCTTAAAGGCCACATATTCTCGTGTGGATCCATCTAACTTTACTAGACAATATGGGACTGAAGTATTCCACACCTATGTCCCCTGTGGATTCGCCTATCTTGACTCATAAGCTCGTGCACCATGACTCTATCATGATCTTGCTTCAAGGGCTTTCCTAGTGGAAATAGACCAAACTAATATTTTATTCATAAGTGATGTGGAATGTGGTGTTACACCGAACCCCTTGCTCCCTCTCTTCTTCACCTTCTTTGTTTTCATATGCATGCTCTTAAAGAAAAGAGGGAAGAGAACCAAGACCAATGTCTAGATTATATTGTTAATCGTCAATAATCTGATTTTGATATTGGTGTGAAAGAAGAGCCACTAACATTTTCAGAAGCCATTAAAAGTGGCGATTTGAATAAATGAATTGATGCCATGCAAGAAGAGTTGAAATACATGTTTGTAAATAAAGTTTTGGATCTTGTCGAATTGCCTCAAAGGTAGATGGCTATAATATATAAATGGGTCTTTAAGATCAAGCAAGACTAAAAGGGTAAAATCGAACAATTTGAAGCTAGACTTATAGCCAATGGATTTACTTAAAGGCAAAATATTGATTATAAAGAGACATTTTCACCAATTTCTTTTAAAGACTCTTTTCAAATCATGATGATATTCGTAGCTCATTTTAACTTAAAGTTACATCAAATGAATGTAAAAACAATGTTCTTAAATGAAATTTTAGTTAAAGAGGTATATATGAGACAACTAAAAAGATTTGAAGCAGGAGGTAAAGAGAATATAGTTTGTAGATTAAAAAAATCTTTAAACAAAACATTGTTAGTTAATGTATATAATTGAAGATTAGCGGGAGGATGTTTCTTATTTTAGTCATTTATGAAGATGACACCTACTTACTAGTAGTGATCTAGGCTTATTACATGAAACAAATGAATACCTTATGAAGAACTTTGAAATGAAAGATATGAATGGAGCATCCTTTGTACTTGGAATCAAGATTTTTAAAGATAGATCTCGAAGATTACTAAGATTATTACAGAAACCCTATATTAACAGATGTAGGGCGATTTAAATGCTTCCGCGGTTGAAAGCCTGTTGTATGCTCAAACTTGTACCCGTTTAGACATCAGTTTTCCAATAAGCATGCTAAGATGTTATCAGTCCAACCCTAGCATGATGCATTATAAGACAACAAAAAAAAGTTATGCGATATTTACAAGGGACTAAAGATCATATGCTCATTTATAAAAAAATTGATCACTTGTAAGTGATTGAATATTCAGATTTAGATTTTGTTGGATGCCTCAACACTGGGAGATCTACATCAAGATTCATTTTTCTCCTTGCTGGTGGGATTGCTTCATGAAAAATCAATAAAGAGACTATAACCACTTCTTTCGCATTTGAAGCTGCACTTGTGCATGCTTTAAGGCATGCTTTAAGGCCATTACTTAAGCTATAAGGTTGAGAAATTTTATTTTAGGGCTTCAAATAATATACTCTATTACTAAGCTACTAAAAATTTATTGTGATAATAACTTAGCTATTCGCTTCTATAAAAATGATGAGAGTTCCAGCACAGTAAAAGACTTTTAGATAAAATATCTTGCCATTAAAGAGAAGGTTCGAGATCATCTAATGTCTATAGAGAAAATAAGTATAAAGCTCATGATTGTGGATCCTATGACGAAAGTATTACCAGCAAAGGCCTATAATGATCATGTTAGGGAAATGAGTGTCATTGTGTTTCCTTAATGTATGTGGTTGAAAAGATTTATACTAATTTATTAGACACTTTTAGTTAGCCAAATTTCATTAATGATGATTCCATTTTCTTGCTTAATGTTGTGCACATTTAATGAATTTTTGAAAAGTAGGATATTTAAATTTCATTTAGACCAAAAAAATAAGAATTTTCGAACCCTCATATTGTTTTTCTTGATTTTTGACTTAATTAAATGAAATTACTGATGTTGTTGTAAATGGAAGGAACTATGTTGTATTATTGATGTTTGACCACCATGATTTGCATTAATGGTTTCATTTAATTACATCATATAAAAATTAGTATAAACAAGAATAATTGGGTTGCTTTTCAAATGAGTTGCCACTCGTGAGATTTTTAAAACTAGTTGAATCCAAGTTGAGTCATTTTTTGAAAAATTAGTTTTCAAATAATAATAATAATAATAATAATAATAATAATAATAATAATAATAATAATAATAATAATAATAAAAGGTGGATTGCATTTATGTGGTCATTATGATCAAATGGGAGATTACAAAGGTGTGGTCATTTGGACCAAGTGGGAGATTATTGAACCAAGTGGAATGTAATAATAATAATAATAACAATAATAATAATAATAATAATAATAATAATAATAATAATAATAATAATAATAATAAAAGGTAGATTGTATTTATGTGGTTATTATGACTGAGGAGGAGATTACATATGTGTGGTCATTTGGATCAAGTGGGAGATTGTTAGACATTAGTGGTCCTCTTAACTACATGTCTAATGATGTAGGGCTCCACTTTAAGTCCATTATTATATATGAATCGGATAGGATTCAATTTTGCAATTGAGCTCCAATTTCTTAGTTAATTGAGAAATTAAGCATCAATTGAGATTTTAATTTTGCTCTAATTTTGAATTTGAGAGAAATTTTGGGAACCTATCATTGTCTAAACCTCTCATGATACAAATCTCTTCTCTTAAATGATTAATTAGTTTATGAAAGAGTCTATTTTTATCTAAAATTAGAAGGATGTAAACCTCTTATCTTAAACTATTAATCATTTTATGAAAACATGATACATCTACAACCCAAGTCCGTATTCAGCCCAGCCCACTTTGGCCCGGGCTTGGACTTTAAGTTTGACTACTTAGGCCCGTCTTGGACTATTTGGCTAGGCCCATTTAGTAAACAGCCTATACATGGATATAATTTAGACTAAATATTATTTAATATTATAAATTATATATTGCTTGTTCCAAGTGATGCTTTTCCCATTAGCTTGATTTTAATAAATCTATATTGGATTCAGTTTTAGGAAGGCCAATCCATTAGGTTCCTTGTTTGAGTAATATTAGAAGGAATTAAGGAAACTTACTCATAGAATTTCTTTCAGTGGATAGCCCATCAAGAGGTAGGAGTCGGCGAAGAAAATATTGATGGAGGTCATTGAATCAAATTTGAAAAAGTTTAAATGATCTAATGATTCGACTCAAAATAGAATGGAATAGAGAAACTGAATTTATATAGCCGAACCAAACATGGTTGGGATAAAGCTTTGATAATGATGATGATGATGATGACTTCTAATAAAATTTCTTTCATTAGAAGATATTTGTACAGGATTGTCTATAAAATTGATTTTGTAGTCCTCTCTCTCAACTTATGATAATTGTAAAATACCCATTAACTCATACATCTTGGAGTGAGTGATAAGGGAGATATGAAAAAATTCAATTTCATAAAAGTCATTGTCATTGATCAAAAGGTGGGACAATCTCTAGATCATTTCCGAATAGCACATCATCAATATTATGGTGCAAGGTTTTCAGTTTATTGGATTAATGCATATGTCAAAATCTCTAGGCTTTGTATTTTGTCGCAAACTCGTATTACATCTTACCACCCTACGCCTAATGTATTGCCATCTCAAGTTACTGGTATTTAAAGATACTTTGATGATAACAACCGATAGGTGGTACCATTAATCTATGACTATATTCAATGATATATTACATTTTTCTCGAGGTAAGTGGCCCGATGATCTACTACTGTGTATTCAATTAGCGAAATGCATTTTCTATGAAGTGTAGTGCATCACGAACTGTCCCTATGATAAGCCCTTAAAAATGTATTATTTATGTATATTTTCAGGAATTTTAAGGACTTATTCATTGAAAATTTCTTCATTTTGTTGGAATTTATATTTTTATGATTTTAAAATTCATTTTAGAATTTTCTTGCAAAAATCTTGAAAATCCTCAATTTTTCATAAAATCATAAAACTTTTCATTTTTAGAACTTTCTATTTTTAGAACATTTTTTTTTCAATTTCATGATTTTACTTGGAATGATAAAATTTCACATCATCATTAGTTAATTAAAGTTAAATCATGATCAATGATGTGGATTGACGTTGTCATTTTATGTAAATTGGGCCCACATTAATGCATTTGTGATTTTCAATCAAAATTGTTATTTTAATTTAAAAAAATCACTTTTGCATGTAGGAAAATTAAAGAAAAGAGACCCGCATAAAAGATTAGAAGCCAAGACTTTATTTGGGAAGAAATCCAAGGTGGAGCCAATTTTATGAAGCTTTTTTATAGAAGGAAAGAAGTCCAAAGGTGGTTGGATACCATGCCATCATATACTTTCTATAAAGAAAAAATATATATAGAAGAAGAAGGAGACTCCACGCCACTTGCTCTCTCTCTTCCATGTATATATGGAAACCCAATTTCAATTGGAAGAGAAGTCCCATGCCAATCATGCCACATTCATAATTATCAAATCCAGCAATCCACAATATTCTCGAAGGTTTTTTTCTTTCCACTTTCCTCACATACATGTTCCAACACGTCATTCCCCAACAGTACTCCTACCCAACCTACAACTTAGTATTCCCATAGCCAAATTCACGCCACTTTTTTTCTTTCTTTCCATCTTTCCCTGATGAGACTTCCCGTCATCCATCATATATTCTTATATATAAAGGAAAGGAAGTACAACAAAAAAGAAAAAAAAGAAGAAAAAAACCCACACATCTCACGCACATCCCTCCCATCACCTTTTTCTCTCCTTCCTTTTCCATACTCCACCATACCACACTAAATTCACACCTGTTCCATCCATCTTTCCTCTCCTCTCCATCTCATCACAATCCAAAGTGAGGCTTGGCCAAACCCACTTTTGGATCCATTCTTTCCATTCCATCTTCTCTTTTCATCTAATCCTTCTTAGTGTGAAGATTGAAGATAAGATCATGCATTATGCGTGAAGTCCTCTCTTTTTGATGTCTTGATTTAGGTTAAGGGTAGATTTTCTTTTTCTAGTTGCAATTATTTATGGGATATTATTGGGTGTACTGGTTCGTTTAATTTTACATACACAATTAGTGAGGTCAAGGTGTTCCATCTTGGATCGGCACCGTGTGTTTGTGTGTGGTGACAGCACGCACTTGGTGCGGTGCTTTTGTGGATTTTTTAAATTCTGCCAGTACAGTGTTTTAATTTCCAAAAATAAGAGAAACTAGAATTCTTTTTATTTATTTTTATATCTGAATGTTTTATTTCTGATTTTTAATTTATTGCATGATTATTTATTCTTTTACATTAGTGGTTTGATCTCCTTTATTGTTTTGCAGTTCCTAGTTTTAGGATTGTTTTAGTTTAGGAATTTTAGATGAAGTTTAATTTGTGATTTTTTTTAGATTTGGACTTGTAATTAATTTTAATTTTCAGAAGTAGTAGCGTGTATTTTTATAAATTTTATTAGGGTAGCTTTAGTTTTTCAACTAGGAGAGGTTTTCAGCGAATACTAGCTCCCTGTGGATATGATCCGGAACTCACCGGGTAAAATTACATAGAGACCTTGCACTTGGGGTCCACGTTGATCAAGTTTTTGGCGCCGTTGCCGGGGAGCTTTCATCGCTAAGTTAATTTTCCCAACTTTCCTCACTAATTGCTTCGTGGTTGTGCCTTAATTATTTGTACATCATTCTAGATCAAGGTGTAGCGTGCATGGAATGTTTGGACCAGCCCATGAACATTAAAATTGGATTAATTATCTCTGATTTTTGATAAAATTTGGGTATTTTCTGATCTGAAAATTTATTTTCCCGGATTTATTCAAAAATCACATTTTTTTGGGGAAAGTTGCCATCTTACTAGTCCACTTGTTAGCTAGTTTAGGTTGTTTATTTTTATGGCTGTTTAGGACCTTCCAAAATTAGTTCTCTTTCAATTTTAGTCACTTTTTAGGTTTTTAAAGTTTTCAAAAAATTTCTGAAACAAATAATTAAAAGGTGATCAGTTAAAAAAAATTGCCAAATTTGTCCTTTTGGCCAAGAAACTTGCCAAATAATAATAATAATAATAATAATAATTTTAGAACTTTCTTGGAAGCTTGTTTCTTTTAGTTGTTTTTAAATTCAGGAATCAATTTTTAGGAAACCTTTCTTGTTCTTAGATTTTTTTTATAATCTTCCTTAAAAAAAAGTAAAAAAAAATATACATATATATTTTTTGGCCACCCTCCCCTCTTGACGCCCATCATGATGAATCAAGGGGACTCTGTGGCCAAGTGGCCATCCACAAATTGTGTAGATTCTTCCGAGAACTGTAACACTCCAACCCAGCTTGACCCCGTTTAGCGGCTAATTAATCTTGTTTTCGTTGCTAATCACGTTTTGTTTGTGTTTTGCTTTTCGTTACTGGTCATGGATAGGTAGTTGGGTTGAGTTTGACCTGGATTAAGTAGACTAAGCCCTTTTTTGTAATTTTAGCTTTTCTAAGACATGGTCATTTTTGCATCATCTTGATGTCAACATGTGTCTTTCGTTGAGCTCGTTAACTTTCATAATTACGTCATTTGCAACTGATGTCGTGTGATTCGATTGGACCTAGATTTGACTCAAACTGGAAATACACTTCTACCTTGGACTCTCTTGTAATTCGAACAACCCATTAACTTATATAAACTTCATCCATCGACCAACACCACGTTCTCTCTCTTTTTCTTCGTCAACTGCACGTGGAAACTTCTCTCTCTCACTTGAATTCTCTTCTCCAAATTTCTCTCCTCCATCGATCAAGAGGAAGTTGGGTCTTGCATGTGAGGTGAGTGGATTTCCTTCCATTCCTCTCATCTCCCTTCTCTATCTCTTCTCCTTCTTGTTTCTTATTGCATGGTGTGTCTGTGATTCCAATTCTCATGCATGCATGTGATTTGATTTGTGTTAGGTTGTGTTTAGGCTTTAGGACAACAAATTGTGCAATTAAATTCCAATTGAGGCAAGTATAACCATAACTTGTGAGAACCCATGTTGGTATGCAATTGATTTGGTTAGTTTACATGAATTGATGTGGAAAAATGTGTTTACAGCCCATTTGCTTATTTATTGATTCAGTACTTGTCTATCTCCATTGGAGAATTTCAATTTTGATGGTGTTACAGGCATTCTGTATGTGTTTTAGAAATTTGACCTCGTGCACGGACGGCTAAGCCGTATGGCACTTACAGCTCAAAGTCTAGAGAGGAGAAAAACCCAGTTTTCCTCTACGGCTAGGGTACGGCTAAGCCGAATCTCAGCCGTGGCCCAGCCGTAGATCAGTACAGGGTGCATTTTCTGGATTTAACTGAGAGCCATCAATTGACAAACCTTCTACGGCCCAGCCACGGCTAAGCCGTAGACCACACACGGCTAAGCCGTAGCACACACACGGCTGAGCCATATTCACACTAGACTAATGAAAAGCAAGGATAGGTGTAAGGGAAAGACCGGTATGGCCTTCATGATAGAATGTAGAGTACCTAGACTTGCCCAACGGAATATGATACAACGCGTGAATGATTTCGAGGGCTGCGAATCATTCATGTTCATTATCCGGATGTTAAGCACCTCCCCATGGGTGTTGGTTTAAGGGACTTCGTGAACCGCCCGATTCCATGCAATACTAGACAACGGTGCATCGAATAACTTAAAACTACATCATCATGCACGGTTAAAAACACCGGATAATTAGATTAGAATTGGTTTGTAATTAAAGATGATTCGATTTCGCATGATTTGTTGCATAACATATTGCATTCGAGTATTGACCTCTACGCTCTGACATGAATACTTGTATTCCGTTACTTTACTTTCACATTGTGATTCCTTACCTTGAGTATGCATGTATGATATGTTCACTCACAGATATGCACGTATGATATGTTGTCACGATCTACTCAGGGTTTTCATGATTGATTCTGTATGGTCAGGCACTACTTAGCCTCAGCCTTAGGATCCCGACGGGGTGAATTTGGTATAGTTATATGGACTTGCTGCAGTAAGGATATGTCTTGGGGAACCGGACCCCAAGAAACCGAGACCCATTGTACCCTGGCCCGGATAATGGTGTTCTTTACACATTATAAGATCCCTCTTTTTAGGAGCATATGGTAATGTAGTAGCCACTAGTATGTACACAGCATGTATCCATTGATTCGCATAGCATATTTCTTTCTTGCATGACAGCCTAGTATACGAAATTGCCTTATCTAATTTACATGATGTCTTTGTTCTATTAGACACAGCGTGTGTTAAGTTGCTATGGGTTATACTTTGCTGAATCGTCATATTCACAGTTGTTTTTGGTGTTGCAGGTCCAGATCCCCTTGCCGAACCCTCGCCGGTCGGCCAGACTCCAGACAAGACCCCCGAGGCCCCATCAGGCCTAGAGGAGTGGATGTGATCACTCCACGGGAGAGCGTTCTTGGCATGCATCATTGGAGTCTTGTTTTGTGGATTTTCAGACTTGTATTTGGCATGACATGTCATTATTGTATATATTCTTTTGTTCTTTTTGTAAGACTTTCATATGTAATTATGTCAGTTCGTTCTTGGTATTGGCTTTTGCACTGTTAGTTTGACGTTTCTGATATTTACAGCTTCCGCGTACTTGTTTGACACGTGTGAATGTTCCCTTGTGCGTGTGCATTTAGACTCGGTCTACGTGTACAGGCACGGGAGTACGTGTGTCATTAGGTTTGGCTTTTGCTAACCCCCAAACCCTGGGCTCGGGTTGTGACAAGAACAAGGCTAAATCTTTGCGTGATCTTCTATACCAAACACCAACATTCACTTCTTCCAATATGGATGTGTGGAGGAGTGATCACCAAATTAGGGTCCCACATGATTATCAATTAAATGCACAACAGTGGCCTTATTCGAATGAGTTGAGTAATATGTGTAGTCCAAGGTGGCCAAATGTAACACTCCGATCCCCTTTGAGCTGGATTAGTGGCTCATTAGTGTGTGTTTCTGTTGTTTTATTCTTTTGGACTTGGTTTTGGGCCTTGGATAGGTAGTTGAGCAACCTTTGACCTGAGATAGGTAGCTCTAAGCCCTTTTTCGTAATTTTGCTTTTGCTTTGCTCGCATCATCTTTGCATCATCTTGGTGTCAGCATGTGTATTTTGTTGAGCTCGTTATTTTCCGTAACTGTGTCAGACCCATTTGGAGTTAATTGGAGAAGTTGGACCTTCGTGTGACTTGATTTGTAAATAACCGAAACTTACCGGACTTTGACTTAAACTTCAAACTATATATATATGAGTCATTCCAGGTGTCTCCCTCTCTTGCTCATTCACTTGATCGTTGCATGCAAGAGAGATCTCCAGGAGAAGCTCCACGTTCTCTCTCTCTCTCTCTCTCTCTCTCTTTCGATTGGGTTTTGCTATCCTCCGTTTGGTTGGGTTCTTTCCCTCCTCTCATCTCTGTCCTTGCTTTGGGTAAGTGGGTTTCTCCAAATCTATTCCTTCTTCTTCTCCAATTGTATCTCTCATTCTCTGTTGCTGTGTTTTCATCTCATGCATGGTTTATTTCTTTGATTTGTTTTGATTTTAGTTGATTTGGAGCTTGAGTCAGTGGATTGTCAGAACTTGAGGCAAGTATAAGTACAGGATTTGATAACACATATGGGTGTTTTGTTTGATTGCTTTGATTCCATCATAATTTTTGTATAGAATGTTTTACAGCCAAACTTGGTGAATTTGGAACCTCTGTAGCTTGTTTTGTTAAGCTTCTGTACCGAAATTCAGTTTCTGTAACTATCCCGAATTCGTGTTCTGTATTGTACGGCTAAGCCATAAGTTTCTACGGCTCACATTCCAGAGACTTGAAATTTTGATTTTGTTCTACGGCTAGGCTACGGCTGAGCCGTAAATTGTCTTACGGCTGAGCCGTAAGCTAGCCGTGGCCCAACCGTAACCCAGCCGCGAATTAAATCTCTGATCAGTCGAAACTTTCCAGAGACAATGTTCCTACGGTGTGGCTACGGCTAAGCCGTGAATTGCTACGGCCAAGCCGTGGATTGGTCTACGGCTAAGCCGTATACTGACTGTAGCTCAGCCGAAAAAGGTATCAGATCAGAGGTGGGTGATGACCAGTTTAGCTGTGTTTTGAATGGAACCAAGGTGAAGCTGTAGTGCACATTACGACGAGCACGTAAGATGTCTTCGGCTCTACCATAGGTCCCTCATGGCTAAACCGTTAGGCATGGCAATTCTGAAATATAACTTAGGATAATGGTGAGACTTGTAGGGCTCAAATACAGGTTAACCACTCATGTAAACAGGCCCAATGGATTCTTTGGATCGCATGAAGAGTCTGTTAGGCTGTGACTTATTCATGTGAGCGTTGATCACTGTTAAGCACCTCCCCATGGGTGTTGGTTTAAGGGGCTTCGGTGCACGTGAGGATTTCATTGCAACACTTTGATGACAATGGTGCATTGAATAACTTAAAACTACATCAACATGCACGGTTAGTGACAGTGAACAACTAGACTAGTATTGGTTTGTAATAAACCTTGACTCCATACTAATCTGAGATGCATTGCATATTGTTTATAGTTTTGCCCTCTGTTCTGCCAACCTATGTTTATGCATTCCGCAGTCATTTTGTTTTCGTTCTGTATATCTGATTTATTCTTCGTTCTGCGCTAAACTGTGATCTATGCTGTGCTTTGGCTTAATATATAGATGCTTTGTTGACCTTGTCTATCTCTGATTTTGGGTATGCCCTGGTGGCTCTGCCCAGAG
This sequence comes from Sextonia rubra, assembly GCA_037013555.1. Taxonomy (NCBI): domain Eukaryota; kingdom Viridiplantae; phylum Streptophyta; class Magnoliopsida; order Laurales; family Lauraceae; genus Sextonia; species Sextonia rubra. The sequence continues at coordinate 39,594,279 of JASUAD010000018.1, forward strand.
GTTAATACGTGAGGATAAGATCCGGTCTTTGCCATCGGTGAGTCCAAAGCGGATAATCTCCCTTTCTATGGATCTGATTTGATTGGTATTAGTCTGGCTCTACTTAGCCTCAGCCCTAGGATGCCCGACGGGGTTACCTCTGGCTTAGATCTCTGTATCTCTGTATCACTGCAGTGTCGCTTTGTCTTGGGACCCCGGAACCCAGGAACCTGAGACCCACTTGTACCCTGGCCCGGTCAGTGGTGTTCTCCTCTGCTCTGCTTTGCTCTGCTCTCTATTGGAGAGAACATGGTTAACGTAGTAGCCACTTAGTTCAGTATTTCCATACTTTGATTCCTTTAACATGCTTTAATTCTATGCACGATTTGCTTAGCATACTAAGATGAAACTCTGTATTTAATCTTCTATCATTAATTTATTCACTTTGATACTATGAGTGTTTCATCCTTGTTACTAGTATTTGCTGGATCGTTGTATTCATTTGTGTTGTCTGTGGTGTTGCAGGCACAGATACCTTGCCCAGCTCCCCGGCGGTCGAGGAGGTTGCAGGGCCGAGTGTAGAGGCACCCTCCGGTCTGGCAGAGTGGGCCTGATCACCTCTGCCGAGTGCGTACATGCATATCAGTGGCCTTTGGTTTTGAGTTATTTTTTTTAGATTTTGTATTTTGGTACTTTGGCTCTTTGGACTTTGTACTCTGTATATTTGTACATCTTTATTTTGTCGTGTACTCAGACTTGTATTTGGTTTTCCAGTATTGTATTTATCTTTGTCTTTTCCGTTCCGCATTTGTTTTGGCTTCCGCTATTTTCCTTTGTTGCTTGCTATGATATGTACAGCTTCCGCGTACGCTTAGTTCGTACGTGTTAGATCCCTTGTGTGCGTGCATCTGGACTAGGTTTGGATGCACGTGCACGGGAGTACGTGTGTCACCGGTTTAGCTTTTCGCTAACCCCCGAATTCTGGGCTCGGGTCGTGACATACGTATTGTATGGTATCAGAGCATGCTAGTTATAAGCATGTAGGCATCTAAGATCGTGGTGAGATAACGCTATCAACTATTTGACATGAAGTCTCATATGTTGATTTGGGATTTGACTAACTCAGGGCATTTTATATTTGTGTGTTGTGTTTCTTTTCCTTTTGCAGGATGGCTTCAGGATCAGGATCTCGGGATGAGAATCAACAGGGCCATAACGGTGATAGTGGATCGGTACCAACACATATTAGTAGTGAGGAACGTTTGATGATGATGATGCAATCTATGCAGTCATTACAGGCGCAGATGGCATCCATGGTGGATAGGCAAAGTCAGGCTGCTGCGTCAGCATCACCTCGTATAGACCAGCAAGTGATCTTCCAGCCCAAGGAAGCAGATCCAAATGCACTTTTTGACAAGTTCCGTAAGCGAGGGGCGACTGAGTTTCATGGGATAGAGGATGCATTGCAGGCTGAGCAATGGTTGGAGCAGACTGAAGAGCTATTTGATACGATTGTGTGCAGCAACAAACAGAAGGTAGTTCTCACAGCCTCTATGCTTCGGAGTGTAGCCAAGACATGGTGGAGGAGTGTTAAGAGCTCATTCCAGACTATGCCCAGTGCCACAATTTGGGAGACCTTCAAGCAGCAATTTCGTCGGAAGTTCATGCCTCTCCATATTCAGCGAGCCAAGGAAGTGGAATTCTTCAACCTTCAGCAGAGACAGATGTCAGTTACAGATTATGTACACAAGTTTACAGAGCTGTCCCACTTTGCAGAGGACATGGTGAACACTGAGCAGAAGAAGGTGACTCGCTTCGTCAACGGCCTGAATCCGAGACATAAACGCCACGTGGTTGCTTGCATGTGGCCGACTACATTGGATGACGCTATTGACAGGGCCTATGATGCAGAGGCCATATTTGAGGAGGAGCGAACAGAGGCTAAGAGGGCAGCAGGTTCCAGTGGCAGAAGTCAGTTCCAGAAGAAGTTCAAGGGTAAGCATGACAGTTCGAGCAGTTCTCAGGTGGTTTGTGGTCACTGTGGGAAGGTTCACCCCACCGACCGATGCTGGAGGAAGAGTGGGGCTTGTTTTGGTTGTGGCTCTACGGACCACAAGCGGGCCCAATGCCCGAAGTTTCAGTCCTCTCCACAGACGAGACCGGCAGGATCTACAGCGCAGGGCAGATCCCAGACAGCGCGCCCAGCCCAGAAGCAGAACCGCCAGACAGCCCGAGCCTATGCTGCTACGCATGAGGGCGCGGAGGAGGCCACGGTAGTGGAAGGTAAAATTTTAATTTCTGATGCTGAAGCTTTAGCCTTATTTGACTTCGGGTCTACGCGTTCGTACGTAGCACCCCATTTTGCTGTGCAGCTTCGATAGCGACCCACACCACTCCCGTACTTGTTGTTAGTATCCACTCCGGTTGGTAAGCGGGTGGAGTGCAGTGTTTTCTACCCCCAGTGTGATGTGCGGATAGCTGGTCATCAGCTCCCGGTAGACCTCGTGTTGCTCACGACACTGGATTTTGCTGTGATTCTTGGTATGGACTGGCTTGCAAGATATCATGCATGTATCAATTGCTACAGCAAGGCTATCTACTTTGATTTGGGCAGCGGATTTCGATTCGAGGGCAGCCAGACGAAGTGCCCAAGGCGTGTGATATCTGCTTGTAAGGCAGACAGGATGCTTCGTAGGGGATGTGAGGGATTTCTTGCGTTCATTTCAGAAAAGCAGGATCAGCGACAGCTCAGGGAGATCCCCGTAGTCAGCGAATTTCCGGATGTCTTTCCAGAGGATGTACCAGAGTTGCCACCAATTCGGGAGGTCGAATTTGCTATTGACGTGATGCCAGGTACAGCACCCATCAGTAGAGTTCCATATCGTATGGCACCTGCAGAATTGTTGGAATTGAAGAAACAGTTGCAAGATCTGTTGGATAAAGGGTTCATACGCCCAAGTGTTTCACCTTGGGGAGCTCCTGTATTGTTTGTTAAGAAGAAGGATGGCAGTTTCCGGATGTGCATTGACTACAGGCAGTTGAACAAAGTGACTATCAAGAACAAATATCCATTGCCTAGGATCGATGAGTTGTTCGATCAGCTTCAGGGTGCAGCTTACTTCTCGAAGATCGACTTGAGGTCAGGATATCACCAGCTCCGAGTGAAGGATGAGGATGTTCCTAAGACAGCTTTTAGGACTCGGTATGGACACTACGAGTTCCTTGTCATGCCATTTGGTTTGACGAATGCACCCGCAGCTTTTATGGCATTGATGAATAGGGTGTTTATTTCCTTCTTGGACCAGTTTGTTGTGGTTTTCATAGATGATATATTGGTCTATTCGAAGACTGCTGAGGAACATACAGAACATCTGCGGAAAGCATTGCAGCTGCTTAGAGATCACAAGTTGTATGCAAAGTTGTCTAAGTGTGCTTTTTGGCTCGAGCAAGTTGCATTTCTGGGTCATAAGATTTCTAGAGATGGATTGATGGTGGATCCCGCTAAGATTGAGGCAGTAGTCCATTGGCCCCGTCCTAGATCAGTGACAGAAATTCGGAGTTTTCTGGGATTGGCAGGATATTACCGCAGGTTTGTGCAGGACTTCTCGAAGATTTCAGCCCCGCTGACTCAGTTGACTCGGAAGAAGGTTCCGTATGAGTGGACAGAGAAGTGTGAGCGTAGTTTTCAGATGTTAAAAGAAAAGCTCACTACGGCGCCAGTGTTGACTCTCCCGGATGGTAGTGAGGGATTCGTGATTTATTCCGATGCTTCTCGAGTTGGACTAGGCTGTGTACTGATGCAGAATCAGAAAGTGATTGCCTATGGATCCAGACAGCTGAAAGAACACGAGAAGAACTATGCCACACATGACTTGGAGCTAGCAGCCATTGTATTTGCACTGAAGTTGTGGCGACATTACCTGTACGGTGTGAAGTTCGAGGTCCATTCCGATCATCACAGTCTGCAGTACTTATTTGATCAGCATGACTTGAATATGAGGCAGCGGAGATGGTTGGAGTTTATTAAAGACTACGACTTTCCGATCAAGTACCACCCAGTCAAGGGGAATGTGGTTGCAGATGCACTTAGTAGGAGAGCAGATAGTCTTCAGGTGTTAGCAGGATTTTATATGCTTGTGCATGATCAGCCTGTTGAGGTTCGGATGGTAGGTGACTTGGTGACATTAGCTACTACTGTCGTGTTTCAGCCTGAGGTGATTCAGCAGATCAAGGATCGCCAGTTTGAGGACCCCCTCCTGGTGAAATTCAGAGATAGGATTACAGATCGACCTGATTTCAGCCTGGTAGATGGAGTTTTGTACTTCAGGAATAGATTGTGTGTTCCCGCTGTGGATGAGCTGAAAGATAAGTTGATGACAGATGCGCACGATGCCCGATATGCGATGCACCCAGGGAGTACGAAGATGTACCGGAACTTGAAGGATAGATTTTGGTGGAATAACATGAAGCGGGAGATCGCAGGGTTCGTAGTTCGGTGTTTGACCTGTCAGAGGGTGAAAGCTAACTATCAGCGACCTCCAGGATCATTGCATCCATTGCACACTCCGCAGTGGAAGTGGGAGCACATTACGATGGATTTCGTCTCCGGTTTTCCGCCGACCAATAGAAAGAACAATGCGATCTGGGTAATAGTGGACAGATTGACCAAGTCAGCACATTTCCTTCCGTTCAAGAAGGGGATGACATTCACAGAGATGGCCAGGAAGTTTGTTGACGAGATAGTTAGATTGCATGGCACCCCAGTATCGATTGTGTCTGATCGTGATAGTCGTTTTGTGTCTTCATTCTGGAGAGCATTTCAGGAAGCTATGGGCACGAAGTTGAGTTTTAGTACGGCATACCACCCCCAGACCGACGGACAGTTGGAGCGTACCATTCAGACATTGGAGGATATGCTCAGAGCTAGTGTGCTGAACTTTGAGAAGGAATGGGATATGCATCTAGCATTGTGTGAGTTTGCCTACAACAACAGCTTCCACGAGAGCATTGGTATGGCACCATATGAAGCTCTATACGGACGCAAGTGCAGGACTCCAGTGTGTTGGGAGGAAGTTGGAACAAGGAGTTTCCATGGTCCGACAATCATTGCTGAGACGACAGAGAAAGTGCAGAAAGTGATAAAGAATCTGAAGATTGCTCGATCCAGACAGAAGAGCTATGCGGATACTCGAAGGAGACCTTTGGCATTCCAAGTCGGAGATTGGGTGTTCCTTAAAGTCTCTCCGATGAAGGGCACAGTTCGATTTGGTCAGAAGGGCAAGTTAGCTCCGAGATATGTAGGACCGTTTGAAGTCAAGAGCCGAGTTGGAGATTTAGCTTATCGGTTGACGCTTCCAGTTGAGTTCTCCGGTGTGCACGATGTCTTCCATGTGTCGATGCTCCGTAAGTATGTGCCAGATCCGAGCCATGTGATTCGCTACGATGACATCCAGATTCAACCTAATGCAACTTACGTTGAGCGTCCGCTTCGCATCGTTGGGACCCGAGAGCAGATTCTCCGTACCAGGACCATCAGATAGGTTAAAGTGTTGTGGGAACATCATGGTCCAGATGAGGCTACATGGGAGCTAGAGGAGCAGCTAGCACGCCAGTACCCCCAGCTCTTTGCGCAGGTAGGTAGTCATTCCGAGGACGGAATGATTCCTAGTGGGGGAGGATGTAACACTCCGATCCCCTTTGAGCTGGATTAGTGGCTCATTAGTGTGTGTTTCTGTTGTTTTATTCTTTTGGACTTGGTTTTGGGCCTTGGATAGGTAGTTGAGCAACCTTTGACCTGAGATAGGTAGCTCTAAGCCCTTTTTCGTAATTTTACTTTTGCTTTGCTCGCATCATCTTTGCATCATCTTGGTGTCAGCATGTGTATTTTGTTGAGCTCGTTATTTTCCGTAACTGTGTCAGACCCATTTGGAGTTAATTGGAGAAGTTGGACCTTCGTGTGACTTGATTTGTAAATAACCGAAACTTACCGGACTTTGACTTAAACTTCAAACTATATATATATGAGTCATTCCAGGTGTCTCCCTCTCTTGCTCATTCACTTGATCGTTGCATGCAAGAGAGATCTCCAGGAGAAGCTCCACGTTCTCTCTCTCTCTCTCTCTCTCTCTCTCTTTCGATTGGGTTTTGCTATCCTCCGTTTGGTTGGGTTCTTTCCCTCCTCTCATCTCTGTCCTTGCTTTGGGTAAGTGGGTTCTCTCCAAATCTCTTCCTTCTTCTTCTCCAATTGTATCTCTCATTCTCTGTTGCTGTGTTTTCATCTCATGCATGGTTTATTTCTTTGATTTGTTTTGATTTTAGTTGATTTGGAGCTTGAGTCAGTGGATTGTCAGAACTTGAGGCAAGTATAAGTACAGGATTTGATAACACATATGGGTGTTTTGTTTGATTGCTTTGATTCCATCATAATCTTTGTATAGAATGTTTTACAGCCAAACTTGGTGAATTTGGAACCTCTGTAGCTTGTTTTGTTAAGCTTCTGTACCGAAATTCAGTTTCTGTAACTATCCCGAATTCGTGTTCTGTATTGTACGGCTAAGCCGTAAGTTTCTATGGCTCACATTCCAGAGACTTGAAATTTTGATTTTGTTCTACGGCTAGGCTACGGCTGAGCCGTAAATTGTCTTACGGCTGAGCCGTAAGCTAGCCGTGGCCCAACCGTAACCCAGCCGCGAATTAAATCTCTGATCAGTCGAAACTTTCCAGAGACAGTGTTCCTACGGTGTGGCTACGGCTAAGCCGTGAATTGCTACGGCCAAGCCGTGGATTGGTCTACGGCTAAGCCGTATACTGACTGTAGCTCAGCCGAAAAAGGTATCAGATCAGAGGTGGGTGATGACCAGTTTAGCTGTGTTTTGAATGGAACCAAGGTGAAGCTGTAGTGCACATTACGACGAGCACGTAAGATGTCTTCGGCTCTACCATAGCTCCCTCATGGCTAAACCGTTAGGCATGGCAATTCTGAAATATAACTTAGGATAATGGTGAGACTTGTAGGGCTCAAATACAGGTTAACCACTCATGTAAACAGGCCCAATGGATTCTTTGGATCGCATGAAGAGTCTGTTAGGCTGTGACTTATTCATGTGAGCGTTGATCACTGTTAAGCACCTCCCCATGGGTGTTGGTTTAAGGGGCTTCGGTGCACGTGAGGATTTCATTGCAACACTTTGATGACAACGGTGCATTGAATAACTTAAAACTACATCAACATGCACGGTTAGTGACAGTGAACAACTAGACTAGTATTGGTTTGTAATAAACCTTGACTCCGTACTAATCTGAGATGCATTGCATATTGTTTATAGTTTTGCCCTCTGTTCTGCCAACCTATGTTTATGCATTCCGCAGTCATTTTGTTTTCGTTCTGTATATCTGATTTATTCTTCGTTCTGCGCTAAGCTGTGATCTATGCTGTGCTTTGGCTTAATATATAGATGCTTTGTTGACCTTGTCTATCTCTGATTTTGGGTATGCCCTGGTGGCTCTGCCCAGAGGTTAATACGTGAGGATAAGATCCGGTCTTTGCCATCGGTGAGTCCAAAGCGGATAATCTCCCTTTCTATGGATCTGATTTGATTGGTATTAGTCTGGCTCTACTCAGCCTCAGCCCTAGGATGCCCGACGGGGTTACCTCTGGCTTAGATCTCTGTATCTCTGTATCACTGCAGTGTCGCTTTGTCTTGGGACCCCGGAACCCAGGAACCTGAGACCCACTTGTACCCTGGCCCGGTCAGTGGTATTCTCCTCTGCTCTACTTTGCTCTGCTCTCTATTGGAGAGAACATGATTAACGTAGTAGCCACTTAGTTCAGTATTTCCATACTTTGATTCCTTTATCATGCTTTAATTCTATGCACGATTTGCTTAGCATACTAAGATGAAACTCTGTATTTAATCTTCTATCATTAATTTATTCACTTTGATACTATGAGTGTTTCATCCTTGTTACTAGTATTTGCTGGATCGTTGTATTCATTTGTGTTGTCTGTGGTGTTGCAGGCACAGATACCTTGCCCAGCTCCCCGGCGGTCAAGGGGGCTGCAGGGCCGAGTGTAGAGGCACCCTCCGGTCTGGCAGAGTGGGCCTGATCACCTCTGCCGAGTGCGTACATGCATATCAGTGGCCTTTGGTTTTGAGTTGTTTTTTTTAGATTTTGTATTTTGGTACTTTGGCTCTTTGGACTTTGTACTCTGTATATTTGTACATCTTTATTTTGTCGTGTACTCGACTTGTATATGGTTTTCCAGTATTGTATTTATCTTTGTCTTTTCCGTTCCGCATTTGTTTTGGCTTCCGCTATTTTCCTTTGTTGCTTGCTATGATATGTACAGCTTCCGCGTACGCTTAGTTCGCACGTGTTAGATCCCTTGTGTGCGTGCATCTGAACTAGGTTTGTATGCATGTGCACGGGAGTACGTGTGTCACCGGTTTAGCTTTTCGCTAACCCCCAAATTCTGGGCTCTGGTCGTGACACCAAATCAATCCAATTACAACCGGTATAATGGGCCTGATGCGTATAATGCTTATATGCTTCAGGACTCTACTCCGAGTGGGTCATACAAATGTTCTTTCCAGGAGGATTCCTATGTGCCCCCAATATCACTATGGTCAAATGCCCCCAATGAACCCCTTCTGCCTAAACGTGCATATAGCCCACCACCACCACCCCAAGAGATATCTTTGGAGGACATGCTCCCTGAATCCATTTGAAGGCTAATAGAAATCTATCAATTATCGATGAATGCTTTCAAAAATGAAATAAGATCTTTATTAAGAGAATGTACTTCTCAAGTTGCACTCCACGAGGAGCAACAAGTTATTACCTTTAGAAGTGACACAGTCATTCCACAAAATGATTTAACATTCACTGAATATCATTCAGCAATGGATCACATAAACACATAATTGGAATCTGAGGGTGATGATGCGCGAATTGCTATTGGTATGATGGATGACAATTCTTACTTTGACATGTATACACTCAAGGCCCCTTTCCATCAAAGATTTGGCCAACCCGACGATGAAAAGTCGGACTTCCTTTATGTGAATGTTGGTGATACCCTTTATGAGTCCAATTCTTCTGAGGAATCCAGCATTGTAGATTTCCATGAATTTCAAGTTCCCATGATTGATGATACGGCAAATACACCCTATGAGCCCTTTAAGAAAAATCAAAATTGGGAGGCAAATCCAATTTTTCGTGCTTTAGAATTTGAGACTTTGGAATATGTGGAAAATGATGTGGCAATTGATGTGCAATTGCACAATCTTATTCTTGAAGAAATTGCACATCGAATTCTAGAGTTGTTAGAATTGCCGTAAGTGTAAGGAGATATTTGCATGCATGAATTCTTGGGGTTAGAAAAAAATGGCCATGATCAGACCTTCAAATATGATATTTTGGAATCCCATTTGACAGTGTTTACATGTTTCAATCATGATGTTCCCATGGATAATTTAGTGCCCATGCCAAAGGAATTTGGTAAAACACAAGAGTTTTGGGCATGAGAAGACCATGTACCTCCTCATTTACTCATGTTTCCTCCTTATGTAAAATTTCAAGACCCATTCTTAAAGGAAGTGGAGTTTTCCATGTTGGTCATTGCTACATACATTTACAAAGAACATGCGATCCTCCTGTTCACCGTGCTTTTTGAAGGAATCTTTACTTGTTTTTATATGCTTTTTGTAAAATGTGTAGAGGATAATTTTGTTTGGGATCCAGGTAGATTTCAGGTTTTGGATATAGTAGTGTAGATATATTTTTTCTCTTTTTTCTTTCTTTCTATAGTGTAGATTTTTCTTTCCTATTTCTTTTCTTTTTGCTTTTGTTTTGTCTAACCATGGACGGGGCGCGGAAAAGCTCTATACTCAGGTACTTCTTCCACCTTACCCTCCATTAATTTATTTTCTCATGTTATCATTTTCATTTATATGCTATATTTCATGCATAATATCGAGGCCGATGTTCATCTTTGATTGGGGGGTAGGAACAAGCACACTTGTCCACTTTTAGACAAAATTACAAAATTTTTTGCATTTTTTGTTTTTTTTCTAGGTTTTTAGGAAGTTTTTGAATTTTTAGGATCTTTTGTTTTGGTTATTGGAATTTACGTGATCGCATTTTTCAATTTTTTTTTGTTTTTAGAAAAAAAGCTTTCAAAAGAATTGAAGCAATTTGAAGATATATGGGAATCTGGAATTTTTAAAACTTTTCGAAGGAAGTAAAAAGAAAGTTTGCTGTTTCTAAAGGAGGAAACCTATCAGAGAATTACCAAAACTTGTTTTTTACATGCACATATGTATACATTTTTTTGACGTTTTGGATAGGAAACTTTAATGTTGTTTTTGGAAGTTTTTTCGAGAAAATACGATGTGAACTTGAAAGTTAGTTTGTAAAATATTTTTGTTTCTTAGTTCATTTTTGGTGGATTGTATATACTAGAACCAAAATGAATTAATTCGAGTGAAATGAGAACTGCCACCTAGTGTTTACTTTCGATTTGAAAAAAAAAAAGAGCGAAAACAAAAGAGAGCATATAATGAGCAGTTTGTGACTAGTTTGGGTTCATAGCCTTTTTAACTCGAGCTAGTAAGCCTATAGGAGTATTTTCATATTTAGTACCCTAAACCCATCTGGTTTGGAAGTCATTGGCCTAACGCTCATTACACTAGTTAATTAGAAAGATTAAGGGATGTAGACATTGCACAGTCAGAAAATGATTTGTTTAAAAAAACAATGATGAATTTTGGCCCAATGAGTGTCCGGAGAAATTTTCAAGGGATATGTGCAGAAATGTATAAGGACTAGGTTTGCTCCCTGTCACAACCCAAGCCTAGGCGATCGAGGATTAATGTTAAACCTAATCAGTGACACACGTACTCCCGTGCGTCCACACTTAAACCCCGTCTAAGTATACACGCACAAGGGAAGGTCACACGTGCACATTATAGTATACACAGAAGCTGTAGTATCATTGCAAGCAAAGAAGGAGATATTCTAAAACAAAGCAATATCTACAAAAGTTTACATGAATTGCAAGATCTACAAAATGCGATAGGATACAAAATGTGGAAAGTCCAACCATACCAAGTTATAGGAACCAAACACATCCCACACACACCAAGAAGACCCATATGCAATGTCAATGTCGCTCTCCGACGGCGTAATCATACCCACTCCTTTAGCCCTGACGGGGTGCCTACGGTCTCCTCTAGAGTCTTACCGACTGACGGGGGGTCGGTAGCGGAATCTGAGCCTGCAACACTAAGGACAACGAGTGAATATAATGATTCAACAAAACATAAGCAACAATAAGTTAATATGCATTATGTCTTTGAAAACAAGTAACAAGTGATAGTCATAGAGTTTCAAGTTCGTATACTAGGCAAGTTGTGCAGTCGAATAAAACATGCCTTCAGAATCATTAAAGAAATATACTGTACTAGGTGGCTACTACATCGGCCATCTTCTCCCATAGGGGGCAGGAGCAAGCGTTGAGGACACCATCGATCGGGTCAGGGTGCGAATGAGTCTTTGGTTCCTGGGGTCCGGAAGTCCCAAGACAGGAGCACATTGCAGCGGTAACAAGAAGGCGACACCAAAGTCAACCCCGTCGGGTATCATGAGGCTGAGGCTAAATAGAGGCAGACCATATCGAGTCAATCATATGGTTGGACTTGAATCAACAATGCAAGTCCATACTGGATTACAATCAAGTCATTCATACTCAAGTCCAAGTCCATGTTCTAGAAATAATCAACGTACAAAAACACACGAGCAGTTCCGATTCATTTAAGATCAAGTAGATATGTAAAACATTCAATCAATGCAGAAGAGTGGAGGACAACAACCATCATTCGAGATGCCATGCAATCAAGATTCAAAGAATCAAGACAATTTACTAGCCAACCGTAATCTAGTCATCCAGTATTTCTAACCGTGTATAATGATGTAGTTTTAAGTTATTCAATACACAGTTGTCTTTCTCTTCATGTTGCATTGTGTCGGGAGGGTGTATCAAAGTCCCTTAAACCAACACCCATGGAGAGGTGCTTAACAGCTGGATAACGCACATGAATGAGTCACAGCCCTTAAGACCATTCATGCGATTCTTATATTCCATTGGGCAAGTTAAGGGTTCCTACAATCCAACTCAAAGGCCCACAAGGTCTCTTCAGTGCCTACCTTTCTTACTTTTCACTGGTTTCATGGCTTAGTCATGGGTGACCTACGACTTAGCCATGGGTATCTTACGACTTCGCCGCATTATGCACAACGACTTAGCAGTGGTTCCCCAGAATTTGTTTCACATTTACGACTTGATCGTATTTTGTTCTACAGCTCAGCCACGGTGAGAGTATGGCTTAACTGTAGTACACCACACGGCTTAGTCGTGGCAGGACCCTAGAAGGTTCTCTCAGCGTTCTGCTCTCTGGATATCAAACTGTAGTTTGACCTACGGTTGGGTCACGGCTGACCTACGGCTTAGCCGTAGGACATTCTACGACTTAGTCGTAGCCTAGCCGTAGTGTAAAGTGGCAATTTTCAGCTCTCTGGAAAGTAAGCCGTGAAGCTCTATGGCTTATCCGTAAGCTTCAGGTGGTTACGATCTGAACCTGTTTACAGACACAACTGAAAGTGTATAAATTTGAAACCAAAGGGAATAAACGAGTCTAAATATCCCAAAAGGGCTGTAAAACACAAACCACATGTAAGAGTAAGAACTATTCACAATCAATCATGTACCAACATGTGTTCAACAAAATCGTGCTTATACTTGTCTTAATTGAGCTTTTTACAAGTGACTTGTTGTCCTTAGGCTCAAAGTCAATGTTTACACGCGGTTCTAATCAGCATGCATGAAAGAATAAGAAAGAGTTGAGTGCATGCAGTATAGAAGGAAAAGAATTCAAGTTGATCAAGAACCCAACGTTTACCTTAGAACACACACAAAGAGACAACATAGAATATGAGGGCACAAAATCCCCCTTTTCTTAGCTTCATCGTGGAGAAGAAGAAGAAAGAAAAGAGAAAAGAAAGGAAGCACAGACGTGAGAAGAAATGGAGAAACAAGTCAGTGCATGTATCTTCTTAAATAAGATAAAGATAATGGAAAATTATAAAAAAAAAGTCCAAAAGTGCAATAGAATTACAATTTGAGTCAAATAACGTCCAACAAAAACAAACGACGTTGTTAGCATACGAGATAGTTACAGAAATTGACAAGCTCGACGAGATACATGTGATGACGCCAAGATGATGCATGCATGACAAAAGCTTACAAAATCTAAAATTACAAAAAAAGGCTCATATCTACCTAATCCAAGTTAAACTCAACCCAACTACCTATTCATGACCCGGAATGAAACAAAAACAATAGCAAACCACATACAACAACTAATTCGCCATTAATTAGGTGATAAACCAAATTAAGTTAGGTTGGAGTGTTACACTCCCTAGATCCCAACTCTTCCTATATCATATGAATTTGAAAATTTCTATGTTAGAAAGAGTGAGTGAGTGAAGAGTGTCCGCAAGAGTTTGTGAATGAGTATGTGTGGGGATAAACAAGGACAAGGTTTGCTCCCTGGATCCTCACTTTTCTTATATCATATGAACTCAGGAACCCTTGTGTCGGAAAAAGACAGTAAGAGAAAAGAGGCCTATCGAAGTAAACAATAGTGTGCAACTATCTTAATAGCTTTAAGAGGAAATTTGTTTTCGCTGAATTTTTTGGGATTGGATTATTTGAAGGAAAAATTCTGCTTTTGCAGCATTATTGTGGAATATTTGGAACTAGTTTTTGATGTACACATATTTTACTGTACACACAAGTTTGGTTTGAATTTGAGAAAGTTTTCGAAAATAGAACTGTAAATCGAACTTTGAAAAGTTTGAATTTTTTGTTTTCCCAGATTTCGAAAATATCTAATATGATTGAATTTTCTTTTGGAGAATTTCTTTCACCTTTGTTTTTAGTTAAAGAAAACATACAAAAAAAAAAAAAGAATTTTGTGCGTATATTCACTGCAAACCCTCACGAGGCACAACTCGTCCACTAGAGGGAACCCAGGGGTTTAAGGGCTTGCTGCATACGCTAAATGCAGTCGAGAGTACCAGCGAAACTAGCATTTTTCTTTCTATTTTTTGCATTTTATGTTTCTCATTTAGGTTAGTTTAGTTTAGTTTTTCTTATTCTAGATCGCATATTTTTCTCAGGACTAACAAAATGCTGGTTGGAGTCCATAAAAATGTATTATTTTATGTGTATTTTTAGGAATTTTAAGGACTAATTCATTGGAAATTTCTTCATTTTGTTGGAATTTATGATTTTATGATTTTAAAATTCATTTTAGAATTTTTATGCAAAAATCATTGAAAATTCTCAATTTTTCATAAAATCATAAAACTTTCCATTTTTAGAACTTTCTATTTTTAGTAGATTTTTTTTTCAATTTCATGATTTTACTTGAAATGATAAAATTTCGCATCATCATTAATTAATTAAAGTTAAATCATGATCAATGATGTGGATTGATATTGTCATTTTATGTAAATTGGGCCCGCATTAATGCATTTGTGGCTTTTGATCAAAATTGTTTTTTTAATTTACAAAAAAACACTTTTGCGGGTAGGAAAATTAAAGAAAAGGGACTCGCATAGAAGCTTAGAAGCCAAGACATTATTTGGGAAGAAATCCAAGGTGCATCCAATTTTATGAAGTTTTTTTTATGGAAGGAAAGAAGTCCAAAGGTGGTTGGATACCATGCCATCATATACTTTCTATAAAGAAAAAATATATATAGAAGAAGAAGGAGACTCCACGCCACTTGCTCTCTCTCTTCCATGTATATATGGAAACCCAATTTCAATTGGAAGAGAAGTCCCATGCCAATCATGCCACATTCATAATTATCAAATCCAGCAATCCACAATATTCTCGAAGGTTTTTTTCTTTCCACTTTCCTCACATACATGTTCCAACACGTCATTCCCCAACAGTACTCCTACCCAACCTACAACTTAGTATTCCCATAGCCAAATTCACGCCACTTTTTTTCTTTCTTTCCATCTTTCCCTGATGAGACTTCCCGTCATCCATCATATATTCTTATATATAAAGGAAAGGAAGTACAACAAAAAAGAAAAAAAAGAAGAAAAAAACCCACACATCTCACGCACATCCCTCCCATCACCTTTTTCTCTCCTTCCTTTTCCATACTCCACCATAACGCACTAAATTCACACCTGTTCCATCCATCTTTCCTCTCCTCTCCATCTCATCACAATCCAAAGTGGGGCTTGGCCAAACCCACTTTTGGATCAATTCTTTCTATTCCATCTTCTCTTTTCATCTAATCCTTCTTAGTGTGAAGATTGAAGATAAGATCATGCATTATGCGTGAAGTCTTCTCTTTTTGATGTCTTGATTTAGGGTAAGGGTAGATTTTCTTTTTCTAGTTGCAATTATTTTTGGGATATTATTGGGTGTATTGGTTCGTTTAATTTTACATACACAATTAGTGAGATCAAGGTGTTCCACCTTGGATCGGCACCGTGTGTTTGTGTGTGGTGACAGCACGCACTTGGTGCGGTGCTTTTGTGGATTTTTTTAATTCTGCCAATATAGTGTTTTAATTTTCAAAAATAAGAGAAACTAGAATTCTTTTTATTTATTTTTATATCTGAATGTTTTATTTCTGATTTTTAATTTATTGCATGATTACTTATTCTTTTACATTAGTGGTTTGATCTCCTTTACTGTTTTGCAGTTCCTAGTTTTAGGATTGTTTCTAGTTTTAGGATTGTTTTAGTTTAGGAATTTTAGATGAAGTTTAGTTTGTGATTTTTTTAAGATTTGGACTTGTAATTAATTTTAATTTTCAGAAGTAGTGGCGTGTATTTTTATAAATTTTATTAGGGTAGCTTTAGTTTTTCAACTAGGAGAGGTTTTCAGCGAATACTAGCTCCCTGTGGATATGATCCGGAACTCACCGGGTAAAATTACATAGAGACCTTGCACTTGGGGTCTACGTTGATCAAGTTTTTGGCGCCGTTGCCAGGGAGCTTTCATCGCTAAGTTAATTTTCCCAACTTTCCTCACTAATTGCTTCGTGGGTGTGCCTTAAATATTTGTACATCATTCTAGATCAAGGTGTAGCGTGCATGGAATGTTTGGACCAGCCCATGAACATTAAAATTGGATTAATTATCTCTGATTTTTGATAAAATTTGGGTATTTTCTGATCAGAAAATTTATTTTCCCGGATTTATTCAAAAATCACATTTTTTTGGGGAAAGTTGCCATCTTACTAGTCCACTTGTTAGCTAGTTTAGGTTGTTTATTTTTATGGCTGTTTAGGACCTTCCAAAATTAGCTCTCTTTCAATTTTAGTCACTTTTTAGGTTTTTAAAGTTTTCAAAAAATTTCTAAAACAAATAATTAAAAGGTGATCAGTTAAAAAAAATTGCCAAATTTGTCCTTTTGGCCAAGAAACTTGCCAAAAAATAATAATAATAATAAAATTTTCAGAACTTTCTTGGAAGCTTGTTTCTTTTAGTTGTTTTTAAATTCAGGAATCAATTTTTAGGAAACCTTTCTTGTTCTTAGATTTTTTTTATAATCTTCCTTAAAAAAAAGTAAAAAAAAAATATACATATATATTTTTTGGCCACCTTCCCCTCTTAACGCCCATCATGATGAACCAAGGGGACTCTGTGGCCAAGTGGCCGTCCACAAATTGCTTAGATTCTTCCGAGAACAAGGCTAAATCTTTGCGTGATCTCCTATACCAAACACCAACATTCACTTCTTCCAATATGGATGTGTGGAGGAGTGATCACCAAATTAGGGTCTTACATGATTATCAATTAAATGCACAACAATGGCCTTATTCGAATGAGTTGAGTAATATGTGTAGTCCAAGGTGGCCAAATCAATCCAATTACAACCGGTATAATGGGCTCGATGCGTATAATACTTATATGCTTCAAGATTCTACTCCGAGTGGGTCATACGGATGTTCTTTCCAGGAGGATTCCTATGTGCCCCCAATATCACTGTGGTCAAATGCCCCCAATGAACCCCTTCTGCCTAAACGTGCATATAGCCCACCACCACCACCCCAAGAGATATCTTTGGAGGACATGCTCCCTGAATCCATTTGAAGGCAAATAGAAATCTATCAATTATCGATGAATGCTTTCAAAAATGAAATAAGATCTTTATTAAGAGAATGTACTTCTCAAGTTGCACTCCACGAGGAGCAACAAGTTATTACCTTTAGAAGTGACACAGTCATTCCACAAAGTGATTCAACATTCACTGAATATCATTCAGCAATGGATCACATAAACACATAATTGGAATCTGAGGGTGATGATGCGCGAATTGCTATTGGTATGATGGATGACAATTCTTACTTTGACATGTATACACTCAAGGCCCCTTTCCATCAAAGATTTGGCCAACCCGACGATGAAAAGTCGGACTTCCTTTATGTGAATGTTGGTGATACCCTTTATGAGTCCAATTCTTCTGAGGAATCCAGCATTGTAGATTTCCATGAATTTCAAGTTCCCATGATTGATGATACGGCAAATACACCCTATGAGCCCTTTAAGAAAAATCAAAATTGGGAGGCAAATCCAATTTTTCGTGCTTTAGAATTTGAGACTTTGGAATATGTGGAAAATGATGTGGCAATTGATGTGCAATTGCACAATCTTATTCTTGAAGAAATTGCACATCGAATTCTAGAGTTGTTAGAATTGCCGTAAGTGTAAGGAGATATTTGCATGCATGAATTCTTGGGGTTAGAAAAAAATGGCCATGATCAGACCTTCAAATATGATATTTTGGAATCCCATTTGACAGTGTTTACATGTTTCAATCATGATGTTCCCATGGATAATTTAGTGCCCATGCCAAAGGAATTTGGTAAAACACAAGAGTTTTGGGCATGAGAAGACCATGTACCTCCTCATTTACTCATGTTTCCTTCTTATGTAAAATTTCAAGACCCATTCTTAAAGGGAGAGGAGTTTTCCTTGTTGGTCATTACTACACACATTTACAAAGAACATGCGATCCTCCTGTTCACCGTGCTTTTTGAAGGAATCTTTACTTGTTTTTATATGCTTTTTGTAAAATGTGTAGAGGATAATTTTGTTTGGGATCCAGGTAGATTTCAGGTTTTGGATATAGTAGTGTAGATATATTTTTTCTCTTTTTTCTTTCTTTCTATAGTGTAGATTTTTCTTTCCTATTTCTTTGCTTTTTGCTTTTGTTTTGTCTAACCATGAACGGGGCGCGGAAAAGCTCTATACTCAGGTACTTCTTCCACCTTACCCTCCATTAATTTAATTTTCTCATGTTATCATATTCATTTCTATGCTGTATTTCATGCATAACATCGAGGCCAATGTTCATCTTCGGTTGGGGGGTAGGAACAAGCACACTTGTCCACTTTTAGACAAAATTACAAAATTTTTTGCATTTTTTGTTTTTTTTTCTAGGTTTTTAGGAAATTTTTGAATTTTTAGGATCTTTTGTTTGGTTATTGGAATTTGCGTGATCGTATTTTTCAATTTTTTTTTTGTTTTTAGAAGAACAAGTTTTCAAAAGAATTGAAGCAATTTGAAGAAATATAGGAATCTGGAATTTTTAAAACTTTTCGAAGGAAGTAAAAAGAAAGTTTGCTGTTTCTAAAGGAGGAAACCTATCAGAGAATTACCAAAACTTGTTTTTTACATGCACATACGTTACATTTTTTTGATGTTTTGGATAGGAAACTTTAATGCTGTTTTTGGAAGTTTTTTCGGGAAAATACAATGTGAACTTGAAAGTTAGTTTGTAAAATATTTTTATTTCTTAGTTCATTTTTGGTGGGTTGTATATACTAGAACCAAAATGAATTAATTTGAGTGAAGTGAGAACTGCCACCTAGTGTTTACTTTCGATTTGAAAGAAATAAGAGTGAAAAAAAAAAGAGAGCATATAAAATAAGAGCAGTTTGTGACTAGTTCGAGTTCATAACCTTTTTAACTCGAGCTTGTAAGCCCATAGGGGTATTTTCTTATCTAATACCCTAAAATCATCTGGTTTGGGAGTCATTGGCCTACCACTCGTTACACGGGTTAATTAGAAAGCTTATAGGACGTAAACATTGCACAGTCACTAAATGATTTGTTTAAAAAAAATGATGATGAATTTTGGCCCAACGAGTGTTCGTAGAAATTTTCAAGGGATATGTGTAGAAATGAATAAGGACTAGGTTTGCTCCTTAGATCCCAACTCTTCCTATATCATATGAACTTGGAAATTTCTACGTTGGAAAGAGTGAGTAAATGAAGAGTGTCTGCAAGAGTTTGCAGGGGAGTATGTGCGGGGATGAACAAGGACCAGATTTGGTCCCTGGATCCTAAGTTTTCTTATATTATATAAACTCAGGAAACCTTGTGTCAGAAAAAGACTGTGAAAGAAAAGATGCCTATCGAAGTAAACAATAGTGTGCAACTATCTTAGTAGCTTTTAGAGGAAATTTTTTTTTGTTGAATTTCTGGGGATCGAACTTTTTAAAGGAAAAATTCCGTTTTTCTAGCATTATTGTGGAATATTTGGAACTAGTTTTTGATGTACACATATTTAACTGCGCACACAAGTTTGGTTTGAATTTGAGAAAGTTTTCAAAAATAGAATTGTAAATCGAACTTTGAAAAGTCTGAATTTTTTGTTTTCCCAGATTTCGAAAATATCTAATATGATTGAATTTTCTTTTGGAGAATTTCTTTCACCTTTGTTTTTAGTTAAAGAGAACATAAAAAAAAAGAATTTTGTGCGTATATTCACTGCAAACCCTCACGAGGCACAACTCGTCCACTAGAGGGAACCCAGGGGTTTAAGTGCTTGCTGCATACGCTAAATGCAGTCGAGAGTGCCAGCGAAAGTGGTATTTTTCTTTTTATTTTCTGCATTTTATGTTTCTCATTTAGGTTAGTTTAGTTTAGTTTTTCTGCATTTTATGTTTCTCATTTAGGTTAGTTTAGTTTAGTTTTTCAACTCTAGATCACATATTTTGCTCGGGACTAGCAAAATGCTGGTTGGAGGGTGTGATACGTCCTTAAAAATGTATTATTTTATGTGTATTTTCAGGAATTTTAAGGATTTATTCATTGAAAATTTTGTCATTTTGTTGGAATTTATGTTTTTATGATTTTAAAATTCATTTTAGAATTTTCTTGCAAAAATCATTGAAAATCCTTAAGTTTTCATAAAATCATAAAACTTTCCATTTTTAGAACTTTCTATTTTTAGAATATTTTTTTTCAATTTCATGATTTTATATGGAATGAAAAAATTTCTCATCATCATTACTTAGTTAAAGTTAAATCATTACCAATGATGTTGATTGATGTTGTTATTTTATGTAAATTAGGCCCGCATTAATGCATTTGTGATTTTCAATCAAAATTATTTTTTTAATTTAAAAAATTCACTTTTGTGTGTAGGAAAATTAAAGAAAAGGGACCCACATAAAAGATTAGAAGGCAAGACATTATTTGGAAAGAAATCCAAGGTGGAGCCGATTTTATGAAGTTTTTTTTTATGGAAGGAAAGAAGTCCAAAGGTGGTTGGATACCGTGCCATCATATACTTTCTATAAAGAAAAACAAGATATATGGAAGAAGAAGGAGACTCCACACCACTTGCTCTCTCTCTTGCATGTATATATGGAAACACAATTTCAATTGGAAGAGAAGCCCCATGCCAATCATGCCACATTCATAATTATCAAATCTAGCCATCCACAACATTTTCGCAGGTTTTTTGTCTTCTTTCCTCACATACATGTTCCAACACGGCATTCCCCAATAGTACTCCTGCCCAACCTACAACTTAGTATTCCCATAGCCAAATTCACACCACTTTTTTCTTTCTTTCCATCTTTCCCCCGTGAGACTTCCCAACATCCATCATATATTCTTATATATAAAGGAAAGGAAGTACAACACCAAAAAAAAAAAAAAAAAAAAAGAAAAAAATCCACACATCTCACGCCCATCCCTCCCATCACTTTTTTCTCTCCTTCCTTTTCCATACTCCACCATACCACACTAAATTCACACCCGTTCCATCCATCTTTTCTCTCCTCTCCATCTCATCACAATCCAAAGTGGGGTTTGGCCAAGCCCACTTTTGGATCCATTCTCTTCATTCCATCTTCTCCTTTCATCTAATTATCCTTGGTGTGAAGATTGAAGATAAGAGCATGGATTGTGAGTGAAGTCCCCGCTTTTTGATATCTTGATCTAGGGTAAGGATAGATTTTCTTTTTCTAGTTGTAATTATTTTTAGGATATTATTGGGTGTGTTGATTCGTTTAATTTTAAATACACAATTAGTGAGGTCAAGGTTTTCCGCCTTGAATCGATACCGTGTGTTTGTGTGTAGTGATAGCACGCACTTGGTGCAATGTTTTTGTGGATTTTTTTTATTCTGCCAATACAGTGTTTTAATTTCCAAAAATAAGAGAAACTAGCATTCTTTTTATTTATTTTTAGATCTAAATGTTTTATTTCTGATTTTTAATTTATTGCATGATTATTTATTCTTTTACATTAGTACTTTGATCTCCTTTATTGTTTTGCAGTTTCTAGTTTTAGGATTGTTTTAGTTTAGGAATTTTAGATTAAGTTTAATTTGTGATTTTTTTTAGATTTGGACTTGTAATTAATTTTAATTTTCAGAAGTAGTAGCGTGTATTTTTATACATGTTATTAAGGTAGCTTTAGTTTTTCAATTAGGACAGGTTTTCTGCGAATACTAGCTCCCTGTGAATACGATCCCAGACTCACCTGGTAAAACTACATCGAGACCTTGCACTTGGTCCACGTTGATCACCTACATATTCTTTTCTCGTATAAAAAGCCAAAAAGGTTTCTCCTATATATCACAGTCAAAGCCCAAAGGCATCTTGTACATAAAAAATCCAACAACTGAACACATACACAGGAAGAAAATAAACCACCGTTCACAACTAAACTACTAAAGTCAGTCACAAACCTCTCATATATATCTCATGTATAGACTGACTAGAATCCATCATCGTCTCTCATCCCACCAATGGAATTTCCGACCCCCTTGCTCCCTTTCGTCTTCACCTTCTTTGTTTTCATTTTCATGCTCTTAAAGAAGAAAGGGAAGAGACCAAAGACCAAGAATCCATTCCCCAATCTGCCCCCAGGGCCAAGGACCCTACCAGTCTTAGGAAACTTGCACCAGCTGTTTGGGTCAGTACTGCCACATAACTCTCTTAGGGACTTGGCCAGTAAAAATGGGCCTCTCATGCACCTAAGGCTTGGTCAGCTATCTACTATTGTAGTCTCTTCTGCAGGATTTGCCAAGGAGTTCATGAAGACACATGATCTCAATTTTGTCAACCGACCGCAAATCCTCGCTGCAAAAATTGTTGGCTATGGTGCAGTAGTAGCCTTTTCTTCATATGGAGATTACTGGCGACAACTGCGTAAGATTTACGTGCTTGAGCTCTTAAGTCCCAAGCGTGTCGAATCATTTAGGCGCATAAGAGAAGAAGAAGTATTTAATCTTGTCAAATCAGTTTCGGCGGTAGCTGGTTCTCCTATAAACCTCAGCGAGAAGTTTTTGTCATTGACTAACAAGGTGGTCACTAGAGCTAGCTTTGGTAAGAAATTCAAAGATGAAAAAGTGTTCATAGAGGCAGTAAAACAATTTGCGACGTTGGCATCTGGTTTCGATATGGGCGATGTGTTCCCTTCTCTGAAGTTTGTTCAGGTGATTAGTGGATTGAAATTTAGGTTAGAGAGGATTAACCGGAAGATCGATAGGATGCTTGAAGACATCGTTCAAGAACACGAAAAGAGCATGACAAAGGAGACTAATGAAGGTAGATTAGAGGAGAATTTGCTTGATGTTCTTTTGAGACTTCAACATTATGGGGACCTTGAATTTCCAATCACCAAAAGAAATATAAAAGCCGTCCTATTGGTAAGTATCTACGCAGAAACTGGTTTACTACTTCACACTTGCATTAATGATGTCGTGCTACACATCATTACCATCATCACCACCACTGTCACCATTATTATTATCATCGCATCATCTTTGACTTATCGGGCCCATCAATATGAAGGCAAATGATATTGGTGTGGTGGTGTGATTGTGTGGTTGGAAGCAGTGGGGTCAATCTACTGACAATTGAAAGTGTTGAAAATTCAACCACTTAAAACCATTATTATTATGTTTTTCAATAGCCTAGATCAGGCCTTAGGATCATAAGGTTGAGAGCAAACTTGAATGAACCTGTCTATATGCTTTCCTGTCGTCCTCATGACCCGCCGACCCAAGTGGGCACAAATACCTGCACAAGAAACCATTACCAAATAATTATCCAATAAATCATTGTTGCATGTGATCGATAGACACATCAGTCCATTAATTTAGCCAAATAAATTAAAAAGAACCAATACATTTTTTATCAATCTTTTCGTTAGTGATTTGTGCAGCGGAATTTGGTGCGGAAAGGGGATGAATCTGGCACTGTCCTTGTGGCCTTCCGTAAAGCTACAAAACAATAGGGAAATCTTCGGCTGCGTGCTAGAGGGGATCTAAAATTAGATATCCTACCATCTTGGGTCATACATTCAGTGTCGCGGATGAGGAAATGCATTGTTAAAACAAGAGAAAAAGGAAAAATAAATACATAAGAAACCTTGTGGGGATGGATACATAGGATGCGTTGAAATGTAAACTGTAAAGAATTTTTTTGTCTTTTAGGGCTTCTTTGCTTACAATAAATAGATAGGAATTGAACACGAAGGACTACAGGGTCAAATGAAGTTCATCGATTATTACAAAAGGTGAGAGATAAGATTTATGAGGTGAGGTTTGTGTTGAAAAGTATTTTTGTTGCATTTACTAATGCTTTGAAGTTTTGGTAGAGCAGAATTAGTGCAGAAATTTTAATTTGATATCTTTAGTTATCATAATCAAATAGTCCCAAGAGGAACCATTCAAAATTGAAATGTGTACAGTGAAATGTGCACGATTACACCCTAGGGGAGTGCTGAAAAGTATTTCTATAACCTCTACTAAAGCCCTCAGTGTTTTGGTAGGATTAGTTGGCAAAGAAACTTTAATACGTAGAAAAATATAAGATAAAGATGTAGATGAGACCTTAACTTTTCTAGAATTCGAAATACTGTAGTGTTGGCTAGTTATTCATTTCACATTATTCTTTGACTCAATTTAAACATATTGCACACAGTGCTTTTGCACAGGGCTGTTTAATACATTTTTGGCTTTTCCTTGGTTGATTTACATTTATGTTTTGTCTAAAGAACATCTAACTGATTTGATTTTTTGAGGTCTGCTCATCCAGATGTGGACCAATTCACGAATAATTTCGTATCTCATGAGTCCAACATGTACAAATATACGTGCTTCATGGTTTACTTTACCTTATAGATTTTTACCTGTGGTCTTGTATAGATAATCTCTTACAAGATAAAACTAATTGCGAACATTGTTTAGTTAGGCCATCTTTTAAACAAAGGGCGTTATTTCTTTTTCAGGAAATGTTTGCAGCAGGGACTGAAACCTCATCTTATAGATTTTTACTTGTGGTCTTGTGTAGACAATCTCTTCCAAGATAAAACCAATAGCAAACATTGTTTAGTTAGGCCATCTTTTAAACAAAGGGCATCATTTCTTTTTCAGGAAATGTTTGCAGCGGGGACTGAAACCTCATCCGCAGTCATGGAGTGGGCCATGTCAGAGCTGATGAGAAACCCAAAAGTGATGGAGAAGGCACAAGCTGAGGTGAGAGAGATCTTAAAAGGAAAGAGACCCATAGAAGAGAGAGACACCCATGAATTGAACTACTTGAAACTGGTCATCAAGGAGACTCTAAGGCTACACCCACCTCTGCCTTTGTTGTTGCCAAGAGAATGTAGGGAAAGATGTGAAATAGACGGGTACGATATACCTGCAGAAACAAGAGTCATTATCAATGCATGGGCAATTGGAAGGGACCCACAACATTGGGATGACGCTGAGAGCTTTAGACCGGAGCGATTTATAAGTAGCTCAATTGATTTCAAGGGAACCAGCTTTGAGTTTACCCCCTTTGGCGCAGGTAGGAGGATGTGTCCTGGAATGTTGTTTGGACTAGCATCTGTAGAACTTGCGCTTGCTCAACTTCTCTATTATTTCGAATGGAAGCTCCCACATGCAGCTGAGCCAGTGGATTTAGACATGACTGAGGCTTTTGGAGTTACCATGCGCAGAAAGTTTGACTTGTACGTAATTCCATTCTCTCATTTACCTTGTTGGTAGGAAGAGTGTAGAGCATTGAGCAATAATTACCTATTTAGGTGTTGCTGAGTCTAGATCCTCTTATTAAAAACCCACCATGGCAGTCCTGTCACATCACCACAACCTGCCATGTACGTAGCACTGCATGCCACACTAGGCGCTGGTGACGTGGTGGGACTTGATTGGTCCCGTCACGATAACCATGTGCATTTTCCTCACTTAATCTTGAGTTGATGCTCTGCTTTGGTGGCATAAGACATGAGGGGGTTTGCTCTCGAGGAGCTACGTTCAAATCCCCAAAATTTACCGAGTTAATAAGTGTTGTAGGGTCCTACATGGATCCAAGGGGTTAGCCTTGTGGGGTTAAATAACACAGTAATACCCTATCAAAAAGTTGCACAATAATATGAAACCTAGGAATAGGTAAGTGGGTGTTTAATATATTTACTATAATGGTGTAATGGGCATTTACGTGGTGATGTGAACATTGTCTATTTTAGTAGAATCTTGTAATGTAATTGATTTAGTGATCCATAAGATATTTTCTTCATCCTATTGTCTTTATGTTATATGTGATTGTGATTGTTATTTAGATTTTCTTTTCTGTAACTAAGCTTTGAGAAGAGAACATCGACCAGCAACATGTACTATCCAACTCTAATTTTACTCTTTAAGTAATTATAATAAGGGAATTTTGGGTTAGTGGTGGATCTAGAATTTTTGTTTAAGGGGTGCAGATTTTATGTGGATTTTAAGGGTGAGCCCACAAATTTAGTGGATTTTTAGTATTAGAAAGTTTCTATATAAAATTTGAAAGCGTATTGTGGTGTAACGGGTGCAGCCGCACCCACATGGTTCTACTTAGGTTCACCCGTGACTCGTGTGATCCCACATCAGGCAGCCTGATCTTCGTCGCCAGGTCCTGACATTCCTTCCCAGGCAGGGGTTATCCACCTCCAAAACTCATTTGAAGGAGACACCACCAACCCATTCCAGATATGACCCAGAAAAATTGATTGACCCTTCAACTTCTTTGTTAGATTCAAGTAAACGTTTTCAATGGGATTAATAAATTGGTTTGGTTATAATTGAATTTATATTAGTTATTTGACCAGAACCTACTCAACCCGAACCAGCCCTGCTGGTTCCACTCGGACACTCCAATCTGACATTCTGACCCAAATCCAACCTGACTATCCATGGCCCGGACAGTCCTTGTAATTCATAGGTCTGGTTTTGTTTGACAAATACAGCCCAGTAGTAAATAAGTGAAAAATCCAGTTTGGATTGGGCAGATGGATGAGAAAGCTCGATGAAGAAAATGAGAAGAGAAAGAAACAGAGGAAACAGTTCCTCTACCAATACAGAGTTAGTTACAACTTGCCTGTCTATATAACAAATATAAAAATACAATGGCTGTGTCCTGAAGTTAGTTATAATTTCCAATATTACTCAGAACCAGTGGATGTCATAGCTGACTGAGTCTGGGTTTTGCTGATGTTAATAGGATTCTACCTTTAGTAGTTAATATGAACCCGAACCGTGACTGCCCATTGCCATCCCTGCCCCTTCCCTTCCCTTTCCATGGCAGAGGTAACCTTAAAATTTTAGAATAGTTGATCGAGTTAGGTAGTATAAAATACTTTCAAAGCAACAAATTGATCACCTCACACTACTCAATTGACTCACAAGTTCCTGGTTTTCAAGGCCACATGCAGATGCTTAAGTTGATCACCTCACACTTTGGTATTTAAAGATGGTTGACAATAACAACTTACCTATAGGTGGCGCCATTAATCTATGTTTATATGCAATGATATTACATTTTTATAAAGGTACATGGTGCAGAGTGATGCTCTGCTGCTCTGTATTCTATAAACAATATGCATTTTCTACGAAGTAGTTCG
Source organism: Sextonia rubra (assembly GCA_037013555.1). Taxonomy (NCBI): domain Eukaryota; kingdom Viridiplantae; phylum Streptophyta; class Magnoliopsida; order Laurales; family Lauraceae; genus Sextonia; species Sextonia rubra. The sequence continues at coordinate 39,621,543 of JASUAD010000018.1, forward strand.
CACCACAACGCAGCTCATATGTGAAACTTCATTTGTTCCCTCTCTAGGTCAAAAGAGATCTTATGCAGCAAAAATCCAAGAAATGAAACTTGTAGACATGGAGATAAACAACAATCTTTCACAACCTACACAATGTCACAAAATTTATATATAGATTGAATAGAACCCACCATCCTCTCTCATCCAGGTAATGAAATTTCGGACCCCCTTCTTCCCTCTCATCTTCGCCTTCCTTGTGTTCATGGTCATGGTCTACAAGAAGAAAGGGAAGAGGCCCAAGTCCCAGAAGCCACTCTCCAAACTGCCTCCAGGGCCACGGACCCTACCCATCTTAGGAAACTTGCACCAGCTGTTTGGGTCACTGCCACATCGCACTCTTAGCGACTTGGCCAATAAACATGGGCCTCTCATGCACCTAAGGCTTGGTCAGCTATCCACTATTGTAGTCTCTTCTGCAGGATTTGCCAAGGAGTTCATGAAGACACATGATCTAAATTTTGTTGACCGACCGCAAATCCGTGCTGGAAAAATTATTGGCTATGCATTAGTAACTTTTGCTTCATATGGAGATTACTGGCGACAACTGCGTAAGATTTACATGCCTGAGATGTTAAGTGCCATACAGATCGAATCATTTAGGCGCATAAGAGAAGAAGTATTGAATCTTGTCAAATTTATTTCGGCAGCAGCTGGTTCTCCTATAAACCTCAGTGAGAAGCTTATGTCATTGACAAACAAGGTGGTCTGTAGGGCTACCTTTGGTAAGGAATGCAAAAACCAGCACATGATCTTAGAGGCTGTAAAGAAAGCAGTGGAGTAGGCATCTGGTTTGGATGTGGGTGATGTGTTCCCTTCTGTGAAATTTGTACAGGTGATAAGCGGTATGAAATTTAGGCTGGAAAGGATTAAGCGAAAGTTCGATAGGATCTTCAGTGATTTCATTCAAGAACACAGAGAAAAGAGGTTGACAAATGAGGCTAGAGTACTGGAGGATTTGGTTGATGTTCTTCTGAGACTTCAGGACTCCGGGGACCTTGAATTTCCTATCACAAACAACACTATGAAGGCCGTCCACTGGGTTAGTATCATTGCACTAATTGATTTCCGACTTTACCAGTGGTTGCATAATTACATAGTTAGCTAACAAGGACTTCTCACTGCAAATACTACATTTGAATCAATTACAGTTTGTTCTTAATAAAAATACCAACAAAATAATCAATTGCAGTTTGATAACTATGTTGGTAACCGAGGGTGGTGGTCCAAATGACCACCGCCCATTTCCTGTAACAGTCATCTCCCTCCTCCTTCAATGCCATTCACTACCATTCAATCCCATTTTCAGTTTCACCGTGTTTATTCTTCATGAATGCAACGTTGGCAACGCTCCATAATGAGAAGGAACGTTGCAGTCGTCTATGATGGTCAGATGGCTATAAAAGGGCAGGGGAACTCCCTCTTCTTCACACACTGACTTAAAAGCAAGGCTGAGCATCACTATCGATCTGCTAGCATCACAAGAAAACTGAGGGAGTTGTATGACAAATTCACGATCACAAAAAGAGTTTGAATATACTCTTGAGAATGCAATAATTTTGTGTGTCTTTCTATGGAGATTGTACATCATTATATAGGTATTTACATGCCTATAATCTAGGCTCTAAGAAAGGAAAACCATCTAATTGTATCAATCACTAATCTAAGTTAAGAAAGCAACTAATTACAACAATTGTTATTCTAAGAAAGGAAAGGTAAAGCTGTCTCAATATTGACCAAATCAATTCCAGCTGTCTCAATCTTGACCAAATCAATTCCAGCTGTCTCAATCTTGACCAAATCAATTCCACGTAAGATATAACATTGATGGGCTTTGGGCCTTGGGCCTTGGGCCTTGGGCCTGTTTAACACCCCCCCTCAAATTGATGCGGGAGAATCAACAAGCATCAATTTGTCAACCAACAACTGATGGCGTGGTCGCGGAAGGCCTTTGGTGAGAATATCAGCAAGTTGAAGTTCAGTGGAGACATGTGGCAGGCTGATGACATCACGTTTAAGCTCATCACAGATGAAGTGACAATCAACCTCGATGTGTTTAGTACGTTCATGAAAAATCGGATTTTCAGTAATCCAAATAGCACTGGTATTATCCCTATAGAGGGGGGTAGCTCCTGCTGCTGGAAAACCAATGTCAGAAAGCAAACCACGGAGCCAAAGAATTTCGGAGCATGCAGCAGACATGGTGCGGTACTCTGCTTCGGTAGAGGATTTAGAAACTTTGTCATGTTTCTTGCATTTCCAAGAAATGAGACTATCACCCAAAAACATGCACCATCCAGTCGTCGATCTGCGAGTATCTGGACAACCAGCCCAATCAGCATCTGAATAAGCTTTGAGAGTCAGAGGATTGTTGGATGGAAAAAACAACCCACGAGTCGGCGTGCGAATAAGGTATCGAATGATGCGGCGAACAGCAGCCAGATGAAGGTGACGAGGAGCAGTCATGAACTGACTCATCAGGTTGACCGCATAAGAGATATCGGGGCGAGTGATTGTGAGGTAGATCAAGCTACCAACCAACTGGCGATAGGCAGTAGGATCGGAAAGAAGATCACCTTCTTCGCGACTGAGTTTGACATTCAGTTCAACTGGCGTATCAACAGGAACAGAAGCAGTAAGACCAGCTAAGGCGATGAGATCAATAGTGTATTTGTGCTGATTGAGAACTATACCTGTAGGCGATTGATGAACTTCAAGACCGAGGAAATAGTGGAGAGGGCCAAGATCCTTCATTTGAAATGACTCAAGAAGAGACGCTTGGAGCTTCTGAATTATGCCGGCATTAGGACCGGTAATGAAGATGTCATCAACATAGACAAGGAGTATAGTGATCCCGGATGGAGCATGATGTAAAAACATAGAAGGATCATATGCGCTTGGATGAAAATCGAAGCGGAGAAGAGCAGCTTGAAATTTCTCAAACCATGTGCGAGGAGCTTGTTTCAGACCATAGAGGGAGCGACGAAGTTTAGCAACCATACCGGTGCCGGATGAGCATCCCTGAGGCAAACGCATATAAACATCTTCTTTGAGATCATCATGGAGAAACGCATTTTTGACATCCATTTGATAAAGAGGCCAAGATTGAGATGCAGCAACAGCAAGAATAGTGCGAACAGTGGTCATCTTGGCAACCGGAGCAAAAGTCTCATCATAATCAATGCCATATTCCTGCCGATTTCCAAGAGCAACAAAACGCGCCTTATATCGATCTAAAGAGCCATCAGATTTCAACTTGAGAGAAAAAACCCACTTACAGCCAATAGGTTTGACACCCACAGGAGATGGTACAATATCCCACGTATGATTTTGCGCTAACGCATCCAATTCATCTTGCATAGCCTTGTTCCAACACAGATCCTGCACAGCCTGAGAATATGATTGTGGAATGGAAGAAGAAGACAAAGTGGCCATTAAGGAAGTACGTGAGAACCCATAACGGTCTGGAGGTACCGAAATCCGAGTGGAGCGATGTAGTAAAGGATGTCTAGATGGATCAACTGCCGGTGTTGGACCGGATGCCGGAGGAAGAGCAGAAGGGGGATCCCTGGTAGGCGCTGTGCTGTTCCGTCTGTGATACACAAAGTTATGATTAAAACGAACAACTGACGGGTCGTCAGAAAAACCAGGTAATGATACAAAAGAGGAGTCAGGAGGATCAGTGTGTTTTTGAAAAAAATACTGATTTTCAAAGAAAACAATATTCCTAGAGGTATGGAGACGACGAATGTGAGGATCATAGCAAAGGAACCCTTTCTGAAAGGGTGCATAACTTAAAAACACACACTGAGCTAATTGTGCCATGAGTTTTGTCCTCTCAGAAGGAGGCAAGTGCATAAAACAAATGGAGCCAAAAACATGAAGATCATCATAAGATGGAGCGGTTTTGTACAAACGGTAATATGGGCTTTGATTCTCAATGGAGGTGGATGGCATACGATTGATAAGATGAGCTGCTGTAGCCAGTGCCTCAACCCAAAAACGAGTAGGAACTGATGATTCCAGAAGAAGGGAACGAGTGACATCAAGGAGATGTCTATTTTTTCTTTCAGCGATTCCATTCTGCTGGGGAGTATAAGGACAAGATCTTTGAGAAATAATGCCTTTGTTTTGCAAAAACTGCTGAAACTCAGAGGACATATATTCCCCGCCTGAATCAGATATCAAGATTTTAATGCAGGTGGAAAATTGATTTTCAACATAAGCCAGAAATATTTTAAAAATATTAAAAACATCAGATTTTGAATGCAAAAAGTAGACCCATGTGAACCGACTGGAATCATCAATAAAGGTCACAAAATATTTATAGTGAGCGTGGGAAAGAGCTGGGGCAATTCCCCATACATCACTATGAACTAACTCAAAACACTGAGAAGTGTGTGAAGTGGAATGAGGAAACGGAAGAGTTTTGTTTTTTCCCATTTTACAAGTAGCACAATCAAAAGGTACACAAGAAGATAAACCAAGAGATTTATTTAATAAACCAGAATTTAACATAAGGGACAAGGCCTTGGAATTAGGATGTCCAAGTCTATTATGCCACAACCGGCAATTATCTCTAAGAGAAAAACAAAACACATTATTGTCAAATTGATTCCTAGAAATTTGAGAAAGATCCAGCGGAAACAAGCGTCCACACTTAGGCCCCCTCGCGATCTCCTTCCCGGACATCTGGTCCTGTACAACACAACCAGAAGAAGAAAAAGAAATGTTACAATTATTTTCAACAAGTTGTCCAACTGACAATAAATTGGAAGTTAAATTAGGACAGAGGTAAGCATTTCTCAATGGGATGGGACCAGATATATCTCCGATAGCAGTAATGGGAACATGGCCGCCGTCAGCAGTTTGTATTTGAAAATGGCCATTGTAACTTGTCATATTGGAGAAAGGGGTGTGAGAATACGTCATATGATTAGACGCCCCAGAATCAAGGAACCAAGTAGAAGATGAAGGTGACTTACCGGAGAGACCAAAGGCAGAGAGGGCATTGATAATCATTTGTTGAACCAATTCAGGAGTGAGAGATGATGAGGGCCCAGGCTGTGGGGGTGCAGATGTAGGAACAGGTATAACCGAGGAAGCCACATATGCGTGTGGAGTCTGAGACTGTGAATTCTGATACTGCGGAGCCGGATATTGTGGAGTCTAATACTGTGTTGATGGACGTGGTGGACGGCGGCGACATTCAGAGATGATATGTCCTGACCTTTTACAGTAACTACAGACTTTCTGTTTGCATTGAGATGCAAGATGCCCAAATTTCTGACAACTGTAGCATTGAGTTTTGCTCAAGTCTCGAGGCGGAGGCTGAGAAGTTTTATTGGCCGAGAATGCGACTGAATAGGTTTCAGTCTTTTGTTGAGCAATATGAGCCGAGGTCGTAAGGCGTTGTTCCTCTTGTAAGATTTCATTCAAGCAGACATCCAATGAAGGTAAGGGCGTCTGATTCATTAGGGCAGAGCGGATACTTTCATATTCATTACGCAGTTTCATCAAAAATTGATCTCGTTGACTAGAAGCCTGAAGGTCTTGGATTACTGTCAATACATTGTCAGCCACATCCGCATACTTAATACTATCGTATTCCGACCACAGTGTACGGAATCCAGAATAATAATCTTGTACTGACAAAGTCCCTTGTGTATATTCAGCAATTGCACATTCAAGATGGAATTGCCGTGTAGAGTTATCTTGATGATATACTTTCTTCAAATAGTCCCACATGGCTTTAGAAGTAGAGTAAGGCTTGAGATTCATTATCAGATGGGGCTCAACGGATCCCAGAATCCAGGATTTGATTTTGGCATCTTTAGTATGCCAAGAAGAGATCTTTTTCTCATCCTCAGTGGGTTTAGGTTCCGTGCCAGAAACAAATCCCCATAATTCCTTGGCTTCGAGGTATGTTTGAAATTGGAAAGACCAGGCAGGGTAATTCTTTCCCGTAAATTTAATCAATGTGACCTCAGATTTTTCCATTGCAACCGAAATTGGAATCAAATCGTTCTGAAGAGAAAAAGAACTAGCCACAAACAAAAGAAACTATGTAGGATGTCTTCCCTGTGTGTAGGAACCAAAATCCAACCAAGCAGAGAGAGAGAGAGAAAACACAAAACAGCAAAAAAAAAACTGTTAAAAAACAGCCCAGACGAACTGGACAGTGGTTGTTTTTCCACTACGTGGGCCCCATTTAAGGATCTAGCCCCAGATCAAACAACAGATCTATGATATCCCTCTATTCTGGCTTCTACTGAACTAAGTTTCAACTGATTCTACTAAGTATCCAATATTCTGGACGGTCCTGATGAAAACAATATAAATTTCTGGTAAATCTTGAGAATAAGTAAAATACCAACCTTGAGTCTCTGAAAAATTCTTGAAAAATCACTAATATCCTTAGAAATATGAGGCGACCATGAGTGGGTGATTTCTGAAATTGATATGATCGATCAACAGTGGGCCACTAACAGAATATCTTTGACGCAGGAAGAAGGTATCGCTGGCACTGTGTTGCTGGAAACTTCTTGAAAATAGATCCTGAATCTATTTATTGCACGAGAGAGACTTATTCTCTCTATCCCTATTCCCTCAAGGCTTTGGAAGATGTCTAAGATCAAGACTGCCTTGATCCTTGCTCTGATACCATGACAAATTCACGATCACAAAAAGAGTTTGAATATACTCTTGAGAATGCAATAATTTTGTATGTCTTTCTATGGAGATTGTACATCATTATATAGGTATTTACATGCCTATAATCTAGGCTCTAAGAAAGGAAAACCATCTAATTGTATCAATCACTAATCTAAGTTAAGAAAGCAACTAATTACAACAATTGTTATTCTAAGAAGGAAAGCTAAAGCTGTCTTAATATTGACCAAATCAATTCCAGCTGTCTCAATCTTGACCAAATCAATTCCACGTGAAATATAACATTAATGGGCTTTGGGCCTTGGGCCTTGGGCCTGTTTAACATTGTAATTCCTAGTTTTGGCAGCCATTTCGTCCCCTTTAGCGATGGATTCAGGTATGCCCTAAAATTTTGAAGATCCATTTACGTTTAATCATAGCATTGGAGTGCGAATTTAATCCGTTCAAAGCTCCCAGAATGGGCCATTTTGGCTAACAAACTATTCTCTTGTTAGCTAAAAATCCAGCCGCTCAACAGCACTATTCCTGGCCTCTCACCAGGATGACAGTGATCACTTCTATGGTCTCCCTTCTCGTATGTATGAGTCTCCTTTCTTTGTGAGTGCGGGTGTTCCCTCCTCACATTTGCTACTACTCCCTCATTGCGTGTGAGGAGGATCTTGAAAGATCATCTGAGATCTGGATTTCTAAATTGCAATTTAAAATATATGCAATGGGAGAATACAAATATTAGCAAATAAATTAATCACACACCACAAGAAGAACAGATGTAGATTTTTTACGTGGAAAACCGTACTCGGAAAAAATCCACAAGTCGTCCTCAGACTAACAAAAATCAAGTACTAATAACGAGCAATTACAATATTACTTATAAATCATTTCCTAGTTGCAACTCATCCTAAGGACTATAGTTCTTCTTACATAATCTTTATTGTCATGACTCCTCACCGTTTACTACTCTCATTGCTTGATCCGACCAATCTTCTACAAGAAAGTAGAAGCAAAATTCTCAAGAGTTCAAAGCTTCAGTACAATCTCTATAATTGCTGCTCTGAAGAAGAATTGTATCTCTAATGTGTATTTTCAACTTAGAATAAGTTCTACAGTGGCTGCTGTAGGGAAGAATGATATCTCCAATGTATATTTTCAACCTGAAATAGGGAGATGGATGCCCTAGAGTTGAGAGAAATACCTTTTAAATAACCCACAATTCATGTCTTATGGTTGGAGTCATTATAGAACAGAAATTAACAGTTCTAGCACAGATAGAAAACAATTCCGAATAGGAAAGTAGGTTTTTGCGCATTGAGTGCTAGAGCCAGTTGAATTGGCACTCAAGTGGCTAGTTTCTGGCTAAAAACTCTGCCTTGGGTGCTCAAGCGCCGGTATATGGGCCCTCCAGCGCGCATACAAATTCTGCATTTTTCTGCAAACTTTCTGAAGCCATAACTTTGTCATTTTATCTCTGATTGACATAATCTTACAATCTACGGATATTTACTTGAAAAGCGCTTTCCAGGTAGCTTGTCCCAATCTATTTAATTGATCAGTTTTATTTGGAATAGGGACATCAAGTGGTCCCCGCCCCTTTCCTCCCCATGACAGCCATAATCTTTAAGTTTAAAAAATAGCTGATTGAATTACCTCGCGTGAGATACTTTCATAGTATCATCTGGGTTCTTAAATTGATCACCTCACACTCCGTAATTGACTCCCAAGTTACTGGTTTCAAGGCCACATGTAGGTGCTTCAGTTGACCGCCTCACTCTCTTTGTTGTCATCTCGAGTCACTAGTATTTCTTATAGATACAGACAATAGCAACCTAAGGGTGGCATCATTAGTCTATGATCATATACAGTGCTATCACATTTTCCTCGGCGTAGGTGATGCGCGGCCTATTAATCCAGCCCTCAAAAAGCCCAATAATTGGAGGGTTCTGGCGTTTCTTAAAGAGACCTATGCCTACAAAATTAAGTGCTGGGCTTGGCAACGCTGGCCGGCCCTGGCCTGTACCTTGTATCTTTCTTATTTTAGTATTACTAGAATGTCCCTGTGTTCTCAGTCATTCTACTGTCACATTCCTTTGTACCCCAAGCCCATCAAATGTATCAACATGCAAGAAAGTTGGTCTAACAAGCTATGACAAAGTAATGGAATAATGACCTGTCATAACCGCTACATTAAAAAGTCCAAAAAACCCCTTATAGATTTTTAGAATTATTAATTTTTTAATAGTTGCCCCCTTTTTTAATAATTTTTTTACATTCAGCCCGTTTAAAGAATTTTTCCTGGGCCCGCCCCTGACCCCATGCCCATATGCATGAAAGTCGGTCTAACAAACAAACTAAGTAGTGGAATAATTCTACCAAAAAATAATAATAATAATGGAATAATGTAACTAGTGCAGTCCAGAAGCTTTCATTCCTACATCGTGCCAACCACTTTTTTTTTTCCTTTTTTTTTTTCAGAAGTCATCCAACAACCATTAGGACACATTTGTGTAGAAATGAAAGTGTTATTTTATTAGTTGTTTTAACCCTCTCTTCTTAGACTTCCATTTCTAAAGAAGAAGAACCAAAGGTTAACTCTTATGATTTTGCTGGTACAATTCCCATAAGATTTGACATTTGGCCCTTAAGTTTAAACATTGTCCACAAAAATATTCGTATAAAAACGGTGTAATGTTGAACACATCGAATTATAGGGCCATGTGATATCACATCATAGAAATATTTAACTATTGACTATTTTGGGGAAAATGTTCATGATCTTTTTCACTGATCAAAAAGAGGGAAAAAAGAAGAAGAAGAAGAATAACTGTAGTTAAATACTTAAAAGAAAAGAAAAAATAAATAAATAATGTGGTTATATACATCCAAAGATAGGCCACTGATTTTCATGGTTAGGCACATGCAGTTGATGCCACTTTCATGTCATGACTCATTTAGGAGTGGTCCATCAAACAGAATTGTCCAGCCCAACTGCATGTGCATCTGACTTGGACGGTGATAGATTTAATTTTTACATCGACTTTACGCGGATACAAACTTTTGATGCCTTGATAAATGATAACCTACGAACCGAATACATATAGATTTTCCTTCACCTGCTTCTTTTCAATTTTCTCTATTTAAACTCCACAAAACAGCAGCAGAACAGATCAGCCAAATTGCCACTGGCAGCAACTAGGTCTAGAAGTAATAGATAAGAAAACAAAAGTATCTTCACACAACAGATCCAATCTATGGCTGATAACATTTGACACAAGATGCTCAATTGTATTCTAGCAATAATATAAAATTGATTTTCTTTCTTAATTTTAGGCCATGGCCCAACCTTGACCAAAGGTTCTAGGTAGTCTAGGCTATCTGGGGGCTTTTTCACTCCCTGAGCCCGGCCTGCATATTGACCGTAGGGTGACGACTACCATAGCTACTGCAGCCCCTAGCTGCCTTGCATTCTATTAGCAAAATTAATTTTCTATGAGGTGATTGTGCACCTCTTGTAGACCTTGTTATTTTAGTAACAAAAATATGAAAATACAAATACAAATAAGCAGCAGATCCGATTGGACATTAAAAAAGGAAGGAGGGGATGACACAGTATCAGGGCTGCAGTGTTTGGAAACTTGTACACAATAGCACAATACAAATACATTATTCCAACGCCACTCAGCTTGGGATTTTGTAATCTTCTGAACTCATCTTTTACAGAATCATGAGAACCATACATAAGAAAACTGAAAAACATCTTATTTGGTGTCAGATTTTTCTTTAAAACGATATGACCTTATTACGTAGAGTTTTTCACCACAACACCTATGCTAACTTGAGTAGATCCAGGGCACCTTGGTAGTGCTTCTTCTTAAGCTCAAGATACTCACCCAACTTCGCAGCCCGATAGAGTGGGCCCTTAGCTGCATCGATGAGCTTGGGCAATGGCCCAATTAAAGTGTGCTTAGGTGTGCCAAAGAAAAATGGAGCAGAAAGTCGGGGCTTGTCCTTGTTTACGAGTGCTCGGTGTACAGGCGAATGAAATTGGCCATTGGTTAGTATATGGAGGAGGTCCCCAACATTGATTACAAGTGAGCCTGGCACTCGGTCAACCAAAATCCAATGGGCCTGGGCACCATGCTCTTTTAGGACTTGTAGGCCGGCCGTGCTGCTGGGATAGAGGATGGTGATGAGGGTCGAATCGGAGTGGGAAGCCAAGCCAATGGCCCGGTTTGGGTCCGGGCAGCGTGGGTACCAGTTTAGATGTAGGACTGCCACCCAGTCTAACTCTTCATTAGGCCCAATCCACTCTATGTCTTCCTTACTTATGCCCAGTGAAGATAGCATCAACCACATGATCCTTAAAGCTAGTGCTTTCATCTCCTTCTTGTATTGTTCCATTACATCACTGCATGGAGAAGGTATGGTTAGCATCTATTGTCACAGGACCTTGCACTGTGGGTTTAATAGGAGGGGTCCATAATAGATTCCACATGACCCATCGTGAGAAACTGTTGAATGACTAGCCATCAGCTGTGGCTAATGAAATTAATATATGGATCCTTGTTTTGTTATTTGAATTTTACTTTTTATTTTTCCCACTAGTTTGGGTGAGTGGTGCAAGACATGTCCTTGGGCAGGTGTGTGAGATGGGATGCCCTTACCACTGGGCTGTCACGTGTTTCTCTTCTTTCATCCATTTTATAGGCATTCTATTGGATGCCCATTATCAGCCAATGCGGACAATCTATGATGGGCCTGCAGAGAATATCACATAATCTACGGGCCCATCACAGGAGTGTAAGACAGTGAGTATGTGATATTCTTACCAAAATTCAGTGTAGTCATCTGGCCAAACTAGACAAGCCAGTTCTGCAGGGGACTCGGCCATGGTTAGCCCTTCTGACCACATCACCTTCTCGAAGTAGGAACGGATGGGACCTTGGCCATACCCAGAGAGATCACCAGGCCTACGTGCAGCCTTGAGCTTCTGTTCAATAGGTAACGAAAAGAACCGATGGCCCTGCAATTCAAACCCATCAATGAGGCCAACTGGAACACCATGGCCCGTTATTTGAAACATACCCCACGTCTGGCATGCAAGACCTATACGATCCACTATGTCAGGATCGGTGAGGTCTATAACAGGTATGGAGTAGTCGACATTAGATGAATCACCTACGGGGAAGTCATCCAAGGGCCAAGTGTAGGAGTCAGGCACTTCCTGGACCGAGCTGAGATCTAGGTCATTGTCATGCAAATGAGTGGTATGTGCACTAATGTCCTTTGAGACTGAATCCATCATCAGGTATGCAGAGGATGGGAAAAAAAACTCCTGGTGGAAGTGTGTGTAAGAAACTGGAGCAAGACCTTGTAGAATTAGTAGGGAAAGGAGAGGGTTATATATGGTTACAAGAGATTTGGAAGCATTTGTAAAGCTTCATCCATTGCATTCGAGAGATGACAGGCGTATAATACATGTATGTTTTAATTGGATGATTGTTTCTCCCAATGCCAAGATATGATCAGGCCTATTTTGATCATTCTAGGCCTTATTTGAGCATCACTGCACAGGAGAAGCCAAACCTCAACCATTGCAAAACTTATTTCCGTTGTTACAAATGTTTAAATTGCTGAAGCAATCAATTTATGAAGATTCGATCTAGAATTGGTGAGGATATTATATTTAGTGATTCAAGAAATCCGCATTATATATAAAATGATCATAGTTATGCATATCTATCTAGAATTACAAAATCAATGCTTCAGATTTTGCATATCCAATGATACACTGCACCTATGATGCATGGATACTTTAACATGGATAACATATTTTGTCGTATCTTATTCCAAACTGTACTTTTTGTCTCGGAAATCTGTATTTTTGCCATGTCCATGGCGTATCATTTCCTTATCCATGCCATATCTAGGCATCATAGCACTACACTAACAGATATAACTTAAAAGCATATATAATTTTCACAAGGAAATATGAGATGGACGGTCTGGATCCTTGACTGGATGCTCAGATGGCCTAGAGTAGTAGTCATAATTTTGAGAGGCTTTGACCAATAGCTGATCCTGACTTCCTAATTTTTCCTAAACCTTTATCGTTCTAGGGAAAACAATAGAACTGCCCAAATTTGTTTTAAGACAAAAACCCCAGGTTGAGGCATCACTATCCCACCTAGCAAACTCAATTCAAACCTAGCCACATCATATCGGCCCAGTTGCACATAATGGATAACTTGTTCCAATCCACTAGGTCAACCAAACTTTGCCAGCTTCCTAGTGAAGTTGAATAGAAAAACCGGTAGATAGATGAGTAGATTAATTCTAAATAACTTTAGTTATGAATACCTAAAAACTAAAATACAAAAGAGTGAAAAGGCTAAGGTGATATATTTTCATAAAAGAATATGTAATTTTTCAAATAATCTAACTAATTTTTATTTCTAATTTATTCAGTTTCTATTTGACTTTCTAATGTGTAAAAAGGAACATGATTTTAGGTTGGCCCAGTTGCCTCAACTAGACCAGGATTAGTCAAAACGCAGTTGCGAGTCAACCTCTATACAAGCCCAAAATCATCAAACCCTTTACCTAAATTTTTTAAAAAAAATGCCCAACTCATACAACCATGTTCAACCCGGCACAGTGGACTGGATTGGCCTAGTTACTAGCTGGTCCATTGTTCGGATGAATTTAGGCAGAATGGTAAACTCATGAGTCAACTTTTCTTATTCTGGTATGGCAAAGTCAGGGGATTAGCTGAAATTAAAAATTACAAATATTGATATCATCATCATCATCATCATCATCATCACCATCAAAGCCTTATTCCAACCATGTTAGGGTCGGCTACATGAATTCTGTTTATCCAAAAAATTACAAATATTGATCACATGAGTAAAATGGTAGCCGTCAAAACATAACTAAATGGTGATTGTACTCTTATTGATTTTTATCTAAACCCATTTCCACTAATGCATTTTAGCTGAAAAGTGCAACAATATAAGTTTAAATGTTTTTATTGACCAAAATTCCAGACCTATTCATAAGAATACATTTTTCTTATGTCATAGCACATAACAAGGGATTTAGTCCTAAAATGCTGTAATTATAGTTGTGGGGAAATACTCAAAATTTGGAGAGGACCGGAAATCCATTAAGCTAAGCTACCAGTCATAGTCCCTAATTTCTATTTATTCTTCCCTTTTAAATAGTGGATTTATACTATGTTTGGTATGAGAGAGGGCCCAGACTTTCCTTAAACAATGCCTGGATGGATCTCCTAATTAATCAATGAATACCTATTTTGTTATAAAATATTGTTATTAGTGGATGCCCACCATGGGACCCACATTAGATATGGAAGGCTAGAGTCTTGCTATATTGGTTTGCTTGGGGAGGAAGCAATCTTCTTCTATAAATAAGATCCTCCTCCCCCCCCTTTTATGTACACATCTCATTAAATAAGAGAAGCTCTCCTTTCTCCCTCTACTCTCTTTCTCTCCCCTCTTCTTAATATATTTCTTTTTTTTGATAGAAAAATTTTCAGCTAATATTATTGATAAACCGACATAGAATCAATAATTACATATTGTGTAATCAATGAACTCCTATTTCAGATTTACTTTATTAGAACCAAGTTCAATGAATTAAGGGTTATTAAAGTCTCAAATTTTATATCCTAATTGTAGAGCCACCTCATGGAATAAGACCAACCTTCTCTCACCGAGTCCAAAACAGGCACACTGCGTTTATTTGGTAAAACATTTATATTAAAGATTTTTTGTTTACAAAAGTAGCTTCTTTTGTTCAACATTTGAAAACTTGAAGAATGCACTCTGATTTTATAAACAAAACCATATATTTCCATTTGGTGAAATTTCTACTTGTTAAATGAGACATCTATACAGGTATGAAAAGATACTCACTGTGTCATTTGTTTCAACGGAGGACCTAACCGTGGTCACATTTATCGCCAATCCCATTTTTAAAGCTGCTTCTTGCATAGCCTTGTTTATAGATAGATGTACTATTTGAAAGTCCTTTGATATATCCAGCGGTGTATTTTAAATTAAATTCTACATTTAAATTGAATGTGCACAAGTAAATAGGGACACTAAAATTATGAATGATACAATGATGTTGGCAGGGGTTTGAAGAGAGGAGCTAGGCCTCATCCCCATGCCCTTGGCCAGACCTCGGCTTCAGTACATTCATAGACAGCTCCTCTCGTGTCAGTGGGACTGCATCAAACAGCAAGCAGTGTGACTCTTGCTCTTTCACAAGATCACCCTCTCATTTTCTGAGGAAGCAAACAAGTAATTAAATTTTAAGCTTTAAGTTGGTGTCATTTATCATGTAAAATCAAAGTGCAATTGGTACACATACATATACATGCTCACACTCTACAACCACCTATTTCTTGTCTTCTTATTAAAGTTGGTGTCTCTGTAAAACCTGGAAAACTCTGGCAGCCGACCCTTGTTGGATTGCATCTGACATATTAGAAATTCTATATGTGAAATTACGGATAACAATGATTATATTAAAATACAATAAGTAAATTATTACACGCACCACGCCATTGGCCTTGATAGGGAGCAACTTGGACCTGTGCGCGTGGTTAGTATTCAACTGTTGCCGGTCCTCAACGTTGGTCGCTGATTGTTTCTAATTAAAACAGTCAAATTACAAAATCAGATTATCAATTATAACAAAGAAACTTAAATGTGCATTACAACTAGGAATTACCAAGAACTTCTCCGTTGTCCACTTCCTGTCAATCAAACCCGACCCACTTCTTTAACTAGCATCAGGTCCATGAGAGGCTTCTGGCGTACTCCTCTCCAAAATCGTTCACAAGATGCTTGTACTTCCTGTACAACTTGTGATTGTTGTCACTGAGCCTCCGACCACATTTGGTATTTGTGGCTGAATCCACAACAGCTGGTTGGCCCTAGAGGTCAAACTTGCCTCGACATGTGTGTGTGTGTAAAATTTCCAAGTGCTAAGTGCCTAATACCATTTTGGTGCTAAGCGCCTAGAACTTGAAATTTTCACATATAGAGTGGTTTTCAAGCACTAGGCATCTAGCACCAATAAGTGGCTGTGCTTAGTGCAAAATGCTAGGCATCTAGCACCTAAAAACTACTTTTATATATATATATATATCTATATAGGGCATTAATCCAATGAGAAGTGTTTTTACACACTTACCGTAAGAACTTTTTATGGGGCCCACTTGTGGGACCCATTTAAGATGAGACCAAAGGAAACGAAAAGATCTACGTGGGACCACTTCAAATATCAAATTTGGCCCCAATTACATGTCTCTAGCACCTTTATCTGTGGCCCAAATATAGTTTATTTGGATTGTTGTACAGACAATTCAACAATCCAATAAATTTAGATTTGACAAAAATTTGGGGCGTGTGACTATTAATGACGTTCTTATACATTGCAAGATTTGGATTGGATAAAATATAGGCCCCACCTAGATTTCTCACAAAAAATTGGTGAGAACTAATTCTTATATGATTATTTCCCATATATATATATATTTATATATGCATTATATGATAATCATTTCCATAAAACAATTATTTGAGCACATATACATATGTAATGAAATCAATACCAACAAAGGATAAATAAATCTCATATCTCAATACTTCTGCAAATCACTTATCAAGAAATTGAGCACATATGCCACACATAAATATACATGTTACACGTTCAGAGGGAGAGCTTAAAGAAGACTCATTATCTGATGGTATGTAATCGTCATCCCCATCTTTGTGTCTCTTACCTTTGTTCATTCCACGCTTGAATGGAGTTGGACTAACCAGGAGTTGGTGATATATCTCAACCCTAAAGCATCAAATACGTGCTGGTTCTTCCTAATTTGGCTTAGCTTGACTATCATATCTTGCACCACCCTTTGGCATTTTTTTCATCTACTATAAAGAATGAATTCACTTCGATTGTAAAACATACAAAGCATAGTATTATTACTATGCATGACTATCCTAATGAAGACACATGACATCTAATGCATTGTTATTAAAAGCATTCCTTTGCAATTACTTCAAAGCCCATATGTTTGTCTTTTTTCTAATAATTTGTCAGGTTTGTTTTTTTACTTCTAGTAAGGGAGTTTTTTTTTTAATCTCTTTTACTTTGACTTAGTGTTCAGTCTAGACCTCCTAATGTATTTGTCTCATGAGGAGCATGGTTCCTGAAAATAGTGAATTATTTTAGCACTCAATGGACTCTTTCAGAAAGAGTACTTTCAAAACTCTTTAAATTTTTTACCATTTTGAGATCCTCGCATTTTATTTCTTTATTAAAAAAAGGTTTTTTATTATTACTCTCTAGAGAATAGTCCCTGTTCATCAAAATTAGATAACCTCCGGCCCAGAGGCCAAAGGTCCTACGGCTCGGCTGACGATGGATACCCGAGGCCATAAAAAAATTATTTAAATGATAATAAATGCCTAAGTAAAGGTCTGGCCATGCGATGCCTTAGTTTAGTACACAAGGATAAAGTAGATGTCATGTGAATTTGCTCCTCTGATTTCATGTGAATTTGATTCCAAAAATAGACCACCATTAACTAAATGAGGAACTAAACCAATTTTAGAAAGAATCAAACAACAGCTAAGCAAAATGTTTACCGACATCATCAAAATTTAGTCTATAAAACTAACATTCCCTTTCTCATTTTTATGCAACAAACAGCATAATAAACAAAAATAAAACCTAAAATGCATAATACAACATTAGTAGAATGACCCATGTCAGACTGCCTAAAAGTGGACGTAACTAGCCCTGACCATCAACATCATGATGAAGATCCAACACCACTAACGTCTAACCCTGTTCCATATTCCCATCGCCTTATCCCTCCAACCAAACAGAGCCCAGTTATTCAAAACTCATACTTTATGACCCATTGAACCACATCACCATCTTAGCTTATTCTGAATAGAAACGCACCCACATTCAAACCCTCATCTCTGTAACCAGCGTTCTCCACCACCACTCCATCCCTGTTTCAGATCCACCAGGCCAAGCAGCCTTTCAGTCCAATCACCATTTCATCCACACTACTACTCTGTTTCAATTCTACCAGCCTCTAACCCGTCTCAGTTTCCATCTCTCCTTCACAAAACCAAACCCAGCCCATCTCGGCCCCAGCAAATTAACAGTCCATCTACGATTAAGGAACAGTCCTTTTTCATTTATCCTTAGCTAGCCTTGGGTACTAAACCACCAATACATAATAAACAAAAATAAAACCTAAAGTAAACAAAAACAAACTAAATGAAACAAATCTGAAAATGGGGTGCCAGTAATGGCAGTGGTAGCTCAAAGCAGCGACAGTGGTGGCTCAGGGCAAGCACACATGTTGGACGTCCACTTCCACTTGAATTTGAATTCAAAATTTTCCAACTAATTAAAGGATATTAATCTTTTAATTATCATTGAAGATTTTTATTCAAGTTGGAGAATTATCAAGAAAAGAAAGAAGGCTTAGAAGAGGGAAGCAAGAGGAGAGAATCAAGGAGCATATTGGACGTCCAACCCAACCCAATACAAGCTTTCCGCCGCCAACCTATTCAAGTGGGGTCAACCTCATCATAATTCAATGAAATTGAAGATCATCAAAAGTGAGGCCATCCAGGAAGATTTGCACGAGTTACAAAAATAGATAGTTTGTGTAGAGATTGCTTATGCATAGGATTAAAAAGCAAAAATCTCCCATGCTTCCTAATTATTTCCAAACTTGGAGACGAAGTTGGTGATTATTTCTAAAAGAAGATTTTTCAAAGCAACAAAGAAGAAACCAAGAAGGAAACAAAGGGAGCTCAGACACTGTAAATTAATGCCATGGGTAACGTCCAATTCTCCATCTTTTTTTCTCTTAATTGTATTCATCAAGGAGGTTTTCTCAAAGCCAACTCGATTCGTCAACTAGAAAGAGGCATCTACTCCATCTTAGACATGTAAGGAAAATGTTTTAATTCAAGTTTCCGGGTTTATTACTACAATCAAGGCTTTACACTTGGAGTTCCAATCAAGGACCCATTGCTTAATTTAGATAGATAATTCAAAGAATATAAAGGCTCTCCCTGTGGAAACATGTCTTTAGTTGGAGAAGTCATCATGGTGGAGGCTATGAGGCCTACTTGAGGCATTGAGCTCCAGGGAGAATAAAAAAGCTGAAAATCCCCACTTCCATTTTGTGGGCCCATAAAATGATCTTTTTATAATCAACCCCTTTAAAATGAAAAGACTAAAAAAGCTCACTTTCATTTTGTGGGTCCATAAAAGAAGGGCTTTGATAATCAACCCCTTTAATATTCATTAGTTTTCAAGCTTGTTTTCAATAGACCACATTTATGGGATGGGACATTTTTGTTTGAATTTAAATCCTTTTTTTTTTTTTGGAGATTTGATCTATCCATAACTCTTGCAACATCTAAGAATTTTTGTAATATATAAATCGAATTAAATTATAATGAGGATTTTAAGGAAAAAAACTCCTTAATTGACTACTAAAAGAAATTGATCCCAGGTTAAGTTAGTATACAGATCGGGTCCCCTGAGCCTGATTTCGTGCAAAATTTATGTTTTGTAAGGTGGGGAGGAGTGACACTAAGGTCACTCCTCCCCACCTTTACAACTTGCGAAACTTTCTTTTTCTAATCTTCAAGCTTGCAAAAGATCTGATTTTTCTTCCTTTCTAAACTGGTGGATTCAATTTTGGAGGTTTTCCTTTTTGGTTTTTCAATGTTATTTTCTTTCCATTTTTTATTACTTCCACAGTGCTTGTTGAACTTGTCTACATGAGCTATGGCACTGAAAGAGCATTGGAGGTATTGCATGAACTAGGGACGGGGTTGTTATCATGACATTGTGTTATATAACCCTCTCATTGGTATGGCTTGTAAAGAAGGGAAATATGTGGATGTAATGCTATTGATATCTAATATTTTCTCACGCGGGTTGGAGGCTTGGAGCTCAATTCCATTACTTACAACATAATTCTCTTCCAAGTATGCAACGATGGGAATCTAATATACTATTTGAATGTGGTTTCTCTTCGATTAATCACAACCCTGCTTAACCCCATACCTCTATCCTCACCCATTGTTGTACTTTCTCTCCTAAGTGACATCCTCACAATAAACAGGATCCATTTTCACTTCCCACTCCTTTAATACCCCTAGAATCTCTCCCTTTCTTTTTCTTTTTTTTTCTTTTTTCAAGCGCTTCCACTCCTTTAATACCAATAGAATCTCTCTTTTTTTTTTCTAACCACATCTACTCTTTAACAAACCACTCCCTCTCTTTTCTCCCTAACTAGTTTAACAATTACCAAAGGAGAAAGTGAGAAAGTGAAATCCAAAGGAGGCGAGAGAGGAGGAGTGCATTACCGATGAGTTAGGAACAATTGGTCATGGAAAGTGAATTTTTCACATTAGCAGTACCTCATGAGATTTTCGTCCTAGGATTCTTTTCAATACTCTTTCCATTTTACTCTCTTATTCACTCTATCCTTGACCCTCTTTTTCATTCATGGCTCAAAACCCTTGATTTTTACTTTTCTCCATCCATCATTGATCTCTGCTTGGAGGTGAAGTGAGGGATTGTCGCTCTGTGTGTGTGTGTGTGTGTGGGGGGGGGGGGGGGGGGGGGGGGGGTGTGGTTTGTATATCTCGTGCAAAGCACGAGGGACTACTAGTATACAAGAGTTTTGGTGTATGAGAGAGAGAGAGAAAGAGAGAGAATCATGATCGCTGCCATGTAACGGGTCTTGAACAAAACGTGTCAAAGTGCGTCCTCCTATGTGATGTAGTGGAAATAGCTCCCATGCATGGAGTCCCAATCTTCCATCTTAGTGGACTTGACGGTGGAGTCCACAAATTTAAAAATGGAAGATGACAATGCACTCTCACAAGTGTTGATTATCCATCCTAGTGGACTTGATGGTGGAGTCCAGTTATTTGTAAATGGAAGATGACAATGCACTATCATAAGTGCTGGGCACGCAAGGTAGGTAGAGCACCTTTTTCCCCTGGCATCTAATATACTATTTTGAATGTAATTTAACTTCAATCAACCACAACCCTCCTTGCCCCCATCCCTCTATCCACATCCATTGTTGCTCTTTCTCTCTCCTAAGTGGCATCCTCATAATAAACAGGATCCGTTCTCACTTCCGACTCGTTTACTCCTTTAATACCCCTAGAATCTCTCTCTCTATCTTTCTCTCTTTAACCGAGAGCACTTCCCACTACTTTTATACCATTAGAATTTCTCTTTTTTTTTTTTAACCGCATCTACTCTTTCACAAACCACGCCCTTAACTGGTTCAACAATTATTAAAGGAGAAAGTGAGAAAGTAAAATCCAAAAGAGGAAAGAGAGGAGGAGGAGGAGTGCATTACCAAGAAGTTAGAAACAATTGGTCATTGAGAGTAAATTTTTCCCATTAATGGTACCCCATGAGATTTTCGTCCCAGGATTCTTTTTAGTACTCATCCCTTTTTTTTTTTTTTTTACTCTCTTGTTCACACCATTATTCACTCTCTTTTTCACCCTCTCTTTCATTCATGCCTCAAAACCCTTAATTTTCACTTTTTTCCATCCATGATTGCCCTCTATTTGGAGGTGGTGTGAGGAACTGTTGGCATGTGGAGAGGAGAGGCCAGAAGGTGGAGGATTTGTATATCCCGTGTAGTGCAGGGGGGACTGCTAGTTTGTAAACAATAGAAATGTTTGTTAATTTAGAGACAATCATTTGAGCCCATAAAGCTAACATACCAGCAAAATTCATTTAAATTCCTAAACTAATGTGATTAGGGTTGCTCAAGAGTCGAGCCAACCTAAGCTCAACCCAACCTCAACCCAATTGGGGCCAATCTAGATCTGTTTTTTGCGCATTTAATATTATGGGCCCAGGGCTTAGACAAGTGGTAGAAAACACGAATCCTGGTCCAGTCCATCCCCATTAAATTAATATATGTAATTTAGTAACTATATACCACCCAATGTAATAAGAAATCACAAACGAATTATAGGCCTTTCCCAATTGATTAAATGGGCGGCATCCATCCAGGTACTTAAAGGCCCCTATTTTAAAAAGGTGGACCTTGCCTGGCTATGCCTAAGTCCAGTGTGGCCCCTCCAACGGACACCCCTACATGCAATACACTATGTGGGTCGCACAAGGCCATGGTAGTGGGCATTACGAAATCCTATTCTTTTGGGTTTTTTTTTTTTAATGTCAACCCAACCAAAGGCGCTGTGACTCAAGAGAAAGCCCATGCCACCCGGGAAGAAAGCCGGCACATGTGGGAAAGGCGCTGTGACTCAAGAGAAAGCCCATGCCACACGGGAAGAAAGCCGGCACATCTGGGAAAAGAGCCCACACAACTCACAAACTCCACACAGGCCTGACAACTCTTGGTAATGTGGGAGAATGTCATCCATCTCAATAACAAAGCAACTTTACTCACTAAAACTTAAGCAAGACCATATTGATTAGGCCAGTGTTAGAGGCTTTTAAATGGTGACCTAAGCCTGATCTCTCAGCAAATAGCATTCTATTTTAGGGATTGCATGTCCCATGGGCCAATGCGCCCAAAAACATAGGTGTTGTTTGGCTGTGGGAAAGTTTCTGTATCAGGTGTAAATATCCACATTGCTCATCTCCATGCAATCATGCGATTACTCTCTGGTTTGGTGTAGAAACATTTTGTAACTAAATACAGTCCACCATGTTGAAGATTTTTTAATCCAAGAGGGGATGATTCACACTACTTTTTTCTCAGAAAATGTGTGCTCTTTCCCTCCTCCCTCCATTACTGTGCACAAAAGAAATTGTGGTTTTCACGAGTCACGAACTCTAGGGAAACAAGCTAAAGGAAAATTGGATGAAGAAAATCTCAAGTTGGAAACAAGCAAGCAGCACATATTTTTTCTTTTTTAGGGAACTGGACCACTAGCCTTTTGATGAGAAAATCTAGTGATGAGGTTGAGGAACCCTAATGAGGGCTGAAGACCTCTGGTAAGGTAACACGTCTCCAGGTTAAAAACAGTAGTTGCCAAGATTTAAACCCTAGTTAAACTGGACTTCTTACCACTAAAGTAGGAGCCATTCTTAACCATCAATTGTTGAAACACTGATCTTAGATAAAGAAATTCTAGAAGGCTCGAACTTATTTAAAAGTCAAATTCATTTCCACCCTCTTGATTTCCCCACAAGAACCAAAAAGTTGATGTAATCAGTGTCCCCCATGGGCAAGTATTAGGTTTCTAGAAATTCAGACCCCACAAAAATTTTTACCGCAGTGAGCTGAACCAATGGGCTCAATGGGCTAGTTTAGTCCATTACATTGCCCATAAAACAACTCCTACTGACAAAGCTGGTGCTTTAACTTTCTAGGATGGCAATAATACTCCCAGATCTTCAACCACTGCATTTCCTTGAGGAATATAAATATCTACAAATAAAGATATAAATTGCAAAAAAAAAAAGGGGGGGGGGGGGGGGGGGGGGGGGGGGGGTGGGGGGTGGTGGTGGAAAGAAAAAGACCGCAACCAAAATTTCAATGAGATTACACAACATCTGCTATACCTCTATATATGCACTCTTCAGTAAGTAGCTCTTGATGCTCAAACATCTGCAAACGCAAGAGCTTAAAGAATCAAGAGAAGTGCAAATCATGGATGTGCCTCCCTCAAGCTCAGCGAACGACCTCACCAACGTTGAACAGGGAATAAATCCCACTCGAAATAGCAATCGTGCTTGATGTCACAGCCAAGATGATCATAACCCAAGAAAGACTTATGTCCTTCCTTGAAGCAATCCCGTGAGAATCCCTACTCAACAGTACCAAAGTTTTTAGAATTAGCATCACAGAGACTTTTAGTGATCTATAGAAAATATTAGATTGTACAAAATCTAAGTTAACATATGCTCAAAATCATGGGGTAGTTTGCTAATAGCATGTCATCACCTGAGAGCAAGGGCTGCAGGGAAGATTAATCCGATGGAGACAGAGGCAGTGGCACCAATGAATTGGAAGGCATCCCAGATGCTAGGAACAAAATTGACTCCAAGAAAAACAACACCCATTAGTCCAATAGTGATGGACAAGAACCTTGGGTTGTCGTGGGCGATTGGGACCGCATAGGGGAAGAGGAGGCCGTCAAGGTTGAGACGGAGAGAGAAGAAGACGATGGGAAAGACGAGCATCAGGTGGACCACGTAACTAACCCTCACAATGTCATTGATAAGGGAACTGTATGGGATTCCAAGGTCTGTATGGAAGTTGGCCAAAACATCGTCGAGTGTCTCCTCTCCAAAGAGAAGGAACCCGAAGAAGCTAGTTGCAACATAGACTGTCGAGCACAATGCAAGTGATGTCCGGACTATCGATTTCATCTGGCTAGGGTCTTTGAGCTCATTCTCTATTGGATGTACTGCAGATTGTACCAGCGGTAGGATATGAACAAGATTTTGTCAGTAAATTCAGTTGAAGCTCAGTTGCTAGCATAGGGCGTAAGCTGTTCATGGATCGGTTCAGTTAAGGTCCATGGTACCCAAATGGGGACCACTAAGTTGTGGAGAGACACAAAAGGTCCTAAACAACTGACCCAAATCCAGATCCAGAAGTCAAGTGGGCCAAAGTAGGGCCCAGATAATCAGGAAAACAGGGTTTCTTTTGTTCAAGAAGGCTGGCTGTTAAGCCCAATATCGTACATCGTCAAACATGCCTCCTGATCATTCCATAATTGAGTATGGAATATGGATACGAAGCCCATAAATCTATATGACCTGATTACCAAAAGGTCGGTGGGAGTGTGGATACAAAGCCAACCTGTTTCCCGAAAGGTTCCATAACTGTAAACCTGAATCTCAACCCAACTGTCATAGTAGGTTGAAAATAAGAATCAATACACGATTTCTTACGAGTCCTCTCTATGGACTCATGGACAATATTTCCCATGGCAAATGTACCTCTTTTTCTTTTTCAAAGAATTTCCATAAGAGCGAAACAACTTCACTTACCACTGTAATGGCAGATATAGGCAGTAACAATAACTGGCACCGTCGTAAAAAGCTTCCAGAATGAGGCTTGATCAACAAGTTCAGGCAGCAACCTCGGCATTGCAATGCTACCGTTGATCAATTTGACGATAGTAACTCCGGCTGTGATAATCACAAACACCACTGCCAATGCCACTGATAAAGCTGATGTGTATCTCAATGAATCTGAAAACACAAAATAATCAGTCATTTGATATGATCCATCAGTAGGAAGAGGTTCACAAGTTGGCCAGAATGAAGTGAGACTAAGCCTAGCCGATTTACTAAGAAATAGCACAGTTGGAAGTTGCTGTTTGTCACAACTCACAACATGCCGGTTCTAATTATGTTAAGATCCAAAGAGAAGAAAATTAAGGTCCATTACTGCCTCTGTGTCTAAATATAAGGTTCAAGCCAAGGCCTCGCCTACATATCTAAATATAAGGCTCAACCCCAACCCTCTATAATGGAAGATGAAGACAGGCCCACCTGTCCAGGCTCAGGCCCGACATTTTAAATGAGTTTCGTCGTTTTCTCATTATGGGATCATCAGCAATATTTTCTTAATTCCAGACATGCTCTTAAAGTTGTGCTGTCAATGGATTGGAATCGTTAGCTATATATTTACTTAATTCCTGACATGGCTTTTAGCTAGGGCGTGTTTAGTGCTTTAAGCGGCAGAGGAGATCCGACTTTCCTACCATATTAGGAAGGAGTTTCAAATCCCATCTCGCAAAGAAAATAAGTCAAGGAGGGTTTTCCGCTAAAGATTGGTGCTGCCCCAAACACCCATGCAAGGCATCTGATTTTTCGGCGCCTTGTTCGGGATGGTTGTCCGACAAAAAGAGTGTGGCCCTAACGCTCCCTAAAAAGTTTAGTTAACAATCAATTGGGCACATTTTGTTTGTAAAAAGTCACACAATAAAAATAATTGCAATTGACGAATCATCCACGATAAACAAACACAATAAAACCATCAAGCATTTACACACCTGAATACTGCAATTTTATATAATTCAATAAGATTGCTTATATACACGGAAAAAAAATCTCATCTATTGTTCTCCCTTCTAAAGTTACCGCTTTCTTGGCCCTCAAAAAATACCCATACATAATGTTTTTGGGTCACGATTGAGCCAACCCCGACACAACCTTGGCTTGGGCCTGTGAATTGTCTTTCTGGGTCTTTTTCTGTAGATAGATGTTCACATCATCAACATAAAAAATAGGGGTGTTCATGGACTAGGCCGGACCGAGTTAAGGTATATCTAGGACCAACTTAACTTTAGAAACACTGACACAAGCCTGACACAGGCTGTAAAAGTGAGGGCCGAGCCCTCCCATTTAATCAATCGGCCAGGCCAAATTGGGCTTTTTTATCAATCATGTAGCTATTTGAGCAATTGCTTATACTATCTAAATTAAATTACATACATTCCTGAATGGGGCGGGCCGATCTAGGCTTTGGGCTTTCTATCACTTAACCCAAGCCCGGACCAATGATTGAACGGGCCCCAATTACATATCCAAGCCTGGCCAAAGGTGGGTTGGGCCCAGGTCGGGCTTGGGCGGGCCCAGCCCATGGGCAACCCTAATGAAAAGACATAAATAGTATTTGACTATTAGCACTATCAGAGTACTTGTGGTCTGTGGATCTGATTCGTCTGGACAACCACCAGACCAAGCCCCTCCATTAAACAACCTTTGACTAAATCCTGATCATATTCGCCATAACCACTATGAATGAGAGAGAGAGAGAGAGAGAGAGAGAGAGAGAGAGAGAGAGAGAGAGAGGACTGACCCACACGCTTGAAAGAGATCAAAGGGAGGAAAACAAGGAAGGTGGTGAGGAGGAGCAGGAAGGAGCGCGTGGTCCACCACTGCTGACCAAACCAACCTTCCATCACACCAGAGTGATGAATTCCACCACACCATGTTCCTGATAGCACGTCTCCTGCATTATAACAACAGCATTAACCTAAGAGAGCTTCTAATGGCACACAAAAAAGACTTTTTCACACACATACAAATTATTATTTTTTAATTTCTAAACTCCTCTCTCCTGCCCTTCCCCACCACTCCATCCACCCACTCCCCACCACCTCCACCCCTCCCTCTCCCTCTCCCTCTCCCTCTCCCTCAAATCCCAACCGAAATGACCTAGTGGGGCCCACTTCAACTACTTTTAATTATCCTTGGTTAAAAAGGGAGGTTTTAGATGAATAAAAATCTAGCTTCATTAAATAGTTATGGTCATGAAAATCAAAATGACTAATTTTAGAAAGGAAAGAGATTACTAAAAGAGAAAGATCTATCATAAGGGTAGGGTGTTTTTTTTATCAATTTTAAAAAAAATATTTTAGTAAAAGGACCTAAATTGAAAGAACTATATAAAACAGTTATACTTTTTTAAAATATTCAAATCTTCATATATATTTTTGAAAATATCCCTTAATAATATTATATCAGATTATGGGTTAGGCAACATTATATAGCATTGTCCTACAGAACATAATCAACAGCAACGTTGTTTAAATTATGTCTATTATAAGTACTTATAAATCCATCTCCTATGTTAAAATATAAAAATCAATTATTAAGAATATTTGCACATCCGTGGCATACATTATCACTGAAAGAACCAAATAAAAGTAACCATCATCCATGGAAAAAGGTGGACATTACTAAAGGTAATGAGCCCGTAGTGTAGATTTGTCAAAGGTGGGCCCCTGTGGGTTCGATAGAGTGAATTTAAGGACATATATGTCCACATTCTATCATCTACACTTCAGTGAAAATTTACGTCTAGTTTAGTTGTCAAACTTCATTTGGATCATTTTAACATTTGAGTCCAATTCGGAATAAAATCTCCAATCCAATTAATTACACGATAACATCCTGCACCACCCTTGGAAGGTGCATATTGCCACAGTAAGACTTTGTGTTTGAGTCACATTAAAAAGAAACAAAGGAAAACAAGTATGACCATGGTTATGCATATATATCACCCATTGTGTCAACTGTCAACCCCACGAAGATTTTAACCAACGCAATTTACCTCCACTATGAGAAAAGTTTTTTAAAACATTTTCAGCCTTTAGATCTTAAGTATAATTTTTTTAAGCAGTCAATTCCTATATATTTTACTTTGGTTAAGCAAAATTAAGAGTTATTTTACTTTGCTAAGTAAAACTAATTAGGGCTCATTTTTTTACAAAAATTTTAAGAATTCACGTTTGGTTTTAAATTCTTCATCTGTCCCGTTGAGGTGGAATTCCAAACATTTTCTTTTTGTTTTGTGGAGCATTTAAAATTCCAACTAAATGTAAAAGGAATGAAATGCAAAGAATTTCAAAAAGTCATTTGAAATCCTTTAGGTGGCTAAAATTTGAAACTCTAGTTAAAAAAAAACGTTGCATATTAATTATGTGAAGAATTCATCAGTAAAATCAGTAATAAATCTTAAAACCATGTAAGGTCCTAATTACTGTCACTAAGGCTTGTAAAGAAAAAGCAGCAAGGTGGGTATTTACCCAAAATCTCTGTCGAGAAGAAAAATAAGGAAAAATCCTCTCCTTACCAATTATGATCATATACACCACAAGCATTCCAAGGTTATTGACGGTGATACACGCCTGCAAGATTGCCCGCCCGGCACCACCAAAGACCTCCCCAACCACCCCAGAGTAGGACCCACTGGTCGCCACCTTCGGCGATGCGAACCTCAAGATAAAGTCGATGGACAACTCCACCAAGACGGCCGCTGCAACGATCATCGCCAGGCCCGGCAACACCCCCAAGACCTTCAATGTCGCCGGCAGAGCCATGATCCCAGCCCCAACAATCGTCGTCGAGAGGTTGAAGACGGCGCCGGAGAATGAGGCGCCATGGAAACCGAAATGGTCGTGGTGGTTCCTTGGGAGGAGGTGCCGGCGGTTCCTCCTCTCCCGGGAGGAGGGCATTATCGTCATTTTTTGGTAATTCCCTTTCCTTGCTCTTGAATTCTCTGCCGTCCTCTCTCTCTCTCTCTCTCTCTCTTGAAGGAACCGTTGCGACCAATGCAACTACCGTCGTGTTCTTCATACTATGTTTTACGCGGGAATCTACACGTTTTTGTTTTACTTCCTTCATTTGTTTACTTTCTAATTTTTACTGGGACTCTTGTAACTTCATTAGGTATAGATTCCAGCCCATGGGAAGGATACACATCTATTGGATCCAAGGATCCGAATCCAAGATGATTACGTTCACGTATTAAAACTATATATAGGTTTAGTTGTATTAATTTAAGTCTGTACTAAGCTTTAATCATCATTTAATGGCATATATAAAAAATTTATGAGAATTTCTCAAATAAGATCTTAAGTTTTTGTTTTATTTAAAAAATGGCACAAGTTTTAAACTTTTCAAATTAGCTGCTAAGTTTTTTAATGAAGTCTCAATTAAGGACATTTGGCCATTTAAAGGTATTTGTAGCAATTTTTTCTCTTAATTTTTTTAAATATAGAAATTACCTTCTATTCAAATCACGACATTGCTTTGACAGCCACTATTTGCAATCAATTGTCATAGGGATGTTGTTGTCCTTGATCACTTTTAAGGACGGTAGTGAAGAGAAGGAGAATATGGAGGAAGTGAAGGGGGGTATCATTTTGATGAAGGGTAATTTAAGTAGTTTAAAAAATTGAGGGAAAAGTTCTTAGGAAAATAGCTTTAAATGGGCTTATATCCTTAATTGAAAACTTCCTTCAAAACATAGGGACAAATTTGAAAATTTTAACACTTGCATCCTATTTTGAGTTAAAGAGAAAACTTAATGCCTTAGTTGAAATTTTCTAAAGCACTTGTACCAGTTTTGACTATATTAATTCTACATCTTAGTTTGGATTTCTATTCATAATGGGAATTTTCAATTTAGGTGGCATACAACACATAGGTCCCATGCTGATATTGAATCTAATCTGATCTGAGTTCGAATACACCATGATTTTACCCCATCCATGACTTTTGCATCCCTTGGTTGGGTACACCCCTCGCATTATCACTGTAGGAGATCATGCCTTGAACAACCCACATGCCCCAGATAGATTGGTGGTGGTCAAAGAAACAGAAAAGTAAATAAATAAAGTAAATAATTTTTATTGTGAGATCAAAATTATTACAAAATGGCGTCTGTGAAATGTATGAGATAAATAGATATTTGGTATGAGGTCTGAATGATGTCTGAAGTTTCAACGTTCAATCTGCCCCGTTGGTGGGAGGAGACGGACCCGTCAACGCCCCCACTGGCAATAAGTCTTCCGTTTGAATCTTTCCCGTTTGGGCGAAGACCGTTACATATCGGATGAATAGTTTGTATCAATTCATATATCGGATAAAAAAAAAAAAACTCCACTCTTATGCCTGAATTGGTGTTACATCTAAACAAACAGGCCACGTGTTCCAAGTGTTTTCGTTATAAATAAACTTTAAAGCCTATTTTGGGGAATCTTACTATACATTCGCCCCTCACCATGTGGCAAATGCATATTTGAAAAGATTCATGTACAAAAGAGGAAAAGTTATTTATGGTATTATAAAAAAAATCCTCATATGAAAAAAACATATGTCATTGTCTCTCACCACATGATACATAGTAATATTCTCATATATATATATATAATTGCTTTGTTGTAATTACCCTAGAGAATAATCCTTGCTCGTTAAAATTGGATAATTTCCGGGGCAAAAGCCAAAGGTCTAAAGGATAGGCTAGACAGAGATGTACAAAAGAGTAGAAGTCATTCATGGTATTATGAAAAAGAAAAATCTTCATATGAAAAAAGGGAAAGCACAATGACCAAAAATTTGTTATGGTCCAAAAATTGGTTAGAACACAATGACCACTGGGAATATATGACAGAATAGTTTTAGCATTATGTATAAGGTTTCACTCAATGATTAGCAAGCACAATGATGGTCCAGAAGCAGGTTTGCCAAATATAACCATCCTCACAATCTGCTAATTATATGCTCAATTTTTTGATGGGATCAACTCCTAATAAAGTAAATCTTAGGGTCATCTAATACACTAAAATTTAGGGTCCTCTAATACGCTAGTAGTGCGTTCATTCTGAGAGGCTCTGGTTTCAATTTATGTGCCCCAGTGCAGAGTTTCACGCCTTCCAGTCAGAGGAAGCCGACTAGACACACACTGAGAATCTAGAGTAGGGAGTAGACTTGGCTCAACGAGACCAGTTAGCTACCGGCTGGTCCGGCTCTAGACACGGGCACACCAAGTATGTGGCTGACCATGCTCCATATCAAGTGATAGCATATGCAAAGTAAACATTTGGGGCAGAAAGATTACTGTCAAAAATATCAAAATTTTATACGATATAGTGATAATACCATGTTATTACTGTTAAGAAATGCCAATTTACACCAGAAAAAAAAAAAGAAAAAAGAAAAAGAAAGGAAAAGAAATGCCAATTTACCGAGTGTAACGATATTACAGAATTGAAAAATAAATATGATAATACTGAGTGTTTTGACCAGTAAACCATCAGAACATCAGAATATCTTCAGGAAGCTACTCTGAATTCAATCAGCTATCTCTATCAATCGAGCTGACCTGTAAAACTTAAAAAAACTTGACCTTCGGGAATCAACCTGGATGTGACTGAACACAAGGTGAATTTCTTTTCCTCCAAATCATGTGGCCAATTAACTAATTTCATCACAGGAAACTAAAGCCTAAAAATTCATCTGAAACCTTGGATGGAAACCATTTCCTATAGGGGCTACATTTATATCAGAATTGCATCAATAATTTACTCATTTCATCAATGATTAAAAAAAAAAAGATAGCCCAAAAATAGAATATGATCCTCTTCCGCTACAGGCAAACAACATCAAAACCAATTTTGCAAAATGATCTGACCCGCTTATAAACTACAGCATAAAATGCTAACCACAAAACCACTTACAGGGGCTCTCTTCACACCGGCCAAATGAAAACTGCACCCCTAAAAGCATATAACATGATACAAATGTTCAAAAGCAATCTGTAGGTCTCACGGTCTCATTTTTCTTAAGGAAAGAAACATCACAGTGAGAGAGTCGTAATCCGAAAAGGAAGTTAGGTTCTAAAAGTTGAAAAGCAAATTCCTGATTTCCATTCGCTTAGGTTCTAAAAGTTGAAAAGAAAATTCCTGATTTCCATTGTCTACCTTCATAGATTTGTAGGCAAGATCAACTCCACCAAAGTAGCTGCATACAAAGATTAAATACTGGAATGTGGTGGTTGAAGCTTTTAGATGAAGCTAGCCGACGGAAGATTGCAAAGTAGGTTACTGTTTCCTTTTCCTCTTGGCATTTGTCTTCAAGCTAGTGTTCGGATTCTCCTGAGATGGCAAAGCTTGCAACTTCGCACCCACAAAGGAGCTCCACAGAGCCCTCTCAACATCTGAAGGTGTGAATAGATCCCCTCCCTTGCTAAGTTCCTGCACTAAGACCAAAATCAAGTTCAGCCACAGCATTGGCACCTTTAGATTTTATTGTACGTTGGATTTCAGTATTGAGATGGAGAAACAAACGCAAAACCACTAACAAATATTAGTGAGATGAAGACCCAAACACGGATATGCCTACCGATGGGCAAAATGAGAACTTCCATGGCTGGCAAAAACTACTTAAAGAATCAGGAATGGAGAAACATAATTCATGTACCTAACCCCAACATGGTTGAGATAAGGATTTGATGATGATGATGATATATATATATATATATTTGTGACATCTGATTAGTTAAATTGATTCGATTTTCTTAAATTGTGATGAGAAAAATCAAATAAAGAGGAGGAAGAATCCAATCCATTTGACTGTTGAAAACGGCAAGTTCATGGTTTGGATCATTTTGGTAAAGAACCCATAGCTCACATGATTTCCACGTCGGCACAGTTGGTGAGAATGTTGAGCATCTCAGTTGCTAGATTGGAGTTTACATTTCTAGATATCAATTGCACAAAATAATGGCTATTGGAATAGCAGAGATAATCCCTTCATTGATTATTAGAAAAGACATTCTCATGTGCAAGGTCAAGGCAATATATAAATGATCACAACTGTAACCAAGGACTCAATCCCTTGATGGGGTTTGGGTGTTCGGATGAAGTTATTTGGCCATCAGCTTAGTTGCTTCAATGTGACGTTACCAATGCAGTATTTGGGTTTGCCCACTGGGGTTGGGAGAGATCAAAAGCAGTTTGGGATCTTGTGGTGGATAATTTTAAGCCAAAGTTCTCTGCTTGAATGAGTTATATTTTGGCGGAAGAACTACATTGATCGAGGATATACTTCTAATCTTCCAGTGTACTATTACACGTCTCTTTTGCCAATGCCGGCAGTTATTACAAAGGTGGATTGTATACACAAGAAATTCTATTGGGAAGGCTGAAGTGATAAGAGGATGATTTATCTTAAGAAGTGGTGAAATGTTATTAAGCCTCAAGATGAGGGAAGTTTAGGTCTTGGGGATTTGGAAATAAAAAATCTGAGTTTTGTAGGGTAAATGATGGTGGATATTTGGGGAGGAGAAGGAAGCTTTGTAGAGGAGAGTTATAATTTCAAAATAAGGAGAGGATGAGTGGGGCTGGGCCCCTTGTGTCCCTAGGCATAAGGTGGCAGGTGCGTGGAAACATTTTAAAATTTGAGGACAAAAGCCCTGGGTCCATAATTGGTCGGGTGGGGGCTCCTTATGTTCTTGTTCCTAGATTGTTTAGGGTAGTAGTCAACCAGTTGTCTTCAGTCAAAGATAGTTGTTTGTCTGATGAGGGTTTTATTCTTTGGGGATCATCTTTTAGAAAGGCTTTGCATCAATTGGAAGAGCCTGAGATGCATCTTTGCTGAGTCTACTTTCTAACGTTTTTATTTGCTAGGGTGTTATTGACCAGTGGATCTCGAAGCCTTGGTGTTCTCTTCTAAGTCTTACAATAAGGCTGCAAAACAGGGGCCAAGTCTTACTATGGGGCTGCAAAGGGGAGCCAGAGATGAAGCCCCCCTGCTCTTTGGTGTGGGCTGATTTGGCTCCCCAAAGGGTTGAGGTGTTTTGCTGGCTTGCTACAACAGGAAAAGTTTCTATGAAAGACAATCGTAGGGAGAGTCATAATATCAGTGGCCATCTTGAATTTGTGTTTGTTGTGTGGGAAGGAAAGGGGGGTGATTGACCATTTGTTTGTGTGTTGCAAGTTCTATTCTTTGTGGTCTCACTTTCTTGTAAAGTGTGGGGGTTGGTTGGTGTTTTCCAAGGTCGCTGGCTGGTGTTTTCCAGGCTTGGAGTTTCTCTCCTTTTCGAGGTTGTGGGAAGACTTTGTGGAGGGCCACAGTATTATTCTGTATGCTATCCTGTGTTTCTATCTGAAACATAGGAATGAGAGAATTTTTAGAGGGTCTTCTATGAATGCAGTGGAGGTTTCTCACATGCTGTTAGGATAGTTTCTGCAAGGAGAGAGTTTGCTGGCTTGGGTGTTGAAGGGCTCAGTCACAATTGTGGGGCATCTTTATGTATGCCATCCTTTAAGAAGGCCAAATAGATCTCTTGGGTTCCTCCAATGGAAGTGTGTTGAAGTTCAATCTTCACAGGGCCTGCCTTTGAATAAATGGAGCACACCTCCTAAGATTTGTGTAAACTGAACTTTAAGGGGTCCATTAATTTTTCACTCATATGGCTGGCATAGGTGGCATCATTAGAGACCACCAGGTTCTCTTGGCAGCTGCATTTATGGGATGCCTAGCAACAAAGAGTCCTCTTGAAGCAGAATTACAAATGCTTCTTAATTAACTCGAACTTTGTCAAAATTTGGGACACAAAAGGATTATTAGTTAAGGTAACAGCTAAATACTAGTTGATAATCTTCAACAGCTAAATACTAGTTGATAATCTTCAAAAGGCAGGTAAACGTTCCTGGGACCTAATGATACTGTGGAAGCAGGTATTGCATATATATAGCAGCATTCCTGGATTAAAATCGGTCTCATGCTGCAGGAATGCAAACAAGTTGCAGACAGTTCATCAAAGCTTTCATTCCCAATGCTTATAGTGCCAGGAATCATTTACCTGGTAAGGTTTGGTCTCTTTGTACTCAGCAGAAACCACATGACCAGGACACTGTTTAGAATATGCAACTGAAAAACTAAGACATTGGCATTTGCAACCAGTTCAGACAAGTCAGCCATCGGGGATGTTCACTTCAAAAACCAACCACAGATGATCACATTAATATAGCAGACTAGCAGTAGCCGGTATTGGCCAATGAGCTTGCTTTTATTTTTGTTAAATTCCCATTCTGTAACTGTAGTTTGGATGTTTTGTTGTTGACGTTAGTGTTGCATGAATTTTTGGGATTTTGTGGTTGTTGTTGTGTCTTCCCCACCCCCACCCCCACCCCCCCAACTCTTCACTTTTTTCTTTTATTTTAAACAGATGGTCCTTTCCAGCAGAAGAGGGGACAAAAGCACAAGCAATCACAAAGATGCCAGTATGAATACTGGGACTGGCAGCTTTTTCTTTTATTCCTCTCTCCTGGATTGTAAAGTTATAAAGAACATGGATTTAAATAGGAATAAGTGGAAAAGTAGAACTGATATTACTGACACTTGATAGATGGTATAAGGCTAAGACAATGACAACAGGTGCATATTTAAGTAAATTAAAAAATAATCAAGATTCAAGAAGATAATGGGCAGAGAAAACAAGAGACTGAACAAACATCAATACTTTTAGCGGAGTGCTAAGAAAAATTTTACTTACATATAAAACAAACAATTGAAACTTTGCGAGTTTTACTGCTGGTCCCAAGCTCGGGTAAAGGAGGAGGGTCATGTTAAGTAAGTTAACAATCAACGTAAAACTTTATCACAAGCCAAATATGAATTCTGAGAGAACAACGAGATCATACTAAGACATTTCCTGCTTTAAGCGACACATTGCAGCGTCGCCCAGTTGCACTGAAAAGTGGGCAAGGCCTAGCACACCACTCTAGACGAGTGTGACTAAAGAAGTTAGTCTAGAATTAAAGGAAGATTCGACTTGCTACTTGGACTATAGGAACCTTGATAGGCAACAGCATAGAGTTGGTCAAGGTAATAAAAAGAAGAAGAATCATTGTAGCTTGTATACAGGAGACAAGGTGCAAAGGAGATAAAGCTAAGGAGCTCCCTGATGGTTATAAGCTTTTTTATACAAGAAAAAATAATACAAGAAATGGAGTGAATATTGTTGTAAATAAAGATTTGAAAGAAAAAACTATACGGGTAAAGAGGTTAGTTGATAGAATTATAGCAATTAAACTAATGTTAAAGAAAGACATAATTCATATATTAGTGCATATCCTCCCCAAGCAATATTATATGAAAGTGTGAAAAGACAATTTTGGGATGAGTTGGATGGTTTACTGCGAGAAATTCCGAATAGTGATAAGAGTTTTACTTGGATGGAATTTAAACGGGCATGTAGGAAATGATAGGAGAGGATATGAGACAGTGCATGGAGGACATTAAAAAAAAAAGTGAGAGAGAAAAGAATGAGTTAGGAAACACTAACTTGGATTTTGGATTAGAATCTAATCCTGTAGTAGCAAATACTTACTTCAAAAAGAAAGATGAGCATTTAATTACCTATAAAAGTGGAACTAATAGGAGCGAATATACTTTTTTGAAGTTAGAAAACATGATCGATTGGCTTGTAAAAACTATAAGGTTATTCGAGGAGAGAGTTTAACCACACAACATAGGGTAACAGTTTTAGATATTTGCATTAGAAATAGAAAGCCGAGTAGGAAACAAAATGTGCTCTAAAACAAGGTGGAGGGATTTGAAAGGAGAAAAAGCAACTGTATTTAAGGATAAAGTTATTGAGAAGGGAGAATGAAATCTTGAAAGAAAAACTATAGTGATGTAGAATCAAATGATTAATTGAATTAAGAAGGTTGCAAAAGAGGTGCTTGGAGAGTCAAAAGGGAAAAGACATTCTAATAAAGAAGCATGGTGGTGAAATATAGAGGTTTATAAAGCTGTTCGAAAGAAAAGACATTACTACAAAATTTGGCAGGGTACTAGGAATAAGAAAAACTATGAGACGTATAAGCAAGCAAAGAAAGAAGCTAAAAAAGTAGTAAGTGGTGCAAAATCCAAACCATATGATGACCTCTATAATAGGTTGAAACAAAAGAAGGAGAGAAGAATATTTTTCAGCTTGCAAAAATAAGGAAAAGGAAAAGTAGAAACTTAGATCATGTCAAGTGTATTAAGGACAATGACCAAAAGGTTCTAGTGAAATACAACGATATCAAAGAAAGGTAGAAGGAATATTTTTTCAAGCTTTGAAATGAAGAAAATTGTTAGGTTTTCAAGTGTCGGCTAATTCTTGAATTTCAGATAAAATTAGGGTCAAAAGTGAATTGTAATTATCCATTTTTAGATTTAGACTCTAGAGTTCTTCATTGCATCAATTGAAGTGAAGCCACTAAAGATGAAATGCGAACTAAAGAATCTGTGGATAGAACTATTGCTTGATCGACCCAACATTGAGCTTGGCCAACCGAGGCTGCCCAATTTTGAAGACTCGCAGACAGAACTATCACTTGGTCAACCCAACCTTCTCTGGGTTGACCCAACCACATGAATGTCCCCAGCAAAGTTTCCTTTCCTGATCCAACTTGTGTAACCTGTTTCAACCTTAATTCAATACCCAACTAAAGCCACAAACCTTAGGCTATTTAAAGCCATCTCTTGGAACGCTAAGTATTGAATCCCCATATTCTAAACCTAGAATCCTATTGGTGATCTCTTCTCTCTCTAGAGCAGCTTTGAAGAGTTAATCTGAAGTTCACAAGCTACTGTTCTAGAGTTTCTTTTTCTACTCTCGTGTAGAAGATCTGTGCGTCTTAAGATGCATCTAAGTGAGTTAATTCAAAAATGCGCGGACGATGAATGGCGAGTCATCGGCAAGAATAACTACAGTCCTTAGGTTGAGTTCAATGAGAAGGGTCTATGAGTAAATCTTGTAACTGTTTATTCTTTTATAGTGCTTGATTTGCTTTGGACCAGGGTATCGGTCTCGTGATTTTTTCCCTTCTAGGGTTTTCCACATAAAAAAAATCTGGTCCCTTCATGTGTGGTGTTTGATTTGATTTAGTTCTTATAAATTATAATTACTTGTTAATTAACCTGAACTTAATATTAGAAATCTATCGGTATCGGGACCTGAACACTCACCGGTTCCACTCAAAAATATAGGAGACACAACTAGAAGGACAAGAAAGGATACTTTGTTAAAAGAACACATTTTTCTCCACAGAATTAGAGTGGTGGAAGTGAAAAAAGCATTGAAGCAAATATAGACAAAAAAAGGGCGCAGATGACATTCCGACAGAGCATTGGAAATGCATAGAAGAACTAGGAGTGATATGGTTAACTAGACTCTTACCATAATATTAATGAAAAAAAAAAGATTGCAGATAAATGGAGAAGTGTTATACAACCTATATATAAGAATAAGGGAGATATACAAAATTATATCAACTATCGGGGGATTAAACTTATGAGTCATACTATAAAACTTAGGGAGGAAGTAATGGAGCAAAAACTTAGATAGAAGACCAAGATTTCTGAAAATTAATTTATTTTTATGCCAGGGAGGTCAACAATAGAAACTATCTTCTCACTTAGGCAGTTAATGAAAAAATATTGAGCGAAGAAGAAAACTCTGCATATTGACTTCATCTATCTAAAAAAAGCTAATGATAAGATACCAAGAGATATAATTTGGTGGGTGTTGAACAAAAGAAATATTTCAAGAGGTTATATTGAAAATTTTAAAGACATGTACGAAGAAGCGGTAATAAGTGTGAGAATTGCCTGTGGGGAGACATGTGCATTCTCAATGACTATAGATTTGTATCGGCGATCAAGCTTAAGCCCTAATATCTTTG
Source organism: Sextonia rubra (assembly GCA_037013555.1). Classification (NCBI taxonomy): domain Eukaryota; kingdom Viridiplantae; phylum Streptophyta; class Magnoliopsida; order Laurales; family Lauraceae; genus Sextonia; species Sextonia rubra. Next base: position 39,660,329 of record JASUAD010000018.1, read on the forward strand.
CATTGATTATGGATAAGTTAACTGCTCACATGCAAGAGGAGCTCTCTTGGTGTATGTTACTTGCAGATGATATAGTGTTAGTGAATGAAGCGGGAAAAAATGTAAATGCAAAACTCGAGAGATAGCGGAAAGTTTTAGAATCTAAAGGCTTTAAAATAAGTCGTACAAAGAAAAAATATATGAAGTGCAACTTTAGTGAACATATATTAAGAGCTAGAACTACTGTGAGAATTGAAGCCCAGAATATGACAAATATAGAGATTCTTTCCGGTATCTTATCTCGAAAATTAGTAAGTACGAGGAGATTAATGAAGATGTTGAACAAAGGATTAAAGCGGGATAGCTGAAGTAGAGACTTGCTTCTTGAGTATTTTGTAATAGACAAATGCCAACAAAATTGAAAAAAAAATTTTACAAGACAGTGATTAAACCAACTAGGGCCTATAAGGCAGAATATTGGCCAAACAAGAAGCAACAAATCCATAAAATGGAGTTGCTAGAGATGAGAATGTTGAAGTGGATATGTCTTAAAAACAATAAAAGATAAAATTAGAAATTAGCGCTTTGGAGAGCATTTAGGGATAACAGCAATAAAAGATAAGATTAAATAAACTCATTTGAGATGATTTGGACATGTTGGAACTTAGGCCGGTAATGGCGCCGGTGAGAAAAAGTTTGACTATAATATACTAGTGGATGGCCTACCACGAGGAAGAGGTAGGCTAAAGAAGATGTGGATGAAGATAATAAAATTAGATTTGAAGAAGGTAAAATATCAGAGGATTTGGCTTAAAATCAGTCGGATTGAAAAAACAAAATTCATGTAGCCGACCCCAAAATAGTTGGGACAAGGCTTTGATGATGATAATAAAACAAAGAATGGACAATTTCTTTTAAATGATTTTAATTAAAAAATTAAAAAAGAAAGAATCACCCCTTTTTATTTTGTTGCATTGGTCAAAATAAAGACAAAAAAAAAAGCAAGCTTTAGATCCAAGAAGGATGACTTTCATTTTACCTTTAAACAACTCCAATCACCCTCATCTTTAATTTTTTTTTTCTTGTCTTTGGACCTTCTTCGACATGCTTTCCTTCCTTTTTCTCTCTTTTTCTCTTTCACGTCTTGTTGTAGAAAGAAAATCACCTAATAATGCAGACCAACTTGGTAAAAGGCCTCAAGTTTTATTGTGGAACCATGAATAATAGATATCTAACCACCAGGAGGAAATAAGTTATCAAGTTAATAAATTCCGCGAGGTTTCTTCCAAGATCCACATAGGAAGCTTCAAATCCAAACAAGTGCAAAACCTGGACAACCCAAGAAAATTGTAAACCATAGGCTAGTTGGTCACCACTAAGAATAATGATGAATTATCCAAGCCAAAAGTCACAATAGTTTATTGGGGTTGTTTGCTTAGATATAAAAATCAGACCAAATAGTTTCATCCAACAAACCAGATTTGTCCACTATGGCGAGCGTACATAGCCGTGAGATGTGAATACTCGTTCCAAAGAACAGACACACATAGGGGAAGGTTAACTGGCCAGCACATTGTGCATAATTGGTTCAACAAGTGGTACGGCCGTGTCCTGACATCAAACCTTTTTGGGCTTGAGAAGTATCATGTCCAGGCAAAACATGGTGGTCAACTTACTGAGATGGAACAATTGAACACAAGGGCAAAATGAGGCATACGATGGACTATTGCACATCTTTGCTTTAATTGAACTCGTTAGCAATTAGTATTATAATTACAAAACAAACCTTTGCCTTTGTCTGCAGCTTCTCTGCAAACAAAAGATACTGCTTCAATGTGTAATCCTTTGAACTACCCATGGCCGCGACCATTGCCTGTCAACAAACACATACAAAACAAAAAAAGAAGACCCAAATCAACAAACGACCAAACCCACTTTGTAAAATTGAAGAATTCGTGGCAAGAAGTCAATCTATGCAACACCTCATCGGACATGAAGGGTGCAATCTCAGGCGCATAAGCAGCAAGGACCGCAGAGGCAGTGGCGGGGCCCACACCCTTCAATGTGGTCAATTCGGTGATGGCTTTGGCAAGGTCGGGAAGAGATTGAAAGGCCCTTTGTGAGGCAGATTGCACTTGGGACTCATCCAAAGATGATACAAAATCCATCAGCCTTGGCCTGAAAACAACACAAAAGAGAAAAGAAAAGATGCCACGTGTACGGCGGGTGATGAATGATGATGGTTGGGGGGGTGTTTGATCGATGAAAGAAAAGCAAAGAACAGAAAACACGTACCGCCATTTGCCTCGGGTGAGCTTCCATTGCATGAGTGTGCAGAGGTCGGGTTTGGAGATGTAAGGAGAAGGGTCCCTTTGGCGGAGGAGGAGAGGAAGATGGTTGGTGTAGAAGTGGTCGAGTCTGACCAGATCGGTTTTGGCTAAAGACAAAGATTGGACGGTCGTCTGATAAGATGCGAGTGCGTCTCTCCACGAAGCAACATCTGAGCATCTGAAATCCATTTCAGAGATAGATGTGGCAGTGGCAGTGCCGATAGTAGAGATTTTATGGGGTGGATTTACCAGCCGCGAAAGCTAGCTAGCTAGCTATTGAAGCTTATGCAAGCCCTTTGCCAGGTCTATCTCAATGTGTCCGCTGCTCATCAATGCTCTGATGCGGTTCGAAGTTTGGAAAAAAATACAGCTTTTGGCACTTCTTTCAAGTTTTATCCACTTCAGAGCAACAGCGGCAGCGGCATTCTCTCTCTCTCTCTCTCTCTCCCTTTTTTTTGTTTTTTTTTTTCACAGCTCATTTGAGGATGTAGTTAAAGAAATAGGGCCTAAAAAAAGGCAAAACAACAATACAAAATATACTGATCACGCCTAGTCCATATTTTCATTCTTTTTTATTAAATTTTAAAGGATAAATTAAGATTTAAATCGTTAAAAATGTTTACAAGGTCAAATATGGCTATAACACTAAATTTGAGTTGTTGGATCATCACCAATTTCGAAATATATGTAAAAAAAAGGTGATTCATTTGATAATATATTTTGACTTTTGTGGACCTAAAATAGAAGATCCAAACCGTTAGACTTCTTTAGAAATTTGTACACAACTATTGAGTTAATTTTCAAGGCATGATTTCTTGTGGATCTCAATAAATTTATGAATAAATATCATTTATTGACGTAACATGCTCAATTTTAAATTAATTCACAGTGAATCCCTTTTTCTTTAAATTTTTTTAATTATTTTTAGGAAAATAAATTACAATCCAAACCATTGAAAACGTTTATAAGGTCAATGATCACTAGCTGATCAAATTTCAATCATTCGATCATGACCAATCTTGAGATATTTGCTAAAAATATGGACTATTTAATATTATTTTTTAAATGTGGGCCTCAAACACAAGATTCACACCGTTAGATCTCTTTAGAAGAATGAAGTTGGATGTAAGGTCATATTTCAAGGCTTAAAACCATGTAGATCTCAAGAGATCTGTAAAAAACTTTTAATTATTGATTAAAAAAATCTATTCAAAACTGATTAGTGCATTAGTAAACACACTTTTTTAGTCTAACCTCTATAATTGTTAGCTCGTTTTTAATAGCCCTATTTTGGATGGGTCTTTAAGAAAAAGAGTACTTAATTTCAAATCATCTAAATTTAAAACTTGGGAGTTCCCTGTATTTCAGGTACTCTTTGGCGCATGATAGTCACAACAGATTTTAATAAAATCTGCCACCTTAATATACGCCTGCTTAATCTCACATGAAATTTTATATGCTGTATGACGGTATGATGGTCTTTGAAAAGATTGTGAATGCTAAGCAGCATAACCAAATTTGGAAAAAGATCCATAAATATGAGAGGGCCGGCCCACAAAATTTGGGCCCTGTGCTATCGTCTGTCTTTTTTAGATTAAAAATCGTTATTTTGCAGGCTTTTTGATGTAGTTTTCCTGAGCACACCTGAGGAAGGCCCAGATGCAACTCCTGGCTGAACATCTTTGTACAAGGGCCTAATTGACAACCCTAACATAATAACCATTGATTTGATGGTTCCAACTATTTTTAAGATAACTTATTTGATAGAGGTATTATTGCCATCTAACAAAAGTAGACACAGAGCTTCCAAGTTTTGATTTACTGCAGTGATGGCAGGTATTTAATTTCCAAAACCCCAAAATTCATCTTCCATTAAAAGGAATATCATTTGATCACTATTATTGTATGGATTCTTAACCTTGTTTCTTCAATTTAAAAGACTTCTGAAATTACATTCCTTAAAACTCCTAGAAATTCAGTTTCATTCAAATTAACAAACCATATACAAAGATAACAAGAATAGCCCATCACACCAAGTGAAAAGATGATATCAGATACATGAATTGCCTTTGTGCCACGACTCACAACAATAGACAAAAAACAAACACATATTCGAAAGAGAAGAAAGAAAAGAAGAACACACATCAGCAACAGAAACTAGAGGCACGCCGCAAACTACAACAAATAAAAACAAACATCACAACATGTGGATAAAACAAAACAATCATATAGAAAATGAACGCCATGGTTTGAAAGTAACGTGGGGCTGCTTGACTCCTTCATCTCCTTAGAAATTGATATTGGTCCACCATTTCTTATCACCTCTAATTTCCACAGGAATAGCATCAAGACTCTTGTTGACTTGTAGAGGGATTTTTTCCAGCTTTGAACATCCTTTAACCTTCAACTGCTCCAGTTTCGGCAAGCTTCTACTGCAAATACTCTGCAATTTGGGTAGCTGCCATAAGCATATCATCTTTAGCGATGGAAATGCGATGAGATCCTCTTCACCATCATCTTCAAACACCACCCTCAATCTGGTACAGAATTTTATTTCCAGTGATTCCAATTGTTGCAAGCTTTTACTTGAATGAAAGCAGCAAACTAGTTTTGGACAGAGATGCAAATGGATGCTCTTTAGGCGTGCAAAGCTTCCCCTTCCAAATTTCCCACTAAATACCACATTCAAGTTGGCAAGATCTGAGACCCAAAGACTCTCTAAGCTCCCTAATGCATTCACATATTTATTTCCTCCAACCACTATACTATCTAATACACAGAATCTCTCAATCCGACAATATCTCAGTTTCTTCATTTTCTCAATATTCATGTTGGAAACTCTGACAATGAAGCCATTGTCATGAAGATGAAGAGATTCTTTTTCAGAGAGCGCATCCCCGATGCCATATGGGAAGTTGTTACCACCAGAAATCTCAAGAGAATTCTCATAGCTTGGAGAGACATGCCTGATTTGAGAATAAACTTGTCTATAGATAAAGCGGTCAGTAAGAAAATGACCACCTCTAATCTTGATATCAGACAAGTACAGGCATCGCAATCTTTCCAACGCGGACATTTCAGATGGGAACTGTTTGATCACAGTGCCTGAAAGATCGAGTACTTCAAGCTCTCTTTGGATGCCGATTTCAAAGATCTGTAGAGAGCGACAACCCCTAAATGACAAACGGATTAGATTTGAGGCACCTGAGATATGTAAGCGTCGCACATATTGCATGTATTGGAAAGAGGTCTCTTCGATCTTTCTGAGGGGAGTATCATTGAGATTAAGCACTTCAAGCTTGCCCCACACTAGTGAGAAAGAGGGAAGAGCCTCTAACTCACCACAATGTATCAGTTCCAGCGAATGAAGATTGTGCAAGCAAGAAATTGAAGAGGATAAGGAAGTGATACATACATAAGAAAGATCTAGAACGGGTAGTTGAGACATGAACTGGAAAGATGAATCTGGAATCACCCGCAGTGAAAGAGAAGGACCTTGAAAAAACAAAGTGGAGAGTTTTGGACAATTGGGAGGAGGGACATGTGGTCCTTGAAATAGGCTAACTATATCATCTTCAGATAAAGAGATCCTCTCTACGTCTTTCAAATTAGTGGCTTCAAAAGTGTTTTCAGAAGCTGAATCAAATTTCACCAAGAATTTAGGAGAATCGATCATATCTCTTATGTGTAGTTCCATTTCCACATGATAACTTGAGCACCCTTCTAATGAATAATATTCTACCAACTCTTCTACACCGGGAGCAGCGAATTGCGTATGTGTTGGATTCGGGGTGACAAGCAACATGCATCTTGCTGCAAGCTCTTTCAGTAGTGCATTTCCCATCTCTTTGATTTTCATTTCTTTATCATTTGAGTCAAAAAGCTGAAGCAAATCATCCATGAAGCCTTCTAACATCAAGCATTCCATCAAACGATCTCCATCCACTCCTACTTTAGGAGGGAATAACAACACGTAACAAAAGAAGTCTTGTCACGTCCCCAAAAAATGAAAATTATGGTTACCTGAAATTAGGAGTCAAATTTTTTTTTTTTTGAAACAAAACCATTGACTCCTAATTATTTCTTTTCCACAGGATCTTAGGCCGTGGTGAGTTTAGGCCATTCACATTCATTCCCAATCTACGGAAGTAAATTTCAACCAATAGGTACCAAGAGAAGAAAACAAGTTTGCATATCACTAGATAACAATAATAATGTTCCAAGTTGCAAAAAAAGTAAATAAGTAATTTATTACAATGTCCCACTGAAAGATTAAGTCTCTAAAGAATGATTTATTTAAATTGAATGCAATTTAATGAGTCACTCCTGTGCTTGGTTAGACGGCCTCGAAGCCATCGTTTGCACCCCACTGGGGAACATCAGTTGGCTCAAGCGTTTGAAACGCTTCAGCCTGCGCCTCCTCCTTGGCAAAGCCGGGCTCGGTACCTATGCATCAATTTTAGAAAACAAGGGTCAACCATAAATGGCGGCAAGTAAAATACACATAACTCAAGATGAAGTACACTATCAATGTGAGATTAAGACACAAAAATCATAAGAATATGTAAGCAATATAAATAAAAGAATGCCATGCAACATAGAAAGAACGGGTCCTACATCCAACTCTACCTCAAATGAACAATATCACTTTCGTCGAGCATCGCATCAGCTGATGCCCTTACGGAATTTATATCGTCTTCGGATGCCTCGCATCCTGTCCAGAAACGGTGGATCAAATCCGTCTTCGGATGCCTAGCATCCTGTCCAAAAATCACGGTGAAACCAACCGTGTACGAGTGGTAAGCTCGTCTTCGGCCCTAAGTCCGGTAAAAATCATCACAGTGTACATCTGTGAACCGACTGCAGTGTCCAATGACCAGATCCGCATAATAATCTCACACAGCCCTGCCCCTTCCTGTGTCGAGACTCATAAACATGGCTTAGTGATTGTTCGACAGACACATCCTATGGTAGTGTGAAGGGCTGGCCATGATCGATATTCAACACCTTATGATAAAACATTATACAACCCAATAGTTTTCAACATACGTGAATACCTCATCAATGAACCCTGTATAGTCCAAGCCACAACACGGTCCAAGTCATTATGATATAACGGGTATAAATTCTAATGTGTATGCATCAAAGTAAATAAATACAACATGATGATCAAGAAATAATTCCACACATATTCCTAGCACTGTGACCACAATTCACACATGCGACAATTCCACACGAACCACGACGAAGTAAGGTTGGGAATTTTTGAAAACGGGGTGATGCATAGCCCAATTCTCACTTCACCTGAGTGCGAGTGGTTTATACCGTCATGTGCAAACCATGAAATCTGTAAGAGGAAATCTGCCCGCATAACCCCTTACTTTGATGATGTGATGGATTTGGTTAAATCGAAGTCATTGGGTTCTATGACCAACACAAGGGTTTTACGGAGTATAAACCATCCAAAAAAATAATAATAATAATAAATGCTTGGTTAAATAATCATTAAAATAAATTATCAGGCCCGAATTTATCATTCTCATGATCTCACGCAAGGGATGGCCCACCTGTTCACTCTTAATAACAGTCTAAATAAATTATAAATCCGCATATATACCAAGGACCCACAAGGTGATGTGATGGATTCCACATAATCATGGTCCATGTTACCGTCATGGGGCCCACCAAAATAAGTGGTAGACCCACATTTATATCTAAGAGAAATGCCCCCACCCTGCACATGTTGCTGCCAAACAGCAACGTGTGCAGGGACTGACTCGTCCCATATATATGTTGCAAAATTTTATTTTATTTTTTTTTTTTATATATCAATGGCCCACCATCAACCCAATAATCAAGGGTCCACGTGATAGCAATGAGGCCCACCTGTAGGTGGTGGCCCACCATGTTTATAAAAGTGGACACCCCCTTGCACATGCTGCAGGTTTTTTTTTTTTTTTTTTTTTTTAATGTTGGTGATTAATGGGGAAGAATGGGGCCCACCTGTGCATTACTGCACAGGCGCATTGTGCGCCTGTGCAGTAGTGCACAGGCTCTTGCCTGCACACCACCAGTGACGTCTGGGATAAATTCCCAGACGTCTTCATCTCTTTTTTTTTTTTTTATATATAAAACACTGGTGATCAAGGGCCACCCACCATCATGTGCAGGTGGGTGGCCCACCTGTACATTGCTGCCAGGCACCTGTGTGCCTGTGCAGTAATGCACAGGCGCCAACCGCCTGGCACACATATTGTCTGGGATTCAATCCCAGACATCTTCATCATGCATATTTTTTTTTTTTTTTTTTAGATGCTGGTGGCCCATCACCAGATTTGTTGGACTTTGCACAAACAACTCAGAGTTGTGCCGACTGAAACAACGTGTCTGGGTTCATTCCCAGACACGATCATCTTCCCTTTTTTTTTTTTTTTTTTTTAAACAAAAGACCCATCTTCACAATGGCCCAATCCCCTTTCATCAAATCTATTAAGATCATCAAATCCATCGAAACACCATCAACCAAAAATCTGTGAAACACATACCCATCTAACCTGTCATCAATCTTTAGAAATTTAAATGGGCATTTACAAAACATCTAAAATCATGAAATCAATGGATTTAGTGAAATCATTAGAGATATGTGTAAATCCACTTGCCTTTGATGCAAAGAAGATCTAGATCTCTCCCTTGATCACGCAGCCTACCCAACAGAGAAGATGAAGAAGAAGGAGGAAAGAAGAAGAGATGATGAAGAGGATCCGCCTGCTGGGCTTGGATTTGGGCTTGCCCACCTTGGCCGATCAAGAGAAGGTGATGGAGGAGGAAGAAAACTGCTGTAGGTGAGGGAGAAGAGCACCCACCGATGGAGTATAAATAGGCTTAGGGTTTGGGGAAGAGTTTTGGGTTTTTTTATAAAAAGGACCCTATTGTTTAGGCTAATTATAAATATGGGCCTGGTTTGGTTTAATGGGCCCAGACTGGGTCCGAATTGGGCCGGGTCAAAAGGTGGATACTCATGATCCTAACCTACTATCCGATTAACCCAAAACCCAAAAGAAAATTATATAATTATAATAATCATAATTAACTAAATACAAACAATTAAATAAAAATTATATTTAAATTACTTAAAAATGGAAACTGGGTTAGGAACCTTACATTAGGAACCTTACAAGTCTTAAGACAAAATCCACAGTGAATAAGCCGGAATAGTTTGGCAGATTCGCAGCAATGTCGTTCGACTCCTCACGGAGCAGTGTCCACAGTTCTTCTTTGGTAAGTTCCTCATCGTCCATCTTTTCTTCCAGTCGTCTTACTTTTACTCCCATGTTCGGAAGGCGTTGCATGGATCGGGCAGTGATCACTAACTTACTGCCATTACTAGGAGTTGGGACTCCAACCTTACTGAAATCAATGCTTTCCCAAACATCTTCCACTATGAGCAAGAACCTCTTACTCTCCAAGGCTTAGAAAATTCTCTTTTGCAATGCAGAAGGCATAAAAGCACCTACCATGTTGATCCCCAATGCTTGTGCGATACTCCTTTGCAACTCCCATCTCCGAGTTGCTCTTTCTTTAGCTTCATCCACTATTCTTCTTTTCCATGCATGATCAATTGGTAATTCACTCCAAATTTTGATATTCATTTGCTCTCCCAAAGCCTCAATCCCCAGCATTCTCACCTTCGCAAGTATGTCGATGAAAGGGGGTTGTTGATGTTTGACCTCCCCCATCACCTGTCTCATGATTCTTGACTTTCCCACTCCCTTCCATCCAGAAACTAAAAATACTTGCGTATGAGCTTCTTTCAACCTTGACCATATTTGTTGTCGCAGCCGTGTCGTATAGTCACCCACAAAGCCTCTAGGACAATCGACTGATTGAGTTCATTACACAAGGCAAATAGTCAGTCACATTTTGTCTTCCCTAAAATTTTAGTTCAACATTAATTGTTCGTATGCTCGTTCATAAAGTATGCTCATAAAATTTACTATCCCAGTCACACAAATGCATTACTAGAGCTCATGTAAGAAGTCCAAACTGCTCAAAGAAAATGGGGCCCTATTTATTGACTCTTGTTCATAACTCACTCTACTCAACCTTGCTAATGTATTGCAAATATTTTTTTTTATTACTTCCTTTGATTTTATGTTAATAACGTATTTTACGCATGACGAATCTAATAGTGGGCCAAACTTTAAATAGATGGAAATTTATGCTGAAGCCTCTGATAATTAGTTTAAGTAGTTAATGGGTCCTAGTGATGGATTTATAGAATGAGTTCAAATGAATTAGTTTATCGAATTCGTCATACTCAAACTCCGAATCAAACAAGTTGAAGAGCATATAAAGTCAACCTACTCCATAATATTTTTGAATTAATTTAAGTCTTGAATTAGAAATTGTCAACCATAATTACAATTTGATCAATCCAATAGCAAATGTCCCCTAAGTCTTAATCTAGTGAGAGATTTATGTATTGAATCATATACATGTAAAGTATGTGATTATGCATGTAGTAGTCTCAACTTCTATAATGGTTTTGAAGGAAAGTCAAAATAGAGTCATGTCACCAATGCTCGCATAAAGTTTCTTGGTCCAGAGCAGTTTCAAAATTTTAAGTATCTAGGCCAATTCCAAATAAGAGCTCTATTTTCATCAATTTTATATTAAATTTTTTTATTCTATATATATCTAACAATTCAAAACAAATTAAAATTAAGATTTAAAAATGTCTCACTTCCTAACAATAACTTTTTCATACCTCACTCTTTTCCTATTCATCCTTGGAGGACGCACTAGCCCAAGTGAGCCTTTCAACCTCCACGCCAGCAACCTCATCACCATCCTTGATAAGGACACTACATATTTTCTTAATGAAGGTCAATTTTATTAATTTCTCTTATTTTCTTTCAAAAGCAAAGCCTAATATTATTAAGATACAATGTTAGCAAAAACCCACACCAACCAATTTTTTTTTTTTTTTTTTTTGCACGAGTTTTTAAAGGAAATTCAATCTTTGGAGATTTTCAATAGCAATGTTAGTTGTTGTATATAAAATTCTTGAAAATTGTTATTTGACACTAAAATTTTAAAACCTAACATTTTAATATTGTCGCTTTTGGCCTCGCAAAGTCTCTGAATTACATATAGTAACCTAGTAGGGGTGAGGGGCTAGGAGCATTGCATTTGAAAATAATATCAGCATATTAGATAAGAGAAAGAAAATTCTAAAAGAGATTTTAGTAAATACCCCAAAGGATTTTAGGATTTGTAAATAGACCCCTACCTTTTTATTTTAATTCCTTTCATGTCCACATAATTGGTAGCCTTCCAACTGCCATAAATTTTTAAAGACAGATGAAACCTTTCCCTATCTATTTTATCCCTATATGCGAAATCTTAAAACTTTAAACTTAATTTTTCTTTTCTAACATTAAGAGTTATATTTAATGGGAGAGAATACTCTATATAAATCTAATTTTTTCAATCTAGGGCCTATTTCATTAAGTCGATATCCATCAAAATGACAATCAACATATGTACTTACAATGGGTTATAATTGATCCTATCCACCAATGACCCACCGTTGGACTAATGAAGGTTTTAAAATACATAATTAGACATCAAGGTGATTAGCATCAAGTGCATGAAAGAGAGAGAGAGAGAGAGAGGCCTAGGAATTGAGACGAAATAATGGAATTTTTGTAAATAAAAATATATATGTACTTAATTTTGTTTAAAAGATGTAAGGGCAAACCTATTATTTTATAAAAATCCAACAAAAACATTATGGTGATTGTCCATTTTTGTTAGGAATGTTTATTTTAGGGACACGGCATGCATTATAATAAAAAAGCAAAGGCCTATTTACAAATATTAAAGCCAAAGAGGCCTATTTACAAGTTCTGGAAATATTAGGGGTATTTCCTAAAGAACTCATTTTGGAAAGTTTAAACGTCTTTCCGTTGGATGAGTCCCCTCACTTTAAGAATATTTTCCTCCAGAAATAGTAAGAGAATCTCGTTACTAGGGTAATTACATGAGGATTACATCCCTTGATTGGGCTGATATTATATAAAATTTTTTTCTACTTTTCATTGTTTTGAATTAATCAACTAGGGGCTTTGATGAATTGGTTCATTAACTGGATCATTCTAAACCAGGTTGTTATTCTACTCACTCTCCTATATTCTTCATTAAAATCTCTCTCTACCTACCTTTCTATACATGGTTTTCCTCTTCCAAGATTTAGAAACCCAACTTTCACAGATCCTCTTCCCTAAAATATTTTTTCGCCTAGTTTTCCATTAGATATACATTTCCTTATCTCTTTATTAACTTCTCCTAAAGTCAAGAATGGCCTCTTACTTCAGTTATAAAAAAGGGCATTTCTTACATGGTTGCCCACCGTTCAAATCTGGGCAGCCAACTTGCTTTACCCAAGTTCTTCTTCCCTTGTCTAAGGGCTCCCTTACCTCGCCAAAAGTCTTCGTCCCTCTTCAAAGGGTTAGGGTCCTAGCCCCCTTTTGCTATACCAAAAACAAATAAATAAATTACTCTTAAAAGTCTCCTAATAACTATCTGCCTATTAACTCTCCTAAAATCCCTGTCCTATTTTTCCATTGTTAATCAAGGACCCATACCAATAAAAAGCTAAGTAGCTAAACTATTTTGAAATGAAAGCAACACCTAATATTGGCATCCCGTATATGTTAGGGTATATCAGCGATGCTAAGCAATAAATTTAGAGGGGACAACGTTACACAATACCTTCTATAGTTTACATTCAGAATTTTATTCTCGCCCCAAAATATAGACGTTTCACAGTCATCAATTTCATATTTCATATGCAACACCTAAACTCTCTTGATAAATATGCATTTGGTTATCCTATGTTCTTGTTTGTGTTGAAATTATTACTTTTAATATTTTGGAATGAAAATCAAGGAAATCTTTAGGGGATTCAAAAGTTATTTTGGAAAGTCTAAAGGTCATCTAGGAAAGCTAAATATTATGGAATTTGTGAAGTCATGTCTTTTGAAAGTATCCTTCGGTGGACTATATAAAGTTATGTTACAGTTGTTTTATACTGTGTGAAGGAGTCTGAATCAAGAGTATGAGTGATATTGAGAAATCTATTGTTATCTTAGGGCATGTTTGGAAATAAGATCATCGAAGAAAAGAAACATGATTTTTAGGGTATCTATCAATATCCATATTTGGTGCTGACAAATCTCTAATGATTTCAACAGAATCAAATTCTTACTTCTTGTGTTTCCTAGATTTTACCTCCCACATCGAATTTCCAAATCATCTCATCCAAAAGAAGGGATATAAGATAGGGAGCTCATGGGTTGAGCCAACCTGAGCCCAATTCCAGCTCAGCCCACCTTGGACTAGGCTTGGATAAGTAAGTAGGGCTCATTTAATAATTAGGCTGGGCTTGGATTAAGTGATAGACAACCTAAAGCCGAATCCGACCCATGTAAGGAATGCATATAATTTAATGTAATTAATATAAACAATTACTAATTAAAATAGCCGTAAATTTGACAATAAGAAAAAAAAATGATTTGGCCTGATCCAAATGAATAAATGGGCAAGCTCCGACCTGACTTTTATGACCCGTGTTGGGCTTAGGACAGGCCTACGCCAATATTTCTAAAGTCGAGGCAGACTTAGATAGGTAAAAAGGGCCCATTTAATATTGGGCCTGCTTGAATTAAGTGATAGAAAGCCCAAAGTTTGGCCTGGCCCGTGTAAGGAATGTATATAATTTAATATAATTAATACAAAAAAATACTAAAATGGATGCAAAATTTTAAAAATAAATCCTATTCGGCTTGGCCCAATTGATTAAATGGGCGGCGCTCGGGCCAGACTTTTATGGCTTGTGTAGAGTTTGAATCGGGCCTACACTAATGTTTCTAAAGTCGGGCTAGGACCAAATATGTCTTAATCCAACCCGGCCCTACCTATGAACACCTCTACTGAAAGAGCACACATGGCTTGTGAAAATCCTCAAGCATTTCATAGTTCCAACCAAACGTTGAACATGAGAAATCATCAACTATAGAATTCTTAGTGAGGGTTTTCATTTTTTAGGAGTAGTGAGGAATTTGTGAAACTACAAATTCCTCACTTGTTACCAAACGTACCATTAATGTTTGAATCAATATATATATATATATATATATATATGGGGATGCTACAAAACTCCTTGGGCGTTTTTCACTAAAAACTGTCTTTTTTTAACCTATAAGATTTTAACACGTCACTGGCCTAATTATCATCTCCTTAAAATTAGTTATCCCCTATTCTATTGCTTGACACTTGTGAGATGACACATTTTCATTAAATATGTCCAAAGGGGTAAAAACTCCCCATTTTTAAATGAGGATCTTTTCTCATATCTAAATATATATATAGGGAAATAATCCTATAAGAACTAGTTCTTACCATTTTTTTAAGAGAACTCTAGGTGTGGCCCATCTATCATCCAATTCAAACCCTTTAATACACAGGGACCCCCTCGATAGTCACTCACCCCAAGTTTCGGTCAAATCCAAATTTACTGGACCATTGGATCAATTATACACAAATCCAAATAGATTGAATTTGTGGGTCACGGATGAAGGGGTTAAGAACATATGATTGGGGCTAAACTTGATATGTGAGGTAGTTCCACATAGATCTTTCCATGCCCCCTAGTCCCATCCCCAAATGGGACTCATAAGTGGACTCCATAAAAAGTTCTCAAGGGAGGTGATGAGAATAGTTCTCACACGATCAAAGCCCATATATATATATATATATATATATATACTGCCCTTGTTAAAGAGCTAATGAAATACAGGCACTCATGTTGAAATCCTTCCATTCCACCAACTTTTATTTATCTACATTTATTATAGGACAGTGTAGGAGAAAACTAGGAGATTCGAATTTGAGAGAGACTTTTAAAAGGACCATCATGGATTTCTTGCCCATTCTCATTTACAATGGTTGCTTTTAATGTTAAAAAATGGCCCCACTTTATTTTTCCTAACCTATGAGAAAGCCCCACTTGGATGAAATGATAAAAATTCATTAGTGTGTCTACTTGTTAAAATAGGCAGTGTCATATGCAAGGAGTAGGAAGTTGTCCATTGATCCCACATTCAGGGCATCCATGCAAATAGCCCAACTGGTGGGACCATTGAAAGGGTTATTTTTCTGGTGGCTCGAGTTCTACGGAATCCAAGCCACTGTGGAGATTATTGGGTTTATGTGTTTTATTCCGGGTTCACCAGATTGGTCTATAGGGTTAGTCTTAGACCGGGCTCTAGGTTAGGGATATTTTGGTCTTTGTACTGTGCCTTTTTAGGGGCTGCTAAAGAGAAAGAGAGAGTTATATATATAATGTAACCTGTAACCTTAGACCTAAGCAAAAGAGTCCAACAAAAGAGTAGAGTTCTCCTTTGAACGTGAACATAAGCATCTCGCCGAACCACGTAAATTTCCCGTGTGTGTGCTCTTTTGTATTTGTCTTTTCTTGTGTGTTGCTTTAATTGTTTATTGCAGGTTACGCGCTTCCGCATGTGCCCAACACATTATTGTTATCCTTCTTCAGGGTCCAGATGTTTTCTTGCTTGGCAATTAAACCTAGGTGCATGTACCATCAAATCTCTCTATCCAGCTACCCATAAATCATCTATAGTCCAAATCCTCCATGGAATTTGCCTCCTTTTTTCGTTATGGGGTAAAATGGGAATCGCTTTTAGTCCCTTCATATACCCTCTGAGCTTAAAACTCTTTGCTTAGCCTATTTTGCAAGGCTAGACTTTGCATGCGGCAATAGATAAACCAATTGATGCACCACATAGATCCTCGCTACAAGTGTCTCATAGCCCAACTGAAACTTTGATCATCTTCAATAAGTCTGGATCCATTGAGCGTCTCCCTAATTGTATGCTTCCCATCATCACAGGGGACTTATTCAAAATCCAAGCCTCTCAAAATGAACACCCTTGCTTTATGCTAGATAGACTCAAATTTTATCCCCAATAGGGATCCGTCCTACCATGATATTGAGCATTGGATTAAAAACATGGTTAATGCAAATTATTAAAAATGCATAAGATTCAGTGATCATGTTCTTAACCATATGATCAATCTTACAGTGGGACCAACTCCTATTGAAATATAATGTGAAGAGGTTGCCCACCAATGATCCATGCAATACCTTCACCTTATTCCTTTGCTGAAACCCAATTTACCATGAATCCCTAGGAATTCAATTTCATGCAAACAACCAGGCTATAAGTATCAACAAGAATGTGCTCATTTAGAGATTTCATGCAACATGGTACACATTCAATATAGGAAAATATGGTGCAAGTAAAGAATATACTCCACTTATCTTGCATATTTACAGTTGTCTCATATACATCAGAACCAAATTCTCTAGCTTTGTGGCGGTATAATCAATGCCCAGATCAACAACAGGTCCCCTCTCAATTAGATGTGATCCATTTTCCTGTGCTTTCCAGAAATTCTCAAGTACATCTCAATAGATCATAGTAGTCTGAGAAAAGGAAACCATGAATGGTATCGGAAGGGAGCTCAACATCAAGTAAATAGTCAGAAATTACCAACTTCTGATTCTCCAGTTTCTCCACATCATGACCAGATAAGGAATTTGCCGTCCTTGACCATTGAGTGCGATCCTGATTCCATCCAGCTGTAGCCAGGTCTCTTCGTCACCCCATTCTTCTTCATCGATTCCCTCACACTAGCAGCTTCTTCCCATTGCCCAGCTGCAGCATGAATATTCGACAGAAGTACATAAACTGCTGGATTATTGGGTTCAGTCTCCAGCAGAAACCCTGCTGCAACTCTTCCCAGTCTCACATTACCATGAGCACTACAAGCGCTAAGCAGCGCCCACCAGATATGGGAATTGGCACAAAATGGCATCCTAGTCACCAATTTTTCTGCCTCATCTAGACAGCCAGCTCGGCCTAGAAGATCAATAATGCAAGAATAATGATCCATCCCAGGTTCTATACCATACTCTTTGAACATGGAAGAGAAAATCCGGCAGCCCTCATCCACCAAACCTGAATGACTGCAGGCGGAGAGAACTATTGTGAAGGTGACAGGATCTGGCTTGATACCCAATTCTTGCATTGCCTCAAAATAGCAGATTGCTTCTTTTCCTTCCCCGTGCTGTGCGTGAGCGGCAACCATGGCATTCCAAGAGACAACATCCCTTTCAGACATTCCTTGAAACACCCTTGACGATAAACATAAAGCCCCACATTTTGCATACATTGTAATTAGTGCATTCCCTAAAGTCATATTCAAGTCAGACCCAGATTTAACTATGTAGGCATGAACCTGTTTTCCATGTCTCAGAGCTGAAATGGTAGCACAGGTGCTCAAAACAATGCTAAGAGTGAAGATACTTGGCATGAGATCTGAAATCTGCAGTTTCCGGAATAGTTCTAAGCCCATCACTGGGAATCCATTCAACACAGAACCTGATACCATCGAATTCCAAGAAATCAAATTCCTGAATGGCATCTTCTCAAAGATTTGATAAGCATGCCCCATCATACCACAGTTTGCAAATGCAGAAACCAATGCATTGCCCACTTGGGTATTTGAGATTAGCCCATTTTTGGTAACTAGAGCTTGAATCATCTCTGCGTTCTTGACAAACTCTGAGCAAGCTATTAGGCTTCCAAAGGTGAATTCATCTGGTTCAATCCCCGCCCTTTGCATTTGCCGGTAAACTGTGATTGCCAATTCATAACAGTTCCCTTGAGCGTAACCATTAATGATAGAATTCCATGAGACCAGATCCTTCTCTTTCAATCTCTCAAAAACCAATTGAGCAGTCTCCAAATCACCACAGCAAGAGTACATGTTTATCGCCGCATTGCTCACCAAGACACAAGCTTCAAAGCCCATTTTGACAGCTTGGGCATGGACTTGAGGCCCCATTTTTGGCATTTTAGCAGAGGAACAGGCACTCAGAACACTTGCAAATGTCAGATTGGTGGGACTGAAACAAGATTCTTCCATCTTCTTGAACATGGTTAGAGCCTCAACGTCTCTTCCACAGCCCACCAGCCCGGATATCATGGCATTAAAAGTGATATAATTAGGTGTCTCAGCGTCTCCAAATACCCAATATGCTTCTCTAATCATTCCACAACTGGAATACATTGTCAGCAGAGCATTGATTACAGAAATCCTAACCAAAAGCCCAGTTCTAATGACCAACGAATGCACCTGCTTCCCCAAATCCAACAACTGGTGGGAGCAGCACAAGCTTAAAACACTTGCAAAACTGTAATGATCATGTCTAACACCCATCCGATGCATCCTACAGAACATATCAAAAGCAACCGCTCCGTACCCACAATCAACACAGCCAGTGATCACAGCATTCCACACAGCAACATTTCTCAGAGGAACTTCATCGAACAGCTGAAGGGCATGTCCAATTTGTCCAGATTTAGCATACGCCGACAGGAGAGTTGTCCATGAGTAAGCATCTGGGCTGTGAATTTCATCAAACATGTGGCGGGTGGAGTCCAAATCATTGCACTTGGCATAGAGGGAGAGAAGCGCATTGCCGACATGGGCGTGGCCTCTATAGCCAGCACGGGCAGCATGGGCATGGATCTGGTTACCTGCCAGGGTGCTGCGCAGGTTGGCGCAGGCGGTGAGGGTGGTGGAGAGGGTGTAGTGGTCTGGTTGGAGGTGGTGGGAGGCATGGATTTGAAGGAAGAGATGAAGGGCTTGGGAGTTGAGGTTAGAGTGTGTGAGCTTTGAAATGAGAGCATTCAATGATAGGAGGTGTTGTTGGGGTGTTTGGGTTGCTTTTATATGTATGCCTGGCCCACCCAATGGTAACTTCATCAGCCAAACAATCTCTATGTGGGCCAGGTGAGGAGGTAAAAATGATTCACATGGGATGCTGTTTTTCTTTCTTTTTCTCCCACATATATCATTCTGTGCTGGTTACCTATATATACTAGAAATGTCAAACACCACATCTAGCCTTCATTTGGTTTGCACTTTCCCAGTCCCAGCTGCAACTGGAATAGTTCTCTTGTCTAAAATTCACTCTTTTGATAGTTTCTGTGTAGCCCCAAACTCATGAGGTGGCTTATGGTAGTCAAGAGGGAAGAAACAACTTCATGTGATGGTGACAGAAGAATGGATCTATTTATGCAAGGGACTACTTCTAAATCTATTACTGGAGTTATAGATGGATCTGCACCAAGCCCCGATTATCATTTGGGCCTAAAAAAGAAGAAGTAATAATAGTTTGGATGATTTGTTTGCATGGAATTGAATTGCTAGAAATTCATGGTAAAATGAATTACAACTAGATACATCGCGTTGGTAAGGGTTAAAGAGGTAAAATGGATCACAACTGGATTATGGCAATGGTTTGGGTTGAAGCGGTGACCCGCTCTGATCCGCTTGGAAATGAGTTGGTCCAGCTCGGGGCAGCTTTTACTATTATATAGTGCAGTACAACTTGGATTGTTAATTTTGCGTCTGAAATGACTAGAAACCTACTCATTAAACAAGAAAACGAGTTAGACCATTTAAAATGCATAGGCAGCAATGCAGCATAGTCATTATCCTCGTTGAACATAATACTAGGAACATGACTTACAGCTCTCAAGCAGGGGCAACAACCTTGCCATTGTATTTTATATATTCTAATATCTCCAATGTTACTAGAAGGCCCCCATCCAATATTCCCCCTGCCCCACACACAAATAAATCCAACAAATTAGAAATGTTGATGGTTTAACCTTTGGCCATGCACACCTTCATCCTATATCTTTTTACCCTATTCCAATCTATGCACTTTCTACAATTTCTCTATAAACCAGAGGAAAATTGCAAATGTGTCCTGAAACTGGGATTCTTTGGATGGGTGGGCATGTGGAGAAACTATTTCCCTACTAAATGGGCTTTTGATCAAATGGTTGAAGGGTGGATATTCACTAGTAACCATTCTCTCTCATGAGTGGATCCCATTCATAAGTGGGCAGGTGAAAAAAAGAACTTTCTTTTTTTTTTTTTTGCACCCAACTGTAGGGGGATGGGACTTCGCTGCCTTTGGGTGAGTGAAGTAGATCTCTAGTTAAAAAAGGTAATATGCACAGGGTTCGAAAGCTGAGCTTTCTTACCACTGAGGTAAACATGCTAAGAAAATGAATGTTAATTTTGACCAGCTTCCTCTCACCAGCAAAATCAAAACCCTCTTCTTGAAAGGAAACCATTGGAAATTCATGAGAAAAGAAAATGCTTTTAACCAAGGGGCAATAAAGTTATACAAAGAGAAAAGGGGTAGAGAGTGAACAGCTCGTTTACACAGGACTTCAATTATTTTTTTTATCATTTCTCTTCAAACAAAACAATTTTAATGGTCCCCAAAATATATTGGCTGATTTATTAATCTAGTTTTGAACACAAGCTAATTTAAAACAAAAGATTTAGGTGTAAATGTCATCAGGATGACCACATTTTAATATGACATGGCTAAGATAACACTACTGACGAAGAATTGTAAATTTCATTGAGACTCTGAAGGCTCAGACTCACGAGATGCACAATGGATTCCAGTGAAATTCCATAGCAGGGCTACTGATTTAAAATCTAAATCGCTCAAAGTAAATAGAATCTTGTATGAGATTTTAAAAGTCCACCCATCATAGGATTGAGCATGTATATATTCATGCTCAAATTTTAATTGGTCACTCTTAATGGACTCAAATTTTGCCATACCTTTTCAAAAAAAAAAAAAAAGCAGCCACTTTCATGCAGTCTATTTTTCTTATTCGTGAACCCCACTGTAGAGTACCAGTTGAGCCCTCGAATCTCGCAAGTCCCAGCCTGAGAGTGATACGTAAACAATCTGATTGGCCTCTCACGAGATGTACCTGTCGCAATTCAATTACTGATACAAGTTTATAGAACACAAAACAAGATCAGAGATCCTAACCCTCTGAATTTGCACAATGAATTTAGAAGACTGGTCATTTCCTTCGCTGCTATTTGACCATAACCAAGTAAAAGATCAGGTTTGTCTGAACTGCATCTCAACGAGATTAATCCACTTTTCTTTGCATCGGTAAACATGGCTCAAACTTGCATCCCTGTGGACAATGAGCAACTTCCAACTGTGCCACAGGCTCTACTCAATTTTTCTCAGATTTGGGGTACAAAAGGTGGAAAGACTAATGTAATTTCCAATTCTCACACTGCTCAACAGAGCAATGAAACATAAAATTCATTCTACCAAAGTATTCCAACCATGTCAAAAACCAATGCTCCAGCAGTCAATTATAACGAGACAACAATATCCAGCTCTATACTTTTTTAAAAAAATATATCCAGCGCAATATTTGAACTTCTAATTTGCATAAAAGGTAGGCCATGTTTATATGATATAAATCTGTCCAGAGAGCAATCCATTAATAAACGCCATAGATTAACAATGGCAGGTAAAACAATAATAGCACCGGATCACATATGGGGCTCCAGTTGTAGATTTGAAAAATAGCCCCTCTACTCACTTGAATCAAAACTCCATATATTAACTTGAAACAATCCCACAGACCCTTTCCGCTTACTGATAGAATGGCTATGCTGAACTCTGACCTTTCAGCCTCATCACCTTCACTTCCGTGCATGAAACGGAACTCCTCTCATGGCCTCATATGTCCCTCCCCATCCGCCACTAGCACTGCCACTTGCAGCAGCAACAATACCAGCATCGGTGATAGCACCGCTACCACCATACAGCTTTGTTCCTTCCAAGCTTGTCCCACGGCTCATCTGAACCTGCGGCCTTCCATAAGCATCCACAAAGCCCCCACCTTGACCAATGGGTGGATATGGAGGATCTGGACTACCATAAGCACCCCCATACAAGTTTGGTGCTACAAAAAACAAAAGATCAAGAGTATAAGATTTAGACAAAAGAACTAGAAATTACCGAAATTCAGATTCATCCCAACTCAATCAATTCAGAATACTTTGATTCAACAAGTGGTTCTCCATTCCATTGGCAACCAGGGCGCCGAAACTGAAACCAGATAAAGGTCATATCTGCTGTTTCTAACATTTATAGTGAAGGTGACCGACACTGAATGATATCAGACAAAAAGGGAGAAAAACAGTATCCCATTATACACAGTTTAACAGTATCCCATTAAACACAGTTTAACTTCCTCAGCCTACAACAGTACAACTTAATGAAAACTTCAACAATTTATTCTGCTAAATATTTAAACAGTTGCAGTATAGGGCACATCCAACCATAGCAAAACAACTTTCTTTCAAAAAGATCTATTTATTTTTTGAAACATTCAAAAAGATACATAAATAATAATAACATTATTATTATTGATTAATCTAATAAACGTCTAAAAATCCATAAATGAACTCCATATATCTTAGAATATCATGACAAAAACAATTGTTTTCTATGACATTCAAAAGAAAATATCATCAAGATAAGTAACGATTGGTATCCAATAAGATAAGGAATTCAAATCATAGATTATTAAAGCCACAGAATGGCCAATGGTTTGATGCAATCACATGTTTGGGAGGAGCTGGATGGGGCCAACAGCAAGTTATAAAACCAAATTTAATTCAAATGCAACAAAAGAAGAGATTTTTACCATGAGCAAGTCTGTGATGGGTTGAGTGTTTAATCTGTTTGTTATCTTAGGAGTTAGAATTGTTGCTTCTTAAAGAGTCCCAAGTTGTTTTGGAAAAATATTATCACAGGAGCGTTGAAAGCACCAGTAATGATGAAGGTACGCCAGAAAAGTTGATCCAAGATATTTTCCTCAAATAGAACAGGGTTTTATGTCTTATTTGTGGACAAATTATATTAAAGGACTAGGACTCCACGAGTCCAAAAGTAAGGTCCCAAACCCTAATAGTGTAATTAGCTCTAATTAAATGTCTGCTACTCAATTAAGCCCGATTATGTTTCTAAGCAAGTCCAGTTTACTATTAAGATCGCGTGTGTGAAGTTTCGTTGAGATCCCAGTCCATTTGGATGCAGTAGGGGGTATTTTGCAATTTTAGGAAAGTTTGGAGGGCTTTTTAGTAATTCTCAAGTTTTGAGATTAAAGATCCATTGGATAGATACCTGATTTCCCAATCTTTTCCCTTTTACCTTACCTCAACCCAACCCTTCAAAGACCCTCAAAAATCCAACCCAATGGTCCCAAGGGCTAAACTATAATTTCACAAAACCCCATCCCACCTTTTATGCAAGGATGAATGACCCCCCGCTTCACTTCACTTCACTTCTTTCTCTTTCCCTCTTCTCCCCTTCATTCCCTTTGCCACTTTGAAGAATCAAGGCTGCCATCACACCACTCATCACCAACATCATTATCATCCGGGCCCCACAAGCTCCTCCATACCATTTTTCAAGGAATTTCCACATCCCTCTCAACCCTAGGTGAGTGTTTTTCTTTGTAGGGAGTAAGCATTTTGATTTTTTAGCTTAGAAATGTAATTTCCTAGCTCTTAAGCTTCTTTTCTCTTGATTGTGGCAGGTGATTTGGGTTTGATTCAATGTTCTTCTAAGGAGCAGGATTTTGGGCATTTTGGAGCTAGGGTTTTCACCCTTTTTGTGTTTTATACCCAAGGCAAGTGGAGACTGTAAGACCCCAACCCTTCCTAAGCATGATTAGTCTCTTAGTAATTAAGATTAGACACTAAATGTAATGTTTTGAATGTTAATGATGATGGTTACGTAGAATGAATGGGTTTTGACCATGACTAGGTAGTGTAAGGGCCTTCCTGTAATTTTTGGTTTATGAGGAATGATGGGTGTGATCCTAGTTTTGGTGTGGCTATGGGTGCATTGGGCAAAGCATTTCGTTTCGAACAATTTTCATGTTGTGAAGCAGTCCATTTGAGCTTAAGAAAAACCAATTTACAGCCCAGAAGCCCTTTTCTGAAATTTCCCTCAACTTTTGGATTTGCCTGCAAAGTCTGGAAAATCCTCTTTTCACTAAAACTAACCCATCTCATAAACCCTCATCTCTTTTACTCCCTTCTCAGCTAGGTTCTCTTCTCTACCTCTTACCCTCCATTTCCTAGCCTTCAACCAAGCAAAGTGAGGTTTTGAAAGTGGGTTGGAGAGCTCCATCACCTTCTTCTTCCTCCACTGTTCCTTTTCCAAGCTTCTCTTCTTGCCCATTGAGCTCAATCTCTTCTCTACTTGAGCAATGGGTAAGCCTCTCACTCCTAATCACTTCCTTGAGTTTAGATTCAACTAGGGAAGCTCAATATTGATCCATACATGATGTCTTATCTTCTCTTTTTAGATTCACCATCGTAGGATGCCCATTTGAGCTAAGGAATTTGGGGATTTCTGATTTTGGGACTTGGGAAGTGATATTAAGCTTGGATTCAGTGGTAAATAGTTTAAACACCATCAAAGGCAAGTGAAGCACTTATAACTTCTTACATGCAAGCTTATGTGATGATTCCTAACATGATTTCCATGATAGTAACCTATTTGAAGCTCAATGTATATGCCCTCAGTTACATGTGGTGACTCATTTGAAGTTTTCTTTATGTCTTTGTAATGGAAGTAACAAGGGGTGTTGGAGACCTCCAATATGTGTAATAAGAGGAGTTTTGAATTTCCACGTGTAATGGAGAAGAAACCACCCTTGAAACAAGTCAATTTGGATTATCTTCAGAAATTACGGAACCTCGGGGAGCTTCAGTGAGCTTCGGCAGGACTTTCAGAGATGAAGAAAACTGTCATTTTGTTCTTGGGCGAGCTGCTGGGCTATAGTTGAGAAGCTTACCAAAGAACAAGCCTGCTAGCCGAGAGGTCACCAAGAAGCTCACCGAAGAACAAGCTTGGCTAGCAGAGGACACTGAGGAGCTCACCAAAGAACAAACAAAATTCTACTATGAGCAAAAGTTTCCTTCTGTGTTTTTGCGGCTCGCTGTGGCAATTTCGGCTAGCGGTAAAGGACCAAGATTACCTTGAGACCTAGGATTTTTAGGTTGGTTCGGACCTAGTTTGAAACCTTTGGACGCTAAAAAAAGGCCTGATGGATTTTAAACTTCAGAAGGTGATGATTGAGCTGGCATACAACTATGAGGATGGTCAGGAAATTGGTAATCAATCATGCTAAGCCAAGGGTGTTGGCCTAGGGTACTTGGAGTCCCTAAATTCAAGTAACGCCAAGGTTAAGGTAGCCCAATGACATTGAGAACCCTTGTACTACACAGTATTGGATTGTGATGCCAACGTGTAATCTAAAACCTAGCACTGGATAGTAATTAATATCATGATTCGATTATAATTTATTACACATACACCTTGTATACGTTCATTATATTCACATGATTTGATCATGCATCTTATGTTGCTTACATTTATCTCTTATGATTCTTGACGACATATCATGTTTATTATGCATGCCTGTATACGTTGGATACTCCTTATGCTATAATCACATTTAAACTCATGTATATCTGCGGAGTATTCCACCTATGCATGTATTTATGTTCATGACTGTATATGCTTCTCACATATCGGCACCACTCAGCTTCAACCATATCATAGTCCGATGAGGCTAAGTGTGGGTTTAGTTCACATTTATAGCCTAGCTGCAGTCTAGTATATGTTATGGGAGCTCACCGGTACTCCAAGTCCAGGATGAAGGGTTCTGGACCCTTTGCCTCCTAGTGGTACCATCACATTCGCATCTCCGCTGGTCCATGACGTACTGCCTTCTTGAGTATGGTGACCTCATCCATCAGGCCACCCATCCCAGCTCGCAAGACCTCCATATAGCCCTTGATGTCCTTTCGATGGCCTTCCACCACTGTCAAGCCCTTCCTTTTCCTAAGTGGCGACCTACCTCCAGCTTTTCTGCCATCCCTGCCACACCCGGCAAATTTGGATCCAAGGCACTGATGAAGGCATGTTTCAGGTTCTCCTCTTGGGCCATGGATTTCAGCCAAATTGGGAGAATATAGCGAGTATGGTTATGCCAACTTGTTAGGACACTGCTAGACATATCTCACATATGATTCATCATGCTACATGCTTATTCATGCATATGTATATGCCTAGTCTATCTTCCATTGACTTCAAATAATCATTTGTTTACTTTACTCCTTTAATGCTACATGCATATGTTGTTCTAACTGTTTTACTTGTTGGATCATCGTATCTCACGGTGCTACCCTTGGTGCTACAAGTGACGACACCGCTACGCCTTTCGAGGAGACTGAGGTGGTCACAGACCCCTTAATAGTTAGCAGAGTTGACTGCTGTTGATGCCTTCTAGACATCCATGTTGTGCGAGAGTTTTGACATCTATCTTCTTCTGTTGGCCTGGATGACCTTCTTGTTAAACTTAATTGTATGTTTCTAAAACTTGACCAATACTTCTGCTACAATTGCTCTTTCTCACTCTAACTTATTTGAACTCCTTAATGACCTATGAACTAGGTTATGCTCTTATCAACCAGATTTACGCTATGGTTGTGGAATGGTATGGATGAAATATATGTTTGATTGTAGGTACCATGAGTTACATAGGCTTCTGCGGAAATTATCATGGGATGTGATGGTTGCATATCAAATGCCTCACACGTGAAATCTTGTGGAAGCTCCCTTGTGGGGGATAAATTTTCACGAGTCTAGGACTCAAAATCCCATGGGATGCGTGCCACGCCTTGGAGCCTGTGCCCAATTATGTAATCTTGGTCCAGGGGTGACAGATACAATACACATGAATTTATGTTGTCATATGCATGTTTGGCATTGATTCTAGCATTTAATTTCATCTCTGATACACCTTGTGCTCTATTGATGTCTATATGGAAATTTACATGTTAGATTAGGGTTTCTATTGAATGGTGTGAAATGGAGGAATTGGAGGTGGTTTATGTGGTCTTGGAGAGGGCTAGGCCCTGCTTGTATGTGTTGTTACAGGTGACAGGAAGGACTTTGAATGCCCAGAGAAATGCACTGAAAATGAACCCAAATTGCAGTTCTGTAGTTTGGTGGTCAACCAGCTAGACTGATACGGCTAACTGCAAGACCCCAGGCGTCCTGTTCTGGGACAAGAACCTGTAACTTCGACTGACAGGATTTTATGCATGTGGTGAGCTGGCAGTTAGCCGGGAGCTGAATTGTTTATGTCTATCTATCTACCTGTTAAGTTATTTGTAGACTGATGACGTTACGCTTGGTGCATAGGTACCGAGCATGCCGATCTCGAGGAGGACAAGATGGAGGAGGCGCGTCAAGCAGTCAGCCGGATGACCATGAGTGGTGTGCCAATGACATCTACTGAGTCATTGTGACCAGCACACGAGTGCCTTCACATTTTTGAGGATAGATCTTTTGTATTCTTTTGGTTGGCCTAGGTATTTATAGTGGCCATGTAATTAAAAATACTTTTTTTTTTTTACTTCTATAAGCTTTAACATCAGTAATCATATGATGTGCTTACTCTGATTACTGTTTATCGTACTATCTGTTTATGAAGAAGCTTCTGCTACACTTTACAATTAACCAAGGAAATATTTATACCTCACTGCAAACTTCAATCATGTGGGACGTTTATTAGGTGCCACATCTTGTGGTTTATTGAGAAAGTTTTTAACTGGCCCCTAATCTCACGCATAATCCCCATGCTCATCGGCAGGGGCATGACATCAAATCCTGACATGCAACAAAACTAACATTCTTTCAGATATGAATGTTCAACCATATAGTAGAATACTTTGCATATTTCAGTTTTCTTTGAGAAGTATCTTTTCTTCTATCATGCAGTGAGACTCCATGCAAGTATATTGTGACTTAATTGCCCTCTCGGTGCAGAGTCCTACGACAAGGTCTTCCAAAGTACAATCCAAAGGCCCTCGAACCAGTACATTAATTCCATATCAGTTTCCTCTCCTTACATCGT
The DNA here is from genome assembly GCA_037013555.1 of Sextonia rubra. Lineage (NCBI taxonomy): Eukaryota > Viridiplantae > Streptophyta > Magnoliopsida > Laurales > Lauraceae > Sextonia > Sextonia rubra. The sequence goes on from JASUAD010000018.1 coordinate 39,688,647, forward strand.
CCTCTCTTTTTTTTAAATATATTTTTTATTTCAGAACTTCCTCAATGCTAACTCTGCCAAAATTACCATTCAAGAAAACAAAAAAAAAAAAAGCCTCTACCAATATTTGAACAGAGATCCAGACATTAAAAATCCCTTCAAACGAGTCCATTTGACCCACCCCAGCCTTGATACCGGACAAAATCTCCAACACAGACTAACTAGAAACCTTGATCAGAAGTACCTAAATCAAACCAAGCACAGCCCAACACCATGGTTAAAACAACTTGCGGTTGGCATTTTAGACAACCCTAAGAACGACGCGCCACAGTTCACAGCCATGACAGCTGGTCTAGAAGTAAATTTTCAAATTTCTCTAAAAAGAGGTTTGAAAAAAAATACAAGAAATTCAAAATATTGGAAAAAAAAATCTACAGCATTTTGTGTGCCTTTTATTTTATTTTTATTTTTTTTCATTAGGGCATCTTAAAGCAATTCATAGGTGGCCCTCAAAGTCACACATCCTACATGGTTGTTTGATCTTAATTCCTAATTCCTATGTCATCCCATCATAAATATCCACATAAACATCAAAATAGATTCCATCATTTCAACCATTTCAATCATTGGATTTGCACTATGGTCAGCAGGGCCCATAACTATAATCACAGTAGTATCAACTAGGCTTGATATAAGTTTTGCGTTCGCTCTTTGCAAGGCCCACTCAGATGGATGCCGCTCACGGGGACAAGGGGTTGGAAATGTCTCATGATAAATTAGGAGTGGGCAAAAGTTCAGTCCCATCACGTTACCCTAATAACCCATGATTTAAAGGCTTTATAAGTGCAATAGTCTATTAAGTCTTAACTATCCACTAGGACGCACATCGTTGATCCAAAACTCACACATCTACCTTTTTTTCTGATTGACACACACCTCAATGTGACAATGATCTATGGTACCAATTGTTCAATTAAATTAGTGAAAAAATATTAATTTAGCTTCAAATTTAGAGTTAGAATCATTTGATAGGAATGATATTTGGCCAATGCCATCAATGTTGGCTAATGACAGATCAGAATGGAGAACGAGAATTTGCATAGCTGGCACAAGGCCTTGACATCATACTCATTTAAACCTATCCCCCCACATCAGTTTATCACATGAATGAAGCACATGATTGCACGCTTTGCTTTTTATTTATCATGAATGAAGCACATGATTACACACTTTGCTTTTTTTTTTTTTTTAATTAGTGCTCTAGGTATGATCCATCTAAACAGTAGCTCAACCTTGATTATAGTGAAACTTGGAAGAGAGTTAAGGCCAAGGTTGATAATGATTTTGGGCAGTTTGGATTTATCATGTGGTCCCCACTGTTAGATTTATTAGAATGGGCTTGGAGAGTTCTGTAGACCAGCCCTTAACAATTTTCCGCTGGGATCATATGACTGGATCCAGTACTGCTGATGCTACTGCTTTCAAACTATTACAGGTGGCTTAGAGTTTGCACTGACCTACCAAAAGAAAAAAAGGGATCAATCTGCAAAAAGCCACGTTTATTAGAAATTTGATACTATCTGATCTCTGTCCATGAAATACATAGTCAACAAATAGAAAGAACAAATTCTCTATCTCAACCATCCATTTTGTAGCCTTAAATTTGCTAGATGGCAATTCTAATGGACCTTTTTCTTTTTCTTTTTTTCTTATTTCATTTTATTTGATTTTATTTTGTACATACTGCTATATCTCAAAGCCCTCTTACATTTGGTATGGACAGTGGCCCCCACAAACTTTGCTGCGTGTTTCTTTTTATATATAAAAAAATCAACAGAGAGCATTACGTTACACGACCGGTAGAGGATTGAGACCTCTTGTTAGTGTTAATAACAATAATAGTAATAAGAGAGTGGAAACCCTAATCATTCCCAAAGATTGATATGCCCTTTTTCTTCTTTGCGAGGAAAAAGCCACAAAAGAACGAAGAAGAAGAGGAAAGAGGGAAAAAGAGGGAAAGGAAAGAGGATAATGATGAAGATTGTGGCCAATGAGAAGTATGCCCTCACACTTATTTTTGGTTGTTTTCTTCAAACTACTACCGCCCACTGGTATTCATCAATCGCTCCTAACCAGCCAGTACATATACATCACCATCCACAAAACATCTAGATATGGATATAGATACAGTTTATATATATACATTAATTATATAAATATATGGAAAATATTCATGCGCATCTATCCCTCATCATGTTATAGTGAGGGACAACATAGTCAGGTAGCCTTTATATCTGATCAGCAGTTTCAAAAGCTAAACAGATTCTTTTCTCTGCGAAAAAGCATCAAAAGCAGCAATTTTCAGTGAATCAGTGGAAAAGTGTTCTTGATTGGGTGGGGGACAAACTTACCCTAAACTTTCCCTTAAAATTCTGCCAATAAAAGAACGGTTAATTCCCAAACTGCAGGCATCAGATAAGAAGTTTCAAAAGCTGTTCAATAACCATTAATGGTCCATAAACTTGTTCCAAATCCAACATTACTCCAATTCAAATCAGCCAATTTCAACAAACTGTAATCCTATCACAGTCGACGTTGGGTAAGAGTCCTGTTGCCAGCCCTGTTATAGCCCTTAATAGCTTCTATCAGCTCTTTAACACCCTGTATCTGGTTTAACAGTCCCGTACAGCATCTAAAACAGTCATATATTCAGTCAATGTCTCAATGATCACTACTCTAACCACCTCAGTTCTAGCCTTTGTCACAAGTTCAAACATTCATCATGTCTGCCGGAAGTGGGTAATCATATTGGGAAGAATGTTAGATAAAAGAAAAATGAACTGATCGAAAACCTAAAGCAAAGAGGCCTACTTTGGGCAATTGCATGCTTGGGATGATCTAAATAGGGCCACATCAAATTGCAGTCCCCCATAGAATTAGAGTGCCATAAAAGAAGAGGTTCATTGTATGGAACAGTAACATGGGTTGTGTGATGATTTAATTGTTATGTGGCAAGAGCTCAAGTTGTTAAGTTAATATTATTTTGGGAGTGTTAAAAGTTCTCTATATGCAAGGAAAGTTAATCCAATATTTGTTAGTCAACCAATGCAATGTTCTATGTTTTATTTGTAGGAGACACATCAGATGGCTGAATTATACAAGGGAATAAAAGCCCTAAACCTACTATGCAGAAAAACCAAAAGTCGTCTATGCATTCTCTTTTGACCATTCTAATAGAATGTATATTTCAGTTTTCTTGGAGAAATATCCATTGTACTGTGTGCTGACACTCCACACAAGTGTGATATAACCCTACTGCTGTGATATGACTCCATTGCTGCATCCAAATTGCTGAGAGTTCTATGAAGAGGTGAAGACCAAATCCAACCCAAGGCCCTGAACCTACCCAGGTTTACACATCATTTCACAAATTGTAGGAAAAAATGTTCCCCTTTTCACATGCACGCATGTGTGGTGGGGGTGGAGGGAGTAGGAAACCACCATCAATGGTGGTCTGCGTCAGTTTCAATCACAAATTAGTGTGTAAGATGTGTTTTTTTTCCAAATTTGACAAACTAGAAGTGGGATTGCACCATGAAGGTCACTCACAACAACTGATCCAACAAGAGTCATTCAAAAAACATATTCAGCAATTTCATCATCATCGTCCAAACTAAGTTGAACTAAAAGTGAGACTGCACCATGAAGGTCACTCACAAGGTCACACCAACTGATGCAACATGATTCATTCAAAAAACATAACTGGCAATTTCATCATCGTCATCCAAACTAAGTCGGGGTGAACTACATGAATTCTGTGATGCCATTCCAGTGGATCCTAGCCCAAATGCTCAGATGCGTAGCACTTCTTGAGATCTATCCTTACTAGTTTCATCTGTGTCCTCATCGGCCTACCCCTTTATGAGCGGTCACCAACCTATACAGAAAAACTTTTCGTTGCTGGTGCCTTTGTTGGATTGTGATGCAGACCAAACCCAAAACCCATGGGTTGCCCAAGCCCACAGGACCCAGCCCACAGGCCCAACTAGACTAGTCCATTCATTGTGGTAATTTAAACTAACTAGGGATCCTAATTAGGAGTTCTAAGTTAACTAAATCCTTAATGAGAAGTTATCTTCGAATTGGATTGTTTAAGCGAATTTCTAATTTTAAGAGAGATTAGGAGAGAGTAGGAAATGTAGTTGGACTGGGAATTCCACCTTAGGAAGGAATGTCTCATCCCAATCTAGAAATATGCATTGACCCTTTTGGCAACGATCAACTTTCACAATTCGATAAACCTCAACACTCTGCCACCAGATTTCTTTAACAAAGTGTCTTTGTCCTTTTAACTCTCTACGCACCACTGTTCGCTACTTTTTTTAATACAATTCATCATTTGGTTCCACAACCCTGCAGTTTCTCCATCCAAATCTCATCCCACCCCACCCCCCCCCCCCCCCCCCCCAACCCAAAAAAAAAAAAAAAAAAAAGACAATCACCTCGTGCCTAAATGTTGTTGCCCTTTCGCCCTTTCAAAACCCCCACCATATTTTAAGGCACCATTTATTTATTAGCCCCTTCTTTCTACTTCTAATGGGAACATCTAAACTGCAATCTTATGTTGTATGGTCAAAACACTTTCTAAGAATAACTTTTAAAATCTTTACAAGCTAGTCGACCATGTTTTCTATGTAGAAAGAAGTCCAGCTGGCTCCTATTAATTGCTTATACTCTAACAGCAATTTAATAGCAATTTTTTTAAAAATAATTTTCAGATTTATGAAGATCCAACCAGAATTTTCTGGCTGTATATATAAAAGTGCTCTCACACACGTGTATACCACACATGCATACACATGCATTTTGGTTAAAAGCATTGATAAGGAACAAAATTTTTTCTTGGGCTAGCCCTTGTGCTCTTTCCTTCTTCTATCACTTCATTAGCAGAGTTAGGCTACACTAAACCCAACGTTTTCCCATAATTTGTTTACCATTTGGCAGTTATTTTTAGTGTAACCATAAGAGAAACATCAACTAAAAATGAACAACAAGAAAACATACCACGGGCTCTCTTCTCTGCATTCAATACCTCAGTGCGTAATTTCTCCACTTCTCTAGCCATGGATATCAAATTCCTTTCCATTGCACGCATACGCTCCACTTGATCAATGTTTGAACCCTTTTCATACTCGAACGCAGCCCTTTGCATTGGCAGCACACAAAATTTGTTCGTTAAAATGTGTATTCCATGAAGTTCAATAGAGACAACCAAGATTTCAAACTAAGATCATTGTAATCAACCATAAAATTAGAGAGAGAGATTTACAAAAAAAGGCCCCTATATTTTGTGTTTTTTTCCCTAAAACCTCCCTTGACTAACAATCAAACTTTATAAAAAGAAACTACCATTCAATATTTCACTCCCAACCAATTTACCACAGTGAAAAACTTACATGACGCAAATGATGATTTTGCCGAAAGGACCCTTTTCACAAAAGCTCCTTTTTCAGGCTTTCATATTGGGGTCTCATCTTTGGTCAATCCAACCTATTCACACACACCAAAACCTTTGATTGAAATTGATCCCATTTCATACTATTTTTCTTCACCCTTGCATTTTGTCACAGGAAGTTTACACAAGGTATAGACATTAAAATTTGAGGACCTAAAACTAAGAGCTAGGAAACTTTGATCCATTTGATATTAAAAATTTTCCTAATTTAAATCCAACCATTTCCATTGTCATGCCTCCCTTGGTCATCTTGCATCAAGGTGGGCCCCAACTAACTTGAGTAAGTGGGATTCACTAAGCTTCAACAAAGGGAATTTTTTTCATTTATCCACAAAAACTGACAGTCATATATGTCACCATTGAACCAGGTAGAATTTAGTAAAGATACAAAATACGGGGGCCTTTTCGAGGTTGCCTCATAATACAGGTGGCTTTTTTAGTAAAAACCTCTAAAAATTTCAACCATAGACACTTTGGCTTACCGTAACTTCTGATGCTCTTGCCTCAAACCATCAAGCTCAGCTTGCATTTCAGGCAACTTTTTGGCATCTGCATGTGCTTTCTGTAATTCTAAAGTAGTCTGCTTGATTTGGATATTCAGCTCTTGACGAGCTGCAATTAGGCTCTGTGCTTCCACATGCGCCTGTTGTAGATCTTTCCTTAGACCCTCACCAGCCCGAATATCTGCCTCCATTTTTGCACTCTTTTCCAGTAAACTTCTCATCTGAATATCACTCTCAGTTTTAATACTTCCCATATGAGCCTGAACTCTCTGCATTTCCTGTTGGACGGCAACAAACTCTTCTCTCAGGGCTCCATGTGTAGTTGCCAATCTTTGATTTTCTCTTATCAATCTCTCTATCTCAGCAGCTTGTACTGCCATTTTATTTTCCAGAAGCTCAGGAGGGAGTGGCTCGAAGGGGTGATGACCTGCAAGGCCCAACCTGGGAGATGGACCATGCCGCAACACACCAGGGGCTTGGACAATGCCATCAAATGTAGATGGTATGCGTCCCCTTCCAGCCATGTCACCAGGTATTGAACACTGCACTTAAACCAGGAAAATAGCAGTTTTCAGAAAAATGAAAGTGAAAGTATAATTTCAGCTGTTTCGGATTACCCTAAAACTAAACCAGTTAGATTCTTGCACTAAATGAATGATTATCTACTTAATGATGAATCCATTTGGCAACCTCTAAATGCAAGTAAATGAGCCTGCCGAAAAAACCAGCTGAATAGAGAACACCTTACAAAAAGATTACATGGATGAAACAATTAGATTTCCCCATTTCTAATGCTGAAACAAAGTAATATCAAGTAAGTATAGACGAGATTGGGTCCCATAATAAACAAAAAGCCTTATGGATTGGACCCCAAAAAAAGGGTGTAGGATTTAAGTTCTCGACGCAGTGCAAGTTCGGCCATAGGTCTGCTGACTGCAAATATAGTGTGAGTTCGGGTCAAGGTCCAGGTTCAAGTGCTCAGTACTCACGGACATGTAAAACCAAAATATGCAATTACAATTACATGTTTATATCTATTTTTATCATTATTATTATTATTATTATTATTATTATTATTATTCTTTGAGGTAATAGGATCATAAACAGTTATTTAGCATAGAACTCATGAAAACATGGCATGAGATTTTTCCTTAACTATAAAAAATAATGATGCTGGAGCATATGTCCTAAAATTTCATGGATCCTGTGATCTCCTGATAATTTGGATCGATCTGATCAACCAAATGGAACTTTGATCCATTTCAATTGGGCCCAATCAAGAAAAGGGACTCAAATCCAACACTGTACAGTCAAGATGGGCTTAAGATGGGGCTCAAATTAGAAAACAAATATGATAAGCCATCTGATTTCTGACTTGCAGGTCACATTTCAGCACATTAGTAGATATGCAAATGAGATGGCAAATTGTTTAGCTAAGAAAGGGATAGATAGATCTTATAATATAAGTGCTCCTCTTTTGTAGTCTGTGGCGGGTACATTTCACTTTTGCCGGTACTACTATGGAAGGTGCTCTCTTGGTTGATTTAAGTTGAGTAGTGTTTGTTCTTTCATTAATAAAATTTAACTCTTACTGATAAAAATAAAAATAAAAAGTTAATGGGGACTGAAACCATCCCTTAAAACTCCATTTACAAAATCCAATCAAGTTTCACTAAGGGGTCGTTTGTTTTTTGCCATTTACATATGTAACAATTACTCATGTGAAACGGTTTCACACATTTACGTTTGTTTTTATATTTTACACATATGGTGTGTAAATCTCATATGATTTTGGTGTGTAAATCATATGCAAAATGAGTTCTAACTTTTCACACCTCAACAGGTGTGAAAAGGATTCCCATCCCCACCCCCATGAGGCGCTGGTACAAGGCGTGAACAGTGTTTCACGCCCTGAACGTTTTTTTTTTTTTTTTAATTTTCTGGCCACCGAAATCATGATCCGAGCCGTCCAAGTTATTTAGAATGCTAAAAACGGCTATGGTGCAAAAAAATCAGCCGTTGGATCATCTTACATTATGAGATCTTGATGACACAAATCAGGCCGTTGATCTTAAATTCTGGGATTTTGTGGGCCCTATTATCACAATCCGAACCGTTCATCTCATTCAGAATGCCATTTTCAGCTAAAAAACCAAATTTCAGATCTTGATTTATCATAGATCTTGAGATATCTTAAAAAGAACGTTTCAGCCACTAAATGATCCTGCCAGTCCGGTTTTTCCTTATTTTTGCATCTTGTATGCTTTAAATGCAAGATCTGAACCGTCCAAAATGTTTGAAATGATGATAACGGCCATGGTACCAAATTTCAACCGTTGGATCATCTTATCTTATGAGATATTTATGAAACAATGCAGGCCGTTGACCTTAATTTCTGGGATTTTGTGGGCCCCATTTTCATGATCCGAACCGTTAATCTTGTTCAAAAAGTCATTTGCAGTTAGAAGGTCAAATTTCAAGTGTTGATTCAATATGGATCTTGAGATATTAACAAAATACATATCAACCATTGGTGTATTTAAGATTCACATTTGAAAGAGTGTGAAAATAACAAACAAAAAATATATTTCACATGTAAGTCATTTACATATGTAAATGACTCACATGTGAGTCATTTACATATGTAAATCATCTTCACATCACATATGAAAAAAACAAACGACCCCTAAGTCCTAACCAGGCCCTTTAAGGACATCTAGAGCTGGCTCATGCTTGCACCTTGTTAACTAATCTATAAACACCTTAGATGCTGTCGGAGTAAAGGATCGTCAAAATAAATAATAATGCCCACGGCCTATATGATGTGGCATGCCAAACTTTCTATACAAGGAAGATGATAATTGGAAACTTTCCAAACATAGATCCTAGAGTTGGAAAAACTTTCTGAAATATAGGAGGCAAAGATAAAGAAGCAAGTGAGATCAAATCCCCAACCATATAAGCATCTAATTCAAATTTAAACCACTTTAGTAACTTTCCTTTTCTTCCCCTTTGAGATAAGTTATGATAAGGACTTTTATTTAGTATCTTTCTTTACTAGTTATAGAGAGAATCGCTAAAATTAGTAGTAGATTAAGGCATTCTTTAAAAAAAAATTTAAGTAGATTAAGGCTTTCTTTTATGTGAGAAAATTATAAATGCACAAGCATATGGGACATCCAAACCTAAGATGGAAGTTTGGATATTTGGTATTTTCTCAATAGTATTGAATAGTTTTACAATTGTTTCTCCTCCCAAAGGATTGGAGTGTTTCAACCACTTAGAATTCATGTTTGGGTGGTGACAAAATAGAAGTACAACTTATCTAAGGATTGGCTCAAGATAGATCTGAATGGAGAGATAGAATTTATGAAGCAATCCCAACACAGTTGGGACAAGATGATGATGAATCTTCTTGTAGGGTTTACTTTTTAGTTTTTTAATCAATCGGGATTTGCCATTTGTTGGCGACTACATTAGTTGGTATCACAGCTAAAGGATCCTGTTAGATTGATAGTTTGTTTCCTTTATTTGACAATATGCCACCCTGTAGAGAACATGATTGTAGGCATAATGTAAAGAATGATGAGCGGAATCAACTAGATCCCCATGACGTTGAGATTCAAAATTTGTGAAAAGTTGAGAATTTCGTAGACAGTTAGAACGAGTTAAACCCTGAGACCTGTATTTAATGAAGGTTAAATGATAATCTAGACAATGATGACAAATCATGTGACGGTGATTGTGATGATGGACTAATTGATGATGATTACGAGGATCTGATTTACAATGATGAGTCGGATCAAGATTATGATGAGGAACCTGGAACACCGATTTGGGATGTATATGAAGATGATGACAATACCCGTGATCAGATATTTGATAATTCCCAAGTTCAAGGCATTGATGCAAAAATCATTTTCAGTGTGCATCAAAAATCATCAAGAAGAGGCTTCACTTTTCAATTATGACCCGCACGCAGAAATTAAAGATTCAAAAAGAGATGGAGACAATATGGATAAAATGTTTGATAAATCCTTGAACGATGACCAGATTGAGACAATGGAGGTTGTGGATATAAATGGTAACACTTTGGTGGTGTAGATGTGACAAATAATAAGTTGAGGGGAGTGGATGTGATAGATTGTGTATATAATGAGAAGTATGAGTTGCAAATATTAAATGTGCCAACAGCATGTCATGTAGATCTTTCTGGGAAGAGATCCAACGACGAGATCTACCACAACTTGAGTTGCAGGCCCAGATAAATCGCACCAGTCCATCTTTCAAACCAAGTCATAACAGATCTCTACGTATTCAAGTGCAACTAGAATATTAAAAGTAAAAGCGGAAGCATACAAGAAAGCAGAAACGAAAGAGGCAAGTAGTGATGTAGACTTGAGGTTGAGTCTTTTTCAAGCTTGAAGAGTCTGACATGGGAGTGAATGAGCTAAATTTCATGAATGTTGTGATGCTCAAGCCCTTGATTATTTGAATAGATCTAATCAATCAAATGGCCTTTTGAACCATTTCAATCGGAACCCAATCAAGAAAAAGGACAAGAATCCAAAATTCGATAGTCAAGACTTAAAATGGGTCTCAAATTGAAAAACAAATATGCTAGAATTAATGGGGACCAAATGCACCCCTTAAAAGTCCATTTAGACAATCAAATAAAGCCCATCTAAGTCCAAACCAGGACATAAAGGGCATCTAGAGCTGGCCCATGTGGCACCTGATTGACTAGATCTACAAGCACAAAACATGGGGTCCACAGCCCAAACAATGTGGCACGTCCAATGACTTTCTACAAAGCAAGATGATAATTGAAAAGTTTTGAAAGAAAGATCCTAGAGTTAGGAAAAGATTTTAATATAAAAGGCAAGGATAATTCAAATTTGAATTTATTCAGAAACTTTTGCTTCTTTTTTTTTCCTCTCCTATTAGTTAAGTTGTAATAAGGACTTTTACCTAATAATCTTTATTTATTAGTTATATAGGATGCATGGCCTGCATGAGAACTAGATTAGGGCTTTCTTTTATGTCAGAACATTAAAAAATCATAAGCATAGGGAGATCCAGACCTAAGTTGGATATTTTGATATTTTCTCATAATATTCCATAATTTTGCAATTTTTTCTCACGTCCATTGGTTAGAGTGGATTTCTCCCAAAGGATTTAAGGGTTTCAAGTGAAGGTTTGCAAATTTGCAGTAACCAATCTTCTACTTTCACTATTCATATCATATCTGAGTAGCATTGATTTTAGGGTTTTCAAATCAATCAAGATTCATCATTTGATTGCAATAGATAATCCAAGTTATGAATCAGGACGATGTCACTACAGGTCTAGATCAAGTACAAGTACAGGCTTAGGTGTAGAATGGCAAAGCAAGGGATGTGAAGAAGAATCAAAAGTTTACCATCAAGCCAAGTTTTAGTGTATTAATATGTCTTGGTCTCACAAAAACAAACGTACAATAACAAAATAGAAAGCATGGATTAAAAAATGGGCCGAGTCCGAGTCAACCCTAAACGAGTCGGGTCCTATGGGCTCAGACTCAAATCCTAGGACTCGGGCAAGTCACATGCGACTCCGCCAGCTATTTTTATTTTAAATTGGGATTCAGCCCGACTTGACTCGGACTCAGCCCTAACCAAGTTAGGTCCCAAGTTCGAGTCTTTTTTCCTTGATAGAGAGAGAACAATAATTTTCATTCCAATCCATTGGGGCACATTCATGTAACCACTTCTTCGTGGAAAAGCCATTCCAGTATTTGATACGAACCCATGAACACTTTTCTACAAGGAAAAGCATCAAAAGTAGTCCAATTTTCCATGCGAACCCGTAGAAAAGTATTTTCAATGGGGGTTGGTAAGGAAAAAAAGTCCCATGGAAAAGCAAAGGTCCGCAAACTTCCATTTTCATTAAAGCAATGCAGAAACGCCATTAAGTGCATAAGAGGAGAGGATATGTTCACTTATATAGCCTTTAAAGGATAAGATCATATCATGAAGTGCTTATCTTTCCATTCCAATAGGAAATCTTTGTTATCTAATCCTAAAAGATAGCAAATCTAGATAATTACAACCTATCCTATCGTAAATAATAGCAACTGCAAGTTAACTACTCTAGCTAAGATCTTTACTGTCTAGGATTATAAAGAAAACAATAAATTGAAAATATCTTCTAACTAGTTGTGCAAGGAGCCTATGTATCTAATGCACAATTAATTGGACTTGGGTCACCTATGATAACTTGCTGGGCCCAAAGGGCCTTCGAATGGATCAAGGGCTTGGCCAAATGGTCTCTAGGTTAGCTGATGGACTTTTGGCTGAGGGAATGGTGTGCATTCTACAAATCTCCCCAACTTGAGAAGCCCTACTCCAGCTAGTTAAAAGCTTGGTACTTCTCATACAAATTTGGATTTAATCGTTGGAGATCCATGGCGTTGGTGCGATTAACAGATTGGCTCATCCTACAGAGTAGTTTGTAAAGAATAGACAGATCTTAGATGAAACCTTGGTCGAGCATGACAACATTTAATCCAAAAAGAGATATAAAAAAGGAGGAAATCTTCACAATCTTCACCATGTTGATTTAAGGACTATGTGACTTGGTTTGAGATGGAGAACAATTCGTTGTGTTGGTGAAAGATTCTCTTACTCTACTTTCCAAAGCATCAAGAGGGTTAACGCAAGATGCCCAAATGTCTCCATCATTGTTCACATTGTTGCAAAGGCTAGGAAGCAAGGACACCTCTCCAGGGTGGCATGTCAGTGTCCAACATGTCTGGGACATGGACACGCTCGGACATGTGTTTGACAAGTGAAAAAAGTATCCTGTATTTTTTTTTATTTTTTTAAATTTCGGACACATTTCAAACACGGCTCGGACATGCAAGGACATAAAATTGGCTTCTATTTTACTCTTTTTTTTTTTTTTTTGGAGGGAGCAGAAAGGGATGATCCTCCCTTTTCTTAGTATAGATTTTATAAAACTATGGATACTTTATGTTTAATGATTATGAATTATATTTTAATGATGTATTGATATTTGATAATTTGATATATTTGTTAGTTGGTACTTGAACTTTTATTTTTTGATTGCTAAATTGATTAAAAGGTTAAAATGATATTATTTTTTTAATATATGATTATATATATAAATAAACATATATTATTAACATGTCCCCTGATGTGTCCATGTCCTATTTTTTTGAGAAATGCCACATTGGCGTATCCATGTCATATCGTATCTATATCCCGCATCCGTTTCCGTACTTCTTAGTGCAAAGGGGTTGGAGCCCATGTTACAAAAAGCAAAGAGCAATCTATAATGAGGAGGCTCAAAAGTTACTAATATATAGTTTGCAAATAACCTCTTGCTCACCTAACATGCATGAGGAATTAATCAAGGAAATCTTAAGCTGCTTTGGTGATGGTGGTAAAGGTGCTTTGAAATGAAAAGCAGCCTCAGAGTTAACTTGAAGAAAAGCCAAATGGTGGGAGAAGGGATTAACAATGACAAGGTTATATTGCAGAAAAGATTACATGTGAAATTAAGTTGTTTCCCTTAATATATCTTGCTGTCATGATTTGTCTTTGGGCACCAATCCACAGTAAAAGAAATTTATGATTGAATGATGATGAGCTTGGGAAGTTGTCAATGTGGAAGTGATTTACATCTTGTGGAGCCATACTTCTACCTATTGAAACCACTTTGACTAATCTTGTGGAGTATTATGAGTGCCTATTTGAAATTCTTGCCACGAGAGCCAAGTAGTTAGAGTGCATCAAAAAAACAAACTGGTGGGAGGAAGCAAAGGAAAAGAAGAATTGGACTTGGTGAAGTCAAAAGAAGTGGTAAAGCCTAAGGGTGTGTTTGATATGCGGTGGAGTGAAGTCTGGTGAGGTAAACCCTCAAATCAAGAGATAATAAAATATGATGGGATTATGATGACTTTTTTTTTAGTGGCTTAAGAAGGAATCTTTTGACTTTTTGTGTAAAAAGTAGATAATTTTTGTCAGTTAGTGGTTGCTTTTTGACTTTTTTTTTTTAAAGGGAGAAATTTTGAATTTTTGTACTTTTGATTTGATCCGTACATCAAATCATGTATGTGAAATAGAGGCTCTACTTCACTTCACTCCACTCCACCTCACCCCCATCCAAACATGCCTTAAGGGAAAAGGTGGGTTGGGAAAGGCGGGAAGGGAAAATATGGAATGAAAATAGATCTTCTAAGCATATAGTGGTAGATGTCAAGAAAGAACAGGAGTGATAGAAAAAATAAATATGGGGAAGGGGTGGTGGACCAAATTAGGTAGAGTCTAGAGTAAAAGCATTTGGGATTTTTTTTTCACTTTTTAAATAGCAAAAGTTATGTGCCAGGAGATATCTGCACTGTCTTTGAAAAGGGGGTAGGTTCACAGTAGGTATGGGGGACAGAGGTGGCTTTCTCGATGATGAGTTGGATGGAGTCCTTCTAGAGTCAAATATTGGGCTCCTTAGAGTTGTCCCAAATAATAAGGTCTTTACTCTGTGTGTGTGTGTGAGGCTTAGAGGTGGTTTGCCATAACACATTCGACCAAATTAACCGGAACTTGCAGTGAGACTACATTTAACTCAATCTCTGAATTAATGGGTCATATTAATGTGGGTTGGAGGTGGAGGAAGTAGACCCTAAGGGCCCAATTGGATCTTTGTACATTGAGTGCATGTAGCTCACTTCACACATAAATCAGGACCCATATTTGGATGACCAAAGCAATGCAAAAAAAAAAAAAAAAGAGGGTGGAAATGGCTCCTTGTGAAGCCTATGGCGACAGAAAAATATCAATGGGGATTTGCGCCCAAGTTAACTTGTGCAAGCCCTACATTCAGCTTGATTTCTTTTGGAGTTTCCTACATCGCTAAGGATTTTTAATGGTTGTCACCCATCCTATGGGAATTAATTTCTTTATCCTTTGTCTTTAATGCAGGATAACTGGAGGTGTTACTCTTAATTACACCATTCATATCTCCTTAGAGCCAATTTGATCAAAAAGGGTTGGCATAAACCTGTTACAAATCCAAGGGCTGATGTATGATGTATCCATTCTATTGCCAGATATTTCTCAAGTTTATTAAGGCAACTTATAGCCTGAATTCCAATCAAGATAAGATATACCGTTCATTCCTTTACAGCGCTTCAAAAGTCCGTCTAATAGCCTAAACCTTCGAGATTAGCTTGTAGCCTGACTTCCAATCAAGATTGGTGTGTATCTTCAAGCTTAACTCTGCTTGAGTAGATTTATGATTCATTCCTTTACAGCCCTTTAAACTTCAAGATTAATTTGGCAAAGTCGAATTGATATATTGGATAGCAGAGTCATAAATGATAGAGATTGTCCATTGACTGGGTTTAGATGTTTGGCATTTAATAATTAATCTGAGTCAGCCCATATCAATCTGAATATGATCTGGGACAGTTGCATTCACTTTCCAATGACTGATATCTTATGTGATCAGTGTAAAAAAGAAAAAAGAAAAATGACAGAGAAAGAATCCATTCTCCCCTAACATTCTACAACTAAAGTGCACCTGAACCACCTCAAAATGTTCATCAATAAAAGAAACAAGCATGCAACAAAACTAATTGCAACACTTCCTGAAGGCAGATGGACAAACCCATATCATATTAGACAGAAGCTAATAAAACCCACCGCTCATTTCATCATTCCCTGACTCAGATGGACAAACCCTAATTATCTGAGAAAGAACTGACCCAAACCCTAGTTTCATCAACATAGAGAAAGTGATTACATGAGAAAGGAGTGAAGAAAACCCTAAGAATCTGTAGGTTGTTTAGAGAGAGAGAGAGAGAGAGAGAGAGAGAGAGAGGAACATGGAGCAGAAGAAGAAGCAGTGGTTACCTGTGAGATGACAGAAAGAGACTTCGTTGCCGTCAGACAGAGGACGCAAAGGAGAAGGCTGAAAAGCTTCCAAATAAAAAACATGCAACAAAAGCCATGGGCCACTGCCCGGCTAGCTAAAAATAGTCTCTTTCCATTTTGGGTCCTGATACAATATGTTTCTTTCTCTCTCTTATGAGTGGGGTGAGACCATGGTTCTCATGCTCAATCAACATGTGTTATGGGCCTAATTAATACGTCAAAAGCATTTGGACTGATAAAACGCGTCAAATTAATTCTTATAATTATTTAGGATCATAACTATATGTCTTGTATTTATTGATTTTTTCGTTAATGTAGTCCTACTCCTTATAAATAAAAACAAAAAACAAAAAGAAGAAGGAAACAAAAAAAATAGGAACCTACTTGGAGCAATAAGCCACATTGGAAAAGCTTTATCAGGGATCATACCAGTAATACACGAGGAATTCGCAGATTTGAGGATTTTTCGCCACCTCTTTAACAAAGCTTTCCTCGTTGAAGATTCCTTAAGTTTCTTACTGCAAGTCTTGTCTAATTTAATTACAAGTAGAAGCTTGACTTGCCATCAACCAAACTTTTATTTAATGTATGCCGTTTGTTGCCCATTTAACCAAAGGGAAATATCAGTTTTGGGAATTAAAATTACCCCTTGCGGTTAGGCCAGCTAGGCCTTGTTAAATTCTAATTTTTCTGTTAATGTTCTTGATTGTGATTTTTAGCTACAGCCCTCTTCTTTGCCCTATGCTACCAAGCCAGGACTGTCAATACCGTCATGGTCTAGTTAGACAAAAATTAGGGCACCGGTCAAAGTGGTCAAACTCAATAACAAGCGGCAAAACCCCGCAATCGAACTGGTTAAACCCATCATTAAGTATTTCAAAGTAATATGTAGATTCTTTTATTTTGTTCACGTCACAGTTAAACCGAATTAAACCGATATTTGAGCCTAGGATGGACAAACCGTCCACAACATATGTCCTCGTTTTAAAGCGTTTGGTTGTGCAATTCCAGTAACAGTCGATGCACAATGGAGGAAGCCTTAAATAAATAGACTTCAAATCCAAAAAATTTCCCCATCATACCTTTGGAATCTCAAACATCCACCAAAATCTAGATTGTCCTTAAGGAAAGTTCTCTCCCATGAAAGCACATTTGCGTTCATTAGGGCCGATTTGTTTGAATGGAATTGAATTCCTTGAAATCATTAAGACATATATTTAAAAGTGACTAAAATTGGAAAAAAAAAAAGACAGGTGAAGATTTTTTAAAACAGGATGATGCCAAACAGGGCCTTATGTCAGTAATGTACTAGTTTTCTCATCCATGGAATAACAGGTTCAATCATCCATGGAATAACAGGTTCAACAACACAAAGTGAAATATCATGTCAATTGCTGCAAGAAAAACAACATGTCTCTGCCAGCTGATTGTACAGAACCAGAGTGGAATGCACATTCAAATTTTTAACTCCCGTGGGAGCAACATTAAACCGCAGAGATTCTTGGCCACCATTAATGGATTAATAAAGTTGCAAATGGAACAAATGAAAGCAGCCCTAATCAATCTTTAAAAAAAAATAATAATAATAACCAATTTATTAAACTATAATAAACAAATTTTTGTCTCCAGAAACCCACTAACTGTTGACCAGATAAACAATGGGGCCACTTCTGATCGACAGCATGTATCTCAAATTTATACATGTATGCTTTACTTCAAGTTGTACTTTGAAAAAAAAACGAATGAAGAAAAAACCTAAAACAAAAAACATTCTCCGTAATACAGTAGTGAACTGTATTCTACAAAACTTTAGGTATGCTTGGATGATGATGTATATTTAGGACCTCACATATTGGAAATACCTCCCCAAAATTATTCTCAGCCATCCAACATAATTAATGCATAAAAGACTAATAGTGGATTCTAAACAATTTCAAAGAAGTGATGCCATCATCACAAGATGGGGCAACATAAAAAAAATTAATCCACTTCCTCGATGGCCGGTATCAGCGGCATGTCCATCAGGATTTCCCATTCTTCCTTTCTAATTTTATCGCTTCATAAGAAGTCATCACCTCTTTGAACTTTGCCTCAGCAGCATCTGCAAGTACACAAGAAGTCAAGAACTTGAATCATTGAATTAATATGAACCATTCAAAGGCACAGGAGTGATCATATATAAACAAAATTATAGTATGACAACCAAAATAATTACCAACTCATTGAATCCTTTGCTACCACATAAATATGAAAAAGATATAAAGATAGAGATAGAAAGAATAGATTGATAAATTGTATATATTATATATAAACACATAAAAAGATTCCTCACCTTTATTGTTCTGGTTTTGATCTGGATGGTACTCCTTTGCTTTTGTTCTGAAAGCTGTCTGTAGATATTTCAAGGAAAAGGTTAGATTAAAAATAAGCACAACTCTGCACCAACCTCTGCACCTAAATACCGAACAAAATTGCATAGAGATAAAGGATTAGTTATATTTTATTTTTGGTACCCAAAGGCATAATCCGTTTGGTAGAAGGGATAATTATACTCTTCCTAATTGTGTAACCTAGGCCAATGTGATTCCCAAATTTCCAAGTCACCAATGAACAAAGATCTACATGAAGAGTTCTGATAAAATATTCATACTTCAAGCCACTGGAGAGTTAAAAAATACCCAACTATCCTTTGTTTGTAACTTAATATGGATAAGAGGGCAGCTTTTTCATAAGAATGGTTTTAACTCAATGCGATCAGTGAGATACAATGATCGAATGTGGTCAATTTAACTCCAGATATTTTCGGCGACTAGGAAACATATCAGTAATAAATGCAATGGAAAAAGGTAATGACCAGAAAGAAACAAGAAAACCAAGAGATTTAGCAGCCAGTGAGTTCATTATAATAACAAAGACTTACAGATCCCTCAGAAGAGTTTCTTATTCAAACCACAAAGCCAACATCCATCACTAGTATGCCCTCTTTGCAGTACAATTCCTAGTAATAATCAAAAACTCAAAATCGGGCTTCCTTTTTTTTTGTTTTTTTTTTCCTTTGAATAAGGGAAACCCAACCAGGACGCACTGGGGAATTCCTCCCTACATAGGAAGCCTCACAGACTTCATGATGCGAAGCAGGGTACTAGACGTGGGGCGGTCATAAATGGAGAGATCAGAGAGATGGAAGGAAGAGGGATAGATTAGGAAAATCCTGAAAATCTTGAACTCACGCTACACACTCCAGAGTGGGCGAGGAAGAAGACAACTCCGGAAAACCCAAAAACACTTTAAAGAATTTTCCTTTTTTCATTAATCAATAGCTTAATAGCCAAGGAGGCTTTACAATGCTTAAATAGAGAAAGCAAACTACCCTAGACTGATCTCAGCTGTTAAAACAATCCTTTGGTTGAGATAAAACATCTACTTAAGCAAAACTTAGAACATAAATAAACAAATAAAACCCTAAATAGACTAACATAGGTGGGCTAGGCCCAAAGGCGGATCGAACCATTGGGGACCACGGGTCTGTCCTACATCAACTCTCCCCTTGTTGGAGAGAACTCGACCTCGAGTTCTATAAATGTCCTCCAAGATTGAAAATCCAATGTACAACTTCCCAATTGGCTTCTTGGTCTTCGTCCTCTTGACATGGCATAGAGGCTGGAATCGATGTATTCATCCATGTAAAAGGAGAATGGGGGTGTGACTTCTTTTGATTTCTGAAACCATCAATGCCTTATGATCTTACCACCAGATTCATTAGGTCTTGAAGTGGATCACAATCTTCTAACTTCAATAGTCTATCCACGAAGATGAAATCAATATGTGGAATCTCCATGACTTGGTCTTCTATTGCATGCATTTGTTGACCAACACTGCACGACGAAGGAAACTTGGGTTCCTTGTCTTTGGATTCTGCCAATGTATGACCGTCTTTTCAAGTTGTGCACGCTACTTCAACCAATAATGTCATAAAATTCTCTCTTTTTTATTTTGACTCATCACTATCTGGCTTGATAATCTCAACTATGGGCTTCACAATATGGGCTTCTATGACTTACGGAGACTTTTCCTTTTAAGACTTAGATTTTCGCAATTGAGAGCATATAATTCTTTGCTCAACACAGATTGCTTCCTGATATCCTTCAAAAATGTCTTTGCAATCTCTCATGTTTTCCAAAATGCCTAGTCGTAAACCTGTAAGGAAGCGATCAAAGTCATATTCTCAACTGTGGGCTTCACAATATAGGCTTCTATGACTTGCGGAGACTTTTCCTTCTGAGACTTAGATTTTCACAATTGATAGCATCTAAGTCTTTACTCAACACGGATTGCTTCCTAATATCCTTCAAAAATGTCTTTGCAATCTCTCATGTTTTCCAAAATGCCTAGTCGTAAACCTCTGAGGAAACGATCGAAGTCATAGTTCTCACTCTTCAATTTACATACACATTGTAGCCTTAAGAATTCCTCAATATATTCATCCACAGTCAATTTTTCTTGCCTTAAATTAAGGAACTAATCAAAATAAACTTTATTCTCATAAAACCATGTTCCATATTTAATGGCACACTCAAACATTTTTAGTTAATCACTGAGGCTACAGATTTTGAATTTCATGTTGACTTAAATGAGAACGGGATGTAAAACTTAATGCTCCTCAAAATTAAATAGACCTAACCTGATTTGGAGATTTAAGTTCCAGAAGTGTGCAGGTGAAGACGGATCATCTATCGGATTCCGGAGGGAGAAGATCTGGCCAATTGAAGATGGGCGGCTGAAATTTGATGGAATATAGGCCCAAACTTATTTCTGCAACACAGGTCGGCTTCGCCTGACCCAAAGCCGAACCTGAACCTATCCTCAACCTGGTCGCCTGACCCAAAGCTGAACCTGAACCTATACTCAACCTGGCCCAGACCTTGAAGCTTGACCCCTCTTGTTTTCTCTGTGTGTGTATGTGTTTCACTATTGTAATTCCAAAAGATGGGCTGGGCTGAACACACCTGACCTAGCTGATGTGACTAAACTGCAAGTCCAATAGATTTGGGTTGTGCTAAGTAGGATTGACCCAACTGCTATTCTGATCAGGCTGTAAATGGATCAGTGAATTGGGTTGCATTGACCTAATCCACCTTACTATTATAACCTGTTTCTTGATTTTTGTGCCCAAAAGTGATGAACAAGCCTAAAAAGGCTCTCTTCTTCGATTAATAAGAAGAAATAAAAAACTAGAAAATTGGCACTATGCAGATACCATCAGCTCAAAGACCACTCTTGGAAGATCCTTCAAGGCTATTAAAGAAATGGGGAAACTCCTCTTTTCGCCTGCAATGAAGAAGGCAACAACGATGGGCAGAGATCAACGTTTGGCGAGGGAGACAATAGAGATGGATGGTGCTATTTGAGCGAGGCTCTGGCGACTCGAATTTGGTGGCTGGGCGACAGTGGTGCATGGTTAACTTCTTGCTTCTCCTCTGCTTCCTCTTCTCTGCATTGTTTTTTTTTTCCTGTTTTTCTTCTCTCAGCCTTCTTAGTTTCTGCTCTTCTTCTTTTCGTTCGATGGCCAAATGTGGGAGGGAGATGGGTGTTTGAAACAGCACAGAGAAGAAGAATAGCCAACGGACTAATCTTCAAGCCAAATGGCTTAAGGATGGGATATCTAAGTGCCTCATCAAAGACAACAAATCAACTCTCAACTGAGAAATAACTCAAATTCGTATTCAATATCAATATTTTGTATCCCATGAGGAGGGATTACATCTTTATTTATAACTAAGATACTTTTTAACGAAGGAAATAATCCTATTCAAATCAAATAAGGAATCCTAAACCAAACATAATAGGAATTTCTAAATATTAAAGAATCCTGGAAAACTAAGAAAGCAACTACTAATAGGAATACAAATTAATCTTCTCTACTCTACTGGGCCTTATTAGTCTTGGGGCCTACGAGCATAGACTTTCAGGCAGGGCCTACTAGGGCCCGCATCAATGTTGGGCAAGGACTGGGCTCGGGTGTTGGGTTTGAGCCGAGAAGGTGTTCGGCTAGGGCTAGTATGAGTTAGGAAGGGGTGGGATGTTGATAGGCTGAGAGAATGTTCTAGGATGTTCCTTAGATGGGATCGAGGTGATTAGTGGGATTAGGGATGGGGCTATGGAGGATTTTTTTTTTTTTTTGGATCTGTAGGAGTTTGGAAGATGATTTGGAAATGGGGTTAGGGTTCGAGTAGGTTAGGGTTTTAGCAATTTGGGGATTTTGAAAGGTAAGCACAAGGATTAGGGTTTTCAGATGGGATGGGTGTTGGATCTGGTGTTTTGGTGAGATGAGGATCAGCAATGGTGACGGATGATGGTATGGCAGGGATGATGGAATGCCGAATCACGAATCCGGGTTGGATCAATCTTCGACTTTGATACCAATTGATGCAGAGCAGGGCAAGGATGAAAATAGCGGTAGCAGATAACATCACAGCCAGTCGCCAAAAGGCTATGTAGCGGTAACTACGTAGTAGTAGTAGAGCTACGTAGCGGCGTAGCGGTGTGATTCAAAAAAATTATCCAAAAAATTTTTTTTTAAAAATTCCAGAAAATCCAAAAAATTGTAAAATGCTAGAATATGTGTTTGTTTTGCAAAAAAAAAAGCCTAAAATAAGGGAGGCATAGAAGTCCCCTAAATGCATGATGTTCTGTATCGCTGTATAATTGAAAAATAATAAAATCAATCTTATTTTTCACATAAAGCAAAAAAGAGGAATAAAGCCATAGATCTAAAAAAATCACATAAAAAATACCTTTTGAGAAATGCCTTTTCACTCCAAATAAGATGAATGATCTAGATTTGTAGATCTTAATGTGTTTTTGGAACCTTTTTGCCTTTGATTTGAAGGAGGAGGGAGGTAGGACCAAAAAACAGTAAAAAGGAAAAGATAAAAATAGAAGTGAAAAGAAAGAAAGAATGGTCATCTGGGGTTTTTAAAAAGGGCTAGCCGCTACGTAACAGCCACTACGCCCCACTACGGGCGTTAGCGGCGCTAACACTCCCGTAGCATGGCAATGCCGACCACTACGGCTGATATAGCGGCCACTATTTTGTTCCTTGGAGTAGGGTACCATACACGGGCGAGCAAGGGTAGAGAGATCAGAGATGGAAGGTGGATAGGATAGATCAGGAAAATCCCTAAAGATCTTGGCCTCACGTCAAACTCCCCATCGCAGGGAAGGAAGAAGATAACTCTAGAGAACCCAAAAGCACTTTTAAGAATTTTCTTTTTTTCATTAATCAATAGCTTAATAGCCAAGGAGGCTTTGCAATGCTTAAATAGAGAAAGCAAACTACCCTAAATTGATCTCAACTGTTATAACAATCCTATGGTTGAGATTAAAACATCTACTTAAGCACAACTTAAAACATAAATAACAAATAAAATCCTAAATAGACTAAGATACGTGGGTGGGCCCAAAGGCGGGTCAACCCATGGGGGACCACGGGTCTGTTCTGCATCACTTCAGGACCCCAAAAACATGACAACCCACAAAATTCTGCATGTTCACAGAATCTGGTGTATTCTTAAGCAAGTTCCCTGATGCAATTGCAGGAAGCTAGCAGGAATGCCCCAAGATGTAGAATAACAACTCAATTGACATTAGTGAAGTTGGAGCAAGTTTTCAGACCCATCAGGTCTAAGCCGTGCTTATGACAAGGCAATTTGATTAGTAATCGCACATAAAGTAGAAACAGGGTGTGAGTTAGTTTGAAGTAGCATATCCTACTATGCAATGCATATTATATATTCCTATTAGCATATATAATGACATTCAATTACCGACTATGATGCCCAAATACGGGATGGATACGATAGTGACACAAAATGGATAGGGAACGGACACGCGGTTTACACATAAAAAGTTAAGTATCGGATACGATACGACACGATATGTTGCTCGTTTTGAAGTATCCGTGCATCATAGATTACCAATTGATTTGATTGTCTTGCTTCAAATAATGCCTCCACCATAAGTTGTTCCTCAACATGTTCTACCCTCAAGGCCTGAGAAAGCAGGGGCGGACCCACATTCAAGGGCCCGGGTGAAAATAAACCCTTTAGGGCAATATGGGCCATTTGGCCCAACACCCATGGGGAAAAAAACCCAAACCCCATCTCAACCTCTCTTCCTTCTCTCAAGAAATCAAAATGGAAATCCCACAACGGATGATCACTTTCAACATCAGTGCATCATCGTAAGTTGTCTCTAGGTATTCTTTTTTCTTGATCCCTCTATCAATTCCTCTTTATGTCTCTATCTTACTATATCTCCCCCCCCCCCCCCCCCCCTCTTTCTCAATCTCCCCGTATCCCTCGCTCTATTGAGCCCTCTCTCTCTCTCTTTCCCAATCTCTCTCTATATCAATCTCCACCTCCCTCTCTGTATCAATCCCTCTCTCTCTCTCTCTCTCTCTCTCTCTCTACCAAAACCCTAACATATCCCTTTCATGTTCTCTCCAATCTTTACAAAGATGGCAATGTTGATCAGAATTTGGAGCCCTATGTATTCTTCCACAGCAGTAATCTCAAATTGAGTCTTTCGTTTTAGTTTGAATTGGTTAGATCTTCTTCATTACATATATGATTGCTTAATTGTTACTTCCCTAGACCATTGCTTTTGATTATATAATGTGTATTTTTTTTTCTTCCTTTTTTAATTCCTTGGTTATGATCGTCTTCTTTGGAATTGGAAACATGCATATATATAATGCATCTAGATATTATTTTGAGCTAAACTTTCATGAAATATGTTTCTTCATGACATTACTTTGCTCTAAAATTTAGAGTTGGGCTTCTTTTCTTTTCTTTTTTTACTTTTACTGAATGGTTATCTTTGACACCGAATAAAAAACTTGAAATAACTTCATTGCATGATACACCCAATAATTAATTGAATGAGTTACAACCCATTTTCTGATCGGGGATAGTGTAGTAAATAATTCCATGGGTATTTGTTTAGTCTTTTACCAAAAGGAGATAAAAACCTCTAATATTGGTTTTGCCCCATTTTTATAGAAATTTAATGTGTATAGAGTCAATAAATAAAAAACCCGATTCCCCAAACTGCTTTACAGGGAAGTTCATCGAATTCTCCTCAATTGATTATGTTTCTTGGTTGAATAATTTATAAATTTGCTTGAGGCAACATTGCAGGAGAACGCATTATCGCATTCCAATCAATGACTTCCACTGGGTATTTTGGGCAATTCTAGAGTCATCTAGTGGCTTTTAACTGTTTTTAGACTTCTATTCCCTCATTCTCTTATTCCCTTTTTCTTTTACTGGCCAGCAATTTGACTGATTTATTACTACAACTGCTCAAGTCAGACTCACAAAGTCACCGCACAATTGAAATTTAATAATTTTAGCAAAAAAATAACCGTAATCAATTGCATACCAAATTATTCCTTTCAGAATATATTCAAGACAATTTCTCCTTTGCAAACCTATGAAAGGGGATTTTCACCCCGATCACCTCCTTTCTGTCCTTTTGGCATTACTAGAAATTTTTGGCCCTTTCAATTGACCATCGTCAGCCTCCCATAAACAAAAATCCTAGGTCCACCAGTGTGGGAAAAGGCTGCTGCTGTCGGAGAGGATTTGCATTAGAACTTGCCAAGCTAACTTCTAGTATGAACAAAGGTAGCACTTTGCCTTACCAGCGCACACGGCTAAGATCAGGGCCGAAACCATTGCGTGTCCATATGCAAATCCATCTTCTATCTGATGGATATGGATTAGGCATGAATCCTGTGTTGGATCAAGATCCAGCTTCAAGATAAAAACTAAAAATCGCGTCTCAGCCTCTCAGGTCTAGGCCGAGTGAGGTTCTTAGAGTATACGTGGATCAGTGGGAAAACAGTACAAATGGGGCTCTAGGGCTCACAAAACAGCAATATGAATCAGCTTTATAGACCCCAACATCAATACGATAGAAGCACTGCAGTTGAGATTTTAGGGATACATCTTGACACAATTCTTTTATCTATCTCATTGAGAATAACCAATGACTATATAGTATATAGAGGAAAATCAAAGATTTTAACCCAAACTAGGAAGCCTAGGCAAAATCATGCTAGGAAACCTAATTACATCATAATAGGAAATCCAAATTCCATTTTAACTCTAGCCTAGAACAACTCTAATTGAATCCTGTCCTAATATAAGATAAACAAACTTAATACTCCTTATCACAAATATACCCACTGTTTCTCAACACTCCCCCTCAAGCTGGTACAAATATACTATGACCAGCTTGGAATTAACATCAATGACTGCTTTGGCAAGGAACTTTATGACCCAATTTTTAGCACTCATGATGGATCTTTAATCTATCTTGAAACCTGACAGATGAAGGAGAAGAAAAATTCATATTCTTCATAACATAAACAATGCAATCAACAACACTGCCGAATCAGACTACACCTTGTTAAGCTACCCTGGATCTGGATATCCAAATAGGTTAGAATGCTGCACAACATTACAGTCTCACTTAGTGATTTAGTAGGTTTCACAAACAACCCTGAAATGGAAGAACACTCACCATAACACAGAACAACAATGGATGGAGACTCGTCCAAAATTCACTGGCTACTTGGATTCACACTACCAAGTCAGTAACAGTGGAGTCTTCATATAGTTTTCTCCCTTAGACTTAAACAACAATATAGACTGATATCTGCAAATACTAGACATGAAAAAATCTGAAGTCCTGAACAGGTCCGCAGAATGGACTCTCTTCCATTGCAACTGGCAATGAAAAAATGATACCAAACCTTTCTTTGAGATGCTTTCTCAGAATGGTGATAGGAGCAAATCATAACCTGGAAAACAAAAGCTAAATGTTTCAATCCTTTCTGATATCCTTTCCTCTATCAGAAAAGGGTTCCTCCTGCTTTGTAGAGACTGGAAGGACCTTGTATTGAAGAAACTCAGGGAATCAAATTGTTTCTTTCTTCGTCTTCAATGATCAAGAAGGTAACATTGATGGATGCAGCAGAGTATTTAAATCACTGTTGTTTAGACTGATTGATTTGGTAAGAAGATGATAACCACGATGGAGGAGGAGAATGAGACAAGATCGACCCACTTGCGCTAGACTTTTGATTTTTTCTTCAGTAATCCAACATTTTGCTTGTTTTGTGAAATCTCCCAACTCTGAATAAAAAATAGATGGAGAAAAGTAATTTAGTTTCTGATAATCTCTTAAAGATACAAAGAACTATCCCTTCGAAACGATACAAACATTCGTTATACTGATTGATCCCTGAAAGAGGATTTTTCTCTGCTAAGAGTTTCAAAATAGGGTTTCAGCTTTGATATTGACTTCTAAAGTTCCAACAGTAAAAGAGTCACGCCAGGACCTTGTTATCCTCTTCCTTTAACACAACTTCCAAGCAGAACCTTTGCAACTGTTGCTTCTACATCTGGTAACTTAAGTTTGTATCTTCTCAATTCTTCATATCACCAATCATCTTCTCCAATCTTCTCCAGCAAGAAACCTGAATTTTTCTGCTGTCAGAAGGTTTTGATCTCTTCGTGAAACTTCTTCGTATCTGTCAATCCCTTTCCAGAGAAAGAACTTCACCTTGGATACATAAGATGAAGATCTTCTATTAGATCTGACTTGCGAACAACCTTTTGGGCATTTATGCATGAATAAGGACTAGAAGACCTTCGTCTAAGTGAATACTGAACAAACATCAAATGACCTTTTTCTTTGGTTAGGCCACTGTATCAGAAGTTGAGGAAAGAAAGAAAGAGGAAAAAGTAATATGAGAGAGAGAGAGAGAGAGAGAGAGAGAGAGAGAGAGAGAGCAAACAAAACCTAACCTAGGCTCTGATACCAACTTGCAATTTTAGGGCTACATATTGACACAATTCTTTGCTCTAGCTTATTTAGAATAGCCAATGCGTATTTATAGAGTACAACCAAAGATGCTAGCCAAAACCAAGAAGTCATGTTGAATCTTTTCCTAATATAAGATAAACAAACTCATTCTCCTGACTACAAATAAACCCATCGTTTCTCAACACTTAACACAATTGAATCTGGTTCCAGAGCTGAATACTCACATCTGAACACAAAAGAATGAAATCTGGATTTCCAATTTTTTGGATCCTCTATATGTTTCAATGTGGATCCACATTTCTCATAAGTAGAAAAATAGTTCAACCCCAAACTGGAGACTTTGGATATTTAAACAATCAAATCAGACATTGAGACAACTTTACCGGCCTACTTGAATCCAGATCAAATTTCTCCTTGATCCAAAAATTGGCTACCGCAAGCTCGCAATGGTGCTAAGAAGCAAAGTCTTGGCTATGCAGGTTAATGGCCCACCAAGGGAAAGGGGTAAAACGAAGAAGACATGGATGGATGTATTAAAAGTATAATTGAAAAAGTTAAACTTCTATAAGAATTTGGCTCAGGATGGATCGGAATGAAGAAACATAATTCATGGAGCTGACCCTAATATAGTTGGCACAAGGCTTTGATGATGATGATGACCCACTTTCTCCCCTAACAGTAGAGTTTGGATATTCGGATAATTGGATACCCACTACCATGCCAACTTGGCCTACTCTACATTGACAAGCGAAAGAGTTTCTAACTGATAATGATGAGACACATGGTAATAATGCCTTTATATAAAGCTTGATATGAGATACAAGAAACGAACACACGCTTATGCATATCACCATCAAAGCCCTATCCCATCAATCTACAGTTAGTCAAAACTTAAAAGAGTTCCACTAATTATACAAATACCAAAAAAACACAATTCCTATCTACCTGCCGCTATGCAAGAATACTATTTCTACCGTGTGTGCATATTTGCTTGTGTGAACTTAATTTCAAAGCCACTGACATCCATACTTGAAAAAGTCATGAACAAAATGGAGGCCCACTCCAACTAGTACACACCAAGTGATAGTTACATTACCATCAAACTCGTCAAATCTCCATCCTGGCCATAACTTTACCCCATCTATTCAGGATCACCCTTGAAAGTCATGGTTTCCGATCAACCTTATTTGAGGACATCCACTTTGCCACTCGACAATCTATCATGTCTTATATATGGGTCAATGAGTTACCAAGCTACATGAAGCAGTTAGGTGTAATACTGTACATCTGTACCCAATGCACGAAAGAGGAAGGGGGCACCACAAGAAGTGGCATAAGACACACGATGAGGAGGGTATACTACGGTGCACATGACTGAAGGATCACATAGAGGAGCACCAAATTGATATACAATGAGAAAATTCACATGATCAATGAGATAGAATTATTGCTCTCACAGCCCATTGTGCACAAAGACAAAAAAATGAGAAGCATAATTGCAGGGACAGAGGCATTCTGGAGTCATGAATCATGACCATCCGAGCAGTGGAACATGTATGTGATCAGATGGATGGAAGGTTTTACATTGTTCAATGGAAATTTTGAAGGGATTGAAAGAATTGGAAGAACCTAGAGTATCCAAGAATTGTGTGCAAATTTCAAGGGTATTCATGTAAACCACAAAAATGTGTAAAGTATTCTACAAATAGTGTGGATAAATTTGGGAATAGGGTAGAGTAGAAGTTTCGAGAGTTAGGATCTAGAAGGTTTTCATCCATTAGATAAGTGACATAGCACCTATAATGCATGGATACAAGAAGGAGACGCCATAGACACGGTAGGGATACAGATTAAACATGTAAAATTGAAGTATCGGATATGATATAACACAATACGTTGCCCATTTTGAAGTATCCATGCATCATAGCATATCACACATAAATAATCTTTGCCATTAACTGCACAAAGTAGGACTATAAATAGGGTTCTCCCCATTCATTGGACAAACAAGTTGAGAAGAAATAAAAGCTTTAATTTCTTGAGTGTCCATACTTCTTGGTGTGCATGTGCGTGTGTGCAAAGCTGCAGGGTTTGATTCTTAGTCGGAGTTGGACCAATATTGAAGAAGGCCAGCCTGCTAATGAGTAGTAACTATTCGAGTGTCGTATGGGCTAGAATCAAGGAGCTTCGTTTGGTTCATGACAAGACACACAACTATTGTATCCATATGTACATGTAGGCTGAACCCATACACATATCTAGTTGTGACACATAAAACATGCACCATTATCTAAAGCCTTCTTTTTCTGAATTCCCAAAATAGATAAGCTGATTTGATCATGCATTCAGAGGTCCGGATGGAGATCAGCTCTGGAATTTGAAGGATGTTAACATTGAGAAGCACAAGTTTCAATAACCTAAGCACAGAGAAAGGACAAATAACCAAATAAAATTTAAAGAAACATAATAATAAAAGTAAGACCAATAAACTTATAAAAACATAATAATAAAACTATGACCTTAATCTCAGCATCCGAGTATGGTGTTGCTCTCGACCTACACAAAAGATGAAGGCTAATATTAACCATCATTAAATTACTGGTAAAAATGTAGGCAAAGTGTAATACATTTTATCTTGGAAAATTCTTAAAGCTAGATATTATAAGCATCAAACCAGATAAAAGAAAAAAGAAATCTAACGAACAGAAATTAACTTCAAATAGGCACACTGCATGAATCAGAGATTACCCAAAAAACTGCTATCCCTTATGAGTCATTAGTTGTGAAGAAATTACTTTATACAGATACCGGTACTGTATATAATTATTGGATCCATACATCCTCTACAAACCTCTAGATCAATCTTCACATGATACAGTTGAGTAAAATATGCACTGTGAGCCTATTTCTCATAAATGCAAACCATTTGATCCACACTTCTCCAATTGATTGTGACTCATCCAAATTATGGTTGAGCTTAATCGGCATTCACCATTCAATTGAACTGATAAATGAGATAGCATGAAGAATATAGCTTCAATTAAAAAGTAAATATCACTATGATCTGGGTATTACTTCAACCAGTTACAAATGCAGGAGACATGTTTGCATCCATTGGTCTGCCTCAACAAGAAGCAACCAAAAGGCTGTGTTC
The DNA here is from genome assembly GCA_037013555.1 of Sextonia rubra. NCBI lineage: Eukaryota > Viridiplantae > Streptophyta > Magnoliopsida > Laurales > Lauraceae > Sextonia > Sextonia rubra. The sequence continues at coordinate 39,719,631 of JASUAD010000018.1, forward strand.
AGTCAACTGTGCATACCTAGGAATAATAGGCACCACACAAATCAAATCTACAGTGTGTGATGGTGTTTTTGTGCTTGTTCTACTTGAGTTCTTGGTATTTACTTTAATATGAAGATGCAAGCTGCTAGATACTGCAGAGCGGCAACACAGTAAATGTTTTGGAGTTGCATCGCCTATTTGCAACTGGGGACTGCATCACTTTTTTATGGCTGTATTTAAACGTTATTGCTATCAGTTAGGGGTTACTTGTATGCACTTTCTCATTTACATATGTAAATGATGCACATGTGTAACGGTTATTCATAATCATGCTTGTTTGCGTTAATTTACTTTGGTGATGCGCAAATGAGGTTTGAAAATGGAGTAAATGAGTTTGCTCTCAGCCTCTCATTTACATTACCTAAGGCAATGGCAACCGGCTATACACACACTGACACACACATATTTCTTTTTTGTGCGCCCCAAACTGGTAATCCAAGCCGTTCATCCTTTTTAATGGTCTTCACATTTGTGGACCCAAATTCATGATCCAGGCTGAACAATATTCTCGTATTAATGATGGACTCAGGCCAGACCCCTGACCCATGGGTTGCCTAGGCCCATTGGGCCCTGGCCCACATGCACTTAATTAGGAGTTTGATTTAATTAGTTACACTTCAAATTATGTAATTATTGTTTGATTTGGTCTTTTCAAAATTTTAGTAGATTTAGTTTCCTTTTAAGCTAAGCGAAGATTTAGGAATTAGAATTCTACAGGATCAGGGGGACGTCTAATCCTTCCTATAAATATTTAACCCCTCCATTGGGAGACAAATATTTCTAAAAGATTTCCATAAAAGGTTCCTTCTAAATATTTGGGTTACCTTAGTGTTTGGGGTTACCTAATAAGCATCTTTGGGATCCAGTTGTGGAGCGGATTGAAAAGAAGTCAAGTTTGTGGAAGGGCAGATATTTGTCTATGGGAAGACGTATTACTGTAATCAAGGCAGTTTTGTCAAGCATCCCCATTCCCATTTACTTACTACCTTTCTTGTTTCAAATGACCTAAAGGTGTTTAAGACATATAGAACAACTTCAACGTAACTTCCTTTGGAATGATTCTTTTGAGAAAAGGAAGTATCATTTGGTTCATTGGGAGTCAGATTGCAAGCCAACAATTCAAGGCAGTTTGGGAATCCATTTTATTGAAAGGTTAACATACCTTTATTGGGGAAGTGGCTGTGGAGGTGAGTGAGTCTAGTAACGGACAGTGGAGGCATATCTTGATCTGTAAATATAACTTGGGAAATGATGGCTGGTCTGTGATGGCCCAAGCATGCAACATTTCTGGTTTATGGAAATCTGTTCTGTCTATTAAGGGGGATTTTGATCCTTGGATTCACTCAGGGTTCATGACAGTCGTTGAGTAAGTTTTTGGCATGATGAGTGGTGGTGGGCATACAGTATTATGTCATCGGTTTTCTAATGTGTATTCGTTGGACCAGAGATAACATGTTGTAGTTGCTGAAAATTTTAGTTTGGTGGGAAGAAATGTTGTTTGGAATTTTTTTTTCTAGAAGGAATCTCACAGATAATGATGTTTCTACTTTTGCTGGTAGGCTTGGGATGCTTGATAAGATTTATTTGTCTATTAATAAACATGATGATCGTCTTTGGAAACCAGATGTTAAAGGTCAATTTTTGGTTAGGTAGAGCCCCCTATAGCTTTTTTTTTTAGAGTCAAGTTCTAAAATGTAAATTTGCTCTAACAACTGAAAATATGATTAGAGGTCAAACAAATGCTCTAATATGTAAATAAGCTCTAAATCATAAAATAAGAGCTTATATTTAGAGTTTCCAAATGGCCCCAACGAGTCTTTAATCAAATCAAGGGCAATGTGAGGCCTTGGTTGCATTTATTTCACTTTTTTTTTGAAATCATAAATCAGGTAAAAATCATCGCAAATTCAAACAAAAAGTGCTCAAAACTATGAGGATTTGCTTCAAAACTCTAGATCCAACATTCTCCCACCATTTCTAAGCCATTTTGAGAAAGAATCTAGAAAAAAAATTAAAAAAAACCTCAAATTGCTCATTACCAAATGTCTCTAGGATAAGTTTTTTGGTAGTTTCGCGATGAAACTCATTCATATATTAAGATTTCTATGAGAATAGGTGTCAAAGGATGGAGAAGGTTACCGTTATCCAAAAAAAAAAAAAAAAAGAAAAGAAAAGAAAAGAAAAGAAAAGGAAGGAGAAGGTAAGAGATGGTTTCTTGCTGCCATAAATGAGTTAAAGTGGGAGAAATGGAGCAAGAAAACAAAAGATTTTAGGGTTTTGGGGCTATCAGCTGATATTTTAAAAATATTGGTCGAGATATCAGTCTTTCCAATATTTTCATGATATCAGCTGAGCTAGACCAATATCTCCACTATATTTTTGGGTGGCTGAGACCGATACCTACAAGTTCATATTTATCGGTTAGACCCATACCAGTACATATCAGCCAATACCTATTGGTATCGGCTGATCTCTAATACCATGCAAACATCCTCTCAAAGATTGCAAGAAAGCCAACAAAATAAATTGACGAATTACTAGCAGCAGCAAAAAATAATTGCAAGATAATGCCCAACGGTCCACCCAGTTAACATTAATTAATTAAACACTAAAAGAGAATGATGAGCAGAAAATTGGTGCGTAATAGTTAGTTACCTGTCAAGACCCAAAATAGAGTAGTGATGTGACAACGAATAATTTCCACTGTCTCTAGGAGTTGCTCTAGAATTTGTTCTTCTATCTTTGTAAGACGTATCAGTTTTCCAATACCAATCATCTCGCTGGAATTGTTGATACTGATAGGAACCAGGATCATTTTCCCTCCAACTCTCATAACTTCTCTTATATTTATTTCTTTCTCTGTTGAAAACACTTTGCATACGCCTTATTCGCTCCTTCAAAATCCAAAAATTATTAATTCATGAATATCTTGGAAACAAAGAGTGTGTGTTATCATGAAAAGCTCCACACTAAGAGAATATCACCAATACATATGAACAACGGTTTCAAAAGCTTCATTTTGTTTGTTTTTTTTTCAATCTTCAATCTTAAAATATTGACTAATACTGGTTAATTTGCATAATTTGACAAGGAATGTTTCCATTCTCCACAACCAAAAAAGAAAAGTTTTAAGTTCACAATGCACAATGAAGAAAATATAAATGAGAATAAAAGGAAGTACAAATAGAAAGCTACCATTCTGAATGTAGACTGATACTACATTAGATTCTCATTTTCTACTTTACAATCCGCATAACAAAGGGATCATGTCACTATTATAATCAATTACTCAAATATATCAAAAATTACAAGATCCTGGAACACAAGTGGAAGTCACTGTTTCAACAACAAGGTTGAAGGTAAAAGTCATGTTACCTAAAAAAAAAAAAAGTTGCAGGGAAAATGTGATTCCCTTTCCACAGAGTTGGAGTTGCACAAACATGCCCCTAGGGTATATTTGTGTGACAAGGGGATTGAATGATGGAAAGGAAAATTGTCCTAACCTTCTATGCAGTTCACTATTCCATGATTTGGTGCAACGCATTGTGAAAAAGGGAAAAAACGAGATGATTTTCCTCAATAGAGAGGATTTCAATTTCCAATGGAAGGAGAATGCAGGATTCCTCTCTCCCATTGAAATGGAAATATGTGGAGGGTGGAATCCCCTCATTGCACAGAAAAGTCCTTAATGTTAATGAGCTAATATCCAATTGGAACAGTATCACTTTACAATGAGCAGTGATCAGGTGGCATTTAAGACAAAAGGCATCAAATGGGACTTAAATATCATCAATTATTCTCCAAATGAAACTGGCAGCATGCTAATTGCTGTGTGCCAAGCTAAAGAATCAGCACATAAGTAGAGAAGCAAAATATCACCCTAACATGACAAAGCTTCTAATCTTAGATGTGAGACTAGAGTTTACAATACCAATTTCAATCTGGATTGTGGAATAAGTTATATTAACAAAAACATTAAGCCAACAAACCTAGATATGTGATATAAGTCAGCTTCCTATTCTGGTTAGTAGTTGGTCCCACCACCTACGATTAAGCTCTTCTAAGATTGGTTACAATTCTTCAGCACCACCTAGGCCTAAATTCTTTTGGTTACAATTCTTCGGTGCTGCCTTAGCCTAAATTCTTCCCCTTCTTCTTTTCTGTCGGATGGCTTTTTCTAACAAAAATTTAACCTTTAGATAATATTAAGCAATGCCAGTTTACCTTATGATGCATGGAAAGCCCATCAAGATGAGCCCCAGGTCCACAGGCTATAATGGCCATTCAGGCATCTGAACTAACCAATAGGCCCAACATAAATTGCAAGAGGGCCAGACCTTCCAACCAAGCATACCAACCCATCAAGTCTGGCATCATTAGATCCCCCACTACATATTTGTTTCTTTTTCATTTTTACATTATTCTCCGTATTCTCTTGAGAGTTCTAACATTATTCTCCGTATTCTCTTGAGAGTTCTATCTCCTTATTTATTATTCCTAGTTTACATGATTGACAACTCCTGGTAAGTGGTAAATGAAAGGGAGAAATCTTAAAGATACATCTAATTACAATCAGGAGAAGTATTAGTGACTAAACCATGTAAGCTTATTGTGGAAGCAAACAAGTCTATATATAGTAATCCGAATCAGTCATTCATGTCGATGAATAAAGGGATTAATGAAATTGAGTTTTCCTCTCTATATTGTCCAGTGTGCAGCTTCATCATTTCGCGAGTGAAATTAGGAAAGTGAACAGTATCTTGGGATTTCCTTCAGGACTCCTGTTTCTCTTCCTGCTGCATCACCCTTCCAAGTATATTCATTATGTATTGGTCCATACAGGAAATCTTAGATCAGCTTATTGTCCCACTGTCTCAGTCACAATTTCCAATTCCATCATTCCGGCCAGAACAGTCTGAATGGATCTTAAAATACATCCTGGAGGGCAACCACAACCCCCAAAAAACCAGGTACATGTTGTGTGAGGAAAAGCCATCACACCCCACATGAAGAGCAGGGAAAAAGGCTCATTTCAGCCAGAACAGAACCTGGTGCAGCATGTTTTGCCAAACAACATATTTTTCTTTTTTACCCCACATTTTTCAGCCTCTCTTTATGGTTGAGAGTCCTCTTAAACCTCCCAATCAACTGAAAAAGCAAAGAAGGGATAATATATGTACAAATGTGCTTTATTTATCCTCCATGTGGTCAGTTTCTAGTTGTTAATTGATCATTTTGCATAATTTGTTCTGACTTAGATGCATAACATCAACTTCATTCTTTTTATTATTGTTTAACAATAACCTTGATATATTTGACATGTAAAAGGAGCTATTACCAAAGTAGTTTATGTTTACTGATACAAATAAGCTTTTAAGTTCTATTTAAGCTTTACCATTAAAAAAAAGTGTTGTTAGCTTCCTGTACTTTTTTTCTTCTTACTTTTTTTCCCTCTCTCGATCATGCCTTGTCTCTAACGAAATGCTGAAACAGCTGGAATGCCACAATGATCCATTTCAGGGCAAAATCGGAGCGGCATCTAAAACAATGTTGATATCTGTGATCTCATCCCATTTTAATAATTGTTATTTCATTTCCAAGTTCGTAATTCTTTCTAAGATCCCTCTTCCTCTTGTACTCTTATTTTAAGGTTTGTACAGGGACCTTCACTAAGGAATGAAATATTATGAAAATGTTATTGTTGGTGATTGCATGAGATATTTGGAAAAAAATACATAAATATGAGCATGTTTAAAGGAAAGTGCAGTTCAATCACCCCGTAGTGGATAAAATTAATTTCAATCCAATCCAATCCAATGGAAAAGCTTTTGGAAGCCAAGCTATCGGGAGAACAACCAAAGATGACAAAGGTGTGTCGTTATTTACGTTCTTTGGCCCAACTGGTTCTAGGAATTCTAGTAGAGCCGAGATTATGGTAATCAAATAAGGCTATTTGCAAAATTACGTCCGGGTTTAGCTTCTTAAGGTTGATTCAGTAAACGGCAACAGGTGGGACCAGGAATCAACTCCGTTGGTATGGTAAGCCATCTTCTATTTTGAAAAAAAATAAAAAATTTCTGCTGGTTAACAGTTGATCTGGGGCCTTTTTTTTTAAAGAGAGTGGAACAAAAAGACTTAGATTGAAAAGCAGGAGTTGCCAAAATGGAAATAGTTTCAAATGATGCTTTTTCTTTGTAATTTATTTATTTAATGAAGTCTATAATCTTGAACAAGGACATTTATGTTCACATAAAGTTGCCAATATTGTTTTTTATCTTTGTATCGCCTTCCGGTGACTAAAGGTTTGCAGCTTTAAGCCCTTATCTTTTTGCATTGATTATGAATGAGATAAAAACTCATACTCAAGCGGAGGTAATTTGGTGCATGTTGTTTGCAAATGATATAGTTGTTAAGTATATTGTTTGCCGCAACTCTTAACGCCTAGGAATTTTGGTTGCAATGGTTAGCAACCCTTGACAAGATTGTTATTTTGTATGCTTCTAAGAGAAAAATGATCTAAATCAGTCAGTTAGACAATGGAAACAAGTAAAACCAATATCATTTTCACAATCTCATCCGTTAAATCCAAACACTTAAAAAGGTACCATAAAAATGCCTAACGCTGAAATCCAGAACTAGTTCAATTGTCGTCTTTTATACTTCTTTGAATCAGTTGGCCACCCATTAAAAAGTTAAGGGTCTCCTCCTTCCAACCCTTTAGACTTGCAGGACAACTCCTATCAAGAACGGACTCCATAACAACAGTCAACATTAGCAAATCCTGCGCCCCAATCAGTACAGAATTGGAAATCCCAGTGAATGGTACACAAGCTGAGGTGCAAAACCATATTGTCCTCAGCCAAAGCTGAGGTGCAAAACCATATTGTCCTCAAGCAAAGAATTCAGATATATCTAAACAAGATTGCTGGCACTAAAGTTGCAAAAGAAATGTTTCCTTTTGAGACACTCATTGTCATAGGTGTTAAGACTTAAGAGATTACAATTTATATCTACTCTCTCATCTGAGTAAATTTTATATAGCACTATTATAGTATAATTGTGTATATTTTCGTGATATGCTTCTCTTTGCCTAACACTCCTGTGACCTGATAAAATACACTTTTAGCAGATGTTAAAGGGATGTGTCAAATAGGGTATTTTCAAGGTTCCCAAATCAAGACCTCATGTCCATGTCCAACATCAACCAAATTTTCCTAGTTTAATATATAACCTGAGGTGTAAGAAACCAAGGGAGAATGTAGTAGAACAATATAACATGATCATGTTCTAGACAATGCTGTTTTTCTATTTACCATCCAAAGAGAAAAGTTTAGCCAATGTACTAAAACCAATGAAGAAGATTTCACGGAAAAGAGTCCTTCCTACAAAGGAGGTAGGCCATATGCTTTTCTGACCAAATTAATATTTAATGCATTTCAGGCAGCAGTTACAAATGACCTGAAATTGTTTTGGATAAGACAAATGTAGGAGCCCTTAGGTCAAGCTATTCAGTGTTCAACATGCTGTTCTAAATGGTTGGTGGAATGAATAGACATCCATTCAAAGTGCTTGGTTCTCCAGATATTTGCACCACATCTAAAAGCTACCCAACAAAATATAAGGATTATAAGACACACAACATGAATTCCATATCCTAGGCTTTCATTGTCTTGATGAAACAATCAAAGTCAGCTATTTATATTTTAATATATTTGCACAAACAATTCCTACATTCAGTGACAAAGTCCTAAAGCATATGATTTTTATAATATCAATAGAACAAATTCAGAGAGAAAAGTCAAGAAACTGATCTCACCACTCTCTCCATTTCCTCCTCGTACTCCTCTTGCATTCGGCGATTATATCTTTTCCAAGCTTCCGCCCTAAAACTTGAACCACCAGTTGCACCCTTCCATGACTGTGACTCGTTCAGCTTTTGTAGTAGAATTGGGAAGACAATCAGTTCGACATGACCAAATACATGCAAGATTTCTTACGCTTAAATGAACAATTCTTGGGTTATGATATTAGCATCCCAACGTATGAGTTAAAGATTCCTTTCGTCAATGCAATGGGTGCCAATTCTATTCAAGCGTAATAATGCAATAACAGAATGAAGAGCTTTGCATGCTTGGAGGAAATACATACCTGAGCATACAACCACCCAAAAGTCCTGCGCAACTGTCCAACCTACCAGATCACTATAAACCATCACATGAACAAGCACTAAAACTCATGCCATCAATAAATGTACAGTTGTAGATCAATAATCATAAATATGTGTGTGTGTGCATGAAAAGTTCTAATCGCTTCAAGATTCTAATCTTTTAAAGTCTCTAAGTTACAATCCAAAAAATTTTAGTACCCTAAACTCTATGGAACTAGTTCTCATCCTAGTAGTAGAAAAATGCTCCACTACTTTTAACATGATTCATCAAATGCATGGACCCTACTCCAATGCCTTTTGTATTTGAATATACCTTTTTTTTTATCCCACTCATAGGAGTATATTCTCAAGTTACCTGGATCTGTTTAATAAACAGAGTGATGAAGTTAGGTATATCATTACAATATTTAATAAAATGGCTACAAAGTTGGTTTGATTTTAAGAATTTTTTTTTATTTGTTCACTTCTGCTAATGCTAGAGAACACCTATGCCCTAGGTTGTGGAATAATATTTTGTTAGAACATAGAGAGCATCAAACCTTTTCCATTTATATTTCAAAACAAAATGGAGTTGAAAAATGGAAGAACCAAAATTTGCTAGGAGCAACTCAGTCTCTCCTAATTGGGATGAATGTACAAAAACTATATCGGGATGAAGCAGTTGTAACCACTAACCACAGCCTACGTGATCCATTGGATGCCAACTCTTAACTTGTTAAAATCTAAATCGTCTCAATTTTCTCTCTCCAAATTTGTTTGGATGTGTTTGCTTTGTTCATATAATTTTATTATGTAACACAGTTAGTAAAGTGAGTTTTCCTAGTATATTCCAACTCTTGAAATGATCAGAAACAAATACTAAAGAAATTGTGTCGAAGGATATGACATGCTCTAAGAATGTTCCATGCTTCCCTTCCTCATGAAATACTATGTTCTTCCTAGTGGAAGTTCTCCATTTAACCAAAAAGTCAACTCTTATCTTCGAGCCACCACTACTTTCTAATGACATGACATTTAACCTCCTCCTCCTTTACAAGAGAATTAACCACATAGACTCTAAAGATAACCTTTACCTATTGTGGATCGCAAATGTTGATGATACCAGAGTACGAAAAAGAGTAGTCAAAAAAGAAAATGAAAACAGTTAAAATTGTACCTTCAGTGAAAAAAAGGATGGTAGCAATTCGATAAAAAACCAATATCATTCATTTGACTCACCGAGCTTGCCGATGATTTGAACACTCTTGGCATGTGTGATACAACACAATATCCAAAAACTCGTCATTTCAACAACAAATACTTACAATACAATACAAACAAACTCAAAATTCAATATTTATGGAATCCAACTTTGTTGATGGAACCGTACCCTCTAATGCTAAACAAGAACCATTAAATGGAAATTAAACCATAAAAAAATCCCCAACGACCAAAAATCAAAATACCCAAATAAGGAGATGATCAAATCACCCAACCTTTTCAGACAAACAAGAAAAAAAATCACAAATTCATCGAAAAACCACCATAAATTGAAATGCTAGGTTAATTCAGCTTGTGGGTCGTCCCAAAAAAAAAAAAAAAATCCACCTATAGGTATCCCAAACTGAAAAAAATCAAAATACCCAGATAGACAAGCAACCCCAATTTCCTAAAGACCCAACTTACACATTCGGCCAAATCGGCCAAAAAGTGCAAAGACAGGAGAATTAAGCTCATGGGTTGACAGAATATACAAACAAAAAGAAGCAAAACCATATAGAAACCCCAACCAAGCCAAAATCAAAAGTACCCACCTAAAGAAACAATCAAATCATCCCAATTACATCAACACCCAACTCACCGATTCACCGAAAACCCACCAAAACTCGAAAAGACAAGAGCGCATTCACTTGGTGGTTTTCAGAGAAACAAACAGGAACTCGAGCATGTACAGGTGTGAAAATCAAGAAAGAAGACTTACACATAAGGCAGAAGAGGCGCCGATCAGACCCACCAAGAGAAATCTCCAGAGCTTGATTCCATCTTCGTCGTCTTGGATTTTTCTCTGGAATGGGTCGCTGTTGCCGGTGCCTTTCGGCTTCCTGTCTTCAGGAATCATTGTAACGGGTTCTCGAGCTGATATTGGAGCGGAAAATCAAGGGGGAGAAGGAGCATGTTTCTAAAATCTCTAGTCAGATTTGAGGGATTTTTTTCAAACCAGAGAAGATTGGGAGATCGGGAAAGCTTTACATGTTACAGGGAGCCCGTTGTGACTCACAACGCCCAGTGCTCGGCCCGAGAGGATCACACAAATTGATTGATTCAGGTATTGCTGCCCTCTTGCATGGGTGAGGCCCACCATTTGGATCACCTAATTCGGTAATGTTGAGCAAAATCTTGGTCATTCAATATTTTTCCTGTTTTTTTTAAGCTTTCTTATTGAACAAGAGTGGATGGATAAGTCATACCCGATACATCCCAGTAGCCCAATGCGGTAGTGCAGCTTAAACCCACAATCTCTACAATCTTTTAAAGTAGACTGTGATCCGAAGGCCAAGTGAGCTTTTGCCTCGGTGGTTTCTATTAGATCCATTTAAGTTAGAAAGGTAAACCAAGTATTTTTGTTTAGAAAGGTAAACCCAGTATTTTTGTTTAAGGAGACAGACCCATAGAGGTAGTTGGACATGGCACATGCCCAACATTTCATGCAAGCTTTGGGGTGGACCCATAATTTTTGGGTGGATTTTAAAAGTGGACCTACAATTTTCAGTCGTATTTTAAAAGTAGATCAAGGTTCAATAGGGATACCCACTCCCCAATCTGTATATGTAGGACTGGCCGGTTCCTATTTGGAAGAGTGCAATTTCTTAACCGCTGCAGTTTCTACTCATGCTAATGGTTTAGCATATTCTTTGTTGTTACCATGGGGACCAGAAGCACAAGGAGATTCTACTCGTTGGTGTCAAGTTGGCAGTCTTCAGACTTTTGTTGCTCTCCGTGGAGCTTTCGGACATGGACTAGGATAGAAATGGAGAAGATATTCACCTAATTCTTCAAGCAGGAAAAAAGAAAAAAAATTCATCTATTCATATGCGATCAGGAAATGATCTGCAAGTCATTTACTATTGAGGAGAGCATAAAATAGTGCTATAGCTCACAATGTGATCTAGCTAAAATGTTCTTGTGGATTTGATACAGCTAAAATTGTATTTAAGAATGATTTCCACATTTTGCAGTAAGAAAAAAAATTCGATTTCCATTTATGCGTTCTTACCCCTTTTTTATTTTTAGCTACTTTTAAATACACGTCCTAGAACTGGTAAGAATTCAATTCAATGCAAAATAAATTGCAATTAACACCAAAGATGTATACATCAATTTAAAAGATAATGTAGGTTTTATTAGAATAATTGAAAAAGATTTTAAGTTAATCCTAAATGTGGAGGTGGTGAAGCTTTCTTGTTCGACAGGAATGTTATGTTTGTATATAGGAACAGTCTGAGACGTTTTGCGAGCACGATAGAGACTTTTATGAGCCCATTATTACAAGTTATTTTAGTTTCTTCTGAACCCATGCATAGATTAGTAAGTACATCATGCATCATTTTTTCTAACTAATCTCTTTTTTTTTTAATTAAACAGGCTGTTAACAAACTTCAATTCCTTCAAGGTAGGTATAATGATATGCTTTTACTGCATTGGACATTTACAATTATGCCAAGTGATTAGAATTTTATTTTTATCATTTACTCTGTTTGCTTTAAAACTCCACCAGTTTTTGCTGCCGGTCCCAAGCCCGAGTAAAGGAAGAGGATTGCATTAGGTGGGTTGACAGCCAGCGCAAAACTTTGTCGCAACCCAAACATGAATTCTAAGATAACAATTTTCGTGATAAGGCTACAGCGCTCTCCGCTTTAAGCGACGAATTACAGTGTCACCCGGTTGCAGTGAAAAGTATGCAAGAGCTACCACATGACTCTGAGCTAATGCGGTTTAAAAAGTTAGTCCATGAGAAAAGGAAGGGGAATAGGAAAATTAGACTTGCTACTCAGAATATAAGAACCCTGTTAAGCAAGAGCAAGGAGTTAGTTGAGTTAATAAAAAAAAGAAGAATTAGTATAGCTTGTATACATGAGAGAAAATAGAAAGAGAATCAAGCTAAAAAGCTCACGAATGGATATAAGATTTTCTATGCAGGAAAAAGTAATACAAGAAATAGAGTGGGTATAGTTGTAGATAAGAATTTGAAAGAGAAAATTATGGGGGTAAAGAGGTTTGGTAATAGAATTATAGCAATTGAACAAATGTTAGAGGAGGACATAATTCATATCATCAGTGCATATGCTCCCCAAGTAGGACTAAGAGAAAGTGTGAAAAGATAATTTTTGGAGAAGAAGGATGATTTAATGTTAGAAATTCCAAATAGTGATAAGATTTTCCTTGAAGGGAATTTAAACGGACATATAGGAAGAGATAATAAAGGATATGAGAGAGTGCATGAAAGGCAAGGATTTGGAGAAAAGAATGAATTCGAAAATACTATATTGGACTTTGCAGTGGCATTTGATCTTGTAGTAGCAAATACTTACTTTAAAAAGAGAGATGAGCATTTAATTACCTATAAGAGTGGGAGTAATAGGAGTCAAATAAACTTTTTTCTAATTAGAAAACACGACCGATTAGCTTATAAAGATTGTAAAGTTATCTCATGAGAGAGTTTGACCACGCAATATAGGCTTAGAATTTTAAATAATTGCATTAGAAGTAGAAAGAAAGCGGTAGCAAACAAAATAGACCCTAAAACAAGGTAGAGAGATTTGAAGGAGGAAAAAGCAAATATATTTAAAAACAAAATAATTGAGAAGAGAGAATGGAATCTTAAAGGAGAAACTACAGTATTGTGGAATCAAATGGCTAATTGCATTAAAAATGTTGCAAATGAGGTACTTGGAGAATTAAAAGGAAAGAGACATATTAATAAAGAAACATGGTGATGGAGTGTGAAGGTTCAGGAAGTTATTCGAGAGAAAAGACATTGCTACAAAGTGTGGCAGGGAACTAAGAGTATGGAAAATTTCGAGCTGTATAAGAAGGCAAAGAAAGAAACTAAGAAAGTAGTAAGTAGTGCAGAATTCAAAGCATACAATAACCTTTATAATAGGTTGGGAACAAGAGAAGGAAAAAAATATATTTTTAAGCTAGCAAAAATAAGAGAAAAGGAAAAGTAGGGACTTAGATCATGTCAAATGTATCAAGGACAATGAGAAAAATGTTCTGGTGAAGGAAAACGATATTAAAGAAATGTGGAAAGAATATTTTAGCAAACTTTTAAATGAAAAACATTTTGGGGATATAAGAGTTAACGAGGATACTTTTTCACTAAAGCATATTTTTCTCCATAAAATTAAAGGGGTAGAAGTGAAGGAAGCATTAAAGCGAATGAAGACAAAAAATGCTACAGGCCCAGATGGTATTCCAATAGAGGTGTGGAAATGCTTAGGAGATCTTGGAGTGAGTTGGTTATATAAACTATTCAATAAGATACTTGTGACAAAGAAAATACCGGATAAATGGAAAAGAAGCATTGTAGTACATATATATAAGAATAAAGGAGATATACAAAATTGTATCAACTATCTGGGATTAAACTTATGAGTCATACTATGAAGTTATGGGAGAGAATAATGGAGCAAAGACTTAAACAGAAGACCAAGATCTCTGAAAATCAATTTGGTTTTATGCCAGGGAGATCAACTATGGAAGCTATCTTTTCACTTAGGCAATTAATAGAAAAATATCGAGCAAAGAGGAAAAATCTACACAGGGTCTTTATCAATTTAGAAAAAGCTTATAATAAGGTACCGAGAAATTTAATTTGGTGGGTTTTGAAGAAAAGAAATGTCCGCAAATGTTACATTAAAATTTGTAAGGATATATATGAAGGGGCAGTAACAAATGTGAGAACCACATGTGGAGAAACAGGTGGGTTCCCCGTGACTATATGTTTACGTTAGGGATCAACTTTAAGCCCTTATCTCTTTGCCTTAATTATAGATGAGTTAACTGTGCATATTTAAGAAGATGTATCATTGTGTATGTTATTTGCAGATGATATAGTATTGGTGGATGAATCAAGAGATAGTGTAAATGCAAAACTTGAGAGATGGCGGGGAGCATTAGAATCTAGAAGCTTTAAATTAAGTCGTACAAAGACAAAATATATGAATTGCAACTATACAAAGTGTTAAAGCCACTGTTAAAATTGAAACACATGAGATACTACGTAGAGATTCTTTTCGGTACTTAGGCTCGATGATTAGTAAGGATGGAGAGATTGACGAAGATGTGGAGCATAAGATAAAAGCTGGATGACTGAAATGGAGACTACTTCTGGAGTCCTTTGTGACAGACAAATGCCAACGAAATTTAAGAGCAAATTTTATAGGACAGTGGTTAGACCAGCTATGATATATAGAGCAGAACGTTGGCCAATTAAGAAGACGCATATTTATAAGATGGATGTAGCGGAAATGAGAATACTTAGGTGGATGTGTGGTAAAACTAGGAAAGACAAAATTAGAAATGAGTGTTTTCGAGAGCATTTATGGATAGCACTAATAGGGAATAAGATTAAAAAAATCCGTTTAAGATGGTTTGGTCATATTGAGCGTAGGCCGGTAATGGCACCGGTGAGAAGAAGTTTAGCTATACAGGTAGATGGCCCATCAAGAGATAGGGGTAGGCTGAAGAAAACATTAATGGAGGTCATTGAATCAGATTTGAAGAAGTTTAAATTATCGAGAGATTTGTTCAAAATAAAACGGAATGGAGAAACAGAATTCATGTAGTCGACCCCAACATAATTGGGATAAGACTTTGATGATGATGATGATGATGACTCTGTTTGCTTTAAACCTGTTCTGGCCAAGATAGCCTTGAGTCTAGGATTTCTTGTGTGTGTATAAGCTGTCAAGATGCAGAATTTAGAACTATTTGCCTGTGTATTGTGGCCTACAATGTCATTTCCAAAGTACTTGTAGCCATGCTAGACCACTCCTTCAGAGGACTGTTTCACCTAAAAGGAACGTCTATTTCTGGTCGCCATGCAATGAGCCACAGTATTATTGCCAAGAATTAGTTTACCACATATCCGGAGAAATAGTGATCAAGCTTCAGATTTGAAAGGCTTACAACATCAAGCTGGACTTTTCCATGATCCTGTCTAGTCCATTTTGGATTCAGACCAGAATCCAAAGAACAACATGCCATGCTTTGTACGAATGGCCCCTCTTACCACTTGGGTAAGAGGCGCCTATTCCAGCTATTTGGCCAATGTTCAAATCTAGGCACGAACCTGCCCTCACCCGAGGTTGTGCTACCTGACGAGGGTCAACACCCCTTGCCAGAGGGTTTTCCTGCCTCATGCAAGAGATCCTTTCGTCACCTAAAGACTAGGGCCCCAGTCCTCCTAAGATGGGATACCAAAAAAAAAAAAAAAAAAGAAAATACCCTGCTCGGTGTTAATGCGTTTTAGGTTTAAGATTAATGGATCTCTCATGGACATGTATCATGTGAGTTAGGGGCTTCGGCGACGCAACCCACTCTCCTTATTTGTACATTCTGTGTGGTGAAGCTCTTTCTTGATCAATGGCCACTCTATGCTCTTTTAATCAAAAATATTTTTCTAAATTGCTCTTCACAATGTCGTCAACTCAGTGGCTTAGTTGGTTTGAGCCTTAAATTCTTCTTCATAGTCTCGAGTTTGACTCTCGCCCTTACGTTCTCAAGGTACCCCCAGGTGACAATGGATATCTTGTCATAAAAAAAAAATTGCTCCTCATAGCAACTGCATGCGTCATATTTTTACTATTTGTGAATGATTTGCTATTTTTTGTGTGACCTTTAGGGAATGTTTGTATAACCATGTTTTTATAAAAAGGAAATGGTTTTATTCGAAAAACTCATTTTTAATGTGTTTGATGCAGCACAATTCCTCAGAACTGCTTTTCTGCTACGTCACTACCACATTAGACTTTTCCTTGAAAAGATTGGAAATGAAATTCCTATGAGGAGCCATCAAATTTCAATATCTACAGAAAAGTTGACACCCCTTTATAATATCGTTTCCTAATTCATTTCCATGCCCAAAAAAAACAAAAAAAGCACTATGTTTTTATAAGAAATCCACAACCACACCAAATAACATCTACGTCATTTCACCGAGGAAAACAAATTCACACCAAACAAGAGTTCCATAATTCTGCGGAACTCTTTTTCTAAGGTTTTCAATTACCATGGAAATTACTAACATTGCAATTTCCTCTTTCCGCAAGAATGATGTGTACATAGACGTGCCCTTACATAATGGTTACAGCATTGAACGAGCTCCTTTTTACTTTCCAGTATAAATCTAATCAGTGGGTTAATACTCTCAAGAGTCAAGAGTCAACTAAAATCTGTAGCTAATACTCGCACCACTACCACTGCAGAGGCCTCTGCTATTCTGGTTAAGACGAAAGTTGGTCAATAATCAATATAAGTCCCCACTACAACGACTTCCAAATTTGTTGGTCAGAGTTAAAGATCTCCTCACTATTAGTCAGAACAGTTGCACATTCCAAACTTTCCATCCTCCAAGACAGCTCCATCATCAGCTGCAGCACCGTTCTTCCAACAGGACATCAAGACACATTGCTGGGACCTTTGAACCAGCTGGGTCCTGTTCTATCGAAGCATATTCCAAAGTCTTAAAACCACCACCACCAAAAGTCCTTCACCTTCATCAGCATAGGCTTCGGAAATTGCCCTTACCCTCCGAACTACTGTTTTAGATTCATCCCTATGATTCTGCCAGTTTGTATTTGTCAAGGCCTTTCCTGTGACAGATGCCTGAAACTCCACCATGGGGCCACATGATGAATCCACTCCCATCCTCTCAAGAGATCTGGCTCCGCATTCTCTCCTACTCACATTTCCTGGAGGCTGGAGAAAAGTTTACCACACTACTGGCATGTTTGTGCAGCTGCATTTTTATGAAAATTGCATGAAAAAATTTGGCCACTTTTACACGGTAAAATTTTTTCACATTTGGCAGCTTTTCTACCAAGGAAAAGAAAAGTCCCATGAACATAGGTGTGCCCTTATCTTTTTTCCACATCCAAATGACTCCCATGACGCCCTGAGGTAAAATACTCTGCTGCCTCGTAGATGGATTTTCTTGCATGAGTTTTATAACAAACCATTAGGGAAATGATAAAAGGAGTATAGATAAAATAAAATGAGATAAAACTAAAAACCATGACTTCCAATAGGCTGACGGTCAGCTTTACACAAAACAAAACAAAAGGCTTAACCAAATTTCTGAGTCCAACAAGAGCAGCGGCACTTTCAGTCATCTCCACCTAGATGGGATGTGGTCACAGGAAATTACATGAATCTATTTTTTGACTGTCCATTTTCTCTGTGCAGTATCTTAATTGGAATACACACCTAAAAAAAACACCACAAATGTTGCAATTTAGCAATTCTATCCAAATGACACCCATCAACAGATCATTTCCAATTTCTGTTACAAAATGTTCAATCATAAGGCCACTGCTCCAGTTTGATGAGTCTGTATGGAAGAAAGCTTGCTTGTTCACAGGAGGAATAATTACTTTTCCTTTTTTCTTTTTTAATTCACATGCGAAGTAGATCAATAATATCACAACAAAAATATACATCAACAAAATCCATAAACTCCCTCTGATACAAACATTGATGCTAGCTACATATCACATTCTATTTGTGATTTGAAGACTTGTTTATCTCGTCTCGCGGCATAAATCCCAAGTAACGGAACAAGTTTGTGCTATATAAAGCAGTATGTGTAGTCACCACAAGGCTAACGAAAAAATTCTTATAAAGTCCTAAAACTCCTGCGACAAGTAATGTTATAAATCTTCATGATAATCCGTCTCATCATAGATCTCCTCCTACAGCAACAAACCAACATGTACTTAAATAACAAGTCATGAAAGAGAAAAAAAATCTAAATGTGCACTTGGATATATCTTAAATCATATGCAATTTGATCAATGGGAAGAAAGTTTATTATCCATTGGATTATGCTTTTGGAAAATGCTGTTTTTCTGCTTTCCCTGCCCCAAAACCACTTCCAGCACCAATTGCTGACGTTAATTATGGGAAGGAAAATATGAAATACCATGCATCACCTTCATGCAAAGTCCAATTGGGTACCAACCCCAATGGCACACAAAACAATATGCATAAACAATGTCATTTCAAGATGAATGCAATTTCTTGTCCACGCAAGAACCCAAAGGGCCCTCTAATCAGTAAAGAATTTGTAGAATTTCTCAGGAAGCCTCTTTTTGGCTGGAAGAAAGCCATTCTACTGAAGGGGCTAAAGGTGAAGGATTAATATGAATATCCACAACAGCCAATGAATTAAATCTCCCCTTCGAGAGGAAATGACTACTCACCCATCACCTAGCTTAGGAAAGTGATGACCTATCTACATCTTCACCTTATATCCCTCACTTCTAACCACTTTTACACTCATTGACAAGGACCCCACAACCATATATTTGCAGGATTCAATATGAATAAAAAAAAAAAAGAAATGTAAAGGTAACTTGAAATTGTTTCAAAACCTGCAATAGCTCTTCGATGACATCTTCCATAGTGATTATCCCAACTGCTTCTTCTTCTTCAGTGAGCTTTGGGAGTGGGTAATCATCAATCTGCAAAACATCTGCATAGATGCCTTTTGTCCACTTTTTGCTTCTTGGAGTGCCTCTATTCGAATTGTGCACATTAGAAGGAAAGCTTTGCCATTTCTTGAGTGCCCTTTTGTTTGAGAGCTTTTCTTGATGAGATTTTTCACCATCTATGTCCAATCTCACATCTTTAACAGTATCTGAGGTGTACCAAAGTGGATGAAAGCAATCAGTATCAAAGAAAAATTGTTGACAACCACTAATCTAAAAGCTTAAGCTGATAGAGAATGATTTAACAATGTATATCGAATGATTTAACAATGTATATCGAGGTTAACCCCCCCACCCCACCCCACCACCCACAGACACACAAAAACCTGCCACACGTGTAGGCTCCTTCACAGAATTACACCCTCCATGGGAGAATGCAGGGGTTATGCACAAGAATCACACCCTTTGTGGGCGAATACAAGGCACAACAGCCCCCGAGATTCGAACACTCGACCTCCCACTCTGATAACATGTTGACAATCACTAACTCTAAAAACTTAAGATGATAAGGTTAAAACAGAAATAAATATTAAAATCCTGAAGAACTTCAATTGAGTGCAGGATGTATACTGATTTACTTGCTGAAGTCCAAGCCCGGCCGTTGTATTTGTCACCTCAAATTTTCACCATTACCTGGCCTAAATTAGGCCTGGATCAAGTCAAGATGGGCCTCAGCAGAATATTCTGGACCCAAACCCACCCAGGGTTATTTTCAAATCAGAAAACAAGAGTGTGCTAAACCCATGGGCCTTAATACAAGGCCCAACAGGACAGCGGAGCCCTTCAGTGTAAACAAAATCAGCTTTACCATCATCTTGCTGCTTGTTTGGTGATGGTTCTGTTGGCTTGCGGCACCTAATAACAACTGCCATGTGGCTGTGACCTTTCTGGAACTCATTTAAGATGTTGTATAAAGGCATGTTTTCTGGAACCCTAGCAAACAGCACATATTTTTTGAGAAATTAGTTCACAAAGGTTGACTAAACAATGAAACAAAATACAACTACACATCTATTAAACTTATCAGTGTGTAAAAAAATACATTCCAAAAAAAAAAAAAAAAAACATTCCACAAGAGTTTGACTATAAAAAAAACTTTAAGTAGACCTTCAATTATACATTAACTCAAGCTCTTACAGTTCTAAGTCCAGAACCTCTAAGTCTCACTTGGAGAATCCTAGAATGGAAGGAATGGAATTCCACAGTGGAGACCAGAATTGGTAGGTTGTGGATAAATGGAGTATTCCAAAAGGTTATATTGACATTATAAAAGACAAAAGTATGAGGGAGCGGTAACAAATGTGAAAACTACTTATGGAGAGATATGTGAATTTCTAGTAAGCATAGGTTTACATTAGGGGTCAGCTTTAAATCCTTATCTTTTTTGCGTTGAATATGAACAAGTTAAATGCTCATATTGAAATGTAGGTATGTTGGTTTATGTTGTATGCCTATGATATAGTGTTCTTGATAGTTGATAGGGCAAATGCAAAACTTGAGAGCTAGTGAAGCCTTTAGAATCAAGGGCCTTAAAATAAGGCATGCAAAGATAGGAAATATAAATTGCAACTTAAGTGCAGATGTGCAAAGAGATATAACTCCTGTGAAAATTGAAGCTTAAGAGATACAGCAAAGAGATTCTTTACGATATCTTGGTTATATGATTTGCAAGGATGTAGAGATCAAGAAGGATGTCAAACAAAGGATAAGAGTTGGATGGCTTAAATGGAGGCTTGCTACTGGAGTGTTTTGTGATTGGCACGTACCAATGAAGATTGAAGGAAAAATTGCACAAGATAATGATCAGATCAGCCATAACCTATGGAGCAGAATGGTGACTAATCAGGAATTAACACATACAAAATGAGTGTACAAAGATGAAAATGTTGAGAAGAATATGTAGTAAAACTAAGAAAGATAGAATCAGAACTAAGCAGATTATTGAATATTTAGGAGCAACATCAAATATGTTATAAATTAAGAGTCGTTTAAGATGGTTTGAACATGTACAACATAAGCCAACAACAAAGCCATGAGGGAATTTTTTTTTTTTTTTTTATGCAGGTTGATGGCCCCTGAACGAAAAGGGGTAGGCCAAAGAGTAAATGAGTAGTAAGGATAGATCTAAAAAAAAGTGCAACTCATATGGGGATTTGGCCCAAGATAGATCAGAAACAAGAAACAAAATTCATGTAGTTGACCCCAACATAGTTAGGATAAGGATTTGATGATGATTACTACATGAAAGACAAAGACATTGGAAAGACAATTGATCCTAAGAATATGGCCATGTCCTATACAACATGTTTGAGTTTGTGACTGAAGCATTTTCAAAAATATCCAAGGTTTTTAACAAGATCCATTCCTATTTGAATATTGTCTTCCATAAGCACACCAAGCAAATCAAGGTTTTTTGAAAGATACCAAGCACATCAAGGTTGGTTGTCACTTAAAACTAAGGAGAAAAATGTGTAGGGGACATATTTTCACTTTCCTCACTAAATCGAAGGAGTTCCTCATATTTTCAGCAAGAGTCCTCCACATGATGAGACGCACCACATTTTGGACAAGCTGGCACAGTAGAAATTGATGCTTCAGCCGAAGGTGGAGTGTTGCAAAGTACTTTCTTCGATGAATTCTAGAAGCACCAGGAATTTTCTTTTTATTATTTTAGCCTCTCTTTTTTTTTTCAATTTTGTCCTTAACTTAAAAGGGTATGATAGTCATCTAATATGAGTTTAAGGAAAAAACCTCAGCCCTAGTCAGATGGGATGAATGTATTTTATTCCAATTGTTAATCCTGTGTCATGCATGTTTTGGCTAAAAGAACAATGAAAGGTACCACTTCGCAGAACAATAATAATGACCCCTATGCTGAACAATCAAGGAAGAAAAATATAATAACTAGTTTAAATTTCAAGAGAAAACTGTAACTATATGTTTTTGTTCTTTTGTCCCAAAGGATCCTACATGACAAACCGTAGTGTTCACATCTGTAAGTGTTGATATGTGATATGTTGCTCATTTCAAAAAATATGGGTTACAATAGGAACAAGTTCAACTTTAAGCAGACATACCTAGGAATCTTGCGAATTGTTACATGCTTCACGGGTACCTCATCTGCAGGGTGTATGGATAATAAATTCTTAACCTGCATATGACAAGTTTACATGAAAAGTAAAAATCAAAGAAATATGAGAATGTAAGCAATGGCAATGATGAATATCAAACCACGCAAACTAAGATACTATATGAACCAAGGCACCTAGAAAGAAATCATAAAGAAAAATGTGTAGAAAAAACCATAATTACTAGTATCATAATGGGAGATGGGTCAGAGAAGATTCAAAGCATCCTTTTTTTTCTTCCTTTGAAGGAAGAGGTTTTAGTTAAATGAGTGATGGCAGAATAGAAAAATCTAAGAAAAATGAAAAATAATTATACATATAACTCAGGCCTCAGAAGAGCAGTGGTAGAGATTTACCAACAAAAATTTTGTTAAAAAACATATTAGAGAAAATAGTAACAGAGATTTGGTTAATGTTGAAAGTGGTTTTGGCTACTTTGCCGTGGAAAAAAAATTTCAACGGGAATTGGAAATTATAGGGATGTTGGAGTGGCATAACATTTTTTTAATTTATTAAAAAGAAAAGAAAAATACAATGTTACAAAAAGTGGAAGAAGAAAATGAACTCGAAAGAGAACTGAAAATTATAGGGGTGTCGGAGTGGCAGAATATTTTTAAAACTTCTTTTTTTAAATGGGCAATAATTTTTAAAATTTTTAAGAAAAGCAAGGGAAATGAAATGTTACAGGAGTGGAAGGACATGAGACAAGGATAATCTCGGTACAAAAGAAGCTTGGGGGTGTCATGCATAGCACCATTATTTGGAAACAACTCAAGGTTAGCTGGAGGAGACTTTTTGGCAAACTCTATGGAACTTTAGCTTCCTATCCTCTTTGGTGTCACTTCCTCTCTAGATGAAATATCTCATGGAGCTTTATTGGGACTTCAGATGGGTTGATTGAGGCATGGTGGATAATTCCTTTCTTTTGCTGCCTGAGGCAATTCTGTGGCTGATAATTCCTTTTGCAATTATGTTGTCGGCGTGGAAAGAGAGGAATGACAATGTCTTCAAGGAAGAGACTACAACAATTGACATCCTTTTTCCTAGTGTGCTTATAAGAGTTGCTTAATGGGCTTCTTTGTGAAAACGATTTCTTAGTTTAAGCTTAAATGACATTTTGGACAAGTGGGAGGCTTCCATTCTTTGTAATGGCCCCCCTAAAGGTAGGAGTCTAGCTCGATGGCTTCCTCTGTTAAGTTTCAGGAAATTGTTGGAGTGTAACCAGTCATGGCCTAGATTAGAAATTTCAAAGGGGAGGTGTTACTGATGTTCTCTACGAACATTGGGATTAAAGATTCTAAAAGGCAAAAGTGTTGGCGATCTTAGAGCCTAGAGGCATTGCAGTTGATCATTCATTCTCAATTTGATAAAGTGGTTGCAAAGTGTGACTCATACAATGCCTCCACATGGGTTTCAGCATGTGGTGTGGGGCCTCGGAAGTTGCAATTTGTCCTTTCATTCAAGTGAAGTTTAAGCATGTCCTCCAGGAGGCTGATGGATTGGTAGATTCTTTCGTGAAGCTAGAGGTGGATCATTCAGTTCCTTTTGTTCTTCTTGTTGTAATCTTTCTCTTGTTCTTGGTATATTGCTGGGCAATCTGTTTTGGCTGGTTTGCTCCTGTTTTCTCTTAACTTTAATATAGTTACCAATAAAAAAAAAAGAGGAGGAGATGAAATCTTAAGTGGTCTGTACTCTGTGCATTAGCCTAGAAGATTTAGAATACGTAATGATAAAACATATTGTTGGAGTTGACATCAGATGATGGCAGACTAAGCACCAAAGATTTTACAAGCCACAGTATTTTCAGTTTGTCATTACATTGTTGGAGGGGTGTTGTATGTTGAGAAAGTGGTAGGGAGTTATTTGTTTCTAGTAACTATGGACAAATCTGTAATTATGAAAAACTTTGCTGAGAAGGGGGCTTTCATCCTTGGCAAAGCAAGGGGTGGGCAGATTCTCTCCTTTTGTGCTTTTTCTTTGTAGTTCTTGTTCTCTTTTTTGTTGTTTGGCTTAATGCGGGTATAATGTTTTTACACCTTTCTCTCCCATCCTCTTTCTGGGTTAGGTGGAGGTATGGATCCCCTTTTTCCTTCTAATGAAAGTCATTGTTACCGATCAAAAAGAGACAAAAAGGATTTTTATAATTTATGAAAATAGTGAATAATATAAACATAGTTCTAGGACCAGTCATAAGTTAAGGCTGGATGACCAGTTCCCATGGTTCTTTCCAAAACTTTCTTGTTCACTAAAAAATGGTTTGCCAGTGCAGATGGTAAAAAAAAGACAGTTTCCATAGCCATGACAGCCAATCCAACCTCTAGAATGTAAATAACATTGATAAAATGTTACCAAAATAAGCCCAATTATATTTATAGGCTGTTCATAGTAAACAGGAACCCTGCTATGCCCTTTATCCAAAATTAGCTTCATCAAATCCCTGTACAACAGCAAAAATGTCATGTATGAAGCATCTCATCCAACACAAACACTCGGATGTTTTGACAACCTTGAAATTTCAGAAGGAATAATTGTACCCGTCCAGTTTTGCATTAATATCAATAGCAAAAGTTTCAGAAATAGGAGTCATGGCATCTCTAGCAGTTTTCTCCGTAAGTTCAAGTGCTCCAGCTATAATTGTTGTCTCATCATGCGTCAATTCTCCACCTTTTCCAGCCTTTTAACAAGCACATTGATGGCATCAGACAAGTAGGATCAAGAATATCCAAAGAAAACTCTAAAGAGAATATTGTAGATTTTAACTTTAAGAGATAAAAGACAAATTCACTCATTAGAAATGAAACACACAGAAAAGTAACTTTCAGAACATGATCATCAGGACTGGAAATAGCATATAATTATAAATAGAAGGAACAAATCATTACAAAAAGACCATATGTCAATCATCTGCACTGGTAACTTAGGAGCACTTGGGGTCAGTAAAAAAGTATGCACGGAAGCAACCAATTACTGCTCGGAACAAATTGAGTATGCATGCATGTTTGAATAAAAAGAGAGGCTGTTTCAGTTGTCTACACCACACTAAATTGAAAGTTTGATTACATCCAAAGACACATTTAGGTTGATAGGGAAAGCCAAGTATATAATATTTTGATTCCAGAATTCCACCCGTACAAACCCAAAATTTTCTCTGCTCCCAAAATGGGAATGAGCCATATGCAGCTCTAACAGTCATCAGTAATCACTGTAGACTTAACCCATCTGTCTGGACACAGCTTTGCGAATTTACATTTTCAGACATCCATACTCTACATGTCATTAGAATTAGATCTAAATTGTGTAAAGGTTAAAATGGAAGCAAGATTAATTTCCAACTTATTTTATATCAAAATATTATGTAAGTACGAAGGACACACCTCATTTCCATGCAAATCAACAAGTGTTTTTAACTCAGCTCTACGGAAAAGAGCCACATGCCCATCCCCCAACATGAAGTCCAACAACTGAAAAAATACAGAATAATGGTCAACAGTGCTACTTCGCAATATTAGAAAAGGAAATGGCTGAAAATAATCCAGATGTTCTGAATCAAACGGAACCACCTTGCTGATTGGATACGCAACAGGATAGCAAATCCAAACGAGTACACGGACCACGGGAGCCACAGCAGCTCCGATTGCTAAACCATGTCGTGAACACACAGACTGGGGTATAATCTGTTTGTAAGAGTCAGATAGACAATTAATGTCTGCAGAAGCAGTATAAGGGACCTAAAGTGGTCTTACTTTCCTAGAAAAGTATAAAACAAAAGCTGAAACCAAACATAAATGCATACATCTACAAACACACAAATTAAAGTATATGCAGGCATGACAAACCTCACCTCACCGAACAGAAGTATCAATGTCACCGAAATTAATATGGCACCCCATGCTGTAACAAGACCATCAAGAAAAATAGGCAGTGCCTGAAGAAAATAACAGCATATATTTCAGAGACATTAAAAAAAAACACCTAACAGTGCTTGGTGCTTCCCCTTTTAGAACATACTAGTGGGAATCTTCTCTTACTTGTGACAAATGTACATGAGAACAGAATAAACCATCCATTAGCATACATGGATTTTATAATGACCAGGTACAGGAGGAACATTTAGGTAAAAGGGGGAAGTAAAGCTTGGTGAACTTGTTTCTATACCATTAATTTGCTTTCCTCTTAAGCCCTCCCATCAAATGATGAGAGCTGATCAAAAGTATGATTCAAAGGCTACCCATCTAAGTTGGATTATCGGACAATTGGTTGACATGGTTCAGATCTTATTGATGTGCACATCTATCAGCTTATAAGTTCAAGACCACCGACTCTGCCCTTGTTTACCTATACACAAAATATATATACATATATATATATTTATATATACTCTTTCAGAAACAATTGTAAAAAA
This sequence comes from Sextonia rubra, assembly GCA_037013555.1. Taxonomy (NCBI): domain Eukaryota; kingdom Viridiplantae; phylum Streptophyta; class Magnoliopsida; order Laurales; family Lauraceae; genus Sextonia; species Sextonia rubra. Next base: position 39,746,118 of record JASUAD010000018.1, read on the forward strand.
CTATACAAAGAACTGGTACCTCCATAGCTGCAGCATTACAAATAAGTAGTGTACACAGCAACAGATGCTGCCTTTTGACCACGGGCAGAATCTTTGCTGCAAAACAACTAATAGCTTGTTAACATTCTTTATATTCAATTATAAGATGGAGCTTGATATGAAGCAACAGCAGTAAAAGGCTTGAGACCTTGGAAAACAATAGATCATAAAATATATATATATATATAAACTTACAAAAATGAAAAAAAAAAATGGGGTCTCCATCAATGGTTATAGGATACCCCCATCACCCTCTCCCCCCAATAGCATCTTTAGATGCATCCACTGCTGGTAATATGGCTTAATGTGGGAGTACAGATCCAACAGCCAACAGATCCTAAAACACTACTAGTACATATGCATCAATATGAGAAGTGATTGATCTGTGTCATATAGGAAAATACCTATAAACATTGTATTCTTCAATTCTGGTTAAGATTCCAAGACATGCAGTGTATATGTGGCCTACATTGGTAGAACACCAGTTCTACTGATATAAATTGTTCTGTTGTTCACTAACAGCTTGAACTCTTGGTATTGTTGGTTATTAACATGGTATCAGAGCTAAGAGTCATGTGTTCAAATCCCAGGGTATATGTTTCTGTCCAGGTATGGTCGTTTGACGTGTTTTTGTCCACGTGTGGAGCCCCACACGAGGGGGGTTATCAAGACTCTTTGATATACATTTTTCTATCGTTTACTAACAGCTCGAGCTTTTGATATTTCAGATAATTAACATGGTATCAAAGATAGAGCAAAACCCCTAGGAGGCATGTTACCTCCATTTGTTTGTTCAATCAATCTATTGGGTTTCAAATTTGACAAATTTGAATAGCTTCCCATTCGAGGGGGTGTTGAAATAACTTGTCATGGCATTGAACAACAGCTAGAACTATTCGTATTTCTGGTTATTAACACAACGGAGCAAAGTGTATGGCTTTGATACCATGCTAAGAACCAGTAGCACCAAAAGCTCAAGCAGAAACACCCCCCCCCCCCCCCCCCCCCCCCCCCAAAACACAGCAAACAGACATACCAGACCAGAAAGACAGAGAGAACAAGCCTTCAAGGGTTTTGAACTCGTGACCTTTGTCTTTGATACCATATTAATAACCAGAAAAACCAAAAGCTCGAGCTATTAGCAAACGACAAAACAATGTATCAAAAGGTCCCGATACAATTAATGCTAATCGTTGGAATAATTCCGGTAGATCGACACAGGTCGCTTCATGTATTTCACATGTGAAATAACCTAAACTCATTGATTATCCACCAACTTTAAAAAATTATAGTGACTAAATCATCTATAAATCTGGCCCCACTGTTGGTCAATGAGACTATTTATTTAGGTGTTTCTTATAAAATAATCAAGAAATCTTATTCTCAGCATAAATAAAAAAGATATTGTTAGGATTCAAATCTCGTAAATGAGATTCTTTTCCAAAGCTTAATGAACCCTTCACTAAAGCCTTTAACAAAAACCGTCCACCCATAACTACTTTAACTCTTCCTCATGACTCGTTAGAAAGCCAACCCATTTACTTCTTAACACGATATGGATTTGACCAACATTAATGCAGGTCCACTGAAGGTATTGTTGGACATTAGAGTCACAGAAGGGATGATGGCCAATCACCCACCATAGCCAATAAAACTGCACATTCTCTCAGCTTCAAACTTAAGATCTCCACCTCTGAAACCCAGCCAGTGCCAGAGCTATGGAGGTAGCATCACCACCCAATCTGCTCTCCACCAACCCACCATCTACATGGGCAGAATGTGTCACTATCCATTGGTGTCCATGGATGCTGGGAGTCCAAAGCCAAGTGATAGTTGAAGGCTTATTGATCTGCATTGGTAAAATTGGGTCAGGGATGAAGCATCCCCTACACATTGGGGTTTCTTGGTTTTTGCAGAAAAGGGTCAGGTTCCAGTGAGGACCAGCCACGCACAACAGTTCAAATCTTGAACATGTGAAGAAAGTACCAGTTTTGGTAGACCCAAGGTCTAAGGAGCATAATATCTTCAATCTGAGTTCCTCTAGATAACTACATGTATATCTAAAGGAACACAGATTTAAGATATTATGCTCCTTAGGTGTACAGAAATTGTACTCTCTTCACAATGGTAGAACATAGTAGTGAAGAGGAGATTTCAAGTGCTCTGGAGATCAGGCTATTGAGACCAACTGTGGATTGCAGCGTAGAGGGAGGTTAGTTGTAATTGTGTTGATGACGGTAACAAGAGGATAACAATCACTGTTCGGGTTTGAACAGGAACTGTATTTGGCACAGAACAACAGATGGCAGGTGCAGTGGGGCACCAGTTATTGCATGTTTATGAATACCATGTATATACTATGTTAGACTTATGGCTTAACAATGTCACTAATATCCAGTTTAGAGTGAAACTCTTATAAGAGTGTGTTATCAAATATATCAACTATATGATTGTGTTTGACCTAGTGTAAGTAAAACTAGGAACCCTGATCACATTTGGATGTGGAGAATCCAGTAGTGGGGTCCATATAGTGAGGCTTATACTAGTCATCTAAGAAGCACGGACACTTCTAAGAAAGTGACGTGTCCGTGTCGGACACGCGTCGGACACCGACACTCGTCGGACACTCTCGGACACGTGTCCAGTACTATTTAGCCGTGTCTATAATTAAGAACTAAAAATCTTAATTTATGACACTTGTTTAACACTCTTTTTGCAACGTGTCCTACAATTTCTAACTCGTGTTTATGACTAAAAAATAAACATGTGGCTAATCTCTTTGATACTTTGTTAATATGTAGTTATTAAAACTTGTAAACTTGATATATAACAATTTTATACCATGGAAAAATATACGATTGTAAAAATCAATCATATTACAAGCAAAAGACAAATAAATATTTCACTAAAGAATAAGCATCAAGATTGGCTTCTCTTTTGCTTTTTGTTTTGTTTTTTTTTTTTTAAGGGAGCGGAAAGAGATGATCCGCCTTTTTCTTTATATGGATTTTATGGAACTATGGATATTTCGTGTTTAATGATTATGAATTATGTTTTAGTGTTGTATTGATATTTAATAATTTGATATGTTTGTTAGTTGGTAGTTGAATTTTTATTTGTTGATTGCGAAATTGATTAAAAAAGTTAAAATGCTAGTAGTTTTTTAGTAGATGATTATATATATAAATTAATATATATTATTAACGTGTCCCCGACGTGTCCGTGTCCTACGTTTTTGAGAAATGCCGTGTCGGCGTATCCGTGTCGTATCGTATCCGTGTCCCGTATCCGTGTCCATGCTTCTTAGCTAGTCATCAGGACATTCTTAGACAATGAAGCTTACCTTGGATTGCCGCCATCTGGATCCAACATCGCTGTTTTACTACATCCACAGTAAACCCATCCAATTGAAACCACCATACTATTTACGGTTGCCAATTCCTCTTTCCATTTTTTTTTTTTTAAATGATGAGGGCACTCAATACCATTTCATTAGGTTGTCTTTGCAGCCTTAAGTTAATGAAAGAAACAAAAGACAAACAGAGCAACTTCATCAGGCTCCACTGCAGACTACCAATGAACCAGTTCTACAGCAGTAGTTGAAGCATGCGATTGGATGATAAGAACCCTTCAATAGGTATGTGCCCAACCAAGAAAGATATATAGAGTACATTTTCCTGCTTTACCAGTATTGAGTGAAAATGAGAACTGACAATGAAAGTCCATGTACTTCTTCTCTGGTTTTGATAAAAGGAAAAGAGGGGGCGATCATATGTCAGAACCACATTATCAAGCCTTCTTGCTTGAAATAATGATGCCCCTATAAATACATTAAAACTCAATTTCATTTCAATGCAGTAGTTTAGAAAACAGAAGATGGTTTAAAGATGAGTTTGGGCATGATGGTTCAGTTCCCAAGTCTCAATCCTAAGATCAATGCAAAAGAGAATTTAATCTAAATGATAACATAACATATCTCTTGCATATTTTTTTTAATGTGCATATATATTTTGATTACCAATACCATTTGATGACTCTTTTAATTGAAATATTTTAAACCTATAAACAAAACAAAATATATTAACCTATAAATAAATAGCCAACTACATAAATCCAGAAGCTGTAGAAAGCTGTGACAAGTTCCAAACAGGACAAATAACACAATAATATGATATTTGAGTATCATGTTATGTGTCTATAAGAATTTAGCTAGAAGAGGGAACAAGTCTCCCAAGCTTTTCACTGGAAATTGCACTGAAATTGAATTTCAATGAAATGGGGCACTCCAAAGTAATTTCACCCTTACAAATCCATTTTCCATGAGAAAACACATTACAGCCACAACTTTCAGTCAGGTATGTCCAAATGAATCCACAAACCCAAAAAAAAAACAAAACAAAACAAAACAAAACCAATCAAGCACGCGGCTGTAGAGAAACTTTTCCCCTGCACGTTTGAGAAATCAAAACTTGAAATCCACGTCTGGGAAAACCCCATTTCCCAAAACAAAATCTCTCCACTCCCCCATCCTCCCAAAATTCAACAAAGCCAAACACAAAACAAACAGAAACCCAATTCCGCATATCCCCACTTGATGTGATGCCCGATTTCTCTCGCTCCAAAATACCTCAAAACGGTGACACCCACCGCACAAAAACACTCAATCCAACAGCAGAGACAGAGAGAGATGAAATGCAGACCTGCGTGTACACGATCTTTGGGTGTCCCAGACTTGGCAAGGACTTCGAGATCGACGAGACTCATCGACATGAGCCCTAGCGTAAGCCCCGACATCATTCCCGCGAACAAAACCAGCAGAACAATCACCACTATGTGGATGAAAAACCCCGTTTCGCAGCATCGGTACTCCACTGCCATGCAATTTCTCACCTCCTCCTCCTCCTTCAGATTCCTCCTCTCCCCAAAACCCTAAACACCCCCAAACTTGTACTTCTCAACACACAACCCACCAAAAGACAATCTCTCTTCCTCTCCTTCCACTCCTACTTCTTCTCAAAAACCCTAAAACTTTAAACTTTTGTATTGTATCCTTCTTCTGTTACCAATATCAACTTTTAAAGTTGGAAGTGCTTGCAAAACTCGCAACTGGATTCTTTACTTGTGACCCCTTGTAACGTGTCGTTATATGTATCGCCCGTTTCTTTCTTTGTTACTTTCCGTTTTACGAAGTAAACCACGAGAGAGAGAGAGACCCGACACGGCGGACAGTCGGTTAGTTAAAAACGCATAGTTGCAGTCCCGCCGCGGAATGCGTCGTCGGTGTAGCTACTTCCAACTTCCGTTTGAGCAAAACACACGGATCCGCCAATAGAATCCGGATATGAGGCTTTGACTAGTGGATATAAATCCTGATTTATTAAAGGAATGGAGTGTTATTAAAGGAATGAATGGAGTGTTGGAAGAGAAGTTATCTTTCTGTTTAAGATCTAAGAGTCTTAAAATAAATGTCTTTCCAATTATAGGATTGAGTGTATAGGGATAGAGAATGTGATTATATTAATGAATGTTGCGTAAGATTTTATTCATCACATTTTTTATAAAATGCTTAATCTTGTGGTCGGATAAATACACACGTTGGGGATAAAGGTGGAGATAGGACATTGATGAAAAGGACATTTATCGTGAGTGGATTGAATTTCAAATAGATAATCCCCAGTGCAAAGTCTCACTCGCTTAAGATTTTTCAAATCAGCCTTTAAGTAATATTTGTTTTAATATGATAATGTGAAATAAATTCAAAATATTACCAAATTAGTGGGAAAGAAGTGCGTTTTGTGTAAAGCTAAATTTTTGTTTGTTTTTTATGAGATAAAATAATTTGACAGAGTGTGTTGTAAAGTAACCTCTTTTTGTAAATTTCATACGTTATTATTATTATTATTTTTTTTACAATTGATAAGATAGTGATAATAATTTTGGTGGCTAAAACATAACTTTTTTACTTACCAGCTAAAACATAGGTGTCGTAAAAAACTTCATGGAACGGGCTACTTGACCACACACGAAACAACGCATGCCTCAAAGTAGGATCCAAACTTCCCCCGAGCCCCAACAATGGAATGGCACTTTTCATGGTTATATGTAGATTTTTATCTCACAAGTGGCAAATGGATGGATACTGTATGCATCACATGTACGTACAAACAGTCTCTTAGACCTTTTCTTATTGTTGGATTGAATCTTAAAAGTTTTATGAATAATAGAATTACCAACTCTAATTACATTAATCAAATTAATCATGAGTTAGGATACTCTGATAGGGTTTTAGTTTGGTTAACACTTAACCTTGGTGAGACCTTTTCTTCTTTTTATTCTATACACGTGCTGATTGACATATATTCAAATAGGCTCCACCGGCTTTTATGAGAGAAAAACGACATAAAGAATAGGAAATGTGGCATCCGGTCTCTATCCAAGTTGTGGAGCAAGATAGTGGCATTCGATTAATGGATTGATTAAACCATTCCAAATATATTCAAGATTTGAATTCAAATTTTTAACACTTTTCTTAATAGATTTAATGGTGATTTAACTATGTATTTTATTGATATTATAATGCTAAAAGTCAATATCTTTAATTATAAAAGAGGGCGCCTGGGTTCAAATAAAAATCCATTATCTCTGTCTTTCTCCTTCTTCTTTCTACACTTTTTATGAGCACACTTATGTTGTATTGGAGTCCAACTGATCTTAACTTCGTGTGCAATGGAAATGGATCATACTATGGAGGTTGTTGTCTCATAAAGGCGATTCCAACTGAGAACCTCTTCTCATCTGGATTTAGTCCTAGGCGAAACTCATCCTAAAGAAATAGTCATTTAACGTACCTTGGTCACAAACTACTGTTGCTGCTTTTCATCAATTTTCACCATCACAACATTCTTCCACAACATTGCAAATTGTTCAGTATTGTTGTTTTAGGTTATTTGTTTAATTAGAGTACTCCATAGCCTTTATATTTCCAACAAATGGTGGGCAAACGGAATTTAGTACCCAAAATCCAACCAAATTTAACTTTTCGATTGCTTGAGCCTTGAGTTCAGGTTTTACTTGATTGAATAGCAAATGAGAGTCTAGTGGATTAGCTCTCTACAAATTAACAAAATAGGAAGGCTGGGAAAAGGGAAATTCAACTTGTACCGGGCCAAATTGAGTCCTTATGGCCTGACCCAATCAAATGTGGATTTAGGTTGGGCACTTCGGCTTATTTTACACTCGAGCTGAGCTTGGTTTTGGATTTTCAAACCCAGATGGGACTTAATAAGTTGGATAGGTATTGAAATTCTTGGCTTGAGAGTTGAGAGTGCCCAACTTATCTACGCTGCCTGTTTCTTTACATGAATTAGGGAGCATTTAAAAATTCTCCGGCTACTTCTTTAGCATAATTCCTGACACGAGCTTGTAAATGATGTGCTAGCTGTCCCCATGGTATTTCCAAATATCATATTTATTTGATAGAATTTTTAATCCAACCGAAAAGTTATTTTTATAATTTGAAATTATCAAAAATTAACCCCCTTAGGCATTTTTGGATACTCCAATGAAGAGGATAATTTTGAAATTCCACCACAGGGGATAGCGTTTCGATATAATTACAAATTCTGCAGACATAATTTCTTTTAATTCTTGAAAGAAGCATGCCCAAAATGTTGTCACACATACAGAATTCCAAAATCCTCTTGGCCAAAGAAGCATTTGGAGATACAAAAGAAGTTGGAATTCTAAAAGTTCCAAAGAATAATTGTAACTTTTCTAGTAGTTGGAATTCATAATTCAAGAAAATAAATGTGAAATTTGGAATACCAAATGGATAATCATCGTATCAATGTGACTGACAATCATTATATCAATGTCAGTGATTAACAATATGACAAAGTATTGTTAACAATTCTATTAAAAAATAGGTCCTTGAGAATACAAATAATGTGCCAAACATAACATTATAAAATATATATTTACTATGTTTTAATCATTTTGAGAAACCATATCAAATAAGAAAGTTTAGATATGTGCCCCGATCAAGTCAGCTTGACTCTACTCAAATTCAAGGAGGATTAGGAGTTTTCAACTTGGATGTACTTTTTTTTCTTTTGGAAATAGGACTAGGAATTTACAACCCAAATTCCGTTTAGCCGGACTCAACCCAATTACAACCTTTAATATTTATAATACATAAGGGAGAGCTAGACATGTGACCTGTAACACTCCGACCCAACCTAATCCGGTTTAGCGACTAATTGATGATGAATTGGTTGCTAAGTGTTTTGTTCCGAGTTATAGATAGGTAGTTGGGTTGAGTTTGACCTGGTTTAGGTAGACATGAGTCATTTTTTGTAATTTTAGATTTTGTAAGATGTTGTCATTCATACATCATCTTGGCGCCAATGCGTGTCTTTTGTTATGCTCGTTAATTATCGTAATTACTTCATTTATAAAATATGTTGTTTGTTTCTGTTGGACCCGTAATTGACTTGAACTATAATTCGTAGAAACATTTGGACTGTTTTGCAATTTGTCTTAATCCTTATCTTATAAGTTCCACCGACTCTCTCCCTCATCAGTTCCTCACATTGATTTCTCTTCTCTCTTCTTGTTTCTCCTTTCTTTTGTCAATCAAGCCAGGGAAGGGAATCTTGTGCACGTTTCTTCTACATCACCTTTGTGTGTATATTTAAGGTAAGCTTTAGTTGTTTGGTTCTCTTCTTCTTCTTCTCATTCTTCATGTCAGTGATCGTTACATGCACTCACGTCCTTTTCTTGCTTTCTTCTTTTGCATGCATGGGTGTCGAATCAGTAGTTAGACGTGTGAATTGAGCCCAAGGACAACTCAGAGCTTGTTAGGACTCATTTAAGGCAAGTATAAGCATGATTTGTATGAACCATGTAGGTAAATGTTTGATTGTGATTAATTCGTATAATCTTGCATGTGAAGTAAGTTACAGCCCATCTTATGTTAGTCTCCATCTATTCATGTGATTTTGTTATTTTTGTACACATTTAGTTGCCTCTAGAACAGGTTTAGAAAATGACCCCGTGTAGTCTACGGCTAAGCCGTAACTGTACTACGGCTTAGAGTCCAGAAACTTGTAAGACCCGGTTTTCTTCTACGGTTCGGTCAGGGCTAAGCCGTACATTGTACTATGACTAAGTCGTAGCTCAGCCGTAACCCAGCCGTAGATTAGTACATGGTGGAATTTTCTGGATTAACTGAGAGTTAGCATTTGTACAGACCTTCTACGGCCCAGCCATATCTAAGCCGTCAACTGTGCTATGGCTAAGCCGTAGAACAGAACACGGCTGAGCGGTAGAACAAAATACGGTTGAACCGTAAAAACGGAGGAACAACAAGGGGAACCGTGGCTGAGCCGCAGTGCATATTACTGCTAAGCCGTAAGATGCCTACGGCTAAGCCGTGCCACCCCTGAGAAATGAATAAAAAAAATAGGATTAAAGAAGGGACCGATATGACCTTCATGCTAGAATATAGATAACCCGAACCTGTTCAACGGAACATACGAATGGCATGAATGATCTCGAGGGCTGCGATTCATTCATGTACATTATCCAGTTGTTAAGCACCTCCCTATGGGTGTTCGTTTAAAGGAGTTCGGTGCACATTCAAGATACAATGCAACACTAAACAACGGTGCATTGGACAACTTAAACCTACATCATTATACACTGTTAGTAACACTAGATAACTAGATAGGATTGGCTAGTAAAAGATCGTGATTCCTGCAAAGTAATCTGATTTGCATTGCATCTTGGCTTTTGTCTTTGCCCTCGTATACGCATTCTGCGCTAGGGCAACGATTGGATATTTCTTGGCTCTGTCATGGTTAATCCCGGGCGAAACAGCGGTCTTACATGTTCAATACTACCCATTTGATTCATGTGAGTCGAGATGCCTTCATCTTGTGGTTAGCTTGCTTGTTTCTGTATACTCGATTGGCATCCATTATATCGTTTGATCTGGTAAGGTTTGATTTGCTTGTTTTGTTCAAATTGTATGATTAGTCTAACTCGTATGACCACTTAAGTTCTCTAATATATGACTGACATGATATGCACGTTACGTTCTGATGAGTTATGCACGTTATGATAATATATGCATGTTCTTATACTTGTTTGATCCCATATGGTCTGGCACTACTAAGCCTCAGCCTCAGGATACCCGACGGGGTTGAATTTGGCGTAGTTTACACGGCCTCGCTACAGTGAGTTCACATCTTGGGCATTCCAGACCCCAGGAAACCGAGACTCATCTGACCCATGGTGTTCTCAGTATGGATATAAAATCCCTTTTTGGGAGCATTTGGCATATGTAGTAGCCACCTAGTATGTACATGTATGTATACATTGATCTTGAGAACATGTTTTAATTCGAATGCACAATTGCCTAGAATACGATATTAAAATGCTATGATTTCTCTAATGTCATTTATTCTCTTAGATACCACATGTGTTAACTGGTTATTGCTAATACTTTGCTGAATCATTGTATTCACAAATTGTTCTTGGCGTTACAAGCTCAGACCCCTCGACCGAGTCCTCGTCAGTCATTGAGATTGCAAGGAAAACTTCAATTGTCCTTTCAAGTTCGCGGAGTGTGTAATCACTCCATCGAAGTGCGTTAGTATCATGCATGCATATCGTCTTCTTTCCATGTCATTGGGTTTTTATTCTTGATCGGTATATTTGTGATTTGGCTCAGTTGTATATACGACCTTTATGTTAGCTTTGGACATTATTTATTTTATTTTGTGTTCCTGTATTTTTTTTTAGTGTTACGCTTTGATATCTATAGTTTTAGCGTACACGTATGGCACGTGTGAATTTCCCTTATGCGTGTGCACTGAGACTGGGTCTAGGTACATATGCACGGGAGTACGTGTGTCATTGGTTAGAGTTTCACTAAACCCCGATCTCCTGGCCTCGGGTTGTGACATGACCCGATCAAATCAGCTTGACTATACTTAAATTCCATGAGGATTAGGAGTTTTTAACTTGGATAATTTTTAACTTGGATGGACTTTTTTTTTTTTTTGAAATAGGACTAGGATTTTACAACCCAAATTCCGTTTGGCCCGATTTTGTGTTCCTGTATTTTTTTTTAGTGTTACGCTTTGATATCTATAGTTTTAGCGTACACGTATGGCACGTGTGAATTTCCCTTATGCGTGTGCACTGAGACTGGGTCTAGGTACATATGCACGGGAGTACGTGTGTCATTGGTTAGAGTTTCACTAAACCCCGATCTCCTGGCCTCGGGTTGTGACATGACCCGATCAAATCAGCTTGACTATACTTAAATTCCATGAGGATTAGGAGTTTTTAACTTGGATAATTTTTAACTTGGATGGACTTTTTTTTTTTTTTGAAATAGGACTAGGATTTTACAACCCAAATTCCGTTTAGCCCGACTCAACCCAATTACAACCTTTAATATTTATAATATATAAGAGAGAGCTAGATAACGCCCGGCATTTTCAAAATTAAAAATGCCCTTTTGTTGTGCAACAAATGAGGGAAGAAGAGAATTTAATATTGCACTTTTGACATGGAGTTGTCATAATGAGAGTTGGTTTCCTAAATTTTCTCCTTCTTTAAATAACATATAAACAAATGAGCTCTCCTTAGATTCCCTTTTTTTTTCCTCCTTAGTGCTAGAAACTTGTGCAAGTCACTCTTTAATGGGCCACATGCTAATCTAGGCTAGAAACAAATCTAAAGCAATAAAAACGCATGCATATCTTTTCAAGTTCTTATCCATAAAAAGAGGAAAAGCAATAAAATCCCTAAAAATAGGTTACTCTGGTTTTGTTTCACTAGGTGATTGATTCCTATTTCTTCTCCTCTTTTTTCTACTCTTATCAACTTGCTTTGGAATGAGAGACATTTTTGTTTTCTTTACTATTTCTTCTCCTCTAATAATCTTGGAATGAGAGACGTTATTAATATTATATTTCCTTTGCTTTAATCCATGTGACATGGCATACTATCGTTGGACAAGTCAAAGGGGTGAAAACGTCCCTTTTTAAATGGGGCATTCTTTAGAATTTCCCATATATATATATATATATAACTTTTGGCTTTGGGACATTTTAAAGTCATCTTATATCTAAGCTATTCACATCCAATTTACTTCATTTCACACTCTTTTATGGATGAGGTTTTTATAAAAACTTGCTAAGAAAAAAGTTTGTCCAATATTATTTTTTTTAGGAAAGTTGTTAGAAAAAGATATATTTTTCCCTTTAGTTTTACATCTATAATGCCTTACCCCACACGTATGCATGATATTATCTGCTTTGGCCTATATGCCTCATGATTTTGCTTCTAGTCACACCTAAAGGTCTCATACAAAGTAAGGGTGCAAGCTCTACATATAAGCCCAGTCATTTTCCTTTTTACAGTCTATGTGCTACTCCTGAAGTCTCACATATAATCATGATTGTGATATCTTGGAGTCCCACATCAAATATAGAGAGGAAAATGATTGAGCTTATCTGTAAAGCTCGCACTCTGACACTGTATAAGACCTTTTGGTGGGTTAAAACCCATTTGAAGCAAAACGATAAAGCGCATGGGCCAAAGTGGACAATATTATGTATGCGTGTGCGGTGAGGCATTACAAATGGCATTAAAGCTAACTCCAACTAGTTCGAGTGTGGGTCCTTACCATGGTTAGGTGCAAGTGAGCAGATTTCCATGTGGGCAAGCCAAAAAGTTAACAGGCTATTACATGGGGACATGTAGCCATAAAGAGAGTAGATTTTGACGTCTTGGAGTCCTACATCGACTATAAAGGAAAAAGTGACTGGGCTTATATGTAGAGCTTACACCCTTACCTTACACGATGCCTTTTGGTAGGTTGAAGTCCACAAAAAGCAAAACTGTGAGGCCAATGGGCCAAAGCAGGCAATATCATGCATGTATATAGAGTGGGCTATTACAACATGCTTCACACTAGGCTTTCTATTGCATGTTTGTTTGCACGAGGGCTGAAGTGAAATAAATTTAAGGATTAAAAAAAGGAAAAAGAGGAAGTTGAGACTAAAAGTACTAAAAGACAATAAAAGAAATTACTTTATCTTTTTTTTAGTATCTTTCCATATATAGACACCAACTCACACATGTAAGGTAATGAAGACTTGCACTTGTGAGGGAGACACACAACTTATCACTTTACATATGCACAGATGGGGGAAGTGAGGTTTGAACCTGAGACCTCCGATTAATTACAAACACTCTGTTCTTTCCATTTCTAGTATTTTTTTATGATAACTTTTTATAATTTTGTACCTTTACTTTTAATAATATTTTTTTAATTCTTTCTCTTGATTTGACCTCCTAATTTTATTCATTTCACCCCTCATGCAACTAAATTCACAAAAATTGAAGCAATTATTTACTCTATTTGCTAAAAAATAATTTCAAAACGCAACAAGTTAGTATTGTGTGAATTTTTGTCTAATTTTTTTTCTTTTTTCTAAATGGGGCAAATTTAGAGATATGAACGTGCGGTTAGGACGTTCAAATTTATGTTGGTAAACATGTTTCAACTATAATTTTGTTGATAACCATACTTTCATGAGAGGGCTAAAAACCTATCCTAAAATATTACAATGATTGCCATTAAAATTTATTGACTGAGGCAAAATACAATCAATAGTGTGCATATAAACTAATTGAACTATAGAATGGGTGTCTTACATGAGTGGCAAGACATGTTAGTTCGCACAAGGAGGTCTAGGGTTCCACCCAAGCCTCCCCCTAATGCTCATGTGAATTTTTCTCTTCTAGCATGTGTGATTTTGTCTCTTCTCGCATGCACATTCTCTATAGGCAGTTGTGGATTCTTCTCATACTATGTGTGAGTCTCTAAGAGACCTAGCCCCCACGGGATATAAAAGAAAAAAAGAAACCTAATTGCACTAATATGGCAGCCGAAATTACCTAGTTTGGTGTTCTAAGCTTCGAATTGTGAACAATTTAAATTGTGAAATTTACAATTAGATTCGCTATTGTTTGTTGATTGAAAGAGGTCCAGTTCGTTGCAGTTCGTCATGAAATAAATAGAAGAAAAGTCTTTTCATGGTGGTAGAGTAAAGGTGAGAGTCAAAGCAGGAAGAAGATTTTGTTTTTATCCGTACATAGATGAGATGGTTGAAAAGTAACCTCTCCTCTTTCCTCCTCTTTCCTCTTTCCTCTTTCTATTACATTGGACTATGTAAGAGGTTGAAAAAGTAGCTTCTTTTTGTGTCTGTTGTACATTGATGGGATATGTGAGCTAGTAACTTTAGGTAAATCAACAAACTACAATATTGAACCTCTTGATTTATGATAATTCTTATAAATCCTTAATAAAACCTCTAAAATTGAATATTTATGACTAAATATTCATTGGAGTTGGAAAAGTTTCTGCCCCTACTTAGTAGGCCTACCATGGATTTATAATGTATAAAGTACGTAATTTAAATTAACAAATCAAGGGAGTGATATTATATAATTCAAATGAGAGAAAAACTTGTTGCTAGCAGGCCCATTTGATTAGAGTTAGATTTCAATGGGAGTCAATCCAATGGGTGATATTGACTTTTAGTAGTTTAGATTTAGAGGATAAGCCCTTATATGAGCCAGATATGAACCACACCACATTTTTCCAGAGAAATGGAAAATGAAAAAAAAAGTGACTAGGAGCTCTGGATATGTGAGTTATCACAAACTTCTACAAATCATAGATTCAAATTATTTCATTGAACTCGTCGAATTCGAATTACAAATCAATCAAAAAGCGAACTATAGGAACTTGCCCTATCAAATTTTCAAATTCAGATAAGTGTCAAATTCCAAATTGTAAATTCAAATGCAAATCACTTAAACTTTGCAACACACCGAACCCAATTAAACATGATTAACGACTAATTAAGTAACTTATTAGCTAATTAATAAAAAATATGTCTAAATAATGATGTTTAACACCTAATTAGATTAGAGTTAGTTATTTTTCTCTCATTGAGCCTAATAGAGCAAGTTCAGGTCATAAATAAGTAGTTTAGGTCAAGTTTGACCTTAATGAGGCAGATGAAGCCCTTTCTTATAATTTTATATTTCATGGTTTTATGTCATTTATGTATCATATTGATATCGCTGCGTTCGTCTCGTTGAGCTTATCAACTTTTTTGCTTGACTTGAATGCATTCAACCTCGTTTTATTCAATTAAGCCCTCATTTAACTTAAATTTAAAATGCAATTAAGAAATGAGGACATTCCTGTAACTCTGTAAAACTCTATTTTTAAAAGAGCCAAGAACCCTCTCAATCGTTCTTAACTCTTTTTCAATTCCAGCAGTTTCTTCTTCTTCCAATTTTGTTCTTCTTTATCAATGGGAGCAAGATAGATCTTGCATGCAGGATTTCAAGCACCCATTCTATCATTTCATCTCTTCTCTATGTCCCTCTAAATTGGAAATCAAAGATCAAGGTTGCATCTCACCCTACAGCTCTCTAGTTATAGTCTAAGGTGAGAACTCCTTTCATTCCTAGATTTCTTAGTTTAATAGAGTCAAGGAGACTCTTTTAGCAAACATGCACTCATCTTCTTCATTTTTCTTTACATGCATATCATTTTAGGGAGCGCAGTGTTTTTCTTCTCAAGTTGAGCCAAGTGAAGGATAATGATTTGAATACAAATCAAAGGTAAATAAAAGCTAATTATTGTTGAATGCATATTAGTAACATTTTGATTCTTAGAAATCTTTGAAATCTAAATCTCATTTTCAGCCCCTTTTTAATTGTGTAAAATGTATGATTAAATTGCTTAATGATTATGAAATGGATTTAGAAATGTTGAATGATTCACTGAAGTAAGAATGACTTTATAAAAAATAGATGGAGACATGCACTTAGGATCTCAACATTATGGGTTGAAAAGATAACTTCTGTAACTGATTCAACTTCAGTAGTTGTAACACTCAGACCCAGCTTAACCTCGTTTAGCGACTAATTAACGATGAATTAGTAGTTAATTGTGTTTTGCTTTTGTTTTTGTTTTGTTGCAGGTCATGGATAGTTAGTTGGGTTGAGTTTGAACTGGTTTAGGTATGCTAAGCCCTTTTTCGTAATTTTAGACTTTATGAAACATCGTCATTCATGTAGCACCTTGGCGTTAACACGTGTCTTTCATTGAGCTCTTTCATTTCCGTAACTGTCCCATTCGCAAAGGATGTCGTTTGTTTTAGTTAGACCGTCAAATGACTCGAATTGTAATTAACATGGAGGATTGAACTTTTTTGTAAATTCTCTTAACCTTATCCTTATCTTATAAGCCACCGACCTTTATTTATTTCTTCATTTCAACGTCTTCTTTCTTTTCTATTTCGTTCTTCCCTCTTGTTTCCTTCTTTTCTATGATCAAGGGTGGTAAAGGGAAAAGCTTTGGCATCCACTCTGTAATTTTAAGGTGAGTGTTGCTGTCTTCTTCATCTTCCTCATCTTCTTCTTCCTTCTCACCTCTCCATTCGTTGGACTTGCACTCACATCTCTTGCTTTCTTCCTTTCTCTGCATGCATGGGGGATTAGTAGAGTATTTGGACATTGGATTTGAGCCTAAGGACAACGATTCTCATGTTTGAACTCAATTGAGGCAAGTATAAGCATAATTTGCATGAACCCATGTTAATATATGCTTGATTTTGAACAATTCTCATGATCTTGCATGCAAAGTATGTTTACAGCCCAATTTGCGTTCATTTCTATTGATTTGATGTGGTTATTATGACTTTTGTATCTTCCCAGTAACTATGTAACGATTCAGAAATCGACCCAACGCAATCACGGCTAAGCCGTAAACTGTGCCATGGCTGAGCCATAAAGTGTACTACAGCTAAACCATCAACCCAGCTGTGACCTAGCCGCATATCAATACAGGGTGACACCTTGAAATAACTGAGAGTTGGCATTTTGCTACTTTTCTACGGTTTAGCCACGGCTAAGCCGTAAGGTCACCAACGGCTGAGCTGTAAGACCTTTTTCAAAGTAATAAGGCTAGGTATTAATGAGACCTTATAGGACCTTTGAATTAGAATGTCGACACCCGGACTTGCCCAACGGATTATGAGAAGACCGCATGAATGATCTCGAGGGCTGTGAATCATTCATGTTCGTTATCCAGTTGTTAAGCACCTCCCCATGGGTGTTGGTTTAAGGGACTTCGATGAACCCCTCTGATACAATGCAACACTTGACAATAGTGCATCGAATAACTTAAAACTACATCATCATATACACTTAGAAACACTGGATAACTAGATTAAGGTTGGCTAGTAAAGGATCTCAATTCGATTGGATCTTGTATTGCATGGCATTTTGTATGATGATCATTGACCTCCACTCTTCAGTATGGGTCTGTTAGTTCTTGTCATGCTCATTCGTCCGTTCGAATTGTTCAATAGGTTCCAATGCTTTGAGTATTGTACACATGTATATATATGGTTTGACAGTATGTTCGTATGATATAGGTTCGATCTAATATGTTAATATGTTATGTATGATCTACCAAACGTCTATTACATATTTGGTTCTATATGGTCAGGCACTACTCAACCTCAGCCTTAGGATACCCGATGGGGTTGAATTTGGTGTAGTTTATACGGCTTCGCTGCAGTGAGCTTATGTCTTGGGGCTTCTGAACCCCAGGAAACCCGAGACCCATTCGTACCCTAGCCCGGTTGATGGTGTTCTCAATATGTGTGTCCCTAATAAGGGAGGACAGGGCAAATGTAGTAGCCACCTAGTGTGTGTAAGTCACGTAAGCATTGATTCTAAAAGCATGTTTCATTTGAATGCACAACTGCTTAGTATACGAAATCGAAATGTTATGGTTTTTTCGTTGTCATTTATTCCATTAGATACAACATGCGTTAACTTGTCATTGCTTATACTTTGCTGAATCGTTGTATTCATGAGTTGTCCTTGGTGTTGCAGGCTCAGATACCCCGACTAACCCCTCGTCGGTTGACCAAACTCCAAGTGAGGCCCCCGATGTCCCATCCGAATTAGAGGAGTAGATGTAGTCACTCCATCGAAGAGCGACATGGACACATTGCATATAGGTCTTCCTTCTTTTGAGATTTGACATGTTGGATCCAGTCATGATTTTGTACATTGTATTTTGATTCATTTTGTATAACTCGGACTTTTATCTAGTCTTTTGTCATGTATCTTTATTGCAATTAGTATTTCTAGCGTTCTATTTTGATACCGACAGTTTCCGCGTACATGTTTGGCACGTGTGAACCTTCCCTTGTGCGCGTGTATTTAGACCAGGTCAAGTGTATAGGCACGGAAGTACGTGTCATTGGTTAGGCTTTTACTAACCCCCGATCTCCTGGGCTCGGGTTGTGACAGTAGTTCTGAAACTTACGACTAAGCCGTAAGTTGTACTATGGCTGGGAATTCAAAGACTAGTTTGTTCTACGGCTAGGAAACCGGAGACTTAAATTTGATAATTCCTTCTACGACTGAGCTCACGGCTAGGCTGTAAATTATACTATGGCTAAGCCGTATCCAAGCCGTGGCTCAACCGTAGGCCAAGTACAACTAAGCCATAGGCTCTTTCATGGCTAAGTCGTGGTTGCAGGGAAACAGTATGTAGAGCACGGCTAAGCTGCCATGTGTTCCACAATTAAGCCTTAGACTGTTCACAGCTAAGCCGTAAGTCACCCACGGTTAAGTCGAAAGTCTCTAAAAACCTAAGAAAATTAGGGATATTTGAGAAGACCTTGTATGACCTTAATTTTTTGACATCCCTTATCCAAATCATTTGGCCCAATGGAAAATTACTTAACATGAAAGGTCTTAAAGGCAAAGACTCATTCATGTGATGTTGTCCAATTATTAAGCACCTCCCCATGGGTGTTGGTTTAAAGAACTTAGATACACATTCTCTACATAATGTGACACCAAAATGAGACAACCCTGTATTAGATAACTTAAAACTACATCATCATGTACAGTTAGAAATAATGGATGACTAGATTAGAGTTGGTTTGTAAAATTATCTTGATCATATTAATTTGATTTGCATAGCATATTAGATTATCATTGTTGCCTTCTATTATTGGAATGATTTCAAATTGAAATGATTATAAATCTGAATTGATTCTACTATTAATGCTTTTTGATATACGTTTTCCTATTGTCAATGTTGAATTGAGTAAGAATGAATTAAACGTATAATGTATTGTATTGTTCTCAATGAAAGGAATTGTTTGATTTATTCAAATTCAATTACATGAATCGAAATGGTCTGGCTCTACTCAGGTTTAGCCTTATAATACCCAGCGGGTTGACTTTGGTATAGTAAATTGATATGATGCCATTGCAGTGCACCTTTGGAACTTTTGGACTCCATGTCGTAGAAACCCAATCAAACCTTTGGCTAGGGCGTTGGTGTTTTCAACGCAAAGATTCCTAGATAAAGGGTATAGCAAATGTAGTAGCCAAATAGTAATATATTTCTCTTATTTAAGTATTATATTATGCTTTATTCAATGTACAATATGCTTAGTATACTAAGTTGACTTCTATCAATCAGTTGTCATTAATTTTTTTAGACACAATGCGTATTACGTTAATTATGTGTATACTTTACTGAATAGTCTTATTCACACATTGTCTAATGGTATTACCGGTTCAAATCCCAGCTCTGATCTTGCGAAGATTGAAGAACCTCCAGAGGAGGCCTTCGGGGTCCCTTTAGGCTTCTACGAGTAGACAATGGCAGTGATCTAATTGATTTACCTACGGAGTGTGACACGAGCATCATAGGGCCTTCTTATTTTGAGATTTTGAATGTATTAGGGTTTCATGACATTTTACATCAATTTTATTCCATGCATAGTCCATGATTCCCTTTCTTTTGGGCAATGCGTATTTGTAATTACCCATAAATTTTATTTCCTTTTTGTAAAGACATGTATACTTACTCTTGTTCAAACTCATGTACATGTCATGTTATGTTGTATAATTATGTTTCTCCTCCTTCATATATAAATATATATAGGCATTTTAGTTTGTGCTGGTTCTATGGATTAATACTTTGGGAATTGTTAATTAGTGTTCGAGAAAAGAAAAATTTATAAATGATATTGAAAAGCTTTCGCGTGATTAATGTTTAGACAAGTGTCCATTAAAAGCACCTCACACGTATAAATAATGTGAATATCCCCTATGTAGTTCCGTTTAGACCTAGTCCAGGTGTGGATTACACGGGACTACGTGTATCATGTTTAGGGGTTAACCCTAATCTTCGAATTTTTTGGCTCAAGTTGTGACAAATTGTGAACTAGGTAACCATATTATAGCCCAATTATTATGGGAGGCACTCATCTAGATAGTTTCCCAAGGGGGGGCCCCCTTTGAATTTCAAAGGGTCCTTTATGAGCACAAGCACAAGACGAGAACAGAGATTGCCCAATCATTAAAAGTTCCATGGTTTTTTTTTTTTTTTGGTTCTTTGGCATAGCGTCCAAGGAAGAACGAAGAAAAGGCTCCCACTAGGTATCATTCCTAGTGGGAGTAATGAGAGTGGATGCCTATACCTCTAGGATGGCCTTAAGGGGTTGTTTGGTCACCCATTTACAAATGTAAATGAGGCTATGTGTGAAATTGTTTCTCATGCTTTTATGTTTGTGTACATGATTCACCCATCTGGTATAAAAAAATGATGGGAAAGTGGTGTAAAAATAGTATGGTTTTTGCCTCTCAAAATTCCCCACCTAAACGGGTGTGAAACGGAACCACACAGCGGCATGAAAATCAGAGCTATAGTAATAAAAAGGCCATCACCGAGTTTTTCATTTTCTAGGTGATGGTGGTTCCTAAATGCTTATTTGAACCTTTAAAGATGTTTGGAAGGTAAAAAAATGAGTACACTACAAATTTTAGCCGTTGGATCA
The DNA here is from genome assembly GCA_037013555.1 of Sextonia rubra. Lineage (NCBI taxonomy): Eukaryota > Viridiplantae > Streptophyta > Magnoliopsida > Laurales > Lauraceae > Sextonia > Sextonia rubra. The sequence goes on from JASUAD010000018.1 coordinate 39,767,141, forward strand.
TCATGGGTTATGAGAAATAACTAAAACACTAAGGTAGTGTTTGGTTCGCTGGAATGAAGGTCGGATTGGAATGGTCATTCCGTTGGAATGACCATTCCCACGTTTGGTTTGTGAAAAAGCGGCGGAATGACCATTACTTTAGGAATCACCATTCCTTTATACAAGGGAATCACCATTCCTTCGGGGGGTAGAGGAATGCCCATTCCATTCCATTGTAATTTTCCTTTGAGTCCAAAATGCCCTTTTCATCAAACAAAACCTGAGATGTCCAATCATAAGACCTAGCCTCCTTCCTCTTCGTCTCTGACCTCTCATTCTAGGGGTATTTTGGTTAATTTTATGTAATTTTTATATGGGTATTTTGGTCAATTTTATGTAATTTTTATAGGGGTATTTTGGTCAATTTTATGTAATTTTTATTCCATTCTTGGCATCATTCAAGCATGACCTGAGATGTCCAATCATAAGACCTAGCCTCCTTCCTCTTCATCTCTAACCTCTCATTCCAGGGGTATTTTGGTCAATTTTATGTAATTTTTATAGGGGTATTTTGGTCAATTTTATGTAATTTTTATTCCATTCCTGGCATCATTCAAGCATGCCAAACACAGAAACTAGAATGAGAATCCTATTACTGGATTGATTCCTTTGTGCAACCAAACGTTGGAATGGGAATTACTATTCCTGCCTCATTCCATTCCAGACTCATTCTAGTCTCCATTCCATTCCTACCAAAAATCATTCCAACGAACCAAACGCTACCTAAAAATCGTTGGATTTACATTTCTAAACTTTGTGGGTCCTATTTTGATGACCCAAACCGTTAAGACTCTTTAAAATGGCAAACACGGCCATGTTATACAGTTTCAGCTCTTGACTATTCATAGATTCATAGAAATCAGAGAAAACTGTACAGCCGTTGAATGTGTTATCTGTTGCTACAGTGTAAAACATGTTTGATGAGAGCAGTCCAATTTTTTTTTTTTAATTTTGAAACACTTGGGCCTCTGAAGAAAATCTGAACCATTAGACCTTTTCATAGGGACCAAAACGACTGCTAGATCGAATTTGAACCTTTGATCATTCATGAATTGTGTGATATTAATGAAAGATCTTGACCATTGGATTTACTTTTTTTTAAATTTATGTGGACTTCTTTTACCCAATCTCACCGTTCATCTTGTTTAAAAGGTCAACTTTCCCTAGGAAGTCGAATCCCATTAGCACTTGATTCATCATCGATTAAACTTGTGAAAAAATGGTGAAAGATATGTGCACCACTGATTAGATTTAGATTCCCATGCGTAGCTGTGTAAGAGAGGGAAACCCTAGAATGTGTTTCACATATAATTCATTTTTTTATGAAAATGATTCAGAAGTGAATACCTTGCATATGTGAACCATTTTCCTACCATGGGTGAAATCAACAAACAACCCCTGAGTACCCCACCCTTAACACCCCAACGTTCCCCCAGACAGTTCGATGATCCCCCCCACCCCCCCCCCCCCCCCCCCCCCCCCCCGCGTAAGTTCGATGATCCAGAGAGTTCTGAAAGAACCAGCATGGAACCAAGAAACGCAGTTCACAGCCAACTAGACATTAGCCGCACTATCCTTAACCCTTTATGGGGTTTGGGTTTTTCATTTTTTTTTTTAAATAAAGTGGACGTTGTCACATGGCCCATCGAGATTTGAACGGTTGGAGTCCCATAAGTGTTGTCCACTTATCTGGACCAACCGATCTTCAGAATATCATCACATGTATCCATGTTGCTTTACAACAAGGTCTCGTCTGATGTGCCCTGACTTTGTGAGGACTCCCAAGAATTTTTCTCGTCACATGTTTTATATAATAGGTTATGCTATTGTAATCAATAATAATAATTTTCATTTAATTATTAATGGGACCACCATTAAAATATTAAACGAGAAGAGGAAATTAAGTACAGAATTTTTTTCGACTTTAATTGTAAAGGGCTGCTTGTCTATCATGGGATTGAAAATGCTGCACCACACCTATTCAAATTTCATTTGATGCTACTTTGTCTATCAACGTATCCAACCAAAAGGTAGGATTAAACACTAGATTAGATCATTCCGCTTAGCTCCATTTCTTTCTTGTTCACATAATTGATACTCTTCTTTTTCGGTATTTAAAAGCAAAATATTCCTAATGATGGTATACAAAACAAATCTTTTGTTTAAAATATATAGAAGATAAGGTGGTGTCATAAGAGATTATCATTAGTGGATGCCCACCTTGAGGCCCACATTAGATATGAAAAGTAGTTTGGTTAGAATTTTGCTATATTTAGTTACTTGAGGAGGAAGCAATCTTACTCTATAAATAAGATCTTCCTCCCCCATTCATGTTGTACATATCTCTCATTCAATAAAAGCATATCTCTTTCTCCCTCTACTTTCTCTATATCTCTCTCTCTTCTTAAACACATTATTAGCCCGACAAGGCCCTCCCCCCCTCCTCACCTTCGACGTGATACCCCTTTCCCTTTTCTTTCCTAGTTCGGTCGGTGTGAAGAAAACCCCAACCACCTTTTTTTTTCTCTCTTCTCTACACTGTGCAAGAAAGTACAGTACTGTGCATTACATCCACATGCAATCTCCTGTTACAATCTATTTGCATGAAAGAAAGGGACTAGTCAAATCAATAAGGAGACAAAGTGCTTTTGCCTCGGTTTGCATGCAAAAAGGTTATTTTTTTTAGTTTTTTTTCCTTTCCTCTTTCTTTTGCCTTAGGTCACGTTTAGCAAAGAAAAAGGGCTATTTTTGCCTTGGATCACGTGCAACAAGGATGCCAACATATGCAAAAATATATTATCGTCAAAACTTTAGATCGCGATATGTCAACCGTACAAAGTCAGATCGACGATCCGTTGAAATCTACGGAAAGCTTAGAAGCAGATCTACACATTAAAAGCGAAAGGAAGAAAATCCATTGGTAAAATAATTTTTGTTATTTTTAATCTTTTATTAGTTTAATAACTATATATGTGCTCTTATTCTTATTACTCTTATTTGGAAATGAATGATTATTTATTATTATTATTATTATTTTAATAAGGGGAGATCAAGAATTGATCATAAATAAGAACCTGAAGTTTTATTTTAATACGAACCTGCAGTTCCGTAAGAACCAAAAGTTCCTTCTAAATCCAGACCAGAAGATCCGTGGATTATTAAAATCTGAAACCAGAAGCTCTCATATCCACAATATGAACTTAAAGATTCATATTCCTAATCAAACCTAAAGTTTGAAATTTAGATTCAAAAATAAAATCAATAGGCAATAATATCAAGCCCAGAGCCTTAATAGAACCTGAAGTTTAAAAATTAACGAACCTAGAGTTCTAACCATGAACCTGCAGTTCCAAATCAAGCCAAAAGCCTTGTCAAAACTTGTTGTTTTGGATTATTAAAGTTGATAACCTGATGTTATTCAATTTTAAATTGGCCAACTTGATCTGACATGGCTCACCCATAATTTATTCTGAATGCTTTAAAATTTTTATTATTTATCTTTTATCTTTTTTTGCATATCAATGATCATGTATATTTCTTCCATAATGTCGAATTTAGCCAAACTTGAATTTAAAGCCCTTAACATTACCGGGGACAACTATTTATCCTGGTACTTGACTGCAAAATTATATTTGCAATCCAAGAAACTTGGAGAGACGATAAAAGAGGGTAATAAAGAGTCCCTAAAAAGTAGAGCATTGGCACTTATCTTCTTACGTCATCATATACATGACGTAAGAAAGAGTAATACCGTGAACGACGTTTCTCTAAATACTCAGAACTAATTTCTTGTCTTCTTGTTGCTGAGCAGAATAGCAAAGTCTTGCTAAAGAATCATAATTCCAAACCAACTGGATCTATGACAATGCCTAAAGCAAATGCCAATTTCAATTCCAGCAGAGGCAGATGAAGGGGGCGTGGGAGAAACAATCCATCCAAATGAGGTGGAAAAAGAAACTCCTCCCAACGAGGAGGATTTCGAGGTCCCCCCCAAAAATTAAAAAACCACCAGAAGTGGGATCCTCAGAAACAACAAAATCCGAATCAATATCAACATCCACTAAACAATTCTGACCACCGTTCTGATGACCCTTGCTACGGATGTGGAAGGAATGGACATTGGTCACACACTTATCGTGCACTAAATGACTTGGTGAAACGATATAAAGCATATAAGGCCTCTATTTCTGCAGAATCAAATGATCTGGAAGATTGGGATTGGGATACAGTCCTACAAAATGACAATTACCAGTTGGATATTACAAACTTGGGGACTAGAGATTTTTTTTAAGACGAAAATGGCCAACCTCTGAATAATGAGGCATTTAGTGCTAAGATCGGAACCCCTCCTGGAATGGTCTAAAAGACCAAATAAATATTTTCAGAATCCCTATTTAGAATTTTTTTCGGATATTTACCTTTTCATGAATATTTTTTGCTGAATGATTTATTTTTCAGTTTATTAATTTTGATAAACCTTTTTTTATGGATGTTTTTTGTGATGGATGACTTATAAATTTGATGAAATTTCTCTTATAATTTTTTTTAATCATGTGATTACTTAGTTACATTTTTTTATTATTTTCTTTTGTTTAAAGATATGGACCACGACAATGGGGATACTCACTGTCTTGTAGATAGTGCTAAAACACATATCATTCTAAAAAACCAGAAGTTTTTCTCAGAATTGGTATTCAATCCACGAAAGGTATCCACCATAGTTGGACCTATGTAAATAATTGAAGGCTCCGAAAAAGCCCATATAACGTTACCTAATGGTACTCATTTATTTATTAAAGATGCATTGTTCTCCAGTAGTTCCCGAAGAAACTTACTCAGTTTCAAAGACATCAGAATAAATGGATACCATATTGAAACTGCTAATCAAGATAACAAGGAAATATTACTTATCCTTACTATTATTGGAGGTTAGAAGCAAATATTAGAAACATTAAATGCACTTTCTTTTGGGTTATATTATACGACAATATCCATCGTCGAATCATATTCAACTTTGAGCAAAACGAGACAATTAAGCCCAAAGCTTAGCAACTCTCAGGCTTTATTGCTTTGGCATGATAGGTTAAGGCGCCCCAGAGTTACCATGTTAAAAAAAATCATTGACAACTCTATTGGGTATTTTTTAGACAACCATAGATTGACCATACCTAATAGGTATCTATGTATCCCATGTTCACAGGGAAAGCTAATCACTCAACCTTCCTTCGCCAAGATTGTATTAGAATCCTCATCCTTTCTGCAAAGGATACAAGACGACATCTGTGGACCGATCAATCCACCTAGTGGACCTTTTAGGTATTTCATGGTTCTGATTGATGCTTCTACCCATTAGTCGGATGTTTGCTTGCTTTCAACTAGGAATATAGCGTTTGCCCGCCTATTAACACAAATCATTAAACTTAGAACCCATTTCTCTGATAATCCTATTAAGTCTATACGACTTGATAATGTGGGCGAGTTTACATCACAAGCCTTCGATGACTACTATTCATCTCTTGTCATTGTTGTCGAACATCATGTCCCTTATGTCCATACCTGGAATGGCTTAACTGAATCATGGTTAAGCACATTCAACTTATTTATAAGACTCTGTTGTTACAGTCCAAATTACCAGTTAGTGCTCAAGGACATGTTGTGTTACATACATCAATGCTCATTAGACTTCGACACACAACCTGCCATTAATACTCTCCTACACAGCTTATATCGGGACATCAACCTAATATCTCCTATTTGCGTAAGTTTGGTTGCAATATTCTAGTCCCTATACCACCCCCTCAGCATACGAAGATGGGACCACAACGTAGGTTGGGAATCTATATCAATTATGACTCTCCTTCGATTATTCGATTTTTGAAACCAATAACAGGAGATGTTTTTATTGTTTGTTTTGCTAATTGTCAATTCGATGAAGCAAAATTCTTGCAGTTAGGGGAAGATAAACAACGTATTGTTCCTGCAGAACAACCCGTTCATGAAAAATGGCGTGAACTAACGTGGAATGTTTTCACTTTGTCTCATTTAGACTCACGTACTTTACAATGTGAAAATGAAGTCTGTAGAATTATACAATTACAAGAAATTGCAAATAGATTACCTGATGCATTTAACGATGTAGCAAAGGTAACCAAGTTATATATTCCAGTTATAGATGCACCTGTTAGACTTAATGTCCCCGTAGGACATAGTAAAAAAGTGGTGACAAAAGAGTTTGTAATACGCCAAAAGTACGGCAGACCTATAGGTTCAAAGGATATAGCTTGGCAAAAAAGGAGAAATGTACAATCATCATATCCTCCCAAAGATACACTTAACACTCCTGAAGAGGTTCCTCCTAAAGAGGTTCATAATGCTCCCGAAGAAATTATGAAAAAATCCACTCTCTCTAAAATAACGAAAGTCATTGATGAGACTATAAAAGCCCCCGAAGAGGCATCGGTACTGGATAATGAAGAGATCTCTATATTTTATAATTATTCAAGAGAAAAATGGTATAGAAAAAGAATTGTCATCAATGATGCATTTGCATATACAGTAGCTACACAAATATCAATGGAACATGAGGATGATGATTGGGATACAGAGCCACGTACTATAAATGAATGTCGACAAAGGAAAGATTGGCTAAAATAGGAAACTGCCATTACAGCAGAGTTAGAGTCTTTCAATAGACGTGGTGCATTCGGACCTATAGTACAAACCCTAAAAGGTGTTAAACTGTAGGTTATAAGTGGGTGTTTGTAAAGAAAATGAATGAAATGAATGAAATTATTAGATATAAGGCAAGACTTGTGGCACAATATTTCCTGCAGAAACCTGGGATTGATTATGAGGAAACATACTTCCCTATTATGGATATAACGACATTCAGATATCTGATAAGTTTAACAGTTTTTGAAATTTTGGATATAAGACTTATAGATGTTGTGGTCACTTATCTGTATGGGGACTTAGACATAGAAATTCATATAAAAATTCCGAAAAGACTTACTTTGCCTGATGTAAAGCCCAATAGTACGCACTTAATAAAATTAAGACAATCATTGTATGGATTGAAGCAATCCAGAAGAATGTGGTACAATCGTCTCAGTAAATATTTGTCTAATGAAGGATATGAGAACAACCCATTTGCCCATGTATCTTCACAAAGAAATCCTTAAAGGGATTTGCAATAATGGCAGTTTATGTCAATAACATAAATTTAATCGGGACTCCAGAAGAGTTCGAAATAACTGCTGATTATCTGAAAAAAGAGTTTGAGATGAAAGACCTTGGGAAAATAAAATTTTGTCTCGGCCTGCAGATCGAGAGAAGTTCTAGTGGAATATTAGTCCATCAATCTAATTATACCAAGAATGTACTGAAACGTTTTGGTATGGACAAAGCACATCCACTAAGCACTCCCATGGTTGTTCAGTCTTTAGATATAAACAAAGATCTATATCGTCCAATTGAAGAAAATGAAAAGGTATTGGGTCCAGAAGTACCATACTTGAGTGCTATTAGTGATTTAATGTATTTAGCATAATACACTAAACCGGATATTTCCTTCTCAGTGAATCTACTTGCTAGATGCAATTCTGCGCCAACGCAAAGGCATTGGTCTGATATCAAACATATCCTACGCTATTGACGTGATACAATTGATTTAGGACTTTTTTATTGTATAGATTCAAAGTTTGTAGGATATGGAGATTCAAGATATCTCTTTGATCCTCATAAGGGTTGATCACATATAGGTTATGTATTTTGTTAATGAAAATACTGCTATTTCTTAGTGCTCTACTAAACAAACTTTGGTAGCTATTTCTTCTAACCATACTGAGATTTTAGCCCTCTATGAAGTCAGTAGGGAATGTGTATGGGTAAAATCTTTAATTCAGTGTATTCAATGTTTTTATCAATTGCCTCTTAGTACAGGTACCTCAAGCATTATCTACGAAGACAAAGAGGCATATATTCAATAAATTAAAAAAGGATACATTAAATATGACAAGACAAAGCACATTGCATTAAAGATCTTCTTCACATATTAGCTTCAAAAGAACAATGAGGTCGAAGTAAAGCAAATTCGTTCAAACAACAACTTGGTTAATTTGTTTACTAAGTTATTACCAAAGTCAACATTCCAAAAGCTTGTATATGAGATCGCAATGCGGAGAGTTTATCATCAAACAATATAAAGAGTATTGTTGTCAGGGAGAGTAACAGATTAGGGATAGGCATCCTGAAGCCTGCTGCTCAAGACATATGTGCGCTGTACTCTTTTTCCTTCTCTAGGTTTTATCCCACAGGGTTTTCCTAATTATGGTTTTAACGATGCAGCATTATGCACGTCCAAACACCACTTCAATAACTTTGCAAAAATGTTGTACTCTTTTTCTTTCGCTTAGGTTTTTATCCCATTTGGTTTTTCCTTTATAAGGTTTTAATGAGGCAACTGTTATTGAATGTTGGTCATCCAAAGGGGAGTGTTATAAGATATTATCATTAGTGGATGCCCACCTTAGGGCCCACCTTAGATATGGAAAGCAGTTTGGGTTAGAATCCTGCTATATTGGGTTGTTTAAAAAGAATGCAATCTTACTCTATAAATAAGATCCCCCTCCTCCCTTCATGATGTACATATCTCTCATTCAATAAAAGCATCTGTCTTTTTCCCCTTTACTCTCTCTCTTCTTAAACAGGTGGAAAGTTATTGCACATGTATTTGTTTACAAGTCCACAAGCTGCCCAAAAGAGAGAAATCCAGGAGGTACCGTAAAACATGCATGGTGGCATCACTATGTTTCCAAATTTTACCGATGATTGGACTACACGAGCTACTATAAGACATAGTGGAATCAATTTTCTCATACGATTGGACTAGACCTGTAGTACAGCTCTATTGGAGCCATTTGAGCCCACCTTTAGAAAGTGCATTGCTCTTCACCCTCTTATCCCCTCATGGTTTTCCACCATGCCCGGTTTTACCATTATTAGATATTTATTTACTATTAGATTAAATTCAAAAAATAATTATAATGATAAAAGAATATGAAACTTTATGACTATTAAATCAAGGGCTAAAATATATAATATGGCTGAGTTTCTAATGACACTTATTGATAAAGAATCCTTCCTCCATCCTATCCCACGTGAGAAGAAAGAAACGATGATAGCTCACATGCAGTTTAGTAGTAGGTTTTGAAAAATTCTCTTACTATGGGCTCACTTTTGATCAATGCTGTTTTTTTCATGCTCTTATCATTTCGTGGTTTGACATCATGCCTAGCTTTATGTTCATCAAACTTTCTTGGCCATCAGATTTAGTTTGAAAAAATATATTTAGTTAAATGGCAATTAAAATTAAGGCTATAAAGGGGTCGGAAAATCTGATGCGATTGATTTTTTGCATGACTCCTATTTATCAAGAGATCTTTCCAATCATCCTACCTCAAATTATAGAAGAACATTTAGCTTATCTATCAAGAGATCTTTCCAATCATCCTACCTTAAATTATAGAAGAACATTTAGGTGAGCTGCATGAGCTAGATTGCAAAAGATCATATTTATTTGCTCATAGGTGTTTTTTTTTTGTTTGGTAACGTGGGAATGCGCCAATCTCCTATGGTGGATTATTGGTAAAATCACGGATATACACAATTATCCATTAATCATATGTAGTTCGAACTGAAGACCTCCAGCCTCTAAGTCATTCAAGGACTTACCACTCAAATATTTTAAGTGGGGTACATTGAAAGTGTGAAAGTTCTCTATGTACTAGAAAAATGGCTTCATTGATGAGAGAGAAATGATGGGCCATGGTTAACAATGATGCAATGGTAGGTGATAGCAGATTTTAACTCACAAGAGACTCAGTGAATTGATCAAAGCAGCTTATGTCAAAAACCACTTCTAGATTTCCACTACAATCAGAGTGATTATGGGCTTTATCATGTATGTATGTATGTATATATTTATATATATATAACGCTAATGGTGCATGTCATCCAAATTGAAAGTGAACAATTTTTTTTCTACGTCTGGGAATTGGATCCACGCACTGTACTCATTGCTCAAACACCAAGTCCCTCGTCAGCTGAGAGCTACAACTGAGGAAATTGAAATGAAATTTGGCCGCTCTGCTGCTCATAAGGTGAAATATAATATGATGGGTCACACACAGGTTGACCGTTGACCAAGATTTAAATTGTAGTATACTGCGCAACATGAATCAAATTTTGACACAGTTCCATGACTGACGGGATCATAGATTTGCATGCTGACAGAGGAATTTAGTAGTTAGATTTATATATTTTTTGGGTAATCAAGTAAGGGGGCTAAGATTCAAACCAAAGAAAATCCACTTAAGTAAAAAAAAAAGTTCACAAAAGTGGAAAGAAACCTGCACATGCGGAAAAAGGTGACATACCCAAGGCTTAAACCTTGGGTAGTCACGTAAAATGACACACTTATTCGTTAGATGTATATGATTCTAGATGTGGATAAGCTTTTCATCAGAATGGCACGAAGTATCCATGTAATATACAACTCAAACATATATTTTTAGCAAGTAGGAGTGTATTGAAGCTCAGGGTGTTCATGGCCGGGCTAGACTGGTCAAGGTATATCTAGGCCTAGCCCAATTTTAGAAATATGTGCCTAGGCCAGAGCTAACTAATTTAATTAATCTGAACGGGCCAAATTAGGGTTTTTTAATCAATTATGTAGCTATTTGAGTAATTATTTGTACTAATTAAATTAAAGTAAATGCATTTTTTACAAGGATTAGGTTTAGACTTTCTATCACTTAATCTAAGTTGCCTCAATTAGCTGAGCCCCCCCCCCCCCTCCCCCGCGTACTTCAAGTAAAAAAAAAAAAAAGAAAAAGACAAGTAGGAGTGTAAGACACAATGGAGGCTTTTTTTTTTTTTTTCGAATTGAAATTAAAGGAGGATTTTCTCCACGGCCATGGGTCCATACATGGCAGGTTGCCTTATTATGATGATACGTGGGACCTAATCGAAGGCCACCGTGGGGAAATTACTAGGAGGATCGGGACTCCTTTTTTCCCTGGGCATTGTCAATGCGTGGAGCCTACTTTTTTTTTTCAATTATAAGATGGGATAGTGATGTTCCATTTTTTTCATAGAAATGATAGTGATGTACTTGTGAAGCAGCCTAGACACCTAGAGATTCAGCCCAGGAGGTTGCGTGAGATGAGATGGCACTCTGCACTTGACCATAATGTTTGGGATCTACCTGCTCCACTAAATATATGATGATTTCTTGATCAGGTATTCAACTTTTTACATCAGTTATTCATAAAAATTCATGTATGGTCATATTTTATATGACATTGAGAACCTCAACACATTGTCAAAATAGAAACTTTTTCATTTATTTTTAATTATTCATTTCATGTCCTTAATTCAGATGATCAAAACACTCCCCAAAGTTTTTTTTTTTTCCGGTAATAGCTAAAGCTCAAAACCCTTCTTTTATTTATTGTGGCTGCAGAGATCTACAATCTCTAACTCATGCTAAAATAGCAAAGGCTGTTGGGGAAATGACATGGCTTTTTTTTATCTTTCCCAGGAGAGAAAGCGCAGAAGCTTCAGAGGGCAAATTTGGTATATAATAAAAAGAAAAAGATTAAAGAAAGAAATGATCACATTGTCAAGTTCACTGATGTGTCATCTTAAAAGACTTTCTAATTCAATGTCTTCCCTATTATAAAGGAACCCAAGGTGTCCTTATCAGAAACCAAAAATATTTTAAGCTAACTCAGACATGTCAGTAAAATAAAAGAGCCTTTATCTACCTTTCTTTTTTTTCTCTTTTTCTTTCATTTCTCAAAAACTACCACAAACATTTCATAAATTCTTTTGAAGGTATCCAATTATTTCTAATGTTGTTTTTTTTTTGGTAAATAATTATTTCTAATGTTGTTAATGGTAATTAATGGGAAACTCCTATAACATGAGTAACTTTTGCTGGCCTCCACAAGTGGCTTTCGCTTATCTTAAAAATAAATAAATAAATAAGCATTTAACAGCACGCAGGGAGTGCAAGAAAAATGAGTCCGGAGGGTTTTCCCACGCTGTGTGAGAGTGGGCCAATGATAGCAGGACGTCTGTTAGGAAGCTTGCTGTGAATGGCCCACTCGTGGTCAACCTACGAGAATGCCTCATATAATACGGATTCAAGAAAAATAGCAAAGAACATTATCAATTGATACCTACCATCGTCCAATGTTGGACAATATGACTTAATAATGGTTGTTGTAGAATTAAAAGAAAGGTACATGAGATTACCAAGGGAGGAGAAATGACACCTACCTTTTAACTTTTAATATGACTTAATAATGGTTGTTGTAGAATTAAAAGAAAGGTACATGAGATCAGCAAAGGAGAACAAATCCCCCTTCATAAAGGTTTATTTGAAATGAGGGGTTTGTAGGTTTTAAGATTATATATATTTTATGGGTAAATTGGTATCACACACACGCATACACCACTGAGAGGTTTCTAATAAGTAAATTTTTTTAGTTTTTGTCTTATGTAACCTAGGATATAGCTCTCTCACACACGCAAGCAGTTATGACTAATTACGTGTGGGTTGAAACTTGGAATTGAATATTTTTATAGAAAGTTAGGATGAGTACTTATGGTTGCTAGCATCTTTATTAAGGACTTACTATCGCCTGTGGAAAGAATCGTGCTAACCACACTCTCTATCTTACAATTCAACTCACAACCCTCATCTCTATACTATTAAAAATGAATAGTGCCCAATACAAAACAAAAACAAAAACAAAAAAAAAAATGAGCTAGTCTACTAGGTAGGATGGATGTCATTTGAGTTGTGAGATAAGGAGTGTAGCTATCATTATTGTTTTGGAAAACGTGGCAATACTTTTAATTTTTGGAGTTTTGTGGTTGTGGGGATGTTATTGGAAAAAATCTGGTGAAGATGAAATACATTTAAAATAGTAATAAATAATATCAAAAATCATTTTTATAGATTTTCTCTTTGATTGCCAAGGGTGCAAGTCGTAGTTTTAAAGGTTTGTTTGGTAGAAAGCATTTTTCCCAGAAATTTTTCATGTTAGAAATTCTTGAGCGCAATACAAAGGTTGTCTCTAAGAATTCCAAATTTCCTATTTAATTGGATTTTGAGGATGACAATTTGCTAAGCTAGCCAAGTGAAAATTGTTTTTGGCCAATTGAGCTCTTTCAATTTTGAAGTTTTAGAATGCTGTCTTGCCATTGTTTTGGGGATTCTACGTTCGGGGGCACGGCAAATAAGCCCCGTTTCTCCAAATTCCTACATCACTCTTTACCATAATATTAATTCCGTACTACACAATACTGTGAATTCCAAAGAGTTCAATACATAGTTGCAGAATGGCACACGGGTATGAGGAGAGGATAATCCACCTTTAATTGGAATTGTTGCCCCTTTTGCCACCAGAATTATAAGGAACTGAGTATTAATGTGCAGGACATACATTTGGGTTGAACGGGGCAGACCTGGATCCATGTGAAGGAACCGAAACCCTTAATGGGCTGCTGGTTGATTTTGGACTCTGTTTGAGGTTCTCTGGGCTGTGGTTGACATTTAGCAGAAAGGTCTTATGAATTTTACAAATGGGCTGGCCTAGGGCCTAAACTTTAGGACTTTGTGCTGAATTCAGTTGAGAGAATTAGGCCAGAGTATTTAAATGGATTGGGATACTTCAACCTTCAGCCCGGACTAACTCAGCTCATTCTGAGGCAGTTACAACCCATTTCTGCACGGTGACAATTTTGTCAGATCTGGGCTTGGATGGACAATCTAGCCAAAATCCGTCCTATCAAACAAACATATAATATAGAAATAGAGACTTTTATTAGGGTCTGTGTGGGTCCCAAAAGCCATGTTTTTGCGGATGCTTTGGAGGTTATCCAGAGCATCAATGGAAAAGGGAAATCTGCTCTGTTAACAGCCTCACATTACAGCATAACAAAGAAATTAAATGGGGATTTGTATGATTAGGATTCCCATCGGACTCCAACTTGGTCTTGGACACAGAAGGCTCAAACTTCTAACCTTAAGTTGCTATCTCCACCATTTTATAGCGAACCATTACAAAAAGTTTATTTTTCACCACGTACCTTTACTCAACATTGGATTGAATCTCGATCATTACTAGGTGAGGCTACTGAAATGAGGATTAGGATAATCTGATGATGCCAATTTTCCCCTAACCCTTAACCAAAGACCTTTCCACGCCCCTATACATCCATTAATAGAAATGCATTAAGTTGGGCCCTATTATCTGGACCACATATGAATGGTTTTTGGAGGGGAAACTTTCCCAGTTTTTCTATGGCCATTAGATAATTATGTACAACTCGCAGGTAAACTTTTGTGTGTAATTTGGGCTACGACCAAGTGAGGGAAGGTCATTGGCCTGTCTAGTGTAGTCTGTCATGTGCCAGAAATACTAATCGGCCCAGAAAGCTACTAAGTACTTTTAATAAATTATTTGAATTTCTGACTAGTTTGGACTAATCGAACCATAACATTTTTTGGGTACCCCAGCCAAGAGGGCTGGAACCCAAGAAAGCATACATAAGTGGCACCGCAAGCGGGAAGGGAAGTCCACAAAGTTGGAAAAATAAACAACACAAGTGGAAAGGGAAGCCAACAAAGGTAGGAATGATAGGCCAGACTAGTGAGAAAAGAAGCACATAAATTAAGTGGTATACTCAGGGATCCATCAATAAGTTGCTGTGTGATGTACCGAATTGGAACCAACTGGAACCCATTTTTGTTGACCATAACTTGTTAAGGGCTGAATTTCTCATCAAGCATGGTTTAATCGCCGAACCAAGCTGACTTAACGGAGTTTATAAACACTGTATCTTATTATCATCTCTAACAAATAGAACGTGCTCATTTCCATCTTTGGCAAGCCTTTTCATTTTTTGGTATTGAGGTCTAGTCTAGTCCAATCTCATCTCAATGGGTTGTCTACGTGTAAGCTTGTAGCAAGATGAGTCATGCTAGCCACACTACCAGCTTGTAGCAAGATGAGTCATGCTAACCACACTACCTATCTCACAACTCATTTCCCAACTGTCCCATGTGGTACTTTTCCCCTCTCTCATCTCTACAATGTTAAAAACAAAACAAATGAGTTAGGCCTGCCATATACATAGGATAGTTGTAAGATAAGGAGTGTGTTGGAAAAATGGGTTTTTAAATTTGGTTTTGGGCAACTTTGGAGCGGAATAAGTGTGGGTCCCATACATCTTTTGAGGCGCGTCCGAGTGCTAATGTGTTCTCCTCCAAGAAGAGATTAAGCATAAATCATTGTTCATTGAAACCATTAAGATATGAATGAGAAATTGATTTCCAAAATGACCACTTAAAGTTGCTTGTATAGCAGGTTGGGTCAGGTCTGGTTGGGTTGGGTCAAAAGCCCAAACCCAATGTGGGTTGGATCTTGGCCCAACCCGTGAGCTCTCCAAAGAGGATGTCTTTTTGTCAAACGACACAGTGTTCCCCTCTGGAATGGATCTATTTTTTTTCTTGGCATCCCCCCTAAAATGGATGTGTCTTTTCTCTTCGCATTCCCTTGATATATGGCTGTGTCTGTTCTTGGTGACTGTTGATTTTTCCTGAACAGTCACTAGTTCACTTATTTAAAGCTCATCTCAAATTGAATTGGATCCTGCATAATTTTTCCTTTGTACATTCTATCATCTGTGTTGAGAGAAAGTTGAATAATACTGTTTTGTTTGCTAACGTTGTAGATTGTAGTGCTGCTTCTACTACGTGCTGATCATTGTATCTTGGGAGACAAAAGTTTGTACACCGTGAACACCGTAGCGGAGACGAATTTTGTTTTAAGGATATAGTATTAAACACTAGTCTTAATCGTCAAAATATTCTATTCTGACTTTACTTTCTGTAAGTTTGAATTTTTAAATTCTTTTTTATGCTACTGTGGTTTTTTTTTTTTTTTTTTTTTGCATTTTGAACAGTTGATGTAATGACAATAGGACTCTAAGTCCCTTTACAAGAATGTGGCTAGCATTATTCTTTTACTAATGTTAATATTTTCATTTCTTCTTCATTTTTGTTTTGCTGGTTGGATCACCTCGTTGGACCACTGGTTGAATCAATTTGAACTAAAATGTCTCAAAAAAAAAAAAAAGGTCCAGTACACTGGTTAAGCAGTTCAAGCTCCAGCTCAGTGTTTAGAGCGTTGCTTCATCTCTCTTTCTTTGTTTGATAAATGGCAAATAGATTTCACCAAGAGATAAAAGGAAAATATATGTGAGCGCTGGGCTATTGAGAAGTGGGTTCGACCCGATGAGGATATTTCCCCCGTCCTCTACTAACACCCATATTAAGGTTCTTTAGCTAAACATTTCTACTAAAACCTCTAGTAGTTAGCAGAGGTCTGCAGAAATACTTTTTAATATTCCTCATCAGGTGGAGCCCACTTCTCTATATGGGCTTCACCCCAAAAGAACAAAGATACCAGACTGGAAGTAAAGTAAACAAAGCAAAAACCATACAAGGACATCTGCAGCCCACACCAAACCTGGCAGCTCCAGCTTTCAGTTATTATAGTCCATTGATTTTTATCTTAAGCAGTCCACGTACTTGGCTTTGCAGCCTTCTTATTCTGTTGCACGGAGAGGGGTGCTTAAATTATCCATCACAATATCCCTGTTACAATGAGGAGGCCAGCGGGCCAAGACATTAGTGTTGGGCCTGGGCCGTTTTCAAATAATACACAGTGTTTATATGTTGGCCTCAGCCTGGCCCACCGTTTGAACGATTATAGCAAGGTAGGGCCAAGCTTAGCTGATTCATCAGTAGAATAGAAAAAAATGACCCAGCCCATGGGCCTAGGATCCAGTCTAATGTAAGCTAGGATTGTGGCAAGCTCACCTTTGGTTTTTTGTGCTGAGGGTGTTCATGGGACTGGGTTACATGGGTCTGGAATTGTCCTTTAGTTTTGGCCCCTTGGCTGGTCTACAGCAATTTTTTTGTCTTCGATAATTCTATGGGGCAAGTTTACGCTTATTATGCTGAAAGGCTTAACTATAAACCATTGTGAAGGTTTATACTTTCGGATTGAGGGCTGACCCGGATAACCATGAAAATAGCAAACGGGCCGAGGTTGGAGAAGCTTTGAGCCAATGCCATTTCGATGATCTCCGGAAAAATTCAAGTATGGAACTTGTCATCTAGACCTGATTGATAATTGGGCTCAGTTTCCCCAATTCTGGATTCACAGTATTGGTTCAGTAAGGGGTTGTTTGTTTACAGCACTTTACATATGTAAATCGCTAAGATGCGTAACAGTTACATACCATCACATTTATTTGGCTTGATTTACGCATGGGGTATGTAAAATAGATGTGAAAATAGTGTGAAAAAGACCTATTTTCCCGTCAAAAAATTTCAGACCTCATATAGTGTGAAAGGGTTATATATGTTACTCTTATGAGGCGCTGCTACAGTGCATGGAAGAGCAGGTCGCCTTTTTTATTTTTTTAATTACTATGGGTCCCATTTTTATAATCAGAACCGTTCATTGTCTTCATAAGGTCAAAAATGGCAAGCATAACAATTTTCAACCGTTCATGTTTCTTGGATGTTGAGATATGATCAAACAATTATAGCCATTGGATTAATCTAGTATATATGATAATCCCAGTCTGCCTTTTATGATCTTTCGGTTTCTGTGGGAGCCATGCATAAAATCAAAACCGATCATTTTCTTGATAATATCAAACATGGCCACATATCCAATTTTAAACCGTTGATGTTGTGTGGATATTGAGAAATCATTAAAACAATACAGCTATTAATCTATTATAGATGAAAATCCCAGTCTGCCTTTTTTATTTTTTTAAATTATTGTGGGTCCCTTTTTTATAATCAGAACCATTCATTGTCTTCAAAAGGTCAACAACGGCCAACATTCCAATTTTCAACTGTTGATGTTGCTCGGATGTTGAGATTCATAAAAAAAATGTACAACCTATTACATTAACCTATTGTAAATGACATTTTCTGTCTATCTTTTTCAAGTTTTTATATATGGGGTCCAAAATCCTGATCTGACCATGTATCCTCTTTATAAGATAAAAAAAAGGGCCATGAGGCCAAATTCCATCCATTGATGTTTCTTGGATTGTGAGATATTTACAAAAAGATTCAGATTATTTGAATATATGCTTCAAATTCACATGTAAAGAGGTGTGAAAAAACCAAACAAAAATTCTGTTTCACATGTGAGTCATTTATATATGTAAAACATTTTTACAACATATGTGAAATTAACAAACGACCCCTAAATAATTAAATCGGGGTGTGATTGGATCTTGTCCAAATAGCTGATATTGGGAGATTGCGTGGGGGTGTATTATGTACATGCGTATGAGCATTTTTAGGAAGGGTCATATATTTCCAAGTAGAGGAATGGTTTTCAGGGTCTCAAAGTTGCCCTTAACTTTAGTCCACATAAAAAACACAAAAAAGTCATCATTCGAAAAAGTGAGATAAGCGTGACCATTTACATTATCAATCGACTCAAAGGACCAATAGAACTGGGACTAGTGTCGGGCACGTGACTGTTCGAGTCTAAAAGTTTACAAAGCAGAAAGTAGTAACATCACTTCTAAATATGTTCTTTGAATGAGAACAAGGGTCGTTCAGTTAATCGGTAACCACACGTTTTTACGAGGAGCGAAATTATGATTCAATACTCAGGGCCGAGCAAGGAGATTTTTTTTTCCATGCAACCACTATAGTTTTTAAGTATTTTATGAAAATCTTCAAATTAAATTAAGCAAGACAAATATATCAAGAGCAACTATTAAATTTCTATATAAAAAAATAAAACCAGTATATATTCAATTTTTACAAAAGATAAATAAAAAAAGGTTTCTCAGTAGATTTCAACCATGCAACTTAATATCTATCAAAGTAGAATTCTATATTAATTCAAATCCCAAAAATTGTTAATAATTTAATCTATACTAAATTTTGAAATAATTTTTCTTTCAATGAACACAACCATCAAATTCATGAGAAAATCATCCTCCATTTTGTTAGAAAGCCTAATTTTGATAATTTTCATGGCTAAAAATGCTATTTTTGTAGTTGCCATAGAAGCTAGAAGAGTAAGAACAAATATGATTACTTTGTAAATAAGTTGGTAGGTTGTTGATCTTCTAATTCTTATCAACCACTGACACAATTCGAAAACATTTGATAACTTCTTAAAGTCTGCATGTTGAACTATATTATACTTAGAATGGCGAAGTTCCATTTTTAAACTTCATTTTCTCTTGATCTGTAAAGTCTTGCGGATAAAACTAGGATCTCTTCCTAGAATCTCTTCCTACATGATTAATGAAAGTATAATTTTTTCTATTAACTTTCTTCCAATTACGAAATCCATCAATGATAAGTGCGTTGTTCCCCGAATTCCCAGATGGCTTATTGAAAAGATAGCATGGTAGATAAAAAGTCGCATCTTTATTAGGAGGGTATTTCAGCCACGAAGGAAAGAAATCGAATCATAAATATTGAAAGCTTCAAGCAGGAGTTGTTGACCCACATTTGGGATCGATTGAAAGTGAAAGCTGGTATGGGCTAATCTTAATGTGAGCTCGTCGAATTTCATCACATTGATTAGCATTATAATCACAAATACATGGACGCAATCCCAGATCAAGTTCCAAAGTACTAATATCAACTTCATTCATTTCAATTCTTTGAGATTTTGTAGGTTGATTTTCAGAAATTGGAATATCAGCATTGGAGGAGGTTGAAAAATTTAGAATATTAATGTTGGAGGTTGGCATATTCAAGTAGAGGTTGGCAAATTTTGAGTAAAAATGTTAGAAGTTGGCAATAATGTATCAACTTCTAATTTTTTGTTATTTTTTTCTCTTAAAATATGCATCAATTGGAATTGTCTTTCCCATCTTAAAATCAAATAGAAAACATCACCTTGTAACAACCATGATAAAATATATAATTCATAATCTAACAGGTTTTGGTTTTTTTCTTCTTATTATCTGATTTAGGTATCACACAAATATTGATAATATTTAGAAATCAAAACTTATGATTTGGGAGAAAACTATTTCCTCTTCACAATCACATACTCAATGGCATGGTCATACTAATGCTTTAGGTAAAAAAAAACTACTTGCTCTTCATAATCTCATTGAACACCATTCTCAACACAACTGGGCTTTTTTTTATACAAAATTGAACATCAATACCCTATTCTCAGCCCCCTTTCCATTCAAATCAATCACAACACACCCCCTCCTTCCATCATCACCCATTACGCATAATTAAACACCATCAACCTAATCATAGCATGCATTT
Organism: Sextonia rubra; assembly: GCA_037013555.1. NCBI lineage: Eukaryota > Viridiplantae > Streptophyta > Magnoliopsida > Laurales > Lauraceae > Sextonia > Sextonia rubra. The sequence continues at coordinate 39,787,605 of JASUAD010000018.1, forward strand.
CCATTAAAATGGGCAAAACATCTCAATTTTCTAAGTGTGTTAAAATGTTAGAATTAAGATTAAATCAACATATTAACAATGAAAATGCTATCCACTTACCTTGTCAATTATGATGAGAGAGGAAATGAAAATGAGGAGAAGTCCTAGCTTAAAATCAAATCCACCGTGCTCAAATGGAGAGAAAATTTAAAGTTGAGCCAAACCCACCTATAATAACGGGTGGGCCAAAGGAGCCCTAGCGCGCCCCACACCCCCCCACCCCCCGGGTCAGTGGTTCCACCCTTGCATTTCACCCCATTGCCAGTTTGATCCTTGGTAGTGTGCCACCCTTTACATGTGTGGACTCTTTTGGGTCCTACCTCCATTGGTTAGGGTGAATAAAAAAATATATTTTTTAAACTAAACATATCAAATATGATTCATTTAAAAAATTGAAAATTTTTCACGAAATAGCTTGTTAATAATTTGTGTATTTTGTGATTGCATTAAAAACTGTTAGTAATTAATTGTATATCTTTCAACAGAGAAGCCATAGCTGAAATGTTCGTGAAAATTTTGTACATACACATGTAAGACATGCATTACATTTCAAATTACTTCAATACGATGAACTATGAGCCAGGCCGGACGGTCGTGATCAAGACGAGCTATCATGAACTCATTTAGTGTAATCTGGGGCTTTATCTCTATAGAGCCTTATGTAGTCTCCTCATATAATCGTAAGACCCTATCAATTTTCCTCATCTGATTAGGAATGAGACTATTAATGCCATGTTTTACATTGGACCCTGTCTAATCTCTACTAAGTGGGTGATCGCTAATTATTGCTATCAAAATCTCAAGGTGTTAGTAGAAGCAACGAAAATATTTTTTAATATTCACCATCGAGTGGATCCTATTCCTCAATACTCCTCCTTACGTGAAACTTGATCGGCACAAAATTTTTGTGACACACATTTTTTTAACGCAGAGACGTTTATCCTGATATTCGAACTAGCGTCCGGTTAACCTTGATATCATATTAAAATTTTTTCAACTAAATATTGCTATCAAAACGTCAGCGCATTGATAAAGATATTAAAAACACTATTTAATATTTCATATCGGATCGAGCCACTTTACAATCGAGATGCCATCAGCTGAGGCGGAATAAAATTTATTGGGTGGGAAAAGGAAACTTGGAGCGAAGTGAAGAACCATACGATGAGAAAAGGCAGCATGGGCAGGTAAGAGATGTCAGTTTTAGGGGCAACTTTGTCAACATGCAAGATCACATCAGAGCTTATCACATCTGCAGCAGTTGGCAGTTCTCGAAAATTTCTGCATGCAAAATTTCCTCAAATAACTGACACTGGTGGGGGCGGGTATCTATCTTCTACGGGATTCAGGACATCATGAACATTACATAAGAGCGCCTTTTTTTTTTAAGTGGGAAGGGAGCATGGTACATTGATCCAGATCGTTGGTTAGATGGACATGATAACTGATCGACGATGCTTTCAAACTCTTGCACGTTGTAAGATCCTAGCCCTGCTACGTTTATATAAAAAAATAGGGTCATATTAAGACTGGACGGCTATTACCTTCCAGATGAATCTTGGGAGTACCCCCAACCCACATTGTCCTCCACCAAATCAATGGTCTAGATCACAAAACCGTCGGGCCACTTGTATGGTATGGCCACCATAACACACATGACTCAATGTCCAAGGCTGAAATTGAATATCAGTAGAACAGTGTGTAAGGACCCGATCCCAAGATTTTTTTTATTTTTATTTTATTTATAATTGTATATTATTATTATTATATTTATTATTTAATTTTGATCTTAAAATTAGACCATGCTTGGACCCCACCCATTCATTGAATTAAAATTGTCATCTTTGTGATATCATCTTGTTTTGGGTGGGACCCAACATTGAATGATGGGGATTTAGATTTTAAAATGTTAAACTTTGTTAGGGGAATCATGCTTCAGTCAAATTGGAATCCCATGAAAAGAACCCACGTATCACACTAGATTTCTCTCTCTCTTCATGCAAAGAATGTGTCTTACACCATCTCCTCCACCTACCTCAACTGAACTACAAGGGAAAACCAAGTTGAGCATATCTCCTTCCCACTAAAACAAAGGAAAAACTTCCTCTGTCCTCCTTATATGAAGAGATCTTACCTGTACGAACCTTTTCTTTACAACACTTCCTAAGTACCAATCTCTCTCTATCATACCAGTCTTTACTACCCTTCAAGCTCTCTCATTTTCTTCTCCACACAAGGTCTCCTTCCCCATCGAGGTAATTCACACATCTCCTTTCTCTGATAATTTCTAGCTTACTATAACTATCTTTGTTTTATTCCTTCCCTTTTTCTTTTACTTCTTTTAGGAATATTGATTTAGTATTATCTATATGCTTTGCTTTTGCATACCCATATCATCACCTTTGCAGAATTGATTTTTCATCTTCTCTCAACACCTACACCAACCTATGTTTATAATATGGACATAGGCCTTATTCTCTTAAACAAACAGAACACTAGTTTCTTTGTTAGCTCTATCACCTACCGCTATTTCCTTTATTTGTTTTCACCCATGTTTATGGTGTTCCATGTTTTCCTTCACATCATATTTTACTGCATTCTTCTTCATCTCTCAGTCATCATCTCCATCATATACCACTGTAACAATATTCTTTTCTTTGGCTTCTTCTGACTTTTTCATATTCATTTATGTTATGCGTTCTTCTTTCATATTTATTTTGTAGTTTCATCTTGTCTGTTAATTTCTTTGATGCTCTATTTTAATTATACATCATGTATAGTCATCGAGATGAAGAACCCATCTTCACTACTGTAAGCCTCCAAATGCGCATTTCACCCATAATAAAAATCCAAACATTACACACATTTGCCATTCTACCAACTTGCAGAATTTTAAATTCAAGGTCAACACTTCACTTGGGGTTGAACCCAAGCATCTGCACTGCATCTCTCCATTATCACATCCTCATCTTCCTCATAGAAACTATATGCAGAAGCTAGTGGGAAGCCAACTTAGAACTTAAGTGTTTGTGGCTGCTGCAACTCAAGACTTTAAAACTAGGCTGTTTTACTTTAAGAACCAGTACCCAACTATGCTATCCCTGTTAACAAACAAGTCATTCTCAATCTTTGCAACTCTAAAAGTTCTTTCTTTTCTACAGTTTTTCTTCTTTTTTCTATTTCTATTACACTCATACTTCTCTACTTTATTTATTTATTTCTTTTTAACTATTTTCAAGTCTCCATCTCCACCTTTATATTCTACTATGTTCCTCTAACCAAACAACCCATCATTCTCCACCTTTCATTCTAGTAAGCCAGACACAACTTCATTAATTGTTACAATTTACCATGGAAATAATCCGCCCATTCATCACCAATGGACCCATCTAATCTAAGTCTAGACCCAACTAGTTCTCATTCACCTCCAATCTTCATCACAAGTAAATCACCAAAATCATTTATAAAATATAAATTCAACCATTCAACTCAGTGCCATGCAACTGAGGACATATATGTATCACATCACCAATAGTTGGTCCCACTTGAGTCTAATATCCAAACTTTCTATTAGACCTCTTGGACCCACCAACCTTGACCCGCGTAAGATACCAATATAACTCTATGTCACTGTGGCCCACCATCCTAGCCTACTTGGTCTATATGTTTCATTCATGCACGGGCCCAAGTTCATGATCCAGTAGTCTGAGCCCACTCACTATCCATTTACACAAACTATTGGCCATGGTCCACCTTAAATATATACATGTGTAACTCCTACTATATATGGCCCACTTGCACTATTTAATATTTTGGGCTCAAACCACGTGTCTCAACCCATCAAACCCAACCTTTACCCAAACCAAACCCATTAATTGCACATGAACCTGGATCCTAATTATTAGTTACCTATCATGACCAGGGAACCACATCAAGATTCCAGAACATCCAGGTCAGGGCAAGTTTAATCAAGTGATCATCGTGAATCCAGGCAAGTAACCTTACTATGGTTCTCTAGTATTAGAGTTTTCTAATTTGCCTTCTAAAATATTAAATTGTTATGTGATCCTTGGTTTCATGCGGGGCTCAATCCTGGTATCTTAGCTTATCTAGGGCCATTGATTTTATTAATATGATTGAACATTTATGAATTAATTTATGAACTCAACAATCATCAAAATTGTAAATATTGAACTTATTCCATGTTCATTTGATGCTACCATGAGATATAAAAAAATTCTTATATGATCCTTTACTAGAAATATTTATTTCATGGTTGGACTCCAAAATTGTGACATAATTCTAATTATGTTGCAAAAATGTTTCACATCATATTTTATTAAGAAAATTTAATTTTGAGTCTTATGGTCCACCCTTGAATGCAATCCTTAACTTTTGAGGCATTATCCAAAGCATGGGCAACGCAACGTGGGGATTCTCACATGCGGACTCTAGCCCTCTTTATGGGTATGACATTGGGGCCTGAGAACCCCTTTGTGCGTGATAACTAGACTGCAGCTAGTCCCTTATGGCTTCGGGCCCTTATATGTGTGATTATGGCTTCGGGCCATTATATATGTGATTATGGCTTTGGGCCCTTATATGTGTATTGTGGCTGAGGAGATGCCTTTTCTTAAAATAGATCATATGATCTTTATTTTATTGTCAATATACATAAATTATTGCAAAATTATTCATATTACCATTGTCTTGTTAATATTTCTTAATTTCTTATTTTTTATTGGATTATCCTTGAATTAATTATTATTTGTTCATCGTACCCAGATTGCTATCATTTGATTGAATAATTGTTTGCTATAGTTCTATAGTTTGTTTACTTGTGGAGCTTTATGCTCATATGTGTTTGTTTTTTTTTTTTTCAGATATTGAGATTGATCCCACCAATAATGAAGAACCTTAGCTTATTTGCAGGAAATGGGCGAATCTTGAGAATCGAGTCACTACTTAGTTTTTTAGTGTTTATTTGGTTTTATTATGTAGTTGGACTATGACATATCTATTTGAATATTTCATTACTTTGAGAGCATTGGTATTAGGCATTTCTGTTTATCTTCTATTAATGACTTAACTATTAATGATTTAATTCAATCTAGTTGACTATGAATCCTCTCAAGTAATGATTCAATTAAATGAATGATTTATAATATGAAATGTGAGACCGTTACGCCATGAACTCTGAGGGTCCTAAGGATCTCGGAATTCGGGGCGTGACACAGTGCCTTTGCTCCGATAAAAATCTACGTCCCAAGCCCAAGCCGAATTTAGAATTTGAGCTATAGAGCCGAAGCTCCAACAGTCAAAATATCATTGATAAGTATGTATATTATCAGTAATGTATGCGTAATTTGGTTTCAGTTTAGGTGCTTAAGCCAGCCCGAATCCAACAACCCTAGCGCAAATTGACTTTTCATGTGGATCAGGACATGCGCATAACCCAAGCAAGACCTTAAAAATAAAATCCATTCAAAAGCCAAGTTCGATACATACTGACATAAATCTCATGCTACACTTTCTATTCAGTCCAATGGGGTCAACTTATGATGGATCCATCCAACCAATCACGCTCCTTACCCCTATGTTAGTGAACACTCTTCCGACTTATATTCACCTCCCCATATTAAATTTTTTTTAAAAGCCCAATATTGTGACACTCAAGGACATGCATGTTTCAGCAACATTCATACTTTTTTTTTTCTTGAAAAAGCAATTTCAACCCACATGAAATATTAATTCTACGAAAAAAAAAACTCAATATTGAGACACTCAAGGGCATGTTTGAATAAGGTTCATACCTTCTGTTGCGAGAAATGATAATTTCAACCTGCATGGAAATTATTTTTCTGCAACATCTCATAATATTTACACCTTAATTGTTATCATTTTCCTCGTGTAAGGGTGACAAGCCAAACAAAAAAAGTGATGGATGTGGGAGAAGTGGAAGGCGATTCTGTGATTCTGATGTACAACCGCACCCTAAGAATGCATTTGTTAACATCAATGGAAGAGGAACATGGAACAGCACTTCCTACCATCCTAATGATAACCCCCCCACCCTTGTGGAATCAAATCAACTCTAAACGTTGTCACTGTTAAATAATTGATTTAAAAAAACATTAATAAGGGTAATTTTGGAACATAATTTTTCTTTTCATTTTCAATTGGTGATTTTATGACTAACCCACCCTCCAAGGGTTCAATATTGGGTATCTTCCAGTGTGCCACGGGGCTATATCCAACAGAATTCATTTCCAATATCTTTTCAGGTGGGCCTCACAAGGAAGGAATCACAAAACTTTTATCAACCCAACTTCAGGGGAATGCTTCCTGTGCCTTTCCATGCTTCTCTTTTTATGGCAACTCTCAACAATATCTAAAAATATATGTACTGCCTCCGGGACAGAAATCTTTCTTCACACGCCCAAAAAGGTGCTGCTGCTGTTAACGGTAGGTTGAACATGTCAATTTCAGCCGTTGGATTCGTTACTAGACAAAGCCGTTGAGACATCATTCCATATTCCACTAACCTGGAATGCAGAATCATCTGCACGGTTGAAAAAATCAACGGAGATATTTGGAATTTTATAGTAGAGAAATACTGGCTATACTCCCCAACTCACAACCCATCTCACAACTGAAAAAAGAAAGTGCATGTTCTTTCACAACGGAAAAAGGTCTTACTATTAAAGGGAATGCATGTCCCAAAAAGTGCCCCTCAAGCAATTGGGCGCTCCCAATGTCACAAGTCTAGTGGATTAGCCCAAAACTCATCCATTAGCCCTTTCCTTTCCTTACTGTGGCTATGGCTGACCTCAACAACAAGAAGGCATTCATCGTTATCTTATTATCTCCTCAGTGCTAAGCGTGTATATGCACCATGTTTGTTGTATATTTTCCTAAAACAAGATGATAATGTGGAGGAGTAAGAGTGAATTGAAAAAAGTTCATATGGAAACAGGTAGGGTTGGATGTGCGTGATCCGCCCCATTTAACCTCCTCCTACTCTTGTGGGTTTAGTAGTGGTTTTCATGGATTTGGAGTAGGTATAATTGTTTTTTTTACTTGAATGGGGCTCAGGGTGGATTTAGCTTTTAATTACAGCACCTTGCTTGCCCCTATTGCACTTATGCTTTAGAGGTGGAGGTTATTTTATTTTGGTAACCTGGCGGAAGGGGGGTGGGACCAAATAGGTAACCTACACATATGGGAAGAAAGCCCACTAAAGTAGGAGAGAAGTCCACACATGTGTAAAGAAAGCTTACAAAAGTGGGAAGAGAGCCCACACATATGGAAAGAGATGACATATGTAGGGTTTGAAACCTGATCACCCATGTAAGAACACATATCTTACCATTGGGGTGAGAGGTTGTTCTAAAAAATTGAAGGGGTGTGGTTTCAAAACCTTCTACATTTAATAAAAATTTAATATAATTATTCTATTTAGATATATAGAATAATCTTTTTTAATATAAGCCCTACTTGAATATGTCATCAGGGGGTGAGTTTCGTTTTATAAATCATAAGCCCATCAAGAGTCAAGTGGAATATAGGAGGGACATCACTTATGAATGAAATATGAGTATGGTATATAATAAACCATATGCGTTACTACTAGTAACTTGGTCTTAAGCATGTTGGGTCACGTGATAGGCTCACCAAGTTACTGGACAAATGGACTACTCGGGTTGTTACAAATGGTATCAGAGATTACTACCAGCTGGAAATATGGGAACCCCAATCCCACTGTGAAAGCCGCTGAAGGAAGATTAAAACAAAGTCAGGGTACGCAAGCCTGTGAGTCAAGATAGGAGAATTCGCAGGGGACACAGGTGTGTCATGCTTCGATCTCACATTGTCCGGTGAAATTAGATGGATCCACACGAAGATGTGTTACCTTAAAAGGATTAGATTATAACACCCTATCCCACATCGTTTATGAATGAAATATGATTCCGGTATATAATAAACTATGTAGATTACTACTAGTAACTTGGGCTTAACAATTTTGGACCACTTGACAGGTTCATTAAGTTACTAAGCCAATGGGCTACTTGAGTCGTGGCACTTAGCCTAGGGTTGCTCACTTGTGTAGTGTATTGGATTTGGGTTTCCTTACTCCGTGTCATTATCCATTGCTTATTGTACTCACATTATCACATTGTCTTTTCTTGCTTTGATATTGTATATCTATTATGGTTTATATTTATTTAATTGTTAACCCTTGTAGTTTGATGATGTTGTACTTGGTGCATAGATACCAATCCATTCTATACCGAGGAGGAGGCGGATGGTGAAGTACTTCAAGCACTTGAGCCAAATGAGGAGCATGAGTGGTGTGCCGACAACATAGTCCGAGTCCTCAATCCAACAAATGGGGGCCTCATCTTGTTTTGGGGATAGTTTTCATTTTTTTAGCCAAAGTTTTTGGTGGGCTTGTAACGAGCGTGTTTTTGTTTAACCTTGGAACTTTATAATATATATATATAGGAATATTAATATGCATCATTCTCTCATCATAGGGTGAGGGATGCTTGCATTGCTTTCCCTATTTGTACTTAACATTTTTCTTTTTTATGTAACTTTGTCTTTTGCATATTAATATATCCAAATATGGAATTGTCCCTCATCCTATGGTGAGAGATGGATGCATACTAATATTTTCCTATAGATATATATAAATTCATGTGCAGACTCTGGTTAACTAATTGTACCAATTGTCATTGAATGCTTCCACAAATTATTGGTGATTATCAAATGTTCAAACTCTCCGTGGACCTATGATCTTACATGGGACCGTAATTGGGGGCCACGTGCTGTTTTAAACACTAAAATTTTAATTGGCCCCTAATTTCATGCTTAATCCCTGGTTTCCCAAATGTGGGAGTGACACTATCATTCAGTTTGACACTAAATACCTGGATGTAAATAAATGTGGGATTTATCACTAAAAATTCGCACAAAGTGTAGCAATTAAACAGGAGCCAAAATAAAGGGACATGGTCATTTGATTGAACTAACATCTAGGTAATTCATAATTCGGGTGCTAACTTATCGATACCCTCTTTTCCTTAATTTCCATGCATCAGGTTACAGAACATGCAACCACATTGTTTGGAGTAGGATAGAGCCCTCCAAGCCCACATGCAATGGCTATCTTCTCGAAATTTTACAGAAAACTTGAGGGAGAGAGGTGTTGTAAGAAGTTCTAGCAGTTGGAAATGAAGGAGGAGTCGAACGAGCTACTGGCTCTTCTATTTAAATCATTTTTTTATTTTTCGAAAAAGTCCAGGTCATTATGTATTTTACAGTTTAGGTCAATTAAAGTTCATTGGTTCTAATTGAAGTCTAATAAGGTGGGGTCCAGTACGAAAGTGAACAAGCTCAACCAAACGTATGTGATGATGACAAGATAAAGCATGTACGAAGTAAAACCATAAAAAAATTAAAGGGGGCCTCTGTTTACTTGATCAAGGTCAAATCGGCCCAAAATTACCCATCAATGACCTGAACTTAGCCCAAATAAATATAATTAGACAAGCTAAGATTAATTTATCATAATTTCACATCAAACAATATTATTTCATATAAACTTATAATTAATTAGTGTTAATCACCATTTAATTGTGACAGGGTGTCACAGTAGCATTACAGATGGCTACAGGTATAAGATTGTGTCCAGGCCCGCTCAGCCTCTAATACGTAATGAAATGTTCCAATTACATCCCATCTGATGATTTGTATGCACCAGGTGGGCCCCACATTCAAAGTTAAGACTATTGCTCTTGATCGACATAATTTTTCGTTTTTTTAAATACCCCATGGTCATCGGCCTGCTTGGCACAGGGCTGACTTTGCCCTGTGCTTCAGCTTATGTGTTGTTTGGTGGGATGTTAAACTACTAGAAACTACCAAAATACACAATCTTCTTCAAAGAAGATATGACTCCCCAAAGACCTGCAAATCCTCCATCCTTGCTAAGCAGGCCTGAACAGGCCCTCATGCTATGTTTGGAATGCAGCACAAAACAATGACTTTCTGTCGAGTGGCATAGACCAAAATGGCAAGACAAGACATTCACCTTTAGTAAGTCCATCACTCACAACAAAAAAATTAAAGTGGATTAAAACCAGACATACATTGCAAAAGTCACTAAGAAAAGAAAAAAAAACATTTGAGAACAAACCGGAAGAAAATTCTCTTTTAACGGCCTCACTCTTTAATGAAGGTGTTGCTGCATTTTGAAATGGTTTTTGAGGGTTAGTGATAAATACTTACTTCTACTACAATTTTAAATATGAACCACTTTTTAGGGCCAATTTATTTACATGGAAATGAATTTCCTGGAGTTCTAAGAAATATATTCCTAAAATAGTTAAACTTGAAAAGTAATGGTTAAGAACTACAGAATATATTCACATGTGCCTTACATATATATAAGAATGTTAGTATGCATTCATCCCTTACTATATAGTATGGACATTTATAAAATTAAAAATAATTTATGTACAAATGCTTATGTGCAAATAGAAAAAACTATGTAAACATCTCTCACCCTATTAGAAGAGATGACTGCATATTAACATTTCTCATATATATAGTAGTTTTCAAGTGCCAGGCACTTAGCACCTAAAAATTCACACACACACATACACACATATATATCCTCATATTGCTCATATGTAGAGTTTTCTTATATCTCTAGTAATTTTAACTATGTAGCCTATTCGTTGGCTAAGCTCTCATTTTCTTCTAATTAGAATCTAGATCGGACAAGGACTTTATTATGTTTACGGGTAAGGTGCTTATTGAGGTATTGCTTTGGGAGTATTTTGTAGCTAAAATATTTATTCTTATATTTTTTTCTAAATTAAATTAATTCTCTTTTATCAAAAAAAAAATTACATATGTAAAAGGCAAACCATGCCATACAAATTTTGACATCCAGACGAGACTACGTTGTCTTCTCAGGGACATCCAATAAAATTGGATAGTGACGGAGGTTAAATAGATATACAGCTGTAGAAATGGAGATCTCAGTAGAAGCTTGGGGAACGAGGATCTCCGCGTTCACCGTACGCAAGCAGTGGCGTTTGCATGGCACGCGAGAAAAGATGGGTGTGATTTCACACGGAGAGAGAGAGAGAGAGAGAGAGAGAGAGGGAGGAGCACATGGGCATTCTACACGGAAAGCTACACGTAGAATGAACCATGTGATGGGAGCAGCATGGGTAGCACAAACGCATCTTTCCTGGTTATCAAGCATCAAGCCCATAATAAATTATATTTCTAATAGAGCCCACTTATTGAAATTCAAATCATGGAGAATGAATTTTTATTTTATCTCATAATAGCATCTCCTTCTATCTCCCATATTAGATGTTGGCAAATTTTACTGTCCATGGCTTCAATTAATCATCACATCTAATGTGAATGTTAAATTTCACTTCAATCGAAGCAACCCCATCATAAAATTGAAAACATCTAAAAACTATAAAAAAGATTTACCCAATGAAAAAAATATAGTTTTTCTACAAGATCAATGTTAAGGTGGCCTCGATTTTTATATAAGAAAATAGAATTGCAAAAATTCAACACGATCATCAGAAGGTGTTGGTATTTTGATATTGGAAAATATGGGATTCTCAACTGATAATGACAATTGATAGATAGAAACAAAAAGAGGTAGTGAAAGTCAGAACCCCAGTGGTATCATCTACAATGGAAATTCTGATAGGAATAAGCTGTCTTTGAAAGGAAGGGTCCCACAAATGGTGTACATTTCCTTGTCGGAGGGGGGGTGGGGCTCAATGTAGAGAAGGAGCCATGCTACGTGGGCCATACGTGTCTCTAGGAAATAAAGGATATCCAAAATAAGTCATACCAGGTTGCTCCTCCTTAGGAGCAATGGAGAAAGACCCTTTATCCCCACCCACACACACATGCCTATGAAGGTCATACAGGTGGTTTTTATGTTCCCATGCATGTGCTAGCAATTGTCTCCACGTGAAGCTCACATGGCTTCCATCCAACATAACCGGCCCCCGTCCCATTGGGGCAAATGCCTCCTTCTGAATTGTGATGTTTATGTGATGGGGTCTGGCTTGTTGCTCTATTGAGGGAGATCCATGTTCCAACCTTTGGGTTACGACTTTGATACTGATACTTGTTGGAAGTGATGATGTAGGGATGTGAGCAAGTAAAGAGGAAAATAATCTCTGAGATCAAGCATCTGTATTAGAGGAGTTTGGATCCTCTGAGTCTGTCCCTCCGATGTTTCCTAAGTTAATAAAAAATTGAAACTGTAAAGTAGGGTCCACCTTTGAAATTTTGAACTGCTAAAAATTAAATTAGGTGTCCTCAAAGTTTACTCAAATAAGAGCTGGCCCTAGCTGGCCCAACGAAAGATTTATCATATGAAGAAAGTGATCAATAAATGCATGAGATTTTCTTAATCACATTATTCATCATATATCAATCCTAATCATTAGCCCAACTTCTATTGAAGTAAAATTTAGAGACATCTAATGTGCCCATTTTGATTGGATGAGATTTACATTAGGTGCGTTCCAATAAGGACTTCCATTTCAATATGAGAATGCTCTAATGGTGAAACTCAAAAGATCCTACAAGAGAGAAGAAGAAATCTGAAAGATTTTGGGGATCTTCTAGAATGGATCAATCATCTTCAACAATATGTGTGCAAATAATCAACTAAGCAGCGGAAATAAATCAAATAAAAGCACACATCACAAGAAGATATATTTTTTACGTGAAAATTCAAATAAAAAAAATGCCACGAGTCAAATCAAGCATAATGAATCATACCACAGTTATAAAAGATATATTCACAATCTTTATCCAGTTCCCACACAACTTAAGAACTTGTGATTCTCATTCCACAGCACTCCACCACAACGACTTCCTATCGTCCTCTATTATAGATTCAAACAACTAGACGGCTTCTAGATATTGTATTTGACTCATTAGAACAATCTTTTACAATTAGAAGACAATGTTCTACAAAAAGATGTAAAAGAAAAGGATCTTGAGCAAACCTTCAGCCCTTCAATTCTCCAAGGAAAAACTCTAGAGAATATGACCTCCAATAAGTAATCTCTACCTAGAATAATGAGATCTATATTATATACTTAAGGTTGAGAGAAAATCTCTTTTAGAGCCCCAAATTCGTGTCTTATAAATTTATTTCAACCAGAAAAGGAATTTACAACAAACAAGAAAGACCCACTAAAATCGGAATAGACATTTGAAAGTCAATGGAATTTTCCATGCAGGTCCGAACGATCAAATTGGACCATTGCCTTTAATCCGATCGATCGGATCTTTACTTGATAAATCGGGTAGCACTCTTTGTTTTTTCTAAATTTTCTTCATTTCAACTCTTCTGGGACTATGTTGTCTTTTCAAACTCCTAATCTAAAAATAAATAAAAGTACAACTTTAACTAGGACTTGGGTTCTATTTAATTCATGAATTTAGCCAACAAATAAAATTCCTTTCAAGATCATTGAATGCTATGTCCTATCAAGAAGGAAGACGATAAAGAATAGTAAACAAAGAACAAAAAAATAGATGTTAAACCAAAGCTTTCCTTTCTATGATACAAAATAAAAACCAATTAGATATAAATCTTCCAAATTAAGTTCCAAATAGGAATGATATCCTAATTGGATTTTATATCGTAAGATCTAAAACAAGTTCCCAAAGATATCTGAAAACATTATAAGATTAGTGGGGAGGTCTCAAAAGATGAATAATGCGATTCTATTAATGGAAGGAGGGTACATGGAATTTCTCCTTTTGAACAAAATGAATTAAAAAAGGCTCTTGACTTTACCTGGCCTTAAAGTTATTTAGTGCGTTAACTATAGATTTTCTTGAAACTCAATCTAATGGTAAATCAAAATTCAACAAATGTGAAATTCAGCATAATTTCAGATCATGAGATGTCAACAATGTCAAAGGGGCTACACTACTCTAAGGTGGACCCACATGAGCTCCATAGAGATAGAGAAGACATGAAGTCTGCTAGTCAGAGAACATATGCCACCATCTGAATGCTATTTTTATCATTTTAGTTTAGATTAAGGATTTGTCAAAATCTATTATCTAAGTGCCAGTCTAATGAATAAAAACTCAAACTTTTTTTAGTAAGAAAAAATTCAACATATAGATGTCTAACACAATGATGGTGTGAGCATTTTAGTTTTCACTACCCATAATTTAAGGTAAAGGCGAGGACCAAAAATCCTACATAGTCGCCATGTAGAAATAAATGTCTTTAAACTCAACTCAACCTAGGTTGAACCTGCCATACTAAATCAACACAAAGTCGGCAATGTGATATTCGAAGCCCCACTCTATTCCCTGGAATGGAAAACATCGAAAACATTATGTTAGTGTCTTTTGTGCTTCCCAAAGTTCATGGAATTTCAAATTCAATCTTATATCTAAAATTTAGTTTTCCTGGGGTGAAAGTGGGATCTTAACATCCACGATTTTTGTGTTTCGTTCTAATTTCTTGCTAACACCAATTACCATGTAATACTTTGTAGATGGAAAAATGTTTTCCATTTTTTTTGGTGTACACAATTAACTCTTCACTATCACTTTCATTCATCATCAACAAAGCCTTACTAGTTGAGAGTTGTTAAGGAAGTTGTTTTAATTTTTTTTCTTGAATAAACTACCAATAAAATTATTGTAGTTAACAGTATGTTTACGTTTTGCTCCATCTCTTTTGTCCTTTATGCCTGGCTCATGTTATTTTCTAAATTGTTGTTACTTCTACATGAAAATCACTGCAGTTTCGAAAGCACCTTTGTTTTATCTTTTATCTTATTTGCTTCTGATTTACTAAAATAAAGATACTTAAAATATTACAATAGTACCCTTGCGAAAGCAACTATCAACTATATGTCAAGCACAAATGAGAGTAAGATGAGGCCAAATATTAAGATATCATTATCATCAAAGTCTTATCTCAATCATAATTAGGTTAACTACATAAATTTTATTTTTATGCTAAATATTAAGATATATCTACCTCTAATGGCCTTAGCGCGTCCACACACCTACGTACTCAACTCTGAATGGTATCATTAAAGATTAAAAGACCTTCATTAACATTTAAATAACTTGTAGCACCTTCTATACTAAACTCAGTTGTCTTCCATGTAATCTAGAAAAGTCACTTGTGTGTATCATGGTTATGTGAAACCGTGAAACGAAAAGAAGGCCCCCAGTAGTTTACATTTACAAACACACATCTATGGTATATGCACCCCTACTAAGTAGGCTGACAACACAACGTACCCTCAACATGACTCCTTGTCTATTTAATCTTTAAAAGGTCTACATCATACCTCTCTCTCTGTCTGTCTGGATCCTTACCATACAATTGCATTTATACTCTCTCTATACTTATATTATATATATATATACATATATGTGCAGCATTACCGTACAAATGCATTTATACTCGACATTTGGCTAATAATTGTCTACAAAATTATTCATTACACAGCTGTCCAAACGAAAAAGATGTCTTATAAATGCCCATTTTTCCTTTAAAACTTGTGATATCCTACATCGAACTGTGCAATATTTTATTTATGTAGGATATCATATTTTCGATATCCCACAAATATACGATATCAAATGAAATCTAGATTTTTTTAACGTCCTCCTTTCTACCAAAAAAAAAGAAAAGAAAAGAAAAGAAAAATTATGGTTTACTTCAAAAATGAGGTAGAGTCACATACCTCTAGTGATGATTGAGATAGATGATATTTGGATGATAGAAAGTTGTGTAAAAGAGCTCCAACTCATAAATTTGAAAAAAGTAGTGACGATGAAGATAAAACAGAGGTTTGTAGTGAAAATGCGCCTTGAGCTTGAGAAAAAATAATAGAACTTGTGATATCCTATATTAGATGTAGGATATCTCATCGTTCAATATCCTACAAGGGAAAATTGTCATTTCGAGGGCATCATGTCTTGTACGAACAACTATGTAGTAATTATTTTTTTGTAGATATTTTCGGATAAATATTGGGTATAAAAGCATCCGTACAGTAATTATCCGATATATATATATATTCATATAACATTGTTCAAATGATAACTCTTATATGGAGTCACAATGAAAACTTTTGCAGGATCCAATTGTGGGCCTCATTTGGAGATGGAACCAGAGATTTAGAAAGAACATTGTGCAACCACCCTAGACATTAGGTCTGATCACAATCTCATGCTCCTAGCCTTTTTATCTGTGGCTTACAAGCTTATTGCCTTTCATTTAGAAAAAAATCAAGTAACCCTTCATTGAATGGCTCAATTCATTTAGATGAGTGTCAAACCTCAAAATCAATCACTATAAGGGCAGAGGGGGTCATTGATGGGTTGCTAGGTGAGCTGCACCAATAATTTTTAATGAATATCTCCACATATATATATGCAGCTTATATATACATCATCATCATCATCATCATCATCAAAGCCTTATCCCAACCATGTTAGGGTCGGCTACATGAATTCCGTTTTCCCATTCTGTTCTATTTTGAGCTAAATCCTTAAATAAGTTAAACTTCTTCAGATCTACCAATAATTTTCAATGAATATCTCCACATATATATATATGCAGCTTATATATACATCATCATCATCATCATCATCAAAGCCTTATCCCAACCATGTTAAGGTCGGCTACATGAATTCTGTTTTCCCATTTTGTTCTATTTTGAGCTAAATCCTTAGATAAGTTAAACTTCTTCAGATCTACCAATAATTTTCAATGAATATCTCCACATATATTTTTGCAGCTTATATATACATCATCATTATCATCATCAAAGCCTTATCCCAATCATGTTGGGGTCGGCTACATGAATTTCGTTTTCCCATTCTGTTCTATTTGGAGCCAAATCCTTAGATAAGTTAAACTTCTTCAGATCTGATTCAATGACTTCCATCAATGTTTTCTTCAGCCTATCCCTACCTTTTGATGGGCCATCCACCTATATAGCCAAACTTTTTTTGACCGATGCCAATACTGGCTACGCTCAACATGCCCAAACAATCTTAAACGGGTTTTTCTAATCTTATTCGTTATTGGTGCTGCCCCTAAATACTCCCAAAGGCGCTCATTTCTAATTTTATTTTTCTAGTTTTACCATACATCCACTTAAGCATTCTCATCCCCGCTACATCCATCTTATGTATATGCAGCTTATATATACATAATGAACAATATTCAAATATATACATCTCTTGTCAAAATGGTGAGTGGCACTCCTTTTTTGGAAGGTATTAATATGCAAAAGAACAAATTTATCACATATCATGACACATTTTTAATCTTGTTAGATTTTAAAAAAAAAAGTATCTTCCACCAAAATGATATAAGATATATGCACATGAATATCTCACATAATACACATAATTCAATTGAATTAAATAAAAGGTCATTTAACAGCATAATCAAATACTATTTTGTTTTTATGCCTTTGCCGTACCTAAAAATGAACTCCTATTCAATTCAAGACCTTTCTCGTCGTCCACAGTGACGTTTAAACCAACCCCGTATCAGCAATCAAATAATAAAAAAAACAAAACAAACCAAAACCGCGTCAAAAGAGCTTTAAACAATGCCGGAAGATTCAAGAAGGCGGTTGCAGTAGTAGCTTCCTTGCAAGCGACCTTTCTTACGTGGATGGTGAGGATGTCTTTTAACAGCTTCTAATCTCACTTCTTCCTCCCTCGTATATCTCTAATCTCTAATCCATGTGTTAATGCAGTATTGAATGCATGTAAAAGGGAAGAAAAAGGACCAAAACCCTTCTACAAGAATCCGACGCACCATCTTTATCACCACATCAGTCGGCTTAAAATCCGTCTATGACTTTTGGAAAACAGTGCACGCAGTCGGTTGAGAGCGCCAAAAAATACGGCTCTGCGTCGGCAACATTCCTATGGCCGACCCGGCGCCAATCTCGCACCTCCTCTTACACATGCTGCCGCCAACCTTGTCAAAACGAGAAGAAAAACATAAACATTCTGGTAGTCAGTCGGAACGCCCATGCATTACGATGGCACACTTATGTTTTTTGGTAAAACCAATGTTCACACTTGATTCATATGATCGTGGCACCCATGACATTGGTGGGGTTGTCCAGGGTGTAACACAGTGGGGAGTAGTAGAAGTGAGTCGTAACAGAAGAGATAAAGAATGAACAGGGGGCATGTCTTTTTTAACATGAACTGAATGGGTCATGCAGTTTGTCCAAGCTAAGCTACAGTTGACTTGCTCATGTTTGAAAAAATTGCATATTTCAGTTATAACAGTCGAATAAGATACAAAAGCTCTAAAAAAAACAGTCGAATAAGATACAAAAGTTCTATTAACACCGGGTTTAGCACTACAAATCCACATGGTTTGAGAGCAATTTCTACATGAAGTAACAAAAAAAAAAAAAGCAAAACAGATGTGGATGTGTTCACACTTCACACTAATCTAACTACGTTCACGCTCGCGATTAGTTGATGAAAATCGGTCAACCCAATTTGTTAAGGACGATAGATTCTTCGATCTGCGATGGTTTCTCGACTGGTTTATGCCGTCCACAAAGTTCTTGAGTCGCTCCATTGAGAGGTTTAGGGTGTCTTGAGACATGTTGGCGAAGCACATGCGAAACCATCCAGGCTCGGTGCAATGGCAAGAAAAGCCAGGAGAGATGTTCAATCCAACTTCAAACAGTATCTTCTTCCACAATTCCCTCTCCCCTTCAAATGTTTTGGAGCTTAGAAGGTGTCTCATGTCAACCCAACAGAACAATCCTGCATTGCTCTCTAGGGTTCCTATGCCTGCATTCTTAAGGCCTTGCACAAGCATGCTATGCCTTTCTTTGAGCCTCTTGTGGTTCTCTGCAATGTAGTTTCTGGTGAACTTCCTGTCTGATAGAATTGCAGACAATAAATACTGAGTTTGAGAAGAAACTAGCCCAAAGCTAGACATCTTGGTTGCCGCGGCCACGATGGTATCATTATCAGAGTAAATGGCGCCCACCCGGAAGCCAGGAAGCCCAAGATCCTTAGAGAGGCTATAGACAATGTGTACCTGGTTGCGAACCTTATCATAGTTCTTCACCTCCTTAAGAGCCTCAGCAATACTGATGAAGTCTGGCGATTTGTATACGGTCCCAGAATATATCTCATCACTAATTAGATGGATTCCTTTCACAGTGATGAATTGAAGTAGGAGGTCTAGTTCACCCTGTTTTGCTGTGGTGCCCAAGGGGTTGGAAGGGTTGGTGATCAACACTCCCTTCACTCTCAATTTTTTCTTCTGTGCGCATCGATAAGCAACTTCTAGTGCATTTTTAGTTATCTGGAAGCCATTGGAACTCGAACAACGGATTGGAATGATTTCAACGCCGGTTCGCCATTTGAGATCTCTATCAAACCTTCATTTATAAGTTTGAAAAAGCATGTAAGCACACCAGCCGAACGAAGTGTAATTTTGGTCTGGGTGATAATAACACCACCGTTTATCAAAGAAAGAGTGATAGAATAAAGAGAATTACCCTGGATAATAAGGGGTTGGGAGGAGGAAGGCGTCGCCACGTTCAGCTAAGCAGAACATCAGAGTCTCATTGGCTGAAGTTGCACCAGCAGTAAGAACCAGCTTGTTGGGGTTGAACTGCACTTTGTTTTCTCTTATCTCTGACATGAATTGCGCCAGTGCCTGATAAAATATTAATCCCAGTTTAGTTTTTTTTATCACAGAAAACACTGGAAGCATCTATGCTAGTTGGGAGATTGGAATGCTTGGTAAAACTTACTTCCTTGAAAACAGGCATGCCATGGTAATCTTGGAATAGAGCAAGCTCTCTGAAGATGGAGACATTGTCTCTCTTAAGAGATGCAGGATCGGGGTTGTTGGCGAACCATGATTCGATGAGATCAAAAGATAACTGTAGCAAGAACAACATCAATCATATCAGAACTTTTGAGAGAGAGAGAGAGAGAGAGAGAGAGAGAGAGAGAGAGAGAGAGAGAGAGCGCGCGCTTGAGAGAGAGCTTCAAACAGGATAAAACCCATTTAGGATGTATAATGGCCCATATGAATAATTGGTAGGAGGAGTATCAAACAATTCTAAGACCTCTAGCCTTGTTCTAGATGTTTGTAGTTGGGTCACGAGCCTAGGTTGATCAAAATGAGAAGAAGCTTCACCTACACATATCCATGCACTCTCGTTTGTATTTTATTACTGACAGTAAATTAGGAACCATTCTAGTTGGCCATAATACCCACTGCATCATCACATAATAGCTTCAAATATATCTTTTGTGGGTTAGCTTTTTTTTTTTCTTCTTCTTTTTTGGTTTTTGCATACCTGATTTTCGGCAAGACCCATTTGTATGATTCCTCTTGGATTCTTAATTTCGTCGTATGGGTTCTTCTCATACTCCTGCCAACCTAGAAAATATGACGAGACTTGTGAATTGCGCGTGGCTTTTCTAGACAGCAATTGTTGCTTCATGGCAGAAAGAGGGAGTGGGGACTGGGGAAACCTCTTTGATGTGGAAAGCGGTTGGTGCTCCTAAAACTCCTTTTGTTGAAACGCCGGAGAGAGAGAGAGAGAGAGAGAGAGAGCTTAAGAGGTTGGCTTGTAATGGAAGTTTGAATGGAGTGGGCAGACTTATATATAGGAGCAAGGAGCATTGGTGGAGCTTGAAGGAATGTATTCGAAAGTATTTGGTTCAAAAGTTCTCGAGAGCCCTTTTACTTCGAAGTATTTCAAAAAAACTCACGACTGGCTTTTCTTTTATTTTATAGTAATCTCCAAACGATAGAAAAGATTGAAAGGCCATCAGTATACTAACTATTTTAGAGAGCTGTTAAACATATACGGGTTTTGCTCTTTCCAAACGGCAAAAAAGGAGGAAAGAAAAAAACCAAAAATGCCCAAAATGGGGTCACCCCTTCTCTCTCCACACCATCCTTCTCTCTCCCTCATTTCTCTTCCCCTTCCCCACCTTCCTCTCCAGACGATGAGTTCTAGCTACGGAGGGGGCTCTCTCTCTCCTTCCCCTCCCCCTCCCTCTTCCTCTTCCTCTTTCGTTCCCTCTCCCTCTATTCTCTCTTTTCCACTCTCCCTCCCTCCCTCTCTCTTCCTCCCCCTCCTTGTGGCCCTGCAACAAGGCTGCGAGGAGGGGGAGAGAGAATAGAGGGAGAGGAAGAGGGCAGGGAGGGGAAGGGAATAAGAGGGAGAGCCTCCCCCTCCCTCCTTCTCTCTTCCTCCCCCTTTCTCACCTTACCCACAGCCCTCCCTCTCTCTTCCTCCCCCTCCTCGCAGCCTTGGAGGGGGAGAAGAATAGAGGGAGAGGAAGAGGAGGAAGAGGGCAGGGAGGGGAAGGGAATAAGAGGGAGAGCCTCCCCCTCCACGGTCAGAACTCGTCACTGGTTGAAGGGGACGTAGAAAAGGGGAGGAAAGAGGAGAGATGGTGTAGGGAGAGTAGTGGTGGGGGCATTTTGGATATTTTTGGTTTTTTTTTTTTTAGAAAGATCAAAAGCCAGTGTTCGTTTAGTAACTCCCTTATTTTAACAGGATTTTACGTAAAAGATTTCAGTAGATGAAAACTATATTGAAAAGAATCCTATAATTTCAATTGCACAATAAAGCTCTGTTGGGTTTTGATTTGACCTATATAATTTATCTTAGATCCCGATTAACTTATGATGGCCTGTGCTCAAAAGTGATTTGCCTTTAAACTGCCCTTTTGGAAGAAAATGACATGATCATCATGATTTCAAAACTCAGCAAGTTTTTTTTTTCTTAAAAACAAAGATGTCTTTAAGAAAGGGGGCTTTAAAAAACCAAGTACAAGAATACAGCCCAAAACAGAGACCCAAAAACCACAATAGAACAATACCCCTAAAATGAAACATCCCAAAACAGAGCATAAAACCAAGTTGTATCATCTTCCACACAAATTTTTCAACCATGATAAGTTTTGTCCGGACTCAAAATTGTATTTTGAATTCAGTCCTCTTCTCCTTATATATCATAATATGTTTTCATTTTATTTACATGTGAAACACCTTAAAAATGATAAAAAGTGAAGATTAACAAATCCTTTTTTTGAGCCACGATTTCACCATTAACCAATATAATGTTAGAAATAGTGCTTTAAAAAGAGGGCATGAGGGAGAACTATAGGTTAGATATTGGATATCGAAAAAAAATTTTAATTATTTTAATTACTCAAATCTTTAGCAGAAAACTATAGTCCCAAGAGAAAGAGAATGGAATGATTTCACAAATAGTTCAAAAGTTAAGGTGTCTTTTAAAATTTTCTGACGACTTAGAGGTGTTTTTTAATAATTGAAAAAACTCACCCCCGGAAGAAAATTATAGGAAATGGTATAAATACTATAGTAAGAGAGAGAAAGATTGCCGACATAGAATCCGAGGGGCCAATGGCTATGGCCCATGAAACCACTTTTCTGCTCCCCGGCTCCACGTTTCCGTGGCCCCCCCATATCCGACCTTGTCGTCCCTTCTCCCATTTTCTCTGGGGCAACCCAGATGACTCTTCCAATTCCACTGGACAGTGATTTTGCAGCACATCATGGCAGTGGCTACCTTGATCAAGATTCAGGGGTTTGGTGGGTCACCTATGCCCATGCTAAACACATCTAGGTGGTCCCACATCTCCCTTACAGCTGGCACGCTCCAGTAATCAGATTCCAACTCTAATTGTGATTGGACGTTTGTAATTGGTGCCTTGTGTTCACTGTTTATAACCACATTAATTATTTTTTAATGTTAGTTGTAGCTGGTGAACTCATGGCTAAAGATCACTGCCCCACCTTGGTTTATTGTTGAGCAAAATCTCACTTTAATTAAATTTGTAGCAAGCCACACCGGATTGATCATGGCTAGAAGATTGATTTAGATGAGGAAAAGAGTCGAATTACATGTTCATAATTGTTGATTTAGACATTATTAATATAAAGATCCTCATTGTTAATTGGAGTGTAATCTTCTTGTTTGTAATAGGATAAGGTGCGATAGTGATTTTGAACGATTCTGATTTCAAAGAGGAGGAGTATATTTGGTGTGTAAATTATATTCTTGGACTCTAATTTTCAGCTATAATAAGCATTGGGTTCACAGTTTTGGGGGTGCATCCCTTGGTAAAATCCAAGCCCAAAATTCTATTATTTGTAGAGAAGCACATGAGATCGACAGTCTATAGCAGGTAACCAATGGCCCTACCTGTAAATGTGCACATTCTTGGCAGTTGATCATTTAATATGCCTTCAGGACGCGGTTTTCAACGCTATCATGCAAAGCCAAAAACAATAAGCAAATATGGAGGTTTTGAGGTTTCAAATTTATTTTAGATTGCAGTTCATTTACTACTATTATTTAGTAGAATATAAAATCAATATAGCAAAAAATAAAATCAATCAACAACAAAAAAAAAAAAGGCAACACAATATTGAACGTGAAAGCCCAAACAGAGATAAACTATGAGTCCAAAATAGACTAAATCAAATATTAACTTTTGCAGTTACAAGATATACTCATAACCCTATAATTAGTCCATTGACACAAAGTGTTATAGTTGTTCTTACTAGATTTCCTCGACAAGCAGTCTCTCGGTGCTCCGCTATTAGTGCTTTAGTCACCACCTCAAACGAATTTCTCCAACAAGATAGTAATTTCCTACGAAGATGTAAAAACCACAGAAAAAAGCCACAGATCTAGAACTTAAACCCAGCACAACTCACCAATAGAAGCTCTAGATGGAATCTCCAATGTGAATTCTCAACTCAGATTATGAAGATGGATATCTTATGGTCGAAAGAACCACCATTTTTAAAACTTTCAATTTGTGCCTTAGATTTAGAGTCCAAATATGAACAAAATAGGCAACTCTAGTACAAACAGGAAAGGTTTTGTGTAAGTCGGTGAAATTCTGAACATCATTTGATCGGTCAAGCAAGGGTCTATTTTATCAATTTATTGTTCTGCCTCTTATCTAATCAATCGAGCAGCTATCCGATTAATAGAGCTACCTTCATCCAATTTTTTAGATTTTCTTCTCTTAAACTCATTTGGCGACTTGAACTATAGTCCATCTTCAAGAAATATAAAACGCAACTCCAATGGATTCAAATGTTGTTCAACCCATGAATTAATCAATACAAAAATTCTTACAAAATATCAATAAATAAAGTAATAAAAGAATAAAGATAGAGTAAAAGGCGGTGAGAGTGGAGTTTCCCTGCATTTTAATTACGTGCCTTACCGACCATATATTGAAAGTTGATTAAGTCTAACCTGAACATATATAGAGCAATGACAATCTCTTATCCCCCTATGATATGGCACTAGGGGCGAAACTAGAATATAAACATTAGGGGGCATTGCGCAAAAGTTTTTCTAGGAGGAGGGCCATTGCTAGAAATCCCTCTAAATTTTCATTAATGTAGAGCGGTTTTTTGCAATTTATGAGGGCCAATGGGCCAATGGCGCCTGCCTCCCCTAGTTCTGCCCATGTATGGCCTTTTGCTAAATTTCAACCTCATGAAACGTTTACTCCCCATTGAATTGAGTCTTGGAATACCTTACGATAAAAAAAATTTTTAAAAAAAGCAAGTATTATATAGGTTACTAAAACTATGACTAGGATAATTGAAGGGTTGATATTGTACATGACCTTATATGTAAAAAGACCATTTCATCCATACCACCTCCAGTGAGAAGAATGCATCCAAGTGGGCCCACAAGTTGAACCACAAAAGCATAGTGCGTTCTACAAGTAGGTCAAGATTTTCGATGGTGGGATCATACATATGCACCTGGAGTTCTTACCCATGAAAGCCATCCATAAAGGCTCTCCGTACTAGCAACATTTTCTCCCAAGTGAACTTTTGACTGAGAATGTTGATCTAATCATCTAATAAGTGAAGACGAGTTAAAAATCTAAAATTTTTCTGAATTGAAGGCACCCACCAAAAAACCTGCATACAGTTTCTTTATAAAATTGTCCCCAAAAGTTAGTATTTAACTTATGTCAAACCTAGGGATGGCCTGCCACCCCCAATCAAAGAATAACCTAATGGGTGAGGCCCACCTGGAATAACCTTGTAACAAATCTAAACCGCACACTTTCTAACCCCACTATTTCAAAAAAAAAAAAAAAAAAAAAAAAACAGTATGAGTCATTTATCACCAACAATGTTAGCCCACACATGTTTTCTTGGGTCATTCCAATAATTTTTTAAATTTAGCACCCATTGAATTTTATATAACTTTGAAGCCCTAAACATGATCATGACACTGAAGATATGATTACCAATATTTCTCTTACCAAAGTGACTTATTGGGAGACCTTCCACCTCTGACTCACCATTATTGTGATGCATTTTTGTGGCCTCAAAAGGGCGACCAGGCCAATTCATACTCACGGGACGGCCTATCCACACCTAAAAAAGGTTTAACTCAATACTTTTGACTACCTTTTTATTCTAAAAGGCATTTGGGCGCCGCTGTTTTCAGCTCCCTGAATTGGACTTCTCCGTCTTTCCATTCCATTCTTTACATGTAGTTGTCGGGTCGTACATTTTAGATTAGGAGCTGCTAAATCCGATCTAGTGATCCAAGCGACTACTACTAATTGTGGTGAAAGAGAATTTTTTTTATACTGGTGGTGTCCAACCTTTTGGACCGATCTAATTCCTTTGGGCTCAAGAAGCTGAGTAAAATTTTTTTATAGCTCCAGTATGATAGCGCAATTCAAATACACAATCTCAAGATGAAAAATATATCACTATGAGAAAATATGACTTTGTTTTCACCAAGCTAACATTCTTCCCAAAGGTTATACTGGTAGATAAGACTCTCACAGTTTATTATATTTTCTTCATTGTTCCCAAAGGAGATAAAAGTCTATAACTGCTCTTGACATATTTATATATAGGAATTCATGAAATAATTAAGCTTATAGTCTAATTAAATAACTTCATGATAAAAATACAAAACTATGGGTCTATTGTTCGTACACATTTTCTTTACAAAAATATCTCAATTGATGATATCATCAACTAGTTAACAATATCATCAACCTAGTTAGCGATATCGTCAACCCAATTAACGATATCATCAATTGCGTGTATTAAAATTCTAATGCAAATTACATCATTCCAGTATCAATGTTATTGTAATATGGATTTCATCAATTATTAAGTCTTGATGGATACAATGTCCCTCAAATTCACTTATCATAATCTCCATAACATATACAAAGGCACTATAAGGAGAAACACTGGTTAAAAAACACACCATAAAATAAAAGTTCAACTAGAGAAAAAAAAACATTCTTTGAGATATTTCATCAAACAGTGGATATATAGTGTTCATCGATTTATTAGGTCTTAATGAATACAATGTCCCTCAAATTCACTTGCAGTAAGCTCCATACTATATATAAAGGTACCATAAATGGAAACACCCGTTCACAAAATATACCATAAAATAAACATTCAAGTCAAAAATAGAGAGAGAGAGAGAGAGAGAGAGATTCTTTGAGACATTTCATCAAATAGTGGATTTACATGAGAACTTCTTCACATGCACCATCTTCATCTCTTTCCCCTTCTTTTTCAACTTCGTCATTGGCTTCACAAGCTTTAAAACTTGAAGCTTGAGATATAGTCACAGCTCGAAGGACCAAAATCAAATTTGGAACAGCAACCGAGTCGAAGGAGATGATCAAATCATTGAACAAAATCAAATATGGGACACAAAACTTGACTACATGCACATCCATGGGAAAGGAACCGAGTTGTAGAGGCAACAACAAAGGGAGAAAGATGATCGGCGCTTTGATCGAGAAGTTTTTTTGTGACGTTTAGGAAAGCAGTGTTGACGATATTATCAACTTGAGTATTTTTGTCAAAAAAATTTGTACAAACCACTAAGTGGAAGTTTTTTGTGTTTTTCTTCACCAAATCGTTTAATCAGAGCTTAGCCTTAAGTATTTTATAAAAATCTCATACATTTATATATAAATAATTTTTGGCTATCCTAGCTAAGGAGGGTTGGGACCTAAATGAACTCATACATATGAAGAGAGAGAAAAGAGTGAGAACTCGGACATGCAAGGGGTGGGAGGAGATTGGGGTTTAATCCCTAAATTCATCCAAGTAAGAGGCAAGGTTGCCTACCAACTAAGCATCCCTTCCTTCTCTCTACATAATTGGAGGTGCAACTTTGGTCTAGCAAGCCCCTCTGCTGCATAGCTCACTTGACTAGACGTGAAATTCTAGTTGGACTTGTTGGGTTTGGTCGGGAAGTCCCTGGATTTGGAAATTAGCATGTAGTTCATGGCTGAGTTTGAGTAATCAAAATAAACCCAAGTGATAAATTATCTATAAATAATACACGTATATATCATGTATGTATGTCTATTTATTATATACGGATGTTATCTCTTGGGTAATATTGCCCATAGATGTAAGATCCATACATGGGACCCACTTGGGGATGATGAATATCAATGTCTTCGGTACAAGCTTGAATTGGCGGTGGGTTGTGTAACACTCCGACCCCATTTGAGCTGGATTAGCGGCTAATTCCTAATAAATTGGTTGCTAATTGTGTTTTGCTCTTGTTTTTGTTTGGTTTCGGGTTATGGATAGGTAGTTGGGTTGAGTTTGACCTGGTTTAGGTAGGCATAAGCCCTTTTCTGTAATATTCTATTTTGTTCACTATCGTCTTTCATGCATCATCTTGACTTCAACGCATGTCTTTCGTTACGCTTGTTGATTTCCGTAACTACTTCGTTTGCCAAATATGATGTTTGCTTCCGTTAGACCCACAATTGTCTCGAACTGGAATTCACTTGAACGATTGAACTTTCTGGTACTTTGTTTTATCCTTAGCAATATATATGTCACCGACCTTCTCCCTCTCTCACTGTTCTGTCTCTTTCTCTCTCTCGAGTCTTCTTCTTCTCGTTTTTCCTTCCTTTTTGTTGATCTAGCTAGGGAAGGAAGTTATGCATGTCTACGTTTGAGCATCACTCGTGTGATTTGAGGTGAGCTTGAGTTTTTTGAAGTGCTTCTTCTCCTCCTTCTTCTTCTCGTCCTCGTTATCGACTG
Organism: Sextonia rubra; assembly: GCA_037013555.1. Taxonomy (NCBI): domain Eukaryota; kingdom Viridiplantae; phylum Streptophyta; class Magnoliopsida; order Laurales; family Lauraceae; genus Sextonia; species Sextonia rubra. The sequence goes on from JASUAD010000018.1 coordinate 39,815,860, forward strand.
TTACATGTACTCATGGTTCTCTTTTCTTCTTTCTTTGCATGCATGGCGATTAGAAGCACGTTGTAGTGTGAATTGAGCCCAAGGACAACAAAAGAGTGTGTTAGACCCCATTTAAGGCAAGTATAAGCATAACTTGGCTAAACCATGTGGGTATATGTTTGATTGTGATTAAATTAAGTATTCTTGAATGAGGTTACAGCCCATCTTGTGTTTGTTTCCCTCTATTACATGTGAATTAGAAAGCTTGTAGATGTTTCATTGTTTCTGTAACTAGTTACCAGTTCAGAAAATACTTCCTTGTGTTCTATGACTAAGCCATAATCCACCTACGGCTTAAAGTCCAGAGAGGAAAAAAAACCCAGCTTTCTTCTATGGCCAGGACACGGCTAAGCCGTATATTGTCCTACGGTTGAGCAGTAGCTCAGCCGTGGCCCAGCCGTAGAACAGAACACGGTTAAGCCGTAAAACAAAATACTGGTGAACTGTAACTGTAGATGAAAAGTAAAGGGAACTTTGGCTGAGCCGCAGTGCATATTACGGCTAAGCCATAAGATGCCACGGCTAAGCCGTATGCTCTCATACGGTTAAGCCATACCACCCCTAAACAATGTCTAAAACTGGATAAGACTAAGGAAGAGACTGATAGGGCCTTCATGATAGAATGTAGATCATCTAGACTTGCCCAATGGTATGAATGTATGATATGAATGATCTCGAGGGCTACGATTTATTCATGCACGTTATCCAGTTGTTAAGCACCTCCCCTTGGGTGTTGGTTTAAAGGACTTTGGTGCACATTCAGATATAATGCAACACTAGACAACGGTGCATCAGACAACTTAAAACTACATCATCATGCACGGTTAGAAACAATGGATAACTAGAATAGGATTTGTTAGTAAAAGATCATGATCCCTGCAAGGAAATCTGATTGCATTGCATATTGACTTCGGTTCTTGCCCTCTTATACGCGTTCTACGCTGGGGCAACGATTGGATATTCCTAACTCTGTCCATGGTTAATTCCGGGTGGAACAGTGGTCTTACATATTCGATCCTACCGTTTGATGCATATGAGTTGAGATGCCTTCACTTTTCGGTAACTTAGCTCTTCATACTCTGTTGGCATCCATTGTATCATTTGAACTGATAAGTTTGATTTATGACCTCTTGATCTGTCTAAGATATGCTTGACAAGACATGCACGTCACGTTCTGATAAGATATACATGTTATGATATGCACGTTATGGTAAGTTTTGCATGTTTTTATGGTTGTTTGACTCTATATGGTCTGGCTCTACTAAGCCTCAGCCTTAGGATCCCGACAAGGTGAATTTGGTGTAGTTTTCATGGCCTTGCTGCAGTAAGGAAACGTCTTGGGGAATCCGGACCTCAAGAAACTGAGACCCATCTGGCCCATGGTGTTCTCTGCACGGATTTAAGATCCCTTTTTGGAGCATATGGCGTACGTAGTAGTAGCCACCTAGTATGTATCTGCTATGTACACATTGATTCAAAGAGCATATGTTAATTTGAATGCACGATTGCCTAGAATACTATATGGAATTATTATGATTATTCATGTCTTTTATTCTATTAGAGACTACACGTGTCAACTTGTTACTGCTTATACTTCGCTGAATCGTTGTATTCACAGATTGTCCTTGGTGTTGCAGGCTCAGGTACCCTAATCGAGTTCTTGTTGGTCATTCAGTTTGCTAGAGAGACTTCAACAGTCTCTTCAGGGTTTGCGAAGTGTATGTGCTCACTCTATTGGAGTGCGCTAAACTGATACATGCATATTGTCTGCTTCCTAGTGTTATTCTTGATGTGTATACTCATGAGTTGCTTCTGTTGTATAATCCTGATCTTTGTGTAACTTTTTATCTCTATTTCATCTTACTTGCTTGTCATTCCTAGTGTTATGTTTTGGTACTTACAGCTTCCGTGTTCTCGCATGATACGTGTGATTTTCCCTTGTACATGTGTACTCAGGCTGGATCTAAGTGCATATGCACGGAAGTATGTGTGTCACTGGTTAGATGTTTTACTAACCCCCGAACGCCTGCAGAAATCGGGGGTTAAAGAAAACCTAACCAGTGACACACGTACTCCCGTGCATGTACACTTAGACCTCATCCAAATGTACACACATAAGGGATCAATCACACGTACAAATAAATGTACGCGGAAGCTGTACGTATCAAGGCATACCACAAAATAACAAAAGACACAATGATTACAAAAAATTGGACTGATCATAAAGATGTACAACAAAATAAAGAGACTAGTCCACAAAACTCAAAATACAGATATAAATCAGACCCAAAATAAAGTCTACAGAAAATCCCACAGATACGCTCAGACACGATGGAGGGAAAACAAAATGATGCACACCGCTCTATGAAGAATGGATCACGTCCACTCCTCTAGGCCGGAGGGGGCCTCGCGAGCCTCTCCTGGAGTCGGGTTGACCGACGCAGGATCGGAAGAGGGATTTGAGCCTGCAACACCAAGAACAACTCATAAGTACAATGACTTAGCAAAATATAAGCCACAAGAATATAACACGAATTGTATCTATCAATGAGCAAAAGTAGTAATGCAAATATCCATAGTGAGCATATTCGTACACTAGGCAAATCGTGCAGGAATAAGTATGCTGTCAGAATCATCAATAGAATTAAATACTCAAGTTGGCTACTACATTTGCCATATTCACCCTTTCGAGAGCACACAAATATAAGAACACCATCGACCGGGTCAGTGTACGAATGGGTCTCTAATTCCAGGGGTCCGGAAGCCCAGGACACGAGCACTCTGCAGAGGCTATCACACACACTAAACCAAAGTCAACCCCGTCGGGTATCCTGAAGCTGAGGCTGAGTAGTGCCATATATAGACAATCGCAATCACAAGCAAATCAGATGATGCACATCAAGCAATATCACATACGGATCTCATATCACAATCTATCACAATAAACGAACAATAGTAGTGCATCACACACTAATAAGCAATACGGCTCATACTGATAAGCAATACAAATAACAAGAGCATAAGCAAATACGAATCAGCACTGACGAATGAGTACAAATAACAAATAATCACTGAACTCAAGTACTCCATATGAACCATAACAAATACACAGAAATGAAGTGTCCTTGCCCGGGCTTTGCTCTGGGGAGGTAGCTACATTTCCCACAGAATCAAGAGGTCTAGCACAGAACACATGAGGGCAAAACCGAAATCAATATGCTATGCAAATCAGATTTCCTATGACGAATCAAGGTCAATTACAAGCCAATCCTAATCTAGTTGTCCAGTGTTTCTAACCGTGCATGCTGATATAGTTTTAAGGTAGTCGATACACAGTTGTTCCATCAAGGAGTGTTGCATCTTCTAGTGAAAGTGTACCAAAGTCCCTTAAACCAACACCCATGGGAAGGTGCTAAACAACTGGATAACATACATGAATGAGACGCAGCCCTCGAGATCATTCATGTCATTCTGACATTCCATTGGGCATATTCAGGTTACCTACATTCTAGTGTGAGGGTCATATCAAGTCTCTTCTTGACTCCTACTCGTTTTTGTATTCATTTCTCAGAATCACACGGTGTAACTGTAGGTGAACATACGGCTTAGCCATAGGCATCTTACGGCGTAGCCGTAATCTGCACTGCGGCGGAGCCGAGGTTCCCCAAACTATTCATCCGCATTTACCGCTCAACCGTAATTTACTCTACGGCTCGTCCATATCCTGCTCTACGGCTTGGCCGTAACATACTATACGGTTTAGATATGGCTGGGCCGTAGAAGAGCAGCAAATGTGCCAACTCTCAGTTATTTCAAATGTCACACTGTATTTATCTACGGTCAAGGTCACGGCTAGGTCACGGTGTAGCCGTAAACCATTTCACGGCTCAGCCGTAGCACAATTTACGATTTATCCGTGAGTGCGCTGAGTCAGTTTCCTGAATCAGTTACAGAAATACAGAATGGTTAACTCTCAATTGAATACAGACAGATACTAACGAATCTCACTTAATATGGCTGTCTAACAAGGATTCATACAAGAAAAGTAATATATACACACAATCAAAGCATACTAATAAGTGTTAAAGCTACTTGTGCTTATACTTGCCATACAAATGGAAATCACACACACTACAGTCATTGACTTGGCTCAACCCGCTGGAGACACACAAAGATCACGACACACACTGCTCCCTTCCTCACGTGAACAAGGCAGGAACGAAAGCAAGCGGAAGAGAGCTAAACGAGAGAGAGATCGTTGAAGAAAGAAAGAGAGAACGGTGGTAGGTAGGATATTTATAAGATAAAAGAAATCAAATTTGCAACCAAGTCCACCATTTACCTCTATTTCCAGTTCGAGTCAATTGACGATCCAACGAGAGCAAACGAAGTCATTTAGATTCAAAACAATTACGAAGATTAACAAGCTCGATGAAATACACATGTTGACAGCAAAATGACACAAAACTGACAAGGTCCAACAAAAGCAGAAATTACGAAAAAGGGGCCCGAACTCGCGAAACTGAATCAAACGCAACCAAACTACCTATTCATAGCTCAAGACCAAAGAAAAGCAAAACCAAAACACTCTTAGCAACAAAAAGGACACTTAATTACCCACTAATTCAGCTTAAGTTGGGTCGGAGTGTTACAACAGGTTGAATGGGTCTACTATGTTTAAGATATGAGTCATGCAAAATCAATGTTTAGAAATCCCTTCATCTCATATTTCATTAAGCCAATATGTATTTGGTCTAAATATATACTAGCAACAAAGGCCCGTGCTAAGCCCGGCCAAGAAATGTAATTTATATTTAGGTATATAAATGTGAAGAAAAGAAATTTAGAACAAACCAAAAAATTGTACGAGTGTGAGATATTTAGTTAAATTATATAATGTGCAATTTAAATTTTAAATTATAAATTTTCATGTATTATAATTTTTATATAATTTTTAGAGGAAAAAAAAGAGAAAAGACCATCTCTCAATTAGCATTTGCCACTTTCAATTCTTCTTCATTAGAAAGAATTTGTATCACAGTTTTTCCTACAATGTTTCAACTTCTATGAATGTTTTCAATATAGCCACCAGTCATAATATTTCAAAATAAATTTAAAGGCTAAGTTGCATGAATTATATTGGAAAGAACTAAAGAATTGGATAATTTCAAAGAAAAGAAAAAGAATTGAGTAATAGTGAGACTAAACCTGGGCATGCTTTCTTGTTGCATGCTATAAGTCCTTTTCTCCTACCTGTTTATGCATTATCACACACACCAGTATAAAAGAATAAAAATATATCCCTACAATGAATCATTCATCCAAACAAAGAAATAGTGAAAAGTAAAAAAAAAAAGTATTGGAAGAAGAAGAAGAGAAGATAGATGATAGCAGTTTCCATATCAATATGCATAATCCCTTCTTTTCTTTTGTTCTTCATTGTCACCTTGTCCTCTTTTAGAATCTCCTATTGTTTCACTGCCCAAAGATAAAAAGCAGTGAGAGAAATTGTTGTTTTAGTGCCTCTACTTCAATTTTAGTCAGTTAGTTATATTCATAACAAAACTAATGTGCCACTTGATATTAGGAGGAATGTTTGAGTTTCCTTATTTGGTAAGTTTGAATTTAAATTTATCATAATTTCTTAGATTAAGGAGACTTTTTAAGCAATAAGGGATTAAGAGGAAACTCTGTATTAAAATAAGGATCATCATCAGATTAAGTAATCTAACATGAATTAATTACTTGTAATTAGATGTAAAGAGACTTTAGAGGTTTAGAAGTAGATCCCATTGGATATGTTCTGGAAGGAAAATTGCATGGGATGACTTTGAAAATCAATTATTTGATTTTGATTTGGTGTGAATATCATGTGGGATGAAAATGATCTTGGTGTAAGAATGACATAACTTAGGCTTAAACATTTTAGTATTATGACTGGGGCAAAAGTAATAGATTTGATGAAATCAATGACGAGGCTGTGATAATAAGTCATCGGCTAGTTGGGCCCATTGTTATCCCATCATTAAAAACTTAGTTAGGTGGACTCACGTTTCTTCCATTAAATTTAGCCCATTAATTAGTCATTTTTTTGTATAGGTGCGTGATGAAAAAGTAAAGAAAGTGATCACATGTTCAAGATATAGTTAATCAAGTGTGGTGATCTTACTGAAGTAATAATAACCTAAATATCCATCACTACAAAATGTGTTGATATGAAATCAACTAAGAGGTGTGATTGAAAGCCTTGAGTTAACCGACACTCAATGAATCACACAGGAATAGATGACTAATTTTAGGGAAAGAGAGATTGTAGGGAAGTGATTGATGGAGCGATTTTAGGCTGTATAGTAAAAAAAACCTTTATAGTAAGATTAATATATGACCTATGTAATTAATTTGAAGTTTGAATTTATAGGGGAGAGATTTTAGGGAGTTGACATGGATGAATGAGCGATTTTAGAATGACGTGCCATGTGTCATTTTTTCAGATGCTGGCATGATACTCTAAAAAAAAAATAAAGAGTGCTGATGTAGCGCCTTCCAGAGGCTTCTATTTTTGAAGCTTTAATATATATATATATAAAATATACCATGGTGTTAATGGGGAAGATGTTTCATAGGGTATGACACATTAGTAGGGTGCCCAACAGTGAGGCCTAGAAAGGTGTCACTCCAAGGCAACATTGGCCACGAGATTGGTTGCCTACTTATATAACGTACATACATTCAAGAATGGTCTCTTAACTAGTGGTAAGAAGCAACAATGCTTACCTGACTGTCTAGGGTATAAACATGGGCAGCCACCTTTTCTCGTATGATGGCTATACTTTCTCACCCAAGGGTGCCCCGCAGTTGAGGTCTACTCCACTTACCAAAGGGCTAGGGGAACCATCCTCATAAAGCTATGAATAGGATTGAAAAAAAAAACGTATATACACTTATATTGTATGAAAAAAATTGCCAAACTTTCCTTTATTGCCTTTGGAAAACAAAGCAAACCCAATTTCGATACTGATTCCACCCGGTCGGCCATAGTTGACTTAAGTTGTGGGGTTGGATTATTGGGATGAGCTTGGTTACTTGAATGCAATTGATCAAGTTGAGCTTAATTGGAGCTAATACCAGACCCGAGCTGGCAGAGCTGCACAACTAGATATATCTATTTACTAATATTATCATAACCATCATTCTCAGGAGAATGCTTTGGGTGGAAATTTTGGACTATTAGCGAAATTTGGGCTTTCCTGGGGATGCTATGCGGAAAATGTAGCAAAACAGTAATCTTTTCTTAATAAAAACTATTAAAATAAATATAAATTAGTTAAAAATAATTTTATAGATAGGTTTCTTCCCAGTTATCTCTTTTTTTTTCTGATGTTGTTGCTTACTTGTGATATTTTCAATTTCGCCAAGATTTTGAAAACGTCCTGACATAACTATGATAATAATATTTCATATAAATTCAATATCTTATCAAATTATTTTTAAAATATGGACCATACTTTTGGGTTGTGATATATATATATATATATTGTAAATTGTGGGTCGTGGCAATGGTAGTTATGTACTTATATTACTTGTTTACTACTGTTTAGTATATTAATGCTGTGTTTAGGGATGGCAATGGGGTTTGGGGTAAACCCAAATTGGCCCTCGCCCTTGCCCCTGCACTGTGATGTGATGGGTCTTTGATGTGTGATACCAAGCTGCTTATTTGAGTGAGTCAAGTTGAATTTAATGATTGAACTTTTAAAATAAGTAAAAATGCATAAAAATGTGTGAAGGAGAGATTGAACATGCGAAATCCTCTTTCCATATGTCTTACGTTAAGGTTCAAAACGAACTATACCACATGAGTGGCATATATCACTTTAGTAATAAGTATATCAATATTATATATTTGGGGGCGGGGAAGGATCTAACAACAAAACTCAAATCTGCCCCACACTATGAAAATCAATATCATATCCACCACTGATAGGCGTGAGTCGAGACAGGTCCCCTTTACCCAAGCCATTGCCATCCCCAGTTGTGTTGCAAACTTGGTAACTACTTCAAGGAAGGAAGTAGAAATTGGACTGGGACAGTTAGAGCATTTTCCTAGACAAGGTTGTGGGACCACTCTACTACTTCAAACGTTTTCTTTTAAAAACCGAAGGAATAATGATGCCCACCAACCCACTCCGGAATTCAATCAATGAAAAGAAGTCCACCCATAATGACCAAGTTCTCAAGTGAGTTATAATGGCACATTTTTTTTAACATAGGTTTAAGTGCAGCAGCATAGTAGCTCAGAATCACATGGAACTTGCAGCGGCATAGTAGCTCAGAATCACATGGAACTATGGAAGTCTTCCCGTCTTAATGATACCTTGAATGCTTTCGATAATGACATAGCAAGTATGAGAAGGTTGAATTGAGGTTTCAGCTTCTTGTGTGCTGGTCTAAGACAAAGTAGGACCACTGCAACTTGTTGAGTCACCATCCAACTTGTTTGATGGGCTCAGTGGGCTTGCGGGAAGAAATTGCATTGATACTATTTATTACAATAGCAATTACTTCCCATATTTCACGCTCGTGAGACCATTTGATTCACATGATTATGAAGTTTTGGGGAGTTGGTCTCCTGACACCCCCCACCCCACCCCACCCCACAAACCCAACAACAACAAAATATATATGCATAGTGTATGTGTGTATCGTAGGGAGCTTAAATTAGGACCCTAAGGCCCCTTTCTCGCATGGCTCACCCCCCCCCTTTTCAATTAAGTTGACCAAGCACAACCCCTCTTCACCATCTCACTTTTTTTCTTTTTTTTCATTTCTTTCCTCAGTCCCTCTTCTCCCTTCTCCTTCTACCTCACGGCCAGCCACTAACCACCGGTCTTCCTCTAAGCACCGTGGGTTTAGTCTTGAACTAGAATTTCTCTCCATTTCTATTTTCTCTCATAATAAAGAAAGTGGATAACATTTTTATTGTTCATATGTTGATTTAATCTTGATTCTAACATTTTAATATACTTGACATGTTTTGCCTATTTTAATAAAAATATATTAGTATGACCATATCATTAGCATTGAGTATGTGATTGTAAAGAGCAAATAATTTTTTTGCTCAAATCATGTGCTTTGATTTCTGAAATATTTTTAATATTTATGTGATGACTGAATTAGATAGGAAGAATAAAAAAAAGCCGTACTAGATTGTGATTTGTGAATCACTTATTTTATCATAGTTGCTAAAATTTGCTTGTTATGATTTCAATTTAATTTTTAGATAGAAACAATAATTCCATTTAATGCATATTTCAAGAGAAAAAATGACAAAAAATATGAAGTTGATAAATCATTGCCAACGTCCTCTAATGTCGAGATTCCAATTTTTGAAAATTCTAAGAAACACTAAAAAATATAATGATTGTATGAAAAAAAATCTTCTAATTCGGTCTTCGTCGGTGCAAAATCCTGGGTTCGCCTCTTGCTACTATGGCGTTGGCCCTACATAGATCTGAGAGAATTAAGAAGATCAACCTTTTCGGACTTCGAGATCTTTGATTACCTACTTCTAAGCTAAGATGGAATTATGAAGAGGTTTTGACAAGTGGAGAACAGGAGAAGTAGGCAGAGGCTCCATCGAAGGAACCGTCAATGATGTCACTTTGGGAATATTTGGACCGTAATTGTTAGTCGTTGACACCTCAAAAGCATCAAATCCCACCTCTAATTAATCTGCGAAGAATATGAAGAATGAGCTGTTCTTAGAAATCGTTTGTCCAATTGGTGCTAGATTATCAACTGTCATGATAGCTTTGTAAAGGTATTCAAAATCTTTGAATGAAACACATTTGATCGTCTGAAGTTGACACCACATAGTATGTATGACCGACAGAGGAGGAGAAAAGAAATGATTAATTAATAACAATCAAGATTACTCTAGAAGTAGAATGCCCAGGACTGACTTGAATTTAGTATTTTTGAATTTTTAAATATGATGTAACATCTTATCCCCTAATATTTAAAATACAGTATTTTTTTCACTAAAATCTTAAATTTCAACTTTTTAAAAATTCTCAAATGGCTTTTTGAAATTCCATTATTTATGCATTTAGTTGAAATTTCGAATATTCCATTAAGAGGAGAGATTTGCAATTCCACAAAGGATAGCTTTTGAAGAATTTAAAATTCCACCAAAGATGAATTCTTAGAATTCTAGTAAATAAATGAGCCCTAAAAAAGAGGTTAGCACGATACAATGTTGTTGGTAATAAAAAGTTGTAAAGCTCTGGAAACTATTTATTACAAACTTTGATGCTAAGAGGTGCAGGTGGAAAATATCATACCTGTACAGGAGAGGTAGGTAATGGAAAGATCTCAATTGAGACGTAGGCATTTGCGAAATATAACCCCACTGATCTTCCTAGCTTATAACCCATTGATCTGTGACACTAAAATTTTATAATTTTTCAGAAGATTTAATATTTTGGGTTTCAACCCCTTTATCATCCTAACCCTTCCCTCCTTCAGGTTTTACCTCTTTCGTCAAAACCCTGACTTCAAGAATTTTAGATCTTCTTGACGAGTCTCCCAAGTCCCAAGCATTCCCTCCCTCTAAAATACCATGGAGGTCTTTTAATTTTAAGTTGAAATGTTTCATGTCATTTATTATCTATGCCCTATTACTAAATGGGTGTCGTGGAATTATTGAGTCCACCCACATGGGTTTGTAAAGAAATAAAAAGCTATTTCATGTGAGAGCCTTATTAGCCATGCCTACCACACCTCAACTGGAGCTCCCTATTGGCCCTGCGTTCAGGGGGCCATAGATCGAATAAAATGTTGGTTGTGGTAACAACTAACATGACGCGGACGCTATAGTCCATGCCCCCTCAATACCATTAAGTCACCAGACATGGGCCCCTCCTCTCTCTCTCTCTCTCTCTCTCTCTCTCTCTACATATGACTCTCCTCCTTGCAGCACAAGGCAATCAAAGATTTTACCCAAACAAAAAAGAAAGTAAAAGAAGAATATCCACATGTAGGGCTGTCAAAGGGCAGAGCCCGGGCCGGGGTTAGCCCTTATATGACCCTCATTTATATGAGCCAGGCATAATTTGAGCTGAAGCCCTCAAAATCAGCGGCAAGCCTATAATACAAAAGCCCTTACCCTACCATCAAGGGCTAGAGTCGGGTCAGGACCAAAATAAATAATTTTTAAATATTATTATATATAATATTTCTTATATCATAATTTTTTTAATATTCAAGCAAAGAACTTGTGCAATATAAAAGTCAGTCTTTTGTGTCAAATTTAAAAGAACGCACAAAACAAGCTATTTTCTACTCATATAAAAGATATTATTTACGATGAAATAAAATAAGTTAATTTGATTGGTTTTATAACATCAATTAGGATATGGAACATGCTATTTAAGTAATGTGTCCGATTTTGTTTATGAGAAAGATTACTATACATCTATTCCTCACACTATTCTGAGGGATACTTCCTTTTTTTGACCTAACAAGGCTAAAAAAGTATTATGAGGAGTGATGATTTTGTTTTTTTTACACATTAATGCTTTCCAAAAATGGAAGTGTCCCTCACCATAGTGTGAGGGATTGATGCATAGTAATTTTGTCCTTTGTTTATTATTAGCCCATTAGTAAAATTGTCGCAATTAAAGTCCTAATAGTTATAACCTTAAAGTTTTACTAGTACATGTGCTAAATTTTTTTTTATAAAGCAATAATACTGACCATCAATGCCTATTAGACGAGTCACATCTGATTCAATTAAATTTATTGCAAATAGGAATTAGGCATTTTCCAATTAAATGATTTAGTATGTGTGGTTCAAATAAACATTAGACCACTTTTCAATTAGCATTAACTAAAATTTATAGTTCTTTGAAATATCATCACTGGATCTTATTATAAAGCAATTAAACTTTGACACTTTAAATGGATAACAAAGATGATTTGACTCATCTGAACATAAGTTTGTCACAAATTTTAACTCTAAATGTGATATTCACTTGAATGAAACAATAACCATGAAAGTAAAGGGATAAAAATAAGTTGGCATCTATTAGTGACTAGCGGTTGAAACTCAATCTCAAACTCCACCAGTTTTTGTTGCCAGTCCCAAGCCCGGGTAAAGGAGGAGGGTTGCATTAAGTAGATTAACAGCCAGTGTAAAAGTTTGTTGCAACCCAAACATGAATTATAAGAAAATGATATTTCATGATAAGGCTAGGGCGTTTCCCGCTTTAAGTGATGCATTGCAGTGTCGCCCGGCTGCAATGAAAAGTGTGCAAGAGCTACCTCATAACTTTGGGCCAGCACAGTTAAAGAAATTAGTCCATGAGAAGAAGAGAAGGAATAGGAAAATTAGACTTGCTACTTGGAATATAAGAACCTTGACCGGCAAGAGCATGGAGTTGGTTGAGGTAATGAAAAGAAGAAGAATTAGTGTGGCTTATATACAGGAGACAATGTAGAAAGGGAATAAAACTAAAGAGCTCACGGATGGGTATAAGCTTTTCGATGTAGGAAAGAGTAATACAAGAAATTGAGTGGGTATAATTGTAGATAAGAATTTGAAAGAGAAAATTGTGGGGATAAAGAGATTTGGTGATAGAATTATAGCAATTAAACTAATGCTAGAGGAAGACATAATTCATATCATCAGTGCATATGCTCCCTAAGTAGGACTAGAGGAAAGTATGAAAAGACAATTTTGGGAGAAGATGGATGATTTAATGCGAGAAATCCCAAATAGTAATAAGATTTTCCTTGGAAGGGATTTAAACAAACATATAGGAAAAGATTATAAAAGATATGAGAGAGTGCATAGAGGGCAAGGATTTGGAGAAAAAAATGAATTCGAAAATATTATATTGGACTTTGCAGTAACATTTGATTTTGTAGTAGCAAATACTTACTTTAAAAAAGATATTAGCATTTAATTACCTATAAACGTGGGAGTAATAGGAGTCAGATAGACCTTTTTCTAGTTAGAAAACAGGACCGATTGGGGTGTAAAGATTGCAAGGTTATCCCAGGAAAGAATTTGATTACACAACATAGGCTCAGAGTTTTAGATATTTACATTAGAAGTGGAAAGAGAGTGGTAGTAAACAAAATAAACCCTAAAACAAGGTGGAGAGATTTGACGGGGTAAAAAGCAAATATATTTAAGGACAAAATAATTGAAAAGGGATAATGGAATATTGAAGGAATAACACAATAATGTGGAATCAAATGGCTAATTTCATTAGGAATGTTGCAAAGGAGGTACTTGGAGAATCAAAAGGAAAGAGATATATTAATAAAGAAACATGGTGGTGGAGTGTGAAGGTTCAGGAAGTTATTCGATAAAAAAGACATTGCTACAAAGTTTGACTGGAAATTAAGAGCATGAAAAATTTTGAGCTGTATAAGAAAACAAAGAAATAAGCTAAGAAAATAGTAAGTAGTGCAAAATTCAAAACATACGATGACCTCTATAATAGGTTAAGAACAAGAGAAGGAGAAAATGATATTTTTTAAGCTCGCAAAAATAAGAGAAAAGAAAAGTAGGAACTTAAATCATGTCAAATGTATCAAGGACAATGAAAAAAATATTTTGGTGAAAGACAACGATATTAAAGAAAAGTGGAATGAATATTTTAACAAACTTCTTAATGAAGAACATTTTGGCGATACAAGAGATACGGATGATACTTCATCACTAAAGCATACCTTTCTCCGTAGAATTAGAAGAGTGAAAGTGAAGGAATCATTAAAGCGAATGAAGACAGGAAATGCAACAGGCCCAGATGGTATTCCGATAGAGGTATGGAAATGCTTAGGAGAGGTTGGGGTGAATTGGTTATGTAGATTATTCAATAAGATACTTGTTACAAAGAAAATACCGGATGAATGGAGAAGAAACATTATAGTACCTATATACCTATATATAAGAATAAGAGAGATATACAAAATTATACCAACTATCGAAGGATTAAACTTATGAGTCATACTATGAAGTTATGGGAGAGAATAATGGAGCAAAGACTGATAAAGAAGACCAACATTTCTGAAAATCAATTTGGTTTTATACTAGGGAGATCAACTATAGAAGCTATCTTTTCACTTAGGTAATTAATGGAAAAATATCGAGCAAAAAAGAAAAATCTACATATAGTCTTTATCAATTTGGAAAAAGCCTATGATAAGGTACCGAGGAATTTAATTTGGTTGGTTTTAAAGAAAAAAATGTCTTCAAAGGTTACATTGAAAATTTTAAGGATATGTATGAATGAGCAGTAATAAATGTGAGAACCACATGTGGAAAAATAAGTGGATTCCCCGTGACTATAGGTTTACATCGGGGATCAACCTTAAGCCTTTATCTCTTTGCATTAATTATTGATGAGTTAACTGTGCATATTCAAGAAGAAATACCATAGTATATGTTATTTGCAGATGATATACTATTAGTGGATGAATCAAGAGATTGTGTAAATGCAAAGCTTGAGAGATGGCGGGGGCATTAGAATTTAGAGGCTTTAAAATAAGTCATACAAAAACAGAATATATGGATTGCAACTTCAGTAGACATATACAAAGTGTTGAAACCACTATTAAAATTGAAACCCATGATATACCACGTAGAGATTCTTTTTGGTACCTAGGCTCGATGATTAATAATGATGGGGAGATTGACGAAGATGTAGAGCATAAGATAAAAGCTGGATGACTGAAGTAGAGACTAACTTCTGGAGTGCTTTGTGACAGACGAATGCCAACGAAATTGAAGGGCAAATTTTACAGGACAGTGGTTAGACCAGCTATGACATATGGAGCAGAATGTTGGCCTATTAAGAAGACGCAAATTCACAAGATGGATATATCGGAAATGAAAATGCTTAAGTGGATGTGTAATAAAACTAGAAAAGATAAAATTAGAAATGAGTGCTTTCGAGAGTATTTAGGGGTAGCACCAATAGGGGATAAGATTAAAGAAACCCGTTTAAAATGGTTTGGACATGTTGAGCGTAGGTCAGTAATGGTACCGATGGGGAAAAGTTTGGTTATACAGGTGAACAGCCCATCAAGAAGTAGAAGTAGGCCGAAGAAAATATTAATAGAAGTCATTAATTTAAATTTGAAGAAGTTTAACATATCGAAAAATTTGGCTCAAAATAGAATGGAATGGAGAAATAGAATTCATGTAGCCGACCCCAACATGGTTGGGTTAAGGCTTTGATGATGATGATGATGGTTGAAGCTCAATCTTACTCAATGATGATGCTGATGACGATCCATCTAAATTCTCAAACTTCAATATTTTTCATTAATAGCAAAAGTCAATCTAATTAATGACAATTTCAATTCCCTTTTATTACAAAATATGTCTATATTGGACAAAACATAGAATCAAATATAAGCGGAAATATTGTGATCCTTGGGGATATTTAACAAAAGATTTTACATAAGTGGCAATATTGTGATCAATAAGATTATGATGCCTGTGGGGGCGTGGGCTTTCTTTGCTGAGTCTCTGAAACACAAGTCTACTATGAGCCTCTATATGCACCAATTTAGTGGTACATCCCTACCGTTCATTGGTTTGGAATTAGGATCATCCCATCACAAGAATGATCTTCCGAATTAGAGCTCACAGTTTGGACGGCCATGATTGCTGTAAATGCACAACTTACATTACTTCATTATCAATACTTAGATTACTAATACATTACTAAAAGGGCCTGTGCTTGGCTATTCGCGGGTTGGCCTTTTCAGCAAAAACATTAGCTCAGTCATCGAACCTGTTCGATGAAATTCTCAAATGAAACCATCCATCTCTTTCTCTCTCTGAAGCCCCATGGGGCCTACGCGCGCAATAGACAAGGAATTGTACATGCAACTAGGACTGTTTCAGGTCCAACAAAACTTGCGCTGAACATGTTCGACGAAATGCCCCACAGAAACCATCAATCTCTTAATGCTCTCCTCAGTGCCTATGCTCGCAGTGGAGATGGAAATGCAGCTTGGGAGCTCTTCTGCGATATGCATAGAACAGGCTCCCACCTTAATGGGTACACGTTCACCCCTGTTTTAAGCATGTGTGCTGCTATAACTAATGTAGAAAGAGGCAGACAAGTCCACAACTTGGTTGCCAAATCTAATTCCATTTCCAATTCAGAAACTGTCGTGGGAACCACCTTGGTTGATATGTATTCCAAGTGTGGGCACTTGGGCGACGCCATTCGAGCGTTTGGAGAGGTGAAATCAAAGGACGTAGTCGCATGGAACACCTTGCTTTCATGCTTTGTTCGACATGGCTTTGCGAACAAAGCCGCCAGTGTTTTCCAAGAAATGCAGACCGTTGGAGTTGAAATTAGCGGGTTCTCACTATGCTCTGTCCTAAAAGCGTGTGCCTCTTCATGCGCTGTCCAACAAGGCAAGCAGGTTCATGCTTCAGCTATCATTAGAGGTTGTAATTCACTTGTTTTCAGTACTTCTCTTGTAGATTTTTATTCAGATTGTCAGATGATTTCTAGTGCAATCAAAGTTTTCTATGGCCTCAATTGCAAGAAAGATGATGCTATTTGCAATGCACTGCTTTCCGGATGTGTTCGCAACCTCAATTATAGTGAGGCATTTTCTATGTTGGGGAGAATGAAACCCAATCCAACTGCTCTTACTAGTGTGCTTGCTGGTTGCTCAGAGCTTTCGAATTTGAGAAATGGGAAGGAAATGCATTGTGTAGTGATCCGTTGGGGGTTTGAGTCTGATACCTTTTTGTGTAATGCATTGTTGGACATGTATGCCAAGTGTGGCAAGATAACTATTGCTCGTTTGGTTTTTGATCAAATCAATGTGAAAAATGTGGTTTCTTGGACTAGCATTATAGATGCATATGGAAGTCATGGTCATGGGATTGAAGCTTTGACGTTGTTTGAGGAAATGGAAAAAGAGCCTAACAGTGTTTCTCCAAACTCAGTGACGTTTCTAGCAGTACTATCAGCTTGTGGACATTCCGGGCTTCTGGAAGAAGGCCGGAATTGCTTTGTTTCAATGATGGAGAAGCACAGGATCAAACCAGGTCCAGAGCATTATGCATGTTTCATTGACCTTCTAGGCCGGGCAGGAAAAACTGCAGAAGCATGGGATATCTTTGATGATATGGTTAAGAGTAATACTAGAACAACTAGTGCAGTTTGGGCAGCTCTGCTTAATGCTTGCAGAGTTAATCAAGATGTGGTGAGAGGTGAGCTTGCTGCAAAGCATCTGCTTGAGTTAGAGCCAGGGAAGCCTGAGAATTATGTCTCGTTGTCAAACTTTTATGCTGCTATTGGAAAATGGGATGCTGTGGAAGAACTAAGAAGGTTAATGAGGGAGAAATGTCTGAGAAAGGAAGTAGGAAGTAGCTGGATTGCCACTGCATGTGAAAATGGTGGTGTTGCTTTAGACATTGGCAAAAGAGATGGGGAGTAGTCATGTGACGTAAATTTGATGATCGGTTTGGGATTAAGTTTCACAAGATTGGTGATTACTGAAAATCGATGCCCTCATTCTTTGTCTTCAATCAATTATTGCTGATGAGCACACAAGAAATACGGAGAAAATGGCTGCTCTGGATTGTCAAGGATAGATCTTTTGGATCTTGATATCCATGGATAATAGGGGAATATCACTTTCGGTGGAGCGCATGGATTTTCCTCTTGACAAAAACTGAAGGCTGGATATATGTGAAGATTTTTAATCTTCCATTGTTGATGTCATGTTTGAGAAATGATCAAAGTGCACCACAAAGTAAATCTTTCCCTGAGAAATCTTCACCGTCAGTCCAATCCTTTTCAGTTTTGTGTGTGGCACAAGTGGATGGAATCAATAGCCAACAGGAACATCCTAAAAACCATATCGATATAACATATCATTTAGCATGGCAGAAGTGAAAGTTTAATTTGTGATTATTAACAACTGCTGCTCTCATTAGAAATAGCATGGACTATTTCTTGCTGCATGATGTGACAAGTGAAGTGTGCCAAAAACTTGCTGCCATCTCCTGCCAATGGTATTCAGACATTGGTACTTTGCCATTCTCTTTTCAAATGTTATATCTTATCATTTACTTTATTTCTAGTTTGACTTATAAGTTATAAAGCATCACATCATCTACATAAAAATATATATATATATATATACACCAACAAGCTTCACATATTATTTCTGTCATTGAATTGTCCATAAACAGTGCAAATAAATAGAGGCTCAGAATTCACCTTGTTTAATCATCTTTTCAAACAGAATTGCTACACTTAGTGCAACCTACCTTGTCATTTGTATCTTGTATAACTCAATATATGGATTTGAAATTCATTCTCTCTAGTGTTTGCTAATTACCTTGGCACTCTATTGTAAGCCTTATCTAACTCAATAAAAACTCATATTTAAGTCTTTCCCTCCTCTCTATCAATATGAAAATTGTTTTTTTTTTCTAATTCTGTCTGAGAATTGCTTTGCACAGGGTTGAAACTTTACATTTAGTCGTCACCGTGACTGCATGCAAAGTAGCTTTTATGTGAAGTTAAACCCAAGAGACTTTAGACTGGTTCCTCCTTATGCTTCTTTTGGTGTTGCCTTATTGATGAGTGCCATCATCTCTATGACAAGTTCTAAACTTAGATCTCAGATCTGGGGTTTTATTCTACACTATCAAAGAAATATGAAAGAAAGAAAGTGAAATAGGAAGAGAAAGAGAAAGAAGTTGGGGAAGCCACGGAAGAATTGAATAACCAACTAGGTTAGGCAATCCTTGTTATGTGGTTATTTCATTATTTCTGGAAATTACAAAAATGACCCTTAAGTATTTACATAAAGGCGCCTGGCTTACTACAAATTAGTTACAAATAAGTCCTATTGGCTTACTCACAACATGACATTCCCTCAACATTCACACAAGTATTGGGGATTCTGAAGATCACATAATGTTTGTATTATGTCCATGTTTCTTCAATGGATATGAACAAGGAAAGTTCACCACTGGAGTGACTCAGAGATATCAGATGGATTCACAGATTGGTGAGACAAATGAATTAAATAAGAAATGGAGGCAACATGGTACAACACTGAATGTATTGTAACTATGAGGATGCAGGTTCAGGTCACTTTGCTGATTTGAAAAGTAAAAATTGCGGACTCCTCCTCATTAAAGTGTGGCTCAAAGGGTTAGAGATATAGCCGACTCTATCAGTGGTGATTTATGAGGATTCATCAAATCAGAAATGCAAATTCTCCTCTTTGTTCTTGCATAATTGCAGAATCACTGCCAAGGAACATTTAAGTCCGGTAGTCAGTTACCTACTCTTTCTTCCTTGCTAAACATCTTCAAGATTCAATTGCCTGAGTTTATTGGCTTCCTGGGTTATTTTCATGCTGAATTTTGTGAGCATGTTAATCTTAAAATTTTATGTAAAAAAGGAAAATTAATATCTTCACTGTTAATATATAGAATAGTGATCACAAAAATGGGCAGAAGAACACCTTTATCTCTTGCCCTGATTGTCATTGTTTCAAGAAAGCACTATAAAGGAAAATTAATTTGACATGACTGACATTGCAGTTGGCATTTGGATAGGCCAGAGAGTGCAGTTGGAACTTGGAAGCAGCAGATAGGAAAGGCCATCAGCATCACAACTGTAGCAACCCTTTTTAGTTGGAGAATGGAACAACATGTCAACTTGGAGATGAAAGAAGGCATGATGCCCTTCCTTTCAATAAGTTTATCTGCCAGCTGGGTTCCCCATGATTTTCTTGTCGAAGCTGGAGAAACTTGAAGTGCTTTTCAAAGAAGTCATTCTATTTGATGGTGGATCATAGTCCTGAGTAAACATGACAAAATTCAGCTGCAAAATGGGGAATTTCAGCATGAACATCTGGGGGAAGAGGAGGGAGGCTAGCATCACCCATGAGAAATTGCACCAGCCGTCTCATGCTAGGCCTATAATTTGGAAGTGGATGAGTGCAAAGTAATCCAAGGCTAAGCACAAGGCCCACTTCTTCTAGGTCATAGAGATCCAACATGGGATCTACAGCTCTCATGACCCCTCCTGTCAAATGCAGTTCCCTCACCCAATCAGCCAATAACAGTTCTTGTGCATCATTCTGGGGCTCAATGGGCTGCCTCCCACATGCCACTTCTAGCATGAGCGTACCAAAACTAAACACATCTGTGCTTGTTGTGGCTTTCCCTATTTTTGTAAGCTCAGGAGCCATATACCCGAGCGTCCCCACAATGTGCGTCGTCTGAGGATGGATGTCATGCTCATAGTTCCTGGCAAGGCCGAAATCCCCTAGCTTAGCATTGAGGCCTGCATCTATGAGAATGTTGCTGGACTTCACATCCCTGTGCACCACCCTCTACTCACATTCTTCATGGAGATAGAACAGGGCTTTTCCAACCCCAATCAAGATCTTGTACCTTTGTTCCCATGTCAAGATTTTAGTTGTGGTGTTGCTTTTGTTGCCATTGTTGAAGAGTAACTTGTCAAGGCTCCCATTTGGGACATAATCATAGACAAGGAGTAGCTCGTCTTTCCATCGGCACCACCCACGAAGCTGGATAACATTCCGGTGCCTCAGCCTTCCCACGCTTGTTATCTCTGCAATGAACTACCAAATCCACCACACCCAATTAGATTTTGATCCCTAAATCCTCTCATCGCATTTGAGAGTTCAGAGTAGTCAAACCGGTGAGCTCCACACTCCACCTCCCACTCTTCCAACAACTCATCGTCACCATTCCTCATTTGCCATGCTACTTGGTGCATTCCTAACAACAGCAACAAAACCAAACTGAAGCAAGCCTGAGAAATTCCAGCTGCAAAGCCTTTCCTTTTCACCACTTTGCGATGATGAGGATCAATAAGTGAGACCTTAGAGGGATCTAAGTAGTCCTCTGTGTTTCCTCCCACACATCAAAGCTCCAACCACGCACTTTGTGAGAAGCTGTGAGTAAACCTGTGGAAGCTGAGAAACCTACATACATATGCTCACTGAATATCAGTGAAAGATCGATAGGAAATGATATTAGAGGCCAATCTGATTTTGGAATACCTAAAGGTGAGAGTGTCACATCCACCACCTTCTCAAAATCACTATACTCTATCCATGCTTGAATGACACTTCCACTACTAAGATTAATTGGCTGCTTGTCTTTGGGATTGTTACTAGTGAGATATGCCGCAGATACTGATATATTGGGGATCAAGGAGTTTATATCAATTCCAACGTAGTTGTCATCAACATTGAAGAGTTCAAGATTCTGAATGATATCGAATTCAACTGCAAATATGGTTGATGACAAGTTTGCAGTGCTTGTGTCATTGGGGAGGGCCAAGTACTGTGGTTTCTGAGTTGCCTTCATTTCTTTAGTAGATGAGATGACAAATGCAAGGCCATGGCCACCAAGGTCAGGGTATTTGGGACATATAGTAAAAACGAAAGTTGCACTGAAGGAAGCAACATAAGAGTTGTTGACACTATCATCTTTGAATTGAAGAGGAGAGGAGTAGAATGCATGGCCAAATAGTTTAGCAGAATCAATGGTTATTGTTAAGATGCCGTCTGATCTAACATATGGGGCGCCTGAGAGGCTGATACCCTTTGCATGGTGAAATCCATGGCAGATGAAGTTGCTTTCTTTTATTGAAATTACACTACTGAAGAAGAGAACTGGCAGGAAAAACTGAACAAGTTTCATTGCCAGATTTTTCTAGTGAAGTTGGAACTTTAAGAAATTGCACTGATGATCTAAAAGCTGTAGGAATTTGAATGGGTGGAGCAGCACAATAAACCCCTAAACCAGTTTTTACAATTTTATCAATACGACTGCTACATAACCAGATCTTTCTAGACTGCAATGAACGAAGCAGAAAGTTCATATCTTTTAAGCTATGAGATGGTTTTGAGAGCTGGGGTGACTTGGAAAGTTCATGGAAAATGCAGACTAACCGTTAAAGGAAGCTGGAGTGAGCATTTGCTTTCAATGTTGGCTGCAGGAGTTTTCCTACAAATGGTTGAGTGAATTGCCAACATGAAATGCAAAGCTGCAAAGCTTTCTATAGAAAGGCAGAAGAGCAGTGATGTGTGAAACGGGAAGTGACAAGACAATAAATCTATATGAAGGAAGAAAACAGGTCAAAAAAGGTTTGGAAATAAGGAAGTATTTTTTATTTCCAAACCTCACTGGGTCAACTCGGATGCTAAGCTCTTGAGCACCGTTGCAACTGTCATTATCAGGAAAGGAAAAATGTGGGGGTTAGGAAGTCTCTACTTCCAACTGTTTGTAGCATTACCTGATACACCGTACTAGTGAGTGGTGTTGTGTATCCAGAGTTTTACCAATGATCAACCATAAGGAGATCGGTGGGTTCCGTCTTATCAAAAAAAAAATATATGGGGGTGTTTTCAATTTTTGATTTCTTTATAGGGATATTGTGAGGAAGACGTTGCAAAATAAATTAAACTTTCAATAAATAAATATAAATTATTATAAAAATATTTTCATTGATTTTTCTCAGTTTTTTTTTTTCATTTTTCATCTGAAATTATGTGCTTATTGTTTTTCTTTTTTCTTTTTTTTTTTTGGTATATCCGGCCTAGCCCAGCCGAAGGGCCTTCATTCGTGAGCCTGAGGGAAACTCAATTCTACCCCGCCAAAAACTAATTCCGTTGGGCAAACATAAACCCTCCTATCCACATGCACCGGGTAAAAGTAACGGAGGCAACCAACGAGGGTAAGTGTCAAACACAAGACCTATACGCTTCCTGAGATGAGGCCTTGGCCAACTAAGCTACCACTTGTTGGTTGCGGTTGCCACATTATTCTGGTACTTTCAGTATTTTGAAAATATTAGCAATATTGTAAAGATTTTATCATTCTATTATCCTATGTGGCTATGGTCTAATGTTATAAACTTTGTACCGCTGGACCTCCTCTGACCTTAAATGGACTGTATATGCATAGCCCAGTCCATCCATTTACGTGGGAGACCATAAGCAGGATCCAAAAGGCCCAGGCTGCAGCGCTTCGGTCCAGCTCAGTTGCCCAAGTTGAGTCAGCTCAGTTTATTCGTTCTTCTGAGTTCTGGCTACAGCTCGTTTCATTCCATGGGGATCAGGACCATCCCAAGTTTTCAAACCCCACTCTATTAATGTGATACTAACGATTGGGAAAGGAATGTATAAAATTATTCAAGTTCTATTTGTAGGGCATGAATTCTGCTGTTGTCTATGAATTTCTTCCTAACAAAAAGTAGGGCTGTACACCATTGTCACAGCAATCAACGATAGTTCA
The DNA here is from genome assembly GCA_037013555.1 of Sextonia rubra. Taxonomy (NCBI): domain Eukaryota; kingdom Viridiplantae; phylum Streptophyta; class Magnoliopsida; order Laurales; family Lauraceae; genus Sextonia; species Sextonia rubra. Next base: position 39,839,249 of record JASUAD010000018.1, read on the forward strand.
AGAATTATAATATGGGTATTTTACCTAAATTTGCAACCTTTTATTTATAACAACAAGATATTTCGAAATATCATTAAAAGTAAATTCCAATCAAAGCCCAGTTGATACTTACAATTTAATTTTAAAAAAATCCAGGCCAAGCCTGAGTCAGGATTTTGTTCATGATCTTCATGGATCACATTTTCCAGTTACATATTATATATTTTTCATACTTATAATATGTATCTAAATATCAACATAATATCTTACACTGACCCGGTGGTCTAAACCCGAACATTACGGCCCGAATCGGGTTTGTCATGCAGAAAAGAAACGCATGGGCTTGGACCGAGCCCAGCTCAAGTTGCAGCCCTAGGAATACCATGTGCCCTTGGGAGGAGATAGCTCCTGCAAATTGCAAATATTAAATAAGAATCTGTTTCGTACAAAAGTTAATTATAAGTAATCCAGAAAGATATCAAACAAGAATGGGACCATTGCGTCGAGGTCGACGACCCTGTTGGTGTTGCATTTAAACACAACTGCACGTCTTTTTCCTTTGTTTGGCTAATATGAGAGTTTGTGCTCAATTATGCCTCTTGAGCCCTTAAGATAGACATTACCCACTTGATTGTATTTTAATCAGGTTCTGAGTTGGGTTAATGATAATAATCTAGGTTGTAGATAAATATTTTATATTAGACTGGAACTGCTACGTGTTGCAGTTTGGATCAACCAAAACTGCTCATGCTCGGTTAAACAATGTGAATCGTGTGGTTTAACAGCTGAGTCATTAAAGAAGTTTGTTCTATCAAGAACTGGCCAATGTGTAAAACTTGAGAAAATGTTTGACAAACTATTTTAGAAAAATTAGATAATGTGGATTTTTTCCATCATTTTTTCACTAGACTCTTATGTGTAAAACTTTAACATATTTAATGATTTTTTTTCCTAGTTTCAAAATAGGAAGTTCTACAGTAAAATTACTCAAAAACTGTATTTACCATAGAGGCTCTGAGTTTTTTACTATTATGCTGGAAGGCTTGGTGGTGCCAGGCGAGGTTAGACACCCAATGGAGCAAGATACACATAGACAAGAAATTGAAGCATGGTGCCTGGTTATCGAATTATTGAGCCAGGTCAGACTGATCCGAAAAACTTTTTAAACCGTGGGAAGAGAGTGATGCATTCCCATTTCCCACTGAGCTTAGTAGGATCCATGGTGGCAACCAAGACAAATGGTGGAAAATGGCAACAGATGGTTGGTCCAACGGCGTAGTATCTCTAGCAAGATCACCTCGAAAAACAGAAAGGGCATATAATCACCACCACCTTACATGCACACACATGAACCAGATATGAATCAAAGAGAAAAAGTGATCCCAAAAGTACAAATTACATTAATGATCATCCAACCCCTATCCTAAATACTCACATTACAACCTAAGTTAAAAAAAAAACCAAAAAAAATCACCGCTAAATAATACACAGTGAAAGGAGAAAACATCACTCTAACTCCAGTGGGGTATCAGCAACCAAATGCAACGTCTTTCCAATGCTGTTTACTGGCACTGTTTCCATGCGTGCCCAATAACATCAAGCCTTTGTGGACAGACAGGCGGCAAACAGTTTGTATTAAACAAGACTTGTTGCATACTCATTAATAAATACATCAAAAAAAAAATCCCACACACATCTAAACTCGTATAACTCCAAAATGACATTTCACCTCATAGAAGACTACTCCTGCAACTCAAGTCGAAAGCTGAAATCGGCCACTTGGTTTTCTCCTTTTCCATCCCTGAGAAAAGATCAACCCAATTATAAAATAATTTTCAGGCCCCTGATTCTGTAAGAATCCACCTGTATGGAATATTTAGGCAGGAACTTACAAATGCCGCATAGAATACAAATGTGAGCCCCGCAAGAGCAATAAATGCAATCTGAAACACATTGTACCTGTAGCCAAAGTTATATACAATACAATCAGGAAGCAGGTTAGACATTGTACTCTCTCTGACTAGGAGAAACAGGGTCCAGTTTGAAAGCAAGCAATGGGAGCCACTGTTTCAGATTAATTATCAAAAGTTGCAAAGAATGAACATTAAACATGAGAAATAACATTGAATAAGAATCCAGTGATAGTGTTGCTTTATATTTATAAAAAGACCCACCCTTAATACTAATGTGCACTGGTGATACTTTAACCACCAATCATTGCTGCAGATATCCCAAAGGCCATTACAATATCTAAGCATAATCATAATCAGTAAACTACAAAGGCAAGTCGTAACTTACTTGTAAAGATACTTAATTCCTCGAAGAGACTCCAATGTGTGGCCAAATATTTCTTGAGCAGCAGTAGCTTGTGCATAGTACGCAAATGCTGTGGAGCAGAACTGAATCACACTGCAAAATGATACACAAATTAATCAGCAGATACAGTAGGCTTTCTAATAACACAAGTATTCATGGTAGAAAGATAATTTTTTTAAGCTGATAGATTGGTGCTGTGGATGAATGTCTCGCTATTTTTGTTTTCAAATTTAATTTTTACTACTACTCTACGTATCTTACATGTGGGAACATTTTAAAATTTTATGCAATATTTGATTTTATGTGTCTTAACATCATTTTAGACTATGAGGCTTGATAGATTAGGTCTGCCCAGGAATTCATCATCAACATCAAAGCCTTATCCCAACATCGTTGGGGTGGGCAAAATGAATTCTATATCTCCATTCCAATCTATCATCCATGTGTACCCTAGAAAGTTACAATGGTGTTTTTTTTTTCTTTTTTATGACATGGGTACCCCTAAGGTCTTTTTGACCCAATAGGACTAATCCCATATCTTACATATGGGAACATTTTAAATTTTATGCAATATTTGATTTTATGTGTCTTAATATCATTTTAGACTATGACGCTTGATAGATTAGGTATGCTCAGGAATTCATTATCAACATCAAAGCCCCATCCCAACTATATTGGTGGTAGGTTACATGAATTCTATTTCTCCATTCCAATCTATCCTTAGCCAACCAAATTATTGGATAGGTTGCATTTCTTCATACATATCATTACTATCATCCATGTTTACCCTAGAAAGTTACAGTGGTGTTTTTTTTCCTTTTTTTTTTTTTTGGTTCTTTCATATGATGTGGGTATCCCTGAGGTCTTTGACCCAATAGGACCAATCCCCCGGGTGGCGCCAGAAAAATCCACACAAACACTAGGAAAACCTAGGGCAGTTTTGAACACAAGAGGTGGGGAGTAAACCCATACCTTAGGCCACTCCACCAAACTCCCAGGTGGGTATAGCGGTGTTGTTTATATCTTAAGAGTCCCTTCTTCCCACACAACCAATTTTATGTAACATAAATATGTTATGATATTAAAAGAATGGGCCTTTTCCTGTGCATACGTCCCTCATGAACTTTTCGTGCACACTCTTTGGTGGAGCCCACTGTGGACCCCACAAAGGGATGAGACTGGCGGGGTTGGAAAGATCTATGTGAAAGCACCCTACATATCAAATTTGGTCCCAATCATATATCCCTAACCCCTTCATCCATGACTCACAAATTCATTCCGTTCGGATTAGTGTATAGTCAATCCAACGGTCCAATAAATTCGGATCTGACCAAAAGTTGGGGCGAGTTGCTATCATGGGGTCCCATGTGTGTTGCAAGGTTTGGATTGAGTGATAGATGGGCCCCACCTAGAGTTCTCACGAAAAAAATGGTGAGGGACAGATGCGTATGAAGATTCTCCTTAAAAGAAAATATATATATTAAAAAAGCTCAAGATCCTATAGAAATTTCACAAAGCTATCCAACTAATAATATCAAAGTGTGGTTCCTCCAAATACTACTTCTATTAAGTGTGGCTAGAAGGAATACAATACTGTAGTAAGATGGTAACTTCAAATTTCAAACTCAGAATCCAAGTCTAGAATGACATGAACTTTTGTAGACAACAATAGGAATGACAACACCACAACAATAATGTGAAGCCCCTTGATCATTTAGTTTTATGATTTCTCTTTACAAAGAGAAAGTAGTCAAATATAAGTACCACATGTTATGCTAAAAAAAAATAAAGAGGGTCACCAGGGGAGACTATAAATTTAAAAGATATCCAGACACATTATGAAATGTCTTATCTGGGTTGGAGTTTGTATGTTCTGAGTTTTATAATAAAAGATTTTTAGCCAAACCCAGATAGATGGGATAACGCTCATTGGAAATATTTGTGGATTGCAATGAATAAAATGATGAGGACCCATTTTACTTGGTAACTCAAAATCTCAAATACAAGCCAGTTTTTCCAACAAAATTGAACCATAACAAAACAAAAGATTTGAGGGCCAGGCTAAAAAATAATAACAATAATCAAATAGAGTCCTGGTTAGACCGTCTTCTGCCACAAACTATCACCTCAATATTGGTAGATCTAAATAAATGACAAGTGGTAGACATCTCTCCTACATCAGCATTATGTCTCCCCAACCCAATCGACCAGCTTCCAAAGATAGCCGCTTCCCATACTTAGGATGCAAAATGAATCAGAAACATTAGAGATCTATTATAGGGAAATGTTCAGAACTATGAAGCACCACATACATTTTACTGGAAATAATTTCAAATACAATTAAGAAAAAACATATTCACGCTCATATAATTCTAATTAAAAGTTTCGTTCTTGAGTTATAATTACTAATGTTTCAAAGTTTTTTCACAAAAGATAAAGTCAGATTCACTTTTTTCCACAACCTTTGCAAATATATAAGAACTGTTACAGCTACAAAGAATAGGACTTCTTGATTCCCACAAGTCAAAGCCATGTTTTGGTACAAATACCACCAATCCGGAGTTATAAGAATATTTTCTATTTGAAAAGATGAATTAACATTCTGGGAAAAAAAAATGATTTCTTCTTTCCAAGGTCGCTGTTTTCTCGGGATTTGATCCATTCTCGGGTATTCAGCTCATTCTAGCAATGGAAAAGCCCGAGAGGTCATCTCACTCTGAACACAATTTGACCGTACACCAAACAGGACAATTAGTAGAATATTCTGGTATAAATCACCAATAATAATTAGTTCGAATTATATACATGTCATCTAAATATTAATTCCCAATATTATGACTAAAACATATACTATAAAATCCAACAAGTGATGTTATAAAAAAAAAGCTCATGTGAGTGTATAGCGCATTTATTCTATTTCCAAAGAATGAAAGCTTGAGGTCTGTAGGACTTAACAGTAGCAAAAAAACACATGTAAAGAGGACATGTGGTGTGGACTATAAAGTATAACCTCAGAGTAACTTGGAAAGTTACTTCACATGTGAAAGGGACAAGCTGTCTCTTTTGTAATTATAAGTATATTGAAAACACTCAAATTTTCAATTCAACAAGTTCTATAACTTACGTTTCTTGACATGTAAAGACAGCCATATTTTCAAGCCTCTAATTCTATATTGGGGGGAAAAAGAACAATATTAGATCATCCAATCCACGCACCTGATAGAGCAAAGAAGAATAAGTCCCACATTGAAGAGAAAGGAGTTCATAAGAGTTGCCCCCCACCTGAAGACATATGCATTAATTAGCAAACTATCACAAACAGTGAAGAAAGGTCACTGTGGAATGTATATTTACTTCATAGGATGAATGGTTATGAAAACTAATCTCAAACCAATCATCATTGCCCCTGCAACTACCGCAAGAAGAAGATAGAAGCAGAAGAAAGCAAATGCTGCAGTACCCAAAAGGCCTGTTACATCACACAAGCTACAGGTGAGATAGACAATCCCCAGAAGGCAAGGCAATATTAATAACAGTGTTCTCATGACATACCCCATACATCATCCAATTTGATGAAAACCTCATTCAGGAAAGGAGAGAGAGGAGGATCGATCAGTAAATATATGACAATATGTGCAACCCAAGCCACCGAAACAATCAACCTGGAAGGCAAGCATAGAACCAGGTTACATTCAGCTCACAAAACTTGATTGGAATGACACAATCCATTGACTGTTTTCCTAACTGTCACCCTCAAGTCTATGGAATGCCATTAATATGCTCGAATGTCTGTATGGTGATGAACAGCTAAGCACATCTCTGTCAGCTAGATGCATGGCTTCAAAGGATAGTGATTTATGAGTTGCATCCCTATCAAAATTCAACTGAACAATGCAAATTGGTTGGATGTGTAAATAAATGCTTGCCTTATAAAAGGATGATGGAGGACCGATGACAAGTAAGCCACCTTGGCCAAAAAGGAAGGTAATTAACTGATCAAATGATTTGCATATACAAATCATTGACAGGGACAGTCTGGCCACTCCAGTGCAAGAATGGTTGATGCAGGCAAGATCGAGGTTCTTGCCAAACCACCTCAGCAAGATCAAGATCCTTAGAAAACCTCTTGCGTCCCAATGGAGGATACTCCTTCCCCAATTCTCTTTTAAGTAGTCTTTAAATCTCTTTCAATGAGTGAAATAATAAAACCTACTTGACCTAAGCCATTAAAAATAAACTAAGTCCTATGATCTGACATAGTATAAATAAATAAAAATGACAACTATATATACATACATATATATATATATATCCTCCCAAATTTGTAACTTTACTACACCCTACCGGAAATTGGGCATAACTGTCTAAAGGAGTCAGAATTTCACAAGCATAGGCTCAACGAAATGCTAATTAAATAAGCAATTCAACAGATCCAATTTTACGCTATTGTCACTCTGTGACATCATTTGACACATGAGATTTGGCCACATTAAACAAGATGAAAATAAACTTAAACAATCATAGCTTGACCTCCTCATGGGCCATGACTTGTTCATTGATGAGATGTGGACAAAGTCGTATGTATACAAGTTGCATCATCGATCCCATCTGGAAGTATGACAATTATGAGTAAGGGGAACATTCCCTTTTTTTCATTTTCTTTGTTTTTACTGCATGCTTATGAATATCTAATCCACACGCAACCCCAAAAAAATTATGACAAAAGCATCCTCAAATTTCTAGGAGAACCAGTTTGTAGCCGCGCATGAATCAACCTATGATCAATTTAACATCCTCACACTCACCAGACACCATAAATTAGCACTCATCAAAGCTAGAACTCATCCAACTGTAACTGTTGGATAGAAATGCCCATCCAATAGTGAACTGTTCTCACAGGAACAAAACTCTCATTACTCTCTCTCTCTCTCTCTCTCTCTCTCTCTCTCTCTCTCTCTCTCTCTCTCTATCTCTTCACACACATGCACGACTGCCTACACAGAAATATTCAAGTGAGAACCGTCCATACAGTTCTTATGAGTGGACCGCTCTTCCTTTTCTTTTTTTTTTCACCTAGCCAACCTATGATCAAGTTATACCCCTCATACACATTACCCTCACATGAAATGCCACAAGCCCAATTTGACAGCCATCAACCCATTATTATTGGATTTAAATATAACAAAATAAAGCCTTTTAGAACTATTAAATTTGAAGGCCAGAGATCAATGGTGTAGGATGATCTCATTGGGTTGATATTTTGCGCAACCCTAACTCTAATTGAGATCTTTCCATACCCCACATCCACCATAATTGGCACTGGCTAGGAGAGCACCACAAGAAAGTTTGCATGATACTTAGGGATGGCAATGGGTTGAGTTTAAATGGGAAGCAGCGGGTTTGGTAGCATGTTGGTAGGGTTGAGAAGAAGGGCCATTCTGCGATTCGGATTCAGTCTGCATTAACCCAAGTCAGGTTCAAGGCGGGTTTGGGTTTTATATGTATCAACCACGGATTAAGCATTAGCGCCGCTATGTAGCGGTAACCTAGCTGATGACTTCAAAGGGTCCCCTTCTCTCTTTTTACTTCTCTTCTTCCATTTTTACCATAGTTCTTCTCCAACTTGGGTTCATAAGATCACTTTCTTTAAATCTAAGGCTAGAAGACCTATGCGTCCTTATATTAGTTACTTTTGGGGTTAAAAAAAAACACATATTCTAGCTTTTTATAGTATTGTGGATATTCTATAATTTTTTTTGGCTGTTTTTACAATTTTTCGAATTGCATCGCTACCCGTTACATAGCGTTTCAGTAGCTAGTACACCAACCCCTGCCGCTATTTTAATGCTTGGTATCAACCCAACCCACCCCATATGTCTTTACTTCATATAATTCTTAGTGCATTTTTTTATCATATGAGAGCTTAATAGTACAAGTGGCAATGAGGATGGATTTTTTTTTTTTTTTTAGGTTATTGGCTCGAATCTCCCTTACGGAATGGGTTTTTTTCATACTTTTCAAAAAATCCGACTCGACCTATGGTTGTCGTGGGGCGGGTTTTGTATGACAACCATTTAACCTGTTACGGGTCAGGGCTAGTATGGTACAAAGGAATACCAATCAGGTGGGGGTTAGATCTAGGCAATCCAAACCCAACCCGCCCCATTGCCATCCTTGCCGGTACTCTATGTGGATGGTTCTTGCTGGAACAAAATTCTGTGTATATAGGTCGCCTTTCGCTAAGATGTACCGCTCATGGAGTGCATGAGGTAGAACTTTAAGCCCCTTGTGGGACCCAGAAGGATGCATCCTATCATGGGAGGATAGCATGATGAAAAGGTGCCATTGTAGATACGATTTTGGGCAAAGTTCATCTCAATCACTCACCATAACCATTGATTTAAGGACCTTAAAGTTAAATGGTTTCTTAAGTCACATTTTTTATGATAGGTAATCCAATGGTGAGTAAAATTTAGATTAGAGTCAAATTAGGACAAGTGGAAATGGTGGCAAAAAGGTGACCTCTCATGAAAATCCATGAGAGGCACCTCTTGGTGGTCACGTCTGCTAAGAGGTAACACTCACCACGGGTTGTGTGAGAGGTAACCTTTTTACCACCTCATGAAAAATCAAATCCCCTCATACTCATTAGCCCCAGTGAATAGCACCCTCATTTGGAATTAATCTGAATAATAATAACTATTAGATTAAATTCATGTAAGGTTTAACTAAGAAAACCATTGGAATTAAATCTGATGGCAATTATTATTTAGATTAGTGCTAGATTTGGAAGAGTGGTAACAAATTTGGGAGCGAAGAGAGGGGGAGGGGGCTCGTTAGTGTGAAGGGGTTGGATTTATCATAGGGTGCCCCACGCATGGGTAAAAAGTTTACCTCTCAAGCAAATCTACGAGAGATATCTCTTAACAGAACATGATCGTAAAAACAGATCTCTCTTGTTCCATTTCTTTAAATTATTTTGTAGCAAAACCATCTGTAGATGTCTTGATATAAACAAACATCCCCAGTTCTATACTCCTCAGCTCAAACTAACTAAATGCCACATAAGCAATTAACAAAAATCCTATGGTCATTTTTAACTTCAAACAGCAGACACTACTCCAATGGCGGCAGCAGCAGCAGTAATAACAATAAAATCCATTAAGCTTAATGCCACACAAGGAATTCAAAGTTACTGAATTTGACAGAAATGGCATCATTTGAAATAGAGGTCTTACCCAAGAATGCCAAGAACAAGTTTTGCCAAGTAGCCAAGAACGGTAAATGCCCAAGTAGCCTCTGCCTGGATAAACAATTCAGCAGCATGAGAACAGTTCTCTGATAATAATTAGAAAAAAAAAAAAAAAAAAGTGCCAGGTCCATGTGTCACAAGTAAAGTTCATCACCTTTTCTCCCTGAGGATACATCTCCTCCAGAGCCTTCACATCTTCTTCTAGAAGGAGCAATTCCTACAAAATATTGCAGAAAACTCATGGGTGACCAGGTATACAAGGGCAATCAACCCTATGAACCATTATGGAGATGACAACCTCTGTTACCAAGTCTGATAAGACCCATATTAATCTTTGGCCAAGTCCATACAACTTGGCAAGGACTCAGCCTGATTTTTCAAAACACTGTTTCCAATTGATGAAGAAAATGTCCAACATGACTATAAGGATTAGCATATAAAACGCTCCTATTAATAAAATTTCCTCAGCTAAAAGTATGGAATATTTGAATAAGTGCCACTAGGAGACCACTCCAAGCAATATAACTACATTATTTTTTCTTTCTTTGTTTCCTACTTAAAACTCATTTTGATGCTAGTTTTGTTGTCAAATTAGTCATAAAGTAAAATATGCTGCCACAGATAAAAGCAGTGAGAAACTTCCTCTTGATTTTTTTAATCAAACTATATATTTCTAGAATACTAAAAACTATAAACAATGTAAAAAAACATAAACATTTTGGGGAAAATATAAATAAATATCATGATATTATCATATTAATGTCAGCATTATTATCGTTTTTATGGTATTTTTTTGTTTCTTGCAATATTAGCAAGTTATTAAAGTTGTAGGCACAAGACATTTTTCTAACAAGGTATTTCCAAAATATCAAACGTATCTGTGACATTAACTACAACAAATCAACAGGGGAAACACATGTTTGGGGCGCCATGCCTCCAAATAAAATTCTGATTTCTAAACAATCATAAGTAAGATGTACCTTTTCAACTGCCTTTACATTTTTGCGCCACTTTCTCCCCTTTGAACCATTTTTTTCTTCCTGACGAAGTGCATCAGCTGCTTTCTTCAATTCTCTTGCATTCTTCCCCAGTTCTGTTGCCTCCTGAATAATCATACCAACAAGATGCTCAAAAGTCACAGCCATTTAAAAATGACCGAAATACAATATAAGATGGTACAAGAAAAAAAAAATTAATTTTCCGCAACTAAACCACGGATATATTGAGGAAATACCTTGATGTACTGGGAGCGAGTGATAACAGCCTTGGGACGTCTGAAGAATGAAAAGATAAGTCCCAAAGGCAAGCAAGCGATTCCAACACCTCCAAAGATCTAAATAAATATTGCATGAACGCTGTAAGATTTTGCTCTTCTTTATTGGTAATGAAACTTTCAGATCTTTCTATTCATGAATGTCTATTACAGAAAGATGCTTCTGCGAGATATGATCAGAGTAACAGATGGAAATACATACAGAGAAAAGAACTGATCCAACAATAGTAGCAAGAGCAACTACATATTCTGGAAAGCTAGTCCGCATGGTCCAAGTCGTCTCCGATGAAGCACTTGCCAAGTAAGCAGAACACTGAAAAGAGTGGAAGCAATGATCAGCACAAAAAGGAAAACAGGAACATCAGAACAAGCACAATTAATTTTTGATGGCCACATTGGTTTAGGAGATTCCAAATTTCTGATCAAGAAACCTGAGAAGAAAATATAAAAAAAATGTAATATAACAGAAAGAAACAACTCAACAGTTCAGGAGCTATGCTTTAAAGGTTACCATAATAAAGATAGTTATAGCAATTAGCAACCCCTTGAAAATCAGAACTATTCAATGGAACCTAGTGAACAAACCTGGTGAAAAGATTGGACTACACACGGTTTGGCGCTTGAGAAATCGGCCCAAGTACTTGGGAAGTTTGTTGCGGGTGAAGCAAGATGTCTGATAGTGAAGTCCACCTTTCCAACTAGACCTTATAACATTGAACAAAAATAAACAAATACATAAACTTCGTAAGCAGAACATGATTAAATATACACTAAATAGATATTCAGAACCGGTACACATTCAGACCCAAGAGAGAAAAAGAGAAAACTTAATATAGTAATAAATCACAAGAAAAGCCCACGCCTGTCCCACCATTAAGCTGTAGCAGTCGCCCAAAAGGGTTGGTCGACAAGAGAGACATACCATCTTGTCTCCAACAAGCATTTTGTTCCCTTTACTTTCTCAACTTCTCACACAGTCTCTTATTAAAATTCCAAGGACAAATTTCCAAAATGCTACTAAGAAATCAATTCATTCATCGATGATGAGTTGACTACCAATGCAGTTAGACCGAAAACCAATATGCTTTGCTAATCCTTTTTTTTCCCCCACTTACATATGTCAATACAAAAAAGTCATAGATGAACTCATATGAATAACACAATGCACAACAGGATACATATCTCAAAAGAAAGCACATCAGACATAAAGGAATTGAACTCCACTTACGAATCCCGCACCTTGACTTAATTCTAGCATTACACTTATTTAATCGTAAAGAGGGGAAAAAATGAAATTTCAAAAGCATACAACAACATGAAACCAATCCATCAGAGCTTACTGTATAAGATGCCAAGAGCGAGAGCGCAAACAATTGCACTTATAACCACCCATATCATCGCGCTCTTTATCCGTTTCCCCACTGTCCTGCAATCATTCATAATCAGAGAAGAAAACCCAAAAACCAATCAGTGTTTCGTCCTAGATAAAAGTAGAAGACTGGGAAACAGAAAAACCCTAACAAAACCAATAGGAGGAAGAAGCACTACTTGTCCTGATCGCCTTCATAGTAGAACATTGCAAAGGGGATGATGAGGAAGACGAGAACGGCATCAACAATGTATACTGCGAGCCAGAGGTCCTTCATGGGGAGGGTGAGCTGGCAGGCGCCATTGTAGATGGCGCGGCGGCAGGCCTGGCGGTTGGCGACGTCTGCCGGGAGCATGAGGATGGAGATGGCGGCGATGGAGAGGCCGAAGACGACGACGAATTTGGGGAAATAGGCCTGGTTGGCATCGTCAGGGTGCTGGTAATTGACAAGGAGGTAGACATTGAAGACGAACACGATCACGCACACCACTATAGCCACGATCAACAGGGCCAGATTGAAATCCCCCATCTGTTTGTTCTTTTGTTCTCTGCTTTTATCTCAGTTGGACAAAAGATCGAACAGCTGGTGGGCGCCTTGAAGATTGTGATTCTGTCTCTCGCTCATATCTGTGTCCCTCTGTTGCTACTCTGTGCGTACGCCCCCTAATTGAGGGCGGGCTTTCAATTAGTAAAAAACAGAATTTCTTTGAAGCACCTCTGGTCTGTTTATAATATTAAAAAAGCCCCTAAAGAAAAATATTTTATACTCCGTGCCTCCATTTGTTCTCAAAGCAGCGTTTAAAAAATTAATTGATTGAGTTGCATCCGAGCATGGTTTAAATTTGCAGTATTGGCCGATTGAATAATCAACAGAGCATTGGTATCAATCACAATTCGTGGTCTTTTGCGGTCATCATAATTTTTTGAGAATTTTTTAAAAAAATAATATTTTTTTCTGTTGGTAACAACTATAAATCAAAATATTAGTCCCCGAATCATTACATCTGTTATTGTTGTTTTATATGTAATTGTATAAATTTTATTTAAAAATACATATATTTACTTGTGTATACTAAAATAAGTTGAAATATCATAAATTTTATAAAATGCAATCACAATTCTGGCTTATGAGCTATCTATTAGTATTAAATTTAAGAAACTAAGGTTTTTACTCAATGGTTAATACATATATGTTAAACTAAGAATCCACGAGCATTTTAAATGCACTCCAAATAAAATTAATAATTATTTTATAAATATCCATAAGATTTCAAAAAATCCCAATTAGTAGATCTAACCTGAAAATGTGTAAATAAAAGAGTATGAAATGTATTCACAATAAAAAGAGCATGCAATCCTCATTTCTAAGGTATTACTAAATAAATTTTTAAAATTTTTACAACAAAATTCATAATACATGCTTTTGATAGAGGTGTATATGATTTTCTTGAATGAAATCCATAAAAAATTAAAACTTTTTTGATGGCTTGAAAGTGAAATAGGTGTTGGAAAATAAGGATAGCATTTAATATGTTTGGAATGATGAAAAAATGATTACAAAAGGAAAAATTAAAATACAATGAGTTGAAACAATGTCAGCTGATATTTGAAAATATTGGTCGATATCAATCATGATTGATATTTTGAAACATCGATTGATAAATTTTGATAATTTAGATATTTTTTTTCTAACATGAGATCGTAATCGACTTATAAACCGATCGGTATATATCAATAAATATGAACCAATGCCATCCAATCATTTGAACTATGCATCTAAATCATTTCTTATTTCCTTTAAACGGGAGAATATGAGTTGATTTTGATTATATATTACTAGAAGACGATGGATTGATGGATATGTGAAGAAGAGTAATCAGTAAAAGTTTCCACACTACAAATTGCAAATAAAACTATAAAATGTTTTTCTCATTACCAAAAAGGTACACAGTGATTTGAATATTTTAAAAATAATATACATAATTTTCATAGATTTTTCAATTAAGTGTTCACCATATTATTTTAAAATGACAAAAATACACGTCTTATATAATAGGTTTTGTCATTTTCCAATATGTTCAATGCCCCTTCCTCAATTTTGATTTTGATGATCATAACCATTTAGTGAAGCTAGTTTTTATTTAGAATCCCCTTTTTTAACAAGCTATGTATGAAGGTAGTTGAATTCACGGATGAAAATCGCGGTATAGGTCACGGTATCGGTCGGTCTCAAAAACAGATACGATATTGGTATCGGTCGCAGTCAGTCACGGTCATTGCGGAGTGAATTTTTTTTAATCTAAAAAATTTTGAAAAAAATATCCAAAAAATCCAAAATATTAGAAAATGCTGGAAAACAATGTTTTTTTATTAGTAATAAGTATAAATCAAAATATCTATCCCCCTAGGTTATAATATCATGTATCGCTGTCCTGTCTGAAATTGTGATTTTTTTTATAAGAACCCATAATTTTAATTTATGAATTATTTTTAAGACACTTTGCCAGTTGGTCTTACCTATAATCTAAGCTCCAAAAAATAATAGAAACTAAGACAAATCATTTTAGCATTTGAAATCTCAGAAGGGCACATTTAAATGATGCATTAAAATTTTTTCTAATACCATGTTTTAATAATCCAAAAATAAATTCAAAAATACAAAAAATATTGACATAATCACATAAATGATAAAACAACTATAAAAAATTAGCATATATGAACTATACAATGATTATATAAAATTAATAAATGACATTTATACTGAAAACCTAAATATATAATAGTTTAATATTAAATTATTAGAAAATACGAAAATGAATTTTAAAATATAAAACAAATTACATAAAGGAACAATGAAAAAAATTATCAAACATGAAGCATATAATGATTATGGTTATTTAAAAAAATAAATTAATGATGAAATCCTCAAAAATCTAATTTTAATAATAGATTATTAAAAAATTCGAAAATAAATTTGAGAATATAAAAATAATTACATGAAAAAATAATATGAAGTTTCATACATGAAGTATGCAATAATCATACTTACTTAAAAAGACAAATTTGTGGTGAAATCCTCAAAATATCCTATTTTAATATTAAAATTTTAAAAAATTTGAAAATAAATAAATAGTTATATATGACCGATATTTTTAAAATATCGGCCGATATATCCCAATATTTTAGGGATATTTTGGCTAGGTGGTACCGATACCAATTCCCAGCCAAAAGTATCGGTTTGGTATCAGCCGATACTGATACGTATCGGCCGATATATATCGGTATCGGCCAATATTTCCATTCATGGTTGAATTGAACCACACTTGGTTAGGGTTGGCCTTCATCGTTTCTCTTAAATTATTTATTACAATAACAAAAAATCAGATTTAAATTTTATATGAAGAGGACTGAGATTGAGAAAAGAGGATTTTAATGATAAAAATCCGTTAGGTGACCTTTAAACTCTAAAAAACTCCATAGTAATGTTGCTGAGATCCAACGGTCCAAACATTAAGGGGGCCCACCTTTAGGGTCGCCCATTAGCGACCTATATGATGTGAGGTATTGATCCTTGATCGGGTGGGGCGACTGCACGAAGCCATCACTGATTTGAAAAAAATCCAAAATTTCTCAAAAGAGTGCAGTGCATGCATATCGTTGTCCTTGAAGACAAACGGAATAGAACAGACGAGGGTTAAGCTCGGCGAGTCATTATCGATGCATGGCCCCAACACATTGCCCACAAATCCATTGAAGAGCTTGTCCCATCTAGAGCAAAATGCAGCCTCCTCCAGCAGATACAGATCCCCATTCTGCAAGATCTGAGGCGCCGCTAGGTGGTTTCTAGCCAATTTGACACTCCCCCACGAGACCAAACCATGAAAGATGGAAATTAGACTCTGATCACTGCACTTGAACAGTGACGACAAATAGCAAAACGAGTTGCCGAAATCCACTACCTCCTTTATTATGCCTGAGCATCTCAATCTCATCATCGGCAAAGCTCGAAGATGGCGCTGGGTGTCTGACGAAAGCCTCCAAAGCAAAGAGCCGGGAGACACTGCTGATAATTGGCTTTTGAGCCCCCACCACTGCCGCTGTGCCCACTTCGCCGTCACCGTCAATGGAACCTATGCAAAGCTCACCGGACTTGGCACTACTTTTTAGATGCATAAAAAAAAAAACCTTAAAAAGCTAAAATACAAAGGAGCTCTTTCGGGTTCAAAGGCTGCCTAGGAGGTTTTCTTAGTCATATCCTCTTGAAAAAACCATTGAAACCTTTTACACTTTTTCAAATATTCATATACTCCTTTTATATTAATTCAAAACAATTATAACTTTTTAAAAGACTCCTTTATTTAAATATCATCAGACCCATGCATGTTACCCAAAACATCTTTCTTAGGAGAGGATAATATCATCAGACATTTGAAATGCAGATTTTTTTTTTCCTTGTTTTGAAATGCGGCAAAAAGTTAGGCTCGATTTTGAAGTTTTTCCTTTTAAAAAATATTCTCCATGTATGTGCCTTCTTCAAATTACAAGAAAACACAAGGGGTCCTTTATATTAAAACAGAAACCTTAAAAAAAAAAAAAAGACTCCTTCTTTATTTCCGGCAAGACAGCTCATATCATTGTCTGGAACGAACTCCCCCATTTGATGATTTTCGTTCTTCCTTCGTCAATCGATCGCTGGACGAGTTTCTTCTTCACGCCCGAGGACGACAAAGCGAAGAGAGATAAAGGCGTCAGATCGAGAGAAAAAGAGATCCCTCCATTGATCCATCTCCAGATCTCCCTCTCCTGAAGCAGAACGCGCGCGCGAGAGGGGAATCGACCCAAAAAAAAAAAAACACGAAACGCGCCCGCGCCCACCAACCGTTCGATCTTTTGCTTTTGCCCAATCTGAGAGAAAGAAAAGGATGGGGGATTTCAATCTGGCCCTGTTGATCGTTGCTATAATTGTGTGCGTGATCGTGTTCCTCTTCAATGTCTACCTCCTCGTCAATTACCAGCACCCTGACGATGCCAACCAGGCCTATTTCCCCAAATTCGTCGTCGTCTTCGGCCTCTCCGTCGCCGCCATCTCCATCCTCATGCTCCCCGCCGACGTCGCCAACCGCCAGGCCTGCCGCCGCGCCATCTACAATGGCGCCTGCCAGCTCACCCTCCCCATGAAGGATCTCTGGCTTGCCGTCTACATTGTCGATGCTGTTCTTGTCTTCCTCGTCATCCCCTTTGCCATGTTCTACTATGAAGGCGATCAGGACAAGTGGGTCATTCTCCTTTCAATTGTTTTAGGGCTTTTTTAATCTCTTCCTTCTATCCAGGACGAAACCCTAATCAAATTTGGGTTTTTTCTTTTTTGTTATGAATGATTGATTGCAGGACCGTGGGGAAACGAATAAAGAGCGCGATGATTTGGGTCGCTACAAGTGCAATTGTTTGCGCTCTCGCGCTTGGCATCTTATACAGTAAGTTCTGCTGGATTGGTTTTACGTTGTTGTATGATTTTTCACCTCCACCTTAATGTATATATATATATTGAGATTTGGTGAAGGGTGGGTGGGTTGCAAGTGGAATTCAATGGTGTTATGTGTGATTTGTTTGCTTTGGAGATATGTATCCTGCTGTGCATTGTGCTATTTACATGAATTCGTCTACAAGGGTGTGGAGGACTTTATTGTATTGACATGTATATATAAGTGGGAAAAGGGTTATTGAAACATTGGGTTTTGTCTAATGCGTTGATTGTTAACTCATCGTTGTTGAATGAATTGATTTTTCACTTGTATTCTAGAAATTTTTCTGTCAAATTTTTAATAAGCAACTTTTCTGAGCAATTGGGAAAGTGAAGGCAATGAATGGTTGCTGGAGATAAGATGAGATGGTCTCCTTGTCAACCAACTCTTAAGAGTTACTATTACAGCTTCATGGTGGCATAGGCATGAACTTTTTTCCTTGTAGGTCATTATCATATTTGAGTTGGTGTGTTGTGTCTGCATGTCTAGTGGCTTTGGATACTTCATGGCAACGATATGTGATGAGTAACTAGCATAGATGCATTCTCCAGGCAATTTTTTTGAAGGCCAATATCAATTTGCGAACTTGAGTTGGTTTCTAATCTAAGGATATTTGGTTATTTCTCTGATTTCCTTTTCAGATTTAGTCGGCGGAATCACATGTTCCTTCTTCATCACGCTTCCACTTTTTAAGTTATAATTTAGGCTTTTTGTCCTACTAATATCCTCTTTTAGTGTTACAAGCTCTTTCATGATGAAAATGCTCTTGGAACCTTAAATAAAATTTCCTCAGTTCATATTCAGTGTTATGTTATGCTCATTATTATTTTCTTTTTCTGTTCAATGGCACAAGGTCTAATTGGAAAGGTGGACTTCACTGTCAGACATCTTTCTTCACCCACAACAAACTTCCCAAGTACTTGGGCAGAGTTCTCTAGCAACCAACCGTGTATAGGCCAATCATTTCACCAGGTTTGTCCACTAGGTTCCATTGAATAGTTCTGGTTTTCAAGAGGCTGCTATAACTATCTTTATTATGGTAACGTTTAAAGCATAGCTCCTGAATTGTTGAGCCAATTCTTTCTGTTATATTTCTTTTTTCATATTTTCTTTTCAGTTCTCTTGATCAGAATTTTGGAATTTCCTAAACCATTGTGGCTGTCAAGAATTAATTGTGCATGTTCCTGTTTCCCTTCTTGTGCTGATCATTGCTTCCACTCTTTTCAGTGTTCTGCTTACTCGGCAAGTCCTTCATCAGAAACAACTTGGACCATGCGCACTTCCTTTCCAGAATATGTAGTTGCTCTGGCTACTATTGTTGGATCAGTGCTTTTCTCTGTATGTATTTCTGTCTATTGCTCTGCGATCATTATTTTGCATAAGCTTGTTTCTGTAATAGACATTCATGAATAGAAAGATCTGAAAGTTTCATTACCAATAAAGAAGAGCAAAATCTTATAGCATTCACGCAATATTTATTTAGATCTTTGGAGGTGTTGGAATCGCTTGCTTGCCTCTGGGACTTATCTTTGCATTCTTTAGACGTCCGAAGGCTGTTATCACTCGCTCCCAGTACATCAAGGTATTTCCTCGATATATCTGTGCTTTAGTTGCAGAAAAGTTATTTTTTTTTTCTTGTACCATCTTATATTGGATTTACTGGTCATTTTTAAATGGCTTGTTGGTATGATTATTCAGGAGGCAACAGAACTGGGGAAGAAAGCAAGGGAATTGAAGAAAGCAGGTGATGCACTTCGTCAGGAAGAAAAAAATGGTTCTAAGGGGAGAAAGTGGCGCAAAAATGTAAAGGCAGTTGAAAAGGTACATCTTAGCTTTGATTGTTTAGAAATTGGAATTTTATTTGGAAGCATGGAGCTCCAAACATGTGTTTCACCGGTTCGATAGTTGTATTTATTGTCAGAAATACCTTTGATATTTTGGGAATACCATGTTAGAAAATTGTCCCGTGTCTGTAACTTTAATAACCTGTTATGTTGCAAGAAACAAAGAATACCACAAAAAAATGATAATAAGGCGTTATTAATGTGATACTATCATGATGTCTTTTTATATGTTATCCTCAAAATGTTTATTTATAAAATTATATATAGGGCTTTGCTCCTGTGAGAACATCTCTCATTGGTATTGCGAGAGGTAGTTGGATGAACCAATGGATGGGGCCCACCAAGGGTTGTACTCATCATGGAACCATGGGATGGAAAGATCCATATGGATAGGTCCTAGATATCACATTTGGATCAATGCCTTTAACCCTTTGATCTGTGGCCCACAAGTTTAATGGCCTTATATTTAGAAAAAGTTTGACCCTCGATCCAACAGCCTGGTCATTTCTGTGGGCTGATGACTATCAGGGGAGGTACCTTGTATGTAAACCGTTTAGATGAATCATAAGGGGCCTAGGGAGTCCTTAAAGATCTCCTTGAGAGATGTTCTCATGGGAGCAAATGCCTTATATATGTATATATGGATGATGGATTATTTAGTGCACATGGTGTGCATGGAGCTTCCATGCACACCTTGTTGTTTGGGCCTTTGGGGTTGGGACCTATGGTGGGCTCACTCATTATCCCAATCTATTCATCAATGGCCAACAAGTTTCACCCATTCTAAAAATTGATCTGTCGAGCCAAAGGTATAGTCCATTTGGATGGGTGTCAACAAAGGGATTGGTGCAATTCAGGGGGGTCCCACTATGAGGTGTGCACTATACTTTAAATACAAAAACGCCCGATTGGAAGATTTTCACTGATTTTATTTGTAGCAATATATATCATTTTTTCTTAATTTGGCAACAAAACCCTCCTTCAAGCATCAAACTGAGTTTTAAGTAGAAATTTCAGTGAAGTTGTCCTGCTTTGAGTGGTCTCCTAGTGGTATTTACTCAAATCTGCAGTACTTAGCTGAATAAATTTATTTAATGGGAGCATTTTATATGCTAACCCTGACAGTTACATTGGACATTTTTCTCCATCAATTGACAGTAGGGTTTAAAAATAAAATTTGGTCCTTACCAAGTTGTATGGACTTTGCCAAACATTAAAATGGGTCTTAATGGACTTGGTAACAGAGTAAGTCATTTAAATTATGGTTGGTAGGCATGGTTGGTTGCCTTTGCAAACTTGATTAAACATGAGTTTTCCGCAATATTTTCTTGCATAGAAACTTTATCTTTTAATGGCTTTTGGTTGTAGGAATTGCTCCATCTGGAGGAAGATGTGAATGCTTTGGAGGAGATGTATCCTCAGGGAGAAAAGGTGATATACTGTAACGTGTCACACGTGGACCTGGCAGGTATTTCCTAATTTTAATTAGAGATCTGTTCTCATTGGTAGTGCATTTTTTTTACAGGCAGAGGTGAACTGGGCATTCACTGTTCTCGGTTACTTGGCAAAACTTGTGCTGGGAGTTCTTGGGTAAGACATCTGTCAAATGATGCCATTTCCATTAAATTCGGTAGCTTAGACTTCCTTGTGTAAATTAGCTTTGTGGTTGTTGCTGTTATTACCACTACTGCTGCTATTACAGTTGCGACTTCTGTTTTAAGTTAAAATTGAATGCTTGTGTTGCATTTAATTAGTTTGGAAAGGATAGAATTGAGAATATTGAAATCTATAGGTGCCTTTTGATGCAGGACAGACCTATGGTCCCTCGTGAGTCGACCCGTCTTTGGGCCTAGCCCACCTCTCCTAGTTTATTTAGGGTTTTATTTGCTTTAAATTGTTTTTAATAAGATGTCTTAATGATGTTTTAATCTCTGCTGTGATTGGATGGTCTAGATTAGTCTTAGGGTTAGTCTTTTATCTATTTAAGCATTGTAAAGCCTCTTTGGCTGAGTAGTTATGAATGATTAATGAAAAGTTTTGGGATCTTCTCCAAGTTTTTTCGAGTTCTCCTTGAAATCTCTAACGCCTCCTGCAATTGGAATTTGGTGAGAGCCCAATTTTTAACGCCTCCTGCGACTGGAGTTTGGTGAGAGCCCAATTTTTCCATCTATTTCCATCTTCTACCTTACCCGCCCCACATCTCCATTCCATTCCTCATTATTTGGTATCAGAGCCGAAGAGCGATCCATCCCGGGTTCAAGTTTTAGCAATCTCCACGCCCTCAGATATTCGCCGGCATTCATCATCGGTGCCAAAGATCAGCCCATAAAGGCCGACCATCACCGTAGGCCTTAGATTTGCATCTCCAGCACCCCAAATCTACCAAATGCCCCAACATCTCTAAACCCCAACGACCCCAGATCCAATCACTCCCACCCAATCGAATACTGCTAAGCCCAACCCTTGCCAACATCACCCATAGACAACTCAAGAACCCATTTGCCCCAATCCTGACACTCAAAACCCCATCACATACTTTCCCAATCGAAGCCGGCATACCAAATCCCCTTTGACAAACCCATCTAACACATCCACTACAAACCCAGACGAATCCCATCCTTTCTTCCTACAACCCCCAAAACCCCTCCTAGATTCGATGGCGCCAAAACCCTTATCTCCATTGCCTCTTAAAAACCCCCATCCATGGAAAAACCCCATAACAGCCCCGATGCCCAAATTTGTCATATCTAATGCCCCAAAGACCCACTGATCGCCAAAACCCCACCACCTTTATCACCAAAAAACCAAATATGCCAAAATCCTTAACCTCTCTAAACCCCAACCCCATCATCATGTTCCCCAAATCTCCCAATCCCTAACAGCTGTGGCCAATTATCACCAATATACCCACTATTGTCAGCCGACATCATCCCCACAAATCCCACAACATCCATCAGAAACCTAAAAAAAAAATCAGCAGAAGCAAGGTAGAGGGCTGCCATTTTTTTCCTTTCCTCCCACTGTCGCTGGACCATTGCTTGCTATTGCCGACATTGTCGTCTCACCGGTCGTTGCGTTGCCCCCGATCTGCCGTGGCCGGACCCTAGTTCCCCGTCTGCCACCATTCACCACCGGAGAAGGAAGAAAAGGACAAAGGGCTGCTGGTTTCATTTTTGTTTATAGGTCAAAGTCGAAGGAGGAATCAATTTGAAGGCTTTGGTATATGGTGCTCCGAAGCACCACAAAAAAACTTGTGGTCGCTAGTCCACTTCAGGCAGCAATACACAGTTTGGGCCTGGTTTAACCTGATTTGTTTGCGATAAGCCCATCATTTCATCAATGTAGTGCTGATATCGGTAGAGTGCAGTCACAGCAGTTTGACTAAAATCAATGGTAGATCTTATTTTTACGATATCGAGACCATCTGGACTCCAATTTTAGATCCGTTTGATCATGCATGCTTGTGGTGACCAAATTCACACTATGGTGTAGGTATTGAGGCAGATCTCATCAATCAAGCACCCGTCATCAATTCAATTTCAACCATCTATCTTCAAAATTGCAAGATCTCCACCATCCGAACTCCAATTTCAGCTCTGTTTAATCTTTTGCACTTGTTTTGAAGAGATCTACACAACAGGTCAGATTGATTTTTTTTAAAAGAAAAAAAAAGAGTGCGTTATTCTAGAAAATCTACTATATGGAATCGGAAGAAGAGCTAATGTTGATAATCCACCGTGCTATACTTCGAGCGATGTATTCATTTAAGTATGGACAATGGTATGCTGATAATAAAGCCTACCTCGATCAATTTCTAAATTTGAGACAAGGTAAGAAGCTATCCACCGTGTTATACTTCGAGCGATGTATTCATTTAAGTATGGACAATGGTATGCTGATAATAAAGCCTACTTCGATCAATTTCTAAATTTGAGACAAGGTAAGAAGCTATCAATTATTGAATACGGTGATGAATTTTCAAGACTACAAGTATTATGTGGACTACACGAGAGTGATGAACATTATGTTACAATCTTTGTTGAAGGTTTGAGACGAAGCGTATGGAAAAATATGCAGAAGGAGTGTAAAAATATGTATGAAGCATTTTGGGAAGCGGTTTGTATTGAACGTTTGATAAAATGCTATCGCCTTTGGAAAGCTAAGTTACAAGAGGAAAAATCCAATGTTGTGGAACCGCCTATAGAGAATATTCAGGCTGATATTGAGAAACAAAACCAGGAAAGAAATGCTCCCATGATTAATTCAGACAGTGTTGATCAAGTAGTGCAGGAGGAACAAGAAGAAATCCATAGTGAAGAAAACAACAAGGAGTCTCATCATCTCGTGGATCTGATCATGAGTCCACTTCCTGAAGAGCAAAATATATCATCACTCGAACATGTTGTTGTTTTGAAGATTGAAAATGATGATCAACAGATGCCAGCAATAAGTACATTTGAAGACTTGAATATGGTTAGCAATCAATCTAAAGATCCAGCGGATATGAATGTAAATTCACATTTAGAAAAGCCTGTCTCCACCAAAGAGAAGGCAAGTGTTGAAAAAGTTGTGTAGCTCATTGATATCCCTCAAATTGATTTCATTTTGGGGGATAGACTGTTGACAATAGAAGACTATTATCTACTACTTAAACACCAACAATTGCTACATCTAACGGTTAAATCACACATCAATGTTGAAGTCAAATATCGGCTGAAACCATACCTCCAGTCCCTTTTTATCTGGATGAAAAGATTAATTACAGCTTCCAAAGCATGCCAAAAGGTTGAAGATCAAGAAGCGCATTGAAGCTTTGTACGCTTGCTATTTGACCCTAGAAGACTTCTACTAAAACTCGAGGTCGAGTTTTCTCCAAGTAGAGGAGAATTGATGCAGGACAGACTTATGGTCCCTCGTTGGTCGACCCGTCTTTGGGCCTAGCCCACCTATCATAGTTTATTTAGGGTTTTATTTGCTTTAAGTTGTTTTAATAAGATGTCTTAATGATGTTTTAATCTCGGCCGTCAATGTGATTGGATGGTCTAGATTAGTCTTAGGGCTAGTCTTTTATCTATTTAAGCATAATAAAGCCTCTTTGGTTGAGTAGTTATGAATAATTAATGAAAAGTTTTGGGATCTTCTCCAAGTTTCTTTGAGTTCTCCTTGAAATCTCTAATGCCTCCTGCAATTGGAGTTTGGTGAGAGCCCAATTTCTAACGCCTCCTGCGATTGGAGTTTGGTGAGAGTCCAATTTTCCTCTCTATTTTCATCTTCTACCTTACCTGCCCCACGTCTCCATTCCATTCCGCATTAGCTTTGATACAAAATAAATCAAAGAAATGGAATGCGTTGGTGAGCAGTCCTAGGATCCTAGCTGTTAGCAAGGATAAAAATAGCGGTAGCGGCGGGCGTAGCGGCCCGCCGTCAAAACGCTACGTAGCGGGCGCTACATAGCGGTAGCGGTGCTACGTAGCGGCGTAGCGGTGTGATTTGAAATAATCATCAAAAAATTCTGAAAAAAATTTTAGAAAATCCTAAATATTAGAAAATGATAGAATATATAATTTTCTTGCAAAAGTAATTAAGATAAAGGGGTGTAGCGGTCCCTTTATTGCATGAGGTCCTATATCGCTGTATTAATAGAAAATAATAGTAATGATCATTTTTTTTTACATGTATTCATGTTGTTAACTTAACTAATGAAAGGCTTAGTAAAAAAACTATGATGAAGTAATATCAACATAATAAACAACGTATTGAACTTGAAGTCAAGACTCAAGATTTAAAAGTTGGAACTTAAGAGTGCAATAGTAAACACTAAATAGTGAACAGTCAATACAACAAATGTGGAATGACATAATAATTAATAGCTCCATAAAAACACTCCACTTGAGAGGAACTCTCTGCATCAACTTAATCTAGCGAGATCCTACGTGCTTTGGTGTTCTTTTAAGGATAAAAGGGGGATCCTACATGTTTTAGTGTTCTTTCAAATATAGAAGAAGGCTAGAAAAATTGAGGAAAAATGTCATTTGAAGAGAAAAAGTAAAAAAATAAGCTTTAATATGTATTTCAATTTTTTTTGAAAAGCAGTCATCATTCACAGTCTGTAGTGGCCCCGTAGCGGTCATAGCGGTCTCGTAGCGGCCCTGTAGCGGCCGTAGCGGACTGTAGCGGTCCCGTAGCGGCCGCTGCAGAAGATAGCGGCGCTATCTTCAATATAGCGTAGCGGTCGTGGCCGCCACGCCCGATATAGCAGCCGCTACGCTACGTAGCAGCCGCTATTTTCATCTATGGCTGTTAGATGGTGGGGGAGAATCCAAGGCAGTTGAGAGTTAGATTATGTGCTTGCCCATAAGCAAGAATCAAAATAGTGGCTGTTGTGGGCATTGTGGCTGGTGGCCAAAATGCCATGGAGCGGGTGATATGTAGCTGTTGTAGAGGTACATAGTGGTGTGGCTTTTTAAAGTGATTTTTTTTAAAAGTCTCGTGTAACGGTCAATCTTGAGTTATTATTATTATTGTTATTATTTTTTAATTATTTGTAACCATGTAATAGTAGAGACAACTTTAGAAAAGGCTCTTAGGGAAAAGAGATAGGGAATGGGAATATAGAATTTTAAATGAAAACTGCTTGGCTCAGCTGAGTTTTATACCTGCAGAAGTCATATTAGCACTTTTTTCAAACATGGTCGCTCTGCTAGTGGCCGATATTTTGTTCCATGACCATAAGGATGGCCAACCATATAGTTCCCTTCTTTTTTTTTTTTTTTTTGTTTTTTGGTGGGGGTGGGTGGTGTTGGGGGATTGGTAATTCCAATCACGACATTAATAGAACATTTTAAAGATGACTTGAGTCTGAAGGATGAGCCTATGATGATGACACACAAGTTGATGGCTTTTCTGCAATAAATATGCCTCTTTTGCTCCTTTCTTTCTTATGGATCAGGCCTAATTTTGACAAATCTAAGCGGTTCACACTTTTCTACCACCAATGAATTGCCTATCTATGATGCACAGATATTTTAAAATGGGCAGCATATCATGTCGTATAGTATCGTGTCTGATGCTTCACTTCTTTGTGTGAAATCTATATCCCTGCCACGACCCTACCATGTCCATGCCATTTTTGGACATCATAGTCGACTATCACTTGAACTTGATGCTCTCTGACCATTAATCATTGTTGGATTCAGTTAGCAAAAGAATTGTGGTTAGTGAACCATTAAATTTTAAGGCTTTGAATTAAGGGTTAGGGTTATTTGAGTTATATCTGCCCCATCCTTTATTTTCAATGCCCCCAATGATTTCATGTACCCTCATGAATTGGACGTGCCATCAATTGCCCCCTTGAATTTTGTTTTTTATTATTTTTTGATGGGTTGTTTTTTATTTGTTTTTATTTTTTTGTTGGGAATTTTTTTTTCTTTTCTTCTTCTTCTTGGGGTGGGGGGTGGGGTGGGGCTGTTTACAGTTAACTGGAGAATGGCTTCATGACAATGTGGTTGGATTGAGTTTGAAAAGAGAAAACTTGTTAGAACTTTTAAAATATGAGCCCATTAAATTGCGGGTCAAAATATAGTGGGGCTTCTCCATCCCCCTATACCCACTGACTTCTGTGCATCCTGGTGCCTGCTACAAGATTGTCATTACATGGATAAAAAGATACAAATAGAGTGGTTTTTCCAATGAGCATGAGCTCAAATAGTCTATTTACGCACGAGTATTACCAGCCATTTGATGCAACTTTCGTTTAAAAAGGCAGGACATTCTCTCCCCTCTCCAACAAGAAAGTTCGGATGTGACTCTCTCTCTCTCACCAGCAAATGGAATGAGATGGTGAGCAGTGTTAGGATCCTGGTTGTTGGATGGTGGGAGAGAATCCAAGGGCAGTCAAGAGTATGTGCTCGCCCATAAGCAAGGATCAAAATAGAGGTTGCGGTTGGCGTACCACCCTGTGGCCAAAATTACCACGAAGCAGTTGCAGAGATGGGTAGGCTGTTATAAAGAGTTTGTTATGGGAAAACAAGGGAAGAATTCATTTGAGAGAAAAAAACCTAGTTAAATTAGTGATCTCTATCTTCATGTTGAGATCCATTTCTTAAATTCTCCTTTCATATCTCCTTTCTACATTCCACCTATTTCTAATGGGTGATCAATTATAGAATGGATTATGAAACCGTATGTTAGAATTTGATTCCTTTAATTGCTTATCTTGTTGATGTAGGCCCAGGCCATAAGTCGGCCAAACCATTAGGCCCAGTTTATCAGCCCAATTGGACATCTAGTTATTTTGGAATATTATTAAGTAGTTTACTCTTATTAATATTATTGAGTTTCCTTTTATATTTAGGATTATTCTAATATTATGAGTTTACTTAATTTGGATTGTTTAGTAATTTAGTTTCTTTTATTGTTTAGGAGAGTCTTGGTGTTTAAGTAATCCTATCCTATATAAGGATGATTATGCTTCATTGTAAAGACAAACATTGGTTATCAATAATATTTGAGTTATGAGAGTTTTCTCTTGGTTATGGTGTTTTCTCCTCTTGTGATGGTTCCCTAAGGGCTGAATTCATTGTGGATTCGATCATTTTTTCAGGAAATTGATCTATTTTTCTTGATTGTGGATCGTGGCTATGCCAATTAGTATCAAAGCCGAAATCCTACGGTTGTTGGTGAAATGTTGTCTTCCCCGGATCCCAAATCCATCGCTCCCATCTCACTGCCAATACCCTTCACCACACCCACTGCTAACCATCTTAGTTTCAACTGTAATCCCTAAAGACCCAAACCCTACTACGAAAACTATCCCACAAACCCAAATCACCTTCCTTGCATCACCGAAACCCCCACTTCCGCAATCCTCCTTCCTGTTCCCAACCCCAATATCCAAATCAACCAAAACCCATCCCTGTCCTTGCCCATTCCTCAACTGCTCGAGACCCAATCCGTCCCCTGTCGAACCTAGCAACCCCAACAGAACCCCTAAACCACAAACTTCCCTAGCAGAATCCAAACAACTCACTGCCACTTCATTCCGGGCTGAAACCACCCAACACCCCCCTCATCCTTTCACCCTTTTTCGGCGGCCCAAACTCACTCCTGAAACCCCCTGGGCACCCTACCAACCTAGCTTCGACCATCATCCCAACCCTTGCCAAACCCTAAAACCAATTGAAACCTATCCCCAGCCTTTCAACCGAAGCTTACGAATCTGGACCACATACATCGTCTAACCCATTCCATCAACATAACCATCATCTTGACTTCACCCCCAACTGCAGCCGAGCCCAAGCCCCATCGGTCCCTTGGATTTCCTTCGCAAACCCAAACAAAACACAGAGAGAGAGAGAGAGAGAGAGAGAGAGAGAGAGAGAGAGAGAGAGAGAGAGAGAGATTACTCACTGTTTTTTTATGAATAATCCCATTGTATCTTCAATCACTGGGAGAGTTTGTCATTCTCAATGGGGAAGAAAGCCCCAAATTCTCTATATTCACCACCTAAGCCAAAACTGAAAAATAGTTAAACCATATTGTTTTGGCTTATAGTTATATGCATACATAACCCCTCTAAAACCTTAAGTTAATCTCAACCACTAATTTTAACAAGAGTTAATCAAGTCCCTTAACTAATAAGGGCCCTTCTTACATGGAGATACTTCTTCAAAATCCAAGAAAATAAGCTAGGATGGAATGACAGACTGCGGGAATCTTCCAAACCAAATAAGCTAGGATGGAATGACAGACTATGGGAATCTTCCAAACCAGTTTGGATGGCTGTTATTGTGGGGCCCTGATGGCCAACCATCAAGACAAGTGGGCCCCATGAATAAATAGCCTAATGGTGTAGGGCTTGTATGGTCTTGGGCCCATTTATACCCATTTATTTTGGTCCTAAAAACACCCTGTTTGCTGGAAGTTCTATTGGAATGTCCAGATTTCATAGAAACCCCCCTGATGTATCTATTTTATTTAAACAGCCCGTGTCACATAGGTTTCATCGAGTTTTTCAGACTGTTTGCATCCATTCTCGGATCTGAAGCCATTACCGCCTTGCCCAGCCCTTGCGGGGGCCATCTTAGATCTCCCAAACTTGTCCAAAAGCCTGCAGCAAGTACACTTATTTGATGAAGATCTGAATCTTCATCACAAATGATGTCAAAATAACCTAAAATTGGGTGTCAGATTGCTTATTTAATTGCCTTTCCATTGAGTCTATATTGTACTGACTCACTAAAAGGAGTTATGGCTAATTTTCTGGTAAGATGGAGAGTTATGAATTTAGGGATATTTTTATTATTTTTGTTTTATTTTCTGCTATGTTTAGATTGTAGGATTTAGTTTATTTTTAATGGTTTGAATTTAATAAGGTTTTATTATTTTACTCATAAAAAGAGCTGGGAAGACTGAAGATGTATGTTTCCCAGATACAGCATGGATATGGCATCGTGACATGCTATGGATATGGCAAGGACATGGATTTGACTTATAAAAAAGTGAAGTATTGGATACAATATGACACAATTGCTGCCTATTTTGAAGTATTTGGGCACAATAGCTAAAGATTATACAAAAGATATTTTGGGGTATAAGATTTCTTCTTGGGAGTTTCCTCTGTTAGGATGTAAGCATGGTAGATGTTTTTCTAAGGGCCTGTTACGATTTTTTTGTGTAAATGCAATTTCAATATGCAATTGCTGAGTATGTATGCTTTACGCATGTGTTTCGATTTACAACATTTGTCTACTAGTGCTATTTTCACATCATTAATGCATGTTCTTCATTTTACCACATTAGTTTGAACGACATGTGTAAATGTGATAAACTTATTTTTTGTAAATTATATTTAAATAGATTTGAATAGAGAGCCTAGATAAAACTGAATGGATCCTATATTAAACATTGTGGCATATAGCTTTTTAAGATGGGAATCAACATAACTAATTATTATGCACATTGTTCTAAAAATTCGAACCATATTGCAAATCATTCATATCCACAAGTCAAATCGAATCTGGAATTGTATCTTGAATCATAAGTTTTTTTTTAAAAATTTTCTAATAGAAATGAAAAATAATTAAAAATTAAAAAAAGGAAAAGAAAAAAGTTATTCACAATCCATTTCTCATTCATAGTAGTATAAATACAATGCCAAATAAATCTATCAATCATATCAAGAATATCATGAAATATATTAATATATAATAAATGATATTTGTAAATAATTAAATAAGTTTAAGGTATCAATAGATATTTATTTATTTTTATTATTTTGAAATCAAAATATAAAATAAAAATAAAATCTAAACAATCAATCTTCCATATCAAATATCTCTTGAAGTTAAGAGAGTGTTCATGAAGAAAGTTATTTATTTATTTATTTTTTAAAAGAAGATATAGAGAAGCCCCATGTTTAAAATCGAACACTTTAATCAAATGTGTGCTCTATATTCATCTTTAACACCTCCTCAAATCCGCAAAAATCCCTAAAAGATTTCGTTAACTACTCAAAAATCGTTTCAAAAGAAAAAAAAGGTAGAAGAAAGAAAGAAAAAAGGCAAAATACTAATATTAACTTATTGGTTGTAGCTATTCTCGTTTTTCCAAGTCACTTGAATCGTAAGATTCAATGAAATGAGTATCAAATTGTTAGAGTCACATCTCAATCCTCAAATCACCTGTAAATGGGATTCATTGCATGCATACAAATCATTTTCCTAAGGATTTGGGATATAAATCGGGATTCAAGATAAAAATTATATGATTCTGATAACTATGATTATGCGTAATGCCTACATGCTGATTGAACTTATAAAAATTGACAACAACAAGTCCATTTCTATATATTTCAAAGATAGCTTTTAATGCTATCGTATCTTGTAAGCGATACACATATTAGGTATCAGATTGATCAACGTCCACTACGTCCTCATGGTCATTATCATTGTCATCACTAATGTGTATTATTTCCTAATGCTGATGTTCTTATTAGCATTTCATGCATTGAACATCATCATCTTTTAAAAAGCAACCAAAACTTGTTAAGAAGTTGATAAAATTCAAAATTAAGAATACCATGGAATGAAAGAAAAAAAAAGCTTGATAAGACATGTTAGAGTTGATAGAGCAACCAACAAGTTGATAAAGTAGCCAAATGAACATTTTTTCAATTTAGGGCTTGTTTGGTAGGTCTATTCTTATTTTTATAAACCATCCAAAATAGGGCCATTTAAAAAAGAGCTATACAAAAAAGAGGCTAGAATTAAAATATATGTTTGGTAATGGAAGCATATATTTTAAATAGACCATTTTAAATCAATGGTTGCAAGTTTTTCAAAAACATATTGAGATCTAGGTTTCAAGCCTTGAAATTTTACTCCATAATCATGTTCGGCCTCCCAAAGAGATCTAACGGTTTGGATCTTGTGTTTGGGGCCCCTAATTTAAAAAAAAATTTAGCAATTTACATTTTTTAGAAAATATCTCAAGTTTGGTGATGATCCGACGGTTGAAATTTGGTCTCATAGTGGTCATTGACCTTCTACATTGTCAATGGTTTGGATTGTTATTTATTGTCCTAGAAATAATAATAAAAAATAAAAATAGGGATTGCCCGTGGTCTAGTCTAAAATTGAGCATATTAAATCAATGGTTGAAAGTTTTTTATAAATTTCTCGAGATCCGCAAGAATCAATCCTTGAAATTGACCCCATAGTCGTTTTTAGCCTTCCTAACATTTTCAATGGTTTGGATCTTGTAATTGGGCCCTACAGAATTCAAAAAATAATATCCAATGGTTCACGTTTACTTGCACGTATCTCGAGATTCAGGATGATCCAACGGCTGAAATTTGGAGGCATGGCCGTGTTTGATCATGTGAACATTTCCAATGGTTTGGATATAGATTTATCCTCTCGGATTTCGAGAAAATTTAAAAAAACCAAATTGGGCGTGATCCTCACAAAACACGGTAGCAGCACCTCTTTTTTTCTTCCTCTAATTTGGAAATGCATTTTAAGGAGGGCTGTGGGAAATAGAGGTAAATCCTCTACATGTCTAACTTGGATAGAGCACAAAAGTACATGCCAAACGCTCTTATTTTTACAAACTTTATTAAGTTTAGACATTTAGATAGATAGAGCCTAAAAATAGTGATGCCAAACATGCACTTAGAATAGGGAATGTTAGTAAAACAACATTTTTTAAGCTGGAGTAAAACAACATTTTTTAAAAAGAATACAAGTCATTGGATGCAAAGAAGAAAAGTTTTTTTTTTTTTTTTTTTGTTTTACTAAAACTCATCAGATGCAAAGAAAAGATTTATATATGAAAAATATTTGTAAAAGTAAAGTCATTGTGAATATTTATATAACCACCATCTGTCCTCAACCGCAGCCTGTTTGTGGATAGTTTTCATTCCATGTTCTAAATATACCCAATGGTGTACAAGGTTACATAAAAGGCAAAATAGAAGGCAGGCCAAATAGAATGCAAATAATAAGCGAGTAGGTGATAACAACCTTTTGGTTATTATTGTACCCGTAGTTTTGATCAGAACAAGTTGAAGGGAAAACAATCACAAGTCATGAAGATTTTAGAAAGATGTTACAACACATGACATGTATAACAGAAAGTGGTTAGAAAGAGCAGCTCACAGTTGCAGTTCTTCATAAAATGAAGAATACCACATTATTGGAATTGGGTATTCTCTCCTTGTTGAAATTTTTTCTGTAAGATATTGTCAGAAAATGAAAACGTATCAAATGCGCATGCCTAAAAAGGAAACACTAAATTCAGCCCAAGAAAAGAGCCCAAACAATTAGAATTTTGTCAGCAAAATATAAAATGCTACACAGTCTCCTCATAAACAATCTGAAGCTCTCCATCTAATCCAAGATGCCACAAATGAATAATCACTTTTTTTCAAAAATAGGCCAAAAAAGGTCAAAGGCCATAGACGTCCCTCTTTCATACAAGAAAGCAACATAGATTACAATAAAGAATCAAGCCATTAGAAAGTACATGTATCTTTCTTATCTTCCTGCAAGACTGCAACACGTGGTTATAAAACAACACCGTAGAAGCATCTTTCTTATTTTCTTATGGTACAAGCAAGCACACACACTGATCTACCCATTTGTTGTGGTCATACTAGAAAGAGAAAAAAGAATCTGAAAATGAACCAAGTCATCATGAGAAAAGGAAAAAAGAGAACAGAAAACTCTTAATACAATGAGCCTGAGATGTAAAAAATAAAGAAGTCAATCCCCATTATTTACCTAAAATGGTGAAAAATAGAATATGGGCATAAACATTGAAACCTAAAAGCATAAAATCATTACATGATGAAATGAGTTTACACTTCCAAAATTGAAAGAAAAGGTTTTCATAAATAATTCAAACAAACAACAGAAGTTACATGATGAGCTGACTTTACACTTCCAAAATTGGAAAAAAGAGGTTTTCATAAACATTTCTAACACAGTAACAGGAGTTTCAAGAACTATACTAATTTTCATTTGCCTTTGTCTTTATTGAGCTGACACCCAACACCAACACCCTCCTCTACCACATCTTTCCCTTTTCCTCCTCAGTGTATGCACTAACACATAAAAAAAAAGGGTAGCCCAGTGCAAGAGGCTCCCGCATAGCGGGGTCTGGGGAGGATAAGATGTACGCAGCCTTACTTTCATTTTGAAGAGGTTGTTTCCGTGACTTGAATCCGCGTCCTCCAGGACTCTACCGGTAAGCCTTTACTGTTGAGCCAAGCGGCCCTTCTATGCAATAACACATCCCAAAAAAAAAAATAATAATAATAAAAGGGGGAAAGAGAAAAAAAAAAAGTCATGGTAAGAGGAGAGTTGTTGTACTTCTTCTCTATCTCTCAACAACTCCAAAATGCATTTGAATACAAAATCATGCCAGGAATCTTCAGCACGCCCTGTTGCTCGGATTTGTACTTGTTTGCCAAATGGTTCAGAAGCTCCATGAATATGGGGTGGTTGGGCAACTTAGCGCTCACCATGAATCGCTCCATCCATGGTTTTAGATTCTGGCGCCAAACTGTGTGCTGATTAGAACTGGTATGAGACCATGCCGGCCCGTGTTGCCCGTAACAGACCGGTACGGTTGCGCCGGTCCTACAATGTATTAAAAAAATCTAAAGAATATTAGAAAAAATGGAATACAATATAAAGCTAGTGCAAATGTGAAATTTGAGCTATTTAACAAGTATTCAATTTAAATATAGTGATGTTTTGTATGGCTGAGCACTGAGTCGCTAGTAGTGTAATATATAATTTTTAAGAGACAATATTATCTTATTATTTTTAATTCAAGTGAGATGTCATTTTCTTATAGGTAAGTTTGTAAAAAAAAAAAAACAAAACAAAAAAAACCAAAAAAGAAAGAGGGTCTCGTTAACTTCTATCCAATTTAATTGTTAGCTAATGGAGATTTCAGTAAATACACAAAATATAAAAGCCTTTTTAAAGTTATGTCAAAAAATATGTAACTATATGTAAAAAATATATATATATATATTTATATAAAAAGCAAGATTATAAGTACATTTTAATTAATACATGAAATAAAAGATACTTTTGAGGATATATCAAAATATAAGGATCTATTCATAAAACACTAAAAATATATTATTTATTACATCAAAGGGACGGATTCGAACTCAGGATCAGAGAGAGAAATGCACTGACGTCCTCACCGGCTGGGCTATACATACAACTGTGCATGATAGTACAGTTTATAATATATCATCTTTTTATCATGGGAATATTGGTAAAATGGGAAACTGGGCCCCGTTTTTTTCTGGTCAGGGGCAGCACTGGTTGACTTGCCTGTGTCCGACCTGGTTTTGTCAAAACCAGGGTTCCATCTTGCCAATGTAGACAGGGAGGTGGGGCCTTATCTGTCCTCGGACTTTGACGGATCAGCAAGTTCTGGTGGTTGTTCATGGGAAGCTGGAATCAGATTGGGGAGGGAAGTACTGAGACAAGATGGAGACTGGAAACGGATGCAGAGAAGCGGAGCGATAGAGAGATGGGGAGGGAGGGAGAGAGTTTTACGTGTAGGGAGAGAGATACTAAGACTGGCACCTGAGCAGGGTATATATTGCGGAGCAGGAGGAGAAATTCTTGTCATGGTTCAGGAAGGGATGAGATGAGATGCTTGGAGAGGAAATGTTTTGTGAAAAAAAAAAACACAAGAATTTGGGGAGAGGGGATTTGAACGGGGGAACCATTGATGACATAAAATAAGTGTCCACCCTTTTCATGTGCATTTGTTGCAGTTTGAGTTGCGGTGTTCTTTCATTGACCATCTCTTGAGGTGTTCAAATTTCGTGCTGCATTTTCACATCATTTGCACACCTCTTTATGCATCGCATGTGTGAATGAGTTCAGGCAAACATGACTGATGTGTATCCATAGCTCGTGTTCCCTTATTACACATGTAAATGGGTGCATACACATAACTCATTTTCCCTTATTACACATGTAAATGGGTGCAAACAAACAATTGATGTAGCATGGGTAAGAGAAGAGTACCCAAGGACTACTCTTCAAGCCGAAGCTTAGGGATAGGGATCCATGGGAATCGAAAGTTTCTTGGTCTCATACCAAAGACAAACTACTAAGAGAGAAAAGTCAACTCAATGAAGGCAAATTTAATTAATCACTGCATAACTGAACAAGTGGGTTGTAACTCTTTATCCTTTGAAAACAATTCCAATTCTAAATCAAATAAGGGAATCTTCCTAATATCTCTAGATATATTTATCCACTATTTAAATATGCTGCACGATCTGGAAACTTCTTTTACTGGGCCAAGGCCTTTGGACCACCACTTGTAAGCTTTGGGGCTGGGCCCAATGGGCTGGCTGATCATGGGTTTGACTTACATCGACAACCCCTAAGGACCTTGATCTTGCTGAGGTGGTTTGGCAAGAACTTTATCTTCCATGCATCACCAGTTTCTTGCACTGGAATGGCCTGATATCACTGTCAATGATTTGTATATGCAAATCATTTGATCAGGTAAGGACCTTCCCTTTTGGCAAACATGGCTTACTTGTCATTGGTCTGCCATCATCCTAATATTTATTCTTCGTTTGAATTTTGGTTGAGATGCAACTAAAAAATCATTATCCTTTGAGGCCATGCATCTAGCCATACATAGAGGTGCTTAGCTGATCATTGCTGTACACGCACACATTACTTTTCCAGTGTATTAATGCCATTCCATTGACTTGAGGGTGACAGGGAAACAGTTGATGATTTGTGTTATTTCAACCAAGTTTTGTGAGCTGCATGTAACCTTGTCTATACTTGCCTTCCAGGTTGATTGTTTCAGTGGCTTGGGTTGCGCATATTGTTATATATTTATTGATCAATCCTCCTCTGTCCCCTTTCCTGAATGAGGTTTTCATCAAGTTGGATGATGTATGGGGTATGTGATAAGAACACTCTTATTATTATTATTGCTTTCCATCTTGGGATTGTCAATCTCACCTGTAGTTTCTGTGATTTAACAGGCCTTTTGGGCACTGCAGCATTTGCTTTCTTCTGCTTCTACCTTCTTCTTGCTGTAGTTGCAGGGGCAATGATGCTTGGTCTGAGATTAGTTTTCATAACCATTCATCCTATGAAGTAATATGCCGTCCACAATAACCTTTCTTAACTGTTAGTGATTGTTTTTTAATTTATTGAATGTGTTTTCAGGTGGGGAGCAACGCTTATGAACTCCTTTCTGTTCAATGTGGGCCTAATTCTTCTTTGCTCTATTAGGTCTGTAAATTTGGTGATTAATCTTTTTCTTTTTCTCCCTATATAGAATTTGAAGGCTTGAAATTTGGTTTCCTTTGTATGTCAGAACCATTAATTAGGGAAAGAGAAACTGACAATTTGAGAATTTGACGCATGAAGTAACTTTCAAGTTACTCTTTAAGGCATTGTTTGGTAAAATTCACTTCACTAGTAAGTTGAAGTAAGGTGTCATTTCAAGACACAATAAACAAAAAGGAGTCAAAATCAAAATACCACATTTCAGAAAATTCTTCAACCTTTTTACACTAAAAAGGAAAAAAAACTACTTTTTCATCCCACTAACTAACAAAAAATATCTACTTTTAACACAAAAAATAAAAAAGATTCATTATCTAGCCACTAAAAACAAAAACTCATCATATTATGGCCAACCCCATTAGATTTTATTCTCTCTTGTTTTGAGGCTTCACCTCACAACACTTCACTACACCATATATCCAAGCAAGCTTGGTTTTATTCCTTGGGTGCACTTAAATGTGCTCATTTCACACTAAGCCGTAGACCTCAATGTTCAATTCTTTGAAAGTAGAATAAATGCGCTCAATTCTCACATCAGCTATTTTTTTTAACGTCATTCATTGGCTTTTATGGTATATTATTTTTAGAGATATTATATGGAATCAACATTCTATATAATTCCAACTCATTATTGATGGTGATTTATACTAGAATAGCCAGATATGCCCTAGAGGCACGTGGGACATGTGTCCAAACTGAGAAGATTCTTTTATTGTCCTGTTTGGTGTGTGGTCATACTATGTACAGGGACATGACTTCTCTTTCAATTATTTTTCCATTGATAGAATGTGCTGAATAATATAGATAAATGTAATATATGAGCAAACCTAATCTATCAAGCACCATTTTCTAAAATGATACTAAGACACTCGAATATTGCATAAGCCAACACACTCATGGTTGAATGGTGTTGGCACCTTAATTTCACATGTCCCAACCTCAGGGATCTATCCTTGGGTCATGAAGTTTAGAGTATCACCAGCAACCAGTAACCCAACATAGCAAAAAAAAAAAAAGGGTAAAATATTGTATAAAATTTTGAAAGGTTCCATATGAAAAATACTTAGAAGAATAATAAAATTTAAGTTAAATAATTCAAATAGTGAGAGACTGACATTTATCAGTAACACAATTCTATTATCTTAAGACT
Organism: Sextonia rubra; assembly: GCA_037013555.1. Taxonomy (NCBI): domain Eukaryota; kingdom Viridiplantae; phylum Streptophyta; class Magnoliopsida; order Laurales; family Lauraceae; genus Sextonia; species Sextonia rubra. The sequence continues at coordinate 39,877,815 of JASUAD010000018.1, forward strand.
CTCAGACATTTGTAAGTAAAACAATTCTATTAGCCTAAGAAAATATCTTTCTACCATGAATACTTGTGTTGTCAGAAAGCCTACTCTATGTATGCACTGATTAATTAAGCCTACTGTATGTGCTGATTAATTGTGCATCATTTTTGCAGTGTGATTCAGTTCTGCTCCACAGCATTTGCATACTATGCACAAGCTACTGCTGCTCAAGAAATATTTGGCCACACATTGGAGTCCCTTCGAGGAATTAAGTATCTTTACAAGTAAGTTATGACAAGGCTTTGTAGTTTATTAATTATGATTCTGCATAGATTTTTGCTATGACCCCTGGGATATTTGTAGCAATGATAGGTGGTTGAAGTATCAACAGTGCACGTTGGTATTGTTGGTGGGTTTTATTTATTTTTTTATTTTAATTGATATGAAAGTAATACTATGCCTTGGAGACCTATTCAATATTTTCTATTATGTTTACTATTTATTCTTGGCAACTTTTGATAAATAATCCTTATCTGAAGTAGTAGCTTGCTATTTACACTTTCAAACTAAACTTTGTTTTCTACATTTTCAAATGAAACTCTGTTTCTCCTTGTCAGATAGAGAATAATGATTTAGCTGCTTCCTGACTGTGTTCGACATGACTTTGGGTGCAGGTATAATGTGTTTCAGATTGCATTTATTATCATGGCGGTGCTCACGTTTGTGTACTATGCAGCATTTGTAAGTTGTTTCCTTATTGTCCACATAATAAATTCTTATGGAATTGGAGATCTGATAAAGTTATTTTGAAATTGATCTTTCAGGGATGGAAAAAGAGAAAACCAAGTGGCAGGTTTCAGCTTTCAACTTGAGTAGAAGCCACAGGCTTGTTGAGGCAACATTTCATTTTGGAGAGTGATTAAAGGTTTAGATGTATATGTGTGTTTTTAATTTTTTTTATTGTATCTATACTGAGCATGCCCACAAGTCTTATTGAATACAAATTGGATACTGCCTGTCCTTCCACAAGGCTTGATGTGTTATTGAGAAGGCGAAACCGTTCCAGTGAGGGAATGACAGCAATGGGAAAGGTGGAGCACATTTGGTTTTGTTGCCTCTGTTAAGTGGAGTTAAGTCTTATCCTTTCACTCTTTGTATCATTTAGCGATCCATTCTTTTTTAATTTTTAATTTTATCTTTTCAATCTGAGAGGATTGAGGACTTGAGTTGGATGACCACTTATGTAATTTGGATGTCTGTGTTCAGGGTTCCTTTTATACATTACATAGTTCATGTGTGAGTAGTTTTGTTGGTTGGGGTGATATTGGTCGAGTTACAATAATAGTCCAGTCTTTCCCTTGCCATTTTCAACCAAGTTGTCATGCTGATCAATGGTGAGAAAACGCCATGGCCACTGCTTACAAGTAACGTGCACTTCTTCTCTATGTGGTGTAACCTGTCTATTTAATCCTGAGTGGAACTAGGGCTGGACTCTTGCATGGCAATATCATGAATGTCAAAGCATCGTCACCTGGGTGGCACATACTAGTCAATTCATACAGGTGGGAACAAAACTTGTAGTGCTGAGAAAAGTAGAAGACTAAATGAGTTAGGCACCACCCCATTTAATAAACGGCTGGATATGAATGGCGCAATCAACAGGCCTCCCATTTCAAACCAATCTAACTGGTACCACTTTACAGGAAGCAAACCATTATCCCCATGAACCGTGACTAGTAAATTGCAGTCCAGCCATGGTCAGTCGTGTAGGCTTGTTTTGCAGGGTATACAGAGTGAGTTTTTTCAGTGTGGGAACCTTGTCATTAAAACACTCCTTAAAATTGAGTACAATGATAAAGGACAATATGGGTCGGAACAGGGCCGAATAGAAATTCATATTGACTATTTTCTTTAGTTGACATCAAAATTGCACCTATACGGGCACGCAATACTTTGATCCTTATCATCCATATAGTCAATATATATGGCCAATGCACACCAATATGGGCTAAGAGAGGCTGGTTAGAGGTGATTCTAATCTATTTGGACTCCTATTATTATTTTTTTGGTACCCAGCCTAGCCCTCTGGTGAGGTTGGGGATCCTCTAGTGAGGGTTGAAGACGTCCAGTGACATAACATATTGACTAGAACAGATTGATAAGGATCCTAGTTAGATAAGTAAGAATCAGCACCTCCCACCACTAGAGTAGGAGGCTGTTCTTAACTATTATTCTTCGATTTGTTAAAGATAAAAGTTATACTGACGCAGCCAATAATTTGAAAATTCTTGGGTAGAAACATGTATAATGCAAAAGCTAAAGAAGATAAAATCATTACTGGATTAGTAAATGTCAGGTTAGTGTTTAATTTTAGGCCAATTGTTTTATGAATCAGCCAACAATATAGCCCAAATATTTCTCTAATATATAATTAATTCCAATAGAGTTGGGAAAACCCTCTAGGCTCCAACAAAAAAAAGTAAAAAATACAGATGAGACCTGTAAGGATTTTGTAATTGGCTAATTTATGGGTTAGACAAAACTTTAGGTACATAGAGTTGTATTTTATAATTCTTTTAGAATGGATTGTGGTTCGCGTTGCCAGAAGAACTAAAGTGAAGAATTCAGAAAACATGGCACGCGCTCGAGTGCCCCTGCATTTGCACTCAAGCTCCTAAGACAGAACCTCCTGCGCTTAAGCCCATGAAGATTGCGTTAAAGCCTAAAAGGTTTTTCGAAATTCAAAAAAAAAAAAAAAACTAAATGCACGCTGCATACGCTTGAGCGGGCTTGCTCACAAGCTCGAGTATACTGGTGGAGAAAAATCAACTTTTTTGATACAAAATTGTTTCATAGTTGTGCCAAAATTAGTAGTTTTTATTCTATAAGGAGTATTAATATAGGACACGAATTGTTGGTTATTTAAAGGGTTTCTCTCTCAACTTTTAGACAGAGATCTCTATGTTTTGAATTGAGAATTCATATTGGAGATTACTCTAGTTCTTTAGAATTTTCATTGGAAAGATTGTATTAAAGTTTTGGGCTAAAGAATATTGCTTTTATATCTCTTACAGAAGATTGAAGAGCATCTTACGTGTTCAAGGTGTGATGTGATCAAGTATAGAGTAGTGCACGGCGAATGAGAGTCGTATTAAGGAATTGTGTAAGAAGAATTCAGTTCTTAGGTCGAAGGAGTGACTGAATAAGGATTGTGAGTACATCTTTTAGCTGTTTGTCATTAGTGCTTGGTAATTGACCCTTTTTGGATTCATAGTTTTTTCTCGGTTTGGGTTTTTCACATAAACGTTGTGTGCCTCTTGTCTCTTATGTGGTTGATTGATTTATTTGCTAATTCATTTTTCTTCCATTACTTACTATTTACATTGTAATCTAAAAATCTAGATTTGAAACGATCCTTCAAGACCAATAGCTTCTTCTATCGTAATATAATTGTAACACCTCTGGTCTGGATTTTGGGTGTGGTTTTTGGGCACCTATGGTTCTATTTTATTGTGAGAATCTAAGTGATTTTCTTCTACGTTTGTTCATGTGGTACCTTTCATTTTATATTGGTCAATGTTATGTAATACACTCTGGATCTGTCAGATAATTTCGTTTCTAATACCCACTTATCATGACAACTAAGACGACCACAATAATTTAAATTTGCGTGTTAGTGGGGCTTGTGTCTCCCATGGGCCTTTACTCTGTTCTTGATAATATCGAAATCACCTCAATTCACTGACTTAACATGAAAAACCACTTCACCAAAAAAACATGAAAACCAAAAACTTTTGTTTTTGGGTAGTCTCCTTGTTGATAATTTTACTTTTTACTCTGTTCTTTGAAATGAATTAAATCCTAATTCAAAATAATGGATGAAGATAGTTTAAGAAATGTATCACTTGGCCCTCCTAACTGAGTTGTATACATTTACACTCATCATCATCAAAGCCTCCCATTTCTATTACTACATTCTATTCTATTTTGGGATACATTCATACTCACACACGAAAAAAAAATTGAGTTGTATTCAAATATAACCACAACAGTGACACCCGCTTCAAGCGTTAAGCATTATGCGGGATCTGGATTTCATCATTTCATGTGCGCTTGCGCTTGGTACGCCATGACCCGTGAGTAGGTGACTATTTTTTTAATAAATATAATTATATTACAATTTCACAAAAGATTGATCGGATGGTCCATCTTCATTGCGCATGAATGGTCCTTATTTAGAGAGAAAAATTGATAGATTTGGTGGTGCTCCCATACAATGTGATTTCCTAGATTATAAGCATATATAATATGCAACGGGAATAAAATAAAGCAAACAAGCAACCACCACAAAAAGACACAATACGTGAAAATCCAACTTGGAAAAAAACCATGAGTCCTGATTGTACAAATAATCAAGTACTATGAATCTCACAGTATAAAAACATATACTCACAACTTTATTCGGTTATTGCACAACTTAAAGACATTGATTCTTTTTGCACATATATACTGTCACAACTACCTACTGCTTACTGCAATAGATCCAAATCAACTAGATCTCTTCTAATTGTTATGTTTGACCTCCAGATTATCTTCTACAAAAAGATGTATAAGACTAAAATTTTTAAAACAAAGTTTCAGTACTTTTCTCTCAAATGAATGCTCTAAAAGAAGAAAATCTCCAATGAGTAATATCAGCTCAGAATAAGGAGATGGGTGCTTAGAGTTGAGAGAGAATCATTTTAAATAGCCCCAATTCGTGCCTTGTAGTATTTCTTGTAGAACATTAAATGGCTCAAACAAGAAACTCCCACTTCAAAAAGAAACCAAATTCATCAAAGTCGGTGAGAAAATTTCCATCGTCTAATTGATCGGATACCTTATTCCATTGATCGGGTACCAATACGATTGATTGAGTACCTATTCTGTCTGGATACCAAATTCGAATTTTAGCCTATTTTTTCTGGTTTATTTTTTTCAGCTTTTCTGGCAACACGAATCACAGTTTATCTAAAAGAAATATAAAATACAATTTAATGGACTTAGAGTTTTGTCCAATCTATAAATTAGCCAATATACATAAATCTTTGCGATCTCCCTCTTTGGAAATTCATGGATAAAATTCTCTATTCATTCAATTTATCAAAAAAAAAAAAATCAAAATTACATTGAGCACATTTAATTTAAAAAAAAGTACAATTAGCACTGTACCAATTACCAATTACATATTATGTATCTTTAGTAGCTTTGGATCTTCAAGTCTTTACATCTCACCCTGAACTTCTTATTCTCCCACTTTTTGCCTATAATTGATAAAGATAATGATGTCAACATACAGCATGACTATTAATCAAAATCCAGTAGTAGCTCCCCTATTAATTGCAATTCCTCTTTAATTGTATCTTTGTGACAGCATTGTGGGTGAGAGCTTGATTTTCTTTATTAAAAAAAAAGTACCATTAGCACTGTACCAATTACCAATTACATACCGTGTATCTTCAACAGCTTTGAAGCTTCAAGTCTTTACATCTTACCATGAACTTCTTATTCTGCCACTTTTTGCCTATAATTGATAAAGATAATGACGTCAACATGCAGCATGACTATTAATCAGAATCCAATAGTAGCTCCCTTATTAATTGCAACTCTTCTTTAATTGTATCTTTGTGACAGCATTGTGGGTGAGAGTTTAATCTGCTTGATTAGGGTTTTTTTTTTGTGCATATAGCCACTTATACTCGTGTAGTTTGAGCTTTCAGAATAGTGTGAGCAACTTTTAAAGGTAAATAGGACTTTCTGACCTAAATTGCAGTAGTCTTGGGTGGAAAAAAATTCTTTTACCATTGGTTGGTTTTAGGTAAACCTATTAGCTTATTGTAATATGGTTGAATGTGTCCTTTGATTTCACAATGATGACAAATGGATATGCATACAGAAAATCATATGTTTTTCTTCTTTAATCTATTTCCGACATTATGTTTGCATGCAATATGTGAAGTGGTAAGTGCCAAAGAATTGAAAGTAAAACTTTGAACAAAAGAAGTTTTACCTTTCGTCTTTGAAGTAGATGCACCATGATCATAATCGAGACCGTGTGCATCATTAGGTCATTTCTGTCTACACTTTATGTCTTCCAAAATTTTCGAACTAGTGTTTATCTTGTGTAGAAAAGCCTTTTCAGAATCCAGCTCAGATAACGTAATATTCAGTTTGTCATTCAAATCATCTTTCTTAGCCTTTATTGTCTACAACATTGTTTTCAATGTCTCAATCTCTTTTTAAATTTCTTAAAATCGTTTTTCAGCAAATATAATGATAACCATCAATAGTCAACTTGTTAGCCATAGAGTTTTTTTGACCTTCTAAGAGATTAACCCGTAAATCTGCTTTTTCTAAATCTACTTTGAGTGAAACAATTATTTCTTTTGAAGGCTTCAGCTTGATTAGGTTCTTGTGATTCACTTTGTCAGTTTTACACAATTATTGTATGGAGAATTTTCAGCTTCTTCCCAATCTTTCTCAGAATTTGACTCATCATCATCATCATTGGCTTCATCAGATCAAAAAGATCTAGCCATAAAAGCCACGTATTTTCCATTAATCATGTAAGACTTATTAGGCTCAGGCTTTTTTTCTTCTTCTTTCTCTTCTTCAGAAAAACCATTGTCCTAGGCTTTGAAAGCTTTTCTCTTGGAATTCTTTTTCCGATTAGCATATTAATTAGCAAAGTGACCAAAACCTTGACATTCAAAATACTTGGCCCCTTTTGAATTTACTATCTTTTTAGACTTTGATTCCTTCCTTTTAGCCTTTTTAGCCTTCATGTATTACTTGAACTATTTTACAAACTCGTCCATATCGTTTTCTTCAGAATCATTCTCAATTTTCTTTTTAGATTTCTTCGCTGATTCTTTTAAAGCCTTCAAAGCAATACCTTTCTCTTTAAATTTTTCCTTATCTAAACGGTTTGCTTTGAATGCCTGAAGATTTCTAACCAATTGGCTTGTCTTAAGGGTTTTAAGATTCTTGTTTTCTTCAATCTTAGCAATCTTTGAATCAAATTGTGTAGGTAGATACTTTAGAATCTTCTTGACAATTTTATTTCTCAGGATTTTCTAACCCAAATTGAACATAGAATTGATAATGTCATTCAGCTTTGCATAGAACTTATTACAGGTCTTATCCTCTTCTATTGTAATGATTTCAAAGGATTTATTTACTATTTGCAATTTGCTTGCTTCATAGTATCAATACCCTCATACATAGTCTGTAAGATATCCCATACTTCTTTGGCAGTTTTATAGGTGAAAATCCTATGAAACTCATTAGTAGTCAGTCTATTATAGATGTCATTTATGGCCTTATTATTGTAATTTGAGGTATGATTTTCGTCCTTAGTCCATTGGGCCCTAGGTTTGGGAATAGTTTGACAATCAACTACAACCGTAGGTTTGGCATAACCTTATTAAACAATTAGTCAGACTTCATCATCAATGAACTTAAGGAAACCAATCAACCTCACATTCCAATATGTATAATTTGTACCATAACGTAAGGGAAGCTTAGTAGTACATGTGCTTTCTTGATTGAATGTCATTCTAAAAATCACAAATAGATCTGCACAGTAACTTTGTGCAACACGCTTTGATATCAATTGAAAATTGAGTATCACCAAGGTAATTTACTTTAATACCAATTGAAAGACTTAGGGGTGCTCCCAAGTAAGTAAATTTTTAGATTTTAAGCAAATACACAATATGCAGTGGAGATAAAAAAAATAAAATAAAGTAAATAAGCAACCGCCGCAAGATTACACAACTTTCACATGGAAATCCAACTTGGGAAAAAACCATAAGTCCTGACTAGACCAATAATCAAATACTATGAATCTTGCAGTACAAGAACATATAATCACAACTTTATTTGGTTATTACACAACTTAAAGACAGTGATTCTTCTTGCACAAATACATACTGTCATGACTACCTACTGCTTATTGCAATATATCTAAATCAACTAGACCCATTCTAATTGTTATGCTTAGCTCTCAGATGATCTTCTAGAAAGAGATGTAGAAGACTAAAATCTCTAAAACAAAATTTTAACATTTTTCTCTCAAATGAATGCTTTAGAAGAAGAAAATCTCCAATGAGTAATATCTGCTCAAAATAAGGAGATGGATACTTAGGGTTGAGAGAGAACTCTTTTAAATAGCCATAAATTTATGCCTCATAATAGTATTTCTTGTAGAACATTAATTAGCTTAATTAGGAAACTCCCACTTCAAAAAGGAAATAAAATCCAGTAAAGTCGGTGGGAGAATTTCAGCAGTCCGATTGATTAGTTATCTTATCCAATTGATCAGATACCAATACGATCGATTGGGTGTTTATTTTTTTTGGGTGCCAAATTCGAATTTAAGCCTATTTTTCCTGATTTCTTCTCTTTTGCTCTTCTGATGATACGAACCACAGTTCATCTAAAAGAATATAAAATACAATTTCGTGGACCTAAAGTTTTGTCCAACTCATGAATTAGCCAACATACATAAATCCTTATAAAAATGATTCACCAAAAGTAAGCCTTATCTACAAAGAGAAACGATTCACTAAAAAGTGTGCCTTATTTCCAATCTCTAAATTTAGATTAATCCTACTCCCAATAGTCGCAGACAAGCACAAGAATGAAATCGAATAAAATGGCATTCATTGTTGAATTGAAATAGCATATTAGTTTATTAGCTTTGCTTCAATGGCGTATATCAGTTCTCCACAAAAGTCTCAACTATTTGAGGAAAGTTTGATCTAATGATCCACACCTTGTAGACAAGTGCAGCCCAAATATCAACTTGTACTGTTGATTACTTCTTATATATAAGGTCGAAGCCAATGGCTTCTTAATTTCTATATCAACGTCATAGATAACATTCAATAGAAAAAGAAATCAACAGTGTGTGGGCAGCTTTTCCGCTCAAGTCATCAGTGATTGATCACATGAAACACGTAAACCACATCCCTTAGATGATTATCATTTTTATTTTTTGAAGGAAGAGGGATGGTCGATAGAAATATTTGGTTAAAATTTTAGTCCTCATAGAAATGGATGGTCAGGATTGCCAGGTATCTTGGAGATGCCATGACGGACCCATAGATGTTGGTTGTTGTTAGAGGTCTGACCCCCATGCCATGTTGTGGGGGGGTGGGGTGGGGTGGGGGGGGGGGTGTGGGGGGCCCTCATACACGAAAATAATTACTTACTTAAAGAAACTTTAGAATACAAAAAAGAAGGAAGCTTCATAATGGATAGATCGTTTGAAAGGTATGGCCTTGTTGCGTCATTTGAAGCGTGTGTGTGTTTTTTATTTTTATTTGAAAGGTAGACCACCGAAAGTGCACACAGTTCAGTAGTTGGTATGGATTGTCCAATTAATCAAAACATAATTGAACACATGGCAAACTTTTTCCATCAAGAGAAAATTTAAAAGTGGGTGTAACCAAGTTTGTTGGATATGGATGGGCAGGTTGGAAAAATGAAAAACAAGAAGAAGAAGGGAAGTTCGTGTGAAGTGCCAATCAAAGCAGATCACATGGGCCTAATTGGATGCAAAAAAAGTGTTAGGAAAATAATATATTAAATAAATTTTCACTTTCTAAACATAAAAATCTTACATGGGATAACTAATGCTGTAATGGATTGAAATTATGCTAAGGATCTTCCTAACACATGAAATTTCATCACCTAAAACCCAATATGGTCCCAATGAATTAATGTTCTTTGCTGTTATTATCAAAAATTTTATTCCTATGACCTTTCTCAACTTTTTTTTTCTAAGTGGTTGTGGGTATTTTGCTGAAATGATTTGAGTTTCTCTTGGATTTCTTTGAATTGGTATAATTTATTTGTAAATTGGGAGAGATAGGAGTAATTCTTAAATTTTGAAATAATCTATATCAAGAAGTTATTTATAAAATGTTAATTTTGTTAAGTGTTCTTTGTCTTTATGTCTACGATTATGATAAAGTACACTATTTTTGTCCTATTATAAAAAAAAAAGTTTACTAACCTTGTTACTTATGTTGTTCTATATTATTTCATGAAATTGGAATAATATCTAGCCTAGGCCTTTTCATGATGATAATATTACTAGGTTGAGGATTTTAGAACTACCAAGATGAGGTTCAAGGTCCCAAACATAATTCTAATATGCAATCCAATTAATTAAAGTGAAAAATAAGATGACTAAAGTAAAACAATCACCACAAGAAGACACTGAGAGTTTTTATTTGGAAAACTCGAACACGAAAAAAACCACGGGATCGATCGCATTGATCTAAGGTAAACTAAGCATTAAAAAATTGAATAATTATAAGATATACTCACAACCCTTCCTTAGTTAACCACAATTTAAGGATTGTACTTTCTTTTGTTGATAACCACGTCATTTACTATTCCTTGTGCTTCACACAACCGACCTTAATGCCGCAAGACGAACAATCTTCTACAAGAGAGTATAAGCAGAAAATTTCTAGAAACTTTTTAAATTCAACATAGCTCTTCAAGGAATGCTCTAAAGAAGAAGATGATCTTTAATAGGTATTATAGGTTTAGAACGAGAAGATGGCATAGCTAGGGAAAAGAGATCTTGTGTTTAAATAGGCCCTAATTCGTGGATAGCACTTTGAGTTTCAATAGATTTAAAAAAGGAAAGTTTGATTGAAATATGAAAGATTTTCGCACAAATTGGTTTAGGACTCTGGGCCTGTTCGTGAGGCTGAAATGCTCACTCTAGCAGGCAATAGTTTTATTTGAAAATTTTCATCGTTCGCTCGAGCGGACATCAATTATGTCTGACCATTCTCGTCATGCTTGCCAGAGCGGACTAACCCCTTGCTCGAGCGACCAGGCCTTTTGTTTTCGGTTCATTTTTTCACGAAGTTTATTCTTTTCCTTCAATTTATTTATTTCAGCGCATCTGGTGACACACCCTGTAGTCCAAAATATAGAAAATTACATTGCATATTGGAACCGAGTTTTGTCCATAACCCATAAATTAGCCAACTCCCAGAATCCTAACATAGGTCTTGGGCATTCCAATTTTTTACAAAAAATAAAATTTCAGCCTCTAAAAGATATAAAGTCATTTTAAAAGCAGAAGTTTTCTTTAGTTATGACTTATAAATATTGAATGCATTTTATTCTTAATGTAGAAAAAAACAATCTGAAAATGGGATGAGCCTACTGAATGGATCTACTGAATTGTGAAAAATGTTCAAAGTAATATTCATAATGAAATCTTTTTTAGGCCCGGGCTGGCACAGGCCTTAGTGGCTCATCATGAATAAAAATAAAAGGTGTGTACATGGGCTATGATTGCTTTACTGAAGGTTTTGGCCTAGATCTTTAGGGATCAGATATATTAAGTGTCATCGAGGCTCAAGTGCACACCCGATCATTAGGGCCCATTATTGATCCATCTAAATGGACTCTGAACAGCGGCACCCTAACCCTTGAATTACACAAGATCTCCGGGTTAATATTCATCCGAATGAATTGGACATATAGATTGATTGTACGCCGAATCAAATGGGCTGTGAAGCTATTGATAATATGATAGGATGATGAAATGGGCTCCAAACTTGGTAGGTTGACCAGGGCCACTGAAAAATTTAAATCCGACCTCCCCGTCCCAACCCTAGGTGGGGCCCCATCTCACAGCGAGGCGTGTACAGTAATATGGTGCACAAACCTGATCCTTCCCCATTAAATGTTGTAAATCATCTTACTCATGGATTAATAAAACCATTGAAAAGCCATAAATTCAATTATTGTCTATTTAATGTCATAAGAGTAACAGCTAGCCAGTGATGTGTAGAGATCTAGGTCTCATCAGAGCACCCCAAATCTTCAAAGACACGACCACAACTGGAACCGTGCTCCCGCGACGGACGCTATTGATTGAATGCGGTTGTCTTGTGCCGGATCACGACGAAAAGAGAGCAGTAAAAGTAAGATACGCGCGCGCACACACACAAGCATCGTATCCAAATTCGTAGCGTCGCAGCGGCAACCGCAGAGGCGACGAAGCGACGTCAGTTGCTCTGACTGCGACAGTTAGTCGGTTGTCCTCCCCTCTACTTCATTTCCACGTGTCATTCCATCTACCAATGCGGGCTCGCCACGTGTCCCACATCACCACCGTCCCATGTCCCCTCCTCGCTTTTCAATTTCGGAGCGGCCATTTTTGCGTGAAGGCTCGAACATGCGATTATCGTTGCCTTCATCTTTCTAGGGTCTCTTTCACTTTCTCTCTCTCTCTCTATATCTCTCTCTCTTTCTCTCTCTACATTTCAATTTCCATATTTCAAGTGAGATGCAAAAAGAGGAAAGTGAAAGAATTGAAATCCATCTCTATCTCAATTGCTCATCATCATCTTGGTTTTGTTTGTTTGTTTTTTTTTTTTTTTGGTTCATCAAGCCCTTGGTTTCCAGATTCTTGCATGTCTGGATTTCTGAAAGCTGGAAGGCTTTAGCATTCAAGCAATCTGGGAAACCCAGACTCAGATTTCATAGAGTGAAGAGGGAGGTCTGTTATCTCCAAGGGATTTTGATTTGAAGACATGATATCATCATAGGTGAGAACCATTTTTTTTTTTAAACCATATTCCTTCTTCTTCCCTAACTTTACTTTTAAAAAAACAAAAAAATTTTTTTGCACTTTTTTTTTTTTTTTGGTGTGGTTTATGTGGTATGAGAGAGTGGGATAGGGTTTGAGAGTGATTTTTTGTGGAGGTTGATGAGATGAGAGTAAGTATAGACATTTGGATTATGAGGATGTTTAGGAAATTGGTTGTGAGTATTGATGGAGATGAGGGGTGGTGGGGATGCATTTTTTTTTTATTGGGGGTTTGGGTGGTTGTTGGTTTGCATAATGGACACAAGAATTGGAGGAGGATGGGGTGGCAGGAAGTTGAAGGCAAACTCTGGGAAAAGGTCTTTGCCTTCCCTGAAATGTGGAATGAGAGGGAGAGGGAAGAAGTTGATTGACTGGAAATTTTTTAAGTGATGGGGTAGGAAGATAGCAGGGAGGCATTCTTGGTACAAAAGGTTCTTACTTCTTACTCTAAATGCTTCAGTTTATTTGTCTAGTTTTTTTTTTTAGAACCCTCTTGTTGATGTTAGTTTGTTTGTGTAGTTGAGTCTCTATTCTTGTGAAATGGGTGCCTTTTAATTGCTTCAATCGGTTTCCTGCCCAGCCTTTAATTCCAAAGTTTTCAGCTATTAGGGTTTTTGGAGGAGAGTTCATTACTGGAGGCATGAATCTGTTTTGTATGCTCTGGTAAATGCTCACACATACCCTGGTAAGAAAACCCATAGAGTCCTTCATCTATGGCAGTCAAGTCTCACCGGAATTTTCAGATGTTCGGGTCCGGAACCTGTGTTTTTCCTCCATGGATTAGGGAAGTTATGGAAATTGGCAACAAATGTAAAGCAATATCATGTAATTTTAAAAGGATGAGTTCGGCTGGCCCCTCTAAGGATGTAAGATAATTTTGGCATTAAGAGAGAGGTTCTATGTTTGTATATGTTGGTACTTTTTTTGTTTCTTTTTTTCTTTTCAGTTTAGGAATTTGTTGCTGTTTGTTATGAATTGATCATAGTAACAAAACGAAATGTGTGCGTCCTGCCTGCCCCCCAAGTAATGAATCCATTGCAATTATTATGAATCTGATACTAAAATGCATGCATAAAGACAGCTGAATACTAGTTGATTATATCTATTTGTCGCAGACAAGATTCTTAAGAACATGTGGCTGAGATGAATATGATAAGAGGGATTTATTGATGTTTAAAGAAGGATAGAATTTGGAATAAGCATGTTGGGGGAGAACTTAGAGGCAGCCCCATTGGAAGAAAAACTGAAATAATCTTAGTTGTAATGATTTGGGCATATATGCAGGAGGCCAGAAACACATCCTGAATGGTTGTATTGGATTGTTACAATTTTAAGAAATTTGGAAAAAGGGATACTGTCAAAGACTTGGAATGCAGTGGCAAAAGGCTTGTTATAATGTGGAGTGACACACCCTAAACCTTTTTAAATTTAGAGAACTGATTAGTATGAGGGGAGTGTAATGACATGTTTTTTTTTGTTACAGGACGTCTATTAGACACGATATCTTTTGGTTTGAATCTGAATTAGAATAATAAATAATTTGAATCAAAACTATTAATAGGTTTGAGTTAGATTTTAGATAAGTTTGAATTTATAATGGGTATACTAGTGAAGTTCTTTATTAAAATTCTCGGAAGTTATCAAATAGGGAATTTCTAGCATTCAGGATAGATTGAATTCTCAGGCATGAAATTCAAGGATGAATCAAACAAAGAAGTAGAATTCAGGAGCAGTTTATCACCATTCTGAAGTCTAGAATTCCTATTGCTCCAAATTCTAGCAGGCACGGATTCTCTAAATTGTAAATTCTTGCAACCAAGTAGGGCCTAAAGAATTGGAAAAGCAAAGCAGTTCTTCCATTTCATTGCTAGGATTTTTTCATCTTATTTGGTTTCATCGGGTTTTGATTCCTCTTCTTCTACACAAGGGAAGAGAATCTACCACGATCTGTCACTCTCTCTTTCATACTTTGTGTGCTGGAGATCAAGAATCCTTCTTTCAAGGAAAAAGGCATTGGTTTGTATGAAGCAGGGATTCAACTATATTTTCAAGGCATCATCATCATCAAAGCCTTGTCCCAACTATGTTGTAGTTGGTTACATGAGCTCTGTTTCTTCATTCCAATCTATCTTGAGTCAAATTCGTGGATAGGTTGGGCTATTTCAAATCTATTGTTACTACTTCCATCCAGGTCGTCTTTAGTCTACCTTTCCCCTTGTTGGACATCAGCCTGCATAGAAAATTTTTTCCTAAGCAGCTCTGTTAGCCTGCGTTGGACATGTCCAAACCATCCCAAAGAGGTTTATCTTATTTTATCACCAATTGATGCTACCCTAAATGCTCATGAAAGCATTCATTTCTGATTCTATTCTTTCTAGTTTTACCATATGTCCTTCTCAACCTATGATGCATGGATACTTTAAAATGGCCAATGTATTGTGTTATATCGTATCTGATACTTCACTTTTTATATGTAAAATCCACGTCCTTGCTGTGTCCATAGCGTGTCCATGTCGTATTTGGGGATCATAGTTCTCAACATTCTCATCTCTGCTATATTTATTTTTTTGGCATGTATTGCTTCTTGATTGACCAACATTCTACTCCATAGGTCAAAGTTGGTCTAATTGTTGTTATGTAAAAATTTTCCTTAAAAAAAACTTGTTGGTGTATGCCGATCAAAAATCATTTCAGAAGCAAGTCTTTACTTCAATCACTTGGCTTTTATTATCTGTTCAGCATCTTCCTCAATCTTACCATCCGTACTACTTATCAAGTGAATGCATTAGAATTTCAAGTGATGGAAGGAAATATAATTGAAGTTCAATGGGACATTAAATTGAAATTGCTGCTATCGTTGAGCACCTTTATTTCAAAAAATCTATGAGAAGACCAATCTTGGGGAACAAATCTCTATCTTCCTGCCTTGCCATCACATACCAACCCTCATTCCCCTTTTCTTCTTCACACACATATATAACATACAATGGCGAGGAACAACCGAACGAAGTTGAAAGCAAATTCTGGGAAGAAGGGATCAAAATGGTCCTTGTGTAAATGTGAGTGGAAAAACTTCTGGCTTGATTGTTTGGCCTTGGGCATTTTCCAAAACTTAATGCCAAGGAGAGATTTGATGGACTATATAAATTGATTTCATGAGATGGTTGCTAAACAGTAGCTTCTATGCAACTTTTGTTGGCCTTATTCCACAATGTGAAATGCCAAGGGCACTAGAACTATTGTTGTCTTACTGGGGTAATTTGTGAAATCCTTTCTAAGACTTTAGATAGAAAGATTAAAAGATGCAATGCCCAAGGTTTATATCATCAACAATAACAATAGCTTAGGTGAGCTTGATGAGAACTTGATGGATGGTAGTACCTTGAGATGAATAATTAGGTGGACTGATGAGTGGACAGTTGGATGGCACGATGGATTCTTGATTTTCATGGTCATTCCTTGTTTGATGGCTTGAATAGTGCCAATAAGGATGGAGATGATGGATTTGCGGATGTGTTGGAAGAAGTCATAGACTTGGCTAAAAAGTTGAATGCATATTTTTGTCATATCCAAAGAGTTGCTAATGAGGTGGCAGATAATCCCCCTGGAGGGGGTGGCTAGTTAGAGTTTGTTTATCTCTTATGTTAATTGCTTTTTATAGTGTTTCCTTTGTTTAGTAGCCTGGTTTGGCTTGGGTGGGTGGCTGGTTAGTATGGATCTTTTTTACTGTCTTGCTTTCTTCTTCAGTGAATTCTGTTCTAACTTAAGGGAAAGAAGAAGAAGAAGAAGAAGAAGAAGAAGAAGAAGAAGAAGAAGAAGAAGAAAATGATGATGATGGATTAGCATAATACTATGCATATTAAAAGGGTAGTGTGGAGAAAAAGCTCTCTTAATAAGAAATATGTTTTTTTTTTCCGTTGGCAACTGAAACTTGGTCTAGTCTAATATAGTCCATGTGGTGGATCTATGCTTTATGCTTTTTATGAATGGCTAAGGGCTGAGTTTCTTCGGTACTTCTGGACTACAACAACAACAACAACATTTAAGGTATATTCATGGCATTATATGCTTGCATAATACATATGTAAATTGATATTTATGTGCCTTACATTGTTTTATGTATCCATGACATCTTGTATGCTTAATGGTCACTTCCATGACATCTTGATTACATAGTTTCATGTATCCATGACATCTCGTATGCTTGAGTCCTTTCATGCATCTTGACTGTTGTTATTTATTATTACTTGTTTGCAGCATATGGAATTGTATGCTTTCTTTAGAATAAGTTTTCCCCGTCTCAGCAACTGTAATCTCTCACCCTTCCCCTGCATATAGCAAGATCTACAGCAGCGCGGATGCTGATTGTGCTTTTTTTCTGAATGATGCCTGTTCCTTTCATTCAGGGTGAAAAGAGATGAAGGTCTCTGCTTTGTTAACTTCAGCGGGAATCAATATAGGCATCTGTGCACTGCTCTTATGTCTGTATTCCATCTTGAGAAAACAGCCAGGCAATGCCCATGTATACTTTGGCCGAAGGCTTGCTCTGGATACTTACCAACGTCGAGATTCATTCTTCTATGAGAGATTAGTTCCTTCTATCAGCTGGATATTGAAAGCATGGGTATCGACAGAGGACGATATCATGGCAGCCGCTGGCTTGGATTCTGTGGTCTTTCTCAGGTTGCTTGTCTTCAGGTAATTTAAATTTTTGCCAAAAAATCAGTGTTTAATAAAATTCATCTGGTCATAGATACTAGTTGAAAAATGTGGCACTTAATATTGCATCTATATATTTACTGGCTTTGCGACATGTTGGATCTTCCTGATGAACTTTGCACCCTGTTCATGGAGTTTCTGTCTTGCTGATTATCATATCTAATTTTTAAATGTGATCATTCACTATTTATGTATTATTATCAATTCTGAAATTGCGTACATGAAGAAGCAGACATTGCTAAAAGAAGGAGAACATAGCCACTGCCAATGGCTTAATTAGTTTCTGTAATTTTCTGGCTATCCTTCTCTTTTGTTTTTTTTTTTTTTAAGTTTTCTTTGAACATTAAGGTCTTTATCATTATATAGCGGAGAAAGGGTTTCTACCATCCTGATGGTTCAGTGGTAACTGGTAAGACATCCCCAGTATGACCATGGATTAATGCCTGGTTCTGTTGTCCTCTTGGATTGGGACTTGTGTAGTGTGTTTGTGTCTATCATCCACTTGATTGTTATTCATTTTTGCTTTTTTTAATATATATAGAAAAGATAGATAGATAGATAGTTACACATGGTAGTGATCTAGCAGCAGTTAAAATGCACGATAGTGGATACACAGCACTAAAGCAGTGATCTAGTGATAGTTATAAGATGGGGACAGTGGGCACCCTTGCTGCCCACCTGTGTGATCACTCAGGAATCAAATATTAAGTCTTTGTCTCTCTCTCTCTCTCTCTCTCTCTCTCTCTCTCTCTCACACACACACACACACACACACACACACACACAGAGGAAGCATCATGTGTAATTAGGTTATTTCAAATTATATCTGTGAATTAAATTGCTGCTAATTTTGGATATTGTAATAACTCCTTTGCAGTATACGAATCTTCTCCATTGCTGCTGTAATTTGCATGTTCCTAGTGCTCCCATTGAATTATTATGGACAAGAGATGGAACATAAGCACATTCCTAAAGAATCGCTGGAGGTGTTTACCATTGAAAATGTTAAGCAAGGATCACAATGGTATGTCAAAATATGTTTGGCTAGTTTATTGTCAAAATAGATTACTGTTTGAAATGAATTTTATTTGGAAAGAAACATTTAGAAGAATTCTTGATGTTGTCTAGCAAAAAATGTTTTGATGATTTTTCCTTAGAGATACTAAATTTTTCTACCATATGTACATATAAAAGCTTGTATTTTAGTTGAATCATAATCTTATTCCTCTGGATGCCTGAAATAATGTCCACAAACTTATTTTGTTACTTGAATTCTTTCTTTTATTTGGTAAAAGTGTCTATTCATTGATGGTGGAAAGACACTATCACCTTTACTCTTCATTGTCATGGTTGAGACCTTTTGTCAAATTATGCATCGAGCTAGGGTTTTAAGAATTGACTGAGTCAAGTCACACCTTGAGTCTGGAGTCCTTTTTTTTTCCTTTTTTGGCCCAAACTCTCTACATTTTCCCTATTTCTTATTGGGAGTAGCTTTGGTAGGCTCTTGGAATCATTTTGCGTCGATTTTGAAAGATGAAACTCACATTTTTTTAGAGGATCTAAGCATTCAAAGGTTGAAGGTACTATTCATCTAGGTGAGCGATACGCTGAAGTGTGTGCCTATTGCTACTTAAGTTCATTGTTAATAAGTAAAACAAAACAATCATTATAATTCTATATTCATAGATCAGACATTCTATTTTATTTTATATATATTGCTATTGTTCTCTTTTTCTGTAAATGTCATTTTTCTCAGGGGAGATGGTCCAACTCAGGTGAGCCTCATATTACTCAACTGAGTCGACTCAATTGATGGGGACTGAGTTGTCCCTCAAGTCTTATTTTGAAAACCTTGCATCTAGCATCAAAAGGAGCATCATTAGGCGCTTTGAGATTGGAACCTTTAGTCATCATCCATATTCAACGTTCTCATATTTCTCCTCATGGAAGAAATCAACTGCAAATCCCATCAGTAAAATCATGCTTGGATTTAAGTAATGTTGGAAAACATAATTAGAGCAGCAATGCTCCATCATGCTAGTTGTTAGCTTAGAAATAAGGTTGGATGTTGTAAGAAGAAATGCTTTCAAATAAAAATATCTTTGACGCCATTATGTGAAAATCTAGTGAACATTACTACTTGGAATTTGGTCATGAATGTGAAAGAGGCCTTTTTCTTTGAAGAAGTTGGCACCTTTCTATTGTAGGCCACATTACTACTCGATCTTTGGCTAATTTTTCTGTATTATACCTGTCTTATTTAATTATTTATTTTATAAAATTGGTACGTCTCAAATACGCTAGAGATTTTTTAAATGAGGATTCATTTAGGAGGAACTCACTGGAAGTTCAAATTATTGAAGATAATTGGAAGAATTTGGGCAGGAAAGTGATTGTTCCTGACAAAATGGTGGTGGTATTGAAGGATGGGATGCTATGTATTTTTTTCTTCCTTTTTCTTAAATTATTTGTCTAAATAGTTCTGTTCCTAGTTGGAATGTTGGACCAGTTATAAATGGTGTTTAATCTTGTAGACACTTAAAAGTACAGCTTCTAGTCAGATTTTCCACTTTTCCTTATCATTTCCTATCACCCAAACTCTGCTTCTTTCTAGTAGTTGGGTTTCTTCTACTACCTCCTAACCATTGGTGCACACTCAATATACAGAAATCTGTTGATAGGGTGAACAGATTGAATGAACCATGCTTAGATCACATTGATCTGTAGAGGAGTATTTATCTTTCAAATCATGGAGCACCTGGTGTGAGATTAGTACAACTAAAAATCCCATGTTTAACTTTTTAATGGAAGAGAGCCCACCACTTCAGTTCAACTTCAGACCTCAAATGAGCCCACACCTAAGCTGACCTGATTTAGGGGACTGATGTGGAAAGTCTTCAGGAGATGATGATGATGATGATGATGATGATGTGGAAAGTCTTCTAGAGATGATGATGATGGTGGTGGTGGTGGTGATGATGTGGAAAGTCTTCTGGAGAAAGATCTGAGAAAGCCATATGTTAAGAACTCAAAACCGGAATTCTCAGGAATTTCTTCATGAGATGCCAGCAAGAGTCTACCATTGTTATTAATTATCAGAACTAGCCTCACTTTTAATGTTTACAAAAGGAATATTCTCTTGTAACAACCTGGATAGGTCGTCATGTGTTGGTAATTCTATGGAGGGGGATGTATCCCAAAAAATGTTGCCAAATAGTTTGCATTATCCATAAAGACATAAATTTGTTATGTGCACCTTTTCTAGAAAATTTAAGTTTGAAATTTGAAATACTAGATGTGAAATTTGTTGTTTTTGGATGAGTGTTTCCATTGAACTTTGTGATGACTAATTTCCATTTCTTTTCTAGAATTTTATCATCAGCTGAATTTTTAATTCAGGTTTTGATGTTTACCTTTCTTCATTCTAGGCTTTGGGCGCACTGTTTAGCATTGTACATCATATCAATTTCAGCTTGCATTCTTCTTTACTTCGTAAGAATGTCGTTCCTCCTTATAAAATGTCATCCTTGCTTTTCAATTTGCAGTTATTTAGAAAACTTGCAAGGTAACTAAATTTCAGTTTCATTTTCTTTTATGGATTCAGGAATACAAGAGAATTGCTAAATTGAGATTATTGCACATCACTAGATCTCCTGCCAATTTAAGTCACTTTGCTATTCTTGTTCGTGCCATCCCTTGGTCTTTAGAAGAACCATTCACTGTGTCAGTAAAGAACTTCTTCATGGATTACCATGCATCGAGTTACTTATCCCACCAAATGGTATATCGAACTGGAAAAGTTGAGAAGCTAATGGTAATTATCTTGATTTCAACTTATTAAGTAAAAGAGTTTTTAGATATGTTTTTAAATTATTACAGGTAGCCTTCCTTCTGCATGTTATTCGTCATATGCATTATTGTTCAGATGCATAAAGGGAGAATTGAGGTGTAAGATTGTGACAAGTTTCATTTTCCTTATGTTTTATAAAATGAGAATGAAATAAGCATATTTCTATACTCATTTATTTATCCATGAACCCTCCGAGCCAAGGGAACATGTATTATTGTTGATCTGTGATGTACCTTTACTAGATATCCTAAAATCTTTAAACTAGCGCTATCGTTATGCTATGAGATTTATTTGTATCTTGTAGTAATCCTTCGAGATCAGAGAGCCAACTCATGGTACTTGTATTCCATGAATTGTATCATTGTAATCTGCATAAAACATTTTGCTGATATTTGAATGGAATAGATTTTTGCTTTGTTTTTGACAAAAGATAGAGGGTCTTCTTCCTCCCCTGTGTGCAGAGAGAGTCCACAATCAGTGTGGAGTAATTCCACCATCCAGTTTGTAAGATTTTTCAAGTTTCAGGTGTTGAGTGAGTTTCCCAGATTCAGATGTTTCCATCATATTCCTCATCGACCATGAGTGTCCAATGTTTCTAAGGCATACTCTGGTCTAGCGGCATTCCGTGTTCTCTGCATAAAAGATGTCTTATTTATTTTTGGAAGAACCAAAATGTATATTTTCATACTATTCTTTTTTTTTTTAATCATTGCTGTTCTTTGATCTAGTGAGAGCTTATCTATTCTTTTCACACTATCACATTCTTACCTTAGTTCGTTAGAGAGTTCAATTTTTTGGATATTATTTATTTGGGGGATTTTTTCCATTTTTGTCGTTAATGGTAATTCTATTAGAATCAGTACTTTCCTAAAGTTCATTGTTGTTGGGTTATTTTATGTAAACTCTGTAATTATTATATAATAGCACAATAATCCGTGCATAGCACATGTATTTTCATGCAAATAAAGAATTCATATATTGAAAAAGTTATAGCAGTACCTGTTTTCGGGATTTGAGAGCAAATGGCTTAGAATGAGAATAGAAAAATCTGGTAGACGGGGAACAAAAGAGGTGAGATAGAGACATGATTTTTTTCAGAAAGAGAGATGTAGAATTTCAAAAAATGAAAGGTGAAGGTGAGCAGTTTGATTAGATAAAAGAGATAAGAGAAGGTAGTTGCAACTTGCAAGAGATGAGTAGTGGGGAGAGGGTGAAGCTGATTGATTGAAAATGGGGAGAGACAGTGGAACTGATTGTAAGTTAAATAAATTAACTTATAATCAAAATCATAACTAACAGTCAAAATTGATTGAAAAACCTTGGAGCTTCATCATCATCATCATCATTATTAAAGCCTTATCCCAACTATGTTGGGGTCGGCTACATGAATTATGTTTCTCCATTCCGTTCTATTTTGAGCCAAATCCTTAGATAAGTTAAACTTCTTCAAATCTAATTCAATGACTTCCATCAATGTTTTCTTTGGCCTACCTCTACCTCTTGATGGGCCATCCACCTGTATAGCTAAATTTTTTCTCACTGGTGCCATTACCGACCTATGCTCAACATGCTCAAATTATTTTAAACGGGTTTATCTAATTTTATCCCCTATTGGTGCTACTTCTAAATGCTCTCGAAAGCGCTCATTTCTAATTTTATCTTTCCTAGTTTTACTACACATCTACCTAAGTATTCTTATCTCCGCCACATCCATCTTATGTATATGCGTCTTCTTAATTGGCTAATATGTCATAGCTGGTCTAATCACTATCCTGTAAAATTTGTTCTTCAATTTTGTTGGCATTCATCTATTATAAATCACTCCAGAAGCTCGTCTTCACTTCAGCTATCTAGCTTTTATCCTATGTTTCACATTTTCATCAATCTCTCCATCCTTACTAATCATTGAGCCTAGATACTGAAAAGAATCTCTACGTGGTATCTCATGGGTTTCAAGTTTGACAGTGGTTTCAACACTTTGTATATGTCCACTGAAGTTGCAATTTATATATTCTGTCTTTGTATGACTTATTTTAAAGCCTCTAGATTCTAATGCCCCCGGCCATCTCTCGAGTTTTGCATTTACACCATCTCTTGATTCATCCATTAATACTATATCATATGCAAACAACATACACTATGGTACTTTTTCTTGAATATGCGTAGTTAACTCATCCATAATTAATGCAAAAAGATAAGGGCTTAAGGCTATTCCCTGATGCAAACCTATAGTTATGGGGAATCCTTCTGTTTCTTCAATTGAAAAACCTTTGAGCTTAATATAGTATAATTTGTATGCACCCTTTTGATGAATCATATGGTGGTTAAAAGATCCTTTGGCCAAACGTATACTTTATGCTTGAAGTAGTAATTTACTGATTATAATTTTATTTTGTCTTGTCATGTTTATTGTTAGGACAAGGCTTTGATGGTGATGATGAGTGTCATGTTTATTTATTTTTGTTAAAAGTGGTGCCATGTATATTGTTGATTAAGTTGTTTATTTCCTTTCCTATTGTGGTTTCTTAATTTGTTTCAGCTGATATGGATCTCTATGCTCTAGACAAAGGATGCCAACGGACTGGATTTGGGCCAGACATTTGTTGGCCCAAGTCCATTAACTGGTCATTTTAATTCAGAGAGCTCTTTTGTGCCATTCAAATTAGTACTTAAAATGATTATTATATGAATATACATTTCTGTAAATTCATATGGTATACATGCATCTAGATTTTCCTATCCTACAGACCTTCTCATGAGAGAAAACCATGTGGACCACTCTTTTTAAAGGCATATCCACTTTATCAATCCAACCCCCTGATAGATATTTTCCCACTGTGAATTGACACAAGCGCAAATTTGACACTCATCAGACTGTTACTCACCGTTGGATTGAAATCCTATAAAATGAAGCCCTCTAAAACCATTATACTTTTGTGGGCTATGGATCAAGGGGTTAGGATTATCTAATTGAGGGTTAGGATTATCTAATTGAGTTGAAACTTTGCACACAGTGTCTGTCACATTGAGTTCTTTCGGCCCCCACCTCCCCCATGAATTGATGTGGCCCCAGGTTGCACTAGGTTGTCTGCACGAGGTTCGTATAGAAAGGGCAGTGGGAGAGGGCGACCCACACATATATACTATACTATATTATGTTGTATTAAAATCCATATATTACTATAGTTAATGGGCCTCTATCCCAAGGCCCAAGTCTGGCCTGATAAGGTCCAAGGATCCAATTCCAGACCCTAAATGTGGGTCCGTGCTTCCCCATTGGGCCCATTGAATAGTCTGAGTCCTCAATTATTGGATTGAACTGTGTCATCGACACTCATTCTTTGAATTTTGTCTTCGGGGGATCTTGTTGTTTTGTTGTTATTATTAATGTTATCATAAGTGGATTGTCTTAATTGTTGTTATAATCCAGTTTTATTTACAGTATTCATAACTGTTTGTCTGCAGAAAGATGCAAAGAAGATTTGTAAGAAGCTTGTTTACTTGACCCCTGCTTGTATGGACCAGAAATATAGAGCAAGCCGAGTAAGATGTGGTCTGTGTGGAGGAACTTCAACTTCTTTTCATTTATATTCTAATGAGCTTCAGCTTGATAAGAAACCTGGCCTTGACCATTTAGACTCAATGAAAGAAAAGGTCAGGATTATAGTATTAGTTGGGTGCATATTTGTTGAAATACCTATCCTAAATCATGGGATATGCTTGTAGTTATCCGTTTTATCAATACAAGACATTAATTTTTGTTATGAGTCCTGACATTATAGCCTCTTGACCTGACTACTTCCTGAAAACTCCTCTTTCTATCTTTTTTCTGTCCTCTATCTCTCACATGTTAAATAAATCAAATCTAGTCTTTACTTCTTTTTTTCCCATGCTTTCACTATTATAGAAAGTTTTTTTTTATGACTGGCAGGTCAGCTCCGCTCAATGTTCATGTTACTATATTCCATTCAATGTTTGTTACAATGTTTGGAATGATTTATATTTAATGCTTCGCAATACCACTGGTAGTCACTATAGCCTTGTTACATTCTTCAAGGAAGCAAAGGTTTTAATGTTTTAATGAAAATTGTACTTGTGGAATTAATGATTGAAACCAAACTTTGTGCACGTGCGGAAGCGCGTAACCTGCGATCAACAATCAAAGCCACATATAAGAAGAGACAAGCACACAAGAGCACACACACGAGAGATTTACGTGGTTCGGCGAGATGCTTATATCTACGGCCAAAAGAGAACTTTACTCTTTTACTGCACTCTTCTGCTTAGGTTTAAGGTTACATGTTATACTATATATATAACTCTTTGTTTCTTAGCCCCTAAGAAAGCCATGTACAAGGACCAAAATACCCCTGACCCAAAGCTTGGTCCAAGACTAACCTTATAGACCAATTCGGTGAACCTGGAATACAAGACATAAACCCAACAATCTCTACCTTGGCTTGGATTCCGTATAACTCAAGCCACCAGAAGAATAACTGGCAATGTTTTCAGTTCCACATACCTTAATGTAAGGTACGTCCCTGTGCCCGCTGTCACCGGGTACAGTCTTCACTCTTCAATGATAAGTGATACGGATTTAGTCCAAGCAAGACTTGAATTTGTCCTTAACTAGTGTCATCATGAATGCCTCAAATCGCTTGTACCATTATCCAACAGCTTGCTTCGACTTGTACAATGATTTCGCTGAATTGCATGCATGATCAGGAATCTAAAATTTCACTCCACCTGCATGGGTAGTTTTTTCCTTATCCTTGTAGACCCACTTGCATCTAATGGCCTAATTGCCATTATCAAAAGACTCCATCTCTTCATCTATGGTAATTGCCCGTTGACCACTTTTCTGCCCTTCCACCGACTCGGGATACGTGGATGGCTTAACTGTCAATGCATATGCAACCACATCATATGTTACTAATATATCCTCGAAACCGTATTTAACTGGCGGCTTCCTCACTCTCAGCGGTCTACCTGGGTGCTGCTCAGTCTGATTATCTTCAGTATCCCGGGAGGAGCTGGATGCACTCTTCTTCCAAACTAGGATGTCTGACTCGACCTGAACAGTGCTATTGTTACTACCTACTTCTGTATTCTCTACTTGCTTTCTTGCATTAAGTAAAGCATCCTCATGAAATGTAGCATCCCTGCTAATGATAAATTTGGGTAAATTCCGATCGGTATACCACAACCTGTATCCGTTCACCCCATAAGCATATCCAACCAAAATGCACTTCACAGCCCTTGGTTCTAACCTATTCGTTTTCACATGAGCATACGCTGGACAACCGAAAATCCTCAAGTTAGAATAATCAGCTGGATTACCTGACCACATTTTTTTTTTGGTGTTTTGCAACCAATCCCTGAGTGTGGAGATCTGTTAACCACGTAGCCTACAGCATGTATTGCATCAACCCAAAAGTCTTTAGATAATCCTGCAGTAAACAATATACAATGAGCTCTTTTCAAGATCGTTCTGTTCATCATCTCCGTAACTCCATTCTATTGTGGAGTTCCTGTGGTGGTGTAATGCCGAACTATGCCTCTATCCTTGTAATAGTTCTCAAACTCATTGGATCTGTACTCCTTGCCATTATCTCTCCTCAACTTCCTCACCTTCCTGCTGGTTTGTTTCTCAATCATTACCTTCCATCGCTTGAATGTTGCAAAGCTTTGATCATTCGACTTCAGTGTATAAACCCAGACTTTCCTTGAATAATCATCTATGAAAGTCAACATAAATTGGGACCCACCCTTGGAATAAACCTTAGAAGGACTCCACACATTTGAATGAACGTAATCAAGGATACCTTCCGTGCGATGAATACCCGTTTTGAAACTGACCCTGCAGTGTTTTCTGAATATGCATTTCTCATAGAAATCCAACTTGCCTATCTTTGTGTTACATAGCAAATTCCGCTTACTCAGCATTGTTAAGCCCTTCTCACTGATGTGACCTATACGCAAATGCCATAAATGCGTTGAAATAGATTCATGGTTATCTGATGAAGATACTGTAGTCTACAGCTCCACCTCAAATATTATTTCTAGACAAAACATATAAGTTTCCAACTCTATTGCCTCTCATAAGAACCAGAGCACCCTTCACAACCTTCATGACTCTGTTTTCAGCTGAAAACTTACAACCGTCGGAGTTTGAGGCACCCAAATAAATAAGATTCCTTTTCAAATCAGGGAGATGCCGAACTTCTACCAATGTTCTGACGATTCCATCATACATCTTTATTTTGATTTTTCCAATCCAAACCGTCTTACATGCAACATCGTTGCCCATCAAGACACTACCACTATTGATCTCGCGATAAGTGGTAAACCAGTTCCTATTGGGACACATTTGGTAGGAACACCTAGAATAAAAAATCCATTCATCCTGACAATGAATACCTTTTAATATCACAGAAAATGCACTATCAACATCAAAACCTGATCTTTCCTCTACAACACTGATTGAATCATCAGAGCATGAATCTTCTACTTCTTTCCCTTTCCTTTGCCTGTCAAGATAGTTATTTCAAGTGTGCCCTTTTTTATGGCAATAATAACATTCAATGTTCTTCCTGTTGGATTTAGACTTGGATCTATGTTTGCCCTTGTTATTGAAGTCGTTTGTTCTTTCTCTTGCAACCGAACCCTCACTCGAGTTATCATTGTTTTCAGGTATAACCTTTTTCTTCAACTCCTTAGAGTTCAAGGTTGCCTCTACATCTTCTTTTGAAAGAGTATCTCTACCATACATCATGGTATCAATAAAATGCTCATATGAGGGTGATAAAGAACATAACAGCATAATAGCTTGGTATTCATCACCAATTAAAACATCAATATTTTCTAGATTTATGATAGTTTTATCAAATGCATCAAGATGAGTATTAAGGGACATTCCTTCTTGCATCTGAAGAGTGTACAACTGTTTCTTCAGATATAAATGATTTGTTAGAGACTTGGTTATGTATAGATTCTCTAATCTCAGCTATAACCCAGGAGTGGTTTTCTCTTTAGCATCCTTTCGCATCACTCCATCGCTCAAGTATAACAAAATCGCTCCATATGCCTTCTTTAGCATATCCTCCTTTAGAAAAAAGTTTCTGCCATCGATTCACTGTTAAACCGCTTTGACCATACCTGCTGATGTTAGCCCTGCATTGCTGGCGAGCTGGGCCCTGCACACGGATCAGGTCGACTCGACTCGACCTGCAACCTTCTCTGCTGCTAACAGGTCAGGTTTAGCTTGACCTGACTATGACCCGACCCGACTTGGACTGCCCAGGCCCCTTTCTCCTTCGTTCCCCTGGTGTTTGCAACAAGCGACCGAAGCCTGTTTGGTTCAGGCATTGGAGACCAAGATTGATCTCCTTCCTCGAGCCTGGTGGGTCAATGACGATGGAGAAGTGGTGAGACGCAGAGGATAATGGCGAGGTGGAAGTAGCGACCGGCGTGCCCTTCTCTGATCATTGTCTGTGGCCCACCAAGAGATTGCAACGATCTTTTCTTCTCTGTTTCCAGTAAACAGATATCTAATCTCTCTCTTAGATCCTCTCTCTTCTTCTCAAACTTCAACGAGTCTCTGTGGCCAACTGATCTGAGATGAAACGGACGATCTCTGATCTCCTTCTCTATTTCAGAAAATAAAGATCAATCAGATTCGAATCTTCCACAAAGATTCAATCCGACCATCGATCGCACAACTAGGCTCTAATATCACTTGTTGTGCACGTGCGGAAGTGTGTAACCTGCGATTAACAATCAAAGCCACACATAAGAAGAGACAAGCACACAAGAGCTCACACACGAGAGATTTACGTGGTTCGGCGAGATGCCTACATCCACGGCCAAAAGAGAACTCTACTCTTTTACTGCACTCTACTACTTAGGTTTATGGTTACAGGTTACATCATATATATAACTTTCTCTTTCTTAGCTCCTAAGAAAGCCAAGTACAAAGACCAAAATACCTCTGACCCAAAGCTCGGTCCAAGACTAACCCTATGGACCAATCCGGTGAACCGGGAATACAAGACATAAACCCAACACAAACATTGAGCCAAACTGTTTTGACTAGCTAGTCTGGTCTGTGTCTTAGAACACTAGTTAGAGATCAAAGTTAACTTGTTTTTGAGGTCTTCTGTTTCAGTCATGACGTTGGGATTTGCAATCATGAAGTGTGTATTGATGTCTTTCCCCTTGGAAAATGCACTGGCCCTTTGCCCTTCTATTGCAAAATAATCTACCAAAAAAAAATGTGGAAACTAGTGCATCCACGACCCTTAGCCTCATTTATTAATTTTATGCTTGGCATTGCAATCCTAATTATAATGCATTTAAAAGAACAATGTCTGGCTCCTTCGAGCCAAGAAAGATTGTCAGTGGGATATGATTTTTCCTTTAATTGTTCAACTTCTTTATACATTCAAATGATAGGAAATTAATGAATATAGTTTGTCATGCACAACAGTTTTCAACACAAGGGACTTGTGAATGCTCATGATATTCCTGCAGTTATGATTTGCTGTAATAATTATGTTTAACAAATTTCATTGCACAAGTTGCAAGTTGGATGTTTGAAAGATAAACCATAATTGGATCTTATTGGAACTATTTAGTCTTCCTTCTTAATATCACCGCTGTTTTGCCAGTATGAACTGAGACTCTGATATTTGAAAATTTTTTTTTAGTGTTATTATTATAATTTTTATGGTTAAGGTTTGACTGACAATTTAAAATTGTGGCAGATAAGTTGATTGACATTTTACGTACGCCTAATTTGATTTAATCCCATGCAGGAATGCCCTGCTGCTTTTGTATTTTTCAAAACCCGGTATGCTGCTATGATTGCCGCTCAGGTTCTCCAGACGTCAAACCCTATGTTATGGGTTACTGACTTGGCTCCTGAACCAGATGATGTTAAGTGGTCCAACCTTTGGATCCCATATAAACAGCTTTGGCTCCGCCGAATTGCAACTCTTTTGGCTTCAATTCTCTTTATGTTTCTTTTTCTTATTCCTGTCACATTTGTACAAGGCTTATCTCAGCTTGAGCAGTTGCAACAGATGCTCCCCTTTTTGAGAAGTATTTTAAGGAAGTAAGCTTTTGTCTTCTTGTTGATGACCAATTACCATTAAGCATGTTGAATACCATAAACATTCTCTCTCTCTCTCTCTCTCTTAATTGCCTCAACTAGGTATTTGTTGTCATATCACACCCTCTTCTATGCAATGTAATTTCGCAGAAAGCTAAAAATTCACTAGTTCAGTATGGATTGGTAGTTGGGATTACTTTTCCAACAAACTATGAGTTTCTCCATATGAATATTTTTCACTCATATAGCTTATTTCTCTCGTGTGGATTTCAAAATCTGATTTTCTGCAGACAGGACCCTATAATTCCTGCTTTTTTTTCAATTTAATAATTCCAACTTAATGAAAAATTAGATGAAATATTGTGGACTGTGTATACTGTTATGGTCCTATTAACAAGTTGTGATCTTCTTCCATACAGGCCGTTTGTAAGCCAGGTGGTTACGGGTTATCTTCCAAGTGTTATTTTGCTTCTATTTCTATGTACTGTTCCTCCAATGATGATGGTATTTTCAACAGTGGAAGGGTCTATCTCTCGTAGTTCTAGGAAAAAGAGTGCATGCGTTAAAGTTCTGTACTTCACTATCTGGAATGTATTCTTTGTTAATGTTTTGTCTGGATCTGCCATCAGCCAGCTGAGTCTTATTTCCAGTCCAAAAGGAATACCTACGCAGCTTGCTAAAGCTGTACCCAGGCAGGTGATTATAGGCAATTACTTGATTTAAGATAAATCAATATTATACTTCTGATTATTCTTGCAAATATTATACTATGCTTCATTGTATCTTCTATGATCCTTGTATTCTCTGGTGAAAGTGAAGTTCTGTTGTGATAATATAAGATTTCTGTACATCTTCTAGTACTCTGCCCTAGGCTTACTAATTTTTTTTTTCATTTTTTCGTGACCATACAATTAGAAGGTAGCAATTGGCTGGTCTGATTTATGTTCATGGGCCATGTATCTAGTACTGTGAGTGTGAGCCATGCACCTGCTCAAGGTCTCACTCTACTTAAAATCCTAACTGGCTGTCACTGGCCAGGGAGGGGCCAAATTATTGTAGCCCAGGTCTCACATTCAGTGACTCAAGTTCGTGTTTTACAGGCTAGGAGTGCCAATGCACAATGCCAACCCAATATAATTATTAATTGTGATGGTGCTTTGTATTATGAAATGTTAGTTGATTGTAATTTTTCATGCTTATACAAATATAACTTTTTGTAAACTTTTTCCTTGGAGTTTTCATCTGCTTACCTATATTTGTGCTATTTTCTGTGTTTGTATATGGTTATATGCATAGATACACCACACAGCTGATCTGTGGATGCTTCATTTGACTCATTCAGAGCCACCTTTTCTTGATCTAATCCATTTGTATTAGGCACTTCACGATGAATAGGCTATGGACCAAATTTCTATCTAGTCAGTGAGATATACCTTGTTGGATCACGCTCACCAATCAATTAGAATCTCTACTATGAAAAGAATATTTGAATATACTTATCCATAATGGTGGGGTTTCAAGTGAGCACTTTTGACAAAGTGAGGGCCCTTCATTGGTGAACTGAGTATGATGTCCCATTTGGATGCATCCCAATTCATGGGGTGCAGTGGGACCTGATGGGGAACATGTGGATGGGCAGTAGTGGAGTTGCATCTCATTCCGATCATCCTAGAGTTGGATTGCATAAACATTTGCAGCGATTGAAATAAGTTGGACCAGAAGGCTTTTAGTCTTGGAATTTGCTTACAGCCTTGAATTTCTTATGCATCCTACAGTAAGTGGGTTTTCAAGTATCATCTTTATCTTAAAAGGGTGTTTGTCTCATCGAATCATCTTCAGACGTGCGCAGGCACAGGCAGAGTAGTGCTCTGCTGAGCAATGTAGCTCGCCCTTATTCTGAGCAGAAGCCACTGTGGTGCCCACTTGAGTGCATTCCAATTGTCACGCCTATGGCTCCCCTGTCGAAGGGCATTGTGTCCGGCGAGCTTCCACCAAGAGAGAGTGCGGCGGAAACTCTTAAGGATTGGGTTTGTAGTAGTGCACAAGTCCAACATCGAAAATTTCCAAGCCCTGGTTCTTGGTATATACGTGTGACTTGGCGTTAACTTCACATGATGCGTTTTAAAGTCGTGAGACTTTGGTCAAAGTGGACAATATCATGTGGATATTGGGCTAAGGTCGTTACAAATGGTATTAGAGCCGAGGACGGCTCTATTTTTTTTGGTGGGAGAGTATGTCATGCCTGTGGCCTCCTGTCAAAGGGCATTGGGTCTAGTGAGCATCCGCCAAGAGCCCACATCGGAAATATCTGAGTCTTGATCCTGGGTATATACGTGTGACCTGACCTTAACTCCACATGATGCATTTTAAAGCCGTGAGACTTAGGTCAAAGTGGACAATGTCATGTGGAAATTGGGCTCGGGTCATTACACCAATCATAAAAAATGGGTGGTATGGAAACCTCATGGACTAAAAATCAGCCAGATAGGCCATTATATGGCATAAATATTAAGGCCTTAAGATAAAGGGTGGAACAGTGTCAAATTCTAAATTGTAAAATCTAATGGTGGATATAATTGTTTTGAGTGTCAAACTGATCATAGGCAGGTCCAACATTGGTTGTGGCTTATTATAAGATCATGGGCTACATAGCTCATCTTATCATTTTCTTTGTCTCTATGTGTGTTTATGCATATATTTGCAACATGTATATGTATGTATGCATGTACATACACACAAGAAAATTAGAAATAGAACCATAAGAGGAAACTTACAGGTAGCTACACTATAATGAAAATCAAGGATGCAATTTGAAATGACTTGGGCATAAAGAAGATTAATAATATCATCCTCAATATGTTGGAAATAAAAAGGCATAAAGAAGATTAAAAGCATCCCCAGTATGAGGTATTGGAGGGTTCTAGGAGCTAGAAAGTAGAGATCCATAATGACCTTGAAGGTTATAGTGAGGAAAACGTCATGGATTGTGGAGTAACTGAGAATTGGCCATAAATATAGTTTGGATGGAAAAGTAGGACAAACAAAGCTGATCACAGACAAGTGGGATGAGGCTTCTACATGCACACACACACACACACACACACACACACACACACACACACACACAAAAGATTGATGGATAGAGACGTAGACATTCATATGTTAACACTGTATTATGTGTGGTATTTGTTTGAAAGTGCAGGCAAATTTCTTCGTAACTTACGTCCTGACATCAGGTTGGGTGAGTCTTTCCTCTGAAGTGGTGCAAGTTTTTGCTCTTGTATGGAGTTTGTCCATAAGATTACTCAGACAAGAGGAGGATACAACTTGGGTCCCATCTTTCCCTTACCATACAGAAGTACCAAGAGTTCTGCTGTTTGGACTCCTTGGCTTCACCTGTTCCATTTTGGCACCTTTAATATTACCGTTCTTGCTCATTTATTTTCTACTCGCCTATGTTGTGTACCGTAACCAGGTCAGTACTCTTTCAATCCATGCATTTTATTGTGACAAATTTTTATAGTGTTTTGATGATCTAATTGATTTTGCAATTGTTCTATCAACCTCTCTAAAGAATCTATGAAGTTTATTAGACAATCATGAGAATAGACAATTAAGAATAGTCCCAGACTGAAATTACAGTAAAAGGGGCAAATGTACATGGTGTTAAAAAAAGGGTAAAACTAATATACTCTTTACTCTTTAACGCCCACCACCACCAAACACACTGTAGATATCAATCGTTACCTGCTTGTCGATGAAACTCCGTGCCTGAGCTTAAGAAAGAGCCTTTGAAAACGTATCTGCTAGTTGATCGTTGGACTTAAGCATGGTGTGTTATTAACCCCAGTAGCAACTTTCTCATGGATGAAGCGGTTGTCAGCCTCAATATATTCAGTACATTCATAGAACACTAGATTAGACAAAATATAGAGAGCCACTTGGTTATTGCAGTGGATAATGAATTTTGATTGGAATTTGAACTGGAAATCCCAACCAATTCACGTGGCTTCTATATTTGATTGTGCTTCAACTGATTGTTTCTTCCTCCAGCAAAGGATGTCGATCGTCGGTCATTACCTGGCCTGGTCAGCATTTGAGTAACCAACAACGTTCAATGACCATGACTACTATGAAGAATCCTACCAAGAGAACTCTGAATATACCTTAAAATATGAGATAAACCTCCAAATGTACAGTCTAGGGAGCAAGCATATATTCACCGTCTACAGTCACTGCATTTGATTGCTGCAACTTTTGGTTTCCCCTCGAAGGGTGTATTAATTTACTTTGCTCATGATGAATAATTGGATGAAGATGAAGTTATTTTCATTGCTGAATGATTCATGGAGTAGTACAAAGTCATAAATGGTTAGGCCCATGACCCATCTGCCAAGCCCATCCTTCTTGCATACTAGTCAACGTGTACAGTAATACATGCTAAAATGGGAGATGTGGTAGATTGTAATTAGAATGTAATGAGATGTAGCCCAAAATGGGCAACTCTCTTCTATATAATGCAATGGTCGATCCTCAAGGAGGGGCACCAAATTCCAGTCAACATCTTGCAATGTATTGGTTCATATCATTTAACTATCAATAAAGGCATTAGGGCTGGACTAGGCCTCGGATGCTTATATTGAAGAATGGGCTCCAAAAATAGTTCCAACTAATTTATAAATTTGAGTCTCATGTTGGTTTTTGATTGCCCGAGGGTGTGGGTGTGCCATGTGGGGCGGAGGAAAATTTTGAGGAAATTCCAGAGAAGCAGGGTATTTAGGAACTCATTCAAATAGGCCAAGATGGACCCAAACCTAAGGGAAACCACATTAAGTTGATCGTCCAATGGTCCCCCAAGAAAGTGGCTAATAGCAGCCCCATGAGGATTTTCGTAAATCATGTTGCCCATACAACTATGGATTTTAATGCGTTGATTTTTATCAATTTATTTTGGCTGGTTCTTTTGTAATTAGGAGTCCTATATCTTAGGAAAGTAGCTGTTTAAGCAATTAGGTGATGGGTTTGGGGATTTTTTTAGTATTATTAAGGTGGTTGATGGGTCATAGACAGCACAGTAGGTGTCAACATATAGAAATTTGTTTTAATAAAGTTGATTTATTTCCATCTTCCCATTGGATCACTTGTGTTTCTCTTTGGATTTAGATTTTCCGGCTTCTAATCTAGAGATTACAGTTGCTGATTATTTATTTGAGTTCCTTGCTTCTGATTTTTCTGTAATTTTTGGATTTTGGGCTTTGGAAGCATTATGATGGTTTGAAATCTAATCAAGACCATCACCCTAGTATTAGAACCAAATCTCCACTTTGTTGTGGTTGGTTGCATGAATTCTGTTTTTCTATTCTGATCTATCCTGAACCAAATCCTTGGATAAGCCCCATTTTGAATGAGCCACCAAAACTACCCACTCTGCAGTATTTTGTGCAGGAATTTCCTGTCATCTACGGAAGAAACCCTGTTGTCTTTTCATCAAAACAGTCCATCAGATAAATTTTATAAAATATTTGGGACTGTTTGGGGTCCATTTGATCGTAGTTCACTTAGAAGTGTTTTCAGGTCCCATAGGCCTGATCGTGAGTGTCCAATTATTTGAAAGCTCAATCCAAACTCTAATTTCTCTATCAATGTCCATGGATTTATATTGATCTGAATCATCTTTTCCCTCTTGTAAAAAACTTCACCCGAATGCTTGTGCCTGTGCTTTCACCTCTTGTGATGCTCCTGGACTCTGAAATTCTCGAGCTCTCTTCAAGTTGCCTTCTTGCTGACATGTATCCAATGTTATGATTGCTAAAGTTGATATGAACTGCTCTAATTCTCCAATCTAGGGAGGATGATTCACACCAATAAGATTAAGAGCTTGGGTATGGGATTATTGAACATGAATAGCACTCTGTTTATTACAATGAAGATGTGGAATATGGAGCTGAATCTGAACTGGTATGAAGGCAATGGAGACAAATTTGTAAGGAGATGATATAGTAAGGAAATAAAACTGGTAATGGAGCCAAAGTGGTTAGAAGACGATGGAATAAGGTGACAGAAATGCATAACTGATTTAGCATTACTTGTTGGTTTATGTTAATTGTTGCATAGATCTTAGTTATTTCACTGAAGTTTTTTGTTTTACATGAGAAGCCTGCTTAGGTTGAAAATTTTGAATCTAAAAGCACCGTTTGGCTCTACTTGGTTTGTTTAATTTTTTGGGAAAGAGGAGTTTTGTTTTTAGCCCAGCAATTCCATGTCAGCAATTTGTGAGAAAAACTGCACAAAAGTAGTTTCCGAGTGGAATCAGGGGGCCACATTCTATCTTTTCCTGAGGAGAATTATTTTGGTTAAAGTTTAAACGACTTAAATGTTCTTGAGAACAGGTATCTCATTTTTTAGCCTATGTTTGATTTCATTTCTTGACACGCCTCTAAACTTGCCATGCAGATCATTAATGTATACTATCCGAAGTATGAGACTGGAGGACAATATTGGCCCATCATGCACAACACAATAATTTTTTCTTTGGTGCTGGCGCAAATCATAGCTCTTGGCGTGTTTGGGATAAAGGACTCACCAGTGGCCTCCGGCTTCACCATACCATTAGTGATATTGACACTTCTTTTCAATGAATATTGCAGGCAGCGCTTCCATCCGCTCTTCCAGAGTTATTCTGCCCAGGTAGCTGTTATATTTGCAAGAACTTCGTGTCTTTTGACAATTTGACCATTCATATATAATATTATTAAATGGAAAATATAGATCTTTTGAGTTGATGATAGTATCCTTTGAGCTTTTGTATACATGGAGCCAGAGGCTTTGGCTGTCCAGAGTTTGTTGTCGATCTGATGTTTCACTGCCATATTTAGAGAGAGAATGGCACCAAAAATTATACTCATGTATCCTAATCTTCTAATTGATAACCCTCAAGGCCATTTAACTGCAAAAGTGACCAACATACAGTTTGAAAGGGACAAGACTGGATGGTTAAGACACATTAATGGGTGGTCTCCGGGGGGTATGATATCTTTGGTTAAAGGATTATATAATCCTTAATCGCATTTATCATATTTTCCTTTCCTCTTACCTTGGTTTCTTTTTATTTCACGATCCTATCATTGACAGGATCTTATTGAGATGGATAGAGGAGATGAGGCAAGTGGGCATATGGAAGAGATTCATCGGCAGGTGCTCTTAGCTTACCGTCAACCCATAGGAACAACAACGGAGGATTCAACTGAAGATGCAAGTATTGCAGTTAGCGAGAGTGGCCGTCGTTCACAAGAGTCAGCTGGAGGCATAACACCCCCTACTGGCACGCTCTCTATATCAAGAGTACAAGCAGCATTCACTTGGCTGTCAATGCTCATCACATTGCAGGAGAGAAATAAACCCCCTCATCAGTAAATGTAGTGGTTTGTTGGTCCTCTTCTGGGAAGCATACATGTTTGCGTTACATATGAAACACACACAATTCTTTTTGTAAATATTTTTGGGGTTGGGGGTTTCATCTATAGGTTCTACAATCATGTCATCACTGTAGTACTTAAAAAGAGATTCTCAAAAGCACCCCATTTAAAACGTGAAGCTTTGCTCCTTTGGACTCCAATGAAGTAATGCCACGTTACATTTTGTAAATTACACATCAGCCCTTTAGGAACGTCACGTATATCTTTGTTATCCCCACAAATTGAAACATGCTGGGAATTCTAATGTGAGGCTCACATGATGATAATCCGAACTGTTCATCTTGAATCCCATCCCCACCAAGGATTTTCTTGAAATTTCAATTCAATATAAGTTTTTCCCACCTTCCAATTGGGCATTGATCATTGCCCCTCTAAAACAGGGGCATGCCATTTGTCTAAGAGAGTTGCTAGTAGCACACCAAAAATAGGGAGCTTTTAAATAGTTACAAAAAGTGACTCTTCCCACTTGTACCTTTTTTTTTTTTTAAGAAAAAACCTGTAAAATGACCCAAATGCCCTCACCTCTTCTCTCCCCACTCACCACCACCATCTCCCCTCTTTCCTCCCCTTCCCCACCTCCACCTCTCGACAATGATCAGTGGCTCCGGCAGAGGGCGACCCCCCCCCCCCCCCCCCCCCCCCCCACACCTCGCGCGCGCGCGCGTCTTTTTCTCTCTCCCACCCACCCACACCCCTCCCATTTTTTTTCTCTCCCTCCCAGTTGACAGTGATGGGAGACGGGCGCTGTCGACCGGAAGGGAGAGAGAAAAAGAGGGAGGGGGTGGGGGAGAGAGATGGAGTAGAGAGGGGAGGAGAGGAAGAGCGATGGGAGATGGGCGCCGTCGACTGGAAGGGAGAGAGAGGGAGGGGGTGGGGGAGAGAGATGGAGCACAGAGGGGAGGAGAGGAAGAGAGAGGGAGAGGGAAGAGGATGAGGAAGGGGGAGAGGGAGGGGGGTAATCCACCTCCGTCGGAGCTGTCATGGGGGATGTGTGGAAGGGGAGGAGAGATGAGGGGGAGGTGAGTGGGGAGAAAAGGGGATGAGGGCATTTAGGTAATTTTATTTATTTTTTAAAATGGGTGCGTGGGAAGAGTTGCTTTTTGTGTCTATTTTAAAAGCTCCCCAAAAATGTCTCTTCACCAACATACAAATTCTTTTTAATTTCTAAATTGCCTATCCTCCCCTTCCCCACCATCCCAGCAGGGGTGGGGGGATTAGGGCTGTCGCTTGATCTTTCGTTGTGTTGGGGGGGGGGGGGGGTTGTTTTAGGATTAGTTTAGGATTTTTTTTTAATTGTTCATGGGTGAATAGGTATCTTTGGTGTGCCTGTAGAAGCTCTCTTGTCTAATGTCCATCGAGAGAAGCGGCACGTGGAGATTATTTCTCCTTTAAAGCAAGGAAGAATTGTGGGTGAATAGGTATCTTTGGTGTGCCTGTAGAAGCTCTCTTGTCTAATGTCCATCGAGAGAAGCGGCACGTGGAGATTATTTCTCCTTTAAAGCAAGGAAGAATTGATTACTTTCCCACTTATCTCTTTCAAAAAGTTCGTCTTTAAAAAAATGGAATACCAGAGAGGATGTGCATTTGACATGAACCATTTTAGTCTCCCTTTATTTTGTAATAATAGCCTTTGACGCATTTACATAAATCTGAGCCTTTCATATTGAGCTACATCATACAAATTTGTCTATCACCAATTTGACCATTAACTGTCGATAAATTCAATCACAAAAATAAGTGGGTCTTGCTGATAGATTTCTAAATGTTGCCATGCTATAATTGACGTAATAATTAGCACCATGAATTACCATTAATTTGATACCAATCAAACTACTTACTGTCATTGATTCAAAATAAGATGGTCCAAACAGATTTCCAATATTGCCTTGCTCATTCACTGTCAATGAATTCAATTGCAATCACCAAAAAAAAAAAAAAAAAAAATTCAGTTGCAATAAAAAGAGAGTCACACTAGTTGATTTTTTGTTTGTAAAGTTTTCCTTACTATGATGGAGGCAATGAGTAACCCAACAAATTCGCAATACTTTTATACGAATCAATTATTAACTATTATTGACTTAATCACAATGATGAGATGGTCCATTTTGAATAAGAAAAAGTAGGGAGTATTTATGGTCGTTGAAGTCATAGTGTGGAAGTAATGTTTTGAAATAGGGATAAAAAATAGTTAAAGGAAATACATTAGCCAAATGGAGAAGGGATGCTTTCTTTTCAACAAAATGCTCAGGGCATTTTCTAGCATGCCTCGTGCTTGAAACCATCATTGTGCATGGTTAAATATTAGTTCCAAAACACCTTTGAAGACGTTTGTTCAAACCATTTTCAGGCCAGTTTTTGAGTTGGTTGATAGGCGTTGCTTGACAAAGTGTAATAGCAAGTCGCTGC
The DNA here is from genome assembly GCA_037013555.1 of Sextonia rubra. Lineage (NCBI taxonomy): Eukaryota > Viridiplantae > Streptophyta > Magnoliopsida > Laurales > Lauraceae > Sextonia > Sextonia rubra. The sequence continues at coordinate 39,918,026 of JASUAD010000018.1, forward strand.
AAACGCCTTGCTATTACTAGACACAGCAATGATATGGTGGGCCTTGAATTTTGATTGACAGCTGGCACTTTAAAAACCAAGTTCCATGATGTGGTACTTTTGACATATATTGTGCTTTGAAATCTGTTGATTCTGTGCTTGGCCACGTCTTTATTCTATCTTTGTGGTTAAATAAATTAGTTTGCTTAATTAGGTGGGCTCTATTTTCCTGTGGTAATGGATCAGTGCTTATGCAGCAACCCAAGTGATGGATTCAGGGCCCATTAAGTGCATGGTGTTTATTAACATTGTGAACTGGCATGCATTGAATTATCAAGAAATCCAGCAAACTAATTGAATTTCATCTTTACCAGCAGGCCACATGGTGACCACACTGATGCGAACCACCTTGGGTATGGATTCTGTCTTGAGATCTGGAGACACGGCAATCACAACAATGCCACATGGATAGTAGATCAGACTAGGTCTATTTTGAGGAATAGTAAATGAGTTGGGCTAGATGGAGCCCAGCTAATGGCCTTGTGAACTTTGGTAGAGGGCTGGGCCTTCTCTGACGGTCAAGCTGGTGGTCTGGATTCGAGCTAAAAGGTTTTTGACGAAGAGTTTGGGCTAGCCCGGTTGCAGCCTCACCTCTTGGAATACTCAGCCATTAAGTACAAGAAATCTGAAATTCTGGGGTGAGCAAATTAAGAATATTTTATGTCATCCTTTGGGTATTTAAAGTTTATATATATAGAGATGAGCCGTTGATTTCGTTGGTGGCCCCGGTGACCATGCATACAATCTCCTGCAGTGAGAATTCTCAATGATGGCCTGAAAAATAGGTGGTCAAGAATACAGCACAACAATTTTCAACAAAAGAAGGCCAATAACTAAACAGCATTGATCTTACATTTGAGAGACTATCCGCTTAGGGCCCTTCACTGTGGGGCCCATCATACCAATAGTTTGGACAATAAAACTATGGTACCCAATTTATGAACCGAAGAACTGTTCTACTTCATAATTCTGCATCCACTATCTACTTCATCTTCAGTATATTTTTCTATTAATTAGCTGAACTCCAAAACCAGTCCAACTTAGGTAGGCTCAACGGCCTGCCCAGTTTCTTAAAACATTATTTATGATCCAGATCAATGCAAAGTTTGAAAACAAGACGGATCTTTCCCATTGAAAAAACTCCATCCAAAATGACTAATCTAATTGCTGAATTTTCTTATCAGTTTGATTGCTTGTTGCTGATTGAAGAGCGATTAAACTAATTGCACCGCAGCTAATTAAATATACAACACTGATCTGTTGCATTGAACAAAACAATGGAGGAAAGAATATGTTATTTTAAGAACCATCTTTGTCCTTCAAGACCTTTCTTTGAAAAACCCAGTGGCGCTGGAGGAGGACAATGGTTCCTCCTTGGAAAGGGAAACAGTAAGAAATACGTTTTTAGACTGTCTTACTGTTAACAACAATTGCCTATTTTAATAGAATAATGTGAGAAGGCTGATAAAGGGAAGGAAGACTCCTGAGTCCTGACATGTTAAAGAGAATCCCACCTTAGTGAGTGTCTATGTCATGAAATAAACAAATGGGTGACCTTGAATTATTTAGTAGAGCTAACATAGAAAAGTTGTGTATAGAGTCGTTCCTTTGCCATTGTCCTGTCCCAGGGATCCTCAATCACTAAACCATCTTGGTGTTTATCCTCACTGAGTTGAAGGGAATGTGCCCAAGCAAGCCACCACAGCTTTTGGTGCTTTGCTTAGGGCTTCTTCTGCACTTTCTCTCCTTGTGTGGGATATTCCTACCCACTGTAAGGATTTAATTAATCATAATTAGGATAGGAGTGCTAATTGTACATTATTTAAAGAGGATGCAATGGACATATCAAAGATCTACACCACTTGTCAATCTTGTATGGAAGGTCGGGCCCGCCGGATGATCCTAGTTGCCCATTTTCCTGCCTGATATAAGGAGGATGCAAGTACTGGCCAATTAATGCGAAGGAATGGTCGGGATCATCAGATCCGTCTGCTTTTGGTGATGATCCTTTTGTTTTGCGGGGCCTCTGGAATGAGTGGGCTGGATATCAAATGCATCAGCCACAATGTATCAATATAGGAAATGAATTAAATAAGTAGAAATGATAAAGTCAACCTGGTTGGACGAACAGTCCAACCCACTTTGTGGAGCCCACTGCTCCACCTAATGAATGCATGGTGGATTGTGGATAGGACTGACTGCTTCATTGTTGAGTACAAGAAGCCTTGATTTTTAACTTCATTAGATGACCATGACCATTAAATTTAGAATATGCAAAATGAAAGGACGGACCAGATTCTTCTAGCCATTTACCCATACAAAGCCCTTCATGTCCGGCAATCGACCCTACGAGTAGTTTTTGAGGCCCCTCAGTATATGGATACAATCATCAAATTTTATTGATATTGATCAATTAAGGCGTTCTAATCTTATCAACTGGCCTTGGCATGTAATGATGTAGACCTTTGGAGCTAATTCATTGCTGGTTAGTAGCCTTATTTTCCCTTCTCCCTTTATATAGATCTATATCTAGGTTTTCTAGAGAGGAAAGACATTATATATAAATTCAGGAGCAGACCTGCACACATCTATATGGGAGCAGATACATCCGATCAGTCTCAGTCCGCTTCTAAAATAAAAGAGGAATTTTAAGTTTTATTTGAAACTTCAGATGCAATTTCTACATTCGCCTCTAAAATTCCATGAAAATCTTGCATTTGTTTTCAAAATACAATTGCCTTAAATGAAAATTCTAGGTCTGCCATGAGTGATAAACTAAATCCTAAAATGTAAGTAGTAAATATACTCTATAAGTCCGCCATGAGTGATAATCTAAAGCCCAAAATGGAAGTACATAAAGGTGAAAAAAGTGAGTACATAAAGGTGTATATGCACTTCGATTTTGGCTATTTAATTTATGGTGGGCCAGTTGCATGAAAGATTGCACAGCTCCAGGGTTGTGACGAAAGTTCCCTGGGGGTCCAGATAACATATAATATGGACCTCTGATCGTTTTTGCCCATGTGGGGGTGGGAAGCTGAGGTAACTACTGAGATGGGTGTCTCTAGTTTTCAAATGCAAATTGTGTCGCCTTTTGACATTTTGCATTGAACCCTATTCATCAAATTATAGGCCATTGTCTCTTTTCATTTTAGAAACAGGGATTTGTGGGATAGACTAAGCCAGTTTCATGCTGTCCTCTACGCTTGATCATAGTGCCAAAATAAATAAATAATTATCTTTTGCACTAGGTTTCGCCTTTTAATTTTCTCTTGGGACGTTGAATATAGTAGTCATAAAATGACTTTAATATGGCATCTTCAAAGGCTTCTAGTATTATAGTTGTAAAAGACTCACAAATAAAAGAAGATAACATGAAGTACTGACATCCATCTCTTTGTATTGTTGTTAGCAGAGTAGCAATAACTCAGAAGGATTGGGCCAGACCAGTATAGGACCTGCCTGAGTTGTGTGGGATTTGAACTCTCTGTAAGCGCCTGGACTAAGCTCATGAGATGGGTCTGGGCTTGCTGTATGATAAATAAAATCTTGCCCAGGCAGAGCCTGTGGGCCTGAAAACGTAGGTCAAGTTCAGCTGAATATTGGCAAATGAATTATACATTCTTCAACATTAGTCATCATTAAAAAAACTAATGTTTTCTTCTTCTTTTTCTAAAGTCATATCTTTATTATTTTTTTTTTCAGTTCATTTGGTTATCTTATTGTATTTCTAATACATTTTTGATTGTTTCCAACTCACTTAAAAAAAAAAACATGCTTTTATGCTTCATAGACTTATTTTTGGGAATAAGGATTTTGATTTTCATTTGTGAAATGAATTACAAAGAAAATAGTATAGAAACAGTATCATGGGCTTTGAAAACCAGCACATGGCATTTCGGATAAACATGATCTCAATGTGTAATGATGAGATGTTGAAGTGTATCGTTTAATTTCTCTGGATCTAGATGCTAATGCTGATGGAATTTGTGGGGCTCACTGGCTTACTGCTAAAAATCAAATCTATTGAATTTTTCAACAGTTGGTTCTAAGCTTATTACAACAAATGATAAGCAAAGTAACCATGGCATTAAATAAAATAGGTGGATAGATTCCGAAGTCCTCTTATATCTAATAGTCCAATGAGCCCTTAAAAACTGTGTGACATCAGAGTGAAAGCTAAGGATTATAAAGAGCTTTCTTCACTCCTAAGTTAATTGGAGAGCCATGACTCTTACCAAACAGTCTTATTGGCCTGTGCCTCAATGAATACTGTTTCGGATTAACCTACCTTAACTCTGGTTCTAGGGCATGTGCCTTAGTGGCTCATATTCTATTCCTCCACATGATTACATAAGTATGTGTTTACGTCCATGCACGCGCATGTAGGATATATGCAATCAAAGCCATCTTATTTAATTCCAAATATCAAACAAGCTCACAATCCTCCATTATTTAATGGGTGTCTGGTAAGTTGTTCCCATTCGTCAACTTCAATCATTTTTTTTCTGATTGTTAACTTTTAATAGATGAAAAGACTTAGCAGTACAAGAGAGGTATACCGAAAAGCCAAAACGAAAGAAGAAAAACAAAGAAATCCCCAAAAAATAAAAAGGACATAAGACTAAGCTATAATTAACACCTAAAAGGATAGACTACCTCTTTCTAATTCCCTAAGAAAATATCAAATGCAATTCCACGGAAATGAGGGAGGATAGAAACCCATAAAGCATTGGTGATCTTTAATCTGTAAACAAGAACTTTAGTCGAAGAGATGGAGCCCTGAAAGTATTTCGAGTTCCTTTCCTTCCAAATGATCCAAATGATAGTCGGGAATATCGTCCTCCAGATAACCCTTTTTATGTAGGAACCAACCTCTAAGCGCCACTTTTCAAACAACCTAAGGAGGGAACTTGGATGAGTTCAACAACAGTCAAACTATCTCAAAACTTCATACCACAGCTGTTGCACCACTTTACAATTCAGCAGTAGATGGTCCACCGTTTCCTCACCCGCCAAGCACATTAGACAACCATTAATGATGATCTTTTGCATCTTTAAAGATTATGCATGGTTAGAAAAGCACTGTACAAGGCCACCCAACCAAAAACTTTGACCCTGGGTGAGATTTTCATTTCCCAAAGCCTAAGCAAGGGGTTTTTACTAGTGTGACCTCCTGAGAAAACTAAAAAGAAAGATCATATAGAGAAAATATCATTTTTTGAAGCCATCCAAATCCTCCCATCCTCCACATGAGGAGAAATAACAATGTGATTGAGGGTGTCAAAGAGTAAGAGAAGATTATTCACCTCAATCTCTGAAGTTCTCTTGAAAATATGCCCCCAATGCATTTGAGAAACATACCTCATCAGATAACTTGAGATGAGTGCTTTTTGATCTCTTGCACAATTAAGTAAGTCTAGGAACGCTTCAGCCCATTCATCAACTTCAATATCTTAGCATGACTTTGCTTCCACTTGGTCTACATGGGTAAGGTTTTGATGATGACAACGATGACTATGGTGAGACTATGATGATTATTTTGTGCTTAAGTTTTCTTCATGTGTCCAATCCGAAAGTAAATATGACTTTAATTTTCCTGGTGATCATGGGTCGGATTAATGAAATGAGAAATTGAAATGTTGCAAGTTGAGATGATCACCATGGGTCCATCTTTCATCAATCCACCCATCTAATCAAAGCCCATCTTTCCTGAATCAAGGGACACTAGTTCTGAAAATGGCACACAAATAATGGATTGCCAATTAATTATCAGAACCCTAAAACAATCTGCCCAGTTCTAAATCATATCAACATATTCTAGCAAACAAAGATCTTTGCCCACCAAACAGACTTATTTAAAGACAATGGTCAATGCTTACTCATTATCTTTGACATAGAATACAATTTAGTTGTCAAACAAGACTCTTTACAGATCTACACATCCACTCTTGTATACAAGAATACAATCATAAATTTAAACTTACTGGTCTTTGAAGTACTCCATTTAAAAAACAAATGTTTTAATTGGTAAAGGACAGTGGTCAAACTTTTGCAGATTTACAGTGGTCAAACTTATGCAGATTTATCAGCGAGATGATATCATCTTGATCTTGTAATTACAAACATGGATAAAAATACCAGCTGATATGTATCGAATTCTTAGAAAATCAGTGTAACATATCAGCAGGACAAAATAGGCCATTTGCTAGTCCTAGATGTCAGATGTCTTTATGCCTAAAGCTTAATTTGTGTGTTTCAAACTGTCAGGATTGCATGACTTGCTTGCAAATGATACAAATCCGTAGATGATTCTATCTTGGGTTCCATCTCCCTTTAAATAGGAATCAAATCAAGTTGGATTGTATTTCCAAACTATATTAAAGATACAGATTAAGACCTAGATCAAGAGATTCTATTGGCTAATTAAGCCAATGCTTAATCTGATGCATGGCGTATTGGCATGATCGGGCACACGACTTTCTAACATCATTTCAAAACCACTATGGGCTGATGTGGACTGATGCAGGACATTAAGAACCGTACATTAAGAGCTCACATTTTACTGTTTATGCCGAAAATTAAATAGTACGGATACTTGAATCCATGCTTGTAAACTTTTATACAAAGTATCAGATATATGGGTATTGGAGCCAGATGTTTTGCTCCAAAAACAATTGGAACTTCAATAATTTTTGCGCATCTACTAATTACTTATTGCTGAAGGTCAAAAAATATCAGTTGTTTAATTATCATCATCCATCACCACCAGGATAGGACATTGCACTCAAATAAGAATGATCATTAATTAACCAAATAAATCACTGAAAATGGATTTATTTCTTGCTTAATGGTTATATGCATAAAAACCGACCACTACTCTTCACAATTTCAAACTCATTTTTCATTCCAGTAATAATTCACAAGATAAGGATTCATAGAGGTCATGTCATTCTACACCTCCTGAATTAATATTTATAATGGGGCAAGCTTCCCTATTTCTCAAATTGGTAACACCCTGTACATTCCTACTACTTTTCTACTTAGCAACTATTCTCTGTCCGGAGGAAAATACAATGTACTGTTTTGCAATAAATTGAGCAAGTGGAAATAATTTTTTAGCTACATTCATAGTTTAGATTTTGTCAATTATATGGATACAATCCCTTCCTAAAAGAACCTTTTTTTTTTTTCTATTCCTCAAACAACGGGGCTGTGGCCCAAGCACACAAGTGCCGGTTGATAAATGAGGTTGCCAACCAATTGAGTAGCTGCTCAATTGTCTCTTTAAAAGAACTTTGACCATTATTGTACTGCATCTCCATAAATTCAATTATGAATCTTGTATAGGAACATTGTTGTTGATTGACCTTTTGTCTTAGAACAAATTCCTTAAGGCCTACTAAAAGAGCTTGTTTATTTGCATAAAACACATATCAATTGAATACATAAGAATTCATGCTATAACTAGTTAAAAAGTGAAGGTCCAAAGTGAATATACAAAAATGACCATCAAATAACCTCCTCTTTAATAGAAAATGATCATCAAGGGAATTAAGGAGGCAAATGATTACCCAGTTATCTCACTCTAGTAATTCAAATCTTTGGAAAGTCAAAGTTTCATCTATATTATTACTTTATATCTTTTACACTTTAGATCTGTAATAATCTTTCATCGAAGCTTATTTGATTATGAATTCCTATGTCTTCAATTCCCATATATTTTAATGCAAATAAACATGCCCAAAGTATTACTTGCTTCAATTATGAATCAGGTGACTAGCATTTCTATTGAAAGGTCCAATAGTTGTTCACTTTCATCTATTTTGCCAAGCTTTGCATCTTCAACTTAGTGTGAAGGCTTCTTTCTAAGATAAGGACTCATTAAGTTCATCTTGAATTTGAATATATATCTTATTGATAGCTTACACTTACTGCAGTCATTTCTATGTAAGCTTATACTTTCGTCATTTCTATGTATTGAATAGATAAAGAAATCACGTATGAATGAAATCCATTCCACACTCATTAACATGTGCTCTTAATAACTACGCTTAGAGTTGTCCAAAAATTACCTAAAATAACCTAAATTTATGATAAATCATGGGGCAATTGCAGTACCGGAGGTGTGAGGCTACTTCCAATGTATTCTTGAAATCATGATGATGCCCTCAATTGAAGAGTCCACTGTATCTGAATCTACTTATTAACGCCATTTAAGAGCTCTTTGTAAGTTCCCTTGACATTATAAGTCTCCAGCTAGGCCTTTTTTTGTAGATTTCCAACGGATCAGTAATGCTAGTCTTAATATTTAAAACACGTGACGACATCTACTATCAATATTGTGTGTATAAAAAAAGCTTGAATGTAGCTACCATTTCTTCATGTTTCCAATTGGCATGCATTCCAAGAAATTGAGAATCTTGTAGGAAGAATATATATTTATAATTGGTTTTGGTATTTGAAATAACTTTTGGGCATTGTCATTGCTCTAATAATAGAACAAAAGTTTACGTAAAAAAAAAAAAAACGTAGTTTGTTGACAACACACCTGATTTCAAGATGAAAAAGATGCACTACTAAAAGAAGTGGGTGGATCTTTTTGGTAACTACTTGTGAAAAATCCCATCTTTGAAACGTTTTTAGGATTTCTTTTTGTTAATGCTTTAATGAATTGAATTTTAAGAGTAAAACAAGAAAATATAAAAAATTGGAACTAATAACCTCAGGGGCTTCTTGTTCCAAGTCCATGGATCCTAATAATAAAAGTAAATTACTGGTTTTCAGAACAAAGTCTTTATGTTTTAAAAACTTATATATGGTACAAAAATGTCCAAACACGATGCTGTTGGTTGTGATTATTTATGTAACTCAAAATATTAATTGTTAACCACAATAGCAAGTATCTTTCCCTCGTTAATCATATACACGTTTCACAATCTTGAGAATGAAGATGATGTACATGTTGCAACTGTCACCTTTTCGGACTAAGAAATGGATAATCCAAGACATAAGTACCATCTTTTTGGCATTTCTATTAACAATTCACTTGTGATTCATTCCTCATATGCACATTTCATGATCTTGAGAATGAATATTATGTAATAGAACGCATAGTGCAACTGTTATTTTTGGTGCTAATGAATGGATAATCCCCAACATAAATATCAATCTTTTTGCTATTACTATCAACAATTCATCTGTGATGATTCTTTGGAACAAAAAGCAAAAACTAGTATCAAATGAGAATCCAATGCTTGTGAACATAGATATTTTTCTAATTTCGCCAAAATGGAGAAAACGAATAGTACCAATGGCAAGGAATGAACATTATTGAGGAACAGTTATAGTAGGTAATGAAGTGGTTGCCAAAAATAGAGACATAGAAGAAGTATTTGTAATGAATTAGCCAACCAAAATAGAGTCTGAAAAAATTCTTAATCAATTTTATTAGGCAATGCCTTTATGGGAGACTTACTTCACTTGTTACTAAGAGGGTTAACATCTGGATGAAATCGTTTCAAATACAGCTTATTCCAAGAAACCACCACTCTTTGTGGAAGACATGGGGCTTTCTTTTAGCATGAAGGATTTGTCCCACATTCTTTAGATACAAAGGTGCAAATATGGAGAACTGAAAAGATATGAAATACAGATAATTTAGCTTAAAAAGGTCCAGGAGAAGGTGAAATCCCAGGGCTAATGTGTCCTCAAAGTCTAAACTAAGAAGAGGTGGTGTAGTGGAAAATCATCGGTGACAAAGGGCTTCCATTTTTTGTTTTTATTTTTATTGGTTCATAGTAGGCGCAGATTGAGTGCCTTTTATCATATTTTTTTAATTTTTCCTTTCGAATTGAGGCATTTAATCTTTATATAGCTTCACTGAAGATTAGCAATGAGCTTGCCCCTTGCATTGTCTCCCTCATACTTTCTTTTCAATATAATAGAAGGATCATGACTAATTAACTTGTAAATCTTATATAAATGCAAATTCTCGTGAATCAGATAAATCTTGAGCTGACACAATCATAACAAAATCTTCATTGTGAAATGAAGTATATATAGTAGAGCTAATCATATAGAATTTAGCGGAAGGACCAGCCGATAAGTAAATTCTTAAGGTCATGTATCCTATTATGTGACTTTGGTCGATCAAAGATTTATCTTCGCTCAAATGACAATTGCAGAAAGTAGCAAATACATGTAGATGAACAAGTAAGATCTCCTCCTCTCTCATAGAAGCTCATGATTAGGGAGAAGCTTATAAGAGAGATATGACGGATGACATGTGCTTTAACAGCTATTAACCTTTTCTCAGACATGGGGATGGTACTAAAGAAATGGAGTTGTTCTTGGATTCTCTAACTACTACAGCCTAACGAAGTGTTGCCAAAATGTCAACCGACATTTAAATATTTCTGAACCTTCCTTGGGGCTTCAAAGACCTTTAGTAAAAAGTAATCTTAAAAGACTACGTACCTTGCATGTGAAGTGACACTGAGTAAAAATGTGTACACATATAAAAAGAGATCTATATATGTCAGTCATCTCTATCTTTCCACCGAAGAGGTCAAATCCAAACAGTTCTTCACTGAATTCATGAAAGAAGACCTTTGTATTATGACCATAAAGGCCTAGAGATAGGTGGCTTTAGTTCTTCAATCCATTCTCTTTCTTTTCGTTCCTTTAGACTGAAAAAGAAAATCTCAATGTAAAGGGCATGGAACATGAGAAAATTCAGGCCAAGAACTGATATAACATCTTAAGAAAAAAAAAACCAAGGGGAATTTGTCTGAACAAACCCAATAACTTATTCAGTTAATTCACTCTACAAAGCAAAACCTACTTGAAAACACAAACCGAAAAGAAGATTTAGAGATAAACTGAACAAATATCCAATTGTGTCTGATAGGGATTTTGAAGAATCCAACACCATACACTTCCCATAAAAATTTACACCAAGTTATACTGCAGTTATTGCGATGTAGCGTGGTACTTTGAGTCTCCTAAAACACTTGGTTGGAGCATCCCTTGCTGATAAAAATCATAATTGGATACTGAAGGAGGAAAAGGCAAAGAGCCTCCATCAACCCAACCGGCGCTTTCAGTTGAATTAGTCCCATTGCCTTCATTCACAAGAGAAGTTCCGCAAAAGCAATCCAAACCTTCAAATCTCTGCATGTTGCGATAATCCATCTCATGAAGTTTGCTCCGGTCACCAGAAGAACCATGTAATATATGATGCATAAACACATCATCTGTGTAGTATTGCCCGTCTTGTGGTGTCGAATAAAAGGAGTTGGGGAAGAAATTCATGGAGCTTGAAGATGAGGCCAAATCGATGGAATTTTGGTAGGGAAAGTGAGTGATGGAGTTGTGGAGGGGGCGTTGAAGATTCGCGCAACCTTCATCAGATTGATGATGATCATCAGAAAATCTCCCACCAAGTTTAATCAGCAATTTCCTGATTGCAGTGTGATCACTGAGATGGGGGTCTTGGTTGGGGTGAGGCACAGGTATTTCTAGAGGTGGTTCAGGATAATATGGATTCTGGCCGTCTTGTACAGGAATCATGGGATTTTCACTCTCTCTTTTCACCACCTCTTGGTTTAGGCCGCAAATTCTCCTGGCCTGTTGTTCTTTCCGCTGCTTTCCAAAGAGCTTCTTCCTCAACCTTGTGTTCCAATAGTTCTTTATGTCATTATCAGTTCGTCCGGGCAATTGCGCAGCTATAATGGACCACCTAATTGATATGACCAAACAAAGTAAGAATCCGAAACACAAAACGTCAGGGAGGATCATTAGAGAAGAAATATTGGTCCTGAAAGGACAAAAAACGACCATGGTCATAGATGAAATGAGTGAAAGAAAGATGGCCTGCCTGCTTCCTATGCTTATATAGAGGTTACAGATGATTTTATCTTCTTCTTCAGAGAATCCCCCATGTTTTATGTTGGGGCGGAGATAATTCAGCCACCGGAGGCGACAGCTCTTCCCGCATCGCTTAAGCCCTTAAGTATGCAAAAAAAAAAAAAAAAAATGTAAATTCTAACATAAACCTTGAATTGGTGCTGGTAGAAAGAAGAGGGAAGAGTATAACCATACCGATCTTTTGAGGCAAGGCGATCCAGTTTCCTCCAGTGCCGTGTTGTTCGATGAAGGCCTTAAGCTTGGCATCTTCTTCAGGTGACCATGGACCTTTCTTAACATTGGCTTTGTCACAGCAAGGAGCTCTTCCCATGGCTTCTAATTTGTTTTCTTACTGTGGTTCTTCAGCCTCCTCTCTCTCTCTCTCTCTCTCTCTCTCTCTCTCTCTCTCTCTCTCTCTCGTCAGAAGGATTAGAGAGAGCAAAAGAAGTGTTTTTGATGTGTTTGAGTGCAATATGTTTCTTTGCTTTTGTGGGTGTTGTTATAAGTAAATATGAGTGAGTGAGAAAGAGAGAGAGAGAGAGAGAGAGAGAGAGAGAGAGAGAGGAATAAAAAAATGGGAGAAGAGAGGACTGGGTTTTTCTTCTTGTCTTACTTAGAGTAGAATCTAAAGACAACAGCTTCATTTTGCTGGTGTAACGATGCATTCAAATTCAAAAAAGGCCATGTCAATAGAATAAATGTAGTAGAAGTTGAGGTCATGGACAAATCCTGAGGAATAGGTCAAAACAATCATAATTCAAGGTAAAGGTGGTTTTCTTTTTTGCGTGATCTGGATGATCAGGATCCTCCAACTGCTGGGCACTAGTGTGAATGGGCAGTCATCTCATTCTGATTGGATTATTCTAATCATTGTTATAAATTCAAACAGACAGTTGTCAAAAATTTGTTATCGGTCAGAAAATTATCTAAAGATTTACCAATCAATGGTCAGGAATTAGGATCATTCAATCAATAGAGCAATTTTTTCCACAACGTGATGCTGTTGGTAACAGTTCCAACTGAAAATTATACAAGAATATTGGCCACCAACCCATATTCGGGATCCCACTTACGCCACAGCCAGTCAAGGGATTAAAGCTACTGATCTCAAGGCCGCCCAATTGAATCAACAGTGAAAAACTTAGTGTGAATTTATTTACAAGGAATGTCATCCCGATCGGGAGCAGTTTATAAATGTAACTTAATCGACCATTTATGCTATAAACATTTTTGAGGGCTCAGATTATCTATCTTATGTTAAGGCGGCATGTTTCTAATGGATTGTTTGGATAAGAAAGAAGTAGAGTAAAGTGAAGTTAAATGAGTCCTAACTGCTTAAAATTTTAACTCTACATGTTGGATGAGTTTTGCCTAAAGATAAAGTATTGTTGTTGGCCTATATATACTTCATTTCACTTCAACCCTAAATATTTTAATTGCCTTAAATAGAAGTCAATTTTACTCCATAATATTTTTAAATTTCACTTCATACCAAATATACAAATAAAGTGAAGTAAACTAATCTATCTTAACTTCAATTCACTTTTCCTCCACTCCACTCCTCATATAAAAACTACTTTACTGTAGTCTACTTTTCATTTATCCAAATAGGTCCTAAGAATGGCATCGTATTATGCTAGTTGGGCAATGTTGGGTGTACATCTAGTTGAGTACCCCCCCCCCCCCCCAAAAAAAAAAAAAAAAAAAAAAAAAAAAAAACTCAAACTTTTCCCTAAAAAGTTTCCCCTCTCTTCTTTGTTTTTGTGTTGTTGTTGTTGTAAAGGCCTATCCCAGTAGCTCAAATGGTCAATCCACACTCTTTTCTTTATTTTACAAGTTAAAGGGTTTGAGAACAATTACTTGAGTGGGTTCCAGTTTCATTCCAATTGTGGGTTTCCTTCCAAGTATGGACACATTTCAAACCATAGAACAATTTAGTGATCAATTGAGAAAAGTCATCCCAAACCCAATCTGAAATGCAAATGGTCGATGGGAACCCTAAATCACAACCAGCTTCAGGTTGTAAGTTGGATCATTTTTTATCTATTGGTCACCATTCGGAGGCCACAACCCAAAGAGTCACGGTGATTAGACTACCCATTCATAATCACATCGTCAACCCAAAAAGGGGCAACTGAACCATGGTTCAGATTTAGTCTCCAAATAACTCCAAAATTCAGATGAATGTGAAAACCTATGACATCTGCTCTTCCACATTGTGGGCCACCAAATGAAGGGTCTAGATCATGAGCGCCCCAAGTAATGTATGGCAAATGCATCTTGGAGAACATAGTCATGTTGTTAGTGAAACAGAAGCATCCTTGACAGAAGCCGCGACTGACTGGGAACTAACAAAGGGTACACGTGTTGGTGGGCCCCAATCAAGAGTGGCGCAATTAACGATGGATATAAGTAATGGCCAGAGCTCGAGTGTCACATCAATGGCGTCACCCCTCTGACTAAGTTTGCATATATATATATATTTATAGATTTGTAGGTGTAAGGGAGAGATGAATGAGACCAAAGTCTGCCATCTTATGTTTCCATAATGTCTGTATATGACCTACAAAAACATGTTCTCCAACTTGGCATCATTTACTACAATAATATACTTGAATGCATGATATGATGCTCCAATATTGCTCCTGTTGCATCATACGCTACCTTCATGTACAATCACCATACGCGTGGCATCAATATATGTATTCTCCATTGCTCCTTGCCGTCTGTAGTAGTAGTGCAGGATGGTTTTCAAGATTCTCGTATGTCATTGGTATATTGGTTTGGGCCGGTTTGAATTGGATATTAGGAGTTTTAGGGTTATATATATATATATATATACTTTTTTCTCTTTTACTGAATTTGTAGGTTTTCCCAGCAATGCCCTTTTCTTGAAAAACTTGAAGATGTACGAATATTGAATAAGTCAAGGGTTTGAGGATTGGTACAGCCTCTTAATTAAAAAGATATTTGTAAGGGTATAGATACATAGAGATATTAATGTAAGGGTGCTTTTTTTTAAATATCAAGGCGGTGTGTGGGTCTTTTAATCCTTATCGTTTACAAAGCTCTTTTTAAAATTTTTAACAGTTCAATCAAAAAGTGAAAATTAAAAATGATTATATGGAAATAATAAAAAATTGAGCATCGTACAGGCCTTCACTTTGATAGGATTTAGATTATGAGAATGAGAGTTGGCTACTTATTTAAGGCTCGGCTGTTTGCATAAAATATATTTGAATTGAATACACATAAATTCATGGGCAAATAAGATTCACCTAGGGATTATTAAAGAGCCTCCCTATTGCTAGTAATTAAATAAGTTTGTGATGGCTGCGTATTTTATTTCTTGCTTCCCTTAATTCAATTTCCATTAGAGACGAGGTTATATGATTGCCGTTTTTGAATATATACCATTGGTTCTTGATTTTTAACCACTAATAGAAATGTAAAGCCTTAAAAATTCTTAGGAATTCAATTACGTGAAATAAACAGGCACTTCAAAAAAACATATTCTATGGCCACTTGCTGATCCCAACTTTAGTCGTCTATCAATTTAGTCTCCTTATAGAAATTGCTTAGGGGTACTTGGAATTCAATAATGATTAGAAGAACAAGCCTATTGTTCTACTTGCACTGTTGCTAAAGCCTATACTATTAAGAATATGACTTTTAAGGGTGATTGATGAAGGGTGATATGGCCTATACTATCTTATGATCATGCTGTGGACTGAAGGAAAGTGGTTGAGAGACAAGGAGAGAGGGTTTCTTAAGAGAAACTTGGAGAGAGATGTGAGAAGATGAGAATTGAAATTTCTTCTATCTATAAATTGAGATGTAATTCTCTAAATAATGTAGTGGTCAATTTTACCCAGATGACAATTTTCTATAGTCGATCAAACCAAGCATAGTCTTGTCCCTTATAGAAGCTAGCAAAAGAATGACCCGAAGAGATCAAAGGTTGTATTTCATCATCATCATCATCATTATCATTATCATTAAAGTTTTATTTCAACCATGTTAGGGTCGGTTACATGAATTCTGTTTCTTCATTCCGTTTTATTTTAAGCCAAATCTTTCGATAAGTTAAACTTCTTCAAATCTGAATTAATGACTTCCATCCATGTTTTTTTCTGCCTACCTTTACCTCTTGACGGGCCATCCACCTGTATATCTTAACTTTTTCTCACCGGTGCCATTACTGGCTTACACTCAACATGCCCAAACCATCTTAAATGAGTTTCTCTAATTTTATCCCCTATTGGTGCTACCCCTAAATGCTCTCGAAAGCGCTCATTTCTAATTTTATTTTTTCTAATTTTACCACACATCTACCTAAACATTCTCATTCCCGATACATAGATCAGAGGTTGTATTTATATATTTTTATTGCTAACACTAGTGCAACCTTTGCATGAAAAGCTATACATTTGTCGGAGCGTACTATGATAGAGGAGAGATACAAGGAGAGAGTTGTTTGAGAGATATGAGAAGATGACAATTTGAAATTATTATGTGTGTATAATTGAAATTGAGATGCAATTCTCTTAATTATGTTATGGTGAACTATACCCAAATGTAGTATCCTAAATTTCTATTCATATACATCATGAATTTCCATTCGCAATCAAATAGTTGTCATTTGAATTAGCAATGAGTGCTTTCAAAATCCTTTTTGCATCATTAAATGATAATATATGAGGAGGAATCTTCATGTGCATTTATCCCTCACTATTTTTTTGTGAAAACTTTAGATGGGTCCTATTATTCTCTCAATCGAAACCTTGCAAAACACAGGGAACCATCTGATTCGCACATGCACCAAGTTTTGGTCAGATCCAAATTTATTAGGCTGTTAGATTAACTGTACACCGATTCAAATGGAATAGATATATGGGCTACGGATAAAGGGGTTAGAGATATGTGATTGGGGCTGAACTTGAAATGTGAGGTGGTCTTGCATAGATTTTTTCATCCCCCTGGTCTCATCCCTTGGTGGGGCCCACAGTGAGCCTTATGGAGGAGTGTGCTCAAAAAGTTCGTGAGGGATGGATGCATAAGAAGAAGCGCGTATATCTAAGAAACTCATTTGACGTAATTTGGACATGTCCAAGACTATGTGATAGCCCTGGTGAGGTACCATTTTTTATACACAATGATGGCCAAACAAGGGGAAAGTGTAGGTTAGAGGACATGAATGAAAATAATAAAATAAATTTAAAGAAGTGCAACTTATTCGATAATTTAGCTTAAGATAAATCAGAATGAAGAAGGAAAATTCATGTAACTGACGAACATAGTTATGATAAGGCTTTCATAGTGATGATGACAAAAATACTTGCCATCTACATCTAGTAAATTTGGTATCATTTATTGATAGTTAAAATCCTTAGCATGGATTGACCCAAAAAGGTAAGAGATAGAATGTTTCTAACCATCATCACTAGGGTTGATTGGATGCACACTACTCATAAGAGAAAAAAAAAGAAAAGACACTAAATTTCTTACATTGTTACAATTTTGTATATTGGGTAATTTAGGGGTTGGACAAAACTCTAGGTCCATTGAATTGTAATTTTTTATTTTGTTTAAAATGGATTGTGATATGAGTCATCGGATGTAATGAAGTGACGAAATTAAAGAAAGATCGCAAATTGAAGTGTTTTGAAATGATTTTCTAATGATAGCATGGATTAAAATGGTCATATCTTACAAACTGAGCATCAGATCAAGAGCAAGCTACCTATCATTGAAATGCTCGTTTTGAATAGATATTCGTAGAGCTAAAAGATTGCGTCAATTAGAGTTAAAACGACAAAGTTACAGAAAATTTGTGTAGAATGTACACTATGGGTCAAGCTCCCATGTACTCGGGCTTGAGCACACTGATGAAGAAACCCCACTGATTTTGCACGATTTGTTTCCTTTTTCAAGTGAGACTTTTTTGTTTGTGTTCTACCACAACCTTAACTGTTTTCCACGAACTTGGGCTTATTTAAGGACATCTTGTGAGAGCCTTAAGCAAGGAATCTCCTCATTTTGAGGATAGAAAACCTTTTGGAGATCCATTATCTTTTTTAAAGAAACCTTTCTATAGAGCTGAAGAAGAAGAGCTTATAAAGATAATTCCACATACTCTCTCGCAGTAGATTCATCTTGAAGAGGCATTCAAGGCAGTTGATTAATCATAGTGAAGATGCACGATAAGGAGCCGCAAAGATTGTTGTAGTCCTTAAGTTGAGTTACAACTAGATAATAACTTATGAGTATTTTTTGTAACTTTCATCTAAATAGTGCTTGGTCATCTCAATTTTGACGGTAAGACGCATAGTTTTTCCCAAGTAGGGTTTTCCACGTAAAAAATCGTGCCTCCTCTCTTTTGTGTGTTTGCTTAATTCTATATTAGGTTAATAACCTGATTTAATTGAAATTCATATTAGAATTTGATTTTGGCCCTTAATCCTAAAGTAGGGTTTAAAATTTTCAATTAGTATCAGAGCGGGTCATACTAATTTATTGTGTGAATCGATTAAGAGATTTCTAGTATGGAATTCAACCACAAAGGCACATCTAACATCAAGCTATCAATTCTAAAAGATGAAGAACAAGATTGGGGAGAAGCATAAAAATCCAATTGAAACAATCTTCCAATTTTTATGAGAAGGCCACCATTTAGTGGAAAACTACTCAAAAATAAATTTCCTGTCTTAAGCAATAATTGAAAAGAACTCTTGCAAAAGTAAACCTCTTGGAAAATCAGAAGAATGATTTGACTGAGGTAGCTCAAAAATATAATTCATTGTATGATGATTTTGACAAACTTGAATAAGAGAATAAGACCTTAAAAAAAGAATTGCAGATATGACAGGTGGGAAAGGCTAATGTTAAAAGAAAACTAAAGATGGCTATGTTTGAGTTGAATGCAACTAAGACTTCACTAAACAAAATGAACTCTGGATCAAAGACACTTGATGACATCTTGTGATGTTAGAAGTTGCCTAGTGATAAAAGAGGTCTTCGATTTGAATATAGTGCATCCATATCGAAAGCTAAAGGTAAAACTATTTTTGTTAAAAGTACTACTTTAATTTCTAAGGCACCCATTGCTTCATATGCTATATGAGTAAATTATGTATGGAGTGCATCTAAAAAGAATGTGTCACGTCCTAAATCTGCACCCACATGTTATCATTGTGGAATCAAAGGTCATACTTGACGTCATTACAATAAGCTACGGAATCTACCTAAAATCAAGTAATGGAAGAAGACATTGGCTCCATCAAAGATCAAGACTAGAGCTATCTTGGTCAAAAAGATGGACTAGCCTGCTGATTTGGTACACACTGTGGTAAAGGCTCCAAATGCGCAAGTGTGGTAACTAAAATCTGAAAAATCCTAATAAAAAAGATCAAGTTCCTACCCCCAACGCTGAAAAGAAGATGACATTAAGGGGAAGTCACAATTAAGGGAAGCTACTGATGGATCCTAATTGATAGCTATATTGCATGTTGATATCAGTCTTAGTCAATTTTGGACAAAAACAGGGGAAAAATGTAGATCAGGAGAAGATTCAGGTATTTAGGAGGAGATGAGCAAAACCATAACTGTATGGTACTGCACAAAGGTATATATTTCTATTATGCAGGTACATTCAATCTACAAGTTCTAAATTAAAATTCAATGTATTTGAATATTTATTTTAGGTAGATGAATCGTATGTTTTAAGGAGTTTTGTTCATGAATTGTGAAAGGGGGAGATTATTATAATATTTGTGTGTTGAGTAATTCATGGGTTGTACAAAACTTTGGTCAATTAAGTTGTAATTTTTTATTTCTTTTAGAATGGATAGTGATATGAGTCGTCGGATGCACCAAAGTGAAGAAATCAAAGAAAGAACACAAATAGAAGTGTTTTGAAGTGATTTTCTAAGGATAATATAGATTAAAAGGTCATATCTCAAAAAGTGTTGGATCGAGGCAAGCTACCTTTTGTTGGAAAGCTCATTTCCAATAGACATCCGTAGAGCCCAAGATTGTAACAATTGAAGCTAAAGCGACAGTTTATGGCCTCAAGAAGTCTACAAAAAATTGTACATAATTTACATTATGCACTTGAGCAACAATGCACCCAGGGTCAAGCACATTGACGAAGAACCCCACTGACTCTATACGATTTGTTTCCTTTTTTAAGTAGAGCTTTTTTATTTGTGTTTTATTGCAACAATAAGTGTTTCCCACAAGCTTGGGCTTATTCAAAGATATCTTGTGAGAACCCTAAGCAATGAATCTCCTTATTCTGAGAACAGAAAACCTTTTAGAGATCTATCATCTTCTCTAAGGCAATCTTTCTACAAAGTTGAGGAAGAATAACTTCTAGAGATAATTCTTTTTACTCTCTCGCAATAGATTCATCTTGAAGAGATGTCCAAGGTTGTTGATTCAAGTGCAGTGAAGGTGTATGGTAAGAAGTCGGTAAGATCATCACAGTCCTTAGGTTGAGTTACAACTGGATTTGAGTACTTTTTGTAACTTTTGTTTGTGCTTGGTTTTCTTGGTCTTGAAGTTTTTTGTAAGTAGAGTTTTCCATATAAAAAATCGTGCATCCTCTCTTTTGTGTGTTTGCTGGATTTTAGATTAGGTTAATAACCTAATTTAATTGAAATCCATATTAAAATTTGATTTGAAACCTTAACCCAAAAATCAGGTTTAAAACTTTTAGTTGGGTTGCCTTTATGAGTTTTGCTTTGTACAACCCTAGCTTGAGTTCAAGCTTTAGCCAACTCTGAAGTCTAACAAAAGATTACGTTAAAAATCCATAGTTGAAATTTTATAGGGAAGATTAACCTTTATTTTCATTTGATGATGTTTTGTAGGAAATATTTTATATATTTACTTTCTTTATTTAGTGAATATTCTATCAGGAGAACTTTATCTTAAATAAAGGTATCAATGCCTTTATTATTTTTTTTATTTTTTTGGTGGGATAAAAATGCTTTTACTTAAGAAGGTATCCGCATGAACATTTGCAGAAAAATGAAAAATGGGTCATAGTCGTGGTAGCATTTTGAGAATCAGAATTTAAAAAACTTTACAAGTTAAAAGTGATTGGTTTTATGAATTATCACCATTTGAACAAATGAAAAAGTAGATCGTCTTTTCTTTCAAAAACATACCAGGCCTAGCTTTTCGTTACATGCTTCTAACCCAGCTTGGCCGAGTTCCTCTTCTATGTAAAATACATTTTGCTAGGGTAGCAATGGGTTGGGCTGGTCAATGCTGAAATAGGCTCGAGCATAGTTTTAAATGACTCCCTTAATTCGAGGCGAGTTGACTCAGTTGATTTTCTAATCATGTAGAGTCAATTAAGTCTCATTGAATCTCAATTACCGAGTCAAACTTGGTGGCACTAAACTTGATTTACTGAGTCAAGTCAAACCCTTATGACACATTTGTATACACAAACTTTCCGTCGAAAGAGGAAATTGACATCAACAAAGTCAATAAAAATGAATTTCATGGGAAAAGAGTTCCGCGAATGTACAAAAGTTGGTATTTAGTACTTTTCTTGGTGAATCGGAAATAATGTTGTTTGGTGCGGTTGCGAAATATCTAATGAAAACCATAAAAAGAAGAGGATGAAGGGTGAGCAGAGGATATAAAAAGAGGTATGGGGTGTGGAAATAGGAAGAGAGGGGATGAGCATCCTAGTAGATAAAGAGAGAGGAAGCTAGATATGAGGTTGCAACCCATAATAAAATAGGAAGAAGGTGAATATTTCTACGGAAATGGAAGCTCGATGTTCATCCATAGGAATTTCATTTCTAACTTTCACAAAGAAAAGTTTGATGTGCGAAAAAGTAGTTTTGAGGAATTATGCTGCATTAAACGCATTAAAAATGATTTCTTCAAAGAAAACCGTCTTCTTTTTTGCAGAAAAGTGTTACACAAATATGTCCAGAAAGAATTTTCAATCAATGAGCCCCAAAACAAAGTTCCATAGCCCAGCCTAGCTAGGATCCAGCATACTCAACCGGGATTAGACATGATTCCTCCATTCCAACATTAGCAGACCTCGTATGCCATGGTTGACAAGTCAATCATCAAGCTCAACTTAACCTTATCTGGTTGACTAGTCAATGAAGCATTTAAACACAAGTTGGAAGTAGTGGGTTTTAACATTAAAAGAGGAAACAAGGACAAAATAAAGCCGAGCATGTTTTAGTAATAGGTGAGGAATCCAAGGTTTGAGGATTCCTCACTATTTGTGGTACATGGATTATCCACTTAAGATTTGTATTAGTTGGAACGTTTACATTAGTATTGGTGCATAGTACAAATATTTGAGGCACTTTAGTTTAAGTAAACAAATCAAACAAGTAAGGATTTTCAAATCTTATGGGAGAGGTCAGATATGAAAATCCTCCTTAGAAATGAGGATTTCCATAGGTCAAATCCTCAAGAATAATTGCTAGATATGGATCTTCGACAATTGTGTAAAAAAAAAATATTTTGCTTGAGGATTTGGTTGCCAAATGTTAATGATTTTTAGAGTAGAGGTTCAGCCCTCCTACACCTGGATTTTAGGAATCATATGGTTAGCTGATCAGATGTTACAAAAGTCATTCGAGCAGAGATTATATGCTTCTAGTCATCATCATCACCACATCATCATTATCACCACAATCACCATAGTCTTATGTCATTTTAATTGGAATTTCCCAAGGAATTTTCTTATAATATAATTTATATTTAAATTAAAATTATATATATCATTGTCTTCTATATGCAACCCTTCTCATTTATTCAAACTTGAAATTTGCTCTCTCCATAAATCTATTTACCCCATCTCCAGTGGCAAAGTGTAAAAAAAAAAAAAAGAAACCCAAGATTAGAGAGGCCTTTCTTCCACCCCAAACCCAGCAGATAAAAGCCCACAGGTGAATGAACCATTCGTTTTAGGATGAGAGAAACTTTCCATGCTCACATTTCTTTGCAAGACAAATCCCTACTAGCCATGAAAAATCTAACTTCAAAGCATTTGGTGGCTCACATATATCTTATAATAAGCTAAAAGAAAAATTCCACCTCGACCTATCTTTTTTAACAAGAAATGCAGTAAATAGTCAAACTGGGAGACCATCAACCAAGGCTATTTTCCACTCTCCTTTCTCTCTGATCGCTAACCACTTGAATTCTTTTGGCACCCAAATGTTAGAAATTATAGGCTCCAATTAATCTTCTGTTACTCGATCCAGCTCAAACCCACTCCAATCAAGGCCTTTTCTAATCTAGTGTTGACACAATCCTCCTATAAATGAAAGGGAGGAGAAATAAAAAACTAGTTGAATATTAGACTTGGGACTGACTCATGTGCATGTCATAGCATGTGCTCGGTGGATGACCATTGGTGTGCTCGGTGGATGACCATTGGTTGATAGTTGTTGTGAGGTATTGGGAAAGTCAAGATTTAACTCCTAATTGCACACGCATATGCTGACAAAATCATTGTAGAAGATAACAGCTGATGGTGGGCCAAGGCTGCGCTGGCTCCTGTGTGTGTAAAGGACACACATCTGGACATCAATCAATCACTCAATTAATGAAGGCAGCCAGGGGATCAAACTGAGTAGGGCTCAGCTAGGCTCATAACTGACAAAGGTATTTAAAATTCAATACAATTTACTGTCGGCGACTCCACTGTACTGTAGATTATAAGACACATACTACACCCTAATTTTTATCCAGGATCCAAAGTCAGACCTTGATACAAACAAAAAGTATGATTCAAGACATGAAGTTTTAAATGGGTCCATTTCATAGGCAGGAAATTGAATTGAAAAATTGAGTAAAATATGGACCCATATCTCGTTTTCTCTCTCTCTCTCCCTCTCTCTCTCTCTCTCTCTCTCTTTTCTTTTCTTTTCAAAATTTGGGTCCCTTGGGCAATTGGGTTGCTGTTTGAAATGGAAGCATGACCTAAATTAGCTTTTTTAACTTCTTCATTAGTCACATGAATTAAGTGTATATAATCTTCGATTAGAAAAAGTTCACGGCATCCACATGTAGGACCCATGGCGTGGATGTGATGGATTTTTAACTCGAACGGGGTCACGATGGGTAGACCATGAAAATTTCAATTCAGCAGAAGCCTTTGTAGAATGGGCGTGTGCACCACACTGGTCTAATCTTGTCCAAGCCTAGCCCATTTAATTTTGGTTCTAACATTAATGATTGGATAGAGCATATGGGTCTCAAAATTCAGCCCACAGCATGAGCCCATGGCTCATTAGCAAATTGTTAGGACAACTTCTGTTGAATGTGTGGCCCTGGGTATGGACACCAAGTTGGGCGTTATCCAGTTTTAATACACAGATAACAAAGGTATTGGTCCACACTCCACAAGCATGTTTGACTACCACCCTTCAACATGATTGAAGGACTAGAAACAATTTTACCAAGAGAGAGTCATACGTACTCAAAACAACTTAAAAGGATTGATTAGGCTTGTGGGAGGTGGGGTTAAGCTTCTAAGCCCCATGTACAACTTGACCCATTTAACTGCAGGTCAGAAAGCCAACTGGTATCATGGTGCAGAGAAGGTTAGGCAGGTAACTTCCAGTATAACCCTAAACTGGTGATCAGCATACATCAAGATCCCCACAAAAGGATTCACAAAGTCTGAACCTTGGAAACCAGCCTTCGCCGCCGGTACTATGACGGTGAATTTTTCCTGGAATTTCCTGGTGAAGTCTTCTATGCGAGGAGAATTTTTGAACTTCTCCTCGGATGGAAGATTTCAATTCAAAAAAGGGTAGGCTCTCGCTCAGGCCCTCCGATGTGGGAACCCAACACAGCCGGTCCTTAAAAAGCGGTTCGACCAATATTTGTTGTTGTAAGGTAAAGGCATAGCAGTGTAGACCCTGCAGGGCTTTAGCAGCCCCGGCCCACATATGTTAAGATGGGGTAGTTGCGGTTAAACCCGGCCTGCGCCGGCCCTTCCTAACCCTTCTTTATCTGGCCCGCATATGTTAAGATAGGGCGACGATAGCCCCAGCCCGGCCCTTCCTAACCCTTCTTTATCTGGCCCACATATGTTAAGATTGCACTTCTGCTTCTTGTTTCTTCATATTGCCCAACATTCAGCACCATAAAACAAACTCTTTTAACTGTCGTCTTATAACAATTTCAAACACAAGAAAATGTGTTCACCCAAAAAAGAAAAAGAAAATGTCCATTTCTTTTTTTGTTTATGCTAAAACAAGTTTTTAAATGCAATGCCCAAAAGCATTTTATGTGGCAGATTTTATTATTTCTACAATAAATTGCCCTTCAATTTATCTCTCGCGAGTTCAAGACATGCCACTCACAAGTTCAAGCAATGACTAACAAGCTCGTGTCATAACACAAGCAAGGTCGGGATTTAGTGTCCATATATATGCCCAACATTATTCACAAGCTCGGATTTTCTTGTTTTGTCCAATTCTAGTTACTAACATCCCCCACACATTCATTAAAGTTCTCTATATGTTACATAGGCTTATATTTTCTACAAGCTCCAATAATGACCTCATTCTCAATGTACTCTTACAATTAGTAGAAAATTAGCTCAAACTAATAAGAATTCAACATAGCCTAACAAGAAACTTTCCAAGGTACATTATTATCATGTCAAGGTTAGGAATGCTTCCACTGTCACTTTGTTTAATCATTAATATACTCATTCTAACCTTACTTTTAATACAATTTATATACTTTTAATACAATTTATACATAAGTTGCTCAAAAAGTCTAGAACACTCTTCCCCACATTCCTCTCTTTTGAGTATGAATTGAACATTAATATAATTAAGTCACAAAGCTAATAATCAACTTGCAATGTTGAAAAGAAACTTGTGAGTTCAATAGCAAGCTTTTTCAAATAGAACACATATAAGTATACTGGATTTGACTAACCATTCTGAAGCTAAAGTAACGATTTTTATTAATGTATGAGTTAAATCATTCCATGGATAGGTTTTTGCAATAGCGAATGTACTCACTACAACCCTTCTCTTGGCACAAGATGTTGAGATTTGGATCAGAAAAAATCATCAATTTCATTTTTAATGAAAAAAAAAGCATAAAAATTGTGCTCCTCTCCATTCCTTATTCATAACCCTACTTTTATTATTACTGTCCATGGAGGCTTAGTTACAAAGTTGATGTTTTTCTCCATATTTATTGTTTTAAAATATGAATTTAAAATAAACATTAACTACTCATGACGTCGACAATAGACTAGTAACTTCGAGAGTTGAAACAAAAATTATGAGGTACGAAATACTTCAATGCACAAACGTGGTCAAGTCTCAATGTCACAAGGAATAAGTGAAGGGCAATTTAGTCTGAAAAGAAACGAAGCTTACAGTATAAGATGCTTTTGAGCATTACATGTATTTAATGATGCTTATGAAGGTATAGAGATATTTGAGGCTTCTTTTTTTGTAAAAAAAACCCCTCATAAAATTATAGAGCCTCAAGTAAAATCTTCCAAAAATATTGTCCAAATCGTAACTTCTAACTCCTAGTGATATTTAGAAATTGCATGATATTCTCAATATGATTTCACCTCAGAGAATTCTTTCTATAATATAGAGATACTTTCGCATAATAATAGTTGAAAGTTGAGTGATATTTTCAAGACAACTTCATATCAAACAATTCTTGCATCAATATAGTGATATTTTGAATATACCAATTATTTGTAAGTCTGTTTGGACCTAATCAATACACCAAAAGCCCCACGACTGATGGAACATGTCAAATCAAATCATATAACTACTTAGGACCGTAACGGACCACAATGCTTCCGCATGAGACGTCCTCGGCAGCTCTCACAGAGGCGGTAGGTAGCCCTTTTCCTATATATATATTTTTAAATGGCTCTCACTTTACTCTAGGCAGTCCTTTCTATGACTCAAACGAGAGATGTAGAGGTTAGCTTTAATACCAAATGTTGTGTACCAAATGTCATGTGCACACTTCTTTTACCCTATTTTCTAAAAGAACGAAAGAAAATCTGTAGGTTTATTTTGAAGGGAACCTTGACCCCCCTATAACTTAACAAAAGCTGCTAGAAGATATGATATCTCTTTCATTAATCTATGCCGTTTTAAGATACAAGACACATATACTTACAACTAACAAAATGTGATCCACTCCATGTAACTAATACCTCCACCTCTAATATATACCCACTACTCACATTCTTACAAAACAACTGCACCCACTACTTACGCTCATTCAAATATGAAAACTACTCCTACTCATAGGCAAACCAACTAGCTCCCAATGACTTATAACTTTCCACATGACTCATGCAAAACGACTACCCACACCTCATGCATATCTCCCCAGAACTCTCGCAGTGCCATATGGCCCCCACATAGAAATGATCATGCCTGTGTAATGCAAGGCCACATCAGTGTCCCAAAGCCCTGCTAGGCATTTGTTACAATGCCTAATAGGTGTTAATTCCTAACTGAAAGTGCACACCATGTATGAACGCAATCATGAAACTACGCACCACGCCAATATAAAACTCAAACATACAAACATCCAAATGCATATCACAATTGTAGTATTCCAACGAAATCAATGGAGGAAAGCCAACAAACTACAGTTTCTGACATTCACGAGATTATTCAACCTAAAATAAAAGCTTCCTAACAATGTATTTGTTGAGAAATTACTGTTATATACCTAACTCAATTCGACAGTCCATCCCATTTTTTCCTCAGTAAGACCCATTTGAAGACTTGTAAGTGCAGAATAGAGATTTTGTGACACAACGCCCACTCCGTTATCGCCATATGAAACCCTGCAACAATTTAAAGTCAGGTGTAAAGATAGTTGACCTCATATGTAAATATTCCGCAAGACATTTGCTCATAATCTTCAGATTGATAAAATTTTAAATGGTATACAAGGGAACAGGACATAATACAGATTCTTCATTTGTCAAGGTTACATCTAATTACATTCATGGGAAAGACATGGGAAAAAAGGGGCAAGCTTTTACAGTGAAGAAGTTACACCCATGACACCAGCAGATGAGGTTTCACAATACCATGATTTAGGATACTGGAATCCTTGGGCCTGTTTGTTTGCATAGAATGCATAGGAATTTATAGTCAAATGAGCTCTACCGAAAGATTAAGAGGTAAGCAGTAAAGGATATAAGGTAGAGAAACAGATAGGACAGTGACTTTCCTAAATTTGGAATTACGAGATGATAGCTGGGTATTCATTTCCCATATCCCCTGATTAGATTCCTAATAAAGGGGAGGTTATTTGATCTTCATATCTCAAAATTAGCTTTGATCCTTCATTTTTAACAATGCACAAAAAATATGAAGTCTTACAATTCCTAGGAATTCAATTACATGAAACAAACAGGCCCTCAGTAAGGGCCAACTGTCCATATCATATTGTATCCCACAGATTCACTTTTTGTGTATAATCAATATACCTGTAGTCTCCATACCATGTCATGATCAATATCTAGGCATCAAAACACCGTAAATCCTAGCTTTTCCCGTTTCCACATGGCCACATGGGTATTACATCACCTACTTGCAAAAGCGGGAGACTTTGGCACATACAGCCACATGGAAACCAAACATGTGTAAGGAAGACTGTCAAATCTCACCAATAAAACAGAAGATGGATTTTTTTTTCTTTCCCGCAAATTTTAATGTAGTCAAGCATCCAATAAATCTTTGGAACTCATCAACGTTAAAATGTAAAATACATTTGGTTTCCCTGCAGCTGAAGTACATGCTGCCCACTTAAATTCAAGGTTTAGCTACTTCTATTATCTTGCCTTTCTCTTGGTCCTTCACAAAAACCCTAATGCCACTCTCCCAGGTCCCTGATTTAGCTTCCTAGTTCTCCTATCAACTATGCTTCACTAGGATTCGACTAGGAAATTACACATGAAAAATGTTTACCATTGATGTACGACTAATATCCCACAGGGAGAAACTAATCAGATGACAAAACGAACCTTTTACCAAGGTAAGTTATACTGCCAACTGGTGATACAACCACAGCCGTTCCTGTGCAGAAAACTTCATCAGCATCAAGCAGTTCCTCTACTGATATCTGGCGCTCCTCAACCTGCACAGCAAACATATTTATCAATAAAACCAGAGCGAGAGAGAGAATATTGAGAAAAGAAAAGATCTTGACAAGCCATCCTGAATCTATCAAATATCGAAAAAAAGAAAAGCTCTTGACAAACCATCCACTGTATCAATAATCTGTTAAACATAAAACTAAAAGATCCAAAGGGATCTTTTGTTTGCAATCATTTATTTATGTAAATGATTCACATGAGTAAGGATCACATAAAATTTCGTTTGTTTGCAATTATTTACACATGGTGTAAAAATGGTGCCAGTAAAATACACACCAAAACAGGTGTCAAACTTATTCACGCCCCTTTGGCAGAAAAGGTACCACTACAATTGTTACATGGTGATTGCGTTCCTGTAGGACCATCAACCACCTTTATTTTTCACTTTGTTTATTGAACCAATAAACCTCAAGATATTCCTTTATTTACAATTTGTTTATTGAACCAATAAATCTCAAGATAGCGAAGCTGATTTTCTTAAATCTTCATAGGTGTTGAATAATTTGTGAAAAAGTCACAGCCTATAGATCTAATTTTCCACACTTTTGAGGGCCCCAAAATCATGATCCGAACCATTTAATACCTTGTAATAATGGTAACTTTTCATCACTAGCAATATGATTTGTTAAAAATAAATTCATGGTAAATAGATTTATTTTTGACAAAAATACAATAATATTTTAGAAGCAGAGTTAAATACCTGGTAACCTTGACTACAAGCCACATCAATTATACTTTTCCGTGTAATTCCTGGCAGAATGGTTCCTTTTATTGCTGGAGTTGAAATCACTTTATCCTAGGATGAAAGCAGTCAGAGAAAAGCACAAGTAGTCAGAAGCACCGATATTGAAAACAAGGACATTTTACTTGCATGCAGTCCCTCTGAACACGAAAACCCCAGTACCTTAATTCAGTCATAGAGAATTTCTTACTTTAAACAATAAATATTAAGCACAAAATGCAAGGTAAAGAGTGCAACAATTATATAAAGTGGCTATAAACATATGAATACATGCATACATACAAGGTGAAACATGATAAAAATGGGTAAAACATCAGTTACAAAAAAAAAAATTTTTTTATGAAGATGATGGGTCTAACAAACATCCACATCAACTAGTTCTACTTGCTAGAAACCTTCATTCAAGAATTAAATTAACAAATGAAAGACTATATAATGTGACCAACCAAATCCCTGACTAAAAGAATACCACCTCATTTTGATGAGATGCTGACAAATTGTTGTCTGCACTGACACTCACCAACCAAATCCCCAGATAAATCAAAGGTTCTAGTCACTACATTCGCTAGATTAAAGTTTCGTGACAGTGACCTAAATCACAAAACGCTTGAAATGACAGTGAACTGTATTAAAAAAAAGTGAAACCACACATGTTTTATGCTTTAACAATCACAGTTGACGATCAATGGCATCTCCACATACCATTCAAATAAATGCACACTTGCTGGAATGTATACTCTATCAGTGACTTTCAGAATCCACTGATCATGCAGATTAGCCATACAACATGGTCAATGCTGTTATAGTCATCTTTCTTATTTCTTTTTTTTTCGCTTGCTAAGTCTAACATCAGGCCTGAACAGCAAAGTATGGAGGGAATGGCACTGGGATGGCACATAATCAACTCAGTGAACAGGACACACTGGCAACTAGTGATAAGTATATCAATGGGATTTAGATATAGACAAAGAAGACATTTGTCACTGCTGGACATAGACACAAGGTGTTAGATATGGAGAACCAGGAAAACCAGTTATGGCAAGTGCCAACATAAGTTATACAAACTTTATTTACATAATCATAAATACATCACCATTTCTTTGATGAGTTACACAAGAACTATACATACACAGCTAAATAAAAAGGGCGGCCCAATGCACGAGGCTCCCGCATAGCGAGGTCTGAAGATGCAAGATGTACGCAACCTTACCTTCATTTTGAAAAGGTTGTTTCCATTACTTGAACCTGCATCCTCCAGGACGCTACCGGTAAGCCTTTACTGTTGGGCCAAGCCACCCTTCACATAGCTATACACAAAGCTAAAATGAGAAACTTGCAAATAGATGGATTGTGTCTAACAAAGGTGTCAAACATGGCAACTTGCCAGACAACTTGGATGTCTTTAGCATGACAAATCAAGTGCCAAGGCCCTTGTAAGTATATGCAGTACAGGTGCAAAACTGGCTGGCCAAGATGACAAATATTGAGGCTCAGGCAAACACCAGCCAATCATGGGGTTCCATACCAGCAAAATAAACAATCTGAGCCCAAATTACCGAGTGAACTATGCCTGCACCAATTGAAATATATATATATATATGGAGAATATTAGTATGTATCCATCCCTAACCATAGGGTGAGGGACATTTCCACATTTGGATATATTAATGTGCAAAAGACAAAAAACTATGTGAAAAAGAGGAATGCTCAAGCACAAAATGGGAAAGCCATGTAAGCATCCCTCACCTCTATGGTGAGGGAAGGATGCAAACTAGTATTCCCCTCTCTCTCTCTCTACATATATATGTATGTTAGGTCAAAATGTCATGATGTCTGATGGCTTTGTCCTTTTGCACATCCATACTTTTCAAAAAAGGAATTGTCCCTCACTACAAGGTGAGGGATGGATGCATTGTAGTCTTTCCCATATATATATGTAGGGACAATATTTATGTGCATCCATCCCTCACCATTTTGGTGAGGGGCACTCCTTTTTTGAAAGGTATTAATGTGCAAAAGGACAAAACCATCACACATTATGACACTTTTTTGACCTTGTTAGGTCTAAAAAAGGAAGTGTCCCTGACCAAAATGGTGAGGGATGTATGCACATGAATATCCCCTATATATAGATAGTAGTTTTGTCCATATATATATATATATACATATACAATTCCTTTTTTAGACCTAACAAAGTCAATATCATGATGTGCGATGGTTTTATCCTTTTGCACATCAATATTTTTCAAAAATGGAAGTGTCCCTCACACTATGCATAGTAATTTTGTCCACATATATATATACATATATACATACATGTGGGAAGTGCTAGTATGCATCCTTCCTTCATCATAATGTGAGGGGTGCTTACATGGCTTTCCTCATTAGTATATGAGCATTCCTCTTTTTCAAATACCTTTTTGTCTTTTGCACATGAAAATTTCTAATTGAGCAAATGTCCCTCACCCTATGGTGGGGGAAGGATGCATATATATTGGACTTGGGTCCTTGGCTGACTGGTCTGGACTGGAGTGCAGCCACATCTGTAGCTTCTAAGCCTTATCAGTCAAAGTTTGAATGTCCTCAAGCAAACTACAATGTCAGTTCCAGTTTGAGATACAACCATCACAAAATGAAACAAAATAGTCATTTCAAATGAGATTTCAAAATATAATTACAGATCCTTTTCTTTCTGACTTTTCTCTCTTATAAGAAAAAGTAAAGTGGTAAGAATCAGAAATAAGAGTTGGCTTATATTAAATATACCTTCACAACAAAGACATTACATGATGAGACCTCCTCCAGATATCTTTTATGCACAGAATCAAGGTACAAAACATCAGAATAACCCTTAACTTTAGCTGCAGTTTGTGCTTTCAAGACCTACATAAAAGTTAAGAAATCCAAGAAAAAAGGTCTCAGATACCACAATTCATATTAACATATGCATTCTGCCTTGAACAAGAGCTTAACTAACTATTAGTGTTAGTTTGGATCTCGATCTTGCATGGAGAGAACAGCAGTAAGTTCAAAAACAGATCCACTCAAGGACAGCTAAGGGTATATTTGGATTTTGCGGCACAAAAGTAGATAACGAGAAAATTTTGATTGCATGAGACAGACTGTTGCCAGTTTCTAACTCCTTTACTGATACATACATACAAGGCCTTGTAAAAGACTCCATAGAAAAATCTCATACCAGGTATGAGACGCTTCAATTATATATTAACAAATACAAGACACTGCATCTGCATCCACATCACCACCAGAATAAGAAAAGCATCATTATGTTTATTTTATATATTTTTAGAGGGGGTGTAATATATGATGAAACACATATTTCGAACAGCTCTGAACGAACATGTCAATATTGTGATATCCAATGTTGACTGGTTCTTTCAGAGCTGTTTGAAATATGTGACATCATAGTAAGAAACTCAACAATAAGAGCTTAGAAAAATGTATTTAGTGAACAGTTCAATCAAGCCAGACCACCTGTAGTAGTTTTAAGCTCATTCCACTCAAACCACTTGTAGTAGTTTCAGTTGTTAAATGCTCAAGAATATCCGACAGAACCAATATATTCACAAGATTTGATTTCCAGATGTGACACAATATTTGCAAACAAAATACGAGTAGACACACACTCACACAAGTTCAAAACTGGTTCACAAGATTTGATTTCAACAGAACAGATTCTAAATGTAGACAATTCTCCAGTTTGATTGAGACCAAGAGTGATACAATGATAAGAAATTTAACCAAAAAAAAAAAAAAAAAAATCATATTGACCTAAAGAACTGGGTCAAAGCCAAAAGTTCAATCAAGTATGCACACACAAGTTGATTCCAAATATTCACAAGATTTAACTGCACAAGTTTTAATATTAAGCTCTCTCGTCAGCACAAGTTGAAAACTGAATATTCACAATATTTGAATGAAAAAATTGAAAAACTAATATTCACAAGATTTGATTTCAAGAGAACATATTTTAAATGTAGAGATTTATGATGTACATTCATGTTACATTTTTTTTTCATAAATGTAGCCCTGCAGAGCACTGTCCATGTATCATAAGTTCTAATATATTTGAGTGACCAGATGACGGTTGATGGCCATCATCGGGCTTCAAACTTGGGTCAGCCCGAACTTGAACATGACTGACCCAACCGATTTTGCTCAGGTTGCGTTGGGCTCAGGTTGAAAAATATTAACCAGATTCGAAGTCAGCTTGGCCACACAAGCCCGACCCCTCTATATATATTTCAGCTGATTCACCAGATTTTCAAATTTTCCATAGGTTTTAATGCTAATAGGTGTTTAAGCATTAGGTCATGACTTAACCTGACTCACAAGATCAATAGGTTTTATACATCTGATCCAAACTGATGAACAATCATAAAATTTTAGAGTTTACAGAGAGGCATGTGGTTTATAATTCAAATCCGACCCCAACTTAACCTGATTCACAAGATTTTCATATTTTTCATTGATTTTCTACGCTCATGTATTTAAGTGATTTGCTAAAACTAGGAAAGATAAAATTAGAAAGAAGAGCTTTTGAGAGCATTTAGGGGTAACATCAATAGGGGATATGATTAGAGAAACCCGTTCGATATAGTTTGGGCATATTGAACATAGGTTGGCAATGGCATCAATAAGAAAAAGTTTGTCCATGCAGGTTGATGGCCCACCAAGGGGAAGGGGTAGACCAAAGAGGACGTGCATGGCGGTAGTAAAAATGGATATGAAGAAGTTTCACTTATTTGAGGATTTGAGGTCAGATTAGAAAAATATAATTCATGTAGCCAACCCCAACATAATTGGGACTTAGGACAAGGCTTTGATGATGATGATGATATGTACTTAAGTGATTAGGACCCTCCTCCCTCATACGGTTTCTTCTTCCAATGAAAAGATTTTACTTTAACTTGGTATCAGAGTAAAGATCCAAGCATATTGTTAGTTTGCTACCACCATCTAGGACTGACATCAGCCACAGAGAGCATATATCTATGAAATAACCACATCACTGGATTCAGATGAATTAAAGATCATTTTAGTACTTTTTAATGAGTCTTTAAAGGCTGTTTACAGTGATCTTGAGGTCTCTCTGAAACCCCAAATTAAACAGATTAAAAAATCAGATTGTCTGTTAGCTGGTTGGTGATTCAATCAGAAGGCTATATGCAAGTTGTGTGAACTTTTGAGGGATGACTATCTTTTGTCGGATCTATATTAAGATACAGCTGCCTGGGCTGCCATTGCAGGGGCATTGTACTGAGCTTGGAATGTAATGAGCAGTACAGTCTTATATAATTGTAGGTGGACTAACAGTTTCTATCAGTTGGCAGTTGCTCAAGATTACATTACACACACACATATGCAGCATAGAGGCAGAGTGGTATTGCTAGTAACAGAATTATGTTTTTTCTTCCTTTTTTTTTCCAATGATTAAGTGCTTCTCAAACAGAAGTGTCTTTTTCTTTTCTTTTCTGCTTGTTGACAAAGATCTAATTTTGCTATCATGACACTCAAATGAGAAGCATGTTACCAGAGCATCCGAAGTCACCTATAAATCCATCATCTAGTACTGCCTCGAATGATACATTCCATTCCTACTGGGAGGGAAACCAATCTCACTCTCATGTTAAGGTTGACTCAAGACTGGTTTGAATTGAGAATTCTCCAAAATTCCTGTACCCTTTGAGAATAGTAACAATGCAACTATCCATCACTCGATCATAGAAGAAGGCTTCCAAGAAGCATGAATAATTCATTGATCAATACTTGGCGCAGTCTACTGTGAATTCCTTTGAGTAAGGTCTCTTCAGTGATTAAGAGATTGTTACAACTTTGTTCAGACCATTAAGAAATCAAGAGGAAGACAATGCCCTACTTAATCAATAATCTAAAACCATTAGAGAGTGCTTCTGTTTTAAATAAGGATTCGATGGATTGACATTGCTTTTCAGGGTTTGTTCAAGTAGAGTTCAAGGCCCCCGTTAGTGACAACTACAGTGGTGCTATCTACAGCAAGTTGAAAACCAAGTACAAGCCCTAACAAAAAGATGCAAGTCAGAGACAGAAAACATTAATAATGATCCACTCATTAGTCACATCTATGATATTTGGCTTAATGAGTTTGAGAAGCTAACAAATATTTAAGCTGCCCCTAATGTACAATCCAACAAATAAAGTGGGATAATTCAATATCAAGAAAGCTTGTGTCACAAGATTTGCTTACGGAGGCATAGTTCCCTATGGTTTTTATGCCACCTGTACCACCGGGAGTTGCACGATGAAATTCATTCTCAACCACCAAGTTTATTGGAGCCAAACCCTCCTGACATTGATTGAATAATGTACAATTGTTAAATTAATAATAAATGGTGCATTCACCTAAATATAAGAAACAAAAAGTAAAAGCAGCCTTAGAAAAGATAACACAAAAGAGAGTAATATGGTAGGCTAGGGTTTTTTCAAGAGGTAAAGGGCACAACAGATGCCCTTATTATAAGTACAATAGTCCCTTATTATAAGCATGGATATGTATCATATTGGTGAATAAATCAACAATATCAATCAAGACCACATTGCTGATTGCTATTTATCGCCATTCACATGTATTTAAGCGTATCAGCCAATACACCTCATTACGATGCATATTGATCGACTTATAAGTCATATCAGTCACTGCACCAAGATATTTATCAGAAGAGCCCTTTTAAATCCAAAAACCCTGTCCTTTTTATCTTTATGTGCAAGGGAAAGATGGGGCAGAGTTTTGCATTTATTCTCCAAACAAACCAATACCACTGGAGCAGGAGGGCTTTTATTTAAGGTAAAAAAATCTAATTTTGAGAAAATATTTTAGGTCTTGTTCATTTGTTTTGGGTAGAAATGACCTCAAAATCATGCATATAATGCATGTTTAGAGCATATTTTTTTAGTTGGACCATTTGCTTTTTTTTTTTTCTTTTTTTGGGGGAGTTTTTCCAATATCAATGAACTTTGAAGATAATTTCTATTTTGTTTAACAACTTTGTTTCATAAGATCTTTAATTCTTTATTAGTGTTTTCTCATCCTAGATTTATGTGTTCCATGGATCAGTCACCTAGATCCAAGTTATTAACTTGAAAGTAGTAACCATTAACTACTAACTACTGAATACCATGCAGTCAGTAGTAAGTAGTAAATAAAAATTTAGTAACTAAGCAATAGTATACTACATAGCAAATATTACAGAGTAATATGAACATAAGTAAATAAATACATCAATATTGTTCATTTATAATCATATAGTGATATACAAAACTTGCATGACCTATTCTTCTTTTTTTTTTTAGTGTACGAGCACTATGTGCTAAAAGCCTAAAGCACCCAGTGGGGCTTAACTTTTGATCCATCCAAGTGTGCCAAAAAAACAAGGACCTCCTGTGATAGTCATTAGTCACCAATGCCAAGCTTGGCACCCAAATGAATCAAACTGTTGGATCAGCTTGCAATCATTTTGGACAGTAAAACTCTTTAATCATTGATCAAGTAGTTAGGATGATGATTTGATCCTCCGTTACCATAAAACTCTCCTAGTCTCATCCCCAAATGGGTCACCCAGTGGGCCCATTATAAGGTTTGCTCACCTTAGCGCAAACATCGCCGCTGGGTTAGTGTGTGCACCTTGTCATGGGGCACACAGGGGGGCCCCACTTAGGACTAGGACCGGGGGGGCCGAAAGATCTCCCTAGGCCCTTCCTCTTTGCAAAAACTAGCATCTTCCCTCACCTTTATCATCTCCATCTGGGCCCCACACGTTTAACAGTGTACATCTATTCAGATGGGGGTGCAATCAATCCAACGATCCAGTCTATTCTGATGGAACCCAAACTTAGGCGACGGATGCCATTCAGGGGAGTGCTGTGTGTGGTCTATTTGGATAGACCATACAATGGGCCCTACCCCAAGTGAGCACCGTATAACCACAATATATATAAAATTAATGGGCCCATAGCTAAAATAGAACAAATATATATATATATATATGATTTTCAAGTGTAAAAATTCTTCCCACCTAAAAAAAAAACACCAATAATTAGACCAATCATGACCTATTGAGCAGAATGCTCATGAAATAACACATGCAAAAAAAAAAAATGGTAGTATAAATGATAATGTCAAGATTTATGTGTAGTAAAATTAGAAAAGTGAATCAGAAATGCGTAGATTTGGGGGGAACATCAATAGGCGATAAAGGGAGGAGCTATCTGAATTCAAAAAAGAGCTCAATACACTTAACCCTTTTTAAATATATATTTGTAAAATTACCCAAATGCCCCCCTCTCCCTCTCCTTCCCCTCTATCTCACTCGCCCCTTCCCCACCTCCCCCTCCCGGCGACGATCATCGGCTCCAGAGGGGGACGGTCCCCTTCGTCTCCCTCTTCCTTTCTCTTCCTCTCCCTCTTTCTTTCCTTACCATCCGTTTTTTTCCTCTCCCCATCCCCTCCCATTTTTTCTCTCTCCCTCCCACTTTATCCCTCTCCCTCTCCTTCCCAATGGACGGTGACGCTTCTAGTCGCCGTCAACTGGTCGCCCAACGGGAGATCGGGCAGCCCCAGGAAGAGGAAGAGGAATAGGGAGAGGAAAGGGACCATCCCCATCCGCTATCACCAGCAAAAGTCACCAGGAGGGGGAGGTGGGGAAGGAGAGAGAGATAGAGAGGGGAAGGAGAGGAAGAGGGAGAGGGGGACATTTTGGTAATTTATATATATTTTTAAAAAAAATGGGGTGAGTGTACTGAGCTCTTTTTTCAGTTCAAATAGCCCCTCCCGTGATAAATTAAGAGACTCGTTTGAAAAGGTTTGGACATGTCTTACGTGGGCCAACAACAATGCTCGGTTAGAAAAAGTCATTCCATGCAGGCTAATGGCCCCTCAAGAAAAAGTAGACCACAGATGACATGGATGGAAGTAAATAAGGATAGGTCTGAATAAATGCAACCCATCTAAGGATTTTGGCCAAGTTAGATAGGATTTGGCCCATTTTTTGAAAGAATAGGGCATTGACTAAATGATGTTTAGTCATTTATTTGGTTTTATTATGCTCGAGGATGTCATTTATTTTCATGTATCATGCTTAAGGGTGACAATTAAAATAGTTAGAATATATTTGACAATTAAGATTCTATTTAGGGTTTTCTCTCCATGTAAAAACAAATATTATCATAAAAGGGCGAAAAATCCATCGCCTTTAGTTCGGAAAAAAAATTATTGTTTTCTTGTGGAGTTCATATTCAAACCTTGTGAAGGTGTATCCAACCATTGGAGTTTGGTAAAAAAATAAAATCGAACTAAATAGAGGCATCATCGACTTGGCTTGTGTAAGTTCCTAGCTTGTCTGACTATTTTCTTTAATCTGGGCACAAGCCTTAAGGGAATAATCTAATTGACAAATTCCAAGGTTGTTGAAATTCGAATCAGCCTAAATCAAATCAATGAACTTTGGAAAATAGAAGTGCAGCAACATTTAAGGAAAATTTTTTTCTTTTGGATAGAGATGGAAAGAATCTCAAATTCCCTCGAACCAATTAGGGGTTGCTAAGTATATCCACAATCAGTGGCGGACCTTTTAATTGAGGGGTGTGGACCCAAATAGAAATTGGGTTTTGAAAACAACTGAGAATTTTCATGTGGGTTTTGGGGGAGGATGCAGGAATTTTATGTGAATTCTCAAATCCGGGCCAGAATTTTCATTATTGTTTTAGAGGTGGACCACAGTCCAATGGGTGACTGCCCTCACAGGGATGCACTGGGGTCGGCCCGTCCACGATACAAAACAAAAACAAAAATTAGGATAGCATACAATTAGTTACAAGAAGAGTAAATGGCAAGACAGTTTTTTATTAAAATAATTTATTATCAGTTATCATCTAACCATTTGTGCAAGGGAGATTGCACAGTTATACCTGATAATCATATATTAAAAAAAGCCATATCTTGTGAGTTGTAAGTTGAGTATGTCCACGTCATAGGAGACGGCAAAGTAGCAACACTCAGTCAAGACTCGTCCTAATTTTTAACAATCAACCTATAGGCATCCAATCCCACTCTGTTTGGGTAAAGGATTCTTAGGTAATCGGTATCCATTCTTATACATACCCAGCCCAAAAAGTACTGATTGGAATTGGACAGTTTTAGCCATTTGTTTGGAGGGTTTAGGGTTTCTAAGAATGATGTGCGGATACTTCAAAATGGCCAACGTATCGTGTAGTATCATATCGGATACTTCACGTTTTATGTGTAAAATCTGTGTCCTTGCCGTATCCATAGTGTATCCTTGCCGTATCTGGGCATCATAGGTTTCTGAAGTATTCAAATATGACCCTATCTATGGCAAAACTCCCACAAAATGATAGTTTTTTCCCCTTGCATATGAGTTCTATGCTTCATGGTACAGAACAAGTGAAACTTAGCACAAAAAGAATGGTTGCTCAACCAAATACAGAAAACGGAAGGCAAATAACTCACATAAAATTATCCTTTCTCAAATCTCAAAAAAAAAAAAAAAGAGAGGGAGATCACATTGCCACAATGACAGCATTGCCTTTCACACACAATGAAAGAAATTTTATAGCTTCAATGTAATCCATAAGGATGAAAAGAAGTGACAGTGGATACTAAAGAAAAGGAAATCATTGTGTTTATCATTAAAAAAAATAATGGATCTTAAGTCACTGACATATGGAAGAGTGAGCACACAACAAAAAGGAGGGTTTATTTATTCATTTATTCTTTAATGTTAGCAGTTGTATTGCATTGAAAAAGAAAACCCATACAGTGACACAACCACCACTAAAACAACACAAAAAGGAGTTATTCCACCTACCTTAAAATAGTTCCCAACTGGAGAAACATAAATTAAAAATGTATATTCAGGGGCTGGTGCAAGACCAAGAACAGCTCCACTTCCCATGAGCAATGGGCGGATATACAAGGAACCTTTTCCTTGAGGAGGAACCTGCATTAAAATATAGTGCCTGGTGACAATGCAAAAAGTCGCAATTGCACTTTATAAATAAAATCTACAAGTATGAAAAGGGATAATACCCAACGCTTATTAGCCATAACAGTGAGTTTCACGGCATCCACAAACTGTTCAACAGAGGGTGCAGGCATGCACATCCTCTCAGCACCCATTCTCATGCGCAACGCATTTTCCTCTGGGCGAAAGAGTAGGATAGAACCATTTTCTTTTCTGTATGCTTTTAAACCTTCAAACAATCCCTGCAGAAAAAAAAAGAACTGCAATTATTATGCCATCCCTCATTTGAGGGAAAAAATGCCTTACAACTTACAAGAAACTGTGAGACGTTCAATTGACAAGTAATGTCAAAACTCAAAAGCATTATGTGAATCAGTATTAATGTACAGCATAATCCTAAAGTACTGCTAGATAAAGCAGCTTCACTCTCTTCTCTGAGAAAGAGAAATGTGTAGCAGTTCAGCATTGAAAAGACCTAATGAACTGTTAAAAGAAATAAAGTGCATAATGAAGCCTTGAAATTCTCACTTGCAAAATAAGAGGTAGATACCGCATAAGCAAAATGAACACTGTCGATGGGTGGCATAGTTCTTGTCTTATATGCAACAAATAAAACCACCACATTTCCCAAGCATTTTTCATAATCTTTTCATAGCCAATGTTTTAAGGGAAATTAAGGCAGGGCTTCATAGAAAACTGATTTGTAATTTTTGTAGTTATTCTAGGTAAATTTGTAATTATAAGAATAAGATTTTTGCCTTAGATTAGGCTTAGATTGAATTTTCATGATGAGATTAGGTTTCCTATTTGTGATGTAATTAGGTTTCCCGCTTTAGGTCAATATATTTGGTTGTATTCTATAAATAAATAGCCATTGGCTATTCTCAATAAAATTGAACACAAGAATAAGTCAAGATGTAGTCCTTAAATTTATACTTGGTATCAGAGCAAGTTTTGTTTTAGGTTTTTCCCTTCCTTTTTTCTACCCTCTTTTTCCCTTTTGTTTTTTATGGTGAGTTGATCATGAGTGAGACATCATCAATTGTGACCCACGTGTACCGCTCTTTCCTCCATTGTCAAAAATAAGTCCCATTTCCAACTTGTTTAGTAAGTGAAAAACAAAGATGGAAACCAAAAAAAAAAAAAAGAAGAAGTGAGAACAGCTCCAAGATTGAATTGAGAGAAAACATGCAGACTAAGCACAACCCCATCCCCTCTCTCCAATCCTTAGTCTTCTCCCTAGATGGCGCCCTTAAGATTGTCTACGCCTTCAATGGTTGAACCTACATACCGAAACCTAACCCCAAAAAACTTATTCATTTGGGTTTGCAGCTTCTACCTCCCAATGGGGAGGAAAAAAAAATCAAATTTCTACTCACTTACTTCACAGCAAAAGGGCTTTTCTCAGCATTGCATCCTGCAACTGAAACATTAAGATCTGGAATACAAGTGGCGAGATCTCTTGGCAGAATGGAAGAACCCAGATGGGGACTCCACAACTTTGTTGG
This sequence comes from Sextonia rubra, assembly GCA_037013555.1. Classification (NCBI taxonomy): domain Eukaryota; kingdom Viridiplantae; phylum Streptophyta; class Magnoliopsida; order Laurales; family Lauraceae; genus Sextonia; species Sextonia rubra. Next base: position 39,960,443 of record JASUAD010000018.1, read on the forward strand.
AAAGAAGCATAAAAAGGAAGTTGGGGCATTCTTGCTCTTGGCATAATTGCGAGTGATGTTTTGGCCTCAAACGTTCTCACTAATGAGAAAATGTTGACACTGGTTGAGCTACATCTCTGCCTTTTGCAAGTAACGGTTGAACTCTTCCCACTGGTATTAGTGACTAAATGGTGTGCGAGCTTGACTTCAAAACAGGAGAAACTGCAAGGAAATTCAAGCATTCGAAAATGCCAATTTCTTTTTCTCAGTGATGAGGGATTTTTAGCCGTGGGCAGGGAGAAGATATGAGTCTTTCCCATGGAAAACAAAAAGGAGACTAGAAAGTTCTCTACTGATTTTTTTCCTGTCCCACGAGTCAATACCCCGCATGTCTATTACATCAGGTCCACTTCCTCCGTTCAAAGCAACAAAATCTGTCCATGGACAAAGTCATTTTTGTTGTGAGAAAAACAGGAATCTTTTATTATTTTAGAAAAACCAGGGACTGTTTTGTAAATAGGGATATGTATAGTTTAGTTTAGAGTATTCTAGATAATTCATTGGTCGCTAATAAGCAATACTTGTAAAGATCTTAGTCATCATTCATTTGTAAGCCTCAAGTAAAAAAAAAAAAAGGGTTAGGCCTTGATTCTAACCAGTCACAACAGCTCACTCTGCCTTCTACTCTCTAGTGTGCTTGTGAGGCTTGAGCGTCTAAAACATGTGTGGGGAGTAGGTTATAGATTGACTTGTCTAGCATACATGAGTGCTACATGAGTACTGCAAGCTAAGAAGCATGGACACTTCTAAGAAAGTGCCGTATCCGTGTCGGACACCGACACTCCTTAGACACTCTCGGACACGTGTCCGATACTATTTAGCCGTGTTCATAATGAAGAACTAAAAATCTTAATTTCGGACACTTGTTCGACACTCTTTTTGCAACGTGTCCCACAATTCCTAGCCCGTGTCTATGACTAAAAAATAAACATGTGGCTGATATCACTTGGACACTTTATTAATATGTGGTTATTAAAACTTGTAAACTTGATATATGACAATTTGGTACCATGGAAAAATATGTGATTGTAAATATTAATTATATCACAAGCAAAAGACAAATAAATATTTCACTGAAGAATAGGCCTTAAGATTGGCCTTTTTTTTTTTTTTTTGCTTTTTGTTTGTTTGTTTTTTTTTTTTAGGGAGGAAAAAGAGATGATCCGTTCTTTCTTTATATGGATTTTATGGAACTATGGATATTTCATGTTTAATGATTATAATTATGTTTTAGTGTTGTATTGATATTTGATAATTTGAAATGTTTGTTAATTGGTACTTAAATTTTTATTTTTTGATTGCTAAATTGATTAAAAAAGTTAAAATGATATTAAATTTTTTGTAGATGATTATATATAAATTAATATATATTATTAACGTGTCCCCCGACGTGTCCGTGTCTTACTTTTTTGAGAAATGCTGTGTCGGCGTGTCGTTGTCATATCGTATCTATGTCTCTTGTCCGTGTCCGTGCTTCTTAGACTGCAAGAGTGGATGCATGCAATTTTTGTTGAGTCCATGGCTCTATGCTACCTAGCTACCTCAAATAGGAAATATATCATGTCATATCATATATATACTTCACTTTTACGTTTAAAACATGTGTCCCATCCATATTCACAACCTGTCCGTGTAATATCTGGGCATCTAATTTAATAGCACCCTGCAAAAAGCTAATGAAATTGATTCCTTGTGGGAGTGGAGGAAATCCCTAGGCAATGCCCACACAGAAAAGGAGGCCCCAGACCTATCAAAAAATACATATATCAAATAAAATCCAAAAAATTTTATATGAAAACTTGTTGCAAAGAGTGTGGAATCACACTACCCAAACATCTCCTAAAAACTAGAAAATAAGTCTTCCACAGAATCTAAAAACCAAGAACAACTGAACTAACCTACACACAATTACATAAAAATAGGAACCAGAGAAGAAGGATCCAGTAGAATTTGTACATGCCAACACATTCTCTCCAACATACACATCAGAGGCCCTAAATCCTGTATAGCACAAACCCTGTAGAGGTTTTACAAGAACCTTGATCTTGCTTATTTCTTTCAAACAAGAACTTGCTGTAGAGTCAACAATCCACACATGTGAAATGTGATTTTGCAAAAGTCCACCCAATCCATTTATTCTCATTCAACGAGATAGTGCACATTTGCTGAATTCTCCTCATCTAACAAAGGGATTCTTAAAAAAAATTCATGTCCACAAACCCCAAAACAGAATGGGCGGCTGATAAAAAAAATAAACACATTAGAAACTATTTGATCCCATCTCATCAATTCTATGGTTCCTTGCACCTTTCGGTGTGAAGCTGCCCATACTGTAGTTCACTTAATCAATAGACATCCAACCAAGATATTGAATGAAAATGTCCATTTGAATGTCTATTTGGTTATACCCCTTCCCATTTTCACTTAAAGGTTTTTTGGTTCTCTTTTTTTTGCTTATATTCCTCCACATGAACTGTGAAATCTTCTGTGGTGGTCCTTGCGGCGTCTATGCCAAGAAAGGGTAAGCCAGGGGAATCTCCGCAAGTCCCACATTGGATATGACCACCTACATCCTGACTTACAAGTCAAACCCCATCTTAACTTGACATGATGCATTTTTTAGCTGTGCGACATCTCATAAGAACTCCGAAGTTAAGCGTGCTTAGACATAATAGTACTAGGATGGATGATGGCCCAGAAAATCCTTACACATCCATATGGGCCAAAACAGACAATATCATGTTGAGTTCGGCGGGCCTGTGTCAATTGGAAGCAGAGCCGAGGGCGGCTCTTATTCCTATTGGGATGAGTGTGAGATCCTGGTGGAACCCCTTGAGGTGTATGTGCAAAGGAAAGTGTAAGCTAAAGGAGTCTCCACAAGTCCCACGTCAAATATGGCCTCCTAGATCCTTGGTCTTATAAGTCAAAGCCTGTCTTAAACTCAACATGGCGCGTTTAAACTCCGTGCGACCCTTGCATCCCATAAGAACTCCAAAGTTGAGCATGCTGGGGCAGAAGCAAGACCAAGATATGTGACTGCCTTTGAAGTCCATATGTGTGCATGTGGGCCAAAGCGGACAATATGATGCTAAGTGGGGCGGGGCTGTGGCATGGACGAAACAAACTTTCTACCCAATCAGTAAAATGTGTTTTTCTAAGTTACAGCGAAGATCATAAATGCCTCATTTGTTATGATCCTCAGGTTTGCCATACCCAAATATCTTGAATATTATATTCCTTGAGCATGTCCCTTTTTATTCAATTCCACCTCCTACTAAAAGCAATCATGTGCATGGATGTAAACATTGGCCCCTACATAGCATAGCAGCCGATAAATCAGCCATAGCGCCCAAGGGCACTATGCTATTATGCAAATAGCACCGCCCACAACTGTGGCGGCCCATAGTGGCCACTACGCTGCGGGGTGTAGCGACGCAACGCAGCAGGAGGGGTTAAAAACCAGCGCCCCCTCTGGCTCCCGCTTGATTGGCAGAACAACAAAAAAAAAAAAAAGAACAATAGAATCAGGCAGAATGACGAGTTGTAGAGGAAGAAAGGAAAAATGAAAAACAAGAAAGAGAAAGAGATAGAGAATAGAGAGAGAAGAGTTACAGAGGAGTAAAGGACATACTTGATAATTGAGGCAGCAGCAACATCACGGCAGCATGACGCATGACCGTTGCAGCAACAACAGCAGGCAGCATCGCTGAGAACCCAGCAGCAGCAGTAGCAGGCCATGGCTCCACCTTCTTCTTCTTCTTCTTCTTCTCATTCGTATGTTTTGGGTGAGAGCTAGGGCAGCAAATGCCCTTTATCGTGCTGCCCTTGCCCTCACTTTTATTTTATTAACATGTAAGTTAGGGGCCCACAATGGCCCAATAGATGAAAGACACACATTAAAATTAAATGGGCCATTCAAAAAGCATTAAAAACCATTAAAAAAATTAGTGGGTCCATCCAAAACAATAAAAGCTGAAGATCCTTCTGTAACCATTGGTGGGCTCCACAATAAGGCAACAATGTTAACATAAAAAGGTCGTACCATAGCCAAATATTACTTAACTGAAATTGGATTCTTAGTCAAATTTCACTCTAATTGGAAATAGGGTTATATTTCACATCAAATTGAGTAGTGCTATACTGCTATACATCTTTTTCTATGAAGTTATTAACTATTATGTTATATTGTAATCTCACATTTGTTTTATTAACTACTTACTATTGTTTTGTCTTAACTCTTAAGTATTGATTGTTCACTGTTTAGTTTTACTATTTAATATTGAACATAGTTTATCTTTCATATTTAAATCTTGATAAAATTTCTTTATGACATATTTTTGTATAAGCCGTTCATTAGTTTCTAAATTGGCATAACTAAACAACATGAATCAATATGAAAAAAATTGATCATTCCTATTATTTTCTATTTATAGAGCAAAACAGGACCTCATGAAATGAGGGAACCGCTACATACCCCTATGCTAGTTACTTTTGCAAAACAAATATATATTCCATCATTTTCCAATATTCTGAATTTTCTGGGATTTTTTCAGATTTTTTTGAAGACTTTTTCTAATCACGCCGCTACCGCTATGTAGCATTTCAGCGGCGGGTTGCTACGCCCGCTGCAACCACTATTTTCATCCTTGATCATGTGTCATTTTTTCATACACTTGCCTTGATCCAGTTGATATCACCATCATCCTCCCATCTTCATATTTGACTAAAGGTACCAATGCCTTTAATTTGACAAAAGCATCCAACTTAAAGGATGAATTCTTTTTCAAGGAGGGGAACATGATGTAGTCTATACAACACAAATCCAAAGCTAGAATCTAGCACAACCTTGAACCATGGAGGCACAAACACCAACCAAATAGGCCCACTTAAAAAAGAAAGGACGACACACAGAAGTCCTTGTTGACATACAAGTCAAGATAGAATCATTCATTTTGATGTTTTAGGTCTATTTCTTTATCAAGATTTTTTAGATCGAGGGTGCTGATTAAGTTTTAATTAGGTTTTTACATTAAGGTCATATTAGGCAACCAAATCTGAGGATTCCTCATCGGTTTTTCCCTTTGGTTTGGAAGATGCATGTTTGGCAATTGTAAATCCTTAAGGCTTTACGTAAGTAGAAATCCTCATTATTTAAGGATTTTGAGGTCTGATCTTCCCCAGAGGATTTGAAAATCCCTACTTTTCCGGATTTACACCCCCAATACAAATCTTTCTCAGCTATATGCACTGCTATTTATGCGAAATCCTCAGCTCTACAAATTCTCACAGGGAAATATACAAATCTGTGGCAATACGCATCAGATCTGTCAATCCCGCATGGATTCCTTACTTGTTACCAAACATGCTGTAAAAAAATGTATTGAAGAAGCATTTACTATACCGGACAAACTAAATTATTGAAACAGAACTTTTTTCTATTAAGAAGCTTGCTTCTCACAAAAGGCAATAGACCTTAGGATGTGAGCCTTGCAAATGTTTGCAAGAACCTCATACTTACTTTGGGCACAAAACTTGTGGAGGTTGGCATGAACCTTGATCTAGCTATTTCAATGAGTCATCTAACAACTTCTCAATCTTCAACTCCATTTGGAGCCCAGGAATTTACCAACAGAATTTAAGTGGCAAGAAGTCAAATTATAGGGCCACAAATAAATAAAACTCCTTCAAAAAGAGGAAACATAGCCACTAGAGACTAATAAACCCCCACCCCAAACAAGAGGAAAAAATTTTTAGAATTTAAATTAAAAAAAAAAAAAAGAAACCTGTGTGATAAGAAGGAAGCACTGACCAGCCACTTTTAATTTTTGAACAAGATTTGAACGGACAGCTGCATTATTTAGCAATCATGAAATTGAATAGAAACAAATTGTAGGTGATATCTTGGAGCAAAACTTTGTAGTACTAATTATGTGTTATGAAAACAGAGTTAGTTTCTGAACTAATAATACATGTAGGAATGTTCCAAACTATTTATAGATGGTGGAATGGTATATATACATGGCTTTTTAAATTGTTTGCTAAGTGAAAAAAGAACATACTAATGGCATAATAATCATTTTATCCAACAACAAGAATAGTGGCTATGAATGATCGAAGATTATATGGATGGCAAACAGAAAGGGTACCACCTAAATGCTTCACATCCGTACTACACAGAACTGAAATAACACCACTAAAGAAGAATGCATAAGACAACCTATATGTAAGATTTGAAGAAGTAATATCCAGTAACAGAATGAAGATTCACAATGACAAACCTGTCCATAATTTAGGACTCCAGATGATGGGCTTAACTCAATGTTCCCATAACGTTGTAATTCACCTTTGGTAAACTTTCCATCTTGGGAACATTTCATCATAAACATATAATCTGTTGGCACAAGTCCAAATCCAAGGCTGTCCCAGTTTATATCAGCAAATTCTAAGGATTCCCTGATAAACTCCACAACAGACTAGCAGTAAGTATGGAAGGCAGAAAGCTAATTGGAAACTAGTGCGAATGCTTTTAACAAAGTAAACAATGCAAAAACAGAATGCAATGAGGCAATCAACCACCACTGAGTTGCAAGAAGTTAACATCAAGCTACAATGAGAATTTTATATATACTTTCTTCCAAAACAAAAAACACTTTTACTATTTCCCATTTACCCAGAAAAGAATTTTCACTATTTCTCATTAACAGATGGTGATGGACTTAATTTTTTAGCTTGTTTCTTAATCACAAACTATCATCTTAAGTAAATTTTCTGAATTGGTAACATTTCATATTTCATTCAATCATAAGCATAATAAACATTATCATATGAAGATAAAAACATCAAAGTGCGGCATATGCAAAAAAGAATGCAAGAATCGTCTGGAAGCCATACAATGAAGCATCGTTTCATTAGTTAGCCTGCTTAACTTGGATACTCAAAACCTCACCTCATTAGGTTTCAATACACAACACCATGAGCTATTGTCTCCGTAAAACTTTGGTGGAAAAACATGGACATCTTTCCTTCAAGAGCTGTCTCACCAAATGGATTCAGAATGCCATTTTGCACACTGTTAAAGAAGTCCATGACATAACCATGTGGAAAAGGTGGTTGCTAGTAGGGAAAATAGTTCCTTACATCTTTCCTTGAAATGCTCTCTCACCGAAGGATCAAAGAAGCAGTTGCAGAGTGTATATCGGCTGTGCCGCGCGCCCCCCCCCCCCCCCCCCCCCCCCCCAACACAACAAAAAAAATAAAATAAAATAAAAAATAACGATATGTATAAAAAGATAACCAAGTCCTTTCAAGAAGACACACCCTCCAAGTGCAAGCACAAGTTTGAGATTGAATTTGAGTACCTTTCCATTGTTCAATTCCTCTCTTTAAATAGATTCTAGTTACAACTTTGCTTTTTTTTTTTTGGAAGGTTTTAAATTTGTTTGGAAGGTTAAACTTTTTCGGAAGGTCATTCTGATTACAACTTTTGAAAGAGTTTCTTGCATATATCCCCTAAGGTTTCTAATATTTGTAAATAGGTCCCTTGGGTTTTGGTAATTGTAAATAGGCCTCTGAATTGGCATTTTAATACCTCCAATATCCCAAAGCACGTGGATTTGACAGTAATTATCAACTCCTGTGAGGATCTTGCTCAATTTTTAACAAAATGGCACTTTTGCCCCCTTAGAACCATTTTTGGATAAACTGTAGAAATCAGCAGGCCAAGAAGCCCAAAAGCTAAATAATCACATGCCAGAATCTTAGTCAAATCTTGTATATTGCAAATCTCCTGTACATACTAGTTCAGTAAACTTTAGATTCATAGAAATCATTCTTTGGCTGAATCAGGATGTAATTGATTTACAGCCCTTAACTGGGGCCTCATTACATTCTAAAAGGGCTGTCAATCCCACAATGGAGACAAGACTATTTCACACAAATAATCTTCTTCTTCCATTATTCTTCTTCTAAACTTATCTAAGATGAGCTTACATGGTATCAGAGCAAGGTTAATCCTCATTGAAGTCAGTGTCAACTCAACACAGGAAGTCCATCAACACAGCAATGGTGACTGCTGTGACCAACCTGTCGGCCCCACGCACGGGTTTTTTTGTCAGAACTCAGGTCGCCTGCACCTGTTTTTTAAATCCGTAAAGACGATGACAGATCTGTGTTTGTTTCTGCTCTACAAATTTCTGTTGCCACATTTTTGGCTTTGCACTGTGACAACCTGATCATACGGTGGGCCCAATTCTGGACAGCTAACACACCTGCAAACTTCTCCATTGCTGTCGCCCATTATTTTCTGGATTTATAGGCATTTTTGCAGAATTTTTAAACTCCAAAAGGTCAGTCGTCTACTGCAATCTTTGGTTCGTCACTTTTAGTGAACAGTTTGATCTCTTTTGCATCAGAACAAAATCCAACTGTTAACTTTGGCTGGTTCTTCTTCCTAGAGGCTAGAAATTACACCCCTTTATCTAACCTGGAAGCCTGATCATCCAGCATAACAAACTGTGGGACACTGCTCAATCTACCCAAAAATGTTGGATGCCCAGCCCTGTTTTTTTCTGCAACATATCTCAGTTGACAGAAAACCTTGTCTGTCAAGTCTATTTTATTTGTTGCTGATCCAGAAATATTGTAATCTCTCTTTTGGCATTCAATCATGGAAAAAGTTGATATTATCCCCATTAAATTGGATGGAACAAACTACATGAGTTGGTCATTCCACCTCAAAAACTTTGAGGAAGGACAAGGATTACTAGGATACTAGGATGGCAATAGTCCAGCACCTACGGCAGCTAAGGATGGTTCCAGTTCATCAATCAATACCAAATCTATTGCAACCTGGAACCAAAATAATGCTAAAATGGTCACTTGGATCCTCAATTCTGTGGACTCCTCAATTTCTTTGGCACTTCAAGCCTATACAAAGGCTTCTGACATGTGGGTCCACCTAAAGAATCTGTAACAACAAGCCAACAAGGCCAGATGCTTTAATTTGGACACTGAATTGGCCAAATATTGTCAAAATAACAGAACAGTTGATCAATATTACTGTGGTTTCTTGCCTTATGGATTGAAAGGGGCCAAATGCTTCCACAATCAGTCTCTGCAGAATTCCTGCCTTAGGCTCTTAAGCTTCAAGAAGAATTACATGTAAGCAAATTCCTTGTGAATTTATGTCCAGAATTCGAACTGGTTCGTGTTGCCTTAATGAATCAAGAAATTTCTCCAGATTTGAACACTTGTGTCCAAGAGATTTTTCAGAAGGAAACCAAGCTAAGGTCTATTCAGTCCCTTACCAAAAAACCAAAAACCTTCTACACTACTCAAGAACTTGCTCCAGTTGAAGAAACTGCACTTCTTACCTAAAGGCCCAATGCCACAATGTCATGAATGCAAGAAATATGGCCACGTAGCTCGCAATTGTCACCAAAAATTATTTTGCAACTATTGCAAAAGCAATGGTCATGTTAACTCTGAATGCACCAGACAGCCCCAAAAGAAACTAGAACAACCCACAAAGTGTGGTCCCACTGCTCTTCAAGATCAGAACATCATCCCGCAAGCCACTCAAATGACTGAAAATGACAAGGTGGCATTGGCGAATGCTCAAATTCGAAAGCTGATAAATTCATCAGTCAATTCAGCACTTGCATCCATGGGCATTAATGGTCTGTTCTCATCCTCATCTCCTATTGCTTTACATGCTTTCATTCTGCTTGCTCTACATCTACAACTCTATCCATTTGGTTCATACACTCAGGTGCATACTCCAATCATATGACATCAGTGGAACAAAATCTGCACAACACTAAAACTTATGCCGGTAATGACACCATAACCACAGCAAATGGTCAACAACTGCAAATTTCCGGAATTGGTTCTATGAAATTTCCAACTTCTAATGAGATGTCATTTGCCCTTAAAAACGTCTATTTTGTTCCACATCCTTTTGCAAATTTAATTTCTGTTGGACTACTTGTTCACTGTGGCTATCTTGTTAACTTCTCCCCTACTGCTTGTGTGATTCAGGAACGACAAAATGGGAAAGTGATCGAGATGGGGAGTTAGTATGGCCGGCTATTTCTTCTGGACACGGGATATCATTCATTCTTTGCTTCTTCTACCAGAACTATTACCAATGTGTGGACCATTTGGCACAATAATGATCACTTGCTTTCTTTATTTAAACTTGGTTGTTCAGATAAAACATTTAATAATATGGTTATCTCTGCTTTTGCGAATTCTAAATGTGAAAACTGCTGTCTGTGTAAGAGTAGTGTGCTGCCCTTTCCAATTCATTACTCCCGTGTGCTTAGGTCTTTTAATGTTATCCACACAAATGTTTGGGGAATTGCTCCTCACTTAAGTGGGAATGGGTATAAATATTATGTTAGCTTTATAGATGATCATTGCAGATACATATGGATATATTTTTTAAAATCTAAATCTAATGTGTTTCCAACTTTTACAAAATTTTATCATGTGGTGCATACCGAATTCCAAACACATATCAAACTAATTCGCTCAGATTCTAGTGATGAATATACTTCCTCTTCTTTGTCCTCATTTTTATCTGAATAGGGCATGCGCATCATTCATCAAAAATCTTATCCACACACACCACAACAAAATGGAAATGTTGAAAGGAAAAATCAACACATTCTCAAAACTGTTCGCACGTTACTTGTAGAAGCATTAGTGCCTCCTCAGTATTGGTGTAAAGCAGCCCATACGGCAGTACATAACTACATATTATTAACTGATTGCCTTCTTCTGTTCTGAATAATACATCTCCGTATGAGTGTCTATTTGGTAAACCTCCATCCTATGATCATTTACGTGTTTTTGGTTGTCTTTGCTTTGTCCATCTTCCATCCGTTGAACGAAACAAACTTTCCCCTCAAGTTGCCAAATGCATGTTTTTAGAATATAATGATGACCATAAAGGATTCCTATGTTATAATCCTAAAGATAAGAGGCTGCAAATATCACACAATGCTGTGTACTTAGAACATATCCTTTTCTACTCTTTAAAGACTGACGCTCATCCAATCCAAGTCTCATATCTCCCTCAGTTCCCAGCTTGCTCATCTCTTCCCCCACCAATTACACAGGTATCTGCTCGTCGTCCAATGATTACAGGACTTGCTGCCCCTTCACCTGATCCAAGCCCATTGCCGGCTCCTAAGTACTAATACTTTAGTTCCTTTTAGATTACGATGCTTTAGTCATTCATTTGTACCTCCTAACATATATGGTTTTCCTGCTCTTCTTACCTCTTTAGATCCGATTTTAGAACCCAATTCTTATTTGCATGCCTCAAAACTACCCTTTTGGTGCAATGCAATGAATGAAGAATTATTAGCTGTTGAATCCAATTCAACTTGGGACGTGGTCCTAACTCCTCCAGATGCTTTAATTATTGGCAGCAAATGGGTCTACTCTATCAAGGTTTGTTCTGATGGAAGTTTAGATCGGTATAAGGCCAGGTTTGTTCAAAGAGCTACACGCAAGAATATGGAATTGACTATGAGGAGACATAATGCCTTCTTAGTGTTGCTGCCATTTGAAACTGGCCGCTTTGGCAAATGGTTGTAAAGAACGCCTTCTTACATGATCTTCATAAGACAATCTATATGAAACCACCACCAGGATATGCCTACGCTCCAAAACATGTCTACAAGCTGAAGAAATCACTATATGGTCTTAAACATGCTCCTCGTGCTTGGTTTGAGACATTCCAGACCGCCATTCTTCATGCCAAATTTTACCAAAGCCCAAATGATAGCTCTCTGATTTCAGATGCACCTCCCATGGGTGTACTATATTGCTAATTTATGTGGATGACATGATTATAAGTGGCAATGATGCAAGTGGAATCTCTAACCTTAAGACTTATGAAAAACTTCAAAATGAAGGATCTTGGGCCCTCAACTTACTTTATTGGTTTGGAAATCTCTCGCAGAAAGAAAGGCATTCGTGTGTGTCTAACAAAATATGCTGCAGACTTAATAAAATCAGCTCATCTTGATAATGATAAATCATTTGACACACCTCTTAAGCTCAATGTTAAAACCAACAAAAATGATGGCAGCCCTCTTGAGGATCCAACAATTTTTTGTCGTTTAGTGAGCAGCCTTCTTTACCTGACCATGACTGACCAGACATATCTCATGCAGTGCAAATGGTTAGTCAGTTCATCAGTAACCCCCATACACCACACCTTCATGTGGTTCATCACATCCCACGGTATATTAAAGGCACTCTTAACCATGGCCTCTTTTATCCCCCCACCAATTCATTATAATTACAGGCCTCTGCTAATACTGACTAGGCTGGATGTCCGGATACTCACCACTCAACTACAGGATGGTGCATGTTTCTTGGGAACTCTCTTATGTCATGGAAATGCAAGAAACAATCCATAATTTCCAAATCATCAGAGGCAGAATATCGTTCCATGTCTTTCGCAAGCAATAAGATTGTATGGCTTCGACGATTACTTCAAGAATTGGGTGTATTCCAATTACCTCCAACACCTCTCTATGCCGACAACACCAATGCCATCCACATTGCGAAGAATATAGTCTTTCATGAACAGACAAAGAACACAGAAATCGATTGTCATTTCATATGGCAACAACTTGTCTCAGATGTTATCTCCTTGCCTTATGTATCCTCACATTTGCAGTTAGCAGATGTTTTCATAAAAGCACTCCCCTGTGATTGTCATAACTACATGTGTTCCAAATTGCCACTCCATTCGCATGCCAAAATCTTAGTCAAATATTGTATATTGCAAATCTCCTCCGCATACCAATTTTGTAATGTTTAGATTCTTAGAAATTATTCTCAGGCTGAAATCAGGATGAAATTGATTGTAATTACAACCCTTAATTTGGGCCTCATTACATTATAAAAGGATTGTCGATCCCACAATGGAGACAAGACTATTTCACACAAATCTTTTTCTCAATTTTGGATGATGTCTTTAATCCATTCCCTATCAGCAGCACGAGCGCAAACCATGTTTTGAATTAATTATATTTAGGATCATTTTTTAAGAGTAGGTGATTGAGATATTTCATTTAATCTAATATATCCACTAAAAAATCATATATTCATTTAATTGGGTGGCTTAAAAGTAGGGCCCCTTAAAACTTTTTTTGTTTTTTCAAATCATTGTCTCCCCTATTAATATAATATTTCCTTTTAGAAAAAAAGCTATTTAAAACACCTTTTCAAATGTTTGAAATTGGAGATAACCGATACAGAAATAGATTGTAAAGACACAAATTTACAAAAACCATTATGCAAACAGATGGCCAACATAAATTCCTAAAATCCACAAGGCATACCTTCCCAACCCTTAAAACCATTATGTATAGAGAGAAACCCTGTGAAAGGAACATCCAAACCAATTTCTAATCTTCTTTCTCATAAGAACTATTCCAAAAAAAAAAAAAAAATTGATGCCAAAGTGGCCCTAAGATTTCAAAAAAACTAACAATGTGAAGAACGAAAAAAAAACTAAAAAAAAAAATTATCTTAATGTTAAAAGAGACGATGTTGTTGGCCACCTACTGTGAAGAACTTCGTGAGCTTAGTTGAAAAAAAAAAAGGAAGTTAAAGGGAAAAAGGTTTAAAAAATCATATGAAGGAGAAGAGTTTTCTTAATCATAAATAAAAATATAAGCAAAACTATCAAAATTAGTAAAAGCCTAATGACCTGTTCTCTTTATTGTCAAATCCACTTAATTGGGGATAATGAAAGGTATGAAAATATCAAAGCAAGAGCCTATTTACAAATGTTGAAACACGGGGGCCTATTTACAAATATTAGAAACCCTAGAGGGTATATAAAAAAAACTCGCTTTGAAATTAAAAAATGGACCAAATCCCATAATTTCAGCCATTGATTCAAGGTCTACAATCAATTTTTAAATGCTCATTATCCTTGTCACCTAACAGATCATCCTTATTTAGAAATGAGTCAATTATTGCTTGTCCTAAATTCCTAATTACCTACAATCAATCCCCATAATTTCTCATTATCCTTGTCACATAACAAATCATCTTCATTTAGAAATAAGATAATTATTGCTTCCCTAATCTTCTCACCTCTTCAGCAATGCTTATCCACTCAATTCTTGCTAATGGTTGGACCTAGTGTGGGCTGACTTGCAGCCTGCTTGACCCACTAACCCCTAGGTAATAGCATATTGAGTGATACAAATCGGTTGTAATGACACATACTGCTTATCGGCATGAGTTTACTTTGAGGTTAAAAGAAATCCAAAAAATATAAAAACAAAATGTTAGAAAGTTTATTTTCATTAGTAAGTAAACAAATGGGAGTATCGGATCATCATTTTCATATACTCATATTAGTCCCGTATTGTTGTATTATTTTAAAATAAAAATAGTGATGTAGTTGTTACTTGTATTGGCGTTGCTTAGTTATATTAAGACCTAATAAAATGTTAATAGTTAAAGATTATTATTTAGTATTTACTATGCATATACCATATAATATCATGACATCATCAGTCTTGTATTATGTACATGAATATATAGTACGCAATATACTAGAAATATACTACGTTAATTATTTAATACTTACTATTAACTATATAGTAGTTAGTGCTTAGAGAGAAGATGGATGTCTTGGTGGAAGAGTGATGCAGGGCCCATAGTCTACATGTGGAACCACCCAAGATAGTTTAGTCTTTTATTTCCCCAATTATTTGTTATTAGATTTCTAATTTTATAAAAGAGTTGTAATTAGGAATTAGGATAGTTAGTTTCCTAGTTTAGGAGCCTTAGTCCTCAAGTTCTACTTCTTTTGTTTATATGGCATTGTAGAGATGGAATTCCGAGAGTTGATTAATAATTTTGTGTGGGTTCTTATCCATGAGGTATGTCCTCATGTTAACGTCTTTGTGGAAACATACTTCAAAACAAACCCTAACTCTATGGCCTACATCAAAGAGGGGAGTAAAAGGTTTTTTTTAGTCAAGGAAGAGGGGTTGTAGAGTTTTATAATAAAATATGAACCCTAGCTCCTCTTATAATTCTACCTTGCAAACGAGACGGTCCACTGGTCTATGGGTCCGAACATGCATAGGTCCAAAACTGGACCCATTTACCAATTGGGTCCTAAAATGAGTTCCAAACCCAGACCCATTTAGTAGATGGGTCCAAAACTAAGTTCTAGAACCGCAGTTTTAATAGGTCGGAACCCCTGGGTACTCGGATAATCAGGGATCCATCTGCATCCCTAGTGCTTACAAGTTAATAAAGAAAGTAAAAAAGAGCGGCCTTTGGCTTAGAAATGGATCATTTGACATAAATATTAGGCTGTAACTCTTGATAAATTGACCATATGCTCGATTTATCAGTTGATATGCATGTGAATGCCAAAAGCAAAAAACAGAGTGGTCTCGCCCAATACAATTGATTCACGTATCAGCCATCCATCACCATTAAAGCCTTGTCCCAATAGCATTGAGGTCATTGTTTCTCTATTCCGATCTATCCCGAGCCAAATCCTAAGATAGGTTGCACTTTTTCAGATCTATTAGTACTACTTTCATCCATGTCCTTTACAACCTACTCCTACCACATAAATGTATCAGCTGTCCATGCTCTCAACAATTGAGTTTCAATGGCCATTTTGCACACTTTCAAGGAAGTCATTACACAGCCGTGTGGAAACGTGGCTACCAATTTTGCAACTAGTAAAAAATCTTTTGAGCAGCCTTCACTGCTTTAAAGAGATGATTAACTAGAAGCAAAATGATAAATCAAAAACCTCAAATAGAGATGTCAATGGACATCCGATTACCTAGTTACCAAAGGACCCATATTCAAATCTAGGTATGAGCCCTATATTTGGAACCAACCAGGTCCAAACCCAGTTGCTTTCGTACCTGAGCAAATATGCATAAAATCACTATATACCATATAAATAAATAAATATTGTATTCATATTGTTACATAAAACATAACAGTGAAAAAAATATGAGCTTCAGCACAGACAGTCATTGCACTGTTTTACAGTAAGAAGATTTGGGTTTAAGTAAAAACTGATGTAAAAGGTATTTTAATATATTTTTCATTTTTGAATCATGTCCAAATCTAGTTGTGTAAATTCAAGAGGTCTCGGTCCACCATGGATCTCACCCATTCCATTTTTTTATTGTGTAAGCAACAATGTGGAAAGGAAGTAGTTTAAAACTTTAAATGGAAGAACACTGAGAATAGCAGACAACCCAAGAAAATAGCATCATCATCATTATCAAAGCCTTGTGTCACAAACTCACAGCCTCACCCAACTCGGCATGAAATTGTCCGCTTTGGCCCACATGCGCGCGTGGAGACTTCCCAAGCAGTCACCCATCCTAGTACTGCTCTTGCACAAGCATGTTTAATTCTGGAGTTCTTACGTTATCTGGGATCACACGGCTTTAAAAGGTCTCATGTTTAGTTAATACGTGTTTTGACTTAC
The DNA here is from genome assembly GCA_037013555.1 of Sextonia rubra. Classification (NCBI taxonomy): domain Eukaryota; kingdom Viridiplantae; phylum Streptophyta; class Magnoliopsida; order Laurales; family Lauraceae; genus Sextonia; species Sextonia rubra. The sequence goes on from JASUAD010000018.1 coordinate 39,977,001, forward strand.
AAGCCCAAGAATCCAGATGCTCCCTAGCAGAACTGGGACTCATGTAATTCTATACACTGACACCCCCACATATGCCCTTCTTCAGGGAGGCCATAATCGTATGAATGTTACATTCTCCCACACCAAGAGACAAAGCCATCCTTGGCTCTAATACCAGCTATCACAGCCCCACCCAACTGAGGTGGTTAACCATCCTAGTACTGCTCCCACACGAGCATGCTTAACTCCGAAGTTCTTATGTGATTTGAGGCCACACGGCTTTAAAAGGCCTCATGTTGAGTTTATACGGGGTTTGACTTGTAAACCTAAGGATCCAAAACGCTCCCTTGCCAATGTGGGACTCATGTAATTCTATACATTGTAAACCCAAGCGTCGAAGGACACCCCTACATATGCCCTTCTTCAGGGGGGGCTAGAATTGTATGGATGTTACATTCTCCTACCTGAGAGACAAAGCTATCCTCAGCTCTAATACCAACTATTACAGCCACCCAACTTAGCATAATATTGTCCACTTTGGCCCACGTGCGCCCACAGGGACTTTCCAGGTAGTCACCCATCCTAGTACTGCTCCCACACAAGCAAACTTAACTCCCGTTCTTATGTGATCTGAGGCCACACGACTTTCAAAGGCTTCATGTTGAGTTAATACGGGGTTTGCCTTATAAGCCTAGGGATCCGAACGCTCTCTTACCAATGTGAGACTCATGTAATTCTATACATTGCAAACCCAGGTGTCAAAGGACGCCCCTACATATGCCCTTCTTCAAGAGGGCCACAATCCTATGGATGTTACACCTAGTACGAAGAAAACAGCATATTTACAATTTTTTTATTGGTATATTTCTAAGTTTTCTTCATGTATCTTGATGCAAATGTCTAACAATTTTCACTAGCAACACATATTTTATGAGGTCTCACTATGACAAGCATCTAACATTAAGCATGTTGTAAGAGAATTTCCTAAAAGCTATAGGCCTATAACAGATAGTCCATCCTTGAAAGCCATTTCACATCAAAATCTTCAGACATTAAAAACTGTACATACAGCAATTTGAGATATTTAGCGTACATACCTATAGGTGGTTGCTACTTCTGCTTCACGCCTTCTGTTTGTGTCCACTTGAATATGGGAATGGTTAAAAGGAAACTGATTTTGTAGCTGCAAAGATATGAATACGAGAATTAATCAGTCCAAGCTCCAACATTTAGAGCCCCATATGCTAAGTACCCATTATCTTGTATCTTCCATAGTTGTCAATTTCATTTCAGACACTATCTCGGTTTGACTCCATATCAAAACGTTTTGGCTGGTTAGACATTTCATTGTTTCATTCTTGGATTTTTGATTCGGTAAAAAAGGTTTTTTTTTAATCCAATCATATTTGGAAAATAGTAAAAAAAATAAACTATATATATTTAAAGAAAGAAATGGGCCATCATCCTAGTTAGCTGAATCGCAATGATATAAACTATACATATTCGAGATTTTGGGAGGGCTAAAATCCCTTTCCCATTCACAGGAGATAGAAAAAAAATTAGTTCTTGCCCTAATAAGGGCATTGACATTAGTAAAACTGGAATCAGGAAAAAAAAAAACATTCACATGGGATTAGCTAAAATTGGGAATTCAGCCTCTTTTGAATTCAACCTGCAGGTTGCTGAACAGACCCTAAGATTGAAATTGACTACTATGGTATATTTTCTGAGTATGCATATCTCTGTGTAACAAGGCTCCATTGAAAAGACCTTAAAATGAAAGCAAAAGGGCATGGAGAAGATTTTGGCTAGAAACTGGCCTCAACTTATAAAGTTGAGAACACCTTACATGAGCCCACCTTAATGAATGGCATATCAAATAAAGATGTGACTGGAAGTTCCAAATGCAGATCAGCAGTTTATATAGAATCGGAACACAATGATCTTGACCATCTATTTAATGGCCCCAAAGTTTAACAGTTTTACAAGTGCGCATGTAACCATTAAATTTGAGGCCCTCACAGTCTATATCACACGTCATTGTGACTTCATAGGGAGATTGCATTGTGCTTGTTAGAATGCCAATCCCAAGTCAGCACACACATATTAGTTTGCAACAAAAATCCCCCCTTTATGGGTTTGTTAGATAGCATTATAATTAGTTCATATTTAAGCATCAAACAATCAAAATGCAAAACTCTAGTTCAATAACGCCATCGCACAGACATGTCAGTTGGAGAAACACAATTAAGGGGTTGATTGTGGAACAACAACCCATCAAGAACCAAACTTTAATCAACCATTGACCATCAATATTGTAGCAACAATCCCACTTCTTTTTATCAGATACCCACCAATCCACACCCTCCTCTCACATGATTTGCGCGCTGAGAGCGCCCCTGCGACAAAAATGCAATCACAACCGTTGACAAGTTTCTATTTCGTGCCTTGTTGAAAACCCACACCTGGGTAGGAGGCGTGTGGGTCTGTGAGCTTTTTCCAGAGCAGAAGGGGTAAAAACAACGTAGTAGGAATGGGTTTCCTATGAAGTGAAGAATCCAAGGAAAAGAGGAGAGAGAATCTGATTTCCTAGCAAAATGAGACTAAAACAGATCGCAGAAGATATGGGTTTCCTCTGATTCGAATGAAATACTTAGAAAAATCGGAGGAGAGAGACATAGAAGGATTTGGAAAGAGAAAAGGCAATACCTTGAGAGAAGAGGGACGGAAGGGTCTCTTGTCTGAGAAGGAGAAGAAAGGATTGGAAGCAAGCGGAGAGCATAAACGGTTGATGTGAAGCCGATCGTTGATCATCGTACGGCTGCAATCCATCTTCTCCTTCTTTCCTCCTTCTTTCTTTCTCTTTTTCTCTGTGCTTCTGGTGCGAAAAGGCTGCGGGGTTTAAGAAAGAAGAGGAAGGAAGAGGAGGATATATTGGGATCTCCTTCTCCTGGCCCAGCTTTGACATGGTAAAGTATTTGTAACCATGGCCTCAAAACCCATCTGGGCACCACACAGTTAAAATCTCGACCGTTCTTCAAGATGAAGTCCTTCGCTCTCATGATTTACCCACCCGCAGTTCCAGTCAACGGAGAGCGACTTTTCAATGATCAATCTTTCAAAGCTTACAATGAGGCCTATTTTTATGTTTGGCACCAATAATACACTTTCATCCTGTGGTTAGTCTTATAAGTCTTTTCATTGACTAGTTTTGACAACAAGGGGCCATATTCTTTCCTTGTTCTCACATAAAAGAGGGTCATTTTCACATTGGTTGTCAGGATTGCAATTACATTATATCAAAGCCGAGGGATATGAAGTTAATTTTGACAAAAAAGTTGTACCCATTTTCCATTTTTTACTTTTTGTGACAATTTCCTTTCTGTCTCCTTTTCTTGCTTTCCATTCTTTCTACTCCACTGCTTGTAACCCATTTCTACTCTAATTACTCTTGGATTGGAAGAGTTGACTTTCATAATTTGCTTCTATTATTCTCTTTGTAGTTGCTGAAACTTTATTGAGATATCTCTTATCTCAAAATCAATTGGTGATTGGAAACACCTCATCAAGTTCTGATTCTATTTATAAGATCTCAAATCCCATTGAGCTATCACTTGTCCCAAAATTAATTAGTGATCGAAAATGGCACAATGATGGTTTTATGGTCTTTTTCAATTGTATTCGGAAGCATTCAAGCATTAGTCAACACTAAGTATCCGAAGGTCGTACTAGGACCAACACTTTTATTAAAAATGTTATAGTCTATTTAAAATAAGGGTTTATTTGGATGTGAGGTAGATTACAGTAGAGTAAAATAAAAATTTTGAAATTCAAAATTTCATCTTCATTTTTTTAAAAATTTAAATTTCTCTTATTAGTTTTTAAAAATATATAAAAAAGTCATCACTAAATCGCAAAAAAATATTTACTTTTTATACAAAAAGTTAAAAATTTTTCATATCAAACAATTTTTAAAAAAAAGTCATTATAACTCCATCATATATTATTCTTTTTTTTTTATTTTGAGTTTACTTTGCTCTATTTTACTCTTCCCCACATCCAAACACACCCTAAATCACTATTAGAAAGTATTTGAGGATGATTTTGTATGATCTATTTTTTAATGGATCCTATAATATATGTTGCATTTATTAGTGAACATACCTGCGCTTGGCAGGACTATTTAGGAAAGTTATCCTGTGTCCCTTCATTCATATTTATGTTAAAAAATTGATCTATTCAAGGTCGTGGATGCACTAGTGGCAAGAAGTTTACTTATTCGTGTATATAAGATTGGTGCAATCTAATTGAAGAGTGTTATCTTGTCATTTTTATGGCCTTGCGCCATGGACACAACATTTGTGGCATGGTATGGGGTCATTAATCATGCATTTTGTTGATGAATCCTATTTTAGAGCCATATGTCCATATATGTTTCTTCTCCAAAGAAAACTATTTAATTAAAATTTAATTATATTTAATTAAAAAGTTCTAAATGATTTTGTATCTATATAAAGGTTATAATTAGCACATGCTGTTAACGGTGCTGAAAATAATTAAGTAAACCTACTAAATTTTATTTATGAAATTATGAAAATACTAATAAGGTTGTTGTAAAACAAACTATCCATAAAAAGCTCAACCTGCCACCATATAAGAACTTAGTAAAATGAAAAAATTACTTAGTAAAATGAAAATATTGTGCTGTAATAAAGACAAGTCATTTGTCAGTCAATGGCATTGACTGCTTAGTTTGACACATTTGGTACATAACGAGGTCAGAGATTATGAAATTTATGTCCGATTTTGTAAAATGTGTCCATATGATAATTTTTCAACTACATGGTTTTGAAAAATGGAGCCTTATTTGAAACAAAATCTCGTGAAATATCTTATTTCTAAACACCCCTAAGACTCAGTTTCCACGTAGCCTCTAAGATCTAATTTTAGCCTAGACTTATCCTTCTGTGCTGGTCTTACCTTGATTAAATTACATATAGCTCCAATTATGCATAAGTAGTTATCCAAGAAAACAACAAAATAATTCAGTTACACATAGAACTGATGGAATTATATTTTATTTACATGAATTACTTCCAAATCGATGCGCTTCCAAAAAAAAAATGTACATCCATGAGAATGATAGCTTGAAAACATGAAAATTGCCCTCCTATATGAAGAGGTTTAAATATGGACATAATGCCAAATTAACATGATAAATTTTCCAATATATTTATATCTATATATATATGGCTTATTCGGTGTTGAACCTTTCTGCTTATCAATATTAGATCATAATATATTGAGATGTAACTAATTAGAGAATATAGTACACTGTTAATCTAGCAAGATCATTTTGAGATGATCAAACCATTTCATAAACATTAAAAATATTTGAATTGAATATGTAACAAGAAAAAAAGTGCAAATCTCTCTGAATCACTATGAAAACATGCAACTGACACCATCTATGAGGCCCATTTGGATGCAACTAAAGAACAATTTCGTGAGAATATTTTGATGGATGAATGGTTAGCCATTCTATTAAGAGGGCAGAAAAAAAAAAGAGTATTCTATTTTCAGAATTTCTTTTTTTCCAAATCTATTATGGTAATTGGTGCTGACTATGATGATGAAAAAGTAGAAAACAATAGCGCATCTCGAATTCTCTTTGACTTCTCAAAAGATAATGGCATGGATAGAACTGCCTGTTCTATCAAAAGATTCACATTAGCAATTAGGGACACATCCAAACACAAGATATGATCCCATGCCAATTGGCAATGCAACTTCTGGATTTTTCCCATTCGGATTGTAGAAAATTCTGTCCACAACACCACCAAAGTAGGATAAATTAACACCGGCCTCTTCATCAAACATGGGCTGAATGGACCCGAAAAATTAGAACAAAATGGATCGAGAAGCACCATTACAAATTTGAAAAATTAGATCATGGGCTGATGGGCTACTACACTACTTTCCCTCTCACCCCTCTTTAAGTGATTTCTGCCCCTTAAAACTCATCTCCTTGGTTCATCTACTCCAACTTTACTTTCTCTTGTTAGATTTACCATAATGACAAGGGCAATTTGAACAGATCAGATCTAAATAATGTAATATATAAGTTCCACGCATACCTGACTCCATCGTATGTTTAGCGTGTGGAGAATTTTTATTGGATTCTGAATAAATCCTTCTTTGATACTGGTAAGTAGGTTTCATTGTAATCAATGCCTTCTCTTTGAGTGAAATTCTTAGCTACAAGTCGAGCTTTAAATCGTTTGACTTTCCCTTTAAAGTCCCTTTTGGTTTTAAAGACCCATTTACAATCAACAACTTTGGACTCTGCAAGTAATTTGATGAGGTTCTAAACTTCATTATTGGCCATGGACTTAATTTCATCTTTCATTGCATCTAAACATTTATCAGAAATTTCACCATTCATGGCTTCTTTGAATGTCATTGGATCTTCAGTAATTCCAATATTCGTTTTCTCAAAATACATAACATAATTGCCGGAGATTACAAGCCTTTTCTCTCGGGTAGACCTTCTATATTCTCCTGTATCTATTTCATCAATATTCTGTTATACATCATTTATGATTGGATCATTTAAGACAGTCTATTCTGGGAGTATCTCTACGTTAAAGGGTTGTTCCTCTTATAAGTTTCCTCCTATAAGTTATCTTTATAAGCAATATCGAAAGGAATTTCAACACTGTCATTTGCATTAGGTAACAAAGTTTGTTCCTTAATTTCATTAAAAGTACTGTTTCTAGTATGATGACTCCTACTGTTTTCGTGATCGTCCAAGAATTTAGCATTATTGGATTCTACGATCTTGATACTATGGTTTGGACAATAAAATCTATACCCTTTAGACCTTTGTGGATAACCAATGAAAAATCTGTTAACAGTTCTTGCGTCTAATTTCTTTTCATGTGGATTAAAGACTTTTACTTCAAATGGACAACCCTAGACTCTAAAATGGTTTAAACTAGGTTTCCTATTGGCTCATAACTCAAATGAGGTCTCAGGGACCGCCTTAGTAGGAACACGATTCAAAATCTAAATACCCATTTTCAATGCTTCTCCCCACATTGAATCGGGTAAATTGGTATTACTCACCATGCTCCTAACCATATCCATAAGTATTCTATTTCTCATTTCAGCAACACCATTTTGTTGAGGGGTTCATGGCACTGTGTATTGAGCAACAATGCCTTTTTCTTCCAGAAATCTAGCAATTGGCCTCGTATTATGGCCCGATTCAATATATCGGCCATAGTATTCACCACCTCAATCTGATCTCACGACTTTAATTTTTCTGTCTAGTTGTCTCTCTACCTCCGCCTTAAATATTTTAAAGACATTCAAAACTTCATATTTATCTTTAACGAGATAGACATATCCATACCATGAGTAGTCATCTATGAATCTGATGAAATACTCTTCTTCAGTAAAACAATGAATGTGCAATTTTCCACAAATATCTGTTTGAATTAATTTGAGAAGCCTTGAACTCCTTGTAATAGTTTTCTTGGTTGTCCTTGCTTGTTTGCCTTTAATATAATCAACACAAACATCGAAATCAATGAAATCAAAGTTTGGTAATAACCCATAATTCACCAATCTCTCCATTCTCTTTTTCGAAATGTGTCCTAAGCATTTATGCAACATCTTATATGAGTTCTCTTTTATCAGTATTCTCTTTAAGCCCACATTTATGCTATAATTATTGTGCTTGGTAGATAGGGTTTGTGCAAAAACTAAATCTAACTTTAATTTATATAAACCATCATATAAGACCCACTACCAATTAAAATATCATTTCTATAAGTATTCATAAATCTATTGCCAAAATTAACTGATTTAATTTTGAAATAGAAACTAAATTTCCAAAAATTGATGAAATATAAAAGGTATCATAGAGATCTAGTTGGCATCCACTATCCAGCACAATTTTGTAAGTCCCTATCCCTTCGAATTTTGATTCCTGTCGGTTCCCCATCATGATGGTTCTTTGGCGATCACTTGGATCCGGCTTGTGAGGAATCCCTGCATACAACCAGAAACATGAACGGTTGCTCTAGAGTCAGCCTACTAGGCATTTAATATAACATTTACTAAATTGGATTCGAAACATACAAAAGATACTTGGCTGTTATTACATTTCTTTTTTAACTAATTTTTTCTTTTTAGATATTCCTGTTTAAAGTAACCCTTCTTACCATAGAAGAAATATTTCTACGAGGTCTTTTTCCTTTCCTTCTTTCCTAGTTTTGCTTTTACCTTATGCACATTGTCTTTATATTTTGGCTCATATTTTTCCTTGAATTTTCCATGGGAGACCTAGTTAACTGTAATTTGGCCTTCACCTTTAAGCCTCCTTTCATCTTGATTACATTTTGCAATTAATTCACTAACTGTCTACGGCTATGACTTCTAATTGTATGCTACTTTGAATGGTCAGAAGGCCGGCGGCATAGAATCTAAGATAAATTAAATCAGATACCCATCTAAAACGCTTAAATTAATTTCCTTTAGTTTAGCCGCAATGTTAGACATGTTTAAAATGTGTTCTCTTACGCCTTTGACCCCACCATACTTAGTATTAGTTAATTGAGACATCAATGAGGATCCAAGTGCCTTATCAATTTCCTCAAATTATATCTTAATAGCTTCGAGATAATCCTTCGCATAATCTTTAAAGTCAATAGACCCTCGAATACTCTTTGATATTAAATTGATGATGATTTTCAAACTTACTTTATTGGATCTCATCCACTTTTCATATTCTACTTTTTTAGTGGCAAAACTCGATTTAGTGGGCACAGGAGGTTTAGGCTCTTCTATGGCCATGTCTAATTCTAAATAACTTAATGCAAGAGATAATATATATTTCCAATCATCATAGTTTGATCAATCTAAAAGTGGGATGTATCCTAGACATGATGTCAATGTAATTGAATTCGAAACTTGAAATAAATACATCACAAAATATAAGCTTTGAATTTAACATGCAAAATAATAATCCAATTTAAATTTAAACATAAAATAAATTCAAATTGACGAGTAATAAGTACATCATCATAAATCACTTTTGGGTGAATATGATATGTTAATTTATTGCAATCCTTACTAATGAGACTATGGTTAATAGTATATTTCATCAATAAGTTGATTACACTTTTAGGCATAAATCAAATATACTTATATCATACATATTAAATATGTCCCTTCCCGTTTTCAAGTGATCAAGAGATGAAGCCTTTGGGTCAATCGTCAATTTACATTTGAAATACAATTTAGGTACAATTAAACATCACAAAGTTAAATATAGTAATCCTTGAATACAAAATACACAATATATTATAATATCGGGTTACTTTGGCAACATCCAAATTGAATAAATTGTGTATTTTGCTAATGAAAAATTATAATCGCACATTTAATGATCTAATGAGTCTATTTAAAAACAACTCCCTAATTGGATTAGATATTCTCATATCAAAGATTAAAAATTAATTGCCCACTTTAACTTTAAGTTGGGCTTTATTAAGAAAAAATCCAAACAAATATCAATTGACTCATATAAACTATTCGGATTATTAATCCATTAATATAGGTATTCTTACATGTGATTGATTATCCAAATAACTTTTATTTAAATTAATCACAAACCAAAATTTTCTTAATTAATACTTTACAGTTAAGGTAGTCTTTAATCTATCCATAGATTTCCCTCAAATCAGGTATAGATGTGAATACACATTCACCCATAAACTTTTCTTAACTTATGATCAATGGATATTTAACAAATTAAATGCGAAATTAAACTTTAATGAGTTAAACATGCAATAATTAATATACGATAAAATCTAAAAAATCTGGATGGTTGATCCATATCACTAATCTGGTAAATCTAATTTTTAGGAGTTCACTAAAGAAAACGGATTGAAAATCTGAGTTCGGATGTGTCCACAATCATCAATATACTATTTCAATGGTTGAAATAATTGATCTATGCAACTGTTAACATCAGCATGATATCAGCGTCTCCATCATTCTAAAACTGGTCCTTGATCTTATGAATCATTTGAGTAACGACCCATTTTGATTACCTATTTAAACACTTTTATAAAGTAAGATGTATATATACATAATGGAATGGAATCTTCATGGGAGGCGGTGGAAAAAAAAAACTATTGGGTTTTCCATCTTGCAGCTCAAATAGCATGCACAGTATATGGGAATCTTGCCCACTCATTGTTTGCTAGTGGGTTTTGGGAATATGGTCCCGTCAAGAATATAGAACCAAACAACTTTATGCAACAATCCACTGTGACGTGCATTGACACGATTCTATCAACATGTTGTGCACCATAAATTTGGCTGAAAAAACAAAAGGTACTGTAAATGGTTTTATTTGATTCTAAGGCTTTCCCTTAAGTGACTATACCAAACAAATTACCCAATTTGAAATGCATAAAATACAAACAATTTTATACAAAAAAAAACTTATAATCGATCATTCAAATTAGATCCAGGAACTTGATGCGCTCTGATACCAATTGTTAGATTTACCATAATCATAAAATCAACTTTAACGGATCAGATTTAAATAATACAATATATAAGTTACAAACATACCTGACTCTATCGTATGTTGGGTGTGTGGAGAAGAACAAGCTATTCGCGCATACGGTTTACAACTCACTTCTACTATTCCTTGATGCATGCAAGTGATGAGAGAGTAAAGCAGTAATCTTTTGAAGTAAAGCAAGTTACCTTAGACCCATATATTTATAAATCTCTGTGATAGTTCTCTTCTCATCATGGAACTCTTAAGTTGATTAGGATTATCCCTCTTATTAGTAATTTGAGTGGGAAGTAACCATTAATTTCCAAGTCTAATAGGATTTCCAAATACCAAATAGAAGATGAGTCTTTAATTGCTTTGGACTCTAGAAATCGAATCCATGCATAGGCATGCGGTTAAGTGGACCACACGTCCAATGTTAACATCTCCAGCCATAAATTTTTACACTAGATTCAAAATCTATAAAAGATTTTAATAAGTTAGTACCCATTAATGTAATTCTATAAATTAGGAGACTCGTAGGAAGGCAAAGAATTTGGAAATTCTCCTATTATGGAATGTGTAATGTCATGGGTGAGAATGATAATTACATTGGACTCCATCTGGAAATTAACTTATATCAAACAAAATCGTGCTGTCAGCGACACAGGTGTAATAGTAAGAAGGGAAATTCTCAAAAACATCCCCACATTTTCGGTGGCTTTCAAGAAAGGACAATAGAAATCATTTATTTCATAAACATCCTCAAGTTTTTCAAAACTCCTAGCTATTAGCAACCCTTTATCCTCTTTTGTTAGATGAATAAAACTCCCTTTCTCTTAAGAATAGGTAGGGCTTTTTTAAACATCACTTTCCCTCTTCCTTTCATTCTTTCTCTTTTTCCCTTTCCCTTTCCCTTCCTCTTCCTCACTTCCCTTCCTCAAAGACCATGGACAACCACAACACTGGTAGAAACCACACACCATCGGCAACCGATGACCACTAGTTGTTGCCGATGGTCACCAGTGTTTGTCAATGAAGGGGGAGTGGGAAAGAGGGAAGAAGTGAAAGGGGGAGGGGAAAGTGAATTGAAAAGACCCACTCCTTTCTTAAGAGAAAGAAATTTTATTCATTTAAAAAATAGGGAGAAAGTGCCATTGATGGCGAGGGGTTTTAGCCAAAAAGGACCCCATTGAAAGAAACTTGAAAAACTTGGGGGCATTTTTGAAGAAAAAACATATTTGGTGTCCTTTTTTGAAAACTATGAAAACCTTTGGGAGGTTTTTGAAACTTTTCCTTGCAAGAAAATAATTTTATTTAATTTGAATATCATTTTAAAACCATTTATGAAGATCAGATCTACAACTCAAAACATATTTAATCTTTCAAAAATTGTTTGAACTCTGCCTACTTTCTTTTGTTGTTTTCCTCAAATTTATCTAAATTGTTCGAACTCTGCCTACTTTCTTTTGTTCTTGTCCTCAAATTCATTTGATGAGTTCTATACTTTCAATTAAAGAATGGGGGAAGAAAAGAAGACATTGAGAAAAGGAAACATTGCCCTGAAGAAGAAACTACCATTTTTATGCACTATACTAGAAGGCTAGGGATGCAGGTACAAGGATTTACAATGAAGATGGGAACTATCCATGTAGTTAAGAGGGAAGTGGCGTGCTACTTTAGAGGGTCCATTCAAATGGAATGGAAATCAAAACTATGGTGGGTTATAAGTATATAACAAACAAAAGAGAATGTTATCTTAACTAATTTTTTGTAGAGGATATTATCAAAGTGAAAAGATAGTGATGAATGGACTAAAGATATGGCTGAAAACAAGGGACAGGTATGGCTGGGCCAACATTAATTAGGTTATAGAGATGGGCTCTACCCTGACATGTCATAATGTAGCTAGGCCTTGATCTGGCCATTTACCACAACTACCACCACCATTAAAGTCTTTTCTCAATTGTCTTTCTTTATTCTGATCTATCCTAAGCAAAAATCCTTAAATAAGTCCTCTTTGATCTACCCACCATTACCTACTGTATATTTTGAGGAAAAAAAAAAAAACAACTGCAAAGGTATTGTTCACACATACTAGGAAACTCATTTTCCCTCAATATAAGTTCATTCACTTTTTTCGCATTTGTCTGACAATTCCTCATAAATACTTTACAAGATGTTGCAGAACGAGGATCATACATTCACTATTTTCACCAGTTCATTACCCCAGTCTCACTACTTGCGCACGTCGAGGCCCGTAGGCCAGTCCATTCAGGGCCAAAAATGGGGGTCTCTCAAGCAAGCGGCAGAGTTGGGCTGAGGCTCGACTTTAATGAAACAATGCATCTAAGCCATACCGCTTCAAACACAAACAGAACAAGGAAGAACAAAGGAACTACAGCATTCCCTCATAGCAGTTTCCCTCCAGATGCCAATATTTGTTGTTCAAACATGGGAAAAACTGAGGAATGGGTTTCACTGTTAAAGCAACTACTAACAACCAATCACACCTCTAGTCAGCTCATGGTCCAAAATTTTCACACACACATAAAATGGCGGACCTAAGATTTTTGTTTGGATGATGTAGACAATGATCAAGTGCAGAAATCAAAAATAATAAAATCAAAATTTTAAGGGCTTATGTAAGAGATTTCTAGAATCTTGTGGGTGCAGTCACATCCCCGTGCTAACACTTGGGTCTCCCCTGTGCACACACACTGCGAAAGCATTTCTTACATAGGACAGCAGTCACAGCACACATTTACTGATGAAATTAGATTAGAATGGATTGTCATTTACACATTATGTATCAATGAGACAGGAGAATCCACAGCGGCTAAGAAGAAAACCTCATAATTGCCAAACCAAAAAGAACAAAAAAAGCCTACTAGATTGTTATCGCCCCAAGCTTGTCCTGCATCCTTCAAGATTTCCTGCAATAAATCAAAGATGTGTCAAACAAGATGCCCCAGATCTCACTAATGCTTTGGCTTGCTTAAGGAATGCACCACCCCCACCCCAACCCCAAGCCGATCCATTTGAATATTTGGCAGAATCCATGGTTATAAATTCCGCACTCTATGCTTGGGCAGCTTAGAACATACTTATCACAAGTGGAGATACCCTTTTATCTTTAACTCCTTCCTTCTTCCCACTTTTCTGCCAAATATAATCTTGCCCACAAATTCTATGCTCTGGCCCATGCATAAAGATTCAAAACAAAGAGATTTTGGGGTACACCCAGATGTCCCCCTTAGAAGCAGTAAAATTGACTTTCAGTGAAGGCTTTCAACAGCCTATGCTCCTTTCGTCATTTATAGTTTCGAGAAAACGTATGACTTTGTTATATGCAGTGAAAGGTCCAACAGACTGAGGGGCGTAAGACCAACCTGTGCATCTCTATAGTAGCTTGATCAAATCATGTAGTGAAAAATCTCCAAAGCTTTAGTGCTACTGTTAAATTCTCCTCATCTTCTTCATCTTCTTCATCACTGTTGTCTTGCTCATATTCACCAGCATTATTAACCTTGTCAAATGCAAACAACTATGACTTCGCCAAGTAGCTGATGAGAACCACACAAAAGATACAAAATATGTTGAGAGAAAATTGAGCAGAATATACAACTTTATGGTGAAATATCACAAAGGCCAAAGAACAAATATTAAATAAAAAAAATCTTGTTCCATGTTTTTGTTGGCCATGTGGGTCCAGACCATTAGTGGGTTCAGTATCTAGGGTGATTTCCCTAATGACATTAGGAATTTCCTGTTTTGTCAAACAGTAGTTTTCTAATGGGTTAGGACTTTCCTTTTTCTTGAGATAGAGTTCTTGGGGGATAAGGATGTAATGGTTATATATATGATGTAATCTGTAACCCTGGATAGTCAGTCACTCAGAGAGGCTGAGAGTGGCTGAGATTCCAAGGCTATGGTTTCACAGATTGGTGGAGAACCTAGTGGAAATTGGTTTCCCGTGGACGTAGGCATCTTTGCCGAACCTCGTAAATCTTCTTGTCTTCTTGTGTGGTGATTGGTTGATCTTGATTGCCTTTGCACACACGCGCACAACAAGTGGTATCGAGCAGATCTACGTGTTAGTGGAAGAAGATTGGCTGTTTGACGGTCAACAAGGAGTTTGACCAAATCGGGAGTGCAGAAAACCGTTGTTGCGATATCGGAGTCATCCAGGGTCGGATTTTAGATCCGTTTCTTCCAGCGTGCTCGTATTAACGAGATCTACAACTTGGTGCAGGAGTTGAGGTTAGTGTTAATTATTTGTTTTTCCTGTTACTTAATTTGATTAAGATGGAGAACAATACTATCAACACTACCATGGTTAAGCTCAACCATTCCAATTGGTTGATCTGGAAACCGAAGATGGAGGATATTCTCTATTGTAAAGACCTCCATGATCCCGTTGAGGGGGATAGTGCCCGACCGAAAGATATGCAAGATGCTGATTGGAACAAATTGCATAGAAAAGCGATTGGTCACATCAGACAGTGGGTTGATAACAGTATATTTCACCACGTGTCTAATGAAACCAATGCGAATACCCTTTGGAAAAAGTTAGAAGCAATGTATGATAAAAAGACCTCAGTGAACAAAACCTTTTTGATCAGAAAGCTTGTGAACATGAAATTCAATGATGGTGGTCAGATCGAAGTTCACATCAATGAGTTCCAAAGTGTGGTAAATCAGTTAGCCACTATGAAGATGATCCTTGATGATGAGATGCAAGCTTTGTTGCTTCTGAGTTCTTTGCCAAATTCATGGGAGACATTGGTTGTTTCCTTGAGCAATTCTACTCCAGATGGTGTGTTATCTATGAGTCAGGTTACCAGTAGTCTACAGAATGAAGAAACTAGACGGAAATCTGCAGGGACAGATAATGCACAGGCCTTTGTTACTGAGAATAAGGGGAGGAGTAAGAGTAGAGGTCCAAAGGGGGGTCGTGGTAAATCTAGAGGTGAATCATAGTCTAAGTCTAGCAGTGAATCACAAAGCAAGAAAAAGTCTGTAAAATGCTTTTTCTGTGGGAAGATGGGCCACATCAGGAAAAATTGTTTTGCCATGAAGGAACAGAAAGGATCCAACAATGAGAAGAAGAATGACAGTGATAACACTACAGCTACTTTGGAACAGGAAGTAGTGGTGCTCGCCGGCGATGATGATAAGTGTTTGAGTGTTGCAGATGGTCAGGTTGAGTGGGTTGTTGACACAGCAGCATCCTACCATGCTACTCCCTGCAGGGAGATGTTCACGACGTACAAAGCAGGTGACTTTGGTACTGTGAAGATGGGCAACACAAGTTATTCAGAGATTGTTGGTATCGGTGATGTCTGCATTAAAACCGATATTGGCTGCACAATGACGCTGAAAGATGTGTGACATGTTCCTAATCTGCGGTTGAATCTGATTTCCGGGACTGCATTGGACCGTGCAGGTTATGAGAATTACTTCGGAAATGGCAGATTAAAGCTCACTAAAGGGTCTCTTGTTATTGCGAGAGGAATAGCAAGTAATACTCTTTATAAAACACAAGTAAAGCTATGCAAAGATGCGTTGAATGCAGTTCAAGACAATTCCTCTCTGAATCTGTGGCATAAGAGGCTTGGTCATATGAGTGAGAAAGGCTTGCAGATGTTGGCAAAGAAGGATTTAATTCCTTGCTCCAAAGGTATGTCCCTTGACCCTTGTGATTATTGTTTATATGGTAAACAGCATAGGGTTGCTTTCTCTTCAACATCAAAATTGAAATCAAATGTGTTGGATTTAGTATATTCTGATGTTTGTGGTCCCATAAAGGTAGAATCATTGGGTGGCAATAAGTTCTTTGTCACATTCATCGATGATGCATCCAGGAAAGTCTGAGTCTATCCGTTGAAATCAAAGAATCAAGTATTCCAGATGTTTCAATAGTTTCATGTCCAGGTTGAAAGAGAAACAGGTAAACTCTTAAAGTGTCTCCGTTCAGATAATGGGGGAGAGTACACATCCAACCAGTTCAAAAGCTATTGCTTGAAGCATGGCATTAGACATGAAAAGACAGTTCCTGGTACTTCACAGCACAATGGTGTGGCAGAGAGAATGAACCGCACTATTCTTGAGAAGATGAGATGCATGATAAGATTAGCACGGTTGCCTAAGTCATTCTGGGGTGAAGCCGTTCTGACTGCCGTTTATCTGATTAACAGATCTTTCTCAGTTCCTTTGAATTATTATCTTCCAAAGAGAAGATGGATAGGTAAAAATGTTTCCTATTCACATTTGAAAGTGTTTGGGTGTAAAGCGTTTGTACATGTACCAAAGGAGTAGCGTTCCAAGTTGGACGATAAGGCAGTGAGTTGCATCTTTCTTGGTTATGGTGAAGATGAGTTTGGCTACAGATTATGGGATCCAGAGAAAAGGAAACTTATCAGAAGTAGGGATGTGGTTTTCCATGAAGATCAGTTCTTTGGAGATGTTGAGAAGATTGATAAGTCTTCTGAGAAAGTTGATAGAGTGGTTGATCTCACACCGACTCCTTCTCCGATGCAGACTACAGGTGAAGAAGGTGGACAAAACGATCCGGATCGTGATGAGGCACAGGGGTTGCCAGATGATGAGAGTGTTGAGCATGGGGAGCTGCAGTCTTTTCAGATTGAAACCACGGAACCTCAAGTTAGGGGGTCTACACGGGAGCGTCAACCATCAACTAGGTATCCTGCATCCGAATATGTGTTGCTTATTGATGAGGCAGAGCCAGCTAGCTTTCGAGAAGCAATGACTCATGCTGATAAAGATGAGTGGATGAAGGCTATGCAGGATGAGATGAGTTCTTTGAAGAAGAACAAGACATATGAGCTGGTGCAACTTCCTAAAGATAGGAATGTTCTGAAAAACAAATGGGTGTTCAAGCTGAAAAAGTATGAGAATGGGAAACTGGTGAAGCACAAAGCATGTTTAGTGGTAAAAGGCTTCGCACAAATGAAGGGTATCGACTTCAGTGATGTTTTCTCTCCTGTTGTGAAAATAATTTCTGTTAGAATCGTTTTGGGTCTAGCCGCCAGCATGGACTTTGAGCTTGAACAGATGGACGTGAAGACCGCGTTTCTTCACAGTGACTTGAAAGAAGAGATCTACATGACTCAACCAGAGGGGTTTGAGGTAGAAGGAAAAGAACAGATGGTTTGCAAGTTGAAGAAGAGTCTCTACGGGCTGAAGCAAGCACCGAGACAGTGGTACAAGAAGTTTGATTCATTCATGTTGAGTCATGAGTACCGGAGGACAGCTGCAGATCATTGTGTCTATGTTCGTCGATTTATCGATGACAGGTTCATCATCCTTCTTTTATATGTAGATGATATGCTGATAGTTGGACAGGATAGCAAGTTGATTGGCAAGTTAAAAGACGAGATGTCAAAGTCGTTTGACATAAAAGACTTGGGTCCCGCACAGACGATATTGGGCATGCAAATACGTCGTGATAGGAGTTCCAAGCAGCTGTGGTTGTCACAAGAGAAATATGTTGAACGAGTTCTCGAGCGATTCAACATGAAGAATGCTAAGCCAGTTAGCATACCTCTAGCCAGTCACTTCAAACTAAGCAAGCGCTTGTGTCCTACTACAGATGATGAAAAGGAATGGATGGCATGTGTTCCTTACTCCTCTGCTGTGGGGAGTCTTATGTATGCCATGGTTTGTACACGGCCAGATATTGCTCATGCTGTGAGTTTAGTGAGTAGATTTCTCGCAAACCCTGGAAAAGAGCATTGGGAAGTAGTGAAGTGGATCTTTAGGTATTTGAGAGGTACTTCCAAGGTGTGCTTATGTTTCGGAGGCTCAAAACCAGTCATGGAAAGTTATACTGATGCTGATTTTGCAGGCGATCTTGATCGTCGGTTGTCGACTTCTGATTATCTGTTTACTTTCGTAGGGGGAGCTATTTCCTGGCAATCAAAGTTACAGAAGTGTACAGCACAGTCTACAACTGAGGCATAATACATAACTGCTAATGAAGCAGGGAGAGAGATGCTTTGGTTGAAGAGATTTCTTCAAGAACTAGGTTTGAAGCAAGAAGAATATGTAGTTTACTGTGATAATCAGAGTGCTATGGATTTCAGTGAAAATGCTACATATCATGGTCGCATGAAGCACATTGATATCAAGTACCATTAGATTCGTGAGGTGATTGAAAAGAACTTCATGAAGCTGGAAAAGATTCATTCGGACAATAATCCCTCGGACATGATGACCAAGGTTGTGTCTAAGGGAAAGCTAGAGCTGTGTTCAGAGTTGGCCGAACTGAACTCCCATTAAGGGGTTCAGGGCATCTTTCCCATGGTCTGGAGAGGGAGATTGTTGGCCATGTGGGTCCAGACCATTAGTGGGTTCAGTATCTAGGGTGATTTTCCTAATGACATTAGGAATTTCCTATTTTGTCAAATAGTAGTTTTCTAATGGGTTAGGACTTTCCTTTTTCTTAAGATAGAGTTCTTGGGGGATAAGGATGTAATGGTTATATATATGATGTAATCTGTAACCCTGGACAGTCAGTCAGTCAAAGAGGCTGAGAGTGGCTGAGATTCCAAGGCTGTGGTTTCACAGATTGGTGGAGAACCTAGTGGAAATTGGTTTCCCGTGGACGTAGGCATCTTTGCCGAACCACGTAAATCTTCTTGTCTTCTTGTGTGGTGATTGGTTGATCTTGATTGCCTTTGCACACACGCGCACAACAGTTTTTTTATATTTAAGGAGTTAAAAAATTAATAAATTGTATTAAAAACAATATATTTTCAAACAGCATAAAGATAAAAGTGGAACGGGCGAACTGCATGATTCATGTGCATTGAGTTTGTAAATGGAGCCCATGGTTCAAATAGATTTATGGGTCCGAACTCTCAGTGTTTAAAGGGGGAATTATCAAATATTTCCTTTCTTCCCGCGTGTGCGGGGGGGTCCCTTCCCACCTCCCGTGTATGCAGTCTCTCTGTTGGGTAATGTCGCTGCAGCAAGGCCGGGTGAAGCATCTGCTCTTGCATTTCAGCCACACAAGGTATGTTCAATTTTATAATTCCTCAAACTGCATACAATTATCTGAACTTAAAATGCAACTACGAAAAATTTTACCAATACTCGATCATATGCTGAAAATATAAATGGTGAGAACAGCTAACATGTCAATAAATGTTGAACATCTAGCAAAGCATCTATGTAACATGGTAAAGGATATATTACAGATTGTCCATTCAGGGACATAAACAACAAACACACACCCACAGCCACAGCCACAAAGCTAAGAAATTAACTGAAGATACACAAAACCGTATTACTATTATTATGTTATGTTGGAACCATTCTAAGTACGTAAACCTAGGCAAACAAAACAGCCAAACATGACATTCTGAAAGTTGATAAAATCCTGGATAAAGAAAAGACCACAAACACTTGTTCCGATGAAGGATACCTTAAAAGATATTTATAGCATAGATACATAGGATTCAGGATACTTATGATTTCATGGCTAGAAAACAACAAATATGTGTATTACCGAGAGAGAGAGAGAGAGAGAGAGAGAGAGAGAGAGAGAGAGAGAGAGATGTATTTAGAGTAGTAGTGACGTAAAATAGAAATCCATGAAGAAAGAAAGTGGCAAAGTGGCTGGGTTTAGGGTTTAGGGAAAAGAAAAGAGGGGAGGGGGTTCAGGGGTTTAGAGTAGCAGTGAGTGAAGTAAAATACAATAAATCTATGGAAGAAAGAAAGTATGGGTCGGTGCGTGGGTGGGTTTAGACATAGTAGATAACTCTCGAGATAGTCTTTGAAGAAGGCGATGGAAGGGTCTCTGAGGATTGAGGAATCTGCTTTCAACTCTTTTGTAAACAGCTTCAGCTCTTTCACTCTCGTTGCATGATCCGTTACTTTCTCTTTTCGATTGCAATTTGCAACAGGTGCTACTCTCGTTATTACGTACGTATCGTATATGGAGATTAGAAAGAGAGAGAGAGGGAGAGAGACAGAGAGAGGAGCTTTTGGTGCTCTTATTACGTACTCTTATTTGATGCTTCTGGGAAGAGGAAAAAGGAGGTTAGAACGGGGATGGATTCTTCCCAGAAGCCTCTCTTCTCTCTGCAGTTAATATCATCATGATATACAAAACATGACTTATCCTTCTTTGCTTTCAATTTACTTACCTCTTTTACATCATAATTTTCATTAAAAAAAAAAATTTGCCCCAGTCAATGTATGATGCACGTGCGTTTCGGGAAGCCCACAGATGAGTTGGATCGGAAAAAAATGGGTCAGGTTGACTGTCTATATGCTGAAGTTCAACACATATTTATCCTGTTCTAGTGTTTTAGATTGGATCAAACTTCCAACCCGGCATTAAACCAAACCGTATAACCCACATCCAATGCAGTTCAATCCTTAACGGCTATTTTTTAGTTTGATTGCAGACCAAAAACATTAAACGCAGGTTGAGCATTCAAGATTTGATATGCCGCAAACCATTTTTCTAAATAAAAATTAATAAAAAAAAGTTTCTAGGTTGAGCAGCCGGGTGCCACCATTGTGTAGACAGTGGACCTACCCTCCATGCCTGCAGTTTGAACAAATTGATCAGCCAGAGAGTCCGAGAGTGATCTCAATCTTTTAAACATACGCTTTATTTAAGGAAAGGGCCAGATTACCGTGAAGGTTCTCTATCCCTCGAACCTCGTCACTCTACAAAAATAAGAAAAAAAAAAATTCAACCCCTTCATATTGGTTCAAGGATGAATTTTTGCCTTAGAAGTTTATTTTTGGCACTACTCATTCATCGTGTGGTTTTTCTCATACTGAATCCTTTCATTAATAATTTTGACAACAAGACGGTCAGTTTCACATTGGGTGTTAGGGTTCTGACCATAAAACTAAGAAAAAAAAAAGGGAAGTCTTTACTCTTTTTATGTACCCTTTATTCATATTTACATTTAAAAAAATTCGATCCATTCAAACTCACAGATGCACTTCCTCTTTTTTTTGGTAAAAGAGAATTCATTCATTTCAGGAAAAAAAAAGGAAAAAAAAAAGAAAAAAAAATGAAGAACAGAAACCATGGAGACTACTTTTTTAATGAGCCCACTAACTATATAATTAAACAAAGCAACATAGCTATGCCGCTTCAGACACAAACATAACAAGATGGAAGAATAAAAGAATTATCGTATGCCTTCGTAGCAGTTTGCCGCACCCGTGTACTGTAGTTCAAACAAGGGAAAATTTGAGGAACATGGAACCATTGAAGTGGATTTCACTGTTGATTTCTAAAACAATAATTTCTAACAATCAATCACAACTCTAGCCAGCTTAGTAAACCTCAGAAGCACAAATCAATACAAAAAAATACAATTGTCATGCTTCAGAATTCACACAAACACACACACTGCTAAAATGAGTTTCTTACAAGAGAGAACACACATTTACAGATGATATTAGATTATAATGGACTGTCATTTACACATTATGTATCAATGAGACAGGAGAATCCAAGCAGCCAAGAAAAGATCCTCGTCTTTGCCAAACCAAAAGAAGTGCCTACTAGATTGCAATCACCCCAATCTTTTCACGCATTCTTCAAATTTCCTGTGACAAATCAAACATGCGTCAAACAAGAAACTCCACATCTCACTGATGCTTTGGCTTGCTCAAGGAATGAAGCCCCACCCACCCCACAACTAAAACGCCAATCCGTTTGAATATGTGGTAGAATCCATGGTTATAAATTCCACACTTTGCTTGGGCAGCACAGAGAATAAATATCACCTTTATCTTTTAGCACTTTCTTCTTCCTGCTTTTCTGCCAAACATAATCCTGTCCTCAAATTCTATGTTGCCCAAAGCATATAAGAATCAAAACAGTGAGATTTTGGGGTACACCCAAAAGGCCCCGTTAGAGGCAGTAAAATTGATTTTTAGAGAAGGCTAGCAATAGTTTTGTTCATCTACTCATTTACAGTTTGTTGTAAGAAGATGTATGACATTGGTATATGCAGATATACATCCAACAGACGGCTGTTAGTCACTTAGTCCAACCTGTGCATGTTTACAGTAGCTTGATCAAATCATGCAAGAAGAAAATTCCAAAGCTTTTCTTTTACAGTTACATTCTCCTCTTCTTCATCTTCTCCATCATTGTTGTCTGGCTCAAATTCACTAGCATGATTAACCTTGTGACCACTCCCAGTTTCAGCTATAACTTCACTGAGTGGCTGACAAGAAATTTGAGCAGAATATATGATTTCATGGTCAAAGGTCACAAAGGCCAAAGAACACATTGAATAATAAAAAAATGTTGTTCCATGTTTTTGATACTTGAGGAGTTAATAAATAAAAGAGTACTAAAAGCCATATATTTTCGAACAGCATTAAAAGAAATGTGGAACTGCATGATTCAAGTGCATTGAGTTTGTAAATGGAGCCCATGGCTAAGATTGATTTACGGGTCATGTCGCTGTGGGCTGCGGCAAGACCCGCTAAAGCATCAGCGCTTGCTTTTCAGCCAAGTGATATGTTCAATTACATAATTCCTCAAACTCTATTACCAATCTTTTTTCCCATTTTATGTCTATGTCAAACAAATCTAGTTTCTTGACTACATATAAATTGTTGATTTGGTTAATTGCCACTTTTGAGTTCGCCCATACTTCTATGCTTCTAAATGGTAATTCCAATTTGTAGAGCAGCCTCCCCTTATAGAATCAAGGCCTTGTACTTGGTAATGTTCTGAGTGGACCTGCATGGCATAGGAGTAGGCACCCATCTTAAGTAATGAACACTATACCAACTCCATATGCTCTTAGACTTTCAAATTATTTGAATTTCACCACCAAAATACATTTCCCAAAGCTTGATTAACTATGCCAATCTCAATATAGGCTACTTTCATATGAAAGCTGATGTGCCAGTTTAAAATATGATGGTAAAGGATGAGCTGGCAAAAATGTACCCTTAATTACCCTTAATTAAATGAAATTTCCTTCTCTCTCATACAGAAAATCCCTTTGAACTTCCCAGTCATTGACTTACTGAAGCTGGTATTTCTTTTCTATTGGTTAAAGACTTTGAGAAAGCTTTAAAATGAGTTCAGGGTTCTCTTATGCCTTGCTGATGCTGGGTTGAAGTACAGAGAATTGCACTAAATGGGAAGCTTCCACACCTTCACCTTATCAACATGATTCTTCCACAGCCCAAAGATGAATATGTTTCCATTTTGGTAATCTTCTTTCGGAAGTTTGTATCACAGGATCCCAAACTGCGATGGATCTTGGGCTTATTCCCACAAGTAATCCTACATGCTGCAGTGAAAACTGGTCTGTCTTACATCCCAGCCACAAGTGATGATCCCACATGCTTTATTGAAAACTTATCGTTCTTACATCCCAGCCGTGATGCTAATTCTTCTGGTCCTCGTTAAAACGCCCATCCCTACAACCACTGTTTCCCCTGAACTAGTTTCTGCGCCAAACATCAGATCAGCACTTACCCGTGAAAACTTTGGTTTTTCCATGGAAATTTTTCTGCACAAACATGCCCTCTCTTTTCTCTCATGAAAAAAAAAAAAATCTTTGAATCTTCCATGTCATCAATTACAATGCTGGTTTATCCTTTATATCGGCAAGAGACTCCAAGAAAGCTTTAAGATGTGGTCAGTTTTGTTTTTTCCTTTTTTCCCCCTTCTAATTACTGATGCGGAGTTGAAGCATAGAAACATGTCATAAATGGGAAGCTTCA
This sequence comes from Sextonia rubra, assembly GCA_037013555.1. Lineage (NCBI taxonomy): Eukaryota > Viridiplantae > Streptophyta > Magnoliopsida > Laurales > Lauraceae > Sextonia > Sextonia rubra. Next base: position 40,001,317 of record JASUAD010000018.1, read on the forward strand.
ACAATATCACCTAATCAAACCAGAGACCATGATTTCCAACATGCAGCAGCATGAGCTCTATTTTTATATATAATATTATTAGTACACAATGCTATAATATATATCTTATATACCATATAATATTCCACTCATATCACTAGGAGAACAATGAATGAGCTTTACACAAATTCCTTTGGTTTTCCAATTCAAACAGGAAGACGTAGATACGTAGATGGGAAAGAGCACTTTGGCATCTTTAAGATGGCCAACAAATTACTTTCAACACTAGCATAATTTTATACATTCAGTAATTATTTCTCACCCAGAAGACTGCCTTAGACTGTATTAGGATCAAAATCATGTTCTAATCATGTGTGATATTTGCATCAATAAAGATTACTTGTCCATAAAATATATTTTTACATCATCATCATCAAGTTTTGTCCAACTATGTTGGACTCGGCTGCAAGAAGTCTCACCATTAAAGTCCATCCTAGGCCAAATCCTCAAATAGGTGGCACTCCATATCGATTCGTACTTCTTCAGTCCTTGTCCTCTTTGGCCTACCACTATTCCTTTGTGGGCCATCAACTTGCATAGAAAAACTTTTCCTCACCAGTGTCATGTAGCGACAGGCCTAATCCATCATGGAGGGCCCATGATCCAGGCCCAACAGCTCAAGATCCAAGCCCATAATCCAATCCCGCCTATGAAATCTTTGGGGATTATGGTCAAACCTCTGTATAGCTATAAATCTGTCATCATATCATAAGATTCCATATTAACTTGTAATCACCTACAATTAGATTGTAATTATATTCTGTAATTAGCCAATAGTGGAATATATAATGCAATGTCGATGCCCCTTTGGAGACATGACAGTTTATTCACAATCTCTTCTTCTTATTGTCTCATAAAGGATCTTTGAACCCTTTACATGGTATCAGAGCATCACACCTCGGGATATCTTAGAGTTTTCAGTGTCGTGCTTCAACAGAGATCGTCTTCCTATCTCAGCCATCAGATCTTCTTCATTGAGGAAAGAAGGTCCTGATGATATCACTCTCACCATCTAGCAACCATTATGGGCGTCTGATCAAGAAGTGGGGCCCACCTCAGATTGTGAAACTCACACAAATCTCTTCACCAGGCTAGTCGACTATTTCTTCAGGGATTTATCCTTATTTTTCTGGCATTTATCTCCTCAAATGGTGAGTGCTCTACCTGATCTTTGGTTCGGCAGTTTTTACAAACTGTGTTGAGCTTGATCCATTAGATCCACATCCAACCCATTCAAACAGGAAAATTCCTCTTCCAGGAGTTGCGAAATTAGGTGTTTAGCTTAACCTGAAAGGCTGATTGATCGATACATACACCCAGGACAAGCCATCTTCCTTTCTGTATAGAATTTTTTGGACGCCCAGTGCACAGTTATTTCTGTAGTTTTCTGAGACAAAAATTGCTTCTCTGCTTAAGCAAAACGAGCAATCTTTATTGTTTATACACATTTCCCAGTAGTTTTGTGGTGTTGGCTTGCTCAATTGCTTACCTTTGCAATTTTTTCTGCTCACAAATGGATAAAGTAGACATCATTCCTATAAAATTCAACGGTACAAATTACATGTCCTGGTCATTCCATCTTAAAAACTTTGTTGAAGGACAAGGAATGTTAGGATACCTAGATGGAACAGATCAAAAACCAACACTGGATACTAAAACCATTGCTACTTGTAACCAATGGAATGCTAAGGTCGTGACATGGATCCTTAACTCACTTGATCCCTCTTTCTCCATGGCACTTAAAGCATTTATCAAGGCTTCTGACATGTGGACACACATGAAGAAAATTTATCATCAGTAGAACAAGGCCCGTAGATTTAATCTAGAAACAGAATTGTCCAAGTATTGCTAGAATGACAAATCTGTCCAGGAATACTACAATGGCTTTCTAGCCCTATGGACAGAAAGGGATCAGATGTCGCTTCAATTTGTTTCAACAGAATTTCTTCCCCAAGCCCTCAAATTACAAAAAGAACAGCATGTTAGCCAATTCCTTATGAACCTTCAATTTGTTTCAACAGAATTTCTTCCCCAAGCCCTCAAATTACAAGAAGAACAGCATGTTAGCCAATTCCTTATGAACCTTTGTCCTGAATTTGAGAATGTGCGCACTACACTTCTAAATCAAGAAATCTTGATTTAGATACATGCATCCAAGAGGTTCTTCGTGAAGAATCTCATCTCCTATCCACTCATTCTCTTACTACAGAACCAATGGCCCTCCTTATAGCACCAGGGCCGAAGAAACAGCCCTTTTTACTACCCGTGGTCCAAAACCACAGTGTTTTGAATGTAAGAAGTATGGACATATGGCTCGGGACTGCCATAAGAAATTATTCTGCAACTACTACAGAAAAAATGGACATGTTATTTCTGCTTGCACTCGAAGGCCTGAAAAGAAACCTAAGAATAATCCAAAGTACGGGCAGTCTACCCTTCAAGGTCAGCACAACTTGACCAGGCTTCTCCCACCGCTGGCTCTGTAACATTGACTACTGCTCAGATACAAGAATTAATCAATTCATTTGTGGCATCTGCTTTTACCTCCATGGATATAAATGGTCTGTTCTCTTCCTCTATTGCTCTCCTTGCATTTTATTCATTCAATTCATTATTTCCATCTTTTACACCCACGACATGGTTCCTAAATTCCAATGCCTTAAACCATATGACATCTATGGCCTTGAATCTATATGACCATAAACCATATAATGGCTATGATTCCATCACTATTGCGAATAGTCAAAAATTGCCCATTCCTGGTCCAAGAACTATTTCCCTCTTGTCTCTTACCCTGTCTAATGCTTCTTTTGTTCCCAATTTGGCTACAAATCTCATTTCCATCGGCCAACTCATTGATTGTGGTTATCTCATTAACCTTTCCCCTTCTAGTTGTGTCATATAGGCACGATAAACTAAGAAGGTGATCGAGACAGGGAGTCAACATGGTAGGCTGTTTCTCTCGACGATGGAACAAAAATCACTCTTTGCTTCTTCTATTAGTACTCTGAATAATGTGTAGACCAGTTGGCATAAATGCCTTGGTCATTTGAATAATGCCAAATTGTTATCTTTATTTAAAATTGGGTATTTGGATAAATCTATTACAAATTCTATTGCTTCTACTTTTGCTAAATCAAAATGTGAATCTTGTTGCTTAAGCAAAAGTCACATGTTGCCTCTTCCAGTTCATTATTCACGTACCACTGCCCCTTTTGATGTGATTCACACGGATGTTTAGGGGATTGTCCCGCATTTGAGTGGGCTTGGGTTTAAGTATTATATAACCGTTATAGATGATCATTGTCCTTACACATGGATATATTTTTTAAAAGCCAAATCTGAAGTTTTCTCCCTGTTTCAAAATTTTTATACTATGGTCAGTACACAATTCCAGCAAACCATTAAGATCCTATGTTTGGACTCAGGGGGAGAGTATACATGTCATGCATTCAACACCTTTTTATCAAAAACGGGAATTCTTCATCAAAAACTCTGCCATCACATACCACAACAAAATGGGGTTGCGGAGAGAAAGAATCGTCATCTTTTGCAATCAATAAGAACTCTCCTTGTGGAATCCTTAGTTCCCCCTAAATTCTAGTGTAAGGCAGCCCACTCAGCAGTCCACATCATTAACAGATTACCTAGCTCTGTCGTAGGTCAAGTCTCCCCGTTTAAGTGCCTATTTGGTCGCCCTCCTTCCTACTCACATTTATAGGTATTTGAGTGCTTATGCTTTGTCCACCTCCCATCCCTCGAGTGTAACAAACTGTCGCCTCAAGCGGCTCGTTGCATGTTCCTTGACTATAGTGGTGAACACAAAAGTTTTCAATGTTATGATCCCAAAGAGTGCCGGCTATAAATCTGACGGAATGTTGTTTTCTTAGAACAAGTTCCGTTTCATTCCCCAAGCATTCCCAATATCCAAGAATCCTATCTCCCCCAATTTTCACCTCCTGATGACCCTCCCAATATTACGCAGGTCTATAATTGTCAACAAAGACTACTGCCTCCTACTGCTGCTACTCTCGATATACCAACCCTGCCAGTTCCTGAAGGAAATAATACTACAACTGAAGGTAATGCCCCTACATCTATCTTGCAACGATCTAGTCGTACTTCCATTCCTCCTCATAGATATGGTTTTCCAGTAATGTTTACTTCTTCAGGCCCCATTCCTATCCCAAATTCTTATTCACAGGCCTCTAATATACCATGTTAGCAAGATGCAATGGCAGATGCATTACTTGCCCTTGAAGCACATAACACTTGGGAACTAGTGCCGCAACTAGCAGATACTTCTATCATTGGAAGCAAATGGGTCTACTCTAAGATAGTTCGCTCTAATGGTAGTATTGATCAACACAAAGCTCAACTGGTTGCACAGGGGTACAAACAGGAGGATGGCATTAACTACGAGGCAACATTCACACCAGTTGCAAAAATGACTACAGTTCGGTGTTTACTTGGTGTGGCTATAGCTCGTAACTGGCCTCTTTGGCAAATGGGTGTTAAGAATGCATTCCTCCATGGGGATCTCAAGGGGATTGTGTATATGCATCTTCCACCAGGCTATGCTTGTCCGTCCCACCATGTTTGTAAGTTGAATAAATCCTTATATGGGCTTATGCAAGCTCCTCGTGCCTAGTTCAAAAAATTCCACTTTGCTATCATCAAAGCAAACTTTTGCAAAGTTCAAATGACAGCACTCTCTTCATTCGAAGAACTTCCTGTGGCTGCACTATTCTTTTGATATATGTTAATGCTATGATAATCAGTGGCGATGATGTGGTTGGCATTTTTGACCTCAAAACTCATCTCATGAGTGCTTTTAAGATGAAAAATTTTGATCCCTCAACTTACTTTATGGTTTGGAAGTTGCAAGGAACAAAGCTGGCATTCGGGTTACTCAATCCAAATATGTTGTCGACTTAATTCATTCTACTAGACTTGGTGATGCAAAAATGTTTGCAACCCCTATCAAGCTCAATGTCAAGATTAGCAAAAAGGATGGGCATCCTCTTGACGATCCAAACTGTTTCGCAAATTGGTTGGTAGCCTTCTCTATTTAACTATGACACGGCTGGATATCTCCCATGCAATACAAACTGGCAGTCATACAAACTATCACTCAATTTATCTGCAATCCTCACAAACCACATCTTCAAGCTGTCCATCGGATTCTTCAGTATGTTAATGGTACTCGTGATCGAGGATTATTTTACCCTTCAGTTTCTTCGTTATAGTTGTAAGCATATGCGAATGTTGATTGGGAAGGGTGCCCTGACACTCGTTGCTCAACAACAAAATGGTGCATGTTTCTAGGACTCATCTCTTGGAAAAGCAAGAAACAAAGCACTCCTTCCAAATCTACTACGGAAGCTCAATCAATGTCATCTGCCGGTAGCAAGATTGTATGGCTTCGACGTCTTCTTCACAAGTTTAGTGTTTTCCTCAAACAACCTACTTCACTTTATGCTAATAACACTAGTGCAATCCGCATTGCAAAGAATACCGTCTTCCATGAGTGTACTAACCATATTGAGATTGATTACCACTTCATTCGTTAGCACGTCGTCACTAACGCCATCCATCTGCCTTATCTCTTCAGATGAACAATTGGCAGATATTCTCACAAAAGGCCTAACCCAAGGTCATCATGATTATCTACTTTCCAAAATAATGCTATGTCCTTCCCCACATCAATTAGAGGGGCTGGACGGCAAGCCTAATCCATGATCTAGGCCCAACAGCTTGAGATCCAAGCCCATAATCCAATCCTTCCTATGAGATCTTTGGGGATTATGGTCAAACCTCTGTATAGATGTAAATATGTCATCATATCATAAGATTCCTTATTAACTTGTAATCACCCACAATTAGTTTGTAATTACATTATGTAATTAGCCAATAGTGGAATATATAATGCAATGTCGATGCCCCTTTGGGGACACAACAGTTTATTCAAAATATCTTCTTCTTATTGTCTCATAAAGGATCTTTGGATCCTTTACATGTCATGCCATCGTTCGCCTATGTTTTACGTGTCCAAAAAATGAGTCTCTTAGTTTATCACCCATTGATGTTACCCCTAAATGCTTCCTGAATGCACCATTTCTATTAAATATGTTCTTTTTTTTTTTTCAAAATTTTGCAAACCACACCCATATTACCAGCACAATACATAGGCATGCAAACAGTGTATAAAATTAAGGTCCCCTAGACATATTCACTGAAAGTAAAATCATGCAGAGATGACTTGCAAGGACCATGGGTAGAATCTCTTTCAAGCTCCCACTTATATAACAGATACATTGTTTCAAAGTGACTTTGTTCCATCCTTTTTTTTCACATTGATGATAAAGCACCGACTAGGATAATAACCACCATAAACATAAGCACATACAACCCACCTTGTGATTCAGCCTCAGTCTGAGAACAAAATATGCCAAGCCCCTTAAAATGGATTCCATGCACACAAGCACTCACAACCAAAGAGAGAAAAACTGAAATTTTCCTTTATTTAAGTAATGAAGCTGACAGTAAGGGACATTCCTTCTAGGATTTAAAGTCATGTTCCAACTATACTTCTAGATTATCACCTAAAATTAGAAACTTGCTAAAACAATCAAAATCAAACAAACTCCTAACTAAAGACTCCTAATTGACTCAAATTTCCTAATTGAGAGTCCTAATTGACTCAAACCTCCTTTAGTAAGAGTTTGGTCCTGTAGGTTCTATGGGGGTACCCAACGGGCCTGGTTGGCCCATTTGTCATAGATCTAGCCCACATCACCCCACCTAGCCCATATCCATGAAGACCAGAAAAAGAATGGAAAACCAAACAAACAATATATTATCTTCCTTATTGCCCAGTCGCCAAATGTGGTCCTCAAACTAGTCTTCAATTAAATCCACTAACTTCCTTACTCATATGTGAATAGTCCAAATCATCCAAACCAGGCATTGGCTGATTCTCCAAACTGTCTGTCACTCTATAATCAGTTAATCTGAGTTGCCCTACATTTATTTTTTCTGACAGACGTCTAATATTACGTTAAAAGCAGCATAGCACATCAGTACAAGAGGAATATACTAGATGGTTACTTAGAGAGCCACCCAAACAAAAACCACCCAGAAAACATTACAGAAACAATCAAACAATAAGTTAATCACATTGGCCCTACAATGACGCTCGTTATACTATATAAGAAATTAGTATCACACCCCATTTTCTCCTTGATCTCAGTCCCATTCTATTTCTTATCAAAGGCACTTAATTCTAAAAATTTTATTTAAGAGAAATTAGTATCAATCCCCTCCATCCCCCACAAAAAAAAACCCCCCCACCCCCACATTTTTTATTTTTTTTAATTAAATTATATGCAATGCCCCTCAAGTGTAGGCAAACTATAAGACAATTGCATGTCATATTATGGGTTGAGATAATGCATGCTTAATTTCACATTATCATGTACACATAGCTTAAAAATTATACATTTGAAATGTAGCGATAACACATTGCATTACTAATTTAATAGAATAATTAGAAGCATATAATTCAATTTTTTAAATATTTTACAATTTTTTAATATTTTTCTATATTTATATATTTTCCAAAATGAAACTCCAAAATGTATCAGCTTTTCCAGAATTGGTTTTCAATTAGGAGCCGAACTGAGTTTAAAAAATTGACAATTATAGGGGGTGTGGCAAAAAAATAAAAAGAAAAAGAAAAAAAACCATTTTAGATTCTTCATATTTTTGGATGAATTCCATCAATTTCATGTGTGAATGAATATCTCCTGTCCTTATGCAAGTTTTCATGTTTGGTCTTAAGCAAAATGCAGTGTTCTCCTCCCACATTATTCATTTTTCCAATTTCCAGAACATATTCAAAAGGAGACCCAGTGAAACAGGAGATGTAGAACCCAGATCTTAATCTAGTAGCTTAAAGTAAATAAGGTGGGTGGAGGCAACCATCCTCGTATCGGAGAGGAGCATTATCATCATTAGGGATGCCTTTTCCCCTAAACAATGTTTAAGTAATAATGGGCCTCATTTTAATTTATTTTCGCAACTTATTTAATGGGACACCTTTTTAGGGCCTAAATAAAATAGAAATGTCACAGAATTGGCAACACTGGATCTCTTTTCAAGGCACCACATACATTTACTGGGTCCAAAAATTTATGATTCCAATATAAAATGGAAGAGTTATTTTCAAAATACCTCTAAGGCAAACAGAAATAATGCATTTATGTAATTATTTGGCTTAATTAAACATATATGGTTTGGATTAGATGTAATGGATGCCTACGATAAGATTAGGGTTTCTTTTACATTAAAAAATTATTATGTAAATATTCTAAAAACATTTTACAAGCAAAAAAAATGTAAAAACTTAGTTTATTTTATTTTTTTGTGTGTGTGTGTTGGGAGGAACAAGAAAGAACTAAGGACATTGTCTATGTTATTTTGATCCAGGTCCTAGGGTTCGGGCTTGTGTGGAGTGCCAAGCACATGTATGGGGACACTTCAAAACATCTCCATAGAGACTTCAACACAAGCACAAACCACCTCTCCAAGCGGTAGAAAACCCACGATAATTTCTATTCAATAAACAAGTTTGAAAAATAAATTTCTACAATACAATATAAATAGGAAAAGCAAAGGATAGAAAACCAATGATAATTTCTATTCAATAAACAAGTTTGAAAAAAAAATTATACAATGCAATATAAATAGGAAAGCAAGGGATAGAAAATCCACGATAATTTCTATTCAATAATCAAGTTTGAAAAATAAACTTCTACAATGCAATATAAATAGGAAAAGCAAACTTAGGGACCAAGAATAGCTATCCTAATTAAAATTCTTAGAAATTTAAAAAAACCTACATATTAAAATAAAATATTCCTTAACTATCTTGGAAGGGACCACTTGTGGACCCGTTCTACATCATTTCCACCTCTCACCGATTTAATCAGTTTTCTCACATTCTTCTGTTCTTTCTTTTTTCATGATTTCACTTTCGGTATCTTCTTCATTTCTCTTCTTCTACTCTACCTCCTATTTCTTCCTTTCCATGCTATAGTCTCTTCACATAAACTCGATATAAAGATAAGAAAGGCATTATCATTTGATAGCATGAATTACACCATTTTAAACTAGATGGTACCGCAAGAGATCAGGAGCATATCTGAAAGGTTGAGAAATCAAGTTTTGCATAAATATCTCCCCATACTACAGTGAGATCATATGATAGTTGTGATGAAAACTTTCAATCTAACCATGTTAACAGTAAATAGTTCGAATTAGTCAGCAGTGGGATTATATATTTTTTAACAATTCCTTTCAGCTTAAAAATATATAGAAGTTAGACTCTGTCGTTACCTATTCCAAAATGACAATAAAAAAGCATCCAGAATACTTTAAAAAAACTGATATAAATGGCTAAATACCTTGCAAACAGATTGAAATTTTTTATTCTCTCTTAAAAGGAGAGAATTTTAGCAGCAGTCAATTTAGGCTAGAGAACATGGCCTCAAATTTTTAAGAAACATTTAACAGGGAAAGACAGGTTATAATTTTGTTACCTCATCAAACTCTTTCAACGGCTCTTTATCAGGTTCCAAGCAATCCTTTTTTAATGCCATTTTATGTGGCTTTGCTCGTCCTTGCTGATGTGAACCAGAGGAAGGTACTCCATTTTCAACGAGCTGTAACCCTTCATTACCATTTGATCCAACTTGAAGACTGTCCTGGTGTACTTTTGAAGTGCTTTTCTGTGAACAAATCAGTTTTGCTTGTTCAGTGGACGTGTCAACATCATTATCTTTAGCAGGAGCTTCTGATATTTCACAATTTTTTTCAGCACAGCCATTGGCTTCTTCTCTATCTACTGGAGTGTGGTCGAATGGCCTTGGGCAATTATAACCATCTGGGGACTGACTTTGTGTCGGAACAATGCTGAAAAAAAAGAAGCATATGAACATGAAAAGATAACTTGGGAGTATAAATAACAATAATTTCATACATCAAGCTTTTTTTTCCTCCTTTTTTCCTCAGGTAAATAACTCACACTCACACTCACACACAGTCCCTCACCATCAGTACTACAATCAAGGATTGATCCTTGGCTGTTTCTATGGAGAGGAGATGCCTCACCACTGAGCTACCACTACCAATGAATTGGCCCTACATCAAACTTTTCACTCATCAAGACTCATAAATGAAACAATCACCAGTTCTTAACATTTAGAATGCATTTGATGAGCTCAAAATTGTCTCGCAGGAGCAGATGGTAGACATAAAGTATAACATCCGTTTCTTTTCTTACACCCCAAAACCATTATCGATTAGAAGAAAAAACAAACCGTCCATCTGAATGCTTTCTATGGTGCTTCAATTAGAAACAACAAAAAGAACACCATCTAAATACTTACCGTGCAACTTCAAAAGCACCGTCTAATACCTGAACAAATGTTCATGCCAAAATGTTCATATACAATTCAACTGGAATAAATCTACACATGCCCTAAACAAAACAGTGGACTAATTGAACATTTGAACTTAGATTGTAGAAAAGCAAAAGGTATCAGGCTTTACCGGCTAGGAGAAAACCTTTTCTGTCTCTTCCTTCCAACAGATGAAGCACTTTCACCACTATCGGATGATATTGATATTTCTCCACTTCCGTTACACTGAACCACTTTCCTTTTGTAAGTGTTTGTTTCACTATTAACATTCTTAACCATTGAAGGCACCTCAAATATTACTTTTGACTCTTCAAGAGAAGGAGCAGTAGGCTGTGTCCGACTAAAAGTTCTTTCTTTCCGTATCCCCTTCCCTTTGGACTTTGGCTTCTCGATTTTTTTATCATGTTGAGAATAGCTTTTCTGCAATGAAGGCATGCTTCCTTTCAAAATGTTTCCATCAGCATTTTTTTCTGGGGAAGACTTGAATATCAACTCGGTACATTTTTTGACCCATGACAAAGGGCTAGAAACAAGAGAGGCACCATTGGATGCTTGCTTAGGAAGCAAGCTAAGTTCTAAGCCAACATCAACCTTGTTTGACATAGTTCCTTTGTGCCCAGTATCGCGTGTAGTTCCTTTGTGCCCAGTATCGCGTGACTGAAGTTTTCCCCTACTAGAGTCTTCATCTTTCTGTACATCAGAAAGAGTCATATTTTCTGAAGTCAATTTCAATTCCCCCAGTTCCTTCAGCTGTTCAATCTGAACTTGAATGTCTTCTCTCTCTGTATGCAACAATTCCCGCTGTTTCTGCAATTTCTCCCTTTGGATATGAAGTTCTTCTATAAATTTCTTTATCTCTGACGCTTCTTTTTCTCTCTGCTCCCGATCAAGAGCGAACTCAGCTCTTTCATTTTCCAATCTTTTCATCTCCATCTCCACATTTTCCAGTTCTCTGGCAAGAAGATCCTTTTGGGAACTGATGTACTGGAGTTCCTTGGCTTTTTCTAACTCAAATGCTTCCTCTCTTTCTCTTAAATCTTGTTCTATTTCCTCTCGTCTCCTAATGACCGAGTTCTCCAATTCACTCTTTTGCAAATCAATATCCCTTAAAAAATCCATTCGCTCTTTCTGAATCTTACTAAACCATTCAGAATGCTCATGCTCTATCTTACTCATGAAAGTTTCTCGTTCAAGAGCAAGGGACTCAGCATTTTGCTTGAACTGCTCACGTAGTTTATCTTTCTCTAACTTGAAATTATCATGTTCGTCTTTGATAAACTGGGAAACTGCTTTTCTCTCTTCAGCAACTCGGGCAGCTTCTTTTTGCAATTCTTCTCTTTTCTCATCAATCAGCTGCCACTCATTTTCAAACTTCTCCTTCTCTGCTTTCAAATCATCCACTTCAGCCATAAGCTCCAGCTTTTGGGCCCTGAAACTGTCAATCTCCTCTTTGAGCTTTGTTTGTAGAACCAGTAACTCATTTCTCTCACTTTGGGTAATGTCTAGCTTCTCGTGTGCTTGAGCCAGTTCTTTCTTTCCAACTTCCAATGAATCCTTATAATTCTGGAGGTCTAGCTTCATAAAGGTAATTTCTTCTCTTTCCTTCTGCATAGACATCTTCTCTGCTTCAACAGCTTCTTCCGCAGCTTTCAGACTCTGCTCTTTCTCATCAAGTGATGTCACTCTCTGTGCAATGTATCTCTCCTTATCCACTAGTGCACTTGACGATAGCTGGATATCATGTGCCCATTTCTGGATTTCTTCCTCCTTGTGATTAAGATCAGCCTCTTTGAGCTTAAAGGATTGTCTTTCGGTCTCAAGTTCATCTTCCACTAACTTGCGCTTAAGTTCCAGTTCAGCTTCAAACTCAGATTTTTTCATTTCCATGGCAGCTTCATTTTCAGCTATTAGCCTTTGAAGTTCATCCTGCCATTCATTTATCAAACAGAATTGATCATTATGACTTGGGAATTACTGTGCATTAACACTTTATTCAAAACTTGACACAACTAATTGTATATTTAACTCTTTAACATAACTCCTTTTAGCTGGACATGCAAAAGATAGAATTGCTTTTGAAACATTCTAATTGCAAAAGGAACTTACATATTCCTTGCTTGCAATCTTCTCTTGCAAAACAAGCAACTCCTGCTCTTTCTTGTTAATTAGTGCTTCTCGATTAATGACATCCTATAAGCATCAATAAGTAAAAACTTCAAAGCAATCATTTTATATAAACAAAATGCCAAATATAAGTATGCGTTCATAATGAAGAAAAGCAAATAGATGTACCTCTTCTCTACTTGCTAAGGAAACCATTTTCAAGTCAAAGCTTGATTTTTCCTCGATCAAAACTTTTCGATCTTGGTCAATTTTAACCTTTTCTGCCTCCAGTTCTTTCTCGAAGCGATTTAACTTCTGAGATCTTTCCAAGATGTACTCCTCCCTCTGATTTAGAAGGGCCTGTCCCTCAATTAGCCTTTCTTGTCCTTGCTTTAGAGTCTTCTGACAGTCAAACAGAGATTGCCTCTCAAGACTGATATCTTTTTCTTTAACATCGCATCTAACAAAATCAGAAACCAAATGCATCCATAAAATACTGAAGTTATCCATAAAATATCCAGTGCATGAAAGGTAAAGCATTTGAAAAGCCATTCCCAAAGGGAGTTTTCCAGGCAAATAATCAGAATTTAATTCAAAAACTTGATTGCATTACAAGTCGTTCTTGCAAATGGAGGCGGGGGAGAGGAAACCGAGGGGGGGGTGGGGTGGGGGCTGGGCACGTGGAAGTTTCAATAAATGATGCCACATCAAAAAAAGAAAAAAAAAAGAAAAACATAAAGATTGTTAATACAAGGACGGAGAATGTTCTCCTGCAAGCAAACTGGATGTGCAGTCCAGCTCTATGGGGCCCATCTTTGATCAGTGCAACCCCTCACTCTTTCATGCCATGATCTAGCATGAGGCCCAATTTTATACTCATCAAACCATCACTTGCCGTCAGATTGAATCTCACCATTCCATCTGTCCTCATCCCACTGAGAGACATATGCCTAAGCCTCATGAGCTTGACTACATATTAACAATATGCAGTGTGCGCAGAGAGGAACATTTCCACGTAAGTACTATCCTAATAGAGCCATCTCCAGTACGAAACTTTGCAACAACTTGGTCACAACTGCAAATCAATAGCTGTAGATGCGGGATACCAATCCAGAATCAAGGCATTCCAAACTGTCGACCTCACTGTGAATAGAATGATCATAGGCAAATATCATGCTGATTTGACAGCTTTAATCACCTGATTTCAAGAGTTAAGTTTCAGCTGCTGGTAAGTTTCTTCTTGTCCATTGATTAGCAGCAGTAGCAAGGGTTTCAGCTTGATTTATAAAATATACAGATTGGATAGCTCAATTATGTGGATGCCAATCCGGATTCAAGAATTCCAAATTGTGGACCCGATTGTACCTAGATTGATTATAGCCAGATATCATGCTGATTGGAGTTTGGAAAGTTTGGTTTTTTTTTTTTTTTAAACAATGGCAGTTCGGACAGGTCTAATCATCTAATTCCACCAGTTGAATTCAACTGCTGGTTACTTTCTTCGTGTCCATTTGATTGGCAGCAGTAGCACGGACAGGATTTCAGTATGATTTATCAATCAATGATATTATATCAAAAGACGAAAAAAATCATTAATTTTTTTACATTAACAGAGCCAATTCCTATAAGGTTCTTATAAAAACTTAGATACAATTCATTCTCCATACACATCATATGTGTTGATGCCAATCCAGATTCCAAGGCATTCCAGATTATGGACCTCATTGTGGAGATTGATTGTAGCCAGATACCATGCTGATTGGTCAGCTACTCAGCTCTAATCATCTGATTTGACCAGTTGAATTTCAACTACTCGTTACTGTCTTCCTGTCCATTTGATTGGACCGGTAGCATGGGTTGGTTTTCAGTATGATACTATGATTTATTTTCATTCACAATTGAGAATTGTCAGAATTTGCAAGCATGGATTGCAACTGTATGGTCAATAAGTTTACACAAAGTTCTGCTGCGAAAGAGCAAACAAGCCTAATCTGCACTGCTGATCTTGCACTCTATATTGACGAAAAACTATACTGACCAAAACAAGTCAATGGTAACAATCATAGGAACTACAATTCAGAATAAAGAATTCTAAAACCTATAGCTTGATTGTGGCCTTATGACTGATGCGGAAAAAAAAAAAAGACTCGAAAGTGAAGTTTTAAAAGTTCAACATATGCATGTGGGGAAGAAATCTCAGAACATATTAACTGATGAAAGAATAACTTCCCCTCCAAAGGAAAAAAGGGAATAACCTCCCTACTTTTCTTATTATGTAGTTGTTGGCTTTCTGCCTTTTCCCTACATGAAAGAAAGGCACAAAAAGGAAATAGTGGAAGACCCAATTCCTTTTACACGTAAGATCCACATTAAAAAAGGTGGTTTATGGACACAAAAACTATTAAAAAAAAAAAGTCGTCCAGCACCAACCTAAGCTACGGCATGGACACGATAGGGACACACTATAGACACAGTAAGGCATAGATTTTACATATAAAAAGTGAAATATCAGATACAATATGACATGATATGTTACCCATTTTAAAGGATCCCTGCCTCATGGTCAACAACTACTCAACCTTACAGCTGTTAAATGCGGACACTCAGGGTGGTAAAAACAGAATGAAAACAGATTTTGGAACCAAAGCATAAACATACTCAGATTTGAATGCTAGCATCCGTCTCCGTAATGCATCCTCACGTGCTTCAACTTCCTGTAATTTTCTTTCAGCGGCACTGTGATACCGGCTTGCCTCTGCTTGCAATGATTCCACAGAATGCAATTTTGCATCAGCTTCAGTAAGTCGTTGTTGGGCATCCTCCATCATGGTACGCGCTTCAGCTAACTTAAACTCAGAGGCAACTTTGCTTTCAGCAGCCTCAGCTCGTATCTCATGTAAAGCCTTTTCAATCTGAAGAGAAAGTAGCAAATAATTATGAACAAGAAAACTCAAAAGCCTGCTAGAAGACAATAGCCAATATTTGCTTGAAACAATTGAATAAGAACCCCAAAAAAAAGGAAAAAGGAAAAAAAAAGCACACTATAGATAAACACAAACAAAATATTATTAGTCTAATTTAAGTCAATATCTAGTGCAACACGCATACAGATGACTTATAATCAGTTATTTTCAACAAGGGCAAAGATCTATATAAAACTATGTTCTAGAATCCAAGAATCATTTCAAGATATAATGTGGTGAAAATTAAATGGGATTCAACTTGTCGGAAAAGGAAAATAAAATAGATGAGATTGAACCTGGGAGAAAATCCATCTTTTTTGGCTAGTTAATTGGAAAAGGATTTTGAAGAAAAGAAATGGAGATTGTTATTTTCAGCAACTCAGGCCTGCCTGTAGGGGTTCTCATTGGCTTTCATCAATGACTATTACTTTGTTAGGCTCCCATTAAATAAGAATTTGGTTCCATTTGCAAATGCTTCATAAATTTGGAAGAGGAACACATGAATATACAAAAGGAGTAGTTTCTCCTATTCTTACCTCATTCGCAAAGATAAAATCTTGGGTCATCACTAGGGTTTAACAGAGAAGGAATTCATGAAGCAGCAAGGAGAAAAAGAATGGCCAACGGGCTATTCTCCAACCCAATAGGCTTAGGATAATCTGTCTAGGTCTCACAGCAAAGACAGGAATTCAACCCATAAGGAAAAGAAAACTGAAATCTCATTCAATAATAATGTAGTCTATCCCATGAGAAGGGATTACATCTATTTATAACTAAACTACTCTCATCATCATCATCATCATCATCATCAAAGCCTTATCCCAACCATGTTGGGGTCGGCTACATGAATTCTATTTCTCCATTCCGTTCTATTTTGAGCTAAATCTTTCGATAAGTGCAACTTCTTCAAATCTGAATTAATGACTTCCATCCATGTTTTCTTCGGCCTACCCCTACCTCTTGATGGACCCTCCACCTGTATATCCAAACTTTTCCTCACCAGTGCCATTACTGACCTACGCTCAACATGCCCAAACCATCTTAAACGAGTTTCTCTAATCTTATCTCCTATTGGTGCTACCCCTAAATGTTCTCGAAAGCGCTCATTTCTAATTTTATCTTTCCTAGTTTTACCACACATCCACCTAAGCATTCTCATTTCCGCTACATCCATCTTATGAATATTATCTTCTTAATTGGCTAACATTCTGCTCCATATGTCATAGCTGGTCTAACCACTGTCCTGAAAAATTTTCCCTTCAATTTTGTTGGCATTTATATATCACAAAGTACTCCCGAAACTAGTCTCCACTTCAGCCATCCAGCTCTTATCCTATGCTCCACATCTTCGTCAATCTCCCCATCCTTACTAATCATCGAGCCTAGGTACCAAAAAAAATCTTTACGTGGTATCTCATGGGTTTCAATTTTGACAGTGGTTTCAACACTTTGTATATGTCCACTGAAATTGCAATCCATATATTCTGTCTTTGTACGACTGATTTTAAAGCCTCTAGATTCTAATGCCCTCCGCCATCTCTCAAGCTTTACATTTACACCCTCTCTTGATTCATCCACCAATACTATATCATCAGCGAACAACATACACCATGGTACTTCTTCTTGAATATGCACAGTTAACTCATCCATAATTAATGCAAAGAGATAAGGGCTTAAGGATGATCCCTGATGTAAGCCTATAGTCACGGAAAATCCGCCCGTTTCTCCACATGTGGTTTTCACATTTGTTATTGCACCTTCATACATATCCTTTAAAATTTCAATGTAACCTCTTGGGACATTCCTTTTCTTTAAGACCCACCAAATTAAATTCCTCGGTACCCTATCGTAAGCTTTTTCCAAATCGATAAAGACCATATGTAGATTTTTCCTCTTTGCTCGGTATTTTTCCATTAATTGCCTAAGTGAAAAGATAGCTTCCATAGGTAATCTCCCTAGCATAAAACCAAATCGATTTTCCGAAATCTTAGTCTTTTTTCTCAGTCTTTGCTCTATGATTCTCTCCCATAACTTCATAGTGTGACTCATAAGTTTAATCCCTCGATAGTTGGTACAATTTTGTATATCTCCTTTATTCTTATATATAGGTACTACAATGCTTCTTCTCCATTCATCCAGCATTTTCTTTGTCACAAGTATCTCATTGAATAGTCTACATAACCAACTTACTCCAACCTCTCCTAAGCATTTCCATACCTCTATCGGAATACCATCTGGGCCTGTTGCCTTTCCTGTCTTCATTCGCTTCAATGCTTCCTTCACTTCCACCCTTCTAATTCTACGGAAAAAAATATACTCTTGTAATGAAGTATCCTCCTCCACTCTTGTATCGCCCAAATATTCTTCATTTAAAAGTTTACTAAAATATTCTTTCCACCTTTCTATAATATCATTGTCCTTCACCAAAATATTTTCCCCATTGTCCTTGATACATTTGACTAAACTACTCTCTAAATAAATAAACTAATTAGTTCAATCCAAATAAGAAGTCCTAATTTAAATATAAAAGCAATTTCTAAAAATTAAGAAAGCAACTATTACTAATAAAGCAACTATTAGTAATCAATTTTCGGTTATAAACTTTCAAACGTGGCCCATTGGTCTAGCCTACATCAGCTATTGAAGGAGCACGGAGAAGAAGAATAGCCAACGGGTTATTCTCCTAGCTAAAAGGCTTAAGATAATTTATCTAGGCCTCACACCAAAGACAGGAATTCAACCCACAAATAGAAGAAAACTAGAATCTCATTCAATAATAATATAGTCTATCCCATGAGAAGGGATTATATCTATTTATAACTAAACTACTCTCTAAATAAAGAAACTAACTAGCTCAATCCAAATAAGAAGTCGTAATTTAAATATAAAAGCAATTTCTAAAACTTAAGAAAGCAACTATTACTAATAAAGCAACTAATATTAATCAATTTTTGGGTATAAACTTTCAAACGTGGCCCATTAGTCTAGCCTACATCAACTACTAAAGGAGCACGGAGAAGAAGAATAGCCAACGGGCTATTCTCCTAGCAAAAAGGCTTAAGATAATTTATCTAGGTCTCACACTAAAGACAGAAATTCAACCCACAGATAGAAGAAAACTGGAATCTCATTCAATAATAATATAGTCTATCCCATGAGAAGGGATTACATCTATTTATAACTAAACTACTCTCTAAATAAAGAAATTAACCAGCTCAATCCAAATAAGAAGTCCTAATTTAAATATAAAAGCAATTTCTATAACTTAAGAAAACAACTATTACTAATAAAGCAACTACTATTAATCAATTTTCAGGTATAAACGTTCAAACGTAGCCCATTGGTCTAGCCTGCATCAATTCAGAGGCATGAGAAGTAGCTCTCACGTGCATAGATAAAGAGCCAAAGCAATATACAGCCACCTCAGGGCATAGAAACCTAAAAATCAGATGGAAGCAGCCGCCACCAGAAAAAAGGAAGTTGAAGCACTTGTTTGGCAATCCGAATATTTCAAGTCCTGGGGCACTTTTTTTTTTTTTTTGAATGGTAACGCAATTTTAGTAGAAGCCACACAACATAAGAGACATATATTGAAAGTAACAAAGCAAACAAACAAAAGAAAACTCAAGAACAAAGCTCCCAGCTCTAGAGTAGAAACAAAGTCAACAATAAGATGATCACTACTAACTCCCCCTTTAGCTAGAGAATCTACGACTTCATTGGCAGATCGCTTAACATGAACAAAGGAAACATTAAGCTTGCGTGCTGCATCTATCACCTCTTCACACAAGTCCACAAGACACCACTGAGGCTTTGAAGATCTATAAGCCCATCTGATCACACAAGAGGAGTCCCCTTCGACAGTGAAATTCTTGAAACCCATCTTAGGACCTTCTCGAAGACCGGTACAAAGAGAAAATAACTAGGCCTCATTAACCAATCTAATGCCAGAAGACCATTAATGGTAATGCTAATCTGCAATAATCGGGACCAGCTGGTTGCAAAGATTTTAATAATCCATCTCTCAGATTTTTTTTAAAGGGGCCAAATATGGCACAAAGGCTCATAGAGACCCCTTTTGTTTTTGGGTAAAGGTAGTGGAATGTTATACAACAAATGCAATTGCTTGAGCTGAAGATAGTGTAGGCCCCATTGGATGTTTTGCTTTAGACTTAATGGGGATAGCTTTATTTCTCCACAAAAGATTGTTGATTCCCCTGCCAACTTTGGAGCTCATCAAGATCTACAATTGCCCATACAGCCCCTTTGTCAGCTTGGATTCTCTGGTCCCACCCCAACTTTTTTTCCTCCTTGCTTTGTACATCTCTTTGAATAAATTACCTTGTCATAGCTCAAAAAAAAGTATCTTCTACTATATTCTATTCAACATAAACTTAGAAAGAGACAGTAAGCATAGCAATACATCAGAAATACCCATCATATCAAGGGTTCGTTTGTCATTTGCTCATGAGATATGAAAATGGTCCACGTGAGTCATTTTCACATGCAAATAAGTTACATACGAAACACAATCACATGTCTGTAATTTTCACACCTCCTCACATGTGAATCTGAATGCATCCAATGGTTGACCATTTTTCACAAATTTCTTAAAATATATGCGGAATGAAGGCATGGCAATTGACCCCCCAAGCCAAAAAAGACCATTCTGAAGAGGATTAACAATTCAAATCATGAAAATGGGCCCACAGAATTCAGAATTAAAGATTTTTAGATATGGAATTAGGGGTGTACATGGCTTGGATCAACGGTTTGGCAGTTAACGGAAGTGCCAACTGTTTTCTCACTATTTTATATGGAATGTGAATAGTTGAGATTGAAAGTTGGATGATGAATAGCTAAAATATTGTTTTTTAAGATCTTTTATATAAAAAATATATTTTTTTTATTTCAATAGTTCGGATCATTTTAAATTCGTAGATTAAAGGTAAAATCCATCACCAAACCGTTATTAATGGAATAGGATTTTTTCAATCCCTCACCAAACCATTAACCATCGAATTGATTAAAAACCCGCAAACCAGATCGGAACGGTTTTACTGATCAAAGGATTTTTTGTACACCCCTATTTGGAATTTTTTGCAAATATCTAAAAATCTATGAGGAATTTAGACATGAAATTTGGTCCCAAGGTCATTTTGGTCAATTTAAAGAGGTTCAACAGTTAAGATCATGATTGCAGGGCATACATACATATAATATTAAAAAAAAAAAAAAGAGACTGGGTACAAGGGACAAGAAAACAGTGTTCGAATTCAATAGTTACATCCAACGGTTTCCCTTTTTTGGCAAATATCTCACAATCCATGATGAGTTAAGATTTCAAAATTTGACCCCGTGGCCATAATTGACCTTCTAAAGAGCTTGAATGGTTTGGAACATGAAATGAGGCCCACAGATTCCTAGAATGGCCAGCTTTTATGTCTGGACTTGTTTCATAAATATCTCAAGGTTTAGGATGAATCAACCGTTGAAATTCGGTCCCACAGCCGTAATCAACCATCTAAAGATGATGGAAAGTTCAGATTATGATTTCGGGGCCCACAGAAGTCTAAAAAAAAAAAAAGAATGTGTGGTGATCTCGTTAGAAGCACTGACAACCACCTTGTAACAGTGCAGTGTGATTTAGTTAACCATCTACTGAGGGCATCAAAATTTTGGGCACAAATTCAACCACCATTTACACGCCTCATGCGTAAATCAACCCAAATAAACATAAATGTGCCTAACTATTACGCATGTGAACCATTTACATATGTAAATGGCTAAAAATAAACAACCCCCAAGTTCCTTTATCTTGAGTAAAAACAAAGATAAAATAACAACTGCATTTATCATGTGCAGGTGATGGATCAGATATAAACCATGCTTGGAGCTCCAGTTAGAAGATTAGAATAGTTTGATCAATAGGAGACAAACCAGAATCTCATCAACTAAGTGATGCTAAACAACAAAATATTACCTAATACACATTGAGTAACATGAAAAATGTTTGCTGAGTATCCCTTACCCAGTAAATTGAAGTGATAGAGTCTTGAAGGTGGAAGCCAGAAAAAATAAGCCATAAAAACATAAACAACTAAATGAAAAATAACATGGGCAGAAATTTATATATTATGAAAGAATGATATTAAACTTTTGGATGTTAATCCAACATGTAAAACATTCATGAAGCTTCTATACTTTTATAACAAACAAAATTTTCTGTTTTGGAAGAACAAATTTTTATTTTTAAACAGCTTTAACAAAATACTTTTTATCAGTAGTGGCATCGTCCACTAGAACATGAATCTGTTTGAACACTCAAGCTGAGTGGTACTCCTACAATAATCAACATGTGTTAATGGATACAGACTAAAAAAATTGCAACAATTAGAAATCTACCACGTAAACTACAAGTGAATATTCCATATGCTTAAGTGGGCTCCCACACACAAAAGCAGATGTGAAAAATCAATCCCTCATCCAATTTCGTCCAACGTATAAAATCAGTCATATACATCTAAAAGAAAGAAGATTCATCAATGCATTTGCACAAAGACATTAGTCCACACCTTCAAGCATTGTACATGAGAGTTGAGACTAACAATAAAGGCAAACCAACAAAACATGTAGCACAAGAAGCATCTGTATAAATCCAAAGCAGCACAGTTAGTGAAATAGAAGAATGCATAATAAAATCTTACATTGTCTACACAAAGTTTCTCAACTGCCAAAGCCTTTTTCAAATTTTCTTCTCGTTTCCTTGCTTCAGATAAATCAGATAAATGAGCAGCTTGCTTGCGTTTATGGAGGGCTTCAGCTGAATCAGCAGATATTTTAACTTGCTCGTACTTAGCCGTCCATTCCTTCCTTTCCAATAAAAGAAGGCCAAGATGACGCTGGTAGTCATAAATCTACATTGAAATGCAAAACCAATAACTGAGATCTAAAACGAAAAAGAACGAAAAAAAAAAACAAAAAAAAGAAGCATGACAAAAGTCAAATAATCTTCATTTATATCATAGTATATGAAGCTGAATCTTGACGGATGACAAGGGTACAGGGAACAAAACAAAACAATATAATTTGATACTAGTATTCACTTCTGGATATCATGATTCGGAACTATGCAAGATGCAATTAAAAGAAGCTTCAGCCCAGCCAAAGGAACATAGATTTAGCCCAAAACTATCCCAATACATAATAGAACCTAGGCTAGGTCTGAGTTTGTGTATGCTTAGTTACAAACAAGGTAAAGATTCGCATTTTTTTTATAGGAAGGGAGCCATGTGTTTTTCCTTTTTTTCTCCTGGAACAGTAATGGTAAGATTATATTAAAAAAAAGTCCAAACAACTACAGCAACAGGAAAAGAAAGACTACCAGCTAAGGTATAAGAGCATTATACCCAAACAAAACAAAACAATCACAAAAGAGATGCCACAAGGGCATAGACCCTATCTACCCCTGTTTAGCCAACGCATCTACCATACAATTAGTAGACTGGCTAACAACAGAAAAGACCACTTTCTCCACTGTCACCAAACTGTATTGCCAAATTGATAGGGATCCTCTAGTCAATGTGTTCGTCATATGTAAATGGAAATGACTTGGTGATTCTTTGGATTTCGTTGTAGCTCCCCTTTTTTCTGGGTTTTTCAAATGGATTCTTAGTTGGTTTATGAGGCTTAAGACTTAAGAGGATTACTTTTACCATGGAAGCTAGGACTCAATTATTCGCAAGGTCAACTTGACCCAATTCATGGTGGGCTCTGATAGGCTGGTCAAAAAGTAATTTGTAGTCATGGACTTGCGGTTACAATTCATCAAAAAATATATGATTTTAAGTATAGAATGAGAAAGAAAATAAGAAATGGTTTTTTTTTTTTTTTGAATTGTAGAGAAAAAAAGCTTCATTGTCATTTTCGTCATTGTGAATCTGTGCTGCCCAGATATGGGACGGACAGGTAGGCACACTCCATGGATATAAAGGGGAAACGGACTATACAACCAAACAAATTTAGCATAAATACAATATGACTCAATATGTTGCCTTCTTTCAAAATCAAATACATTGTGTTGCCTATTTTGAAGTCATTGGATATCGTAGTTGTGACCAAATGCTGGCACTTCCCAACTGACACAGTGTGAAATGCCAGAATAGTAGCAAGTAAAGCAGAACTGAATCTTGGTGGATTTAATGAAGATGACACAGGTCCAATGGCTCCAATGGATGAAGAACAACACGATATCACAGCAAACTGCAGGTATTACATGATATATGGTAAAGTACCATTTAAGCATAGGAGCTAAGTAGGGGAGGCTCAAATGAGCATGAAGGATATGTAGAGTTGCTCCCTCGGGAAGGATAGAAATAGAAATGCTTGAATAAGGAAAAAAACTAAGGCTAGTGGCTACATAGCGTAGCAGAAAGCATGCAAGGATAATAGAAGAAGATCACCATCCTCAACCTGATAACAAAGCCGTAAATCCACAAGGAAGAACTAGGCAAAACCCTAAAGAGAAACTGAAATTTGTATTATTCCTCTATTAGAAACATAGCAATGACTCACATAGCATTCAAAACCCCAATTTTAATAGTTAAAAAAAAAACCTCAAATTGCATAAAACCCTCAAAATTACATTTCAAGACCTTCCACAAAAATTCAGACTGAAACGGACTCAAAAACTCCTAGAATGAGAAAATTAAAAACTTATTATAAATGGTAAGTCTTGTACGAAAATTGCGTTTTGAGCTTCAAAATGGTCTCATTTTGCCTCTGAAAGCAACCACCTTCAGCAGTTGTAGTCTTGTAGAGCACATTATAAGCTTCAAAATGACTACTTGTGCACTGTGAGGCAATATCCGGATCAAAAGTTATGACTGTTTGAAGTTCTACACTATCATGAAGAAGTTGTTCCGCCACTTGTTTTAAATCACCATAGAAGTGAAAAGATTGAGGAATACCATATAAGATTGTTGGGGTGCATCAATTAAAGGTCAGCAAAGTCCCCATTAGATGGTTCAAACTAGCTACAAAGTCAAGGAGCTGAAGTGAGCATAGCCTTATCGACGTGAACGCTCTCAGCATTCCACAAACTTAACATCCCATTTCAGTTTTAGAGAAAGAGCCACAAGCTGCAAAAGAATCAACATAGTCGGGAGTTCCACTCTGCTGGTTCATCAAAGAAGGAAAGCAAGAAAAACCCCAGAATTCACATTAGGCAGAATCCAAATCAACATAGGCCAATGCTTATCACGGTGCAAAAAAGCGCAGTCATAGCAGAAGAGACTACCACTATCACCAATTCCATCACATTCGACCCACTCCTAATTCAAAAGGACATCCAAACACACCCAAAATCCAATTCACACCCAAACCCAAAACTACCCACCGACCCACCACAGCAAATCACAAACCCAATCACGCAAAGAACCCTAAAACACCAACAGAAACCACATACCAAACAAGAAAGCAAGAAAGACCCAACAGACCTCGGTTTCGAGCCTGGTGACGTATGCGATGAGAGCGGCCTTATCCCTGCTCCTGATGGCCTCCTCATCGAATCCCGCCTCGCGCAAGCGCTTCCAGATCACGTCGTCGCTGAGAGAGCCCCCGCCAGTTCTCGGAGTCGAGATTTCCAAAACCCTAGCGAGGAGAGGAGATGGTTTGGGAGTAGAAGACGAAGAGATCTGCAAGCCCTTCAGCTGCTGCTGCTGCTGCTGCTGCTGTGGAGGAGGAGGAGTCGCCATGTCTGGAACAGAACATAGAAACCCTAGATCGGACGGCCTAGATTCGACCTTTCGAGCTTCGTCTCTGCTTCTTCGCTCTTGCGTTTCTTCCTTCGCTGTTACTGAGTGGAAGCCGCTTTTTGTCGCTTTTTCGAACTCTCGCTTTTGGAATTGATGGACGGATTACACAAATTTTCTCCACAAGGAGGATGAGGAATCGTTTACTTTGTGCGTTTGCTACAGCGGCCCCGGCCTCGGTTTCCAAGTTGAGCGGGCAGCTCATCCAACTTTCTTCACGCTCCCGTTGATTGATCATGCAAAATTTACTCCATTCAGCTGGGTCCAGTGGGGCCTACTCAATTGGACATTAGTGCCCATGATTAGATGAGCACCATTCGGCGAAACCTGCTTAAGGATGGAATTTCTATCCACATGTTTTCAATCGATACAACGGTCTAATCTAGATCACTTTTTTGAGTGCTAAAATGAGGATCATGACCTTATCTTATGGGCCCCATTAGCTATTTAACCGTGTGGTGTTCATCTTATTTTGAGTATTGGTGCTTATTTAAGATATTCCACTATCATAATATTGAGATTATGAGCGATTGAAAGGTTTAAAGATGGTGGGACCTACTGTAGACGGTGCCACAAAAGAAATGTGGAGTATTTTCGTGCTCATTTTAGAAGTTTGTAGTTTCTCCTTCTCTGTTCTTTGTTTTTGCCGTTTCAGTCCACTAATACAACAGCTAAATGGTAAGAAAACTTGAAAGTGGGTCCCACGTGGATGAAATTTCTTCTTGAGACTTAGATTTTTTTAACCGGCATATTATGAGTTTTAAATGGATGATTATAGAAGAAGTCCATCAGTTATCTAAATTAACACCTATTTAACATAGATGCTGTCAATTGCATGAAGGGTAACTTGTATTACTTGTGAATTACTCTAGTCTCTAGGTGACATTGAATTGAACAGGATAAGAGAAGAGCTGTGGACTAAATTCTACCTTCAATATGCTCCATCAAATCCTACCAGGTAATGAGGTTAACTTTTGACATGGAAACAAGTTAAATCTTATTAACTGCATTCCAATGAATGAGTAAATTAAAATTTAATTAGGCAGGAGTGTTTCAGATTAATTTCTTAACTCCTTTTTTATTTGGGACTGATTGGTCAACCATGTGCTTCCGTTCAAAAGCTGTCAAGACAGGTAGAAATTAGTTTAGTCATTTACCTTCAAAAGCTGTCAAGACATGTAGAAGTTAGTTTGGTCATTACGTTAGAGGTTTAAATTTATGGTGAGTACACCCGCTACCAAGTGCCAACCATCGACTCTAAATTATAAATCATATCAATTAAAAAGGGCTAATAAGATGATAATGATGAATTTCTCATGAGCGCATAAGATCAATGAGAGTAGCAGGAATATTGCAAATGGACCAAGCTTGCCATGACTTGCTTAAGTCCGGCATATTTAGTCATTAAAAAAAATTAAAATTAAAGTTTAAGTTTGCATCCGGCATAGGACTTGTTTGGTTAAGGCCACGTTTGGCAAGCCCGGTTTCTACGGGACATCGTGGAATCCCTTAGAGCGTGAAATGCAGAAAACAGCCGTATAAGTTCCACGCTTTAGCAGAATGTGGGGATCAAACCAAGCCCCCCCCCCCCACCACAACACAACGGTCAGATGCAAGGAATCCGTAGCAACGTGGAAATGCGCTACTACAGTGCCTGAGACGAACCATCAGGTTTTATGCAAATCAGTCTTTTGTGGGTCCCGATGGTAGATCAACTTTGTTAAGATTATTTCTCATCTCAAAAAATGGCCAAAGTACCAATTTCCACCTGTTTAATCATCTTATATGATGAGATATCTTCATAAAAGTAATCAATGCTATTGCTGCAAATGTGGACTTATGTGAGCCCCTTAGACTGTTAAATTTGGTTTGGAGGCTAAGAACGGCTACAGGACCAAATTTTGTAACGTGAAGCCTTTGCGGATCATGATATTGGCAAAGCATTCCAAGCCGTTAATTTTTAAGGATTTCTTCCTTGGAAATCTTCTCCTTTGCTAAACCTGATTTTTTAAGGAGATGATAAGTTGATTATAAGCTTTAGGACAAATTCCTTTGAAAGTATAGAATCCCCTCATTCGCATGAATGCTTGCCAAACGTACTCTAAAGGTATCTCAATTTCCAAAATACGACACTGTACTTGAGTATTTGTGAAACCAAGTGGGGATACAACATGAGAATTCATAAACCCCATTGACAATAATTCTCCAAATTCTTGTAAATAAACACGCTCTAAATAGGATCTTCATAATTCTATCCAAGCCCTCTAAAATTTAATTAGTTCTGAGCCTTATTACCATCAGACAAATAGAGTCATGTAACAAGGTCTTCAAATAAATAATACTAGCACAATGACCGATGCTTAGTGCAGGTATTCATGCATTGCAAATAAAAAAATTCATATATTGAAAAGGTTATATGAATACCTATTTTTGTAATCCTGGAGCAAATGGTTTAAAATGAGAATAGATAAATCAAGATAAAAGGAGACCAAAGAAATACGGTAGAGAGAGAAATTTTGCTGAAAGAAAGACATAAAGCTTTAAAAAATGGAAGGTGAAGGTGAGTAGTTTGATGAGAAAAAAGTAAAAAGAAGGTAATTGTAGGAGATGAGTAGTGGGGAGAGAAAGTGGAACTTGAAAAAAAAACCAAAAATAACTTACAATCAAAATTAGTTTTTTTTTTTTGAACTATAACAAAACCTTATTAATAGAAAGACCGAATACAAAAGTTCAATAAAGAAATGAGAAACAAAAGGGGAGAAAATATACAAGAGCCTCCTTCTGGGGTTTTTTAATTCAATGTTGATAGAGCTTCAAAGGGCAAACTAGGTTTGGCAAGAATTGAAGGTGTGCTTTTGAAATTGTAAGGATGAGGTCTTCTTTATGTTCTCTGAAAATGTGTGAGTTTGCGATTCGAATGAAGT
The DNA here is from genome assembly GCA_037013555.1 of Sextonia rubra. Classification (NCBI taxonomy): domain Eukaryota; kingdom Viridiplantae; phylum Streptophyta; class Magnoliopsida; order Laurales; family Lauraceae; genus Sextonia; species Sextonia rubra. The sequence goes on from JASUAD010000018.1 coordinate 40,029,642, forward strand.
AGAAGTGTTAACAATCTTGAAAGGTCTAAGGTTATTTTCAAGTAGATTTTTTTGCTCTCTTATGGTAGCAGAAAGCGATTCCTGTAATGCAATCACTTAGGTGACTAACCAGAAGGTGAATCATTAGAATTTTCAATTCCTTTTTAATGAAATTAGGGAGTTTATAGCTATCATCAATGTTTCCTTCCATAATAAGGTTAGGTCTACCAATTCAATGGCCAATGAATTAGCCAAGGAAGGGGTTAAGAAGGTCTCTTCTTGGGTAGGTGTTGTTTTATTTCTTTCGTTCCAAATAAACCATATGATTGCAAATGGACTTATCCTCCACAAGATGCAACCAATATAATGGAATCAAACTCCAAGCTAAGAATTTGCCACCTCCACAATAGTCTTCGAATAACACCAAGCAACACTGTATCTCCCAATACAATTCCCCAAAACATTAACTTTAACCTCATAATTAAAAAAGAGATGGTTTACCGTCTCCTCCACTTTGCCACACATCACTCAATTATTTGAAATACTGGAAGATAAGATCCCTCTCCTCCTCAGGTGATCAACTGTTGAAACTTTTGCCACAGCTACTAACCAATAAACAAACCTCCACCCAAGGAGGAGCCAGTCATAACCACACATAAGAAAAAAGAGTCCTATGAGACCGAATGCCTTCCAAAGCCAAGTAGAAAGCTTTAGTTGAGATCTCTTCAAATATAGAAGGTTTCCAAATCTGAGAGTCCTTAGAATCCTTGCAAAGAAATAAGTTAGTAATAAAGTTCAATAACTCTTTATAAATTTCCCTTTCAACCCTTGAAGACTTTTTCTAAATGATACACTCCACAACCTGTCACCACTCGTCACCTCAATCCTTAACAAAGGATTCCCTTTTGACCACTAATAAAAAAAATATAGAGAACAACCTACACAAGGGCCTCATCTCGACCCAATCATCTAACAAAAACTTAACATCTCTACCATCTCGTACCACAAAACTCACCCTTTTGTACATACGTTCTCCCCTTACATCAAATTCATCCTCAATAGCAGCAATAGCGCTCCAAATAGCAGATCTTCGATAAATAGGCCCTAGCTTTGTTCACTACCCCCACTACTTCTCACCATATTTAGAAGTAATCAAGTTACACCAAAGAGCCTCCATTTACTCTCCAAATCTCCACCACCATTTAGCTAACAAAGCTCAATTTTTATTTTTCAAGCTACCAAGACCAAGGCTACTATTAAATTTAAGTTTGTCAGCTCACTTCACTTCATCCAATGTACTTTCTTTTTCTTACCTTGACCATCCTACAAGAAGTTGTTGGGTTTTATGAGGTTTCAAAATTAAGTTTTATACATAAGAGGTTTGTGGTTTTCAAAAGTCCCACATTGGAAAAGTACACATTCTTTGAAGCACTATATATGCATACCTTCTCCTTTACACTTCAAGTTATTTTGGGCTCTTTTGCTACAAGCCCTATGCGCGTGCATGAGCCGGGTTTGGCCCAAGGATCTCGATCAGATAATCGTTTAACGGAGTGCGCTTGCGTGATTATCGCGCGCAGGGAGGGTGCAAATCCCGGCCGACCTTCCTCGGGGGACCCATGTTGTGATGTAAAAATGGCATACTTTTGCCAAACAATAATTTTATTTTTTAAATGTTTTACATTTTATTAATGGGTTGATTAAACTTCATTAAAAACGAAGTTTGAATTAGAAGTTTAAACGTTTTTAATTAAACCAATTTAATGGGACGTTGGGCATTTAATCTTCGTTTGAATTTCGAATTTCAAACATTTACTAAACCAATTAAATGAGATGTTGGGCATTTAATTAATGGACGTTAAAAATTTTAAATTCAAAAATTTCAACGTTTTTTTAATGGTTTTTTATTAATGAAAAGTTTTTTTAATTGCCTTTTAATGGTGATTTTAAATGCTTGTCATTAAACCCAACGTCTATTTTTACTATAAAAAGGGCACCTGGGTTCAAACAAAAAATACAGAACTTTCTTTCCCCCTCTCTCGTTTCCGTGGTTTTTCTTTATTTCGAGCATTCTTTGTTGGAGTCTGGTTTGTCTCAACTTGGTGTGCGACCAGGGGAGATCGTAGTGTGGACTGTGGAGGCCGTTGTATTTTGGGGGTGATTCCTGCTGAGAACCTCATCGCACCTGGGTTTATTCTGAAGGGCGGAACTCGTCCTAAAGAAAGCATCCGCTGACGTACCTCGGCCAACAACTGCTGTTCATATTTTCACAGATTTGAGCCATCACAACAACCTTCCACAGCACTGCAAATAATTCGGTACTATTGTTTCAGTTATTTATATTTCAACAGCATTTTGTAGCTTTCATTTCAACAACAAAAGTTCCCCTGAATGCGATCCAACCTCTCTATCATTGCCTTGGGCATTTTGAAAAGTGACATGTAGTAAACAAAAGATTCAATAAACATGCCTTAATAAGAGAGATTCTCCTTACTAATGAAAAGGATATCTTCTTTCACAAAGACAGTTTCTTCTTAAAGTTAGCAATGACTAGATTCCAAAAGACTTAGATCTTAGATTAGCTCCAGTGGGCAATCCAAGATAGATGATGAAAAACTTTTCGAATCTGCATTTGATAATATTAGCCAAATCCTCAGTAGTTTCCTTTGACCATCCAACACCTGCCAACGTACTTTTGGAGAAGTTTATTGTCAATCTTGAAACCAACTGGAAACAATGAAGTATTCTCCTAATGGTAATAATTTCTTTCCTCAATGAATTGAAAATAATGGTATCATCTACAAATTGAAGACGACCAATTAAAATTAGTTGAAAACCTTTGTGCTTAATTTATTATAATTAGCTAAGCTACTCAAGGTAATTAGTTATAAAACCAACTATTTAGTCCCCAAAATCTACTTATCAAACTAGGGTAGAATTACAGTGTATCACAGGAGTGTGATGCAACTACCTTGCTCAAACACATGGTGGGGCCCACACTGTGAAAATCTAAGCTACTTACCAATAATAAAACCCATTATATTCTCTACACTTCAATGCTCAATGTTAATTTCAGTGGGCCAACAATAAGATCAATCATTAATGGATTTTACAAATTGTTCCATAAGAAAGAAAAAACAAAGTAAATAAAGTTGATCATGTGTTCAAGATGCAGTCAATCAACCGTGGTGGCCATTTGACTGATTTAAGTAGTATTTTTTATTATTATTATTTTTTGACTAATGGAGGGTGTCCCATCCCATCTGCCGGGACTAAGTTGAAATTTATTTGTTGATCGCTATAATATGTGTCAATACACCAAAGCTGTTTCGATTTTCCAAAGGAAGCCCTACCCACCTAATTCGTGGACGCTACAAAGATTAAACCAGTAAAAAATTTAAAATTTATCCGAGTATAGGTTGGCATCCCATAAAACTGATCTCTCACACACAAACATATATATATTAAATTTCAAAGGTGAGGCCCAGTCATCGATTTATAAGCTGTTCTCAGAGAATATCTGAATTTGATAGGCACACGCAGATATAGTGGAAGACGCACGTTAGATTAGATTATATTTGTCCTTTGCGAGTGATTATCACAACATACCACAACATACCAAGAGGCTTGTCATTATGCAACCCACGTAGGCCCCACTGATCATGGAAAGAGACATATTATATGTCTCATATATATCAAATTTGTGGTTAATCTCACGCATGCCTCTATCCTTTCATGCTTGGCCTACAAATTTAATAATTTTATATTTAAAAACCAAAATTGACCAAAATTGATCATCAATTCAATGGTTTAATTTATTTGGCTTAGTGAAAACTTTATGGATTTAATGTAATTCAGGGGTCCCATGTGTATATATAATTCGGTTGAATTATAAAGTTGGCCCCACTACCCTTCTCTCACTTTAATATGGTAAGAGGATAGAAGGACATGACTATTTTTTTCTTTTTATTATATAATTTTATGAGGATTTTAATCAAAAAAAGCATGATAGGTGACCCTTAAACAAAAATAATAATATAAGCAGCAGATCCAATACTCTCTTATTCATCTTCTTCTTCCTGTCGCTGTTTGATTATAAGTTCATGGGTCATTTTTGAAGAAGATGATGACTTAGGTTCAGGTTTTGCTTGGCAAGTCAGAGGGAAAGAAGGGGTGCATGGCTTAGTCTGTTTCAGAAATAAAAATAAAGATGGAAGAGGGTTCTGTGTGGGATGAGTGTTCTGATTTCATGACTCAACTAGGTTAGGTGCAAAGAGGAGAGGATAACGATGATGATGAAGGCAAATGTGAGGGTGGAGGAGGAAGATCATGGTGCTTGTTGTGTGTGTGTCTATGGTGAGATGCATGGCTATGAAATTGAGTCGTGGTTGTTTGGTTGGGTTAGTGGAGAGGGTGGAGAGTTGGTGGTGGCCTGATGATTATGAATGTAGCGGGGTGATGCGGTGTGTGTAGGGTGAAAGTGCAACTGTGGCATTGTTTGTGGGTGAGAGGTGAGGCAGTGATGTGGCGGGGTGAAGGCGATGGGGATACGGTGACTAATGTTGGTGAAAGATAGAGTGTTCGGCTGGCAAGGAGGTGGGTTGTTTGTTTGCAGGAATAAGTGAGCATTGCGGTTTGAATAAGTTTTATGCCTAGGTCAGGGTGGGGAACGAGATCGAGGAGGATAACTGTGGTTGATGTATACGTGTTGGTGGATTGGTTTGTTTAGTGTGATTGGGCCGAGTACAAGTGAATTGGTAAGAAAGAAGAAGATGAACACGGGAGCATCGGATTTGATGTTGGAAAAAAAAGAAGTGAAAATCGGATACGAAGCTCCCCTAAAGCCTTAAAAAAATAAATCGGAGTGGTAAAAAATGACCACTCAAGTGCACCCACTACTATTATTATTATTTTTGTTTAGGAGTCAGCTATCATAATATTTTTGGTAGAATTCTCTATTTTTATTTATATATTTTTCTTGTCTATTAGCATTGTATGATGAATCTACTCTTGTTTTTCTTTCTTTTATTTATCTTCTTTTTGGTAAAAATAAATAAACTCTTATTGGAACAAAAATCAGCTGAATTCTATGACACATAGGTATTGTATTTTGAAGCAGAATTTTAATATCTGAGAGACCCACACCAGTGGAATGAGGTTATCCAATCTAGTTGTTCAAGCTATAAGACCCACTAAACTTAAAGGCAAGGGCAAAAAAATCACACACAACATATGGGGGACTTGCATTGGAGAAAATCCCCCATATTTGAAATGTCCAAGTCCATCCGTCTGGAGGTATTTGCAATTGAAATAAATGTAAGTGTTAATAATGTATGAGCTAGTGTTAAACCAAGTCTTTCTCATTGAAAAGATTTTTTTGCATTATAAAAAATTATATAAAATTCACATTGGACAATTGTAAATTAGGTAAAAATTCTTATTTTGATGATCTTTAGATTTGACCTCCACCCAAAAGATTTAAAATTCCTTACTGTTGTGAATTTACGCATTAAAATCGACTTTCCTCAGCTAATATATATTGATGCACACCAATCTCAATACAAAATTCCTAGCTAGGAATCCTTGTTCAAAGGACTGCATGAATTGCTTATATGTTCCCAAGTGCGGTCTTATAAAGTGTAGTACTTGGAGAATTTATAATCATCATTTCACAAGAATTCTCATGATTCCTTTAGTCAAACCATAAGGTGGTGCTTGGTTTGCATGAATGATTTTGGGTTGAAATGGAATGGTGGTTGGAATGAAATGAAAGTTGGAATAGTCATTCCATTCCAATGTTTGGATTTGTCTTTGAAATGATAAGCGGAATAGAATTCATATTCCTATCCTCATGTTTGGTATGCGTGAATCAAAGCATGAATGAAATAAAAAATTCAATATTTTTATCAAAATATTCATATTTTTCTCTTCATTTTTTGGTGGTGGTGGTGGGTGGCGGCAGCGGCGGCGGGTGGGTGGTGGTTGGGTGGCGGTGGTGGTGGTGGGTGTGGAAGTGGGTGGGGGCATTTTTGTTTCAATAAAAAATAAGTCCAGAATTGAATGATCATTTCTTACTCTCTCCAATAGAATGACCATTTCCTATTGTTAGGGAATGGTGATTCCTTTTGCAATAAGCATTTCATTCATTTTGGACGAATCAAATGTAAAAATGGGCTTATGATGAAATAGTCATTCCATTTCAACCCCCATTCAAACTAACCAAATGTTACTTAAGTTTTTTAATAAAAATTAAAATGTTTATTAAAATGGCACCACTAACAGCCTCACGGATTTCTCGCGAGTGCACGCCTCACGCGGTCGGACTCAGCCAAACAAATAGGTGTAATGGCGTCTGAAACTCGCCAAGGTATCGGCTGCTGTTCTCGGCCGCGATCGGTACATGCACTCACTCCCCCGGGGTGCACGAGCGACGCCAGCAAGCACAGAGTAATCTTTAATGTGTATTTATCGTACAATACAATCACGGAATGGGACGAATTTAGTGACCTCCAATTTTCAGCCGTTGATATGATGAACCCAAATTAGTATTCCCATCTGCCAAAGATATGGATATAGAATATGAAAATTTGGGGTTAAGAATGGGTTCGTAAATCTCGATCTGAACCGTCTACCAAATTCGAACCACTTGGTATTTTAGGACCACGTTGACCTTTTTGATTTTCTAGCCATTTATATTAACATTTTGTGCCTAATCAATGAACAGACCGGGTTGGAATTCCATAACACACCTTGCATCTTGCCAAAAATCAATACAATTAAGCCCAGCCTAGATCGCATTAGCTAACTTTATTCAAAGGATTGCTTGTTGCATGGAATAGAATTCATCGGTATTCGTGGTAAGTTAATTCTAACATAGGTTTATTAATAATTTGAAAAGGGGTTAAGGGTGGAGGATGTGAGGTTGACTGATATATGTCACTCTACTTCTGTCACAACCCGAGCCCAGGGTTCGGGGGTTAGCAAAAGCCAAACCTAATGACACACGTACTCCCGTGCATGCACACGTAGACCGAGTCTAAATGCACACACACAAGGGAACATTCACACGTGCCAAGCAAGTACGCGGAAGCTGTAAATATCAGAAACATAAACTAACAATGCAGGAAGAGGATACAAAGAACGAACTGACATAATTACATATGATAATCTTACAAAAAGAGCAAAAGAATATATACAATAATGACATGTCATGCCAAATACAAGTCTGAAAATCCACAAAACGAGACTCCAATGATGCATGCCAAGAACGCTCTCCCATGGAGTGATCACATCCACTCCTCTAGGCCTGATGGGGCCCCGGGGGTCTCATCTGGAGCCTGGCCGACCTGCGGGGGTTCGGCAGGGGGATCTGGGCCTGCAACACCAAAACAACTGTGAATACGAAGATTCAGCGAAGTATAAACCATAGCAAGTTAACACACGCTGTGTCTAATAGAATAAAGAACATCATGTGATTAAAGAAAGCATTTTCGTATACTAGGCTGTCATGCAAGAAAGAAATATGCTGAGTGAATCAATGAATACATGCTGTGTACATACTAGTGGCTACTACATTACCATATGCTCCCAAAAGAGGGATCTTATAACATGCAAAGAACACCATTGTCCGGGCCAGGGTACAATGGGTCTCGGTTTCCTAGGGTCCGGTTCCCCAAGACATATCCATACTGCAGCAGGCCATATAAACTATACCAAATTCACCCCGTCGGGATCCTAAGGCTGAGGCTAAGTAGTGCCTGACTATACGGAGTCAATCATGAAAACCCTGAGTAAATCGTGACAACATATCATACGTGCATATCTGTGAGTGAACATATCATACATGCATACTCAAGGTAAGTAATCGCAATGTGAAAGTAAAGTAACGGGATACAAGTAATCATGTCAGAGTGTGAGATCAATGATCGAATGCAATATGTTATGCAACAATTCATGCGAAATCGAATCATCTTTATTTACAAACCAATTCTAATCTAATTATCCGGTGTTTCTAACCGTGCATGATGATGTAGTTTTAAGTTATTCGATGCACCGTTGTCTAGTGTTGCATGGAATCGGGCGGTGCATGAAGTCCCTTAAACCAACACCCATGGGGAGGTGCTTAACATCCGGATAATGAACATGAATGATTCGCAGCCCTCGAGATCATTTACGCGTTGTATCACATTCCGTTAGGCAGGTCTAGGTGTCCTACATTCTATCATGAAGGCCATATCGGTCTTTCCATTACACCTATCCTTGTTTTTCTTTCATTAGTCTAGTGTGGATACGGCTTAGCCGTGTGTGGTCTACGGCTTAGCCGTGGCTGGGCCGTAGAAGGTGGGTCAGTTGCTGACTCTCAGTTATTCCAGAAAATGCACCCTGTATTGATCTACGGCTGGGCCACGGCTGAGCTTCGGCTTAGCCGTAGGGCAATCCACGGCTTAGCCGTGCCCTAGCCGTAGAGGAAAACTGGGTTTTTCTCCTCTCTGGATTGTGAGCCGTAAGTGCCATACGGCTTAGCCGTACCTGCACGAATTCAAATTTCTGAAACATGTACAGAAAATCTGGAAACTCATCAGAAGTGTACTTTTTCAATAGAAAGGAATAGCATATGAACCAAATGGGCTGTAAACACATTGTTTCCACATTAATTCATATAAAACCAACCAAATCAAAAGCATACCAACATGGGTTCTCAAAGATATGGTTATACTTGCCTTAAATTGGAAATTACTTGCACAATTGAAGTCCTCAAGCCCAAACACAACCTAACACAAAATTAACCAACATGCATGCATGAGGATTGAAATGAATTCCACAACACAGACACACCATGCCATGAGAAACAAGAAGGAGAAGAACTAGAGAAAGGAGATGAGAGAAATGGAAGGGAATCCACTCACCTCACATGCAAGACCCAAGTCCTCTCAATTGAGCTAAATCGATGGAGGAGAAGATCCGGAGGAGAGAATTCAAGAGAGGAAGATTCCACGTGCAGTTGAGGAAGAAAATGAGAGAAAGAATGTGAGTTAGGATCGATGGATGGTTTATATAATCAAATGGGTTGTTCAAATTACAAGAGGGTCTAAGTCATAAGTCTATTTTCAGTTTGAGTCAAATCCAGGTCCACATGAATCACACGACCTCGGTTGCAAATGGCGTAGTTACGAAAGTTAACGAGCTCAATGAAAGACACGTGTTGACATCAAGATGATGCAAAAATGACCATGTCTAAGAAAAGCTAAAATTACGAAAAAGGGCTTGGTCTACTTAATCCAAGTCAAACTCAACCCAACTACCTATCCATGACCCGTAACGAAAATCAAAACACAACAAAACACGATTAGCAATGAAAACAAGATTAACTAACCGCTAAACGGGGTCAAGCTGGGTCGGAGTGTTACAGCTTCTACTCTTTTTATAGGATTTGATTTACGATGATAACTAGCAACAAAGGCCCGTTTTAAGCTTGGGTCCTGAAAAAATACACAACCTCGAACCTACACTAATAGAAAACATTTTCAAAAAGCCAATAATCCTCATAATGTTGGTATAAAATTTACCTCACAAATAGTTGTTTGAGATAAGCAATTAAGAGATCAGGAGGAGGGAAGATGAAGTGTAAGGGCGACTGGTGAAGTGAAGGTGAGATTGTGAAGGTGTTGTGGTCAGTTGCAGTGATATATTGGTGATGGGTGGTAAAATGGGTAGAGTTGTTAGTGGCTGGGTGACAAGGAGGCCTGTGAAGGTTTGTGGGAAAAGAAGTGTGAGGCTTGCTGAGGGTGGAAGTTCTATGATGGTGGTTGTAAAGGTGGTGATGGACGTGAGGGTTGTGAGGGTAGATGTGAGGAGGCTGGCGTGATGACTAGGTGGAGATAGGGCTCGGTTGTGGAGTTGGTTATGTTGGTGAGTGCAGGTGTGGAGCATTTTGATGCAGTGAGGAAAGTGGAGAAAGGAGAGGGTGCACAGAGAGGGTAATGGGCTAGGATGAAGATGGATGCGAGGTGATGGGTGGTGCACAAAGATGGTGATGGATTGGGATAGAGATGACAAAATGGGCCATTCTGGGAGTTTTGAACGGATTATATTCGCACACCAATGGTATGATTAAACGTAAATGGATATCCAAAATTTTAGAGCATACCTGAATCAATCGCTAAAGGAGACGGAAAGTATGCTGAAACAATTCTCTCAGTCTTCTCTTGATGCCAGCAGCGTGATGGTAATGCTGAGCTCGAGTCAGTGTGTATGTATGTCTGTATTTTTTAAGATAGGGGAGTTTCCGGCTTTTATAGCCATCTGACCATTACCAATGACTGCAACGCTCCTCTATCATTATGGAGCGTTGCTGTAATGCATTCATGGAAATTCATCATGGGAAAACTGAAGAAACCGAATTGAAATGCATTGAGGGAGAGGAGAGGCCGTTACAGAAATGGGCGGTGGTCATTTGGACCACCACCCTCGGCTACCAACAATCTCCCACTTGGTCCAATGACCACCATACATCCGCTTAGTGTATATATATAGTATATAGAAAATATTTTATTTTGCAAACGAATTTTGAAAATGACTCTAACTGATGTGCATCATTTGAAAACACCGATCATCCATGAAAACTGTAATGCTAAGGTCTTTAATCTATGATTATGTTAGTTTACTAATGCGAACTGTGGCGGTTACACATCTTGACGATATATTTCCTTCTACAATCACAACACCAGTATCTTTTCCTAATCAAGAACTTAAGTAGAATCTTTTATATGACTTCTTTAATGGGAATTATAATGTCATAACACTTTTATATATTCTCACTTCATTGCACAATTATCACATGTGAATATATAACAAAGTAAGAATTGAAAAATCGTTTCTTTAATTAATCAATGAATAGTATCACACATCATTGATTCCTACAAGGCATATCTTTCAAGCCCATACTCATTACATAGTCTTTAAAATCATTTGGCACCAATGCCTTCGTCAATGGATCAGCAACCATGAACTTCAATGGAGCTCTAACAATTGGCACTGAATGATCTCGCACTTTTTCCTTCAAAACAAGGTACTTTACTTCCAGAAACTTTGATTTACTAGAACACTTGTCATTCTGCGCAAAAAGTCGATCATCATTGTTATCGCATTAAATCTTTAGTGGTTCAGAAATACTGCTCATAATTGTAAGTCCCTTGACGAAGTTACGCATCCATAATGCGTGACTTGTGGCTTCAAAGCACGCCACATACTCTGCATCAAATGTGGATGCAGTGACTAGCGATTGCTTTGCACTCCTCCACGATACTGCCCCGCCAGCTAACAGAAAGATGTAACCTGATGTTGACCTTCTAGTATCGAGACAACCTGCAAAGTCTGAATATGAATATCCAATGACCTCCAGTGAATTGGATTTTTGATATGTGAGCATATATCTTCTAGTACCGTTGAGATAATGCATCACTTCCTTGATAGCTACCCAGTGAGATATGCCGGGATTACTTTGATATCTTCTTAACATCCCAATTGCAAAACTAATGTCTGGCCTCGTGCATGTCTGTAGGTACATCAGACTTTCTACTGCTGCCGCATAGGGATATTTATTCATTTCTAACTTTTCTATGTCAGTCATGGGGCATTGTTCTTTACTAAACCTATCTCCCTTAGACATTAGGGCATTTTGTTGTTACTTCTTTTCATTCGGAAACATTTGAGAATACTTTGCATATAGGCTTCTTGACACAACCCGAGTAGTCCTCGAAATCGATCTCTGAATATCTCGATTCCTATTACAAAAGTTGCTTCACCCATATCTTTCATGTCAAAATTATTTTCAAGGTATACTTTAGTTTCTCGGATCATACTAAGGTCATTGCTGGCTAGTAAAATGTCATCTACATAAAGGACTAAAATGATGAACTTGCTCCCACTGATCTTAAGGTAAATACAATGGTTAACTGAATTTTTGGTAAAACCAAAAGATGTAATAATATGATTGAACTTTAAGTACCATTGTCTGGAAGCTTATTTCAGCCCGTATATCGACTTCTTTAACTTACAGACCAGTCTTCGATTATTACCTTGTTGAACAAATCGTTTAGGTTGTTCCATGTACACTTCTTCATCAAGATTCCCATTCAAGAAAGCTGTTTTAACATCCATTTGATATAGCTCTAAGTCATAATGAGCTACTAAGGCCATTACAATTCTAAATGAGTCTTTCTTAGATACCGGAGAGTAGGTTTCGTGAAAATTGAGACCTACTATCTGAGTGAATCCTTTCCACTAGTCGGGCTTTAAATCGTTCAACTTTACCTTTAGAGTCCTTTTTAGTCTTAAAGACCCATTTACAACCGACGGTCTTAGACCCTTCATGTAGTTCAACGAAATCCCAAACGTCATTTACAACCATGGATTCTAATTCTTCTTTCATAGCATCTAACCATTTATCAGAATTTTCACTGTTTACAGCTTCGTTAAAAGTTTTTGGATCTTCTTTAATTCCAATATCCGATTTTTCTAGATACACAACATAATCATCCGAAATAGCAGGCCTTCTTGTACGAGTTGACCTTCTCAATACTTCCGGATTTTCTTCAGAAATTGTTGGTTGTAGAGGAGTTGGTTGTGTATCTTAAGGAAGTGGATCAACAAGTCATTCTGGGAATGCCCCCATATCAAGTGGAATCATTAATCCATCTTGAGTAGATGATTGAGGCTCATCTCTAATCTCCTTATATATAATGTTTCTAGCCTCACTACTCCTATTGTTGTCATGATTCTCCAAAAACTTAGCATTATGGGACTCGACTATTCTTGGTGAATGATTAGGACAGTAAAATCGATATCTTTCAGACCTCTCTGGATATCCAATAAAATATCCGCTCACGGTTCTAGGTCTAACTTCTTTTCTTGTGGATTATACACTCGTACTTCAAATGGACATCCCCAAACTCTGAAATGGTTTAAGCTGGATTTCCTTCCAGTCCACAACTCGAAAGGAGTTTTAGGAACTGCTTTACTAGGAACCCTATTTAAAATACACATGGCCATCTTTAGTGCTTCACCCCAGATAGACTAGGGTAACGAAGTATTACTAACCATACTCCTAACCATATTTAAAAGAGTCCTATTCCTTCTTTCAGCAACTCCATTCTGTTGAGAAGTTCCTGGCATTGTGTATTGGGCAACAATACAGTCGGATTCTAGGAATCTTGCAAATGGACCAGGGTTACGGCCCGCTTCAGTGTACTTACTATAGTATTCACCACTACGATCCGATTTCACAATTTTGATCTTCCTATCTAATTGTTTTTCTACTTTTGCCTTGAATATTTTGAACATAGTCAAAGCATCAGATTTTTCTTTAATGAGATAGACATAACCAAAGCGTGAGTCGTCATCTATAAATGTGATGAAATATTGTTCTCCTGTAAGACAAGGTATATCTATTTTTCCACAAACATCTATATGGATTAACTGCAGGAGTTCAGAACTTCGTGTGGCAGTTTTCTTGACTGTTTGTGTCTGTTTTCCTTTAATACAGTCAACATAGACACTGAAATTAGTGAAATCAAGGGTTGGTAATAACCCATCATTCACTAAACCCAACATCCTTTCTTTCGAGATGTGTCCTAACCGTTTATGCCACAACATAGAGGAGTTCTCTTTTACTAGTCCTCTTTTCATGCCAACATTCATTCCACAAGAAATTTGGTGTGTAGTCAGTGATTGTGTATAAAAAGTATCTAACTGTAACTTATATAAACCATCACACAATAAACCACTACCAATCATTATATTATTGTAAAACAGTTTCAAAGATCCTCGGTCAAAATTAAATACATATCCTTTCACATCTAATTTTGAAATCAAAACCAAATTTCAGGGAAATCTCCGGAACATAGAAGGTGTTCGGCAGATCTGGAACGAATTCGGTATCTAGCACTAGCCTATATGTGCATACTGCTCGACTCTTGACTCCTTCCGGTTCCCCATAATGATGGTTCGTTCTCCATCACTTGGCTTCCGGGTTGAAAGGAATCCCTGCATCCAACCAGAAATGTAAACGGTTACAACAGAGTCGACCCACCATGTATTAGATGGGACATTAATAATATTGGTTTCATATATAAGAGATAAATTTCTTTGCTTACCTCTTTTCTCAAACCAATTTTTCCTTTTGAGGCAGTTCTTCTTGAAATGTCCCTTCTTGCCACAAAAGTGACATTTTTCGGACCCTTTCTTCCCTTTTCTCTTCATCAGTTTCTGACCTTTCGGATCTATCTTGGGCGTGTTGGCATTATTCTTAAGGTTTCTAAGACCTTTCTTGCCCTTAGCATGGGAGACTAAATTTACTTGAAGTTGCCCCTCGGCCTTAAGCCTCCTCTCTTCTTGATCACATCTTGCGATCAACTCAGTTATAGTCCACCGACTAGAGCTCTGATTGTATATTACCTTAAACGGGCCAAATGCAGGGGAAAGAGAATCCAAAATGAATTGGACCAAATATCCATCTGAGATACTCATGTCTATATCCTTCAACTTGGATGCTAGGTTAGACATGAGTAAGATATGTTCCCTAACTCATTTCGTCCTATCGTATTGCAAGTTAGTTAATTTGTTCATTAATGTGGCACCTAATGCCTTGTCAGTTACTTCAAATTGTGACTTATTCTGTTCTAAGAGTTCCTTGGCATGTTTTCTTTAATCAAGTGAACCCCTAATACTCTTAGAAACTGAAGTTATAATGATCTTTTGGCATTTCTTGTCACATTTGTGCCATTGTTCATGTTTGGCCTTTTCAGGTTCAGAACTCTATTCAGTGAGTGCAGGAGGCATGGGCTCATCTAAGGCCATTTCGAAGTCGAGAAAAGTTATGGTCAATGCTAACATGTCTAACCATTCAGGATAATTTGATCTATCTAATAAGGGAATGGTTCCTAAGCACGAGGGAAGAGTCATTGATCTGGAGGAAAAAGCTATAAAAGGAAAGAAGAGATAAACTATTACTCTCACAATTCTATAATACTTTGAATTTAAAGGGAATTTTACAATAGAAATAATAATTTTACATTATTACAAATAACCTTTGGGTCAAATGTAACATGTTAATTTTATTATTCTCATTTATTTGATAAAACTAAAATTTATTAAGTGAATAAGTGAGATCCCACCTTTGGGCATAGATCAGCACAAATTCACAAAATATTTTTATTGTGTTTTATCCAATCTTCAAATAATCGAAAGATAAACTCCTTTGGGTTGATTATCAATCCTTTAAGTGAAGTTGCAATTTAAGTGTCATTTATGGTATCTTTAATTCAATATTTGAGATATGAGTGTCATCATAACTGGGCCACTTTGGTAACAACCTAGTTAACTCATATTTCAAATTGAAATCTATGAACACTAATTTAATCATCAAACATTCATGCATGTAACAAATTATAACTCAAACAACATTAATTATATAAATAATGAGCGGAAAACATGAATTTAAATGAGTTAAACATGCATAAAACCTTATGATGTCAACACTAAACCATTGGATTAGGAATTAAATTCACTAATATGGTGGATTTCATCATAAGGAACACAGCAAAAGAAACGGATTAAAAATCCGATATCATATGTGTCCGTAATGATCAAAATAAGGTTTTGATCGTCCATTTTTCCTTGATCCAACCTTGATCTGATCACATTTAAATGATCCAGTTCTATCAGAATGATTACAGCATTTAAATACATCAATTGGACGGTTCTGATCGGAACGGATCAATTTCATAATGACCCAATTATTCAAAACATACAATTATCAAAATTAATAATACTTAATTCAAATCAGGCCAGGCCAGTAGATCGGGTCAGACCCAGGCCATAAATTGATCTGTTCAGTCCAGTCATGCTTGACAGGTTGGGCTGGGTCGAAAACCGACCTATTAAATAACTGTAAACCCAACTTTGTGGGTTCAGTTCAGGTCGGGTCGGACCTGACCTGGAATTAATATATTCAGTTATGTTGGGCTAGGTCAGGTTAGTTCACCTGGGTCATTTTGAAACCCGATTCCGAGGCCCAAACTATTTTAATTCCAATTGAGTCGGGTCAGTCGGGTTGGGTCTGATCTGCAAGCCGAAACTGCAAGCCGGGTTGGATCCAAATCGGGTTTGCAAGATCCGGTCTATATAAGGTCCGGGTCGTTAACAGCGGGTCGGGTCAGGTCAACGGGTCATGCCTGCACTGAGTTGACCCATCTAAAAACCCAGACCCATATATAATACGGGTTACTTACTAGGTCATCGGCCTAACCTGAAATCGACCCGGGACTATTCATCGTCTCTTTCAACAGAGACGATGAATGCCCGGTGTCGCTTGTCACGCCAGCAGCAGCGCAGACGGCAGTGGCAGACGGGCGCGTGGCCGGGGCGGCAGCGGCAATGACTGCCGGCCCGTTCCCATCATTGGCCGGCAAAATTTTTTTTTATTTGTTTTGCTGCTGCGCAGGGGGCAGCGCTGCGCCTGCGCTGCTGTGCAGCATGTGCAGTGGCTGCGTGCCACTGCGGCCAGTCACGGTCGTCGCCCCATGCGATAGCCAACCCCCCCCCTTCCCTTTTTTTTAAACTCTGCTCTCTGTTCTATGTTCTGAAACGGAAAAAACAGAGGTTCCGTTTTTCTCTAATTTTAATCTGTTCAACGCTTTAACCGTGGACCCTGATACCAATTGTTAGACAAAATGGGCCATTCTGGGAACTTTGAACGGATTAGATTCGCACACCAATAGTATGATTAAACGTAAATGGATCTCCAAAATTTTAGGGCATACCTAAATCCATCGCTAAAAGAGACGGAAAGTATGCTGAAACAACTCCCTCAGTTTTCTCTTGATGCTAGCAGCGTGATGGTAATGCTGAGCTCGAGTCAGTGTGTATGTATGTCTGTATTTTTTAAGATGAGGGAGTTCCCGGCTTTTATAGTCATTTGACCATCACCGATGACTGCAACGCTCCTCTGTCATTATGGAGCGTTGCTGTAATGCATTCATGGATATTCATCATGGAAAAACTGAAGAAAACGAATTGATATACATTGAGGGAGAGGAGAGGCCGTTACAAAAATGGGCGGTGGTGATTTGGACCACCACTCTCGGCTACCAACAGATGGATGTATTGGGAAGTAGGAGAAAAAAGAGAAAAAGATGTAAAAGACAGAACCCTAAGAGAGAAGGTGAAGAAGGGATCTGGTGGGGTGCTGCTTGAGGGCCAAAGAGGAGGGAGATGACCCCGTGGGGATCGATGCCCTGTTTCCTCTCTTTTCTTCTTCTCATTGTTCTCTTTCTTTCTTTTCTTCTTCTACTACTCTATTTTATTTCTTTCTTCCCTTCTTTTATTGTTGGCCACTGCTTTTTTGAGTTTCATTATTTTTTCTTGTTCTTTCTTCTTTGTGGTGGACGGGCTAAGAAGAGAGAGAGAGCCCTAAATAGTGGAAGTATGTTAAAAATGGTATCTCATTAATAGTGTTGCAGTCCAACAAATATCTCCACTCTACAGTACCCTTCCTCTCTCGATTAACTTGTTAATACAGAAATAACAATAATTGAGGAGAGATTTTTTGGATATTATGTTGATTTTGAGATTTTAATTTACAGTTACACATAAATATTGAATAATGATTTTTAATGTCAGAGGCTTACATAATTTTAGAAAAATTTGTAGCTTCTATGCTAAATTCAAATTGTAAGTCCGATTTTCTCTTCCTAAATTATCTCTAATGTTTTGAAAAAAGGATTGTCAAGAAGCTATTTAATCGTTATTCTCAATCAAACCGATCTTTATCATACCCATGCTTGTTCCCAAAACAGGAAAGGATGAAAATCTAAACCCGGATAAGCTATAACACATTCCTTAAATTTATTGTTTGATGACCCAAGGGAGAGATTTTTGTGAATAATATATATATATATATATTTATGTTGTACATGCACAGACCCAAAACTACAGAAGGTCCTATTCGGTAGACCCAATGATGAATCTGTAGTTTTATTGACAAGGAGATATTTTATTACTGAGCTCTAAGTAGAGGCCTTTGCCTTTTCAATTGTAGTCACTTTTAACAATATACTTAATAGAGCCTCTATGAATTCAATTCCAAGTAAAACAAAAGGTCTTAGGTTTTGTGCTAACAATATTTATGCCTAGGTTGACTTAATCGTTACTTCATCAATAGATAAATCTAAGTCGATGTTTATGTTCTGATTTGCATGTACATGTAATCCATCATGCTCTACTTACTATTGATCACAAGCCAAGATTACTTTCTTCATTTTTTTTTTACCCCAACCGAGGAGCTGATCTAAGAGGAAGTCCAGGAGGACAGTCCACTTATATGGAAAGGGAGCCGTATACGCGGGAAGATTAATAGATTATTTTCATCGCATGTAAGATTGTCTAATATTGCGCTCCATATAGTGTCGACGGAGAATTGGAATTGCTGTGACTCAGATCACAAATAACAGATGTGATATACCCATCTTGGTGATCCTAGTCCAAATTCAGGCTGAATATTACAGCCACTGGCTTGGCTTATTGGACTGCATCAAATGGTGGTTCCTTCACGGGCCAAAGGAGCATGCAATTTAATGGGTTCGGACACAGACGGCCAAAATCTCATCAGAAGATCACAACCATCCATCTTTTATCCATTTAACATGGACCATCAACTTACATTGTCTTTTTGCAAGTCACCAAGAACAGAGCAACAGTGATAGGATACAGGTGCAATATTTGACATGCGGCCCATCTGATACTAGGCCTATTATTGATAAAATAATTTAAAACTATCGAGGTCATGGATCACATGGTGCATCTTTTCTGCCAGCTCACACTGATGGGATTCTACCTGGCCCATGTGACCAGAGTAATTCTCCAATCACCTAATTACAACATTCCATTGTTCAAGCTGTTTAAACTACAATAAAACAATCCATGTGGGCACTGGGTCATCTATTTATCATTTTTTCAAATAATGGATTGAATCCCATTTGGCCGAATCGGGATTTTATGAGGAAATCCCCCAAGGTGATCATGGCAGGGACCTGATCGTCACCGGTGGGGCTATTAATAAGAGCATCTGGACTTCATTTCGCCAGGCAGGCGAAAAGTTTTATGTATCTATCTATTAATATGACCAACATGTGTTTACAAATGTTTGATGTATTGGTGTGACTTGATTTCAGTCACTAAGTAAAATAACGGGACTTAAATAAGTATTATAATGTACTTGCGTAAAAGACAATATAGATATGGGCCCTGAGCCCAGTGGTTTTTGAAAGATGATGGCCTCTTGTTCTATTTTTTTTTAGGTAAGTGATGACCTCTTGTTCTTGTCTTTACCATGAAGGAAAGAAATGTCTTTATTATAACTAGAACGGAAGTTCAATGAAGTCAAAATGTGAAGAGACCATTATAAATTTGGGATATTGATCTGTATAGCTGCTCTTATGCCAGAAAATTATTCCACAACAGTCAAAATTTAGAAAATTCTCACTGAGTTGTTTGTGCAAGAAAGGAAGTTAGTTATAAAGTGACAATTTTACCCTTAAATTTTATGATTTTCATGGGTGGTAGGGTATCACACCATCTGATATTACACAGTTCCTCGTTTCTAAGTGAACCCCATATATTCACACTAAATTCACTACTCTATTTTCTCTTCATCGTTTTTGCTTGCCGTGGATGCATGAGTTGGAGCTTTTACAATATATATGCAGACCTCTATGAAATGGTTTTGAACACTGTTCTTTTTTTTTTTCCCTCCTTGGTGGAATGCAACAATTGCAGCTTCTCTCTCTGGTAAAATGTGAGAGGATGAAAAAAAATCTAAATTTTATGCAATATCCTACATCCTTGGGATATTGCATTTATTGCATAATGCAATATCTTATAGCTCTAGGATATCGCATGGTTTAAGGATAAAATTGTTAATTTCATAGTGTCCTTTCTTGCATGAATAGCTAAATTATTTAAATTTTAATAGCTTTGAGGAAATTGTTAGGTATAAGAGTACTCATACAGTCTATACTCCATAAATGGAAACCTACTAAAAGTAAATTGCAAGCTACCATAGATTGTCAACTTTAAATTAGTTTTTATTTTGGTAGATGAACTTTAAATTCGTTATGAATGGCAAACATGAAATATATGATTAAATCTAATCTAGTTCACAATTTCACATGTACGTCACACACATTCACATAATATAAAGTAATAATTAAAGAAGTAATTTAATGCACAAATTATACAACAATGTCTCTAATCAAGGTAAGAAGAGGAAAGAGAAGAATTGAAAGGAAGAAAGAAACCTTTGGACACCTTTGGTCCCTCGAGAGGGTCCATTTTTTCATGAGAAAAGAATTGTTTTGGATGAAACGGTTTGCAATTGTTCATATTTAAAAACGGTTCAAAACAATTCTTGTGGATTTATGCATTGATATACTAATTCTTTTCAGCTTTACACATCAATATTGAAGGTCTTTTTAGAACCTCCAAAGATGAAAGGTTTAAAGTCTCAATCTGACTTCTAGAGTGCACTTCAATTAACAATGGCGGAAATATAAAAGGAACTGAAAATCAATCAACCACACAAGAAGAGACGCGTTTTTTATGGGGAAACCCAACATGGGATAAAAGCACGAGTCCTATCACCCAAACAAATAGAAATCAAATACTGTGAACTGAACTGTTACAAGAGCACTACAACAAATTACATCTTTACCAACACTTTTTACCAACACAACCCAAAATGCGTTGGTCAAGGGTACTTTTTGCCAACGCAAATGAGGATGTGTTGGGAACAGTCAAAGGGGGGAATACTTTTACCGACGCATTATTAGTTGCATTGGTAGAAGTACTCTTTTGCCAACGCAAATGAGAATGTGTCGGAAAAAGTCATAAGAGGAGAGTACTTTTGCCAACGAAGTATTATTTGTGTTGGTAAAATTATCCTTTTGCCAACACAATAAAATATGCGTTGGTAAAATATTACCTTTTACCAATGCAAATGAGAATGTATCTGAAAAAGTCATAAAGGGGGAGTACTTTTGCCAACGAAGTATTATTTGTGTTGGTAAACTTACCCTTTTGCCAACACAATAAAATATACGTTGGTAAAATGTTACCTTTTACCAACGCAAATGAAAATGTGTTGGTAAAAGTCGTAAAGGATGAGTACTTTTGCCAACAAAATATTATTTGTGTTGGTAAACTTACCCTTTTGCCAACATAGTAAAATATGCGTTGGTAAAAGGTTAACTTTTACCAACGCAAATAAAAATGTGTCGGAAAAAGTCATAAGGGGGGAGTACTTTTGCCAACGAAGTATTATTTGTGTTGGTGAATTTACCCTTTTGCCAACACAGTAAAATATGCATTGGTAAAAGGTTACCTTTTACCAACGCAAATAAGAATGTGTCGGAAAAAGTCATAAGGGGGGAGTACTTTTGCCAACGAAGTATTATTTGTGTTAGTGAATTTACCCTTTTGCCAACACACACTACAAGAAACTTGTTTTTTAGTGACAATTTTTTTAGCCGCAGGTGAATTTTCGCCACTAAAATTACACATTTAGTGGCAAATATATTATGTTGCTACTAAATGTATTACAGTGATCACATTTAGTGGCCACTAATCTGTCATAGCTAAGAATCGCCACTAATTCCTTGGCGGGAAGTTTTGGTGCCATAAGATTTTGGAGGGAAAGTTATTTAGTGGCGATTTTTATTTCGTTGCCACAAATGGTATAATGTTTTAGTGGCGACATTTTAGTTTTGTTGCTAATTACTTATATATCTTATTTTTAGCCGCAGTTTGTTTTGTGCCATTATATGTGCCCATTTTGTGGCAACTTTATATTGCTACTAAAGATATGCCGTGCGAAAATTAACTTTTAATGGCAACATATTTTGCCACAACTTAAGTGTCGTCGCTAAAAACCCACCTTTAGTGGCAAAATTTGATATTGACACTAAAGGTATTATAGCGGTCACATTTGGCTGTGACTTATATGTCGCAGGTAAAGGTCATTTTGGAGGGAAAGAGATTTAGCATCAATTTTTAATTGTTTGCCACTATTTGTCCAGGTTTTTTTGTGACAACATTTAATTTTTGTAGCTAATTGCCTTGGGTGTGTTTCATTTAGCCGTGGTATGTTTTTCACAAATTAGGCATGTTACATCAATGGTTGAAAGTCTTTCACAAATTTCTCGAGATCTACATTGAATCAAGACTTGAAAATTGACCCCCTAGTCATGTTAAGCCTTCCAAACATCACCAACGGTTTGGATCTTGTGCGTAATTTTTTTTTTAAAAAATATTCAATGGCTCACGCTTTTTTACAGATATCTCAAGATTGGTGATGATTTAACAGCTGAAAATTAGATGAATGATCGTGTTTTATGTTGTGCACAATCCAACATTAATTGGATCTTCATTTACCATCTTGGATTTGAAGAAATATAAAAAACATGGTACTGGGTGAGATGGCCACATTTTTATTGTAGCAGCGCCTCTTATTTTTTTTCCTTTTTTTAGGAGGTGAGTTTTGAGACATATGATTTTAAATGGTTTAACCTTTATATGTTTAAAATAATAGAGGCCAAAACCACATGCCAAGCAGTCTTATTTCCCTAAAATCTAAATATTTCAGACATTTAGATAATAAAAGGCAAAAAATAGTGCTGCCAAACAGGGGCTTAAAAAGAAAAAATATTTTGACGATCGAACTTGAGGGCTAGTGTTAGGGAACTATACATGTAACAAAGACATGTGCGAAGCTCCATGCTTAAAGATGAATATTGTGGAATCAGTTTTAGTCATGGTCGACCCCAAAAACTGATAACAATGCGACATCAGTTTCAATTTGTAGTTCGTCATGGTCAATGTCGCATGAGCTTTTTTTTATCCTAAAAAATACATATAAATATATAAAAATCCATAATATTAGAAATTGATAAAGGCAATGTTTTCATTAGTACACATTATAACTCAAAATATCAGTCCTCCTGAGTCCTTTCTATATCATTGTTTAATCTTTTATTGCTGAATATCTGAAGTCATATAATTTGATTTTTTGGTCATTGTTATAATTTATAAATTCAGTAATGAGACTTATATCTAAAATCGAAACTACTAAAAAATAAATATTATCTTTTTTTTTATTATTTTTGTGAGAATTACTACAATTTATTAAGAAAGCTGTATTAGTGTTTAGATTTCTTTAATGTAGAATTTTTAAGTGTGTTTTTTTCTAATATATAGTGGGCCAAGCACATATTTCATTAATATATCAAATGAGTTATTTAAATGTAAAATTTGTCCAACTGATCACGGCACAGCACTATCCCTTCTAATTAGATCTCTTTTATAAATAGGATACATGCCCACCTAGTGGACCCCACCTACGTGGGATGATACATGAGGACATGTATTCGTGCATTAGGGCTAAAAGGGGTAATTGCCGTAATTACTTGTTAACAAAAAGGAGGGAACGTACATAATGAGGGAAACCCAAAACAAAAGAGAGGGAAAGATCAAAATATGAGGAACAATAAGGGAAACTCAAAACAAAAAGAGGCAGAGGAAAGAATCGGAAGAAAATTGGAAGAGAAGGAAGAGGAGTAGCCTACAGGTGTGCCATGCTCATAGTTTTTTATTCCTCTTTCACAAACACACTATTCCTGTATGTTTATTGTAACGATGCCTGCAAGTTAACTTTGCAATGTATAAATCTGTTTATTTACTCTCTGATTCTGTTGTGCGATTCTGTAAACTCTCTGATTCTGTTGTGCTATTTTGTATAACGATTCTGTCTGTGCAAAAGAAATAACGAGTCCATTGTGATGCATAACGATTTGATCTAATCATTCTGATTCTGTTGTGATCTGATTCACAAAAATCACGTGTGTTTGTATAAATCAATCTGTTTACTCTGTTGTGCGATTCTGTCTGTGATCTGATTCACAGAAATTACGTATATTTCAACGATTCTGTCTGAAATGTGATCTGGTCATTCACAATTCTGTCCGTGATCTGATTCACAGAAATTACGTATATTTCAACGATTCTGTCTGAAATGTGATCTGGTCATTCACGATTCTGTCCGTGATGTGATCTTGTCATTCACGAATCTGATCATTCTGATTCAGAAAAATTATGTCAAATCTGATCATTTAGATTCAAAAAAATTATGTCTGTGATCTGATCGAATCTGATCAAAAAAATTACGTCTGTGATGCATACTGATTCCTAGCCAATCTGATTCACAAGGTCACAACCAGATCAAAAAAATTGATGTATACCGATTCCTGGCCAATCTAGATCAGAAAAATAAAAATTGATGCATACTAATATCTAATTCACAGGCTCACAACTAAATCAGAAAAATTACGCCACAAGCTCACAACGTGATTGATAGACCTGATGTGCACCCCCCCTACGCGCGATGACCACGTAGGATGCGCGTCGCGGGCATGCACCCGGTTAAACATTTTTCCGGATCGAGATCCTTAGGCCAAGCCCAGCTCGTGCGTGCGCATAGGGCTTGTAGCAAAAGAATCCAAAAGAACTTGAAGTATAAAAGACAATGATATGCATATATAGTGCTCAAAGAATTTGCATTTTTTCAATGTGGGACTCTTGAAAAACCACAAAACTCTCTTTGTAAAAAAAAAATATAAAACTCAATTTTGACACCCATTAAAACCCAACACCATCTATATATATTAACAAAGTTGAGTTCATCACAATGCCACAGTCATGTGTTCATCCGGTCTTAACCTTGAATCAATTTTCTAGCCATGCCAACACCATATACTAATTTAGACTTGTTATATTTAGAACCCTATAACTAGTTAGTAATGGCGTGAATTGAACATGCACATGAACACTTGAAAATTGGAGGGTTGCTTCCATACACATGAATTGTATTTTTGGAAGTGACTAAAATTAAAGAAATAAAAAGAAATATTCATAAGTATCTAAGTAGGAAAAAAAAAGAAATAGAAAAGAGTAAAGATCTATATTGCACCCATTTGTTTGCTTGGAATTGAATGACTTGAATTCCCTTGAAAACATAAAATGTATTTTTGAAAATGACTAAAATTGGAGAAATATGAGTAAGGACTAACATAAAATATTGTACTATGTACAGCTAGTGTCACATGTCGATTGAGTAATAAATTAAAATTAGTATTTAAACAAACTATTAATTAATTTATTAAAAATATAAATTGTGTGAATGAGATGCATAACAGTCTAAATATATTGGCACCATGTTTGGTAAAGTTGGTTGCCTGACAATGATAAAATCAATTCAAATTTCGGTCCTTGATTTATTCATATAGATACATTAATTCCTATGTGAATAAGCAACTCACATCAGTGTCAATTTGAGATGATGTATTCTAATGTAAGAAAGAAAACTCTAAATAACCTAATAATACTATCCTTTTTTTTTTTCCTATTTTTAATATTATGAATTCTATTACTCTGATTATCTAATAATGAACTTGCATGTGATCAGATATGGATAGGAGTTGGATATTTCTTAGAGATAAATTTAGTAAGCAGCATGTGGATGGAGTGGATTCGTTTATTGAATTTGCAAAAACGCATTTACCTGGGGTTGGAGAGATTAAGTGCCCGTGTGCAAACTGTTGCAACCATTTTACACACCCGTATGGTACTGTGAAACGTCATCTACTCAGATATGGGATGAGGGAATCCTATATTGTTTGGTTAGATCATGGGGAGATTCCACAACCGGATGAGTCGGATGAGATCGTAGATGAATTCGATGAGGACCATCGTGATATTGATGAATTAATGGAAGACCATTATAGGGGGACTTACATAGAGGATGATACCCTAGAGCTAGAAAATGTACATAACTTTGAGAAAATGTTGGAGGCCTCTCAACAAGGCTTATACTTGGGATGCAAAGAGTCAGATACTCTACTATCGTTCGTCATTCAGATGCTACAAGTAAAGGTAGAATACGGGTGGAGCAATAATTCTTTTAACAAGATGTTGGAGACATTCAAGAAGTTCTTACCAAAGGAAAATATAGTTCCTGGATCAATGTATGAGTGCAAGAAGTTACTTCGTGACTTGGGGTTGGGGTATGAACTTATCGATGCATGTAAAAACGATTGTGCACTATTCTGGAAGGAGACTGCTAAAGTAGAAAGATGTCCTGTATGTGAGGAGTCTAGGTACAAGGTTCATGATGGCCGGGGTAAGAAGATTCCTCACAAGATACTACGTTGGTTCCCATTGGCACCGAGATTGCGAAGATTGTACATGTCCAAGATGACAGCGAGTGACATGAGATGGCATTGTGGCAAGCGTCTCAATGAAGAATTAGTGAGTCATGCAGCCGATTGTAAGGAGTGGAGGGACTTTGATCGGAATTATCCAAAGTTTGCTCAAGAGATCCGCAGTGTAAGGTTGGGCTTAGCCACCGATGGGTTCAACCCATTTGGAAACTTGAGCACTTCTTACAGCATGTGGCCGGTAATACTTATGCCCTATAATCTACCACCCTGGAAGGCAATGAAGGATCCATTTTTCATGTTATCTTTACTTATTCCAGGGCCGAATCAACCGGGAAAGGACATTGATGTCTACTTAAGGCCATTAATTGACGAGTTGAAGGATCTATGGGAGATTGGGGTTTTGACTTATGATGCTTCGACTGAAAAGATATTTCGAATGCATGCAGCTGTCATGTGGACTATAAATGACTTCCCTGCATTTGGTGACATGTCTGGGTGGGGAACAAAAGGTTACTATGCTTGTCCCATTTGCAACGATAATCCAATGTCCCGCAGGTTGATAGATAAGCTTGGATGGGTGGGCCATCGAGCTTACTTGCCTGAGAACCATCCTTGGAGGAAGGACAAAAGGTTTGATGGACATTGTGAGCTTCAGACAAGATCCTTAGAGTTACCGGTGGAAAAGGTAGTAGCTCAGGTGGAGGAAAATCATCTCCAGGAAGTCAAGTTCGGAAAGGTTCCTTCTAACAAGAAAAGACCCCGTGACCCTCAACAAATAGGTTGGAAAAAAAGAAGCATTTTTTGGGAGCTACCATACTGGAAATCATTGAATCTTCGGCACAACCTCAATGTCATGCATATTGAGAAGAACATATGTGAAAACTGCTATGGAATTCTGATGGCCATAGATGGGAAGAATAAAGATACCTATAAGGCCCGTGATGATTTAGAAAATATGCACATAAGGCCAGAATTACACCTAAAAAGGAATGAAGATGGATCCATTGTGAAGCCTTCGGCAATCTACACGCTGAACCCAAAACAGATAGATGGTTTTTGTGAATTCTTGAAATCAATCTGTTACCCGGATGGTTATGCAGCCAACATCTCGAGATGTGTCAACTCAAAAAATGGCAAGTTATCAGGTTTGAAAAGTCATGACTGTCATGTCCTCCTTCAGCGTCTTCTTCCTAGAGGCATGCGTGGTTTTGTGAACAAAGAGATATGGACGACACTATTTGAGTTGGGTAGCTTCTTTCAGGAGCTTTGCTCAAAGACATTAAGGCTGAGTGATTTGGAAAAATTACAGGAAAGAATAATACTCATACTCTGCAAGCTAGAGAGGATCTTCCCTCCGGCTTTCTTTGATGTGATGGTCCATCTAGCTGTTCACTTGCCACGTGAGGCTATGCTTGCTGGACCAGTGCAATACCGTTGGATGTACCCGATCGAGAGGTAAATGATACCTTCTTATGTAAAATTAGTTGTTCATTAGTGTAATTCTCTTCCATATATAATTATAATATAATTGTTGTTTGTTTGAAGGTTTCTTGGGACACTAAAAGGGTATGTCACCAACAAAGCACGTCCTGAAGGTTCCATAGCCGAGTCATATATTGTCAAAGAGTGCCTTACATTTTGGCCAAGAAAATTCACTTTGGCCAACACACAACAAAACGTTGGAAAAAATCAATAAATGTTGGCAACATACTTTACCAACCCAAAAAAATGTGTTGGAAAGGTGTTGGTAAAAGTATGTGGGGAGTGCCTTTTGCCAACACAAACAAAAAATGTTGGCAAACTTTGATCTTTACCAACATAAAATAGCGTTGGCAAAATTAGATATAACATGTTGGCAAAGCAACTTTTGCCAACACAAATTAAAAATGTTGGCAAACGTTGATCTCTACCAACATAAACGGGTGTTGAGAAAACTAGGAAAATAGGTTGGTAAATAAACTTTTGCCAACAAAAACAAAAAATGTTGGCGAATTTTGATCTTTACCAACGCAAAATGGTGTTGGCAAAATTAGATATAACATGTTGGCAAAGCAACTTTTGCCAACACAAATTAAAAATGTTGGCAAACGTTGATCTCTACCAACATAAACGAGTGTTGAGGAAAGTAGGAAAATAGGTTGGTAAATAAACTTTTGCCAACACAAACAAAAAATGTTGGCAAATTTTGATCTTTACCAACGCAAAATGGTGTTGGCAAAATTAGAGATAACAAGTTGGTAAAACAACTTTTGCTAACACAAATTAAAACCGTTGGCAAAAGTTGAGCTCTACCAACACAAATGGGTGTTGAAAAATGTAGAAAAATAGGTTGGTAAATAAACTTTTACCAACACAAAATACAATGCTACCACAAGTTTAATTTTACCAACACGCTATGGTGTTAGCAAAAGTAAGAAAAGAAATTGGCAAAACAACTTTTGCCAACATAAAAATGCATTGGTACATAGAAATGCGTTAGCACACATAATTTGTGCTGGCAAAAGTAATTTTGATTTTTTTTTGTTTTGGAAAAAATGTTTTTGCAACCTGTTTATACCTGTTTATATCACATTCAAACACATTAACAATACAGTAAATACAAATCCAAAATATGAGCACATAAATGAAACATTTATATTAAAAAAGTCAACATATACTTCAAAACATATATATCCCATCGAATAAACATCAAATGTTTGTAAATATCTTAAAAGAAAAATCGAAAAATATCAAAGTACATATATCAAACTAAAAGTCTGTCTATTGCAAAACAGATGCTAACCAAGAGAAGCCTCATCGTGCCCTCCAGCTAATGTGGCATCACCACTACCGCTCCCTGGACTAAATATAGGGACACTAGCTGGATCTATCCCTGTTTTTTCAGCCACCATTAGCAAAAAGTTTTGAACTTCTGACATTTGAATTTGATATTTAGCAACCTGCTGGCGTAGAGTGATCAACTCAGTATTAGATGGTTGAGATTTTGTAAGAGATGAACAGGTGTTGCGAATCCCGTATCCCAATGTGTAGGCCGACCTCTTTCCAAGCACTTCTTGGGAAACTTGCATCTCAATCTGTGGATCTGGGACATCTGACTACGACTGTGAGGTAATCTTTTCCACCATCGTAGCCTATCAATTTTGAATACATTAACCTCCAACTAAAAATAACAATGTAGTTTTGGGTGTTTATTGCAAATAAGTTAGGTATACGTACATGACGTTGCTCAGCAATGTCGTTTATCCACACACCTCCCTTTTTATGACGTTTGTGGGTGTCTGCGAATCTATCAGGCATAGACTGCTGTACACCACTCTCCTTTGTCTATTATTTCATTTGATAAATCAAGTATACTAATTAAACACTGAATTTTATAATGATACTGTAAGAATTTCTAAACATGCACTCACAGCAATATCAGCTCGGGACGCAAATGATCTGGAGCCGCTTGTATGATTATATTTCAAGGCAGCTCGAGCAGTCTTCCCATTCTCTGACTTTTTCTGCATGGAAAATATAATCAATTAACAAGATGTGTATATAAAAAAAGAATTAGAAGTAAAAGATTGACAATTTTTGTATATTTATATAAATTACGAAGAGTAGCTCTAGGCTATATACCTTCCACTTGTCATTATTCTCCCACACATTTTTGATTATCTACACCCAGTCATCTGGTTTACAAGGAGGATCTTTAATGCTCTTGAGGTCAGCCACTCCCTCCTCCTTAAGCGCAAGGTACCGCTTGTGTAAGATGCTTTTCCAATACTTTAACAATTTTTGGCAGCTTTTGTCAATGATACTTCTGACCAACTCATTATTTGTGTAATCTCCAAAGTCAAAAGTTTGCTGCATTTGGAAATAACAAAATTACTCCAGTTAAAATCATAAATAATATGTTTGAAATATATACATTATAAAAATTACCGAAACTCTTTGAATAATTGACTCCCTTAATCCACTATCAAGTTTTGCAAACTTGATATCTCGGAGCGGTACAAAAGATCGAATTTGTTCTCCAAGAGCACTCGCCAAGGAAGGGGCCCAATAACCCACTATTTCCTTTTGGTCAAAGTCAATTTCAACTGGAATGGCATGACCGAGTTGTTTTCTAAATTTATCGGCGCTCAAACCCCGGAATGCACCCCGTCCACACATTTTAGAAGGTGCTGGAACCGATGCTGTTAAGACAATAATTTAATTTGAATTAGTTTATAAAAAATATTAAAGTAAGGATAATTTGTTATATATATATAAAGCTATATATTTCTTACCAACACTGCTACCAATAGTAGGTGGACTGGTCATCTGGTCAAGTAGGGCGGGTTGTGGGACTTGATTAACTATAGCCACCACAGGCATGCTCACTGCATGATTGGCCTCTATTGGTGAAGGTTGTGTTGAAGATGAACCATGGGCATGCCCTTCACATGATTGACCCCTGCCTCATTTCTTTGACCACGAGGCCATATGTTTGACCTAGCATAGCAGAAAAATGAAGTATTAGTATATGAGTCAATAATCGGAAACAACTTGATATATTTAGAAACAACTTGATATATATGCAAATGTGATTATAAACAAAAAATAGGAAACATATTTGAGACACACATTACCTTCGACGCGTGAGAACCAACAAACCCATCATTCTCATAACTACTAGTATCTTCATTGGAGGAACTCTGTCCTTCCTCAGCCTCGGGCGGTACATACTCCTCGTCATCATCATTTGCCGCCGACCTGATTCTCTTTAACTCTCTTTCGCATGTACTCATGGTCCGCCTATGTGAATTGAGCATCAAATCTGCCGCTTTACTTAACCCTAATTCCTGAAGCTTCTTTGAATTCTCCTCAATAGTTTGCTTTCTCTTCTTCTCCAAAGCATTCATTTTAACTCTCTTTACCCACCCGGGCATGACAAACGATTTGCCGCCTTTAGGCATTTTTTTGGCAACTATATATGAACATGTTATTTAATAAAATGAAATATGACATAAATGAATAATATGAAATGAAATATGAAACAATATTGAGACATTAAAACAAAAAATGACTATCCAATCATAACACATGTCCATACATGATTAAAGTAAAAAACAAAAACTACATCTAATAATCCATATCAAGATCTATATCAGGATTGGGCAATCTCTCCATCTCATCGTCTTCGTCATCTACATACTCTGCCAAGGTGTCATCCTCATCACTGTCATCATTTATATGCTCTGGCCTTAGTTCATTGATATGAATGATCTCGCGATCCCTATCATCCCTATGGTAAGGAAGATCCATGTCTTCATCATGGGTTGAGAGACCAGAAGTGGATTTATCTTGTTGAAATGCATCAGCATCATCTCGCTCTGGAACATCCCATATTCCACGGTGCCTAACCTGTTCTACAATTCTCCAATTTTTGCCTTTGCTGGTATCATTAACATAGAATACTTGACTCACATTACTTGGTAAGACAAATGGATCATCTTTATACCAACGCCTTGTAACATCAATAGATGTGACATATTTGTCATTGTAAATTCTACTTCTATGACCTGTGTTGTACCATTCACATTGGAACAGAACCACTCTACCCCCATGCAGATATCTCAACTCCCATATTTTGCATAGATAACCATAGAAATCAATCTGTTTTCCTTTATGGTTCCCTTCTACGACTAACCCACTGTTTTGGCATCTACGACGGCTTTCACGATCTCGAGTATGGAATCGGATGCCATTAGAGATACATCCAGAATAAAAATCAATAATAGGATCGAGACCATTTGCCAATGACCAAAGTTCTTCAGTTGCTTCTCCTGACCCTTGAGTTCGCAAATCATTCATCTACATGATCAAAATATGAAAAGTGCACTAAGTTAATATCAATTGTGGTCTAGTTCATTATAACTGAGTGGTTTTCATTTTTTTAATATATCTTACCCGTTTTTTGAACCAATTTGGAAATTCTTCTTGCTGTACCTGAGCTATGTCACGTCCTTGTCGAATTTGCACAATACTCTTGTGTTCTCTACTCAAGGAAATTTTAATTCACTAGTATCTAAAAGCTGTGTAAAAATAAATGAGTGTAAGAGCTATATGTACATGTAATTAGACCAAACTACATACTCTAAATAAGGTAAGACCTCATCTGTATTGTATAACACAAACCAATGCGCCATTTCCTTTTCCCTCTGTGAAGGGTTGGAAGCCCTTGAGATAGGTGAGAAAAGACGGACATGCTAGGAGAAGATCTCCATCCCAGAGCCACGTCCGCCACCATCGTCATTCCGTTTTATTTTATCAAACCCTTTTAAGTACATTGAACAAAATGTAAGGCACTCTTTGACAATATATGACTCCGCTATGGAACCTTCAGGACGTGCTTTGTTGGTGACATACCCTTTTAGTGTCCCAAGAAACCTTCAAACAAAAAACAATTATATTATAATTACATATGGAAGAGGATTACACTAATGAACAACTAATTTTACATAAGAAGGTATCATTTACCTCTCGATCGGGTACATCCAACGGTATTGCACTGGTCCAGCAAGCATAGCCTCACGTGGCAAGTGAACAACTAGATGGACCATCACATCAAAGAAAGCCGGAGGGAAGATCCTCTCTAGCTTGCAGAGTATGAGTATTATTCTTTCCTGTAATTTTTCCAAATCACTCAGCCTTAATGTCTTCGAGCAAAGCTCCTGAAAGAAGCTACCCAACTCAAATAGTGTCGTCCATATCTCTTTGTTCACAAAACCACGCATGCCTCTAGGAAGAAGACGCTGAAGGAGGACATGACAGTCATGACTTTTCAAACCTGATAACTTGCCATTTTTTGAGTTGACACATCTCGAGATGTTGGCTGCATAACCATCCGGGTAACAGATTGATTTCAAGAATTCACAAAAACCATCTATCTGTTTCCATCTATCTGTTTTGGGTTCAGCGTGTAGATTGCTGAAGGCTTCACAATGGATCCATCTTCATTCCTTTTTAGGTGTAATTCTGGCCTTATGTGCATATTTTCCAAATCATCACGGGCCTTATAGGTATCTTTATTCTTCCCATCTATGGCCATCAGAATTCCATAGCAGTTTTCACATATGTTCTTCTCAATATGCATGACATCGAGGTTGTGCCGAAGATTCAATGATTTCCAGTATGGTAGCTCCCAAAAAATGCTTCTTTTTTTCCAACCTATTTGTTGAGGGTCACGGGGTCTTTTCTTGTTAGAAGGAACCTTTCCGAACTTGACTTCCTGTAGATGATTTTCCTCCACCTGAGCTACTACCTTTTCCACCGGTAACTCTAGGGATCTTGTCTGAAGCTCATAATGTCCATCAAACCTTTTGTCCTTCCTCCAAGGATGGTTCTCAGGCAAGTAAGCTCGATGGCCCACCCACCCAAGCTTATCTATCAACCTGCGGGACATTGGATTATCGTTGCAAATGGGACAAGCATAGTAACCTTTTGTTCCCCACCCAGACACGTCACCAAATGCAGGGAAGTCATTTATAGTCCACATGACAGCTGCATGCATTCGAAATATCTTTTCAATCGAAGCATCATAAGTCAAAACCCCAATCTCCCATAGATCCTTCAACTCGTCAATTAATGGCCTTAAGTAGACATCAATGTCCTTTCCCGGTTGATTCGGCCCTGGAATAAGTAAAGATAACATGAAAAATGGATCCTTCATTGCCTTCCAGGGTGGTAGATTATAGGGCATAAGTATTACCGGCCACATGCTGTAAGAAGTGCTCAAGTTTCCAAATGGGTTGAACCCATCGGTGGCTAAGCCCAACCTTACATTGCGGATCTCTTGAGCAAACTTTGGATAATTCCGATCAAAGTCCCTCCACTCCTTACAATCGGCTGCATGACTCACTAATTCTTCATTGAGACGCTTGCCACAATGCCATCTCATGTCACTCGCTGTCATCTTGGACATGTACAATCTTCGCAATCTCGGTGCCAATGGGAACCAACGTAGTATCTTGTGAGGAATCTTCTTACCCTGACCATCATGAACCTTGTACCTAGACTCCTCACATACAGGACATCTTTCTACTTTAGCAGTCTCCTTCCAGAATAGTGCACAATCGTTTTTACATGCATTGATAAGTTCATACCCCAACCCCAAGTCACGAAGTAACTTCTTGCACTCATACATTGATCCAGGAACTATATTTTCCTTTGGTAAGAACTTCTTGAATGTCTCCAACATCTTGTTAAAAGAATTATTGCTCCACCCGTATTCTCCCTTTACTTGTAGCATCTGAATGACGAACGATAGTAGAGTATCTGACTCTTTGCATCCCGAGTACAAGCCTTGTTGAGAGGCCTCCAACATTTTCTCAAAGTTATGTACATTCTCTAGCTCTAGGGTATCATCCTCTATGTAAGTCCCCCTATAATGGTCTTCCATTAATTCATCAATATCACGATGGTCCTCATCGAATTCATCTATGATCTCATCCGACTCATCGGGTTGTGGAATCTCCCCATGATCTAACCAAACAGTGTAGGATTCCCTCATCCCATATCTAAGTAGATGACGTTTCACAGTACCATACGGGTGTGTAAAATGATTGCAACAGTTTGCACACGGGCACTTAATCTCTCCAACCCCGGCCAAATGAGTTTTTGCAAATTCAATAAATGAATCAACTCCATCCATATGCTGCTTACTAAATTTATCTCTAAGAAATATCCAACTCCTATCCATATCTGATCACATGCAAGTTCATTATTAGATAATCAGAGTAATAGAATTTACAATATTAAAAATAGGCAAAAAAAATCAACCTCTTTCATTTTTAGATTTATATTTGATTTCAACAATTAAAACTAATATTTTTCAATTGAATAATGAATAGGTTAAAACTAATATTTTTAGTGTTGCCTCAAAGAAATCCGGACTCATTTTTCTAATGATAAGCAAAGTTCAATTTCTAAGTTACACCAGTATTAAAAAGGATAGTATTATTATGTTATTTAGAGTTTTCTTTTTTACATTAGAATACATCATATCAAATTGACAATGATGTGGGTTGCTTATTCACATAGGAATTAATATATCTATATGAATAAACCACGGACCGAAACATGAAGTGATTTTATCATTGCCAGGCAACCAACTTTACAAAAAAACAATTAACATGTACTCTATTTTATTGCTCAGTTTTTTACATTAAAGAACAGAAGCAACTTTCACTTGATTGTGACTCAAGATATCTCAACTGGGTCCTTAGTGAGGGTATGGATAAACATGATGCCAACATATTCAAACTGTTAAATATTTTCTTGAGCATTTAAATATATTTTTATTATTTTAACTTTTTTGAGTAGTAGTTTTCACAAAGCTTATAATGTTTTTTTTTTAAATCATCTCTAGAGTTGCTTCATTCTTTTCTCTTAATTTGTTAATTTCAAACTAGGATCTATTAATAATACTAGCAAATTTATCTCCTGTATCCATAGGTGGGCTGGTTAGGATGCTTATATATGGGACAACAATAGTTTAAATTTCTTACTAACTTACTACCAAACCTGCCTTTAAGAGAAATATATTATAGGTTATATTTCTTATAATGTTTTAAATTTTTTAAATAGCTTCTTTATTACAAATTATGTTACATGTGCTAAGCACGGGTGTGTTTAGCTAGTTACCAAGTATAGTGAAATTTTATCAGGACATAGTAGAAAGAAGGGAAATCATTTTGAACAGTTTGGATTTTATATAAGTGGACCTAATTGTGGGTCACACAAAGTGGCAAGGTTATGAACATGTAATTGAATAAAATGAAATATGAAATAAATCAATAATATGTCATGAAATATGTAATTTCAATGTCACAAATTTGTAAAATTTTTCAATTCAACTTAAATCCCAAATTTGACACCCACATATGTTTTAAAAAGAAAAAAAAAGGCAAGAGCAAAATGTACAATCGGGGTACCAATTTCTATAGATATGTGTGTATATAATTAAATAAGTATATGATCAATGTCACTTAAAAAAAGCTGACCCACTAAAAATAGTTGCCTTTTTTAAATAGGCCTTCATCCAAATTTCACTGTAATAAGAGGTGTGTTGTTATTAAATTTATTTTTTTAATTGACTGATTGGTTAATCTGATGGTATGCCAATTACCAATTCGAGTGAAATCTTATCAGTCAATAATTAAGAGAGGAAGAATCATTTTGAACGGTTAGGATTTTATGCAGTGGACCCATTCGTGGGGCCACAAATTAGCCATTGTATGAAGATACATGCATGTATGCATGTATCTATGAGCATTAAAATATTAAAAAGAAGCATCTGGAAGGATGTCTTCAGTCTCTTCATCGCTCAAAACAGGGGAGCAGAGATACATCGACTGAAGAAAATAGAAAAGGGGAAGGAAAATGGGGAAGGAGGGGAGAGGAGGAGAAGGAGGAGGAGGAAGAAAAAGAGGTCGCCAAGCATGCTGATCGATATCCCCAACCGGATGCGAGGAAGCCGTGCCCCGAGAATCCGACCCCCAAGCCCGGCAAGAGCATCATCTGCGGGACAGAGCAGGTTTGCTCGTCTACGGCAAGAACCATTCATGGTGCCGTCGCTTGATGCGAAGAGGAGCGAGAGGAAGAGATCCAATCTGAAGAAGTCGGTCTCCCTTAGCGAGGCAGATTTGGTCGTCTATGGGATGAAGCGGCTGGGGCCGGATCCTGATCTGGTGCCGAAGCAGATCCGCCTGAAGGAGCCAGCGATTTGGCTTCTTTTTGCAATGGTTTTTTTTTTTAATCTGAGGTTTGGTTTGACAGATATTTGGCAGGAGAGATCACATGCCAATGGAGAAAAGAGAAAGAGAAGTGCAACAGTTCTACTGAGTAGTGGCGATTGGGGATAAAGGGAAGAAGAAAGAACATGGTGCTTGCCAAATTATTTCCAGATTTGGCCAGGAGTAAGCATTCGTCTCTCTCTCTGCATCTTTCAATTTTTTTTCTCTAGTTTTTCTTTTAATCAGGTAGATGATCGAATCCCTTGCATGGAATAGATTCATAAAAAAAAAAAGCGTACCTGCAAATTGACTGGCGTCTTCTTATTGTTAGGACAGTGGCTGGGTTTGGAAGAGCTTGACCAAAGACAAGCTTGTAGCAAAGACAGGACGGAGGAGATGATTCTTGTGGGAGATGTGGAGAGAAAAAAAAATAGAAGAAATGTGCATGCAGTGTAGAGGACCGGAAGATACACAGACATTAGCAGATTTTTGCCGCCTTGAAAGCAAATTTTTTTGTTTTATTTGGAAAGAGAATTCCTCAGTTATTTCTTTCCTTATTAACAAAAATCTATATTTGGTAAGTGCAAATTTTGGTTGAGGTTTTTTTTTTTTAAAACTATGTGCCCCGGTGTCTTATTTGGAAAGAGAATTCCTTATTAATTTTACTGTTCGATTGAGTTGGATGGAAAATTGGATTTTGGGTTGTGCTATCTGTGACATTTTTAATCAAATTGAGCTGCAAACGTCGAACATGTTCCCAGGGGGGTTGGAATTTGAGATAGTTTTGTGGTCCTCACTGATGGGTTCTTGGTTTTTGTAAAATTTTACTGTTTGATAGAGTTTACAGGGGACTAGCGTGCTGGATCTCTTCTACGCTGTGTGATTATTAGTTTTGTTAGCCAATCATCTTCATTATGTGGGTGTGCTATTCCATCAGTCTGGGTTTGCCCCCTCATGAGTTATAAAAGAAACCATATGTATACTTTCTATCTATGTTGCCTGAGAGTAAGACTAATGTCTGTGGCTGTGTTTGTTATTTGAATGACATGTACATGGCTTGGTGCTGAAAATGATGAAAGGAATTGGTGTACAAGAGAAAAACATACTAGGCAACCTATCCAATTATACATAATGAAGGAAAATTTAAATATCTTAGTCATCCCCAAAAACAGCATTGTAAAAGCCCCATCAAAAGGGAACATCAATTTCACTGCCATTTAGTTTTACCTCTATATCCTTCTATTTAAGGTTATGTGTTATTGTTTCCCACTTGACCTGTTTAAAGATATGCTTAGTCTTTTTTTTCTTAAGGTTATTGTTTCCTTAATTAGTTCTTTCCTTAATTTATAGTTTGATTTTTTTTATGCAAATCCTTATAGATTTAATAGACCACTTTACAAAAGTTTAGTTTTAATGGGTTTTTCCTATAAGTCATTGGAAAAAAATTTAAGGAAACTAACTTTTATTGTATACATGAAAATTTGAAAATAGATATAAATCACTTTAAAAAGATTTTTATAATATATCTTTAACTAACTTATTAAAAATTTATAATAATTTTCATTATATGGGACTTGATGATTTTGATGCACGTTACAACCAAGCCACCCGGCAGAATGTACCTGGGCGTGAGTTTCGCTCATGATGCCATAAGTGGGGTCCACTTATGATCACACTCATCACCTAGAGTTTGGATAGGATCCAACTCGTGCCTCTTGGCATTAGGAGCCTCATCCTAATAGGTTGCATAAAATCAAAATAAAAATTGATTTTCAACACTATTTCCCTCTGTTCCTTTGGTACCCTCAGATCTTGTCGAAGCATTGCTCATGTTTCAATTTAATTTGAGGCACATAATCATAGACAGGAAAGAAAACCACGAATAAACATACTGATGATTCAAGTAAAAAAAAATACAAACATCAATGAAATAGCTTTACTCTCCAAAAGACTCTCTAAAAAGAGCAATTGACACACTCTGATAACATAGAAATGAAAATAAGAACAAAAAAACCTATAATTTTCAACTATTGATAAAAGCACAGTTCTTCCTAATCTCCCCTGTAGATCCTGTCTTTACTTGGATTTGAATCAACTTTTCCATTGATGATGTGAAATCCTTGTAGAATTTTGAAGTCTGGCCATTGAGGAGTTGGCTGACATAAGATCTGGAAGTGCTGTCTGTGATTAGAGCGGCATCAGAAACGAATAAACCTCTCCTTTTTAGTACAAGATTGTAGTAGCTGAGGTCAAAGGTCTTGAAGCTCCCCGGATCCATTTTGACGATTGTAGTATTGTCTGTCTGAGTCTTGCATTTGTTGGCCCTTAGGTTTGCGGCATACTCGCTGTCAAGGGAAGGATATTCGTCACCCACCCCTGTGAAATTGTAGAGTCGCCTGCTAAATGCCGGACAGTGAGCGATGCCAATTGTGTGGGCTCCTGAAAATGTTGAACCAAGTTGTGCACATTTAGTTCTTAAGAAAAATTATGAAAATCAAATATCTCTAACCATAATGTTTGGATCTGTACCAGATCACAATCAATTTATATGATTTGAAATAACAGAGCAACTGCGTACTCTCCTACATTTAACTGATTTGAGATTAAAAAACAAAATAGGAAAAACCATATAAAATCAATGAAAATTTCAATTTCCTCGGTACTGAAAGTTTTGTAGAAATGTAGTATCAATTTTCCCGAAGATCTAAACTGAATAGATTTTGGATACATCCAAATGTGCTTCTTTTACTTTTATCAAGTTCCAGTGAGATGTGGTGGTTGAGCATTTTTGAATTTCTAATGGGCTTAGGCATGTAAAGACCCATCAGGGCAAATATCTAAAATCCAAACCGAACCCAAAACAAGTTTGGGTTTTTTTTTTCCTTAAGTTTTAGGTTAAAAAAAAAACAAGTATCCAAAACTATGGTATTTACCAACTTAAACAAGTGCTTAAAACCATTATTTATGTTAATAATTTTTCCACAAAAAATTAAGTCCATAGGATATAATCACTTGGAATTGAAAAGATCGAAAGTGGAGAGAGAGCATAGGAACTTATAGATAACATTTCTCTGTGAGGAGCAGATATCTTGATTGGTCGTACGAAGGCATAGTGTGGGGGGGGGGGGAATCTCTCGCACTATATTTTGGACTTTTGTCAATGTATCCCATATTGCTTCAGAAAAGGTATACATTATCTCCACCTTTCACCAACGTATTATTTTATTTGTTGGAAAAAGTATCTCATTTACCAACACACGTTATTACGTTGGTGAGATTACCAATTCTTACGACGTTTTCCAACACATTATTTGATATGTTGGTAAAAGATAACCTTTACCAACACATTTTATTGCGATGGCAAAATGGTACTTTCACCAACGCAAATAATAATGCGTTGGAAAAGGTAACCCCGCTTTTGACTTTTTCCAACACATTCTCATCTTTGTTGGTAAAAGGTAACCTTTTACCAACGCATATTTTACTGTGTTGGCAAAAGGGTAAGTTCACCAATACAAATAATACTTCGTTGGCAAAAGTACTCTCCTCTTATGATTTTTTCCGACACATTCTCATTTGCGTCGGTAAAAGATAATATTTTACCAACGCATATTTTATTGTGTTGGCAAAAGGGTAAGTTCACCAACACAAATAATACTTCATTGGCAAAAGTACTTCCCCCTTATGACTTTTTCCGACACATTCTCATTTACGTTGGTAAAAGGTAACATTTTACCAACGCATATTTTATTGTGTTGGCAAAATGGTAAGTTCACCAACACAAATAATACTTCGTTGGTAAAAGTACTCCCCCTTTATAACTTTTTCCGACACATTCTCATTTACGTTGGTAAAAGGTAACATTTTACCAACACATATTTTATTGTGTTGGCAAAAGGGTAAGTTCACCAACACAAATAATACTTCGTTGGCAAAAGTACTCCCTCCTTATGACTTTTTCCAACACATTTTTATTTGCGTTGGTAAAAGTTAACCTTTTACCAACGCATATTTTACTGTGTTGGTAAAAGGGTAAGTTTACCAACACAAATAATATTTTGTTGGCAAAAGTACTCATCCTTTACGACTTTTACCAACACATTTTCATTTGCGTTGGTAAAAGATAACATTTTACCAACGTATATTTTATTGTGTTGGCAAAAGGGTAAGTTTACCAACACAAATAATACTTCGTTGGCAAAAGTACTCCCCCTTTATGACTTTTTCCGACACATTCTCATTTGCATTGGTAAAAGGTAATATTTTACCAACGCATATTTTATTGTGTTGGCAAAAGGATAATTTTACCAACACAAATAATACTTCGTTGGCAAAAGTACTCTCCTCTTATGACTTTTTCCGACACATTCTCATTTGCGTTGGCAAAAGAGTACTTCTACCAATGCAACTAATAATGCGTCGGTAAAAGTATTTCACCCTTTGACTGTTCCCAACACATCCTCATTTGCGTTGGCAAAAAGTACCCTTGACCAACGCATTTTGGGTTGTGTTGGTAAAAAGTGTTGGTAAAGATGTAATTTGTTGTAGTGCTAGTGAGGAATCCTCAATTCTATATTATCCTCAATTGTTCATACACTATAAAATGTGCCGTTATTTTCTTTTTCGTGATTTTGGGGAAAAAGAAAGAAAGAAGGCATCGCCTTGATATATGTGTCACTAGAAGATCCGCATCCATGACAGAAATGGACATCCAATTTTACTTGAATGTCTCTTTGTTGGTCTAACCCAGGTTTGCAAGAGGTGACAAATGGGATAGCTCCACTAACAGGAGTTGAGTTGAGAAGCGCTGCCTGCAGGTTGAAGTCCAGCCCATATTCAAGCCCTTCTAAAACCCCTCGAGCCATTCTAAAACCCCAAAGACGAAGAATAAGAAAAAGAAGAAGATATCTGCATCATCTCCATGCACAAGCTATTTACAGTCTTACAATAAAAAAGAGGAAGAGGGATAAATGAAACGAAGCAGCCTAATAAAAGAGGGCCTTTTGCTTTTAGAATTTGGTTAAGAAGGGCATATTTTCTTGACCTGAGGGCCTTGAATTAAGAGGTTAGGATAATCTAATGGTATTGAAATCTTTCACATATTTGTAACTCTCTTCATATCAAAGCTAAGCATAATGTACAAAACATAGGGCCATCTCCATGTGAGTTCAAATTTGATGCATGAGAAACGAGGAGAGCTGTGGGATAGAAAGATTCGTATTTGAATTTGTAACATGCCTAAATAATTCCTATTAAAAGATTATAGCGGTTAGTTTCAAAGTCTTGAGACTTTAATATAACTTTTTATTGTGCAGATTATTTTGTGAA
This sequence comes from Sextonia rubra, assembly GCA_037013555.1. NCBI lineage: Eukaryota > Viridiplantae > Streptophyta > Magnoliopsida > Laurales > Lauraceae > Sextonia > Sextonia rubra. The sequence continues at coordinate 40,072,036 of JASUAD010000018.1, forward strand.
TAAAGATGGTAGTGATTCACGAGCGTTAAGGATGCACAGAAAGATCGGACAGAAAAGAAAAAAGTTAAGTCAACGACCCATTTTGGAGAAAGCTTTTGCACATTTGCACTAAAAGGATGTAAACAAACCAAACTTGCTTAGAAACTACCGGGCTTGACTTCATCTCGAGCTGCTAAAGTTCTCAGCTAGAGGTCAAGTCTAGCTTGCCTCGTTTTGTATAGGTATTGTTTATATTTGATTTGACTTTTCTTCTTCTTATCAAAATTACATGTGGGTACAAACAATGCAAAAATTTCACATGATATTTCGACGTGTGAAAGTAAGTCTTGGCTGTTCGGATTTCAAATGTGGGGGCCATGTTGATAGATTTGTTGCAATGCATTTGAACTTTCTGTCAAAAAAAAAAAAAGTGCCTTTGGTGAGTCCTTTCCTCAGTTGACTATAAGATTTATCTTTCTTTGTTAAATGAAATGGCGTTCACACACTCTCACAAACCCGCAGGAAAAAAAAAAAAAAACTCAAAATCACTTGGCATATTTGTCCACATAAAATTCATAGGAATTTAAATATCTAATACATATAAATTATGGACAAATAAGCTCTAGTGGAGAATTATTAAAGAGACAAAGAATATGGGTGAGGGGTGAAAGTAATAAAGTAAGGAATCTCTTCTTCAATTCGTAGTTCTCATGGAAACAGTGTGCCATGACCGAGGTGGGTCTCACCTATAAATTTCATTTGCAACAGAGCTTGACGCATAGTGCCCATGCAAACTGGGCATAGGAGAATATTTTTAAATTACGTAATGAAGTAGATGAAACTTTGACTTTTTTAAGATTTGAATTACTATGGTGATGATTAGGTATTTTTTTCCTATGATCTGGAATCAGTTTCAATCAAATGGGAGGATATTTGGTTGTCATTTTCAAATATTAATATTTGATTTTCTTTTTTAACTCCCTTATTATCTATCTCATTTTTTCCTTAATTCCGGCTCTACCAATTTGTTTGCGATTGGTACATAGATAGCTCCATTGTCTACAAGGAGGGTTAGTAGATAAGTCACACATACTTGAGAAAACCTTTTTCTTCTATGGTTAATCCAAATCTTATAATTAAATATCTATGAAATTGGGAAGGAAAATGGAATGAAATTATTATCAAAAGCCTCTTTAACAACTATACTGATGTTGAAGATATTTGCAAAATAGAATATCCCTATCCATAATTCTAAGGGGTCGTTTATTTGTGTTGAAAGTGATTTATATGTGTAAATGACCCACATGTGAGTCACTTGCATATGTAAAGGACTCATATGTGGGTTAGAATCCACTGTTTGCTATTATCACAACATTTCACATGTGAATCTATGAACAATCGATTGGGCCAACGACTTTTATGGATTTTCTCATAATCAAATGTGAGTTAAGAGTTGAAAATTTACCTCTTAGGAAATTTTGGCCTTCTAAAGAAACTTAGCATTTAGATCATAAAAACGGGGCCCATAAAAGCCTAGAATGGTAGGTTTTACGTCTGATTACTTTTTAAAATATCCCAAAATCCAAGCAACATCAACGGATGGAATTTGGCCTTATGGGCATTTTTGACTCTATAAAGAGGATACATTGTTCAGGTTAGGACTTTAGGCCACATAAATTTAAAAACTTAAAAAAAGGGACTGGGAATGTCATTTACAATAGATTAATCCACGAAGTTATACCTCTTTTGATGATATATCAACATCCAAGCAACATCAACGGTTGAAAATTGGACACTTAGCCAATTTGTGAGCTTCTCAAGAGGATGATTGGTCTTGATTTCACAAGTGCACTGCATAAAAATAAGAAAAAAAATCATAAAAGGTGGACTGGGAATAACATTTACAATAGATTAATCCAATGGTTGTAATTTCTTTGATGATATCTCAACATCGAAGCAACATCAATGATTGAAATTTTGACACACAACCATGTTTGAGCTTCTCAAGAGGATATTGGTCCTAATTTTACAAGTGGTGCACACAAAAATTAAAAAAAGAAAACATAAAAGGCGGACTGGGAATAACATTTACAATATATTAATCAAGTGGCTATGATTTCTTGATAATATCGCAACATCCAAGCAGCATCAATGATTGAAAATTGGATACACGACCGTGTTTGAGATTTTGAAGAGGATGATCGGTGATTTTACAAGTGGGTCCCATAAAAAAAAGGCGGACTATTCCTTTTTGGTACTCTAGCATTGTTAGGTAACAATGTTATGTGAAATTGTTTCACACCTCTTGATGTGTGAAATTTTTTGGCACAAAAGGCATCACTTTTCACACCATTCTTACATGTTCTTTACATATCTTCTGCTTAAATTAGTCTAAACAAATGTGCTTGTACGTAACCATTACGCATCCTAGCCATTTATATATGTAAATGGCAGTATACAAACGAACTCTAAGGATAAGAAGATTTGGAATTTTTCAAAGAACGACCAACTTATCACTAAATCAGCCTATAGAGTAATCCCTAAGGGTGACGATATCAACCTTGAACAACCACCCGTTCCCCCAGACGTCAATTGGAGAGCTGTTTGGAAACTTCCGCTTCCTTAAAGAGTTCTTTTTTTGGAAATGTCTTAAAAATGCTATCCCGCTAAGAGCATCAATTAAGGTTAAAATAAATTCAATTGATGAAAGTTGCCATATTTGTGAAAATGAGGTGAAATCAGTTGGTTACGCTCTTATGAGTTATAATCATGTTAGAACTAGTTGGTTTGGCTCGCATATTGAAACTCAAGCTCATAACTTTCTTTCTTTGTATGTAACTGATTTGTGGAAGGTGTTTTGTGAGCAAGGCTATCTAAATTCTCATCTTGGGGATGATCACTTTAAAATGTAACTTTTATCCTTATAGTGGGCCATTTGGAAAGTTAAAAACGATTTTGTTTTAGAAATCAACTATTGGACCCCCCAAATTATTGGCTTAGTTAAAAAATGCTTGAAGGACCAACCATTTTCTCTAAAAATATGATTGTAAAGAAAAAAGGTAAAATAAGTGAATATCTTAGAGTGATCTCTAATGATGAGGATCTTAAGTTCTTCTCTAATGTAGCTGTTAGAGTCAATGATGGAAAAACGGCTTTTGACTTTGTTATGTTTGTAAATGGTGGCATTGTGGATGAGGTGCTTGTCAAGTGTCCATGAGTTGATGCTGCCTTTTCAAAAGAGGTTGGAACGAGTGTGATTTTAGTCGCATGGAAATGCTATACAGAGAGACTTTGATATGGTGCATATAATGTCGGAAGCTAAAGAAGTAATCCAGATTTCTTTGATGATTGGTCCATTTCGTCTATTATTTTAGACATTAAAGGATTAGCCTCCTTATTTACTTTTGTGGGTTTTGCTTTTATTCCTAGAAGTTTTAATGGTTATACTCGTAAACTTGTCAAATTCTATTTTTCTACTAATTAGGATATTGGAGGGGAAGGGAAGCTTTTGAACTAGGGGTGGGGTAATGATTTTGGTTTTCTTTTTGTCCTTCTTTTATTCTCTAGTTGTTTGCTTCATTCTGTTGGTTTAATATATGTTTTTCCTAGATAAAAAAAAAGAAAAAGATACTGCTTGGGGTATCAAATAAGGCAATGCTTGTGGCCCTTTATTAGATTTTTCATTTTGACCATGTCTTTCATTATGCAAGTTCGGAAGACAAAGGATGATCACTGACGCTAATTTTTGGTAAATTGAAAAAAATCACAAACGCTGGTTGTAGAGATGGAACTTTGGGGCCTATAAACATGCTATATGCACTCTCTTTATCGTATGAAAACTGATGCATTGCAATTTGATAGAGATCAAACGGTTATTTTCCTTGAAATCCAAAGAAAAAAAAAAGCACTTTACAGCCACTAAATTTTGGGCCCTTTAAATCTACTGTAATCATCAAGGTATTCTGGATGAAAATTTGACTGTCCGTTATCCACTTCAAGATCTTTCTGTGATACCATTTCCCAAGACTGAAATTCGTCCAAATATCCACCACAAATCTAAAAGCTGTTTTATTTTACAGACCTACAGATATGTGTGAATATTGACATCTCTTCTGTTCTTGTCCATTTAATTGGTGCTCACCTAAATAAAACAACATAATGAAATATTTTGTTTTAATTAAAGCAGATTATTGATCCAATTCTAATACATGGACATGAATCCAAATCTAATTGTTGGAAGACCCGAAAATGTACATAGCTGACTTTCTAGGTTAGATCCTTCCTGATCTATTTGAGTAAATGTTGGGTTTTATGAGGTTTCAAAATTGAATTTTATAGTTTTTTTTTACAAAGAGAGCTTGTGGTTTTTCTAGAGTCCCACATTGGAAAAGTCTCGGCCTTCCTCGGGGGACACATATTGTGATATAGAAATGGCATACTTTTGCAAAAAATTATAATTTATTTTAAAATGTTTTAAAATATTGTGATTAAAGCCCATTAATCAAATTTCAAAACGTCTTAATTAACTATTTTAATGGGATGTTACTTAATTAAAGAATTTATTTAATTAATGGGACGTTGGCGTTCAAAATTTAAATTCTTCAATGTTTTTTTCAATGGATTTTTAATATTGAAACATCTTTTTTAAATGGGCTGTTAATGGTGATTTTTAAATACGCCAAGACAATTTTATTATAAATAGCACAGCTGGGTTTAGACGAAAATAAGCAGAAATCTCTTCCTCCTTCTCCTGTTTCCAAAGTTTCTTTTTTATCGAGCACTCTTTCTGCTGGAGTCTAACTGATCAAACTTGGTGTGCGACCAAGGGAGATCGTAGTGTGGAGGCCGTTGAATCCTGGGGGTGATTCCTGTTGAAAACCTCATCGTACCTTGGTTTATCCCGGGGGGCGGAATTCGTCCTAAAGAAAACATCCGCTGACGTGCCTCGGCCAACAACTGTTGTCCATACTTTCACAGATTTGAGCCATCATAATAGCCCTCTACAGCACTGCAGATAATTCAGTACTATTATTTTAGTTATTTGTATTCGAACAGCATTTTGTAGCTTTCATCTCAACAACAGTAAAGAGAGGGCTATTGCATCCCTATGTATAAAAAGAATCTAATAACACAAGATCAAAGAGTTGTAGAATTCACTAGTGGGGATAATAACCAAAGTACTGGAAGATTACGACATGCACAATCAGACTTAGAAAGGATATATAGTCCAAGACTTGAACACCCTTCAACTAAAGGGGAGCATAGAGACACAAAAAGAGACGGAGAGAAATTTCTAAGAACACATGGTTCATAGCTTATTTAGCACATATAAGATGATCTAAGAGATTAGAGAAAACGGTGAAAATGAAAAACCCTAATAAGGGCGCTGGCCGATGTAGTTGCCCCGGGGATCATAGTTACATGTGATGAAGATGCCACCATTGTTACACTTGACGCGGGCACAGCCCAGGCGAGCAGAGTTGCGCCACACCACCTGAGTGTAGTGGCCACACTGTTTTCCAGCGGCGCAAGTATTGGTGTTGTAATCATAGTCCTGCTTCTCATTAACCCATGCGTCGACTGCCTGGGTGGCCGTGAACTCTGCCCCGGAGCCCGAAAAGATGTTCTCACCATAGGGACCGCCGGAGTGGGTTAGTGAGCAGTCACCCATCCTTTTATTGGCGTAGTCTTGTGCATAAGTGGCCACAGTGTTGTCCCATACCAAGGGACCAACGCCCACTTGGTTGCGAGCCGCATTGTGAGCGTTGAGGAAGTCCTGAGGGCTGTTTTGGGCTAGGGAAATATGGACCAGTGATAGACCCACGAAACACATCATGGCGAATGAAAGGTTTAAAGACCCCATATTTTCTATGACCTCTCTCTCTCTCTCTCTCTCTCTCTCTCTTGTAACTAAGTTAACAATGCAATAATATTGCAATGGTATATAAGAGCTCTCTAGAGTGGGGGTATTTATAGACTTGAACATGCATAAAATTCCATCAGTTGCGTTGGGGAAGAAAACTTTAGAATGCCCTTATTGCCAAGCAACACCGATATGATTGGCTTTTCATGTGGATATGAGCACTAAGTCTTTAATTAGCCTTTCTTTTTCTACGGAAAAACCAGAAGTGTCTTCAGTCTTTCTTGGCTTTTCAAAGGAAATTTCTTCGCTGGTGTACAAGTTTTGTTACTTTGGAATATGACTAGAGGTTAAAGCCAGCCTCTAAGAAAGTTAGAAAAAATATTCTAACAATCACCAACTTTTCTTTGTTCAATGAGAATTATGTAGTCATCTCAAGAAAAGGATACATACGTGGAAGAACGGAATTCATATGGACAAACAATCAGTAAACCTTCCAGAAAATGAGTACAAATACAAACTTTGTATGGATAATTAGTTGCCTATTTTCAAGTGTTAAAGCATCGTGGTCCTCATGATCTGCAGCGCCGGCCTAATTTAGACTTTAAGGATGTACACGATCGAGCTGCACTTATTGCGGGGCTAGCCACAAAAAAAAAAAAAATTTTTTTTTTTGAGGTGGTAATATGCAAATTTTCCATTCAATTTTCAAACAAGTTTGGGGCTAACTTGAGATTTGATATATAGAAAAATGATTTTGCTCGAGTTAGACTAGAGCTTTATCGTTCAAGGTAGAGCTCAACTCAATCTTAGGTCAATATTGAATTAAGCTAAGATTGAACTTTGCTCAAGTCCAGCTTGATGCATGTGTGTGCAATAATACTACATCATACCTAAGAACGGTTTAAAAACACCTGATTCGGGCTCGGACTGGTCCAATTAAAATACAATCGACTCAAATAAAGTCGATGATGAGACTTGAGACAGTCACTGTTTTTTAGAATAATATAGAAATATTTAAAACCAATAAATACTTATAACATATATATAGAAATTTAATCACATGCATTTATGATACTCAATTCAAACTTATAATTTTAAAAAAAAAAACTATAATAAGAAAAATAAAGAAAAAATCTGCATATTACTTAATTTATTAGACCAAATATCAAATGTAAAAAGTCAAATATAAGTTTCAAATTATATTCCAATTATCATTATTAAATTGCTTGCTTCAAACCTCGTGTATAATTACCTAAAATCAATGTTAAGTGCTTAAAAAGAAATCTATCCGTCAAATAGTTAGGGATGTAAACACTTACTAGAGGGAGGTGATTTGGTTAAGTTTCTCCTGTATTTGATTTAGTACTTGTTTAAAACTAGATGACTCGGACGAGTCAAGAGAATAATTTGGGAGAGTTTTCTAACCTCATATCTAAGTAAAATATGCAATATATGTATGTCCTAAACCCCTTGATCAGTCCTTGCCAATATATATACACAAATGTGCCTAGCTGAGAGTAGCCACTTGGATTGTCAATGCCTTTGATTTAGCGGAATCTTTTCTGCTCCAAATGATTCAATGTATCATGGGGCCATCAAAGCCATTGAGCTTTCAAATAATAATAATAATAATAATAATAATAATTGAGGTTGCAAGAATGGAAGAACGAGACAAGCACAAGCTAGTCTCTTCATGGCTCGTTGCATTCAAGCTAGGCTCAAGCTTGAGCTTAGCTGTTTCGGCCAGCATTGATAATTGACCCGATGTGAATGGTTTGAATGGGCACGGAACTTTCGTTTTCTTTCAATGAGGGGCGATCCATCACTCACAATCTATCCCCCACTTAAACTCTAATTTGATATTGATCCAATTTTGCTCATTGTTGAGAAGGGAATCCAAAACATTGTGCTTATAAAATGGTCTTGCTTTGATGGCCAAAGATTTACAATGCTATGAAGATTTGATAAAGCTAACTTTTTTTCCCATCGTGTCGATTGGGTTGTTCTTTCCAAGTATCATATGTGATAACATTCATCTCAGTAGAAAGTAGAGATGTAGATGAAAGCATGACTTGCATATGAATAAATAGGGTAATGTTTGAATATCATTTTAAGATCTCTACTTTTTAAATGTCAATATCGTGCTTGGATATTAATTAAATATCTCTAGTTTTTAATTTTCATGAAATGGGTATTATTTGATGGCCATTTATGAATTTATTTTTTATCTTCATTTCTCCAATTTAAATTATTACATTAAAAAATTCATACATTTCTTTAAGTTTTTATATGTTAAATTTTGCTTTCAAGTTTTTATCACTTTCTTTTTACTGGTCGAGCCAAACAATTAGCGTGAATGGTAAGTGATGCTTTTAGAAAACCCCAAGAAAGTTCATTGTTACCATCGTAAAGGTGCATGAGAAACACAATTTCGAAGGAAAAAATGGTCAATGGAAAAAGTTGGACCATGGGATGGAGCCCAAGGGTCATGATCCATGTGTCAGAAAGTAATGCACAAGTCCACAATCGCTCGGGAAAGTGGCCAGCAGTCGCTCGGGAAAGTGGCCAGAAGCTAACGGTTGTTCAACAGTGGGGCCCACATTTCAAAAAATCAGTAGCAGCCACAGAAAACGAATCTTATGAATATCCATTCCTAAAGTGGGATGTGATCGTGAAGTATATGGCCGAATTTCCGCCTAGTTTTGTGGGAGCCAATCGTCACGTTAAGTGCGAGTGTAACTTTTAGAGAATTTCACTCAAACCCATGGTGGGTTCACATGCTGCTTCTAATAGTAGCCCAAAAATGAAGGGCAGCGGTGCTGCTGTTGTATGGTGCAGCGCCCCATTTTAATATATTGTGGGACTTTTTCTTTCTTTTTTAATTTGAGTCATTTATTAACCCTAAGATTCTTTTATGGGGATTTAATCGGAAAAATCTCCTAACATCCATGGCAGACCAAAAATGCCAAACAAAACTTGAATTGCCTTAGATGGTCCAGAGGGCCTGGCCTTTGTGGTTTATTTTTTTCTCACTTTTCATAAGAAGGGATATTGCCGCTCATCGTTTTCTTTATATAAGCGAACTTTGTTTCTCCTTTCCTATTTTTCTAGGTTTCTTCTTCTAAATGAACTTTCCTTGTGTCGCTCTTTATTTACCATTTCACCTTTTAGCTGTTTGTCTATTATACTCCATTAAATTAGAATGTGAATTCCATCAGAGGGGTAGGTGGAGACAACTGAAGGAAAAGGTGAACTTCATTGAAAAAGGTCTGTAAACACATAACCCTAGAGCATAATATCTTGCATTTGATTAATTTGAGTTGCTTGATATGCGATGTAGACACATAACTATGCTTCCACAGTTTTCGTTGATTAAATTGATCTATGTAGCAAAGCTTCTACATTGGAAGTGTGGAACGCCCTTTTTTGGGTTTCATTTGAGATGTTCTGTGTGATTTTATTGATGTTTAATGAAATATGTAACTTTATGTGTTGACTATATAAAAAAAATTTATGTGGGGTCTTGAATAACTCTCATTTCTTTTGAATCCATTTTAATACCTACGTCTGGAGCAATCACTTTTTGTCTACTATTAGGACTAAATAGTGCAAAAAATGACAAGACACCTATAAACCTCCTGCACGATGAAGTTTTACATTGAAAAGGCTTTGTTCTTGTTTTATTTTACTCATTCACTGTCTCTTATTATGCTTATCTTGGTTTATCTTAAACTTTTATGTTCAACTGTGTTGTACTCAATGACGTAGTTATCTATTTTTCTCATCCCATCAAGTAATATTAAACATATAGTAAGAAGAACAGATGATTTTTTTAGAGACTGAAATAATCTACCACAGAAGAGTCTCTCATGTATCCCATTAGATATATATACTATTGTATCATTTATCATTATGGTAAGTTTAAAAATAAAAAAAATTAAAAGAAATCTGTATATATTTTGAGAATTAATATCCCACAGCGTTTACATTGCTACTATCCCATTTTTTCTTATCTAGGATACCTTCCAGGACAAATTATTTATTTTATTTTCATTTTAATGTAGTCCCATTTTTCTAGATTACATCAAGAATATGTGATTTACGATGAGATATTTCTATCTCTTTTTTTCATAAACACTTGATATATAGGTACCCAATCACGCTCCATAGAAGAAATAGTTTAAAGTAGTTATTGCCATTAGAAGCTGTGCACCTGTTTACTTTTACAAAATTACTAATACAATTCAACTCCTTTTACTTCATGTATGTCCTGCGATGAGGTTTTGACTATATTTCACTACGATGGAGAGATTGATTATGATAGTATACGTCCGTCTTACAAAGGTGGAAAATAAAAAATTAGATATCTATCCAGTACGATGTCATATACCTCTTTGCTTAATGTTGCGCTCAAAGTTTCTAGTTAGAGGAGGACACTGAGAAGGCAACTTTACAATACCTTTTTCACAGTGGAATTACATGCTCATATTTTACTCTAAAAGAAGATATGGATGCCAATGCAATGTTTAGAGCATCAAGATTCATGAATGAGTTGAATTTATATGTTACCAAAAGTGAATTGAGTAAAACAAATGATCCACCTCAATTCCAATTTAGGTATGTTCTCCCTAATATTTTTATAATGCTAAAAAAGGATAATTTTTCATCAAGTATAATCTCTAATTCATTTTTTTTATTTTTCTTCATATTGAAGGGTTCAACGGATGGATATTGATGAGGCAAATTATGGTGGATGCAATATGCGAACAGAAGCGAGTCATCGTGGATGCAAATACAAAAGTGATGACTACAATGAAAAGAAAGTTATACATCCCGAACCTGTGTTGGAAATTCTCACCATAAATCTTCAAGAAGACAATGATATCCATTTCTCGGATCCTGAACCTGTATTGGAAATTCCCACTGTAAATCTTGAAGAAGATAATGATATCCATTTCTCAGATCCCAAACCTGTGCTGGCAATTTCCATTATAAATCCTCAAGAAGGCAATGATATCCATTTCTCGAAAGCAGCTACTGATGTTGCACTTGAACAATTTAAAGCGGCTGATTGTGTTATTGAAGTGGAAAAATTCAAGGTGGTATCTGATGTATCAATAGTTAAAAAGTTAACATCTATTAGGTGCCCAATTACAAAACTACCTAGCCCAGTAAATACCACAAATGCTTCATTGGTCGGGTTGGATGTTAAATTAGAAGATACCATGGTTCCCCAATATTACATTATAGAGCCATATCAAAACTCTGTACGTGAGATGTGGTTAGAGCGAAAGTTTCCTAGTTGTGACATGTTTTGCAAAACGTTAGCAAAGTTTGCAATATACAACAATTTCATATTGAAGCACTTGAAGACCAATCGCACCAAAGTTACGATGCGTTGCAGTGATCAAAATTGTTTTTGGCGTATTCATGCTTCCATTGTAGAATCTGGGCCATAATTTCAAGTGCGCACTTATTATCCAATCTACTCTTGTTCGAAGCCTATGATGGGGATGGCATATCGGCAAGCATCTTTAGAGCTTATCGCAGAATTTATCTTGGATAGAGTTCGATTTAATAATAAATTGACTCCAAAGGACATCATTACTGAGTATCAAATAGAGTTTGTGTCGTGTTTCCTATAGAAAGGCTTATAAATCGAAAGAGATAGCGCTCCGTACCATTAGAGGATCATACGAAGAGTCCTTCCAAATTCTCCCTCTCTATTGCATTGAGTTGATGACGACGAATCCAGGGTCAATAACAAATATTAAAACCACAAATGGTGATAGATTCCAAAGATTCTTTTGTGCTTTAGGACCAAGCATCCGTTCTTTTCTTTCTTCGTTGAGACCAATGATTGCAGTTGATGGGGCACACCTTAGGGGCAAGTACCTAAGAGTGTTATTAGTAGCCGTAACTCATGATGCGAATCATCAGCTATTTCTCATTGCCTTTGCATTTGTGGAATTTGAGCAGCGTGACAGTTGGGAGTAGTTTCTTGCAAATCTATTTATAACTCTCGGTGAGCCGTTGAATTTGACCATTATATCCGATCCACAGAAAGGGCTTGTACCTGCCTTAGCTAGCATTATTCCAAGTGCGTGACACTGTTTTTGTTGCTATCACATTGCAGAAAATGTTAAAGGGAACTTCAAAGATGATGCTATTGCTAGAAAATTTTGGTTGGCTGCAAAGTCGTATAGGCCATGTGAGTATGAGGCATACATGAATGATATTCGGGCTGTAGATGAAGCTGCATACAATTACATTCACGCAATTGGAAAACAACATTGGGCAAATGCGTTCATTGAAGGACGACGTTATGAGATGCTCACCAGCAATGCTGCAGAGTGCACAAATAGTCTTCTAAAGGACACTAGAATGCTCCTCATAACAACACAAGTGGAGGAGATATGAGCAAAGCTTATGGAATTCTACCAAAAGCGACAAATCGAATCTCAATTGATTAAAACATGGCTAACTCCATTGGCGGAAAAAATTCTAAACCATGAGGCAGAAGAATCTCGTCGGTTGCACATTCGCGTTGTTGGTCTTGTTGAATTCAGGTTCAATCTACAGAGTTTATTGATGTGGTGCTTCTGGATCAGAGGAAATGCACATGTCGAAGGTGGGAATTACTTGGAATCCCATGTTCACATGCATTGGCAGCAATGAAAATGAGAAACTTAAATCTGTATGATTTTTGTGAACATTCGTTCTTTATATCTTCATATCAAATGACATATAATGAGGTTTTGCATCTTACTCGTGATAGAAGACAATGGGAGCATAGTTCAGATCAAAGGGTATTACCCCCTCGTGCTACCAAGCAACCCGGTCGTCCTAAGAAAAATAAAATCCGAACTGAAGACAGGACCCGGCAACGTAGACAAGTTGTGTGCTCAATTTGTAAACAAAGTAGTCACAACTGTCAAAGAATGTTATAATCCACCAGTTAACCCATGATATGTGAAGCTCAACAGCACCAGTGCTATATATATATATTTGTAGTAGAAAACAACACCATCTTTTGATTTGTACATATGATCATATTTTTTTACTATACTTAGGTGCTATTTCAATTTGTAAATAGAGGGGTCACAACCGTCAAAGATGTTGTAATTTACCACATAACCCATGATATGTGAAGGTTAACAACACCAGTGCGATATATAAATTTTTTATAATAGAAACAAACCCATGCATATATTTTTTGACGATACCATGGATTTATCAGTGTAAGAAAATGATGTAAATATGATGGATCTGTTGGTGTAATGTGAAGTTGAATTTATTGTAAAAAGAATGGTTGCATAATGTTTTGCAGTGATATATAATCCATTTTATCATTGAAGACTCTTTTTTATTAGGGATACTTTGTCATACAGAGCGATATCCCCTCTTAATTGGTGACATGAGAGGGGATATCCCTACTTAAGACATTGGCATACATAGCATGCAGCAATATCATCTTTTAACTGTGACTTAACCCTGACATGAGAGGCGATATCCCTGCCCAGAGACACTGAAGTCATTGAGAACGAGCAGCGATATCCCCTTTTAACTATAACTTAACCCTGACATGAGATGGATATCTCTGTCCAGGACACAAAGTTTATTCAGAACGGGTAGCGATATCTCCTCTTAAATGTTACTTAACCCTGACATGAGAGGGGATATCCTTGCCCAGACAGAAGTCCATTAACAATGAGCGGTGATATCCTCTCTTAACTGTGACTTAACCCTGATACCCATGTTGAGGACACTCATAACAGGAAGCGATATCCCCTCTTAACTGGATATCCCTGTTACTCAGGATACTGAAGTTCTTAAAGCTTGGGCAGCGATATCCCCTCTTAACTGTGACTTAACTCTGATACCCATGTTGAGGAAACTCAGAACAGGCAGCGATATCCCCTCTTAACTGTGACTTAACCCTGATATCCATGCTGAGGACACTCATAACAGGTAGCGATATCCCCTCTTAACTGGATATTCCTGTTACTTAGGATGCTGAAGTTTATAAAGTTTGGGCAGCGATATCCCCTTTTAACTGTGACTTAACGCTAATACCCATGCTAAGGACACTCAGAACAAGCAGCGATATCCCCTCTTAACAATGACTTAACCCTGATACCCATGCTAAGGACACTCAGAACAGGTAGCGATATCTCCTTTTAACTGTGATTTAACCATGATACCCACGCTAATGACACTCAGAATAGGCAGCGATATCCCCTCTTAACTGGATATCACTACCACTCAGGATGCTGAATTTCATCAAGTTTGGGCGGCGATATCCCCTCTCACCCATGCTAAGGACACTCAGAACAGGCAGCGATATCCCCTCTTAACTGGATATCACTACCACTCAGGATGCTGAATTTCATCAAGTTTGGGCAGCGATATCCCCTCTTAACAGTGACTTAACCCTGATACCCATGCTAAGGACACTCTGAACAGGTAGCGATATCCCCTCTTAACTGTGATTTAATACTGATACCCATGTTAATGACACTCAGAATAGGAAGCGATATCCTTTCTTAACTGGATATCACTACCACTCAGGATGCTGAATTTCATCAAGTTTAGGCAGTGATATCCCCTCTTACCCATGCTAAGGATACTCAGAATAGGCAGCAATATCCCTTCTTAACAGTGACTTAACCCTGATACCCATGCTAAGGACACTCAGAACAGGTGGCGATATCCCCTCTTAACTGTGATTTAACCCTGATACCCATGCTAATTACACTTAGAATAGGCAGCGATATCCCCTCTTAATTGGATATCACTACCACTCAGGATGCTGGATTTCATCAAGTTTGGGCAGCGATATCCCCTCTTACTTAACGGATGAGCGAACTACACATTCACCTGAAGCACACTTCCAACACATTAACATGTAAATACACTATCAACACAGAAAACCTCGGAGAGTTTCTTCCAACAATTTCAACACATTCACATCCACATTCACTCCATATTCACCTGCACTTCCAATACATTCACCTCCACATTCACTTCATTTCCACTACCCTGTACATATGCATTCCAACGCATATACAAATACATTAACAATTACAAATTATACACGTAAATATGGTATTCGATATTGACAATCCACCATGTAAGATCACTAAACCACATTCATTCATTCAAAATTAATTACATGAACATCATTATAGCATATTCAAGGTTAGTATATTAACAAAACTATATATGTATAAATTGTTATAGCTCTTCAACAGTCCAAAAACAGTTACAATGTGCTAAAAAAATTTAAAAAAATGACTGATTGGAAAACACGATAACATCTGCTAACATTGCTATTTCTCTTCCAACAGCTTTTGTAGATCCAATCTATACGCATTCTTTTCCCAACTCCTCTTGAATATGTCAACCACAATCTTACTTCTGTAATATGGTATGTCAACTTGAGTGAATTTGATTGGTCGTCGAAAGATACAATGTTCTGCAAATGCTAACGTAAAAACTTCACAATCATTGCCATTGTCTTGTTGTGGAATGTTGGTTTTCCTAATAAAACTCCATAGGTATGGGTCTGCCTAGCTAAACTCGCTAAACTTCTCATTTAACCAGTCAATTTAACAATCCAAAACAAACAATCAATGTGCAATAGTGAGTGATCATTTAAAAGGTTAATAAGGACCATGATGTACTTACAAATTTCTCAGCATTGGTTAGGGAATAATGATTGCTTTGTGAACTATTGTAAAACTCCCATCTTTTTTCATCTGTGTAACACACAAGTAATGTGAAATGATCGATATAGTGTAGTATGAAAATTAGTGTTCCGTAAGTTTTCGCCAACCAGACATTTTCACCATTCACACCAAAGATGTTATGCTCTACGTGATGACATGTCTCCTTATCAAGCCACCAACTCTACATATTTGATCCAAACAATGGTAAAAAGTGTGATGCATGTTGCTTAAAAGTAATGAAAAGTACAATACTGATGAGCCAAAATTTATTGTGTTATATCGAAATGCTAGGATCAAACAAATAAGCATCGCTACACGCATCGCCCAAAACTTCAAACCAGTAGTACATTATATTAGTGCACAACCATGTTCCATCTTCTAAGGCTTTATACAAGACATCACTGGACACTAGTGTGCAGTATACATCCAATTCATCCTTTCTGCAATAGTAAAATAATTGAATATATGGCAGTGAACATTAGTAAATGCATATCCAGTTTGTAAAATGATCACTTCAATAAGCACAAAATCGAACCTTGTTTCATACAACACTTTAAACCCATTGAGAAAAAACTTCTCCTGATTAGTCAATTTATATCCCCACTGCCCAAGCAAATGTGAATAGTCTTTGAATTTAACTGGTATCTTTCACATTCGGGGAAGCTGTTTGATCCTCCTAATCAAAGAATCTATCGGAGTAATAGGAGTAGAAATGACAATTGGGATAGGAGGTTGTTCATGTGAGGGGGTGGACATGGTTTCTACAGTAGGTGGCCTATAACCTGTTTCATGCAAGGGACTCACAATGATCTCTAAACTTGGACCCTTCGAAGGACCTTCATGTGTGGGAGTGGACATAATCTTTAGAATTAGTACATGAGATTATACTTCACGTGAAGGAGATGTCATCTCTACAATTGGTGGCTTCTCAAAAATCAAGGGTGGAAGATTTGACAAGACATAGTGAATTGGAGGTGGGTTGGACTTAACAGGTTGTAAACTAAGAGATGGTGGATCTGAAGGGGAGTCAGAAATTAACCCCAAATTGTCCTCAATCTTTTTACGTGGGCTTTTGAATTTACGAATTGCTTTCTTTGGTCTCATTAGTGTCCTATCCTGCATAGCAAAATCAAACTGTTGTAGCATGTAGTTCATTTCAATGTAATTAGCAAAATAGAAAGTAAATTACCTCCTTGTCATCTGAATCTGACGACGAGCTACTCGAATTTCCCACAACAAAGTTCTCGAAAGATGTTGTCATTCCAGCTCTAAACCTCTTAATCTTCTTCCGCATTGAGGTCTTAAACATTTCAAAGCTTGTATCTCTTGAATCCATCCGATCTATAGATCTCTCCATGGCACCCAACAGTTCCTTGACCTATAAAATGTTGGTAATATTGCATAATCAAAACTAAAACTCAAAATAATTTTAAGCAAACATTGTACATGTTTTACTAGACAACAAGTGTCATCGTGGTTGGCCTTTGCTTGTGCCTTTATGATGTCCTTAGAAATTTCTTCATCTTGCAGTGCTTTTCCTTTTCCTGCTCGGCCCATTCGCATGTGGGTGTTTAGCTCAAACCACGTGTGATACTCTTTTGTATGCACCTTAGACAAATCTTTCTTTCCCTTAATCACACAATTTTGCCTTTCTAGGCAAAGTGATTTAGCCTCATCATGGATATTGGAATAATCACGGGATATTCTTTCTACTTTTTCTACCCTTAAAAATGGCATGTGAAATGGTGGGGGGACTAATTAGGCTAGGCCAAACTGTTTCATTACCCTGTTGGCATTGTGCTTTTCTAGAATCCAATAATGAATCAACACTACATCTGATACAAAGAGCATGCGATCAACGATTGGTATATGTTTTGAGAGAACCTTCTTGTACTTAGCATACGGCATCCAGACAAACTACATGGGAATAGAAAAGGATTTAAATTTATTGAGTAATGAGTAATGTAAGGTATTGAAAGAAACAACTAAATTAACTTAAAATAAGGTATCAAAACAAACAACTAAATTAATTCACCCCATCAGCAGTCATATGATTCAACTGACGACGGACCTCCTCCACTGTGGTTAAAGGACTGGGCTCACTTAATCTTGCTTCCCATGTCTTGAACAAAGGGAAATCGATGTCCTTTTTCCAACTATTGTTAAGTTGTGGGCACCGTGCTATAGACATCCGTGCGTAAGCCCAGATTTGTGCAAATAGCAAAGGTATAAGTACACATCAATTCTGCTTAAAGAAATGATAATGAAGACATAATAATATTTCATTGCCATTAACCTGAAGAAGTTGCAGAGGACCAGTTATGGTTTTGAACTCGTCTGGAGAAGGTTTTCTTTTTGTTTTCATTTGCTTTTTAGGGAAACCCTTTTGTTCTTCTCCTCTCTCTACCACATTGTCCTCAATTTTCCACCTACATGCTTTGCCCAACATTCGGTACAAATTGGCAAGATATGCAGGGCCCCAAGCAAATGGCGTGAATTCGGTGAAGAGTTCGAGGAGGTAAGCTGCCCCTCTCAATCCAGAATAATTACTGAAAATTTGGCCAGCAACCAAACAGAAGAGGAAGGCCCTAGTATAACAGATTTCCTCCTCTTTGGAGAGTTTCTTTGTCTTTTGACCCTTACGCTTACTCTCGGACGGGATAAAGTTGTTATCAAGCCACTTAGATTTGATACACAAACCTTGTGTATCAACTTCCGGACGAAGCCTCTTCCGAAGCAACTTTTCACATATTTCCACCGCTTTATTCTTAGGGCGTGTCCATCCAACAACAGATGGGCCATTGATAGGAAGCCCATATTTATGAGACATCTTCTAGAGTCACCGTGGCTTCACCACATGGAAAGTGAAAAGTATTTGTTTCAGGATGCCATCTCTCAATCAAGGCAGATATCAATGATGGTCAATTGTCATTTTGTCCATCTTCGAAAGATGATGTAGTTCGGTCTCTTGGACATACTTCATTTGATTCGTATTGAGGAGCCACTTCTTTCTTTTTTTGGGATTAGTGGGGATGCATCTATACCGGTAGGTACCTTGCAATATTGGAAGAATTAAGACGGTGGATAGTTAGCAATAAGATAATAAAAAACATATCTAAGTCTAATCAATATATCAAACAAGCATTAGCAGAGGCATACCAATCCATTATAAATTACTTCAGAGATGTGGTTTCCTTGGCCATACAAGAGTGAATTTTTAATGCCCTTTGGTCTTTTTTCTAGCTACTGTATTATTGAAACATCATTTGCCAAAAAAACTCCACAGAAAGTAGTTAGAGCTGAAATTCTTAGAATTACAAAGTTTCCAACAAGACAATTAGGTTGATAGGATTTTGAGATTCTTTATAAAGAGCATGGCATTCATAGCTAAGAAGATAAAAGTGTCAAATAATGTTTAAATAACCCTAACATGCAAGTTCATTTGATTTGTATTGAGGTGCACTCCACTATGCCATAAAGGCCACTCTTCATATCTGATAGGCCACTCTTCAAATTGAGGATCTCTC
The DNA here is from genome assembly GCA_037013555.1 of Sextonia rubra. Lineage (NCBI taxonomy): Eukaryota > Viridiplantae > Streptophyta > Magnoliopsida > Laurales > Lauraceae > Sextonia > Sextonia rubra. The sequence goes on from JASUAD010000018.1 coordinate 40,091,136, forward strand.
ACTTTTTCCTATTCTTTTTCTTCGTTTGGTTATGTTAAAGTGTCATTTTGACTTCATTTCTTAGTATGGGAAATCATTACAGTAATTCATTTCAAAGTAGGTTTTCTTTTAATTACCATGCATGAAATGCTTTGAAATTTAGTATTTTACTGCAGGAAGATAACTTTAATATTTAGTATTTAACTGTAGGAAGATAGCAAGTTGTGCCCGTGCTGATCATGGGCAACTAGCCATCTTTTGTGAATAGAATTTGCATTATGCATAAAAACAATGTGGTTTTTTTAGTATGAGTTTTGATCCATCTCCTATAAAGCTGCAAAATTAGAATCTGTAAGAGGTAGAGAGATGTGGTTCTCAGTTTCTTTAATATATGAGTAACGATATGATCAGATATTGAAGAGAAAACACTGGTTAAAATAGATGGCTATATTTTTCTTTTTTATAGGTAAAATGTGCCAATTAAGCTAGATTCGGAACAACTGAGCCTTAGACTTCCACTTCTAAGTAACAGTACTGAGGAATAAAAAATAAAAAAATTAAAACTTATTAAGTAGATTAAACATGTGATTAATCAGTGGCGGACCCAAGTACATTCGTTTGGGGGTGGATGCACCTATTGGATCTCGGTCCCTTTTAAAACCATAATTAAAATTCTAGCCGTACTTAAAAAAATTTCATAAAATTATTGCGTTCATCTCCAAAATCCACATGAAAATTCCGAGTTTGTTTCAAATCCAATTGTTTGTTTAGGTCTGCACCCTTAAAACAAAATTTCTAGGTCCATCAGATTAATGGCCTCTAATATGTACTTGGCATTCAAACATGTGGGCCCACCATAATCTGCCCATATGAAAAAGAAAAAAAAAATTAGAAAAGATTAATTTAGATGTTTGCTTGACATCATGCAGAATAGATGTCTTTGCAGACGTTGAAACACCCACTCCTTGCAAATTTTAATTTTCAATAAAAAGGAAGAAAAAGCATAATATGGAAGAAATAAAAAAAGAAAACCCTACAAATGAGTTAAACAATTAGCATCGAGTATAACATGTAACACTCCGACCCGAGTTGACCCGGTTTAGTGGGTAATTGCGTGTGTTTTATCGCTAAGAGTGTTTTGATTTTGTTTCTGTTTGGTTTGAGTTGTAGAGAGATCGTTTGGGTTGAGTTTGACTTGGTCTAGTTAGTTTGAGCCCTTTTTCGTAATTTTGGCTTTTGATTGACCTTGTCAGTTTTGCGTCATTTTGACGTCAGCGCGTGTATTTCATTGAGCTTGTCGTTTTTCGTAACTGCCTTGGATCCGAATGAGTTCGTTTGCTCTCGTTGGACCGTCATTTGACTCAAACTGATAATTGGATAAGCTAATTGGACTTGTTTGCAAATTTGGCTCAACTTAAGTTATAAATATCCTCACCAACTCCATCTCTCTCTCGATCGTCTCTCTCGCTCTCTGTTCGTCTCTCTCTCTCGACAGCTCTCTTTCTCTCCTTCTCCATTTCTGTTTCTGTGCTTGAGGGAGGAAGAAAGAAGCTCGTTAGTGTGTGTGATCCCGGTGGACTGAGCCAATCAGCGTGTGGATTTCGTCCGTGAGGCAAGTATAAGCCCAAGTTGTATGAACATCAATTGATAGTGAATTGATTGTTGTGTTCTTGTTCTTTATTGTGTTTCTCAGTATTAGACAGCCCCATTCAGTTCATTTCGCTGTTATCTTTCGGTTTCCAGCCATTTCGCACACTTTCTGTATGACTGTAACAAGTTCAGGAAAAAGGAGTCCGTGCACTCACGGCTAAGCCGTGAAATGTGCTACGGCTAAGCCGTAAAATGGCTTACGGCTAAGCCGAGACCCAACCGTAACCCTAACCGTAGAGCAGTACAGACTGTTAGCTGAAAATAACTGGATGTTGGCAATTTGACATTCTTCTACGGCCCAGCCTGATCTACGCCGTACATTGGCTTACGGCTAAGCCGTGGACCAGGATACGGCTGAGCCGTAGAGCAAAATACGGTTGAGCCGTAAATCCGAAGGGATATCTGGGGAACCTCAGCTCAGCCGCAGTGCATATTACGGCTAAGCCGTAAGATGCCACGGCTAAGCCGTAAGGTTACCTACGGCTACACCGTGAGACCCTGAGAATTGAATGAAAAGGGACTAGGTTTAAGCAAACGACCGTATATGACTTTCATGTTAGAATGTAGCTAACCTGGACATGCCCAATGGAATGTTTGAATGACGTGAATGATCTCAAGGGCTGTGAATCATTCATGCTTGTTATCCAGTTGTTTAGCACCTCCCCATGGGTGTTGGTTTAAGGGACTTCGGTGCACACTCCAGACACTGCAACACTAGACAATGGTGCATCGAACATCTTAAAACTACATCAACATGCACGGTTAGAAGCACTGGATAATTAGTGTAGGATTGGTTTGTAATTGACCTTGATTCGTATAAGCATTCTGAATTGTACAGCATATTGATTTCGGTTATGCCCTCTTATGTGTTCTGCGCTGGACCTCTCGATTCTGTGGAAATGCAGCAACCCCAGAGCGAAGCCCGGGCGGAACCATTCTATTATTGTGTATTATGTTTACCGTTGCTCCACTGGAGTACTTGCATCAGTTATGAGTCAGTGATTATGATTGCTACTTAGTGTCAGCACTTCTTGTACTTGTTTATGTACATTCAGTATCAGTTAGTGTCCTTATGATTTGCATTTCGTATCAGCTTCAGTATCCGTATCAGTATCCGTATTATGTGCATGCAGTATTTGCATTCAGTATCAGTTATGTGATGCACTTCCTATTGTTCGTTCAGTACGATAAGTGATAAGTGATAAGTGATAAGTAATAAGTGATCGAGGTGCATCAGCTATTTGATTGTGATTGGTATTGGCACTACTGAGCCTCAGCCTTAGGATACCCGACGGGGTTGACTTTGGTATAGTTTATGTGTTTGCCTCTGCAGAGTGTTTCCGTCCTGGGACTCCGGACCCCGGGAACTAGAGACCCATGCGTGCCCTGGCCCGGTCGCTGGTGTTCTCATTCCGTCCGCTCTCGTAAGGGAGAAAATGGCCAATGTAGTTGCCACTTTGAGTGTTATCTGTTTGTGATTCTGATAGCATGCTTATTCATTATGCATTTGCACACTTGCTTAGTATACGATCATGGTTTCTATGGATATTGCATCATGACTATTGTTCAGTATTATTCAGTATTAGACACGATTCGTGTTATCATCTTGTTGGCTTATACTTTGCTAAGTCGTCGTACTTATGTGTTTGTCTTGTGTGTTGCAGGCTCAGATCCCTCTTCCGAACCTGCGTCGGTCGACCCGACTGCAGGAGAGGCTCGCGAGGCCCCCTCCGGCCTAGAGGAGTGGACTTGATCCATCCTCCAGAGTACGGTTTGCATCATTTTGTTTTCCCCATTCTTTGTGTTGGCGTCTATTGAGGGGATTTTCTGTACTTGTGAAGTGGGCCTTGAGTAATACCTGTATTTTGATTTTTGGATTGTTGTAAGCCCGCTCTATTGTCATACGTTCATGTATTTGTTCTTATCATCAGTGTATATCGTTTTGTAATCTCCTATGTCTTTTGGTATATTTGTGGTATGCCTTGATACGTACAGCTTCCGCGTTCAGTCTTTTGCTCGTGTGATTGATCCCTTGTGTGTGCATGTTTGGACGGGGTCTAGGTGTGCATGCACGGGAGTACGTGTGTCACTGGTTAGACCTTCCTCTGACCCCCGGTCCCTGGGCTCGGGTCGTGACATACGTATTGTATGGTATCAGAGCATTGTCTCTCAGAGCTTTGTCTCTCAGGGCATTGTCTCTATCTTAGTGTGTCAGCATGTAGGCATATAGGACGTGGTGAGATTTCGTAGTCCAGTTCTGGACTGTTGTGTGGGTCCCCTTGTCTTGTGAGTCTGTGTGAGTTATCGAGTGTGTTAGCAGATTGACTTTTGTGTTTTGCAGGCTATGGCATCGGGATCTGGAACACACAACAACAATGATCAGGGAGATAACGAGAGTGGGTCAGCCGCTCCACAGCCACTTGTGAATTTCGATGAGCGCTTCTTGACTATGCTACAGGCGATCCATTCTTTGCAAGCGCAGGTCGTTTCGATCGTAGACCGACAGAGTCAAACGCCAGTTCGGCCTGCAGACCAGCAAGTGGTCTTTCCGCCTAAGGAGAGCGATCCGAATGCGTTATACGACAAATTCAGGAAACGTGGAGCCACAGAATTCTACGGCAATGAAGATGCGTTGAAAGCTGATCAGTGGCTAGAGCATACTGGAGATCTCTTCTCTACCATCGTCTGTGACGACCGGCAGAAGGTTATGCTTACGGCCTCGATGTTTCGAGAGATGGCTAAGACCTGGTGGAAGAGCGTTAGTGCAGCCTATCTGACCATGCCGAGTGAAACAGTGTGGGAGACGTTCCAGAAACAGTTTAGAAGGAAGTTCATTCCTGCTCATGTTCGACGTGTGAAGGAGGTTGAGTTTCTGGCCTTACAGCAGCAGCAGCTTACCGTCTCGGAGTACATTCACCGCTTTACCCAGTTGTCCCATTTTGCTGAGGACATGATCAATACCGAGGAGAAGAAGGTGAATCGTTTTATTTCTGGTCTGCATCCTAGATATGCGAATTTTGTGACTGCTTTTCAGAGACCAGCTACTTTCGATGATGCGGTCGACAGAGCACACGCTGCGGAAGCCAACCACCTAGCAGAGAGAGCCATGGACTTTAAGAGGAGTGCACCAGTGAGTTCCAGGGGACAGAGTCAGAAGAAATGGAAAGGGAAGCAAGGCACTTCGAGTTTCTCTGGGAGCAGATGCGAGTTTTGTGGATTGGGACATCCGACAGAGAGATGTTGGAAGAAGTCCGGAGCTTGTTTGAGTTGCGGATCGAGGGAGCATAAGATAGCTCAGTGCCCGACAGCTAGGCCTCTCCAGTCATCTAGATCTATGGGGTCATCCAAGTCTCTCAGTTCAGCAGCTTCGAACAGCCCCCATCCGTCTCGCCAGAGTCAGAAGCCCCAGCGTCAGACTGCTCGTGTGTATGCAGCCTCTCATGATCATGCAGAAGATGCAAAAGTGGTGGAAGGTAAAGTTCTCATTGCCCGAGCTGAAGCACATACACTATTTGATTCGGGATCTACGCGTTCCTATGTTGCCCCTCGTTTTGCGGAACAGTTACCGCAACCCCCTCAGCCGCTACCCTATGTGTTAGTAGTGTCCACTCCTGTGGGCAAGAGAGTGGAGTGTAGTGTATACTACCCTCAGTGCAACGTGGTGATTGAAGGTCGCCAGCTGCCAGTTGATTTGATTCTGTTGTCCATGTTGGATTTCGATGTGATCCTTGGAATGGACTGGCTAGCGCGGTATCGTGCCTGTGTTAACTGTTACAACAGGTCGATTTACTTCGATTTTGAGAAGGGGTTTCGTTTCGAGGGCAATCAGGAGAGATGCCCGAGGCGTGTCATCTCCGCATGCAAGGCGGATCGTTTGATACGCAGAGGTTGTGCAGGATTTCTTGCTTTTGTCTCGGAGAAGAAGGAGGTGAAGCAGTTGAGTGACATTTCGGTAGTACGTGAGTTCCCGGATGTATTTCCGGAGGAAGTACCCGAGTTGCCCCCTGTCCGAGATGTAGAGTTCGCGATCGATCTAGTGCCCGGTACAGCACCCATTAGTTTAGCTCCTTATCGTATGGCCCCTGCTGAGTTAGTCGAATTGAAGACTGCTTTCAGGACACGGTATGGACATTTTGAGTTCCTCGTGATGCCATTTGGATTAACCAATGCGCCTGCTGCCTTTATGGCTTTGATGAACAGGATCTTCGCTCCTTTTCTGGATCGATTTGTGGTGGTCTTTATTGATGATATTTTGGTATATTCGAAGACCCCAGAGGAGCATGAGGAACATCTACGTCGAGCCTTACTGTTGTTGAAAGAACATCGTTTATATGCCAAATTGTCGAAGTGTGATTTCTGGCTCGAGCAGGTAGCTTTTCTTGGTCATACCATTTCACGAGATGGGTTGGCAGTGGATCAGATGAAAGTAGAGGCAGTGATGAATTGGCCCAGCCCAAGGACTGTGACGGAGATACGGAGTTTTCTTGGATTAGCTGGATATTATCGTCGCTTTATTCAAGATTTTGCCAAGATTTCAGCCCCGTTGACTCGATTGACCAGGAAGAATGTTCCTTTTCTGTGGACGGACGAGTGTGAACGCCATTTCCGGATGTTGAAGGAGAAGCTTACTTCGGCTCCAGTTTTGACGTTACCAGATGGGCATGAAGGATTTATGATCTATTCAGATGCTTCTCGAGTCGGTTTGGGATGCGTTTTGATGCAACATGGCAAAGTGATTGCCTATGGCTCGAGACAACTTCGGGAGCACGAGAAGAACTATGCTACGCACGATTTAGAGTTGGCAGCCATCGTTTTTGCGTTGAAGATGTGGAGACACTATTTGTATGGCGTGACATTTGAAGTGCATTCAGATCACCATAGTCTACAGTATCTCTTCACGCAGTCCGAGTTGAATATGCGACAGCGAAGGTGGCTTGAGTTGATTAAGGATTTTGATTTCCCCATCAAGTACCATCCAGGGAAAGGCAACGTTGTTGCAGATGCTTTGAGTAGGAAGTCGGAGATTCTTCAGGCCTTGGATAGTCTCTATTTTGTGAGACATGCACAACCAGTGGAACTGCAATCGGTGGAGAATGGTTTGACACTTGCCAGTACAGTGAGCTTTCAGCCGGACATTATTCAGCTTATTAAAGACCAGCAGTTTGAAGATGCGATGTTGAAGCGAATCCGAGATAGCATTGCAGATCGACCAGACTTTCGTTTGGAGGGTGATGTTTTGTATTTCAGGAGCAGATTATGTGTGCCAGCAGTAGATGCCTTGAAAGAGAGTTTGATGACAGAAGCACACCATGCACGTTATTCTATGCATCCTGGAAGTACGAAGATGTACCGAGCTCTCAAGGATAGATTCTGGTGGAACAACATGAAGAGAGAAATTGCTGGGTTTGTTGCCAGATGTTTGACTTGCCAAAAGGTGAAAGCTGACCATCAGAGACCTCCAGGTTCCTTACATCCTTTGCACATTCCCCAGTGGAAATGGGAGCACATTACGATGGACTTTGTTTCGGGTTTGCCTCTGACGAGCAAGAAGAACAGTGCCATTTGGGTGATCGTGGACAGATTGACGAAGACAGCTCATTTTCTTCCATTCAAGAAAGGCATGACATTTTCCGAGATGGCGAAGAAGTTCGTTGATGAGATCGTGAGACTACATGGTACGCCCGTGTCGATTGTGTCAGATCGAGATAGCCGCTTTGTTTCTTCATTTTGGAAAGCATTTCAGGAAGCCATGGGAACGAAGTTGAGCTTCAGTACGGCGTATCACCCGCAGACTGATGGACAGTCGGAACGAACTATTCAGACGCTCGAAGACATGTTACGGGCCAGTGTGCTGAATTTCGAGAAAGAATGGGATTTGCATCTCTCGTTGTGCGAGTTTGCGTATAATAATAGTTTCCACGAGAGTATTGGAATGGCACCCTATGAAGCTCTGTATGGACGGAAATGTAGGAGTCCTGTTTGCTGGGAAGAAGTTGGAACAAGGAGTTTCCACGGACCGACAATCATTGCTGAGACTACAGAGAAAGTTCAGAAAGTTATTGACAATTTGAAGATTGCCCGATCGAGACAGAAGAGCTATGCAAATACGCGCAGAAGAACCTTGACATTTCAGGTTGGAGATTGGGTATTCTTGAAGGTCTCACCGATGAAAGGTACGGTACGATTCGGTCAAAAAGGCAAGTTAGCGCCAAGATATGTGGGTCCATTTGAGATCAAGAGTCGGATTGGCGATCTAGCGTACAGATTGATTCTACTCGTGGAGTTTTCTGGAGTACACGATGTTTTTCATGTGTCTATGCTTCGCAAGTATGTTCGAGACCCGACGCACGTGATTCGATACGATGACATTCAGATGCAACCTAATGCGTCATACGTTGAGCGTCCGCTCCGTATTGTTGGGACCAGAGAACAGCTCTTGCGTACGAGGACTATTCGATGGGTTAAGGTACTTTGGGAACATCATGGACCTGATGAAGCCACGTGGGAATTAGAAGATCAGATGGCGCGTCAGTATCCTTCTCTGTTTGCTCAGGTACGCTTTCATTCCGAGGACGGAATGATGTCCAAGTGGGGGAGGATGTAACACTCCGACCCGAGTTGACCCGGTTTAGTGGGTAATTGCGTGTGTTTTATCGCTAAGAGTGTTTTGATTTTGTTTCTGTTTGGTTTGAGTTGTAGAGAGATCGTTTGGGTTGAGTTTGACTTGGTCTAGTTAGTTTGAGCCCTTTTTCGTAATTTTGGCTTTTGATTGACCTTGTCAGTTTTGCGTCATTTTGACGTCAGCGCGTGTATTTCATTGAGCTTGTCGTTTTTCGTAACTGCCTTGGATCCGAATGAGTTCGTTTGCTATCGTTGGACCGTCATTTGACTCAAACTGATAATTGGATAAGCTAATTGGACTTGTTTGCAAATTTGGCTCAACTTAAGTTATAAATATCCTCACCAACTCCATCTCTCTCTCGATCGTCTCTCTCGCTCTCTGTTCGTCTCTCTCTCTCGACAGCTCTCTTTCTCTCCTTCTCCATTTCTGTTTCTGTGCTTGAGGGAGGAAGAAAGAAGCTCGTTAGTGTGTGTGATCCCGGTGGACTGAGCCAATCAGCGTGTGGATTTCGTCCGTGAGGCAAGTATAAGCCCAAGTTGTATGAACATCAATTGATAGTGAATTGATTGTTGTGTTCTTGTTCTTTATTGTGTTTCTCAGTATTAGACAGCCCCATTCAGTTCATTTCGCTGTTATCTTTCGGTTTCCAGCCATTTCGCACACTTTCTGTATGACTGTAACAAGTTCAGGAAAAAGGAGTCCGTGCACTCACGGCTAAGCCGTGAAATGTGCTACGGCTAAGCCGTAAAATGGCTTACGGCTAAGCCGAGACCCAACCGTAACCCTAACCGTAGAGCAGTACAGACTGTTAGCTGAAAATAACTGGATGTTGGCAATTTGACATTCTTCTACGGCCCAGCCTGATCTACGCCGTACATTGGCTTACGGCTAAGCCGTGGACCAGGATACGGCTGAGCCGTAGAGCAAAATACGGTTGAGCCGTAAATCCGAAGGGATATCTGGGGAACCTCAGCTCAGCCGCAGTGCATATTACGGCTAAGCCGTAAGATGCCACGGCTAAGCCGTAAGGTTACCTACGGCTACACCGTGAGACCCTGAGAATTGAATGAAAAGGGACTAGGTTTAAGCAAACGACCGTATATGACTTTCATGTTAGAATGTAGCTAACCTGGACATGCCCAATGGAATGTTTGAATGACGTGAATGATCTCAAGGGCTGTGAATCATTCATGCTTGTTATCCAGTTGTTTAGCACCTCCCCATGGGTGTTGGTTTAAGGGACTTCGGTGCACACTCCAGACACTGCAACACTAGACAATGGTGCATCGAACATCTTAAAACTACATCAACATGCACGGTTAGAAGCACTGGATAATTAGTGTAGGATTGGTTTGTAATTGACCTTGATTCGTATAAGCATTCTGAATTGTACAGCATATTGATTTCGGTTATGCCCTCTTATGTGTTCTGCGCTGGACCTCTCGATTCTGTGGAAATGCAGCAACCCCAGAGCGAAGCCCGGGCGGAACCATTCTATTATTGTGTATTATGTTTACCGTTGCTCCACTGGAGTACTTGCATCAGTTATGAGTCAGTGATTATGATTGCTACTTAGTGTCAGCACTTCTTGTACTTGTTTATGTACATTCAGTATCAGTTAGTGTCCTTATGATTTGCATTTCGTATCAGCTTCAGTATCCGTATCAGTATCCGTATTATGTGCATGCAGTATTTGCATTCAGTATCAGTTATGTGATGCACTTCCTATTGTTCGTTCAGTACGATAAGTGATAAGTGATAAGTGATAAGTAATAAGTGATCGAGGTGCATCAGCTATTTGATTGTGATTGGTATTGGCACTACTGAGCCTCAGCCTTAGGATACCCGACGGGGTTGACTTTGGTATAGTTTATGTGTTTGCCTCTGCAGAGTGTTTCCGTCCTGGGACTCCGGACCCCGGGAACTAGAGACCCATGCGTGCCCTGGCCCGGTCGCTGGTGTTCTCATTCCGTCCGCTCTCGTAAGGGAGAAAATGGCCAATGTAGTTGCCACTTTGAGTGTTATCTGTTTGTGATTCTGATAGCATGCTTATTCATTATGCATTTGCACACTTGCTTAGTATACGATCATGGTTTCTATGGATATTGCATCATGACTATTGTTCAGTATTATTCAGTATTAGACACGATTCGTGTTATCATCTTGTTGGCTTATACTTTGCTAAGTCGTCGTACTTATGTGTTTGTCTTGTGTGTTGCAGGCTCAGATCCCTCTTCCGAACCTGCGTCGGTCGACCCGACTGCAGGAGAGGCTCGCGAGGCCCCCTCCGGCCTAGAGGAGTGGACTTGATCCATCCTCCAGAGTACGGTTTGCATCATTTTGTTTTCCCCATTCTTTGTGTTGGCGTCTATTGAGGGGATTTTCTGTACTTGTGAAGTGGGCCTTGAGTAATACCTGTATTTTGATTTTTGGATTGTTGTAAGCCCGCTCTATTGTCATACGTTCATGTATTTGTTCTTATCATCAGTGTATATCGTTTTGTAATCTCCTATGTCTTTTGGTATATTTGTGGTATGCCTTGATACGTACAGCTTCCGCGTTCAGTCTTTTGCTCGTGTGATTGATCCCTTGTGTGTGCATGTTTGGACGGGGTCTAGGTGTGCATGCACGGGAGTACGTGTGTCACTGGTTAGACCTTCCTCTGACCCCCGGTCCCTGGGCTCGGGTCGTGACATAACATTAATCAAAGTTTAGATCATTCCTTCATTATAATAAAAGTTATCTAATAATCAAATAAAAGATGGAAGCACAGGAGAGGAAGTAGGTAAGTAGCCTTGATAGTTAGATCACATTTTGAAACATTACAAGCAAATCAGGGTTTCTACACTTGTAATGGTTTGAACATGATTGCTATAATTTCATTCATGGTAAAGGGCTACCCAATTGTAAAACAGAACAACTAAACAACATTAGCAAGGAATGACATCTGTACCTATAACTCCATTCATGAACAGTTGGGCCTTGAACTATCAAATCCCAACATGCACACAGTAATTGACCAAAACCTTCAACATTCCAATTCCAAACTCCAAATCCCAAAAAAAAAAAAAAAAACCAGAAGTTGGAAAAGAAGAATAAAACTTGGACAAACAGTAATAATAAAAACAACAATAAAAAAAGGTCAGTGAAAAAAATCCCTAGAAAGCTTTGATTTTTCACTATAAATATTAAAAAAAGGGCGTAGAACTATATCTGAGAGATGAAGAGAGTCGAATGTCTGACTGTCGGTTGTGAGACAGGGTTAGGATTCACAAGGTTGGAAATGGTTATTTGGAACAGATGTATCCTGGGGGCGATTCCTGCTGAAAACCTCATCGCACTTTGGTTTATCCCGAGGGGCGGAATTCTTCCTAAAGAAAACATCCGCTGACGTGCCTCGGCCAACAACTGTTATTCATACTTTCACAGATTTGAGCCATCATAATAGCCCTTCGCAGCACTGCAGATAATTCGGTACTATTGTTTTAGTTATTTGTATTTTAACAGCATTTTGTAGCTTTCATCTCAACAACAGTAAAGAGAGGGCTATTGCATCCCTATGTATAAAAAGAATCTAATAACACAAGATCAAAGAGTTGTAGAATTCACTAGTGGGGATAATAACCAAAGTACTTGAAGATTACGACATGCACAATTAGACTTAGAAAGGATATATAGTCCAAGACTTGAACACCCTTCAACTAAAGGGGAGCATAGAGACACAAAAAGAGACGGAGAGAAATTTCTAAGAACACATGGTTCATAGCTTATTTAGCACATATAAGATGATCTAAGAGCTTAGAGAAAACAGTGAAAATGAAAAACCCTAATAAGGGCGCTGGCCGATGTAGTTGCCCCGGGGATCATAGTTACATGTGATGAAGATGCCACCATTGTTACACTTGACACGGGCACAGCCCAGGCGAGCAGAGTTGCGCCACACCACCTGAGTGTAGTGCCCACACTGTTTTCCAGCGGCGCAAGTATTGGTGTTGTAATCATAGTCCTGCTTCTCATTAACCCATGCGTCGACTGCCTGGGTGGCCGTGAACTCCGCCCCGGAGCCCGAAAAGATGTTCTCACCATAGGGACCGCCGGAGTGGGTTAGTGAGCAGTCACCCATCCTTTTATTGGCGTAGTCTTGTGCATAAGTGGCCACAGTGTTGTCCCATACCAAGGGACCAACGCCCACTTGGTTGCGAGCCGCATTGTGAGCGTTGAGGAAGTCCTGAGGGCTGTTTTGGGCTAGGGAAATATGGACCAGTGATAGACCCACGAAACACATCATGGCGAATGAAAGGTTTAAAGACCCCATATTTTTCTATGACCTCTCTCTCTCTCTCTCTCTCTTGTAACTAAGTTAACAATGCAATAATATTGCAATGGCATATAAGAGCTCTCTAGAGTGGGGGTATTTATAGACTTGAACATGCATAAAATTCCATCAGTTGCGTTGGGGAAGAAAACTTTAGAATGCCCTTATTGCCAAGCAACACCGATATGATTGGCTTTTAATGTGGATATGAGCACTAAGTCTTTAATTAGCCTTTCTTTTTCTACGGAAAAACCAGAAGTGTCTTCAGTCTTTCTTGGCTTTTCAAAGGAAATTTCTTCGCTGGTGTACAAGTTTTGTTACTTTGGAATATGACTAGAGGTTAAAGCCAGCCTCTAAGAAAGTTATAAAAAATATTCTAACAATCACCAACTTTTCTTTGTTCAATGAGAATTATGTAGTCATCTCAAGAAAAGGATACATACGTGGAAGAACGGAATTCATATGGACAAACAATCAGTAAACCTTCCAGAAAATGAGTACAAATACAAACTTTGTATGGATAATTAGTTGCCTATTTTCAAGTGTTAAAGCATCGTGGTCCTCATGATCTGCAGCGCCGGCCTAATTTAGACTTTCAGGATGTACACGATCGAGCTGCACTTATTGGGGGGCTAGCCACCAAAAAAAAAAAAAAAAACAAAACAGAAATCTTTTGAGGTGGTAATATGCAAATTTCCATTCAATTTTCAAACAAGTTTGGGGCTAACTTGAGATTTGATATATAGAAAAATGATTTTGCTCGAGTTAGACTAGAGCTTTATCGTTCAAGGTAGAGCTCAACTCAAGCTTAGGTCAATATTGAATTAAGCTAAGATTGAACTTTGCTCAAGTCCAGCTTGATGCATGTGTGTGCAATAATACTACATCATACCTAAGAACGGTTTAAAAACACCTGATTCGGGCTCGGACTCGTCCAATTAAAATATAATCGATTCAAATAAAGTCGATGATGAGACTTGAGACAGTCACTGTTTTTTAGAATAATATAAAAATATTTAAAACCAATAAATACTTATAACATATATATAGAAATTTAATTACATGCATTTATGATACTCAATTCAAACTTATAATTTTAAAAAAAAAACTATAATAAGAAAAATAAAGAAAAAATCTGCATATTACTTAATTTATTAGACCAAATATCAAATGTAAAAAGTCAAATATAAGTTTCAAATTATATTCCAATTATCATTATTAAATTGCTTGCTTCAAACCTCGTGTATAATTACCTAAAATCAATGTTAAGTGCTTAAAAAGAAATCTATCCGTCAAATAGTTAGGGATGGAAACACTTACTAGAGGGAGGTGATTTGGTTGAGTTTCTCCTGTATTTGATTCAGTACTTGTTTAAAACTAGGTGACTCGGACGAGTCAAGAGAATAATTTGGGAGAGTTTTCTAACCTCATATCTAAGTAAAATATGCAATATATGTATGTCCTAAACCCCTTGATCAGTCCTTGCCAATATATATAAACAAATGAGCCTAGTTAAGAGTAGCCACTTGGATTTTCAATGCCTTTGATTTAGGAGAATGTTTCCTGCTCCAAATGTTCAATGTATCATGGGGCCATCAAAGCTATTGAGCTTTAAAAAAAAAAAAATAAAAATAAAAATTGAGTTTGAAAGAATGGAACAATGAGACAAGGACAAGCTAGTCTCTTCATGGCTCGTTGCATTCAAGCTAGGCTCAAGCTTGAACTCAGCTTAGTGCCTTTGGTACAAACCGTTTTGGCCGGCATTGATAATTGACCCGATGTGAATGGTTGGAATGGGCACGGAACTTTCATTTTCTTTCAACTAGGGGCGATCCATCACTCACAATCTATCCCCCACTAAAACTCTAATTTGATATCGATCCAATTTTGCTCATTGTTGAATTGGGAATTCAGAACATTGTGCTTGTAAAATGGTCTCGCTTTGATGGCCAAAGATTTACAGTGCTATGAAGATTTGATAAAGCTGATTTTTTTAACCATCTTGTTGATTAGGTTGTTCTTTCCAAGTATCATATGACATAACATTCATCTCAGTGGAAAGTAGAGATGTAGATGAAAGCATGACTTGCATATGATTTGAATAAATAGGGTAATGTTTGAATATCATTTTAAGATCTCTACTTTTTAAATATCAATATCGTGCTTGGATATTAATTTAATATCTCTACTTTTTTAATTTACATAAAATGGGTATTGTTTGATGGCCATTTATGAATTTATTTTTTTCCTTCATTTCTCCAACTTAAATTGCTACTTAAAAAAATTCATACATTTCTTTAAGTTTTTATGGGTTAAATTTTGCTTTCAAGTTTTTATCACTTTCTTTTTACTGGTCGAGCCGAACAATTAGCGTGAATGGCAAGTGATGCTTTTAGAAAACCCAAGAAAGTTCATCTGTTACCATCATACAGGTGCATGAGAAACACAATTTCAAAGGAAAAAATGGTCAATGGAAAAAGTTGGACCATGTGATGGAGCCCAAGGGTCATGAACCTTGCGTCAGAAAGGAATGCACGAGTCCACAATCGCTCGGGAAAGTGGCCAAAAGAAAACGGTGATTCAGAAGTGGGGCCCACAGAAAACGGATCTTATGAATATCCATTCCTAAAGAGGGATGTGATCGTGAAGTACATGGCCGAATTTCCGCCTTTTTGTGGTAGCCAATCGTCACGTTAAGCGCGAGTGTAACTTTCAGAGAGTTTTCACTCAAACCCATGGTGGGTTCACATGCTGCTTCTAACAGTAGCCCAAAAATGAAGGGCAGCGGTGCTGCTGTTGTACGTTGCAGCAGCCCATTTTAATACATTGTGGGACCTTTTTTTTTTTTTTTTTTAATTTGAGTCATTTATCAGCCGTAAGAGTCTTTAAAAAAACATTTAATGGTCCAATCTAAAAAGATTGATCACATATGAGTATCTTCATTCATTTCTATTCCAACAAGAAAATAAAAAGACAAGTTCATTATGTGCTTCAAATGAAATTTAATATAACGGTGGCAATGTTAGATATTAGAATACTAAATTATAGAGTGGTCATTATAAAGGCTCTTAAGAATGATGGATGGCTTGGATTATAAAAAAGTGAGCCCCACCATGTATTAAAATGGGGGCGCTGCACCATACTACACTATAGCCCTACCCTAAAAGGAATGCTTTCTACCTTGAGGGCCTATTTCTTTAGTAGAATTTAGAAAATTTATGTCTCTGGAATTTGAAAATTCCCTGACAAGGTGGAATTCTTGAATATTCACTTGTACTTGAGTATCCAAAAATTCCCCCCAAAGCAAAAGGAGGTGGAATTCTAAAATTTCCAAGGCCATTAAAGTCCTTTCAAGTGACTGAAATTTAGAAATTCTTATAAAGAAACATGACATTTTAAAATGCTAGTAGACAACTGTCACGCTTCGAACCCGAGAATTAGGGATTAGAATGTGCGTCGAGGTGTGGCATATGTAATCCCGTAGCAATCTATGCCATGTAAAGACACGCACGAAACACTACAAGGGAGATTCTATAGGCACGTGTGAGAAAGTTCCACAAACATGTAGATTATGTTTTAAACAATAAAGCGGAAGCCTATGAAATACACTTGTAATGATCATAAGCAATAATAAAATGCCATTCATTTATAATGATACGTAAAGTTTCTTATTTAACCATCTCCATATGCATGACAACAAAATACTATACTACCATTATAAATTCAAAACACATGTCCATCAAATATTAGGTCAAAAACAATATGAAATAAATGGCATGTTCAACCACAAGTCCAAGCATGTCCAAACTTAACAACCCAACAAGAAAACTCATTGACACTCTTCATAGGACGACTAATAGAAAACATCGTCTTCGTTCCACTCATTTACACTCCGAGGTACTGTTGAGGTTTTCTCTGGGGGCACGTCGATCACCTAACTGGTGTTGGATTCGGTACCTGTAACACCAAGAGTAATACTGTTAATACGATGGTTAAGAAAATATAGAGATATATAAAACTATCATGATGTATCAATTGAATTAGAGAATATATTGATTAAAAGAAAGCCATAATGGAAGTTAGGCATATTATGCATGAAGTAAGCATGAATAACGAATCATTAATAGAATATCATAACACACAAGTTGACATCTGCGAGGTTATATTCTCTCTAAAGATAGCATATAACATACAAAAGGGAATATTGCTAGGGGATTAGTCTAGCTTCCCGAAGAGCACCGACCAACTGCTCTATAAACTACTGCAGCAGCAATATAAGGAATATCCAAATTGGTCCCGTTGAATATAATATGGGTACAAGCTAAGTGGTGCCAACTCGATGTATCAAAACTTTTCCGAATTCACTCATACATACTTATCATCAATCAAAACAATTGTCTTATGTTTATACATAATCATTCATACTTATCATTGATCAAAGTGATCATTTCATACTCGTACATAATCATTCGTATAATTTGGGAGTATTGGTCTTGAGATTATATTCAGTTATAAAAATTGGAATTGAACAAAGTGATTGATAATCAGACAATGAATACTTAAATGAGTTAATGAGCTCGAACTCTCTCCACCTTAGTTACATCTATTTTGGCTCACAGACACACACTCAGTAGAAGCTTTGGTTCCAATTTCACCTCAAGGTTCACCAAGAAGAATGGATACATGCTTAAATCATGTTGAGAGCAAGGTTACTTAACAATATAAATGCATTTAAATTGAGCAATTATCAAAGGATAGTTACTAGCCAACCCTATGCTAGATGATCCATGTTTTCGAGGTCATTCAGTAAGATGTATTCATAAAACGTTCGGTTTCGTTGTGTTACCAAAATCTCGATGTTACATTGTATATGCAAAAGATACCTCTTCTTATACCAACACTCATGATGTAACATCGGAAAACTATTCAAAAAATTGAAGGGGATGAGTGACAGCTCTTCACTCTTCCTTCTTTTCATTTGATCACCATTGGGCTAATTTAATTGGGGTAAAGGTGCTAAATCTGAAGCTCTACAAAGTCTTAAAAACTCCTAATTTCCTAAGTTTACAGTGTTTTTATGGCTTAGCCGTGTATAGGTTATGGTTTAGCCATGTGGCATAAGTTTTTTTTTAATTTCAATAGCATTTACGGCTTAGTCGTATGTTGGTCTACGGCTTAGCCGTATGAAGCCTACAGCTTGGCTACAATTTAGCTGTAGCACAATCCATGGCCTAGCCGAGGGTCAGCTGTAGAGAAAAGTTGGATTTGGGGTCCTCTAGAAAGCTCGCAGTAAAATAGTGTGCGGTTTAATTACGGGGTGGTTACGGCTTAACTATATTTCATTTTATGGCTTGGCCGTGGGTTAGCCATAGAACAAATATAAAATTTTTGGTCTCTGGATTCCTAATCATACTTATTTACAGTTTAGCTGTAAATTTCAGATTTTCTAAAACTATTCCAGTACAGAGTTTAGTCTTGTCTAGAACCCTTGAATTGGTTCTAATGCGATTTCTTTTGCTCCAAATTATCATCATAGATCTTATAATGCCCACATTTCATCAATATTACATGATCATACTCATTATCACTTAATCCAACACATGTATACTTAATCAAGGGGTGAAAGAGCTGTAAACTTGCATTTGGAAAGATAACTTTAAGAATCAATAAATTAGACATATATGTAGTGATATATACTCTTATACTTGCCTTATATCAGTGTTTGACCTAAAACTAGCCTCTCTTTTAGTTTAATGATGGAGAAAGCCTCAATAGAAGATGAATTTATGAGTTTCTAAGAAGAAGATGCACAAGAGGATGTAGAAGGAGGAGAATGAAACCTCGCAAGAGTACATGCAAAGCTCCAAGATTCTGTTTCTAGCTCCAAGTTTGAAGAGGAAAGTGAGAGTAATGGAAGAAGTGGAGCTCCAGTAAAAGAAAAGGAAAATGCAAGAAGGAAATAGTGGTTACTCTTTTAACTCAAAATTTTCTAAAGTTTTGCATGTAAGTCCATTATCTTTGAGGAAATTTCAGTTTGAGTCAAATGTTATTCAATTGGGCACAGATGAATTCAAATTAAGTTGGGCCAAATATAAAAGGTAATCCACAAGATGAAATACACATGATGCAACTAATGTGGTGTTGATATGATGCAAATCATGTCACTCTAAATTACAAGAAGGTCCTTAACTACCTAAGTAAGGTTCGAATCCAACCCACACTACAACAATATGCACTTTTGGCGATGTTATTTATCAGCGCTTTTAAAATTTCATCGCTAAAGGTTATTATTTACCGACGCATATAATTTTCGTCGGTGAAAATTATACTTTTACTGACGTTTTATTCAAAACATCGGTAAATGTTAACTTTTACCGACGTTTTATTCAAAACGTCGGTAAATGTCTAATTTTCACCAACAAAAATTATATGCGTCGGTAAATATTAGCTATAATTTTACTGACGTTTTATATAAAATGTCGCTAAATTTCACTTTTACTGACGTTTATTTAAAACGTCGGTAAAAGTCAAATTTTCACTGACAAAAATTATATGCGTCGGTAAATTACATATTTTCGTACTTATTTGTAGAAAAAAGAAAAAATTTTTAGCGACGTGTAATTTTGTTGGTAAAAAGTGTAAAACGTCGGTAAAAATTGAATAAATTTTCGCGCCTGCCACTTTCCCTTTTTCCCTTCGCGCTCCCCCTTTTCGTTTCTTCTCTCTCACTCTCTATCATCAATCTCTCTATGAGCGCTCGTTGGGTTCTCTCTCTCTCACTCTTGATCTGCTTGCTAGGTTTTCTCTCTCTCGCTCGCTTGCTTTCTCCGATCTCGGCTTGCTCGCTCTCTCCGATCTCGGCTCTCTCTCGCCAGCTCTCTCCGATCACTTCTCTCTCTCAGTCGCTCTCTGTGTGCTCTCTCTCTCTCTCAGTCGATCTCACCCTCTCTCGGTCCTCTCTTGCTCGCTCTCTCCGATCTCTCCCTCGCTCTCTCCGATCTCTCCCTCTCTCAATCGATCTCACCCTCTCTTGGTCCCTCTCTCGGTCTCTCCCAGAGTCGCTCTCTCTCTCTGCTCTCTCTCTCTCTCAGTCGATCTCACCCTCTCTCGGTCTCTCTCTGCTCTCTCTCTCTGTCGCTCTCTGCTCTCTGCTCTTTGCTCTTTCTCTCTCAGTCGACTACCATGTGCTTTTAGTATGGAGATGTGCCTTAATCTTCTTACTATTTTGATGAATTCTCAACTCATTCAGAGATATTTGAAGGCCTCTGCCAGGAAGAAGATCTGCTTCATGTTGTTTTTTTTAAGACTAGTAGTTCTTTTTTTTTCTTTTTTTTTTTGTCGTACTACTGTTTAAAAACCTATCTTATTGCTTTTTCAATGGATAAAAAATGGGTATGATCTTCGAGATTCATGTGGATAGCAATGGCTACTTTTGTTGTGTTTTATTTGAACTAGCTGTGTCAAACATAAAACTGAAAGACTTGGTTTAATGATTCAGGCTGTTTCTCAGATCTGGTTTTGTTTAACTTATTTATAAAATTTTTGCTGAAGGTGTCTGGATGAAATTTGCCAACCACCTATTATACATTGGAATTTCAAATCCTCCACTCTTCTCCTTAATGACAAACTTACTGTGCATGCCTCTGATTGCGGTTTAGATTGTTTAATTTCATCAGTTTTTGTTAATGAGGTAAATGAAGGCTCAACTATTGTCAACTATTGTAATTAGTTCAAAATTTTGGATGATGACAAATTTGCATTATTTTTTAGTGAATTGAAGTTACAATTTTTTTTTTAATTTGTGGAAGCCGACTGACCTAATTTTCAAGGTAAAGCTACAGAGCATCACAAGAAACAACCTACTTAATGGATGCCTTAGATCTTGTACAAACCAGTAAAACAATTATACCACAGCATGTGTTGCAAATTTTATTCTTTGAAATTCTGGTACTTCACTGCATTCATTTATTCCTTCATTTTCTTTTCCAGGTTATCAATTTCATAGTTGGTTCACATACTGCATGCTGTTCTTGTTTTTCATAACAGCAGGATTTTGGGTAATGCTCAACTAGGTATGTGTGGTCCCTTATAAGTTGTGAGCACAGGTTTCTTTCACCATTATAATAGGCAATCTAATATCTTGTTTGTTGAAATGTGCAGCTTTTATGCATTCTTGTTTATTGAATTGCCTTTCACATGGGTGGGTTTGATTTATGACTATATTATGTTAGGTTCGTTGAGTCTTAATGTGTACTGGTTTTCGATAATTCTTTAGTTTATATTTAATCATGTTCCACTAATGTTTATGTCACGAGCTCCTTCTCTTTTGCCGATCGCTTACTTGGTTTTGTAGAAGTTGCTTATGGCACTTGGATTGAAGATGTTGTTTTGTGACAAATGAATTTTTGTAGAAGGTAATGAAGCATATGAAATAAAATTGAATTTTTGCTGTCAAAGGCTTTTGAAATAAAATGGACTCTAATGTTATTTTTGTCATTACAGATTGATGGACAATTTAAGTTTAGTTGCAGACTTAGAGGGGTGTTTTATTTTCATTTTTGTCTATTTGTATTTGTATATTAGATATTTATATGGGAGTGTGTCATTGTAATATTTGTTAAATGAGATGAATGACTTGATAAAAAATGGGGATGGTTGTTTGTGTATTTAGTAATTCATATATGGATGGATTTCTTATATTAAATACAGGTATATGAATAGGTTTATATTTGATATAGGTGTAAACAGATTTATTGAAAGATTATAATGAAAAAACAAATATTATATTTTTAAAAAAATTAAACCATTGCCGACGAAAATGATAAAAACGTCGGCAAAAGTAAATCAAATTTTTAATGAGATTTTAAATTTTAAAAAATTTAAGAAATTCTTTACTGATGTTACAAACTCATCGGTAAAAGTGGAATTAAAATTAAAACTAAATAAAATTATTTTTACCGATGTTTGTAAAACGTCGGTAAAATGCATTTTAAAATTTAAAAAATCCAAAAAATTCTTTACCGACGTTAAAAAATCGTGGGTAAAAGTAAAATTAATATTATAATTAAATAAATTTATTTTTACTGACATTTTTTTAAAACGTCGGTAAAATGCATTTTAAATTTTAAAAATCCAAAAAATTCTTTACCTATGTTAAAAAATTGTCGGTAAAAGTAAAATTAAAATTATAACTAAATAAAATTATTTTTACCTACATTTTTATTAAAACTTCGGTAAAATGAGTTTTTTTAATTTTAAAAAATCCAAAAAATTCTTTGCCGATGTTAAAAAATCATCGGTACAAGTAAAATTAAAATTATAATTAAATAAAATTAATTTACTGATGTTTTTATTTAAACGTCGGTAAATGAGTTTTTAAATTTTAAAAAAGCCAAAAAATTCTTTATCGACGTTAGGAAATCATCGGTAAAAGTAAAATTAAAATTATAATTAAATAAAATTATCTTTGCATACGGTTTTTATAGTCGGTAAATTTCCAATTTATCGTTGGTAAAAATTGTTTTCGCCAACAAAATTTTATTGCGTCGGTAAAATATTTTACTGACATTTTGTTGGCGACGTTCAGGCGATGAAAATATTTTGTCGGTAAAAGATTTACCGACGTTTTTTATTTTTTGGCGGCGAAATTTTTCGTAGCTAAAAATGTGAATTCTTGTAGTCAAATTACCTATCCATGATCCAAACCCAAGGGGTTTTGAGTTAAACTAGTCGAAACGAGCATTAATTAGCTTAAAACAAGGTTAATTATTGCAAATCAAGATTAGTTGGGATTTAGACCTTACAACAACCCATCGCATCATGCTCTAAAATCCCATGTAGTACAAATTCTTGTCATAAATTCCTCAAAAGAAACAAGCCCTAAGATTGGATTTAAACCAAAAAAAAAAAAACCCTAGGATTGAGAATTCCCGGTTCTCAATCTTTGGCTTGTACCATTATATCATCTATCTCAAACACAACCCTCTCGAAGTCGAGGGAAGCCAATAAATTTCCATCATCCAAACAAGTGCATATTCATCTAATGGTCATATGTCACTATTAAGGGAAGTCCCATATTATATCCCATTTAGATAGATCATAGGTGAGCCTATTAGGTGTAATGCTCTTGATAAGGTAAGCATTGGTGCTCAGTTGAAGTTTTTCCTACAAATTAATGATGCTATGAACTTAATTTTATTTATTGTTAATTAGATTCATCAATCATATAGATTAATTATATCCTTAATCATATAGTGGGACCAACTCAAATTAGAGTAACATTTAGGGGCTGTTCGAGAAGTGTTAGATGTCTTGGTGATGAGAGACATTGTGTCCTGTGTCTCAACCACTCTTCCAATGATGGACCCTTGGTGTTTACTTGGTGGGAGTACTAAGAGGTTGGGACGTACTTGGATAGTGTGGAGGATGATGGAAGAATGAGTACTCATGTGCAAAGTAGATACAAGTGGGCCCGGCCGGGCTGCACATGGAAGACCCCAAAGACCCCCGCTCTGATAGATTAAGCTAGTTTAGGAATAGGATAGCCTGTAATTCACTCCCATGTAAGTGAAACTAAGAAAAAGAAAGAAAGAAAAAAAGAAAGGAAAATAAATAAAAAATGCTCTATTTGTTTGCATCAGATTACATAGGGTGATTAAAAATGAATATTAAAAGTGAATTTTCAAAAATGAAGATCAAATGAATTTTCAAAAATGAAGATCAAATAACATTTTCTTTTAGGGAAATACAATTAAAAGACAATGTTATTTGACAATTTCTTGAAAATTCACCTTTTATCTTTATTTTTAAGAATCATATGCCTTCAATTTCTATGTATTTTAATACACACGAACATGGCTCAAAAGAGATCATATAAATGGTGAAGGGGTTCATTTTGAGAGGCCCAAAATTTTAATATGTAGGGCACTCAATAGAGTTCTACCCCTTCCCTCCTTCCACTTGAAAAGGCTGAGTAAGAAACTTAGACGATCCGGTCTTTCTTGAGAGAAGATGTTCTTTGATGCTCATTGTTTAAAATTGACCTTACAATATTCATTTTTAATTAGAACCACCCTATATATTTAATTCCAATGTATTTTAGTGATGGTAAATAGGGCCATAGAAAATCATATAAATTATGAATGAGTTCATTTAGGGGGTTTAAAATCTTAATATGTGGGCCACATAGTAGGGTTTTACTTAGAAAGGCTGAGCAAGGAACTCAGTGGATCCAGTCTTCTAAAACGGCATGCATGTAGCTGTAGGCGTGGAGCACATGCAGGTCCATTGCAGGACCACTTTTGGCTTCTGGACGTACGAGTTTTCTTCAAACTTCTGAGAGCAACCAACACAAGCGTACGACTACCGGTGCGTATTGGGCTGGGCCGAAATGTGATCAAGGCCTGCGTGACAACTTAGTTTTGGGCTGGGCTTGTTTGGCTCTAATGAGCACACTTTTCTTGAGTGCTCTTTTGGATACCCAGCCTAAGAGGTTAGGACCCAACATTGCCTACACATGTGTTAAGAAGAGCCCACACAAGTGGGAAGAAGGGCCCAAACATGTAGAAATAGAAGCCCACACAAGTGGGAAGAGTGGCCATCCAACCAACTAGACATAAGAAGCTATACAATCATTACACTATCATTATAGATATCAACAGATATTTAATTACACAATAGAAAAGTAACTATGCTTAATCATACTAAGAATGTTAATATGATATGAATGTAATTTTATATAGAGAGATGATCCTGTACAAACTTCCCTTACACTATGTGTAAGGGATGATTGTAGCCGTCGGATCTGGAAATAGATCCAACGGTCTTTGGCTTGCCTTATATAAGAGTGGAAAAAAAGGAGAGAGGGAGCGAAATCGTCTCGTGGGAGAGGGAGAGAGACGCGTGAGAGGGAGAGCGAAATCGTCTCCTGGAGAGGAAACGGTGGGAGAGAGAACGTCGCCTCCTTCATCATCTCCTTCATCGCATGCCTCCATTGCAGCATCTCTCTCAGCCGGTGCAAGGTATGCCCTCTCTCACCCATCTCTATCTCCCTCTCCCTCTCCCCTCTCTGTCTCTCTCTCCCTCGCCCCCGCTCTCATCCCCACTCCCCTCTATGTCTTTCTCTCTCTCTCGCCTCCTCTCTTTCTAACTCTCGTCCCCTCTCTGTCCCTCTCTCGCCCCCTCTGCGTCTCTCTCACTCTCTCCCCCTCTCACCCTCTCTCACCCCCTCCATGTCTCTCTCCCTGTCTCATCCCCTCTCTGTCTCTGTCTCTCCCTCTCTAACCTGCATTCTGTGTCTCTCTCTCCCTCTCTCGCCCCCTCTGCGTCTCTCTCACCCTCGCCCCCTCTCTCTCCCTCTCTCACCCCCCTCTGTGTCTCTCACTCTGTCTTGTCCCCTCTCTGTCTCTCTCTCCCTCTCTCACCCCCCTCTGTTTCTCTCTCCCTGTCTCGTCCCCTCTCGAATTTGAATATGAAAAAATTGATTGAGCTCACATATGGGGAAAGGAAGGCTAAACTGATTGAATTTGTAAAAAATTGGTTTGAAATGGAGATGTTTTTTTATTTGAATATGAAGGAACAGATTAATCGAATAGGGTAAAGGATGGATTTTTTCTCTTCTTTTCTTTTGCAAATTTTTTTTTTCATTGTGAGATCTACCCTTCGTGATGAAATATGTTTCGGGTTTGGAAGTGAATTTGTAACAATTATGTCAATATATTTCAAGCTTTAATCGATTAAACTATGTGATAATATTTTGTATTGATTAAAAAAATCGATTACTGTATACAAATGTTGGATCAGGAAAGACTAAGGTCTTCCTTCACAAGTCAATATACATCTTATTTAGAAGACACGGACAAATATTTGTTGTTGATTCTGTTCTAATTGTAGCATGGATGGTGTTGAGCATCGTCCCGCGGCTATGGTGGTGAGCAGCGCTTTCTCGAAGTCATCAGGCAAGCACCTCCTAATAAACGATACAACATACTCCATAAAGAGGCCATCACATGGCATTGTTATAGGCCCTTCACACGGTAAACCAAACTGGGGGTTGTTGAGATATGCCAATGGGAACATAAAACGCTTTCCATCAATGGTGTACAAAACAAAATGCCCCTTATCGGCTACTGATTTGGTGCATGACTCTGCCTCTACAGATCTCCTGGTTCTCGATGTTGATATTTTTCTCGTTGCATTCACCGCGAACTTCCGCCACTTCCTGGCCATCTTTAGAAGTCTCTGAGAGCTGATCATGGTTTACTCTGTGGGAAACTAAGAAAAGATGTTATTCTTGGAGGAGAATGTAAGTTGTTTTGTGGAGCAGAATGCAATGGAGATGGTTTTATATAAGAATGGAAGAGTAGACACTGAGTTTATCTGTAGCAACCTCATGTTGGCTGAATTGGACACATAACCACGGGGGAACCATTTGGATGGTTTCATTTATGTTTGGATGAACGCAGAGTAGAGCAGTTGTTGGAAGACAAATACTTATCTTTCCTTTATGTGGCTTACATTTCCTCATCTTCAGTTTCATTATTAAGAAAGCCACCAGCATGCCACCAGATGATCCATTTAGACTAAAGAGGTGTTGCTTTCAAATGTTTGGTGGTTTGGTTGATGCGGGGCATCTCCTTCTCAAAGAAATTGAGCGAATTTTCCAAGCCTGCAATCAGTTACTGAATGTGTGGTTTGAGAAGAACTTGATGATTTCTTTTATGTATGTACAGGAGAAAAATGGTTGAATTGCCCGGGTACACTTACCCAAGCCATAAATGTTCTTTAATTTGAAGGTTTCTGAAAAAAGTGTTCCTATCAAGTATGCTACAGTCGTAATCAAGCTTGTTGTTAAATACATTTATTCATGGATAGTGGGGATTTTTTTTTCATCATGCATGATCTGGTAGGCTTCACTGCTTAATGGACCCACATGATTTTTCTCTTACTTGCAATGAATGATTCTGATGGTTTGAAAGGTTTTCATTAGGTCTGTTGGGGCACCTTGTTTTATAACATTTCCTATTAAACAAGATAATCTAGACATGCACACCTCTCAAATATTTACAGCTCCTCCAAGTATCACATGGTTTTGCATCCTGAACAACCTACAAAAAGAAAGCTACATTTGAAATGGACAGCATCCCACTAATACAAATGTATATGGAACTAAAGATTGAAGTGAAAGACCATACAAGAACCACTTGATACAACATTCCTCTCACCTAGACAGTTCTGAGGATAAACAAGGCATTTACGTTACGTAAAAAAGAAAGAAAGAGACAAGAACAAACAATGCTCAATTAGTTCATTTTTAAGCATAAAATAGGACCAGAGATGAAAAAACACTGTAAATAGAATGTTTCTGCAATCTATAAATGGACACCTGTAGCCAAAATCACAATTGATTCATATAACCAGTAACCTGAATTACAATTGATTAATACACATTCATTGATAAATCACATTGTCATCAAACCCATTCCATGTATTAAATTTCCATCAATAAAAAAACAAAAGTATAAATGAAAAGTTAAAATTCAAGCCAGCCATTCCTTGTCTTACATTCTCATCAAACCCAAAATGTTACAAATTAACTTCCAAACCCAAAATTGGACATCCAACCAAAAGGGAATTAATATTCATAATGAAGTTGAACAAAAACAATGAAGACAATGATCAATAAAGTCCGCATTGAATTCACTTGAGTTGAGGGGAAGAGGGTCATCCGTAGGAGGAGATGTGTTTGACAGTAGAGCAGGGTTCCACTCAATTTCATCTTCATCCATGGCCGTGTGAGATTCTATAAAAAATATATATATTCAATTATTGCTCAGTGTAATCAATAATGAACTTAACCTAGATTTGGTAAAAAATAAGAACAGAAATTCATGAAGAGATTTGGTAAAAAATAACAACAGAAATTCATGAAGAAACAGGGGAGAGATGCAGGGGGTGAGAGAAAGAGAGAGGGTAACAGAGAAGGCGAGAAGGAAAAGAAAGAAACGAGGGAGAGAGAGGACGAGAGAAACCGGTGAGATAGGGAAAGAGAGGGGGAAATGGTGAGAGAGACAGAGAGTGGGGTGAGAGGAACAGAGAGGGGGCGAGACAAGGAGAGAGAGATAGACCCACAGAGGGCAGATGAGAGGGAGAGACAGAGACAGAGAGGGGACGAGACAGGGAGAAAGACACAAAGTGGGGGGCAGTGAGAGAGAGGCAGAGTGGGGTGGGAGAGGGAGAGAGAGGGGGTGAGAGTGAGAGAGACGCAGAGGGGGGTGAGATAGACGCAGAGTGGGGTGAGAGAGAGACAGAGAGGGGATGAGACAGGGAGAGAGACACAGAGGGGGGTGAGAGAGGGAGAGAGAGACAGAGAGGGGACGAGACAGTGAGAGAGACACAAAGGGGGGTGAGAGAGGGAAAGAGAGGGGCGAGGGTGAGAGAGACGCAGAGGGGGCGAGAGAGGGAGAAAGAGACACATAAAGCAGGTGAGAGAGGGAGAGAGAGAGACAGAGAGGGGACAAGACAGGGAAAGAGACATGGAGGGGGGTGAGAGAGGGTGAAAGGGGGGAGAGAGTGAGAGAGACGTAGAGGGGGCGAGAGAGGGACAGAGAGGGGACAAGAGTGAGAAAGAGAGGAGGCGAGAGAGAGAGAGACACACACACAGAGGGTGTAACACTCCGATCCCCTTTGAGTCGGATTAGTGGCTCATTAGTGTGTGTTTCTGTTATTTTATTCTTTTGGACTTGGTTTTGGGTCTTGGATAGGTAGTTGAGTGACCTTTGACCTGGAATAGGTAGTTGTAAGCCCTTTTTCGTAATTTTGCTTTTGCCTTGCTTGCATCATCTTTGCATCATCTTGGTGTCAGCACGTGTATTTTGTTGAGCTCGTCAATTTCTGTAACTGTGTCAAATCTATTCGGAGTACATTGGAGAAGTTAGACCTTCGTGTGACTTGAACTGTAAATAGTTTAAACTCTTCGGACTTTGACTTAAACTTCCAAAAACTATATATATAAGTCATCTTCCAGATGTCCTCATTTCCTGTAAGTTTTCTTCAACATGCATGCAAGGAGGCTCCAGGAGAGCCACGTTCATCTCTCTCTCTTCTTTTCACTTCTCTTCTCAGTCTCTGGTTGGTGTGGGAGTTGATTCAAGTGGGTTCTTCCTCTTTCTCTCTCATCTTTGTCTGTGTTTTGTGGCTTGAGGTGAGTGGGTTCTCTGTAACTCTTTCTTCTTCATCTCCAATTGCACCTCTCTTTCTCTGTTGCTGTGTTTTCATCTCATGCATGTGTTGTTTCTTTGATTTGCCTTGATTTTAGTTGATTTGGAGCTTGATTCAGTGGATTGACAGAGTTTTGAGGCAAGTATAAGTACAGGATTGTTTAACACATATGGGTGTTTTGTTTGATTGCTTTGATTCCATCTTATTCTCTGTATTGTACGGCTAAGCCGTAACTTTGTACGGCTTAAACTCCAGAGACTCGAATTTCACCTTTTGTTCTACGGCTAGGCTACGGCTGAGCCGTAAATTGTCCTACGGCTGAGCCGTAAGCTAGCCGTGACCCAGCCGTGACCCAGCCGTGAATTAAATCTCTGATCAGTCGAAACTTTCCCGATACAGTACTCCTACGGTGTGGCTACGGCTAAGCCGTGGATTGCTACGGCTAAGCCGTGGATTGGTCTACGGCTAAGCCGTATACTGACCGTAGCTCAGCCGAAAAAGGTATCCGATCAGAGGTGAAGATGACCAGTTTAGCTGTGTTTTCAATGGAACCACGGTTAAGCCGTAGTGCATATTACGACGAGCGCGTAAGATGTCTTCGGCTCAACCATAGGTCACTCATGGCTGAACCGTTAGGCATGGCAAATCTGAAATATAACTTAGGATAATGGTGAGACTTGCAGGGCTCAAATATAGGTTAACCACCCATGTAAACCGGCCCAATGGATGCTTTGGACCGCATGAATAGTCTGTTAGGCTGTGACTTATTCATGTGAGCGTTGATCACTGGTAAGCACCTCCCCATGGGTGTTGGTTTAAGGGACTTCGGTGCACGCAAAGATTACATTGCAACACTTTGATGGCAACGGTGCATTGAATAACTTAAAACTACATCAACATGCACGGTTAGTGACAGTGAACAACTAGATTAGTATTGGCTTGTAATTAACCTTGACTCCATATTAATCTGAGATGCATTGCATATTGTTTATAGTTTTGCCCTCTGTTATGCCAATCTATGTTTATGCATTCCGTAGTCATTTTGCTTTCGTCCTGTATGTCTGTTTTACTCTTCGATCTGCACTATGCTTTGATCTATGCTGTGCTTGACTTAATCTATGCTCTGTCTCTGGCTTTGTATATCTCTGATTTATTGGGTATTCTCGGGTGGCTCTGCCCAGAGATTAACACGTGAGGATAAGATCCGGTCTTTGTCATCGGTGAGTCCAAAGCTGATAATCTCCCTTCTTTTGGATTTGATTTGATTGGTATTAGTCTGGCTCTACTCAGCCTCAGCTCTAGGATGCCCGACGGGGTTACCTCTGGCTTAGATCTCTGTATCTCTGTATCACTGCAGTGTCGCTTTGTCTTGGGACCCCGGAACCCAGGAAACTGAGACCCACTTGTACCCTGGCCCGGTCAGTGATGTTCTCCTCTGCTCTGCTCTGCTTTGCTCTCTATTGGAGAGAATATGGTTAACGTAGTAGCCAACTAGTTCAGTATTCTATGTTTTGATTCACTTATCATGCTTTACTTCTACGCACGATTTGCTTAGCATACTAAGATAGAACTCTGTATTTAATCTTCTGTCATTATTCTATTTAATACTATGAGTGTTTCATCCATGTTACTTGTATTTGCTGGATCGTTGTATTCATTTGTGTTGTCTGTGGTGTTGCAGGCACAGATCCCTTGCCCAGCTCCCCGGCGGTCGAGGAGGCTGCAGGGTCGAGTGTAGAGGCACCCTCCGGTTTGGCAGAGTGGGCCTGATCACCTCTGCCGAGTGCGTGCATGCATATCAGTGGCCTAGTTGTTTGGTTTTGGTTTTTGGGAGATTTGTATTTGGCACTTTGGACTTTGGACTTTGTACTCTGTATATTTTGTATATCATGATTTTGGGTGTGTATTCGGATTTTATATCAGCGTATTTATCGTTGTCTTTTCCGTTCCGCATTTGTTTGGCTTCCGCTATTTTCCTTTGTTGCTTGCTATGATATATACAGCTTCCGCGTACGCTTAGTTCGCACGTGTTAGATCCCTTGTGTGTGTGCATCTGGACTGGGTTTCGATGCACGTGCATGGGAGTACGTGTGTCACCGGTTTAGCTTTTCGCTAACCCCCGATTTCTGAGCTTGGGTCGTGACAGAGGGGAGTGGGGATGAGAGCGGGGGCGAGGGAGAGAGAGACAGAGAGGGGAGAGGGAGAGGGAGATAGAGATGGGTGAGAGAGGGCATACCTTGCACCGGCTGAGAGAGATCCTGCAATGGAGGCTTGCGATGAAGGAGATGATGAAGGAGACGACGTTCTCTCTCCCACCGTTTCCTCTCCAGGAGACGATTTCGCTCTCCCTCTCATGCGTCTCTCTCCCTCTCCCACGAGACGATTTCGCTCTCTCTCTCCTTTTTTTTTCACTCTTATATAAGGCAAGCCTAAGACCGTTGGATCTATTTCCAGATCCGATAGCTGCAATCATCCCTTACACTATGTGTAAGGGAAGCTTGTACAGGATCATCTCTCTTTTATATATAACTTATTCATTATACATCATTCATACAGCATGATATGCATACTAATCGGCTATTAATTAATGGGCCATGCTCTTGTTAGGGAGACGAACTCGCTCTGATGTGGAAGCCCATGGACGCTATAGTGCGCAAGCAAACCTTTTAGGCAATGCCTTGGCCCATAGGCCTTGAATGCTATTCAAGCGTGCATTGAAGCATCAGTCTTAGGTTGGAATTGTGGTGGATTACTATATCACCCTGATTTGTTTCCATGGAGTATGAGGCTGATTGTTCATATGAAATTAATCAACTTCATAGAAATTAATTGATGAGATGGGCCTGCTTGTTCTCATGTAACTATATTACATAAGAAGCAATTAATTTCGATGGGCTTGAAGTAGTTGATTCAAAGAGGCCCGTTTGTTCGCATGGTATGTATTTCAGTCATAAGTCCCTATATATTTTCACATGCAAGGATAGGTCCAGGGACTAAATTTTTGCCACATTAGGTCCCTGACTTAAAAAAACAAGTGTACATTGATAAAAAATGACCATCTTTCCTTATTTATCCTAAAGCCTTCACACTGGTCTTCGCTATCAGCTCATCCACAACCCTAAACATCACCATCTTCGCCTCTAGCTTTACTCCACCCTCCTCTCTGGCTTCTAGCTCCACTCCACCCTCCACAGCCTCACTGCCTCTAACTGTCCCGTCCAAGCCGTCATCCTCCTCGTGTACGCCCAATCATCCTCCTCTTTACGTGACGCAGGCCACCTGTTTGACGAAATTCCCCAGTGGGTTCCCATCATCTGGAAAATCATCTTCTCTTAGGTTGCCATGGTTGGTGGGTTTGCAATGCATGGGTTTGTCAAAGAGGCATTACATTGCTTAAAGAGAATGGACGAGGAAGATGGATTGTGGCCAGATGGGGTAGTGCTTCTTGGGGTGTTAACAACTTGTAGATAGCAATTTTATCTGTTGAATGTCCTCTCTTTCTATATTTTTTATTTGTTGGTCCATCAATGACGCCAAACAGATAAAATTGACCTGTTCATAATGATGAACAAATCAAATTGATGTCTTCTTTCAACAGATAAAATCTTTTTCTTTAACAAACATATCAAATATTTTATCTTTTTCAAACTGATCAAATCTATTTTTTTTATCTATTGGTTATTAATGAGGCCAAAACAAATAAAATGATGTGTTCACAGTGATGAATAAATTAAATTGATGTAATTTTATCTGTTCGATGATCCAACATATAAAATCTTTTCAAAAAATCTTGTTTTTTGTACTCTCTCTTGAAATCCATCTGTTTCAAATGAAAAAGGGAAAAAAAAAATCCGACCTGACTCAAATATCACCAAGCTGATGTAGGCTAGGCTTAGGTCTACATCAAGCTGAAGCAACCACCTCTGGACAAGCCCAGTGAAGCACTACATGTTTACCTTTGATGGCTCTTGCAAGGATTCAATACACGTTTGACCACCCCAACAACTTATGATCATTCCATGGAGACCAACATTTCCACTTAAGCCAAACTTTTAGGCAAGAGACCATGCATGACAGCGATATTGCCCATTTTGGCCAAGCAAGGTTTGGTAGTCAGGATAACGTCATTACTGATAATTAACTTAACTCAGATATGCCACCTTCGTTTTCCAGATAATTAACTTACATTGGTGCAAACAAGTAGCACACACATGACTATAGTTATGTGAATCTTGGCCATGGCCACAGTTTGAGACATGAAAGGCCTAGGTGAAAAAACAAATATATAAACAAATAGTGAACAGATGAATTCATCTAAACAAATAAATTCCAACTGTTTTGTCATATAATAAAATTTTAGTTAATAGCAAATAACTAAATTTATTGTTTGAAATTTATGTGTTGGTTGGGGAAATTTAAATGTTGGAAACTCCCATTTTCTAGAGATGAGAAATCATTTTTTTTTTTTTTTGTGGATGTGGGGTTCATTCTTTCTTCCTCTCTCTCAATTTCCAATAGAAAAATGTAAAAATATGAATTCATACTTGACTAATAGTAGACAGATGAATTTTTTTGTTTGTTCAATAGAGAAATATCAATCAAATAGAATCATTTTTGGTTAATTTAGTAACTTTTTTTCCAAATAAATGAATTCATCTGTCTGTACCCTCCCCTCACATCGCCCCCCACACCCAAAACACCCAACACACACACATAGTAAACAAATATATATATAAATAGTAAATAGATGAATTCATTTAAACAAATATTCAATATGGATCTTGTTTTGTAGATCTTGAAAAAAAGATTCCAAATATATAAATTTTATTAAATCTGCATGATCAAAATAGGAACCATTGAACCGGTGGCCTACCTTGGTGAACATGTATAAATAACAATACTATAAAAACAACAACTTGTATGTTTGAGATGTTTTTAGTTTATGGGGATACCCTTAACCATAAGCGTCGGTTTGTGGTTCCTATGGGCCAAGGCATAGCTAGCAAAATCTAAAGCTATAAGGTGGGTGCATGTAATGTGCATACAATCATGATTTTACAAACCACACCAACAGATAAAATTTTAGTTAAAACCAGATAGCTAAATTTATTGGTTTGAAATTTATGTGTTGGTTAGGGAAACTTGCATGTTGGAAATTCTCATTTTCTAGCAATGAGAATTCATTTTTTGTTTTTTTGGATGTGGGGTTCATTCTTTCTTCCTCGCTTTCAACTTCCAATAGATAAATGTAAGTATATGAATTCATACCTGACTACTAGTAGATAGATGAATTTATCTGTTTGTTCAACAGAAAAATATCAATAAAATAGAATCATTTTTAGGGTAATTTATCAACTTTTTTTCCGAATAGAGAAGTTCATTTGTTTGTACCCCCCCCCCCCCCCCCCCCCTCCCCAACACCAACACTAAACAAATATATAAATAAATAGTAAACAGATGAATTCACCTGTTTAGTCATATAATAAAAAAAACACCAAATAGATAAATTCTTTTTTATAAAATTAAATATTTAATATGGATCTTGTTTTGTAGATCTTGAAAATAGGATTCCGAATAAATAAATTTCATTACAAATGGAAAAATGTAATTAAAGTTATAGAATTTGAAGCTTGCAAAAAGAAAAAAAAAAAAGAACAGGTGACACCGCTGTTCATTAATGTCAATACAATTATAATATAAGAGCAGTATTTTTGTTAGTTTTTTTCTTGAATGCTAACTAAAAAGACCTAATGCAATACTAAATTACTTTAGCAGGACTTGGTGGGTTAAGCAAAATGTAGTTGGACCTAATGAGGTATGAAATCATTTATAAGGATTGGCCTCTAAATATCCCGGAATATATAAGAATTCATTGTGAAATGGGCTTCATTGTTCGTTTGGAATTGGAATAGATATGCAATCCTTGAAGAAATGGGCCCCTTATACGGAGCAAGTAAATGATTCAAATAGGCATGTTTGTCTGCATTGAATAAAAAAATATAGGAAGTAATTGATTCAAATGGGTCATTTGTTTGCATAAAATTGGAATACATAGAAACTCATGATCAAGTGGGTTTGGCTGTTTTGTTTTTTATTTTCTCTCTTTTTTGAAATGAATACTCATGTACATGAAGAATATCCATATTTATTTAAGCATAATAATATTATCAATTACATGTAGTTAAACAAACATTATAAAACTGAATCACATCTACAAAACATGTGGAAGTTGTAGTATCTCAAACCCCATTGAGCAACCACTTATCCCAAAATCAATTGGTGATCATGAGAAACAACAGAACAATGGTTTTAGAAGAGGAGACTTGAACTCCCATTCTTATCAGGCTCTGATACAACTTGTAACACCTCAGACCTCATTGAGCTACCACTTATCTAAAAATCAATTAGTGATGAGAAAAGGCAGAATAATGGTTTTATGATATTTTCACTTGTGTTAGGAAGCATTCAAGCACCACTCCACATGGGCGCCCGAGGATTGTACCAGGGACCTAACAGAAATGATGCACATAGGCAAACATTATGAAATGAAATAGCACATGTGAAAAAGAAGTTTATTTAAGTAAACTTGATCTACATATCTCATGGGTAAAGGACAAACAATCCCTTTAGAAAGGTAATTTTAGATATTATTAATAACTAATGCTTGTATATTTGTCATATACATTTTTTTTGCAATACTGCAATTAAGGGGCAAGGTCTTGAGAGACTTGCACATGTAGGATAATAGAGAGTAGAGATTCACACTTGCATGCAAGGGAGAGGCAGATTCGAAACATTCTCAACCTAGTGAGAATAGCCGTATGTTACTAGCGAGGTAAGATGCCGTTCTCAGGAATTTATAAGGACTAATCTATAGTGTTCGTAAACATAATGGAAACTATATATGTCTGCCATATTAGGACAAAGGGCCAACCTCACTGGTTCTTGCTCAAGCTCAGCCCTCAAGGTAGGAAGTTATTAAAATTGGGCCTACCTACCTGCCTCTGGGCTTGAGGACAAGAAGAGAATCTGTTATTTAATTTGAGTACTTTGCATTGCTTCACTGGTCGGGCCCTTCTTTAGCGTAATCTAATTTCCTGTGAAATGCTTTTCCTTGAAGGTGGTTTTGTTTCCAAATAAATTATCAAAAGAAGGAAAATGAGGGATCATTTAGACATCATTACTTAAATATATAGGCTTATTAGGGTTTGCCATTTGTATGAAGTTGATACACTAATGCTTGAATTCTATCTACGAACAATGCATAATGTTGTGATTTTCTGAACAATCACCCGTTGTGCGCATCCACGGAATCACAAGATCAAACAAGAACAAGCCACACAAGAAAAGACACCGAGATTTACGTGGTTCACCCAAACCGGGCTACATCCACGGGCACAGGAGGACGAACATCTTCACTATGACAAGTAAAGCATACAAGAGATTCCCACACTCTCACCTCATCTCTCCTACGTGGTGTGGGAACACCACGGGCAACTACTGCCGCCGCTGCCGCCGCAAGGTCTAGGGTTACAGACTATACATATATATAATCTCCGCTTTCTTGGCCACCAAGAAAGCCCCGGTACAATTACCAAAATGCCCTTGACCTTAAACCAGTCCCTGGCTAACCCAGTGGACTCATCCGGCTAAACCGGAATACAAGACATAAACCTAACACATAATTTGTTTAAATTCTACCATATCCATCGCCAAATTTGGGCTTATCAGAATATAGAACAAAATGAATGAAGGCAACTCAATGTAATTAGCAAGCTAGAATGGTCGATTAATTGGGAACTTCAAATTAGATAGATTATTTAGAAAATTCTAGTGATACTAATATGGAAAAGAGGAAATTACATACTATTAAATGGAGTGTTATTTGGAATTCTATTGATGATGGGGTTTGAGAATTTGTGAAGCGACAAAAAATAAGTTGGCTATCCTAACTAAAACCAACCTACAGATGCTTGGCTAATGAAGAGCTTCTCAGTTCTAAAACTCTCAAAGCTAATTACTGCCCAAGCAAAATTTTATGGGAGGCTAAGGGTTTTTCTTTTTTGCTATAAGGTAATTGTATATTGAAGAGGAGAAGAAAAAATACATGGCATAGATGTCCCAAAATTAGGCAGGCCATTAAGGCAACAAAAAAGGAAACTGAGAGAAGCTTACACCCAAAAGAAAAAGGGAGAAAATAAAATACCACCAAAAGGGAAAGATACACGAACATGGTATAAATTTCGGAAATTTCAAAAATTTTGAAAAGACCAGCTAAAAAAAAGCTTGTCTATATGTCGGAGAGAGAAGGAGAGAAGCTCAATGAGATAGAGCTTGGCTTTCGTCTAGAAAGCTCCGAAACTTTTGAAAATTTAATCATTTCTGCATTTCCATATGACATAAACCGTGGTGAAGAAAATACAGGAGGTACCTTTTTGAGCTAACAAGTCGTGGTTGAAAGATAACGTGTGCCAAATTGTAGAAGGAGATATAGTAGATGAGGGTTGCGAACACTCAGCTTTAGAAGTCCACCTCCACAGAGAAGTACCAAACGGGCAGTGGAAGAGAAGGTGTAGATCCAATTTAGTCTTTGAATTATAGAGCGGATACATTGAGGCTAAAGAGATGCCCACTGATTGGGCCATACTTAAATCGGGGTCTTTCGATGCATTGGCCTCCAAGCAAAGAAGGATACCTTGGGCTGAATGAGAGAATTCTAAACAGAAGGAGCCCAAGCAACTTCAGAGTCCCTGGAGCGCACTAAGTGCCATGCCTCCTTGAGAGATAGGTTTTTACTTGGGTGTGATCGTGCTCGAAAAGTGATGTGAATGCAGTGGATTCAAGTCCAACATTTACATATTTCAAGCGTGAAGAAGAATGAAAAAATAATTACAATTAATCATTCATTTCTCTTTGTTTATATGGGTTCAAACGCTCTAACTGCGGGGATATAGGTTGTTTATAAGTTTAAAAAATTTACAACCCCTCCCTCTGGTCTCAGGTGTGATCTAAACTCAATCAGTATACGAAAATACATGAAAATGGGCCTAAAATATAGAGAAAAAAAAAAAGACAGGGAGGGAGTGACCATGGCCCACAGTCATTGACAAACGGTGGATAAAATGGTGATTGTTTGACCCTGTTTTTACTCCGTTTTGCTTCTATGATGCCTTTAGAGTGCTAGAACTTGTACTTTTGAGTGCTAAATGATGCCAAGGGTGCTTAATTTGGCCGCGAAATTGACTAAATCCTTTGGTAATCATCACTTTTGGTTACAAATTATTTTTGTACTAATCTGGAAAGGGTGTTTTATACAAGCACATTGAAGCCAAAGTTGTGTCATTTTGAATCTATAGTTTTCAAGGAATAGAATGAATCCTAAAAAGGCTTGTTCACAACTTTCAAAATGGCGTAAAACCCTCCCAAGTGAGAAAACCAAAGGAATATGATCTTATCCTTTGTATGCTTTATGACCCTTATATCCATCCTTTTTAAGTGGTATGCATGCTTTTTCTCCTTTTTTAAACCATTTCTCACCTTAAGTTAGTGACAAGAAGAAGAAAAAGTGAACTTGTAGTGCTTGAAGTGCTTGAGAAGCTTGGTCAATTCCCTTGAAACTTGTGCTTGAGAAGCTTTAAATCTCTTGAACTTTTTTGGAACCCTCTCCCAAATGCCAAGACTTGCCTTCCATAGACCTCAAAGGCAGTTTAGGGAGTTATGGGAGGTTGGAGTTCGACATAAAGTGGAGGAAACTGCTGAAAATTACAGGGAACTAATTCATAGGTGTCTATGACCTTGGCGCGGTCACGGACAAGTCTAGTTTTGAAGTTTTTGTATATGTGATCCGTTTTCATTTGTTTTGGGCTCGAACAATGTTTGATCCTTACAAAACTTGGAGGGATGCTTTTTAACACTATTTTGAGTGTGTTATAAAAATTTCATCCTATTTTGACCTTTTGAAGTTGGTCAACCCCTCTGTTAACTTTTCTTGAAAATGGGCCATTGTTTCAGCTGTTTGAGGCCCAAATGACCTCGGGTTAATTTGAAACTTGGATGGATTGATGTCAGGAGCATTTTGAAGTGTCTATCTAAATTTAATGTGGTTTGGACTTGTGGAAGTAGGATCTTGAATAGTGACTTACTTGTTGCATATTCTAAGTCAATGTGCTCTTTAGGTAGTCGGCTTGTTTTCTACCTGAATGATGTTCAATTGATTTGAAACTTTGGAAAATTGGCTTTGAGCACATTTTGAGTCTCTAATATGAATTTCATTAGCTTTAGCATCCTAAAAGGAGGATTTTTAATCAGTGACCCCTACGACTTGGGGGTCGCGGACTCCTAGCTGACATGCAGTTGAACTAGGGTTAGACGGAGTCCTCTTAGCTCAAAAATTTACAGAACTACTTTTGAGTATTACTTAAGTATTTTATTTAAATTTTATCAACTTCTATCACCTGGAAGCATGACTTTGGTCAGTGACTATATGCCTTGGGGGTCACTGACCCAAATTTGATATATTTGTTGACTTTGAGTCAAATGTTATCCTCTTGATTTGAAATTTTGTAGAGTCCCTCCTAAATATAATTTAAGCTTCCTCCAAGAGTTTTAGCTAATTCTGACATGTGAAAGTGTCTGTTGTCATGGTGACCCTAAGGAGTTGGAAGACAGTCGTTGAAGCTTAAATTGAATTAAAATGAAGTTGAAATGCTTTGAAATTTTGAAGCATCATTTCTAAGCATAATTTGGAGCTACCATGTGATTTTTAGCCATTTTGGTAACTCAGAAGCTTGAGTGTGTTCAATGAGCCCTACACTTTGAGCCAATGAACCTTGAATTTAAAGTTTGGTGCATTGAGTAACCAAATGAAATTTGCTAACTTTGAATTTTTAACTATTGCACTTTGAGCCTATTTGAAGTCTTTTGAATGAGTTGCATCAGTTCTGAACATTTGAATGGAGCACTTGACTCGGCATTCCATAATATTAGGGTTTATGTCTGTTTGGGTTGAAATTTGCCTATAAACTCTTCATTGCAACATTTGTAATTTTTATGGGTCAACAGGATGAGATTTTCAATAAACTTTGTCATTGCAGTGTTGGTTCAAAAAAAATGTCCATGGTAGCTAAGAGCAAGAGGTTAGCTATCGGGGAAGGGATGTTGACTGGAATAACAGGAATTGCCATTTAAGATTGAATTGATGAAGAGGGAGGGGAACTAAAAGAAATTTTGAGGCAATACTGAAATCATCAGCCCAAGCGTCCTACCATAGGTTAGCAAGTTTCCTGTTTCCAATATCCCACATGGCACCTGAGTGTAGAGGGGGGTAAGCCAAATTTCTCAATTTGGGCCAAATGCAGGACCCAGATTTTTGGCTGGACAAGCACCAAATACTCTTCTTTTTGAAATATTTGTTCCTAAACCAGGGGGCCCATAAAGAGGAAGAAGAGGTAGCTTCCCAGCCAAGCTTAAAGAGGGAGGCTTCATTCTGATCGTGAATTTTCTTGATGCCCTGACCCCCTTCTTGAGAGAGGATGTAACACTCTGACCCAACTTAATCCGAATTAGTGGTTAATTACGTGTGATTTTGTTGTTAAGTGTGTTTTGGTTTTGCTTTTCTTTGGTTTTGAGTCATGGATAGGTAGTCTGGTTGAGTTTAATGTGGTTTCGGTAGTTCGAGCCCTTTTTCGTAATTTCTGTTTTTGTTGGACCTTGTTAGTTTTGCATCATCTTGTTGTCAACACGTGTATTTCGTTAAGCTTTTCAATCTTCGTAACTGTTCTGAATCCAAATGACTTTGTTTGCTCTCGTTGGATCGTTAATTGACTCAAATTGGAAATTATGTAACATGTTTGGACTTGTTTGTAATTTGGACATCTTGAGCTTATAAATATCCTACCTACCATCGCTCTCTCAACGATCTTTAGCTCTGCTTGTCTCTCTCTCATCTAGTTCTCTTTCTCTTTCTATTTTTTTAGTTTCTGTCTCATGAGGAAGGGAGAAGGGCATCAGTTGTGTGTGATTCCCGCTTGTGAGGCAAGTATAAGCACAAGTAGCTTGAACACTTATTGGTAATGCTTTAATTGTGTGTATTCTTACTCTTATTGTATGCATCTTTGTTATGCAACCCCATTGAGTCAGTTTTGTTTTTATGTCTCTGTTTACAATCGAGAGTGAGTCATTTCTGTATCTCTGTAACTGTTTCAGGAAATTGATTCAGCGCACTCACGGCTAAACCGTGAATTGTGCTATGGCTGAACCATGAAATGCCTTACGGCTACGCCGAGACCAAGCCGTGACCTTAACCGTAGATCAAAACAGGGTGACATTCGAAATAACTGAGAGTTGGCAATTTGCTGCTCTTCTACGGCCCAACCTGATCTAAGCCGTACGTTGTATTACGGTTAAACCGTGGAACCGGATACGGCTGCACCGTAGAGCAAAATACGGTTGAACCGTAAATGCGGATAAAAATAGTGGACCAAACGAATTGCGTATAAGACACTCAATATCTTTGATGATTGACTTAGGGATGGAAAAGACCATTGCAATATAAGTAACCATACTACCTAGCATGTGTCTCACTAAGATTCTGCGCCAAGCAAGAGAAAGTAACTGAGATTTCCATCCTACAAGTTTGGATAGGATATTGTCGAGCAGGGGGAGTTTGAAATCAGGTCTCTTTGGACTACCAATAAAGAGAGGGGCCCAAAGGTACACTGATGAATGAAGGCTTTCAGGAAATTCAAGAATATCCAGAATTAGTCTTTTGGTCCTTAG
Source organism: Sextonia rubra (assembly GCA_037013555.1). Lineage (NCBI taxonomy): Eukaryota > Viridiplantae > Streptophyta > Magnoliopsida > Laurales > Lauraceae > Sextonia > Sextonia rubra. Next base: position 40,132,697 of record JASUAD010000018.1, read on the forward strand.
ACTGCATTTACCAATAAAGAGTTTGCTTTTAGGAGAGTTGATGACTTGACCCGAAGCTCCTTGATAAGTGGTGAGGCATTTTTTCAAGGAAAGAAGATTTTTCTTTTGGCCTCTTAGGAAAAGAAGAATGTCATCAGCGTATAGCAAATGGCAAGGAGTATTTGGCACTTTGGAGACTGGGAAGATGAGGCCCTTGTTGATTAAATTTTGGATGTTTAGGTTAAGGATTTCTTCGGCTATAATGAAGAGGTAAGGGGAGAGAGGGTCACCCTGTCTTAGGCCACAAAAGGAAGCAAAAAATCCATAGGGACTTCTGTTGATGAGGATAGAAGCCTTTGCGGTGCACACACATTGCTTGATGAGGTTGATCCAGGTTTGGGAGAAGCTAAAGAAGAAAAGAGCTTTGAAAAGAATTACCAAATTAAGTTTGTCAAAAGCCTTAGATATGTCCATTTGCAAGCAAAGAGGTAATTTACTAATTTTGCTGAGAAGTATTTGGAAAAGTTCATGGGCTAAGGCAATGTGTTGATGTATGGGACGACCATTTATGAAGGCAGCTTGATGATTTGAAATAATAGAGGAGGTGATGAGTGTGAGTATTGAGGCTAGGATTTTAGAGACAATTTTGTAGGATAATTAATTAAGGAGGCTAATTGGCTTGTAATCCGAAAAGGAGGAAGGAAACTGGGTTTTTTTAGATAAAGGTTAAGAAATATGCATTTTGAAGCTTTGTAAAGCTTTCCTGAGTTGAAGAAATGTTGGATTGCATGGATGATAAAGGGACCTGTAATTTGCAAGGTGCTAGTGAAGAAGTACCCAAAGAAACTGTCGGACCAAGGGAGTTTCCTATATTTAGAGCAAAAACAGCTCTTTTAATTTTCTCCTCATCTGGGCATATTACCAATTAGGTATTTTGGGTATTTGTGACTTTGGGCTATCAAGATCAAATAGGGATGAATCTTCCATAGTGGATTGGAGAGGTTGACCCATTTTGGGGAAATAGTTAATAGCATGATGTTGAATTAGAACCGGATCCTCAATATGGAGATCGTCCATGTTAATCTTATCAATTATATTGATCACCCCTTTAAATTTTGCACAGGCATTGAAAAAGGCACTATTCCTGTCACCTTCATTTAGCCATTTGATTCTAGATTTTGATGCCAATGGGTTTCCTTGATTTGCAACCAATCATGGAGAGAAGCTTTAGCCAACAAAAGATCCAAATGAAGTTGCTTAGTTGGACCTTTATCAAGTTGAAACTGAAGATTGAGAACGTTTTCCTCTGCATTTTGAATATTTTGATTCAGGTTGACAAAAACATTTTTAATCCACTGTTTGAGAGCAAGTTTCATGGACTTCAAGTTTTGGGCTAAAGCTATGGGAGGCTAAGGTTAAGAAGGGCAATTCTTGATTTTGGAAAGGCTTTGTAGAAGCTACTAAATTTAATAATTAAAAGGCAAGGTGGATCATAGAGAATGCTAAGAACATCTAAGTTTGGAAATGTAATTGGATCTAGTATGAGAGTGGATTGAGAAAAATCTGTCGAATGTTTGCAACCCAAATTTTTTTATTAGTGATTTGTGGGGCCAAGATAGAAAATGGAATATTAATTTCATTAAGAACATTTTTAACAATGATGCCAATGTGGATAGTATTTTAAAAATTTATATCCCGCAATACCATAAAAATGATAAGAAAATTTGGCCACATACAAAAAATGGGGATTTCTTTACAAAATTGGCCTACAATCTCATCATGGAGAAAATAAATAAGTTGTGAGGTCTATGATTAAATGGGAACATTATGGAAGTTACCTCTTCCTTAGAGAGTCCTCTTATTTGGATGAAAATGTTTTGTAAGGTCCCGACCTGATTTAATTGTAATTTATATTAATTAAACTTGATTTCCTATCAATTAATGTATTTTAGCCTTAATTCATCTTGTTCTTAATCTTTATTGGGTTTCAGTTGGATAGGTAGTTAGGTTTGACCAAACTTAAGCATGCAAGGACTTTCTTGTAATTTAGAGTTACATGATTTTGCATCATCTTAGCACCATATTAATTGCATCGTGTGCATTTTATCTTGTGGGTTAACTTTTATATTTGGCCTAGTTCAATTTGGAACCATCTTAGCCCAATTGAAGTCCAATTACCTTAAACTGTAATTTCCTCAAATCAAATGGACTTGAATGCAAAATTCCAGAAAATTTGACTTAAATAGGAAGAAGCCATCGTTCCGTTTTCATTTCTCCTCTAATCCCTTTGTTGGAGCTCTAGCTTCTCTTTCTCTTTCACTCTCCTTCTCATCAAATCTAAAGCTTGGAACTATTGCATGTTGGAGCCAAGGCTGCCATTGTCTTTTTCATCCTCTTCTTGCTTGTCTTCTCCATTGAAATCTCTCCATTCCATCTTCTTTTTTTCTCCACAGCTCCTTAAGGTAAGAACTCCATCAGCCCTCCATTTCTTTGAGTTCAAAAAAGTTAAAGAGACTTAATCTTGTAGTATGCATGCATCTCATGCTCATTTCTTTCAATGCATGTCTTATATTATCTTTTGTTGAAGCTTTCTTCACCATTAAACCAAAGGAAGACGTTGATTTGAGTCAAGCATTGTATGAGACAAGTATAAGTCTATATATTTTCTATATGCATGGTCTATTATATTGATTCTTGATGAATTTTCTACTAATGCCAAATTTACAGCTCTTTCACCCCTTGGATTAAGAATATGTGATAATTTGAATGATAATGGGTATGCTTATGAATTAATGATGAAATGTGGGTTTTGAAAGGTGTGATGATAGTTTGAGCAGAGAAAATCATAGTGGAATTAAATGGAAGAAGTTCTGTAGAGAACTGAACCTTTGTATCAACACAATTTTAGGAATTTTGAAGCTTACTGCTAAGCTTTAAATATAGTATGACTAGGAATCCAGAAACCAAAATTATGCATTTGTTCTACGGCTAACCCACGGTCAAGCAGTGAAATGAACTACGGCTAAGTTGTATCCAAACCATAGCTTAACCGTAGGCAATTTACGGCTAGCATTCCAAAAACCCAAAAACCTGACTTGTTCTACTACTGACCTCACGACTAACCAGTGGAGTGTACTATGACTAAGCCGTGGATTGTACTACGGCTAAGCCGTAGCTTAGTTGGCCTAGCCGTAGGCTTTATCTGGCTAAGCCATAGATTAATATATAGTTGAGCCGTAATTGTGGGTGAAATTAAGAGAAAACTTTGTACACATGGCTAAGCCGTTGCTATACATAGCTAAGCTGTAAAAACACAGAAACCTAGGGAAATTAGAGACTCTCAAAGACTTTGTAGGGCTTTAGATATGGCACATTTACCTCAATTAAAATAGCCCCATGGTAATAAATAATAAGGAGAAAGGGTGTAGAGCTGTCACTCATCCCCTTCGATTTTCTATATTGTTCCCCTATGTCACGTCATGGGTGTTGGCATAAGAAGTGGTGTCTTTTGCTTACTCAATGTAATATTAAGATTTTGATAGCATATTGACACTAGACATTTTACAAATAAACTGTATTGAATGATGAAGGAAACACGGATCATCTTAGCATAAGGTTAGCTAGTGAATAACCTTAATGACTTTTCAATCCAATGCATTTATATTATTTGAGTAAAAATTGCCCTTAACATGATTAAATCATGTATCCATTTTTAATAGCGAACTTTGAGGCAGAATCGGAGACGGAGCTTCTACTGAACGTGGGCCTGTGAGCCAAGATAGGAGTAGCTAAGGTTGAAAGGGTTCGAGCTCTATTAACTCATTTAAGTATGCATTGTCAGATTATTAGTTACTTTGTTTAATTTCAATTTTTATGATTGAATGTGATCTCAAGACCGGTGATCGTGCTTGAAAAATGGGTGAAAATGTATAAAGGATTCGAGTCCAACATTCACGCACTTCAAGCGTTAAGAAGAATGCGAATTAACTACAGTTCATCATTAATTTCCCTTTTGTTTACATGGGTTCAAATGCCCTGACGGCGGGGATGCGGATTGTTTACATAGTTTTGAAAAGTTTACAACCCCTCCCTCAAGTTTCAGATGTGATCCAAATTTGAAAAGTACAAAAAAGTGTACATAAAGCCAAAAAATGCAAAAAGAAAAAAGAAAAAGAAAAAAAGACTGGGGGATTGACCGTGGGTCATGGTCACTGGCCTGTGGCTGCCAGTGACCGTGGCCCACAATCACTGGCAGGCAGTGACCAAAAAGTCACTGTTCCGCCTAAGTGAAATGTATGTGTCTTCCTCTCCTTTGCAATATTTCTCACCTTGAATTGGTGAAAATGGGAAGAAGAAGTATGTTGGAGTAGTGAAAAATGACTTGTGGCTTACTTGGAATTGCTTCAAACTTCTGCAATTCAATTCGGGAACTTGCACTTGCTCTTTCCCTTCACTCTCCCTTTGTCCATGTGTTAAATCCCCATTTTTATAGACTTTAGTAGTATTTTGGGGAGTTATGGGGAGTTAAAAGGAGTTACAGGAAGTTAAGCTTCGAAATGAAGTGGAGGGAACTGCCGAAAACCATAGGAATTGCTCCACAGGTGTCAGTGACCGCAGTCACGGTCACTTCCAAGGCTCATTTTTGGACTTTTGCATTTGTGATTCGTTTTAGCTAGTTTGGGGCCCGAATGATGTCCAATCTTCATGAAACTTGAAGAGATGCTTCTTGACACTATTTTGAGTGTGTCATAGAAGTTTCAGCTCATTTTGACCATCTGAAGTTGGTCAACTCCCTCGTTGATTGGGTTGCCGTCACGGATAAGGCTCATTTTTGGACTTTTGCATTTGTGAACTATTTTCATCTGTTTGAGGCCCGAGCGATGTCCAATCTTCACAAAACTTGGAGGGATACTTTTTGAAACTATTTTGAGTGTGTCATAGAAATTTCAACTCATTTTGACCATCTGAAGTTTGTCAACTCCCTCGTTGATTGGGCCGCGGTCACCGACAAGGCCCATTTTTGGATTTGTGCATTTGTGAACTATTTTCACCTGTTTGGGGCCTGAATGATGTCTAATCTTCACGAAAATTGGAGTGATAATCTCTAACATTATTTTAAACATTTCACTGAAATTTCAACCCATTTTGACTTTTGGAAGTTGGTCAACTCCCTTGTTGATCGGGCCACAGTCACGGACAAGGCCCATTTTTGGACTTGCATTTGTGACCTATTTTCGCCTTTTTGGGGTCCAAACGATGTCCAATCTTCATGAAACTTGGAGGGATGCTTCTTGGCACTATTTTGAGTGTGTCATAAGTTTTAGATCATTTTGACCATCTGAAGTTGGTCAACTCCCTTGTTGATCGGGCTACGGTTACGGATAAGGCCCATTTTTGGACTTTTGCATTTGTGACCCATTTTCACCTGTTTGGGGCCCGAACGATGTCCAATCTTCACTAAACTTGGAAGATGCTTCTTGGCACTATTTTGAGTGTGTCATAGAAGCTTCAGTTCATTTTGACCATCTGAAGTTGGTCAACTCCCTCGTTGATTGGGCCGCTATCACGGACAAGGCCAATTTTTGGATTTGTGCATTTGTAAACTGTTTTCGCCTGTTTGGGGCCCGAACGATGTCTAATTTTCACAAAAATTGAAGGGATACTTCTTGGTACTATTTTGAGTGTGTCATAGAAGTTTCAGTTTGTTTTGACCATCTGAAGTTGGTCAACTCCCTCGTTGATTGGGCAGCAGTCACGGACAAGGCCCATTTTTGGACTTTTGCATTTGTGACCTGTTTTTGCCTGTTTGGGCCCCGAACGATGTCCGATCTTCACAAAACTTGGAGGGATGCTTCTTAACAATATTTTGAGTGTGTCATAAAAGTTTCAACCCATTTTGACCTTCTGAAGTTAGCCAACTCCCCCATTGACTTTTCATAAAAATAGGCCCTTGTTTCAGCTGTTTGAGGCCCAAATGAGCTTGTTTTGGTTTGAAACTTGAATAGACTGATGTCAAGAGTATCTTAAAGTTTCCATCCAAATTTCATGGAGTTTATATTTGTGGAAGTAGGATTTCGACCAGTGACTCACTTATTGCATGTTCTAAGTCACTATTTACCTCACACTGTGGGCAGTAAGTATGTTTTCTACCCGAGCGGCATTCAATCGACTTGAAACTTTGCGGAAGTGAATTTGAACATATTTTGAATCTCTACTCCGAATTCGATTAGCTTTGTCCTCCTGGAAGTAGGATTTTGATCAGTGACCTCCATGGCTTGGGGGTTATTGACTTTTGAGTTGACATGCGGTGGAAGTGAGATCACACGAAATTTGTTTGACTTGAAAATTTATAGAACCTCTTTGGAGCATGACTGAAGCTTTGTGCCCAATTTTCATGAATTTTGGATGTCGGGAAGCAGGACTTTAGTCAGTGACCCCATGATTGGGGGTCACTAACCCAAAATTGACATGTTTGTACACTTTGGGTCAAATGATGTCTGTTTGATCTGAAATTTTGCAAAGCCTTGCTTAAGCATAATTTGAGTTTCCTTCAAGAGTTTGAGCTAATTTGATCCCCATAATGTGTCACTTTGCACAGTGACCCCACAGAGCTTGGTAGATGACCATCTGAACTGAGTTTTGGTCCAAATGATGTTCAAGTGCTCTGAAATATTGAAGGATAATCTTTGAATGTATTTGAAGGCATTCCTCGTTCTGACATGTAGAAGTGTCAATTTCCATAGTGACCCCCAAGGAGCTGTCGAATAGTTACTGAAGTTTGGTTTGAGTTGAGATAAAGTCCAAATGCTTTGAAACTTTGAAATATCATTTCCAAGCATACTTTAGAGTTGCCATGTGATTTTCATCCACTTTGGTAATTCGGAACCTTGAGTGTGTTCAGTGACCCCTAGTTTTTTAGCCAATGAACCCTGCATTTGGTATTTGGTGAGTTGAGTGGCGAAACGAAGTCCACTAACTTTGAAGTTTGAAATGTTACATTCTGAGCTCATTTGAAGTCTTCTGAATGGATTACACTAGCTTTGAGTATCTATATGCAGTACTTAATTTGCCATTTTACAATCCCAAGGTTTATGTATCCTTGGTTTGGAATTTGCTTATAATGTTTTCGTTGCAATATTTGTAATTTTTTATGTATCAACAACCGGTACTCTCTCTATGTACGAATATGAGACGATTGCTACGATTGATGATAAGTAGAAATGATTATGCACAAATATGAGACGATTGATCATAAGTATGTATGATATGAAATCGGGATGGTCTTGATACGTTGAGTCAGAACCACTTGGCTTGTACCTTTATTACGTTCAATGGGACAAATTCGGATATCTTTTATGTCATTACTGCAGTAGTTTATCGAGGAGTTAGTCGGCACTCTTCGGGTAGCTAGACTGATCCCTTAGAGTTATTCTCCTTTGTATGTTATACGCTCTCCTTGGAGAGAATATAGCCTCGTGGATGTCAACTAGTATGTTATTGTTTCTCCAATTATGATTTGGTATTCATGCTAATTTCATGCACAATATGCCTAACTTGCGATTATTGATCTCTTTTAATTAATATGTTTCTAATTCAATTGATAAAACATGTTAGTTTTATATGCACCTATATTTGCTAAACTGTTGTATTTACAATGCTATCCTTGGTGTTAAAAACAAGTCTAAGCACCGATTCTACCTTTGACATACTTGTAGTGGGGTTTTCAGAGACTTTACAGGATATAGTATAGTAATGTGGACTATGACAACACTCTACGGTTGTCTATTTCGGAGAGTGCCATGGGTATATCTTGGGACATGACAGGTTATACTATTTGTTAGATTTTGTTTATGATCATGTCATATTGTTATTATGTTATCGATTTGATGGACATGTAAATCTATTATCGGATTATATTTAGGTCCTATGTATTTGGTTACACAATGTATCTTTATTTTGGATCATTCATATAGACACTTGTATTTTGGTCATATAGAATTATGCATGGGATTATATTTCATATAAAAAACTCTTTTAGGTTCTGTATGCTTGGTTTACAACTGAAATTTAATAGACTTAGTTTATATTTAATATTATATCTCTAAATATGAATTGTACAGAATATTGTTAAGTATAGGTAAAAATACACAGGCTTCCGCAAATGTTTTTAAATGGACATGTGTTGCATGTCAGTCCTAACACATGAGTTCTATGCGTTTTTCCTTTGTGGCAGTTAGTACGTGTCTTAGTACTGCATGGATTGCCATGGGATTACATATGCTGCGCCTCGGGAGTCGCCCTAATCTCAGAATCTTGGGCTCAGGGTGTGACATATTTAAACAATGCAATTTAGGTGCTTAAACTCCTCTATAGTAATGACTTTCTAGTGATGTTTCATGGGCCATTTGTGATAAGGAGGAAGAATCAATTGAACATGCTCTATTTTTGTGAGAGCATACCATATCCTCTTGGTTTGGCTCATATTTGAGCTATTCATCTCATGATTTTACCTTTAATTCAATATAAAAATGGTGAAGAAATTATATGGAAGTGCAAGTGTCACGCCTATGGTTCTCCTGTAGAAGGGCATTGGGTCTAATGAGCATCTGCCTAGAGAAAGAGAGGGTAGGGAAACTCTTAAGGACTGGGTATAAGTGGTGCACACGCCCCACATGAGAAACATTCAAGAACTAATCATGGATATGTGTGTAACTTGGTCCTAATCCTACATGAGATCTTTTAAAACTATGAGGCAAGATTGGATTGAAATCCCATGAGCCAAAGTAGACAATATCATGTAGGTAGCAGGCCGAGTCGTTGCAAATGGTATTAAAGCTGGGGATGACTCTATTTTTTGGTGGAGGACTATATTACGCTTGTGGCTCCCCTGTAGAAGGGCTTGGGTTTGGCAAACATCCGTTGAAAGAGAGCGGGCGGGGGAAACTTTTAAGGAATGGGTATGGGTAGTGCATATGTCTCACATTGGAAACATATCTAAATATATATGTGTGACTTAGTCCTAACCCTACATGAGACCTTTTAAAACCATAAGGCAATATTGGGTTGAAATCCCATGAGCAAAAGTGGACGATATCATGTGGGTAGTAGGGTCGTTATAGCAAGATACTTTGAGGCCAACTATGGATGTCAGCTCTAAAGGCTTGACTCTAGCTTTGTGATGGGCTATTTGAAAATGCAAGAATGAGTTTCTTTTTAGAGAAAATGATATGATTCTTACAAATACTATTAATAATGCTTAAAATGTTCTCATAAATCTAAAATCTATGAAAGTGAACGAAGATAGAAATGGAAAAGGTTCTTAGGATAATGGCTTACCTTTTAGAATGGGTGAGGACTTGGCTGTGATTTTTTTTATGACGCTGCTTTTAGTAGGTTTCATTGTAAAGCAGTCTATGGTTTTGCCATTTAGTTTAATGGATCATTTGTGGCTGTGGCCTCATTGGACGAATAAAAAATCTCTTCCTCCAAAGAAGCTGACGTGAGGGCATTGTTTGGTCCTTGATTGGAGCAAAGGCAATGGGCTTCTCAAAAGTCTAGATTTTGACCAATGCTTTTAAAGTTTTAGGTTCGATCAAAGGCAACTTAGATTGGTCTATTGATTATATTTTGCAATATATTGCTTTTGAGGCTTTTATCTTTTGAATGTTTTGAGGTCTCTTAATTATACCGTAAAACCATGAATGCGCTAGCATAAAAATTTTGAGATTGTTCAATGAATTGGCACATGTTCAAATTTTACACTCATCAATGTTACTTATTATTGAATTGAAATCTCACCATACATAAAAATTTTGTCACTGTTCAATGTCAGATTGGCGGAAGCCTAAATTTTTAGCTTCACTTGTTGAAGTTTTGGGGTTGAGGTCGAGTTCTCCTCACCTCGTTATATGCGAGTATTACATGAGATTGGGCCCTTCTTTTCTTTTTTTTCAAAATTACTTGATGTACAACTATAATTAAAGTAAAAACCTATGTCATAGTTCAATTGGGAGATAATTAAGTTTTAGCAGTTCGGATTAAACGTGGGTCACACTGATGGATTTATTGCAATGTGCCAAGATCAAGACTCACAAATTAAAATAACCCAGCCTAATTAATTTGCTGTGATGAAAAGTGCCTTTGGCCAGTCCTTTCCACAGTTGACTGTGATTGAATTCTTTTCTTTGAAAGATACAATGGTGTTCAGACAGTGTCCCGGATGACTTTCACAGAGAATTCGTAGAAATTCACATAACAAATCATCCGCTCCAACAAAAGATTACTAAATTGGTGAGGCAGAAGAGGACTGAAGTGTTGAAAGGTATTTTCATTGCGGCTACTTGGGTGGTTGGTTAGTGGACAAATCTTAATACGGTATCAGAACCAACGATTGTATATTAGAAAACAACATAGTGAAATATTTTAATCTAAATATGATTATTAAATTATAGAGGATTTTATGGAAAAAAACTCTTTAGTTGACCGCTAAATGCCATTAATCCCACATTAATTTTGTTCACAAATTAAATCCCCTGAGCCTGATTCTGTGAAAATTTTTTTTTTTTCTTGAAGGTGAGTAGAAGCGATGCCATCGGAGTGGAGGAAGAAGAAGAGGAAATGGCGTGCAGGAATTTGGTGCTCCAACGTGAAGATGCCGATGGTTTCTTTCATGTCTTCTCCAAGGATCAGTTGCAGCAGCAGATCGATTCTAATGCCTCCAACCCTCGTGATCGTTTCCATTCCAAGCTCGTTACAGTCGCCAACTCTGAGAATCGATCTCTTTGAAAATCCCCTCATGGTGGATAAACCTGATGAGGTAAATCAACTTTGTTTGATTCTTGGTTGATTAATGTAGGCGTTTTACAATGTGGGTTTTTGAGTTCTTTTTAGAATCTGGCAATTGTGTTTTTTTTCTTTTGATGCTTTAGGATGTGGGTTCTTGTCACATTTGTTTTTCTCTTATGTGGTCCCTTGTATTTTATTTTTTAGTTGAAATACTCATATGCTGAATTTTCTTGTTTACTTGGATTTTTTTTTTTTTTTGAATTTGTAGATGGGTTTTGTTCGTTAATGCAAATGACATTTTCAGTCCCTAAATATGTGCAACCCCATGTTTGCATATTACAATTGTTGATGATTGATGGTGTAAATGATGTTTGCACATCTCGCTGCCTCTACTCAATCTGCACATTTGGATAGAGCGTGGGCTCTGTTGCAGCCCTCATGGCCACAGCCAGAGCGCACTGCCGATCTTTTTATTCCACTCAGATAATGACTATGAGAGAAAGAATAGGAGTGACGCTAACAATAATATTATGGGCGAAATCAGGCCTGTGGGACCCAATATGTGCACAAAATTAACTTTTGGAATCAATTGCGTTCAGTGGTCAACTGAGAGATTTTTTTTTCGTAAAATTTTTCTCAATTATATCTTAATTTATTCTGCTGAATTGCAATCGAGTTGTTAGAAGCCCTGAAAATGTCCACAACTGATTTTCCAGGGTTAGATCCTCCCTCTTTTTGAATAAAGAGAGGTCTATTACAGCCCTAAGTATCAGAAGAATCTAATAACACGAAATCGTGAGTTCTAGAGCACTGACAGTGATAATAAACTAATATAGAATACGGATAGAGCCGTAGAGATAATAAATTAAGTACTTGAAGACTATGATCATATGTTCTTAGGAACTTGCTAGGATAAATAGTCCATGACTTGAACAGTACTTGTAGACAACTAAAGGACATTTATAGACTAAAAACGATCTCACGAGAGATGCGTTTAGTCGCAAAGAACACAAGGTTCATAGCTTATTTAACACAGATGAGATGATAAAAGAGATGCTTAAAAAAAAGAGTGATAATGAAAACCCCTAATAAGGCCGCTGCCCGTCGTAGTTTCCTGGCGGATCATAGTTGCATGTGATGAAGATGCCACCATTGTTGCAAGCGACCCGGGCGCAGCCCAAGCGAGCCGAGTTGCTCCACACCACCTGAGTGTAGTGCCCACATACTTTGCTGGCAGCGCAAGTGTTGGTCTTGTAATCATAGTACTGCTTCTCGCTGACCCATAAATCAACGGCTTGGGCGGCCGTGTACTCAGTTCCAGGGCCCACAAAGATGTTCTCACCATATTGGCCACCGGAGTGGGTCAGTGAGCAATCGGCCATCCTTTGGTTGGCGTACTTTTGTGCATAGGCGGCAACGTCGTCGTCCCATGCCAGAGGACCGACGCCCACTTCGTTGCGAGCCACATTGTGTGCATCGAGGAAGTCCTGAGGGCCGTTTTGGGCTAGGGAAGTATGAACCAGTGCGAGACCCATGACACACATCATGGCTGATGAAAGGTTTAAAGACCCCATCTCTCTATGACCTTTTCACACACCTTTCACTTTTCTTGAAACAAGGCTTCAATGAAATGCACTGGTATTAGAGCTCTCTAGTGGGGGTTTTTATAGACTTGAACATGCATTAGATTCCGTCAGTTGCGTTGGAAAAAAAAAAATCTAGTGGACTATTCAGAGCCTAGATTGTTCCTAGAGACGCGGATTGCATTGGTTTTTACTGATTGAAAATAACCAGTAAGTCTTTAGTCTTTCTTGGTTTGAAAAAGAAATATCTTCATTGGTGTACAAATTTTTTGTTACTTTGAAACATGGAACAGTTTAATCCAAATTCTAAGAAAGTTCCGTTAAAAGGAAGTTAGAAAAAATATTCTAACTAATCACCAACAGTTCTTTACACAATGAGAAGCATTATGTACTAATCTTGAGCAAAGGATGAATACATGGAAAAATGGAATGCATGGACAAAACGTTAGAGCAGGTCTGTAAATTAACATTTCAAAAAAAAAAGAAAAAAGAAAAAAAAAAGAGTACAAATACATATTTTATATGGGTTAGGTGCCTGTGCCTATTTTGAAGTATTCAAGCATCATGGTCCTTGAGCCATTGTAAGCTCATGGTTTGCAGCATAGGCCCAATTCTAATTCAACAATGTAAGCGAGCTGAGCTTAGTCTAACTCAGGGGTGGAAGCAGGATAATTCACTTGGGAGGCAGAGGCAAATTTCTTATATTGAATTTTCAAAACTACTCTTGGCCCAAACCTGAGATTTGATAGACAAAACTATGGTTTTTCTTGAGTAAGACTTGAGGTCAAGATCAAATCAAGCTAAGCTTCATCTCTGCTTGATTCTGGCTTGATGCATGTGTGTAATAATAGTGCATTGTATTTAAGCAGAATACATAGTATGTCCTTGACTCAACCCTTGGGAGTCAAGGACATACTATGTCCTGGCCATGTGCAAACTATGGCATACATAGAACTCTCCATAGCAGAGGAGTAAGGAACAAACTCCATTTGTTCCTTTTCTTCATCTGTAGTAGGACATGATCTTTTGCTTAGCTTGAAGTGATTGTCTAGATGCATGCTAACTAGCTTAGCATTCTTCATGTTGAACTATTCGAGCACCCATTCAACATATTTCTCTTGTGACAACCATAGCTTCTTGGCACTCCTCTCACGATATATTTGCATTCCCAATATCGTTCATGTAAAACCTAAGTCTTTCATGTTAAACGACTTTAACATTTCCTCTTTCAACCTACTAATCAACCCGCCTAACTATCAACATATCATTTATATACAAAAGAAGGATGATGAATATGCTATCAATAAATTGACGAACATAAACACAGTGATCTAGAGCTGTCCTCCGGTAAACATGACTCATCATGAATGAATCAAACTTCTTATACCACTGCCCTCGATGTTTGCTTCAACCTGTATAGACCCTTCTTCAACTTACAAACCATCTGTTCTTTTCCTTCTCCCTCAAACTCCTTTAGTAGAGTTATGTAGATCTCTTCTTGTAAGTCACCGTGGAGATATGCAGTCTTCAAGTCCATCTGTTTAAGCTCAAGGTTTATGTTAGTGGCTAGACCTAAGGCAACTCTGATAGAAGTCATCTTCACAACAGGTAAGAAAACCTCATTGAAGTTGATGCCCTTCATTTGTGCGAAACCTTTCACCACTAACTATACCTTGTGCTTTACCAGCTTTCCACTCTTATCCTTTTCAACTTGAACACTCATCTGTTTCTTAAAACCTTCTTATCTCTAAGAAGTTTCATAAGCTTATAAGTCTTATTTTTCTGCAAAAAACTCGTCTCATCTTGCATAGCCTTCATCTACTCATCTTTATCATCATAAGTCATTGCTTCTTGAAAGCTCCGTGGCTCCCATTCATCAGTAAGCAAAAAATACTGTGATGTAGGATGCTTAGTTGATGGTTGACGCTTTCAAGTAGACTTCTTAATTTGAGGTTCCGTGGTTCTGACCGAGGTTACTACAGTTCTCCCCGTTCAACAACCTCATCATCTGGCAACCCATGTGCCTCATCACGATTTGGATTGTTTTGTTAACCTTCTCCACCTATAGTCTGCATCGGAGAAAGAGTCAATGTGAGATCAACCACTCCATGAATAGTTTCTTCACACTTATCAGTCTTCTTAACATCTCCAAAGAATTGGTCTTCATGGAAAACCACATCCATATTTTTGATAATTCTTCTTTTCTATGGATCTAATAACTTGTAGCTAAACTCATCTCCACCATAACCAAGAAAGATGCAACTTACTGTCTTATTGTCCAACTTTGAATACTGCTCATTTGGTACATGTGGAAATGCCTTGTATCAAAATACCTTCAAGTGTGAATATGAAGCATTTTTATATGTCTGTATTCTTTTTGGAAGATTAAAATTTAAAGGAACTGAAGGAGATATGTTAATTAGATAATTGGCAGTTAGAATGGCTTCACTCTAGAATGAATTGGGCAACCGTGTTGCTCTCATTATGCATCTCATCCTCTCAAGAATAATGCGGTTCATTCTCTCTGTAACACTAATATGCTGTCTTTGTATGTCAAATATCATGCTTCAAGTAAAGTTTCTAAATTGGTTGGACGTATACTCACTACCATTATCTGTGTTGAGACATTTCTAGAGTTTACCTATTTCTCTTCAACCATGATATGAAACTATTGAAAAACCTGGAATACCTGATCCTTTGATTTCAACGCATATACCTTTACTTTCTTGGATGCATCATCAATAAATGTACCAAAGAACTTATTACCACCTATTGACTCTAACTCCGTGAGACCATAAACATCAGAATATACTAAATCCAATACATTAGATTTCAATTTCGATGTCGAAGAAAGAACAACCTCATGTTATTTACGAAACAAATAATAATCACAAGGGTCAAAAGATGTACCTTTGGAGTAAGAAATTAAATAATTCTTTACCAACATCTGCAGTCTTTTCTCACTCATATGTCCTAGTCTCTTATGCCAAATATTCGGAGAGAAACTATCTTGAACAGCATTCAATATACCTTTACACAACTTCACATGCATTTGATACAGCATATTACTTGCTTTTCCTTTTGTAATAACAAGATACTCTTTAGAAAGTTTCAATTTGCCATTTATGAAGTAATTTTTATAACATACACTATCCAATGCTGTCCAAAAAATCAGATTCAACATCAGATTGAGAACAAGTCACACATTTTTTAAAGTCAATGTGCAACCAATATTAGTTTGAATGTGGACATCACCGATATCAACAATCTTTGAATGACTCGTGTTGTCTATCTTCACTACATCAAAGTTATTTGCTTTATATGTCATGAACATCTCCTCATATGGAATAGCAGGGTAGGATGATGATGTGTCACCAAGCCACTCAACTTGATCATTTGCAATGCTCAAACACTCGTCATCATCGCCGATAAGAACCACTACTTCTTGTCCTATAGTAGTTATAGTGTTTTCAATTTCATTCTTTTTCTCATTGTTGGTTTCTTTCTGTTCCTTCAAGGTAAAACAATTTTTCTTGATGTCGCCTATCTTGCCTCATAAAAAGCATTTCACATACTTTTTCTTGGTTTGTGATCTGCCTCTAGACTTGTTATGATCCCCCTTTTGTCCCCTACTTAGACTCTTCTCCCTTTTCTCAGTAACAAAGTTCTGTGCATTATTTGTCCTTGTAGTTTTCTTGCTAATTTCTTTATACTGTGAACTATTAGTAACTTTACTCATAGACAACACACCATCTGCAGTAGAGTTACTTACTAAAACAAGTAATATTTCCCATGTATCTGGCAAAAAACTCAAAAGCAATAAAGCTTGCATTTTATCATCAAGTATCATATTTATTGCGGCTAACTGATTTACTATACTTTAGAACTCATTGACGTGACCTTCGATCCAACCACCCGATTGTGAGTTCCAAGTACAAAACTACGATGTAGTGATAAAAATTAGTGAGACCAGGTTGATCCTCAGGGAATTATATGAATTAAGGTTCCTTTCCAACTTGTAACTGCCCTAATTAAAAAAAATCTAAATCTAGCCTAAATTAAAAACCATTAAATACAACCATTCTTACTTTGCAAAATTAAAATTAAATAATTACAATCTAAAAAAAAGAAACTTCCTAAATCTAAAAACATAAACAAAATTAAGTTACTGCTAAACTAAAACACAAGTTGAAACATACGATAATAAAAAGTTACTATAAATAAAAAAAATTAAACTAAATTAGAAACAAATCAATCAAACAATCAAGCAAAGTTAGTAACAAAGAAAATGATCAAAAGTTAGGCAAACAATGTTAGAAACAATCTAAATCAATAAAAAACAATTTAATCCACTAACTTTCTACAATGAAAAACCTGAGTTAGAAACTTACTTAAGTTAGAATTTCCAAACTTAAAGAACTTTCAACTTAAAATCTTCAACAAATTTAGAAAGATCATTTATATATGGAAATTATCAAAATTAATCAAAACACAAATTAAGAAATTAATCCTAAAGTTAGAAGTTAACAAAGTTAGTAATGCAAAGCATGCCATGAGATGTTGAAAAATTTTTAGTATGAAACTAGTATGCAGTGCAAATCTTTATGCATGATTCACCCTAATCTAATGCATCCTAAAACTAATCTAATGTATCCTAAAACTAAGTTTAATAGCTGGAATTCAAAATAGAATGGTGTATGGAAAAAAAAAAAAAGAAGGGAAAAAGGAATTAAAATGAAAACATTATGTATGAATAAACATGATCCACAAACAAATTTATATGCATAAATTTTGCACACAGTTTGTGCGACTCGCAATGTTTAAGCCACTGGAAACACTCTTTCTAGAAATTTTTTTGGTCTGAAATTCTAGGTCATAAAAAACCACGTACAAAAATTTAATTTTTCTAATTTTCAAAGAAAAATATTATTATTTGACTGGGCTACCCACTTCGAACTTTTTCTAAAAACTGTTTCTGTAATTTGCTGAAATTGTGCAAAAATTGGACTGTTTGTGTGCAAACTGATTTTCAATCCTTGTGTTGGTCTAAATTTTCTCATTAAATTCATATTTGAATGCTTGATTCTTAGCAACTTAACATACACAAAACCTTAAAATATGAAGATGCATGCAATTAATTCTAATTCCAACCATAAACTATGCAAAAAAAAAATCCATAAAAACAATAAGAATGAGAAGGGAAATAAAAATGCAATAAATTAAAATGTTTGGTTGCAAGAAAAATAAGTGTGTGGAATTAACAATGAATTTAAATGTATTGAAAGACAAGAATTTAAATGTATTGTGAACAATAAAAATAAAAGTGTCGTAAGTATTTTTTTTCTTTTTAAAAAATCTTTTCTAGAGCGGGTTCATAATTGGAATCATGCTCTTAGGGCTTTTCAGTTGTTAATTCAAACACCAACAAGTAAATAAACATAAATCAAGCACCACTCACCCAAGAAAAAAAAATTGAAAAGAAAAAGCAACACTTTTACTAATATGTGATCTTCTTACAAAAAAGATAAATAATTGAGACTTAATAACAATTAACATACTAGGATGAGAAGCCTCTTCTAGATAAAAAACCCAAGGATGTAGTGTGATTTTTAGGCCAAATCTCCTTGAGGACTTCAATAGAGAGAAAGAGAGATGAAGAAGATGAAGTGCAGTAGTAATTCTAGAGAGAGCTGATCTATCTTCTTATGAAGAGTATGGGAGGCCAAAGCGTTTAATTTACAAGAGTAGAGAGCCCTAAGTTACCTTCTTTGCTCCTTTTTTCTTGTTAGCAATCTCTCCAATTGGTAAGTCTCTCCTACTTGGCTTCTAAGTTTGCAAGAAATTAGCAAGTTGTGTGAGAAATTTTTGTGTCTTTCCCAGTTTAAAAACTCTTTACACATACTTTCTAAGAATAGATTTTGTGCAAATCTTCTCTTCTTGGTCTACCATTGATGAAATATTGCCAAATATTATAGACCTCACTTTGATCTTCAATGTACTTCACTTGATGAGAGATAGACCCCACCTAAAGGTGTGTAACTTTGGAGGAAATTTTTAATCTTGTTTGCAATCTCACCTAAAAATGTATAGCCAACTTCCCAAGGCCAAAAATTTGTCGTTTCAACTCCGATTTATGCAATCTTGGATCCTACGGACATCTATTCAAAAAGATTTTTCCAACGGTAGGTAGATTGTCCAAATTTTATCCTCGGTTTGAGAGTTATGACCATTTTAAATGTATGCTGTTTAAACAAAAATGGGATTGACTTTCTATTTTTAAATTCCTCTTCTTTAACTTTCCTTTTCTTGAATTCTCTCTACTGTAGCTTTTTTTTCTTGATTTAAATTTGAATTCCTGCAACAATTAGAGAGTGGGAACCCTCTTTGACCATCCAAGTATATGTGCACATGTGTGTGGGGTCCTCATGAAGCCAATATTTCAAATTTCTTGAATTTTTCCTTCTTTCTTCAATGTTTTCTTTGTTTGAAATATTTCTTGTGAGACCCATTTCTTCAATCTCCTATAAAAAAAATGAATTCTATGTGAAAAAATAATTCTACCCTTAATTCACAAATGGATGAATACAGGCCCAACTCACATGAAATGATAGCATGAATGCACACATTGGACATGATTTTACTTGAATAAACTATTGATGATGAGAAATTGAATCATTTAATGATAAAAATATTTTTTCCACAAAACTTTCCAAAAATAGAATAATCAAAATGGCAGGTTTCATAAACTTAAGTAAAAAAGATAATTTTTGAGAAAATTATGCATGAATGCATTGCAATGATGTATAAATGTATAAAACCATGATTTCACACTAAATAAGGCTCCTTTTGAATTGATTAGTCCTTAAAACTTTCAAAAATAGTCCTAAAATATACATTTTTAAGGACTCATCACCACCCTCCTTGAATTTCAGGTTCACAAGCTTTCTAATTAAATATGTTTTATTCACTGTTATCTTGTTTTTATCTTTCTCCAAAGGGTATGTGCATTTGTTTCATTAGACATGTGATGAAATATGATAACAACACATTGTTTGATGTGACCAATCGCCTCTCTATACATCTTATTTCAATCTGCATCTTTCATATCTTTTAATCGGATACTATCCCATTCAATAGGATCATAGAGGTCTTTGCAATAAAGAATGTCCTCCATATTTTATTTCCAAATCAACCAATCGATATTGGTGAGCTTAACCATGGTAGTGTTTATAGTATTGTTCTCCATCTCAATTAAACAAGCAAATAAATAAATAAATAAATAAAATTGGCCTCAGCTCTTGTACACACGTTGAAGATCTCGTCACCATGAGCATGCTGGAAGAAACGGATCTGAAATCTGACTCTGGATGGCTCTGATATTCTAAAAATAGTTTTCCATGTTACGATTAGATCAACTCTATCTTTGGTCATCAAACTGCTAATTTTCTTCCACAGACACAAAGATCTGCGCGAAATGAGTTTTTAAGTGCAAACAAATCTTCGATCGAACTTCGTATGATGAAAAAATTGTAGAAAGAAGTTTCTATTGTTGATCTTAGTCAAACTTTCTTTGATTGTATGACCTGCGACGTGGTGCATGACGTCAGCTATTGTTGCTGTTTGGCTAGGCTATTGTAGTCGAGTCATGCCTAAGCCAACCCAGAGCTGACCTTGCTGGATGGGTTGCTGCTTTATGCAGGCTAGTTTTGACCTGACCCTACGGTGACCTGACCTCTAATAAAACCCATGTCCTAATCACTGTCTTCCTAGTTCTACATGAACCGGTGAGCTGCAACCCTTAGTCCCTTGCTCTATAGCGGTGAGCAGTGAGGGCTTGCGCAGGCGGCTAGTGGTGGAGGTCCAGCGCCGGCTACTGGTAGTGGAGGTCCAACAACGGCGACAGATGAGTGGCAAAGTCAATTGGAGGATGGTGGCAACAGTGCCATCCTTTGCTCTTAGACCCTTTGTCACAGTGTTTTCTTTCCAGGAGACGAGCAACAAAGCCCTCTTTCTTCTCTTTAGGATAACAGATTACATCATATATATAATCTCCACTTTCTTATTCCTTAAGAAGCTATTTTTAGAAATAAAAGACCTAATACAATTAGGAGACTACCCAAGACTCTGAACCCACTTTGCCAACATTTGATGTTGGGGAATGCTTCGTGTTCCAAACAATATAATATGGGGATGGAAATTTTAAGGTTGTACAATAGAACAAAAGGGGTCAAGAAATTGAGTTTGATAACAAAAAAAAAATTAGTATTGTTTAGTCCTTGTTAGTGCAGCACGTTTTGGAGTTTTTGAAGTAAATCAACAAAAAATCAAGAGGCATCATCATCATCATGTATGAGTCTTTGGTCTTTTGGTTTGTGTCTTTGGTTTGCTTCTAAGGTCTAGAGTTCAACTTCCACCCCTTGCGTTATCCAGGTACTATGTATGCGGCTGTATATGTACCCCCTAAGGATTAGCTCGTCAAAATTAGGTAACTTGGGGTCGGAGGCCAAAGGTCACAGAAAAAAAAATCATCATTATCATCAACCGAAAAAGGACAACTGAGGGAGAAGAATTGTTGAAATTTGCAACGCCAAAAGGCATGTCAAAGAATATTTCAGTAATGTAAAAAGACCAAGCTGACTTGCAACTTACTTACTTGGCTTTGATTAATGGGGCTTGAGTTCGAGCTCAGATGGATTGCATGTTTTTTCTTTTAGGGAACGGAAATATTTATTAAAGAAAGAAAAAAGCAAGTAAAAAAAATAAAGATACCCTGTCCCTACATGGTTTGTTTGATTCGAGCTAGGTTCAAGCTTGAGCACATGAGCTCTAGTTTCCTACCGTGCCCCTATGTCCGAGATCAATAAGTTTTCTTTTGTTTGTGCCAGCGAAGTTGGTTAGGTCTGTGGAGTGTCCCAACTAGGAAGTGAACCCTAGCACAAACTAGGGAGAAGACCACCAACACAAGTGGGAGAAAGGACCCTATGTGAATGGTTTAGGAACTGAACTTTCATTTTCTTCAACCATGGGCAACCCATCAAAATCATTATCCCTCCCCCAGTCAATTAGCATTCTAATTCGATACTAATTCAATTTTACTCATTGAATTGGAATTCTAAACATTGTACTTGTAAACTATCAAACTTTGGGGGTGGAGGATTTGTGGGTTGGGATGATCTGTTGGATATGATGGAGGTGGATTTTTTGTGTGCCTGTAGTGTCAATTAGCTAGGTTATTCTTCTCCACTATGTGATTGTCATGCATACAAGTGGAGATATGGATGAGACCTTGACTTTCCAAAGATTTGAGTTAACATGGTGACGATAATAAATACATAACTAGGTATTAATTTGAAAGTTTTAGAATCCTACTTTTTGGTTATTAACCTAATCTAGAATTAAGCAAACACACACACAAAATAGAGGAGGCATGATTTTTTAACTAAAAAACTCTATTTAGGAAAAACCACGATTACTGTATAGATTGAGACAACCAAGCACTATGCAAACGAAAGTTACAAGAAGCACTCACAGACTCTTCCTCAGTTGCAACTCAACAGAAGAATTGCGCTCTTCGTCATGCACCTTCACATTGCTTGAATCAACCACCTAGAACGCCTCTTCAACATGAATCTATTGCAAGATAGTAGATGGTGCGGTCTCTAGATGCTTGAATGCTTCAACTCTTCAAATGGATGCTCTTGAGAAGAAAGATGAATCTCCAAAGGATGCTAGAGTTTTTCAAAGGGATATGTATGTCCTAAGGGAGAGAGAACAAGAGTACATATAGGCCCAAATTCGTGTATCAAGTTGCAAGTAACTCTAGTTTGAAAACTTTTCTCTCAGCCTTGGCGGGTCTCCAACCTTTTTCAGCTCCTTCTTTTTTCGTTTGGTTGAGTTTAGTTCCCCTTCGGGTGGAAGCATTTTGCTGGTTAGTTGTTATAGCGAAGGTGTCAATAATGGATAATCTATGAGGAAGAGGGTTGATGTCACCTAATATTTTTTCTGATATATGATGTGTTGTGGAGGACGAGACTGTTAATTACCTTTTCCTTCATTGTGAAGTAACGACGGTTGTTTGGAGCCACTTCATTGGCAAGTGCGGCATTGCATGGTATTGTCCGAAGGCAATGGTGGAAGCAGTGGAGTTTTGGTTGAGAGGGCACTTTTTCGGGTGTGGGCGTATTCTTTGGCGGATGCTTCTATTTGCTATCCCTTGGTTTATTTAGAGAGAAAGAAATGACAGAATTTTCAAGAGTGTTTTTTGTTCATTAAGAGAGTTGATTGATAGGGTTACCTTGATGAATACAAATTGGACTTTGGTTAAAAAGGAGTTTTTCAATTTTAATCTTAATGATATTCTGTTGAGTTAGGAAGCTTGTATGGGATGTGGTATACTAAGGTAAGGAAAAGTATTTCTTGGTCTCCTCCCTTTCTTGGTGTGCATAAAATTAATGTCAATGGAGTTGCGAGAGGAAGGTCAGGGCCAGCAGGTATTGGTGCTGTATTACATAATGGTAATGGTGATTTCTAAGCAAGTGGGGTATGTGATTCTAATGAAACGGAGGTTTTAGCTACTTTAGAAGCTCTTCGGTGTTTTTCAATATTATTCCATAGAATTCTTATGATGGAGAGTGACTTTTCTAATGCCACTACTTGGATAACAAATCAGAAGGCTTTTCCTTGGAAATTTCAATTTCACACTAATGAGATCCGTGAATTGTCTTCTACATTAGATGTTGATTTTAGTCATGAGTTTAGATCGGCCAACTCTATGACGGATGCTTTAGCCAAACAAGGGGTTAATAGGTTGTCTCCTTGGAAGGGTATTGTTTTGTAATTGGAGTGGGTACAACTCTTTTGTACCTTTGTATTTTTGCTTATTATGTGCCTTTTATTATTTTAATGAAATATCAATTACCGTTTCAAAAAAAAAAAAAAAGAGAGAGAGAGAGGTTTTAAATTTGAAAACATGAAACATGCGCTTGGAAAACCTGTGCATTTGGAGTGCCAAGCTGGAGCGCGCTTGGAAAACCTGCGCATTTGGAGTGCCAAGCTCGAGTGCGAAAGAAAAAAGCTTGAGTGTACTATCTTCTCGCTTGGGTGTTCGAGCACATGTCATGGAGTGCCTGAGTGCACTTGTTATTGTCTTGAATGCTCGAGTGTGTTTTAGTGGGCGCTTGAGCATGCTCTGGGGGTTCTACAGATATATATCTATATATCTTTTTCAATTCTGATCAAACTGCACACAGTCCATCCATACAATACATAAATATATAATGAAATCCTGTTTTCTCCATATCCTAATGAATTTGCCAATACTCAAAATACCTTGCACAATTTAAAATGTCCACTTATTTAATTCTATATAAGGGAGATCATTTAAGGACCATTTATGAATCTTCACCTTTGTTTCTCCAATTAAATCACTTTAAATCACTTAAACAGTAATGCATGTGTACATTTTTTTTTAAATTTGTTATTAGCTTTGTTTCTAAATTTTTTTATCGCTTCCTTTTTTATTAGTGGAGCCAAGCAAACGTCAATGATCAACCGTAAGGACTTATCCAATGATTAACCGTAAGGGGGGTCGGCGGGTTCCCTCGTTACAAAAAAATAATAATAATAAAGGTGGATGAGAAACATAATTTGTAAGTAACAAAAAGAAAAAAGGTCCGTAGACAATTGGAGCCGGATGATGGAGCCCAACGGTAAGGGTCATGGTCTATATGTGCAAGTCCACAATCACCCTGGAAAGCACCCAGAGCGTGATTGTCTGATTCAACGGCGGAGCCCACAGAAAACCCAATATCCATTCCTAAAGGAGTCGGGACCCTGCAGGGTCACCTTGGGTTTTTTAATCGAAGGATCTCAATTCTTCCTAAAAGCATGTGGTCGTGGAGTACATGGCAGAATTGTCGCCTGTTTTAGCGGTAGCCAATCGTCACGTTAGGCGTGGGTCTAACAAGAGAATTCCTCTGAACCCATAGTTGGTTCACACTTCACACGCTAAAAATTAAAGCTACTCAATCGAAATAAATGAATTGAGTTGATACAACCCAAAGATTGTGAATTTAATTAATGATGTGATTAACACAATTTTATTTATTATTATTATTGTTCATTAATTATATTAATTAATTAGATTTTTAATTTTTTTAACCCAAGGTATTTCTTATCAGGCCAGCCTTCGGACTTTTAGCCTCTGGCCTGGAGTAACCCGATTGTGAGGAGCAAGGACTATTTCTTGGGGGTACATATATGACCGCATATATATTACCTGGATAATGCAAGTGGTGTGAGTCGAACTTGAGCCGTAGAGAGTAAATTCAAGGTTCAAACCAATTGAATTACTGCTTTGACCGGTATATCATTAATCTTATGGTTAGACCAACTCTAATTAAAATAACATTTATGGCGTATTTATTTGCATTTGAATATATTGAAATTGAATGCATACTTGTTTGTAAACAAGGTTGGAAACTCGTGACTGAAACTCGACTTGTTAAATGCAAAAATGTTGACTTGAATAGTATCAATACTGAGGCTCAGGAAAATCATGTTTTTAAATAGTTGAAAAATACTTGAAAATGAATCAATTGCTTATAAAATATAAATATACATTTATTTACATGGGTTCATGACAATCGATTCAAATTAATAAATTTAAATATGCAAAAAAAACTAATAAAAGAAAAACAAAATAAAAATATTTCATATTACATAATTTGCTAGTCGAAATATTAAATGTAAAACATCAACTATAAGTTTCAAATTACATTTTCAAGTTGTTAACTCCAACCTTGTGCATAATTACTTATGAATAAACTTTAATGGTTTAGAATTAAAATGAGATGACTCGGTTGAGTCTCCTCTGAATTGACTCTGTGCTCTTCAAAACAAATTGATTGCGGGGGGGGGGGGGGGGGGGGGGGGGGGGGCGAGCTCAAAAGTCAATTTGGGGAGAGTTTTATAGCTATGGTAAAAAATAAAGATTAAAAATGAATTTTTAAAAATAAACACCAAATATCATGTTCTTTTAGAAAAACACAATCAAAAGAAGAAGCTATTAGATGCTCATATTTTATAGTTATTTTTATCCACCTACGTATGGGTGGTAAAGAAAAATTATTTTGAGTAGCTCAAATTTTTTAATATATGGGCCATATAGTAGAATTCTACAACTTTTCTCCTTCCACTTGAAAAGGGTGACTTAGGATCAGGTCTTCCTAGAAAGGCCTGTAATGTAGGTGTCGAGCACATGCCGTCCATTGCGCGCGGCCACTTTTCTTTGCAGAGCAAGCAACACGAGCGTACGGCTATCTGTGCAAATTGGGCTGAGCCCAAATGTTACAATGGTCCGTTTGGCAACTCAGTTTAGGCTTGCGCTTGTTTGGCAAGTGACTGCATTTTAATTAGCCCTGGGCAGGTATTCGGATTGGGCATGGACATCCATATTAAGTGCCCCTTCGTCTTCATCTCCATCGGATTCCCAGGAATTCATGGTAAGAGGTTTTTTTTTATTCTTTGTCACTACCGCTCAGAAGGGATTGTTTAAGCTTGAAGACCAAGGAATCGACAATAGGCATCTGTGTAATTCCAAAGGCCCAATACCGCCCAATTGTGAGTGTGTTGGTGAATTCATGGTAAGATGAGTAGCCACTAAGGGGTATTTGCCTTTTACACATGGGATATCTAAAATGAATTTTAGGTATATACAAGGATTCATAAGTAACTTTTTTATATATGTGCTAATGTTATATATGTGAATCAGATCAATGTGCATGTTTGGAGCACCATTGTCAAGAAGGGGTTGGATTTTTTCTTATGCTTTTTAGAAAATCCCCACCATCTATGAAGAGATGTGAAATTGAACGTCATCCTGATTATCATTAATATGATAATATTGAATGGTTTAGATAATGAACTGGAGGCCCTCAAAAGTGCATAAAATTATATCTATGGTTCATGTTTTATTTTTGGATGTTCTAAAAAAATTTTCAAAGTCAACAAAGATTTCAAATTAGATGGACGTAAGAATTATTCATTTAGGGCCTGCAAAAGTGTGAAAACTAGTGGTTTGTACAAAGCAAGCCTCATCACATCTGTATTGGTGACTTTTCTTATTTACATATATAACCATTTACCACCTCATTAGGTAGTAAATGATTCAGTGAAGAGGGCCTCATTTACTTACCACTGTCACACCTCATTTATATATATATATATGGGCTTTGATTCTATGAGAACTGTTCTCATGCACCTACCGTAAGAACTTTTTATA
Source organism: Sextonia rubra (assembly GCA_037013555.1). Lineage (NCBI taxonomy): Eukaryota > Viridiplantae > Streptophyta > Magnoliopsida > Laurales > Lauraceae > Sextonia > Sextonia rubra. Next base: position 40,159,325 of record JASUAD010000018.1, read on the forward strand.
GGGTCCACTTGTAGTCTCATTTGGGGATGAGACTAGAGCGGATGGAAAGATCCATGTGGGACCATCCTATATCTCAAGTTTGGAACTAAGCATATGCCCCTAACCCTTTCATTTGTGTCCCACAAATTCATTCCATTCGGATCGGTGCAAAGTTGATCCAACGGTTCAATAAATTCGGATCTGACTAAAATTTGGGGCGTGTGACTATCAAAAGGTCCCCCTGTGTATTGTGAAGTTTAGATTGGGTGATAGATGGGTTACACCTAGAGTTCTCACAAAGGATTATTTCCATATATATATATATGCATAAGGGAGCTCAAACAAACATCATCTTTTACAATTAGTATTGCGGATGTGCATCATTTATATATGAAAATGAATGCAAACAAACTACCCTTGGAATATTAAAGAGGAGTGAGAGGTGGAGATGTAAATGGGATCCTGCTTTTCCTAATATTTGATTTACTGAGATAATTATTGGGTGATCATTTTCTACCAAATGAGAGATTGCCATTTTAGATCTTTATTTATACTCCGTTTCTTTAATTTTAGCCACATTTAGTGCATGTTTGGCATCACTAATTTTAGGTTCTATTTGTCTAAATGTCTAAACCTAATAGAGTTTGTAAAAATAAAAGCGTTTGGCATGTGCTTTTGTGCTCCATCCAATTTAGATATGTAGAGGCTTCACCTTTATTTCCCACAGCCCTTCTTATGATGCATTTCCAAATTAGAGGAAGAAAAGAAGAGGCGTTGCTACAGTATTTTAGGAGGATCACGCCCAGTTCGGTTTTTTCAATTTTTCTCGAGATCCAAGAGGATAAATCTAGATCCGAACCGTTGAAAATGTTCATATGATCAAATACGGCCATCCCTCCAAATTTCAGCCATTGGATCATCATGAATCTCGAGATATGTGTAAGAAAATGTGAGCCATTAGATATTAGTTTTTGAATTATGTGGGCCCCAAACACATGATCCAGACCATTGGAAATGTTGGGAAGACTAAAAGTGGCTATGGGGTCAATTTTCAAGGATTGATTCCTTGTAGATATTAAGAAATTTGTGAAAAACTTTCAACCATTGATTTAATATGCTCAATTTTAAACTAGTCCATAGGTAGTCCATTTTTTTATTATTTATTATTATTTCTGGGAAATAAATAACAATCCAAACCATTAAAAATGTGTAGAAGGTCAATGACCACTGTGAGACCAAATGTCAACTGTTGGATCATCACCAAACTTAAGATACTTTTGTAAAAACATGAATTATTAAATACTTTTTTTTTAAATTAGGGGCCCCAAACACAAGATCCAAACCATTAGATCTTTTTGGGAGGTCGAAGATAGTTATGGAGTAAAATTTCAAGGCTTGATACCTAGTAGATCTCAATATATTTGAAGAAAACTTTCAACTATTTATTTAAAATGGTCTATTTAAAAATAGATGATTCCATTGCCAAACACATATTTTAATTATAACATCTTTTTTTATAGCTCTTTTTTTAATAGTTTTATTTTGGATGGTCTATAAAAATAAGACTAGACCTACCAAACAAGCCCTTAGAAACACATTTTTTAGGGTGATCTATTTGTTCCTTGGAATAGAACATATAAAAGGATTGGATTGATAGAATATTAAAACCCCTCAAAAAATAAGGTTATAAAACAACGTTTTAGACCGGACCATTTGGATCCACTTGAATAATGTAAAATCTAAGCCCCTGGTGTGAGTGTCATCCACTTAAATGCTTGCAAATTGTGAGAGGTTATAATCCAGATTAGTGTCAAACTCATATGTGCATGGAGCCCACCTTGAGTTCTCTGTAAAATACCTCCTCTTCTATCCCTTTTTCCAAAGTGTATAGAGCCCACCTCGAGCCATTTCAATCATGTGAGGGTTGGAAAGATCGCAATGAGGCATAGTGATGCAAATTATCATTTCCAATTGATCAGTCTAACTATTTGATCCATGGCCCTCAAGTTTAATGGGTTTATAGGACATCACTTTTTTAATGATCTCAATTCATAGCGAGTAACAATTGGATGACTACCAATTAGGGATTTTGCCAATCCGTGGTGCGGTAATGTGTGTGAGTGGTGTGGGATTGATTATAGGGAGGTCCCACATGCCTAAAAATGTGGATCTGCGTAATGCCTTGCATGAGAGACACCCTCCTAAGAGCATTAGTGTTATGTGTGAATGTGCTGGAAGTCTTGGCTTTGAATTGTTTGGGGCCTTACCCGATACACAGCACTAATGGGTGGTATTGTATATCTAAAGTTTTACCAATGGTCACTTACAAGGGGGTCAGAAGGTTCTTTATCATCATCATTATCAAAAAGAAAAAAGAAAAAGGAAAAAAAAGATGCAATGATGATGCACTAAGCAGGATCCTAAGGTAGTATTTGTTTGAAGGAATTTCTAAAAGAAATCCCATACATTAGGAGTTGCTAATACTAATGTCAGTCGCTATTTTTAAAGCATTTAAAATTTTCTATTTGATTATTGGAATTCTAAAATCTCAGCCTTTTGAAATGTCGCCATGGGCTTTTGAGTTCTCCGAATTAAAGAATGCTGGGTTGTACACTTGTACTTAAGCATTCAGGAATCCTGCAGGACAATAATAGTGGGAGAATTAATTTTTTTTAAAATCCTGTAGAAGAAACATGCTCAAAGGAACCAATTGGATTTACAGAAAGTGAGGAGAAACTTAAAATTTTCTCTAGAGAAACAATTTTTGTCGAAGAAAGTCCCTTCTATCTTTATAATGGAGAAAAGTAATTGCCCCTCTCAATTACATTTTTATAAAAGGTTTTTCTATTAGTAAAAAGAACTTTCTGTAAAGTGGAGAGCACGCCCTTTTCTATCGTGAATTGATTTTTTTTATCATTAGAAAAGTCGTAATTTACTATTCAAAAGTCACATTGACAACATTCTAGCAGTAAATTTTCAGGTGTAATTCTCATCTACACCCAGTTAAAAGTAGAGATTCCGCACTAATCACTTTTTCCTCATCCAAATGATCCTTAAATTGTCTATAAAAGTATGTTCTAAATAAACAATCTATCTATCATCCCAAGTATTGGTCAACTGGTTAGAAACATATTTGCACTATGCGTGGTTGCATTAGTTCAAGTTGCTTGTAAAGCAAAGAGAAAAAACCAAGCAAAAAAAAATATTTGTTTCCATTCATCTTACCTTTAATGTATATATCTATAGGTAAAACTATCATCATAAACTTAAAAGAATAATGGGATAGCCTAGTGACAAGGGTGTTTCATCTCATTTGTTTGCCTAGGTATCAATCCCTAGGAAGACATATTGCCTCATAAGCCTCATTCCACCTACCTATATATCTAAGTATATATATAAAAAAAACCATAGTAAACTTGATCTTGACGCTAAAAAAAACATGTGACCCAACCCATAGTTAGTTCATTCCAAACAACTCACAAATCAACTTACTAAATACAACTAACTAATGTTACTTAGTTCACTAACCTATAGACAAATTAGTGTTGCCAACGTAAATATCCAAGCCATCCAAAAGCACTACACCCCTATCTTTTATTCATAGTTCATATTTAACTCCAGTCATAGTTGGCCAACTTAAGGTTAATCCCCAGTAAAATAACTAATTATACTTGGCTTTTCATTTCAAGTCATAAATTTTACATGTAATCAATATGTTTATGGGCCGACTTTGATTGAATTATAACTTCACCTAGAATAATTGTAAAAAAATAATTATTTTGAGAAGTTTGGATTTTAGATGTGGACCCAATGGACTCAGAATATGGGCATATAGATGAATTAGTTTATCGAGCCTTTCAAACTCCAACTTTGAATTAGACAAATTAAATTTTCTGATCAAGCTAAGTCTTGAAATACGAATTGGAGACTCGAATGTAGTCGAACTATAGGTAGCTATGATTCAGACTGACTGACTTTGGTCATGTGGAACCTAACCTATAATCCGATCTCTAGATGGACCAAATTGGACCCGTAGCAACTGGCTATAGGGAATGGAGGTGGTAATTTTTGGTTCTAGATTGACCCCTCTCCATATATGGTTGGGCTCTGCCGACACAATTCACCTGGCTAATAATCGGTTGTGTTGGGGTCGAGTCTGTCTGTGCTATTTAATCCACAAACTTAAACGGAAGGAATTGGCCAATTGAACTAGTACCCCCACGTAGGGATGTCAAATGGGCAGGGCTGCCGAGGACCGGCATGGTGGTCCATGTGCCTTAGTCACTGGGCCTGGGTACCCAGGCCCCTGGGCACTGCATGGCACTGCCCAGTACCAGGCTGAAAATAGTCCTCTAAAAGTACAAGCTTTTGCAAGGTAAAACTGCAACAAAGAGAGTATTACAAGTTCCAAAAACAATGTACAGAAGTTCCCTTTCTCAAATCTGCTAGAATTCAGTAAAAACAAGACATCAATTCAGTAAGCTGGACATAACTTTTTTTTGAATTCTCTCTCTCTCTCTCTCAAAAAAAAAAAACAAAACAAAACACACCCAGAGGCCCAGAACACAAAAACCAATTCAGAAACACCTATAAACACCATTGTTTTTATATCATGGAATTAGATAATCAGAGGATGGTGCAACCAGAAACAGACTTCATGTTGGATCTATCAGTGTATTTGCCCGTCGATGGCTCGCTGCTGCCGACCTTCATGCCGGGCCATTCACTGCAAAGGCAGTGCTGGCCCTGCCCAATCTGCTGGTAAACCGAAGCGACATGCCGCCCGCACCCGCCCCATGTGGTTTTTCCACAAGTCGAACACTTAACCGCGTAACACATTTCTTCTTCTCCTCCTCTCCTTTGATTCAAGCAAGCCTTGTGTTGGAGACAGTGCTTTGAAGGAGCCCTTTATATATAGCATTGAACAATACATATCATTGTCCCTTCAAAGGGAAGGAAGCAACAAAGAAAGCCCCTATTTCTATACTATAATAGACTAGGAACGCGTCTCTCTTGTTCAACGCAGTAGTTTCTTGGCAAACATTGTTCAATGCAGTTGTCTTGACGTTTCGAGTATATACTCTATTATGGTGTCCCTTCTGTAACTAAAAGGGTGACATAATTAGACCCAACAGGCCAACCCTTTTACCCAAAAAAGGAAAACCGGCCAACCCAACTTGTACCCTACCTTCTAATTCAGGGGTTCGGGTGGGCCCTTTTAGTTTGAGTTGGGTTCGGGTTAGTATGCTCTAACCTTTTTAATAGAAAGGGAAATTCATTAAAACAAAAAACAGCCAAACAATAAAGAAAACAAAATCTTTATTCGCTTTTTTTATAATTTTTGTAGACTTTATGTATGTGCCAAGGGCCATAAATGACCTAAATCATAGACATGTCAAGTTTTTTGTTTCTTTGTCAGGCAGGATTTAGATTGAGATTAGGCCTCCTCTATTCTTTTGGTTAGAGATTAAGTTGTTTTGTCTTGGTTAGAGATTAAGTTGTTTTGTCCCCATTTTTAATATGCTCTAACTTGATTAATATATAAGTTGAGTATGGGCTGAATCCAAAATTGCTATATGTTTGACTTGATTCCACTCGAACTCAGATTTTGTAAATCTAAGGTTGGGGTTGATTATTTGACTCATGACCTCATTTTTGGATTGATATATTCGTATTTTTGAAAGATCTGCCTGGATGGAAATATTTATGGCTGTGATTCAGTTTTGGATTGGTGTTTTTGTCCATGTTTTTGTTGTATTTTTGTGGATGGTTCTTGACCCATGGAAGATAATCTCCCTTCTTATAGATTTCTAGGGTCTGGCGTCGAACTCATCTTTGGATTCTCCTCATCTAGAAAAGAGTATAACACCTAGCTTTTTAAGGTAAGGATAACAATAAGGGCTCATTTGTTCCAAGTAATTGAATTCTTATGAATTGACTATATTTAAAAAAGTGGTTTAAATTGAAGAAAATGAGGTGAATAGCCAAAAATGATCATCAAGTAATCTTCCCGTCAATGGGAAATTAATCAGAGGAATTGGGATTTGAATTTCCAATCATTACTCTAGTAATTCAAATCTTAAAAAAGTTAGGATCCCATTTGAATTTCCAACCATTACTCTAGTTATTCAAGTCTTTTTGGGCAATATTGTTTGACTTGCGGGGGCTTATGTGACAAGGAATCCATATGCATTCAATTCTATAAAAAAAAAGACCCCAAAAAAGCCTATTTATTTGCATTAAAATACAAGCCTATGAGTTGCTTCACCGATATCACGAAGATGTTGATATGACGGCTACTGGGGTACATGTGCCACTGCCATCATTGCACACAATTCTAGTTGGGTCAATTGATCAAGTAGGCCACAAATGTATAAGATCCCAGGATAATGAGATACATTAAAGAGGATCTTCTTAGTAGGGCAATACCGAAGCTGCTTCATGCCAAGTTCGTTTATTGTTGGGCCTAGTACTGTGGCGTACATACAGTCTGTGGGCCTCACAGTAAGCCTACTGATGTCCATGTATTAGGCAGGATTTTACGGGCTGGGCTTACACTTCTAGAGGGCTTTGCCTGCTTAGTTCTTTATATTCATGTCCAGATCTTGTCCACATCTCAAAGACAGGACCAGGCCCATCGGATTTCGATCAGTATATACTGTTATGTGCTACCTGTATTAGTCCAGACGGGGCCTTTATAGAATACATAGGCCATGGGACTTCAACTATCAGTCAAGAACACTAGGCCCACTTCCTCACCCATTTCCATTTCTTTATGGCCGGCCTGAGGTCTACAATCTGACATATGCCCCACTCCACAACATTTAGGTATCTAGCCAAAAAATCATCTCAATTCCAGTCCACGGGGTTCATCAAAAATCTAGCGTGATGTGGGCCCAAGTTGGGATGGCACTTGACAATGCTGGCTCGATTCTCATATCATGTAATCAATTTAACTTAAGAGGATGTGGGTTCAACTATGGAGGTAAACATGTTAACCTCGACTCGGATCCTTAGATTGTGCATCTAGATCCGAATAGCTTTTCAAGGGCATTCAAAACTCCAGATCCTGATCCAACAACGGCTACCCCGTATGTCTAGATTAAGAGGCTAGGAAAGAAAATATTTGTATCCAGCTCCAGATCCATATCTGGGTCCTCCTTACATCGGTTCCAAATTTTGGAGGTGAAAGTTGCCTTACTGGCTGAATTAATCTTGCAAATTTCCATGTATACATTTTCTAGGTTTTCAGATTGAGACATTAATAGCTATGAATTTCTCCAACTGATGATATTACACTAGCAAGGGAAGCGGATAGACTTTAGGAGAGGTAACATGGGCTCTCTGGTGAGGGAAAAAGGTATTTGCCTAGGTTTGAATCCTAATGAGGTACGTAAGAACTAACACTTCTTACTAGTGAGGTAAGAGGCCAGAAGAGGCTGTTCTTACCCATCCATCCCTTTGGTCCCTCTATTCTTGTACCAATTCTATGTCCATTAGGAAAGATCCATTTTGGTGGATTTGTTTGGGCCGGTGACCTGAATCTAAGGAGTGTCCAAAAATTCTATAATATTAGGTGACAAGCCATCACATCATATCTAAAAAAAAATGCCTACATCTCAAATTCTTGTTAGAACTTCCTAGACGGAAATATGTACTATTAATGGAACAGTTTGGATGGTTGTAAATGTTATGATGATAGATGTTGAGCGGAATGAAGGGCTAAAGAGATGCTAATGACAACCAATGAGCTGACAGGAATCAATCACTATTTGGGTCATATGAAAAGCAAGTATTTCTTTAGTAGAGTGGCAGTGCCTAGAGGACCCAAACCATACCCGATCCATTTTCATCCTCATTGACAATTTCTTCAGTGAGAGAAAGAGTAAGTATTTGAGATCCATTTACGTTGAGACACAGAATCCAACTTCTATAACGAAAAATGCCAACTGAAGAGACCAAAACTACGTCTCCAAACATGGTGACAAAAATTTTCTTTATTAAAGGGTCATTTTCTAGGACGGCGTGTGCTGTCCCTAAGCTTGTGGGACCAAGTTGTAAGAGTGCAAAACAATGGCTAAGAGATCAGAAATGCTTCCCTGTGAAAACTATTTGGAGGGCATCAAATAAATGCATCCAATCCTTGGTCCTGTAGAACAACTGGAATTCTTAAACACCTCCTATGAGTGTCAAATTTAAGCTGGTGGCAATTCAGGGTTCGAGTGTGAATGGCCTAGATTAATCATAGGGTCAGGTGGGCCCTGCCAGAATAGGCCCTGTTAGTAGGGCAGGATCAGCCCCATGATTCTATACACTCACAAGATTGCCAGGGAATTCAAGCATTAAAAAAAAAAATCAACAGTGGATGAATTTTCACGTATTCTTGCAAACTCCGTAAGAATTGAGATGGTAATCATTCTACATCCACAATATCATTGTCACTTAGTTGACCATCCATACTATCTGAAATGTGGGCCCACCATAGATGTTGTGCAGGCTAAAAGAAACACACCATGACCCCATAATCCTAGCCATCTTTAGTTCTTTAGCTTATTGCTCATCTCTTTTGGAAACTTATGATCATCCGATCACTGATTCTTCAACTATGGCCCAATCAACTAGGATCCACTATTCAAATGCTTCAATTGATTGATGAACGATAAATAGGCCAATGTCCAGTTATGATTGCATGTCTTTGTTTAATCATTACACAACAGGAGTATCATATAGTTGAACAAGTCAAACAATATCCAACAACAGAAGAACTTGACTGGTCATGCCAATTAGAGGAAGAAAACTAGCTTCAAAACCATCACCCCTTTTGGAAGATCTTCTTCTTCGAAGGAAGCTGTAGCTGCCCTGATGTGGATTTTGAGGCATTTGGCTGGAGAAGGTGGAAGCTCAGCAGTTGTATGCTGTCATATCTGGGGTACCCCACCATACACACACTGGTATGATGATTGAAATGTAGGAGCATGGCCACTTCTATGTGCTCTCTCTCTACTCTCTGTCACACACTGGTTTGATGATTGAAATGTAGGAGCATGGCCACTTCTATGTGCTCTCTCTCTACTCTCTGTCACACACTGGTTTGATGATTGAAATGTGGGAGCATGGCTACTTCTATGTGCTCTCTCCCTAATCTCTGTCAAATTAAGATAAATATCATGTGTTATTATCGTTATTATTTTTTTGGGTAGAAAAATATCATGTTGGTGTCGTTGCTTTAGGAGAAGGTTTTCTACATGTTTCCTTTTTTCCCTGTTTGTTTGCCTGGTCTGGATCAATGCGAAGCTATAGATAAAAGTAGGCTAAGTGTCATCATGAATTTAATCCAAGATGACGTCTACCATGTGTGATTATCTTTATTTTTGGGTTATGAATTTGGAGGTTTTTCTTCATGGTTTTCTTCTCTGTCACAACAGAGCTTTTGAACTATTTGCAGAAGAGATTTTATCAAGAAAAGGGTTGTTCATGGGCCAGGTTGAGTTGGTTCAAATCTTGTTCAATTCTAGCTCATTTAGTTTTGGGCCAAATGTTTAGCACTGTTCCAGGCTATCGGCCCGTAAGTTAGGCTGGCAAAGTCCATATGAAAATATGTCAGGCTGATCAGGATTTAAGCATATAAAGGCGCTGGTCCATACTTTTTGAAGTAATGGGATATAAAACTAGGCCCTACTCAAGTCAAATGCCCTAAAAAAACCGTAATCCAGCCCATTCAGACTACACAATAGCTGGTTCTCCCTGTCTTGGTCCATGACTATTAGCACTCCTAACCAAGTGTTAAAAACATCATCTTTTTAATGTTTATTGGAAAACTCTTGGGGAGGATTATTCTTAACTAAGATGGTTTTGTTCTTGTTTTTTGGGTAAAATGATATTTTTGGATTTCGTTGGTTATTTCAGAAAACCTGTGACTTATGTCCACGGTTACTGGGCTTTAAAGAGAGTTGCAGGAGCAGCTTGACTGAATATGAAAGTGATGGTAAGGCTCATGGTGCATCAAAGGGGGCCTTCAATTTAATTTCTCCATAAAAGGTTGGGACTTGGGAGGCTGTTACCAGGCGGACAACTTTGCCTTTGGAGCATATGGCAGGGCTGTTGTGGGGGATTTTTTTGAGCGTCTTTAATTTAGAGGAATTCCAATTCCAAAAATGGTTGGGATGAGAAAACCCCCAGTATATTTGTAGGATGTCCCACAGGTGAATATTTTCTGATGGTTGATTCCTCATATTGTGTCAATCATCAAGCCTTAAATAACCTTTGCTAGTTAGTGCTCAATTCACATGGTTGAATCCCCAAGAGCTGCCTTCTATTGGGTTTTGTCTTGTATTCCGGTTTAGCTAAATCGGTTGTCTAGTTTGGTCAGAATCGAGGTTCAGGGTTAGGAGTATTTTAGTCATTATATATGGGATTTTTTGTTGGCCAAGAAAGTGAGATCTATATATATTGGTGTACAGTAACCGTAGATTCTGAGAGAATTAAGATGGGATCATGATAGATGAGTTCTTTCCTCCGTGAACATAGGCAAGGTTGCCGAACTACGTAAAATTGCTGTATTTATGTATGTGATTGGTTGATCGTGTGATTGCTTATGTTTATCGTGATTGATTCGTCAATTGTTGGTATTTTCGTTGCGCTGCTTTTCTTAACAAATGGTATCAAAGTAATGTGGAGATCACTTGGGATTGCAATTTACGGATCGGGATGGAAGGATCGGCGAGGAGGATTCCGTTTTCTGTTCTTCGTAGAGAAAAAGAGATCAAGTGGGTTTGATCTCTGCACAGGGCCACAACGGAGAAGCAGTTAGTGCAGATCGCTATGGGCCACGATCATGTTGCTTATTGCGGTAATAGAGAGGGATCTGTTGTGCGAAGGTCAGGATCAGAGAAGGAGTAGAGAACTAGGGGTTTTCCAATTTGAGGTGGGCCCAGTTGGTGCTGGGGCTTGAAGAAGAAAAGAAATAGGTTGCTCGTTTTGGTTTTGCCCTGAGAAGAAAACGAGGAAAAGAAGGTTGTCGTTGCCAGTCCCCACCGCCGACGAAGAAGAGAACAGGGGGCAACGAGGGCAAGGAGGCCGTCGCCAGATAAGGACGGCCTAATCTTGGTGCCAGCCGCCAGCCGCCAAAGTTGTCGAAGGTGCGCTGCCGGCCATTAACTGCTGTCCCTTGTTCCCCAGAGCCTGCAGTGGCTGAGGAAAAGAAGGTAAGAAGTGTTCGTGCGTTGCAGAACAAAACGAAGGAGACGAGATCTAGGGTTTGGTTCTGTCAGGCCAAGTTAGGTTCTGGTTAGGTTAGCCTGACTCATGGAGCTGCCCAGACAGGTTAGCAGAGGAGGTCCGTTTGGGTCGGGTTGGACCTTACGTGGTTGTAGAAAACCCAGTAGTCCAGGTCGATTCAGGTTGGGTCAAACCTGACCCGTGATTCAGAGCCCAGCCTACCAGCAGTAGTGCTGACGTCAGCACACGTCAGCAGGTAAAACGGTCAAAGGCAGTTTGACCAAATTCAACGGCTAAAACTGTTTGTGCATTAAAAAAGGTTTGATCAATTAAAGTGCAGAAAACTATTTTTGCGATATCGAAGCTATTCAGAGTTAAATTTTAGATCCATTTTTTCCAGCGTGCTCGTAGTGACAAGATCTATGAGGCATACAAAAGATATTGGCAGTTTGATGGGCAAAAAATTTGGGACTGAAGAAATCGATAGATTCACGATGATAGTAATGGATTCAAGCATTACGGGCCAGATTGAAGTGTTTGATGGATAAATGACTTCAGGGATTGGCAGGAAAGAGTATTAGACTTTGCGACACAATAATGATTGAAAAGTGTTATTTGATGTTATGTATGGGAGATTGCTTTAGAACTTTGAGGAAAGCTTAGATCCGCATCAAAGGGATTGGGAAGGAGCGATATGCCAAAGTGGAAGAAAAAGCAAAATAATCAAAATCGGAAGGATATAGTGTGCAAGAAAGCTTGGATTCGGTTGACGGAGAATCACTTTTGGTCACTACAGTTATGGATCGGGGTTGATGATTTATGGTATTGGGATTCAAATTTTTCCTATCATGTGTTCGCTTAAAAATTGATTGACACAAATAACTTTCATTGTTGATGGATCTGTTCTTATGAGGGAGAATGCAATTGATGAGCATTTAAGATAAGAATGGTAGAGATCTAGATATACGATGATGTTATTTAAACCTTAACAGATGTGATATATGTTCCGGCTTTACGAAGAAACTGGATTTCTTTGAGTGCCTTAGACTTCAAAGGTTATAAGTGTACTGTAGCGGGTGGAGTTACGAAGGTTGAAATGAGAACATTGGTTATAATGGAGGGTGAGATGGTTAGAAATCTCTACAGGTTGATAGGGAATGCTTTTTCAGGTAGAGCAATGAAGGAGATATCAAATAACATAAGAGGAAATCTATGATTTAGGTGGAGTTAGATGTAATGGATCATTGAAAGATGGATTGATGGGTCTTCGATGATATCATCTAACGAAAATCTAGGAAGATCTGAATGGAGATGATTTTCTTGGAAAAGGTAGTTGAGTTCAAGGTTGGAGTAAGCCAGTTTAAGCATTGGGTCATACCTAACCCGCATGTACTATGCCCAACCCACCAAAACAAAACAGTTGCACGTTTGACGGAAAGAACACTGAGATGGAGATAGAAGGAAGGATTCACAGGTACTAGTGAGATCCGGATTCAGGGAGGTCTTTAGTTTTGTCTTGACGGATGAAAGTTAGGTTCATTGTGTTAGGTTCATTGTGTTGCAATGATGTATGTATGTGGTAACAAATGGAGAGCACTTTGGAGGTTCAAGATAGTGGTGTTGTGGTCAAATGAGGAAACTGTGAGAAGTCTCAAGTCTGTTTGAACTAGATCGACGTTAAATAATATCGATATTGTTTGTGCATCCGGGCTACGGGGTGCAGGTACTATGTTAGGTAGTAGTGTGTGCGGAAGTGTACCTTTCAGTAAGGTACGTGAAGTGCTGGTTCAATATGTTAGAGTGTTGAAAAGAAAATGATGTACCATCGGTGTAGTGATATACCATTCAGCAAGGTGCGTGAAGACATTACCGGGTATCTCAAAGTGGCTCTAGGAATTTGCAGAATTCAACCAAATGTGGAGATTATTGGGTTTTGTCTTGTATCTCGGTTTAGCTGAATCGGTCGTTTGGTTTAGCCAGAACCGAGGTTTAGAGTTAGGAGTATTTTAGTTATTTGTATGGGTTTTCTTATTGGCCAAGAAAGCAGAAACTATATATAATGATGTACTGTAACCCTAGATCATGAGGGGATTGAGATGGGATAATGATGATGAGTTTTCTCCTCCGTGGACGTATATGTAAGATTGTTGAACCACGTAAAATTGTTGTGCTCATGTATATAATTGCTTGATGGTGTGATTGCTTGTATTCATCGTGATTGATTCGTCTATCGTTGGTATTTTGGTTGCGCCGCTTTTCCCAACACGTTCCATGTCTGAGACTCAAACAGATTCCTAGTGGACTCCTCATGGTCCAATGTGTTCCTGCTAGCTAAGTAGGCCTTGGACCATTATCCTACGCTCGCGGAGTTAAATGAGGGCAAACTGAAGGCTTGTCCCTTGCCATTTCAAGACCAAGTGGCCCAACTTGACTCAGTGTTGGACGAAATTCCGAATCGTGCTCCAGTCTTTATGAAGATGCTGATTAGTTCTTGGTGAAAAGACTCTATCCTGATTAGTTCTTTGTGAAAAGAGTCTACCTCTGAACGTTAGGTGGAGTTTGGGTTCACAGAGAAACTGAAACTGATCGAGTGCAAGCAAAGGGATGAGTGGTTCACAATTATGGGTTGTCAAGTGGCACCAAACCACATAGTTCAGACCCTACTGTTACAAGCCCAGGCCAGGCCACCTCAGTCAAGTGCTAGAAATTGATCTTAGGTCATCCCCTAGACCAAAAATCTCAGCCCAATGCGGGACAAGGGGTGCTACTGTCGGAATCAAGTCATCCTAAACATATATCCAAGTCATTTATCAGTGACAGGATTAAAACATGCAAGAGTGCAGAAGAACCCTGATGATCGCCCAATTGGGCCCACCCTAGGCAAGGACCCAAAAATTACAGTGATTTGAAACTGGTAATCACTTGTTTGGGTCCAATGAGATGGATTAGCATCACACTAATACCAATTCTTTAACCACATTTTGAAAGCATAAAAAACCAACGAGTATTTTTTTCCTTTCGAATTTTTCCCAATTTCATTGTGAAACTGAGAAAAAAGCACACTATTTCATTTGTGGGGGGAAAATGCAAGTCTTTGAAACTGTTTGTTTGTTTTGAACACTGAAGTTGAAATTCACGCTGTTAGTGTTTAAAGGGAGGTTTAAAGGGAGGCGCACGTGTGAGACCCACTTGGAAACAAGCCAATCACGGGGATAATGTGACGAAGAAGTTGACTTGTGGATATGATGTTGGAGAAAAGAGCATCTTACTCAGGTCATCAATATTATAAATTTAAAGGCTTTAAAGTTTAATGGTTTCTTAAAATTTTTTTTTCTGAAATTCAACCCACTTGTAGCAGACATAACTTACATCATTGTCAAATTAAGGTTATAGATAATTATGGGGAGCTGGTGAATGTAAGAGAATTGGATGAATGATCAGTAGGTCGCGCACATACCAATAGTATTGCTTGTCTTGGGTGAAGACCAGCTCGAATGCCTATAGTTCAGTGGGGTGTACGGGGGCTATGCCAATAACGGGAGAGGAGGGGGACGGAACAATATTAATGAGACCTAGGGGAATGCAAAATAATGAACTTAGTGTATCATCCTAACCTCTTCATTTAAGTTCTTCAAGGTTTTTGGTTTTAGAAGGCATCAATTTTTTTTAAATTTAAATCCAACTGCAAGTAATGACTTAATAAGTGCCAAATTTGGGCTGTGGCAATTCACCGGGAATAGCATGTGTGAAGGGGAGATGGCCCAGAACATAGGGTAGATTGCACATTTAATTTAATTAGAATATTGTGGATAGTTATCACATGAATATATGAATATATGCACTATGACTCTATCCCTCATAGGCA
Source organism: Sextonia rubra (assembly GCA_037013555.1). Taxonomy (NCBI): domain Eukaryota; kingdom Viridiplantae; phylum Streptophyta; class Magnoliopsida; order Laurales; family Lauraceae; genus Sextonia; species Sextonia rubra. The sequence continues at coordinate 40,174,386 of JASUAD010000018.1, forward strand.
TTTTTTTTCCTTAAAAGAATCTCCTCCTTAGTGGGGTCCACTTAGATGCTAACTTTTGATTGTAAATGGGTGAAACTTGAATTACACAATTAAATAATTCTAGCACTTAGATTGAGTTCTTAAATTATAATTGCTCAATAGTACTCTCGGAAATTTGTTTGTGATTGGATGTTTACAGAATAAAATATTTGTAGATTTAAATATTATAAAAATAAAATAGTATATTATATAATAGTGTAGTATTAAAATATTATAATATTTTTGCTATTTGGCAATTTTTGAATAATATTACAGATTTAAAATTTAGTTGTTTGGAAGGTTCTATGATTAAAGTGAATTTCATTATTAGAATAATTTCTTATTAAGTACTTTAATATATATATAATTTACAATGTTTGGATAAATAAGTAGTGTGGTAAAGTAAAGTTCAACAATCACATTTTTTTCATTGTAAGCTTCTTGTCTTTTGTCGCGTAAAATAATGGTAAAGTGTAGTAAAGTAAAGTAAATACAAAAAATAATACCTTTACAACTCTCTTTTTCACTTTACTTTATCGCATACTTTATCTCATCTTATGTTACCTGACCTTTTACCATGATGTGATATTAATATTTATTTTACTTTACTACATATAAACAAATCACTTTATCACAAGTCGCTTTCTATTCACCACATAAAACTAGGGTAAAATATGATAAAGTAAAGATAAAAAAAACCTACTTACCATTCCCTCCCACTTTTCTTTACCATATACTTCATCCAACTTTTACTTTACATCATCTTTATCATGATATGACATATACTTTACTTTACTTTATCATATATGTAAACAAATAAAACAGGATAGATTTGGTGAAATAAAGCCTTTACTTTATTCTACCACGTTATTTGAATTATTTTACCTTACCTTATTTTACATTACCTTTTACTATGTTGTGATATTAATCTTTATTTTACTTTACCATATATGTAAACAAGTCACTTTTTATTTACCATATAAAACTGTGGCAAAATGTCATGAAGTAAAGACAAATAAAAATAAACTACGATTCCCTCCCACTTTACTTCAATATATACCTTATTCAACTTTTACTTTATCCCATCTTTACCATGATGTGACATTTAACTTTACTGTATTTTACCATATATGTAAACAAATACATCATAATAGATTTAGTGAAGCAAAATCTTTACTTTACTCTACCACTGTGTTTGACTTATTTTATGTCACCAGTTACCATGATGTGGTATTAATCTTTATATTACTTTACCACACATGTAAACAAGTTACTTTTTATTTACCATATAAAATTTCAATCAAAAATATTTAAAAGTATAGTCCAACAAAAAAAATCTAATTTACCATTCCTACCCACTTTACTTTACCACATATTTTCCAACTTTTACTTTATGTCATCTTTATCATGATGTGACATTTACCTTTACTTTACTTTGCAACATATGTAAACAAATATGTCATGATAGATTTAGTGAAGTAAAGTCTTTATTTTACTCTACCAATTTGCAATTACCATTTTGAAAGATTTTTATCTTGTAGAAAGTTTTTTATATAAGAGAGCTGTAAAAAAAACATTGATTTTTTTTAAAGAAAATGATTTTTTCTTAGCATTTTTATTAAAAGATTCTCCCCTTTAGTGGGGTCCACTTGGATGCTAAAGTTTGATTGTAAATGGGTTAAACTTGAATTACTAATCGAATTAAATAATTCTAGCACTTAGATTTAAGTTCTTAAATTATAATTGCTATATACTCTTGGAAATTTGTTGGGATTGATTAAGTCTAACTCTGAAAATGTCTGAAACAAAACTAATGAGAATTCATGGGTTTCAGCGTGTGGCAGATTGTGTTGACCAAATGTGGATCTCAAGTTTTAAAAGTCAGAACTCTCTAGAGATTTTCCAATACCTTTTATAAAGAACTAAATCAAATATATACATGTGGGGCCCGAATCCGAATCCTTAAAAATTTTGGCCCCATCCTACTTAGCAGCAATAGGCTTGATGTCTTCTCCAAAGAAAGTGATACTGACCATCAAGGTTAAAGAAAAAGATGGCTAATTAATATATTTTCACAAGGAGCACAATGGGGCCCACGTTTTCGCGATTTGGATTTTCCATTATATGAGAAATTTTCACCCCTATAATCATATCAATTTTCTGTCCAATCGGAGTTAAATTCACAATCAGAATAATGTGTTTATTCATCCAGAACTTTTGAAGAAAAGTCCAAACCATTCGCTGAATGCACATCTGAACCATGGAACCGCATAAGTAGGGATAGTAATGGGTCGGGTTTAGAGGTGACCTGCCTTGACCCGCTCCCATTAGGGTTGGATTTGGTAGCATATTTGTAGGGTTTGGGTCAGGTATGATTTCTCATCTATTAACATGAGTGGTTTCAGAGTGGGTTTGAGTTTTAGATGCATCAATCCGCCCCACCCTGTATAACTTTACTTCATATAATTTTTAGTGCAATCCTTATCATAAGAGAGCTCAATAATGTAAGTGGCAATGAGGATGGGTAGTTCTCTTGAGGTCATGGATTTAATCGTCCTTAGACCATTCTTTTTTTTTTCTTCATATTTTTCAAAAATATTAAATAAACCACCAACGAATCCAACCCGACCACTGCCATAGGTTGGGTTTGGTATGACAACCATCAAACCTAGTACGGATCTAGTATAGTAGCAATACCAACCAGGTTGATTTGGATCTTGAGGAACCCAAACTCGACATGCTCCATTGCCATCCATATGCATAACGGCATATGTATACAGCCATTACATCTTTGATGGTTTAGATTTTCACAAAGTGCAGATGTGTGAGTTCGATTCAAATCTCAATCATTCCGCAGAAACACAAATATTTAGATGAGAATCACCTACATAGTTATTATTGTATTGCATCATATTTTCTAGGCGATCTAGGCCATGCGGGTATTTGAGGGGTGCTTTGCAACTTCAAAGGTAAGGTGTTGATTTTCTTTTCTAAGCCAATTGGAATTTAAGACTCTAACAAGGTAGAGGTGTTTGCGATTCTAGAAGATTTAAGAATTTATTCCAATTTCTTTACTAAAAAGTTGATTGTGGAAAGTGATTCATCAAATGCAATTTCTTGGGTTTTATAAAAAGGAAAGGCTTCCTGGAAATTTCTATACATTCTTAATGAAATTAAAGCTTTATCTTCATTGATGCGGGTGGTTTTCAAGCATATTTTTTGTTCAGCAAATGGTAACGCGGATTCACTTGCAAAGTAAGGAGTTGACAAGGATGGTCTGTTTTTTGAGATTTGAGGTTTTTGGTATTTGTACCGTCTTTCCTTTTTTGTTGAATCGGGCTTCGTTTAAGGCTTTTATACATGTCTCTATTATTTGCTTCCTTCTGTATTCCTCTTTTTTAATCTATGATTGTGTTACCAATCAAAAATTTTTTTCTAGGCCATCTAGCTAATGTAGCCACCTATGTTATTCAATATTCAGTCGTTGAATTGAATTCCGAAAAAAAAAAATGATGCATTCTAAAGATATTAAACTTCAGCGCCATACATGGAGTTTGGATGATTCTTTTTTTTTTTTTTTTTTATAGGAGTCTTATTGGGATCTTTCCATACCCTACCTCCCCCATGATATGTGTAGCTACAAGTGGTCTCACACTCTCACAGGCTAGTTCACATGGTATTAGGTGCTCAAAATGCTTTTTTGATGGATGACGGGTCCTGAAAACCTAATCATGATCAACACTATTCTATTCTATATTTGTAATAGTAATCTCCTAATTAGGTTTCGTGTGTGAACCTAGCTACATTTATCTTATAGAGAATTGAGGATGAATGGTACATCACATAATGGTGAGGATACCCTCCCATTGAAGGGATAATATTCCCATCATATCATTTTAGTATGCAGCCCCACCCATAGGCATAAGCATCTCCTTCTACTATAATTCAAATGGTTGACTGATTAAAAAGGGACAAGGGGAGATGGTGTCTTCTAATCATTGTACACTTTGTTACAGTATTGATTCCTTTGCTAGGATTCTCTCATACTCCCCTTTTTATTCATATTTTTGCCCTTTATTCTCTACATGACCACTGGATTGAATCTATCTAATTCGAGTGCAAATAACTTAGTTTATGTCTAGGTCTTACTTTTCATATCACTCTAACAAAAATCTTATCACTCAATTCTTGGATCATTTTCTATTGAGAGACATCTCACACGGAATTTCAGGCGTGACAACTTTTGGAGCCCTTGTGATTTGACACTAATCAAGGAAGGTGGATCCGTGGATGAATGAGAAGTGCTCATAGGGATAACGGGTGTACCAGAAAAGTTAGGCCATCTAACATTCCTAACCAAAGATATAAGATCCTAATAGCTTAACAGTAATATTTAAGGCATGTTTGTATGGCAGTGCAGAAAATCAGCTCAGTGGAGAACCCTTCCCAACCACTCATGGGAAAATTTTCCCATAGAATTGTGAAAAAATTTTAGTTCACTTTTAAAAATGGCCACACCAAATATACAGTTTTTTGTTTTTTCAATGCCGAAAAGCATTCCACTTCCCATGATTTCTGTGCAAAGAAATGGCCACATAAATGTGCCCTTAGTGTGTTTTCTTTGACTGATTAGATGTATTTTTAGTGTCAAATTAGTTTTGGTGCCAAGGGGGTTGGATAGGTAGACATAGTAGAAAATTGACCCTGAATGCTTACTAAATGGCTGAGATCATTGAAGATGGGTCCCAAATGTACCGAATTCAGGGTGTGCCAATAAACTGCTCACACACATGTTCATGGTTCAAGACCACCACCCAATAATTTCAAATGATACAGTGGGTTTGAGAATGTTAGAATGATATAAAACTTGTTAGAAACAACTTGCCCCACCATGATTTTGGAGATTTGTTGATAATGACAGGAAATGATTCAGATGGCTAGTGAAGTTGAAGATGTTCTGTGTATGTCCTCATGCTTGAGTGTGAAAGGTGAATATTACCCACAAAAGGAGGATATGTTGTCCGACATTGCAGTATTATTACATGGAATTCCATTTCCTTTGTTTTGGACATTAAAATATACAGAAGAATTATGCAACTTTTCTAGAGGGAACTTCTTCGGTTTGTTTAGTTGGTTACTCTATCGGTTGTCCCATTGCCTTTGCATCTTGACTTTGTGTGGATTTGGTTTATGATTGATGGCAGTAACGACGGTCTAAATGGAATTGTGTCACAGAATAACTCCCTTGTTATTTAGGAATGTGGTTCAGATATATTCACGAAAACATAAACTAACTTGTTGGTATTTGTGATTCTAATAAGGCTAGAGGTTTTAGCTGTTTTGGAAGCCTTTCGATAATTTACAAAGTATTTTCAAGGGAACCTTATTGTTGAGAGTGATTCCTTTAATGCAATTGCGTGGACATTAAGTTGTAAAGTTAACTCATGGAGATTTCATTTCCTCTTTAATCAGATCCGTGAGTTGTCTTCTTCTATTAATGTTGTTTTTTACCATGAGATTAGAGCAGCCAATTCGATGGATAATGCTTTAGCTAAACAGGGGGTTGTAAGGGATTGTCCTTCGGAGGATTTTATTATGTAAGTGTTTGAATGTGGGGTATTTTTCACTTTTTAGCTCTTTTCTATTATTTTGCCTTTGCTACTGATTAAAAAAAAACACACACACACATATACACACACACACACACACACAAACATTCTTCATTTCATTTAATACAGGATTCCCAATTGTTTTCATGGAATTGACTCCTAAGAATTTAAGTTAAAATGGGATCAAATAATGGAATATTAAAGATGTGACAAAAGCTAGACACATAGATAAAAGCTAGACACATAGATGGGACTCTTGACTATATTATGATTTGATTTGCCCAAGTGATGGTTGGGAATATATATTTTCCTCATAAGGATTGATTATTTCATGGTCATTTTTGGATCTTCACATTTATTCTTCCACATTAACTACTTTTATAAGAAAGTAAATTTTTTTGAGCTTTTTAGGAATGAAATTCCATGTAAACAAGCGGCCTGTTTGGCATTATTCTTATGTTGTTTCCAAGTTTATTCTTAGATTTGATTGTGTTGAGATCAGGTTGTGATGGAACTAAACTTCACAGAACGAACCTTATATTTAAACATTCTGTTGAGAATATGCCATATGAAACTTATTTGGTAGCTGTAAAAAAATCTCTCCAACGAACTGAAGCAATAGAATCATATGATCTAAAATGTGAAGTCTATTTTTTAATCTTTGTGCCACTTTATTATTAGTGTACATGAGACCTACTTGTAAAAGTTATAACGCAATACTCACATTTAAAAATTAGAACATGGGGCCCGTATTCATATGACTTATGGGCTTACCTTTAGAAGAATTATAATTATAATGTGGGTTCACCATTTTTTAATGTAAATATAGGACCCATCTTTATAAATTACAACATTGTACACACCTTAAGAAATTAGAATATGTGCCTAAATTCATAGGATTTATAATACAGATTCATGTTTTGTGGTTGTCACTACGCTACCCACATTTAGAAATCAAAAAGTGGAGCAACATTTTTCGGGATTTTGTATATAGGACCTACATTTAGAAATTACAAAGTGGTGTGTCATGCCCCGATCCCGAGAATTTGGGAATTTGAGTGGGCCCCCAGGGCGGTATACGTAATCCCGTAGAAATTCGTGCCCTGAAGGATTATGCACGAATTTCTACAAGGGAAATTCCACAGAAACATGTGAGGTAGGCCAACACACGTTGGGAAATAACTCATCATAAGCGTGTTCCTGCGAAATACTCAGTAATAATCAAGAACATGTTAAAGAGCATATCCGTTGTCATTCATAAATAAACATATAGGTATATGTATATAGCAGTACTTAAGTTCCAATTACTCTTCTTTTAATTCAACATCTATTTAAAGGGGTTAAGTACATAAAGACCAATTTGCTTTTCTCTCAGAAACAGACCAAAAGTGACCGTAACATCTCAGATATGACGCATTCTGTGGGATGACTAATAAAATACATCGTCATCCTTCCAATCATCTACACCCCGAGCTACCGTTGGGGTACTCTCTTGGGGCGCGTCGATACCCGAGTTGGGACCGGGTTCTGTACCTGCAATACCAAGAGTAACATTGTTAATGTAACATTCCGATCCGAGTTGATCCGGATTAGTGGGTAATTGCGTACGATTTTATCGTTAAGTGTGTTTTGATTTTTGCTTTTCTTTGGTCTGAGTCTTGGAGAGATCGTTTGGGTTGAGTTTGACTTAGTTTAGGTAGTTCGAGCCCTTTTTCGTAATTTTGGCTTTTGATTGACTTTGTCAGTTTTGCGTCATTTTGACGTCATCGCGTGTCTTTCGTTAAGCTTGTCGATCTTCGTAACTGTCTTGGATCCGACTGATTTCGTTTGCTCTCGTTGGATCGTCAGTTGACTCAAACTGACATTTGTGTAAGCTGTTTGGACTTATATGTAAATTGGACTCATTTTAAGTTATAAATATCTTACCTACTCATTTTCTTTCTCTCGATCGTCTCTGCTCGTTCTCTCTCAGCGTGTCTCTCTCTCTCGTTCAGCTCTCTCTCTTCCCTTTTTCATTTCTGTTTCGTGAGGAGGAAGAAAGAGGCCAAGTTGTGTGTGTGTTTTCCAGTGGACTGAGCCAAAGCAACGACGTGATTTCGTCTGTGAGGCAAGTATAAGCACAAGTAGTATGAACACCGATTGGTAGTGTTTCGATTGTTTGTATTTTACTCATTGTTGTATGTATCAGTGTTGGACAGCCCTATTGAGTCCATTTTGCTGTTATTTTCCTGTTTTCGGTCAAAAGACTCGTTTTCTGTATGTCTGTAACTGTAACACTCCGACCCGAGTTGACCCGGATTAGTGCGTAATTTCGTGTGTTTTTATCGCTAAGAGTGTTTTGATTTGGTTTTCCTTTGGTTTTGACTCGTAGAGAGATCGTTGGGTTGAGTTTGACTTGGTCTAAGTAGATCGAGCCCTTTTTCGTAATTTTGGCTTTTGATTGACCTTGTCAGTTTCGCGTCATTTTGACGTCAGCGCGTGTATTTCGTCGAGCTTGTCGATTGTCGAAACTGTCTTGAATCCGAATGAGTTCGTTTGCTCTCGTTGGACTGTCATTTGACTCAAACTGATATTTGTATAAGCTATTTGGCCTTAAATGTAATTTAGACTCAAATTAAGTATAAAAAAAATCCCACCAACTCCCTGTCTCTCTCTCGATCGTCTCTCTCGCTCTCTGTTTGTCTCTCTCTCTCGACAGCTCTCTTTCTCTCCTTCTCCTTTCTGTTTCTGTGCTTGAGGGAGGAAGAAAGGAGCTCGTTTGTGCGTGTGTTCCCGGTGGACTGAGCCAATCAGCGTGTGGATTTCGTCCGTGAGGCAAGTATAAGCCCAAGTTGTATGAACATCGATTGATAGTGATTTGATCGTCTTGTTTTTATGTTTCATTGTGTTTCTCCGTATTAGACAGCTCTATTCAGCTCATTTTGCTGTTTTCTTCCGGTTTCCAGCTGTTTTGTGCACTTTCTGTGCGACTGTAACAAGTTCAAAAAAATGAGTCCGTGCACTCACGGCTAAGCCGTGAAATGTGCTACGGCTAAGCCGTAAAATGGCTTACGGCTAAGCCGAGACCCAACCGTAAACCAAACCGTAGAACAGTACAGACTGTCAGCTGAAAATAACTGGATGTTGGCAATTTGACATTCTTCTACGGCCCAGCCTGATCTAAGCCGTACATTGTCTTACGGCTAAGCCGTGGACCAAGATACGGCTGAGTCGTAGAGCAAAATACGGTTAAGCCGTAAATCCGAAGGGATATTTGGGGAACCTCAGCTCAGCCGCAGTGCATATTACGGCTAAGCCGTAAGATGCCACGGCTAAGCCGTAAGGTTACCTACGGCTACACCGTGAGACCCTGAGAATTGAATGAATAGGGACTAGGTTTAAGTAAAAGACCGTATATGACTTTCATGTTAGAATGTAGCGAACCTGGACATGCCCAATGGAATGTTTGAATGACATGAATGATCTCAAGGGCTGTGAATCATTCATGCTTGTATCCAGCTGTTTAGCACCTCCCCATGGGTGTTGGTTTAAGGGACTTCGGTGCACACTCCTGACACTGCAACACTAGACAATAGTGCATCGGACAACTTAAAACTACATCAACATGCACGGTTAGAGACACTGGATAATTAGTATAGGATTGGCTTGTAATTGACCTTGATTCGTAAAGGTATCATGATGTGTACAGCATATTGATTACGGTTATGCCCTCTTATGTGTTCTGCGCTGGACCTCTCGATTCTGTGGGACATGCAGCAACCCCAGAGCGAAGCCCGGGCGGAACCATTCTATTGTTATATTGGTATCAGTGTTATCATTGTTCCATTGGAGTACTTACATCAGTCATGAGTCAGTGATTGTGATTGATATTCATTGTCAGCACTTCTTGTAATTGCTTATGTACATTCAGTCCGTATATGCGATGCACTTCCTATTGTTGTTCAGCATGATATGTGAGATCTGTAAGTGATAAGTGCTTGATTGATTGATTGAGGTGCATCATCCGATTGATTGTGATTGGTCTTGGCACTAATGAGCCTCAGCCTTAGGATACCCGACGGGGTTAACTTTGGTTTAGTTTAAGTGTTTGCCTCTGCAGAGTGTGATTGTCCTGGGACTCCGGACCCCGGGAACTAGAGACCCATGCGTACCCTGGCCCGGTCGCTGGTGTTCTCATCCTGATTGCTCTCGTAAGGGAGAAAATGGCCAATGTAGTAGCCACTTGATTGTTACCTGTTTATGATTCTGATAGCATGCTTATTTATTTGCATAATTGTTTAGTATACAGACAAAATTTCTATGGATATTGCATTATGACTATTGTTCGGTATTCTTCAGTTTTAGACACAATTCGTGTTATCTTCTTGTTGGCTTATACTTTGCTAAGTCGTTGTACTTATACGTTTGTCTTGTGTGTTGCAGGCTCAGATCCCTCTTCCGATCCTGCGTCGGTCGACCCGACTGCAGGAGAGGCTCGCGAGGCCCCCTCCGGCCTAGAGGAGTGGACTTGATCCATCCTCCAGAGTACGGTTTGCATCATTCTGGTTTTCCCCATTCCTTGTGTTGGAGTCTATTGAGGGGATTTTTCTGTAATTGCTCGAGTGATACCTGTATATTGTATTTTGATTTTTGGGAGCCCTCTTCCGTAACATACGTTCCTGTATTTTGTTATTGTTATTGTTATCAGTTTATGATCGTTTGTAATCTCCTATGTCTTTTGGTATATTGTGGTATGCCTTGATACGTACAGCTTCCGCGTACAGTTGTTTGCACGTGTGAATGATCCCTTGTGTGTGTATGCTTGGACGAGGTCCAGGTGTGCATGCACGGGAGTACGTGTGTCATTGGTTAAACTTTCTCTGACCCCCGGTCCCTGGGCTCGGGTTGTGACATACGTATTGTATGGTATCAGAGCATTGTCTCTCAGAGCTTTGTCTCTCAGGGCATTGTCTCTATCTTAGTGTGTAAGCATGTAGGCATATAGGACGTGGTGAGATTTCGTAGTCCAGTTTTGGACTGTTGTGTTTGGTCCCCTTGTCTTGTGAGTCTGTGTGCGTTCCCTAGTGTGTTAGCAGATTGACTTTTGTGTTTTGCAGGTTATGGCATCGGGATCTGGAACACACAACAACAATGATCAGGGAGATAACGAGAGTGGGTCAGCCGCTCCACAGCCACTTGTGAATTTTGACGAGCGCTTCTTGACTATGCTACAGGCTATCCATTCCTTGCAAGCGCAGGTTGTTTCGATCGTAGACCGACAGAGCCAAACGCCAGTTCGGCCTGCAGAGCAGCCAGTGGTTTTCCAGCCTAGAGAGAGCGATCCAAATGCGTTATACGACAAATTCAGGAAACGTGGAGCCACAGAGTTCTATGGTAATGAAGATGCGTTGAAGGCTGATCAGTGGCTAGAGCATACTGGAGATCTCTTCTCGACCATTGTCTGTGACGACCGGCAGAAGGTTATGCTTACGGCCTCGATGTTCCGAGAGGTGGCAAAGACGTGGTGGAAGAGTGTTAGTGCAGCCTATCTGACCTTGCCCAGTGAAACAGTGTGGGAGACGTTCCAGAAACAGTTCAGAAGGAAGTTCATTCCTGCTCATGTTCGACGCGTGAAGGAGGTTGAGTTTCTGGCCTTACAGCAGCAGCAGCTGACCGTTGCAGAGTACATTCACCGCTTTACCCAGTTGTCCCATTTTGCTGAGGACATGATCAATACCGAGGAGAAGAAGGTGAATCATTTTATTTCTGGTCTACACCCGAGATACGCGAATTTTGTGACTGCCTTTCAGAGACCAGCTACTTTCGATGATGCGGTCGACAGAGCACACGCTGCGGAAACCAACCACCTAGCAGAGAGAGCCATGGATTTTAAGAGGAGTGCACCAGTGAGTTCCAGGGGACAGAGTCAGAAGAAATGGAAAGGGAAGCAAGGCACTTCGAGTTTCTCCGGGAGCAGATGCGAGTTTTGTGGATTTGGACATCCGACGGAGAAGTGTTGGAAGAAGTCCGGAGCTTGTTTGAGTTGCGGATCGATGGAGCATAAGATAGCTCAGTGCCCGAAGACCAGGACTTTCCAGTCGTCCAGATCTATGGGGTCATCCAAATCTCTCAGTTCAGCAGCTTCGAACAGCCCCCATCCGTCTCGCCAGAGCCAGAAGCCCCAGCGTCAGACTGCTCGTGTGTATGCAGCCTCCCATGATCATGCAGAAGATGCGAAAGTGGTGGAAGGTAAAGTTCTCATTGCCCGAGCTGAAGCACATACACTTTTTGATTCGGGATCTACGCGTTCGTATGTTGCCCCTCGTTTTGCGGAACAGTTACCGCAACCCCCTCGACCGCTACCCTATTTGCTAGTGGTGTCCACTCCTGTGGGCAAGAGAGTGGAGTGTAGTGTATATTACCCTCAGTGCGACGTGGTGATTGAGGGTCGCCAGCTGCCAGTTGATTTGATTTTGTTGTCTATGTTGGATTTCGATGTGATCCTTGGAATGGACTGGCTAGCGCGGTATCGTGCCTGTGTTAACTGTTACAACAGGTCGATTTACTTCGATTTTGAGAAGGGGTTTCGTTTCGAGGGCAATCAGGAGAGATGCCCGAGGCGTGTCATCTCCGCATGCAAGGCGGATCGTTTGATACGCAGAGGTGGTGCAGGATTTCTTGCTTTTGTCTCGGAGAAGAAGGAGGTGAAGCAGTTGAGCGATATTTCGGTAGTACGTGAGTTCCCGGATGTATTTCCGGAGGAAGTACCCGAGTTACCCCCTGTCCGAGATGTCGAGTTTGCGATCGACCTAGTGCCCGGTACAGCACCCATTAGTTTAGCTCCTTATCGTATGGCCCCTGCTGAGTTACTCGAATTGAAGACGCAATTGCAAGATCTTTTGGAGAAGGGTTTCATACGGCCGAGTGTGTCACCGTGGGGAGCTCCAGTGCTGTTTGTGAAGAAGAAGGACGGTACCTTACGGATGTGTATAGATTACCGGCGGTTGAACAAAGTCACGATCAAGAACAAATATCCATTGCCGCGTATTGATGAGTTGTTTGACCAACTTCAAGGTGCTGCCTATTTTTCCAAGATTGATCTGAGATCGGGGTATCATCAACTCCGGGCGAAGGAAGACGATATTGCCAAGACTGCTTTCAGGACACGGTACGGACATTTTGAGTTCCTCGTGATGCCATTTGGATTAACCAATGCACCTGCTGCCTTTATGGCTTTGATGAACAGGATCTTCGCTCCTTTTCTGGATCGTTTTGTAGTGGTCTTTATTGATGACATTTTGGTGTATTCGAAGACCCCAGAGGAGCATGAGGAACATCTACGTCGAGCCTTGCAGTTGTTGAAAGAGCATCGCTTATATGCCAAGCTGTCGAAGTGTGATTTTTGGCTCGAGCAGGTAGCTTTTCTTGGTCATACCATTTCACGAGATGGGTTGGCAGTGGATCAGATGAAAGTTGAAGCAGTGATGAATTGGCCCAGCCCAAAGACTGTGACGGAGATACGGAGTTTTCTTGGATTAGCTGGATATTATCGTCGCTTTATTCAAGATTTTGCCAAGATTTCTGCACCATTGACTCGATTGACCAGGAAGAGTGTTCCATTTCTGTGGACGGACGAATGCGAGTGCCATTTCCGGATGTTGAAGGAAAAGCTTACTTCGGCTCCAGTTTTGACGTTACCAGATGGGCATGAAGGATTTATGATCTATTCAGATGCTTCTCGAGTCGGTTTGGGATGTGTTTTGATGCAACATGGCAAGGTGATTGCCTATGGCTCGAGACAACTTCGGGAGCACGAGAAGAACTACGCCACGCACGATTTAGAGTTGGCAGCCATCGTTTTTGCGTTGAAGATGTGGAGACACTATTTGTATGGCGTGACATTTGAAGTGCATTCAGATCATCATAGTCTACAGTATCTCTTCACGCAGTCTGAGTTGAATATGCGACAGCGAAGGTGGCTTGAGTTGATCAAGGATTTTGATTTCCCCATCAAGTATCATCCAGGGAAAGGCAATGTTGTTGCAGATGCCTTGAGTAGGAAGTCGGAGATTCTTCAGGCTTTGGACAGCCTTTATTTTGTGAGGCACGCACAGCCAGTGGAACTGCAATCGGTGGAGAACCGTTTGACACTTGCCAGTACAGTGAGCTTTCAGCCTGATATTATTCAGCGTATTAAAGACCAGCAGTTTGAAGATGCGATGTTGAAGCGAATTCGGGATAGCATTGCAGATCGACCAGACTTTCGTTTGGAGGGTGATGTTTTGTATTTCAGGAGCAGATTATGTGTGCCAGCAGTAGATGCTTTAAAGGAGAGTTTGATGACCGAAGCACACCATGCACGTTACTCTATGCATCCTGGAAGTACGAAGATGTACCGAGCTCTCAAGGACAGATTCTGGTGGAACAACATGAAGAGAGAAATTGCTGGGTTTGTTGCCAGATGTTTGACTTGCCAGAAGGTGAAAGCTGACCATCAGAGACCTCCAGGTTCCTTACATCCATTGCATATTCCCCAGTGGAAATGGGAACACATTTCGATGGACTTTGTTTCGGGTTTACCCCTGACGAGCAAGAAGAACAGTGCCATTTGGGTGATCGTGGACAGACTGACGAAGACAGCCCATTTTCTTCCATTCAAGAAAGGCATGACATTTTCCGAGATGGCGAAGAAGTTCGTTGATGAGATCGTGAGACTACATGGTACGCCCGTGTCGATTGTGTCAGATCGAGATAGCCGCTTTGTTTCTTCATTTTGGAGAGCATTCCAGGAAGCCATGGGAACGAAGTTGAGCTTCAGTACGGCGTATCACCCGCAGACTGATGGACAGTCAGAACGAACTATTCAGACGCTCGAGGACATGTTACGGGCCAGTGTGCTGAATTTCGAGAAAGAATGGGATTTGCATCTCTCGTTGTGCGAGTTTGCGTATAACAATAGTTTCCACGAGAGTATTGGAATGGCACCCTATGAAGCTCTGTATGGACGGAAATGTAGAAGTCCTGTTTGCTGGGAAGAAGTTGGAACAAGGAGTTTCCACGGACCGACAATCATTGCTGAGACTACAGAGAAAGTTCAGAAAGTGATTGACAATTTGAAGATTGCCCGATCGAGACAGAAGAGCTATGCAGATACGCGTAGAAGAACCTTGACATTTCAGGTTGGAGATTGGGTATTCTTGAAGGTCTCACCGATGAAGGGCACGGTACGATTCGGTCAAAAAGGCAAGTTAGCGCCAAGATATGTGGGTCCATTTGAGATCAAGAGCCGGATTGGTGATCTAGCGTACAGATTGATTCTACCCGTGGAGTTTTCTGGAGTACACGATGTTTTTCATGTGTCTCTGCTTCGCAAGTATGTTCGAGACCCGACGCACGTGATTCGTTACGATGATATTCAGATGCAACCTAATGCGTCATACGTTGAGCGTCCGCTCCGTATTGTTGGGACTAGAGAACAGCTCTTGCGTACGAGGACTATTCGATGGGTTAAGGTACTTTGGGAACATCATGGACCTGATGAAGCCACGTGGGAACTAGAAGATCAGATGGCACGACAGTATCCTTATCTGTTTGCTCAGGTACGCGTTCATTCCGAGGACGGAATGATGTCCAAGTGGGGGAGGATGTAACACTCCGACCCGAGTTGACCCGGATTAGTGCGTAATTTCGTGTGTTTTTATCGCTAAGAGTGTTTTGATTTGGTTTTCCTTTGGTTTTGACTCGTAGAGAGATCGTTGGGTTGAGTTTGACTTGGTCTAAGTAGATCGAGCCCTTTTTCGTAATTTTGGCTTTTGATTGACCTTGTCAGTTTCGCGTCATTTTGACGTCAGCGCTTGTATTTCGTCGAGCTTGTGGATTGTCGAAACTGTCTTGAATCCGAATGAGTTCGTTTGCTCTCGTTGGACTGTCATTTGACTCAAACTGATATTTGTATAAGCTATTTGGCCTTAAATGTAATTTAGACTCAAATTAAGTATAAAAAAAATCCCACCAACTCCCTGTCTCTCTCTCGATCGTCTCTCTCGCTCTCTGTTTGTCTCTCTCTCTCGACAGCTCTCTTTCTCTCCTTCTCCTTTCTGTTTCTGTGCTTGAGGGAGGAAGAAAGGAGCTCGTTTGTGCGTGTGTTCCCGGTGGACTGAGCCAATCAGCGTGTGGATTTCGTCCGTGAGGCAAGTATAAGCCCAAGTTGTATGAACATCGATTGATAGTGATTTGATCGTCTTGTTTTTATGTTTCATTGTGTTTCTCCGTATTAGACAGCTCTATTCAGCTCATTTTGCTGTTTTCTTCCGGTTTCCAGCTGTTTTGTGCACTTTCTGTGCGACTGTAACAAGTTCAAAAAAATGAGTCCGTGCACTCACGGCTAAGCCGTGAAATGTGCTACGGCTAAGCCGTAAAATGGCTTACGGCTAAGCCGAGACCCAACCGTAAACCAAACCGTAGAACAGTACAGACTGTCAGCTGAAAATAACTGGATGTTGGCAATTTGACATTCTTCTACGGCCCAGCCTGATCTAAGCCGTACATTGTCTTACGGCTAAGCCGTGGACCAAGATACGGCTGAGCCGTAGAGCAAAATACGGTTAAGCCGTAAATCCGAAGGGATATTTGGGGAACCTCAGCTCAGCCGCAGTGCATATTACGGCTAAGCCGTAAGATGCCACGGCTAAGCCGTAAGGTTACCTACGGCTACACCGTGAGACCCTGAGAATTGAATGAAAAGGGACTAGGTTTAAGTAAAAGACCGTATATGACTTTCATGTTAGAATGTAGCGAACCTGGACATGCCCAATGGAATGTTTGAATGACATGAATGATCTCAAGGGCTGTGAATCATTCATGCTTGTATCCAGCTGTTTAGCACCTCCCCATGGGTGTTGGTTTAAGGGACTTCGGTGCACACTCCTGACACTGCAACACTAGACAATAGTGCATCGGACAACTTAAAACTACATCAACATGCACGGTTAGAGACACTGGATAATTAGTATAGGATTGGCTTGTAATTGACCTTGATTCGTAAAGGTATCATGATGTGTACAGCATATTGATTACGGTTATGCCCTCTTATGTGTTCTGCGCTGGACCTCTCGATTCTGTGGGACATGCAGCAACCCCAGAGCGAAGCCCGGGCGGAACCATTCTATTGTTATATTGGTATCAGTGTTATCATTGTTCCATTGGAGTACTTGCATCAGTCATGAGTCAGTGATTGTGATTGATATTCATTGTCAGCACTTCTTGTAATTGCTTATGTACATTCAGTCCGTATATGCGATGCACTTCCTATTGTTGTTCAGCATGATATGTGAGATCTGTAAGTGATAAGTGCTTGATTGATTGATTGAGGTGCATCATCCGATTGATTGTGATTGGTCTTGGCACTAATGAGCCTCAGCCTTAGGATACCCGACGGGGTTAACTTTGGTTTAGTTTAAGTGTTTGCCTCTGCAGAGTGTGATTGTCCTGGGACTCCGGACCCCGGGAACTAGAGACCCATGCGTACCCTGGCCCGGTCGCTGGTGTTCTCATCCTGATTGCTCTCGTAAGGGAGAAAATGGCCAATGTAGTAGCCACTTGATTGTTACCTGTTTATGATTCTGATAGCATGCTTATTCATTTGCATAATTGTTTAGTATACAGACAAAATTTCTATGGATATTGCATTATGACTATTGTTCGGTATTCTTCAGTTTTAGACACAATTCGTGTTATCTTCTTGTTGGCTTATACTTTGCTAAGTCGTTGTACTTATACGTTTGTCTTGTGTGTTGCAGGCTCAGATCCCTCTTCCGATCCTGCGTCGGTCGACCCGACTGCAGGAGAGGCTCGCGAGGCCCCCTCCGGCCTAGAGGAGTGGACTTGATCCATCCTCCAGAGTACGGTTTGCATCATTCTGGTTTTCCCCATTCCTTGTGTTGGAGTCTATTGAGGGAATTTTTCTGTAATTGCTCGAGTGATACCTGTATATTGTATTTTGATTTTTGGGAGCCCTCTTCCGTAACATACGTTCCTGTATTTTGTTATTGTTATTGTTATCAGTTTATGATCGTTTGTAATCTCCTATGTCTTTTGGTATATTGTGGTATGCCTTGATACGTACAGCTTCCGCGTACAGTTGTTTGCACGTGTGAATGATCCCTTGTGTGTGTATGCTTGGACGAGGTCCAGGTGTGCATGCACGGGAGTACGTGTGTCATTGGTTAGACTTTCTCTGACCCCCGGTCCCTGGGCTCGGGTTGTGACAGTAACTATTCCAGAAAAATGACTCCGTGCACTCACGGCTACACCGTGAATTGTGCTACGGCTAAGCCGTGAAATGGCTTACGGCTAAGCCGAGACCCAGCCGTAACCCTGACCGTAGATCAATACAGACTGACATCTGAAAATAACTGAGAGTTGGCAAAATGCTACTCTTCTACGGCCCAGCCTGATCTAAGCCGTACATTGTATTACGGCTAAGCCGTGGACCAGGATACGGCTGCGCCGTAGAGTAAAATACGGTTGAGCCGTAAATACGGATGGATATTTTGGGGAACCTCGGCTCTGCCGCAGTGCAGATTACGGCTAAGCCGTAAGATGCCTACGGCTAAGCCGTAAGGTCACCTACGGCTACACCGTATCAGTCTGAGAACTGAATGAAAAGGACTAGGTTTAAGAAAGAGACCGTTATGACTTTCATAGTAGAATGTAGCTAACTTAGACTTGCCCAATGGAATGTTTGAATGACATGAATGATCTCGAGGGCTGTGAATCATTCATGCTTGTTATCCAGTTGTTTAGCACCTCCCCATGGGTGTTGGTTTAAGGGACTTCGGTGCACACTCCTGACACTGCAACACTAGACAATGGTGCATCGAACAACTTAAAACTACATCAACATGCACGGTTAGAAACACTGGATAAATAGGTTAGGATTGGCTTGTAATTGACCTTGATTCGTAAAAGTATTTTGAATTGTACAGCATATTGACTTCGGTTATGCCCTCTTATGTGTTCTGCGCTGGACCTCTCGATTCTGTGGGAAATGCAGCAACCCCAGAGTGAAGCCCGGGCGGGACCATTCTATTATTGTGTTTGTATCGTTGCTCCGGTGGAGTATTTGAGTTCTGAGTCAGTGATTGTTATTAATACTCATTGTCAGTGCTTCTTTTATCTGCGTATGTGCATTCAGTATCAGTATCAGTATCAATATCAGTATATGTGATGCACTTCCTATTGTTCGTTTAGTGTGATATGTGAGATCTGTATGTGATATGATGTGATTGATTGATTGAGGTGCATCATCCGATTTGATTGTGATTGGTATATGGCACTACTGAGCCTCAGCCTTAGGATACCCGACGGGGATAACTTTGGTTTAGATTATGTGTTTGCCTCTGCAGAGTGTTCTGTCCTGGGACTCCGGACCCCGGGAACTAGAGACCCATGCGTACCCTGGCCCGGTCGCTGGTGTTCTCATTCCGACTGCTCTCGAAAGGGAGAATATGGCCAATGTAGTAGCCACTTTGACTGTTATCTGTTTATGATTCTGATAGCATGCTTATTCATTTGCATAATTGCTTAGTATACGAACATGATTTCTATGGATTTTGCACTGTGACTATTACTCATTATTAGACACAATTCGTGTTATCTTCTTGTGGCATATATTTTGCTAAGTCGTTGTACTTATGAGTTGTCTTGTGTGTTGCAGGCTCAGATCCCTCTCCCGATCCTGCGTCGGTCGACCCGACTCCAGGAAAGTCTCGCGAGGCCCCCTCCGGCCTAGAGGAGTGGACTTGATCCATCGTCCAGAGTACGGTTTGCATCATTTTGTTTTCCCCATTCATTGGAGTCTGAGTCTATTGAGGGGATTTTTCTGTCATTGTACCGTGGGCTTTGATGATATCTGTATTTTGATTTTTGATTGTTGTAAGCCCGCTCTATAGTCATACGTTCTTGTAATTATTCTTGTCATCAGTTAATGTTTTTGTAATCTCCTATGTCATTTTGGTATGTTGTGGTATGCCTTGATACGTACAGCTTCCGCGTACAGTTATTTGCACGTGTGAATGATCCCTTGTGTGTGTATGCTTGGACGGGGTCTAAGTGTACGTGCACGGGAGTACGTGTGTCATTGGTTAGACTTTCTCTGACCCCCGGTCCCTGGGCTCGGGTTGTGACATACATATTGTATGGTATCAGAGCATTGTCTCTATCTTAGTGTGTAAGCATGTAGGCATATAGGACGTGGTGAGATTCCGTAGTCCAGTCTCGGACTGTTGTGTTTGGTCCCCTTGTCTTGTGAGTCTGTGTGAGTTACCTAGTGTGATAGCAGATTGACTTTTGTGTTTTGCAGGCTATGGCATCGGGATCTGGAACACACAACAACGACAATCAGGGAGATAATGAGAGTGGATCAGCCGCTCCACAGCAACCTGTGAATTTCGATGAGCGCTTCTTGACAATGCTGCAAGCGATCCATTCATTGCAGGCACAGGTCGTTTCGCTAGTAGACCGACAGAGTCACGCATCAGTTCAGCCGCCTGTAGAGCAGCAAGTGGTTTTCCAGCCTAAGGAGAGCGATCCAAATGCATTGTACGATAAATTCAGGAAACGTGGAGCCATAGAATTCTACGGCAATGAAGATGCGCTGAAGGCTGATCAGTGGCTAGAGCATACTGGGGATCTCTTCTCTACCATTGTCTGTGATGACCGGCAGAAGGTTATGCTTACGGCATCGATGTTTCGAGAGGTGGCGAAGACTTGGTGGAAGAGTGTCAGTGTAGCCTATCTGACCATGCCCAGCGAAACGGTGTGGGAGACGTTCCAGAAACAGTTCAGGAGGAAGTTCATCCCTGCTCATGTCCGACGTGTGAAGGAGGTTGAGTTTCTGGCCTTACAGCAGCAGCAGCTGACCGTTTCAGAGTATATTCACCGATTTATCCAGTTGTCCCATTTTGCTGAGGACATGATCAATACTGAGGAGAAGAAGGTGAATCGTTTCATTACCGGTCTGCATCCTCGATATGCAAATTACGTGACTGCCTTCCAGAGGCCAGCTACTTTTGATGATGTGGTTGACAGAGCACATGCTGCGGAAGCCAACCACCTAGCAGAGAGAGCTATGGACTTCAAGAGGAGTGCACCAGTGGGGTCCAAGGGACAGATTCAAAAGAAATGGAAAGGGAAACAAGGAACTTCGAGTTTCTCGGGGAGCAGATGTGAGTTTTGTGGATTAGGACATCCGACGGAGAAGTGTTGGAAGAAGTCCGGAGCTTGTTTGAGTTGTGGATCCATGGAGCATAAGATAGCTCAGTGCCCGAAAGCTAGGACCTTCCAGTCCTCTAGATCTATGGGGTCATCCAAGTCTCTGAGTTCTGCAGCTTCGAATAGCCCCCAGCCGTCTCGCCAGAGCCAGAAGCCGCAGCGTCAGACTGCTCGCGTGTATGCAGCCTCCCATGAGCATGCAGAAGATGCGAATGTGGTGGAAGGTAAAGTTCTCATTGCCCAAGCTGAAGCACATGCACTATTTGATTCAGGATCTACGCGTTCGTATGTTGCACCTCATTTTGCGGAACAGTTACCGCAACCCCCTCAGCCGCTACCTTATTTGTTGGTGGTGTCCACTCCTGTGGGCAAGAGAGTAGAGTGTAGTGTATACTACCCTCAATGCGACGTGGTGATTGAAGGTCGCCAGCTGCCAGTTGATTTGATCTTGTTGTCCATGTTGGATTTCGATGTGATCCTTGGAATGGACTGGCTAGCGCGGTATCGTGCCTGTGTTAATTGTTACAACAGGACGATTTACTTCGATTTTGAGAAGGGGTTTCGTTTCGAGGGCAATCAGGAGAGATGCTCGAGGCGTGTCATCTCCGCATACAAGGCGGATCGTTTGATACGCAGAGGTTGTGCAGGTTTTTTTGCTTTCGTTTCGGAGAAAAAGGAGGTGAAGCAGTTGGGTGAGATTCCGGTCGTACGTGAGTTCCCGGATGTATTTCCGGAGGAAGTACCCGAGTTACCCCCTGTCAGAGATGTAGAATTCGCGATTGATCTAGTGCCCGGTACAGCACCCATTAGTTTAGCTCCTTATCGTATGGCCCTTGCTGAGTTACTCGAATTGAAGACGCAATTGCAAGATCTTTTGGAAAAGGGTTTCATACGGCCGAGTGTGTCACCGTGGGGAGCTCCAGTGCTGTTTGTGAAGAAGAAGGACGGTACCTTACAGATGTGCATAGACTACCGGCGATTGAATAAAGTCACTATCAAGAATAAATACCCATTGCCGCGTATTGACGAGTTGTTTGACCAACTTCAAGGTGCCGCTTATTTTTCCAAGATTGATCTAAGATCGGGGTATCATCAACTCCGGGTGAAGGAAGAAGATATTGCGAAGACTGCTTTCAGGACACGGTATGGACATTTTGAGTTTCTCGTGATGCCATTTGGATTGACCAATGCACCTGCTGCCTTTATGGTCTTGATTAACAGGATCTTTGCTCCTTTCCTGGATCGATTCGTGGTGGTCTTTATTGATGATATTTTGGTGTATTCGAAGACCCCAGAGGAGCATGTGGAACATCTACGTCAAACCTTGCAGTTGTTGAAAGAGCATCGTTTATATGCCAAATTTTCGAAATGTGATTTTCGGCTCGAGCAGGTAGCTTTTCTTGGTCATACCATATCACGAGATGGGTTGGCAGTGGATCAGATGAAAGTTGAGGCAGTGATGAATTGGCCCAGCCCAAAGACTGTGACGGAGATACGGAGTTTTCTTGGATTGGCTGGCTACTATCGTCGATTTATTCAAGATTTTGCCAAGATTTCTGCCCCGTTGACCTGATTGGCCAGGAAGAATGTTCCTTTTCTGTGGACAGACGAATGTGAGCACCATTTCCGTATGTTGAAGGAGAAGCTTACTTCGGCTCCAGTCTTGACGTTACCAGATGGGCATGAAGGATTTAAGATCTACTCTGATGCTTCTCGAGTCGGTTTGGGATGTGTTTTGATGCAACATGGCAAAGTGATTGCCTATGGCTCGAGACAACTCCGGGAGCATGAGAAGAACTATACCACGCATGATTTAGAGTTGGCAGCCATCGTTTTTGCCCTGAAAATGTGGAGACATTATTTGTATGGCGTGAAATTTGAAGTGCACTCAGATCATCACAGTTTGCAGTATCTTTTCACGCAGTCTGAGTTGAATATGAGGCAACGAAGGTGGCTTGAGTTGATCAAAGATTATGACTTCCCCATTAAATACCATCCAGGGAAAGGCAACGTTGTTGCAGATGCCTTGAGTAGGAAATCAGAGATTCTCCAGGCCTTGGATAGCCTTTATTTTGTGAGGCATGCTCAGCCAGTAGAAGTGCGATTGGTGGAGAATGGTTTGACACTTGCCAGTACAGTGAGCTTTCAGCCTGACATCATTCAACGTATTAAAGACCAGCAGTTTGAGGATGCGATGTTGAAGTGCATTCGGGATAACATTGCGGATCGACCAGACTTTCGCTTGGAGGGTGATGTTTTGTACTTCAGGAGCAGATTATGTGTGCCAGCAGTAGACACTTTGAAGGAGAGTTTGATGACAGAAGCACACCATGCTCGTTATTCCATGCACCCTGGAAATACGAAGATGTACCGAGCTTTCAAGGACAGATTCTGGTGGAATAATATGAAGAGAGAAATTGCTGGGTTTGTTGCCAGATGTTTGACTTGCCAAAAGGTGAAAGTTGACCATCAGAGACCTCCAGGTTTCTTACATCCATTGCATATTCCCCAGTGGAAATGGGAGCACATTACGATGGACTTTGTTTCAGGCCTACCCTTGACGAGCAAGAAGAATAGTGCCATTTGGGTGATCGTGGACAGACTGACGAAGACAGCCCATTTTCTTCCATTCAAGAAAGGCATGACATTCTCCGAGATGGCGAAGAAGTTCGTTGATGAGATCGTTAGATTACATGGTACGCCTGTATCGATTGTGTCTGATCGAGATAGCCGCTTTGTTTCTTCGTTTTGGAGAGCATTTCAGGAAGCCATGGGAACGAAGTTGAGCTTCAGTACGGCGTATCACCCGCAGACTGATGGACAGTCAGAACGAACTATTTAGACGCTCGAAGACATGTTACGGGCCAGTGTACTGAATTTTGAGAAAGAATGGGATCTGCATCTCTCGTTGTGCGAGTTTGCGTATAATAATAGCTTCCACGAGAGTATTGGTATGGCACCATATGAAGCTTTGTATGGACGGAAATGTAGAAGCCCTGTTTGCTGGGAAGAAGTTGGAACAAGGAGTTTCCACGGACCGACGATCATTGCTGAGACTACAGCGAAAGTTCAGAAGGTCATTGATAATTTGAAGATTGCCCGATCAAGACAGAAAAGCTATGCAGATACGCGAAGAAGAACATTAGCATTTCAGGTTGGTGATTGGGTATTCTTGAAGGTCTCACCGATGAAAGGGACGATAACGGTTCGGTCAAAAAGGCAAGTTAGCGCCAAGATATGTGGGTCCATTTGAGATCAAGAGGCGGATTGGCGATTTGGCGTACAGATTGATTCTTCTAGTGGAGTTTTCCGGAGTCCATGACGTCTTCCATGTGTTAATGCTTCGCAAGTATGTTCGAGACCGACACACGTGATTCGCTACGATGATATTCAGATGCAACCGAATGCGTCATACGTTGAGCGTCCGCTCCGTATTGTTGGGACCAGAGAACAGCTCTTGCGTACGAGGACTATTCGATGGGTCAAGGTACTCTGGGAACATCATGGACCTGATGAAGCCACGTGGGAATTAGAAGATTAGATGGCTCGTCAGTATCCTTACCTCTTCGCTCAGGTACGCGTTCATTCCGAGGACGGAATGATGTCTAAGTGGGGGAGGATGTAACACTCTGATCCGAGTTGATCCGGATTAGTGGGTAATTGCATACGATTTTATCGTTAAGTGTGTTTTGATTTTTGCTTTTCTTTGGTCTGAGTCTTGGAGAGATCGTTTGGGTTGAGTTTGACTTAGTTTAGGTAGTTCGAGCCCTTTTTCGTAATTTTGGCTTTTGATTGACTTTGTCAGTTTTGCGTCATTCTGACGTCATCGCTTGTTTTTCGTTGAGCTTGTCGATCTTCGTAACTGTCTTGGATCCGACTAATTTTGTTTGCTCTCGTTGGATCGTCAGTTGACTCAAACTGACATTTGTGTAAGCTGTTTGGACTTATATGTAAATTGGACTCATTTTAATTTATAAATATCTTACCTACTCATTTTCTTTCTCTCGATCGTCTCTGCTCGTTCTCTCTTAGCTTGTCTCTCTCTCTCATTCAGCTCTCTCTCTTCCCTTCTTCATTTCTGTTTCGTGAGGAGGAAGAAAGGGGCCAAGTTGTGTGTGTGTTTTCCAGTGGACTGAGCCAAAGCAACGACGTGATTTCGTCTGTGAGGCAAGTATAAGCACAAGTAGTATGAACACCGATTGGTAGTGTTTTGATTGTTTGTATCTTACTCCTTGTTGTATGTATCAGTGTTGGACAGCCCTATTAAGTCCATTTTGCTGTTATTTTCCTGTTTTCGGTCAAAAGACTCGTTTTCTGTATGTCTGTAACTGTTCCAGAAAAATGACTCCGTGCACTCACGGCTACACCATGAATTGTGTTACGGCTAAGCCGTGAAATGGCTTACGGCTAAGCCGAGACCCAGCCGTAACCCTGACCGTAGATCAATACAGACTGACATCTGAAAATAACTGAGAGTTGGAAAAATGCTACTCTTCTACGGCCCAGCCTGATCTAAGCTGTACATTGTATTACGGCTAAGCCGTGGACTAGGATACGGCTGCGCCGTAGAGTAAAATACAGTTGAGCCGTAAATACGGATGGATATTTTGGGGAACCTCGGCTCCGCCGCAGTGCAGATTACGGCTAAGCCGTAAGATGCCTACGGCTAAGCCGTAAGGTCACCTACGGCTACACCGTATCAGTCTGAGAACTGAATGAAAAGGACTAGGTTTAAGAAAGAGACCGTTATGACTTTCATAGTAGAATGTAGCTAACCTGGACATGCCCAATGGAATGTTTGAATGACATGAATGATCTCGAGGGCTGTGAATCATTCATGCTTATTATCCAGTTGTTTAGCACCTCCCCATGGGTGTTGGTTTAAGGGACTTCGGTGCACACTCCTGACACTGCAACACTAGACAATGGTGCATCGAACAACTTAAAACTACATCAACATGCACGGTTAAAAACACTGGATAAATAGGTTAGGATTGGCTTGTAATTGACCTTGATTCGTAAAAGTATTTTGAATTGTACAGCATATTGACTTCGGTTATGCCCTCTTATGTGTTCTGCGCTGGACCTCTCGATTCTGTGGGAAATGCAGCAACCCCAGAGCGAAGCCCGGGCGGGACCATTCTATTATTGTGTTTGTATCGTTGCTCCGGTGGAGTATTTGAGGTCTGAGTCAGTGATTGTTATTAATACTCATTGTCAGTGCTTCTTTTATCTACGTATGTGCATTCAGTATCAGTATCAGTATCAATATCAGTATATGTGATGCACTTCCTATTGTTCGTTTAGTGTGATATGTGAGATCTGTATGTGATATGATGTGATTGATTGATTGAGGTGCATCATCCGATTTGATTGTGATTGGTATATGGCACTACTGAGCCTCAGCCTTAGGATACCCGATGGGGATAACTTTGGTTTAGATTATGTGTTTGCCTCTGCAGAGTGTTCTGTCCTGGGACTCCGGACCCCGGGAACTAGAGACCCATGCGTACCCTAGCCCGGTCGTTGGTGTTCTCATTCCGACTGCTCTCGAAAGGGAGAATATGGCCAATGTAGTAGCCACTTTGACTGTTATCTGTTTATGATTCTGATAGCATGCTTATTCATTTGCATAATTGCTTAGTATACGAACATGATTTCTATGGATTTTGCACTGTGACTATTACTCATTATTAGACACAATTCGTGTTATCTTCTTTTGGCTTATATTTTGCTAAGTCGTTGTACTTATGAGTTGTCTTGTGTGTTGCAGGCTCAGATCCCTCTCCCGATCCTGCGTCGGTCGACCCGACTCCAGGAGAGGCTCGCGAGGCCCCCTCCGGCCTAGAGGAGTGGACTTGATCCATCCTCCAGAGTACGGTTTGCATCATTTTGTTTTCCCCATTCATTGGAGTCTGAGT
The DNA here is from genome assembly GCA_037013555.1 of Sextonia rubra. Classification (NCBI taxonomy): domain Eukaryota; kingdom Viridiplantae; phylum Streptophyta; class Magnoliopsida; order Laurales; family Lauraceae; genus Sextonia; species Sextonia rubra. Next base: position 40,201,186 of record JASUAD010000018.1, read on the forward strand.
CTATTGAGGGGATTTTTCTGTCATTGTACCGTGGGCTTTGATGATATCTGTATTTTGATTTTTGATTGTTGTAAGCCCGCTCTATAGTCATACGTTCTTGTAATTGTTCTTGTCATCAGTTAATGTTTTTGTAATCTCCTATGTCATTTTGGTATGTTGTGGTATGCCTTGATACGTACAGCTTCTGCGTACAGTTATTTGCACGTGTGAATGATCCCTTGTGTGTGTATGCTTGGACGGGGTCTAAGTGTACGTGCACGGGAGTACGTGTGTCATTGGTTAGACTTTCTCTGACCCCCGGTCCCTGGGCTCGGGTTGTGACAGTTAACACAACGGTTAAGCAAGTACTAAGGCATATGAAGCAGTATAACATAATATATCAAAGGAACTTAATAGTATACACTGATTAAAGGAAAAGTACTGATGGTTTCCTAGACATATGGTGCATGAGTGACAGTGGATAAGAGAGTACAATTCAAATATCTTACATACTAATTGGCAACCACGATGCTCTATTATCCCAAAAGGAGAGCATACATATGGGTCGCTAGGGGATCAAGCTAGCTTCCCGATAAACGTCGACAACTCCTCCATAAACTACTGCAGTAGTGACATACATATACCAAAAAGGCACAAGCTAAGTGGTGCCGACTCGGAATCAATCATACTAGTCATAACATACATAAGGAATAGTTAATCATGGAGCGACGAATAATTAAACGAAACACATGCATATGGGCTACAAAGGCCCAAACCTCAGCTATACCTTTGGCTAGCAAGCACACACTCAGTAGAAGCTCTGACTTGTCAGACATGCACTCATTAGAAGCTCAGGTCTGAATTGCCTCGGAGTTTGCTAGAGGAAGTGAATCCGATAACAAATCATGTCGAAGGTAATATATCGTAACAATATGAATGCATTCAGATGGAGTAGTATCTCATGATCCCCAAGGACATTCAACACGATGTACTCATAAAACGTCCGGTGTCATTGTGTTGCCACTTCTTAGAACTGTCTTGTGTGCGTAAAGAACACCCCCTTCTTATGCCGACATCCATGACTTGGCTTTGGAGAATCATTCGAAATTCGTTTATCCTCTTAATGTATCCTTACAGTTGGGCCCGTGTAGGGGGAAGAAGGTGCCAGTACTAAGGCCCTATAAGATCAATGAAGAATTCCTAACATCCTAAATTCACTGTGTTCCTACGGTTTAGCCGTATACAACGCTACGGCTTAGCTGAGTAATTCAAGTTTCCTTCAACAGTACAGACGCATTTACGGCTTAGTCGTATTTTAGCCTACGGCTTAGCTGTGCTAAGCCTACGGCTGGGTTACGGTCGGGTTACAGCTCAGCCGTAAGGCATTTCACGATGCAGCCGTAGCTAAGCTGTAAAAGGAACTGGGTTTTATGAGCTCTCTGGAAAGCTCGGCGTAAGAAGACCTACGGCTTGGGTACGGGCTGGACACGGCTTAACCGTATTGCATTTCGCGGTGTAGCCGTGGGTACGCCGTAGTACAAAACTGAGTTTTGCTGCTCTCTGGACTTTGAGCCGTAAATGCTCATGGCTTAGCCGTAGCTTCGCCATAAGCTTCAGAAACCTGAATCAGTTCTGTAGCTCAATTTCTGTATGAGATCAATACAGAACTGATTTGTGGGGCAATTCTAAGGCTCAATTATATTGCACTTGATGGAGTTCAACACCCACACACCCTCCTATTACATGTTTACATCCTAACTCACTCCATACCACATTTGTATCAATTAAAACAAGGAAAATGGAAAAATGCAAGGAGCCACTCAATAATCATTAACTTAATCATGCAAGCAATTCAAATGACTCAATTACTTGCCTCTTAATAGTGTTAACCCTCTCAAACTTTTTCTTGCTGTGTGCTCAAGGGAAAATCTCTAAATTGAAATGGGTTCTCTACAAGCAAAACATGCAATGGAGAATGAGGCTTAGATTCACATGCGTGTCATAGATTTGAGTCTTCTTGACTCCAACAAGCCTTGAAATATGGAATGGAAGTAGAACCCTCACCTTGGTGAGCTGTAACTTGAAAGGAGGTACTTCTTAAGAGGAAAACACTCCTATGAGGAAGAGAAGAGTGGGCGAGGATTATTCTTAGCACATGCAGGACTTCCAGTCCTAGTAGCCCTTCGATTAGGAAGTGAAAGGGAGGAAATTCAGAAGAAGGAGAAGAGCTCCAGCAACAGAGAACGAAGAAGAGAGAATGGGATGTTGAGTCCCCTTTTTAACTTAAAATTTCCTGTATTTAACATGCAAGTCCAATCTTTTTATGAAATTTCAGTTTAGGCAGAGTGGATCTCAATTGACCCAAAACGAGTTCGGATCAAATCAAGCCCAACACGAAAGATGATCTACAAGGAAAATTACAAAAGGAGTGATTGACGAGGTGCCCACAAGATGCAAGAACAATTTACGAAAAGGTCCTCAACTACTGAAGTAAGGCTCAATTCCCTGTCTAAGACCCCAACCCTAATCGTTTTTAAACTAGATTAAGCTTAACAAGTTTTAATTAATATAGAACGCATTTAATTAACGTAGATTAGGATTAGTGGGATTCGGAACCTTACATGGTGACTACCTTTAGAAATCATAATAGATTATAAAGTGTGACCATCCTGTTTATGGATTGTTACCATGAGGCCCACTACAAAATTTATGTGGTACCCACCTTTAGAAATAAGAATATGGGGCCACATTCATAGGAATTACAATGTAGCTCCTCTTTTTGTCATTTTTTTTGAAAGATTAAATATTTTTTTTGTGAGATTAAGTTTTTTTTTTGAAAGATTAAATTTTTTTTTTGAAAGATTAGATATTTTTTTGAAAGATTAAATATTTTTCTTGAAAGATTAAATATTTTTTTCAAAGATTAGATATTTTTTTGGAAGATTAAATTTTTTTTGAAAGATTAAATATTTATTAAATGTTAAATATTTCTTTAAAAGATTATTATTTTTTTGAAAGATTAAATTTTTTAGAAAGATAATATTTTTTGGACTATATAACCTATATTTAAAAATTAGAACATAGGGCATACACTCAAATGTTTTATTATGTGGTCCCGCCATTGTAAAATATTAAAAATTATAATATAAGCTTACCTTTTGTGGTTGTTATCATGTAAATCCAGACGCCAAACGAGCCCAAGATTTCCCAAAATGAGCCATGCTTTAGCAAAATCCATATATTTTGGGTAACTCTGTCACAGTCACCATCCCCATGAAATGACACCAACCCGAACTTTAAATCCATTGGACTTTACAGCCCATTTCTTTGCCAAAATTCCTAACATGAATATGTGATATTATAAATTTTTGAACAATAATGTTATATGCATGTTCCCTTGGCATTTCCAACTTTCATAGTTCCTTGTTAGAATTATGAATTGCAATCACCTAAAAAATCACTTCTATCCTTTTGAATTCCCAAATTCTAACCCTAAGCAATTTTGGATGCTCCAGCTAAGAGGATAATTTAGGAATTTTATCTTGGGTTTAGCTTTCAGAGAATCATAAATTCTCCATATACGAATATGCACTACAAAAAATTATGACTTTAGTAGTGGACAAAACTGCCTTTAGCGGTGGTTTTTTACCTCTACTAAAAGTAACAAAGAAAACACACGTCAAAAAGCAGCAGGAAAAAATTATCTACTGCAAAAAAATGAGAATTAGTTGTAGAAAAATCTTGTTGTCTAATCCCATATTGTCCGCCACTTAATGTTGTTTTTCAGTGTATTCTTTAAATTTTTAAAAGAAATAGGCCCCAGGTGTCAAATAAAGTTGCTCCAAGAAATAACTTTTATTAATTTATCATTGTTGTCTTGAATTCTACTTATCTTAATCTCCATATGTAATGCATTTGATTTAGGGCCTTTCTTCGCAATTACCTTGTTGATATTTATAGTTTTGTTGGACTAATCGGCATCATGTCATTATTAACAATATGGGTCACGAAATGTTTTCCTTTTTTAATATTGGCCACAGTACGTGGGCCCTTGAGACGAAATTGCATGGGCCCTTGGGAGACATGACTGACGTAGGAGTAAACCTAGCACACACTGGTAAAAAGGTCACCTCCACGCAATGGAGATAGAACCGGTTGCACAAATAGAAGAAGGACTTAGGGGCAAATACTAAGAAGTTAGGTGAGAAGAGTGCTAGCATCAGATGTGTGGTCTACTTGACCGCACACCCATACTGATAACTTTAGGTGTTATGAAAGTGCATATCAAGATTGTAGAGCCGCTATAAAAGTAATGAGGACAACGTGAGTTGGATCAAGCAATTAATGCAGAGATTCATGACTGTCTACAAGAGATCAATTACATGATTCACTCTTCACAATCTTAGGGCAAAGATAAACACACTAATGGAGGAGATGGTGATGAATGACTTAGCTCTAAACTTTGCTTATTGGCATTCCACTTTTCTATAACCACCCTATCATATATATTTATAGCATCTTACTTAGTAAATGATAGACTCTAATTTAAGTTAGAATAAGATAAGAAAGAAGAGTTGAATTAGATTTTCTCAATTGAAGTTTGAGTTATAGAAGGATTAACGAATCATCTCCGTATCCAATTAGACTTCTTGTGAGGAGTGTCTTTTTATGTTTTGGTCCACCCACATGCAAACACAAGTGGCCTCTATAACAGATGCCAACACATGCATGGGTCCCACCTCTGGAGTCCAAATCAATCAAAGACTCTTATTCTTTTCTTGACATTTGAAAATTCTATTGGACTTGGAAATTAATAATTTACTTATTACCTAAATTACTAATCAGAGGGATAACACTAGTTAGGTTAAGAATTCTGTGATGAGAAAGGAGTTATCACAGATATTTATAAATATATAGGTTTAGGATAACTTACTTTATTTCAAGAAATTATTACTTAGCTCTCTCATCACTTGCATGTATTAAAGAAAAGTAGAAGTGAGTTGTAAACCTCACGCACCAAAACTTGTTCTTCTTCACACGCTCAACAATATGTTGGGGCCACACTTGAAATGTACACACACTTAAATTGTTCGAGTGGTGGGGAAGTCTTATAATGATTGGAGGTCTCCATTTCAAACTTTTGTAAGGCCTAAACCAATACACATGGCTAGTGGATAGTTGTGTGTATTCGAAGTTTTACCAATAATTAACCGTAAATGTTTCTCTCCATATAAAAAAAGGTATGCATGTAATTTATATTTTGTTTTATTCAGATTTGATCAATCAAAGACCATTATGTGATTAGGTTAAATCTAACAATGAGGACTCCCAAGTCCCAACCACTGGGCCGTCCCTGTGTTACTCACCCAAGAATTTTCTTCAGCCAAACCTTCTGGATTCACTGAAAGATGGGCTCTTCTTGTTTGGCCTAAATAAACGGATAACTCATTGTGGCTATGCAACTGAAACTTCTCGCCAGAATGCCCCAACAGCAATCATTGAATTCAGTAGGGAACATCTGGAATACATGTGGGGTATCCCAGTCATTGCAGCAATGATATAGAACCAAGGCCTTTTGCAGCCATGATATAGAACCAAGGCTTTTTGGATCCTTACTTTTTGTTCCAGAGAGAGAGAGAGAGAGAGAGAGAGAGAACTCTGAGTCCCATGATTCACAAATTTCACTCAACTCGCCCTGATTCAGCTAAGTTGACTAGAGTTGAATGGCACTGGGTTGGACTGAGTCTACATAAAAACTCACCCTGGTTGCCTGAATTAGTTGATTCATAAAATTTCACTAAAGCCTCGTGATGTTGGTAGACGCAGCGGAAATACCTTTTGATGACACGTATTTTTTTTTTTGCACCGAGTCATTCATCCTGGAATTCGAATTTACGACTAGTTGGCTCTAATACTATATTAAATTTCCTCAACTAATTATTGCTATAAAAACCTCAAGGCATTAGTAGAGGCACCAAAAATACTTTTCAATGTTAACCATTGGGTGGAGCCCACTTCTAAATACTCTACCTCATGTGGAATCCAGTATGTGCATTTTTTACGATATGCATTTTTTTAGAGCCGAGTCATTCCTCCTAAAAAATGAATTCGTGATCGGTTAGTTCTGATATCATTTGTAATGTCCTATCCCCATATATATACATGATATTGTCTACTTTGAGCTATAAGCCTCACGGTTTTACTTTTGGTGGATCTTAATCGACCAAAAGGCTTCATACAAGGTAAGGGTAAGACGAGTAACCTTGTTTGCAATGGTGATTGGTTTTTGTTTTTGCAGGAGAAAGATGTGCTGAGAGATGACAACAGGGTTGAAAATTAATTTCCATTTGGAGAAGCATAATAACACTTATATGTTTGTTTTTATACCATATTAAATTTTCTCAGCTAATTATTGCTTCGAAAACCTCAAGTGTTAGTAGAAACAGCAGAAATGCTTTTAATAGAATCTTTACCAAATACCAAGTGAGGCCTATCCTTAGGTGATCTGAGTTGTTAATCTCATCATCCTAACCATCACGAGAGGGCACAAAATTTTTAACATAGCACCACAAAATTGGATTGAACATCATACCCCAGACATAATCCGCAACTGGATCTATCGTATTAACGATTCCGATCACAACCCCTGTCCAAATTCACAACGACCGACCCGCAAGCATTGGATGCCCATCCTCGGCCAAGAACCATAAACAAGCTCCAATCAAAGAGAGTGTGAGAGTAAGCAGTCACCCTAGTGGGCGTGACATGTCTGAGGCCACTTTTTAAACAGAGGCATGATGCTCATGAGAGAAGGGCGTGGAGGTGGGCCATCCATTCCCTTTTTAAACAAAGTCGGTGGGATGATGATGCAAGGAAGGAGAGAGCTGCGAATATGATATTCTCATTTAACTTTGGCTTTCGTCGAATATGAAATTTTAACCAAAAAAAAGGCATACAAATAATTATAATAATAATAATAGTAATTTTTTCAAAGTAATGGTTGAATATAACCTAAGATTATCAGAAAAAGATGTGTGGGGTTGTGGCATTTGACAATGGAAAGACGGAGAGAGAGAGAGATCCTTTGGTTTCCTTGATTTGGACGGTTGGTATGAGGATGAAAAAAAGCCAAACATGGACAACATGTCTTAGCAACATGGTCGGCTGTCCTTCAAAGATTTTTGACATAAACAAGATCTTATCCTCCCACAACTCCATGATTGCCAACTTCTACGCTCCGAAATCCACCTTCCCAAGGAATCAAATGCCCCATCATACAAAATCATTGGTGGGCCCCACCTGCCTAACATTGCACCTTCCCCATGTGTCCCACCATGACCGGTTGAAACCTCCAAAAGGAAGATATTCGGCCATCTTAAACTGTTGATTTTGATGGGCCTTAGATGAGTGGACGGCCCGGAATTTATGGAAGCTCACAGCCATCAGTTCTTCATTCTCCTTTTTTATCACTTCAATGTTTGAAATTTTCAGGATTTCTCAAATCCATGGTGGGTCCCACCATGTGAACCGTCTAGATCATGGACTTTGGGGCCCTAATGTGCAAAAATTGTAGGAGTAGCACCTACTGTACCAGTCCCACGAATCCAGCCACTCTTGAAAATATTGCGATGTTTTTTTTTTTAAGAAAAAAATATATTAAAATGTTATTATCAATAATTTATTTCTTTTCCAACAATAGCATGAAATTTCAAAACACTACAAAACATATAAATATCATTAAAAGAAAGTTCACCAGCTGTAGCTCAAGTGGCCCAAGGACATTCTTAAAAAAAAAAAAAAATAGAAGAACATTGGTGTATGTTAGAGTCCGTGAGTTCAAATTCCAATAAAACAAAGAAAAAACTGTCATGAGGTCAAATTCCCATGAAGCCAAAAAAAAAAAAAGAGTCATAAAACAGCCACAAAATTATGTATTTCTAATAAATTTATGCAAAGAAAAATAAATCCATATCTTAATGGTGACTACTTATCCATAATTGAATCTTTGTTATCTCACCCACGGTCAACTTCTCTCTCCAAAGAATTCTCTCACCTTACCAAAGGTGTTTCACTCCACCCGAGGCTACTGGTTCTAGCACCCTTAAGCTGTGGCACCAAATAATAATAATAATAATAATAACAATAATATTAATATTCTTATGAAAGAATCCAATTGCACCCTAAGTCAAACCATATACATATTTCTTTAGAATGATATTTGTTTTAATGAACTGTCCATTTACTGTGGAGCAGGACATTCATAGTGCATATTGATCATAATGCCCAAAAAAAAAAAAAAAGAAAAAAGAATCGATTTTATTCCATGTCAGCGGGTGATTGGAATGCTGCTTTATCCACTGGGAAGTGAGATGGATGGTGACGACAGGAGAACCCCACCCACTTGTGTTGTCACTGTGGTGTGATTATCTTATAATTAATCAACTCTTAATTAATGAGTTATGACCTTGTTTTATTGATTACAATTATTCCCAATCATCTCAAAAGCTGAATTAGGGGCAGTTCCACATTTGACATCCATTTTTCTACTGTGTCAAAGTCAACAATGCCTATCTGCTGCTGATACTTGCAGACAAAGATTACCATTCATTCTTACTTTAAAAAGCACTCATAAACTAGTTAGTGGTTAAGCTTGTTTTTACTTTATTTAATTCATTAGATTATCCTTATATATTGCCATAAGACATGATACTTTGTCGTGGAATACGTGCACACAGTGTGCTTACCTCTCTGCCTCTCTGTTCTGTCTTTTAAATGTTTGGAGGAAGTATTTTTATAAAAAAATATGGAAATGATTTTCGGGGACATTGTGAACAATACAAATTTAAAATAAATTAAAACAAAGTCTCTACTTTTCATTTTCAATAGAAAAATGAAATCATTGTGGGAATAAAATACTGTGAAGAATTACAGCACGCATGTCCTCATTGTTATTATCATCATCAAGACCATCCAAATCATGGAACCCAGTTGTATGTATGAAAACCAAAATTTTACTGTGAAGTCAGAAGGCACGTTTGTATTAGCAAAAAATGTTTTATTTTTCTGCACCTTCTATTTTTCCACAATTTGGTGTGGTGCAATTTAACACAAAAGAAAGAAAAAAAAATACATTTTTTTGAAAACTTTACCAAAAAAATCATGTAAGATGTCTCAAAAGCCATAAATCTCACTTAAGTTGTGTGTGCTCCAGAGTGATCATATATAACCACTTTTGTAAATTTTTTCCACCTAATTAGGGAAAGGTGAGTTCGCTGCAAGTTTTTTACACCAGCGGCGAATTTGCAGCCCTTCTGTTGAGTGCTCTTCGTTGAAGAAGACATAGATGTCCGATGCTTCCGAATTGGAGAGAGGGGTGGTTGAAAAAGAGAGCCTCCAATTATGAAGGGAAGAGAATGAGGAGGGAAGAAGAAGGCGAAGAGATTCGACCGAGACTTAGACAACTAAGATAAGAGGAAAGTAGGAGGTCAGTGCATGAGAGATTTAAGTACTCTAAACTCTTGATGTGTGAAATCTCGACGGGAATGGTACCTATGAAGCCTGAATCTGAGAGATTGAGGTGGGTCAGATTCGAAAGAGCTTGAAGAGATGTTGAAATGGAAGAGTTGAAGAAATTTTGAAAGTGAATGAGATTTTTGAGACTTGACAAAGATAGCAAGGAGGTGGAGTTGTTTCGTGCTGTGATCCCATTGTTGGTGAGGTCTATGCCCCATCATGTGACCAGTAAAGCTATTACAAGTGACACCCTTCCAAATTCAGCAGTCGATGTTGGGCATCTAAGAAAGAATCGGAATCAAGGAGAGCTGAGAAGGGTAATGAGCATTAAACTCGCCACTGACTGCAATTCTCTACTAATCAGGGAACCTGAGAGCCCTTTTCTTCAAATGTTGGTGAGTTCAATGCTCTCACATTAGATGAGGAAAAAAACACGGGAGTGGTCCCCTTCCATGGAATTTTTGGTAAAATTTTCTATTTTCTTTTATTTTTCAGTCCACGGAAAACTATTATTTATTGAAAAAAGGATCATAATGACTTTCTAGTACTACTAGTTGAAATTGTATTCGTGGACAGGAAAGTCTAAAAATAAAATATTCCGCATGGTAAAAGCATTTGCAAAAATATTTAGCACATGAAGCTCAATGTTCACAAAATGTAATTTTCATGTGCATGATAGGACCACGGCTTCAATCGTTCAATTACATGTGCATGATAGGACCACGGCTTCAATCGTTCAATTACATGTGCATGATAGACCACGGCTTCAATCGTTCCTACTGGCGTACAAGTATTCCAATGCTCATGGGTGTGACAACGGTTATGGTGATGGGGCTACCATGAAATTCCTCACAAACACAGAGCTCTCATCATTGGTTGGTTGTTGGTCATTGAAAATTCTCAATTTCCACCAAACTTTTTCTTCTTGTGGCCCTTGCAAATGCTATTGAATTTCGGGTGGTGCACATCTCTTTCTCACTCCCACCACGAAAGACCCTAATAAACGGCAGACGGAAGCAACTCATCAACAATAACCCATGTCTGGGGCATGATGGAGGAGGTGACATTTCATGTGGGATTTAGACAAGGTGGGCACCAAACGGATGGGCCTCCAATCATGACACCTACCTACATTGCATCTTGCCATTGTCTTTGGTCCCAAATTAGAGCACACCAATTACAACCCCCAATAATGTAACAATAACAGAAACAAACAGCTATAATGACAGTAGTAGGGCCTGTCAACCATTGCATCTCATTTATTAGCAATAATCAGCCCTTCTGGTTATCAAGGGAGGATCTAAAAGTGGGCTTCCATCTGAAATCCAAATTGCTCAATTTTAATAAGCTATCTTGTTTAATTTCTTAAAATCTCACTCCAGTTATAGTTGGTGCCACCATGACATTAGTCAGGGGAAAATTTTCAAATAAAACTTTAATTTTTTGTTTATTTCAAAAAAGACATAAGTTTTAAAACTTTTCAAATTAGTCTCTAAATTTTCAATTAAAAACAACTAGTCATTTCAACGTATTTTATAGCAAATTTTTTCTCAATTTTTAAGTATCCAAATTACCCTTCATTTAAAGGACGTTGGTTGTCCTTGATCACCCTGAGGACAAGGGTGAAAGAAATGAGAAGAATATAATGGAAGTGAAGAAGTGTTTTATTTCAATAAAAAGTAATTTGAATATTTTTAAGAAAATTAAAGAAAAAAGTTGCAGAAAATTGTTTTAAATGGATGGATGTCCTTATTTGAAAACGTTATAAAAAAAACTTAGGGACTAATTTTCTAGTGGTTTGTTCTGTCCTTTCCTTAGTAGAAAAGAAAAATTTTTTACTAATTTCTTTGAATTTTGTGAAAAATTATTTCCAATATGTTGGTTGGTTGATCTACTGGGAGAATGGACTGCTTTTCACTTTCATTGGAAAATAGAATTTTGCAAGAGTGTGAAGTCCCAACATTACACAAATGTAAATATCCAAATTCTCATCGTTATCTTCGCCTTATCTGGCCAATTAGATTATCTTTAAAATTTCCATAATTAAGCTCTTAATAAACTATGTTAAGATTTTGTATCTAACTATGTTAAAATTTTATAGCTATAAATTATGGGGACTCTCTTTCTCTCTCCTCCCCTCCCTCCACTTCCCTCTTTCCTGTTTATGAGCACATAAAAGAGTTGAAAGTTAACAACAGAAAAGTGATACATGTGTCTCACAGCCCATTTGTAATTTGTACATCTCCATTATGAAGATAATGCTAACCAATACAATACACTAGTACCCCACAAAATGGTTTCAATTAGGGCAAATGAGAACACATCAAGGATAAACTTTATAAGGGTATATAAAAAGTAAAAGCATCATATAAATGAGTAGGTATAGTTAATGTGGGTACATGGGTGGGTGACGGAGGGAGAAGAATCATTCCCTTGATGTGTTTTCCCTGTGTACCCACAACCCATGTGATTCCACGTATTCTCTCTCTCTCTCTCTCTCTCTCTCTCTCTCTCTCCCCCTTATCATCCTATCCTAGAGATGGAAGTCTCTTTTCTTTTTTTGCCTGTTTCTCTATAGTACTTTGGTAGGTTCTCATAGTCAACCTAGGTAGAGTGATATTCGGATTTTCATAATTCCCCATCTCCATATTCATTCATCTGCCCCTCCTCCTCCCTCCCATTAATAACCACGCCTCCCATTCACCTCTCCCCTCATTTCTTGCAACCATCCTCACCTCACCAACTTGTGGATAAGACTCATGGGTCTCGATAATTTGTGTAACACAGGCCTTGTTCTTGGATTAGGGTGCGAATCAAAGGCCGATGAACGGTTGAATTCGAATAATCAACGACATAACTCGATCATTAAGTTCGACAATTCTGTCTTGATGAGTCTCGAGCCATCTTTAACGCTGAGCCTCGCCGACAACACATATAAGGCGTCCAAGGAGATAGATGTGAACAAGGTGAACGGGGAACTATCGGATATTCATCATTCTTCTCATACCACGGTCTCATCCTTCTCAAATGCGAACCATGACCTTGGTAGCGTCAAGAGAGAAAGGGATATAGGGACCGAAGAAGGCGATTTAGAGAAACTCTTGTCAAGGGCAAGTGATGAAGAAGAAGATGGTAGCGCTAGAAAGAAGCTTAGACTAACCAAAGAGCAATCTGCACTCTTAGAAGACAGTTTTAAAGAGCATAGCACACTAAACCCGGTACACTTCTTATTTTCAGTTTTTGCATTTTTATTTTAATTATAATTAGAGACTTCTTCTTATGTGTGGATACAATTTTTATCAACAGAAACAAAAGCAAGATCTTGCAAGAAGATTGAGTCTAAGGCCTCGCCAAGTTGAGGTCTGGTTCCAAAATAGGAGAGCCAGGTATCTAATGCCGTTGATTATATTACCATGAAAGCCTTATCTCATTTATTTATGGTGGAAGTCGTATTATCATTTTCAGTTCTTATGCATTTAAAATAATTTTGTGAAAGTGTTAGCCTGACCAATTTATTAACAGTAAACAACTTTGTGAAGAAAAAAATTTGTGATTATTGTAGGACAAAGCTCAAACAAACAGAAGTCGATTGTGAGTTCCTAAAGAGGTGTTGCGAGACATTGACTGATGAGAACAGGAGACTTCACAAAGAGCTACAGGAGCTGAGGGCTCTAAAATTTGCGTCCCCTTTGTACATGCATCTGCCGGCGGCAACCTTAACGATGTGCCCGTCTTGTGAGAGGATCGGTGGTGGCGGAATTGCTGGCGAAAACTCTACAAAGGGCCCATTAATCACCATTGCACCAAAACCCCATCAATACTATACCCCCTATACCCATTCATCTGCAGCCTGCTGAAAGTAGTATACCACCCTTTAGTTGTGTATCTTGATCAAGGAATAGTGCAATAGAAATGTAGAGATTATACTATTAGATACTCTTAATGATGATCTCTTACTATTTTTCCATTACATCTCGTGTACAAAAAAGAACCCAATATCATCATCTTCACCGCCATTTCTTAATGTTATTGTTGTTTAAATTTACTTTGATGATAGAGATGAAAGGAAAAGATCATGAGAAATGGGTCTTGAGGGAATGATTGTGGGTGATGCATGTGTTTGTGGATGGGAGAGATTGAAATCAAAGGAGGAATTCCAAGACAGTCTTGTGGGGCAAGGAAGGAATGACATTCAAGGAATGGGGGAGCTGGCACAGGACACTTCCTCCTTTTCACAAACAGGTGGGTCACACCCCATGTGATGTCTCCCATATCATATTCTTTAACCTTTTCACCTGTTTACATGGCATCACTATGTTCTTCGGGCTCGGCCAATGTATTTTTCTTGAGGACGTTTCAACTTTGAGTGATTCATATCATTTTTTTGTGGGCCTATATAGAAGAGAGACAAAATATGATTATCTCTGCGATTAGTGGATAGTAACCGTTTTTTAGGTCCACATATGAAGTAGACTGTTAGTGTGTGAGGTGAGATCATTCCATAAAAGATTGGGCAGTGGCCTGTGATTCTTCTATATATGAAATAAACACCTAGTTTGAAAGCGTAGCCCATTATGCCACATGTGGGCGGTGGGCCACATGAGTCCCACAACCCCAGTCTTATTCTAACTCAAGTTTGTGGCCTAAGGATACAATCCTAATTGGAGATCTGGACTCCGGAGCATCTGCCGACAGACTAATCACATCGAAGAAGATGATTCTTTGAAACATTATAAAATGGCACGGATATCTAAACAAATCTAGCTAGTTAGAGAAAGATCACTTCGATCACATCTGATTTGCACGCCACTAAGCTCGGGCACTCTCCATGAAGATCTTTCCCCCGATGATTGAAGAAGTGAATGCTGTCGGGCATGCCTACTACCTATATCTTGTGTTTTAAACTGCCCCAAATTTATGAGGTATATGTGTACATATGTGTGCGGTTTACCGTGCCCCACCAAAGATCTCAAATATACCCACATCATAATTTCTTTAAATAGATATATATATATATATATCTATCTATTCTCTACAATGATAAGGAAGACTCAAATTAGCCACCAAGGTGGGCTGCAGCTCATCACACACATACTCATGGATGGTGGTTTCAAAAGGCAAGCTATGTTTGTTTAAATGATCCACAATAATCCAAACTTCTATCTTTATAGTACTAGTCGTTTTTTATGCTCTGCTTACTTTTTTGCTAAACTATATTTCTCCTTTAATATGGAGTTCATTTTGGGAGGAGAATATGTAAGATGATTCCTACATGACCATCATCCTTGTTAGGGCGTGGGAGCCTTTGTTGTTTTTGTTTTTTAATGAGGATTCTCATCTGTACAAAGAAAAAAAAAAAAAACAAACAGTACTGGTGTTTGACAAATAATTCAAGTTATCTTGCACACTCTATTCTCTATTGGCACATATGGTGTTATGATTGGTGATGGTACCAACCTAAAATTTTTTAATATAAGGAGTGCCTTAGGCAACAATTTAAAAAAAAATTATTTAAGGAATGTAAGAATTTCAAAACTGCTAAGATGAGGTTCAAGATCCCGATCGGATTTCTAATATAAAGTCAATTAATTAAAGAGAAAAATAAAAAGGACTAATGCAAATCAATCACCACAAGTAGAAGACACCAAATCTTTTTGTGGAAAACCATAATACAGGAAAAACTATAAGATCGGTCTCCTCAATCCAAAGAAAACCAAGCACTAGAAAATTAAACAGTTACAAATCACAACCCTTTTTCTCAATTGAACTCAATATAAGGATTGTAGTTTTTCTTACAGATGACCATGCTATTAACTGTTTCTCATGCTTAACATAACCAACTTTGATGCCACAATACAAACGATCTTCTACAAGAGAGTATAAGTAAAACATCTCTAGAAGCCCTTCAAGTTCAACACATCCTTTCAATGGATGCGCTAGAGAGGAAGAAGATCTCTAATAGGTATTCTAGGTTTAGCATTAGGAGGTGGCATGGTTCACAAAAGAAGATTTGTTATAGTCTAAGGTTGAGTTAGGGCTCAATTGGGACTTAAACACGCAAGTGTAGTCCAAATAGGAAAGGAAAATGCGGGATGGATTTTTTCATTTCCCCAAGTCTCACTCAAGTAGACAAGACCCTCGCTCCAGCCTGCGTTGGTTTTGTCTGGGAAATGTGTACGCATACTAGAGTGGACTGACCCCTCGCTCGAGCAGGTAGTCATTCGGTCTCTGGTTTTCTGATTAGATTCAGTCTTTTTTTTTTCCCATCAAATTCTTTATTTCAGTGCATCTGGTGACACATTCTAACTAAAATAGAAAATTTAATGCATATTAGACTCAAGTTTTGTCCATAACCCATGAATTAGCCAATACTAAAAAATCCTAACAATTTTCCCCTTTGATAATTTATGAACAAAACTCTCAAAACATATAGAAAATCTAATTCTAGCAAATAAACCTAAAAGTTAAAAATTACAATGAAAACGTAAAACTTAAATTGTTACTCCCCCGTTCTTGTTGCTCTTCCTTTTTTTCTGTTTCTCCTCCTTTTTGTTCATAATTATTAAAGGAGAGAAACAAAGTTAGATCAAATAAGGGGAGAAGGCAAAGGCCTTCAGGTGGTTTCTTGAAGGCACAATTTTGGGCAGCCACACTTTCAAAATTTGAGTCTTTAAGGTAGTCTTGACCATAAAACAACATAAGTGAGATTTTCTTATAACATAGATTGTGCTAGTTTGGACCTTTTTGCAGAAAATATTCCTTATGCCATTACTAATTTCTAAGTTGATTTTTCAATTTATTGCAATGTGGTTGAATATGTCCTTTAATACCGTAAAAGTGACATGTGAGAATAAATTTAGGAATGACACATTCTTTTGAGAAATACTGGCAACAAGTTTGACTGGTGTAGTTTTTTGAACAATAGATGCCTTAGGAGCAATGTAGATCCATGCCTAAGTATAGATTGACCATTATTGTTTGAAGTAGAAGCTCCATGGACATAACTAAGTCCATGTTTGTTAGTCGCCACTTTCTAATTGCACAAGATATCATCAAACTTTTTCGATCACGTATTCATCTTCAACGAAGCTTTTGTGATGGTCACGGTTAGCTCTAACATGATCATTTTGATTTTTCATTTCAAATCTACCTTTCTCAACCTAAGATGTATGAAGCTCTTTCCCCATTGACTTAAGCTTTTTGTAGATTTTACAGCTTTCTCAAATAGCAAATTGTACTTCCTATCTACATCAATCAAATTTTCAGATATAATGTGCAACAGTATATCCAATTGATTTACTTTTGCATTAGCATCTTCCAGTTCTTATTTTAGTGGGGAAATCTGATTTTCTGCTTCTTTCTACTTGATGGTGATCTTATTGAACTTATTCATCTCTACACACTCTTTCTACTAGGGTTTATATGATTCTTCCCAATCATGTTCATCATCTTACACTTCTTCAGTTCTAAAATTGTCAATAATATTAACATTAGATTTAGAGTCTTTGTCAAATGAACCTTATAGAGATAAAAAGTCAAATTTAGCCATAAAAGCAATAAACTTTGAATTGGCAGTATTAGAGGTAGAAGTTTCCCGTTAATTGCCTTTATCTTCAGAGTCATCATCCCAAGTAGCAGTCAAACTCTTACCATTAGTCTTCAACTTTTTGTTAGCACACTTAGACGCTATATGACCAAACCTTTTGTATTCATAGCATTAAATAGATTGAGGGCTTATCTTTTTAGTTTTTCTCTCATATTTGGGTATCTTAAAGCCAGGTTCCTTGCCTGTGAGGAATTTCTTTAATTTTTTCATGATTTGTAGCGCGGCTTGGAGATCGATTTCATCAGAATCAGAATTTGAATCATCTTCAACATCCTCGTCTGATTTCTTTGAAGTTTTTAAGGCAATCACCTTAGATTTTCTAATTGAGCAATAGTTTGCCTCAAAAGTTTGCAAGTTACTAACCAATTAATCAAGCTCGAGGATATCCAAATCTCTATTTCCCTTTATTAAAACAACCTTATTATGAAACCTTATGGGTCGGGTTCTCAAAACTTAACTATCTTATTATCGTGAACAAGCTTACCCAAATTGAAACTTGAACTGACAATATTGCTCAGCTTAGCATTCATTAAAATTTTCATCATTAATTTTCCATTCTCAAGGTCTCAAAGGTTGTAGTTAATATTTGGAGTTTAGTTTGTTTAACCATGATGGTACACTCATGACTAGTCCGTAGAATTTCTCATGCTTGCTTTGCAAACACGTTGGTATAGATCCTATGGAACTGAAAAGAAGAGACTTTATTGAAAATAGCATTAATGGCTTTGCCATTGTAGTTGGCAGCTTATTTTTCTTCTCTAATCCGCTTAACCCTAGGTTTTGGGATAGTTTCTTCATTAGCCATAACAACAGGTCTATTGTATCTACATTCCACGGAATTCCAGACATCCTCATTAATAGACTGGAGAAAAAAAAATGTCAAGCAAACTTTCTAATAGAGCTAGTTCAATTCATCTATTATAGGAGGCTTGGTGGTGGATGTGCCTTCTTAATTCAATTCCATTCTAAAAATCTTAATGGATCAACATGTTAAAAAATCAACTTTGTGTGTGTACCCTCTTAGATACCAATTGAGGATCTTAGAACTACCAAAATAAAGTTCAAGATCCCGATCAAATTTCTAATATGCAATCCATTAATTAAAGCGAAAAATAAAAGGACTAAAGCAATCCAAACACCACAAGTAAAAGACACCAAAACTTTTACATGGAAAACCCAAACGCAAGAAAATTTCCCATAAGACTGATCTCTTTGATCCAAGGAAAACTACACTCTAGAAAATTGAACAGTTACAAGATACTTACAACACTTTTCCCAAATTGAACTCACCCTAAGGACTTTAGTTCTTTTTGCCACATTCTTTTTGCCACAGTTCCCAGTGCTTGACACAACCTGCTTAGATGCTACAAGGCGAATAATCTTCTATAAGAGAGTAAAAACAAAAAATTTCTAGAAGCTCTTCTAGTTCAGCACTACTTTTTAATGAATGTTCTAGAGAGGAAGAATATCTCCAATAATTATACTAAGTTTAGAATTAGGAGATGACATAGCTAGGGTTCACAGAGAAGTGATGTGATTTTTAGGTAGTAATTATACTGCAAAATGCATAATTGTCAGTAATAGACAATGGCAAGAGCAAGTCGATTCCACAAGGAACCATATCAAATAAGATTAAAAATTGATTTTTTAAACTAAAAAACAAAAAATTGGTAGTTTGACTTGAAGTAGAACTAGAAAAATCAGAAAATCAAAGCAAATAAAAGTAAAGGAAAATTAGATAATTAAACATATTAGAGCATCTAGAATCTACTAAATAATCATACCATCCAATTCATGTAATTATTCTGACCTTTGTATTAAAATATAACTCAGATCAGAAACAAATTAATGTTTATGATTTGGAAAATTTGTCTTTTGCAAAAATCCTTTTTAATTAAAAACCATGTCAGAAGCCTAAGACCTCCTTCACTTTATAAAAGAAAAAGAATTCCTAAACATCACCTATCAAACCTAGAGTAAATTATCAAATGAAACACAGTCCTAAGCATAACCAATCAAAATAAGTATAGATAATTAAAATCCTTTTGTTTTCAGAAATCAGAATTAGAAGTTGCCCCTTTTGGCATGAAGGCATATCTATTTTTCTTTTAAAAAGCCCATTAAAAATAGGCAAATGAAAAGGAAAAGAAATAACAAACATAAAACTGAATAAAAGACTACTTAGCCTTTTCATGTGCTCTGATTAGAAACTCAACCTACCATTGCAAAGAGCGTCAAAAGGATCTTTATTAAAAACATGCTCTTATACAATGTTCTCTTATAAATCTCTTATCTAAATTCTAGTTTCTAGAACAATGCTTCAGAATGTCTTAAAATAAAACACAAAAATATGGAAGAAATATGAATGAAGAAGAGAAAGAGAGATTAATTTATGGTTCTCTTAGGTTCATTGAATCTAGACCTTTTTTGTACCTTGTGGATTGGGGTTATCTCTTAAGATGAGAGAAATCTCTTATCCTTATTAGATTGAATGAGATGAGGATAAGATGCAACAAATAATCTTCAATGGTGTAGATCTGTTTGTAATCTTGTTTAAAAATGTACAGTCAACTTCCCAAGGTCATAACATTATTAATTTAACTCTAAATTCTACAATCTTAAGCTCCATGGATATTTATTCTAAAAAAAAGCTTTTCAACGGTAGATAAATTATGTCAATCTAATGTTCAATTTAAGAGTTATAACTATTTTAATCTATGCTATCTTGAGAAAAATGAGATTGACTTTCAAGCCTTTTTCATTTTGGATTCTATCTTTGGCTTATCTTTCAATCTTCCACTTCAATTGGATTTCCATCTTTGATATAAATTTGAATTGGAATCTAAGGTGGAAAGTTGAGTCAATCTCTCATTCAAATTCCTCAGTATTTATCTCCCACCAAAATTATCTTCTTGAATTATTCAATAGAGATAATTCAAATTATTTTAAATTTACAACTAATGTGGGGCCCTGCAATGTGGGACATCTCCTATGCTTAAATGGTGGGCCCTGCAAGAGTTTTATTTCTTTGATTGGGACTATTCAGCCTGTAATATGAGTAAAACCCCCCCTTGTTGATCCTTATGTGTGAGACCACATGTATGTGTATATGGGGTTCACTCAATGAATTCTTCAATTTGCTTTTTTCTAAGACTCAATTTAGCAATGCAAGACTCTAAATGATTGTTTGTGCCCCAAAGTGAGTCCCGTGTCAGCATTCAGATGCAACTACGACATTTCTCAAAATCCTCCCTAGGGTACTACAGGTCCTAAAATTCTCATTCCCTACACAAATTTGGCTCAAGTGGTGAAGTATTGAAGAGTTATAACCAAATTGGGACTCCTTTAGAAAGAGTCATGATCCAATTAGGATTCTTCAAAAATTTTAAAATTTGTATAAAATGATGAAATGATGCAGAGAATGTGTATGAATTGCTTGAAATCTCATATTAAAAGTGAAAATGTAGGAAGTGAACAATGCATTTACACTAATTAAGTCTACATTTTTACTTGAAATGATGAGTTTATTATGCAATTTAATGGACTTAACACGCACCTCCAAACATCATTTTGCTAGTTCCTAGTAAAAGTTGCGAACAAGAGCGAAGTTCTTTAACTTAGTCTAATCTTAAAAAAACAATAAAAACATAGTCCTTAAATATATAATTGCTTGAAATCTTAAAGTTGCTAGTGCTCTCGACTGTATTTAGTATATACAGCAAGCCCTTAAACCCCTAGGTTCCCCCTAGTGAATTATGCCTCGTGAGGATTTGCAGTAAATTTTCCCACAAAACTCATTCACCCTAAATTAAAAAAAAAAAAGCAAAACAAAGGAAAGGAAAACTTTTAAAAGAATATCAATTGAAATCAAATATTTTCGACCTCTAGAAAAATCAAAATTAAAGATTTTTCAAAATCTAGTTCACATTTCTAATTTCAAAAATTTGTCAAAAATCATACCAGAGCAATGCGTGTGTCTTCTGCAAGTGTATACATTTAATCAATTTTCCAAATGTTCCATAGTAATATTGAAAACAAAATTCCCCCTCAAATATTCTAACCCTCCTAGATTTAGGGGATTGTAAGCCTCCTCTCAAAGCTATTATGATAGTTTGCTAGCTATTGTTTACTAAGAAAACGCCTATGTTTATTTTGAAAATCAAATCATCATTGGTAGCTTTCACGCTAATGAGTATGGTAGCTCTCTAGGTTTAGAATTAGGAGATGACATAGTTAGGGTTCACAAGCCTTTTTCATAGACGAAGGTTCATAGCAAGGACGTAGGGCTCAAATGGGACACAAACAGGCAAGTGTAGTCCAAATAAGAAAGGAATATGTGGGATGCTTTTTTTACATTTCACCCAGGCTAGCTCGAGCTTATATGATTCTCGCTTGAGCGAGCACCGATTCTATCTCGGAATTGCATCAGGTTAACTTGAACTGACTAACCCCTCGCTCAAGTAGGTAGTCATTGTATATATTTCTGGTTTTCTGATTTTTTTTTCAATCTTTTTTTTCATCAAATTCTTCACTGCAACACATCCGGTGACACATGTTACAGTCCAATACTAATATAGAAAATTACAACTAATATTGGACCCAAGTTTTGTCCATAACCCATTAATTAGCTAACACTTAAAAATCCTAGTGGAATGCTTGAGTAGATTATCTACCACTCTCCAATATTTTAGTTAAGGAGAACTTGACCTTTGTTAGCCAATTTACTTAGGATAATCTGTGTTTATTGAGTTATCTAATCTAATAATTTTTTTATTATTAATGATCGTAACATGGGAGGGATATTCACACTGAAGATGATACATGCGGAAAGCTATGCATTGGAAGCTGGTGTAAAACAAGCATTGGTAATTTTAGAGGCAAGTAGAGTTTCTGAAGACATTTGACCACTACACCAAAAATGCCCATCTGGAACGGTTTAAAACTGTTCCTGAATGAATCTGGAACGGTTTCAAACCGTTCCAAAAATGGGTGTCGCAGAAAATCTGGAACGGTTCAAAACCGTTCCAGATTTGAAATTCTGGAACGGTTTTAAAATTCTGGAACGGTTCACAACCGTTCCAGATTTGAAATTATGTGGGAACGGCTGAGGACGAAGAGCGGGAACTGCACGAGCGGGAACAGACGATCCTCAACGAAAGAGTATAAGAGAAGAGAAGGCTTTGGAACGGCTGGGGAAAGAGGAGAACGAGCCCTCGTGCCCTTTTGTGGAAACGGATCAAATGGGCCTCAGGCAGAACGGATCAAATCCGTTTCATTTTAGGAACGGCCCAAAACCGGGCCCATAATCCGTTCCTAAGCTGCATTTTTGGTGTAGTGGACATCAATGTATAAGACATCCTCATTTGAAACTAGTTCAATATAAGCTTTAAACAACAATATTAACCTTATTTGTTGACGGTAGTTATCAAGTATTGATAGAAGTAGCAATTTATCTTTTACACTAAATGGTAAGATTGCTAATGATCTTATATTTAAGATTCATTGTGATTTTTGGGGAGAAGCTTGTGTCTCTAATTAAGCCCTTTTGTATTATATTATTTTGTAGATGATACTTGATATCCTCTACTTTTTCTGTTGAAACACAAATATAATTTCTTCGAGTGTGTTTGCAAATTTAAAAAGATCTGTCTTGTTTCTCCCCACTTTTTTGGGCCGACATTGTGGTCTACGCTCTAGGTTCTAATCATATGTCCCATTGTAATGGACACCTTATTCATTTTAGATTGCAAATGCATATAAATGAAGACAAAGGATCACCTTCTAAAACTAACCATCCCAACAATTTCTATTGTAAATGTAAGAGAAAAATCTAAAGAATTAAGAAATAATTTTGATTAGTTTCTATTGAAAAATTTAAAAATGCTACTACTGCGTCATCAAAGATTTATCCCAACAATGCTGGAGTAAGCTACATATGAATTTTGTTTCCAAATCCTAATCTATTGGAGGAGAAGCCTTTGAATAGTTGCACTTCTTTAGATCTACTCCTACTATTTTCATTCATGTGCTCTCCAACTTAACCCTTTTCCTTAAGTTGCCTTAACCCGTAATCCAAAAAATTTGCTCATCGGTTATATCGAACATGTAAATAATAACTTGTACCAACTCAATTTCAACTTAGAAAAACACTAATAACACTTATCCAGACTCTAAATCATACAGAAACACATGTATAACGTTTCCGGTGTTCCAAGTAACACATGAGCTTTAATTTGACTAGAAATACAAAAATTTATTGAAAATAGTAAGTTCGACAAAAAATAAAAAAATAAAAATCTAAAACCATGAAGTTCTGCTATACTAAAGTGCATTATGTTTATAAAACTGTCATATCAATTAACGTATTCATCAAGAGTTTTTTAAAGGAATATTTAGAATGAAATCATTAGGGGTCTATTTTTTAACTAGGATTTCTGACAAGATCAATTTGCTATATTGGCCTTTTTTTCATATATGATTTGACATCTTGCCTTCTTATATTTTCAAATGCATGTCATGTTCATTCACAAGTATTTCAAAATTACAGTGATTTAAAAGGTTTCAAATGACCTTTGGAATTTCAAAAATTTTAACTTATTTGCTTTTTTAGTGGAATTTCAATTTACTCAAGTACAAGGAAACATTTCAAAATTTTCACCAAAATTTAAAAATTTTCTAGACATCTCCATGAATTCCAGTAAAAAAAAAAAAGCCCTAAATGAAGAGTTGTCACCTCTACTTCCCGAAGTGGGAAGTTCAAACCATCTAAAAGTATTTCGCCGATCGAGTAGTTTATGTCAATGTTCGGTCTACATTGAAATGCCTTTCCTTTATCTAAGACTTGACAAATTCCCTCAAACCGAAAAACAGTGCCCACACTAGCGCTTTCCCGAAAATGAAAGATTGTGCTAATGTACGTGAGCTTAACCAACTGATGTACGAAATGAAAGTGTATTCCTATGTACTCTTATTATTGAAGGCTCTTCAGAAACGTAATTCTGATGATCATTGGATAGAAAGTTATGCACGTTAAAACTTAGGATTGTGGCAAACTTATTTGTATTGAAAATGAAAGATGGTGCCAATGAATGCAAATAAAACAATCAATGTACAAAGTGGAATTGAGCTCTGTAACGATTTTTGTATATTGATAAAATTTATAAATTAGATAAAACTCAAATTCTAGATAAAATTGTATTTTTATTTATTTTAGACTAAGAGTTTTGAAGAGGTGAAAAAGTCTTAGAAGAGCTAAATTGAGAAAAATCCAAAAAATCAAAACTGGGCTACTCTATCGATTGGATTCGAAGTAGTGGTGTAATTCAATCAATCGAACCCCTGCACAATTGATCAGATGATGCAAAAAATCCCAACAACTTTTGGATTTTTATTTCGATTTTAAGTAGAAATTTTCTGTTTTGTGCCAAATACTTTCCTGATTAGATTAGTATTGTGAGCCACAAAATTGAGGCTATAAAATGGAGTTCTCTCTTAACTCTAAGGCATGGAACACATTTCAATATTCTTTAAAGATCATCTTCTTTAAGTTTTCATTGGAGAGTTGAAAGGCTAAAGTTTTGTTCTAGAGATTATTGTCTTCTTCATCTCTTTGTGTAATATCATATTCTTTTGTAGAAGATCTGAGGAGTCAAGCTAACAACTAAAAAACATCAACTTGATTAGATTTGTAGCAGGCAACAACATACGGTCATTGTAGAGTGACTCTTTACAAGAGGTTAACTCCGCATAGTTATGCAGATATCTATAAGTGGCTTGTAACTACGTAATAATTCATATTACTTGATTATTGGTCTCATTCGGACTCGTAGTTTTTCTTCAGTTTAGGTTTTCCGTAAAAATTGTGTTTTCTTATGGTGCGTTCTTGTGTTGATTGATTTTTTTTTTCTGCTACTTTTTTGCTACATGGTTTATTGTTTACACACATATTGTTGATATTGATTGCATTGATTCATTCTAGAGGCTCTCCCAAAACCTTCAACTCCTATGTATTCTTGTACTTAGAACTAGCAAGGCTCTTCACAAAAGTAGTCCCAATAATGAAAGTTAGAGAACTGACTCGTTAGACTTATTGTTTTAGTATATTCCAATGTATGCATTGAAGAAACTTGTTATGACCTATAACTATTCCAAATCCACATCATGCTAAGCATTTATGGACCCAGCAACGCTGAAATTGATCTTACACTAGACTTGAGGGTTAGCCTGATGGATAGGCAAATCCATTCCCATAACACCTACTAAGGATCGATCCCTAGTTTGTTCCTTATCTTTCCCTTTCTTGGCCATTAAGCCATTAGCTCATCAAAAAAAATAAAAAAGACCTTACACGTAAGTTTAAAGTCTACAATAAAGAGTAAAAGTGTACAAAAAATCCGTTAATCAGAAAAATTAAAGCAAAGTGATCTGATCTGCAGTTTTTTAACCAAACCGATGGTTAACGGTTTGGTGATGGACTGAAAAAATCCTAATCCATTAGTAATGGTTTGGTGACAGATTTCACCATTCAACTACAGCTTGAAACCGAATTGAACCATTAACATAAAATATATAATATATTTAGATTTTTTTTATATAGGGTTTTATCTAATGGGAATAGTTCTCACAGTATCTGGTGGAAGTCTAATCTCCAACATTCATTTAAACACAGAGATCCAATAGTCAAGATAGATGTATATAACCCAAAATTTTTCCAAATCCTGCCCAAGATTTCAATGCCTCTACAGCCTTAGATTGAGATTCAAGAAGCTACGAAAGCGGAGATTTGTCACTTTTCGACCTCTTCTTCCTACGATTGCTCTTCTATTGGTAGTGGAGGAGATGGGTCTGTTCTTATAGGGAGATGGGGCAATTTGGTGATTAGAACCGCAATTGAGGTGGAGAGGATTAGGGTTTTGGAGGTGGTTTCGATGGATTGAAGAAGGGGGCTTTTGGAGCCAAAGTGGAAGAGACGGAAACCCAGGGAATTGGGGATGGGGAAATGGAGGATTGGAGAAATTTTGGGGATTCTCATTCCGCATGCATCTCTCTTGCTCTCGTATCTCCTCCACACCAAATGACCCTGGGCTGCCATCATATCTCTCTCTCATCTGGCCTCTACACCAGACGATCGCGGATTGCCATCGTCTCTCTCTCGTCTAGCCTATAGAACAAACAACTTCGGGTTGCATCTGTCTTGCTCTTGTCTCTCCTCACTACCCTAGGCTGCCTGACCAATCTCTCTCACTCTCATCTTTCCTCCACACCAAATGACCTGAAGTACTCGCCATAAGAGGATCCCGCTGCTCGGCCTTTACCATTGCTGCTTTCTTCGCCCTTTTGCCCATTGATGAGCCAAGTATATCTTCACCTCCCCTCTCAATCCTCACTATCATTGATTAGGAACTTGTTTTCTCTCTTCTTTTTTTTTTTTTTCTATTTTTAGGTTTTGATTTCTATGTCTATTTTGTTATCTAATGAATTGAACGGTTTTAACTGAACCTAACAGTTGACCCACGACTTGATTTGGTTAGGTTTTTAATAAGCATCAAATTGGCTATGGATTACAAAACTGTTTACCCGGAGATAACAGATTGATGGTTAGATTAGGCTTAGTCTGATCCAATCCAAACCGTGTACACCCCTAATAGAGAGTCTAAGGTGCAGTTAGTTAATGCGTAAACATTTATCTTCATTAAAGAGGTCATTAAATCGGCTCAAAGACAAAGTTAGTTTCATAATATTTATTGATGAAAACTTGGTATATATAAAAACATTATTTAGTCTAACCAAGTTTTATCTAGGTCTTAGCATGT
This sequence comes from Sextonia rubra, assembly GCA_037013555.1. NCBI lineage: Eukaryota > Viridiplantae > Streptophyta > Magnoliopsida > Laurales > Lauraceae > Sextonia > Sextonia rubra. The sequence continues at coordinate 40,228,096 of JASUAD010000018.1, forward strand.
TTGATCAAGTATTAGCCAACCATTGCATGAGTCAACTGAATATTTAACCAAATGTTAATTGAGTTGTAACGGTTTTTATAGTATGGAATGATGGATAAACAAGGTTCTAACTTTTGGTGTCAATCTTCATCCTGTTTAGGACCAAGAAGAGTCAATGCCTCCCATATTGGTTGTGCCAGATGCAGCCCCACAGAAATCTGGGAAACTCCTTTACATTCAAAGCAAATCTTATGGATCTTTTATGTTGGCCGCCCAAGAATTTTTCTTTTTGATAGTGGGCCCCCAAAAGGAAAAACTTGGTTCCGCCCTAGTGGATACAGGCATTTTCCCAATTTGAAATAAATAAATAAATAAATAGTGGAGAAATGCTTAATTTTATAAATTTGATAATTTATTTGTATCTGAAATCAAATTACAAACACTACAAAAAAAGGCACATATAGCGGCAGTTTTTTTCTGCCGCTAAAAAATAAAATCTGCCACTAAAACTTTATTGTCTGTCACTAATACCCTCTATCGCTATTTCTCACCACCTTTTTGCGGTGGACAAGTGTTTGCTGCTAAAAATAAGGAAATAGCAGCAGTTAAACAACTGCCCATGTTAATATTAACATGTGCCACTAAAAAGTTTTGTTTTTTATTGGATAGTGTTTTTTTAAGCAGTTTTAGTGGCATTTTTTTTTGCCGCTAAAATGGTTTTTATAAAAAAAATGGATTTAGATGGGTACAAATGAAGGTACGTGATCACTAACAAATGGATCCCTATATATGGAGAGACCCTCATGTGGCCCCCACTAGGAGGTCGATACTGAATTGGAGCCAAGAGGAAGCGAGAGGAACCTGAATACATGAGAGAAAGCGAGAGTTTTGTTAATGCGGGGCCATTATTTAATGGTTTAAAGAAATTAGAGCCGTTAATCTGATGATGGACATTTGTGCAAGCAATTTGACTAGCGATCCAAGCCAAAACATGAGATCCAAAACCAATTTGGACCCTATCGGAAAATCTTGTACACGAGCCTTGGCTTTTTTTGTTTCTTAAAATGAAATGATACAAATTTCAAATACCTCCTAGTGCAGAAAAAATAATTCAATACTATACTATTCAATAGGCAACCACTAGTTAAAATTCTAACCATATGCATTTATAGCAGCAAACATTATTGCCTGCTGCTATATATATTAATTTTTCACTACTATAGCAACACACAATACTGTCTGCTGCTATATACACTAAATAACACCAAGCAATGAGTAAAATGAAACTTTAGCGGCAAACATTTTTTTTATGCTGCTGTAGAGATGTAAATTTTTAACTTACAGTGGCAAATAGCAGAGTGTGCTGCTGATGAAGACATTTAGCGGCAGAATCTGAAAATTGCCGCTATAAAAGTGTCGCTAATTGTCATTTTTCTTGTAGTGAAAGATAAAGGGTAGTGTGATATTCATCACTTCTTATAGTTAATGGAATGATAAATTAAAATATACAAAGCACCAGGTTACTTATATGTAATAACTATTTATAAATTACAACTGTAATACTACTATATTATATAATCAACTACAAACAACATAATTAAAGAGTCGCTAGGGTGGGTTGAGCGCCTGAGCCCACGCAAGGCAACTGATTCTTCATTACCACATTAAGACCTAACTAAATCTTTGTTAGGCTACATAATGTTTAAATTATTTGGATCAGTGGGAAAGATGGTGAAAATAGATAGAAGAAACCCATCCAATACCCCTTGCATGCGGTGAAGGGAGTAAATGGAGTTGAAGATGTTTCGGTTCATTCATTACCAATGAATGGTTATTATGACAAAATTGGTTGTCGTGTTGGAAACCATAATGCCATATTAAGGGTTAATATAGGGGGGCCAGTTCCATCTTCGGTCATGACTAAAAATGATTAAAAAGATAATCTTATTCTAACAACCAGCTCAATTTCAACCCAATTCACCCGAGCTTGTTTACTGCCACCACTGGCTGGCCACTGGGGAAACACACAGCCCTGCCCCCCCTCGGAAACCAGGGTGGGGGTCTAGGTCTAGTTATATGAGAATCTAATGTTTCTTCAAATGGGAAGAAAAGATAAAAGGAAAATCTGATACATATATAAAAGCTGTCTGCTTTTCCAGATCTACATCATTGTGTAATCTGATCGATAGATTGGAATCCAAAACTTACAAAATTGTATAATAGGAGTTCTTTTTTTTCTTTTCGAAATAGAAGGATGTTTTTTTGTCAAGTGCCTTGGCCGCACTTAAAAAGGTGTTGGGTCTAGGGAGCACCCATCTAGAAAGAGAGGGCGCGGAATCTCTTAAGTATTTGGTATGTAGTGCAAAAGTCCACCTAAAAAACATAGGTCCTAATCCATCATATATGTATATTGTAGCCTTAACCTCATATAAGGCCTTTTAAAACTAACAATAAGATTGGGTTAAAATTCCATTAGCCAAATCCCATGATATCATGTGGGAAGTAGGCTTGGGTTACATTTTCTTGAGTAAAAACTTAAAACTATATTACTATTTGAAAGTATACTTAGCTTGAATGGAGAATACTTTTTTTCTTTCAGTAAGTGGATTCTTTGAATGTTCAGGGTGACAACTTCAAGTCTTCAACCACATTCATAAATGGCTAGAATTGGACCATACCCATCATCCTTTGGAGATCGACCTGAACCAAAACGGTCGATTGCATTACCTGTTAAAAACATGGTTCTTGGACTCACAATTTGCCGAGTATGATTGGGCGCATTCCTGAGATTGAGATTAAGGTCCACCTCTCTCTCTCTCTCTCTCTCTCTCTCTCTCTCTCTCTCTCTCTCTCTCTCTCTCTCTCTCTCTCTCTCTCTCTCTCTCATGCAACTTTACTTTCAGTTTTTTTATGAGATTGAGATCATGCAACTTAATTATATTGTTCCTTTGATTGAGATTAAGGTCTACCCCTCTCCCTCACTTTAACATGCAACTTTACTTTTTAATTTTCCGTCTATTGGTGGTACAAATGATGGATAGAGAGAAATGATAAGGTCTTTTTATGTCTATCAAAGTACAGGCCATAAGTAGATGGTTTCATAGCTTCATTGTCTGCCATCAAATGTGCCCCATTAGAGAAAAAGATAGAATGGATTAAAGCAAGCGAAAAGGAGGAGGCCTGTGCTTGTGCCATTGTGGTTGATGAGGATGACTGATATTTCTAAACAACCCAATAAGCTTTCCACTTCCAGCATATAGTATATTATACTGCGTCAACGTTCATGTAACCATACAAGGATATGCAATATCTACACACGGTCTATGTCCTATGTACCTCAGTTGACAGTGATCACTTGAGGCATGATCACACCATCCACTATGGCAAGGATGGAGTTGTGAGATGAATGGTCTTTTGAGTCTCCGGGCACCATCCAAGTTCAAGTTCATCGCGGGCGGCCGTGTTTCCATGGAAAGGGGTAAAACATCTGGTCATTTTTCACATTTAGCAGGGCTGTGTTTCCACCGGGAAAAAGTGCAAAATGAGCTCTACATATTTTTGCAATATGGGAAAAGTATCTTCAATGGAAGGTCGAAAATAAAATTTCTGTAGACAAGGAAAAAGTGCACGGAACCAATTTTCTGTGAATGTATACAAAGGTGCTTCTAGAGTGGCATGCCTTTGGTAGATACAAATTTATGGAATAAGACTATAATGATAATGAAGATTAGTACGTATAAACAGCTCCAGGCATGTGATACACAGTTTAAATTTGGAATGTGTCGTCATGATCTGCCCAAGTCAATCGGGCTCCATAGGTAATTGGGTAGGATAAGTCCAATGAATTTGTCCAATTTACACTTGAACAGGCTCAAGCCATCAAGCCGAGCCAAACATCCAAGTTCCAAACTATGCGTGTAACGGGGCCATGATTACTTTGGTCAAGGAGTAGCACCAGGCCAAGCTGTTAATAATAGGCCCAAGGCATGAGGCCTGAATCGTTACCTGGATCCTATATAGTGCTTTGGCCAACCATACTAAGGTCGGTGAGGTGGTCTTCTTAGATTTTTTGTAGGTCCTTTGCCCCAGGAACACTTTTAGATGTTTCTCTGAATCATGGGGCTGTGCTAACTCAATTGTTTCTGTATTTTTCTTGCTTCATACAATGAAGGAATTGAAAAACTATTTTTTTATTGAACCGAGCCGAAGGGGAGTAGAACTCATAGAGAATCCAGCCATGGGGTACCTACACACACAGGAAGGAAACCCAGGATCCGAATTCAAATCCCTTGGATCATATTGGCAGTGCTTGAGCATCTACAGAGCTTGAATCACATTGCCAATTTCGAGAGGCCACTTGTGTAGTCAACCAATCTATGATGGAGTTATCATGGGCTCGTCGGCAAGGTCTTTGACTATTAATCCATGGAATCTCATATTGATTCGATATCATGTGAGGCCTTTCTCTCCGTGGCTAGTGTTGACACAACTCGTGACATTTTAGTAGCATTGTGGATGGGTCAAACCTCTATCCAGCATGCCGGATTCGAGTGATCTTAGGCTTATCGAAAAGCATTTGAATAACTTATTTAGTGGGACCAATTTCATCTCATTTTGATGCCATCATGATAACCGAATATTTTTTTCCCTCAAAATTCATGTCGGAGTTTTTAGAAACTAAACATATGTTGAATTATACAGTGCTCATCTATGTATTTTTCCTGTTTTTTTGGGTAAATCCTCACCCATTTATTTAAATGCGGCCCATTGGCTTAATTATAGAGTCTATCTTAAGTCGTGTGAAATTATTCAAGAGTTTTGCAATAAAATTGAACAGGGGAAACAGCCATTAAAAGTAAAAAATAAAAATTCTGAATAAATTGGCATTCCAGGGGCATCTTGTTCAAGACAATAAGCCCTTTACTACATCTAGAATAAAGTGTCAAAATGGCTAGAACCCAGTTTAGGAGGCTGAAACTCTATCCCTATGGTGTGGAAGGTAGACCTCAGGTGAGGTGAGGGGAGCCATTGAATGAGCAAAGGTGGCTGCCAAGGTTCTAGGCAACCTATATTTATTAAGTCCTCGTGACTCCACTAACCTCTTCCCTCTATTATACCTATCACAATTTTTAAAAAAATTATTTTTTTTAACAATAATCACAATTAGCTTTTGTGGTTCATCTACAATAGAGGTCGTCACATTGTGTCATTGCGATCCCTCCTTAATTGCCATCAAGATCATAATTTTCCATGTGATCCATTCTTTCATGGTTTAAGACCTCCATAGAGTTTTATTAAAAAAAAAAAAAAGGACATTCACAGAGCTAATACCCAATTGAAATAAAAGCCCGCCACCTTTGGGCATTGGCATCAACCCAATCAAGATATAAACATTAATTACTCCATTCGACTTTAAATCCTACGAACATACTGAACTCTGTAAGGATTTTTGTATGTTAGCTTATTTATGGGTTGGACAAAACTTTGGATCCATTGAGTTGCATTTTATATTTCTTTTAAGATGGACTATGATTCAATAGAAGTGTTGAATTGAAGAATTTTTTGAGGGTGCTCGAGTAGACGCTCACATACGCTCAAGTGGATGGGTCCGAATTTACAACCTCAAGCTGATGTTTAAGTGCTCAAGCAGGCCTGATAGAGGTTACGCTGAATTGCAAATAACAGTGAGTTTCATTCATGAGCTCAAGCGGATAATTATGCTCATCGAGCGCTCGGTGAACAAAAATCCACCGACCTGCACAAAATTGTTTCCTATTTGAGCTAGAACTGTTTGTTTAGTTCTTAAAGAAAATTAACTCTAAGGCACGAATTGTAGGTTATAAATAGGGGTTTTCTCGCAACCCTAAAGCAAGGATTTCACTATTCTGAATTGGGAATTCACATTGGAGATCATACTCTTTCTCTAGAGCATCCATTGGAGAGAGTTAAGTTAATAGAGTGTGTAAAGAATATTACTTCTACATCTCTTATAGAAGATCGTCTTTGCTTGAAGTAGATTGGTTGGGTCAAGCACATAGAGCAATGCACGATGAAGGAAAGTCATGGCAAAGATTGGTGCAAGCACAACTACAGCCCTTAAGTTAGATTTTCTGGGGAAGTATCTGTTAGTATATCTTATAAACTGTTTGTGATTAGTGTTGTGATTAGTGCTTGGCTTTTGTTGGTTAAAGGAGGATGGTGTGAAATTATTTAATTTGCTTAAAACTACAAGTGCACAATTGTCATGTTGAGACAGTGGCAAATACAAGTCGATCCCATATAGAGCATTTTCGAACTTTTTAATTAAAAATCTAAATCTTTTTAAATCAACAATAGAAATTGAGTAACTTGATGAGATGTGAATAAAAAAATGTAGAAAATAATACGATAAAAAGATCAAAGCATCCAGAATCCACTAAATAAGATAATCATTCTAATCATATAATTATTCTATTTATTGTCTCAAGATAATTCGGATCAGAAATAAATCAATATTTCTGATCAAGATGATTTGACTATTGAAAAAATCAATTTTTAATTACGAAAAACAAAATCAATACCCAAGACCTCCTTCACCTAATAAAAGAATGAACATCCTAAACATCACCTATCAAACTAAGCATAGACTATCAAAGATAACTACAAATTTAAACATAATCTATCAAAGTAAGTATAAATGATCAAAACCGATTCATTAAGAAAATAAATCAGAAGTTTACCTTTGGCATGAAGAAAGATATAATATTCTCTTTAAAAAGCACATTAATAAGAGATAATAAAAAAAAGTTAAATAAAAAAATATAAATTAGAACATTAAAATGCTTAGCTTCATTCTTTCGCTACAACCAAAAACTCAGCTCATCATTGCAAAGAACCTAAAAAATAACTTCATTGATATATTCTCCTTATACAATCGTCCCTCAAAAATCTCTCTTCTAAATCCTACTTTCTAGAACAAGGTTCCAAAATACCTTTGAAATAAAATAAGAGATTAATGGAGAGAAAAGAGGTGGAGAAGAGATCAGAGATATATGGGATTCCCAGATCTGGTTGGGAATGAGGAGGAGCCTCCCATAGTGGCCTCTTTTCTAGTTTTCTGGCTCCTTATATATATTTATTGAATCTAGACCTCTTTTTGGTGGATTGAGAAACAAGATTTTCTGCTTGTTGATTATGTTTATTTCCTAAGATGAGAAAGATCTTGGAGATAAGATGAGATGGAACTTTTGGAATTCTTATCTGATCTTCAGATGAGTTCCACAGAGGGATGTGCAGCAATTATACTTCAATAATGTAGATGCAATTGCAATCTCGCCTAAAAATGTACATGAAACTTTCTAAGTGTATAATGTTCTCATTTTAGCTTCGATTTGTGGAATCTTAGGCTCCACGGTTTACTTTCAAAAAACTTTCTAATGGTAGTTCATTTTCATCGATCCGACACCCGGATTAAGAGTTATGGCTATTTAAAGATAAGCTGTTTTGAGAAAAATGAAATTGAATTTCGAATTCGAATTTACAATGGACTCTATTTTTATAGTAGTTGTGAGTTGTTAGTTAAGTCAGAAGAATATTTCTTGGCACAATAGGATGAGATAAAAGCGTCTAGAACCCTTAACTGATTTTCACGTAAAGTCCATAGGCAGATGAACTCAAAGGGTATTGATTTTCAAGCAGTGGACCCAAATCATCACCGAGTTCTGTGGGTTCTACAAATTTCATTTTCTACACATTCTAAATCAACTAGTAAAAGACTGTTCGAATAGAATTTTACTCTAATTGGGACTCTTCAGAGAAAATTTTCAAACATTCTTAATTAATAAAAAAAATGTATAAAAATAGTACAAATTTTGATTTCAAAGTGAAAATGCATGAAATGGTGAAATTGAATGAATAATAATACATTTAACCTAATTAAGTCCCTAATCAACCCTAAGATGATGCATAAATATACAAATTTATGAACTTAACAGAGGACTTGTGGTTCTTTTTCCAATTATAGCTTTCCACATAAATATCATGTGCCTCTTGTCTTTTGTATGGTTATTTGATTATTTGCTAGTTCGTTTATTTATTCCGCTGCATATATATTGAACTACAATATAGAAATCCAGATCCTGATCTGAATCGTTTAATTGATATCAAAGAAGGTTACACAAATTTATTATGTAGTTCTAAAGATTTCTAGAAGAAAAAAATTTCAAAACAGGGCTCAAGTTTTGCCTATATTTGAAATCAATACAAAAAAAAAATCTTACATTGCAAATAAGGACTTAAGTTTTCAATTTATATTTCAAATAAGGACATCTGACGAAAATGTGAATTTTTCGGCAATTACTAAATTTTTCTCAAAATATCCAAATGCCCTTATGCACTTTCCTATTCCTCCCTCTCAATCACCATTGTTGCGGCAGCTTGTACCCAACTAAAAGACAATAGTGGTTTGGGTATTTTGGGTATAAGAGACTGTTGTATGTTGTTGGCTAGTGAGCGAAGGTACAAAAGACAGAGTGGGGTGGTGGTTTGAGCCTTTTTGATAGTTTGCCGGGATTTCATTAAGTCATAGAAAGCCCAAATATGAGCCCAATTTTCTAAGTGGGAGGGCTATGGTCTGATATGCTTGAAGCAATCTTAGCCTGGGGGAAGCAATTATGTCTGAATTTGGGTTGGCAGAATGGGCCCATGTTCCACGGCCTCGTCGGTCTTGGGTGTTCCTTAGCCCGGGTGACAAGACTCATAAATACCCATGTGGATCCAGCTTGGCATAATGCAGAGCACAACATCAACCAACCCCGGAAGGACAGGATTGACCTGGCTGATGGGCCAGTCCTAACCATGAGAGAATCATTCATAATTACTGAGGCCCAAAATGGGCCCAAGGCCAGACGTCTTTTTATTTTTATTTTTATTTTTATTTTTTTAGTTTTTATTTTTTATTTTTCACTAAACTGAGTCATTAGACGAGTGATACAGTTCTGTGGGTCTATCATGGGGTTCGAGCCGTTGTTGTCCCTGGGAAGTGAATCCCTTTACCACCTATTCACCAATGCGGCGACCGGTCCTTCAATTTATTTGGGCTCGGCTTAGACACTTCAAGCCCAAAGTAGATATCAAGTCTACTCCTGATCTTGATTTTAAATTTAACAAATTCGAGCCTAATTTTCGTTAGAGATTTATTGTATAGCTCCTACCTTTTCCGCAAAGTTATTTACAGTCCTTGTACTATTTAGAATTTTTTTTTGAGTCCCGATAACTTTTAAAACCTCAGCGAAATATTATGGATGCAAATTCCTTACAGTGCCTACAAGTCCAATCCAAAGGTAACCCGTTAATACAGGTTGAGCACATCAGGTTGAACCCTCCTTATTTTCAAATTGGGTAAGGGTTGTCATTACTTACCCAGTTAGTAAATGTGCTGGGTTGGGATTTGACTTTTTCTAATAATTTATGATTAATGGATTGGGATCAGCTTGTATCTATTCTTGTTATTTGACCTACCATCCTACCTCAACCCAACTAGTTCTGCAATATCACCAGCCGAGCCAACATAAACTAAACAAATTAATTAAGACCCTAACTTTCAGATTCACATTTTCAATCAAAGAAATGTGCAAGGTTCTTGTTAAGCTTATACGAGTTAAATTGGAATGGCAACTTGAATAGTAAGCATGGACTCAACAGAGAACCCATGCCATTCATTAATCAAGACACGCCACCAAGACCTAACCCGTGAAAAAAAAGGTCGGCCTCAACCCTGAATCTTTGAAATGTTCTTAAAAAAAGGAATTTCTGAAACGAGTACAGTTGGTGGTTAGTTGGAGATCCGTTCAGGGATAGGCTCCTTCAGAGCACGTTTGACAACAGGTCATGATCCCAAAAAACATAAAAAGCCTCACTAACGATTTTATAGATGAGGAGTTCTAATACTCTACATTTGGTTATAACTATGAAATTTATGAGGATTTTCATAAGCCGGGTGTACTCTTTCAGCAGAAGTGTTTATGGGCCCGGCCGATCTAGGCTAAGGCATTTCCAAGTCCAGCCCAACTTTAGAAACACCGATGTATGCAAGCTATAAAAGTTAGGTCCCAGCCTGCCCATTTAATCAATCAGGTCGGCCCGAATCAAGTTTTTTTTTAATCAATTGTGCGGCCATTTTAGTAATTATTTGTACTAATTACATTAAATTACATACATTCCTTACATGGGCCGGGTCGGGCTTTGGGTTTTTTATCTCTTAATCCAAGCCCTACCCAATTATTAAATGAGCCCTACTTGCCTTTAAGCCTAGCCCAAGGTGGGCTTAGGCCGGATCGAACTCGAGATGGCCCAGGCCATGAGCACCCCTATCTTTCAGGTGAGGATTTAGTCTCTTATATCCCTTATTTTGGATGAGATAATTTGAAAATCCAATGGAGGGAGGTAAATTCTAAAAATCATAAGAAGTGAGGATTTGATTATACTGAAATTTCAGAGATTTGCTTGCACCAAACATAGATGTTGATAGATATTCTGAAAATTATGTTTCTTTCCCTTGATAATCTTGTTACCAAACATGCCGTTAATCAGTCAATCATACGCAATCCCCCACTGTTAAAATCCAAGGTTTGAAAAGTCAATTTTGTCATTTGTTATATGAGAGAACTTTCTCCTACAAGCTGATTCTCAAAATAATCTATTGTCGGTAGACCAGTAAAGTTTAATGCCCTTAAATCATAGGCTCGAAAAAATTGATGGGGATGATTTTTTGCATGAACCTTATTTGTAAAGAGTCGTTCCTATCCATCCTACTATCATTTGAAAAAGGCTCATTGGAGAATGTTTGTGTTGAATGTAGTTTGACTATGAGGACTAAACTAAAGTAAATTCCCAAAAATTTTGCACTCAAAAGTTATACCTAACTCAGAGGGACCCCTTGATAGTTGGGACAGAAGGCGTGGACCGACCAGACAACAAAATTTCCATTTTATGAACAGATGGGTTGAGAAGTGAGGCCCACCATCTAGACTTGAGCCTGAATATTATTCTGAAATTTTAAATCTATGGGCCTCAAGCTTGCTTCGGCTAATCTGGTTCCAAGCTAACTTATATTCACAAAATGGCAACAGGTCATCCTCGGGATACTGGAGCAACCAAAGCCCACTGAAACACATTCGTTGCTCTTTTTTTTTTATCCTGAACATATTCCAAACAAAGAGGGTCAGGCTCAAGGTCATTGGTATTTTGATAATTATATCGAAACTTTTTGGTTGATTAAGATAGGGCCGGCCTTTTAGGGGCCAAAAAAGAGTAAATTATATGTTGTCGTAATTTGTAATCCTAGACGCAAATTGACAAGTACAGAATGTGAAAACCCTAAAGGAAAGTAGAGTAGTCTCTTTTTGCGTGGAGATTAATTGTTGTTTGTGATGGTTTTACACTTCCACACACATGGGCACAACAAAATAGGCCATTCAGGCCTAATGTAGGACCCAGGTCTAGTCCTTTGCCTGGCCCAATTATTTTAATGAAAGTATTCGATTATGCTATAACCTATTTGTTTGCATTAAGCTATATAGAAATTGTATAGATAGGAATTTACGAGAAATGAACTCCACCAAAGAATTACTAGAGTGACGAGGGGTGAAGGAAGTAAGGGGAAAATGTAGATAGGGCGCTTTAAAGAATTAAAGAATTTAAACAGTAAGTGTAAAGGTGCATAGCCTGTCTAAGCTACTGTACCCAAGCAAATTGTTCTATTCAATGGAGACTTCACCGACAGGTAACACCATCACTTTTTGATTTGACTCATCTTCCTTCTATATCACTTAATTTGACAATTGATTGCAGTAACGTTACAATTGTTGCCCAGATGTTCGTGGGCTGGCTTGGGCAAAGCTTGTCCAGGTCCATGCCACCTAGTTATTGCACTAATCATTTAGTACTGGATTCATCTCAATGGTTTTACAAGTAGGCCATTTTAAATTCATTTGCTCTTTGTGCTGAATGTGAATGTTAGAGTCAAGTTTTTATGGCTTTATGCATAGAAACGACCAGGCCTGAACCATTTTACACTCTGGTCGGTAAAAAGGCCACAGGACCTAAAATAGCCCGACACGGAAACACTTGGGTTGGGACCATGATGGCAAGGCACATTCATACGGTTTGCTCATGGACTGGGCAAGACTAACCCAGCTGGTACTTGGCCCAGATTGAGCTGTATATCGAGTCACTTTTAGATTTATGGGCTTAACTAGCCAAATTTTTAAATCGGTCAAGACCTGGGTTATAATGCCTAAAGGCTCACCAAGGCCCTCCCAGCACATCGACATTGTAAGATTTTTTTGTAATTGGGTTAGTTTACCCGTGGGCTGTAACAAAGGCTTATAAATAGGCCTGATTGCTAAATGGATGCACTTGAAACTCTCCAGCCTGATCCAGCCCATGAGGACCACTATAGACATGGCAACTAACACTGTATTTAAGGAATTTGGTGGGCGTATATCGTATAGTGAAACCATTTGAAATATGGGAAACAGCGAATGTCAGACCTCGGCTAATTTATAGAGTGAGAGAGAGAGAGAGAGAGAGAGAGAGAGAGAGATGTACAACAATTCAATGGTATTCAATTATACTAATGTATATTCAACTGTTGTAAACCAAAACTCAAAGAAGATACAGAAATAGAAGGAGGATGGGTGAGCGATTTTATTAATGAGATCTGTATACATAATAAGGGAAGAAGAGAATCTTAATCATAGAATAAGATTGCTTCCTCCCAAGCAACCTAATAGGGAAAGACTCTAACTCTAAGTAATTTTCTTATCTCATGTGGGTCCCAATGTAGGCATTTACCTATGATGATACATCTTATAACACTTCCCCTTGGATGACTATCATTCAATAACAGTTGCTTCATTAAAACCTTACAAAGGAAAAATCCAATGAGATAAAAATTAAGGCAAAGGAAAAGAGTACAACATCTACAAGATCATTGAACTGATGTTGAATGTGCATAATGCTGTCTCTTTAAAACCTTAACTAGAAAAATTCAATTAGATAAAACCTTGAAAAATAAAAAGAGTACAGCGCACAAATGACCTGCATAGCATACTTCAAGATGCCTCCTTATGATTTACTCCTCCCCATGATCATAACAACCTTTCACATAGTTTGATGGTGAACTTTACGCATGCTAATCTCATATACAAGTTTCGGGAATGTTGACTTTATTAATGACTTGATAAACAAATCAGCTAGGTTGTTACTTAAACGAACTTGCTTGACTTCAATCTCATTGGTCTTCTGAAGTCCATGTGCGAAGAAGGACTTTGGTGCGATGTGCTTTGCCTTGTTACCTTTAGTGTATCATTCTTTAATCTGTTGAACATATACCTCATTGTCTTCCTTAAAAATGCTTAGGGTACCTGTACTAGAAAGCAATTGACAAGAATCACGAATATGCAGAATCAAAGATTTTAGCCATACACATTCCCTGCTAGCTATACAAAGGGTTAAAATCTCAGTATGGTTAGAAAAAATAGCTACTAAAACCTATTTAATAGAACGCCAAGAAATGACAGTATTTTCACTAAGAAACACATAATCTATTTATGATCAACCCTTACAAGAATCAAAGAGATATCATAAATCTGCATATCCTACAAAGTTATAATTTTTACAACTATAAAAATAAAACAGACATAAATATTATAGCATTCGTTTGATACTAATCCAAAGCCTTAGTGCAAAACTAAATATGGCAAGCACATTTATAAAGAATAAAAATTCCTATTAAAAGTTTTATTGATCTGCAGGTCGAGACAAAATTCTCCTATAAATAGTAAATGGTTTTTTCGAGCTCTTATAGAGTCTCGATTAGGCTTATGTCATCTACATAAACTTCTACTATCGTGAATCCTCATAAGGATTTTATAAAGATATATGAGATTGTTTTCATACCCTTCCTTAGATAAACATTTACTAAGACGATTGTACTATATTTTTCTGGAATGCTTTAGGCCGTACAATAAATATCTTACTTGTATTGAGTACATACTCTTTGATTTTGTTTCAGGTAAAGCAAATCCTTATAGGATTTTCATATATATATCTGTGAATATTTTCAATTCCAAGTTTTTGCAAAAAACCTTGTATCACAAGTTTTGCCTTGTATCTAGTAATTCATTTATTTTCCTTACAAACGCTCATTTGTAACCTAGTGGGTTAAAGTCTCTTGGGGTTTGTACTATAGGTTCAAATACACCATATTTATTAAGAAACTGTAATTCCGCCCCGATGGCATCCCTTTATTTTTACCAATCTTTTTTTTTTGTTTACATTCATTTATAGAACATGGTTCTGTATCCCAATCATCATTCTCATTTTCCCCTAATATGTGTGTAGCTACCGCATATACAAATGCATTATCAATGATAATTTTCTTTCTATCACATCTCTCTCTTGAATAATTATAAAGTATAAAGATCTCTTCATTATTAGGTACCCATTGCCTCTTCAGGGGCTTTCAGAGTCTATTTCGGGACTCGTGTCTCTTTCGAGACATTAATTTCTTCAGGAATTTTAGAGAGTGGATTTTTTCATAATCTTTTATTGAGTGAAATGATGTATCTCATCAGGAGTATACAATTTGTCATAACCTCTTTGGGAGTATAATTGGGATCTGATTGCTCATTTTTCTTCTTCCGGGGAGCTAAGTCTATAGAACCTATAAGTCTATCATACTTCTGACCTATAATAGATTTATTTGCTGCCATATTTGGATTTTTGTTCTACAGAGACATTAATTCGTGTTTATCCTATAGGAACATAAATTCATGTTTGTCCTACAGGGATATTAATTCGTACTTTTCCTACAGGGACATTAATTCGTTTGTAATTTAGTGCACAATTCTTCATATTTTATTCTCACATTGTGAAGTACATAGATTTAGCTGAGACAGAGTGGGAGTATTCCACATTAATTTTTGTTGTTCTTCAGGAACAGGTTGTTCTACAGGAATAAAGCGTTTTTCAAGAACTTTTTTATCTTCCTCTAATGGCGGGAAGACTGTCTCATTAAGATGACAATTTGTAAAACGAGCAGTGAATACATCTCCTATCATTAGTTTTAAATATCTAATAATTGGGGGTAAAACATATATTCTCAATCTACGTTGTGGGTTCATGTAGGTCACAAACCTACGATTTCAAGCTATATAGATTGAATAGGATACTCAGGAAAGTATACCCTAAGTTGAATAATTTCTGCCAATATACAGGCAGAAGCTAAATAAGTAGGCAACATCCAACTAACAGGTGGAGGCATAAATCAAAACCATAAAATACCTAAAAATGGTCTACTAAGAGAATTTTTTGGGTTCATAAATGTCATCATAAATCCTTTGCAGAAAGGATGGTCAATAGATAGTACTCTAAGGAGTGTCCAAAAGAGTTATTAATAATTTTCCTTAATATAATAACACCAGGGAGAATTAACCTATCATGCCAAAGCATTAAATCCTTAGAGTTACTAAGCCTCAGGCTTAGTTTAAGCTTCTGTCTAATCTTTGTCGTTTTGCTTATAATTGAAGATTTTCTTCTAATATATTCCTGAGGTCTGAGGAGATTGCACTTAGCTTTTCTAATATCAACTTGGCTGTCAACACTAGAAATGATATACAAATATTCTGTATTACCTTCATGTATAGTTTATATAAGTTGTACCCATTCATCTTGATGTCTTTGAAGCTAAACAAGTTTCTTCAGAAACCGCTAAAAGAAAAATAAAATAATGCATCATTATGTATATGTGGATACCATTTGGTAACATTATGTGAATTCTTCTGGAGCATTCAAGTATTTGTATAAATCCAGCTATAATTGATACTTTGCACAATTTAAACACTAACTATAAGAAAACTTCTGGTTTTGAATATAGTGTATTTTGTTGCACTATCTACTGGACATGTATTATCCTCAGTTTCATTCATTCAATGATCCATACCGCAAAAAATAATAAACTCACATAATTATTTAGTCACATAACAAAAATAAAACTGATAAACAGTTAAACAATTCACCATTCAAAGCAAATATAACATGCAGCCACAAGATACAAGGGATAAAAGAATATGTCACATCATCCAATAAAATATTTAAAAACTGAACTCAATATTCAAATTCATAATAGTAATTCAGGTTTTCTAGACCATGCTTGGTGATTCTCTTAATTTAGAAAAATGCTTTGTTAATCACTTCTCTAGGGGTGGTTATTTTCATTTCTACTGGATGAGCTATTATGTCTAACTCTTCTAGAGGGTTTCTTTTTTACTAGTTTGGCATTTATTTTAACCATCAAGTGGTATGACTATCTTCTGGTAATCATACATGTCCATTAGGAATATAATGGCATAAAAAAATGAAGGCTTATGTCATATCCTCCGGGGATATCTTGCTTTTCTCTTTGATAGCATCACAAAGACTTTTTGAGTGTGTAGAGATCGATCTAACAATTATAAGAAGAAACGGAACTTCAGATTCTCAATATCCAATGAGAAAATATAATTAAAAATCGGCCAATTAAAAGTTAGAATTTTATGTTTTTAACTGAGGAATCAGAACTTTTAGTTCTATCAAGTCTTCAGGCTTGAGATAAAATTTTAGGTTCTTAATGTATGAATCAGAATTTTGTGTTCTTAATTGAAGAGTCAAGACTTCTGAATCTGTCAAGACTTCAGACTTGAGATAAAACTTTAGGTTCTTAACCTATGAATCAAAACTTCTAGTTTTGTTAATGCTTTAGGCATGAATTAGAACTTCTGGTTCCGTTAAAACTTCATGTTTGAATTTATGGCCCCCGTATCAATCTATACAACTTTAGATCTTTAGAAATCAAAGCTTTAGGTTTGATTACGAATATGAATCTTCACGTTCATATCCAATTCCTAGAACTTTTGGTTTCAGATTAGAATAACCTACGGATCTTTTGGTTCAAATTAAAAAGAACTTCTGGTTCTTCGGTTAATGTACAGAACTTTATGTCCAGGAAATATAGAACTTCTTGTTCTATTCATAATCCACAGATCGTATCTTGATCTCCCTTTGATAGGAGACATAACTATTCATTTCCAAATAATATTCAAATTATATGATGATCTAAACAAAAGAAAAAGGAAAAACGCATGTATATAACTATCAAACTAATAAAGATCATAAATAACGAGAAATTACTTGATCGTTGAATCATCCTCCTTTTGTTATCAATGTGTAGATCTGCTCGCGAGCTTTCAGTAAGAACAAATGGATCATTGATCGGACTTCGGATGGCCACGATATCGACAAAACAAGTTTCAGCCATCGACTCGGTCAAATCTGCTTTTGACTGTACAGACACTGACATGTGCTGATGTCAATGCTAGTGCTGGCAAGTTGTTATAGACAATTTAGGTTGACCTAGCCTGGAACCGAATTGACCTGGCTTTCTAGGTTTCTTCTGACCTAACCCGAACCTAGGATCGCCTTATGGATGGGCTACTACTTGCAGGTCAGGGCAACCCGACCTGGCCTTGACCCAACCTAGAATATATCCCAAATTCCCAGTCCTGATATTCTCCTTGGTTGCTCCCTGGTTCCTGCAACCAGGGACCGAAACCCTCCAGCCCCTTTCCTCAGTTACAGCAAATGGCGACCAGTGATCGGCGACAATTGGCCTATCCATAAACGGTAGCGACAAGCGAGGCAGCACAGTGGTGAAAACGACAGCCGGCAATCGAGGTGGCGTCAGCAACTTTGGCCGCTGCAGCAGTGCTCTCCATGGTTTTCGGCGACAACAGTAAGAACACTGGCAAAACAGCAAATACTTGATTCTCTGTTTCTGAGACAAATAAAAATCACAGTTCTACATATGCCCCAACGCAGGCACGATCGAACCTCATGTTCAATCTCTCTGTGTTTTCTTTTCCTCCAAGAAGAGCTCAGGTCCTCTCTGCTTTTGATCAATCATGGTCCTCTAAGGATCAGAACAACTCCGATCAAATCTCTTAACTTTCGGTGACGATGATGTGCCTAGCTAGAGAACTGATCTCTTTCTTCATTTTCGGTGGTCAAATAGAGATCATGTGCTAATAATGTGTTGTAAACCAAAACTCAAAGAAGATAGAGAAATAGAGAGATGATGAGAGAGAAATTTTATTAATGAGATCTATGTACATAATAAGAAGGGAGGAGAATCTTATTTAGAGAATAAGATTGCTTTCTCCCCAAGTAATCTAATAGGGGAAGACTATAATCCTAAGTAAGCTCCTTATCTCATGTGGGTCCCAATGAAGGCATCCACATATGATGATACATCTTATAACATCAACATCCTATTTTCAAACCAAATCTCCTATTTTATTCAGTTACTACTAGATCAGGATTAGAACACATAGGTTCTATGTCAAATGGCAGTTCAGAGTGCAGAAACACCATGGGTCTACCCCAGACTAAATTTGTTCTCATCCCTAACGACAGCTATTACTGAGATGTCTTAAGGTAGTCGGGCATATCACACATCCATTTACATATGATTTTTCACATTGTAACACATCATTAATGAGGCCTCTTACCTCATTGGTAATCGGTGGTAGTTCTTACTTGTTTGACCAAGCCAAACACCTTTCCCTTAAAAGAGCGCTTTGTGTTACTTCATTCAAGGTCTACCCCCTGTCCCTCAGCATAATGGCCTTTCCTACCTCTTGGAGGTTTACTTCCCTCAACTGAAGGTTGGGCCAACCCCCTATAGCTGGGATACCAAAGAAAATATCACTAATGAGAAAAATGTGTTCATGCATACATCTAAAATGTGTAACATTTACTTAGGTAAAAGGGTACAAAGTCATAAAACATATTATTAAAGTAACAAAAGCTAAATGCATGTTTTAAACATGATTAATCTAGAATCATTTGTGAATAGAGCCCTTGGATATTCTCTCTATGAGAGTTTTTCTAACTTGCTCTCTTGATGTGAAAGAAAATGTTCAAA
Organism: Sextonia rubra; assembly: GCA_037013555.1. Classification (NCBI taxonomy): domain Eukaryota; kingdom Viridiplantae; phylum Streptophyta; class Magnoliopsida; order Laurales; family Lauraceae; genus Sextonia; species Sextonia rubra. Next base: position 40,247,078 of record JASUAD010000018.1, read on the forward strand.
ATCATCTGGTTTCTATTAAGGAGATTTCTATAGATCTCATAAATGCATATCCTTCGACCAATGCATTGGTGCCAAAAGCACTTAACATATATGTTGTCGACATTGAGGCTTATAAAGTTGCTGTGATAAGAATTATTTTTTCTTTTGACACCATTGAGGTTGATCAAATTTTAGTTGATATCAATTTTGTTTGACAATTTTGTCTTCTTCCTTTATTTTATCTATACACATGTGATGATGATTAATAAAGGAGGAAATATGAGACATGGCAATTTTAGCATAACCAATTTAATAGGATAGTCAAGAAAAGGATCCTATTACCTTTATAAAAGACTTCATTAATTAAAGATTGTTCATGAGTGTAATACATGAAAAGAAGCATGTTGCAATAATGATGTTTAACCATCATGATTCGCATTAATAAGTTTTTATTTGATAAAAGTATAAAGGGTTAGAAAAATAGAAATGGGTAGTCAAATTGAAGAATTTTTTATGAAGACAATAATCAAAGAGTACCGAAGTATTGTTTGTAGACACGTGGATAAAGTTAGAGAATGTTCGAATTATTAGGTATCAAGTGTGGCCCAATGACCACATGCCAATGCGAGTTCCCCCCTTTAGTAGACCACTATCCATTACGACACTCTATGTTGGTAAGTCTCTTCGATGAAGATGTCTTTAGTGTTTAAGTATAGCTGCTAACCTAATAGTATTCCTATGGTAAGAGAAATTTAAATCTTAATGAATGTAAAACTCAATGACAGGAAGGGCGGTATCTATGAAAATCCATATATAGGATTTCGTGTTACAACGCCTCTTTAAGCAATTACATTGATTGTCCATCGAAATCATGAATCTAAGCCTTAGTTGAAAAGCATTATAAATCCCCAATCAAAGATCCTTGATTCCTCTGAGCGATACCTTGGGGATTTCTACAAGGAATTTTCTCATTCGATTTCATCCTCTTCTATTCTGGAGCGTTTGTAAATGGAAGAAAGTCTAGAGGATAAATGGCAAAAGGCGTCCTTACCGGAGTCAGAGAAGGAAGCGGTAAGAAAAAATGGATTATGGCATGAATCAACAGTTCGAGGTGCATGCTATATTCTTGTGAAATTGAATACCCAACAATATTATAGCATAGGGGCGACGAAGACGATGCTGAGTTCATTGTGGAGCCCTGCAAAAGGACTGAAGTTCCATGATATGGGCGAAAATATGCTTACAGCAAAGTTTACTGATTGCTTAGATAAGGAACAGGTTAACGTAATAGCCGTTGGTCTTTTGATAAGCAATTTGTTTTATTGCAGGATTATTAAAGGGAACTTCAATTGTCAAAGATTCATATGAATATGGCGTCTTTCTGGATTCGAATCTACGATCTTCCTTTAAAGGGGATGAAAGGCAAAGTGGGATGAGCCATTGGAGAGTCGATTGGGGAGGTGGAGGACGTGAATCTTTCACATGGAAACGTGGGCTGGGGTGAATTTCCGCAAGTACATTTCTGCTTGGACATCTCCAAACCACTCCCAAGGGGGAAAAAGATTTCATTGGGTGAATTACAATCGATTTGGGATGAACTTCAAGTATGAACAGCTACCCAACTTCTGTTATGTTTGTGGGTGACTTAGACATGGGAAGAGGGACTGCGTCACTTGGTCAAAGATAAGAGAACCGGTGGATAAGGAGGGCTTCCCTTATGGCCCTTGGTTATGTGTTGATTGAGGGAGAGGAAGGGCAAAGGATGCAACATAATCGGTAGGAAAAGGGGGTTTTGCTTATTCAAAAAGATCTTTGGGCGGTGGTAGGCGAGATGATGCGGCGGTTGACATGGATGGGGGAGGCAGTCCAACCACTAGTGGTTACCCAAGAGTCATGAGCGGTAATGGCGGAGACGGTATGGAAAATGAAGAGGTTTTGTCGAAACATCCTAATGAGAATTTGGAGACGTCTCTAACGCAAGGGCTATGCAAAGTAACACAAGCTGGCAGAGAGAATATTCGAAATTTAAATGAGAAGGGCCATGAAATGGACCAGAAAAATGGTTAATTCCAAGACCTGGGCCAAAAGCAAGCCGAAGTCCAAATTGAATCTATTGGTATGGGCACCAGTGGAAACTCTTTAGTGGAAGAGGCAAGCCAAAAAGTCTCTCAACGAAGAGACCAAATGTGAGGACTTACTGGTTGGGTCAAAAGCGAGCCTTCGACAAACACTTGGAGAGCGATGCAGTCAACAAAGGTTAAGGAAAGCGAAGCAAAGTGGTTCATGTTGAAGACATGGTAGTGGTTTCGGTTCAGTCGGCAGAGGCTGGTTTCCACCCCCGTCGGAAACCATTAAAATCTTAGTGTGGAACTGCCGTGGGCTTTGGAAGCCACGGGCAGTTCTAGCTCTCCATGAGCTGGTGAGAAGGGAAGATCCCATGGTGGTTTTTTTTTTTCCAAAACAAAGCTGAGTGATTAAAGGATGGAGAGGTTGCAATTTAAATTGGGTTTCTATAGCTTAATTGCAGTGGATTCAAAGGGAAGAAGTGGCAGCACAGCTCTATTGTGGAGGAAGGAAGCTAACATACAAGTTAGAAGTTATTCAAAATCCCATGTTGATGCACTGAAGGAGGACTGCTTGATGGGTTGGCAATGGCGTGTTATTGGCATCTACGGACACCAAAGTTATGTAGGAGCTTGGGTTTGTTGTAGAGATTTCAATGAAATTGTTGGCTTAAGTGAAAAACAAGAAATTATTAGGCCAAAATGGCAAATGCAGGCCTTTTGAGATGTTCTTGATAATTGCCACTTGAAAGATTTAGGTTTTAGTGGTCCTAAATACACTTGGTGTAATCAAAGGGAGGGATCTGCTAATTTGTGGGAAAGATTACACCAATTTGTAGCCAATGTGGAGTGGATGAACCTCTACCCATGCAAAGGCGTCAAGTAGTGTCCTATTACTTATTCTGTTCACTTTCCTATTGTTTTTTGAACACGTGTGCAACAGAATGTTGCAGGAAGAAAAAAGATTTTACATTTGAAGCCATGTGGGTTGGCAGTAAGGGTTGTGAGGAAAGCATCACTGAAGCATGGAATCATGGTGATGAGCGTGGGGGAAAGCAAAAGGTTTGTAAATTGCTTCATAATTGCATAATAAGGCTTAGGAAATGGAACCGAGACTGTTTTGGCAATGTTCATGGTCAGTTGTGTAAGCAACAAGGAAGGCTGGGCTGGCTCACAGAATGCAATCCAGATGGCTCCATTTTATCTTAAATTTGGGATACTAGGATAAAGATAAATAGACTGATGGAACGGGAATAAATTATGTGACGGCAAAGATGGAAAGCATAATGATTGAGTGAAGGTAATCAAACTAGAAGTATTTCCAATCTAAAGCATCACAACGAAAACGAAGAAATACAATCGTGGGGCTTCAAACTTCAGATGGGGTGTGGTGTGAGGGCCAACGAATATAGGAGGCCATAGTGAAATACTATGTTGATTTATTCACAACATCTGGGCCTTTTGATGGTGAGGCTATACTTGGTACCATGGAGAAGGTAGTTTCTGAGGAGATGAGCACACAGCTATGAAGAAATCTCGAGCTGAAAAGGTGATCACAACATTAAAGTAGCTGCATCCCACAAAGGCACCTGGAATAGATGGTATGCCCCCCATATTTTACAAAAAATATTGATATATTATTTGTAAACATGTTACTAAAGCTATTTTGTCACTCTTAAACTCGGGGTGTACGTTTAGTCAGATTAACAATACTTATATATATTTTTTATTCCTAAAACCAAAAACCCTGAGAAAATAACTAAATATTGGCCCATTAGTTTGTGCAATGTGGTGTATAAGTTAGTATCCAAGGTTTTAGCCGACAATTTAAAATGTGTATTGCCCCCACATTATTTTGGAATCCTAGAGTGCCTTTGTTCTCGCTAGATCAATAACTAACAATGTCCTTGTGGCCTATAAAGCTGTGGATTTCTTGAAACAAAAGAGGGAGTATCGGAAGGGGTCTATCTCTGTCAAACTAGATATGAATAAAGCCCATGACAGGGTAGAGTAGAATTTCATTAAAAGTGTGATGTGGACACTGGGCTTCCATAAAATATGTGCCTCGTTGATTATGGAGTGTGTTTCCTCTTTCTCATATTTTGTTGTGATTAATGACGAGGCGAGTGGTTTCATCAAACCATCTAGGGGATTGAGGTGGGTTGACCCATTTTCACCTTATGTGTTTCTCCTATGTACATAAGGTCTTACTTCTCTCCTACGACAAGCAAAGCAAGATCGGAAAATTACAAGGCTTAGTATTTGTAGAGGATTGCCAAGAATCAGCCACCTATTTTTTTGCGAATGATAGTCTCTTCTTTTGTCTTGCAAGTAAGGAAGAAAATCTCTATGTACAGTAACTCTAAAGGTTTATGAGAAAGCACCAAGGCAAAAAATCGACATAGAGAAAACTTCTTTGTTGTTTTAGTAGAAATACTAGTCATGAAGATCAAGGATGGATAAAGACTGTTTGGGGGCTTGAGGAGATATGCAGCATAAGAAGTATCTAGGGCTCCCATCGCTTGTTGGACGTTCAAACAAACAAAACTTTATGGAGATCAAAGTGTTGAGTTTTGTCTTGTATTCCAGTTTCGCTGGATCGATTGTCTGGTTTAAATAGAACCGAGGCTTAAGGTTAGGGGTATTTTACTAATTATGTATGGATTTTCTTATTGACCAAGAAAGCGAAAACTATATATATTAATGTACTGTAACCCTAGATCTTGAGGGGATTGAGATGAGATCCTGATAGATGAATTCTCTTCTCCGTGGACGTAGGCAAGGTTGCCGAACAATGTAAAATTGCTGTGTTCATGTGTGTGATTGCTTAATGGTGTGATTTATGTGTGTTCATCATGATTGATCCCCTTGGTTATTTCTGTTGCGCCGTTTTTCCTAATAAGTGGTATCAAAGACAAGGTGGTGATCCATGGGTTTTTGAGCGAGGTGGACATTGCTCGATGGCTTAGATGTTGTGCATGAAAGATCAACGGATCGGATCTTCACGGAGGATCCAGATTTCTGCAATTCTTATTGTAGAAAAATCAGAGATCACGGGCGATCTCTGGTTGGGCCACGGATTGAAGTTTCAATCGGAGAGGAAGAGAAGAGAGTGAAGGGCTTTGTTTTTTGGATTCTGCTATAGTTGCTCAACAATCGGAGAAGAAAAGGCTCTTCTAACTGTTCCAATTACATAATAGAAAACATAGAGGTTCTCAGACTGACTATCTGTTGAGATCATCAGCGAAGAAGACGAAATAGAGAGGATTCGGGTTTCTGCATATTCGAAACAGAGAAGGCAAAGAGAAGAAGAAATATGGTTAGTTTAAGATTTCTATTTTGTCAGGAAATAGAGAGAGTTCAAAGTTGCTGATCTCGGTGGCTCTCAATGCTCATCGAAGAAGAGAGATTAAGAAAGACTGCGGTCTTTGATTTGAAAAAAAAAAAAAGACTCTTCGGAACGCTCGCCGAGATTCTCGCCGTCTTCGTCGCTCTTCACCGGACTGCTAGTCATTGCCGAAGAACTCACCGCCCGCCGTCGTCAACCATCATTGCTAGTCGCCAGACCCCATCGCCGCTACTATGGGAGAAGAGGCTCAGGAGGGGCCTGCAGTGCTTACTGCAAAATAGGGACGAGAGAATGAAGGAGAAGGCCTAGGTTTATCCTAGGTCGATTCCGGGTGATGGGTTGGGTTAGTTTCGACTTGACCCGTGGAGAAAGCAGCCCAGTTCAAGTCAAGGTCAAGTCGGGTTAACCTGACCTGTCAGCGGTGAAGCCCAGGTAGCGCAGGTTGCAGGTTCAGGTCCAGGTCGGGTTAGACCTAACCCGATTACAGCAGCAGATTCCAAGTCAGGTCCAGTGTAGGTTAGGTCAGGTCGGATCAGACCCATTTCGTAGAGCTCAGTTTCTAACAGAACAGATTCAGGCTGGGTCAAGTCCATTTGACCCGACCCATTAGCAGCAGAGCCAAGAGAGCAATTTAGTTCAATTCCAGGTCAGGTGAACCCAACCCGGGTCCATTTCAGAAGCCCAGCAGAACAGCAAGCAGTGACATTAGCAGTGAAGTTAGCACCGGTCAACAGGTAGGTTTGACCAGATTCAACGGCTGAAATTATTTCTACAATATCTTGGTCATCTGATGTCCAATCGGAGATCCGTTTGAGCCTACGGACTCGTTGTGAGCAGATCTACGCATATGTGGAAGAAAATGGGCTGTTCAACAGTCAACATGGATGTTCGACCAATCGGAGTGTAAAAAACTGTTTCTGCAATATCAAAGCCATCCGGAGTCGAATTTCAGATCTGTTTCTTCTAGCGTGCTCGCGGTGATGAGATCTACGAGGCAGATAAAATATATTAGCAGTTAGATGGGTAGAAAATTGAGCGACTAGAGAAACTGACAGATTCACGATGATAGTAATGGATTCAAGCTTCATGGGCCACATTGAAGTGTTTGATGGAGAAACGACTTCAGGGATTGGCAGGGAAAAGTGTTCGACTCCGTGATACAGCAATGATTGAATAGTGTTACTTAATATCATGAATAGTATATTGTTTTGAGTACTTTGATGAAAAGCTCAGATCTGCATTGAATGGATCGGGATGGAGCGACATGCCAAAGTAGAAGAAAAAGCAAAAGAATCAGAATCGAGAGGAGGTAGTGTACAAAAAAGCTCAGATTCGAATGATGAGGAATCACTTTCAAACACTACAGGTATGAATCGGGTTGATGATTCATGGTATTGAGATTCAGATTCTTCCTATCATGTGATTAAGTAGAGATTGGTTTGATGCAAATAGCTACCATTGTTGATGGATTTGTTCTTATGGGGGAGAATGCAACTGATGAGCATTTGAGATAAGAGCGCTATAGATCTAGGTGTATGATGATATTATTCAAACCTTAAAGGCTGTGATATATGTTCCGGGTTAACGACGAAATTGGATTTCTTTGTGTGCCTTAGACTACAAAGGCTGCAAGTGCACTGTAACGGGTGGAGTTATGAAGGTGGAAAAAGGAACATTGGTCATCATGAAGGGTTCAATGGTAAAAAATCTCTATAGGTTGGTAGGGGATGCTTTTTTAGGTGGAGCAATGAAGGAGATATCAAATAACATGGGAGGAAATATATAGTTCAGGTGGAGTTAGATGTGACGGATCATCAAAAGATAGATTGATGTGTCTTCGATGATATCATCTAGCAGAAATCCAGGAAGCCTTGAATGGAGATGATTTTTTTGGAAAAGGGTAGTCCAGGTCAGGACGGAGTAAGTCGGTTTAAGCATTGGGTCATACCTAAACCTCATGTACTATGCCCAACCCACCAGAACAGATTAGACCAAGATAGTTGCAGGTTTGACGAAAAGAACACCGAGATGGAGACAAAAGGAAAGATTCACAAGGTACCAGTGAGATCCAGATTCGGGGAGGTCTTCGGTTTTTTCTTGTCGGATGGAAGTTGGGTTCATTATGTTGCAAGGATGCATGCATGTGGCAACAAATTGAGAGCACTTCGGAGGTTCAAGACGGTGGTGTTGAGGTCAAAGGAGGCAACTGTGGGAAGTCTCAAGTCGGTTTGGACTTGATCAACACTAGATAATACTGAGATTGTCTGTGCATCCAGGCTAGGGGTGCAGGTGCCGCGCTTGGTAGTAGCGTATGCGGAGGCATACCTTTCAGCGAGGTATGTGAAGTACTGGTTTAACATATTAGAATATTGAAAAGAGAAGACTGCCCCATCGGTGTAATAATGTACCCTTCAGCAAGGTGCGTGAAGACATTACCGGATATCTCAAGGTGGCTCTAAGGATTTGCGGAATCCAAGCCAAGGTGAAGATTGTTGGATTTTATCTTATATTCCGGTTTAACCGGATCAGTTGTCTGGTTTAGCCAGAGCCGAGGCTTAGGGTTATGGGTATTTTAGTCATTATGTATGGGTTTTCTTATTGACCAAAAAAGCGAAAACTAAATATATTAATGTACTGTAACCCTAGATCCTGAGGGGATTGAAATGGGATCCTGATAGATGAATTCTCCCATCCATAGACGTAGGCAAAGTTGTCGAACCACGTAAAATTACTGTGTTCATGTGTGTGATTACTTGATGGTGTGATTGATGTGTGTTCATCATGATTGATCCCGCTGGTTATTTCCATTACGCCACTTTTCTCAACACAAAAAAAGGGCATAGAGAAAGTTACAAGGGTGGAAGTAAAAACTATTGTCGCATGCTGGAAGGGTAACCTTGCTTCGTGGAATCCCTTCCAAGCATATGATGACCTATTATAATGAGAAGCTTGAAGAAAAGAGACATTCATAAAATTACTTGGCTTGAAACACCTTGTAAAAAACAGAATTAGTGCTATGCATAGGCCTCCACCTTGATTTCCTAAGAGAGCTAAATTGAAAGATCTAAGATTACGAAATCTCATACCTCCAACATGTTTTGATTCACACATCTTATCGCAATTAACCCAATAAGTCTTTTCTTCATCATTTCACTCCTACCAGAATTTAGCCATCATTCCTACCAGCTATTTGCAAAGAGAGGTAGGCAACTTAAATTAACTCATTGCATTGGTTGGAATTGCCTTAGCTACTACTTTCACACACCTTCATAGCTAAATGAGTGCAAACCAAAGATACCTTATTAGTGATTTGTGTCATTTTCTAAATTTAACAAAGGTGGAAAGAGTGATTTAAGGGTGAATCATTAATGATATATATATATATATATACATTCATACATGAAAATTATTAATAGTGCATCTCCATTGTAATTCATTATGACCTAAATCTTGATATAGGTTGTACTTCTTCAATGTTTCCTTACTTCCATCCATATCCTCTTCAACTTATCCCTTTTAAAGTGATTGATTCATATAAAAATGATAAATAGTATCAAACAATTATATGAGATTGAATTTTTTTTATTTTTTTTTGGATTAGTAATGAAAACTTTCATAAAAAAGGGAATCAATACAATGAGAAGAAAGAAAAGCAATAAGAGATACAAGAGCAATGTACCTCGTACATCATACTACATAATAATCCATTCTAAATGAAACAATATATCAACCCCTTGTTTAGCTAAAGTATATACCATAGAATTTGCCGATCTTAGCTCATAAAAAGCACTAAGTTAATACTTGAAGATAAAGCCCAAATCTCATTAAAAATGAATTAAAACTTCCAAGGATATACTTTTCGGTTGGATACCCAAGCGATTTCATTAGAGGAATCACTCTCACAATAAAGCTACCATTGAAACTTCTAAAAAAAATATCGAAAAACTTTCAGAATAGCTAAAACTTTTGCTTCATTCGAATCACAAATACCTACTTTAAAAAAAACATAAATAAAACATCACCATTATAGTTATAAGCACACCTCCAATACCAACTGATCCACCTCTTGCAGCTCTATCAACATTATATTTAAGCACACTGAGAGGGTGTAGGGACCAAACAACAATTCTCTTCAACGTAATTGGGCCACACTCCATACAATCTTTCCAATTAACAAGGATATTGTTTAGAGTGAAATTAGAAAACTTATTCCTTACTGAAATCCGCTTTGCGATCCTTATGCCAATCGAAGAAATAAAATCAATTGTAGAAGACAAAAAGCCCTTAAAGAATCTGCCATTCATTTCCATTCAAATAGACCATAAAATAGCAAATGAAATCATCCTCCAAAAAAATAAGTTTGGAGCCAACAAAATGCCCTCCCAACCAAGACTCCGCCACTGCTGCAATAGTCTATGGGCAACGCCAAACAATCCTATACCTTCTAATGAAGTGACTCCAACCTGCAACTGCAACCTCACAGTGAAGGAATAAATGGTTAACGGTCTCCTCCTCCTTATGACATATTACACAAATATCTGAGATGTTATTAGAAGTCAGCCATTTTCTTCTTAAATTATTAGCCATAGAAACATTTATGCAACAATGGACTAATAAAAAGCCTCAACAAGAGATAAAACTATATCCAGCCAGATAAAAAAGGAAGAAACTCTATGATGATGATTCCCTACCAAAGTCAAATAAAAAAACTTTCACCAAGAGTTTTAAAAAAAATGAAAGACTTCCAAATCCATGAATCCTTAGAGTTCCTGCATAAAAAATATTAGATAAAATACTCAATATCTCTCCATCATCTGCGTCTTCGAACAAACAAAGAGATTGGATATTAAAATAACACGGGACACAAGTTCACAGCTAGTTCATTAAACTGAATTTCTAATGTCCCTTGCTACCAAAATCTTTGTACCATTGCCCCAGGAGTTCTTTACAAAATCACAGGTTTTTAAACTTCTAAAATAAATAAAAAATAAAACATTCAGAATTCATCTAGCAGAGAGAGAGAGAGAGAGAGAGAGAGAGAGAGATGTCTCAAATCAAATCAGAAACCAAAATGATAAAAAAAAAATATTGGACACCAATCCAACGTGGGATGTAAATGTCACTGTCTAAGTTGTGGTACCCACCAAAAGCATAGATCCCGTTATCATAGTTCATTCACCCGCCTAACTGCCATCCCATGTGGCCCAACTCTCGACCATTTTTGACTGCATCTATTTGGAGTTGGACCTACACGTTTTTCCCCCACACGAGCTACAAGCCCACAAGACCGTCAACCCGCTAAATGCACCAGAGGTGCATGTATCAATGATTGGATCCACACCTGTCTCTCTCAGAAGAGAACATGGCATACAGGCAACAAAACAGAACCCAACTCATCGAAAGCCCCCTTTCAGCTAACTACCACTCACTTCCATCTTGAGAGGACGCTCCCTGCTGGCCCTCCCGAAACAGTGGTCCTCCGCAGCCCTGGCCTACCTCCCCCAGCCGCAGTGTGGGTCCCACACCCCACATGGCCAAAGGAGACGCCGTAAATCGCGAGCTGCCTGCCGCGCGCACGATAGCTTCGTTTCGGTAAAAACAATAAACAAAGAACCTTAAACGCCCAAAGAAAGTTAAGAGAGAGGGGGCAGGGCAGCTGGTACACTGCTCTCTGCCTTGTCACTTGTCAGTCTTTCACGCAGCATTGATTTGTGGCCGTCCATATGGCCATTTGTCCAAGTACTTGTCACATCTATGCAGTGACCAAAATCAAATCATGGCCCACACGAACATGGATTCTGACTAGTGAGCTCTAAACTCAAACTGTGCATCTCCACGGGCACGAATTTCAAGGGACCCCACCACCTGACCATAAAAGTGTTTGAGTGTGGACCCTAGATTTTGGTAGGGTTGTGAACCTGCCAGAGTCAGGGTCCATACTTATGGTGACGTTTTTACCTTGGTCAAATTCTACACCAATCAAGGATACCACTCATTTAACAAGGATTTGAAGAAGTGAAGTTGGCTCCTGTAGAAATCGATTGTTTTTCGATTGTATCACATCTTAAGTTCTTGGGTTGAAATCTGGAATAATCAATATGAAAATTTATTTCATCCTTCGTTATAAATATCCCTCTCTAGAAATCACCCTCTTGAAAAATCATCCAATGTTTTTAGATTTGAAGTATAGGATGTTAAAAAAAATATGTCATGAGAATGGAACTACAACGTTGTTGGTGTGGTCACCCTATCCTTTGAGTAGTTGGTGTGGTCACCCCAGGTAGAATTTTAAAATCCCTTATTGCACCATGGGCCACATGGGCCACGCATCAGTTGGGGCCCAATTTCACACCACCCCATGACTTGGTTAGCCACAGTTCAAAATCAAAGACTCCTTGAGTTTATCTAAATCGCATTCCCCAATTAGTAAAACGCCACAAATTCAAAATCCTACCGGTCTTCTCACCCTACCTCATTGTCCCATTCGGCACGAATTTGAGTCACCGGTCAAGCTTCCTCTCCAGTAGCAGTAATAATAGCGTCGATTTGTTTTCCTATCCATCTGGCCATCTCTTTATCGATATCTCTATTTCTTTCTACTCTTTTTCTTTCTATGTGATATAAACTCTTAAATTGCTGCACAGTAGCATCGCTGTCGACTCCCTCTCTGCGCCCGACCATCTCTATTGGCACTCTTTTTCTCTCTAGAAGAAAATCTACAACTCTCTTTGTCTAGTCTAGTCATCTTTCTCTAGCTAGACAACCTCAAAAACTCTGTTCAGTCTTTTTTCTGTGATTTTCTCTCTCTTGCATATAAGAGTTAGCTTTGCCCATCTATTCCATTTTTATTAATATTTTTTTACAGCAATTGAAGGTTATGTTTGTTTTCATGAAATTAGTCAGTTGAATGGTTTTTTCTCTAATTGGGTTTGCATTTGATAAATATTTAAATACTTTCTTATGTCATTCTACCCAAATGAGTTAATTCCTCATAACAATAGTCATTTTTTCCATCAAATTTATTTCTTTTTCAATTAAGAATACCTTGTTTCTCTTATGAAATACTACAAAAAGTTGTTCAAGAAGCTTTCATCTTTGTGGGTAGAGTTTATTTATTTGTATTGGCACTAAACAAAAAATTTATAGAGAAAATAAATTAAAGATCAATACTAATAGACTAAAAAACATCTACAAATGAGCACTTAATAAAATAGGAGATTCATTCAAAACATATCTTGATCACTCTAGAGATCCTAACCTAATGGTTTAGTGAAAGGCTATGCACCGAGGTCTGAACTGAATTTGGGTGGTCAAATACAAACTAATAAGTGAAATTTTAGTTGGGCTAATCAAGATTTGGAAGGCTTGGTGCTGAAATTTAGTTAGACTAGTTAGAAACATTGCCTTAACTTTGTGCCATTTTAAAAAAAATATACCAGAAATCTCAATACCTAAAATGAGTTTAGTCTTAACCTAAATCCCACTCAGTAAGGAATGTTGGTTATGGCTCAAATTGACTAAGCTTGGTTTCCATTTGATTTTATCCACATACGGCGTGTACTAAGTTTGGCTTGAGACAATTATGACTAGAACTTGAATGTTCTAACTGTATGGAATGAGTTGAACTTACTCCAGTAGACGAAACAATTATCCATGGCTATTTGAATTTCTCTAGTGCAATAAGTTTTAATGGTAAGAATTTTAGAGGGCAAAACCTGCAAGACAAAATAAGTTACATTTTTTAATTATTAAGGTATAGTAAAATATCCAGTTTGACTTTGTAAGTAGTGAGCACTTAGTAGAGATACTTCTTACAACTTAAGTAAGTCATTGGACTCAAGGGCAAGTTAGTCAAGTTTGACCAATTGTTTTTTTTTTTTCTTCTTTGTAAAATCAAATGCAATGTATTGTCAATAGGATGATGAAAACATTTTTCAATTTTTCGCCTAACTCAAACAAAAATCTTGGGTCGGTTATTGCCTGGTGGGTGTCCTATCCTTCGTACAATCCCTAGCCACTAATCCAATGATCATATATATACATATGTATATATAAATGAAGAATATTCATGTGCATATATCTCTCACCATATTTTTCATGAGAACACTAGGTGGGACCCACTGTATGGTAAATCCAAATGATCATACACACGACCCCCTTCAGTTGAACCCATTTACCAATTTTTAATCAAATCCGAATTTATTGAACCGTTGAATCGACTATGCACCTATTCAAATGGAATGAATTTATGGGTTATGGATAAAGGGGTTATGGACATATGATTAGCGCTAAACTTGGTATCTAGGGTAGTCTAGCATATATCTTTCCATATCCCTGGTCTCATCCCTTGGTGGAGTCCACCATGGGCCCCACAGAGGATTTTGCACGATCACATGGTGAGGGACATATGCACATGAATATTCCCCTATATATATGAGAATATTGTTAGACATCCTTCCCTCACCATGTGATGAGGGACAGTGATGTGACTTTCCCTCTTTACATATGAAGAGTCTTCATTTTCATAATATTATAATAACTTTTCCTCTTTTGTATATGAATTTCTCTAAATATGCATTTGTCCCTCACCAAATGGTGAGAATTGGATGCATAGTAATACTCCCTTGTATATATATATATATATATATATAATATGGACAATATTTATACACATATATCCCTCACCAGTTTTTTTTTTGTGAGAACTCTAGGTGGGGCTCACTATATGGTCCATCCAAATGAACCACAGACGACCCCCTTTCTTAAATTGTACATGTCCACCAATTTTTTATAAAATCCAAAATTTCTAAACCGTTGAATGGACTGTGCATCAATATGAATATAATAAATTTATGGGCCACAAATGACAGGTTTAGGGATATGTGATTGAGGTGGAACTTAATATCTGAGATGGCCCCGTATGGATCTTTCAAACCCCTTGATCTTATCCCTTGGTGAGGTCCATAATAGGCCACATGTAAGAGTATGCAGGATCCGTAAGAGACGTATGCATAGGAAGACTACTTGAGAATGCAATTAATTTATATATATATATTTATATAGTCAGTTGTAGTAAAGCATGAATTTTTCTTGTTCTATCTAAGCAGACATCCCTCAATGAATAAGTTCCCTAATACAAAATTCATCATTAGATAAATCAATGTATGAAAAATGATATTAATTATTGATATTTATATCTATTTTACACATATATTGTTCAGATAGTATATATCAATCCCATTGAAGGGAGATTTGACAAAGTACATGGTCATGAGAGTGCTTTTGATATGAATGGCTTAGATCAAGTATAGCTATAGCCCATGGCCCAGGGGTGATATACTTATTTTATTCATTTATTTTTAATAGAAAATAAGTTTTTTTTTAAATTAATCAGTTTTATTTTACATGTATTTCAAGCAACCAAACGAATGACTTCTCATAAAAAGGGGGAGGTTTTTCTTTTTTTTTTTTTTTGAAATGGGGATTGGTTTAATAATACAAACATGCCAGAACTCTTTCTAAAGCTATTGTTCTAATATGAATGGCCTCTTACCGTTGTTATTAATTTCCTACACCTGGTTAAGGTTATTTTACCTCACTTGAGTTCTACTTTTGTCACCCGTGTCCTGCCTCACCTCCCTTGAGTTCACCTTCACTAGGCTCAGCTAGTCCCAAGCGCCTAAGCTAGGCAGGAAAAAAAAAAACGAATTTGACCATATTGGGAATAAAAGACCATCGATTCTTTAAAACAATGTTGAACAAAAAATTATCCCATATATGGGTATCATAAGGTGTAGCCTCGTTTTTTTTTCCATCTTTGCCCCTAAAATTTAAAACCCTAGTTTTAACCTTTCACCATTTTCTTTTACCAAAAAAAAAAAAAAAAACTTGCACCATCTGTAAAAGTTCCGAATTCATCTCATCCCCTTCCTTTCATTCGTCTTTGTAAAGGGAGGCACAAGCTTGAGGGAGCTCGTCTTTGAGACTGTCTAGCAGAGGGAGCTCTTTTTTAACTTTCTGGCAAAGGGCGCTCCACCATCTACCTTGGCCATCTTAAAACTTCGATATTCATGAATCGTTTTCATTTTGTTTCAATAGATTTTTTTTTTTAATTCTAATATGCTAAACCCTTCTTGCATTTTGGCCTACCAAGAGATTGAGTGGTTTTAGCTATCTTTTCTGTGCTTGTAAAATGGGTTGGTATTTCCTAGAGAAGCAGCACACTATCAAGTACATATGGGTTTGATATGTTGCAAACAAAGAAAGCCAATTCCTGCAGAATCCAAAGTATCTCCAGTTCCATAAATTTTTAGTATCTTAATGCTCAGCCATTTTTAACATAATATTTAATAGACGAAAAAAAAATCGACATGCTCCAAGAAGTTACAATACAAAGTTGTAAAGCAAATTGATGGAGATTTCCAAGCCAAAAGAACTATGTCAATAAAATATCTCACACACTATAAAGTCTAACAATCTATACGACAAGACATTGCACAACATTTTTTACATTATTGTGAAGTAAATATTGTATACTCTCCATTGAGAATTATGAATTCAAAATGTTGACTGGCCATAAGTTTCAAAGTCATTCCTATGCGGGTGGATTGCATCATGTTTGCCGATTATAACCTTTTCTTTTACATGTAGAGCAAGTGACTTCGTTTCTTCCTTGATCCTTTGTACATATTTTGTTCTTCTTGGCCCTACCAGCTTGTCTCTTTTCATGAGGAAGAAGCACATGTAAACCAATTCAAACCTCCCATTGCTTCATCTCTCTTGTACCATATATAACATAACCATAAGTTTTTTTATTCATCTCAAAGGTAAATCATTGCTCATAGAAGTCATATGGATCAAAACCTCTCCTCTTAATCGTCGTTATAGTATGCATGTGAGTAAGGAATTCCAAGCAATTCCTGTAACGACCCAGTCCCAAAAAGTACATGTGAATGAAAGAATATAAGTAATAATCCGTCCTAAACTGTTGAGGCGCCTTGGCGTGGCTCACTGGTTCTTGCGGGTACGGTTCGAATGGGAGCTCCGTTACCTTCTTGACTCAGGTTCGAGTCCCTCCAGGGACAAAATCCCCGCTGCGTATCTGATAATGCCAGTTAGGTGGAACAATACCTTCTCTTAAATGAGGAGGCGCCTTGGCGTGGCTCACTGGTCAAGATCCCGGCTTTGTCTCGGGTGAGATCAGGGTTCGAGTCTGTCCAGGGACAAAATCCCCGCTGCGTACTCTGAGGGGCAAGATCCCGGCTGTGTCTCGGGTGAGTCCAGTGGTCCAGTTAGGTGGAACAATACCTCGCATAGGGTCTACCTATGGAGGCGCCTTTTGAGGACAAAACCGTGAGGACTTCCATAAAAACTATAAAGTTAAGCGTGCTCGAGTCAGAGCAATTTCAGGATGGGTGACCTCCTGGGAAGTCCAAAGCGGACAATACCTCGATGGTGCGGGGCGGGTTGTTACAGATGGTATCAGAGCAGGGGATGGCTCTCCTCTGAGTGGTGGAGGGTGAGGCCGTTAGGCCGGACCCCTTGGGGACCGCTCGAATCCTGCTTCCCTCTCGAATCCTGCCCTCCACAAATAGGAGGGGGGAACGAAGGAGGAGGAACGAAGTCCCACATCGCTTATGAGGCCGTCTTCGGTCCGACATTGTGCTAGATATGTGGATATGGGGACATATCCGGCGGAAGCTGGTGGGCCTGTAACGACCCAGTCCCAAAAAGTACATGTGAATGAAAGAATATAAGTAATAATCCGTCCTAAACTGTTGAGGCGCCTTGGCGTGGCTCACTGGTTCTTGCGGGTACGGTTCGAATGGGAGCTCCGTTACCTTCTTGACTCAGGTTCGAGTCCCTCCAGGGACAAAATCCCCGCTGCGTATCTGATAATGCCAGTTAGGTGGAACAATACCTTCTCTTAAATGAGGAGGCGCCTTGGCGTGGCTCACTGGTCAAGATCCCGGCTTTGTCTCGGGTGAGATCAGGGTTCGAGTCTGTCCAGGGACAAAATCCCCGCTGCGTACTCTGAGGGGCAAGATCCCGGCTGTGTCTCGGGTGAGTCCAGTGGTCCAGTTAGGTGGAACAATACCTCGCATAGGGTCTACCTATGGAGGCGCCTTTTGAGGACAAAACCGTGAGGACTTCCATAAAAACTATAAAGTTAAGCGTGCTCGAGTCAGAGCAATTTCAGGATGGGTGACCTCCTGGGAAGTCCAAAGCGGACAATACCTCGATGGTGCGGGGCGGGTTGTTACAATTCCCATCGACAACAAGTACAAAAACGATGATCCAAGTGAACAACATCTACAAACTCACCTAAATGAACCTCAACTTCAGTTGGGCTTGCTAGACAAATATTCATTCTACGTGCATGTTCGCTTTCGCTCTCTTTACTCAAAATGGATTCAGCATAATGTGTTACCCTAGAATTAAGAGCATGAGATTTTTGCCGACGAAGCTCAAAAAATTCCATAGGTTTAGAACAAATTGCCTCCACCATTTTAGTTATAGGCAATTATTTAGCCCCCTTAAGCAAACTATTCGTAGCTCAACACAATTTGTCGTGAGCATGTCATATCGCTGGCCAAATACAAAAGCATTAGTCTAATGCTAGCTTCCAATATGTTCAATGTATTTATACGCCCCCTCATGAATTATTCTAATATCATTCATATGACGTTCATACTCACATGGTCTAAACGTATGGGCGGCATTCCAAGACTTACGAAAAATACTATCATCTTTGTATTTTTCACGAATGTCCTCTAAAATATGACCCATAGAGTAACAATGATTTGCATTTGCAAACAGTTCTGCAACAACCCTTAGGAGTCCTTTTTTTCGATCAGATACAATTGTCAAGTTCTAAGGTCATCGCATTACTATTGAAAGGTGGCCAAGAATCACTCCCAAGTTTTGAAATTCTCAATCTCCATTATACCGAATGCGATTAGAAATACCCCATGATCACCATCTTGAGTCACAACTATAAGTAGCACGCCGGGATATTTTCTATGAAGGCGTGTCTCATCAACTACAATTAAAGGCCACAATGTGGAATGAAATGATTCTATGCTTGAACCCAATGAATAGAAAAACCGACAGAATGGTGAATCCTCTTCTTGTATGACATATGTCACAGTGCTAGGATTAGTCCTTCCCAATTTAAGGCAATAGTCTAATAATATACTAAATAATTGCTCATATGAACCTCGTATCTCATAAAAAGCTTTCTCTTTTTCCTTCCATGTCTTCTTATAGCAAAGTTGAATCCCAAACTCTTTCAAAAAGTTAGTTATAATTTCTTTCGGTGTGTATTACTCATTGATATGTAGCCTTTCTATGATCCACCCTACAACAACTCTAGATATTGCTTGCCCATGTGCAAGCCTCATCATTAGCTTCGAACAAGTATGAGTACCATTGTATGTCCTACATTGAGATTCTGAGCCAGAGTTAATTACTGTTGCATAGATGCACCAAGAATAATTAGATTCATTCCATCGTGCCGTGACTTCCGTTGGAGATGTTTTCAAACGTTTCAATGCAAAGTTGTACATTGTAAGTTTTGTAGGTGTTTCTCTAAAAGAATCATGGTTCATAAACTTTCTCCCCTTTCACATCTTGCACATGGAGTTAACATTGTGATCACTTCTTAGAACAACAAGATCAAGTACCAATGTGTTAAATACATTCAAACTTGAGGCTACATTACATGGCTCTCTAATAATCTCTTGCCTCATAGAAGCTATCTCTGGGTGATTAGGAAGATATAAATTCATATCCGAATCACTGTGACAATCCTCTTGAGAAAAAGATTCGTTGCCATCACCATTAAAAATTGTTTGTACTTCATTCCCAATAGATGTAGTTTCAAATAGATGTCCATCAAATTGTGACAATCTATTTAAATCTATCTGAATTGTTGGCGTCATTGGAAGGTTAGACCTACATAATTAATAAAGCAATAAGATTATTTTCCTTACAAATTTATTTTAAAAAAGGATGTCAATAATGCTAACCATAACTAACCTATTACAAAAATTTTTATTATGAGCAACTTCCTCATCATCAATTTCATTAAAGATTTTGCATCTCATGTGTGCACTTGAAGTTGTACAACTTAAATAGCTTCAAAATTAATAATAAGAATACATTTAGACTAATAGAAAAAAGATTTATAAATAAGTTGAAATTTAACGTTCATTAAGAAAAATATATAAAACAAAATTAATACATACTATGGAACAGGCTACTTTGTTTTCCCTTTTATACTCAAACTTCTATAAAGATATAATAAAATGGGGTCAATCTAATTATGATTTAACCTGAGCATGTTCTGCATATCTTCATCAGATATTAGATCGACTAATGTGAATATCCGACTGATATGACACGTATATCATATCATTGGATACTCATCTTCTTCATCCCAACTTGTTTTTATAATAGTTTTTTCAACTAGTGCATTATAACTTATGTTGGTATTCACAAATATGACTCTCTGCTCGCCACTAATGCATATTGGATGTAGATGATCGAGGTCAAGATCCCTATTGAAGTGCAATATTACACATTGCATTCTTGAACATCCTATCATAGCAAATGTTGAATCATTTAATGCAATTGATCTTAATTTTTTTAGCTTCTAATCAATATACAACTCAAAATTCTTCAAACTAATACATTGAAAATCTAATGAATGAAATCCTAAAGTTGAATCAAATTGCATAAAACTTAAGCACAAATTATCCATTGCAACAATTGATAATACTTTGCAAATTCCTTAAAAAGTTTCAAAATACAAGCATTACAAAATACAATACTATGAATGCATTCTATAAGTCTAAGAAGTTTTATAAATTATTCAAATAAGCACCAAATTTGTTTTTATAGTTTAGATGTAAAAACCAAAACAAAAACGATACATTACCATGGGGAGAAAAAAGAGGACAAGCAATAACCAATGTGTTTTTTTTTTCTTTCTTATTGTTTGTACAAAGGTGGACAATGGATATGCAATTCTTGATTTCATCATCTAATCACCTGATGATGCTTAGTGACTGAATGGAAAAGGAAAAAAGGAAGAAGAGTGGTGGAGAAACTTTCAAATTCCTTTTGAGAAAATAGGAGAGCAATAGTGGAAATCTTTCTTAAAAACCTCTCTAAATGATAAAGAAACTTAAAGGAGAAACAATGGAGAACACCTCTTAAAAAGCTTGAAAAATAAAGAAAGTTACTGTGAAAAATTAGGTAGAAACGGGGAAATATAACAAGGAATATGAACGGTTCATCTTTTAGTCTGTGCGATATTGTAAAAAAGGGCATCCTTGGAAAAAAAATTAAAGACAGATGTAAAATACCCATGTTTGGTGTAAAGTCCTAGTCAACTCCATTTTGAAAAAAATTAAGTCTTTTATATCCTATATGGGCAAATTCCTAAATATAAATACCTAGGAGTTGTTCTAACATCTTGTCACTTTCATGAATTCCTATGGGGACTCAACTAGCCCTGGTCCTTGATGTAATAGCATTAAATTCGATTGTCTTTTAACCATAGGGGATTCGATGTGATTTTGAGTAAAAGTTTGATGAATATAAAATTGGGCATGATGATAGATTTGGGTTGCGCAGGGCGGGGGGGGGGGCGCTTGAGGAATGTAGAAAAGGCTAGATTGATAAAAGGTGGACCCAAATAAGTCAAATAAGGACTAACTCACACATGTGAGCTAATAATTAGGACTCACCCATAGGAGGGAAAGCCGGTGAGAAATTCCATGCATTACTAGTAGGATAGGAGGTGGTGCTCATCTTGTCAAACCCTATTGATGAAGTTATAAGAACCAAACATTGTTTGAAATCAAGTATACTTCAGTGTCAATATAATTAATATCCTTTATGGTGATATGCGATGTGTCCAATTCACTATCTAGGGTATTCTCTAATTTTATTGTATTCAATTGATGAAATATTTTCAAATGATACTGCAAAATCTTGAAAATTATCATTAAAGTTGAAACTACCACAGGAAAATCATGAGAGTACTTGAATATAAGTGGAAAAAGCTTTGGGAAAACATAAAGAATTATTCTAGTCATACTTAATATTTTAATTCATAGTTTTTATTCCAATTTGATTGATTTTCGATAGAATTCTCCAAACAATATAATGAGAAACTCAAATGGTTGACAATATTTCCACATCTTCCCTTGATGATAAAGTCCCAAGTACAATATTTGCAACCATGGTGCAAATAGTCATCTCCCTTTAAACACTTAAAAGGTTTGTTTGGTAAATTTTATCTGTTTGAAATAGATCTACATAAAATAGCTCTCTTTTAAATGGTGTCTTTTTGAAATAGATGCTTTTGAAATATATTGTTCGGAAACACAAAAGAATTGATTGAAATAGACTTCTTAAATTCAATGGTAGATGATTTTTCATAAATTTCTCCATATCCAAAATGAATGAAATGATCCTTTTTGACCGATCACTGTTGATAGTATTCCTAAGAGGATCAATGGTTCAGATCTTCATATTGGGGCCCACAAATTTTAGAAAATTACAGCAAATGCATCAGAATATGTGAGATTTAAGAATCAAATGCATTAATCTACCCATATTTTCTTAATAAAAATCTACTAAATTTTCAATAAAAATATAAGAGGGTAAAGATGTTTGGATGCTTTAATTTTTTATATAATATCTTTTTGTCGGCTTTTTTCCTTTACAATATTTACACTTTATACTCTAGTGAGAAAAATAAAGGAAAAATGAATGAAGGGGAATTTTCTTCTATGGAAAAATCAACATGCAGTCGCGCTTTCAGTTGTGGAAATGTCAGTCCCCCCACCTTTTTATAGCTTAGATGGCTGGAAAACTTTGAGGAACTCGTTGGAGTATATTTTCATTAAATTTACCTTAACTTGATTAAGAAAAATAACACATTTTATCAAAAAATAATTAGATAAAGTAGCTTAATCAAATTCAAATATTAAAAATCAAAACTAAACTTATTTAAAAATTAAATATATTTTGTAACTTCTCTAAGTTATTCTTATATCTCTAACACTCTCTTTGATCGATCTATGTGCACCTCCATGTGAGGCTCACATGGACATATGAAAACCATTACTAGTTTCTCCCCACTGAAACCCAAAAACCAGCAACCAAACCCCCTTCCTCTTATTTGCCTTAATGTCAAATTTGATAATCTTTATCTGGTACTTACCATTAGATTAAAATAAGAACAAATTCTTATTCAAAACTATTGAAGTTAATGGCGAGGGGCACAATTTAATTTTTCTTCCTAGGGAAATGAATGTAAGAGGACAAAATAAATTTCAAAAAAAAATTCAGTGAGCCAACTTAAAAATAAAATAAAATAAAAATTCCTACAGAGCTTAATCAGTACGCTCTTAACTTAGCCAAGTTAGGTTCTGATAGTGTTGTCGGACACTTGGACTTAACAGATTTTGACGGCCATCCTCTTTGAATGGCTGATGGATGTTTCCAATTCCACACTGTCTTTTGCTTGCTTGCTTGACAGATTCTTCTTTTGTACCAAGAAAGGAAAGAAATGGTTGGGCCATTAACGACGACGACCTCGTGGGACCTATTATGAAGAACTGGTTGGGGTTGGAAAGGGCATTTATTCGATAGAGTGCCCGCCTATAATGATCAAGTCAAGAACACGTGAGAATCAATGGTCCAAAAAAGTTGGGTCTCAAATCCATGGCCTTACACTTCATAGTTCAACCACACTGTGCGGGTCATCAAAGATGAAAACTGTAACACACACTTTATTTTTTTTTCGTTTTTTTAAATGAAATGGGTAGCCCAGATGTCTTTTAACTCAATTAGACTAAGACCCGGGCCATGTGAGATCTGTGGGGTTTTTTTTAATGGCAAGGTATCCACCAACTGCCTTATAATTGATCATTAATAAAATTTTGGATGCACAACACCACCCACTAGCTATGTAATTCATTTTGTCTCACATGGAAAGTGGACAAGTCCAGAGCCTGTTTAAGCACCCATGGTTATTTCCACTTCAGGGCTTCTCTTGATGAAGAGAATAATCTTGTCTTACCTATGGCTACCGATCCCCAGTAACATCCCACGGCCAAATCTGAGGTGATTTCAATTAAAAGACTTGGATAGTAAATCCAAGTCTTATGCCAATCCATGGATAGAAGTGCAACACATTAGCATATATGTCTTTACAAGAGAGAGAGAGAGAGAGAACAGATACATATGTATATTCTAGTTAATCTCCATGGTTATTCCTTTTAATATATGTTGTATTACTGATAAAAAGAATTCATAGCTATGGGTTTTGATCATTACATACAAGTCAATAAATTTAACATAAAGTTGTCATATTATATAAAATATATTTTTTGGTAAATTAATACATCATATTGATAACCATTATTATGCACGTCTCTTTGAAAACAAAGCAATGGGTCCATTTATTAAACTTATCTTGCTCATATCATCCCCGTTCAATGAGTTGGTGCTCATCCAAAATGTACCTTATCGCTGAATTGGTCTCTTATGAAAACAGGATTTGCACTATTTTGGCTAATCATAGAGTTGCCGAAGACCCCCCCTGCAAAGGTCCGGCCGTAGTAGAAAAGTATATAAATGGTTAATTTCAAAATAAGTGGTTAATCTCAAAAGAGTCCCTTCGTTGAGTACAAGAAAAAAATAACAATAATTTACATTCAATTGAAAATTTCACTTCTAAATTTTATTTAAAATCAAAAGAATTATTATGTTAGCCATCTCATTTATTGATAATTTATATTTTTTTATTCATCCAGCTCTATGGATTTCAAATTTGACAAAATTGAAAGGCATCATTGAAAATCCAACTGAAAACCTTCTATTATAATTCATATTAAATTGGTTGATGTAGGGCCCAGTGATAGTCAAAGGTGATATGTAGTTATAAAAAATGAACTGAAAACCTGTCATTACGGTATACAATAATAGACAGATGTTGGGTTCAATGAGTGTAAAAATTTCTAGAGTGGTGAAAGATACGTGCTCAAGGAAGAAAGATATACCGCAACAGGGTGGGTGCTGCTCACACTTCCGTGGGAGTTGAACTTTGAACTACAAAGGCATAGGCAGGTAGGGCAATCCTGGGTATACGGTATTGGGGGCACTCAACATGGCGAACTTTAAAAAAGCCTCAAAGGTGCTATGTCAAACGGCCCATGTCCCGTCAAAAATAATTCCATGCCACCATCAAAGTGAAATATAATGAAGAAAATAATATCATGGTGATCATCTTCCCCCTTTAATTGAAAATCTAGGGCCCTCCATACATTTTTCATATCCTCTTAAATAATTTTTCATTGAATGAGATCTAATTTAATGGTCAGTTTTCAAAATTCGCATTTATTTCTTTAATTTTAACCATTTTAGGAATAGAAGTCTCACTGTTACTGTCTATTCAGTTACCATTCTTGAGTCACCAATCCAACATTATGCTGCACTTAACAATGATAAATGGCAAACCAAAGTGCACATTAGTTTTGAAAAAAATATATTATACTCCATTTTTATTACTCCACTTTTATTATTTTTTCGAAATTTCATAAAAATATCTCTTTAAAATTAGATATGGAGATCATGGACCTAACTTTGAAGATTTGATAGCAGAGGACCTCCTACCCAATTCATCTCTTTCATTTGACCTTTTTGCCCTATTCAATTATATGAATGATATGCCTTGATTATGTCCGTCTCCCCATATCATGGAGATAATAAATTAGTAATTGATTACCTTGATTTAGGTAATGTAATTAGTAATTGATTACCTCAATTAAGAGATTGATTAGTGATTGATTACCCTAACTTGAGGTAATTGGTTAATAATTGATATCCATGACTTAAGGTAATTGATTATTAATAGATATTCATGATTTAAAGTAATTAATTAGTGATTTATAGAATAGTTTTTATGTTTGAGATGAATTTTATAAATGTCTTTTATCCCTCTCTATGAAAATAAAGAAAATCATCCCCCAAAATGTATGTCCTTCCACAAGCAGTTCGACCATCCTCGAATTGGACAATCTTTTCATCATCATCCAATTGGTATCATAAAAATGGATAATGATGATGTTAAGATTATCTAATTCGAGGATGGACAAACTCTTTGTGCAAGTGCAAAATTTAGGAGAATAATTTTCTTCATTTTCATAAAAAGGGATACAAGACATTTATAGAATTCTACCTCATATATAGAAATTATTTTATCAATTGCTAATTAATTGCCTTAAATCATGGGTATCAATTAATAATTAATTACCTTAAGTCAAGGGCATCAATTACTAATCAATTACCTCAAGTCAAGGTAATCAATCACTAATCAATCTCTTAATTGAAGGTAATCAATAATCAATCACTAATTTATTATCTCCATAATATAAAAAGATTTACATAATCAAAGATTTGCAACCAAATATAGGTATTTTTACTTAAAGCAATCTAATCAAATTGTATAGTCCCCTCTATGTCCCACAACCTGCGTGGCATATACATGGTCCTTAGATCCTATCACAATCCAACTATTCCAAATATCAAATCCAATTATAGCCTATTTAAAACAAATGAGCAAAACCAATTCCAATCCATGAAAACATACTAGAATCATCAATAGGGTAAGCATATCATCAATAATTTATGTTTATTCACTTGTCTTGAGGGAGATGAGATGAAAATGGGTTAAACCTAGCTCTTAAAATCTAGCAACAAGCTCAATTTGAAGGGAAACCTAAATAGCCCAAACAACTTATAAAAATCAAACAAGAACGAGGTTACGAGCTAGAAATTCACTAATCCGAACTAAACATCCAAGAAACTCAGTTGTAGAATAAAATATATATATACCTTACCTAAGGCTGAAGGAAGAGGGGAAAATCTTGAAATTGATATGGTTGGAAAGAGGAGAAGCAGAAAACAATGATGATGATGATGATGATGATTTGGGCTCTTGGATCTTAAATCCACTTACGGCAGGCAAGAAGATTGAAAAGAAGAAGGGAAAACTATATAAAAAAAAAAAGATTAGAGAGAAAAGAGAAATGAAACAAAAGGGTTGGGAGTCGGTTCTTATATTTGGCTATAGTTTTTGCGAATTACAGTTTGGTCCTTAATGAACTTTTAGTCAATATTTGGAGGTTTTCTAGCCATCAAATTGAAATGAGGTAGAAGAGAGGTATTCTAGAAATTGAATCACCTACCCAACGAACCTAAAACCCTAAAATTTATCAATTATTAAAAGGGCTCATAAACTTCCGAAAATTGTGAACTACCCACTATGCTCAAACAAACTCAAAACTCAATGAAACTACGCACACATGATCCGAATAATAATTCAGACTTACTTAAACTCTAATAAAACTTAGTTAGCCAACATATAATTTAATTTAAGCTAATCTCATATTAGGTTACGGAATATTACATGGACCTCCCCTAATCAGGGAGAATTTTTTTGCGCATTATAGGAAAGGCAGGTGAACGGTGGACTTTTGACGTCAACTTAAGGGTTACCCATTTTTCATTTGGAAACCTCATTTTTGAGTCCCATAATCACAATCCAAGCCATTAATCATGTTAATCAAATAAAACAACTGTGATTTCTAATATCAACCATTGATTCTTTATATATTTCAAGATATTTGCAAAAAGTACAAATTGTTTGATCATAAAATTTGAATTTTGTGGACCCTTTTTGTGAAATTTGAACCATTCAATATAATCAAAAAGCCCAAAATGGCTAAAGAGTCAAATTGGCACCCTGAATCATCATAGATTGTGAAAAAAATCGTCAAATGTTCTTGATTGATAATCATCTCCAACAAAATTCAATGCCCAAATACGCATAAATAGTACACAAGGCGACAATATACTATTATGGTTTGGACGTTTGGAAACCTACCTTTTGTGTCCCACAATCACTATCCGAACTATCCATCATGTCTAGAAGGCCCAAAACGGCTAAGGAGTTGGTTTTTTGCCATTGATTTCTTATATATATTGAGATATTTACAAGAACATTCACAAGTTAAAAATATACTTTTTAATTTTTGTGGGGATCTAGAATGAAAATCCAAAGCATCCATCATCTCTAGAAGGCAAAAAATGACTAGGTGTTCATATTTTAGGGCTTAATTTATTGTGGATTACGAAAAAACAACAAAAATTTTGTGACCGTTGGATGTAGTATATGCAAATCCAGAATTTTGTCATTTTTGCCAAACATGGATTGCAGTGGGTCTTTTGCTAAGAAATCTATAGTGAGAATATCAATGTATAAGCAGAATGAAGGAATCCTTGATAGCTGGATAGTAAATTGTCTTTCCTATTGTGAACTTTTACCAAACATGCCCTTAATATTCCCCACTTTCTCACTCTACTTCTCCTCCTCATCCTTATATCTCTTATTTGATTCAATTTATCATCTTATTCTTCAAGAAAGGATCAATTGAATGAGTTGTGTTTTATTGCGTCTAGATGGATGATTATTCCATCATTGCTAAGCTCCCAATCGAACACTATCCGTGTTGTGCGCATGCAAAAGCATTCAACTTCATCACACACATAAAGAAAAAGAAAACCATACAACCATGACACACATATTTTACGTGACTCACCATAAAGGCCACTTTCATGAGTTATGAGCATCCTACTCGATTTTATTATAAAAGAAATTGGGTAATTCATTACATGGACTCCCTCTCCTCTAACACTTAGCTCCTTAATCTTCATAGATCTTAATCTTGTGCTCATAACACCCTGCCATATGTGGTGTGTCAACACCACGGAGAAGAGAGTTCACACCTTTTTACACCTTACATGGCCCTACGTGGTCTACACAACAGGAAAAAGATCTGTCACATCTCATACACAGAGTCTACGATCACATTACATGAATACATAATGTCTGCTTTCTTGGTGGCCAAGAAAGCCCTGGTACAAATACCAAATTACCCTTGACCCTAACCTGGTCATTGGCTAGACCAATAAACAAATCTGGCTAAACCGGAATACACGCCATAAACCTACCAATTTACACCTTGGCTTGGATTCCGCAAATCTTTGAGCCATATTGAAAATACATGTCTATGTCTTTCCATACCTTGCTAAAGGTATATCCTTGCATCCATGTTGCAAACTTCTTCTTGTCATACTCCACATTGAACCAAAGGTTCGAATCCATTAACGAGTTCGTGTGATGTTGATAACTGAATCATTTATAAACTGCCTCAATTTTAGCACATCAAACTGCAAATATCTTCTGTTTGCCTTGTAGATCTCATCACCGCAAGCACGTTGAAAGAAACATATCTGAAATCTGACTTCGGGTGGCTTCAATATTGCAGAAACAATTTTTCGCTCTCCAATTGGTCAAACATTCCTTTTTGACTGTTGAACTACCCTTCTTCTTCCACATATGTGTAAATCTTCTTACAATGAGTCCGTAGGTGCAAATGAATCTCTGATCAGACATCGGACGATCAAGATATTGCAGAAACAATTTCAGCCATTAAATCTAGTCAAACATGCCTGTTGACCGATGCTGACGTCACTGCTGACGTCAATTCTGCTGCTCTGCTACACTAGGCTGAACTTTGTGCACACGGGTCAAGTATGATCCAATCGGAATTGACCTACTTTGACTGCTGTATTATTCTTCTGAGTTGGGCTTCCTACTCACGGGTCAAGTCTGACCCAGCTTGACTTTCCCTTGAACTGGGCTCCTTTCTCTTTGGGTCATGTGTCTATAAATTTAGATCTTGCGCTGAAGAGAGGTGAGAACTCTTTTGTCCATGGTATTCCCACACCACGTAGGAGAGACGATGTGAGAGAGTGAGAGTCTCTGTATGCTTTACTCACAGTGAAGATGATCATCTCTATGCCCTTGGATGTAGCCCTGTTTAAGTGAACCACGTAAATCTCTGTCTCTTCGTATATGTGTAGTTAATTCTTTGTTGATCTTATGATTAATATATGTGCACAATGGGTGATATCAAAATCATAACAATCTGGACCAGCCTTCTACTACAAACCAAATCAAAGATGAAGAAAACACCTATGCCATTTCTGAATCCTCCAAAAAACCCATAACCTCAATTCAACTCCTGATTCTATCCTCACACCTTCCTCGTCCTCTCTATCTAGTGCCCTCTTGAGCATCTCATTTTTCTCCCTCTATCCTTACCACTCCTCAGGCTCCTTCTTTGACTCCCTCTAATTCTCCATCAATTTTTTATTGGAGAAGAAGATAAGAAGTTGATAATGAATTGAATAAAAGGAAAGAAACTATGCATTGGAGAAGAAGAAGAACTAGAGGGAAGAAAATGAAAACAAATAAGTTCTTCATTGATATTAGATCAAGAAAGTCACTTAAAAGAAAAAATAATCAAAAGTTTAGTTCCATGTTCATCCTATCCAATTTTAGGGGAACTTATATCTCCTCTAAAAAAAATAAACTCTCCCCATTTGTGGTAAAGCACTTTTAAAAGTTAGAGCTATATGGATGGACCTAACTCTTAACAGGGCTTTTTATGTTGGGTTTGGGCAAAATCCAAACCCAACGACGGTCCATTGACACCACCAGTTTAGAACGACCCATCATTATTGAGCACCGAGAGCCTTACATTGTTGCGGACGCACACGAAAAGCCATGAAGATCGAGTGGTGAGCAATGCAGGTCAACATCAGAGAGAGAGAGAGAGAGAGAGAGAGAGAGAGAGAACTGTTGGATTTGAAAGGGAGGGTGTAATAATCGTATCCGAGGCGAATCGAATTCTTTTAAGACATTGTGGTGGGGCCCTCAACTGACCACATGATTTGATGTGTCTGTATTGGGAAGCAGCCCCCGCGCAGTTTGCGCGCTACAAATCCAAACGCAGATGGCCGTTTCGAAAGTGCCTTTTTAGTTTTTATCCCCTAACCCAGTTTTCCCACCCTGCTCTCCCACCGTGGCCAACCTTTTCCATCACTCAGCAATTCACAGGATTTGTTAAAAGACATAAATTCATTTAGAGGATTGATTTGATGCGCCTCTTCTGCGCTCCAATTTGCACCTCTTCAGATCAGCTCTACTGATGGACCCCACCAAATGCAGTCTTGAATGATTAGAACTGTTCACCCACAGTTCTAACTTTTTAGAACGCACTTGTTAAGAAGTAAAGGGTTCAGACCATGGTGGACCCGGACTTGCACTCACTCGAACTCAATTTTTAAGCTTCCCCACTTTATACACATGGGTTTTTATTTCCTCATGAGTTGTATTTTAGTTTGGGTCTACATTATCCCGCATGTATGATTTATGTCCACACCTTTATATATGAGAGTCTTCATTACCTCACATGTGTGACATGATTCTTCATCTTTAGTTGTGCGAGTCTCCATTATCAAACATATGTAAGTTGTATTTGTATAATGTCACACCCCTCGAATTCGAGAATTGGGGATTATGGTGGATTCCGAAGCACGGCATACATAACCATAGTAATTCATGCTAGATTAAGACACATACGAACTACAAAGGGTGATTCCACAGGAATACGTAGGAATATTCATAAACACATATCAATTAATTGAACAATGAAGCGGAAACCTATGAAATACATCTGTAATCGTTATAGACACTAATAAAACATTCATTCATTTATTTATTTACCAAAAGTAGCTTAGAAAACCTATCCACATATATAAATATATATATCTCTAATAATGACTAGTGAATAGTCAACTGATGCACAAAACATATACAAGATAAACTAGGCATCATATGCATGTACATGATATACAAAAGGCATTTAGTCTTATACAAAATCTAAAATACATGTCCATCAATCTAGGACTCTAAAAACAACATGATAATGATGGCATGATCTAGCGACAAGCTAAAACATAACTATATCCTAAGTAAATCGAAAATGAAACTGCCATAACACGTTATGTAAGATAACTAGTAACAAATGTCATCATCGTTCCACTCCTCTACACCCCGAGATACCATTGTGGTCTTTTCTAGGGTTGCGTCGATTGTCGAATTGAAATGGGCTATGTACTTGTAACACCAAGGGTTGTACTATTAAACACGACGGTAAGAGTATATAAAACTATCATGTTGTATCAATTGAATTTAACAAACATATTAATTAAAAGAGAGCATTAGCAAAAGCTAAGCATGTTGTACATATGAAAAAGCATGAATAAAGAATCATAAATAGATACCCTCAAGACTATCTTCTCTATAAGGAGAGAGCACTATCGTACAGTGGGAAATCACTAGCGGTTAAGCCAGGATCTGTCTAACTACCCGAAGAGCGCCGACCAACTTTTCACATAAAAACTGCAATAGGTGACAAATGGATTATCCTAATTTCGTCCCATTAAACCTCGTATGAGTACAAACTAGGTGGTACTGACTTAATGTATCAAGATCAATCGAGATTCATAACTTTCATATTTAACATTCGTAGCGATCGCCTCATACTTATATAGAAGAATATCAGTCTTGAAATCATACATAATTTATAAAATCGAGGTTGCACAGGGTACTTGACAATCGAACGATGCATACTTAAATGAGTTAATAATGCTCGAACCCTTTATTACCCCTTTCTTGGCTCACGGGCTTGGTCTTGGAAAAAGTCCTGGCCCTAATCTTGCCTTAAGGTTCACCCAAGAAGAATAGGTACATAATTCAATTATGTTAAGGGCAAGGCTTACCTTAACAATATGAATGCATTTGAATTGAAATGTTAACAAGAATATTTACTAGCCAACCACAGCTAAGATAATTTGTATTTTCTTAGTCATTCAGTATGGCGTATTTATAAAATATTCGATGTCAATGTACTACCAAATCTTAGTGTCACATTAATGTATAGGTGGTAGACACCACTTCTAATGCCAACACCCATAACGTGATGTCAGAAAGTAATTGAAAAAATCAAGAGGAAATGAGTGACAGTTCAATACTCTTCCTTTTTAGTATTTATTTACCATCGAGCCGATTTACTAAAGGTGAAGGTACTAATTCTAAAGCCTTATAAGGTCCTTGAATATACCTAATGTCCTGAGAGTTTGGTTGATTTAAGGCATCTCTTTAAAGGCTTAAAGTAAGCCTAGGTAGTCCCCAATGGTCCCCAACTTTAAATAAAAAAAAAGTTTTATCACAAAAAGGGGGTTACTCGATTGATCAGACCCTCACCCAATCGTTCGGATTCCTATCTCAAGGGCCAATCCCATCAATCGGGTTAAGGCCTAATCAATCGGCCCTGTAGCCTTTTACCCCTAGTAGAATCAGTTCCAATCTAATTATGTCCAACTCCTTTGGCCTTTCCTTTACCTGGTAATAGTAATAGACATTACCATTTGCGTAAAGAGACCATTTCCACCATTTATAAATTCCAATTTTCATTCTTATTCTCATAAGAAATCCCAAGTTCATTTCATTAACAAGTAATTAAGGAAATTGAGCTGTATAGGAGGTCATTCATGAGATTTATTGAAGAATCAAAAAATCAGACATGCATGCAGTAGTAGTACACACTTGTACTTGCCTTAATTGAAAGCTTTACTCACAACTAAGTCTTCTTGACTCCCTTGGTGAAAAAACCTCAAATCTAAGCGAACCCCACGCATACAAATGCATAGGGAAGAAGATGAGGAGATGCATGCTACAGATTTGAGCTTTCTTAACTAAATAGGGGTAGAGAGATACAGAGGCTAGGATTTCCTTACCTCCCAACTAAAAACAGAGGAGGGAATGAAGGAAGAAGAAGATTTACAACAAAAAGATGTTATAGGGGAGGTTGGAGGAGGTGACTCAGTTCTCCAATATCACATGCAATCCCTCCTTCACTTGAGATTGCAAGAAGAAGAGGAAGTAAAGGAGAGGAGGAGAAGAGAAGATTCTCCATCAGAAGGTTGAGGTAATAAAGAGGATGAAATGGGCTTAGGTTTTAATCTGAATTTATGAAAATTTACTGACAAGTCCACATTTGTTTATACGATTTACAATTTGAGTCAAGTAGACTCTAATTGGCCAAGATGGATCCGAATTGACCTGGGCAAGTATAAAAGATAACCCACATGTGAAAATACACATGATGAGACTAAAACGATGAAATATGATGCAAAATCATTAAAATCTAAATTATAAAAAGGTCCTTAACTCTCTAAGTAAGGTTCGAACCTTACTCGACTATCTATTCATGACCCAATCCCAAGGGATTTGGATTAAACTAGCCTAATTATATATTAATTAAAGTAAGACAATCGTAATTACAGTAAATCATGATTAGCTCGGGTTTGGACCTTACATCTGTTCACATGTGTGAGTTTCCATTACCTTAAATGTATGAGTGTGAAATATATTTGTATTCAGGTCTTACCCCCAAGTTCATTACCAAAAAGAAGAAAAAAAATCAAAATCAGAATTTAAGCTCTTTTATAATAGAATTCACTATTAGGACACTTCATTTTCCAAAAGACATTTTTTGAATCTTGCATAAAGTCAGTGAAAATGTATTCCTTATAAGAAAAAATTTAATTTTTTTTTTCATTTTTCTATTTTCCTTTTCCCTATCTTTACCCCCATAAAATAAAAGAGAAGTTGTTCATTAACAAAAATGGGTCATTGAGTTAGTCCATGTGGATAAGATTAAATAAAAGGGAAACTTGAATTTCAAATGCAACGGAAAGAGAATATTGGAAATGATTGAAATGATTAGAGCTGAATATTCCATTGAAGTGATGAGCCCCATTATTGGATTCCATTTTCAAATCTCTTGGAAAGTAGTAAAGTTGGCTATTTTGAGAAAAATGGTGCATAAGGATGCACAAATAAAATTAAACTTGTGAATAGAAGGTTGGGCTCGTGGAGAAGGCTCCTGCTCCCATAGCTTCTATTAGGTTCAAGCTCTAATGGAAGCCCTTTACTTCCTATGTCGTGGCCACTGGGCCAACCAAAAAATGGAAGTTTTTTTGGATGGCCTTTTGGGTAAGATCAAATGTGAACAATCATTTCAAATCTGAATTTTTAGATTGCAGTTTAAATCATATGCAGTGGAAGAAATAAATGAACTAGTAAGTAAATTAATCAACCACACAAGAAAAAAACATGCAGATTTTTTAACATGGAAAATCCCGATCGAGGAAAAACCATGAATTCAATAAGGATTAACTATCAAGCACTAAACATGAACAGTTATCCAGTCACTCCTTCGACCTAAAGACTGAGTTCTTCTTACATAACTCCTTGCCATAACTCTTCTTCGCCTTGTATTGCTCTCCACTTGATTACACCACATCTTGAACACACAAGATGCTCTCAATTTTCTATAAGAGATGTAGAGGCAATATTCTCTAGCCCAAAGTTTCAGCACAATCTCTGCAATAGAAACTCTAGAGAAGTAGGTGATCTCCAATGTAAATTTTCAACTCAAAACAAAGAGATCTCTATCTTATGGTTAAGAGAGGAACCTTTTAAATAATCCACAACTCGTGCCCTTAAAGAAATACTCCCTATAGAATAAAAACTACCAGTTCTAACATAAAAATGAAATAATTTCAAGTTAGGAAAGTGGATTTTCTCAGTGCACTCGTGCGCATGCAACGTGTATTCAATTATATTACAAAAAATGTTTTAGGCTTAAGCACAATCTTCATGAGCTTGATTTAGTTGGTTTTGTCTTGGATGCTTAAGCACGGGTCCTGTTTTCTAAATCCTTCACTTCAGCTCTTCTGATGACACGAACTATAATCCATTCTAAAATAATTATAAAAAACAATTCAATGGACCCAGGGCTTTATCCAACCCATGAATTAACCAATTATAAAAAAAATTTAATAATCTCTTCTTTTGGCAATTCATGAACATAACTTCCTAAACATACAATCTATCCAAAAAATAAAACCAAAATTACATTAAGTCAATTGCAACAACAATTTTTTTTGCCTTCAGTGTTCAATAGCTAGTTATCAACACTCTTCATACTTTGGTTTTTTGTCAATAATTGATAAAAATAATGATGTCAGCATGAAGGATATCTATCAATTAGGATCCAACAATATCTCCCTCTTAATTATGACTCCCCCTTAATGCTATCTTCATATTAGCTGGGGGTTTTGAGCTTGATCTTCTTGACCAGTGGCTTTTAGATCGTAGTATCCACACTTGCAAAGTTAAAGCCTTTGTCACAATGTGTACGAATTCGGTAGGTTTGTCAGATTTTTTTTCCCAAATAGCTCTAGTCTTGACCTTTGGCACAAAAAATCACTTCCTCCATTGCTTGTTTTTAGGTAAACTTTGCAATTTATTGCAATGGGGTCAAATGAATTATTTAATTCCACAATGGTGACATGTGAGTATAAATGTAGGACGTGATACATTTTTCTTCTTCAAAATACTCCTACCATGATCTGTGCGTGCAACATGTGGAGTAGTAGGTGCCATAGAATTCAAAGCCAAACTTTTAACAAAAATAGTTTTGCCATTATCTTTGAAGTAGTCGCACCATAATCATAGCCGAGATTGTATTTAGCATTAGGCAACTTATGATTGCACAAGATGTCATCGAACTTTTTCAATCTAGTAGTTATCTTGTTCAGAGAAACTTTGTAGTATCTAGATCAAACAAGGCCATCTTCAGTTGTAATTCAAGTTATTTTTCTGAACTTGGCAAGTCTTTAGCTCTCCTTTCAGGGTCTGAAATTATTATTCATGAATGCATAATTTTGCCATGGAACCTTTTTGACCTTATAAGAGATTGACCTTTGCAAGTGCTTTTAATAATTCTTTCTTGAGGGAGAGAATTTGATTTTCTAAAGCATTTCACTTGTTTGTAATTTTGTTGTCATATTTTGTTAGCTTGGCACATTCATTATACAAAGTGTTGTATTTCTCCTTCCAATTTGATTCTTCATGTGACACTTCATCATCTTCACTATTAAAACAATTGTGAAAAGAACACTGTGAGGATTTAGCCATGAAAGCAACATACTTGACACTCGTAGTGTCAGGAAATAGATTTTCTGTGTCATCAGAATCATTATCCTATGTTGCTTTAATAACTTTACCACGTTCTTTTTGTTATTTGCACATTTAGATGTTTTATGGCTAAACTCTTTGCATTCAAAACATTCAATAAATCTAGAGTTTTACTTCTTAGACTTATATTTGAACCCCTTTTAATCTAGATTTTTTTATCTTTTAGAATACATGGCTTGGTATTCAATGTGCCTTCATGGTTGAATTCGATTTTGAAATCTATAGATCTACACAATAGATTTATGTACCCAATTTGATACCAATTGAAGGATTGTTTCAGATTCGGATTTCTGGATTTTCATTTAACTAATATGCAGCAAAAGAAATAATATCAGGAAAGTGTGTTTTCTTCACCAGTGCGCTCGAGTGCATGAGCAAGCTCGCTTGAGTGCATGCAACGCATATTCAATGATATTACAAACAATGTTTCAGGTTTGGCACAATCTTCATGATTTTGAGCACAATCAATCCTGCCTTGGACACTCAGCGCAGATCAAGGGCGCTCAAGCACATGCCTTGTTTTTTGAATTCTTTACTTAACTTCTTCTAGCGACACAAATCACAGTCCATTCTAAAAGAAATATAAAATACAACTCAATAAACCTAGAGTTTTGTCCAACTCATGAATTAGTCAATAACAAAAAAGAAATCCTTACAAAATGAAACTAGGAAACAAATGTACTATATTGAGATTTGAGAGAGGTCCATTGAAGGTTAAAACCATAAATGGAACTCGCAAGTTGAATGCATTATCTAAAATGTTCATCTTGCACGGTTGCGCTAGATGCGATTATTATTTGTAGAGCCCATCTTTGCATCATCACTAAAATAAATGCATCTACTGTGGTTTTATATGGAAGCATAAAGATGATGGGGTTAACAATAAAGATGAGTTTGAGAGGCTTAGAGTAATATGTGTGTAATTGTATAAAACTTCTTTTTAATTGGTGGGTTATCCTAATTGTACATCCTTCCAATGCATAGATCTTATCTTTACAAGTATGCATGCAAACATGGATCAGTGATCAAAGATTAGATTGGTTCAAAAACCTTTGAAGCACAAGAGTTGCAGTATTATGTTAGGACTCATAGCCACAGACTCCTTTATTTCTTCTAATTTGCTCTTAGTCTCCTATACACAAAAAGGAAAGATCTATCACATTGGCTTCAAATGTGGATCCTAGTAGCTTTAAGTGTAGCAGAAGCATAGATCAAAATTACAAGGCCGCTACAAACACGATGATGACAGCGTAGGCTTAGATCAAGTAATAGATGTAGAGATTCTTGACTGTCAACTCGATATCAAACATGTAGGACTCATTCTTCACAATATCAAGGAAAGGATGGACACCCTTATGGAGAAGATGGTGATAGATGACTTTTCTTTAGACTTTGCTAATTGATATTAGTATTTTGGTACACTACTACCACCCAGCCATATCTATTTATAGCATCTTGCTTAGTGGATGATAAGTTCCAATTCAAGTTAGAATATGATGAGGAAGGAGAGTTGGAATAAACTCTTAATTGGAGTTCGAGTCTTAAAAGGATTAATACATCCTCTCGTTATTCAAATAGACTCCTTGTGAAGAGTACCTCTCTATGTTTGTGCTACCTATGAGTGGGCTCCATCACAGATGCCAACAAATCCGCCATTGCCTTTTTCCTTTGTTGCCTTTGAATCGGTAATGTAAATCTAGGTATGGGGCTTCTAGAAGATCTAGATGTTAGAGGAAATTGAGAAGCAGAAGAAAGTAAGACCATGGCCAATCTAGTTGAAAGATTGATACTAACCATTAATTTAATATGATGTGAAAATGTAAGGACTATTTTCCAAGGTTTTCTATAATTTTTTTTACTAGTCTGTCTCAATGGCCAGCGGAGGGGAATCTCAAAGCACCTAGCAGGAATCGATCTATGGTGAGTGTTATGTGAAATGAATTGCTTACCACTAGGCCAACTCGCAAGTCCCCTCTATAATATTTGATTGAGAATAACCAATGACTATTTATAAAGTACAATTATAAAAGCATTGACATAACATGACTTAAAAATCTTATTTTTGAACAACCTCTAGAATGGTTTTCCTCGAGCTTTTTATGTATATGAGAGAAAGCAATACATAATCCAAGTACGCAATTGATGCATTCAATGGATATCATTATCAATTGTCAGCTAGGCAATGGATACATTCGACGAGTTTTTTGGGTATATAAAACATTGACCCCTATCAAACAAAAAATTTTTTTTACTAAAAGAAAATCATGATTTAATTTGGGCATGTATGGACCAAGATTTTGGAAAGAAAGCCAAAGGTCCAATCGGTGGAATAAAGGCTTTTGTATA
The DNA here is from genome assembly GCA_037013555.1 of Sextonia rubra. Lineage (NCBI taxonomy): Eukaryota > Viridiplantae > Streptophyta > Magnoliopsida > Laurales > Lauraceae > Sextonia > Sextonia rubra. Next base: position 40,285,917 of record JASUAD010000018.1, read on the forward strand.
AACTGGTTGACCATCTTGTTCAAATTAGTTTGACCCTGACGCTAAGATTGATAAAGATTTTTTTATTATAAAAAAATCAATGATTCCAATTATCGTAATGGCTAAAGACACCGCGTTTAAGCTTCGAAGGCCTATTTCTTAGATTCATACATATCCAATTTCTTAAATGGAATAAAACGATTAATAGTTCTGTTCGGCGAAAAATGAGAATATCTGAGCTTATGAACTAAATCATGGAATCAACCAGAATATCAATTATAGTGTCATCCCATACTTGAATGGATTACAAAAGGTTCTTTGCATTTTCATTATGAGAAGGGATCATTCAAGTAGAAGTTGATAGATACCAATATAAATGACCACACATTCCCTGAGGATTAACAATATACATTTTTTTTTCAAGAAAAGAATAGATACAGTGGACCTACTTTTTCCACATCGATTGTTATATGAGTACTGCCGCATTAACTTCTGTCGGAAACTATTAAAATTGGTGAGTCCAATCATTTCAATCACCGCTCCTCTATGGTTTTAATTATTTTAGTTACATCGTTCGTTTTTTCCAATTTGTACCGAAGTAACAGTTTTTACCAAACTAGACCAGAAGAAGCATCAATTTGGGTTGAACCCAGTTCGACCATCGACCAACGACCAACGGTAAAGATTTGGTGGTAAGGCATTGAACTTGAGTAAATTGACACTAAAGTAACAAAGATAAATACAAATGGTAACAAACCAGGTTTCAACATTGCATTGAGACAACTTTTCAAAGCAAGTTTGCCGATCACATTTCATCATGTCCAGTCTAATTATGTGATCCTTTTAAATAGAGGTCTGACTCTATTTTTATTTTTATTTTTTTTAGTATTGCCTGAGGGGGGCTTGACCAAATGTAGACCACACGAGTGGGAAGGTGGGGTGCCTCAACACATGTTGAAAGCAAGCCAACATATGTAGGAAGAGGAGCTCACACTAGTGGGAAGGTAGGCCCCATGTGGGAGAAGAAAAACTGATAAATGTGAGAATAGTGAAATACGTAGGGATCAATTCCGAGAAAGCTAATTGAGATCATCTAGAATATCCAATCAACTAAGAAACTCAATGTTGTCCATGGCTCTCTTTATTATTATTGTTGTTGATGTTGTTGTTATCAATGGAGACCACTCTCTACGAATTGGGTGATTGAAAAAGAACTGATTAAGGTAAACCTTTTTTACAGATAAACTTGCAAAACATGCCCTCCATTACCATGGGCAATAGATAATTTATAATATTAAAAATAATAAAAAACTTATATAATATTTAGTCCAAATTATATTGAGGCGGTAAAAATTACAATCAAAATTAAAAACTAGGGGAAATTATAGGAAAAATCACCTTGGCAGGCTACTCTACAAAATTATATCCACTAGCAATTCGGAATCAAGAAAGGCTCTATGGGGCCCTTTTTGTATTTTTTTTAATTTTTCTCGTGGAGTGACGACGTCGTCCCTCTATGACTAAACCCGACTCATGTTTTTATAGTTTTTGTCTTCCCAGCCGCTCTTCTTTTTTCATTCGTCTTCCCATTTGGAGAAAACTGTGGTCATGCCTCCTCATCATCCTCATTATCCTTATCATTCCCTTTATTTCCTGCATTGTGAGAATTTGCTGCCTTCCTAATGGTCTTCTTCTCTAGGGTTTTGTTTGAGGTTATGTTTTTCTTTCCAATTTTTTGTAAGTATTTAATCAGTCTTTCCTTTTACCATTTATATTTTGATAATGGATTCGAAATGCATTTCACATGCTTGCATTCCACTCAAGATTTGTGAAGAAAGTAATTGCCATCTATTACAAACCCTACATTTGTTTTTTTGTTTTTGGCCTTACGTTGAATATACTCAAATGTGGATTATTCCTAGGGTTTATATTTGAAGTTTATGTACGTGTGAGAGATATGGTTTTTTTTTTTCTTATTTCCTCTCTAGATTGTATTTTATTTAATTTTATATTTTCATTTTTGTGTTTTGGGGATTTTGTGTTTATTAGGATTTTAGGGTTTTGTTTAAGTTTCCTACCCTTTTGATGAAATTAGAATCTTGAATTGCATTGTAGCCTTTTCTATGAATTTTGAACTTCTATACTTTTCACATCATGTATAAAGTTTAATATTTTTTGTTGCTTTAAACAGTGAAATGAGCAATAACGAGGTTGTAGTAATATTTCACTTTGACAGTGATTTTGTCTTTGATATTGTACATCATGTGTATAATGGTGGAAGGCAAAAGTTAAGGAGGATGGGAATGAGTATAATATTCTCTTCTTTGCTAAAAGTAGCACTTGAAGGATCTAAATGGGAAATACGTATTGAAAAATTAAGCATTAAGTATCTTCATCACAATGGTTATGTATTTTCATTGGTTACTTTCAAAGATGACACTAATGTTAGGAAAATTTTTGAAGCAACAAGAAATGTGCTTACCGGGTTACAAATGTATGTGTGTAGATATTTGAACATTACATAGAATCAAGTTGATAGTCCATTTAGGTATATGTTTGATTTTATAAATTTGAAATTCTATAATGGCTAAGATTTTTTGTTCATCATTTTGTTTTTTTTAATGAATGTGTTCAAGGGTCAATATGGACAATATGTAAGGAGGAAATATGGTCACCTCAAGTGTGGAAAGAGAAAGCAGCAAAAGAAAAAAGGTCCGAGAATATTCTACAGCTAATCATTGTGAAAATAAGATATGCATAGAGGAAATATGAGCACCTCATCCTTAATAAATATAAGTAGAAAAAGAAGGATGGTCCGGGAATATCCTACAGCTTAGAATTATGAAGATAATGATATGCATTTTAGTTCGGCAACAAAGATTATTTCAGATAATCATCTTACAGGAGTTTATTATGATGATGTTCACATTGTAAGGGGTGAGGAGGCAGGACCATCATATAGTCCATATACTAATGATGAACTTGCAGGGGTGGGTGAAAATTCAGATGGTATGAATGTTGAATATGCTAATGCTGGGATGACAAACATCAGATCACCCAAGTCTAAAAAAAAAAAAAATGAAAGTTTAAAGGACACAATGGTACCAACTAAGTTTACAACCAAAATTGGGAATAATTCGGCAAGAGAGATGTTGATAAGTCACGTGTTTCAAGATCATGAAAGTTTTAGAAATACTATTGCGAAATTTGCAATTTACAATGATTTCACTCTTAAGCACTTAAGGACAAACATGGCAAAAGTGACAGCTTCTTGCAAAGATGACCACTGCCATTGGTGTATACATGCCTCCATTATTGATTCTGGTCCATAATTTAAAGTAAGAACATACAACTCAAGGCTTACTTGTTCTCGTCCAATAATGGGAATGGCATATCACAAAGCGTATGTAAAGCTTATTGAAGAGTTCATTAAGGATAGAGTTCGATTGAATAACGAGTTGAAGCCGAAAGAGATTATGTAAAAATAATTTGGTGCCCATATTATTTTCAGGAAAACACATATAGCTAAAAAAATGACACTTAATAAAGTTTGAGGATCATGCGATGAGTCATTTATGATCCTTCCTAATTATTGGAAAGAATTATGTGCATGAAAAATCCAAGTACCATAACGAACACTGACACCATGGATGAAAATCGGTTCAGAAGGTTTTCTTTTTGGCCATTTGGTCCATGTATTCATTCTTTCTTATCATATATGAGGCCCATACTAGCTGTTAATAGATCTCACCTTAGGGGAAAGTGTTCTAGTATCTTATTAATGATAGTGACATATAATGAGAATCACAGGTTGTTTCCATTGACATTTGCATTCGTGGATGTTAAGCGCCGTGATAGCTGGGAGTGGTTTATTGCAAATTAATCCATGGTATTAAGAAATTCGAGGAATTTGACAATTGTGTCTGACCGCTAGAAAGGTCTCATACCTGCATTAGCAAACATAATACCTAGTGCATTGCACTATTACTGTTGTCATTATATTGCCAAAAATATTAAGTCAAGCTTTGGTGATCGTGCCATAGTGATTGAATTTTGGAGAGCAGCAAAGGCTAATAGACCATGTAGTATGAGACTTATATGAATGACATCCATACTGTAAAAGAAGAAGCCTACAATTATATTCAAGAAATTAGAAGACAATATTGGTCAAATGCATTTGCTTATGGTTGGCAATATAACATGTTAACTAGTAATGCTACTAAGTGTACAAATAGCTCTTGAAGGACAGTAGAGTGCTGCCAATTACAAAACAAGTTAAAGAGATAAGGGCAAATATGATGGAGTTCTATGAAAGAAGACATCGAGAAGCAGAAAATATCACCACTTGATTAACTCCTTATGCAGAAAAAATCCTATGCAAAGCAACAGAAGAAGCAAGATGGGTGGAAGTTCGTGCTGCCAGACTTTATGAGTTTCAAGTGAACTCGGGGAAATTTATTGATATAGTTGTTCTATAATACAAGACATGCACGTGTTGCCAATGGGAAATAATGGGGACCACATGTAAACATTCTTTGGTGTGCATGCATATCAAAGATATTAATCCATACAAACATATTGAGAATTGGTACCTAACAACATTTATCGAACAACATACAGTGAAGTCATCCATGCCACTCGTGACATTAGACAATGGGAACATAATTTGACTTAGCGAATTTTACCTCCATCTACGTCGAGACAACTTAGGCGGCCGAAGAAAAATAGAGTTTGCATCGAAGATAGGCAACAGTAAAAGCGGGCTGTCACACGTTCGAATTGCAAAAAAGGAAGCCACAACCGGCTTAGGTGTCGCAATCCTCCTGTTCAACAGTGAATGTGTTTTGCTTAGTTATTAAAATTATAATAGACTGTTTGTGAACTGCTTTGCATTTCATTACTTCGTAAGGTCCTTTGAACTGAAGTAGATGAATGTATGAATTGAATTTAATCACATTTGGCATATGAAGACATCCTCTTTTTTTTTTAACAGTGATGTTGTCACTTTCCAGAGACGTAGTGTTAGAAAGTGACGACGTTGTCACTTTCTAGAGACGAAATGTCATAATCCGAGCCCAGAAATTAGAGCTTAGTAAAAACCTAACTAGTGGCACACGTACTCCTGTGCACGCACACCCAGACCGGGTCCAAATGTACGCACACAAGGGATATCCCCACGTGCAAGCAAGGGGTACGCGGAATCTGTAAGCATCATTGCATAGCATAACCGAAAGATATACAAAGAGGGATAATAACTACAAAAGATTATATTACTTACAAGATGTACAACGAAATGGGGAAATAGTCACATAAAACCAAAATACAAGTATTACCCAAAACCCAGAGTATAAATTTTAATTTAGACCCCACATACTCAACGAGGAACTGATGTAATGCAAGCCACTCTGTAAGGAGCGGATCAAATCCACTCCTCTAGCCCAAACTGGGCCTCGCGTGCCTCTCCTAGAGTCTGGCCGACTGACGAGGGGTCGGGAAAGGGATCTAAACCTGCAACACCAAGAATAACTAATAAGTACTACGACTTAGCACGGTATAAGCAATAAGAAGTTAACACGTGTTGTATCTAGTATAGCAGTTATCAGTTAATAATTAACAATGCATAGAGATCATGTTCGTATACTAGGTAGGTTGTGCATTACAATATAAGCATGCTTTCAGAATCAGGAGATAAAGAAACTAGCTAAGTGGCTACTACATTTACCATATTCTCCTTATTAAGAGCAGTCAGGACAAGAACACCATCGACCGGGCCAGGGTACGAATGGGTCTCTGGTTCGTGGGGTCCAGAATCCCAGGACAGGAGCACTCTACAGAGGCAACAAATAGTCTACGCCAAAGTCAACCCCGTCGGGTATTCTAAGGCTGAGGCTGAGTAGAGCCAGACAAACAGGATTAATCATAGTGTGTGATGCACATCAATCAGCATTAGGCAATCGGTCGTACGGTGCAGTACATGTTAGTAAGCAATACAGTGTGTGCATCACTGAAAAGCGATCAATCAGCTCAAATCTTGCAATACAAGTGAACAATTACACGATAAACAAGAATAAGAGCATAGAAGGAAATAACCAAAAGCAATATGCAATGCAAGTCAAGTTATTACTCTGAGTCAAGGTTGTTTACTAACCATCCCTAAGCTAGTTGTCCAATGTTTCTAACCGTGCATGATGATGTAGTTTTAAGTTGTTCGATACACAGCTGTTCATTTCATGAGTGTTACAATTTATCAATAAACGTATATTGAAGTCCCTTAAACCAACACCCATGGGGAGGTGCTCAACACTGGACAACGCATATGAATGAGTTATAGCCCTAAAGGCCATTCATGTGATTCTTACATTCCATTGGGCAAGTTCAGGTTACCTACATTCTAGATTGAAGGCCCTACAAAGACTGTTATTCAACCTGTTCCTTTTATTTATTTCTCAGGGGTTATACGACTTAACCGTAGGTGAACGTACAGCTCAGCCGTAGGCATCTTATGGCTTAGCCGTAATATGCATTGCAACTCAACCGAGTTTCCCCTTACTGTTCATCTGCATTTACGATTTAACCGTATTTTGTTCTACGGCTCAGCCGTGTTTTGTTCTACGGCTAAGGTACGGCTTAGCTGTAGCACATTTTACGGTTACAACATGGCTGGGTCATAAAAGGTCATCTACATTTTCAGCTCTCTAGAAATCTAGCTATAAACAGGCCTACGGCTAGGTCACGGCTAACCTACGGCTTAGCCGTAGCCTTACTGTAGGGTAAAAGCTAATTTTTCAGCTCTCAGGACATTGAGCCGAAAAACCTTATGGCTTAGCCGTAAGTTTCAGAAACTAAACTTCTGGAACCTATTACAGAAAACTGGAATTCGCATTCAAAATGGAGATCCGATAATAATAATTACAAGTTGACATACCAGGGCTGTAAATTCAACAAATCATGCAAGAGTAATACGAACAAAACCAATCAATTCATTATCAACAAGTTTTCATCCAAATTGTGCTTATACTTACCTCAACTGGGTTCTAACACGTGATCAATGTCCTTTGGCTTAAATCCACTGTCTAATTGCGGTTCTACTCGTCATGCATGTAAGGAAATAAAGAAAGAAAGAAACATTGAGTACATGCCATGCAAGAGGTGAAGCTTGTAAGAGACATAGATAGAGAGAGTGTGTGTGACGACTCAATCCCTTACCTGCAAACTCACAAACGATAATTTCCCCTCTTGGCTTAACTTGTTGGAGAAGAAAGAGGGAAGGAAGGAGCAATGAATAGAGAAGAAGAAAACATTGAGAGAAAGAAGTCAAGTGGAGTGAAGGTCGGTGCATAAATCCATTTATAAGATAAGTATTAAGCCATTTTATAAAAAAGTCCACAAGTTCAAGATATTAATAATTCGAGTCAAATAACCATCCAACAGAAGCAAACGAAGTCGTTTGCGTGCGAGTAGTTACCGCAATCAACGAGCTCGATGAGATACACGTGTTAACACCAAGATGATGCATATTTGACAACATTTGACAAAATCTAAAATTACAAAAAAGGGCTCAAGTCTACCTAATCTCGGTTAAACTCAACCCAACTACCTATCCATGACCCGGAACAGAAATCAAAACAGTAAAACAACATTCACGAAGCTAATCCACTGAAAACTAATCACAAAGAGGGTTAATTAAAGTTAAATCAGGTCTAAGTTGGGTTGGAGTGTTACACAAAATCAACATTTGGTAGTGTTAAACTATGAGGACGCCGTCACTTTTCAAAGATGAAGTCAAGCACTGGTAGTGTTAAACTATCATGACGTTGTCATTTTCCAAAGCAAAGTCATGCACTGGTAGTGTAAACTATGACAATGTCGTCACTGTCTAGATACGAAGTCAAGCACTGGAAGGGCTAAACTATGACAACGTTGTCACTTTCAAGAGACGAAGTCAATCACTCATAGTGTCAAACTATGACAACGTCATCATGCTCCAGAGACGGAGTAAACCACTCATAGTGTTAAAAAGTGACAACATCGTCACTTTCCAAAGATGAAAAAATTTTGTGTAAGTGTTATTTAGTGATGACAGCGTCACTACATAATGTGTCATTGAGAAAACTAAAAAAGTCCTTGAGTATCATTTCAACTTTTACGAGTACCCACAACTTTTAGAAACTCTTACAACTTCATTTTTAATACACATTGAAAGTGTAATTCTTCACATTCCTTCGTTCTATTCAATTTTATAATTCACATTCTTCAACTTCACTTTAACATTCATCAACATACATTCACATACCTTCAAGAAACATTTTCATATATCAACTTCACCGACATACAACATCAACATTACATTCACATTAATGGATACTACCTTTTATATACAAAATGGATAATTTGCATCCATGGAATAGTATCTATTATAAAAAACCTAAAATTAAATACATTGAAATATAAAAAATCCATCAAACATCTTCAATCTCTTCTAATACCAAACGCCATGCATTATCTTCCTAGCAACTCTTGAATACTTCCATAATAATTTTTGATCGATAGTATAGAATGTCTACTTGTGTAAAATTTATCGGCCAATTTAACACAACGTGTTCAGTGAATGTTGCTACAAATACGCCACAATCATTGCCATTTTTTTGTTGTGATATATTTGTGGTCACAATGGTAGTCCAAAGGTTAGGGTCATGCCACCCGTAGTTGCTATACTTTCTTGTTAGCTAATGAATCTACAACAAATATAACAACGTATATAAGACAATGTAACATCAAATAATGAATAAATTATATGTTAACAATGTGACTAAAATGATTACTTACAAAGCGATTAACATTTGTCAATGAGTCTTTGTTGCCTAAAAAGCTATTATAGTATTGCCACTTCAACTCCTCGAGATAACCCATAAACAAAGTGAAATGGTCAATGTAGTGATAAGGTTTACAAGTACTATACTGTCTCGTGCCTCCCACACTATCAATCCATTAGGGCCAAAATAGACATCGTCCATAGGGCCCAACTTCTTTTGCCACAAACTCTGCAATCAAAGTGATGTACATTTAGTTTTATAGTTAAATTAATATATGTTACATAATTTGTTTAAGAAATGATATATTTACTGTAACGCCTGGATCAATAAAGTTACAGTAGGGCATAATTCTTTTGAACACTAAAACCAATAATACAAAACATTAGTGTCCAACCACTCGCCCTCTTTTAATACTTGTTATAACACTCTAACCCTAATTAAGCTGGTTTAACGACTAATTGATTCCGTTATTAGCAATTTTCCAGCGACTTCGTTTACTTAATACTGTTTTGTCTTTTTGAGTCATGTTTCGGGTCATCGATAGGTAGTTGGGTTGAGTTTAACCTGGATTAGGTAGAAACGAGCCCTTTTTCATAATTTTAAACTTTTTACGTGTACGTCATTCATGCATCATATTGGTGTCAGCACATGTATCTCATCAAGCCTGTTAACTACTGTAACTACTCGAACGTAATTAAAGTCGTTTAAAGTCGTTGGTCATTCATTTGACTTACATTGAAATTACCTTAAAGAAGTTGGACTTCCTTGAACTTAAAAAACTATATATATCATATAAAACAATCATCTAACCAGTCAATCTTATCCTTTGTATTTCTCGCTGCATGCAAGTCTTCTCCAAGTCGTCGACTTCTTCTTCTTCCTCTTTTTCTTCTTCTTCCTCTCTGTTCCAACCTCTTTGAACACTCTGCATCTCCTTCTTCTAAGCAATCCATCGTTAAGGTAAGCATTTTGTTTTCCATGACAGCTTCCCTGAGTCTAGAGTACTCTTAATTCACTGCATGCACTTATTCCTTTCTCAATTCTTGCATGCATGGCTATTAGGTCTAATTATACCCATATTGAGCCAAAAGGAGGATTAATAGCTTGAAAGGCCTAATTGAAGGCAAATATTAGCAAATTTTGGATGAATACATGTTGGTACACCTTGATTGTTATAACTCTTATAAATCTTTCAAGTTTCATATGTTTTACAGCCTTTCCTTATACTTTCACATGTTTTTGTTTCAATCTGTATGGAATTTTTTAGGTTTTGAACTGTAGGCGGAATACTGGAGTTTCAAAGTCTATGAAGTTTACAGCGAAGCCGTATGTTTTCCACGGCTCCAATTTCAGAGAGTAGTAAAACTTGACATTGTACTACGGCTAAGCCGTGACCTAGCCGTAGGCAATGTTATGGTTTGAAAACCTGAGAGTATGAAAAATCAAAAAACTTTTACGGCTAAGCCACAGTCAAGCTGTATGTTGTGTCATGGCTAAGCCATAGCCACATCGTGGCCTAACCATAGAACAAATACGGCTAAGCAGTAAGACAATCCACAGTTCAACCATAAATACGGGAGAATCTAGGTAACTATGGCTTAGCCGTAGTGCATATTACGGCTAAACCATAAGATGCTTGCGGCTAAGCCGTAAGTCACCTACGGCTAAGCCGTAAGGCATTAAAAACTAAGGTTAATTTAGGGACTATTAGGAGACTTTGTAGGGCTTTAGTTTTTAAATCCCTTTTATCCCATTAACTTGTCCATTGAAATGCTTGAATATCATGAGGGGTCTTGAGGGCTAAGACTCCTTCATGTGTGTTGTTCATTTGTTAAGCGCCTCTGCATGGGTGTTAGTTTAAGGACCTTTGATACACTTTCCTGATATAATGTAACACCAAAGAAAGACAACTGTGTATCGGATAACTTAAAACTACATCATCATGCATGGTCAGAAACAATGGATAACTAGATTAGGGCTGGCTAGTAAAACTACCTTGGTTCTATTAAATTGAATTGCATAGCATGTTGAATTACGGTTATTGCTTCCTAGTCTTCCAATAATGATTTGAATTGCATGACCATCTCGCAATTGGTTCAATTTCTATTGTTGCGTGAGAGACACTTTCTATTGCCCTTGATATTGAATTAAATACAAATGAATTGAGTATGAACATATTACACGCATGATTTGAATGTCTTCTGTATGCTACTGTCCTTCCTCAACGAATGACTTACTCAAGTTCATATAAATGAAATGATCAAAATGGTCTGGTTCTACTCAGCCTCAACCTTATGATACTCAGTAGGGTTGACTTTGGTATAGCACGTTTGCTGCCACTGCAGTGGGCTTTTCTTTGGGCTTTCAGACTCTAGGAACTAGAGACCCATTCGTACCCTGGCCCGGTCGGTAGTGTTCTCAACACATAGATCCCTAGAGGGGAGGATATGGCAAATGTAGTAGTCACATAGCATAGTATTTTTGTTCATTGAATCTTATGACATGCTCTATTCAAATACACGATTTTCTTAATATACTAAATTAAAACTCTATCTATGATCACCTGTTAAAGATCCTTGTAGATACAATGTGTGTTACCTTAATTTTGCTTATGCCTTACTGAATAGTCTTATTTACTTGTTGTCCTTTGATGTTACAGGCTCAAATCCCACTCCCGATCCCTCCAAGGTTGGTAAGACTTTAAAGGAAATCTCCAAGGGTCCCTTAGGATTAGACGAGTGGACTATAGTTCACATCTGATTGATCCACCCGGAGTGCGACTTGGCCTCATTTTAGCTTTTTGTTGCATTAAGTCCATTTTTGTTCTGTATGGGCCATGATTCCCTGTGTTTTGGATATTGTACGAATGTACCATCTTACCAGGACTTTCTTTCCTTTTGTAAAGACAGATTTCTTTTTTTGTTCTGTTACACGTAGATGTGTTTCTATTCATGGGGTGCCCTCTTATTTCTGTGATGATACTGACAACTTCCGCTATGAATGCCTGGACAAGGGTCCATTAATAGCAATTACACGTGTGATTTTTCCTCGTGTGTGTGTGCACTTAGACGTGGGTCTCGGTGTGTATATACGGGAGTGCGTGTGTCACTAATTAGGCTTAACCCTAATCCCCGATTTCTTGGACTCGGATCGTGACACTTATTCAACACCTTAGAAAAGACCGATGTGCATACAACATCTAGCCATTCCTTGTAAAGCTTTGAATATTTCCTATATCATTTTAAAATGAACTTATCCATGCCGGAAAAAGTATATTCTGCCTCATCCATTGCATGCAAGCATTCATCAAACTTATCTAGAATCTTTCTTTTGTGGGGTAGCCTTTTAATATACTGAATCAAAGAGGCTATTATGCTCCTCTTTTGTGAGATGATCATTGCAAGCAATGATGAATCGACCATGGGTGTTGATAGGACCTCAATCAATTCATCTGCTGTGCAACATGGTTCCACCACACCCTGTCTTGAACTTTTTTTTGTACCGTCCTTTTTTATTTGGCTCTTAACTTTCTAATATATTTCTTTACTGCCGATTTCTTTGTCTTTGTTGAATCGTCCTCCCCTGAGTCTGAGCTTTCCAAAATTTGTGCAGTAAAACCTTTAAATTTACTTCCCAATGCTATTCTAAATTGCTTTAGCTTTTCACTCCACGACAAACGAAAAGCTTTAAGTGAAGTATGATTCTCAACTGCATGATTGAACGACGTCTCCAACTCATGAAGTAGTGTATTCACCTACAAAATCATTTGACTCAGAAATCACAAAGCAAAAAAGGTATCATAAAAATTTAAGTTTTGTAACTTAAATACATTACCTACTAGTTCCTTTTCGTAACATGTTTCGTGGTGTAGAACCTGCTTAGGAGCGTCTTTAATCCTAAAGGAGTCTCTTGTTCCATCCTCACCATAACCAATATACATAATTGTGTTAATAGCAAACCAAATCATGTATTCCTTGTCATGTACTTTGAAGGATGACTTCTTCTCCTTAACTACACTCTTAAACTTCCCATCCCAATCTGTATGGGAGGGAAACTTCGTAGGTGCACTATAATCATAAATAATCCTTTCAATCCTTTTTCTCTTGTATAAGGCATTCTAAATAGAGGTGGTATAACTTGCTTGAATCCAAATTGTTTCATAACACGACCTGTGTTATGTCTTTCAACAATCTAATAAAATACCAACACAGTTGACAATAAGAACGGCTCACAATCAACCTTTCGAATGTTTCCTAATAATTTTTAGGAAATTTAGCATATGGTTGTCATATAAATTGCATATGAGGAGGTAAAACAAGTTAGTATATTTTTCATCCATTTGTATACAATGTAATAAAAGCTACATTCTGAGTCTTGTACTCACACCGTTAATAGCCAACTTGTTCAACTCTTCTCGAATCTTTTTCGAGGTTGAAACAAACTTCGAATGGTTTAGCCGTGCTTCCATGTTTTCATCAATGGAAATTGGAGGTTCATTTTCCAGCTTTGATTGGAATTTGGACATCGCCCAATCGACATCCATATGTAGGCCCATATCTGCAAAAATGAATTTGTCCTTGAGTCACATTATTTAAAATATAAAGAAAGTAATTATAGTAATAGAACTAGATTAAGGAAAAATGAATAACCTATAGCAATTACAAAGGGTCACTCAAGGTTCTATGCTTTATCTCCTTTTGTTATTTTTCCTTTTATCTCTCTAGTCCTTCTTCCTCTTTATTCTCTTTCCTTTCTCTTGTCCACTTTACCCCCTTGGCAAGCGTTCGGTAAAGATTGGCAAGACAGGCTGGTGCCCAAGCATATGATTTAAATTCCCTAAAGAGCTCCAGGAGGTAAGTTAAACCACAACCTCCAGATGTATTCCCGCTAATCTGTCCCACAACTAACACAAACATATATGCCCGTGTATTATAAAGTTCTTTGTTATCGGAAAATTCATTCTTCTTCTTCTTCTTTGTTATAGTTAGCCTAAAGTTGTTTTCAAGCCATATGAACTTGATATTTAGATCGTTCACATCTTCACCTAGTACTGGGTCATTCCTAGTAATTATTAGCAAACTTCTTATACCATTTTATTAGGGATTGTTCTTCCCATTACAAGAGGTCCATCAAACGGAAGGTCATGGATATAGGCAATATCTTCCAAGGTCACATTAGCCTCTCCAGATAGAAAATGGAATGTGTTAATCTCAGGACGCCATCTTTCAACTAAAGCTGTTATAAGAGCATGGTCTATCATAATCTCTTCCATCTCTCTCAAGTGATGAAGGCCACATTGCCAAACATATTCCAATTGAGTATTATTAAGGATCCATTGTTCTTTGTCAGGGTTCGTTGGTATGCATCGAAATGTATCAAACTCTTCCCCAAGTCGGATTCCTTCAGATATATATTTCTCTTGATCGAAAAGCAATTTTGAACGTTTCCTACCCATTTGAAATAAATATTAGCACAATTTAATTAACTATAACAAATATGACAAGATAAGACAGAACTTTAGCTTAAATGAATTTTAGAATTAATCAAACACCTGAGTTTTCCAATATTTGTGCCACTATCACTTGCTAAAATCTCTACAATGTACCTATTATTACATAAAACATTAGTGAATAGGCACATAACTAACTCACATCAACACAAGCGGAAAACTTCATAGGATATTTTCCATTATTGAATTACTTGTATATACTTGTGGTGTGGTTGTTTTGAAGTCTCAAAATAAAAAATTAAATGCATAAAGAAAGACTTCATAGTAGAAATAATGAGACCATGGCAATACTAGCAAGCGGGGATTGTTCCTCCTTAAGGTGAAAGACCCTTAGTTATATCTTGGCTAGGAGTTTAGTGACGGTAAGGACTTAGTAATATATGTATTTGTTTAATATTCATTAACCAGAAAACTTGTAATAAGTGTGATGAGATCTTTAGTAACCTTTTCTTGAATCAGGTCACAATCTATCTTAATTTGCACTTTTATGATGTACTGGATTCAACATATTATATCAAGAATCTTGGTTTTCATAAAAAAAACATGGGGGTTAGATGAACCTTCACTTAAAAACCCTATGTTTCTATATCGCTCTTTATCTACAATATCGCATAAGCAGTGTTGACCATGCCTCAACTCAGCTTCTTTAGTAGATTTTGCTACTACACTTCGTTTCTTTTTATTCCACATTACTAGGACATAGGCATACAATACCTAGTGATGGACCAATGACCATCAAGATATCCTCTCAAATCCAAGTTTGGATGACCAGTTATACCTAGATGTCTATTCTTACCAAATTAGATTCTTTTACAAGGTAAACAAGATGCCATGTAATAAGATAAGAGAGAAAAGACCTATCTAATGGACTCCTATATATTCCTGTTTATATTTTACTTGATACTCTCTCTACCCCTCCCCCGCCCCCTCCCAAGCCCCATCACGAAAACCTCTGCTAATCCAACTTTCAAAACCATGTAGAACTCAACACTCATTATTTTTTGACCTAATTTCTGCTGCCAAACACTTTTAAGCTCTTAATCTTGATGAAGTTATGAAACTATATACAAAATCAGCCCCATTGAAGCATAGCAATCCGTCAAAACTATCCTAGAGTTTAGCTTAATCTTGGTCTTCAAATTGGACATGTCAACAACCTAGATTAACTCCTAGTTGGCCCAAGGTGTCCTTGTTAAGCAGCTTTAAAGGATAGCCTAGTTTACCCTAATCAACCCCTTCAGACTTTGTGCTTCTTGCCCTTGTATTTTACCTAATTTTTGCATCCAAATCCCATTTACACTCTAACTTAAATGTAGCACTAGGACTATCCTTGTAATCAGCTTCCCAAACTATTTTAGAATTTAAGTTTCATCACATCAATTGGACTTGTTGACCGCTTATAGTGAGTGATGACATTTTCAAAGATGCATTTCATCAAACAAATCTAAAGCATATATTCAACTCTTACAAAATTGAAAGAAAATGTACATGGTTTGCTTTTTTTTTTCTTATAGGCATTTCATCAAACAACTCTAAAGCATATATTCAACTCACACAAAATTGAAGGAAAATGTACATGGTTTGGGTGTTTTTTTTCTCTTAGAGGTATTTCATCAAACAACTATAAAATATATATTCAACTCTTACAAAATTGAAGGAGAATGTACTTGGTTTGGGTATCTTTTTCTCTTAGAGGTGTTTTATCAAACAACTTATAAACACCAAGAAAAACTACAAAGAATAACTAGCTCTAACAAAAAGGGGAAAAAATAGGGTTTCCCAAGCAATACATTCAATGGAATGCAAGCAAATCAAATACATTTCATTACATTACCAGAAGATAACCTCTACAATGATAGACATCATGTAAAATAAAGCAAGACATTTGAGAGACAAAAGGCATGCAACAAAACCCTAGTCGAGAAGACAACCAATGGATAAAACGAGGTTGGCAAATGTGTTAAACAATGCTCACAAAGAGATTGCAAAATCCATTCCAAGCTTCAAGGGTAGATGTTGACGAGAAGGAAGAAGAGCAGTGAAGAAGAGTGAATCATCTTTGCTAGACACAGAGGATAGATGAAGAAGATGAAACGGAAAAATATCTGCACAGCAGGATATTAAGGCCCGTGGAGTAACGACGTCGTTGCTCTACGAAAACACTTTTAAAAAAATACAAAAACAGCCCCATGTGGCCTTTTGTCTTTTTAAATTGGTAGCGGGACTAATTTTGTTTAGTGGCCAGTCACAGTGATTTTTCCTGTAATTTCCTCTAAAAACTATAATAATAACAAAAATTAATTGGTAAATTCAAAAATGAATGCATTTTAATTTGTTTGAAATGAGTTTAGTATTTTACTTCAAACACTTTTTTTGAAATCCAAAAAATAAAATAAAATTTGATTAAAATACCACAAAAACAACATGAAAACAAAAGTCCATAGATAATCAAGTAAAAAATAATTTAGAATAAATAAATAAATCCATAAAAACCTAAAGCCTAAAAAAAATTGAAGCTAAAAAATAAAAGGAAAAATATAAATTTATCAAAATCTATCACCACAAAAAGTAAAAAAACCAACCCAAATAGGAAAAAAAAACAGATCCATGATAAAAAAAAAACTTTAAATCACCAAAAAACATAAAAAAGAGAAAAAAAACAAGAAATGGAAGAGATATGGCATGATCATATAGCAGAAATCATTAAAAATGCAGTTGTGAGAATTTTCATATTTCACTCACTCTTCTTGATTTGAATTATGTGATTGTTAAAGAGAGATTAAAGAGTTTAATTCTGACTAATTCCTATATAACATTGAAAATCAAAATGGGATTGCATAAAATAAGGGTTGAAAGGTTCAAATGATTGACTTTTTATTATAGCATCATAAAATATTTGCTTACCTGCAAAATTAAATAATAAAGATGTTCATGGGCCTAGCTAGGTTAGGTTGAGGAATGTCCATTTTCAGCTCGACTTATGAGCTTATTGAGCAAGCCCATATTGGGCCATAACTGGCTGGGCCATGCCCGACTTACCTGAAGAATATTAAGTCCGAGCTTAGCCCAAGTTAACATTATAACAAAAGGCCTTTATATATATATATGTGTGTGAAATAATCTTATGAGAACTAGTTCTCACCATTTTTTATGAGAACTCTAGGTAGGACCAATCTACTACCCAAACCAAATCTTGCAATACATAAGGACCCCATAATAGTCACACAACCCAAGTTTTGGTCAAATCTGAATTTATGGGCCGTTGGATTTACTAAGCACCAATTCGAATGGACTAGATTTTTGGGCCACAAATGAAGGGGTTAGGAACATGCAATTGTGGCCAAACTTGATATTTGTGATACTCCCACATAGATTTTTAAAACTTGATATCTTAGGACTTATGAATGGATTGGATTTTTAAAAAGTGGGTCCCACCATGCAATAAAATAGGGCGCTGCACCATATTACAATCCAACGGTGCCACACTGTAGCCCTACTCAACACACAATATGTAGTG
Organism: Sextonia rubra; assembly: GCA_037013555.1. Classification (NCBI taxonomy): domain Eukaryota; kingdom Viridiplantae; phylum Streptophyta; class Magnoliopsida; order Laurales; family Lauraceae; genus Sextonia; species Sextonia rubra. The sequence continues at coordinate 40,303,735 of JASUAD010000018.1, forward strand.
GAAGTAAAATAAATCAAGCAAGCAACTACCACAAGAAAATACCATTTTTATGTGGAAGCCCAATCAAGAAAAACCACGAGTCCGAACTAGACTAACAATTAAATACTATGAATCTCACAGTACAAGATATACTAAAAACCCTTATCCGGTTCTTGTACAACCTAAGGACTATGATTCCTCTTGTACAAACTCGCTCTGCCACGAGCTCTTCCCGCTTAATATAACAAATCCAATCAACTAGACGCCATCTAGTTATTATGCTAGACTCCTCAGATGACATTCCACAAAGAGATATAAAAGACTAGAATCTTTATAACAAAGTTAGCACTTTTTGTTCCAATAAATTCTTTAGAGAAGAAGGGTTCTCTCAATAAGACCTTCTAGACTCAGAATAAGAAGAGAAGTTTCTTAGGGTTGAGAGTGGAACCCTTTAAAAAAGTTCAATTTCGTGCCTCAGAATAGTAATCTTATAAAACTAGAATTGGCACAAAAAGGAAACTCCCACTTCAAAAAGGAAACAAAACTCTGCAGGTAGGTGGAGAATTTTTCGTCACCCGATCAATTGATTTGGGTTTCTGTCTCATGTTCGATCTATGGAGTGATTGTCATATCTATCAAACACCCTGTAATTGATTTTACAGATTTTCTTCAATTCTTCACTTCAGCTTTTTTTGGCGACATGAATCTCAGTCCATTCTAAAAAAATATAAAATACAACTTAATGGACCCTGAGTTTTGTTCAACCCATAAATTAGTCAACATAAAATGATATTTTCATGCATGTTATGCATAATCATCATCATCATGATCAAAACCTTATTCCAACTATGTTGGCTTAGCTTTATGAATTATGTTTCTCAATTTCAATCTATCTTGACCCAAATCCTAAACAAGTTAAATTTTCTCAAATCTAATTTTACTATCTCCATCCGTATTTTGTTCGGCCAACCCCTCTCCTTAGTGGGCCATTAATCCGTATAGCCAAACTTTTGTTTTCTCGCATTGTCATTAGCCTACTTTTGACATGTCCAAATCATCTCAAATGGATTTCTGTAAGTGTTACCCCTAAATACTCTCAAATGCACTCATTTCTAATTTTATATTTTCTAGTTTTACTACACGTCCACCTAAATATTCTCATCTTTACTACATCCATTTTATGCACACTCTACTTCTTAATTAATTGGCTAATGTTTTGCGTTATAGGTCAAGCTGGTCCAATCTCTACCATATAAATTTTTTTTTTTTTGTAATATTGTTCACATTCATTAGTCACAAAGCACTCTAAAAGTAGGTCTCCACTTTAACCATCATATTTTTATTATATGTTTAACATCATAAACCTCACCATCCTTATTAATTATAAAGCCAAGTAACGAAAAAAATCTATTTCGGGTAAATGAACACAAAATATGTGCTCATATGTAAACATTCAAGTTTCTTCATTTAAATAAATAATAAAAAAGTTTCTTCATTTAAAAAAATAACAAATAATTATAAAAACATTATAGGAATGTGCTTGATCAGTGCTAATATAGGGTAAATTTTTTGTTGGGCCCCGTCATGCAAAGAAATGTAGCCTATTTCTAGTTATTAGACTCTTCCTTTTGTCACCTTTCGCCAATCATTTCATCTTAATGATAGTTGTAAACTTTTCTGGTAATAGCTAGTTTTATCTTTATGTAGTTTACATTATTATTTTGATGTTTTATTTTAGAATTCACTATACATGATTTTATCATACTTGAGTGATCCAATGTAAAATATGGCATTATCATACTTGCATGATCTGGTGTGCTACCACAAATATAAATTCAGCACCAATAAAAAAATTTTCAACTTGTGGAAAAGGTTGACAAATTTTTATATAGTAATATTACATACTATACTTTGTTTGTAGAAATTACATACTATACTTGAAGCATAATTTAACAATGCTTTCCCTATTTACTCATGTTAGTTTTATTTCTTGCATTTTGGGTTCACTGGATTGGTTCATAGGATTAGTCTTAGACCGAGCTTTGGATCAAGGTTATTTTGTCTTTGCACTGGGCTCTCTTAGGGCTAAGCAAGAGAGAGTTATATATAGGATATAACCTATAACCCAAGACAATAAGCAAAAGAGTGCAGTAGGCATATCGGCGAATCACCTAAATCTCTTGTGTGCTTGTCTTTTCTTATGTGTGGCTTTATTTGTCAGTTGCAGGTTACGCGCTTCTGCATGTGCACAATAAGTGGTATAGAGCCTGCATTTTACCGCATGATCGATGGGTTAGATCTCGATATTCAGTTGAGATTAATCATTGTTTTGTGAAACAGAGAAGTGGGGCTGCTAAGGTCTTAGTGTAGCGACAGTTGGTTCTATGTAAATCGGAGAAGGGGCCTAGGCTTATAGTCTGCATACATCACCATTGCCATCATTGCACTGGTTAAAGAAGACTGAAATTGATTCGGTGTTCAATTTTGCGGGAAATAGGGTTTGTCGAAATCCCACGGTTTCTCGCCGCCCATCTCTCACTATTGCTCCATATCACCGGACTGCGCCGATCCACGCCGTCCGCCTCAATAGAAAAGAATGGTGAGGGGATCAATGTCCCTCACTTGGAGAAGAAGGGAAAAAGACAGTGAGCCATCATCCCTAGTTACAAGAATCGTGGAAAAGAGGAGGAGAAATTTGAACCTAGGAGTCCAAGTCAGATCTAGGTCGAGTCAAGATTAGGTTGACTTGACCTATTTGCTAGCAGCCTAGCTAGAGGAGATTCTAGGTCTGGTCAACTCAAGTTGACCTAATCCGTGAACAGAGCCCAACTCGCTAGCAGTACAGGGCTGATGTCAGCGAGTACGATCAAAGGCAGTTTGACCATGATCGACGGCTGAGACGTATTTCTGCGATATCTTGATCATCCGATCTCTGATCAGAGATCTGTTTGCACCTAAGGACTCAATTCAAGCAGATCTAATTTGATCAGATCTACGTAGTGAAAGAGGGTGATTGGTTGTTTGATGGTTAACAAAGGTGTTTGACCAATTAGAGTGTAGAAACTTGTTTCTGCTGTATCGGAGCCATCCGAACTCCGATTTCAGATCCATCTCTTACAGGTGCTCATGGTGATGAGATTTACAGTGTGGTACAAAAATTTTGCAGAAATGGAAGCAAAAATTGAAGTTGAAAAATTGAATGGTAGGAATGATTTTAGCTTATGGTGCATAAAGATGAATGCTTTGTTAGTTTAGAAATGATTACAGAAAGTATTGAAGGGAAGAATGTCCTTCCCGGGATGATGTTAGAAGATGAAAAGGAGGATATGCTAGAGAAGGCATATGAAGCGATTTTGTTATGCTTGAGCAATGGAGTGATGCGAAAGGTTACTATAGAGAAAACCACTGCTGGGTTGTGGCTAAGATTAAAGAATCTGTACATGACCAAATCTCTGACAAATCGTTTGTATTTGAAGAAACAGTTATACACTCTCCATATGTAAGAAGGTATGTCCCTTGATACACATCTTGATGCATTTAATAAAATTATCATGGATTTGAAAAATATTGATATTTCAATTGATGATAATGACCAAGGTATTATACTGTTATGTTCTTTACCATCCTCGTATGAGCATTTTGTTGATGCCACAGTGTATGATAGAGATACTCTTTCAAAAAAAGATGTAGAGGCAGCCTTGAACTATAAGGAGTTGAAGAAAAAGGTTATGCCTGAAAACAATGAAACTCGGGTGAGGATTTGGTTACAAAAGGAAGAACGAAAGACATTAATAACTGAGGCAAACATAGATCCAAGTCTAAATCCAACAAAAAGAACATTGAATGTTATTATTGCCAAAAGAAATGACACATTCAAAAAAACTATCCTGACATGTAGAGAAAAAAAAAAGAAATAGAAGATTCATCCTTTGATAATTCAGTCAATGTTGTAGAGGGAAGATTAGGTTTTAAGGTCAATAGTGCATTTTTTGTGATTACAAATGATATTCATCATCAGGATGAATGGATTCTTGATTCTTGATGTTCCTACCATATGTGTCCTAATGGGACTAGTTTACCACTTATCATGATATCAATGGTGGTAATGTCTTGATGGGCACCGATATTGTATATAAAACGGTTGGGATTAGAACAATCAAAGTAAAGATGTATGTCATCGCACAAAAGGTATCCTTAATTCGTTCATTCATATGTGTGGGGTCTTTCAAAGGTTTATTCCAAGGGTGGGTCCCGATTTATGATGACTTTCATTTATGATTATTTAAGGAAAGTCTGGGTATATACATTGAAGACGATAAATCAAACCTTTGAAATATTTAAGCGATGGAAAACAATGGTTGGGAAATAGATCGGCAGCAAGGTGAGGAAGTTGAGGATAGATAATGGCAAGGGGTACAAACCCAATGAGTTTGAGAACTATTGTAAGGAAAAAGGCATAGTTTGGCATTACATCATCGTTGAAACTCCACAGCAAAATAGAGTTGCAGAGAGGATGAATAGAACGATATTGGAAATAGCTCATTGTATGTTGTTTACTGCAAGATTATCCAAAGACTTTTAGGTTGATGCAATACATGCTACAAGTTACTTTATTAATAGGTCTCTACACTCAAGGATTAGTTGCAAAACATCGGAAGAAATGTGGTTAGATAATCCAACTGATTATTCTAACTTGAGGGTTTTCGATTGTCCAGCATATGGTCATGTGAAAACGGAAAAGTTAGAACCAAAGGCTGTGAAGTGCATCTTGGTTAGATATCCCTATAGGGATAAAGGATATAGGTTGTGGTGCACTGATCCGGATTCACCCAGATTTATCATCAATAGGGATGTTACATTTTGTGAGAATACTTTGCTCGATGCGAAAAAATAAGTGGAGAATACAAAAGTAGGTAGCAGCAGTGGCACCATTCAGGTGAAGTCAGACATCCCAGTTTGGAAGGAGAGTGTATCGTCTTCTCCTGAGATACTGAGGATAGTTAGACTGAGCAACACACAGGTAGACTCTAGAGAGTAAGGAAACTATCAGTTAGATACGGTTTTGATGTGGTTGCATATGCGTTGACAGATGAGGCATCCATGTATTCCGAGTTAGTGGAAGGGCAGAAAAGTAGTCAACAGGTAACAATCATAAATGAAGAGATGGAGTCTCTAGATGATAGAAATCAGGCTGTTGGACACAAGCGGGTTTACTAAGATGAGGAGAGAACTTCCCATGCAGGTGAAGTGAAGTTTTGGAGTCCTAATCATGTATGCAATTCAGAGAAATCATTGTACGAGTTGAAACAAGCTTTTGGACAATGGTACAAGCGGTTTGGGGCATTCATGATAAACTAGTTAAGGACAAGTTCAAGTCATGCTTGGACTTGATCCACGTCACTCATCATTGAAGAATGAAGACTGTGCTTAGTAACAGCGGGCATAGAGACATACCTTTCAACGAGGTATGTGGAGCTGAAGACATTGCCAGTTATTTTTCTAATGGCTGGAGTTCTATGGAATTCAAGCAAAAGTGGTGATTGTTAGGTTTATGTCTTGTATTCCGGGTTTACTGGATTGGTCCATAGGATTAATCTTGGACCGGGCTTTTGGCAGGGGTATTTTAGTCTTTGTACCAGGCTTTTTTAAGGGCTAAGAAAGAGAGAGTTAAATATATGATATAACCTGTAACCCTAGACAATAAGCAAAAGAATGTAATAAAAGAGTAGAGTTCACTTTTAGCTGTAGATGTAGGTACATCGCCGAAATACTTAAATCTCTTGTATGTTCTTGTATGCTTGTCTCTTCTTATATATGGCTTTGTTTGTGGATCGCAACACTTCCACATGTGCACAACAACCCAATAGATGGAAGGGTTTGACTTAGAAAGAAAAACTTCAGTCTATAACCACCCTGTAAATCTAATTCTTCATCATTTGACCTATTTATTATTTACATTCTTGTGGAAGATAATGAGCTCTTGTTTATGACATGACATGCAACATTGTGCAAGAGAAAATGTCTGCTTGATTGGAAATAGGTTTCTAATTGACAAACTTTAGAGCTAATGAGAAATTGCTTTTGTATGTTTCTTCTTTAGCGAAAACTAATGTTACTATGGGGGTGGTTAGACTTCAAAATCCTCATTCAAGGGAAAAATTAATTTTTAACAATTTTTTTGCAATGAAACAGCATGCACAAAACAAAAATGTGTAAGAAACTGGGAAGCTATGTTTCTTTTTTTATAACCTAGTCAAGGGGGTGGATCCTATTGGAGAGCCTACATACATTGAAAGGGAGCATCATAACCAGCGATCAAACCGTGCGTAGCAACTAAGTGAGCAACTTTTATATATTTGGTCAAGGGTGAGAGATTAAGTTGCAAATTAATTGAGTAACCCCAATTTCTGAACATTTTTAAGGGTTGGCTTTATAATTATAATTTGGTAGGCTTTATAATTATAATTTGGTAGGCTTTATAATTATAATTTTGCACTCAACGTTATGTAGAGCATCTTTTTTCATGTATTTCCAATTTTTATCTTTCTTACTATTTTATTTAGGACCTATTTAGAAATGAGGTAGAAAATGCGTTAGGTTTTCCGGTGTCTTCCTCGATAATGTGTTTCATGCAACGGCGATTCTAGATAAAAACTATAGTTTTACATCTCAGGGTGTGTTTGGATATGGGGTATAGTAACATAGAGTAGAGTAAATCCAAAATCAAGAAAGAATAATATATAATGGGGTTATAATGAATTTTTATTTTTAGTTGCTTGATATGGAATCTTTTTTACTTTTTTGCATAAAACGTAGAGATCTTTTTGTTTTTTAATAATGACTTTTTGACTTTTTTAAAAAAAGAATGAGGGAAATGTGAATTTTTTAAAAAAACAAAGGAGGAAATTTGAATTTCAAAATTTTCATTTTACTCTACTTTAATCTACCTCACATCCAAACACACCCTTAATTGCACTACTAACGAGCATCTGAAATTCTTACCGACTACGTTAAAGGCCTCAATTCGTGAACAGCTCGTGCACAATTCATCCACGCCACAAGTCACCTCCTTCTATGGTGCTTTGAACATTTAGCATTGAATGCATTGTACAAGGACAATTCCTTGTTTTTTATATATAAGAAAATTTAGTCATTAGAGAAAGAAAATGAACAAAATTATGACCAACAACAAAAAAAATAAGGACTAGACACCAAACACAACCAAACAACAAGGAAGACAAAAATAAACCAAACAAAACCCACCAAAACTACAAAGCTAACGACGGATAATATCACGGCCTAAAGAATAATATATTCTCTCCAAAAAATGACTCACCTTGTTAAGTTTTCTAGGGATGAGAGCAAAGTTGACTACAACAAAATCTAAAGATAGACTCAAAATATCCAAAACAGTAGCATTGATGCACCAACCACTAGAGCCATTGAAAGCCATCAATGCCTCCTTCGAATTAGACAAAATAGAGATCTTTGTCAAATTCATATCTTTAACTCTCATAAGGTCATGTTGGATCTCCTGCACTTCGGCCTCTTTGGTGGAGAAGACCTTGGGTCTACGGATGGTCTACCTTGGGATAGTTCCCAATATCCAGTATTTCTCAATCAAGAAGGATCTTAAGATTGAGTATAAACCTTCTACAATATGGCCCAAACCCAACCCACTAGGATCCATCAACTGATAATATATATTCATCTTAAAATTTCCATTTAGATATAGTTTCCAGATCTAATGGTGTACTAATGCAGCTTCATTTCCTTCATTATAGAGAGGCTTTTTTTTTAAAGAATGTTAGCGTGAATTAAGAAATCTCACAATACTTAAAAATTATTATCTTCTCTTGTATTAACTCTTGACCCAAATTTCAGAATTGTTCCACTCTTCAAATGGATCCCATGTAAAACATGCGATTTGAATCCATTTATTTATTACATTATAATCACATATTCTATGAATGATAATAATAATAATAAAAAGAAAGAGAGCAATTCATTAAAACCAAAAACAACACACAACCAAACTTCCACCAAAACAAACCTACAAAAAGAACTCACCTATTAGCCTCCCTCTAAGAGCATTAGAGCATTATATCACTACAACAATTTACATTTTTAGCTACAAAAATTTTCATCGCCAAAAGAGACCAAAACATCGGTATATACCTTTACCAATGAAAATATTTATGTCGGCCGAACGTCGATAAAATGTCGTGGACAAAAGATTTTACCGACGGAATCAAGTTCCATCGGTAAAAATTACATTTTCACCGATGATAATTTCTATTTTACCAATATTTAATAACGTCAGTAAAGTCATTTCTTTTTTTTAATTTTAATTTCACTTTTACTAATGTTTTTTAACGTTGGTAAAAGATTTATCCATATTTTTTAAATCTTAAATTTCATTTTATTGATGTTAAAAATTGTCAGCAAATTAATTTTGTTTTTTTAATCATCCCTCTTTACTTTAACGTTAGTAAAATCATTTTCCCTTTTAAAAAATATTCAGATTACTTTTACCGATGTTAAGAAACGTCGGTGAATTAAAATTTTATTTTCAAATTTTTGCTTTAATTTTACCAACATTTTTATCACATCGGTAAAATGATCGACCCATTTTTAAAATGTTCAAATTACTTTTACCGACGTTTGTTTAACATTGGTAAAATCATTACCCCTTTTTATAAATTTGCAATTGAGTTTTACCGATGTTAAAAAAATGTCAGCAAAGTCATTTAATTTTTTTAATTTTCGATTCACTTTTACCAATGAAAAAAATGTTGGTAAAATAATTTGTCCTTTTTAATTATTTTCAATTCACTTATACCGATGAAAAAAATTGGTAAATCACTTTTTTTATCATGCAAAGATTGTTTTTTTTTAAAAAATATTATTTGTTTTTTCAATATAATTTTCCTATAAACCTATTTATGCACTTGTATCAAATATAAACCTATTCATTTACCTATATTCAACATAAGAAATGCATGCATACAAGAGTTGCTAAATAAACAAACAACCATCGCCCTTTTTCATCAAGTCATTCATCTCATTTAACAAATATTACAGTCAATGATACAATCCCATACAAACGTCCGATATACAAATACAATTAAACTAAAAAGAAAATAAAACACCACTACAAGTCTGTAACCGACCCCAAAGTGTCAATCAATCTGTAATTGCAAAAACAACATTAGAATCTTGTCAATGAATCAAATTAAAAATGTAAGATAAATATGTATATATATAAACTTTTCCTAAGTTTTTCGGCAGCCTATTTTCCAGCCTAAGTGTTGAGAATCAAACAATTTTCACATTTAATTCATTAACCGAGAGTTTGATTCATGAGTTGTCAATTCCTACAAGTTACTTTGGCTTCAAGTGAGGTACTCATTATGGTTTCTGGGTCGTCCGATGGCAATTTCTAGTTTTGACCTCCGAAGGCCTATTTTCGAGCCTAAGTGTTGAGAAACCAACGTTTTTAGGTCTAATTCATTAACTAAAAGTTTGATTCACGAACCGTCAGTTCTTGCAAGTTACTTTGGCCTCAAATGAGGTACTCCTGCCGATTTTCAATTTTTTTTAGGGCCGTTTTCCACTTTTGACCTCTGGTGGCCTATTTTCAAGCATGAGTGTTGAAAAACATAGATTTCTGTGTCTAATCCTCTAATCGGGAGTCCGATTTGATAACAGTCAGTTCTTATTAGTTAATTTGGCCTTAAGCCAAGTACTTATGCTGGTTTTCAATTTTTTTCAAGGGTCCGTTTCCCAGTTTGGACCTCCAGTGGCTAGTTTTAGAGCCTAAATGTTAAAAATCCTATGTTTTAGCTTCTAATTTTCTAACCGGGAGTCCAATTTGTGAGCCATTAGTTCTTATAGGCTAATTTGGTGTCAAGTGAGATGCTCATGTTGGTTTCTAATTTTTTCGGAGGCTGTTTCCCGTTTTGGACCTCCGACGGCCAGTTTTAGAGCCTAAGTGTTGAAAATCCTAGGTTTTAGCAACTAATTCTCTAACTAGGAGTCTGATTTGTGAACCGTGAGCTTCTACAAGTTACTCTACCCTTAAGTGAAATGCCTGTGCCAGTTTCCAATTTTTTAGGGGAGTGTTTCTCGTTTTGGACCTTCGGCAAGCGATTTTCGAGCCTAAGTGTTGGAAATCCTAGGTTTTAATGTCTAATTCTCTAACCGGAAGTCTAATTTGTGAATTATCAATTCCTACAAGTTACTCTACCGTTGAGCAAAGTGCTTGTGCTGGTTTCTGATTTTTTTGGGAGCCATTTTTCATTTTGGACCTTTAGCGGGCAGTTTTTTAGCCAAATTGTTGGAAATTCTATGTTTTTGTATCTAATTCTCTAACTGGGAGACCTATTTGCAAACCATCAATTCCTATAAGTTAATCTTCCTTCGAGCGATGTGCTTATACTAGTTTCTAATTTTTTGGGGGGCCATTTCCCATTCAAGGCTCCCGGCAGGCAGTTTTCAAGCCTAAGTGTTAGAAAATCCTAAGTTTTCGCTTATAATTCTCTAATTGGGAGTCTAATTTACGAACCGTCAGTTCCTACAAGTTACTCTACTCTCGATTGAAGTGCTCATGCTGGTTTCCAAGTTTTCTAGAGTCGTTTTCCATTTTGAACCTCCGATGGGTGGTTTTCGAGCCTAAGTGTTGGAAATCTTATGTTTTTGCTCTAATTCTCTAACCTTGAGTCCTATTTGCATTCAGTCAGTACCTATAAGCTACTCTACCCTTGAGTGATGTGCTCATGTGGATTTCCTTTTTTTGAGGGCCGTTTTCCGTTTTGGACTTTCGGTGGGCGGTTTTTTAGCCTGTGTTGGAAATCCTAGGTTTTTGCGTCTAATTCTTTAACCGGTAGTCCTATTTGCAAACCGTCAATTTTTAAAAATTACTCTACCTTTAAGCGATGTGTCCATGCCGGTTTCTAATTTTTCTAGGAGCCGTTTCCCATTTTGGATATCCGATGGGCGGTTTTTGAGCCTAAGTGTTAGAAATCTAAGGTTTTAGAGTCTAATTCTCTAACCGAGAGTCCGATTTACTAACCATCAGTTCTTACAAGTTAATCTACCCTCAAGCAAAATGCTCATATAGTTTTCGATACTCCAAGGGCCGTTTACTGTTTTGGACCTCCGACGGGCAGTTTTCGAGACTAAGTCCGACGGGCAGTTTTCGAGACTAAGTGTTAGAAATCCTACATTTTTGCGTCTAATTCTCTAACAGAGAGTCCTATTTGTGAACCATCAATTCCTACAAGTTACTCTACCCTCAAGCGATGTGCTTATTCTAGTTTCTCATTCTGGACCCCCAGCTGGTGGTTTTCAAGCCTAAGTGTTAGAAAATCCTAAGTTTTCGCTTCTAATTTTCTAACTGGGAGTTTGATTTGCAAACAATCAATTCCTATAAGTTACTCTACCCTCGAGCGAAGTGTTTGTGCTGGTTTCTAATTTTTTCGGGGGCTATTTCCCCTTTTGGACCTCAAACGAGCTGTTTTCGAGCCTAAGTGTTTCAAATCCTAGGTTTTTGCATCAAATTATTTAACCGGGAGTCCTATTTGCTAACAGTCAGTTCCTACAAGTTACTTTACCCTCGAGCAATGTGCTCGTGTCGTTTCTAACCAATTTTGAGGGCCATATCCTATTCCAAGGTGTTGAAAATCCTACATTATTAGTGTTTATAAATTTCAACGAGTTATTATGTTAAAATTCTAAAAAAATAATATACTAACCAAGGGGTCACATCATGATCTCTAGTCGTTATGCCATCAACAACAGAACTGGTCCCTCTAGAGATGTCAAAGTAGATTATCAAATCTAGCCCTGCCACAGCTGCCAGCTATTGAATTAAGGCCTCAATTGCAGCTATCCTCCTGTCCTACTCAGCCTGTCGCCTGTCCTATTTAGCTTGCCTCTAGTCCTGCTCAACCTACCTCCTAACCTAATCAGCTAGTTGCTTCCGCTGGGCGATCACCTCAGGATGCAGCGCCTGAGACTGTGTGGAAGATGAAAAGGTCCTCGTGTATATCCCATACCTATTCAAGTATTTTGACCTCTTCCCAAGCACATCAACAGCAATCTGTTCCTTAATCATCGAAGCTGTGACATAGGGCTGTGACTGTTCCCCAGTCCGCTGCACTAACACCTCCTACCATTTAAATCAATAAGGGGTTTAGAATGCTTTTGTGGCATTATTGATCAAAATTAATTTATTAACAAATGTACATGTCTCTGCTGAGCCACATCATTTACCAACTCATTACTCTTTTACCTGTAGTGGCTGTCGTAGAAAAACTGAGTAATAGGCGACGCCTGACCGGCATTTTGTGCCGTCTTCATTTGAAATTATTTTCTATTAGATAAGAACCTACATATTGATAAATTAAGAAACTTAATCAAGTTTCTTCATATGATTATAATAAATACCATCAAAGACATTCTTGATGCAAATGACCTGGAGCCACTAGTATGATTGTATGGAAGCTTGGCTCAACTATTTTGAGCTTTCTTTAACTTCGCCTACATAGAAAAACAATAATACAATAACTTTCTTCAACAAATCATAACTAATAAAATTATGTTGGAATATAATTGATTATTGTAGATAACATCCTAAAGTTACCTTCCACTTTGGTGATTCCTAGCACTACGAAACCATTAACTGCCAATCAGCTAGATCACAACCCTCTACCGAGTGGTCCTGGGGTTGAGGAACCCCTTGCTCCAACAGCTCAAAGATAGTGACTATGCAACTCATATTTCCAACTCCTATACAAAACTCCGCAATGGCGGTCAATATCTGCCTTGAGCTGTATATCACCATCGTAATCCGCAATATCAAACAGCTGCTGCAATTAGGGGAAAGCCATATAAAGATTAGTAATAACAAAATATAATCAAATATTGTAATGACGAGCACAACTATAATCAGTTTGGTTGATATTTCTTGTTTCAGTTTACCCGAACTGCAACAATGACAACAAGCTTGATCCCACTGTCCAGCTTCTGCCAGCCATGGGGTTGGACTGGGGCGACCTCTCTAATGGCTAACCCAAGATGGTCAACTAGTGATAGGGCATGTCCCCCCCCCCCAGCCTATGGCTCGAGATGGGGATAAAAAATAGGATGTTATGTCCCAACTGTCTCCTCAGTTTGCCGCATTCTTCCCTCATGTAACAACCCTTACACGACTCGAAACCTCATCAACTTGGGTTGATGTTGTTAAGATGACAATGCTAAATGAGTTAGTAAACACAAATCATTAAATTAATGTGAATTCAAGATTTTAAAAGGTCATAATTTTCTCACATAACACTGCTACCGACTGTATGAGGACTCGACGGAGGTTAGTACAGTGGGGATTAGGTCGGCAAAGGCTATATGGTCAGAGGCTGGGTCGGCAAGGGCTGTGTGGACAGAGGCCATGTTGCAGCCTCATGTGTGTTTTCTGTACAACCTAACCCAAGTGTAGCTATGATGCTCCGAGCTCGTCTAACCCTCTTCTCCTGAGGCATATTTGTAATCTGGCTTAGATTTAAGTGACAAGGAAAATAAATAATTATTAGCAAAAATCAATAATATTAGTAAAGTGAATGTCAGCAATTTACATTTAATGGAAATGGAAATCATTTTAGCATGAGCGTCACTATCAAAACTAATATTATAAAGCACATGTCATAGACATTCAAAGAAAGATTACCTCATCTGATTGAGACCTAAATGTCTCATCATCTACATCATCATCTTCGAGGGGAATGTAGTCCCTGTCGTTATCATTCCGACTAACCTTTTTCTTTCCCTTCTCGTTTGTCCCTTTAGCCAAACCAAATATAGCACGTGCAGTTGGCGGGAGCCCTAGATGCAAGTTTATCTACATTTTGGTTAATTGTCTTTTTTCTCTTTAATAAATAATTGGATGTTTACACTTGACGGGACAACTCTCCTAGTTTGACTCATCTTTTCCTTCTATTTGGCATCTTTTGTAACTAAGATATATATATAAATAAGCATAAAATGTAAAATATGGAAATGTTTTATCCGTATATGAACAAATCACAGCAGAAAATGAAATTGAAGACAATGGCATTTTGTAAGGCAAGATCTTTATTAATTTACTTAATCGTTACATGTGTAAAACCTGAAACAAACACTACATGTCATGTTCCATATTAGAGTCAATTGACTATGAACATCATTGTCTTTTTTATCTCCGTACAATGCCAATGTTTCATTTTCGTCTTGGCCATCCTCATCTACTGACTCATCAATAAGAAGGATCTCAGGATCTATATAATCCCTAGAGTATTGGACACTAGTACCATCGATGAGGACTGGGACAAAAAACGTCATTTCATCCTACTAAAATGCATCATTAGGCATATCATCATCATCATCATTATCATCCCACTTAGCGGGTACATCCCATACTCTCCGAGGCTTGACCCGTTCTACAACTCTCCAATTTTTTCCTCTACTATGTCATTGACATAGAAAACTTGTATCACCTAACTTGGTAGGACAAATAGATCATCTTTACACCAACGACCCATGATATCAATGCTTGTAACATGTTCTTCAATGTTTATCTTGTGCTTGGTACCAGTGTTGTAACATTCATATTCAAATAAGACCATTTTACCCTCGTGCCATAAGACAATTCTCAGGCTTTGCAGATGTATCCATAGTAGTCATATTTCTCTCCTTTGTATTCCCTTTTCACAACCAAGCCACTACTCTATCTCCTATAGCATTTCTCATGGTCTATAGTGTGGTATTAGATGTAATTGCAATTACACCCCTGATAAAGATTCAATAGGGATCTAGGGCCATTTGCTAATGACCACAACTCATCAGGAGCTTTTGGTGACCCTTGAGTTCGTAACTGATTCATCTACATAAGCAAATTAAGACAAATGTATTACGCTAATGACATTTAAAGTATAATCCAATAATGTCTAGTAATTAAAATGAAAATGTTTTATATGTGTTACACGTTGTTTAAACCAGTTTGCAAATTTTTTTCGCTATAGCTGCCCGATTTCTCCACCTCTTTGATTTTGTGCTAAATTCTTGTGTTCCATACTTAATGTATCTTTCAATGAATAAGTAAAAGTAGAGAATAAATAAAAGAGTTAACAAGTAATGTATAAATATGGTTAGATTGAAGTACATACTATAGATACGGCTCCACCTCGGGGCTAATATTCAACACAAACCAATGAGCAATGTCACATTCTCTCTGAGAAGGATCATGTGCCCTTATCATCATTCTGATGGGATGGATAATTTGTGTGAAGACTGATATCCTTGGGCCACGTTCGCCACCATCATCATAGCATTCTACTCGATCAGTTTACCTTAAATACATTGAACAAAAATTAAAACACTCTTTGATAATGTAAGCCTCGGTTATCAAACCTTCTAGCTAAGCTCGGTTGCCAACATACCCTTTTAGGGTCTTCATAAACATTTAAACAACCAATGATACAATTACAATTTTCAATGCAAGGCAATTGCACTAATAGATAAATAATTAATCAATGGTCATTAACTATTATCTTTCTATCGAGTATATCCACTGATATTGCACCGGTCCACCAAGCATGGCCTCGCGGGGCAAGTGAACCGATAGATGAACCATCACATCAAAGAAAGCAGAAGGAAAAATCTTCTCTAGCTTGCACAATGTTAAAACTATTTGCTCCTCCAATTTTTTCAAATCATTGTGTCTCTATGTTTTCAAGCAGAGGTCTTGGAAATAGTTGCCTAACTCCAACAATGTTATATAGATATCCTTATTCAAAAAACCATGCATGCCAAATTGGAAAGATGCATTGGATAAGGATGTGGCAATCTGTAACACTCCGACCCAACTTAATTGGGTTTGTAACTATTAATGACGAATTAATTGTTGTTTGTGTTTTACTTTTGTTTCGGTTTCGTTCTGAGTCATGGATAGATAGTTGGGTTGAGTTTAACCTGGTTTAAATAGACATATGCCCTTTTTCATAATTTTAGATTTTGTAAGACATTGTCAACCATGCATCATCTTGGCGTCAACACGTATCTTTCATCGAGCTCGTCAATTTCTGTAACTATCTCGTATGTGAACGACGCCATTTGTTTCCATTGGACCGTTAATTGACTCGAATTGTAATTCATGTAAACTATTGGACTTTCTTCTAATTTTTATTATTCTTATCCTTATATAAACATACATGCACCGACCTTCTTCTTCCTTCAACGTCTTCTTCTTCTCTGTTTTCGTTTCTTCCTTTCTTTTCTTCTTCCACGATCTAGCCAGGAGAAGAGGAGAATCTTTTACACCCACGTTCTCAATTTATCTCTTGTATATTCGGCGGTAAGCTTTGGGTTCTTGGTCTTCTTCTCCTTCTCCTTCTCCTTCTTCTTCTCGTCAGCTACTGCACATGCGCACCGTCTCTTCCTTTCTTCTTGCATGCATGGGTGTTAGAACAGTGTGTAGACGTCGAATTTGAGCCCAAGGACAACTGTGCATGTTTTAGAACTCATTTGAGGCAAGTATAAGCATGATTTGGATGAACCCATATTGGTATATGATTGATTATGAATAACTTCTTAATCTTGCATGTGAATCGTGTTTTGTAGCCCAATTACATCAAATTCTATCTCTTTGATGTTGTTGTTTCAGTTTTGTGCATATACAGTTGGTTTTATAACGGGTTTAGAAAATGACCCCGTGTAATTTACGGCTAAGCCATAACTGCCTACGGCTCAAATTCCAGAGAGCTGCAAAACCTAAATTTCTTCTATAGTAAGGCTACGGCTAAGCCGTAAAATGTACTACGACTTAGCCGTAGGCTAGCCATAACCCAACCTAGGTCAAGCTATGACTTGATATCCAGAAAGCAAAAAATTGAGAGAACTTTCTACGGTCCAGCCACGACTAAGCCATGAGGTGTGCTACGGCTAAGCCGTACCCTCACCGTGGCTGAGCCATAGAACAAAAACAAGGCTAAGCGACGAATGCGGATGAACAGTAAGGGAACCACAGCTGAGCCGCAGTGCATATTACGGAGCCGTAGGTCACCCACGACGGAGCCGTAAGACCAGTGAAACTTAAGAAAGGTAGGTGTTGATGAGACCTTGTAGAGCCTTTGAGTTAGAATGTAGGTGACCTCGACTTGCCCAATGGAATATGACAAAATTACATGAATGATCTCGAAGGCTGCGACTCATTCATGTTCATTATCCAACTGTTAAGTACCTCCCCATGGGTGTTGGTTTAAGTGATTCCGATACACACTTTGACATAATGCAACACTAAACAACTGTGTATCGAATAACTTAAAACTACATCATCATGCACGGTTAGAAAAGATTAGGGTTGGCTAGTAAATGATCTTGATTCGAGCAAAGTGAGTTACATGACATCTTGAGTGACGATTATTGACCCCCACTCTTCTGTATGATTGGATAGTCCTCGTTATGCCCTTTTGATATGGTAAGTTTGATTTATTTGTTTTGTTCGTTATGTTTCCATTAACTTGATTATTGTATGTATGAGTTGAACGTATGATCGGAACGTATGATATATGCTTGATATGATATGCAAGATCTACTCAGGTTCTAGTATCTGATTGACTCCATATGGTTAGGCACTACTCAGCCTTAGCCTTAGGATACCCAACGGGGTTGAATTTGGCGTAGTATGTACGGCACCGCTATAGTGAGTTTATGTCTTGGGGCTTCCGGACCCAGGAACCCGAGACCCATTCGTACCTTGGCCCAGTCGATGGTGTTCTCAGTATGTAAGATCCCGAAAATGAGTATAGGGCAAATGTAATAGCCACTTACTTATGTACATATCATGTAAACATTAATTCTAAAGCATACTTCATCTGAATGCACGATTGCCTAGTATATGAAATTAAAACTCTCTGATTTATCAGTTGTACTTATTCTATTAGACACAACATGCGTTAACTTATTGTTGATTATACTTTGCTGAATCGTTGTATTCATGAGTTGTCCTTGATGTTGTAGGCTCAGATCCCTCAACGACCCCTCGTCGGTCAATCAGACTCCAGGGGAGACCTCAGATGCCCCATCAGGGCTAGAGGAGTGGATGTAATCACTCCGCCGGAGCGCAACATTGACATGCACATGAGTCTTCCTTGTTAAGGGATTCCTTTTGGTTTTGGTGTTGATGTGTGATTTGTATAAGTTACACTCTGGCTCATTTTGTGTGACTTTGGACTTCATGTAATCTTTATATGTCTGATTTTGTTTCAGTATGTCTTCCTTTGTTATGCAATGATACCTACAACTTCCACGTACATATATTGGCATGTGTAAAATTCCTTTGCGCCTGTGCATTTAGACAGGTTCTAAGTGTATATGCACGGGAGTACATGTGTCACTAGTTAGGTTTAGTCTTAACCCCCGATCTCCTGGGCTCGGGTTGTGACATACGTATTGTACGGTATCAGAGCATTGTTGCTCTAATTGATAAGCATGTAAGCATGTAGAAATGTGG
Source organism: Sextonia rubra (assembly GCA_037013555.1). NCBI lineage: Eukaryota > Viridiplantae > Streptophyta > Magnoliopsida > Laurales > Lauraceae > Sextonia > Sextonia rubra. The sequence goes on from JASUAD010000018.1 coordinate 40,322,255, forward strand.
TGAGGATACGATCGTCAATATTTGACTTTCTAGTCTGATATTTCATTTGTTGGGGGGACATGTAGTGGGGATCATCTTGTATGTGAATAGTAACCTTTTGCATTTTGCAAGATATGGCTTCTGGCTTAGGTACCGATAACAATTATGGGGACAATGAAAGTGGATCAGCTACTCCACAACAGCCACAGAATCCGGACGATCATTTTCTCGCAATGTTGCAAGCGATCCATTCTCTGCAAGCACAAGTCGTCTCCCTCGTTGATAGGCAGAGTCAAGCATCTGTTCCACCTCACGTGGAGCAACAGGTGGTCTTCCAACCGAAGGCAAGCGATCCCAACACGCTCTACGACAAGTTTTGGAAATGAGGAGCCACCGAATTTTATGGAAACGAAGACGTATTGAAGGCAGATCAATGGCTAGAGCACACGAAGGATCTATTTGATATGGTGGTGTGCACCAACAAACAGAAGGTAGGACTTGTAGCTTCAATGTTTCACGATGTAGCGAAGACTTGGTGGAAAAGTGTGAAAGAATCTTATAAGGACCTACCGAATGCAACTATTTGGGAGACATTCAAGAAGCAATTTAAAAGGAAATTCATTCCGGCCCATGTACATAGAGCCAAGGAAGTCGAGTTTTTAGCTTTGTGCCAACAGCATATGACAATAACGGAGTATGTGCATAAGTTCACACAGTTGTCACACTTTGCTCAGGACATGATTAATACAGAAGAAAAGAAAGTTATTCGATTTATTGATGGCCTAAATCCCAAGTGCAAGAATCATGTGACAGCCTTCCAACGGCCAGCTACTTTCGATGATGCTGTGGACCGAGCTTATGCTGCAGACGCTAACATTCAAGAAGAAAAAGCTATTGATTCTAAGAGGCATGCGCCATTTGGTGCGAGGGGACAAGCACAGAAAAAGATAAAAGGCAAGCAAGGTACCTCCAGTTCTGCCGGTGTGACTTGTGAACATTGTGGCAAAGGCCACAAGTCGTAGCAATGCTGGAGAAAGACAGGAGCTTGTTTCATTTGTATCTCCATAGACCATTTGATGGCCAACTGCCCGAGGTACAAGTCTTACCAACCCCAACAGTCCAAGCCAATTGCTTTAACAGCTTCAGGCAAATCCTAAGTTTTGACAGCCCCAAGCATACCCCAGCAAGCCCGTCAAAGCCAAAAACCGCAACGCCAAACTACTCGCGTTTATGCAGCTACCCACGAGAGTGCCGAGGAGGCGAATGTGGTGGAAGGTACTATTCGTACGTAGCATTTCATTTTGCTGAGCAGTTACGACAGCCGACTAAGCCGCTACCGTATGTGTTAGTGGTGTGCACTCCTGTTGGCAAGAGGGTGGAGTGTAGTGTATATTACCCCCAATGCGATGTATGGATCGGAAGGCGTCAACTCCCAATTGACCTAATTTTGCTGTTGATGTTGGACTTCGACGTGATCTTTGGAATGGATTGGCTCGCACGATATCGTGCCTGTGTGAATTGTTACAACGAGACAATTTACTTCGATCTAGGCAATGGGTTCGGTCTTAAAAGCAGTTAGAAGAAATGCCCGAGGTGTGTTATCTCTGCATGCAAGGTAGATCGCATGATATGCAAGGGGTGTGAAGGCTTCATTGCCTTTATCTCAGAGAAAAAAGATACGAAGCAGCTTGGAAAGATCCCGGTGGTGTGTGATTTTCCAAATGTCTTTCCCGATGCTATGCCCGAGTTACCCTATGCGAGAAGTGGAGTTTGCTATTGATCTTGTCCCAGGCACAGCACCGATCAGTAAGGCTCCATACTGTATGGCCCCAGCAGAATTGTTGGAATTGAAGAAGCAATTGCAGGAGCTTTTGGATAAGGGTTTCATACGTCCAAGTATCTCACCTTGGGGAGCACCAGTGTTGTTTGTTAAGAAAAAAGATGGCGCCTTTCGAATGTGTATAGACTACCGGCAGCTGAATAAGGTGACAATAAAGAATAAGTTTCCCCTGCTACGGATTGACGAATTGTTTGACCAACTTCAAGGTACAGCATATTTTTCCGAGATTGATTTGAGATCTGGGTATCACCAACTAAGAGTGAAAGAAGTTGACATTCCTAAAACTACTTTTAGGACATGGTATGGACATTATGAGTTCCTCGTGATGCCGTTTGGATTAACCAATGCACATGCCGCTTTTATGGCTTGCATGAATCGGATCTTTGCTCCTTTCTTGGATCAGTTCATTGTTGTGTTCATTGATGACATTTTGGTTTACTCTAAGACAGTAGAGGAGCATAAGGATCATCTGAGTAAAACCTTGATCTTATTGAGAGAACATCATTTACATGCCAAATTGTCGAAATGTGATTTCTGGTTTGATCAGGTAGCATTTCTTGGTCATATCATTTCACGAGAAGGATTGGCAGTTGACCCAACAAAAGTTGAGACAGTTGTCAATTGGCCCAGCCCAAAGTCTGTGACAAAGATTAGGAGTTCTCTTGGACTTGCAGGATATTACCAAAGATTTGTTCAAGACTTTGCTAAGATATAGTAACGACCCAAGATTCTGGAGCTCTTCAGATTCTTAAGTCGTTAACTTAATCATATTACAAATTCATAAAATAAATTCAAGAGCAAGTCCAAGGAAAATGAAAGTAAATTCATAACATTAATATCTTAACAAAGTCTTTTACAATTATAGCTAAGAAATGACAATAGATCTAAAATATTTCAAAATGGGGCTAACTCCATCTAATGGTCTAGGTGGTTTTCGAACTCTCTATCAGCGTTGCATGCCAAAATCTATATGATGATCTCCACCGCTCCCAGATCCCGCTACAAAAACGTTACCTGTAGTGGGGCGAACCACTAGTCAGTAACACTAGTGAGTAGAATTTCTAAAATCAAGAGAGCAATAGTAATTATCATGATATCAATAGAAGTTCATAGGTTGATTGACCAAACTACCACCATACTTGTTTATATTAGCAGCATGAACAAGGGATTCATATTCGTGTCGTGACAAGATTGTCACCATTCTTAGTTGTAAAGGGATTTATATTCATGTCGTGACATAACCGTCACCATTCTTAATTGTAAAGGGAATTCATATTCATATCATGACAAGATTGTCACCATTCTTAATTGTGGGGGATTCATATTCATGTCGTGACAAGACTGTCACCATTCTTAGTTATAAAGGGATTCATGTCGTGATATAACCGTCACCATTCATGGTAAGGGGATTCATATTCATGTTATGACAAGATTATCACCATTCTTAATTGTAAAGGGATTCATATTCATGTCGTGACAAAATTGTCACCATTCTTAATTCATAGGTCGAATCCAATACCAATGGAAACAGACACTTCTAAACAATTCTAAAAAAAATATCTCTGCTCACTGATTTTATAATAAGTATCATTATATCTTCCATTAGCCAGTCCCACATACTTGAGTCAAAATCTCACCCCACTCTGATTCATAACTGGTGCTTCAAATATGTGGCATTGGCCCTATTTTTTTATTTAGTCGTAAGTTAAAACACTTTACTCATAATTTATTAGTCATATAATTATCCTTTTGCTCATAATTCATCGATCATAGAATTGATACTTTACTCATGGCTCAACAGCCATGTAAGTATCATTTTACTCTTAATTTATCAACCTTACACATGATTCATCAGTCATATAATTATCACTTATATCATTAAGATCAAGTGGTCTAAAAGTACAGTATCTCTAACACATATTCTAATGATGGTATCCATCCCATCCGGGACTGTTTAGTAATGAAATAGATGACGTCAGTTAATGACTGGGTCTAAAAATACAGCATTATCTTTATCTCGTGCTCAAGTTCTTTGTACTTTTGCAAATAACAGAACTTTCATAAGTAAAAGATATATGGTTTAAGAATTTAAAGGCTTTAATAAAGGTACTTAGTATTAATGTTGTCGCAGACAGCAACTGAGAAATTTCTAAACAGAACCAATAGTAAAAATAGTCTCATGATTGGCACTATTAAAATCCCTCGGATGAAGAGTACCAACAGTCCAATCCCAGTGGGTCCACTACCATAGTGATCGTCCATTTATTCAGTACCAGATGTAGGGATCTTCTCTTACATCAGATGGGTCACATGGGCCCACAATCCTCAATCAATCAAATTACATTATGACATCCTAAACTAATATTCATTTCAGTTCTGAATTAATGTACATATTATACCAGCAGACTGTATGATGAAAACAGTCCTTAATAATCACATTTATCATAAGATTCAGATTTACCAGTCATTATACAAAGAGGATAAATTTTAAATCTGTATTTTCCTTTACAATCCTGTCGTCAGTCTAGCATTTTCATCAATTCAGATCTGGATTTTTAATATAATGAACCCTTATTAAGCCAAATCAAAGAAATGATAATCTTATGTCAAACAAAATTTATATCCTGTTGCAAGGATATCAACAGAAACTGACTGATATGTGTAAATAGAAACCAAACAGCAGAATATAAGGAACACCATATTCACATGAGTATAAGAGAAGTCCTACTCACCTGGTATAAGTAATAAGTGACTTCAAATCAGACATCCACTATGTTAGGTATTCCTTGGAATCTCCTTGCTTTTATTTTCAAATATCACTCTATTGGACTCCTACTCTTCTTCCATGAGAACCATGAGAAAGTGACCGAAGATGAGAGGAGATCTCTTCTTATATAGAGCTGAAATCCTAAAGGATTTCCCTTGAAAGGTCACCTAAGAAGACTAAAAGTCACAATTTAAGGTCATTATTTTGGGAGTTACATAGTTATATTTTTGGGAAATTTAAGTTTGGGGAATTTAAGTGTGGGAGTTACACAGTCATAATTTTGGGAAGCTATAGAGTCACAATTAAGTGAGTTTGGATCATTTATGGACCTGAAAAATTTGACCCAATAGCCCAATCCAGTCATGAATTGGATTGATCGAAACTGGGCCTCTCTAAGCCCATTTAGCCCATTTAATAATTCAAGGTTGGCCCATTTAATTCAGGGTTGGCCCATTAATAATTCAGGGTTCTTACAGATATCCACTCCTTTAACCAAGTTAACTTGGAAGAATGTGTTTTTTAATTGGATTGAGGAGTGTACAGTCAGTTTCCAGATCTTGAAGGAAAAGTTAACTACCGCTCCAGTTTTGACTTTACTTGATGGAGGTGAAGGATTCGTAATCTATTCGGATGATTCTCAAGTTGGTTTAGGTTGTGCATTGATGTAACATGGTAAGGTGATTGCTTATGGATCGAGACAACTCTGAGAGCATGAGAAGAACTATGCCACACATGACTTAGAACTGGTAGTTATCATGTTAGCGTCGAAGCTTTAGAGACATTATCTGTATGGTGTGAAATTTGAGGTCCATTCAGATCATCACAACTTATAATACTTATTCATGCAGCATGAGTTGAACATGAGGCAACGCAGATGGCTTGAATTCATTAAGGGTTATGATTTTCCAATCAAGTACCAGCCAGGGAAGGGCAACATGGTGGCAGATGCACTTAGTAGGAAATCAGAGACTTTAAATGTGTTAGACAATTTCCTTGTGGTGATGCACGATAAACCAATCAAAGTGAGATTGGCAGACAACTATGTGATGCTGGCAAGCACTCTGGTCTTCCAACCTGAAGTGATTCAGCAAATGAAGGACAGGCAATTTGAAGATGTGACCTTGAAGCGAATCCGTGATCATATCGGAGATCGACCCGACTTCAAATTAGAGGATGGTGTACTATATTTTCGGAACAAATTATGTTCCCAGCAATTGATGACTTGAAGGAGAAGTTGATGACAGAGGCACACTATGCATGCTATGCGATGCACCCAGGAAGTACGAAGATGTACCGAACTTTAAAAGAACGATTTTGATGGAACAATATGAAAAGAGAAATTGCAGGGTTTGTCGCTAGGTGCTTAACTTGTAAGAAGGTAAAAGCAAATTATCAAAGGCCTCCAGGCTCATTACACCCATTGCACATACCGCAGTGGAAGTGGGAACATATTACCATGGACTTTGTTTCTGGGTTACCTCTGAAAAGTAAGAGGGATAATGCTATTTGGGTGATCGTGGACAAACTAATGAAGTTTGCCCATTTCATTCCTTTCAAGAAGGGTATGACCTTTTCAGAAATAGCGAAGAAGTTTGTGGATGAGATCGCCAGATTACATGGTACACCTGTGTCGATTATGTCCGATCGTAATAGCCATTTTGTTTCATCTTTCTGGAAGGCGTTCCAAGACGCTCTGAGTACCAAGTTGAGTTTCAGCACAACGTAACACCCACAGACAGATGGATAATCAGAACGCACAATTCAGACTTTAGAGGACATGTTATGGGCCAGTGTGTTGAGTTTTGAGAAGGAATGGGATTCACATCTCTCGTTGTACGAATTTGCCTATAACAACAGTTTTCATGAAAGTATTGGTATGACTCCATACAAAGCCTTGTATGGATGCAAATGTTGGAGTTCAGTATGCTAGGAAGAAGTTGGACCTTGAAGTTTTCACGGACCGACAATTATCGTCGAAACTACGAAAAAGGTACAAAAGGCAATAGAGAACTTGAAAGTTGATCAGTCGAGACAAAAGAGCTACACAGATACACGCAGAAGAGCTTTGGAATTTCAAGTTGAAGACTGGGTTTTTTTGAAGGTCTTGCAAATGAAAGGAACTATACTTTCGGCCAAAAAGGTAAATTAGCTCTGAGATACGTAGGTCCGTTTGAGATTAAGAGCAGGATTGGTGATTTGGCATACAGATTGGCTCTTCCAGTGGAGTTTTCCGGAGTACATGATGTATTCCATGTGGCGATGCTTCGTAAATATGTTTGGGACCCTACCCACGTCATTTGCTACGACGATGTGCAAATCCAGCTGAATGCGACCTACGTTGAGCGTCTGCTCCATATCGTGGAAACCGGAGAGCAGATATTGTGTACCAGAACAATACGAAGGGTCAAAGTGCTATGAGAACATCATAGTCCAGATGAAGCCACTTGGGAATTGGAAGAGCAAATGGCGCGACAGTATCCCCACCTTTTCACTCAAGTACGAGTTCATTCCGATGATGGAATGAGTCTTAAGTGGGGGAGGATGTAACACCCTGACCTATCTTAATAGGTTTTGTGACTAATTAATGATGAATTAGTTGTTGTTTGTGTTTTGCCTTTGTTTCAGTTTCATTTCGGGTCATGGATAGGTAGTTGGGCTGAGTTTAACCTGGTTTAGGTAGACATGAGCCCTTTTCCATAATTTTAGATTTTGTAAAACGTTGTCAACCATGCATCATCTTGGTGTCAACACATATCTTTCGTTGAGCTTGTCAATTTCCGTAACTATCTCGTATGTGAACGACGTCGTTTGTTTCCGTTGGACCGTTAATTGACTCAAACTATAATTCATATAAACTATTAGATTTTCTTCTAATTTTTATTATCCTTATCCTTATATAAACATACATGCACCGACTTTCTTCTTCCTTCAACATCTTCTTCTTCTCTATTTTCGTTTCTTCCTTTCTTTTCCTCTTCCACGATCCAGCCAGCAGGAGAGGAGAATCTTTTGCACCCACGTTCTCGATTCATCTCTTATATATTCTACGGTAAGCTTTGGGATCTTGGTATTCTTCTTCTTCTCCTTCTTCTTCTCATCAGCAACTGCACGTGCTCACCGTCTTTCCTTTTCTTCTTGCATGCATGGGTATATGAACAGTGTCTAGATGTCAACTTTGAGCCCAAGGACAACTGTGTACGTGTTAGAACTCATTTGAGGCAAGTATAAGCATGATTTGGATGAACCCATGTTGGTATATGATTGATTATGAATAACTTCTTAATCTCGCATGTGAATGGTGTTGTTCTGCCTAATTGCGTCAAATTCTATCTCTTTGATGTTGTTGTTTCAGTTTTGTGCCTATACAGTTGGTTCTATAACAGGTTTAGAAAATGACCTCGTGCAATTTATGGCTAAGCCGTAACTGCCTACGGCTCAGATTCCAGAAAACTGCAAAACTTGAGTTTCTTCTACGATAAGGCTATGGCTAAGCCGTAGGCTAGCCGTGACCCAATCATAGGTCAAGTTACGGTTTGATTTCCAAAGAGCGAAAAATTAAAAGACCTTCTATGGTCCAGCCACGGCTAAGCCGTGAGGTGTGCTACGGCTAAGCCATACCCTCACCGTGGCTGAGCCATAGAACAAAAACAGGGCTAAGCGTGAATGCGGATGAACAGTAAGGGGAACCACAGCTGAGCCGCAGTGCATATTACGGCTAAGCCATAGGTCACCCATGGCGGAGTCGTAAGACCAGTGAAACTTGAGAAAGGTAGGTGTTGATGAGACCTTGTAGAGCCTTTGAGTTAGAATGTAGGTGACTGTAACACCCCGACCCCAAATATGCAGGTTAGATGTTGTTTAATTGCGTGATGCATGTCTTGCTAGAGGTTACTATTAGGTCATTGTGTTTGACCTTCTCTGGGTTATGTTTGAGGTCTTAATTAGGTAATTGAGTTGAGTTTAACCTGGATTAGGTAGCCTCAGGCCCTTTTTCGTAATTCCCTTATTTGTTCAAATTCGTCATTTTGATGTCATCTTGATGTCATCGCGTGTCTTTCGATGTGCTTGTCAATTATTGTAACTGCCCCAAGAGCATCTGGAGTTGTTTGATGTGTTTAAGTGTCCATATGATTCGAATTGTAATTAATTTGTATAACTTTTAGACCTGGTTGTAAATGGCTAAACTATATATCTATATATATAACCGAACCGACCTGTTCATCCTTATCTCTTCTCTTGCGTTTTTCTTTTTCTCTTTTCAGCATCCTCTTCTTCTTCGTTCGATTCCTCGTTCCTCGTCGCCTCTTCCCAGCAGTATCTGACCATGATACCCTCCGCCAGTTTTGCGTGATTCGAGTCTAGAAATACGTAAAAGTTTGGCAATCGTTGTTTAAGGCAAGTATAAGCAACTATTGGATGAATAGCTATTGGTACACCGTGATGGCTATGAGTTACTTCAATTATGCTTAGTAGAAGCATGGTATAATAACCCTTTCTTGCTTTCTCTTGCTTCTTCTTGGTTTCTTCCTTCCTTAGGTACAAAGGAAAAATAGTTCGTATCAACTCTGTTCGCGTCTTTCTGCTTCAGGTCCGACCGGTTGGCCCTGAAGCCCCGACCGGTCGAATTTCGATTCTGGGAGGCGCCGGACCGGTCGGGTACCTCAGCGATCAGTCGGCTGGGCAGAATTGCATAGTGTGGATTTTCATGTAAATGACCTTTTTCACTGACCATAGGCTACTTGGAATCATAAAATGGACCACCCTAATGATTGACTATGGGCATATCATGAATAATCTTAAGGGCTGAGATGTATTCATGATTGTTATCCATTCGTTAAACACCTCCCATGGGTGTTGGTTTAAGGGACTTCGACACTCTTTTCTCTTACAATGAGGTACCAAAGGAAGAACAACCGAGTATCGGATAACTTAAAACTACATCATCATGCACGATTAGTGACAATGGATAACTAAATTGGAAACTGGCTAGTAAATGACCTTGATTCTATCTAATTGAACTACATAGCATCTTGACACACGGCTCTTGCCCTCAATTCTTGTTTTGTATTTCTTTGAATATCTTGCCATTGACGTGGACATGGATGTGCATGTATGTTCGCACTTGTGTAACGATCACAGATCTTGTCTTGTTTTCCTTATTATTCTTCAGGTTTTAATATATGCTTATTTGAGTGATATACGCTTATTGAGCATCAGCTTGGATATCAGTTTGATGGAGGGGTATAGAGCCCCTTAGGGACATCTCGTATCCTACTGTTCGGCTACAAGGGGGGACCGAAGTCCCACATCCAGTCAGAGATTGATTGAATGATTGATTAATTGAGTGATTGATTGATCGTGTCGACCCTACTCAGCCTCCGCCTTACGATACCCGACGGGGTTGACATTTGGCGTATTATTTATTGTTGCCGCTGCAGTGTGCTACCGTCTTGGAGATTCTAGACCCCCAAAAACCGAGACCCATTTGGCCGATGGTGTTCTCACTACCGAGTGCTCCTCATACGGAGAATGGGCAAATGTAGCAGCCACCTAATTCAGTGTTTTTGTTATTGATTCGCACTTGCATGTTTTAGTCATTTGAAAGATTGCCTAGCATACTAACATGACCTCTATTAAATGCCCCTATAATGAATTTTTGTTAGACACAATGCGTGTTACCTATAGATTGCTTATATTTGCTGAGTCGTTGTACTTATGTGTTGTTCTTGGTGTTTCAGGCTCAGATTCCATCTCTAATCCTACGAAGGTCAGTCAGACTTCGGGAGAGATCGTAGAGACCCCTTCTGGGCTAAATGAGTGGGAATGAGTAATCCACTCCGAAGAGCAGCTTGATAGTGTTTTTGTAAATCTTGCCTCCATTGCATATCACTGTCTCACTTTTGTTTTGTCTCTCCTTTTGGCTTGTATTGTATTTGTGACTTGAATTTATATACTGTATTTATCGTTTTGCTTATAGTCTTGTTTTTTTCTCTAGTTCTTTTGATGTATAATAATGTAATGATACTTACAGCTTCTGCGTCCAATGTGATTGCACATGTGAATGTTCCCTTATGTATGTACATCTAGATCCAATTCAGGTGCAAGTACACGGGAGTATGTATGTCCCTGATTGGAAAAAATTTAATCCCCAGTTTCTTGGGCCCAGGTTGTGACATACGTATTGTATGGTATCAGAGCATGTTTTAGGGCATGTAGGTGTGTGAGAACGTGGTGAGGACAAGTTGGACTTGTACGAATATCTAAGCTTCAACTTATTTTCTTTTGGGACTTGTTTTGGGGATTGTTGTGTGTATTTGTCTTGATGTTTTATTTTGGCAGGTCATGGCATCTAGATCGGGTATGAACAATAACCATGAGGTTAATATGGTCCCCTCAATAGGAACCAATGAATCAGCTCGCCCTCCACCAGCTAATGAAGATCGTTTGATGTCAATGTTGCAGGTGATCCAAGCGCAATCCCATGCGATGCAGGCACAGATGTAAGCCCTATAATCGTTACAAGCACAAATAGCTTCCATTACAAAACGACAAAGTCACGCACCTTAGCAGCCTCATGTGGAACAACAAGTAGTGTTCCAAGCAAAGGAAACAGATCCCAACGCATTATATGAGAAGTTCAGGAAACGAAGAGTTACAGAATTCTTTGGTAAAGAGGATGCATTACAGGCTAATGAATGGCTGGAGCATATAGAAGACTTGTTTGATACGGTGGTTTGCACGAATAAACAAAAGGTCCTGCTGACTGCCTCTATGTTCCGAGGGGTAGCTAATACGTGGTGGAAGAGTGTGAAGGATCAGTATAAAGACATGCCTGGTCAAACAGTGTGGGAGACTTTCAAGAAGCAGTTTAAAAGGAAGTTCATCCTAGCCCATGTGCGGAGAGCTAAGGAAGCGGAGTTCTTGGCCTTACAACAGCATCATATGTTTAGTAGATTATGCACATATCTTCACACAGTTATCTCAGTATGCCGAGGACATGATTAACACAGAGGAAAAGAAGGTGAATCAATTCATCGATGGTTTAAACCCCTTCTACAAAGATCACGTAACAGCATTCCAGCGGCCGGTTACATTCGATGATGCTGTAGACCGAGCTTACACTGTGGAGGCCAATGCACGGGAAAGAAGAGCTATAGACCCAAAGAGAAATGTCTCGTTTAGTGTGAAGGGACAACCACCAAAGAAGATGAAACGTGGGCAAGAGACTCCTAGTCCGATAGCTGGCACATGTGGATATTGTGGAGGCCAGTCACATAAGACAGAGCAATGCTAGAAAAGGACGGGAGCTTGTCTAGGATGTGGATTTATGGAACACAAGGTGGCTCAATGTCCTAAGGCCAAGGCTCCCAAGCAAACTCGATCTTTAGCTTCTGTAACACAAGGCAAACCTCAGCAATTGCATCCGAGCCAAAAACCTCAGTGCCAGATGGCCCGAGCGTATGCTGCAACACATGAGAGTGCGGAAGACGCGACAGTAGCAGAAGGTACTCTTTTGATTTGAGAATGGGGAAGCCCACGCTTTATTTGATTCGGGGTCTACGTGTTCATACGTGGCACCTCACTCTGCTATACAGCTACGGAAGCCGCCTCAGCTGCTACCGTATGTGTTGGTTGTGTCCACTCTTGTAGGCAAGAGAGTGGAGTGTAGTGTCTTTTACCCCCAGTGTGAGGTAAAGATAGAAGTTCATCAACTTCCAGTTGATTTGATTTTGTTGTCAATGTTAGATTTCGACGTCATCCTTGGGATGGATTGGTTGGCGAGATATCGTGCCTGTGTCAAGTGTTACATCAGGACGATTTACTTCGACATAAGGAATAGGTTTCGCTTTGTGGGACATCAGAAGAATTGCCCTAAGCGTGTGATCTCTGCATTCAAGGCGGAGCGAATGATACGCAAGGGGTGTGAAGGCTTCTTTGCCTTTGTATAGGAAAAGAAGGAGTCAAAGAAGCTTGACGAGATTGCAATGGTATGAGATATCCTGAATGTGTTTCCAGAAGAAGTACCAGAGTTACCTCCCATTCGAGAAATGGAATTTTCTATTGAATTCGTGCCCGGAACAGCACCTATCAGTAAAGCTCCCTATCGTATGCTCCCGCTTAGTTGTTGGAATTGAAGAAACGGCTACAAGAACTTTTGGATAAGGGTTTTATAGGTCCGAGTGTGTCACCCTGGGGTGCACCAGTGTTGTTTGTAAAGAAGAATGATGGGACACTTCGTATGTGTATTGACTACAGGCAGCTGAACAAGGTCACGATCAAGAACAAGTATCCTTTGCCGCGTATTGATGAGTTGTTTGATCAACTCCAAGTTGCAGCGTATTTTTGTAAGATTGATTTCAGATCAAGTAACCACCGGCTACGAGTCAAGGAAGAGGATGTGCCAAAAACAGCCTTTAGAATGCGGTATGGTCATTTTAAATTCCTAGTGATGCCTTTTGGGTTGACTAATGCACCTGCTGCTTTTATGGCCTTGATGAATCATGTTTTTGCTCATTTCTTAGATCATTTTGTGGTCGTTTTCATTGATGATATCTTAATCCATTCAAAGACCATATAGGAGCATTCAGACCATTTGAGGAAAGCCTTGCAGTTATTAAGGGAACATCGTTTGTACGCCAAGTTGTCGAAATGCGACTTTTGGCTTAAGCAGGTGGCATTTCTTAGTCATATCATCTCAAAAGAAGGGTTGGCAGTGGATCCCTCAAAAGTTGACATAGTTGTTAATTGGCCAAGGCCAACATCAATGACTGAACTGCAGAGTTTTCTAGGACTTGCGGGATATTACAGACTATTTGTTCAGGATTTCGCAAAGATATCTACCCCTTTGACGAAGCTGACTTGAAAGAATGTGCCATTTACCTGGATAAGTGATTGTGAAGCCAGTTTCCAGATTTTAAAAGAGAAGTTAACTACTGCTCCCATTCTTACTTTTCTAGACGGAGGTGAAGGATTTGTTATTTATTCCGATGTATCAAGAGTGGGATTGGGATGTGTTTTGATGCAACATGGTAAGGTCATTGCTTATGGATCTTGGCAACTAAAAGAGCATGAGAAGAACTACGCTACCCATGATTTGGAATTGGCAACATTTGTATTTGCTTTGAAGCTATGGAGACACTATCTGTATGGAGAAAAGTTTGAGGTACATTCCGATCACCACAGTTTGCAATATTTATTTCAGCAGCCTAATTTGAATATGAGACAGCGCAGGTGGTTGGAATTTATTAAGGATTATAATTTCCCAATTAAGTATCATCCGGGAAAAGGGAACGTGGTGGCTGATGCACTCAGTAGGAAAGCAGATAAGCATTTTAACCTTTTGTGCTCCACCCAGACAAGTTGCCATACGCAGAAAAGTCATTCATAGTCCACATCACAACCGCATGCATCTGAAAGGTATGTTAAGTCCATACACCATCATCCCACAACTCTTTCAACTCATAAACCAAAGGCCTCAAATATGCGTTGATCTCATTTTCTGGTGAGTTTGGTCCTGAAATAAGTAATGACATCATGAAAAATGGCTTCTTCATGCGCATCTGTGGTGGCAAATTGTAGGGCATAAGTATGACAGGCCACATGCTATAAAAGGTGCTCATGTTATTGAAAAGGTTGAATCCATTGGTGGCTAACCCCAGCCTCACATTACATGTCTCTCGGGCAAACTCTGGATAGTTTTTATCAAATTTCTTCTATTCCATAGAGTCAACCAGATGCCTCGCTATCCCATCATTAATGCGCTTATCACTGTGCCATCTCATCTTTGTAGCTATCTTCCTTAACATGTAAAATTTACGCGACATCGGTGTCAATGGGAAGTTACGAAGCACCTTATGAGAGATCTTCTTTCACTGTCCATCAATAACCTTGTACGTAGGCTCTTCACATTCTGAGTATTTATCCAATTGAGCATTCTCCTTCCAATACAATACACAATCATCTTTGCAGGCATCTATGTTCTTGTATCACATGCCTAAGTCACGTAATAATTTCTTTGTCTCATAAATTGAGGCCGGCGGCACCACATGACCTTTGGGTAAGAAGTTCTTAAAAATCTGCAGAACCATGTTGAACGACTTATTACTACACCCACTTTCTACATTCACATGCAATATCTTGATAACAAATGCTAACAGAGTATCTGAGCTTTTATAGCCTAGGTATAAGCCACGCTGGGTAGCTTTCAACAAATTTTCAAAATCTTGCAAATTAGCTCTCTTAAGTATCTTCCTCCATGTAAGTTCCCCTATGATGATCCTCTATCAACTCATTATATTTATCCTGATTCTCTTTTGATTCATCCTCACTCTCATCAGAATCATCTGGTTAAACTATAGGTTCCCCGTGATGTATCCACTATTGGTATGAGACCATCATTCCTTCAATGTGCAAATGATTTCTCACGGTTTCATAGTCATACTTCTGATGATTATAGTAATCGTCACACGAGCACTTAATTACCGCTGCCCCACCTGAATTTGCCTTTGTAAAATCAATAAATGAGTTCACCCCAACCGTGCACTCCGCACTAAATCAGTTCTAATAATATAATATCCAACTCCTATCCTTATATAACCTAATCATAAGTATTAAAAATTAGAAATTGCTCCTTGTGTGATATCTTTGACAAGGGGTTTCATTTAATGATGGAAGGTCTAATATCTGACCTGATCACCCAATGTTTAGTTTGATAATTGGATAAATATGCAAAGTAAAATCATATGTCTTACAAGATATGCATCATGTTTATGGTTGGATGAATTATACATATCTTACAAGATATACATCATATTTATGGTAAGACAAACAACTTGGTGCTACTATGCAAAGCAAAATCACATGTCAATATATGATATTTGAACCCAATAATATCAAGGTAACTGACAATTAAGATTTTTAACATTTAGCAACACTATAATGCATGAAAAGAGGATAGAGACCTTATACAATCTATTACAAGAATACATATATTGAAAAAAGTAACTGTAATCAAATGCTGGAATTATGGCATTTGGGTCTTGTAAGGACTCAACCCGATTTAATTATAATTTATATTAATTAAACTTGATTTTCTATTAATATATATATTTCAGTATTAATTTATCTTGTACTTAATCTTTATTGGGTCTCAGTTGGATAGGTAGTTGGGGACGAACTTTACTTAGGTAGTTAATGACTTTCTTATAAATTAGAGTTTCATGTTTTGCATCATTTTGGCACCACGTTAATTGCATCATGAGCATTTTATCTTGTGGGTCAACTTCCATGTTTGGCCTGGCTCAATTCAGAACCATCTCAATCCAATTGAAGCCCAATTGTCTTAAACTGTAATTTCTCAAAACAATTGAACTTGCATGTAAAAGTACAGAAAAATTGAGTTAAAAAGGGAGCAACCACCGTTCCCCTTCATTTCCCTCTACTCTCATTGTTGAAACTTCTTCCTCTTATCTTCTTCTCCTCCATACTAGCTGGAAACCTAAATTTAAAGCTATTGCATGTTGGAGCCAAGGCTCCCATTGTCTTTCCATCATCCACTTGTTGTCTTCCCCATTGGAATCTCTCCATTTCATCTTTTCTTCTTCTCTACAGCTCCCTAAGGTAAGAACTCCATCATTCCTCCATTTCTTTGAGTTCAAAAGAGTCAAGAGGAGTTAAATGAGCAACATGCATGCATCTTACACTTGATTCACCACTTGCATGCCGTTGCATGTAATAGGATTTGCTAGTATCGAGGCTTTCTCCACCATCAAATCAAAGGAGAGGCTAGTTTTATGCAAAGCATTGATATAAAACAAGTATAAGAGTATATATTACTACATGCATGTCTAACCTTGTTGATTCTTGATGTGATTACTCTAAATGCAAGTTTACAGCTCATCTACCCTTGATTAAGTACACATATAAGTTGAATTAGGTGATAATGAGTATAACCATGTAATGTTAATGATATGTGGGCATGTAAGATCTAAAATGATAATTTGGAGTAAAAGAAACCTTAATGGAACTTGATTTGTAAAGTCTTGCACGTGAACTCATACATCAGAACCTGTTTCTAGGAATTCTGAATCTTACAGTAAAGTCCACGGCTAAGGCATAAATATCTACCGCTCAGAATCCAGAGAACTCAAATATCCATATTTGAACTACAGCTAACCCTCGGCTAAGCCGTGGAATCAACTACGGATAAGCCGTGACCAAGCCGTAAGCCATTCTACGGTGAACTTTCCAAAGAGCCCCAAAATCAAGAATTACTCTAAGGCTCACCCACGGCTAAGCCATAGCACTGCCTTAGCCCGGTCGTAGCTTAACCGTAGGCTTACCATGGCTAAATCGTAGGCCATTATAAGGCTAAGCCGTAAATGCGTATGAAATTGAAAGAAGACTAAACCACTTGGCTAAGCTGTAATATGTATGCGGCTAAACCGTAAGAACACTGTGAACTTAGGATATTTGGAATTTCAAATGATTTTGTAGGGCTTTAGATATGGCACCTTTCTGCAATTAAATTAGCCTAATGGTGATCAATTGATAAGGAGGACGAGTGTAGACTATCACTCATCCCCTTTGATTTTCCAGACAAATTTCCAATGTCACGTCATGGGTGTTGGCATAAGGAGAGGTGTACTTGCATACACAATATACCGCCAAAATTTGGTAACATAATGACACCGAACGTTTTATGAATACATCATGTTGAATGCCCTCGAGATCACGGATTATCTAGTATAGGGTTAGCTAGTAAATCTCCTTGATACCTTCTCAATTTAAACGCATTCATATTGTTAAGAAACCTTGCCCTCAACATGATGTAGTCATGTTCCCATTCTTCCTAGAGAACCTTGAGGCAATCGGTCTGAAGCCTCTACTGAGTGTGTGTCCATGAGCCAAAATGGGTGTAGCTAAGGTTGAGAGGGTTTGTGCGATATTAGCTCAATTAAGCATGCATTAATTGATTATCAAATACTTGTCAATTCCGATTTCTATGATTGAATATGATTTCAAGACCGAAACTCTCTCATGTATGATATGATAAGTATAAATGAATATGAATGAATATGAGACGATCACTACAGTTGATTATAAGTATAAAAGATATGCGTTCGAATCGATCTTGATACGTTGAGTCAGCACCACTTAGCTTGTACCCTTATTAGGTTCAACGGGACCAATTTGGTATCCCTCATGTCACTGCTGTAGTAGTTTATGAAGGAGTTGTCGGCGCTCCTCGGGAAGCTAGCGTGATTCCCATATGCGTTTTATATGCTTTCTCTAGATGATACACTCTCTTTTAGGAGAATATAGCCTCGTGGATGCCAACTAATATGTTCGATATTCTATTTATGATTCATTACTCATGCTTACTGATACAAAATATGCCTAGCTTATGGTTATTGCTTTCTTTAATCAATATATGCTTTGATTCATTTAATACATCAGATGGTCTTATATATCTCTATATTTGCTTAACCGTCGTGTTAACAACGCCACCCTTGGTATTACAAGTACCAAACCCAACGCTAGAACAGTGAACAATGCCCCTCCGACAAGAACGTCAACCGAACCTCAGGAAGTAGATGAGTAAAATGAAGACTACGTCTTCTATTAGTCATCTTACGAAGAGCGACAATGGGTTCTTTGTTGGGTTATTTAGCTTAGGCATGCTTAGACTATGGTTATTCTTGCAACTAGTAATTTGATAGACACATCTGTAATTACGGATTTTGTATATACTTAAGTAATTGTTGCCATACAAATGTGGATGGTTAAGTATTGACTTCAGACTTATTTATGATATGGATAATTCTTCTTTATTGTTGCTTTTGATCATTACAAGTGCATTACACAGGCTTCCACTTATTGTTGAAATTAAATTACGTGTGAAAAAAACTTCTCTACACGTTCCTGTGGAATCTCCCTTGTAGTAATTTATGCATGTCTTCACATGCACAGATTGCTACAGGATTACATATACACACCCCGTGGGGCCTATTTTAATCCCCAATTCCAGGATCGGGGTGTGACATATGTAAGTAATGGTATCAGAGCATGAATTCTGGAAAAATATGGAAGTGAGGTATTGTGTTGTGGTATAAATAAGTCTAGAATAAAAGATTTAGAAACTTAGGGAACGTGGTGAGGATGCGATAGGTGCATTGGGCATGGGTTGTATAGGATGTTTTGAGTCTACTAACACTTTACTTGAAATAATAATGGTTTTCTTACAAATAATTACCCCAATCCCAAGAGTTAAGAATACCTGTCACGAGACCTCAAGCAATACCAGGAATGATGACTTAGAGGATGTTCCCATTGGGAACTTGGATCGCATGCCTCCACCTTCTCCGTCTAAAGATAATCGGTTCCTTTTGATGATGCAAAGCATGTTAATGATGATGATGGAGTAAGTAACAAGGATCAGTAAGAATCAAGCTACAATGCAAGTGCGGTTTGCAATGATAATGGAAAGACAGGCTCAACGTCAATAGAGTTTAGCAATAGTAAAGGGGAGGTTGCAGGATGTTCTAAAGAAAAAATCCAAGAGGGACGATCACCCTCTGAGGAGCACCTCGGGCAGTGGAAAAAACAGAAAATCAAGGCTCGTAGTTTCGGAAAACCAATGTGTGATCTATGTGGCAAGGGCCATGAATCGAATAAATGCTGGAAAAATATTGGAGCATGCTTTAATTGTGGTTTGATGGAGCATTGGATAACAAAATGTATAGGGAGCAGCAACAATATGTTACGCAACCTCCTTAAAATCAAGTTGCAAGCAACGTCAACAAAGGTGATCTCTTTACCTACTACCTTCATTCTCTATTGTTCTTTTACTTATAGGTGTTATAAGTAGTCTATGTGATTTGCTATTTAGGATAGTCTCCGAGATACCTGTTGTATATGAGTTTTCAAGTAAGATTCTGAAATTATTCTCCTTGGTGATCTTGTGAAGATATTTGATGTCATTTGTTAAGATACAGTTGGCACCCTTCAGATATATACTAATTAAGGCAATTAAATCGGTGGCTAATGGGTATAAGTGATTACCGCATTATATTGATGACTTGTCCCATTAATTTCAAGGCACAAGATAACTTCCAAACAAATTGATTTGAGGATAGGTTATTTCAACTTGAAGTTCGAGCGCAAAATGTTTGAAGACCAACTTTTAAGATCAAATTTGGACGTTAGGAGTTCTTGATGGATTATTGGATTAATCAATGTTCTAAATATATTGTGAGTTAAGGAATAGAATCCTTATTCCGTACACAGATCAGTTTGTGGATTACAATTATCATTGATATCTTGATATATTCTAATTTGTTAATGCTCGAGATAATCCTTTAAGGACTTTTCTTCATCTCTTGAGGTTTAACTGATTTTGCTAATGTAGAGATGTAATTCCTAGTTGATCAAGTTATGGTCTTAAGTCATATCATATCTTGAGTTGAATGTTCAGTGATCCAGTAAATTTGAGATTATTATTAATTGGCAAAGTTCGAAGTCAATTACCTAAATTCGGGGCTTCTTGCGGTCTGACAAGATGTTATCATAGGATTATAAGATAATTACAAAATTGTAGTTCCGTTTGTTAATTCATTGAGATGAATAATTCTTTTGTGCGGATAAACCAATGTGAGAATAACCTCAAAGCCTTGCGAATTTTTAATTCTTTGAGAATCAGTAGATCTGTGTAAGGATGCAAATATTAGAATTAATTCAATAGATATAATCAAGTAGTTGAGGATTCAGATTTGATTAGAGTCCTTGATCACATAATTGATGATACCGTTATCTAGACTCATTTCCTGAGAGTTTATTGAGAGCATATCCTAGATAGGATTCTAAATTTCTTCGCCTAGTAAATTCGTGGAAAAAAAAAGTTTGATATTAATTGACAAAAGGAAATTCGCACTGTTCGAAGGCATATTGATCGAGCTATTGAGTTATGTGCTTAGTAAGAACAAATCGCTCACTGTTATAATTGATGAATTGCTCAATCAAATCAGCATGCAAAGGATATTATTTAAATTGATTGAAGTTCGGTTGAGATCAATTTAGCATCTAAAGCTACGTGATTTGAAGCTATGTCCTAATCAGAAAAGAGCATTATAAACTCTTGGCTATTTATTTGGTGGTCAATTAATTTGATGGTATTTATGATTTGATTAATAGAATGCTCATATATTCTTAAATCAGTTATGGTATATATGAAGAATCTCCTAATGTAATCTGATCTTACTATTGAAGAGGTGGATCACCTAAAGACTTCTTTTTACTTTTGAAGTGTAATTGATTATATGATAATTTGGAAACTATAATTTTGGATCTGATTAAATTGTGTCTTGAGATCAATCCCTAGAATCATATTCAGGTTATATCATTTTCCATATATAATTGAGATGACGAATACTTTGAAGTGTATATTTGTCTTTGTCGAATAGAATCTAGTTTTTTCCTTAAGAGCAATTTATGGTTTCCTTCATCGATGATATTTTGATGTATTAAATTCATTTATGAAGATGTTGGTTATAAGAGAATCCTAGTCAACTATGAGGATTATCATTTCATTTCTAGAGCATCTAAAATGTATTTAAACCTAAAGGCATGTTTGATGAAATAAGTCGGGTGACTATTGATCGTTAGTGATTTGACAGAGGTATTTGATCATATGGTGATTAGGTTACTAATTCCTATGCAAAAATAATGTTGTTTGGGCTAGTAGGTTGCCTTATAATTGTAATTGATGTATCTTAGTTGTTAGTGGCACATCTTAACTTCAACACAGAGTACCCGCCAAAGTTAGATGTCTAATCAGACCTTCCATCCAGACTTCTAAAAGCATAAAGTGTGCATCCTCATGTTTAAGAAAAAGTCGATCTATAGGATTCCTTAAGTTTTCGATTGTTGTTGATGCAACGGAGTCGACGCATGAAGTTCAAGAATTGAAGAATGTCATTCCAAGCAAAGAAGTTTCACCGATAATTATAGAAATGTCTTTGAATTTCATATTGATGATAGAGTAGTCTTGAAGGTTTCGTGAAGAAGGAAATCCGTCTTGGGCAGAATTCATAGGATTTCTTGAAGCACTTCGTGTGACGAGATGATTCTAGGCCCGTTTCACATCATTGAATATGAAGGGATCAAAGTGGAACCAGATGCAACGCACGTGGAGTAGCTTCTTGTGTCATCTATAAATGAACAGGTTCGATAAGTATTCCCGAATTGTTTTATTATTTGATTTTATTAGTTAGTTTCATTTGAAGGACCAAATGATTTTAAATAAGGTGAGATGTAAGGTTTCGACTCAACTTAATTATAATTTATATTAATTAAACTTGATTTCTTATTAATATATGTATTTTAGTGTTAATTTATCTTGTTCTTAATCTTTATTGGGTCTCAGTTGGATAGGTAGTTGGGTACGAACTTTACTTAGGCAGTTGAGGGCTTTCTTGTAAATTAGAGTTTTATGGTTTGCATCATTTTGGCACCTCATTAATTGCATTATGAGCATTTCATCTTGTAGGTCAACTTCATGTTTGGCCCGGCTCAATTTGGAACCATCTTAACCCAATTGAAGCCTAATTGCTTTAAACTATAATTTTCCAAAATAATTGGACTTGCGTACAAAAGTCCAGAAAAATTAAGTTAAAAAGGGAGCAACCACCGTTCCCTTTCATTTCCCTCTACTTTCATTGCTGGAACTTCTTCCTCTTCTCTTCTCCTCCATACTAGCTGGAAATCTAAGTTTAAAGCTGTTGCATGTTAAAGGCAAGGCTCCCATTGTCTTTCTCATCATCTACTTATTTGTCTTTCCTACTGGAATCTCTCCATTCCATCTTTTTTTCTTTTCTGCAGCTTCCTCAGATAAGAACTCCATAACCCCTCCATTTCTTTGAGTTCAAAAGAGTCAAGAAGAATTAAATGAGCAACATGCATGCATCTTACACTTGATTCACCACTTATACGTCTTTACATATAATAAGATTTGCTTTTATTAAGGCTTTCTCCACAAACCAAAGGAGAGGCTAATTTTGAGTCAAGCACTGATATAAGGCAAGTATAAAAATATATATTACTACATGCATGCCATTCTATGTGTCAACTCAAAAGATGTCAAATACCTAATTGTCTAAATACAAAACATCAGTTCATATATTTTAAGAATCTCTAACCTACTTGATCATTACCTTTGTTGGTTTGTGTCATGAATTTGCATAGATCAGATATCTTAGTTTGCATGTTTGGTGGCTCCCTTGATCCTTGAAGTTGGTTATTTAATATAGAACTTTAGTTGGTTGAAAGTAGTAAAAGCTTGGGAACACAATATGCTAGAAGTGGATTAGAAGGGATAGAAGCAATTTGGCCCCTTTGTGAAATGAATGTAACCTTGAAGCAGTGGTTGGTTAAGCACAAACCCTTTTTATGAAAATCTTATGTATGTATATATGTATGATATGAGGGTCTTGGTTTTACCAAAATCTCTCAACTTTATACTATTCTTTGTTTTAGTGATGAAAACATCATTATGGTTTTATATATCAAATGATGCATACCATATGTTAATTTTTCAAGTATTTTTATGATAATCAAACTGACACTTTTATTGTTAATGTAGTTGATGATACATGAGTAGGGTTATATGCATACTCACACTTTACCAAGATCTTCCCTTTCTATTCCAAAGCTATATTAAAAGAAGTGGGTAGGGCAAGTCCCCATATAGATTATAGACCCAACCATTGCCATCCCCACAAACCATCCCCACAAAGAACTTCATCGTTGGATTATGCCACTACCCATAACCAAGGTAATAAAATAAATATATGAAAGCAAACTCTTCTTGTAGCCCAACTCAAACTTGTGAAGAGTCATTTCTTAGCACAAAATTCTTACATTTGTTATTCCCCATCATTCATATCTAGTATGATCCCAATATGGCCACAAAAGAAGCATTTTCTCATTAATCTGCTGAACTAATTGCCTCATCAACCTATTATTAGCCATCTCTAATTAATGAAAACCATATGTACGATTTCATTTTTTAACTAAACTTCCGTAATGTCTCAATAAGAAAATGTCTTTTCTTAAGGACATAACAGGCATAAATCTAAACTAGCAATAAGAAATGTCACTTTATAGGTGTTGATCTATCATCTACTATAGTCTCATCTTATATCCGTTCCATTTAAAAAGGACCACAATGCTCTTTAGGGTGGTTTAATTCCAACTGAGCTAACTCAAGCATCAATCATAGTATTCATGTTGGAATTGGAGAGTCCAACTAAAGTAACTCAAGCATCAATTATAGTATTCATGTCGGAATTGGACATGCCACAGCGATTCAGTAAAAAACCCTACAGTCACACAAAAACTCACCCAAACACAGAATTCAGTAAATACACAGTTGCCCCATGATCTCTCATGCTCAATAGTCATATAAAAATAAATAAAAACTACATCTGGGGATTAACATGTTTATAACCCTAACTGGATTTCACAAAAAAAAAATAAAATATTAAACAAAAAAGCGGAGAGAACTCACGATAACAGAAAAATCCAAAAAAAAAATTCAAAAAGTTATTAGAACTCACAAGAACAAAGAAAATCCAAAAAAAAAAGTAGCATAGGAAAACACAGACCTGAAAATTAGCAGCGTAGGAAAACACACCGAATTTTTGCTTCCTCGTTTCCTGTTCCTTTCTCTTTCTTCCTTCTTTTCCCCTTCTTCTTCTTGGCCGGCGAAATATAGGGAGAAAACGGTCGGCAGAGAGGGAAGAGAAGAGAATAGAAGAAGGAGCGAGAGAGGGAGAGAACTGAGGGAGGCAAGCGAGAGAGGGAGAGAACTAGGGAGGGAGAGAGCAGAGGGAGGCGAGCGAGAGAGGGAGAGAGTAGAGGGAGCGAGAGGGTAGACAAAGCAGAGAACGCGAGTTAAAAGTTGTTTAGGGGGTGGGGGGAGTGCCAAACAACTTCCAGTTGGCGCTAATAAAAAGTGGACTTTCACCAACGACCTATTTTCGTCGCCAAAAGTCAAAAATTCGTCGGCGATAATTTTCTAATTTTCTAATTTCCGTTGCAAAAATCCAAAAATTCGTCTGCCATAAATTTTCTTATTTTAATTTTTTCTAGAAAAAAGTTAAAAAGGAGTAACCTTTTGCGGACGAATACTTATTTTACATCGGTAATATTGTCACTCTTAATGACGTTTTACTAAAAAACACCAGTAATAATAATTATTACCAAGATAATTTCTATCGTCGACATCCAAAAATTCATCAGCCATAAATTTTCTTATTTTAATTTTTTCTAGAAAAAGTTAAAAGGGAGTAGCCTTTTGCTGACAAATATTTATTTTATGTTGGTAAAAATATCACCTTTAACGATGTTTTACTAAAAACATCGGTAATAATAACTATTACTGATGATAAGTCCCACCGCAAAAATACAAAATTTGTCAGCCATTAATTTTCTTATTTTAATTTTTTCTAAAAAAATTTGAAAAGGAATGACCTTTTACCAACGAACATTAATTTTACGTTAGTAAAACTCTGACGTTTAACAATGTTTTTTAATAAAAAGTTGGTAAAGATTTGATTTTCAACGACGAAAATTATATACGTTGGTAAATAATTCCAACCCTAGAGTGATTGCAGATGTTAGAAAAAAAATGTCAGTAAAATATGACCATTACTGACGAAATTAGAAACTCGTCGCTAAAAAACGTAGCAAAAAAAGCATATTCTTGTAGTGTATCTCAGTTAACAACCTGATTGCATGAGAAACAAAATTTAGCCATTCAGTGGGAGTTAAAAGGTTCCAAGAATATATACAGCCACTGCATGAGCAAAGTCCAAAAATAGATTCCTGATATCAATACCAAAGGAGTAGATTGCCCAATCAAAGTCCTCATTAATGGCCTAAACCACCTCTTAAGCATCCAAGCACCCTTGATTCTTGCAAAGCCCTTTCCTCTCCCCTCCTTTACAGTTGCCAAAAAGACCCTTGCTTCAGCCTCCCTTGCCGAGAAGACTTTTGGACCAATCTAAACACCTTCATCTAGCTATGAATGATCAATTTGATGCCGTGCTTTACTTATATTTGAGTGAAATTTGGGTAAAAAAAAAACATGTGGGTATAGTTATTTTGGCTTGACTAGATTTTTAGTTGCAGGCCCCAGTTGTCAAATTGGCGGATTGGATTAGAAAATTCACACACCTGGCGTTGGAGGATGTAGGCCCCAATGTTGGACTGTAATTCTAAGGCTACTGTCTATAAAGCTTCAAATTGGAAACCAAGATTCTCTATGAGAAAAGATGTCATAACCTGTTGGTAATACGATTGGAATTGAAGGGGCATTTGTTTAGAGGAATATTTTTAGGGAAATTCTATACATAGAAATGTTTCTTTTTTTTTTTTGACTGCTGCTTAAATTCTTATTTGAATAGTGCGGTCCAAAAGTCTAACTTTGTAGATTGTCATTTCCAATTTATACGAGTCTTCTTATAAGGTGCTAGGCTACTCGAACATTTATGAATTCAATAAAGAGACAACATTTGGGGTGCTGAAATCTCCCTCTATTAGAAATTCTAAAATATCTTACAAACAAACACACGCATATGGCCTGCTCTTTAGCCAAAATTTGTAACATCAGAAATTCAATGACGAAGTTGTGATGGTTGTCCCTTTGCATTCTTGATCAACCTTTTTTGTTAGAACTGTGAATTTCAACCATTTCAAAAGTCACAAATAACTCTTAATGTCCCATAATTCCAACTTTCTTGGCATTTATGATTTCTCTAGTGTAGAGTAGGATTTGGGAGTATCATGTAATGGACAATATTGGAAGAATTTGCAAATTCTAGCTACCAACTCTATGTAAAAAAAAAAAAATCCATGCATTCTCTATAAAAAACCGTCCCTAAACATGGTGATCAACGAAGTCTGATGTGACATTCCCATCCCTTTACAATTGCCACAATGGCATAAAAACAGGACATCCAAACAAGAATTCAGTCTTCCAAGTCTTGCTAACATGACATTTTACTTTGGCGAACTCATTCATTCACCTTACATGTTACCTTTCCACATTCGAATCCATGATATAACATTCTTTGTTTGATCACTGCCATCTTTTCCACCCCACCTCTGAAAAGACTTCCACCTGAGAAACCTTGCCATCTCATTAGCCACACTAACATTATCTTTCAATACAATTGTTCCATGACAAAAGGCACATTGTGTGGGACACATGATTTCACAAAAAGCACCTTGTCCCTTTAAAAACCAGACTAAAAAGACTGGATTCAACAAGGAGCCCAATCAAGTCACACAGCCTAAAATATTTCATGTTAAGGTGTACCATTAAAAAAATGATTCCTGTTCCTGCACCAACATATAGAATATTCGGTCATATCAGATGCTCAAGAAAGCAAGTCTCTGAAAATTGAAAAGGCTAATCTTAATTTCCATGAATGGTCTTAATGTCTAATAGAATATGGAAAGGCCAATCTTTATGTCCAAGGACTTTGCTTATAAGCAAATCGTGTGCTTGACACAATCCTTTATGAAATATTCCAGGTGGGCCATCGACGTCCATTCACATGTGACATTAGGGTTTTAGAGATGATGATCCCTCACAAATTAAAAAAAAACGGGGGAGGCCAAAGAACGTTTTGAAATATAGTTTTTATAGCGTATCTGAAACTTCCAAATCATATCAACCATTTTTTGACTTTGACAAGAGTTATGCCACATCTCTATTCATATTTATTAGAACAAGTCATTTGATTAGGACGATGCTCTTAATGGTACTCACCACAGGGCTTGTTTTGATTGGGGGGTGGGGGGGAAGGGATAGACACTCAGTTACAAGGTTCTGTGTAATTTGGTGGTTATAGTAATTTGTCGTTGTCATCATGATCATCGAAGCTCAACTATATGAATCTTGCTTCGTAGGAATTACTGTTTAAGTTGTGACAAAAGTTTTATATTGGTTGCGACTTATCAAACACAGCCGTCCTCTTTAATCGGGCTTGGAACCGGCAAAAAAAATAAATAAATAATGAACAATGAAGTTTAAACTCACAAATTTCTTATGCTAATGCATGAGGGTGGTGCATAAAAATGCGCATCAAGAAAACGATCAACTATAGGGGGGAATCAAGAAGGTTAAAGTGATTTAGCATAGGTGCTATGTTCGCTCTGGCAAAAAATGTGAGATTTTCACTATTGCAAAAAGTAATAATAGAGAATATTAACAAGATTGGATAAGTATTATGAGGACGAGTAAGGATTAGATTGGGATTACATTTGCAATGATGCCATTGGAATTAAGTTTGATTGGAGTTATGATTGTGTAAATGTAATTAGTGTTATCTTAACATTAGGTTTTACTCTATATATATACACAAATCTTTGAGTTCTTCAGTATGAGATGCATAAATTACAAACCACAATACATAAATGAATTTCACTCTCTCCAATAGATAATTTCACTCAAAAAAGGCAATATAGGTGTAGGCCTTCTAATGTCTCTATTTGACCCTCCCTCTCTCTCATCAAAGTACTTATTTGAATTGAACCTTTCAAAGCAAGATAGCCTATGTTGGTGAATAGATTTAAGACCAACAGAGCCAAAGTCCATTGAGGGCTCTCCCCTAAAGTCTTTGTAAAATTATTGGGCCACATTATCTTCTAAGAAAAAAATATTGCAAACTTCATATTTCCGAAGTGTACTCCATTTAACTTTCTAGAAACAACTCAACCCCTGCCGGGAAAAATCCAATCCACTAGGTGCTTAGTCATCGTTTTTATCAAAAATTGATCAAATCCAAGTGATGCTCTAACTTCACGACAAGATCTTGCTCGGAATATGTAAGCACCAATTACATTTCAAATAAAACTATTTGTCACTATATTGTTTTGGACCTTGGAATATATAGTTGGTTCTTTGCCAAACGCAAGTTGATACACAGCGAGGCGTTGATTGACCATGCCTATATACATTTGGAGGAATAAAAATGCTGAATTCGCAGGGACGATGACTTGATGGTCACTGAGAATGCTTGTTATTGATCAGATGTTTTTGGGGATATCAATGAATTGGGTTCAAGTAACTCACTGGACTAGTAACCTGACTATTTGGTAAGTCCGAGCCAAGCCTCTTTGTTTTTTAACCCAACCACGGGGAAATAAGCTTGCACTTCTAGGAAGAACACATGCTCACATATGAAGATAATTAAGGATCAATCTATAGGTAGTTGCATGAGAAACAGGATATCCAACTAAGTGGGCAATACCTAGAAGCATGGCCTCTTTTTTTATTTGAAGGCAAAGGAATCCTTATCCCTAGAGAAAAAGAGTTCCTTTTCTTTCTTGAAAGCAAGGGGAATTGAAGTCTTCCCCTTTACATGTGCTGTGTGTAATATCTAAGACGTTCTTGTTATAGATGATTCACACTTCACAGCAATCAATTAGGATCCATTATCATCATCAAGGACTGTACTAGAATCAATCAAGAGAGATATCTTTCATAAAAATTCCGTGTATAGTTCAGCTGTATTAGTTTGGTCACATGCATGCATATATACTAATACATTGGTCGATGCAGGTTGAACTCACCTATGTCCAGGCTCGAGTCATTTTAATCTGATCCAGACCCCACAGCTTGGACCTGAGTCCACTTGTTTACAAATGGTTAGATCCCACAGATTAGCATTGATTCAGACATTCAAAAATCTAAGAAAATAACCGTAACTCCTTTTTATATTATTTGCATATGTTATAAGTACCTTGATTAATAATACTTTACTTAGCATGCTTATCGTGCATACACATTAAATGCATAAAATAGACTTAAGCATAACAGGAGTCTGACAGGCTTGAGAGGCTAGGCCTAGATCCGATTTGTTAAGGTTTTGGACCCCGAGCATGTATCAGGGTCCAGCCTGTCATTAGACTCAAATGCATATTTAGGCTCGCCCAGTCCGACTTGATTTGTTTTAATTTAAGAGCCATCGACAGCCGTTAGCTGAGTCCCATCCTGTTGAAATAAAATTTGGGTCAATGCAAGTGAATGGGGATTACAGGTTGAACAATTTAGATTTATTTAGGTGAACTTTATTGGTGGAAGAGAGAGAAAGGAGAGACTAAAGTTCCCAAAGTGCAATCGAGTAAGTAAATTATTAGTGTCCTTATTAGTTTAATTATCATTATCATTATTATTGTTGTGGACGCTGTTGGTGTAAGATCTGTTGTTGTCATTATTAGAGTTGGCCCCATTGCCTGCATATGTAAGCTGGCAGCTCTCACCCATGTCACTTCTCATGATTCAACCCTTTTCACCATTACAGAGCATGTATCTCCACCAACTCCACCCCACCCCACCCCACCCCGTAGTCTTGAGACTAGAGGCATATGTTCAAAATAACTCTGATATGTACCTCGTTGCTTTCTCTTTTGTACTCTAGTTGGTGGCGTTTGTCACTTCCTAAACCATTTCACCTAAGGACTGAGGAAGTGTCACGTACAAAGACAAATATCCATTGTCAAATGTCAAAAATTATTCATACCGGAGGTCCTGCTCCTTCCTTACCTCTCCAATAAAAATTCAACTTTTTACAAGTAAAATGTAATGACAGGATCACATGTTTAACGACTCCGCTGTTTCAACATGAGTCTTTAAAAAGGAGTTGGGGTACGGCTCGAGCCTAACATATTTAAGGGCCCGGACCCCTCCACCTTCAACACGAGATTCTCTTACTTTTGTTTAAGAGCTTCCAACAGTACAAAGACATACAAGATGGGTAATGATCTAATTCGGGAAATATTCTAAACACATGGCCGGACATGTTCATACTAAGAGGTATATGATCAAATCCACTTGCTTTCATAAAATTTTCATTCCCATTCTTCCAGCGACTTGTTCTTTTCATTCCTTCCATTATGTAAATTAGAAGCTGATTGGATTTGGTGTTTATTATTATATTATTTAATATATTTTCAGGTGGGTAGTTTGTTCCCCGGCAAGCCTCTCTCCACCACCTCAAGCATACACATTCTTTAACATGTTCAATCCAACACACAGTTCATCTACAAGGTAATCAGTGCCTGGATTCCACGGAAGATCACACGATGGGCCACGCGCCAAAAATTCATGATGATCAAGTACATGGGCCCACAGACAAGCAAATAGAAAATATGAGATGGGTGACTCTGGTTCTTGGGCATGGCATATCTCTACTCTCAATTTAGTTACTCAAAGGGCATGACAAAATAACTATCCATTTAATCCATGGAGCATGTGCATTACGCAGCCCTTTTAAATAGTCTGTGATGATCATACTCAAACGACATGACTCAGAGCCCGTTTCTTTTGTAGGAATTTCGGTTGTCTCGGAATTCTTAAATTTCATTTAAAAATTCTACATTTATTTATTGGAATTCCCAACATTTGAGGCAAGTAGCATTTGGAATTCCATAGAACTGGGATTTCAAAATACTAGCCTCTACACTAACATTTACAAATACTGGCATTCTAGGAGTTTTTTATTTGCAAGTCTAGCCATTCCGAGAGACATTGTTGCAACTCCGGCTCTCCCCATCGGTCAAGTCCCATCTTCTCCCCTGTGCGACTACACTAAAATTAAGTCCGGTCATCTTCTTTCTCACTCCTTTCATAGATTTGATTTATTTGTTTCTTTTCTATAGTGTTTTAATGGAAAGGGAAGGAAATAGAATTTTGAGAGTTTTCGATTGAATGGAAAGCTACCTACCATTTGCTCTATCTCACTCGTACACAAGCAAGATTTACCACATGTCACAGATTATAGGATTTTTTTTTTCATTGAGAGAGAGGAAATTGAAATTTTCAAGTAGGAATTCTAACATGAAAGAAAGAAGGAATTCGGTTATTGCAAAATTCAATAGCATTTTAGAGTTCCAGCATATCAAATTAATTCTGCAATTCCAACAGACATGAAATTCAGGGATTCTTATAAAGAAATAGACCCTAAATGCCATCTGATATTTGGCCACTAACCATAGTTTATGGGCCATGGGCAAATGGGCTAAGAGGATTAATGATCCTCATCAACATTCTACCTATACCATGTGTACCATCCAGATTGGAGGAGCACAAAGCGACCACGATAACCGAATAAAAGAGCTGGAAAAAAGAAAAAATAACTAAAAAGAGGAAATTTCTCAATTTTAACTTATAAAATGAAAAGCTCAGTCCTATTTAACTGGTAGGTTGGTAAGGCACCTCGTCTCCACTGTGAGTCCGAATCCTCTAAGTATTGCACACTTGCATGGCAGGTTGTCCCTTAGTGACATAGCAAACTATGATAGGTCCACTCGCGGTCATTAAGCAAACCCAAATAACATCTCAATTATAGCATTGATTATGTGAAAGTTGTGTAGGATGTATGTGGGTGTGTGAGTATTTACCATGTGAAAAAGAATATACAAAACCACTCTACCACCTATTTTGCATTTTTTTTTTCTTTCACCTGTTGTCTCATTAATTGAAAAAAAAATATAGATTTATAAAGTTAACCAATTGAGACATTCAAATCTGGGAAGATCTACAATGCAACGCCTCAGTAGTGCACTGTAGTATGGTGCCACACCCCATCTTCAATGCATAGTAAGGCTTACCTTTTTAAAATCCAAGCCAGTCCAAGCCCTCAACATATAAATTATTACTCAAATATTTAAGATAGCCACTAATGAATATTTGACTGCATTTGAAACACATGATTAATTTGCTTTACTTTATTATTATTATTATTATTTTGTTTGGATAGAAATGGAGGGAGCCCTATATGTGTGATCAATTTAATAGCTGTCCCACTGAACTTCTCTTTCATAATTTAGATAAAATAGATATAATGAATATAATGAGTGTTCGGACTGATGTCCGGATTGGAGTTTGAAAAGGAAAGCCCAAACTTGCGTTTTTGTTGTTTTTGTAAAAGAACATGAATCCATTACATAGCCTCAAGGAGTCACAATAACAATAAGCATTGAAGATGGGTGTTGAACCATTCCATAATGTAGCGAAGCTACATTAATGTAGTTTTGCCCTTCAAATCAAAAGCTTTTAGGTAAACAATAATACTGGCCACATTTCCCATCTCACAATGGTAGTTTTCCCCTCCTCCATCTCTATAATGTTAAAAATAAAACAAATGAGTTAGGCCTGCCACATAAGACAGTTGTATGGAAAGTATGGTTAGCATTATTGTTTGGCAAAATCAGAGAATAAATGACCAATCTCCCACCCCTTCGCAAGGCTACTATTAAATTCATGCAGGTAGGGCACACGCAATTAAAGACATAATTAAAAACAAAAGATCGCATAAAGAGTCTTTTCTCTATATGGAGGTGAGAATTGATTGCTAATAAATGGAAATTTATAAAAGATTTGATATTGTAATAAATAACAATAGATTTTAAGAGTGTAATCTACTTAAGAATTTCACTTTGGTGTTAGAATAGATTAAAATGAAGAAATTGCTAATAAATGGATATTTATAAAAGATTTGATATTGTAATAAATAACAATAGATTTTAAGAAGTATAATCTACTTAAGAATTTCACTTTGGTGTTAGAATAGATTAAAATGAAGAAAGTAGAACTTGCTCAAACATAATTGGGACAAGGCATTTGATGGTGATGATTAATTGAGATTACAATAAGTTGCAACAAGTTGATTATAATGTCAAAAAAATAATTATGATCTCTTTTTGCCGTGAGGGGTAACTCAATTAACTTAGGACCAGGGGCAAACCTAAATTTTGCCATATGGGTGCAATCGCACCCGGTAAACCTTGGTGCACTTCCAAAACCGAAATGATATTCTGGCCTACTTCAAAAAATCCTATAAAAATATGAGTCCATCTTTTGAATCCACATAAAAATCCTCGGTTTGTCACCAGATCCAAACTACCTATTAGGAGGATCCACACCCCTCAAACAAAAATCGTAAGTCCTCCATTGTTTAAGATTATGGTTTGCCCGTGAAGGTTATGGATTTGAGCTGCGCTACTATAATAAGGTCGTAGAGAAGTTTAACTAGCTACCTTAAACCCGAACGGCATGTTTGGCAAAGAGATAGGGTAAAGTAGAGTAAAATTAAATTTTTAATTTTGGATTTACTTTACTCTGCTTCACCTTACCCATCTCCCAAACCTATCCAAAAGGATTAGTCCGACCTAAAGAGTTTCCAAGGAGTTAGGACACCCTCCATAAAAATATATATAACATCTCCGTCAATATTCAAAATTTTAGAATCTTGGTATCATTTTCCAAAATTATATTAAGCATCATTTTCATGCTTTTCTAAAACAAATCCATTTATACAGCGACGTATTAGAAAGCTAAAACTTTTATGAGATGTTAGAAGCAAAACCCCCCTTCCAGTCGCCTCCATAAACTTAATAATTAATGCAGTGGGTCTATGGCTTATGAGCATGACATACTAATAAAAAAATAATAATAACACTTCATAGTTCATACATAAATAGCGAAGGAACCAAGTAAGAAGCCGCAGCAGTAGTAAGAAATGCATAGGTGGTATAGCAGATGGAGAACTGAACAGCAACACCAAAATGCATTATTAGTGTTGCATAGGGAATGGGCGACCGTGAATGACGTTGTGGTTGCAGTCTCGCGGGCAGATGTCGTGTAGAAACGTCCAATCTCTTGCAAAAGAACTATTAAAAGAAGAGAGAGAGAGAGACATACAAATACCCAAGAGAGAGAGAGAAATACAAATGCACCACTACCAAACTGATAGTGAGAGATAGGGAGATAAAAGAAAGAAGAGGGTAACTAATGGACCGAAATGGGTGGTAGGCAGTGGATGGCAGATATTGCAAGTTGCGGTCCCAATGTAGAGCCCGAGACTCTCGGGAGCATTAGACGGTGGGCTCCACATCTGTCGTGTGCAGAACTACCACAACCCCACTCTCTCTCTCTCTCTCTCTCTCTTTCAGCAGTCGTGTTTATAGACGCCGCCAGGTCGTCTTCCTCGTCCCACCATTTGATCGTTCTCTTTCTCTTGCATGATCAATCTCTCCCTCTCACACACGTGAGGGACAGAGTCAGGACTGGCTTGGAACATTAACACAGAGGGACCTCCCACTGTTTACCGTTGAAAATATTCGTACCACAACCAGTCTCCCATCTCTTCCGCACCCCTCTTTCTCAGTTTGCTCTGAATCAAATGACAGACATGCTTTTAATGACATTACATGCATCATCTCTGCCTTTCTGGGTGCACTACAGGAGCACTAAGTGTATCTGTTGATGACGGGGATTTGGTTTGTGGGTGGTCTTGGGGTGTAGGTTGGATATTGATTTTTTTATTAATGCGAAATTGCTGGAATGGCAGGAGAAGGGAGAAAAAGAGGGGGGGCGGGGGCTTGCATTTTGCAGGGAAGCACAAGTAGAGGGGGCCCATGTGATTGGTGATGGAGATTGATTGATACGACATGCAAGCATATGGGTGGGTACGGGTTGCTTTTTGCAGAATCTTATTAAAATATGGTAGTGCTAATCAATCTAGCCTTCTTGCCATACGGTGTCACTGGTTACAAGTCAAAGAAAGAAATTAAAAAAAAAAGTGTATTCAGTATTCACATATAAATATAGATGTATATTTTTAAGATTACATCTCCATTACATCTCGAATTAGATATGCGTCAAATATGGTCGACTCAAACAAAACCATAAGCTAGGTGGCTCCAAAATCAAAAGCGTACCCATTTCCACCATATGCAGATGGTGGTTCTGCATTTCTTTTATAAGGTGCCAAAGTTTAAGCACAAGACAAATGGTAAATAGAAGACCAGCAGGCACTAGGCAGGAGTTCTACTTAGTAATCGTGTCCTAAATTTTGTTGCCGTAGAGGGCAATATGGAGGTTAATCAGCTGGTTGGGCTTAGAAGGCCGTCAAGAAAACAGTGAGGAGGATGATAATCGCTCTTAGTATAAGTGACTTAGAGTCCTATTGTGATTACAACAATTATTTCAAATGTAAAAAAAATCACAGTAATATAAGAAAAAACTTATAAATTCGAATTTACAGAATAAGATCAAAGTTAGTGTTCAATACTATGTCTTTAAGACAAATTCATCTCCGCTACGGTGCTCACGGTATACAAACATTTGTCTCCCATGATATAATGATCTACACGACACAGAAGCAACACTTCAATCTGTGTTGCCCTGCGAACAGAACTATGTTATTTCTCTCTCAAACAGATTGTGAATGCTGAAGAAATTCGATGCCAAAATGCAAAAATGAAATGGCTTTAAATAGATAAACTGGTGACTGCTCTGAACAGTCAACAGTCACTAATGAGCAAATGCTTTTACTCGGTTTTGTGAAAACAAAAATAATACAGCACCATTCGAAGGAGACACAACTATTAGACCATTCGGAGAAGACACAACTATTGGACCATTCGGAGAAGACACAACTATTAGACCATTTAAAAAAGATACAACTGTTAGACCATTCAGAAAAGACATAACTGTTGGACCATTCGGAAAAGACACAATTGTTGGACTGAGAAGATACAACTGTTAGATTGAGAAGACTGAGAAGAGGTGTAACAGTTCACTATATCTGTTAACAGATGAGACACTATCATTGGAAATTAGACACATCTGTTGGTAAAAGTATTTTCTTCAAAAAAAATTGAGAAGCCATCTACACGGAGGCCCGTGACCTAACCCGACCCGACCCGACCCGCCGGTCGGACGGCGGCGGCGGTGATGCGCGGGTGTTGGTTGTGGTGTTATGTATCTTCCCTGCAGGATAAAATATGAGTGCCCTTTAAGGTCTAAATCTCATAAGCAAACTAAAGGTATATAAACACATACACACATTTAATAAATTAGCAATGTGGGACTTCCTTTTTTCATTACCAACACAAAGCAACTTGAACTAGTCATTTTTTTTTATCTAATTTCTCATTCACTTCTTAAACGGTTTTTAACTAAACAATAGCTTGGTGTTATTCTTCTCATATAGGAGAACACATTAATATCTGGACTCGCCTCAAAAGATGTGTGGGACCCACACTCATTATGGTCCAAAGTTGCCCAAAAACCAATGTTAAAAATCCATTTTTCCAACAAACCCCCACATGAATGAAAATTGGCTGTATTATAATGCAGATGATAATACTGATACGAAAGAGAGAGAGAGAGAGAGAGAGAGAGAAAGATAAAAGCTAGAAAGGTACTGTACAGGGAAAGATAGTTTTTTGCCTTGAATCTTCCTTTGTAAAATTCTATCGGATTTACTTGCCAATCGATGAGCATGATGTTTTTGAACCGTTTAGCGTTAGTGTAAACTAAGACAATAGAATTCACACAGTTACTTCCTTGACACAATTCATTCTTATGATTGTGTTCATTTTGGCCCTGAACATACCTAGTTTTCATGAGTGTTTTAGAGAATTTAACCATAAAAATTCTCATAGAAGCAGCCCCTTTACACTCACATAGGTGACTTCTTATTAAGGGTATCCTGCTATATCCCACTTGGATTTCCAAGCTATAAAAATAATTAAAAGCATAGCTTATCCTAAGCAACACTGCAGGCATCACTGTATCATCATAGGAATAGGAAAGAGAGTATCTCTGCAATGATGTACTAAGTCATATACAACTCGGTTGTCCCATTGAACCTAGATCTTGGGATCTCTAGTCAACTAGGTTGGGTTGTTATTATGTCAACTTTTAAGTGATAGGTTTTAAACCCATTCCCCTCGATGAGTTGTATACTAGATATTTGGTCAAATCTTTTGTTAACGGATTTGTAATATTCTCTTTTGACTGTATATAATCAATGAATATGATTCCATTTGAAAGCATTTGCCGTACAATGTTATTTTTACGATGTATATGCCGAGACTTATCGCTGTATATTTTACTTTGTGCCCTACCAATTGCAAATTAGCTGTTGCAATGTATACATATTGCAGGTACTAGTTTTGGTCACATAGGAATATCTTCTAAGAAATGACGAAGCCACTTTGCTTCCTCTTCTGCTTTATCTAAAACAATGAATTCCGATTCCATGGTGGACCTAGGAATACATGTTTGTTTAGTTGACTTCCATGACACTGTTACACCTCCAAGTGTAAACACATATCCACTTATAGATTTGGAATCTTTTATATCAGATATCCAGCTTGCATCACTATAGCCTTCCAGTACAACTGAATACTTCGTATAATGCAATCCATAGTTAAGGGTGCATTTCAGATTTCGGAGAACCTTAACTATTGCTTTCCAATGATCTGCCCCTGGGTTGTTTGTGAATCTACTTAATTTGCCAGCTACATATACTATATTTGGATGAGTACAATCCATGATGTACATTAGACTCCCGAGTATACGAGAGTATTCTAATTGGGATATGCTTTCACCAGTATTTTTAAATAGATGAAGATTTATATCTATTGGCATTTTAGCTTGCCTTCTATCATATTTATCAAAATTTTCAAGTACCTGTTTGATATAGTGTGACTGAAATAGCACATAACCATCAGATGATGTAGAAACTTTCATTCTTAGTATAATATCTGCAACTCTTATATCTTTCACATCAAACTCTTGGTTAAACATTTTCTTGGTAGATTTAATTATGTCAATATTACTCCCAAGAATAACCATATCATCCACGTATAAATATATTATAACATAACCATGTATTGTATTTTTTAGATATACATATTTATCACATTCATTGATTCTATACCTATTAAACATCATTACCTAGTCAACCTTTTCATGTCATTGCTTCGGTGCTTGTTTTAAGCCATAGAGAGATTTAACAAGCCAACACACCTTCTTTTGTTGGTCAAGAACAATAAACCTTTCTGGTTATTCCAAATAAATCTCCTCATTTAATTCGTCATTTAAGAAGGCTGTTTTAACATCCATTTGATGTATTTTAATGTTGTACAAAGCTGCAATAGCTATTAGCTTACATATGGATGTTATTCACGTAACTGGCGAATATGTATCGAAATAATTCACACCTTTGTTTGCTTATAGCCTTTGATAACAAGTCTAACTTTATAATGATCAATTAATCCATCTGTTTTCATCTTTTTCTTGAATATCCACTTGTATCCTAGAGATTTACAAAAAGGTGGAAGATCCACTAGTTCCCAAGTATGATTTTGTAAGCTGGGTTATATTTTACAATTCACCGCCTTTCCATTGAGGTATTTCCGATGAAGACATTGCTTCCTTGAAACTTTGGCGCTCATTTTCTAACAGATATGTAAGAAAATTTGGACCAAAGGATGTTGCAATCATTATCCTTTTACTATGTTTAAGTCCTACCTCTTCGATTGCAGACTCATGGTCTTTATCATTACTAACTGCAGTAGTATAAGTTCTTTTCAAAGAACTTGTCTCTTGATTTTGCTTGCATGGAAAGATATTTTCAAAAAATAATGCATTTCTTGATTCTATGATTGTAGTGACTTGTATATCAACAATATTAAATTTATGTACTAAAAAGCAATACGCACTACTATGATAAGTATACCCGATGAATATACAATCAACAATTTTAGGTCATATTTTAACCTTTTTGAAAATAAGAACTGCTACCTTGGCTAGACATGTCCACACTTTCAAGAATTTATAGGATGATCTTCGACTATTCCATAATTCATAAGGAGATTTTCCCGTTTTCTTGTGATGTATTTTGTTGAGAATATAATTTGCAGAAAGCATTGCTTTCCCCCACAAGTTCTGAGGTAGTTCAAAACTAAGCAAAATAGCGTTCATCATTTCTTTTAAGGTTCTATTTTTTCGTTCAGCAATACCATTTTGTTGAGGTAAATAAGGTACAGTTGTTTAATGTATTATACTATATTGTGAACAGAACTCACCAAAATGTGATTCATATTCTCCACCTCTATCACTCCGTAGAGCTTTAATCTTTTTGCTAAGTTAATTCTCAACTTCATTCTTATACTGTATGAACATCTCCAATGCTTCATCCTTACTTTTTATTAAGTACATATGACAAAATCTAGTGCAATCATCGATAAAAGTGATGAAATTCTTTTTACCACATCTAGTTTGTACATATTCCAAATCACAGATATTACTATATATAAGTTCAAAAGGCACAGTACTTTTTCAATGGAATGAAAAGGAGTTCATGTGAATTTAGCCTCCACATATATTCCACATTTATGATTTGGATCAATTTTAAATTTTGACAAGCAACCCAAATTTATTAATCTACGCAAAGCATCATAGTTAACATGCTTTGGTCTACTATACCATATGTTAGCAAACTCATGCAATTAAACAAAAGAAGAATTCTTATTATTCTTGGATGTTGCAATAGGGATTACATTCATTTTAAATAGCCCTTCGCTGACATGGCCTTTCCCCACATATATCCCATTCTTAGTGAAGATAAATTTGTCAAACTAAAAAATAAGCTTAAACCCTCTCTTACTCAATAATGAACGCAATACAAGATTCTTACGAATGTCAAGCATATATAGTACGTCATTAAGAGTGAGTTATTTGCCCGAAGTCATTTCCTGTACTACCTTTCCTAGACCTTCAACTTTAGAAGTCAAAGAATTGCCCATGAACAGTTTTTCCCTATCAACAGCTTCATATGAGGAGAACATATTCTTGTCTGCGCAGATATGGCGATTAGCACCTGTATCCACCCACCATTCCCTAGTATTTCCAACCAAGTTTACTTCGGACACTACAATAGAAAAGCTAATGTCAGAAACATCCGTAAAAAGTTTTTCTATTTCAGTCATATTGGCTTATGCAGGCTTTTTTGTTGTAGTTCCTTGATCTTTACGCTTGCAGCAATCTTTTACACGATGGCCAACCTTGTTGCAAATGAAATACTTTACTTTAAACCGTTTTGGATCACCACCTTAGTTTTTGCCACCTTGGTTTTATCCACCTTGATTTTCATGCTTCATCTTTTTATTGTTATTCTTGTGCATTTGTTCGCCTATATTTGCTTTGGATTCCATTGGGTAACGCTTATTTCTTTTTTCAAATGCACGGTTATCTTCTTCAATTCTTAATCTTACAATTAAGTCTTCAAGACTCATCTCCTTGCATTTATACTATAGGTAGTAGTTTTTCAACTATAGCAGTAACTTGGAAGGATTCACTTAAAGACATGCCCTCTTCATGAATGTCATGGAGTAGGACTTAAAGATCCTACACTTGACTGAGTACAGTCTTAGAATCCAACATTTTGAAGTCAAGAAAGCGGCCAACTACAAATTTCTTTATACCAACATCTTCTGTTTTATACTTCTTTTCCAAAGAGTATCACAACTCTTTCGCAGTTTTAATGGAACTATACACATTGTATAATGTGTCTTCTAGTCCATTCAAAATGTAGTTCTTACACAAGAAATCAGAGTGCTTCCATGCATCAATTGTAGCAACTACTTGCTTTCACTCTCATCTTCTTTGAGAGTAGGAGCCTCTTCATAAAGGAACTTAGCTAAATTCAGAGTAGTTAGATAAAACAACATTTTCTGTTGCCATCTCTTGAAATCTGTCCTTTTAAAATTTTCAGGTTTCTCCCCATAATTTAGGAAAACATGGGCCTAACAACAGGGGTAGGAAGAATGATTGCATTTGAAGATGTCATTTTGATTTAACGCAATAGTTTTAGATATTTTTCAATATTATGTAGAAATAATGTTTAGATGATAGAGTGTAAAATGAAAATCAACAGTCCTGAATATAATTAGAACAGTTCAAACAAAGTTTTATAATCACAACAGAGTTAGAACTTTGTTGGTTTAAAAAGACAACAAACAAAAAACAAAACTCTTTTACAAACTTAGTTTGTATTAAAAGTGACAAAGTCAATTCTGTTTTTTTTTTTTTAAGAAAGTGAAAACAGAATTCGGTAATTACAATGGAAAGACTTCAAAAACAAGTTAGAATTTTGTCCTAAGATTGTAAGTGACTTAGCGTCCTGTTGTGATTACAACAACTTTTTCAAATACAAAAAAAACCACAGTAACATAAAAAGAAACTTATAAATTTGAACTTACAGAATAGGATCAAGGCTAGTATTCAAAATTATGTCCTTAAGACAAAATCCGTTTCCGCTATGTTGCTCACGGTGTACAAATGTTGTCTCCCGGGGTATAGTGATATACGCGACACAAAAGTAGCACTTCAATCTGTGTTGCCCAGCGAACAGAACTGCGTTGTTTTTCTCTCTC
The DNA here is from genome assembly GCA_037013555.1 of Sextonia rubra. NCBI lineage: Eukaryota > Viridiplantae > Streptophyta > Magnoliopsida > Laurales > Lauraceae > Sextonia > Sextonia rubra. The sequence goes on from JASUAD010000018.1 coordinate 40,364,143, forward strand.
AAACTGATAGTGAATGCTGAAGAAATTCGATGCCCAAATGCAGAAACGAAATGGCTTTAAATAGATGAACTGATGACTGTTCTGAATAGTCAACAGTCAGTAATGAACATATGCCTCTATTCGGTTTTGTGAAAACAAAAATAATACAGAACCATTCGGAAGAGACACAACTGTTGGACCATTCGGAGAAGACACAATGTTAGACCATTCATAAAAGACACAACTATTGGACCATTCGGAAAAGACACAACTGTTGGACTAAAAAGACACAACTGTTGGACTGAGAAGAGATGCAACAGTTCACTGTATCTATTAATAGAGGAGACAGTACCATTGGAAATTAGACACATCTATTGGTAAAAGTATTTTCTCTAAAAAAAATATAATTCAAAAGCCTTCTATACGAAGGCCCACGACCTAACCTAACTAAACCCGACCTGCCCACCACTCGGGTGGACTGCGGCGCATGTGCGTGTGTTGATTGTGGTGTTATGTAGGTCCTCCTTTCGGAATAAAATATAGGTGCCCCTTGAGGCCCAAATCTCATAAGCAAACTAAAGGTATATAAACACATACACACCTTTAGTAAACTAGTAATGTAGGACTTCCTTTTTTCATTACCAACACAAAGCAATTTCAACTAGTCACTTTTGGAACTAATTTCTCATTCACTTTTTAAATGATTTTTAACTAAACAATGGTTTGGTGTTATTCTCTTCATGTAGGAGAACACATTAATACTTGGCCCCGCCTCAAAAGATGTGTGGGACCTACACTTATTATGGTCCAAAGTTACCCAAAAATCAAAGTTAAAAACCCATTTTTCCAATAGTTAGTAGGGCCTAATCATTAACGGGTCAAGCCCAAAAAATACACAAATGTGTGATCATAGTCTTTCTTCTGGGACTGTTCTTACAAAGGATAAACAACACAGAGCTGTCACATTGTGCATAAAGTTGAAAACAAGTGGCTGAAATAAAATTAGTAGTATATTACTTTTCATGTATATATATATGTATGGATGTTTCATGTAAAATAAAAAGAATAAAAGGTCTTAAATGAGGTAGATCAAATGGGGTAATAGATGCTTTGTTATATATTGTGGAGTAAGTGAGTAACTCAAGTAGGGTGAAGAAGAATAAGGAAAAACTCATATTAGTAGACTTGTATACTCAGCTTGTCTACCTAAGGCCATCCAAACACATAAAAAAGGGAGAAATTTTCACTGTAAGGCCCGGCCACTCCACTTTCTCTTCACTCAAGTGCGACCAAAGAGGCCCTTATCACACCATTGTGTAACCGCTTTTTGTAGCTGCGGGAAAACAAATGAAAAAATTTTAAATAAGGCCTTAGGATTTTTCATTATTTCAAATAAGGAAACAAGTATTAAAACTTTTCAAATTAGTCCTTAAGCTTTCTAAAAAATTTCAATTAAGGAATTCACCCATTTTAAGGTATTTTATGGAGACTTTTTCTATCAAATTTCTTAAAATACCAAATTACTAATCTTTCAAAGCCATGACATGGTTTCAACGCTACAATATGCAGCCGATTACTTTGGAAACACTAGTCGTAATTGATCACAATAAGGATACCAAAAAAGAAAATGATGAAAATATAGAGAAATTGAATGAGAAATTTATTTTAATAAAGAGTAATGTGGGTAATTTAAACAAATTTAGGAAAATTTGCCGAAAAATTACTTTATACAAATGGATGTCTTTAATTGAAACTTTTTGAAAAACGTAGAGACTAATTTGAAAAGTTTTGAAACTTGTATTCTTTATTTAAATAAGGCAAAACCTTATAGCCTTATTTGAAAATTTTTCAAAAAAAATTAATTATGAGGTTTTATTATTAGAAGTGACATTTTCTCTAACAGGTATCCGCACGCTAAGCCACGTGTGAAGCCCCTCGCTGGAGTTAATGCAAAGATGGCCCCTACATTAAAGGTTGGCATGTAATTTTGTGCACTACTTGCTTACCATTGTTGGAGGAGAGAATAACTCTTTCATGGAAAATCTTTTTCTTGTTTGAAGTGAATGTTTCTAATTTCAAGTAAAAAGCATAAAAAAATAGTTTTTTGATGAATATTGAGGAAAAGCCTTTCCTATTGAAAAGGGATATTGTAGTGTCATAGATATGGGTGTTAGAAACAACCGAATGATTTGTTAGGTATTAAATATTTTGAGGAATGGAATTAACGTTTGAATTTTAAATTATCTCTCTATGATAGTCTCCTCTCTTGTGTAATTAGAGAGTTGGATTAAATAATGTTTACAGTGGTCTTATCTCAATGAATTATTTGAAATTTGATAATCACAATCAATTTCCTTTGACTTCAATAAAACCAACCATCTCCCCTCATTCGTCCATCCAAATCTAAACTTCACGGTCTGGTCATCTTTAATAAATCGCACTATTGCATGATCGAAGGTTTTGAAAAAAATCACAACAGATCTGATCAAGTGGGCCATCGGCACTGACGTACTAAAAAACGACTCGGTTGTAACATTAATAAATCCATGGACAAACGGTGATCATCAAAAATACATGAAGATCATTTTTATCAAAAACAAGAAAATTAAATATATTTTTCAAATATCAAAGGTTTTATTTTTTTATGTTCAAAATCACAGATCCTATTTAGGACCATGTGATTGAGGGGGGATGTTGAAGATATGGATGTTGAAACAACTGAATGGTTTCTTAGGTGTAAGATATTTTAGGGATAAAATTGAGGTTTGAATTTTAAATTTATCTCTTTGTGTTATTCTCTTTGTATAAATTGGAGAGTTGGATTGAATAAAGCTTACTGTGTTTTATCTCAATGAATTAAATCATTTGAAATTCAATAATCACCATCAATTTTTTTTTACTTCAACAAAATCAACCATCTCCCATCGTTTGTTCATCCAAATTTTAATTTCATGATCTCGTCATTTTTATCAAATTACACTATTACACAATCAAAGCTTTTGGATGAAATCGGGAAATATCTGATTTAGTAGGCAACCGGCATCGACAGACTAAGAAAGGGCCCAGTTGCTATAGTGATGGATCTATGGACAGACGGTGATCACTAAGAATACATAAAGATCATTTTTTTTATCAAAAATAAGAAAAACTAATTTATTTTTCAAAGTTCAAAGGTTTTATTATTTTATGTTCACAATCACAGATCTTATTCAAGACCATGTGTTAGAAGGGAGATGTTAGAGATATGGATGTTGGAAACAACTAAATGATTTGTTAGGTGTTAGATATTTTAGGGATAGAATAAGGTTTGAATTTTAAAATATCTCTTTATGTTTTTCTCCTCTATCGTATAAATTGTAAAGTTGGATTGAATAAAGTTCACGATTGTTTTATCTCAATGAATCAAATTATTTGAAAGTCTTCATGTAGCTAAAGTAGTGGAAAAGCCAAACTTCTCCATGAAAAGGTGGGAGTTTGATATGTTCTTACCATATCTACGAGGAGTAGATTCCACAACTCATGTGATTATTGTTTTCATTATAGAGGGGAATCATGTAGTTCTAGCTTTGTTGTTGTAGGAAATTGAATTTCTCTCCAGTGAGAAAAATTAGTACATTTCTTTCTTTTTCTTGTTAAAAAGATTATGACATTAAATGAAGGAAAAGTAAGTTACATGAAAAATGACAATGATTTTCTTTTCTACTGCAAAATCCTGCGCAAGCACATATATACATGAGCATATGGTTGGTCAAGGCGCAAGTCAATGTAAGCCCCGTGGAAAGGAGAGAGTAAAGCGTTGCCGTTGTTGTTGGGTCAACGTGAATGAAGCGGTAGGCCACCAATGGTAACTCCAAGCAAATATGGTTAGTTTAACCTCATGATAACCACTTTTGGGTCATGGATTTCATTGACTGAATAATTTTTAACTGTCTAACAACATGGTAAAATGATTCAATTTCCCACTTATTACATGGTTTAAAATTAGTTGGGCATGTTTGGAATCCTAGGAAAGAAAATTGTAGTCTAAAAGAAAGGCCCCGGAAAAGAGGGGAGATGGGTTATTTTATAAACAAAAAGAAAGATAAAAGTGATAATTTTTTACAGTCGAAATTCATATTTCCAACTGTGTCACGCTTCAAATGGGCCCTCAACATCGAATCTACGAATAAGAAAATTTGAAAAAAGAGTCAACACAAAACACACAAGCAATGGTCCACACCAGGCAAATGTTTCTTTTATAACAATTTATATACATATTTATATGATAAGGTAGATCTGGACAAACTCAAGTGTGAAGTAAATTTGATATTCTATTTTTAGGATGATGAAAGTTGAGAAAGTGTTGGATTTTTTCTTCTTTTCTTTATTATTTTATAGGGCATGATCTGAATAGCTTGCACTTTTTATAGTGGTTTTTACATGGGATTGATCCCATTTGTAATTTTGTCACATCTCTGGATCCGGGGCTAAGATGGACATCTTAATTGTAGAATATTATATTGAACATTTCAGAGCAGTCACTTCTAAGAAGTTTTTTCCTACTAATCTACTCGCTTGAAATTGATAGTTTGCAGCATCGGGAGAAAGTATCATTGTTGGGAAATTTATCTAGAAAAATGTTGGGATATTTTCAAATTCAAGTTTTTCTCATGAAAAAATGTTATAAGAAAAAGAAAAAATTTAAATGATATACAAATATAAAAACGCTAGTATAAATATTTCCTTAGAATTTTTTCCATTCTTATTCTATTTGTATTGTGATGCTTTATTTTAAGCGAAGCTTTGGAAACATTAAAATATAATCAGAAAATTACTATTTTAGACTTATATTATGATTTTATTATAGAATTTCAAATTTCACCGGCATAATATGTCTCTTTGTGAAATGGGTGGTCAGATCTGCTCACCCCAAGACTTATTATCATTGGCCCATCCATGAGGTCGCCCCTGATTGATCAAGTACCCATTTGCCCGGATGCATTACTTTGTACCCAGTAACCAGTTTGTTAATGGTCTTCACTTATCATTGAATAATGGTGGAGCACATCCAAATTCAACAGGCACAATTTCTTCGATCAGATTGGCATAAAAGGGGTATCTGCGCTCAGATATTTAGTATGGGATGTGGACCCAAGGTATTATTGATGCGCAGAAACTTATTGTTTATTGGTTTCACAGAGCTCTCAAGTACTTAATAACTTGTGATCCTAATTCTTCGTTGATCAAAAAAATGTATTCAAAACACCCAATTGGCTGCATTTCAACTCTATCTATAATTTTTTATTCAAAGACTACATAAACAAGCTAAATGAGAACTGTCACGGGTTTAATTATCAGGTGCTGTTTGAATGCGGAAGGGAAAAATTAAACCTGAAAACGACTGCTGAAAGTATAAATTTATGTTGGGCAGTCCCAGATTTAGGAATTTTTTGTGTGGTATGTAAAAAGGAAAATAAAGGTTTCTGAGAGATTTCATGTAAAAAAAAAAAAAAAAGTGGGTTTTCAAAAGAAAGAAAAAAAGAAAAAACTTGGGAGTCTACTTATTCATCTCGTCCAGAGCATGGCAGTGAGTGAAACCCTCTTCTCAGATTTTGAAGGAATTGCATAGATTCTTGCAAAGTTCGACTTCTGATTGATACTGAATTTCACAATGACATTATATTCTGTTTTTGTTATATAACAATCATAAACTGCCACACATAGTGGCTATATTTTTAGAATATTTTGATATTATCAAGCAACATTAATTTATTGTAAGTTGATAGTTAAAATTAAGATATTGTGAAATAACACGAACAAAATTACAATCATTACCATAATGAAAAAGATAAAAATAGTAAATTATATAAGAGAATCCAATTGAGCATTAAATTTTTACTCATACATCCATGCACATAGGCCCTATCCAAGTTTGATACCATGTGCACTACAACCAAGGATGATCTTTAATTATTTATCTGGGGAAAAGGTGCCTTACCATGAGCTATTGGTGGACAGGCTTACATTAATTTGTACTTATTTCCTAATTTGTACTTCTTTCTTTAAAAATTACTTTTTAAAATCACTCCTTGATAATTTAAAAATAAAAATACTAATTAGGAATTAGATTAACATCACTTTATGACTATATTTTTCAAATATTATATTTGCAACATGGATTTGATTAACAAGAAGACTCCTCCTTTCCAAAATTCTCATTTTTATGTAACAAGAAGATTCTTTCATTCCTATATCTTCTTTAGGAATTTGATATCCTCTCAATTGAGAGATATCAATTCTGATTTGTTTCACAAGGAAAAGGTGCCGCATCAAATGGCAAATGCATGAAGTGCATAGAAAATCAAAACATTTTTTCGTGTTGTCTTGAAATCCTTATTTTAGACAAACATATTCGAAATATTTAAATTTTATGATTCTTTTGCCGTAGTCATTTTTGAACATTTTTTTTTATTAAAAAAGTGTTGTGATGAACTATTCTTTCCTTTTTTTTTCTCCTCTAGTCCAACTCACACTCCTATTCTCACACACTTTCCAAGTCCCAAAATCAGCAACACTACAATTGGGGATCCCACCATTGTGATTTCTAGAGAGAGGAAGGTGCCTCACGACTAAGCCATCTGCAGATTGACTTATCATGCATTTGATATCAGTCTAAAGTTGGTATATGTTAAGATTTTGGATTTGAAAAATCATTATTACTACATCATGGATTCTTATCTCTGCAATCGACAACGTCTCATAAAACACTAGCAAAACGTAAAACCATAATGCATTAGTTGGAGGAAAATGTTATGTTACGAGTAAGTGCAACTGCAATTTAGTAGGTGGGCCCACTTTTCATCAATGCAGTCCCTTTGATTATCTTTCCATCACATGTCCTAGGATTGGGCTTGGTTTTATGCTCACTGAGTTTTCATTTGCTATTTAATTAAATCTCAAAAAAAATCTATACATAAGAAACTATTAAAATTTAAAGTTGTTCAATAAAAGGCAATGATAATCTAGTGGAGCTAATTTTTTAGGCCCCTTTATCCATGAGGATAGTCTTCCATATGTGCTCATTCAATTGATAAACTTGTATTTAAATGGGCCCTTCAAGCTAGTTAATAAACATCTCCCTAGTTGGAATCTTTATTTATTGTAAACAAAAATAACCTCACAAAAATGACTTTTAGTATATGTTAACTTCTATAAGAAAATCACATAAAAATATATAGTGCATATTTTCATACGGACCTCATGACATAAATTGGATCTTTCTTCTACTCACATGTGTCCTATGCAGTTTGCAAATAGAGAATATATCAAATTATCCTCTAAATACTTTTTTGAGATTATGAATTTGCATAACAATAAAATTCAATAGGGCATCAAAAAGAGGATGCAACCCACAATACTTGGGTGGGAGTGGGTCTTTTGTGTGAGTTGTATCCTAAAGTTTTTAGAGTGGTATCTAATAAAGAGTTTACTGTCAATGATTATTATGGGGTGAGAGATGGTTGCCCGATGTGAGGTGTGTCCTTTAGAAGAGGTCTTCATTTGTCGACAGAGAGTTAGAATGAGAAATTGCTTGGTGTTCTTTCAAACATATTTTTGTGTAGTGACACTAAGGATTCTCGGATTTGGAAGCCATCCACTTCCGAGGATTTCTTGGTGGGATTTCTTGGTGAAAGCTCTTTACATGGACATAGAGGAGAACAATCTTTCTAGAGCTTTTTTGTCTCTTATTTAGTTAAGGCTTATCCCTCTTCGGGTGGAGGCTTTTTGTTGGTTAACGCTTTTCTTTAAGATCTCTATGACAAATAATTTGAGAAGAAAATGTTTGATGGTGTGTACAATTTCAGATGTTTGTGTGATGTGTAGGAAGGAGGAGGAATCTATCAATTATCTTTTTCTTCATTGTGAAATAGGAGTTGATGTTTGGTCTCACTTTATTGGTAGATGTGGAGTGGCTTCGTATTGTTTGGAGAAGATTGGTGAAGTCTTGGATGAGAGGGAATTTTGTAGAGTGCTGATTAGTCTTTAGATTTGCATCATTTCATGGTTATTTTAGAAAATTTTGAGGGCTTATTCATTAGAAATTTCTTCATTTAGTTAAAAATCATGTTTTTATAGTTTTGAGCATCATTATAAAGTTCTCATGCAAAAATCACTGAAAATTATCAATTTTTCATAATTATCATAAAACTTTCCATTTTTTGATATCTATTTTTAAAAGGTTTTTTAAATTCATGATTTTCATATAAAAATGACAAGTTCTTATTAGGGCCCATACTAATGCATTCGTGACTTTTGGTCAAAATTGTCATTTTAATTAAAAGTTGATTTTGTATATAGAAAAAATTGAAGACAAGGGTCCCACTCTCAAATTGTTGCATGAATCTAAATTTGGATTTCAAGAACGCAAATTGGAATGAAAAAAAGGAAAGCCATGGTGGAAAAAGTTCAAGAAAAGGAAAGTCAAAGATGAAGAGATAAAAAATAAAAAGTCAATCTCGTTTTTATTTGGATAACATAGATTAAAACAGTCATAACTCTCAAATCGAATGTCAGATTTGGGCCATCTAGTTACCTTTGGAAAGCTCTTTTTGAGTAGATATCCATGAAGCCCAAGATTAAACCAATCGGAGTTAAAATAATAAAGTGATGGCCTTGGAAAATTGGCTGTGTATTGTTAGGTGGAATTACATAAAGCTAAAGTCTTCTTTTGATTTTAGAAAGTGGGTGTGGAGAGAAATTTTTACAAGAAAAGGAATCAATATTCTTTCTACTTACTATTTGTTTGCTAACTTTTGGCCAAAGAAGGAGACTAAATACTATAAAAAGAATTCAAGGGGGGAGTTATCCAATACACCACAAGCGCTCCTTCTCTCTCCATTTGTCCTTTACCCCAATATGGGTTAGGTCAGCCCACTTAGATCCCATTCACTCCATCCATTCTATTCCATCATCCTTCTCTTGTCCAATTATTCTCCCGTGATGTGAAGTATGAAGATTAGATCTCGGATTGCCCACAAAGCCCCATTTTTTTCTTGATGTATTGTTCTAGGGTAAGGATAGGTTTTTTTTCTAGTTTTAATTGTTTTTGGGGATTATTGGTTGTGTTGATCCGTTTTAATTTAAAAGACACAATTAGTGAGGTCAAGGTGTCCCGCCTCTGATCGGCATCGTGTGTTTGTGTGTAGTGACAATCCACAGTTGGTGCGGTGTTTTTGTGGTCTTTTATTAATTTTGGCAATATGATATTCTAATTACTCATAATAAAAGAAACTAGAATTCTTTTTATTTTATTTTTTATCCTTTACCTTTGAATGATTTATTTATGATTTTTAGTTTAATGTATGATTTATTTATTTTTCTACAATTGGTGGTTTGATGAATTTTATGGTTTTGCAGTTTAGTAGTTTAGGTTACTTTTTAGTTTAGAATTTTTACATTAGGTTTTATTTTTGGTTTGTTATTTAATTTTTATATTCGTGATTGTAATTTAAATTTAATTTTCAGATTTAGTAGTTGTATATTTGTATAAATTTTATTAGACTAGTACTAGTTTTTCAATTATGACAAGTTGTGAGATACATAACTCCCTATGGATATGATTCCAACTCACTGGGTAAAACTGCAATTGAGGCCTTGCACTTGGGGCTATCGATAAAGTGCAGTCGTACTTTTTAGAGGATCATCCCTTTCGGCGTCCTAAGGTATGTTTGGATGGAAAGAAATGATAAGATATTAAGAGGTTCATCTTCTTCTTTGGCGGATTTAATTACTTCGACCACAGTGAGGATCACAAAGTCACTTTTGGTCAGAAAAGAGTTTTTTATATTTACCTTTGATGATATTATCTTTAATTAGGAAGCTTCTATGGACTGTGGCTCTCTTAAGGTAATGAATTTTGTTTGTTGGTATTTTCCCCCTCTTCGAATGATGAAGTTGAATGTTGATGGTGCAACGGGAGGTAAGCTAGGTCGACGAGTATTGGCGGTGTTCTCCATAATGGTAAAGGGGACATGCTATTTATGTTTTACAAGAATGTCGGTATTCGAGTTAGCTATTGGAAGCTCTTCTTTGTTTTGTGAGGAATTTTTGTGGGGACCTCATTGTGGAGTGTGGCTCTTTTAATGCAATTACTTGGGTTTTTAATTGGAAGGCCTTTCCTTGGAAACTCCAATTCATCTTCAATGAAATTTGAGTTCTTCCGGCATCTATTAGTGTTTTTTTTTATTATGTAGTTAGATCAACGAATTCTAGTACCGATGCTTTAGCTAAGTATGAGGTTGATAGAGTTTCTCCTAGTGGAAGGGTGTTATTAATAGGTTGTTGAGTTATTTGGGGTATAATGCTCTTGTACCTTTTTGTCCTTTGTTTCTTACTTATTTATTCATTTTATTGCACTTGTTTTCTCTTTTTTCTTAAATGAATTTTCTATAACCATAAAAAGAAAATAACAGGTTCAAAAAATTCTCCCTATAGCCAAAAATACTGTCTACCAAATTATATACCTAAAAATTACAGCATTATTTATGACATCACAAAATACAATACAAAAACGTGGCCTTGTAGATGCGAAAGACCTTTTGGGGCCCTATGATATGAGTGCCCCAACTGGGTGCTCATATGGTGTGTCTCCTGGCCTCTGGGCTGGCATGACTAAAGATCGTCCAATCTGGCATGGAATGGCCAATAAATTCATATACAAAAAACCAATAGCTAGTAACTTAAAAATTGTCATGCCCCACCTGCAAATCCTATTCCAGCAGGACAACTCAGATTAAGACACACCTTGCATGTACCCCTAGTGGGCAGCTTGAGGAGGCAAGGCAGCAAATCATACGTCACTCCCATTTATTCTCCTACTTGGTTGGATTAGATAGGTGGCACTCTCGCAATTATAACCGATATTTTGAGAAAATTTCATATACCATTTTATTTTTCTAGGATGCTATTTCTTGATAATTACCGGTATATTTTTAATTATTTAATCCGAATTTATATTCAATGAACTGGTGGTGGGTCTTTCCACTATTGGATTTGGAAAAGTCCAAAGTTTAACTAATCCGAAAATTTTATCATAATAAACTCAGACAGCAAAACTAAAATTCATATAAGTGACCCAACATAAATAAATAAAGATTTGATGATAATGATAATAAAAAAATTAATGTGGGTGACACTTAAAATAGAAAAAATTTAAAATCAAGTGCTAGGTTAAGCGGGTATGCTTGGGTTGACCCGGACATGGGTTTGTGGTCATGTGACTCTTTTAATATAGGTTCCATCTCAACCTTAGATATGTACATTTCCTGTTGTGAGTCTGTTTTCAATGCAATAATTTAGGTGTTCTACCACCATATCGGATTTTGGACATCTCCCATCAACACTGGCCCCAACAGATCAACGGTCTTAATCACCAGAATAATACTTCGTCATCTCTACATTGACGGGCAGCAACCTTTATGTTTGCTTTGGCACAGGATCCTTTTATCCTCTCTTTTGTAATACCTAATGGATTAATGATGAAAACGTGTATTGTCAATGGATCACCATTAACCCCATATACGTAACGTAGCAGAAGAAAAAAGATCCTACTGTGATACATCTACAAGCATTGTTAACTTATGCACAACTTGAACAGAACCAAGAAAGAGAAAGATAGAGAGAGAGAGAGAGAGAGAAAATTAAAGTTTCTGTGAAAAAATCTCTTCCTCTTATCTCCAAACAACCCCACCCTTCTCTTTCTTTGGAGACTTTTTGCCCAAGAACACGATCTAGAGAGAGAGAGAGAGAGAGAGTGACCCACCGTAGACGTGAAGGGGTTTGAGGTTTCCGGCCGGCAGACATATACCGGTACGACCCCGAAAAGCAGATGCTATATTTGACGTTACAACACCACCATGCCCAAAAGACGGTCTCAAGTGCAATCACACCCCACCCATCTGCATTCTTCTCCTCCTTCCTCCTAGGGTTTTGGTTTTCCTCTTAATCTCTATCTCTCTGTAGATTTTTTAGGGTTTTAGGACAATATCCATACTTTTCCTACATCTGGGGTCTGGTGGAAATGGATGATTATTCACAGCTGAGCGAGAACACGAGTGGTAGAGGGAGCTTCATCTATGCTTCGCCCGCGATTGCACCGAATTCTTCGGTGTATGCGAGGAGCAGCAACAGCCCCAACATGCAGCAACAGCAGCAGCAGAAGACCATGGCTTTGAATTCGTTTCATCAACAGCACCACCACCATAACCAGCCAAGTGGGTGCTTCCTTTCGGATGGTCCTTCATCTGTGAAAACCGAAGGAGGAGGGTCTTCTCAACAGCAGCTCCCCGAATTCCACTACCCTTTGGTGCAACAGCAGCAGCAAGGGAATGGGAGTTCTAATGAAGTTGATGCAATCAAGGCCAAAATCATTAACCACCCCCAGTACTGTAATCTCTTGGAAGCTTACATGGATTGCCAAAAGGTAAAAAAAAAAAAAAAAAAAAAAGAAGAGCTAAATTTCATTAGAAGGAGAGGATGATGATTATGATGATGGTAATGATGATGTATTTCTTTCTAATGTGTTGGTGTTTTTGATTGATTGATATTATAATAGGTGGGAGCCCCACCAGAAGTGGTGGCGAGGCTGACGGCGATCGGGAGAGAGCTCGAGAGTCGCCAGCGAGGGGCGCTGAGTTGCCGTGACTCCTCGACGGACCCCGAGCTCGATCAATTCATGGTAATTTTCTTTTTCATGGATTTATTAGTCTTTCTCTATTAGTCTCTACTAGTATGAGAATGAAAGTTTGTTGCTTGGTTGATTGAAAATGAGTTTTGAAGTGATTTCTTGTTGTTTGGTTGCGTTTTTCTTGTCTATCTTTTCCATTTCCCATCTCGGTTTCTTTCCTCTCTCTCTCTCTCTCTTCTATAATTACAGGAAGCCTACTATGATATGTTGGTGAAATACCGAGATGAACTAACAAGGCCTTTACAAGAAGCGATGGAGTTCATGAGAAGGATAGAGGCCCAACTCAGTACTTTAACTAACGGATCTGTTAGAGTCTTCTCTTCAGGTATCTCTCTCTCTCTCCTTCTCTCTCTCCCTCTCTCTCTCTCTCACTGAACAAGGAAAGGGAAAAGAACCCTTTACTTGTAAGAGCCTTTTCTCTCCATCTCCATTGATCAACAAGGAAAGGGAAAAACACATCAAGAACAAAGAAAAAAAAATTCTTTGGATTTGCAGAAGAAGAAAAGAAATGGCTTACCAATGAACAGTGCTTACCCAATTGTACGGGCACACAGTCTGCTGCTCTGGGTCCTTTGCCAGTCCGTATTTTAATACGTCTCTCCCCCGTTTCTTGCGAAGGTAGCTTTGACCAATGAATAAGGCAATAGAGAGAGAAAGATCTGTAGAGGCGAAAACCACCCATCAAAGCTCACGAGTCTATAGTAGTACTGTTCTCTCTCTCTTATGCAAAAAGAAGAAAGACAAAACGCGTCTTAGGATATCTTAGCAGAGAAAATAAGAGCACACGTTCGTCTCTAACGGGGTAGCTTTTTCGGTGCTGACAGCCATTTCTCTCACCCTCTTTCTCTCTCTTTGAGTTCCAAGCATAGCTTATTAGTATATAGAGCAGTCGTCGTCCTCGGTCATTTCCAATGCTTCTTTATTGCTTTCTCATATGATTATTTAAAGATGGGAGGGCATTGGATGCGCTTTGAATGAATGAGCTGAATCCATATAGGCTTAACAATAGATTGTCAGGATTCTCTCTATTGAAGCCTCTGGTTTTTTTTTTTTTTTAAGATCTATGTCATTTAAATTTCAACTTATGTTTTTTTTTAATGAGGGACAAGGAAATGTGGAATGTGGGGTGATCATCCATTTCATGCAATTGTTGCCATTTTGGATTCTTTATTAGGTTTGTGATTACAGTAATTTGATTGTATGGTGCAGGTAAGTCCGTAGCATCCCTTGGTTTTTTATTGTCATTAAAAAATCATATTTTTTATCACTGCATGTGAAACTTTGGAAAATCGTAGGTGCTTGGGCTGCATTAATATGCTTTAGGCTGCTGGGCTTAGGCATCCTAAACATTGATAATTGAGGTATTCAGAATACATTCCTGTGGATTGAATGAATGGCTATGGTAACCAAGGATTCAAGATTTCTAGTGCATTTCTTATTATAATAATGAATGAAGAAATTATTGCTATGTCTAAGTGAGCATCTTATTCCTAGTATGCCTAGCAATTCTATAATACTGGGCTCTTTAAATGCCAGCATTTTGCCAGACTTTTCTAAAGAACGTTATTTCTCTCTTGGAAGAAGACAATAAAGAGCAACCATTCAAAAGAAAAAAGAAAGAAAGAAAAAAAAAGTAGTATAGTAGATAACACCAATGGAGAAGGTTTCATTGGAATATTGCAAGAAGAGTTGATCTCTCAGCACTCTTTCAACCCCATTCTATGTCTATTTCTCCATCTCTAAGCATGGCATGGGCGTGCAACAAGGCAATGAAATCAGGTATATATATTTGTAAGAACAATGCTTTTTTTTTTTTGGCTAAAAGGTAATTGTATTTAAAAACAAGAAAAGAGACAGACTTCCAAGGAGAAGTCCCAGAGAGGCCAGAATTGACGTATTGATGGCTGCTAATGATAAATCAGCTCTGTACTATTTTCCCTACTCTTCTTGTTATCTGAAAAGTTTCAAACATGTTTCAGCCATTTGTTATGTGACAAGTAAGCTCCCTTATGCTGTATTTCTTTGGCCATTATTTTTGGTGGAATTTTCAAGTATCCCTGCTTTCAAGAAATGCATTCATGTATATATAAATATTTATGTATATATATATATATATAATCTTTCATTGCAACCGCCATTTTAGTAATATGTTTGATTCCTAGAAGAATCCATTAGATGGGAAAAAGGAATTAAGAACAATATTATAATAATGTAGTGTCTTTTACCAAGTTGCTCTACATTTCCATCTGCAACCACTGTTAATGTTCCCAGCCATTCTTAACCAGGTGCCACATGTCTGTCTTTATTTTGCATACAAAGTGAAGAAACTAATCATCATTGTAAATAATAGAAAATGTGTGCGGATCATGATTTTCTTAGAGTAATCAGGCATTTTTTAATTATGCAGAATGCAAATCCAGTCAGTCTTGGGTCTAGAGAGCCGGAGTAAAATCTTGATTGGGTCATGAAGACTTGGTCAACTATATCAAATTGCATTGAGTCAGGTGTGACTTGATTGAGTCGTACAAGTTTAGTGGTGACCTAGGTGGATGGTGAGGCCAATATCTAATTCCATGGAGGAGCTGATGATGTGCTTTCTTTCTTTTCTTTTCTTTTTTATTTTAATTATCATTATTTTTTATGACGAGGAACTTGTTGACCACCCTTACGGTTGATCATTGGGTAAAACCCCGGATACACAACACCATCCATTGGCTGGTACTGTGTATTGGGTAAGGCCTCAAACGGTTTTGAAGCTGGGACCTCTAAATCAATGCTGGCCTTCCTAACCACTCAAACAATTTAAGTGTGGGTAAACTTTCAAAGAATTGAATCTATTCCATAACTCAATGTGAGATTCATCAAAGGAATAATCTCGATTTCTACAACCTATAAGAATTTGAATCTAAACTAATTCTTATCTCAAGGAACCATCATCTCTAACCAATTCTATGTCTCGAAAATGCAATGACCCTAGACACTTCTTTTCTCATTTTATAGTTTTTGGTTTCTTTTTATCTCTAACAGTTATGCCATATATTAGTATTGTCTTTGTATCTACTCGATTTTCTATATTTGTATTGTCTTTGTATCTACTTCTTTGTTGTGTTAACTTTAGTATTTACATATTGTTACATTGATCATGTGAATATGGTGATTTCGTTAGTAGAGAAAATAAAATATTTCTAAATAATCTAAGATTTTTTAATTTTAATTTGCTAAATGATTTCCAAATGATTTGTCAACTAACTCAAATAATTTGCATAGAATATTTGCAACAAGTAAAATGAGAAATAAAATCTAGTTTAATAATTCTTTTCTTTTATCTTTATCATGTATAAATTTCACCAGCACCTTTCCCCTTTATTTTGTTTGTGCTTTTGCTATCATTTGTAAATTGTGAATAATTGGCCCGCCAATTTATTCCATTTATTCCACATTTTGTGCTTAGATATGGTACCATGTAATTATTTTGTAATTGTTTGCCAAATCAGAGTTATTTATTAATTCCATATTCAACTCCCAAAGAGTCAATGTTAAACCGATTAACTATTTTCTGAGATTTTCTGGTCCCAATATGTATATGTCTTCCATCTGTGTTGTCTCAAGAAATTTTGGCTGTCTCTGCAAAATTCAAAATTATGCAAATGATTGAAAATTTTTAGATGGATTTAATGTCATTATCATGACTTCTATGAGGCTTGGTGTTTGAGATCTTTCTTAAAGTGATAAAGCCTTTCAAAAAGGGAAAAATGATTTTAGGTAGGACATGTGGCATGTGGGTGGGGCTTATTGGCCCAATGTATGAAAAGAGTTTTTGGTGGATTCATGGTCTATATGTGGTGTGGAAATGACTTAAGTGAAGCTGAGCTGTTACTAGCTTAATCTTTTCTTGAACGTTAAACAGGCCACCTGGAGCTTGAGCCAAGCTGAGTTTACTGAGCTTGAGCTTTGCTTAAGCTGATCTGGGCTTGATTGTACTAAGCTGAGTGTGAACTCAAATCAGGCATGATTGGAAAGCAGTCTCAAGCAAGGTGGGCTTAATCTTGGCTTCACAATGCATATTAAGTATGATCTTGTGTGAATGCCTACTCATAAATCAAGGGAAATTCTCTCCTTGGCAACATTTTAGATGAGTGCCATTGGAGCACTACTATGTGGGGTCCTATGCATGGATAAGAAATAGACCTAAAATCAACCTATTTGGATTATTATAGGTGTACTTTTTGAGGTTTCAAAGATCAGCACTTAAAAAAGAGTGTTACAAATTGGCACTACATATACAGGGGGTGGTTAATAAAGTGAACAGTTCATAGTTTCATTTTGAGGATGTGGTTGCTTATGTAATTATACAGTATGCAGTGATTTTTCAAAAAACTGTAAATAACTTAAGTTCTGTGTATTATGTTTTAAATATGTTTGGCTGTATAAGCAATTGATTTTCCTAAGAAATAAACAAATTAAAATAATACGTATCTTCACAACAAGTTTGTATTTTTATTAATTATATACTTGTCATATGGACATGAGCCAAGTGGATTCCCTTGCAGAGTCTGAGTTGGGCCTGCTTGAGCATCTTAAAATGCGAAGTTGGAGCCAACCTTATTTAAGCTGGAACAAAAACTTGAGCTTGGCTCATGAGACATCAAAGTAGAGCTCACCGCGCATCTGTCTTCTAGTCTGGCTTATTGATATCTGTAAGCTTCAAAATGGTTAGACATTGTTAGCTGTCCAATCGAAGGCAATTGAAGTGAACCGTAAGTTCAGAAAGAAGCTAGTGATTTGCACTTAGCCCTTTGATTAGATCACTGACAATGTCCAAGAGGATATATTTTTTTGTTGCTAATGTTCGGAATTCTCATAAGGTAGGACCAATGGGCTCTACCTACATGCCATGTTTCTATTGAAAACCTTTGTTACCTTTGTTTCTGAAAGGCCTTGTTAGCTGGTCTTTTTGAGTCATTAAAGATGACATTATAGGTACAATAAAGGAAATGACATGGGGATTCGACATTTTGCGAAATATAGGCAGTTTTATCCATCTTTGTTTGCTTCACTTATATCCATTTATGTCAGGTCCTTATTTCTTTTCTTTTCTTTTTTTTTTAAGTATGATAAATCCTGGCAATTGAAAACAAAAAAACCCCAGATGGCAATTGTCAGAATCCAGTGATATGTGGAACCGAGCGTACTTAACGAAGGCTATGGAAGAGAAGGATAAATATGCTAAATTCTCAAGTCAAATAAGTGGACATGACAGTCGACTATCATCATGGGAAAACATCTCACAAATAGACCTTGTTTCAAAAATTAATTACAATTTAATTAAAATTTTTTTCTTTTTCTGCTTTCCAATTGTAAAATTAAAATTACCTCGGAAAGGTACTTATTTTTTCAAAATCTGGTTTTGCCTTTCCTGTACTCCCAACTACTCTTTTTCTGTGAATATATTACTAGTATTGTAACATTGTTGCACAATCAATCTTCTGAGTGAGGGAACTGCTCAAAATCTGCCATGGGGATTAGATGTTTTCAAACTATTGTTTCTTTTATGAAATGTTACTGTTTTGGCTATGGAACTGTGTATTGATATCTCCATCCCAACACTTCAAAAACATGGTTGTTGTTATGTGTGCTTTTCATCATATCAGCATCAAAGCCCTCTTCCTTTATTGTGTCATGTACCCGACTACCCAGAAATTTCTCTTTGTTTCAAGAGTTTGAAAGAAGATAATGTTGTTGGCATAATCTTTAGGGGAATGCCATTATGCTACCTGGTCCTTGCTGAACAAGAAATTTAATACCGATAAAAAAAAGAAATTTAAGTTGCAGAATCCTTGAATTGCTATATCTGTCATTGTGGATTTTATTGAATATGCAAATGGGCAGTGATGTAGGTAAAACTTGTTGACTTTATGAAAGCTCAAATGAGCTTACAAAATCTCTCATTTATTGGAGGATCATTTTACATTTTTAATGTCCAAGAAATATAATGTCTTACATGCTGACCTGGTCTCTAGCTTTATGTGAATTATAATTTGATTGTATAATTTATTGATAGCCCATTGGACGCCACATTTACAATTGAACCATGTGTTATTGAGATAAAACCACTTACAATAGTTTCCTTGTTAAAGTAACTGCCAATTAGAATAGGAAATATGGTAATTTGTCCGGTCCTGTTGCCTATCAAATATGATCATATGAGAGGGCTATGGGATTTTTTGATAGATTTCTAGAAACATATGATTGACCCAATTTTTTTTCTTCCTTTCTTTTTTAATAGATGGATCATAAAGCCTTCTTGTATTTGGTATTCCCGTGGGCATTAGAAACACTTGCCAAATGTTCTATTTTTATTGGTAGTTACTTTTGCAAGGAAACTATTGTAAATCGTAGTACACATATTAGTGTTGTATGTTCAGTGGTTACTTTTGCCCATGGGCACTAATTTATTTATCTCATCCAAGTTAAGAGTTTGGAGATACCCATATATGTGATAGATTCTTGTGTTTCCTTTGTTAGGACTTTCATTTTGATTACCCTTAACTGGTGTGATAATAATAAAAAAATTTGGAGGGCACATAAGCCTCTGTTCAATACAGCAATCTAATGGTTGTTGCTCAAGTTGTAACATCTATGGAAGTGTTGCACATAATTTGAATAATTTGGAATGGGCCTTTGACTATTTTACCATGAAAAGGCTTTCTAAATAATGAAAGGAATAAAATGTTGTCCAATTTATAATAATATTTATGTGAATATATGCACCATATTAGATAGTGATACAAAATGGGTGCAAGTTACCATTTGGAGAATAAAAATTAGCAGGAATTTAAAAAAATAGAACTAGTAAATCATGGAAAAGAAAATCTTCTGTCATGCTTATATGTTATTTTAGTATACCATATATCATATATGCGAGTTTAGCAATGAAAGGAACTGGAAAAAATAAATGAGCCTGTAGATAAATAAATAGAATGAACTAGAAACACATGGAATTTCTGAAGTAAATAAATAGAATGAACTAGAAACACATGGAATTTCTGAAGTGTATGCTTTACTGAATAAGAAACACATGGAATTTTCTGAAGTGTATGCTTAACTGAGGCATTATTTTTTCATTATTTACAGCAATGCATTTAATATCTTTGATTCTAATCCCTGACAAGCATTGTTCCTTGGAGTATGTTGTGAGAAAATATAGTTTTCTTTTGTGCTAGGTGATTTGTAATACACACCTTTTGACACGTTGAGATTCAATTGGATATGATTGCTTGGTTTTATTGTAACTGTCTGTGCAATGGATCTTTTCACTAACTTGTATGCCCATCTATTTTTATTCATATCCTCAATCTCTCATAAATTCTTGTAGATTTATACTTGCAAAATGGACCTTGAACTATTTGCAGACCTCTCAAGAATAGTTCCTTGCCTTAGTGGTAAGAAGTGTTGGTTCTTATTGGAAGGTCTAAGGTTCAAACCTCACCTCCCTCCTCTTTGCAAATGTGAGTTTTATCATCTCACATTCGAGTTGTGTTGTGTTTTCTCAAATGTGCGAGTCCATTACCTCTCATGTGTGAGTTGTGTGTCCTTCACATGTGCGTGGTCCCATTATCTCGCATGTGTGAGTTGTGTGTGTCCCTCACATGTGCGAATCCTCATTACCTTGCATGTGTGAGTTTTGTGTGTGGTCACAATTTTGTTAGGTAGAAAAATACCTTATGTAAAAATCTTAATAAGGATTAGATAAGTTGTATCTTAGCTGTGCTTTTTATTTTGGAATGTGCAGAGTCATATCCCAAAACCTGTAAATATCCTTCAACCTTTATCCATACTTCTGTTTAGGTGTGAACCTCCGACCATGAATGACTATATGAAGTGTGGTATCCTTATAAGTCCAAATCTACATTCTCTATTGTCTGTATATTTCTTTTGTTTTATGGAACTGTTGCATGCATTGCATTTAGTGATCATGCCTGCTTCAGTCCCTAGGCTCCTCTACCCTTTCAATGAAAGGTTGGAGCTTCAATTGGTGAACATCACAACTTCATTTTTAGATACCGCTCAATGCTTTCTTTCTGTTTGCGTTTTGGCTGAATCTCGAATTTGTGAGGAAGTTCTCTTTATCAAAAGAATAATTATAGTAGGTCATGTATGATAATTCTTGAGATGCATCCATCATTCACTCTGATATTTTCCGATGAGTGAAAGTATCAGCATCAGTCTTAAGAAAAATTTGATCTTCTTCTTGATAAGTGTTTCCACATTCAATTTTGACTCCAGCCACAATAGTTGCCCTAGAAAAGATCAAACAGGCTCTTCTAATACTCAAGGACTTGGGGTTACAGTAAAAATGCACAATCTCAATGTAGTTCACCTGTCTGAAAAAACTCATCTACAAAGAGACTTATGAAATATCAAAGCAAAGGAGAGGCAAGTTATCTATAATTCTTCAAAAAAAAAAAAAAAAGTAAAAGAAAAAAAAGAAAGTAGTATGCTGTATCAGACATGATGATGGAAGAGAAAATGTCCCAAAACATGTGTGCCAGAATCAATTCAAACATAGGTTTTTTTTCAGAAGCCTGCCAGATTAGTATCACCTTGCCAATAAGCGATGTTAACAGAAAGAGGCCTATCAGAAGTAGCAATGCATGACCATTTCAATGTGAAGCTTGTTATGATTGAAATAAATTTTGCTTTTTCTTGTTTCCATCTGAGTCTACATCCCCTCTAAATGACAGTATCTCACTGTGTCCTTTGTTTTCCGGATTGGAGTCCAGAGTTGAACTTACGAACTATAGGAGGAAACTTCGTTGCTTTATAGTGGGTGTGTAATGAAGGAAAAATTAACTCACAAATGTAAGAAACCCCAAAATTCTTATTTGAAACAAAAGAGAAAATCTCACAAATTGAGAAACAAGACAGATGATTTGTAGTCATTTCTTGTACAATGCCATATAAAAAGAGACTTGTAAAATGGCCAAATAACATGTGAACTACAGTCCAATTACAAACGTGAAATTCTAAAACTTAACAAAAGCAGCATTGAAAGAAAAGAAAATAGAAAAAGACATGAATTTTGATCAACGAAACAATGAAGTTTGGGATCTTAATATCTCAGAATGCCAAAGCCCCTTAGTTGCATTTCCGATGGTCAATTTGGAAGTCAAACCTGCTGGTTTGACTTACTCTGATCATGAGACTCCATAAGGTCATCTGCAACCCTACGTCACTGTCTAATTAGCAGTTCTTACTAGAACCTTTTTCTATTAATGAAGTTGTTTATGGGATGCATAAATTTCTAAGATGTTATCTAGGAATGATGTTGTCATTGATTTTAGGAATTTCTTTGATCCACTAGAAACCATGGTGTTTCCCCTATACCAATGTTGAATAAGAGACTTCAACTGCATGATTATTGTTCTTACCCAAAAAAAAAAAAAAAAGAAAAAGTATGAATGTAGTAGCCAAAGCAACATTGTGGTATTAAGTTGCATACTAAGGTCTATCATAATGAGACTTTATCCATTCGTGTTTATCTGTATTATTGGCTGTATTATTGGCTTACCCTGACCTTGATATTAGAGCTGTTTCTAATATCATAGTAGCTTTTGTGGTGTATACATTTGTAAAATGATATCCAGGGACTGGCATTGGTTGCTTTTGTGTGTTTTAATGAAGAAGATAGATTACTTTCTCTCTTCCGGGAAGTAACAAACCTTCAAAATATCATAGGAATACTAAGGTTTCAATTCTGTATATTGAGGTTTGCTTAACAAAATACTCAAGTTCAAAGATACGAACACAACAATAAAGGATAAAGCAGAGAACCAATCTCACAGCTGGATTAATAAACAAACATAATCTTCAAAACATCTCCCCTCCTCCATTGGACTTTTACAATATATAGCACCATTCCCCCCTGAATACATGTTTGATTCCCAAGGTTGCTACATTCAAAACTACAACTTACTAGCCTTTCTCCTATTAGTTCGACACACCTACCTACACTTAATATTGCAATTTATGAACAACCAGCAGCAGGCCAAAAACATATACAACTTACGAAAACTAATTACAAGAGAGTATAAATTTTACGAGTCCCAAGACAGTCAGCCCGATTCTCAAAACTTCCAATGTGACACCAAGGAGCCCACATGACAATGACGCCCACATGGTAGTGACATGGCCCCAACTAAGCAACTGCATCATTAAGAAGATGATGTGCCCTATTTCTTCATACCTCACTACATCAGCTGGCCAGTGTAATGGTGTGACTATAAGAAATGGAAACCCATAAAAAGGTCATAAATTAGCTTAGTAAAAGTAAATCTTTTTGAAGGTTTACTTACTGAAAATAGGTTTATCAAAGCAGTATATGTGCTGTACTAGTCATCAAACCACGTGAAAACACTTGAGTAACTATTCCTAAATAACAATTCCTAATGGCCAAACGACATAATGAACCTTTACAGACTTGAAATCTAAAACTTACTAAGAATTATATGTTTGACCAAAAAATCTGACCCATCAAACGATGAAATTTTGTGATGAAATACTCTTCTTTTCAATTTTTCTGATGGATATATCGGAATAATTGTTCTGAAAGTTGGTTTGAAAGTTCTCCCAGCCTTTAGTTGAAGAAATGATATGGTGTTTAGCCCTTTTTTTTTCCTCATTTCATGTTTTGAATGGAACAATCATTTAACGTATATCAAATTACCAATATCATTATCATCATTGTCAAAGCCTTATCCTAACCATGTTGGGTCCAACTACATGAATTCTGTTTCTCTATATCAAATTACCAATATGCTAAAGTTATTTATGAATTAACATGCAATAGTTGACAAAAATGTTAAGATACCAAACTACAAACCACAATATTAGCTGAGGGGTGGTTTGTGGAGCTGTGAGGTCAGTGAATTCTTTAGTTCCACATCAGGGTTTAGCCAGCTCAAATCTATCACCATCATCATTGTTGTTATAAACAAATCCTAGGATTTGCATTGAATCCCCAAAGGAAAAAAGAAAAAAAGAAAGATTTGTTTAAGAATCTTATTTAGTGGTAAATCTTAGGATCTTGGCGTGGATCTTATGACTCGATACTTGTTATATCAAATCTTATAATTTAGGCAATTTGTCTGGGTGGGAGTAGCTATATCCTAATAGCTAATATTAGCAATTTTTTACTGTCTTCTTTTTGTTCCGTTAATGTTTCTATCCTTAAGTTGTTAGCTTGTGATTAATGAAATCTGTTAAGAATTTGTGGTATTTTAGAGATGTATTGGAGATAGATAAGGAATTGCACATTTGGATTTCACCGTCCATTCTTTTTTTTTTTTTTTTAAATATGCGAGCTTCTGAAACTTCAGGAGACATTCTAATCATGTACTGTCAATGTCTTTTTTATTTTTTATTTTATTTATTTTTATCTAAAGAGAACAGAAAAATTAATGGCATGTTTATTTTTTATAGCTATGTTAATAACTCAAACATATTTAACCATTCATGCATATATCCTTTATGATACATTAGTATATATTAATGGAAATCTTCATATCGTAGTCATATCACTATATTGATGGAAATGGATGGATTTTTAATAACTACTTTTTCCCATCTTACTTTTTTCTTCATTTTCATGTAAAAAAAGGCCCTATGATTTGCTATATGATTCGTGATATGAATCGATTCCGCCCCTTGAGTGATTTTCAATATCATTACGATTTTTAGAATCATCATCATGATCTCTCCTTATTGAATAATTTGAGGCACCCAATGGATAGAATACCTAGCAACTCCTGCGGCTCTATTTTCGTATGGATGAGAATCTTTTAATTGGCATTGTACCATTAGCCTCATACTTCCCATCACCATATTGATACTAACCGTATGCACCTTATAACTGCTGATTAATGTGAGATTTTGGATTTGGGCATCCTTACAATATAGATCAAATTGGGCAGAATAAGCCTGGCAGATAAAGTCTCCCAAGTTGACCTGGTGCTGGTGAAATTTAATCTGTCGGTTAAAACTGCATCAAGAAAAATTTTATCATGTTGTTCCTTCAAATTATGTTTCCAAAATATTAATATAGAATACCCCTAACTTCTTTTATCGAGTCATTTTCCAGGAATTTCAGCCAACCAACTCATGCAACTTAACATGTATGGTTCTCATTGAAATCTTCTATGCGCCAATCTGCACCCACTATTCAAGGTCTAGCATATCAAAATGGCCTATGTTATTGAAGGGTGCACATGGAATATTGCATTTCTTTGCATTAGTACTGTTAGTCACTATGCCTGTTCTCTATTTTAGCTTCTTTCTTCCATATGCAGTTTCCAATATCTTATCTTCTTCCAACTTAAGAGTTGATTATGGAATTTGGAATGGAGATGAATAGTGGAAACTTTATGCACTTTTTGTTAATTAAAGAAATATAAAAACATGTTCATTAACTCTTTAATTATTCAGCCCCTTTTGCTTTTCTATTTTCCTTGTAATTGCTATTTTCCTTGTAATTGTAAAGTTCTACTTTGGAGTGCATTTCATCATAGAGTATAATTGTCTGTAGTTGTTAATTTATTTTGAGTTGGCAATACTACATTGTTTTCTTTCATCCTTATTTGTAGCCTTTTTTTTCAGCAACTGAATAATTCATCACCTATATCCTTACTACATTTAATGTCCTTACAACTGTCCCCATTTTCCCAGTTCCTGGAACATGTAACTCTTTAATATATCTTATAGGGGTTGATTCCACTCTTATTTTTACGTGCCCATACCATTCCAAAAGAACAGGACTTGATTTTCCTTTCTGTTGTTGATTACCCATTAGTTTCCTATTGGATGCTCATTCCTAATTTGGTCTTTTCCTGTAACTCAACAAATCCCTGTTGGCATGTTCTTTTCTGTGACATGCACTCTTTGATTTTTCAGTTATTCACAATTCAACTCGGTATAGCATAGCAGGAATAACTGCTGTCTTAAATGTCCATCCTTGGTAAATTTTTTTAGTGGGAGCCACCTTTAGATTTCTGTTTAAATGCTCATTCCTAATCCATGCTATCCTTCTTATACTTTTATGCGGCCCCAGCCACATTTACTTTGTCAATTCTCTGTTCTCTACTCCATCACATTCAGCTCCATTTGACAATGTGGGTCTGCCAGTTGTATTATTAAAATACTCCTTCAATCGAAGTGATGCATGACAATCACATTACTTTTTGAAAGATTATAGTGCCCGGAATTTATTTTAGATTGTGATTTGATTACTACTTATATTCAGCGGAAAAATAAAAGCAATCAATCACACAAAGAAGATAACGCACAACTTTAACGTGGAAACCTAAGCAAGAAAAAAAAGAAATACGAGTTTAAAGTGGACAAAATCAATCATTAACTTCTGCGGTACAAGATATACTTACAACCCTATAATCAGTCTCTCGACATAAAGTGTTGTAGT
Source organism: Sextonia rubra (assembly GCA_037013555.1). Classification (NCBI taxonomy): domain Eukaryota; kingdom Viridiplantae; phylum Streptophyta; class Magnoliopsida; order Laurales; family Lauraceae; genus Sextonia; species Sextonia rubra. The sequence continues at coordinate 40,390,320 of JASUAD010000018.1, forward strand.
TGTTCTTAACAGATCTCCATAGCATAGTCTCTCGGTGCTCCACTATTAGTGTCTTGGCCTCTATAACAAACTATCTTTATGTTTAGAAAACAATCTTCTACAAGGAAGTAGAAGCTACAAATTTTCAATAATGAAGTAGAAGCATTAATTCTAGAACTTGAAGCTTTCAGCCCAATCTCTCATGGAAGCTCTAGATAGTCTCTCCAATATCAATCTCAATTCAGAATAAGGAGAGCTCTATGTGTTGTGTCTACTCAGGGTTGAGAGAATCCTTTTAAGTAGCCCAAAATTTTTTGCTTTAGGTTTAGAAACTAAATCCAAGTGAAACAAGGAAGTTTGGAACAAATAGGAAAGAAATCTGTGCAGTTTGGTGGGCTTTTGCCACTAGCGCGCTCATCTAGTTATTTGCAATTTTTCCTGTGGCTTGAGTGCGATCTTTGAGGGCTTGAGCGTGGTCATTTTTGTCTATCCCGCTCGAGCTCGAGGTTGAGCTTGCTTGAGCACGTGTTGTGTTTTTGATTTTCTTCAATTCAGCACTTCTTGCGACGCAAATAATAGTCCATACTTAAGAATATGAAATACAGATTTGTGGACTTAAGTTTTGTCCAATACATGAATTTTTCCAATACAAAATTCCGAACACTTTAGCACACCTACACTGATCCTATTTTTTCTACCACAGAAGGCACTGATCCTATTTGTGTTAACCAACTCACATCCAACTGTTGTGTGCTATAGTTGCTCTCTGAGATAGGAATATATGAGAACTGTTGTGTGCTTAATTTGTTGCAACCAGTCCAAGATGTCAAAACGTGTGGAAACAAACCATTAGAAATGTTTGCGAGTCTTTCATTTAAAATGGTGCTGCATAAACTACATTCTTTGACAGGTCTAATCACAATGGTGAACTGTTCCAGGTGAAAATCATGGAACTAAGTCTAACTAATGATTTCAACTGGATACCCAATTTGATATCTGTATCCTGGAATTTTTGAAATGGGGCGCGCCAAGCTTCCCATGTTCTCTTTTTCTGTGTTTCTGTATTTTCTATCTAGTGGCACCTAGTGCAATCAATTCCTAAACCTACTCTGAAAACACATATGATTTGGTTTCTCTCACACCACCACTGTATATGAATGTACTTTGGATTTGCTCATTCGTATGGTACTCCTAATCTACATAAAAAACAGGTGTACATTTGTATATAGTGGCACACTGAAAGACACCACATTCTAGTTCACCACAACAATATATATTAATCTTGACCTTGTCAAGATTTGGAAAATCGTGATTGTGTCTTTCATCCAAAGAGCATTGCAGTATGGCAGCAGCAATCTTTCCGAAGTTGCATCAAGATGTCCTGTGATTGTTGAATCTGTGTAATACTGGAATCTCATTTGTATTGTCCATTTGATTATTATTTCATTGTATAGAAAACTATGACCAATATGCTTTTGTTTTAATTTATCGTTGTGCACACGTGAAAGCTCTTTACCCCAGTGACACGATTTGCCACACAACTCCAACCTTTTCTATTCAATTTATTGGTAGTACTGATTTTTCTCTGCAACAAGCACATGGCAATTTATTTCTTTGTCCATCCAGCAAAGCATGGCTGGGATATCAAGCATTCTAGCTTGTCCGGATGGGGTGCAGTTAAAAAACTGTTGTGTTACCTTTTGCAAGCTGTGTACTTTGGAACCCCATTTCTATTTAAGTTGAAGTCATATGTTGTACATGGGCTCATGGCTTTTCATGGTTGTCAACATCCTGGAGATCATGGGTTGTCATGTAGTCTTTGTTCTTTTGTAACAATGATGTTAGGGACTGATGACTTGCAGAAAGGAACTTTTTTTTCCAGTTTCTTTAATATTGATTTTTATCACACACAGTAGTTATGTGATAGGTACAACACAATGACATGGGTTGTTCCAAATAGGCTTGAACCCTAAGTATATTCTAAGCAAGAATATGAGCTGTTGATCAAGATGATTAATCGATACTGTATGATGGTGGACTGTATCGATTTCCGCATTAGCAGTATTACAATTGAGGCTCTGCACACTGTTCAGAAATAGAGTAGCCTGTTCATCTACGTTACATTCAAAACTGTGTCGTGGATGTCCCTCACCAGACTACATTGATCTGGAAACTGATTATGTTTCAGTGGAAAGTTGCTGATCTTGTTGAGTTTTTTCATTTTTTAGATGTTGTCGAAAAAGAAAAGGAACCTAACTCATCATTTATTTTCTTCCAATTGTCCATTCCAGATGAAAAATTTGAAGGAGTTGGATCATCTGAGGAGGATCAAGATGGGAGTGGGGGTGAGACGGAACTTCCTGAGATTGATCCACGTGCTGAGGACAGAGAACTTAAGCATCATCTTCTGAAGAAGTACAGTGGTTACTTGAGCAGTCTTAAGCAAGAGCTGTCAAAGAAAAAGAAAAAAGGGAAGCTGCCTAAAGAGGCCCGGCAGAAGTTACTAAGCTGGTGGGAGATGCATTATAAATGGCCATATCCTTCGGTATGTTATGAGTTTGATTCATTGATTAAGAAAGGATATATTAATTATTCAACTCTACCTGGAAATTATCTGGTGTAAATTGTGAAATACCCATAATGCTGTGACTACCTGGTTAACTTATAATTTTTGTGAACTTTCTTTTCATTTTTGCACTGGATCGTTTTCTTTACACATCACTAACACGTGGTAGTGTTTTCACCTTTTTGTACTTGTTTCCTACACATCGTAAATCATAATTGACTCTTGTCCACATCAAACTGAAAGTTAAATTATTTCCATTCAAGGACATGAGGACAGTTTTTTACTAGAAAAATCAACAAAATGTTAATATTTAGTGCCTGTGTTTTTCTTTTGAAATGTCCACAGGGTTTGCAGTTTTAGATAAATGCTTAGTACTATGGGCCATCCTAATGAATAAGGTGCATATCAGTTACTCCGTTCCCTCTTGTTCATAGGAAATGGATCGGGGTAATAGTCCAATAATACTTGTTCATTTGTGTTACCTATAGTTATATGGAAGGCATAATCATTGTGCTCATTCACCCATGTGTTCCATCTTACACTTGTAGGCCACCAAGCATGGTGGTTGGGTGATCCTAGTCATTCATCATTTTTGCTCTAATAGATGGACCATCTCATGACTCATCACGATTCAAACATAAAGCTGCATTAATTGACCCGAATCTCCACTTTCATTTCCCCAGGTCGGTCTTAATTTTCGATGGTTTTAACAAATAGATTAGCCTCCAGTGGTTGTATATAGGTGCATATAGCGAAGAGGTGGAAAGTTAAATGGTATCACCATTCTTATGATTTTCCAATGATTTGAGATTGGGCCTTATGAAGAGTGGAATGAAGCCCAAGGGTGATGCGCACTGATGTTTTAAATTGGTCATATCCAAATTATATGGGGTGTGAGCGTTGTAGTCATTATTTTTAATCGTTCGTAAAGTTTTTGTTCATTTTTTGTAGAACATGGAATTGATGTAGGGTGCAAGATAAATATGTTGAATTCCATTAATGAGGAAAAATTTAAGCACGTGGGTGAGATCTAAGCCATTTATGATGTGGGAAAAACCTCAAAATTAAGTGCTTCTGTATTGTTATTGTGGGCTAAAAGTGAACCAAACGAATGGGGATTTCATTTGTGCCATTCTCCTAACTAACCTGTAAGAAAACTCCCTCCATGGCCAAAATGTGTGTAGAATTTTGCTGTTGTAATGAATGGTTACAATATTGAGCAATGTCTAAAGAATACACCAATCCAATGATCCCAACTGCATCGATTTCTCAGTTGACCTTGGGCTGTGTTTTCCAATCATCTATATTTTGTCCACCATTTAGTTATGATCATTTGACTGGTGCCAGTTTTGGGTTTTTGCCAATCCACAGAGAAGGCTTTTTGGATTTTTGATGGGCGTCTTGTATTTGGCTTTCTTCTTTTACTATATATCTTTTATAGTTACTGATAAAAAAAAATACAAAGAAGACCTGTAACTTAGTGTCTTGATAGACATGAATGCATGGTTTCATGTTTGGTTAGGATGAATGCTTGGACTTTACTCTTAATTGGTGCCATAGATGGTAACTAAATGACTTAATGTTTTGTATGAGCAGGAGGCTGAGAAGGTCGCTTTGGCAGAGTCAACTGGCCTCGACCAAAAGCAGATAAATAACTGGTTCATAAACCAAAGGAAACGCCATTGGAAACCATCGGAGGACATGCAATTCGTGGTGATGGATGGGCTCCATCCTCAGAATGCGGCAGCCCTCTACATGGAAGGCCATTTCATGGCTGACGGTCCTTACCGTTTGGGTCCTTGAACATGTTCTCACATGACAGGAACTGATGCTTATGACCAAAAGATTGAGATGGGTCAATGGGTGGCGGTTGTTTGGAGGTATGAGCATGGTCTACGTTCTTGCATGTGGTCGGTCGTCACAATGTCGGGTTGCGTTTTCTTGAATGCAGGTTAGTCTTGTGCTATTATTTTGTAGCATTTGTATATGTTTTTAGAGACAATTCAAGATACTGAAATGCTTGTGATGTACAACGTTTAATTGTATCTTGAATATTGATGTTTCGTTGGGAATGTTTTTATAATATAATATCATATGTTAGGATATTTGTGTATTGGTTAATCTAGGGGTTGGACAACATTCTAGTCCATTGAATTGTAATTTTTCATTCCTTTTAGAATGGATTGTGGTATGAGTTACTAGATGCACAAAAGTGAACAAATTGAAAAAAGAACTGAAATCGGAGTATTTTGAAGCGATTTTCTAAGGTTAATATAGATTAAAAAGGTCATATTTCATAAACCAAGCGTTGGGATTGGAGTAAGCCATTTACCATTAAAAAGTTTTTGTCAAGTAGATATCTATAAGTTTCAAAATTGCGCTAACCAGAACTAAAATGATGGCATTATGGCCTAACCAGAACTAAAATGATGACATTATGGCCTCGTGAAGTTTGTAGTAAAGTGTAAAATTTTCATATGCGCTCGAGCGCGCAAGGTAGAGTTTCCAGCCAGAAACGAGTGTGCTTAAGCACCCATTTAGTTGGCTTGAACGCTTGATGCACAGAAACCTACTTTCCTATACAATATTATTTTTTGTTTGTATCAAAATTATGAGTTTCTGTTCTACAAGGATTATAACCATAAGGCACGAACTGTGGGCTAGAAAAAGGGTATTTCTTTCAACCCTAAGGCAGCTATCTCCCTATTCTAAGTTGAGAATACATATTGAAGATGTTCTTCTTTTCAAGAGTAATTATTAGAGAGATTGTGTTAAAACTTTGAGTTCTAGAAATTTATGCTTCTCCATCCTTATAAAAAATTGACTTTTCTTGTAGAATATTCGTTTACATTATGGATTCAAGGTGGTTGTTTCAAGTGCGGTAAGAGGTGAACAGCGAGTAATCGGCAAGAAGAACTATGGTCCTTAGATTGAGTTGCATCTGAGAAAGGATTTATGAGTATATCTTGTAATTGCTTATTATTGGTGCTTGATTTTATTGGTCCGAGGAGGACTCGTGATTTTTTCCAAGTAAGGTTTTTTACTTAAAAATTTGTGTCTTCTTCTTTATTTTGAACCGCAATTTAGAAATTTGGATCTGGGACGATCTTTCATCATACCATTTTTAGGTTTCGAAGGCCTTTTTTATTTTATTTATTTTCCCTCCTTTCTTTTAGTTTTAACTTGCATTTGCTTACAGATGCATGGGTATTGCTAATACTTGTACTTGTTATAGCATAAAATACTATAACGCCTCACTTTTACACACATGCATGATATTGTCTGCTTTGGTTCATGAGCCTCATGGTTTTGCTTCTGGTGGTATTCAACCCACCAAAAGGCCTCATGCAAAGTAGGGGTGCAAGCTCTATGTATAAGACTAGTTACTTTCCTCTCTATAGTTGATGTGGGACTCGAGGATATCACAATCCACTTCTCTTAGAGCTAGACATCGTTTTTCAGTAGTATGCCAGTTCCTATAGCTTGCCACATGGAAACTCGCTCACTTGCATCAGACCATGGCAGGAACCCACATTCGAACTAGTCAAGAGTCGGCTTTTATACCATTTGTAATGCCCCACCTCTACATGCATGGGCCAAAGCGGACAATATTATGCATGTGTGTAGGAGTATGGTGTGACAAATGATTTCAAATTTCAATTACAACTCAGCTAAAACTTTCTTTACTGTTGTAAGATGAGGTTTCTGTCCATAAGGCCAAAATAACCCAAGAATGTGACGAATTCAGAGCTTTCATCAGGCATGTTCGGTTAAATTGCAGGTTCACCTGAACCTGGTCCCCTTTGAGACAGATTTAGTGGCCTTGACGGATTTGTGGAGGGTATGGATTACAGGGTTCAATCCCGGCTTCTTGTCCTCAGATGCCTTTAAAAGTGCCTTGCATGTATGTTGATAGAAATTTTCATTTATGAAGTGTTTAGAATATGAATTGTTATTTTAACATGTTAATGCCAGCAAAAGAGTTCAAGCTAAATCATGAATCTATTATCCTTTTCTTACTCGTGATGTTTGTTGATAATAATGGCTTGGTAAATGATTATAATGATGAATTCAAAAAAAAAAGCAATGAAGGTTCGATGGCAAGGCACACCACTTAAAACGCTTTCTAAAGAGGAGCAAATTCCCATTTGCAGGTGGATTTTGCGGAAAGTTTGTCCCTAGGATACAATGTCTAATCCTATCTCGTGTTGGACTCTGCCGGAAATTAGAGAAGAAAACAAATCATGTATTGCAAGCGAGGATAGGATTCTAAAAATGGACTGGTTAAATAGAGGTAGAGACCAAACCATAAGATAGGTGGCATCCATTGAACAAAGCCTGGACACACCTATTGGAAAAGTCAAAACTCCAAGAAGTTTGTGATGGAAAATAGAGCCCAAGATCAGTGATTAACCACGGCACACACACAAATCACACAATCAAGCAACCATGAAGAAGATGACACACAGGCGATTACGTGGTTCGGCAACCTTGCCTACGTCCACGGAATTAATCACTTCACCTCCTTAGGGTTTAGGGTTATACAACATATCAATATATAGATCCCGTTTTCTTGGCCACCAAGAAAATCCATACAAAATGTCTAAAATACCCCTAACCCTGGACTTTGGTTCTGGCTAACCCAGACAACCGATCTGGCTAAACCGGAATACAAGACATAAACCCAACAATCTCCACCTTGGCTTGGATTCCGCAAATCCTCAGAACCACCTTGAGATACCTGGGAATGTCTTCGTCCTCCCGTACCTCGCTGAAAGGTACGCCTCCGCACCCGCTACGATCGAGGGCGGTTCCTGCACCCCCTTAGCTAGGGGTGCACCCACATTCTTATCAATGTGGTGTGACAATCAAGTCCAAGCATGGCTTGAACTTCTCCTTCATCGACTTGCCAAACACCATCTGAGTTTTCCGAAGTGATCCAGTCCTTCTGTTGCCATCCTTTCTAGCATCCTTGCAACACGATGACTGTCACCTTCATCTGGTAAAGCAAAAGTAACCCTCCTTTCAACTGCACTTTTCTTTGGGCCCGCAGTATTGAGGATCTGCCGCACTTTGCCTTTAACCTGGTGTTCCTGCAGTTTCGGTTCTCTGTTAATGGCCTTCTTGGAAATGTCTGTTGCACCATCTTCCAATTTTCCACCTAACTCCACCTCAACTGACTTTTCCCTTTTCCTTGCAACTGCTCTACCTGTAACTGTACTTCCTACTAACCTGTAAAGACCGTTGACTAAGTCACCCTTCATGACGACCATTGCTTCGTTGACCACCTTCATAAATATATATTGATATGTTGTGTAACCCTAAACCCTAAGGAGGTGAAGTGATTAATTCCGTGGACGTAGGCAAGGTTGCCGAACCACGTAATCGCCTGTATGTCATCTTCTTCATGGTTGCTTAATTGTGTGATTTGTGTGTGTGCCGTGGTTAATCGCTGATCTTGGGCTCTATTTTCCATCAAGTGGTATCAGAGCTTGGTTCCGTGGATCGTAGGGATTTGTAGGATCAAATCTTGATTGAAAAGTTTCTGTTTACGGAAACTTGGATCCGGGTTCGTGCATCGCCGTCGCACGCTGTCACCGGAGAAGAAGACCTGCGAAAAGAGGGGTTTCGCAACTGTTGCCTCTGCTGTAACCGGATCTCCATCACCAACCACCGCCGGTCTCCCGTTGTCGATCGCAGCTTGCTGCTGCCGTGCAGCGTTGTGGCAGAGGCCGCCGTTCTGCCGCGCGCCCCTGTCCGGAATATCAGGCCGAGCGCCGTTCCTCTTTCACTCGCTGCGTTCGTCTCCCGCGGTCGCCGTCGTCGCCAGAGTGGGTGCCGTCCACCGCTGCCACCCCCGCTGCTGTCGCCGAGGACGAAGACACGAGGACGCTGCCGCTGCTGCAGAACCCGTGACCAGAGGAAAGAGGGAAAAGAAGAAGGGTATTCGGGCCGGGTCAGGTCAGGTTTGACCTGACCCGGTTGCAGCACAGCCCAAAGAGCAGCAACGGTTTTAGGTCGGTCATTCGACCCGATTGCTTACGGCCCAGCAGTTCAGAGCAGGTTCGGTTCTGGGTCAGGTCAGACCTGACCCGCTTGCAGCAGGTCCAGCCCGCCACCACAGCGCCGACGTCAGCAGGTACGGTCAAAGATCAGATTTGACCGGATCGACGGCTAGAATTGTTTTGCGAATTTCGGGGTCATCCGGACTCAGATTCGCGCCCTGTTTTGTTCTGTGAGCTCGTTTCAAGGAGATCTACGCGTCTGTGGAAGAAGTTTGGCAGTTTGACAGTCAACAGGGACGGTTGACTAAGCGGAGAGCAAAAAATTGTTTCTGCGATATCTAAGCCATCCGGAGTCGGATTTTAGATCCATTTCTTCCAGTGTGCTCGTGGTGACGAGATCTACGAGACAGATAGAGGAGGTTGACTCTTTGACGGGCAGCAAACAGGGAGCAATTCAGGAGACACAAATTAGGATACACAATGACTTCAAGCAATGAGTATAAGATTGAGATGTTCACTAGGTTGAACAATTTCAGTCTTTGGCAACGGAGGATGAAGGATGTCTTGATTCAGAAGGGTTTGAAGAAGGCTTTAAATGGTAAGTCGAAGAAGCCTGAAAAGATGTCCAGTGATGATTGGGAGGATTTAGACGAAAAGGCTGTGAGTGCAATTCGTCTTACCTTCCACGATGATGTTCTCTACAACGTCATGGGGATTAACACTGCTCTGGAATTATGGCAGGAGTTAGAGAGCCTGTACATGTCTAAGTCCTTGACGAATAAATTGTTTTTGAAGAAACAGTTGTATTCTCTGAAGATGGCAGAAGGATCACGGTTGTCGAAGCATCTCAATGAATTCAATAAGCTTCTGGTACAACTATTGAGCATTGAGGTCAAGTTCGAGGAAGAAGATAAAGCATTGTTGTTTTTGTCTTCATTGCCCAAGTCGTACGAGCACTTGGTGACAACGCTGATGTACGGGAAAGATACTTTGAGCATGAATGATGTTACTGCAGCTCTTCTCTCCAGTGCGATTATGAAAGGTGACAGTGAAAAATCTAACAGAGAAAGCATTAATGTCGCATCTGGTTCAAACCGGAGAAGGGTGAGATCTAGATCGAGGAATAAAGGATCAAGAGATCAGAATAGCTCGAAGTCGAAGGGCAAAGGCAAAGTCATCACCTGCTATTACTGTGATAAAGAAGGCCATATCAAGAAAGATTGTCCAAAGCGGAAAAAGGACTTGGAGAAGGAAGCAGAATCTGATTCAGATAGTACGAGTGTGACAGAAAGTTCAGATGACTGCGAGACTGTATGTTTGGTAGAATCTGCTGCGGTCATCAAAGGTATGGATCACACTGAAAGTTCCTGGATTTTAGATTCTGGATGTAATTGTCATATGTGCTATAGTAGAGATCTGTTTGACACCTATACATCTTGTGAGGGTAAATCTGTTTTCATGGCAAACAATGCGGAATGCAAGTGCATTGGAGTTGGAACAGTGAAAGTCAAGATGTTTGATAGGATGATACGGACTTTGACGAATGTCCTGCATGTTCCGGATTTACGAAGAAATGTTATTTCTTTGGGGGCCTTAGACTCCAAGGGCTGCAAGTGTATTGTAGCAGGTGGAGTTATGAAGGTGGTCAACGGAGCAATGGTCGTCATAAAGGGTGACTTGGTCAACGGTCTCTACAGGTTAGTAGGAAGTACAGTTACAGGTGGACCAGTTGCAAGGAAAAGGGAAAAGTCAGTTGAGGTGGAGTTAGGTGGAAAATTGGAAGATGGTGCAACAGACATTTCCAAGAAGGCCATTAACAGAGAACCGAAACTGCAGGAACACCAGGTTAAAGGCAAAGTGCGGCAGATCCTCAATACTGCGGGCCCAAAGAAAAGTGCAGTTGAAAGGAGGGACTTGTTGGGAAAAGCGGCACAACGGAAACAACCCGTGATCAATGGATCTATCACGATCTACGCAAGCAAATACACCATCAAGCAATCACACACATGACACAGCAGTGTTACGTGGTTCGGCAACCTTGCCTATGTCCACGGAATTAATCACTTCACCTCCTTAGGGTTTAGGGTTACACAACATATCAATATATAGATCCCGTTTTCTTGGCCACCAAGAAAACCCATACAAAATGTCTAAAATACCCCTAACCCTGGACTTTGGTTCTGGCTAACCCAGACAACCGATCCGGCTAAACCGGAATACAAGACATAAACCTAATAGTTTGAGATACCCCTTTCAAATGAAGAGAACCATTAGGAAGTCCATTAGGGTTCTCGTCTAAGTTAAGGTATCTTAGATATGAAGTGTGTATGGTGAGCCGACCTGTTGAACTGCAAATGACTTCTATCCAATTTGATAGTTATCTATGTACTGTAGTATCTAGGATTTATGACTGAATGTGTTGGACCATAGAATTCATGTGGTTAATGTCAATTGGGCCATTAACTGATGTGTATATGATTTACATAGCCCAAATGGAAGAATACACACAGAGACAAACCCACCCACCCCCAATAGCCCAAAGCATATGGGTATTAATAACATCTTCAATAATTGGGAAGCTTGCTTGGGGCATAGTTGTACTAAGAAGAAACCTATAATTACTTCGACCCGGCCAATACCCACATGATATTGTCTACTTTGGCTCATGAGATTTCAACTCAATCTCGTCTCACGATTTTTAAAGGTCTTATGATTAAGGCCAGGGCCGTACTTATATACCAGGATCAGGTTTTGGATATTTTCGATGTGGGACTTGAACAAAGTTTCATTCCACTATCTTGGCTCACAGGCTCGTGCACATAGGTTTTAGCTCGATCTTGCTTCAAGGGATTACCCATGCGAATTGAGGTCTTACACTCCTCTCATCGAAAATAAAGCCGTCCTTCACTTTGATACCATTTGTAATGACTCAGCTCAATACCCACATCATATTATCCGCCTTGGCGCATGGAATTTCATCCCAATCTAGCCTCACGGTTTTAAAAGGCCTCACATTGAATTAATATGGGGTTTGACTTATAAGCCTTGGGTCATGACTTCGATATTTCCAATTGGGACTTAAACACGTCTCGTGGGGCTAACCAAAGCATTCCACCTTACGCTGCGGATTCCCCTATCTTGGCTCAAAGTTTTGAGCACTCAAGCTTTGGCCTGATTTTGCCTCAAGGGATTTTTTAGGCAGATTATGGTCTCACATTAATCTTGGTCTTCATTTTTTAAAAATGTTCTATAATTTAATGTGGATGGTACAGTAAGAGAAAAGCCAGGTCATGCAGGTATTGATGGTCTACTAAAGAACTACAAGGAAGAGGCATTGTTTATGTTCTTAAAATATATAGGCATTAAAGATTCCAATGAGGTGAAGTGTTGGCTATTTTAGAAATTATAAGAATTTTTTATAAGAATTTTTTTTTCTCCAATTATCAAGACATATTGGTGGAAAGCGATTCGTTCAATGCAACATCTTGGATGTCTTCTTTGGAGAAGGTTCCTTGGAAATTTCAATTCTTCTTCCATGAAATTAAGACCTTTTCTTCATCTATAAATGTTGGGTTTCATCACTTGCATCTACTGGCAAATGGGATGGCAGATGCTTTGTCAAAGTTGGGAGTAGATAGAAATTTTCCTTTGTTTACTCCTTCGTGATTTGTCTTGTTTTATGCATTGGTATTTAGCTCTTATACCTTTGGGTTTGTGGACCCCAAGTGCAACGCCGCAATGTTCCAGTGAGTTGGGATCGAATCTGTAGGGAGATTATTTTGTCAGTTAAACTATTCTAATGAAAAACTAGTTTTAACCTAAATAAAACCTATTCATAATATGAATCTCACTAATCTTAAATTAAAACTTAACTTACAATCCACATTAAAAATTACAAACCACTTTAAAAATGAAAACTAAAAATCCTACTCTAAAAGTAACCTAAATTAGAAACTGCATCCACCATAAAAGTAATCAAACCACCCAATTGCATAAAAAGATATAACCATGCATAAAATACAAATTGAGAAAGTAAATCATTCATTAAAAGAGAATAAATAAAATAAATTCAGAAAAAGAATGATGAAATCTAGTTTTTCATATTTTTAAAATTAAACCATTGATTGGTGGAATTAAAAGAAACAAGAAAAATGCAGTACCAAATATGCACTACTACTATATATAAACATTCGATGTTGGTTCAAAGGCATAACACCTTAGCCACACTAACTCGGCTTTTGAATAAAACATACCAAAACAACCAATAATCTCAAAATATTCCAAACTATAAAATTACTACCCTTACCCTAGATTAACCCAGACATCAAGAAGAAGAAGAGATTTACTCACAATCTAAACTCCTTGCTTTATGCACCGCACCAAGGGAAGATATAAATGGTAAAGAGGTGAATAAAGGAACACAACTTGGGTAGGAGTATGTTGGACTTGCTCACTTTGGGAAAATGGAGAATCCTAAAGTTGCTTAGAAGTGGATGGAGAGGAGAGAAGTGGAGAAGGGTGGGGTGTGGGATGGAGTATGTTGGACTTGCCCCTTTTGGTGCTTTTATAATTTTTGCACAGTTTGTTTCCTAGTTATGTGATGAACCTTCCTAATTCTTCCCAACTGTTCTGGCAATAATTCTCTTCAATTTAGGAATCTAGCTTGGACCACTTTTAGTTGACTAGGAACACTTCTTTTCTAATTCTGAAAAATCCTAGCAATACTTAAATTAACTTGCCAAGAACATGGGCCTCACCTTGGGTGTGTAACATGGAGAAACTTTCAATTTTTTGAAATCCTGTCTAAAGATACATTGTCAACTTTTTGAGGCCATAGCTTTGTCAATTCAGCTTTGAATCGGGCAATCTTGATCTCCACATATATCTATTGGAAAAGGGTTTCCAACAGTAGGTAGATTGCTCCAATCCGACACTCGGTTTGAAAGTTATGATCGTTTTAATTTATGTTGTCTTGAGAAAAATGGGATTGACTTTCAATTTTTGTGCAAGAAACTTCTTTGCTACTTCTTTTTAATTTTCTTCCTTGACAACTTGCACTTCCTAATTCCTTCTCAAATTTGAATTTCAAATTTAAATTCAATTTAAAAGAAATTGTCTTCAATTTAATTCTCCAAGAGCTTGTAACAAAAGAGGTGGTACTCCTCCTGTGATCTTCATTTTCTTCTTTTCTTTTAATTTTTCTTCCACTTGGAGTCTTCTTTTGAATTTCTTATTCAATTAATTCCTTCAACTTGGGTCCCATTGTAGATATCTTCTCTTGGTAGTAGGCCTCATGTGGTCTTTTACTTCAACTAGGATTCTTCTTCAAATTGTCTTTCTGGCTTGCGGGTCCAGTCTATGCATTTCCTACACAAAAATAAAGGAGTTCTAATATAACTGAGATCTCTTGTAGAAGAGTCCTAATGGAACTAGATTTCTAATTTTTTTTTCTTTTAGAATTTTGGAATTCGAGAGAAAGGAATCCAAAAAAAAAATACATCAAATAATGGTTTTAATGAAAACATGCTGAAAACTGCAGAAATTGAATAATTTAAATTGAAATTTCAAACTCTAAAGCTCAATCACATAAAATCATAACTTCATCTTAAAATAATGTATTTAACTTAATTGAGTCCATAAATCTATATCAAATAATGTCGAAAATGTGTAATTTATGGATGGGACTTGCTATATGAACTCAAAAAATGACTCACTATACTCATAAAAAAATATAAAAAAAAGCGCCTAAACTACATCTACCATCTTCTTTTCCCACTCACCTTTTCCTCCTCTCCTTCGCTTCCCCACGTCTCCCCTTGGCCACGATCGGCAGCTCCAGCCATGGGATCTCTCTCCCTCCCCCTCTTCCTCTTCCTCTCCCTCCCCCTTTCTTTCTCTCTCCACCCTTTGCCCCCTTTACTTGACCTCACTTGCCAGGAGGTTGGATCAACATGTTGCAGAGAGATCGAGGTGTCCCTATTGAGGTCTCCCTGCAATAGGGAGACCAAGGTTCCCCCCTCCCCTTCCGCTGCGCCCCCCACTTATTTGGCCATGATTGGCCAAATAGTCCTCGATTGTTCAGCTACTCTTGGCCGAACTTTCTTTTTTGTTTGGCCCAGCAAGGCCGAACAAAAGTGTAATGTTCGGCCTTATAGGGCCGAACTGGTCAGAAATGGAAAAATAGGGAGCGGAGAGGAAAAGGGGGAGGGGAGAATAGGAGAGGAAGAGGGAGGGGGTGGAGAGAAAGGAAGAAGGAGACGGAGAGAGGAGAATGGAGAGGAGGAAGAGGGAGGGAAATCCGGCGACGAGCTACTGACTATCGTCGAAGGGGGAGGTGGGGAAGGGTAGGAGAGAGGAGGGGGAGCTGGGGAAGGGGAGGAGAGATGAGTGGGAAGAGAAGAGGGTGGGTAGTTTAGGCATTTTTAAAATTTTCTTTTTTAAATGAGTGTAGTGTGTCCTCTTTTCAGTTCATCTAGAAGCCCTTTTATGGACCAATCCAATATCTAAAGCAACACTTTAGAGAATCTTTTAGTTTTTCTAAGAATCATCCCAGTTAATGCGGACACCAGGCACCTGCCAGTTCTCATAATGTTGGGTGGGTAGTGTGTGTGTGTGTGTGTGTGTGTGTGTGTGAGGCAACGTGATTGTAAGTGGCCCAAAAACTGGACTACACATAAGGTCTGTGGGGATGATTCTCATCTGAATATTTCAATAAATATTATATGTTGATATAAGGGTAATACTCTTGCGTGACCATGCATGCCACAAATGGGCCCCACAGATCATGGCACATGGGTGGGGTGGAAAGATCCACTCGTGAGGGGCGGCCCAAGTATAAAACGGGTGGTCCATATACATCTAACCTCTTGAACCACGGCACATAAGTTTAACAGCTTTGTTTAAAAAAAAAATGGAAAAAAAGACTGGCAATCCAATTGTGCAATTCTTTCGGTGGGTGCAAATGCTGGTGTCTAGTAACTACCAAGGGGGTCTGTGCATGTGAATGGTTCAAACGGATCATATGGTGGGCTAGCTAGAGGTTATCACTATGCATAGGAAGATTTACCTACATATATTTATTTATTGAGGCAAGAATCATCTGCATATAAGTTAGGCCAAAAATTTTCATACTATCTTAACCCTTAATTTAATAGCATTAAAGTTTAACAATCTTTTAATCAAGCATTAGTTTGAGATTCAATTCAGTGGCAAGTAAAGGTTAGGTAAATGTCAAATTGGACTCGCAGTTCCAAACAATGTAGGGGAAAGGGAGGGAAGGGTGTGTGTGATTAGGGTACAATCAGTTTTACCAGGATGGACCCATCAAAGGAGGCCCAGTTAGGCTGACAATGCTGGACCACATGCGAAGAAGTTTCCCTACTCTTAAAAGGATTTTTTTTTTTTATTATACGTTATATGCAATATATAATGGAAATACACTAGATATATGATACTTATATTATCAAAATATTTATGTCATCGAAAGTCACGCCAATGGCCGTCTTGAATCCATCGGGATTGAAGATTGAGGCCCAAGCGCACTCTATAAATGCACGGCCTGAATTGGATTTTTGTACAGGTTTTGAACCAGACCAAGTTGCTTGCATTCTTGTAAGGAAATTAAGCAAGCTCGGCTTGACTTAATTAACATACGAGCTGAGCTTCAGGTTGGGCCCAGTTGATCCAAGCCTATTGACTTTTGTTTTTGACACCCTAACCTGGATTATCTTAGGGCATGTTTTTGAAACAGTTTTCCACAAAAAAATTGATGGTTTTCTTTGAAAAACCCATTTTTAATATGTTTGGTATGTTACAATTCCTTGAAATTATTTTTTCGCCACGTCAGACTTTTCTTTAATAAGTTTGGAAACATAGTTCCTATGGGGGACATCAAACTCCCATTTCCATAGAAAAGTTCACTATCTTCTTATTTCACGGTGGCTTGCAACCGTATATCTGGCTCTTCTTTTTTTTTTTTTCTACTATGATGCCCCTCCATTCTCTTATCATTTCCACCATTCCTACTCCTCTTTGTACCCTCTACCCACCCTTTAGCCCCCTATTTATATGTTTTCACCAAGTATTTCACAACCGCAGCAAACAACATTATCTCTAATTCACTAAGGAAAAGCGTTTTGCACCAAACATCAATTGTTATAATTCCATGGAACTCATTTCTCATGAATTTTGCTGGCGTGGCAAGTTTCTCTTTCCACAAAAAAAGGTATATATACAAACATGCGCTTAAGAATTTTAAATTTCTGTTATTTCTTTGACACACGAATCCAACAATCTAAACTAGGGCTTTGTATTCAGAGTCCGGCAGACCAACTTGTCCGACCTTTCTTGTCGGGGCCAGCACAATATGATTGGCCAGGATCGTAGCTATAGTGGTGCAATGGGCTTGGACCATCAGTTATCACAATTGGATGTTGGTTTCTCCTCCAAAACGCCCAGAACTTGATGCATTAAATGAAGAGAGCAATCTGGTCTAGTCCATCATATTGCGTGGCTGCAAATTTCGATTTTTAATGTGGTGACCCAGACGTAGATGATCCACACATATGGACTATATGATACTATGATCTTGACCATACAAATAATGATCCCCCTTTCAATCTGGGCCATTGACCATGCATTTGATGGTAGATTATTTATGGCTTGGTCTTCATATGCGATCTGGTTTCCTAATGAAGTGCCATCTATGGTGGGGCCTACTAACTGTACTATAAAGATCCACCAGTCTAATGTCCATATTATTGACATATGCTTGCTAATTCTTAAAAAATTCATCCAGAATGTAAAGTTCCAGAATTTTGATCATTGGTTCATAATAAATAGCCATTACCAAGGGAGTACAGGAGGGCTTAGAAAGAGATATAAAAGATGGGTAGATCCCATCCACAGTGGGGCCATTATATGTGCACTTCAAATCTGAGGGCAACACCAGTGATAAAGATTCCATAACTCACTGAAATCGTTATTAGGAGACCCATTCTCAATTATAGAGGCCCTCGAGAATTCGACTACTATTCTCTTGAGGAATTCCAGCGTCAAAATTAGAGGAACTCGCCCAAAAGCGGCCTACGACTTTGTCCGGATGGATGAACATTGCCTTCCTAGGCCGGTCAAAGCGCTGGGCTGGGCCGGCCGGGGATTGTCTGGTCCTACCCTCAATATATGTCGGGCTGGGCCTAGTTGGCCAAAGCCGTCGAAGGGCCTGCCCCCCTTAGGCACTTACCCTACCCTCAAGGGTCAGGATTGGGCCCAAGGTTTGAAAACAAGAATTGCATTTTTAAATTAGTATTGTCATCAATCATCGAGTGTCAATTTAACATTAACCTTCTTTTATTTTGGCTTGTGACCGACAATGATTGCAATAAAGCAAATGCGAAGGAGTTAATTTTTTTTAATTGACTGATGACAAATTAAAAATTAGTTTATATAATAATTCTTCTAATGATACTTAATACTACTTCTAATGATATAAAATAACACATCAAAGGATATTTAATAATGCTTCTAATGATATATTAAAAAAATAAAAAATAAAAAATAAAAAACTTCTGATGATACTTAATAATACTTGTAATGATACTTATTTACATGCAAAAGGTATTGTATATGTAAAACTAATTTAAACAATAATACTTGATAATATCTTCAAATTTTAATAATTTAGTCATCTTGCAATATATCTAATAAATCATCTAATGCATCAATATCATAATATTCACAATCACTATGCTCCTAAGCATAGAACCAATCTTATCCACCAACTAAAGCATCTACTATTGTTGATTTTAAACAAGTCTTATTGTGTGGGCAAAGTATCCTGCCTCTAGTGTTAAATGTAGATTTAGACGTAACTGTGAAAATAGAAATAGTTAAAATATCACGAGCTATATTTGATAAAATTGGATACTTTGTTGAATTGCTTTTTCACCAACTTAATATATCTAATGTTGTAGATTGTTTTTTAAAGTCTTCCAACTAATGATCTAATTCAGTTTTTCCTTAATTACTTCTTTTCTTGTTTTTTCTTTTAAAAACCAAAAGAATACATTTTCCCCATCATCACATGATGGCATGTTAGTTGGTTTTACTTCATTCTCTAAACAAGATTTATTACCTAATATCCTATATTACTCCTTAAAAATATTTTTAAAAAAGTTTTAATTGTTCAATTTGTACGCAGTCTTAGATATATATATATATATTCATTTAATGCATATAATTTGCTAAAAATAATTAGACCACATATATAATTATAAGGGGTAGTTTAGATCATATATATAATTATATTTTTTTAATGAAGAAAAAATATAAGGGCCAGGCCAGGCCTAGCATTGGCCTAGTCTGGCCCTCAAAATTCGAGAGTTTGCAAAATTTGTCCTAGCCTGGCTCTAGGGCTTTCTAATAAATAAATAAATACATAAAAGCCTTCAATTTAAAGGCTTTTTATGGACTAGGCAAATTCCCCTTGTCAATGACCAAATTCAAAAATCCGCTCCCTTCCTGGTTGTAAGGATTGTTCGTTCTCACCAGGAGGTCTGAGGCTCAAATATTCTGGCATCCCCACATTTTGCATATGTCAATTAATGCTTATCCTCGAGTTCTCATTACTTTGCATGTGTGAATTTGTGTCCATGTCCTTACATGTGTAATTCCTCATTACCTTGCAAGTTATATAGGGTTTGGATATAATTTTGTATTTTATTGTTTCTTTGTTTACTGTGTATTATTCCCCCAGTGAATAAAGTTTCCCCCTTCATGAGAGAAAGTATAAAAGGGGCTTGAGCGACCAAAGGAATTCGCTGATTCTCTGCTTATGAAGAGCCTACTTACTGCAGAAAAAGGATACAAGCATGAAACACTATGATGAAGAAATAAATAAATGGTAGAGGTAAATATAAAAACCTTGGCAAGTTTTGAAAATTGCAAATTGTTTTGTGGAGGAGATTTTACATTTAGGCCACATATGTTTTCGGCTGTTTGTTTGGAAAAGCTACATAAAAGGAAAATAAATTTTCTCTGACACTGCTTCCAAGAGGAAAAAATAAAAAAATTTAAAAAGAACAACTAATCTTTTATGGCACAGAAAATGATTCCATAGGGGAGAATCACTTTTAGCATGAATGTAGAACCTCCTTTTCATGGTGTTAGCACAAATAAGCCTAACCTTGATGCATGCGGAGTTTCGCCAAGATAAATGAATTATAAACAATAAAGAATATGATAATTCACCTCAAAAGGGGTTTAGGGGCCATTAGATTGCTTGAAAAAGAATTCCTAGTAATTTGTGGTACACTAGGTTTCAAGAAAGGATTGTTAAAAGAGGTGAGTAGTGAGTAGTGAGTAGCGGTATTTGTTTTAATGTGAAGGTGTAGAAAAAACCTTGACTTCCTAAATTTTCATTTATTAGATTAACAGCTGGGAGTTAATTTTCTCGCTCTTTTTAGTTTACTTTTCATTAGAGGAGAGTTGATGGGAATTTATAGATCTTTACCAATTTACATATATTTAACTTTATTTCTTCAGTTTTAGCCACTTTTAGTAATACGTGTTTTAGAATTTTTAAATTCAATTACATATTAACAGAAGAAGTCCTTAAGATGAAAATAAACAACCCTACTAATGAAAAAAATTTAAATAGAAAATATGAAAAAAGAAAAGAGAATCAAATAAAAATATGAGCACAAACCACAACTAAAATAAAGGAAAACCCAATAAGTTTGGAATACAACACCTTCGTTTTCATGGTTATTTGGAATAAAAAGTTTTACTTGAAGACTATTGATGCTTCCACTTTTTTTATAAACCCACAAAAGAGCCAAGTGGTAAATGTTGGGAAAAGCCGCGCAACGAAAACTATTTGCGATTGACGGATCAACCACGATGAACACAAGCAATCATACCATCAAACAATCACATACATGAACACAGCAGTTTTACGTGGTTCGGTAACCTTGCCAACTCCTTGTAAAGAGATGTTTACTACGTACAAAGCAGGTGGTTTTGGTACAGTGAAGATAGGTAACACGAGTCATTCAAATATTATTGGTGTCGGTGATGTCTGCATTAAAACTGATATTAGTTGCACAATGACGTTGAAAGATGTGTGACACGTTCCTGATCTGAGATTAAATCTGATTTCCAAAATTGCATTCGATCGTGCAGGTTATGAGAATTACTTTGAAAATGGTATATGGAAGCTCACTAGAGGGTTTTTTGTTATTGCAAGAGGGAAAGCGGATAATACGCTTTACAAAACACATGTGAGATTGTGCAAAGGTGTGTTGAATACCGTTAAAGACAGTTCCTCCCCGAATCTGTGGCATAAGAGACTTAGTCATATGAGTGAGAAAGGCCTGCAAATGTTGGCAAAGAAAGATTTAATTCCTTTTTCCAAAGATACATCCCTTGACCATTGTGATTATTGTTTGTTTGGCAAACAGCATATGGTTGCTTTCTCTTTGACATCAAAATTGAAATCTAATGTGTTGTATTTTATATATTCTGATGTTTGTGGTCCTATAGAGGTAGAATTATTGGGTAGTAATAAGTTCTTTGTCACGTTTATTGATGATGCATCCAGAAAAGTCTAAATTTATGCGTTGAAATCAAAGGATCAAGTGTTCCGGATTTTTTAATAGTTTCATATTATGGTTGAAAGAGAAATAGGTAAGCTCTTGAAGTGTGTCCGTATAGATATTGGGGGTGAGTACACATTCAACTAATTTAGAAGTTACTGCTTGAAGCATGGCATTCGACATGAAAAAACAGTTCTTGGTACTCCACAGCATAATGGTGGGGTAGAGAGAATGAACCGCACTATTCTTGAGAATATGAGATGCATGATGAGATTAGTACGGTTGCTATGTCATTCTGGGGTGAAACCATTCTGGCTGCCGATTATCTGATTAATAAATCCTTCATAATTCCTTTGAATTTTGATCTTCCAGAGAGAAGATGGATAGGTAAAAATCTTTCCTATTCACACTTAAAAGTGTTTTGGTGTAAGTCATTTGCACATGTACTAAAGGAGCAGTGTTTCAAGTTGGACGATAAGACAGTGAGTTACATCTTTCTTGGCTATGGTGGAGATGAGTTTGGTTACAGGTTATGGGATCCAAAAAAGAGAAGAATTATCAAAAGTAGGGATGTGGTTTTCCATGAAGACCACTTTTTTGAAAATGTTGAGAAGATTGATAAGTCTTCTGAAATAATTGATGGAGTGGTTGATCTCACACTGACTCCTTTTTCGGTGCAGACTATAGGTGGAGAAGGTGGACAAAATTATTTGGACCGTGATGAGGTACAGAGGTTGCCAGATGATGAAGCTGTTGAGCAGGGGGAGCTGCAGTCTCCTCAGTTAGAAATCACGGAACCTCATATTAGGAGGTCTACATGAGAGCGTCAACCATCAACTAAATATCCTACATCCGAATATATTTTACTTACTGATGAAGGGGAGCCAGGGAGCTTCTGAGAAGTAATGACTCATGATGATAAAGATTAGTGGATGAAGGTTATGAAGGATGAAATGAGTTCTTTGAAGAAGAGTAGGACTTATGAGCTTGTGCAACTTTCTAAAGATAAGAATGTTTTAAAAAACAAATGGGTGTTCAAGTTGAAAAAGGATGAGAATGGAAAACTGGTTAAGCACAAAGCATGGCTTGTGGTAAAAGGCTTCGTGTAGACGAAGGGTATCGACTTCAATGAGGTTTTTTTTCCTATTGTGAAAATGATCTCTAGCAGAGTCATCTTGGGTCTAGTCGTCAACATGGAACTTGAGCTTAAACAAATGGACGTAAAGACTGCGTTTTTTTCATGGTGACTTGAAAGAAGAGATCTACATGACTCAACCATAGGGGTTTGAGATAAAAGGGAAAAAACAGATAGTTTGCAATTTGAAAAAGAGTCTCTATGGGCTGAAGCAAGCACCGAGATAATGGTACAAGAAGTTTAATTCATTCATGTTGAGTCATGGGTACCGAAGGACAGCTGCAGATCATTGTGTTTATGTTCGTCGATTTATCGATGACAGGTTTATCATCCTTCTTTTGTGTGTAGATGATATGCTGATAGTTGGACAGGATAGTAAGTTGATTGGTAAGTTGAAAGAGGAGATGTCAAAGTCGTTTGACATGAAAGACTTGGGTCCCGCACGACCAATATTAGGTATGCAAATACGTTGTGACAGGAGTTTCAAGTAGCTGTGGTTGTCACAGGAGAAATATGTTGAACGAGTACTCAAGCGGTTCAACATAAAGAATGCTAAGCCAGTTAGTATGCCTCTAGCCAGTCACTTCAAACTAATTAGCGCTTGTATCCTACTATAGGTGATGAAAAGGAACGAATGGCATGTGTTTCTTACCCCTCTGCTGTGGAGAGTCTTATATGTTATGGTTTGCATACGGCCAAACATTACTGATGCTGTGGGTTTAGTGAGTAGATTTCTAACAAACCCTAGAAAAGAGCATTGGGAAGCGATGAAGTAGATCTTCAGGTATTTAAGAGGTACTTCCAAGTTGTGCTGGTGTTTTAAAGGCTCACAACAGTGGTGGAAGATTATATTGATGCTGATTTTATAGGCGATCTTGATTGTCGGTTGTCGACTTTTGGTTATTTGTTTACTTTCGTAGGGGGAGCTATCTCCAGGTAATCGAAATTGTAGAAGTATATAGCATAGTCTACAACTGAAGTGGAATACATAACTATTACTGAAGTAGGGAGAGAGATGCTTTGGTTGAATGATTCCTTCAGGAACTAGGTTTGAAGCAAGAAGAGTATGTAGTTTATTATGATAGTTAGAGAGTTATGAATTTTAGTGAGAATGCTACATATTATGGTCGCATGAACTACGTTGATGTCAAGTACCATTGGATTCGTGAGGTGATCGAGAAGAACTTCATGAAGTAGGAAAAAATTCACGCTGATAAGAATCCCTTGGACATGATGACAAAGATTGTGTCTAAGGGAAATATGGATCTGTGTTCAGAGTTGACAGGGTTGAACTCTCAGTGAGGGGTTCAGGGCGTCTTGCCCATGGTCTGGAAGGGGAGATTGCTGGCTAAGTGGGTCCAGACCAATTGGGTTTAATGTCTTGGGTAGTTTCCTTAAATGTATTAGGAATTTCCTGTTTGTTAAATAGTAGTTTCTTAATTGGATTAGGACTTTTCTTTTTCTAAGAATAGAGTTCTTGGCGGGATAAGGAAGTAATGATTTTATATATGATGTAATCTGTAACCTTAGACTTGGGCTGAGACTCTAAGACTGTGGATTCACAGATTGGAGGAGAACTTAGTGGAAATTGGTTTCCCGTGGATATAGGCATCCTTGCCGAACTATGTAAATCTCTTATCTTTTTGTGTGGTTGATTATTGATCTTGATTGTTTAAGCACACAAGCACACAACAGTGGTGTTATATCTACAACAATAAAGGGTATCTCATCTCAACACCAGGGATTCAGCCTTTGAGTTGGAAAAGCATAAATGTAGGGATGATCCCTAGACATTAAATTAGGCTAGTTCAGTAGGTGTAGGATAGTATACCATTCTTTCCAATTGTACAAGCACACAAAGAAAGAGAACTAATTTCACTTCTATATATGTTTCAACGAACTCGGTCTTCTCCTTTATACTCCTGTCTACTTCTTATTCTACTATTGTTCGTAGATGATGATGGGCAAATAGCAAGTGGTTTTAAGTTTAGTCTAGAGTAGCCAAAGGGTGGGAGCCAAGAGAAAGCTCTCACATGCGGAAATAAAGATGGGTATCCAAGGTTTAAACCCTGAATAGCCACGTAAGAACTACGTGCAAATCCTTCGTGTAAGGAGCTGTTATTAGGGTAGATTTGATGATAAGTCCATATTGGTTAAAATAATGGGACTATAATGTTAGAAATTTTGTAATTGGCTAAATTCATGTATTGAATAAGACTTGAGTCCATTGATCTGTATTTTATATTATTTAGTTTGGCCTGTTTATCGCGTCATAAAAATGTTGAATTGAAGAAATCAGAAATCACTGCACGTGCTTAAGCAGACATGCTCGCGCGCTCAAGCTCACTTAGACAGAGACGACTGCACTCAAGCTCATGAAGACCGCTCTTAAGCTTAATAGGAAAATTGAAAATAATTGGATGTGCGTAATACGAGCTCGAGCGGGCCTATGGCAGAAGCCCATGAACCTGTATAGAATTGTTTCCTATTTGTGCCAGAACTGTCTGTTTCAATTGGATTTGATATCAACCTTAATTAGGCATGAATTATAAGTTATAAAAAGAAGGTTCCTCTCAACCCTAAGGACAACACAACACATAGAGATCTCTATGTTTTGAGTTGAGATTATCATTGCAGATATTATTTAGAGCTTGCATGAGAGATTGCGCTGAAGGCTTTAAGTTCTAAAGTTGATGTTTCTACTTCTTCGTAGGAGATCTATGGCTTCTTTTACTTCCTTGTAGAAAATTGTTCTCTTGTTGAAGAGACTTATTCATTGTGGAGATTAAAGCACTAATAGCTGGGTACTGAGGGACTCGTGCTGTGGAGATCTATAAAGAACAACTACAACATCTTGTGTTAAGGGACTAATTGTTGGGTTTTGAGTATACTTTGTACTGCAGAAGAAAGTGATTGATTTTGTCCACTTTGGACTAGTAGTTTTTTCTCATTTGGGTGTTCATGTTAAATTGTGTGTTATCTTCTTTGTGTAATTGATTGCTTTTATTTTTCAGCTGCACAGAAATAGTAATCAAATTACAATCTAGACTAAATCCCAGACACTCTAAACATTTCAATTGGTATAAAAAAGGGTTATACTAAATTATTGTGTGTTGATCTAAGGGATTTTCTGGAATCAAATTCAACAATGAAGAAGTTTATTTTACTATGAAACCTCATTTATTGAAAGGTGCTGTTAATTATGCTTATTGGAAAGCATGTATGATAGCTTTTTTTAGGTCAGTTGATGAAGGGACTTGGAGAATAATGTTAACTGAATATTCCTTTCTCATTATTACTGTTGATCGACAAACTACTGAAAAGCCAGTAGCTTCATGGTCCAATGAAGAAACCTATGCTTGCTACTATAACAATAAGGCAATAAATGTAATTTATAACTAAAGTTCATAGGATCTCCACTCGTAAAAATGTGAAAGAGGCATGGGACATCCTTCAAGCAATTCATGAGGGACCGAAAAAGTGAAAGAAGCTAAAATATAAAGCTTATCATCTGCTTTTGAATTGTTGATGATGAGTGACGGGGAATGTTTGATGACTTTATTCTAAGTTAAGTAATATTGTTAATTTAAGTCATAACCTAGGAGAATCTATTCTTGAAGAGAAGATTGTGAAAAAGATTCTTTGGTCTCTCCCGGTTAGTTTCAATCACAAGGTTGTAGCAATTGTTGAATCCAATAAATTGAGAAGTTTGAGATTTGATGAGTTAATTGGCAACCTACAAACCTTTGAGACTAAATTTATTAACCGTCAATCAAAATCTTTTGGACTTACTTTGAAAATTACAAAAAATCACAAGTTTTCTAAATGTTCAAAGAAAGTGGAAGTTGCATTTGAACCTGATTTTGAAGAAGGGAAAGTGCTACTATCTTTTGAGTTTGTGCAACAGTTTAACAAGCTGATGACGGAGAAGAATATTGGTTTTAAACTAGTTGCAACAAAAAAGGCTAGCCTCTCAAAAGGAGTTAAGTGCTTTGAATGTCAAGGCTGTGGGCATATAGCTAATAATTGTGCTAAAAAGAAGAAGAACCCCATAGTCAATAGTGATAAAACTTTAAATATCACTAGGGATGTTGATGAATCCGCTGATGAGAAAGAATCTTCTAAACCTTAACCTGACTTGTCTGAAAAAGGGAAAATAAAAGTTTGTTGTTTTTATAGTTACATCTTCATCATTTAATGTTGATTCTGATGGTAATAATGGTGATGAAGATGTATTTTATGAGAATGTTTACTAAAAAGCACAGAATAAATTCTTGTATGGAGAGAGCAAGAAACTAAGGTTGCATGCTGTAAAACTTATGAAGCAAGTTGATGACGCTGAAGCTAAAATTCTATTTGTTAGAAAGAATTTAGAAGCAGCACATGTATAGATCATCCTCGTTGAAGGATATAAAGGTTGTTTGTTTGAGAGCTTAACTTCTAAAAGACAGGAGAATGAGTCTCTGAGAGCAGAAGTATTGAAGAACAGGGTTGAGATTGATGATCTAAATGTCAAATTGAAGATGACATTGATAAAGCTGGATACTTCCATTGCTATACATGTCAATTCAAATGCACTTGACTACATCTTGAGCATTCAAAAGCTACATACTGACAAGACTGATCTTGGATACACCGATGGTACTTCAACATCAAAACCTATAGGTAATACTATCTTTGCTAAAAGCGCTACACATGCATCCATTACACAACATACTGCAAGAGAAAACATGTTAATTGTGCATCAAAGAGTGAGTCATGTCCTAAAATGCACGAACACCCACATATTACCATTGTGGAATATAAGGACACATTCGTCTCCATTGTAACAAGCTAAAAACTAAGCCAAACAAAAAGCAATGGAGAACTTAGTTTTCTCCACCCACTCCAAGTGCAATATGGGTTAAGAAGGAAAACTTATCATCAGTTTTGGTTCGTACTGTGCTAAAATTCTTTAATTTACAAGTGTGAGTACCAAGATTCGTTAGCTGCTGAACAAGAAGCTCAAGCTCCCACCCCTGATGCTAATACGTATGAATTATTGAGGGGGAGTTACAATTGAGAGGGAGCTAATATTGGATCCTGATTGACAGTCATGCTGCATGATGACATCATATATTTATCAATTATGGATAAAAATGGGAAGAATGAGCATTTAACTGAGAGTTTTGAAGATATGAAGCTAAAGATGTATTATGATAAGTTTCAGAAGAATTCTATTGGTAGGAACTTCAATTGGTTGCAGAGGTATAATTTTTTTTATGTAATTTCATTTTACTCAATGTAATAAATGTTTTTTTTATTTATTTTTAAGTAAATTGATTCTATAGGAAGTTTTGTCCGTGAATTACCAAAGGGGGAGATTGTTAGGAATTTTGTAATTGTCTAAATTCATGTATTGAACAAAACTTGAATAAATTGATCCGTATTTTATATTATTTAGTTTTGACTGTTGATCGTATTGCAATAATGCTGAATTGAAGAAATAAAAAATCACTGCACATGCTTGAGCAGATATGCTTACACGCTCGAGCAGATATGCTCATGTGCTCGAGCGGGCCTAGGCAAAGACGACTGTGCATTCTAAATGGAGATAATGAAAAAACATGGGGCGTTGCAATGTAGGGTGTCAAATAGTAGTTGAATTTGGAGTGTCCCATATAAATCTGTGGAAAAAGCTGCTACTTACAGTGGTTTTCAATTTTCATGAGAAAGGGCCATAAATTGGTCGATTCCTGTGAAAGTTGATGTAAGATCTCAAAATCCATTGAGCTACCACTTATCCTAAATCCCGAGGGTTATACTCACTTTCTAGAGCTTCCATTGGAGAGATTGTACTGAAGTTTTGTACTAGAAAATACTGCTTCTACATCTCTTGTAGAAAATTGTCTTTTCTCTCGTAAAAGATTTATTCATCTTGAGTGGCTTCAAGGCGTGTTAGTTCAAGCGAGGAGAGCAGTGAACGGCGAAGAGTCGTGATAACAGGGATTATGCAAGAAGAGCTATAGTCTTTCGGTTAAGTTTTAACTGGAAAAGGGTCTGTAAATATATCTTATAATTGCTCGTTCTAGTACTTATTTTTATTCTATGAGGACTCATTGTTTTTCCTAAGTAAGGTTTTTTACGTAAAAATCTACATATCTTCCTCTTTTGGTGTGTGATTGATTTATTTCTAGTTTTTTAATTCTTCTGCTGCATATATTTTGAATTGTAATATAGAAATTCGGATTTGGGACGATCTTTCATGGAGCCCATTTAATACTTTTGGTTTGGTTGGTTTCCAAGTTGGCAGTTGGTTGAGTTGGTCCCCCGTGTAGTTTATTTTTTCGCTTGCCTTTGGCTCTTCTATTAATGAATTTCCTTTTATAAAAAAAACCTTATCTTATGATATTTTGTATTATTATATATAATTGAAAAACTATTTTTATGAATATTAAAATGGTGCCTTTATTTTGTCCATTTTATTTTATTTTCATAGGTCAAACCTCAATTTAATTAAATAGACTTATGTGGCATTTGGCATCTCAAATTTTTACCTCTATTTCACTTAAAACGGATTTGAAACGGATTAAGACTGTTTTGTAGCTCAAACAAGATAAAGAGAAATGATGTCTATTTCGTGCAGTAGGAAAACTACCCAAAATCAAAATAGAGGAAGTTGTCTGAAGGAGAAAGACGCACCTCGCTACACTAATAGAGGCGGTAGTTTTAGCATTACCATTGTTTCATTAGTTTTTAAATTTATGGATCCTAAATTATAATCCGAACCGTTATAACACTTAATAAGGCCAATAGTAGCTAGTAGGTGAAATTTGAACCGTTGATCTATCACACAGCTCGATATATGTATAATAATAATAATAAAACCATAGATCTAAATTTTTGGACTTCCATGGATCCCATAATCATGATTGAAACCAACGATCCTCATTAGAAGGTCTAAAATGGCTATGGACTAAAAAGTTAGTCACGAGTTCCTTGTAAATATCAAGAAATTGATGATAAACGAAGCACCATGGATATATACAGGTTAAAAATTACTTCGGACGATTTTTTTGTGTCCTTTAAAAAAAATTTTTTTAACCTTTTAATCATGGGCCACTAGCACGACTACCTGGTTAAATTTGATTTGTTGATCCATTGCGAATCTTGAGATT
Source organism: Sextonia rubra (assembly GCA_037013555.1). NCBI lineage: Eukaryota > Viridiplantae > Streptophyta > Magnoliopsida > Laurales > Lauraceae > Sextonia > Sextonia rubra. The sequence goes on from JASUAD010000018.1 coordinate 40,419,755, forward strand.
TTTGTAAACAATGAAGCACCATATATTTGAATTTCTAGACTTTTGTGGGCCCTATAATTATGATACAAGCTGTTGATTCTCTTTAGAATGCTAGAATTGAATCAATTGATCATGATGTAAAAAACCAGCCCCTTATTCATTATATATCTTGAGAAATTAATGAAAAATTTTGAACCATTGATTTTTAGAGTATCCATTTCATACAATTTTTTATCTTACCAAATGATTTACTCATCAATTGTCTTTTTCAAATTGCTCCATTTAGAATAGATCTATATCATACACACCTATTTCATACTGATAAAGACTTGCCAAACAGGCTACATCAAGTTGATTTCTCTCTTTTCTTTTATACGTAAAGGTAAAGATGTAAAAATAAATTATTACCCGCCATCAACTAAAGGAAGTCATGGGAGAGCCAAACAAGTAGGCACATTCCAAATCTCATCTATCACCAAGTCACAGTCAAGCTTGCCCGATCTAGGGTCCAGATCTCCTTACCATGAAACCCCACAGGTACAAGCTGGACCGTCCCTGATCATATCTTAGTAAAGTTCCAACGGATTCAAGGGTCCCATGACATACGGTCATATAGAAAAGTACAAAAGAAGAATAATGAGCAAATAGACATCTCCAATAGAGTCTAGTGAGAGTAGTAGATGTACTTTCTCCCATTGCACTCTTGTGATGAAAATAAGAGTGCTGGAAAGGGTAACAGAGAAAAGGGTCTGCTACTCCAACATCGTTTGACAAGTCCATCAGAAGTAAAGGTGAAGAGAGGAGCCCTCTGCCATCTGAAGACCCCATTAAAGGGCTTCTCCAATCTATTCACTGCTGATGACCTTTTTACTTTGTGCTTAGTGGCCTTGACAGCACATTAATTTACCCATTCACAGCAGTCACTCCTGCTTTTGGCATTTCAGTAATGGCAAGTTGAGATGCCAGTCTCACCTTTTCCCACTTCATTTACTCTCCTCTCCACTTTGAGTCAGTTAAAATCTCCGATCAATCACCCTCTGGTCATGATTCCAAGTCCTGCCTCCACCGGTAATTGTGGCAATCGCAAGTGAAATGGCAAACATGGGTGGCCTTGTCTTTGCTATATCAATGTTGTTCCTCACTCTTCTTGGGTCCATTGTCTTTGGTAGGGAAATGGTGAGCCATCTCCATCACAGCTCTTCATCAAGATCATCATCTCTATCACCATCTTCTTCTTCATGTTGGAATGCTACTATGGAAGACAAGAGGGTGGTGCCCACAGGAGCCAATCCGCTTCATAACAGGTAGACAAGTGGGAGTGTGATTCTGTTAGAGAGGTGTGTTTGTGTGTGCATGTTGATTGGAATATTTGTATTTTCTAGGAATCTTTGAGCCTTCTTTTCTGTTGGATGTTGCAACATGGATTTTTCTGCAGGGACCCACAGGAGGCAAAGGGTTGGTTCTTAAAGATTGTTTTTCGTTTTTCTTTTCATTTTGTCTGACAGTTTTTTGCATGAGTTGTCTGTTGGTTATGGGATGAAGGGATGGTTTTGTGCATGCTTATCAGCAAATGGATAAGAGCTTGTCTGCGACTCTGCTCTTCTTGTGTAATGTTTTTTTAAGGGATATAGGAGTGCACGTTCTAAGGTGGGAAGTACTCTCAATGCAGAGTGTAAATCCTACGTATCTGAAGGTAGAATGGTTGTGTGGCCCTCTGGACCCACCTAATACAAAAAGCGTCTAAATAAGAAATCTGCAAAAATTAAATGGATTAAGGCCCTATTGTTTTGTTTGCCTAGAAATCAAACCTAGATGATTAAGGGCCCATTTGTTTGCATGGCGTGTGTTTGGGCGTACAATTTCAGCATGCCCTAGAGTAGTTTGTGCAATAAGATGATTCCACAGTGAAGTGGAAAACTATTCTGACTTTTTATATAACCCACAATCCTATCATTTGGTGTGACAGTTTTTCACGAGCAAAACAGGAAATGATTTAATCAATTTTTTTAGATAGAGAGAATTTTGATTTCGCAACTTAAAAATATTGGTTTTTTTTATTTGTTCTCCCATAAAAATGGAAATCTGTGGAGTGCATAATCTCTGCTGCACAGACACGCCCCTAATAAATGAAAGAGAATTCATCAATGCACTTGTTGCAAATGGAAATCTGGTCAAGTCGGGCCATGGCCAAGCCACGCTGTTTACTTTCGAGACTACTAATTAGAAACAGATCTAACCCATGAGACTGAAAGTCAGGTCTGGTCCCAGGCTGCTTGCAAAATATATACAGTCCTTTTGTGCTAAATATGTTGGGCTAGACAGGGCCTTTACGTATAGGTGGGCTCAGTCCCAGCCCATTTTGCTCTCGGACAAGAAAGTTCAGCCCATTTGCAGCACAGGGCCAAAAAGGATAGCACAAAATCCGCACAATGTGGGCAGCAATTGAGTTGGGCTCAGGTGGGTCCGCTCCATGATTGGGGTTTCATACGATGGCCTCCTTTTGTTGCAAAAGGGATACCGGAGTAGGTGTTAGAAAATGAGGTTTAGAGGTTTATACAGATGGAGGGCTTTAAACGAGCAAGGGGTTGAGTCGGGTCTGTGGCCTTTTGGGCGTATAGGTTGCCAGGCCTGGGCCTTTCCTACTTGGGATCATCCTATTTAATGAGCAGAGACCGAGTGACCCATCAATGGATTCCACATAAATGTAATAGCTACACTGAGATAACCTCTGAGATTAAACAATGAACAAAAAAGGTGATTTGTTACATTTTATATCAATGAATAATGATCTTTGTCCCACAATATTTGTCCACATTCAGTTCATTGTGCAGGAGCAGTTGCTCACCTTGGCCCAGCCCATCTGCAGATCATAGGCCCCATGGAGGATGGAATTAGCAAAAAGGATTCTTGATTGCAGAATTTACTCCATTCAATTTGGTGGCAATCATATGGAATATGAAAAATTGGGAAAATTCTACGTAATCCATATTCTGTACGCAAGACGGGTATAAATAAGATGCTTGAGATTGTACGAACAGAAATGTTTTTTTGTGGATGCTGATCTTACTAGTGGGACGCATTATTCGGATAGCTCTGATTGATGTGCATAGAAGCCATGGGTATGGGCCGCAGCCTAATCAAAGTACAATGTAATACAAGCAGCAACTTTAGAATGAATTGTCACAGTAAAATGAAAACGCTTTGGGATGTCTAAGGTGTACATTTCCTTTTTTTAATGGCCTAAGATATTCTTCGTCAGCCTCTAGTATTTAGACCTTTGGCCTCCGGCCCGAAGGTTACCTAACTCTAACGAGCAAAGACTAATCCTTGGGTGTACATACACGGCCGCACATATATTATCTAGATAATGCAACGGGTTTGAATCGAACTTGAGACCTTTATGAGTAAACTAAAGGCTCGAACCAACTGAGCCACTGCCTTGACGATAAGGTGTGCATTTCCTTAACCATGTACCTAACCACTTGACATGGGCCAAAATGTGATTAAATAAGTCCTCTCTGATCATAGCTATTTGTCATGCATGTGTTCTATTCAGTCATTATACTCTCTACCCTTCTAAGTAGGCTGTATGACTTTTTTCCTTTTTTTTTTTACAACTTAAGGTATTCCTTATCAGCTCAACCTACAGACCTTTTTCCTTCAGCAAGTAGGCTGTATCTATGTGCTTTACTGGTTATAAAACAGGATATAAAGGAACATGCACTTTTCCATGTGCACAGACAGTTCTGCTTCTTTCTGGTCGAGCCAATTCAAAGATCGGTGGGTTATCTCAAAGACTCGTCCAGATACATTTAGGGGGAGTAAAAAAGCCAAGCTTGTCCAAGCTCGAGCTTGAGCCCAACATGGCTCAAGCTCACCTAGTCCTCGCTTTACCAAAGCTTGATCTTAATTACAAACAAGCCGATCTTGATTTTGGGCTTGGGCTTCAATTGTATTCTTTGTATTTCATTTGAAGTACATTAATGAGCTCTATGGTAGGAAATGAGCTTTGCTTGGGCTCATATATGTATATTAACTCAATCAAGCCTACTTGAGAACAAAGGATTGCCGAGTTGGTTGGAAACCTGCCTTTCACCTTAGCATCCAAGGATCCAACCATGAATAATATCGCCTGGAGATGGGGTCTCTGATTGGCACCAGCCCGCTTGGCTGTGTACAAATAATAGTAATAATAATAAGTCAAGCAATTTGAGATGAACAGGCTCTAGCTCAAGCTTTGCTTGTGAGCCTGATTCCAATTCACCCCAGAGAGAGAGAGAGAGAGAGAGAGAGAGAGAGAGAGAGAGGGAGAGAGAGAGTTTATTGAAATCAGCCCTCTACATATAATTTTTCTATTACAAAGCCATTCAATCACTCTTTTTTATTGAAATCAACCCTCTTATATATAATTTTTCTATTACAAAGCCATTCAATCACGCAACCAGCATTTCTTTATTTACACACATCTGGTAATCATATGCAAGTCTTACAGGTTTATATTAACTACCAGTGGAGAATCACCTTTATCTACGATGAATGTCTGAGAAAATTTCTTTGTTAGAGTAGTAATCTCAACGCTATAGCTCCCATGAAATCCTGTAAATCTGAATTCTTCTTGATCATCAATGTGCCCATGAGCATGTGACAACCACTCCTGCATAAGAGCAAGGAATCTATTGCCAGCTTCATTGACACCGCCTTCAGCATCAACCAAGTGTGCATTGTTCCGGCTCATAAACAGTTCCCAGAATCCCCATAACATGATACCCTCAACAGCAGGATGTGCGAAGCCTTCCCAGAGCATGACTTCCAAGTCATCAGCTCTAACATACTCATTTGTTGAAGAGACATCTAATTCAGTGAACCAGATTGGAAGGCCGAGTATACCCAGTTTATCCAATGCAGAGCAGACGATGGACCCCACGGGGCTATCAATGTGGGCTTGTATTCCAATCCCACCAACTGGTGCACCTTGCTCTTGCAAATCAAGGATGTGTGCAATGTACTTTTCAGGAGAAGATCTAGTGTCACATCCGTCCTCCACGTGGTAATCATTAACGAAAAGTGTTGCAGAAGGATCAAGTTGGAGGGCTGTCTTGAACATGTAGGACCTGATATCTTTTCCCAATCTGTCCTGAAAGAAAGAACCATGAAGCATCTCATTGTTTACATCATAATGTCGAAACTTTTCCTTGTACCTAGTGAGAAGACCCGTTAGACGATTCTGAACAGCAGTCATCAGGTCATTCTTGTTCAATGATCGAACCCACGACTGGAGGGTGTACTCCACTTCCCAAAAGATGCAGTGACCTCTCACCTCCATATTGTTCTTCTTACACAAGTCTAGGAGTTCATCAGCGTCCCGGTAGTTGAAATTGCCTTGTTGAGGCTCGATCCATGGCCACTTCAACTCATTCCCAAACACAGCCCAGTTAAAATTCTTAACGAAGAAATCAACAAAGTCTTCATTATCCATATTCGTCCTCATGATGCATGATCCAATGGGAAAACTATTGTTTACTTGTTTGACTTTCACAAAACTGCCAAATAGACCGCTAGCATCCAATCCTGAGAATTTTAGGATGACATCTCGCTTTCGTACCTATCACATGATTATGTAAGGAATAAATTTACAGATGATGCAACTTTATGAAATATAATACAGTTCTTCGCTTTAGTGGAAAACAGTAATACCTTATTGATCTGCTTCTTCAAATGTTTAAATCGTGCTCGCCTGTCAACAGGAAAGATTTGAAGCCCTGCAACCATCAAATCAACACCAGAAGGAGGACCTTGGATATAAACCATGACTTTGGATGGCTGCTTCTCTATTCTAAATGATCCCCCAATTTCATGCCATGTGTCACTGTCCACATCAGCTTGGCCCCCGTTGACCCACTGCCCGTCTACACTAAGTGCAACATTGACATTCTGAGGACCACTTGCCCCAGAACCAATACGAACCCAAGCAGATACTTGGTAAGTTAAGAATAATTTCAGCTTATCTGTGATAATCTGAGAAGGACCCATCCAGTTTTGTGTGCGATTGGTCACTAGAATATAGCGGCCACTTAGAGGTTCATGGGGTCCAAGAGAATCCCTAGCCATGGTAGGAAGCACATGAGGTGATCCAGTACCAACACTCAAGGTACATGGACCAAGCGGAGACCACCCATTTGTGCCATCATTGAGATTGCTGTTCTGGATTATGTTAACACCAAAAGCAGCATCCTACAAAAAAAGGACCATTTTAAAATCAGTAAAAAAATGTACTCAAAATATGAACAGGTAAATCTTTTATGTTTTCTCCATCCTAGAAAAGCCTCCTACTGTCTCATGGTAGATATATACGAATGAGTGATTTCAGAGAGGAAGCAGATGCATAGGAACTTAGTGCAAACTGGGTCGTCAAATGGTAAAATTCCATTTTCCCATTCATAGATATATATTTATAATTTGGGAAATATGGTAGAGCAATTTATGGAAGCTGAGCAGTTCAGTCCGTCTAGCTCATGGGAAGTTTCAATACAGATCTCCAAGGAAAAAGATAAGTCCATTTCACCACCTGTTATTTCTGGCTTGTTGCTTTAACTGTTTTCGCTCTATACTGGGACTGTGCCATATTTTATAGACACAAGTTTCTCAAGGGAAATCAGGGGTCAAATTCTTTCAATGACATGGTTTTCAACTAAAATAGAACCAATGAGATTTATATGTTAGATGACCAAACCTGATCTAGGAGTAGTCAAATGCGACAACTATTAGAGAAGAAATGTATATGAAATAATGGTTCTCCACAGGACCATGCCCTCATTTGGATCGGATATTATTTATACAACGGTTTTCAAACCAAACTGGGATTGTGTCATATTTTATAGGCAAAAGTTTCTCATGGGAAATCAGGGGGTCAAATACTTTAAATGAAATGGTTTTTTTTTTATAAATAAAATAGAACCCACGAGATTGATGGGTTAGACGACCAAACCTGATCTTGGAGTAGTCAAACAGGACTACTATTAGAGGAGAAACTTATATGATATAATGGTTCTCATCAGGACTATGCTCTCATTTGGATCAGATATTATTTATACAATTTGAGAAAAATTCAAATAAATTTTCTATCCATTACGATTTTAGGGTCTAAAATCCATAATTTGTTCAGTCTATCTATACAATTTGAAAAATAAAAATTCAAACAATTTTCAGTCCATTGCGATTTTAGGGTCTAAAATCCATAACTTGTGCAGTCCATCCAACTAATCCCTACAATTATAAGGCTTTTGACTTTTGGGCCTTCGGCAGTATCATTATCTCAACAAGTTCAAGGCATATTTCATAGAGCAGCTTACCAACCTAAAAATATAAGAAGTTATCTAAAATAAATGATATTCATGGTGTCAATGGATTCATATTCATTGAATGGACACCTCAACATTCCATGAGTTATCAGCTCCTGCATGAGGTGGCGATAACCATACTTCGAATGCTTGCACCATCAAGAATGGTAGTAACACAAAAGCAGCCACAAACCTAAAGCTATTGTCTTTACCTCTGATTTATAAAAAAAAAAATATTTATCATATGAGAAAAGTAACAACTACCAAACAGTATAACGTCCACTTACCTCAATCACAGGTGGGGGTGAAGGAGGAACTTTTGCAGCATGTTTAACAACTAAACTATTGACAAGAATATCAATCCCTGCAGGTGGGCCTTCTAGGTAAATGACTACTCTTGAAACAACACTATTTAGAAGGAACTTCCCCTGCAACTGTACCCATTCCTTATCTGATGCCTGCAAACTTCAGGAACAATTGAATTCCATCAGTCTCAGAAGATCCATTAAGAACATGATGAATGACAATTTAAGTGGATAAAAAAAATCATAAAATCATAATTGACAGAGAAGATGAAGAAATTGGAATATAATTTTACACCCAGGAGTGGCAATGGTCACATCTGGGTTATCTCAAGTCCGGGCTGTCTACTTTGTAATGCCTGGCCATTTTATTTGTTCATCCAGAAATTGAGGCACATGTAGAACTTGTAATAGCCACAAATGGATAAAATAATAAGGGATTGGTCAAGGCTTTAATGGAAGCACAGGCTAAAGCTACAGGCCATGGCAGCCTAGCCTTGAAGCATGACAGCCAAACTGACCAATTGCCATTCATTAACATAATATTCAATGGTATGTAAATAGGAAAGCATGACAAAAACTCACTTGGCAATTCCTATATATTGTTCACGTTGGTTTTGTGTTTGTACCCACAAAGTAGCTCGAACATCAGAACTAGTGGTGCTCCCAAATAACCGAACAACAGCAGTGACCTCATACGCAAGCTTTCTCTGTACCCTACCGGTGATTTCCTGCTGAATCCCATTCCAGCTTTGACTGCGTTCTGTAGCAGAAGCGAACAACTTTCCATTCAATGGAAGCACCTTCCCATCTGCCATGGAGTCATGTAGAAGAATCTTGCAGCCTCTACCAGACCAATTATTAAGGCCATCTTCAAACTGAGGGTTCAGTATGACGTTTTCATCGCCATCAGCAAAACACCATCTATTTACTTCCTTAAAAAAATAGACATGTTTTCCATGTTAGTGTTAAGATGATGAAGTGAATATGATTAAATGCATACAAGAAACTAAAGTGCAAGTTAGGAAGTACTCCAAATTGCATGCAATTTAGATACCTGCACAGAAACTATGGCTACCATTTCACCATACATTTGGACAATGCAAGTAGGAACTAGGAAACCACATTGGGTATTTGGGTGAGACATTGTTTCGAAGTTTCCATCCCAAGATTTGGAGCTTGGCTGAAAATTCTCAGAAAAGTATTATAACAACCTGATGTATCTAGTTGCCATGCAGCATCAAATACAAAATTAAAAAATAAACATCCTTGTGTGAAATACATAAATCAATTGTGAATATGATTTGGTGTAGAATCATATAGACCAAAGTGTTGAGAGAAGATAGTTAGAAGCAAAAAGCATCAGTTAATTTTAATATGAGATAGTGCATTGCTTTTCTGATAAAGAAGGGCCAACAACTCCGAAAAACTTGAATGCAAATGATTTCTTCACAGTATTTTCTTGTCATTTTGTGGATTCAAGTTAACTGAAATAAAATTTTACAGCCATTTTTTTAATCATAACATGTAAAAGCATAAAGAAGAATATCATGAAAACAAAAATACAATATACAAAATTTTCCCAGAACAGTGCTTTTGCTTTTTCAAGGTGGTATAGGAGTCATCTCTTTATAAAGATGATGACAACATTGACAAAAAGAAAATCCTAATTGTAATGGCTCTTCTGGTTTATGCATATATTCTATCTTGCACCAAACTATTAAAGAACAGAATACATGCTAAATCAAATAAAAGAAGGTTCCAATTGGTGTAAGCTAAGATGCATGCAAAATATACGGTAAATGTTGCTCCACTCAAATCCACAAAGTGAGGAGAATTTGTGTAAAATAACAGAGCCCTAGCTTAGTCCAAAGATAAGAAAAGACAACCTTCTTTATATTTATTTACCAAAAAAAAAAACAAAACAAAACAAAACAAAACAAAACACCAACAAAGTGAGGGACAGAGCATTATGTCCATGTATTATCTGTCAAAAGGAGAATCCATGTAAAACTAAAAGGCGCAAAGAACTATCCCTACTCATAAGTCATTCAAACTGACAAAAGAAGCAAAAATGTGCATACCTGACACTCCTTCACACTGGAACAAGAGACTACGACAGAATCTATGAGAAGGTCCACACCCGGAGATGGTCCTTCTAAATAGAAAACTACACGGTTGGGCATTCTTTCCAGTGAAAATGTGCCTTCCAGCTTCTCCCATTGATTATTTGATGCCATAGTCCTGGAACCACCATCATCAACTCATTTCCCAAAACTAAAGATGGAGAAGTAGTGCATGATGATGCTTGACTAAGTATGCTCTGTTTCCATTCACTCAGGAATGGTCCACGTTGTGCTGACAACGAAATTTCAGTAATCTCAAAAATTTTTCTATACACTCCAATCATGGAATAGGCCATGCCTTGATCACCCCTCCTTTTCAGTGATCCAAATAATCAATGCGGCTCAAAAGAATGAATAGTCACAGCCAATTGCCTTTATTTAATGAAGGCAAATTAAAGCAGTTTAGATCACATAATGAGGTGGGTTTTGGGGCTATGTCCTGTCCATTTAGGGTCTATCATATGAGTGGTTTGGGAATGAAAGGTTTAGAAAATAATGCTATTGAACATGGATTGCTTGTAAAAGAGGAGAAAAACAAACAAAAATATTGAGAAACTTGGAATTTTACTACCTTCCCACAAATAAATAGCTAGTGGCTTCATTTGGGTACTCCAGTTTCAGTGTAGCTTGGACTCCAGATGGTCCCTGAAGAGCACCCCAAACACGAACAAGAGCAGAGACCATGTAAGTAGAACCAAGGGATACTTTGCTTGTGATATCTTGTTCCAGGCCTTGCCAGCATTCTGTGCGATTTGAAACAATGGCATAACTTCCTCCTGAGTTTGCTGTCACTTCAAGATGACCAGACTCCCCTGATGCCACATACCCATGACAGCCATTGGGATGCCATGATTGCATCCCTCCAGAAAAATCATGATTCAAGATGATGTTAACAGCAGCAGTTCCCTGTGAAACAAAAGGTAATATGAGAGTTCAAAATTGGTCTACCCATTAGATGACAATCAATGAGGAGATGGAGGGAGATCACTTTCAGAAATGAATTTTTCACTAGTCAACAACCAAAAATACCTCCATATTTAAACTCCTTTGCCATTGAATAAGATTGCACTATAAACGTGAGAGATCTAGGATAGCACTGCGGGACTTATTTTATCCCAAGTTATCTACTAATGATCATCAATATGTTCACTCATATTACAGAAAAATTACCAAACAAAAAGTAAAATAAAGACATATTAGGATATAACCAAAAAACAATCGCTTGAAATATTCTGATAAACTGCACCTCTGATGAACTTGGTATTTGAAGTATCGCATAAATCAGAATACAATGAGGGGGACACCTTTTTTCTTTCTTGTGCAACCAAACTCTGCTATCCATATAGAAGTTGTTATACATAAGCATACAATCTTCCAAAATATTCAGACCACTTGAAATTTGGGATACTTCAAAAGATGGATTTGCTCTGATATGTTTTAGAGTGACTTTGACATGATCCAATTGACATGATCCAACCAAGCAGCAACTTTAATTCACTACATGTCAGTACTATATGTGCAACACTTAATTTCTAGAAACAAACATTCTCCATACAGTGCAAAATATGCCAATATATGCAGTGTTTTCCATTAAGCTTCTTGTTTGTTTTTTTCCAAAAAAAAGTTTCACACGCTAGCATAAATTTCCCATCTTCAGTCATAGAAGACAGTTGCTGCATTTTTCCCTTTTTTGACCAAGGACTAGTTTTTGTTTGTTCCTTTCGAAACCTCAACAACCAAACATTAATATATTTGCGACAGTTGATATGTCATAATTGCCTGATTTACAGTTCTCTCAGGCAATCTCCAATGAAAAAAATAAGACAAACAATTGCAAGCTATAAATTGACCAATTTGGGTATTTAGGGTGCACCAGAACTTGCAAATGGTCTGCATATCTCACCACACTAGAATTGTCTTTGGGGCAGCAAGGAAATCAGCATCATAGTAGGTAGAAGGGAACAGTGTTATATGCCTTATCCAATTCAAATCAACATCCACCAACCTTCGGTTGAAGAGCCAGAAAAACAGAAAATCATACACAATAGACCGGGCAACACATTCTGTAAAAAATCTTCCAAACAATAATGATTTTGAGATACTTCCAGATTTAAATCAACCTTAAGCCAATTCACAGTGTTCCCTAATTTCCAAAACTTCATCCAAAACACATAACTATTAGTCCAAAAGAATTTCTTGCGAGAAATAGCCCAAATCCAAGCTAACCCACATTTTCTTTCAAATTAAGCACTACTCGTCAACACAACCTATTCAAACAATCCAAAACTGGAAACAATTAAACGAAAAAGAGAATAAAACGAATCCCCAACCCCCTCCCCTCTCAGATTCAACAAATTTTACAGGAAGAAAGCTCAAGCAAACCACATCCTCCAAGCATTAACAAACACTAGCATACCACAAATGCAATCTTAACTCAAAAGAAACAATACCAATCAACACAATCTATTCAAACAATCCAAAAATATGGGAAAACGTCAAACTAAAAGACCAGTTCACCAAAGAAAAAAAAAAAAAAAAAAGACCCAACTTGTCAAATTCAATAGAACAAAAGGCATGAACCCAAGGGGTAAAAAATGGTACCTCAAAGTTACTGGCACTGGCACTGCTGCTCTCCTGATTAGACATGTCTCTCAAACTCTACAGTCAGAAACATAAAAAAAAAAAAAAGCACCTTTTAAGAGAAGCATGAAATGGGCTATATGATCAAATGCAAGATAGAAACGCTCATACTAGAAAAACATGAAATGGGTCATGAACAAATGCAATGTAGAATCGGTTTCTCCCGCACTCTATAATCGATACATTGAAAAGATCGAATCTTTTCAGAGAAACATGAAATGGGTCACGATGAAACGCGCGAGAGAGGGTAGAATCGAAACAATTCGAAGAGGGGTACCTCAGATTCTGCCTGGGAATGTCTTCCGGCGCCTCTGCCTTTGAACAAGCGGGCAGAGAACTTCCTCATTATATTGGCGAGGGAGTACAGTTTCAAGTATCCTTTACGAAAAGCGCGGGAGGAAGCAACCAACAAATGATGCGATTGCAAGGGAAAGAAACGATTTTTTTCTACTTGTTGTGTCTTGGTTTTGGTAATTCAACTGCTTATTTTCCCAACTAACCATTTCTAGGGCCCAATTCCAGCAGCCTGAGCAAATGTAAAGTAGGTAGTTATATCACTGAATATCAGTGAAAATGGATCATACATTTTACACTCTTCATACAAGACAAACCAATCCATCATCACAATTGGGTTGATTAGAGTATCACCATTATTCCAATGGCTGCCCATAAAGGATGGCTTTTAAGAGAGTAATGATCGACGGTCTAGATGTGATGAGTGAAATCAGATGGTTAAGTTGGTTAGACTCAAATTTGTTTTTTTAGGGTTTTACTCCATCTACAACGAGGCCCACATGAATGATAGGGTCTAGAAATTTTTAATGTTTTTTTTAATAAGGGAGGTAGGTCTAGAAATTTTTAATGTTTTTTTTTAATAAGGGAGGTAGGTTTAATTTGTCTTGCAAATTAGGGGAGGGGTTCCCTTAACAAGGATAGAAAACTTGCATTGCAATTGAAGGATGAGATATGTTATACCTATGAGGACTTGTGTTGTCCTGAGGATCAGGATCTACACAATCGATGTGGGACCTAGGCAGATGACGGTAGAGCCATTGACTTGGTGGGCCTTCTATGAACATCCCATGAAATTTATAGGATTGGAAGATCTTATATCATTCCAACAGGTTGTGGGGTCCAGGAATGAGGTCAAAGATTTGGTGGTGGGATCTTCACCAACCTTTATAGATCTGATAGGAGGATATAATGGTTGGTGATGAGGGTTTTCTGATGGCGGGGATCTTCCTGCAATGCTTCATCTGTGCTGGCCCCTGCTAATGTAGATTTGGTGTTGCACAGGGCGTCATAATTAGTTTCTCATAATTGTCACCACCGACATAAATCTTCATTAACCCAAAAAACAAAAAAAAAAAAAAACTTTAAAATGAGGACTTAAAGCCCGATGATACGGCTTGGATAATTTTTTACAGGCCTTGAATTTTAAGAGTCCGCTTCGGATAGTATTGGACCAGCCGGCTCTAGCCCTCTTATTTTTATTTAATTTATATAATAGATATTTATATACGTAAATCTACAATAAAATGCCCTTATCATTGTCCCTTAGTATTAATAAAAGGGGGACATGAAGGCAATTTCATATGCACGTAACCATTATAAAATATCCTAAAAATTCATATGCACATACTTGATTTGTTTCATCTATATTTAATTAATTAAGTTATGTATTGTACAAAATATATAAGCAATAAGTGTTGCATAGTTAATTCTAATCCCTTTCTTCTTGTTTTATTGCTTCTTATTTAGGTTTTATATATTATTTTTATATATTCTTGTTAGTGCAAATTGAGGCATACTCCTTCCCGTAATAAGAATACTTTTTTTTGCTCTATAGAGTTATTTAGAATGTTAACTAGTTTGTACCTGCATTGAACTTTAAAGATATGGGGTGATCCAAATATCTGTTCAATTAGATAATTATAACTCTCAATTTTTAAAAGTCTAAACTGATATATTTTTTAGTGCATTTATTTTTGTAATTGAATCTAACAATGCTTAATAGTCAAATAAATGTTAAATTGGAAATAATGTCAAATGAAAAAAGGTATGTGAATGCAAATAGTTTAAATTTTTATAGTTAAAACACTACGGAAAAGATTTCATACATTGAGATTCATGTGAAATGTGTAAAATAGATCAAACTATAACCATTTTCCTTCTTTGACAAAACAAATAAAACCATGTCTAGAACCTAAGTCATCAAAGCACGTACGACCTTGTCCAATAAAAGAAAGTTTTTAGAGACAACTTATATTCTCGAAATGTTTACTTAATGGTTCTTTTGCAATTGAGGTTGGACAATGTAATACTCGGTTTTCACTAGGTTTTCTAATCATAATGTAAAAAAATAAAAAAAAATAATAGTTTTATTGTTTTGAGGCCCTAAGGCCTACCTTAGTCATCAAAGGTATGGTAAAGGCCTAGGTAGTAAAAGCCCTCCGAGGGTTTTGGCGTGCCTAGGCTCAACCCTGCATATATTGAGGGTTGAGTTAGGAGAACCAACTCAGCCTGACCCTTTGACAGCCCTAGTTTAGACCATTTATCTTATGGGCAACTATACAAATTTTCTTTTATAAAAAAAATATGCGAAGTTTGTAACTCTTTTGAAGGTCAACTAAGTATTTGGAAGGTCTACAAAGAGAAAAGTATGAAGTATTCTAACAATTCGTAGGTCTAATCAAATGCAAAGAAAAGAGATAGAGAAAAAAAAAGTTGCAAGGATGGTTAAGATCTTCTTTTTTTTTTTTTGCAATAATGGTAACCACTCTTCCTATCTTACAATTGTCCTATGTGATAGTTTTCCTCTCCCTCATTGTATAATGTTAAAAACAAAATAAATGAGTTATACCTGCCGCATAGGACAATTGTAAGATACGTTGTGAGATGAGGAGTGTGACTAGCATTATTATTGTTTTTATGATGAGCAAGTTAAAATATTTTAAATGAACTCCTGAAACATTTAACTCATTGTCGCTTGATAAGGCTCCACTTGAGCTCAACCAATGTATAAATCAAGTAACAAATGTTAATCTAAAGCCATCTTAGATGCGAAGGGATCACTATCAACCAGAATCCCCAAAAGTAGGTTAGGTTCAGGTTGAGTTAGCAAGTTGTATTGTAATTTGTGGGGTTGGTTACATTAGGTTTGATTTGGGCCCGGTTAGCAAAATAAAAGCTGGGAGTTGACTCAACCTAAATCCAATTCATTTATTTTAAAGCTCAGATTTGTCAAACCAGTTCCACGTGACAATTTGAATGAAAACGAGAATAGCCAAGTTGTTGGGAGTATTGAGGAGTGGGCTCCATCCTATGGGAAATATTAAAAGGTATTTTTGATATCTCTACAAAGAACTTGAGGGTTCGGAGGGTATGGTTAACTAAAGAAATTTTGATATGGTATTAGAGCCAACTGGTTGCCGTTCGAATTCCAAGAGAAACGATTGGGTGCTATTAGAAAAACAAAAACGTGTAGTCAAAAGTGCGCCACCGGGTTCCAAGGGATAACCAAATGATTGGGATTTCCATATGAGGGTCTAATCCAATTGATTTATTATTTAGCTTAGATTTGTCAAACCAGTTCCAAGTTCTACCTTGAAAGAAAACAAAAATAAAGGGATAATCAAATAGTTGGGAGTTCCATGTGAGAGTCTCGTCTTGGTCACACACAACTGTCCATTGCTTGAACCCTAAATACTCTCCATTGTGTGTGCAAATGGTCTTCTAATCAACATATATGGGGTTCACTCCTGCCTCGGTTGGGTTCTTCAAGGGCCCAGCCATCTTACCTGGTACCACAAACCTTGAAAGAAAAAATCAACTCCAAACCTGAATTACTGGATTGGGCTTTAGTTATGTTGGCAAGTTGCCACCAGGTCCGCCACTTCCATTCTTTGATATAGTTGCTTCACTTGTCACAAATACCAGTATAATGACACAAACATGAAATTAGACTCACAGGCGAACTAGGCACAGGCATGGTCCTCTTTGTGAAGATTTAAACCATTCAAACCCATGGTTACCTATGCAACTCCATGATTTACTGAATCAGTCACTATTGGTTTTGACATTTTTTTTTCAAAATAAAAAAATCCAATTAAGTCACATATTAAAAAAGATTTTATAATAAAATTAGATAATGTATACAGTGGGCAACACATGACTCTAATTATTGCCTGAATATTTCTCTTATGCATGACATTTTCTGTTTGTTTGTGGGGTGGATTAAAGTAGAGTAGAGCAAATCCATAATCAAGAAAGAATAATATATGATGGGGTTATAATGACTTTTTGTTTTTAGTTAATTGATATGAAATCTTTTTTAGTTTTTGTATAAAAAGTAGATAGTTTTTTGCAATTTAATTATGAGTTTGGGACATTTTTTTGAAAAAGAATGGAGGAAATTTGAATTTTTTTTGGAAAAGAAGGGGGAATTTTAATTTCAAATATTTTACTCGACTCTATCTCACAAACAAATAAGCTTGATTTTCATTGATACTAAAATGTATGACCTTTGGACCTTTCACAATGACACGAGGGATTTTGATTTGGGAAGTGATATATAATTAATTTATAATGGAGGATTTTACGAAAAAACCCCATAGATGTTCGTTATACACGATTAGACTTTTAGAGAGAATGTGCACTAATTGGGTCCCTTGGGCTGGATTTTGTGCTTTTTTTGTTTTTGTATGCATACAAAAAACAAAAAAAAAATTGAGTTTCTGCAAAGAATAAAGGAAGAAGAAGAGAGGGGAATAGGAAAAGATGAAAAAGGAAGAAGAAGAGAGAGAGGAAGAAAGGAAGAAGGAGTGAGGAGAAAGGAAGAAGAAGAGAGAGAGGAAGGAGAAGAGTGTCACTAAGCATCACATAAAAAACAAAAGAACAGGTTCCTCTTCTTCCTCTCTTTTTCTCTTCTTCTTCCTTTCTCATCTCTTCTTCTTCTTCTTCTTCTTCTTCTTCTTCTCTCTCTCTCTCTCTCTCTCTCTCTCTCTCTCTCTCTCTCTTTCTTCTTCCTTTCTCCTTTCTTCTTCTTCCGCTCTGTCTTCCTCTTCCTTTCTCCTCTCTTCTTCTTCCTATATTCCTTCCTTTCTTCCTCTCTCTTTGCTTCTTTGTTTCTCCTCTCTTCTTCTCTACATTCCCATCTCTTCTTCTTCCTTTCTCAACTCTTCTTTTTCCTCTCTCTCTTTTTCTTCCTTTCTCCTCTATTCTTCTTTCTCTCTCTCTTTTTCTTCCTTTCTCCTCTCTTTATCCTTTCTTCTCTACAAAAGTATGGTTTTTTTTTTTTCGTATATGGGGCTGGGTGAAGCCAACATACTGCAAAAAAAAAAAAAAAAAAAAAAAAGAAGCACAAAATCGGGCCTAGGCTGATTAGTGCACATACTTAATAAAGGCTTGATCGTGTGTAACAAATATCTATGATGTTTTTTCACGTAAAATCCTCTTTATCATGACATGATTATTAATTCAAGCTATCTAAAATATGAATTCATTTTCATATGACATATTGTAGGAAAAACAAAAGATATTATTCTTCAAAAAAAAATGTATTCTTACTTTGCTAATTCTTATTTTTATTCCTATTCTTAAGTATTTATTTCAACAATATTTCCAATATTATTCTGATAAAAATAAAAAAACTAGAATTACCCATATATTATGTAAAGCTGATAGTACCCCTATAAGGATTTTTTTAATATATTTTTCCAACATGGACAACTTGAATTTATGCACACTAACTCACACACTCATGTCACATCTTGGGAACATCCCTATACGGAATTTCGCAACATGGGTGAATGGTGATTATGTATGCCTGGCTGAGATTCTTTTCATGTGAATGGAATTTTAATGGCTTTTCTTTTACTCAATACTTTCAAGATTTTCAATCGAGAACTCGAGAAGCAGTTGATGGAGCTGATCCAAAAAATAATATAATGCCCATTGTAAGCAATGATAAAGATGTGACATTGATTTTGAATGGGAGAGGGAATTGATAACATGTAGATATCATGATCAATGACATAAGATGACATGCATTTTATGGTTATGTGCTGGTAGTGACCTAGCGGATCACGAAATTTCGCACTATCATTCTGTTTTGTCCACTACACAACACATGTGAATAGGATGATCTCAGCAATCTATCCATTGTCCATGGGCTCCAATTCACTATCGAATCCTTCTTTTCAGTTGGAGAAGTTTTAATAATGGGATTCAGGAACGTAAATTACTTTCTAACAATAATATCTCTGAAGACAATCTCTACTCGATTTGCAATTACTTTGAAGAAATAGGTAAGCACTCTTTTTCTTTGGAATAATGCAAGAGCAACTTGGTATGACTCTAATATAGGAATGCTAACCCACTTTATTGATCCTCTTATGATTAGGGATTAGTGGATTTTCTTCATGGGTATGTGTAACTCAAGGAACCCACATATTACTCAAGCTAAACCTTGGCTCCTAGCTTTGTAGTGGGTTTTCTGGAAAAGTTAGCAATGACTTCATATTTAGGGGCAAAGTCCTAAAGCCCCTCTGGACGATAATATACGCAAGGACTATGATTGCCAACTCTATAGGCAATCCCAAGAAAGAAATGTTGATCATTACATTTGCAATAAAACGATATCATAATTTTTACTTTATATTTTGTTATCACATGTGATTAATATAGACAAAGTGAGAATGTAAAGTTAGGATAGTTATGTACATATATAATAGGACCAGCATGTTAAAATCCTATTTTAACCCTTATTAAAGACTTGATTAAGCTAGAATATTGATATTGTAATTGTGCAAAGAAATGTATCAATTTATATGGAGGGAGGGAGAGACCATGACCACCTTAAATGGTGTTCTAACAGTCTCCCATTTGGTCTATTTGACCGCATGCATATACCTTTATATATATATATACACCCAAGCCATGTATGGGATTATAAACTAAGGTGATAGAATTGTAATAGAATTTTGAGTTATTATGTCTTGTAGTACAATTAAAAGTGTTGCTAATTTATGGTTTGGACCAAACTTTAGTTCTAGTTAGATTTGTATTTCTATTTGTTTTAGACTAAAAGTTTGAATATGTTAAAGAGTCACAGAAGAGCTAAATTGAAGTGTTTTTTTAAGGATAACATAGATTAAAAGGTCATATTTCACAAACTAAGTGATAGATATGGGCAAGCAACATACTATTGGAAAGCTCGTTTCGAGTACATATCTGTAGTTTCTAGGATTGCGTCAGTCAAAGCTAAAACGACAAAGTTATAGCATCGGAAAGTTTGTAGAAATTGTGTTATCCAAAATTACAAAACTGCCATTTTGTGAATTTTATTTTTATTTTAAGTGGGACTTTCTTATTTGTGATATTTCCTATTCTGGTTGGATACTATTATGAGACAAGAAATTTGGGCTATAAAAAGGGTTTCCCTCAATCATAAAATAGAGATCTCATTGTTCTAAGTGGATTTTGTAGATCATCCCCTTTAAAGCTTTCATTGAAAAGTTAAAAAGCTGAAGCTCTGCTCTAAAGATTTTTGTTTTCTACATCTCTTGTAAAAGATTGTCTTCGCAGCGTAAAAGATTTGAGGAGTCAAGCATAATAACTATATGACATCTAATTGAGTGGGTTTGTATCAGATAGTGGCAGGTGATTGTTGTAGGGTTGTTCCTTATAGGAAGAGTATGTTACAGAGGTTATCTACAAGTAGCTTGTAATTACGTGATAATTTATAGTGCTTGATTATGAGCCCAAGTCAGACTTGTACTTTTTGCCTAGTTAGGGTTTTCTACGTAACAAATCGTGTCTTCTTTTGGTATATACTTTTGTGTTGATTTGATTATTATTTTCGCCATGTAGTTGTTTATTTGAGATTGATTGTGTAGATCCATTCTACACAACTCCCAAAAACTTTTATAAGGAGTTCTAAAGGCACAGCTCATATGTTTATAGACACTTTGATATCTCACTTGATGGTCTTTGGGTGCACACAGGTTAGGGTTGATAGAGCCAAGGTTTCTTCTCCAAAAAAAGGTTGAGACAAGAGTCATCGTATACACACTACAAGAAGCTTCTATGTGAGGTTTCCATAAGGTCTATATTTTGTCGAATGCCCATGAAGTGGTTCAAGCCATTGAAGGGGTGACAGACTGGTCTATCTACTGTATTTTGTTAGATATCAAGGATTTGAGCTATGAGCTTGAAGACATTATTTTCTCTCATATTCCACGAAAATTTAATGGTGTTACTCATGAACTCTCCAAGAAAACTTATGAGTCTAAGTTTTTTGTGGCATGGGGAAGGCCTTTAATCCCTTTTTAACTTGTTTGCTTTCTTTTGTTATGCATTGTTCCTTTGTTGTTCATCTTCTAATGAATTTCTCATTTGCCCAAAAGAAAATAAATATAGAAAATTTAATTGACGGGCAATCATTAGCATTTGATTAATGGGCTCCTCCCAATTGAATCGATCCAGATGTGCCCATATGTCCACTGGAATCATTCTACCATTATGATTTTTGTAAAATGGTCCATTTATTTTGGGACGGCAATTTGGTGATCGGCTCCAACCTATTTTTATTAAGGGTGGGTTTGGTGTTGGAGAAAATGTGTTTCAAAAGATTCCTCAACTGTTTTTAAAAGAAAAACTTTCTTTTCTACCTTCTCTTGTAAAGAGCATGTGGTGTCTGTATGTGTTGAAAGAGTCCCACATTAGACAAGCACAAGGCTTTTGTGGGCTATATATGTATTTGCTTGCTCTTTGCTTTTTAAAGTAGTTTTGGGTTATTTTGCCACAAGCCTTATGCCCGCGTACTAATCGGGCTTGGTCCAGGGGGTTGGATCTAGAAAATGTTTAACTAGGCGTGTGTCTGCGATGCGCATCCGGCATGATTGGCATTTATTTTTAACATTTTATTTAGTTAGAATGTTTTTACTTAAATAAATTCATTTAGTTAAAAATGTTTTTAAATTAATGGATTGATAATTCAATATTTTAACGCTTTTGTTAAATGGATTTAATGGTAATTTAAAGACGTGAAATGGGGCATCAGGGTTCAAAAGAAAAACACAACATCTCTATTTTCTCCTTTTTTTGTATTGTTTGGTCCTCTTTGTGCCAATTTTTTCGCATGCATCATAATATTGTGCTGGAGTCTGACTAATTTTAACTTGGTGTGTGTTGACCCATAAAAAAAATTATATAACACCCCGACCCGATTTGATCCGGATTAGCGGCTAATTCCTGCTGATTTGGTTGCTAATTGTGTTTTGTTCTTGTTTTTTGTTGGTTTCGGGTTATGGATAGGTAATTGGGTTGAGTTTGACCTGGTTTAGGTAGACATAAACCTTTTTTCGTAATATTCGATTTTGTTCGATGTCGTCCTTCATGCATCTTCTTGGTATTAACGCTTGTCTTTTGTTATGCTTGTTGATTTCCGTAACTACGTCGTTTGCCAAATATGTCACTTGTTTCCGTTAGACCCGCCAATGACTCAAACTGGAAATAGTATGACTGCTTGGACTTTATTGCAAATTGGCCGTATTATAAGCTCCACCGACATTCTCCTTCTCTCTCACTATTCTGTCTCTCTCTTTCTCGAGTCTTTTTCTGCTCGTTCCTCCTTCCTTTTCGTTGATCTAGCTGGGGAAGGAAGTTGTGTATGTCCGCGGTTGAGCATCCCTCGTGTGTTTTGAGGTGAGTTGGAGTTCTTGCAGTGCTTCTTCTCTTCCTTCTTCTTCTTGTTCTCATTATCGATTGGTACTGTTCCTCACAGTTCTCTTTTCTTCTTTCCTTGCATGCATGGCGATTAGAAGCATGTGGTAGTGTGAATTGAACCCAAGGACAACAAGATCGTGTTTGAACTCATTTGAGGCAAGTATAAGCATAACTTGGCTAAACCATGTGGGTATGTGTTTGATTAAAATTAAGTCCTGTATTCTTGCTTATGAATGATGTTTAGAGCCCATTTTGTGATCATTTCCCTCTATTGCATGTGATTTCGTCAGCTTGGCTATGTTTCAGTGATTCTGTATCAGTTCGGAAACTGTTTCGTGTGTATCACGGCTAAGCCGTAAGTCACCTTCGGCTTAAATTCCAGAGAGGAAAAAACCCAGTTTTCTTCTACGGCCAGGACACGGCTAAACTGTATATTGTCCTACGGTTAAGCCGTATCTCAGCCATGACCCAGCCATAGATCATTACAGGGTGCCTTTTTCTGAATTAACTGAAAGCAAGCAATTGACAGACCTTCTACACCCCAGCCACTGCTAAGCCGTAGAACAGCACACGGCTAAGCCGTAGAACTAAATACAGGTGAACTGTAATTGCGGGTGAACAGTAAAGGGAACCGCGGTGGAGCCGCAGTGCAGATTACGGCTAAGCCGTAAGATGCCTATGACTAAGCCGTATGTTCACCTACGGCTAAGCCGTATCACCCCTGAAACATGAAGAACAAGGATAGGCGTAAGAAAGAGACTAATATGACCTTCATGATAGAATATAGATCAATTAGACTTGCCCAAAAGTCTGAATATATGACATGAATGATCTCGAGGGCTGCGAATCATTCATGCACGTTATCCGGTTGTTTAGCACCTCCCTATGGGTGTTGGTTTAAGAGACTTCGGTGCACCTTCAGATCCAAAGCAACACTAGACAACGGTGCATCGGACAATTTAAAACTACATCATCATGCACGGTTAGAAACACTGGATAACTAGAATAGGATTGGCTAGTAAAAGATCGTGATTCCTGAAAGATAATCTGAATTGCATTGCATTTTGGCTTCGGTCTTTGCCCTCTTATACGTGTTCTACACTGGGGCACACGATTGGATATTTCTAGCTCTGTTCATGGTCAATCCCGGGTGGAACAGCGGTCTTGCATGTTCGATATTACTGTTTGATACTCATGATTGGTTAATCTAATGCTTTTTACTCTATTGGTCTCCATTATATTATTGATCTGCTACAGTTGATGTGGTCGTTGATTAATTAAACTCGTATGATCTCTTGCATCTACTTGATATATGCTTAACAAGACATGCACGTTGTAACGACCCAGTCCCAAGAGTGCTTGAATGTAAAGAATATAAGTAAGAATTCGTCGTAAACTGTCGAGGTGCCTTTTGGGGACAAAACCGTGAGGACTTCCATAAAAACTATAAAGTTAAATGTGCTCGAGTCAGAGCAATTTAAGGATGGGTGACCTCCTGGGAAGTCCAAAGCGAACAATACCTCGATGGTGCGGGCGGGTTGTAACACACGTCACATTCTGATAAGATATACATGTTAAGCTATGCACGTAATGATATGCACGGTATGATATGCATGTTCTTATATGGATTGACTTGATACGGTCCGGCACTACTGAGCCTCAGCCTTAGGATCCCGACGGGGTGACTTTAGTATAGTTTTTATGGCCTTGCTGCAGTAAGGAAACGTCTTGGGAATCCGGGCCCCAAGAACTCGAGACCCATCTGGCCCATGGTGTTCTCAGCACCTTTATAAGATCCCTATTTTGGGAGCATATGGCCTACGTAGTTGCCAATTAGTATGTACATGTTATGTTACTTATACATTGATTCACAGAGCATATGTTAATTTGAATGCACGATTGCCTAGATTACTACATGGACATGTTATGATTATTTATGTCTTTTATTTTATTAGAGACCACATGTGTTAACTTGTTACTGCTTATACTTTGCTGAATCATCGTATTCATGAGTTGTCCTTGGTGTTGCAGGCTCAGGTACCCTCGACAGTGTTCTTGTCGGTCGTCAGTTTGTAGGGGAGACTCCAACTGTCTCTTCAGGTTCGCGGAGTGTGTGTCATCACTCCACCAAAGCGCGACTGTTCTCTGCATGCATGCATATTGCTTTCTTTTCATGTCATTGATTGTACTCATGTTCTATACATCGTGATTGGATCCCAATTTGTATGTTCCGACCTTTATGTCAGTCTTTGGATATCATTCCTTTTGTTTCTTGTGTGCCTCGTGTCACATGTTGATATTTGCAGCTTTCGCATACTTATGTTGCACGTGTGTTTTTCTTTGTGCGTGTGCATCTAGACCGGGTCTAAGTGCATATGCACGGGAGTGCGTGTGTCGTTGGTTAGGTTTTTGCTAACCCCCGATCTCCTGGGCTCGGGTTGTGACAAATTACAACTACTACACTCAACTCAGAAGATTTCAGATGAATTTGGAATGCAATAAGTCAAGTTTCAAATCCAAGGATCACTAAACAAATTCAAGCCTCTAGCAACTTTAAAGTAGGCTTGAGAATGATGTTTCAAAGTTTCAAAGCATCTGGACTTCATTTCAGCTCAAAATCAAGCTTCAGTGACTGTTTGCCAGCCCTTTGGGGGTTACTGTAGAAATTGACATTTCTACATGCCAAAGCAAACTCAAACTCAAGAAATGTCCTCAAATGCATTCAAAGATCATCCTTTAAAATTTCAGAGCATTTGGGTGTCATTTGGACTAAAACTCAGTTCAGATGGAAATCTATTAAGCTTTACGGGGTCATTACCTAAAGTGACACTTAATGAATATCAAATTAGCTGAAACTTCTGAAGGAAGCTCAAATTATATTTAAAAAAAGCTCTACAAAATTTCAGATCAAACTGACATCATTTGACCCAAAGTATTCAAACATGTCAATTTTGGGTCAGTGACCCCTAAGCCAAGGAGTCATTGACCAAAGTCCTGCTTCCCGACGTCCAAAATCATTGAAATTTGGGCAGAAAGCTTCAGTCATACTCAAAAGATATTCTGCATGTTTTTGAGTAAAAAGGACTTCGTTTGATCCTACTTCCATTACATGTCAGTTTAGAAAATAATGACCCTAAGCCATGGAGGTCACTAGCCAAAATCCTACTTCCAGGAAGGTCAAAGCTGATGAAATTCGGAATAAAAACTCAAAATGTGTTTAAAGTTAATTCCCCAAAGTTTTAAGTCAATTGAACAACGTTCGGGTAGAAAACAAGCTAACTACTTACAGTGTGGGGTAAATAATAACTTGGAACATGCATTAAATAGGTCATTGTTCAAAATCCTACTTTCCCAAATCCAAAATGCATGAAATTTGGATGGACACTCCAAGATATTCTTGATATTAGTTCCTCCAAGTTTCGAATCAAATCTAGGTTATTTGTGCCTCAAACAGTTGAAACAAGGGTCTATTTTCATGAAAAAGTCAATGGGGAGTTGACCAACTTCAGAAGGTCAAAACGTGTTAAAATTTCTATGACACATTCAAAATGGTGTTAGAAAGCATTCCTCCAAATTTTGTGAAGATCAGACATCATTTGGACCCCAAACAGGTGAAATCAGGTCGCATACATAGAAGTTCAAAAAATCAGCCTTGGGAGTGACCACAGCTACTGTCACTGACTTCCATCAAGCAGTTCTCGTGGTTTTAGGCAGTTTTCCCCACTTTTTTTTTTTGAAATTCAACCTCCCATAACCTCTCTTCAACTTCCTGAAATTTCCTAAAACCACTTAGACAATCTATAAAAGGGAATAACACTTGAAAAAAAAGGAGACAGAGAGAAAAAGCAAAAAAAATTTCTACTAAAAACTTCAAGCAAGGCATCATCCAGCACTCCAACCTACTTCTTCTTCTTCTTCTCAGTCACTCAAGGTGAGAGATGATTCAGAGAAGGAAGAGGAGTATGGGTATTATTTAAAAGAGAGTTATATTCAAGTACTAACAAGCCTTTGAAGGATGACATAGTTTCCTTTATTTTTCTCACTTGGGGGGTTTTCTATCCATCATAAAAGTTGTGAACAAGCCTCTTTAGACTTCATTCTATCCCTTGAAAATCATAGGACCATAATAATACAACTTTGGCTTCATACAGTACCCTTTTCGGACTTGTACAAAAATGGTCCGTAAACAACAATGATGATCAACAAAGGTTTCGTTCGATTCCACAGTTGAATTTAGTCCTCTGATGGTCATTCAACACCCCAAAGATCATAAAAGCAAGTTTCAACAATTTAGAGAAGTTACAGAGATAAAACGGTGCAATACAGAAGGAAAAACAATGGCCTTTCGGCCACTGTCTGCCAATAACCGTGACCCACCGTCACTCCCTCAGTTTCTTCCTTTTTTACATTTCTTTCACACTTTTAATGCATGTTCTAGTATTTTTCGAATTTGGATCACATCTAAGGCTTGAGGGAGGGGTTGTGAACTTTTCAAAAACATGTAAACAACCTGCATATCTGCGGTCAAAGCATTTGAACCCATGTAAACAAAAGAAAAGTTAATGATGAACTATAGTTAATTCCCATTCTTTTTAATGCTTGAAGTGCGTGAATATCGGATTCGAATCCATTAAACATTTTCACCAACTTTCGAGCGCAATCAGTGTGCAACTGAAATGGACTTATAGTGGAGGTTATTGTATCCTGAGGACAATTCCAGCTGAAAACCTCTTCGTATCTAGGTATATCTCAAGGGGCAAACTCATCCTAAAGTAAGCATCGTCTGATGTGCCTCGGCCACAAATTACTATTGCTGCTCTTTGTCGATTTCTACTAAAAGTTTAGAATACCCAAGATTTAATTTAGATTGTGATACGATTACTACTTCTATGCAGTAGAAAATAAAAGCAACTAATTACACAAAGAAGACAATACACAATTTAACAAGGAAACCCAAATGAAAAAAAAAACCACAAGTTCAAAGTGGACAAAATCAATGACAAACTTCTACGGTACAAGATATACTCACAATCCTATAGTCGATCCCTCAAAATAAGGCGTTGTAGTTGTTCTTGATAGATCTAAATAGCACGCAGTTCCTTAGTGCCCCGCTATTAGTACCTTAATCTCCATAATGAACAAATCTCTTCAACAAGAAAACAATCTTTTACAAGAAAGTAGAAGCCAAAATCTTCTACGAAAAAGAAAAAGCATCAATTTTAAAACTTAAAGCCCTCATCCCAATCTCTCAGGAAGCTTTCAATAATTTCTCCAAAAGCAATCTCAATTCAGAACAAGGAGAGCTCTATCTATTGTGTTATACGTAGGTTTGAGAGGACCTTCTTTTTATAGTCCACAATTTGTACTTTCTTTTTATAGTCCACAATTTGTACTTTAAAAGAATACTCATTGTAGAACAAAATTAGCCTATTTCTTAAAAAAATACCCATTCTAAAATAAGAATTACCAGTTTTGGCATAAAAAGAAAACATACCCCAAATAGGAAAGTTTTGTTCAATCCCATGAATTTGACAACATACTAAAAAAAACTTTACAACCATCACAAGATTCCTCCACAGCATTGCGGATTGTTTGATACTATTGTTTTGGTTTATTTATTTAATTACAGCACCTTATAGCCTTTGTATTTCCAACATTTTTGGTAGTGAGTTTATCGGGGTTGAATGAAAGTGGATGCCATGAATTTTCAGCTCCTTACATAGTGCTTCAGGGGGCAGTTGGATTGCGCCATTTGTCCGTCTCATATGTGGATAAACATTTTTTGGCAGCGCGAATGATTTTTTAAGTACTGAAATTTTATGAATATTTTTATATATTAAAATTACCAAACTTGATCGGTTTCTCTTTTGGACCGGGGCCTTAATGGCTTATTTGTTTCATGTAGTCAAGTTTTTAGGATTATATTTCTTAGAAGTCGTTAAAAATGAATAATTAAATTAATGTTTTTAAAAAAGAATCAAAGTTGACCATCTGAGAATGGTCATTAAATAACCTCTAGTTTAATGGAAATCAATTGATGGGATGATGGAAAATGGATATCAAGGTATTTTTTCTATGTCAGGCAAAGATATGAGGAGAGCTTATAAGTCGTTTATATTTAGATTTGTATAGCACATGGATTGTCTATCTTTGGAAACCTTTTCTTCTGAAAAAGAGAGAAGGGGAGAGACAAAAATATCCAAAAGTACGTAAATAGTCATATAATGAGCAAAACTTGACTGCCACATTCGTGTACAATAATCGTTTATGTGTTATTCATACAATAGCTAAAGGATATAATTCCAAATCTTTTTAAGCAGAATTTGGATAAAAACTGTCTTCTGAAGAGGTTTTCTTTTATGTGGATCTTATGTGTTTAATAGGTAAACTGGTTCTTTCTCTCTGTTCTCGGACTAAATGGGATCATTGAGAGGTCCCATTCCGTTATCGTACTAAGCGGT
Organism: Sextonia rubra; assembly: GCA_037013555.1. NCBI lineage: Eukaryota > Viridiplantae > Streptophyta > Magnoliopsida > Laurales > Lauraceae > Sextonia > Sextonia rubra. Next base: position 40,448,329 of record JASUAD010000018.1, read on the forward strand.
AGTAATTAATGTGCATGCAAGAGAGAGAGGGAGAGAGAGAGAATAAAATGGATCAGTGAGAGGTCCCATTCGCATGTTATAGTACTAACCCGTAGTAATGAGCGTGCAATTCACCAACAGAATTCACCAACAGTTTTTACCACGGACACCCATGTCTGAGCATCCATGTTCTGAAAGGAAAACAAAGTTTTGGGATGGAGTATAATGGTTCTTCTTTTTCTAAGTGAGCTAGTGACAAATGGGAGACCTTGGGGTGTCACTATCCATTGTTGTATTTCCTAAATGATCCATTTATAGTTATTTCTTGACTATAGAAATAATCCCTTAGTACAGTAACCTATGTAAAACACAAGAAAGATGGTAGCAACCCAGAACTAAAGTTCTCTTTACTTAATTTATGGAAAATATGCTCACTCATGCTGACATGCTTAGTGCCAGTGGAGTAATTAGATTGGTAGGACAATTTTAACCATTTAATCGGTAAGCTTTTGAAGAAAAACGAGCACAGCTGTTTAAAACAAGAAACCCTGTTACCATTAACCATTTATTTTCTCTGAAAAGCTTTAACTACAGAGACAAAATGATTTTGATCAAGGCATATGGCTCCTCGGTTTTGCTTGTTCTAAAACCGATCAGAATTTCAGTGACCCTCCTGGTCAACTCAACTTAGCCAAATGAATCTACCTACCTAGTTAAAATTTCATCAAGTTCATGCAGCTTACTTGATTTGATCATGCGAATGCTTATTCTTGGGCTGGTGGTTCTCCCTCTTATAAGAAATCAAAACCCTCTTTATGAATAAAGAATTAATTCAACTTTCCTTTTTTTTTAAAGAAAAATCTGTTGCTGGAAACAACAAAAAATGAATTAAATGGGAAAATAAAAATAATTTTTTTCTATGACATAATCCTCTCTTTGCATAAATGCACCTTAAACGATCCTCACAGCCCATTTGTACTAGCAAAAGCAATGCCATTTCTTTTTTTTTTTGGTAGAAAAAAATGAAGTAAGGCGATCAAAAAAGTTTCAAAGTAGAGCAATGCCACTTGGCATGCATGTTTTCCATAAAAATGCACATCTCTTGCGGGGGCCTATTTAGGTTTATGATATTTAAAATGAAGTAAGGCGATCGAAAAAGTCTTATTGTACAAGTGCAGTACACAAAATACTAGTCCAACCAAATGATGTTGCCTATTAATTTTTGATGTTCAAATTTTAAGGTTATACATCATGGAAAGTAGTTGCCATTAATTCTAGCTAATATTTGAGAATGGCTCCTTATTCAAGTGTTAATGAGCAGTTGTTCTCACCTGGCTATCCAGGATTTGAACCTTGGATAAGCTGCCTCTTTTTTATGTGGAGGTTTTCTTTTCACTTGTGTGGACTGCCTTTCCATGTGCAGAGGTGGATTTAGAAAATTCTCCTTATGGGGGCTTAATGTAAAAAAGTTGTTAAGGGAGGGGGAAAATGTAAAAGAAATATTAAATTTTAGAATTCATAAGGGAGTTTTTTAGACATGTAAAAAAAAACTGGGTGGGGGCTTGACCACTAGACTCCTCTCTTTGGGTCCACTCTTGTCTACATGTGTGGGTTACTTTCTTACTTCAGTGCGCTGCTTTTATGTTGGCTTTCTCTAGATTTCAACCTCCTTGTTTGAAATTATAACTAATGTTTTATTGCCAAATTAGAACTATTGCCCATTTAACCAAAAGAGTAGGTAAGTGTGAAAAGATTAGATTGATGATAGACAACACCTGGATAGTATGCAAAAACAAGGGAGCAGTGCTATTAAAAGACATCTAAATTGAGGGGCATAACTTTAAGCTCCCTGCCACACTACAAAATTGCCTTTAACTCCCTACAAGAAAAGAAATTTATAATAATAAAAAAGAACCCACATTCACTAACAATGATGACAACCACGACGATTATGTTGATGGTGGGCCTGGCCCTGATTCCTCTTCACCTGTCTTTAAACCCGTCCATCGCTAGGGATTAGGATTATCCACAATGCTCATCTAGTTGGTCCCTAAATGATCCACCACCAATCCAGATTGATTCTTTACACTATCTTTTTTTATGATTTGTGGGACTTCTTATGTCCTATCCATCCCATGACAGTGTGAAACACTAGGCATCAAAACAGAATCCCATACATGAAGATTTGAAAAGGGGTAAGGTTCAGTTCTTTCTTAAATACTAGAAAGATCTACTCCTCGTCTCACGAGATGTGGCTTGTTAACAGAGAACACTAGAGTCTACAAGAACATGTAACGGTAAACGGTTTGCTTTGCCGTCCCGGGCTCTCTTGTCTTGCGATATTGCGTGGGTCTGTTGAGAAAATCTCTGCTACATATTTAAGACCCACTGAAGCAACCGCCCTTCTGACACTGACTTTGGAAAGACCCATCTTTTTATCTCTTACATACTGGAGTGAGGAAGAGAGGGTCATTAAATGTGTTAGTGGGCAGATGGGATGAAACTGGGAACCAGAGCTTTTAGTGGGCCAGGTTACTCGAAAACCATGTGACCATTAGGCCCATTTCATGATTTTAGTTTTTTAAGATTGAAGAAATAAAGTTAAGATTATTATTATTTTTTTTTTTGAAGTGGTAACAAAATTTTATTAAGGGCAAAGGAATACAAAGTACAGAAATAGAAGATATAAAGTTAAGATGAAGATGATAATGGTGAAGTTTGTCTCCGTTTGGATTCATAAAAAGGCCTCGATGATTTTTGACAACCTTAAAAAGGCCTTCATATTTTGTATTTTTCTTAAAACCTCCTTGGTCTAATGGTGTACAAATAAGTATTCGCTTTTATGAACAAATAGCGAAAATACCTTTTTTTTAAGCTTAGCAAATCTCCACAGGAATTAAAGTGTGATGAGTATGAGATCCAAAGGCCTGGTCCACAGGGAGAACAAGGTGGGTTTAATTTCAAAATAAGGCCATTCAGTACCGATGGGTTGGGCTGATTCGACATTGGGCCCAACAACATGTTCAGGTCTAAAATCTTGTCTATGACGTTATATCTGGCTAGACTGGAATGCTAGGCCTGTCTTAAGCTCAGGTTGTCCCTTGCCCTACCTCCTGATACCCCTACAAGCTGGAATAATACAATAATGTAAATGAGTCGGGTCGGGTGCTATTATTGTGGAACTGTAATGGGTGCGGTCGAAGTGGCAACCTGGACCTGACTGGTTTCTTTTTACCCGATTATCGATCAGGCCTAAAATGAACGTACCAGATTTTTTCATAGCCAGGTTACAGGTCACGGGGATCAATTAACATCTCTAGTATAATGGCTCTACTTTTCTATAATTACCATTAATCAGATGGCTCATCTCAGATTTGGGGTGCAATCAGCAATCAAAATATAGAGTCACCAGTAGAACACAGCAAGGATCCATGCACAAGTTAGAAAGAGCTTAGATTATGGCCTTCCAATTCCTATACGTAGATCTTGGATTCATCTCCTATCGGCAGTGTGGCCCATCTGATCAACAGATAAGATAACCAAAAGATGGTGGGCTCCTGAGCAACCTTATTTGATTTGCACTTTCCATGGCACAAGTCCAGGAATGTTTCTTCCCGAGGGAGGGTTGGCGTGTTAAGTTGGGACTGCATCATTCAGACCAACCCCACAAGAAAACACAGTGAGTAAATGCAAATTGAGAGAAACGCAGCTGTGATTTCATCTCTTTTTCTTTGTTTTTGTTGATGTCCTCCTACTTGTTGTTTGGGCTCATCCACCAATGCTGAGGGCCTGAGGCTGTTCTATTTTAGCTTTTCTTGGCCATAGTCTCTTCCCACTCTTGTTCTTTAATATTCCAAAGAAAGACAGCTCAGCATGGTTGGTTACTGGAGCATTCAATCACTGGACTTTTAGGACACCTTTTCTCATTGGTTTTCTCCTTCCACATTTAATGACCCTCCATCTCTCTTCTTTCTCTATATATTTCAACCATTACTTCGGCACCTAATGGAACTACCTCCTCTTTCTCTCCTTCCCCTTTTCTTTTCATTGATTCATTCTCCCTCATTACAACAAATGGGTTGCAGCTGCAATCCTGTCGGCAGTCTCATAAATCTCCCTCTTCTCATTTCATTGCTCTTCATCAGCTCAACCCAAGTAGTATGCTTGGTGAAAGGTATCATGGCCCCACTAAAAGTCTCCCAACATTTTCAATTATACTTAATTAATTTACCTACCCTGTCTTGATGAGTGCAGGCATTGCAATTTCTAGGCTGCTTGAAGTTGCTGCCAAGGTAAGATTCCAATCACAAATAGTCCCTGTTGTCTTCTTGGTCATGATTGTTCTTGTCTGTTTTAACCTTTAAGAGGAGTGTTCCACCTTTTATGGTATTGCAGGTGGGAGCTGAAGAGAAGATGTTTGTGAGATCTAAGATAGGTTCAAGGCCCCCAAGCTGCCAAAGGAGATGCAGTTCTTGTGGCCCCTGTCAAGCAATTCAAGTTCCTGCAGTCCCCCAAGTGGGAAGTGGTTTAAAGGGGTACTCTTTCCCTAAGGCTTCAATCAGCTCAAGGGCTGAAGACACTTCCAACTACAAACCCATGAACTGGAAATGTAAATGTGGAGACAGGATCTTCAATCCCTGACTGAAGTTAAAAATGATCCATTCAATTCAACTGTGGATAGAGACACCTGAAACTGAAAATTCTTTTCCATTTTGTTCTGTTCTATTTGTTTTCTCATGGTGGTCAGCGATAGGATGTGGATTATCCTTTTTTCTTCATTCCATTTAGCTCACATACACTAAAGCATTGACGAAAAAATCCTAACTTGTTTAGCCTTTTTCTTTGGTTTGATGTATCCATCCACATACTAAGGAGCTTCAAAAATCAATATATTCCCATAATTTGATCGATTCAGCAACCTAATCAACAATTATTCAAAATTTCAACAATTATTCAAAATTTAAATTACTTAAATTCTCTATGGAAACAAACAAATCTTATATCTAAGATATCAATCTCAAACATGTTTTATATGATCGTACTTTTTTATTGCATGTGCTTCGTAACTGGCTGCACAACAGGTTCTAAATTTTGCTTACTAATCAATTGTATCAAAACCTCGAGCTGTTGACACATGTAGTGGAAATCCAGTCAACACGCATTTCTTGACATGTACATTTTAGTGGAATCATTCTTTGTGGGATTTGTTTGTGAGAAATAGGTTTTTTTTTTCAATAAGAAGAGTGAAGGAAGCTGAATGTAAGATTCCCAACAATCCATTTGATATTAATTGAATCATGTACGCATCATTGAAAAGAACCAAGTTATATCATAGCAGAGGAATCATGAGAATTTAAATGGAAATTAAACTATGTCTTGGGCAATAGCTAAGCTAGCAAGGACATCAAAGTCTTGTGCCAAAGGATGGTAACAAGTTAGCTTCTTCTAGTGACGGAGCTGAAATTTTCTTTTGGGGCCAAGCAATAGTTGACTAACCAACCGTGATGAAGTAGAATTTTTTCAACAAAGTTCAATAATATTTATATATGTTGATTTTTTTAATTATCATTTAAAATAATTCTATTAATTATTTGAGAAATTTTACTAATATTTAATAAAAAAATCATAAATTTGAAAATACTTCTATATTTTTAATATACAATTTCTCAAAACTTTGGGGACACTTACTATACAAAAATAATAGTGCTCGCTATAATGAATTTAAGTCGCTCAAAATAATCAGTTACCCTTTCTTTTAGGACTCATAGCTATATTTCACTCTGATCAAAGTAGGATCTAAATCAGATTGATCACTTGTTAACTAATCTTCTCATGATTAATTAATTATAATATGTAGTTTGGTTACTTGTGACCATTTAATAGGCCAAAATGCTTATGGTAATCATGGATAGTTGAAAATCCACCCATTTCTTACTTGTGATCATTTGATGGGCTGCAATGCCTATGGTAGATATGAATCACTAAGAGCATAGCACTAATAACTATTAACCCATGACATAAATAGGTGAAGAATCAAAGTGTAATATCCATATTACTTAGAATAAATGGCTCATTTTTAAGTGGATTTTTTTTCTAATTTTACTAAAATAAGAGTTAGTCCCACCATAAGATTGAGCACATCATATTTTATATGTATGCTTAAATATGGTCGGACTAACTCCGGATGAATAGCCAATATGCCTAAATCCAACAATCTCAATATGCCATGAAGGAAAAATATCTCCAATGAAACTTCCATTTTTGAGAAAAAGCCAAGAAAAGAAATAATTTTCTCTTTAAAACTCTCCTTAAGATTTGGAGTTAGTTTATCGAAAAAAAAGAAAAAAAAAGAGAATTGACCTCCAAACCTTTTAAACTCTCTCTTTTTATGAAAGGAAAAAAGTAGATGAGAAGGATCTAACATGCAATAAATCAAAATAATATTAAAAATTTTGAAACCTTGTCCCAAGTAATCTCATAAACCAAAGAAGTTGAGAGGGAACAATGGCCCCCTCTTGACCTCTCCTCCCTCCCTTCTTGCTTTGTTGGAGCCATGGTTGGAATGAAAAGTTTCATATTAAGTGTCTAAAGAAAAAAAATTAAGATATTCAAAAAAAGGTAAGTTAGAAGGGTAGATTACTTATTAGGAGAGAGAGAGAGAGAGAGAGATTCACGTCATCTCTCAAATGTGAGTCGGATTGGAGATGTCCAGGTGGGTCTGAAATCCCAATAGCAATTTCTCTTTGTAATTGCTTTATTGTGCTTGTATTACGCTAAGTATAAATTAAGAACATATCATTAGATACACTGACTTTATGATAAATTCTAAGTAAATCCATGCAATGGAGCATGCTTTTACTTATGACCTTGGATCTCAGCCATGACATGGTATAATCTTGAAAATGACCCATAGAAGAGTAATACTTGTTATTGAACTAAAGGATATTTTCAATTAATGGAGTTGATCCCACCCCAAGGCAAGGTTCAACCATGTTAAATATTACGCTTGTTCATTTAACTTTTAGGCCCATTACCATTCATGGGGTAAAGTTGACATCCAAAGGTTTGTTGACTTCATTATGAACCGATTTTACCATTCACTCTATATCAAACAAATGATTAGCTAAGTCTACAAACTCACCCCTCTAACAATATTAACATCATCAGTTCTTCTGTATGTAATGTTGGGGGAAGAGAGGAAAGAGAAAACTGAGAACTGCATTGGGAATTTGGGATGAAAATGGAATTGGGTTCGGGGCTATGAATACACGTATTTATTGGCTTTTTCTCACACGCTAGCATCACCATCGGTTGGTGTCCTGTCACTGTAATCTGCGCTGCCTGCATTGTTTCTGAGTGTCTTCATACCTATCCTTTTCTACCTCCTGGCTAGATACCAACACCCCGTGCAGAGGTACTCGTTGGAAATACTCAAACCCAACCATCTGTGTGTGAAGTTGGGATGGAGTACTGATTTTGTCCCAGAAAGATGATGAGGGTATTTTGAAGGTCATTTGAGAGGGGGTCAATTAAATGGCATTAACATTGGAGAATAATAATTCGATTAGGATCCGCATCTCTTCATTCCAGCAAATCATGCGATCTTCTGTCAGCCCTCCACTGTTTTTCAGATACGGGATCATGCGGAGCCCACTCAGCTAGATGCCAATTGGTGGAAAATATTCTCCAATGCAGCCTAGTGTTAGAGGGCCCACTTTTCATCAATGCAGCCCCTTTGATACTTGTTTCATCCTTGATATGGCACGAGGCACATTTTACATCAGTGAACTTTCACTCACCATTGAATTACATATCAAGGAAATATATTGTTAAGATGCCATTAATTTTAAGATTGTTAAATCATGGTCTACTGTTACCTAGTGGAGCTTATGTTTTGGATTCCATGTATCCATATGGAGACCTTTCTATCTACACTGCTCTATTGATAAGTGGGCCTCACAAGCTAGACTACATATAGTTGTATGCAGTATTCTTGTAGAACATTGCCCACCAATACATATATGGTGGGGCTGATTTTTTTTTCTTTTTTGGTGCCGCCAAGGGGGCTGGGACCCCTGAAAGAGCCCACATATATGGGAAGAGAGGCCACACATTTGAAAACAAAGTAACATACTTAGGGATCGAAACCTAAGCAACTAGGTGAAGGAGGATTACCAGCCCTTGATTCTCAAGGGAGTATAGTAGATTAGGGCCAGAAATTCATCCAAATTGGATTACTGTAGTCATGTCTTCTAATTAAGATAAAACTAAAACCATATGGGGCTCCTAACAGTTTAGTAGGTCTGGTACTTGCCCTAGGTCACTTTTGGGCTGGTTTAAGCTTTTACGATCATAGGCAACTACATTAAAAACAGATTATATGCAACTAGCTTGAATCTATTTGGTTTACTAAGGGTTTGTTTTCATCAAATGGATATGAATTAGCCATATATATATATAAGAGGAATGTTCATATACACCCATCCATCACCATAGAATGAGAGACAGTTACATGGCTTTTCCTCTTTGCAGATGAATATTCCTCTTTTGCATATGACTACATATGGTTTTTCTTCTTTTGCACAAGAATATTTTTAATGTAATTGTCCCTCACCCTTTAGTGAAGTATGGATGCATAGAAACCATATATGTGCGTCCTTCCATACACTCAAGCTAACAAAGAACCCATTTGCACATTAGTGTGGATCCCACTTGGGGGGCCACATGATGATGGGGCTAGGGGAATTTCAAGATCTGCTTAGAGCTATCTTATGTACAAAAAATTAGCCCCATCCAATCTTCTCATCATATTCATTTAGGTGCATAAGTTTAATGGTGTAGAGTCCATTCGCATGAATGTACAGTCGGTCCAATAGTGCAGAGTCTATTCGCCTGAGTCAAAGTTAGTGGAACCCCTAAACTATAAGGGTAGGGGTTTTGGGTTCACTTGGATGGATTGAAGGTAGGCCCCAGACATGCAAGTGGATAGATTATACATATTGGGGATATTCATATGCATCCATCCCTCACGATATGGTGAGGGACAAACTTAATAGAGCCCACTAAGAGCCCTTTTGATTATTGGAGACCTAAGGGGATGGAAAGAGTCATCTTAGATGGGCCCATATTCCTCGTATATATATATATATATATAATAATTATTTAGTGTGCGACACGCACAATGGATGACTATGCGCATCTCGATGTGGGGCCCACATGGGACTGGGACCAGAGGGGATCGAAAGATCTCCTTGCACTCTTCCTCTCTGCAAAAAATCAACCCCATACCCCATTTGCATCATCTCAATCTGGGCTCCATAACTTTAACAGTGCACAGTCCATTCGGATTGGCATTCAGTTGATCCAATGATCATGTCCATTCGGATCGAGCCAAAACTTGTTGGACATGTGCAATTCAAGAGGCCCCTGTTTGTGGTCCATTTGGATGGACCAGTTGGTGAGCCCCACCTCAGGTGGTGTGCACCTTATAATTGTGGGTTGATATATATTTATATAAGACTTTATGATTAAATAATCGCTATGAAGGATTATTAAAGAAGCCAAGGGTGAAAGATATATGTAGCAATGTAGATAAGACCTTGACTTCTTTATAATTTGAATAACCACTAGAGTGATGGACGAGTATTTATTTATCATTATTCAATTTCCATTAAATGGGAGCTTATTTGATACTCATTTTTAGATATTTACCTTTTGATTCTTCATTTTTTAACCACTTATAAATATAGGTGGTCTTTGAATTCCTAGAAATTCACTTATATGAACAAAAACAGCCCATGTGTTTTGACCCAACACTTAATCCCAAACTAACTATACCCTTGTTTTAGAAAGCTGCATTGTATGAGTCTAAGAGAATGAATTACATTGCTGTTCGTGAGAGCAAAGAGTTTACATCATATTGTCATTTTAGTAGCCTCCCTGCCTTCTTAACATACATATTTCAAGAATGATCTAATGTATACCCATATTAGCCCCACTTCCTGTATTTGATCTAAGACAAACCGAATTGCTTACACTTCGACTTGGTCCCCTTTTTAACTAAAACATCCTTTACATTTATCTTCATGTTTCTCTAGTTCCTGTTTTTCCTTAATTGTGGGTTAATCCCTGACTGTAATGACAACGTTCAGTAACTAAGAGATAATTACAGCATTTTTGGCAATGGGCATTAGGCAAATTGACATCAATCTAAGCATACATATACATACGGTAAGGAAATTGTTTAGACTGGTTTTGAATCTATTACCTACCCCTCTGTTATCAAACTTTGAAAAAGACTACCTACCACATTGACAGAAATCTCTATTTGCCTCTCTTAGCTCCAGCTCTAGTATGTGGTCCACTGGATCACCAAATTAGTTGCTTTCCAAGCTCCCATCCGTGGGACATTTTGGGACATTTGTGGTCTTTTCATACTATGCATCTGAGAGTCGGATCCTCTGATATAAACCCCCATTAGTGATGGGAATCTGATTCTGACCGTGGGGGTTTCCTCACTTAATCTCAATTCTGAATCTGATGGATAGGAGTTAGAACCCAGAAGTTCATCAATAGCTTTTCCCTATTGGTTGTCTTTGATGTAGAGATGCCTCAGATGCATATATTGCTATCTTCCTCTCCAATCGCTTGGTTTTAGAACCCATTTTGATTAGCCTGAGTCAGGAAAAACATGACTCAACTCGTTTTTTCTTGTAAACTAGTATAAAAAGCCTTTCTATTTTTATTTTTTGCTTTACAACTTACAAGGAGCTGCCCGGAGCATCCAGCAGCCTATACCTCCTTGATCAGTTGAGCAACAGCCTAAGACTACAAAATCGGATAGTTTATTTGATCACAACTGATGATGTGATGATGCCTTTCCATGCATACTAGTTAGGTTGATCCAACTCTCGATCCGGTCCATTGGTTCCACACTTTTTACTCTTAATGTGCAATTAGAAGAATTTCACTCTAGTCAAAGAAACAATAGCTTTTTCGTTTTATCCTGCTAAGGGGCTTAGGAACCTGTTGTGCCCTTGAGTAAGTGAAGTAGATTTCAAGTGAGGTATAGCTTCTCTTGGGTGAGGGAAAGAGACCTCAAGTGAGGTGAAGTAACAACACCAATTAAATCAATTTGTATGTATAAAAAGGGACTGAAGTCAATTCCGATCTCATCTTGCACATACCAATCAATCTTAGCAGTGAATACTACTCCATCTAGTGAGAGATTTGAGCTACTAGTTAGGAAGATGTGATATGGATGGCACAAATTAAGAGATATTGGGGGCCCACATAACCTATCAGTATCTGATCCACATGAAAATTCACATGCAAAGGTCTGCCTAAGATCAATTCTCAGATTATATCGAATATCATCATCATCATCATCATCAAAGTCTTATTCCAATTATATTGGAATTAGTTACATGAATTTTTTTTTTCCGGATTATACCAAATATACATATATTAATTATATGGTTTCCTTTAAGTGCATCGTTTCATGGTAATCGAACGGTGGAGACCACTGCGGCCCTCCTGTGATCAATCTAACCCCATCATACACTACAATCTCCCTCAATGTCACAAATCTCATTTGTTTTTACACCAATGTGAATGGAATTTGATCATTGAATTGAAATAATAATAATAATAATAATAATAACAATAATAAGACATGTGCTAAAACCATTAAACTTGGGCCACGGGTCAAAGGGTTAAGATGATCAGATGGGCTTGAAAATTTTTACGCAGGTGGGCAACATCCAAATCCCTTGATCCCCGACATCCCATGATTACTGGGGGCCTGGGTGGGCTTCACAGGCCAGTCTTCATGGTATTCCATGCGAGACTTTTGCACCTAATCAGGGCCATTAGTCATATTTGCATATGTATTATTTGAAATGATAGCATCAGATTATTTGGAACCTTGAGTAAGAAATCTATTAACCTAACCTAGGACCACGTGTTGAAACCAGGCACAAATTGAAGCAGGTCCAAATCTTGCGGTAATACACAACTTTTTTGATAATTGTAAACCCATATTTGTTATTACCTCCGTCAAGGGTGGCACAACCAGTTTAAACCAACCATGTAAACCTGAGCCATGTTGTGCCAGCCCATGTAGATTTATGGGCTGTACCGTGCTGTGCCCAGGTATTTGGGGGCAAGCGTAGTACGACCTAAGACACAGCCCCAGTTGTGCTGTGCTGGGCTATGCTTCCCATGGGCTGGCCCACATGCCCCTTCAAAAAAAAATTTTTTAATTTTTCAAAACATTTTTTATATAAATTGGAGGACAGTTATGCACTTTTAGGGTTTCTAACTTGAAATAAAATTGAAATCAGTAATGCAAAAATTTGAACACTAATTTACAAATGAAGAGAAAAACTTTAATTATTTTAAATTTTATATTTGATTCATATTAAAAATAAACATATATATAATAGAAAAGTTGTGCTAGGCAGCACCAAGCCGTGCCTCGGCTTGGTAGTGCCATGCCATGTCAAGGCCAAGGCACCCTGGCGCAGCATGGCCCACCCCCAAGCCCGTGTTGTGCTAGGCCATCACCGTACAACAAAGTGATAGGCCGGCCCATGGCCTACAAAAATGCGAGTTGGGCTGGGTTGGCCGGCTTATATTTACATGCTTAGTTTGAGCCTTGGCTTTGCTCTCCAAGATCTTGAGTTCGATTTCCACCCCATGCATAATTCGAGTATTATGTGTGCAACCATGTATGTACCCCTTAGGGAATAATCATTGCTCATCAAATCGGATAATCCCTGAGCCGGAGGCCTAAAGTCTAAAAGCCGAACTAGTGAGAGATACCCTGGGTTATATATATATATATATATATGAGCGTTAGATAGTGCCCGTGAGTTTTTGAAAGTAAAAATACCCATTTTTAAAATGAATAAGAAATTAAGAATATAGAGAAGCAATTAATATTACTTTTAAAAAGAATAAAAAACTTCACATGATTTGTTCTTTATTGGAGGATAAATAGATGGCAAAAATACTACTTTTTAAATGAGGCATTCTTAAGAATTATATATATATATATATATTCTTACTCCGAGTTGGGCAACAATGTTGAATAGGCTGGATATCTGTCCTCTTAAGTTTTCTATTAGCCCTAGCCGGACCTTGAGTCCAGGCTCAAAACTCACATCCTGAGCTCACAGTTTAAAACCTGTTTTACCACACCTTTGACTCAACAAGTTTTCTAAAAAAAATGAAAAAAAAAAAACTCAACCAAGTTGATTTTAACTTTCCATATTTGGGCTAGAGAATAATATTAGTTTTAATATAAAATTATGAACTATTCTTATATAAATCTGTGAAACTGACGAGAATGTTTATTTGGATTCATTAAGTGGATGGGTCACCAGATGGGCCTTACGTTGCCCTCTTCACTTGTACGATTTCCATCCATGGTACATTCCACCAACCAGAGGAGTTGTGTACTCCCGCAGCTGTTCAAGTCAGTGGGGAAAAGGAAATGCCAACCCATTGACCGCTGCAGGGGAGAGAATTGTGAAGCACGGTCTCCTCTTGCTCTTACCCCCACTGCATTAAATTCCTGCCTTCACAAACATATATCTTCATATTTCTCTCTCCTCTCTCCCTATTGAGTGGAACAAGACAAAAGTCTCTCTTTTCCTTCTCTTCCTTCCTATATTCTTCTCTCCTTCTCACCAGTTCACACCATCTACAGCCCCAAAGTTGCAACCTTTACCATTTCAATCTCACTTTATTGAGGTCTTAAGGTATGTGGTCTCACTTTCTTTTGCCCAGTGATCTTGGATCTGTCATTTTATTGAAGTTTTATGAGATGGGTCTTTCTTACTTCTTCTTTTTACTGTTCTTTTTTTTTTTTTTTTTTGTGGGGTGGTGGGGGATTGGGGGGAAAGGAATGTAGATCTGTGTAGATTTCAACATGTGTATTATTGGTTTTTTGTCAGTGTTTTAGGAAGTGGGTTGGAATCAGAAGTGAAGTAAGATGCGATTTTGATCTATATATGGGGGACTTTGGATGTGGTTTTGTGGAGGGGTATTTCCAATTTTTCAAGAAATGGTACTCATGGGTGTGAGTTCTTTTTCTTTCATCAGATGGATCTGGTTAAGATTGGAAATCTCTGTGATTATGTAGCATCGTCTGGGTTTGGTTAAGATTAGGCTGCATTGTTCTCTTGAAGATTTTCCTTTTAGGCATGCAGATGCTTTGCCATCCATTTTGGTTTGGTTGGCTAGGGCAAAGTATCAGGTTCACTTGTGAATTTTGAGTGGAGGTATATCAATACACACCCTAAAAGTTTGTTGGCCTTCATTCTTTTATGTGGATTGATGGTTTTCAACAAGCTCCCCATTTTTCTTTAAAAAAAAAAAAGAGTGTTCAAGCTAGTTCTTTGGTTTCACAAAACCTATAATTTGACTTGTATCATGTGTTTTGAGCCTTGATTCTGATGTTGAGTTTTGGTTTAGGTGAATTCATTCTTTTTATATGATCTCTAGAGTTCTTCCAATTTCGTATTTCAAGAATTGCATTGCATTGACAAGAGCCTGTTCTAGTGGGAGGTGCTCATTGTCACAACCATGTTGCAGGTTTATGTCACCCTTCAAAGTAGTCGTGGTGGTGGTGGTGGCAGTAGTAGGAGTAAGTACAAGCGTACAACAATTATAATTGATGACCCATAAAAAAGGGATTGCATTGTGTCCCTTTGGTCTCAGTCCATCTTGTTTAGGTGTTCTCCTTTTTGAACTTTTACATTGCTCAATAACGTATTGGGTCTGTCTTTCAAGCCAAAATTGCATCTTCTGTTTGTCTGTCTCTCTGATGTCACCATTTACTATTACTAGTTTTGCTTTCAGCTCACCTTCAGCCTCGTTGTTGTTGTCGTCATCATCATCATCATCAACAGTGCCTTATTCCGAAATTATCATGACAAGAATCAAAGTAGTGGTTTTCCCATCGTCATCATCCCATAAAAAAGGGATTGCATTGTGTCCCTTTGGTCTCAGTCCATCTTGTTAAGGTGCTCTCCTTTTTTAACTTGTACATTGCTCAATAACGTATTGGGTCTGTCTTTGAAGCCAAAATTGCATCGTCTGCTTCTTTGTCTCTGTGATGTCACCCTTTACTATTACTAGTTTTGCTTTCAGCTCACCTTCAGCCTCGTTGTTGTTGTCATCATCATCATCATCATCATCATCCTCAACAGTGCCTTAATCCGAAGTAATCATGACAACAATGAAAGTAGTGGTTTTCCCATTTTTTTACGCATTTGAAATTACCATTCAATTGTATATCCATACAAGGGGCAAATGCCCATCATCTGTCTGATTATGCAAGCATGTATCTAGGGTTGCATCCATTATTGGTACACTTACAACCCCCATATTAGCTACTTGATGGGAAAAAATGGAAAAGCCTGAACATACTGTTGTTACAGTTGATGTTGAAGTAACTTTTGAACAGACTTGAAATCATTCAGATGCCAATGCACCATAACATAGCTCCTTTCTGAATTGAGCTCTCATTGGATTGCTCCTTTTTGAATTAAGCTTTCTAAATGCACTATTGGATTTCACCAGAATGTTCATTTTTCAGTTGCTAATGCACTTTTCAGTTTCTAATGCACCTTAGTAACTTTAAAAGGTAAAACTTCTTATTGATTGCCTGATTCGATGGACCTCACGTTGGCCATGTCAAAGGACTGCCCTCCTGGTTGGAGGGAACTTGCCCTCAAATTTGTGAGTGGCATCACCGTCCTCTTGGATTGAATACGAAGTGCTTGATGGCGAAATTATCGAATTTTAGTCGCATTCAATCTTCAAATCCACATGCATATGATGATAGGAGCCTTTGTTCTTTTGCTTGATCAAGTTGGAGACACCATTGAACTCAGTTGCAATTATAAATTAAAACATCAAATCAATGCTAGATTGTCAATTCCAGTTGGCAATAACAAATCAATGGCTTTAGGATCATCATCACTGCTATTAGTGGTTTTACTTTGAAACCCTGCATTAGGATTCTATTGCATTGATTCTTTTTTTAATGGGGTGTTTCTCCATTAAGGTCCTTTGCATGAGCATTATCAGATGAAGGATGATTAGCCAACGCCATAAGATATGAGAACAGTTTGCATGATCCTTTTCTCAATCAAGGATATCCACTTTCCACCAAGAACACAGTTGATTTGTTCACCCCATGATTCTATTTATGACTTAGCTGATGGATTCTCCCTCTCCCAATTGTCAAAAGCATGAAATTCTTTTATAAAACCTCAGTGGGATAAGAGTTTTCTCTAATTTCAACCAAGGAAATCAAAATCAGCAAAGAGAAATCTGGTGATGATGAGAATGACTATGATGGTCTCCCGCTTAGGAACTTGCTCCCAAATAAAGAATCCTATTCAAACCTAAACTAGACAACAAAAAGAGGAAATAATTCTGTTCCAAAATTGGAATGTGTGATTTGGTTGGATGTGGATCGATGTGGACCATCTCCAAGGGCTGCATCATTCCCTCCAAGGAAAATCATCCCTTGAGTTTCCAGTGACATGCTATCCTCGTGAGTTGAACACCAAATGCCCAAAGAAAACATTTGTAGTTGGTGACCTAATGTATATATTACTCTATACATTGATGATGATTGGTTCTTCAGTTTTGTAGCTGGATCTTTTTTTTGGATAACATGACTTGAACCAACAACATCAGCGTTTCCATAGTAAGCACCTTCCGTTGTACCACAGGCTCTTAATTTGATCAATTCGTTGAATGTTTAGATCTTACTATAGACCCATCGAACCATTGAAATCAATGCATGTGCCCAATGCCCATGTAATCGCTAGATTAGAAAGTAATATTGATGTGGTCGTTGTTTGATCATTAATGTGTGACACCTAGTTGTCAATAACAAATCCAGTGTGCCAAAGTTGTACAATATGTCTGATGGACCTTGAGATTTTAATTTGGCTATTCTAATGAAAGATCTGCTTCAACTTCATCTTCTTCTATAATAAAATAAAAAAAATAAAGAAAACAAATAATTTTCTGCAGTAGGACCTTCTAGCTCAAGATCCATGTTATGGGCATTATGAAGTGGAGAATGATTAGCCAATGCCTTAACATTGTGCAATACTTAATTACCATAATCCTCTACTTGATCAAAGCAACCGCTGATCTCTCAGTGTGCTATTTTTTTTTAGCATGCCCTCGTCATACTCTTCAAAAGATTGAATTTAGCAATTCAATGTCGCACAATGACTTGGTAGATTGGTACTTCCAATCATCAAAAACAGGCATTTTCTTTCTCTAATACCTTAAAGAGATCAGAACTTGCTCGAATACGGACACAGTATGAGCAGCAATGAGAGTAAGGAATAAAGGATAAGATGTTGATGGTGGCTTCATGCTTAGAGACTCTCTCCTTAAGTGCCTCAAGCTTGGTTTTCACACAAACATGAAAGGGCAGAAAATAAAATACTAATGCAACTCTTTAATTGATGGTGGCTTTATGCTTAGAGACTCTTTCCTGAAATGCCTCAAGCTTGGCTTTCAAACAAAGATGATAGGGAAGGAAAAGAAAATACTAATGCAATTCTTTAAATTATAAGTAAAGAGATCATCTAAAATCCAGAGCTAATCTCTAAAATGGAAGGAAACTACAAGATTCCTAATCTAGTCCAATCTAGCAGATTATATTTCTAATTATATCTCCAAAGTCTAGGTATTCCTTGACACAACTTCCTAATAAAGGCTCTTAATCACACAACAAACAATGCAAAGATCCTTCAAGAAAAAATCTCTCAATTTTAATTCAGTTACTTTGGAAGGGTAAAACTTCCAATTGATTGACCGATTTGATAGAGCTCTAAGTGGGCCATGCCTGAGGGCTTCATCATATTATTTAGGCATTTCACCATTTGTACCAATCCCATGATGATTTGGCGTACATTAAGCATGCACATTGTGTTGTCTGCATTGACAATAGGAGGTTTTTGGTTGAAGAGTTTTAAGCTATGATGCCGACACACATACATGAATACGGATACCGGCACAGGGAATGGGGTTTCGACACGGCAACTTCAGAAATTTAGAATACGGATACCGGTACGGTATTACTTAAAATATGATACGGACACGGGATACGATACGGATATTGGTACGAATATCACATTTTGATAGTATGTGACACATCATACGTGACTAACTACTAGAAGTAGGTCCCTGGAAATCTCAGTCTAAAGTAGGGTGATATGGTCAAACTTATAATCCTAAAAAATTATAGCTATCAAAATTAAAATTGAGGGAGGGAGAAAAGTTTCAACTCTTCAAGAAGAGGGAAATATAATTTAAATTGAGAGAAGAAAGACATTGAATGACATAACAAGAAAGGCCACTTCCCCATCCAATAAAAAAAATATAAATAAAATGGCAGAACTTTAAATATGAGAGTCAAAGGAGAAAAACAACCATCAAATGTACACTGGGTTTTGAGCTTTGCAAATTAAAATAAAATAAAGGGGGCTGAATGTAAAAATGAAAGTACTCTTTTTAAGTTATAACCAGAGATTTCACACGATACTTGTTGTTTATCTCAGTGTTGGATGAATTCCTCCAATTTTGTTTTTTTCTTTCTATAAAATACAAGAGAGCCATATCCTAAAATTGTCCGCCATATCCCGTACCCGTATCCTTATCGGTATGGATACCTCGGGTCAAATGAAGTATCCGGGTATCATAAGTTTTAAGCACTATGAAACTTGATTCGTGGGGTACTTGGCAGTTGTTCCCAAAATATTTCAGTTCCATTTCTTTTTACCCATCTAATGAAGTTCTTCAGAGATGAGTTGCTGTCTTATTTTGATGAATTTGTAATGCAATTTATGTTTCTTTTTTTTTTTGGTTTTGAGCATTTTTACAGGCCATATTTTGGTGATAAAGCCGGGTGGTTTTCAGCTTTGGGATCATACATACTGATCATTGGAATTTGAAGAAATCCATAATGTTCAGGCAAGTGCCTACCAGGAATAATAGAAATAAAGGGTTCAAGGTAAAACATGTTTTGCAGATGTGTCTGTTGCTGGCTGTTTGTATCTGGTTGCTTTATCAGGTCAAGCATTCCCATGATAAAAAAAAAGCCTTTGATGCGAACAATGCGAAAATTGCTGAAAGGGTAGATGGCAGTAATGAAATCTTAAAATTTGGAAGGAAAGATCTAAATCATGGAGTTGAAATAACTTCCGAGAATGAGAAACATGATGAGGAAGAAGAAAGTGAAGAAGACGAGAGCAAACAGGACGAGAATATAGACAAAGAGAGAGGTGATGGAGATGACGAGATAGATGAACACGATCAGGAGAAAGTTGATGAGGCAGCTGAGCGTGGAGAGGAGTTTTCTGATGAAGACAAGGAAGGAAGAGAGGAGGAGAACGAAGAAAACGAAGAAAAGAAAGGGGAGAGTGACGATGTGGGTTCTTCAGAGAATCATGATCACGATGTAGAGGACAGGAATACTCAGGAGGCCCGCGAGGAAAATTACAAAGGTGATGATGCTTCAAGTGCAGTGGTTAGGGACAACCAAATGACAAAAACAGAAGCTGACAATGAAGGGGTGAGAACCTCAGTCGAGGAACATGTGAATGACAGAGGAGAAAATGATTTAGAAAACTATCTTAAAACTGATACAACTGAGGATGGCACCGTTGACCAAAACAATTCAAAGCCAAATGCCGGTGAACTACCTGTTGCTGCCAGAGATGGGGAAACAACAGTCAACAACCCTTCTGTTAATGCAACCAATGCTGACAAGGGTGCTGAAATTAGCATGTTGAAGTCGGAAAATGAATCTCTTTCTAATTTTTCAACAACAGAATCTCGTGATCAAACGGCATGGCATAATAATGCAACAGCAGATCAGAATGCAACCACCACTTTGGGTACAGCTCAAGATCAGAATGCAGCTGTCGAGGCGGGAGCTTCTGATAGAGAGAACTCTAACTCAGAAAGTGTTTCTTTGGAACATTCAGAGAGGTCTAGTGCAACCACTGTCATGGAGGAAACCCAAACCATTGTACTGGAACAGACTCAAAAGTCCAATGCAACCACTGGATCAGATGAATCCCCAAATGTTGTAGCAGAACAAACAACTGTACCAGAACAGCATGAGAAGTCAATCACAAGTGCTGTAGTGGAGGGAACTCAAGCCACTATATTGGAACAGACTGAGAAGTCCAATGAAACTGCAGTGAGGGAGGAATCCCAAAATGCCACATCAGAACAAACAGCTGTTTCCAAGGAATCCCAAAAGGTTGAATTTGACAACAACGATAAGTCTAACACAACCACTCAAGTGGAGGAATCAGATGACAACACAGCGGCTCCTATAACGATCAGTGAGAATGCAGATGCAGGTCAGAGTGAGGCTTCCGATTCTTCAAGTTCTTTGGTCACTCAAGAGGAGAAAGATGCTATCACGGATCTAGGTACGTTGCCCCACATCGAAAGCGAAGGGAGAAATACAGAAGATGTGGCAGCTGAGTAGCCATTCAAACAAGTAGTAGTTAGATTTTCTGACTCAGGTTTGAGAATTGGTAATGAGCCTTGTAGTTCTGTTTGTTTTTGTTTGCTCAAGGCCGGTAGGGAAATGTGTAGTGTTCTACTTCCTTTTTCTTATACTCAGATGAGATCATTGGCATCTTAAATTATCATAATCCAATAACTATGCAGTTGAATGTTATATGAAGAGGCCCACATATGACTCAATTGTCATGTGTTTTACATATCATATTCTGATAGTGATTGTTTGATAGATAAGAGTCCCATTGAGGTTTGCTGGGTCTCTATTTCTTCATTAAATGACTTGCCCGCAAGGGCCGTACGGCTGGCTAGTGGCTACTTCCGAGCACCATGCCCATAAAAGTTTCTTTTTGGATCTTCCCGTTTGTTACTTATTTGTTAAGGCCTAATCCACTTTTTGGTAAACTGCTAATTAGATTGCCGGTTAGACAAGACAGAAGCCAGTATAGGCCTCTGTATATAGATAATCAAAGTATGAAACCAATATAATAGTTGCGTTTACATCCCAGCTTCCCTAAAAAGAGAGAATGCCTTAACCACGATCACTCCAGCATAGAAAGAAACTGGTACAATCCCAGGATGCCTGTCCTGCTCACTTGTCAATCATTCCTTGTTTTTAAGTTGCAATTAGTGTGAGAATCAGTTTTCAATGTGAAAAAGAAAGGGCAAATAGAAGTAAGAACCTTACTCAATTATCTCAATAGGCGTATGGATTAACTCTTATAATGATTGGTTTGTATTTTGATCTGATCAGCACTTATTCACCCAGATAAAATAAGAAGCTGGGTTTTCTGTTACAAGAGGAGTTCATGTTAAAATGGGCTCCAATGAAGGATCATTGGAGAAAAAATGACTGAAGGAGGTGTAGATGTAGCCGGAATCCACCGGCCAAGGATTTTGATTTACTAAAAGTGATGGTTGATTATTCAATTTTCATCAAAGGGGAGATCATTTAACAACGTCACTGTTGTTTCTGCAATTTTAGTCCATTCAAATTTCTAAGAACTCGACTTCATGCAAAGGAATGGGCCCTCCCAATTTTGTTTCTCATCTCGCACTCTGAATTTTCAAAGCATCTTATGTAAGCCATGATCAAAATCTCCATGAGCTTTTAAACCGAAATCTGCAAGTAGAGGCATATGGTGAATGCATCATCTGTCAATCACCGAACAAAACAAAAACCATTCACTGTGGATATAATAAATTATTAAATTGGATTTGCCAAAATAAGTTGAGGCCAGTTGTTATAAAGAGTTATGTGTGACCCTAACAAAAGTTATACATATAATGCCTACACTAGAAATTAACTCAAAAGGTAGCACAAAGACACTACGGCAGTGACTCAATTGATTTGAATCTTAGATTTGCTTTTTAAGGTTTCGAGTTCAACTTCTACCCCTTCCTTTATCTAAATACTTCCTTTATCTAAATACTGTATATGTGACCATGTATGTATCTCTTAGAGATTAATCCTTACTCGTCAAAATTAAATAACACCCATACTAAAGATCAAAAGCTAGGCTAGTGAGAGATATCCTATATCATAAAATAAAACCAAATAAAATAATGGGAGGGCAGCACAATGTTCTTACCTAGAAGATGTCCATCTGGTTGTTACGATGTGGAACCATACACCATTCCTTTTTTTTTTTTTTTTCTTAACAAGGCGGCTTTTAGCTAAGGAACGAAGCAGCCTATCGCTCAAAACCATGAGGCAAAACACAAGTGTTTTCCACAAAGTTTAAGACCATGTAAGGTGGCTGACACCTCCGAAGAAAATTAAGTTAATTTGTTGGTCAACAGTTACTTTGAAGTTTTCTGGTTGGCAAATTCATAATATTGGCCACATGGATGGAACTTTTTTCCCTTTTTTTTTTCTTTTTGCCTCCTTTGGAAATAATCTGCTATGGGCAGTGATTTGGCTCGGCTGAGTGAATAAAGAGCTTCAGACTTTCAACCTCTAATAGGCCCCAGATATTGGCAGATCCAAAGAGATCATTTTTACCCCTTCCAGAAAGGAGTTTTGTTAATAGGGAAATTATTCAGCCAAGTCCTCTCGTTTGTGACATGATTAATCCAAACTTGTATGGCCCAGAGACTTCACACACCACCGACCAAACATTGTATTAGATGGTTGGTGGGCTGTTGCAATTTCAGGCTTTAGGCCTGTCAACACCATACATACGAGAATCCATCAGCAAATCATTTTGCAGTAAAACCAAGTTCAAACTGCTATTCTCATCCTTATTACACTTCAAAGAGAAACAAAACAGAACAAAATGCAAGGGGTACTGATTGAATATCCCGCACTTCACACAGAAGATAGAAATGTGCTGAACTTCATCGAAGTAAATATCCTAGGAATGGAATGTTGATCAGTGATCCTTGTGTTTGGCCTCGAAAAGGCCATCAGGACCTATACGCCATGAAAAAAAAAAAGGTCAGAGAAGCAGTCAATGCCAGACACTTTCCTTTGCGTAATGACAATAATAATTATTCCATCTTAACAATAATAGAAATGAAAAACATAACAACGGAAAACAATAGAAATTTGCAGAATCTAGATGAAAGAATGCCCTTATCATCTAAATAATCATGATTAATAAGTAGAAGCAATTTATATGATGTGGTGCAGAAATAACTGGACACAATAAAACGTTAGAAGTGTTTCCAATATATGGTTCATGTTCCACATATCTATTGGACTAGTTGTCAGGATTAAATGATTAAATATGCTTAGTGAGCAAATGGGCTCACTTTACAAATATTTATAGTCACTAGAAGAAAAGCCCATTTATGAATAGTTTGTGATGTATTATATTCATGATAGATTTGTATACAATAATACTAGGGCATTAAACTCTGATATCATTATTCCAAAGGAAACTATTTTGGCAATCCACCAAAAGCACATAACATCATTGCATGGAAATCCACAATACCACATACATGAACACTTTGTGCGCGCACGCGCCCGCGCGCGTGTGTGTGTTTGTGTGTGTGAGAGAGAGAAAGAGAGAGTGGCTATGATGAAAGGTAATGCAAGTAACATAAGAAAATATAAATAAACATTCCACAGACATAGGGACGGCAGAAATGGAGAGATCAGAAAGGAAGGTAGAGGGGGTAAGTTAGGCAAATCCTAAAAATCTTGGCCTTATGCCAAACTCCCCATTGCGGGCGAGGAATAAGATAACTCCTGGAAACCCAAAAGAACTTCTAAGAAAATATTTTTTTTTTAATCATTAAAGATCCAAAAAGGCTTTACATCACTTATATAGACAAATAATAAAACCTAAAACTAATCGGAATGATTCAAATACACTGATGGCCAGGATTAAAACATCCCACTAAATTTATTGAAAACATAATTAAAATCCTAAAAAAACTAAAATAGGTGGGCTGGGCCCAAAGGCGAGTCGACCCATGGGGGACCACAGGTCTCTCTTGCATCATGTTCAAAACACGGAAGGATTGCTTCGATGATTTTCAACTGCACCTCACAGGCACAGAAGATGAAACTCTCATCTGCGAATTAATGATGGCAAACTACCAGAGCCTCATGAGCTCACCTAAAGCCTTCAATAAAATTTGTCGATGCCCCACATGCATTTCCCCCACCGTCACAAACAGAAAAGGAGCAAACCTCTGGACACTGAGAAGAAGCTCTTTGGAGAGCCATTCCGAGAACATAGCAGATGAGACACATTCCTTTATCAACAATTTTCTATACTCAAAACATACATTATTGGTGCACAACCACTCATAATTTGAAATATATATATCTATCTAGAATTTTATTATTGATACACCTCTTATATGACTACATCTAACTAATAATTTATAACTAGAGTCTACCTAATTGCATTTTTGTTTTGGACAAGTTACCTAATAAGTGAATGAGTCATAAATTCTCCAAATCATGTTAGAAATTGAACAATCTTGGGTTCATTGAGTAGAAAACTTGATACCCTATCTAAAAAACCTAATTTCACACGGAATGAAATTCGTTCGACACCTGAATTAGGCCCATTTTCTGCTTATTTTCTTCTTCTTTTTTCTTTTTAAAGGATTTGACTATACAAGGAACCCTATCAACTAAAAGGCTCAAAACAATGGTCAGCCAACTAAGGCCAGAACTTGTGTGGCCGGCACACAGTTGAGAAATCCATTTCGGACCACATTTTGGTTTGGCCTCCACTCTGAATAATTTCAGCAGATTCAGAATTTTTGGGAAATGTTTCAGAATAATATAATGTATATAATAAATAATAAAATAGTAAAATTTGGTAGGCTCTATTTTCTAGTAGGTATTAAATTTGTTTAAGACCCTATTCATTATTTTAGTAAAAATCTTCTAGTGCCCACATATTAGTGGGCTTATTTTAAATTGCTATAAGAGTTTTAATATGGCCCCACTAATGTAGCCCACAAACCCAAACCGTTTTCATTTCAACCTTTTTTTGACTTATAAGGGGCGAAAGGGTTCTCATTTTTGCCCATTTTATTTCAACTGAAAGAAGAAAACAAAAAAATGAGAAGGGAGAAGGAAAGAGAGGAAGAAGAGAGAAGAAAGGAGTGAAGAAGAGGAAGATAGGAAGATGAAGTAGTGCCAACAACATCGACGACTGTGCCTACTAGCAGTGGCAATGGCAACTTGTAGCAATAGAGGTGGCTATCGATAGCAGCAAGGACAACTACTAGCAGTGTCACAGTGACTCATAGCAGTGGTGGCGGCGACAACAGCAGTGAGCACATGTTCCCTCCAGTCCAGGTACGCTATTGTTCTTCTTCTTGTTCTTCCTTTTCTTTTTGTGAAGTTTTTTTTCCTTTTACCACTGTGGCCTTCTGCTTTATAGGAATGGATTAGGTTTTCTTTTTCACTCTAAGTTTTGGAGGGGAATGAAAGGAATTAGGGTTTTCTTCTTCCATTAAAAATTTCTGCCAAACAGAGCATTTTGGATCTGTTTAGCCAAAATCACAAACTTTGGAGCAAAATTACAAATTTCAGCCAAACAGATCCAAATTTTGGGCGGGAATTTTCTAGGGGGTTTGTTCGGTTCGGATTACTGTCCGAACTTATAGTATCAGAGGTTTCAGCCAAAATGAATCTCATAACTATGGGACATCGTCTTGAGTCTATATTCACTACATAGGACCCTTAAAGTTTGACAGTGGGCGTTTCAAGCATGAGAGATTATAATGTTTTCAAAATCTCAAAATGGCATGATGAAGACACCCATTTATATATTTCATTTTAACAGGACAAAAAATTACTCAACTTTAAACCCAAAACCTTAGACATTTGATTCAATTGTATATTGAGTTGGTAGTGAGAGAGAAGACAAGTAGAGCCTGTCACAATCATGGTCATTGTTAAGCTTTTGAGACTAATGATGATTTACAAGCTTCTTTTTTTTTTTTTTTTTTTGTTTCATTTTCTTCAGAATGGACTTTTATTATCTAATAAAGAAATACAATAAAGAGGGCTTTCATAGATAATTATAGGCGAAACATGCGCAATTTAGTTTAGAATTCAAGCAAATACAAAATAAAGTGAAAATGGAATGAAAGAAGAATAGCACCATCCACCGAGTACAAGAGAATACCTAGATAATACAAAGTTCACATACCCCCATGACTAGTAGTTTCCTCAAAAAGTGAAAGAATAACATAATCCATAAAACCTAGCACACAGTTTTTTAAATGATTACCACCCCAACCTAATAGCATTCCTTTTCCTCATTAAGCGAAGGTATACAAATATCAGCATTAATTTCCTAGCTCCAAACCGATACACATTGCTATCTATCTGATGACACGCTTATATATACTCTCGATGTTGGGTTAAAAAAAAAAAAGAACCGCATTGTGTTGCAATTTGCAAAGCAAAACTGACAAATTGATACATAAAAAGGCCAATTTTAAAACATGCATGCAACTCAGACAAAATTACACAGTTTATAAATAACTGAATAAAATGAACTTTACCCCAGGGGAACTCCTTGTTACGAATATGCAGATAGGGATATAGCTGCAAAAGGCAAAAGGATCAAAAATGAAGTCATAAGGTAAATAAGATAAATTTAACAGCTCAAAAACTTAACAGGTGCAATTTTACATAACAAAACCATGATAATCCCATAAGAGAGATGAGAAAAGACCATCTCCTGATGTGCCCACATTGCTATTTCTGGAAAGAACAAAGCGTTCTATCTCCGCTGCATATCCAATTATACCACAATACCAAAAAAAAAAAAAAAAACCAATATGGAAAAGTATGAATTGAACTTACAGGAGGTTCTTCATGGTGGGGATGACCTTTCGATAGGTTGTAAATCGCAAGAATGGTGCAGGTTGCAATCCCCAAATATGTTATCTTCTCCCATTTTGCAGTTTCATCTGTCAAGAGACAACAAAAACTCTGTAACATTTATCTTCTTCCAATAAGGAAATCAACCTTTGAAGAAATACATGACAGCCAATAAACAAATGTCAAAATGTGCAGATAATGAGAACTTAGATGCAACACAGATTGGAAAAAAAAGGGGGAGCAATCTCCAAACCCTAACCCTACTTCAGAAACCGGAGCTTCAGCAAACAATAGCATTTAAAGGATAATCAAGAAAACCCAAAAGCCACAGCAATAGACAACGAGAACCCAGATGCAAAATTAATTGATAAGAATAGAAACAACGCCCAAACCCTAACCCTAACCCAGAAATCAAAGCTTCTACAAACTGGATCATTTCAATCACATAATCAAGAAAAATCACAAACAACGACAACAAAGCTCTGAGGCAGGTTAAAAATGAAAACCCAAATCCAGCATTGATTGGAAATAGTGGGGTGCAACGCCCAAACCCTAACCCTAATTCAAAAATCAATAAGCTTCACACAGAACTGGATAAACCCTCATCATACCCAACAAGATCGGGCATTCTGCAAGGCGAGAGGGATAAAAATGGGGTTTTTCAGGGTGGAAACGATCAGATCTAAAATGGGTGAGAACCCAAATCTTCGAAAGTAAAGGAGATGATAACCAAAAGAAAAATCAATTCAATCTAGGAACGTGAAAAGATTAGGGTTTTTTCTTCTTCATGTTCTTACGTGCATCGTCGTGATGAGCAGAAGAAGAGAAGCTCCTTCTGGCAGGAGCGTTTGGGCGTCCCAATCTTCTAAGGGCGGATTGAAGAGCAGCTCTCGACATCGCCATGTTCTTCCACTTTTGATGACTTTCTCTGCTCATTGTTCATATATAGGATGGAAGGGCTTGTGGGACTTAGGTGGGCCACTAGCTGTCAAATTTGATGGGTCAGAGATTTGTTCTGATGGAGTCATCAGAGCCATCCTTTTTTTTTTTGGTTGGTCCCATTTCACACACTCTAACCAAGCCCCTAGATTAGCAATTTTTTTTAAATTTATTAATAGGGTTTATCCAAAATGTTAGGGCGTTTAAATGTTTTTTAACGAAGAAGTTTCAAATAAACTTTTAATTTTCTCTGATTTTTTTAAAGGAATATCATAAGTTACTTATTTCGAAACTGAATATCAATTATCTGCCGGAAGCACCCAAGTTTGAAAATATTTTAACATTTCCCAAGACCATAATTCCTGACGATAACATTGGTGACAATGGAATAATAGATATGATAATTAAAAAGAAATCCAATCCATAAATCACTAAGCCCGGTAAAAGCATTGTCCAAATCCAACCAATAACCTGGTGGTGGTGGTGTGGCATCTCCCATTCATATGCACCAAGGATTTATCTCTAAATCTGTTGGAGCGGGGCTTGGAGCAGTGTAACTGTGTGGATGTCTGAACATACACATGCTACTTTGGCTCTAGTAACTATAATATTAGGTTTTGTCAATGGAGACTTAATTGCCAAGTTGCTTGAAAGACTAGAGCCAAAACAATACAGTAAATTTGTTAGGACTTATATGTGTTGGCTCATTCAAGGGTTTTAGACAAAATCGGATCTAATTGAGTTGTATTTTTCGTATTTAGATTTGAACTCTAGGATGTGTTACCCGATGTACTGAAGTGAAGAAATTCGTGAAGTAGAAAAACAGGAGATAAAACTTTAGTTTGCTCGAGCGAACATGATGAGCATGCAAAAATCCTAGACAAATCTTTTGCTCGCTCGAGCAATGTCTTGTCCACTGGAGTGAGGCTGGGCAAAACTCAAAATGCATTCCCCTGTTTGAATCGCAATTGAACCCTAACTCTAAGCCACAAATCCCAACCTATTTCAAGGCTTCTCATGTTAACCCCAATTATGTCATCTCCTAGTTCTTAAACTAAAATACCTATTGGAGATCATCTTATTCGCTAAAACGTCTATTGTAGGTTTGTGCTAAATTTGAAGAACTTCTAGAGTTTTTTACTTTTACTTCTAGAGATTTTTTACTTATACTCTCTTGTAGAAGATCATTTGTCTTACGGCATCAAAGCAGGTTGCGTCAAGAAGAGAAATGGTGAACGGTGTGGTTGTCAACAAGAAAAACTGCGGTCCTTAGGTTGTAGTCAACTGAGGGAGGGCTGTAAGTATATCTTTTAACTGTTTAATTTTCTAGTGCTTAGTTTGCTTTGGATCGAGGTTATCGGTCTTGTGGTTTTTCCCGTGTTTAAATTTTCCACGTAAAAAAATCTTAGTATGTTCTTCTGGTGAGTGTTTTGCTTTAGTGCTTTTATTTTTCACTTTAATTAATTGGATTAAATACTAGAAATTTGGTTCGAACCCTGAACCTTACTTTTGCGGTTTTAAAAAACCCTAAAAATTTCTTTTTCTAAACCCAACAGTGTAGGCCCGATTGGAAATTGCATATGGATTCAGGTTTAAATAAATTGATAGCGTATAAACATTATTTATATCCACTAAAATAACATTTGTTTACCTATAACATACTTGATCTTTTAGTCGGATACAGGTCCAATCCGGTCGATCATAGTCAAGCCTATGTCCTATGCATTATGCCCATGTCGGGCCAACGTACAAGGAATCCTGTTTGGGTCAAAGCTTGGGTCAAGCAAGGACCATCACAAGCTACAATGATAGAAGAACGCTGCCAAATGCTCTCCAATAAATTATTAGAGGTTTGTTCCTGTTTGTTTGAACAATATTTGAGATTCGTGCTTAGAGGATATCTGAGTACTTGAAATGTTTTCCTGGCGGGATTTGATAATGGCTAAGTACATGCAAGAGTTTTGAAAGATTAGAATTTTGAGAATTCTATAAATCAGCAGCCCAAATTCTTGAGATCTCACTCAATGGAATTTCAAATGCTATGAGACATTGGCTGACATTGCCGTCAAAAATTCCAATTTGAGATTATGGTAGAAGGTAGTTCCTGAAAATTGAAAAGAGGTTTTATGTTAAATTCCCCGCAAAATATGTATTCATCAAAGTATTTCTTACTTTACAGTAGAGTAACTTTTGGGACCCATTTATTTCATGTAACTGAATGCTTAAGATTATATTTGTATAGGTTGTTAAAAATTAAGAACAAAAGGTGAATATGGTTATAAAAGGAGTATGAGATATAAATATTAATTATATACTTAGGAAAGTTAAAATCCCATCTACATCTCCACCTTATATTCCCCACCTCTCACTTTTTTAATTATCTTTACTACAGCTCAATTTACTTTGAGTTTCTATGTATTTTATGCAAACAAATAAGCCGTTGTTCCAAAGCAAAGATTATGTTTGCGGGTTGATATGCTTGAAGGTGAGACGCATCCTTCATGGCCTCTTTGTTTCATGTAATTTAATTCCTAGAAACTATAAGACTTGTAATATTAAAAGTGGTTAAAAATGAAGAAATAAAGGTGAATGCCAAAGAAGACCATCATATAATTTTTTCTTTTAATCGAGAATTAATGAATACCCAGCCATTACCCTACTAATTTATGTTGGAAAAGTCAGATCCCATCTATATATCTCCCTTATATCCTTCCCCCTCATCTCTTAAATAATCCTTGTTGGGGCCCATTTGATGTTAAATTCCTATGTATCCAATTGCAATGCAAACCAACGGGCTCTCAAGGATCCAAACCATTCAAGTGTGGCCCCACCTTACTTACACTACGTAGGCTTGAGTTCTTCTACAGTGGAAACTATAATAACCGCCGATTAAAGAAAAAATATGATTAAAGCACTAGTTCATAATGATTCATTAATAAATTTCTACTCTTTGCACAATGAAGCCTAGATTTAGCAATCCAGACCGTGTAGTAGATGCACAGTTTTCTCCTCCATGGCAGTATAATTTTCAGTCCATTTGGAGTAATCCACCATCAAATTAGGTAAACACAATTTGCTACAATTTTCACATGGTGTGCGTCTATGCATGAAGGTAGAATTGAATTGATGTTTAGGCTCCATGTCATGCGGTCCGTACTGTTTAGAGAATTCGATTTTGATGATGCATATGTGACCTGAAAAAATGTCCAAAGCAAAGGTATTATATCTTTCTGAAAGATGCAGTATTATTTGATATTGAATGTTCAAATCTAATGATAATAGGATACTCTTATTGGAAAAAGAGCTCACCCTCATATAAAATACAAAGGTACCTATAATAGGATCTATAGGCATTAAGATTAAACAATGAATTGCAATATCAGCTCATCCAATTCATCTAATGAATTTGACCGAATGGTTCATGATTAACGCTTTGATAAGCAACAGGGTCCCAAGATGAACTTGATTAGTGTATATTCAAAATCATAAACATTATTAATAAGCAAGTCTCACGCAGGATGCTCATCACAAACTCACAAGATCAGCCCATCATTATCCAGATAAACAACAAAAATAAGTGGCTTGGCATCAATGTCATCTTTGGGTACTGATTGTGCCAATGTCCAATGACCTCTCCTTGTAGTTTCTCATGCAAATAATATAGAATGACAGAGATGCCAGAAGGATGTACCTGGAGAAGGTTAAGTTCTGGTGAACAGGAGCTGTATGACCGCTAGATAAGATGGTTGCAGATTAGACATACTGTAGCTGTTGAAGGTGTAGCCCAAATATCCGTGGGACTTACTTCAAACCAACTTCCAAAAATCATCAACGGCCACCAAAATCAAGCCTCAAAGAGTGTCTACTTGCTTGATAACGGATAGAAGTCAATCTGCCTTTGATGACAGACTCTGGAATAACAGTGTTCAGCCACGACACAACACATATCGTAATAATTGTTGAATCAAGCTTAATGATTATACAACAGACAATACCTTTCAAGCATCAAGCATGAGAACCTGACTAATTGGAAGTGGGTTCCTTTTGTCGCCACCACTGGCAATTCTGCCTAGATCTTAGGAGGCTATAACAACTGTTTTGCAACTGTGTTACAGGTTAACATGAACAGAATAAAACAGTGCAGATGTCAATCTGCTTGATGGGCAAAATCCATGGCAGGAAAGATATAGGCTGTCCCTTTTGTAAGGATCAGAAACTCCAGTAGCAAGATGATGGGACTCCTTGGAGATTTCACCGAAAATAACACATAAAGCAGGCACACATCCATAATCCAAGATTCAGAACTCGACAAAGTTGAAAGGCAGAGACTTAGATCTGGGATGTGGGCCCCCATTGTGAATGGCATTGGATGGACCATGGACCAGGTTTGCATCAGTTCCTAAACCTATTTAGCATTGGAAACCACAACCAGGAACCTTTTTAGCATTGGAAACCAGAACAGGATAGCTTTGTAAAGCTCAGTTATGAGAATTTTGCTTACAGTAAGAAACTGGAACAGTGGTGTTCTTTCGAGGGTTTAATTAGAAATCACCAGGCTGACATTATCTTTGCATTGCAGGTCCAATGACACTGTCTGAGGGTTGAACTCGCGGCTTAAATCAATGGTCCTCTTATATACATGCAGATTAATTTGTAAATGTTGCTGAAGAGAGTGACTGGATGCCAGTTAGACAAAAACCATATCATAGGTGGAAGGTATTCATTGTCACAACCACAAGGTTGAGGGTTTGAGTGACATTGCATCTCTCATGAAGGCTGCAGGTTTACATCTAAATCATATCCCTTGAATACACTGAATACCTTAAGTTGCAGACATAAGAACAAAACAAAAAACACGAGAAGCATATTCCTAAGGAACACATAAATAGGATGAATAAATCTAATGCAGAAGGGGAATAATGAGAAAGGATGCCCAGGATCCATTTGTTGTTTTGAGTCACTTTCCTGAGGAAGGGCCCTGATGCAGAGTGGGGTAGCAGGTGCATGGTAGGCAGAAGTTTGGCTAGTTGATTTGGGGCTCTAGATGGGCTCCGATTGGGGCAGGAATGGGGTTTGGAATTGGTAATGGTGTTAGGGTTGGGATATCTTTCTATCAGGGTTTTTTAGGTTTTGAATGGATGGTTCGATTTAGGTTTTCGGCTAGGGAAGGGTTTCAGGGAAAAATAGCATTGGAATAATCTAGGGATTTGGGAGATCTATGAGGATTGGAAGATTTTGGTTTCAGTGGCTTGTGGGTCTATCTAAGAGTGATGGGTTTAGATGATTTGAGGGTTGCAGGTTCTGGAAAAGGATATGATATCTGTAGGTTTAGGGTCGATGGTGGTAAGCTATGACAGAGAGGTGGATTTTGGTAGGATGATGGTAAAGGATGATGGTGCATCTCGCTCGTCTAGGAATGATGCGGATCTAATGATTATGTCAAGGGATTGAAGAAAATGTGAGATTTGAGGGAAAAATACCTAATGAAGGCAATTTTTGAATCCGTGGTAAATCGATCTTTGGCTCTGATACCAAATGATGCAGAGCGGGGTACCAGGAGCGGGGCGGGTAAAGGTGAAGAGATAAAAGAGATGGAAGGTGGAAGGATAGATCAGGGCAATCCTTGAATATTTTGGCCTCACGCCAAACTCTCCATCGCAAGCAAGGAAAAAGACAACTCCGAGAAAAGCCAAAAGCACTTTTGTGAGTTTTTTTTTTCATTAATCAATAACTGATTAGCCAAGGAGGCTTTACAATGCTTAAATAGAGAAAGCAAACTACCCTAGAACTAATCTCAGCCATTAAAACAACCTACAGCTAAGATTAAACAACTTAAATGAAATAAATTAAAATACATAAACATTTAAACAACTCTAAATAAAATAAAATAAGCACAAATTAAATGGATTGGGCCTAATGGCTTGGTCGAAACGGATGGACTAGGCCCATTGGCAAGTTGATCCATGAGACCATGGTTCTATCCTGCATCAGGCCCTGAGATTCGGGTACTCGAGAAGAAGTCTGGGTGTAAGTTGTAAATCGAATGCAACAGGGCAAGATGAGACCAAGGACACCCAAGAACCATTTGTTGACTCAGATGCCTAGGAAAATGCTGAAACACCTCACCTGGCCAATATAGCAGCAAATCTTCTGGCCAGACCACCCCAGAAACCCCAGAACCTAGTAAGAAGTCTTATGACCAGAAAAATGGCAGTTATGAAACAGTATCCTCAATGAAGAAGAATTGTTGGGGTACATTTTGCTGAATTTACATACACGTGAACCAGTGCACCAGCAACCCAGACAGTTGATCTGATGGGATCTGCGGTGGCTGGGGGAAGCTCTAAAATCTACTAAACTGAGATCATAAGGCCTAAACCCTCTCTTTTGAAATTCAATAGAAAAAAATTTTAAAAATTTATTTCAAAGAGAATACAACAGCAACCCAGATTCCAGAAGGCAGACAGGCCAGAAGGAAGGTAGAGGCCAGAGAATGGACAGCTTGTATCATCCAACTTAGTACATCTCTGGAGTACTTACTGTGATGCCCAAAAGCAAAATAGAGAATAGAAAGAACAGAGACATGGAACACCACACACAAAATTGAAGCATTGAGTACAATATGATATGGATAGGGTCCTTGACACCAGTAATTTGGACAATAGAACATACAAGCGACACTCACATGAACCTTCAGCCTTCATAAACTATCACTGCAGTTTCTTTCTTCCTTTTTTCATTGAAACAAGAACCTGGCTGCATTCTAGGAGAAGTAACCTCAAAAGAGGCTTAAGACTCAGTAATGCTGACTTCGATCAAGTTCAACTTAATTCAGATGAATACAACTCAAAATCTTTGTATTATACAATCAAAAATCCATATCAAGGGAAAAAAAACATGAACACTTGGGGAAAAATCAACCAATGAAAAGCAATGAACATAACAATGGAATCCAAGTTAAGAAAGAGCTACACTAAATGAGCTTGATTAAATCAGAATCAGCATGACAACAGGAAAACCTGCCATGGTCTCATTCCAGCTTTGTGTTTCGTTGAGGATCACGAGCATTCCACTGCAACAGCATCCATATTATTGATGTGCCTGATTAGAAACCAAAAATCATCACATCTGAAAAATTAGGCTATTTTAGCCAGAACTTTTACAACTATTTTGGCAAAAGGATTTTCTAGTGCATCAAAAAGTAGCATTTTAGCATGCTTCACAAGAAAGATGCACATAGAGAGGTTGAGCTCCATTTGGATGTACTTCAAAACAGTTTCCTTGAATAAAAAAGGGAAGCAAGAACAATGGCCCTCGATTCCATCATTCATCCTTGGGTCACGTGAATCATAGATGTCAATTTTGTTCCATTCAGACTGTTGGCCTAGGGCAAAATGGAATGCCCTCCTAAAAGTTTTTGGGCCCACTTCCAGTCTATTCTGGTTGGTCCGGTCCCTTTTCCAGCCCATGTTTCGAACTTCCATTTATATACAGTGAATTGTACAATGCAATTAGTTTACATGATCGAAGTATACATTCTCAGAATTATTATAGCATTCAACTGTTTCTTTCAATTTTATGTATTCTATTATATATATATTTTTTCATTTTTAATCATGTTTGTTCTAGAATGGAACACCGGAATTGACCAGAACATAGAAATGTTCTGCTGCAGGGTCAAACCGGAATGAAATTGACAGCTATAGCGTAAACAGAAATCAGATTATTAGTATACATTGCCCATTTCCACAGTCCATTCCATTCAGTCAGTGATTAGTAATGTTACTAACTAATCATAAAAACAGGTAGAAAAAATATATGCCACTTTTGCAGTCAAATTTTTGTTCTGCACAAAACACAATGAACCAAAAATCACTTGCTTCAGCCAGATTATTCAGACTTTGATTTGGCATACATAAAAAAATTGCCCTTAGCCAGACAGAGAGTGCTAATTATTGCTTCCATAGTCATTCAAGCAATAGTACATAGTAAGGACTGACAAATACCACAATCTAGAAAATTAACTTTATAGAAATGTCTCATTTTTGAAGGAATCATGGAAAAATAGAACATAATGAAACACAAAGAGCTAAAGGAGCATTTAGTGGCTTGGAATGAGAAATGAATTGTTAGTAACGAGAAATAATGCAATTCAGAAACTTTATAAGCGCTATCTCATTCATTAAGAAATCAAGCAAAAGTGATGAGTAAAAGAAAATTGAAAAATGAATACCCAAAGGAAATGGAGGGCATGTCATTAAATTGCTCAACTTAACTACGCTCCTCTCGGCTCAAACTAAAAGGGATGTGTGATTTAAGAAAAAGGATTTGTTGATAGAATTTAGTGTTTCATAATAATCAATTGATATATTTTATATAGTCTTAAACAAAATAGCATCCTTTGCTTTGGAGTAGGTTTCTTTAGTCCCATATCCAATAAAAAGTAAAACCACAAATGGGCCATAAAGCGTAACATACACATGTTCCCATGTTCAAGTTGCTAGCACTCTCCAATCATAGGTGGACACGAGTCCATCCAGGTGCAAGGTGTAGGAAAAATATTAAACAGAGAGTGTCCCATTAGACAACCCTTGCATGATTATTGGAGCATGAATCTCTCATTCCACTGAAGTTTCCATGGATTCTCTTCTCCCACTTGTCAAGTTGTCAACATACCCTTACACAGAGATGATCCTTGAATTCAAAGTACATAAATAAACATAAGTACCACATGGCACATGCTTCTACAGCTGGTATTTTCTTTGAATCAGTTTGACACCCTAATAACTAAATAACAAGTTTTCATCTCTTTCATCTCTTCTCCCAATTTATTAACTCCAATTTACATCACTGTTGGGTTCCAAATGTTGAGTATTCTATCAAGATAGATCTCATTGGGTAGTGAAATTCAGTGATGATTAGAACATCATTCAGCAAGCCATTGGACTTATGAACTTACACAGTTACACCACAAGACTTCTATCATCTTGTGGGACATCACCTAATTTGACAACAGTGATTTTTTATCACAAATAAACCTGTTCTGCCTGGTTGCTAGATTAAAAAAAAAAAAGTTGCATTTGCCGGAGTTCACCTAACCCACTTAGTAATCCACAACTCCTATTAAGTAGATTATGACAGGCAAATGTACAGGAACCATAATGGTACAGATTACATGATTTGGTATCTGGAATTCCGAAAGGATGAAAACCATTGGAATATACTACAGGCTTATTTGGAGACTAATGAATTGGGAGATTCCTAGGTCATCACATTTGCAAGGTGAGCAGTTGCATTTGACAAATGCAAAAACCTGAGTCTAATGGTCATTCCAGTTGAACTGTTACCCTAATTCATGGACATGGCTTTAGGTTGACCATCCAGCTAGAACTGGGCCTTTCATCATTTGTTCCATTCCATATTTCCATCCATGATCTGGGGCCTTTTACAAATTTTTTTGGGAAGACAAAAAGTGGTTTTCAAGTCTCTTTGACATGGAATTCGGAATGGCATCTATTTGGTTTGGGAAGATGTACAAGATGAACCATAGAGCTATACTAATTAGTCACATCTTAAAACTGGATGCCAAGTTTCAGATCTTCTAGGTAAGAAGTCACATTCTGAAATGAAAGGCTATTATAAGATTCTTCATACTCAACTATAGTTCCAACAGATGGTCCAGAGACAAATAAGTTACAATGAACAATTTTCATTCATTTGTTTATGTGTAACAATAATTTTATTGAAGGAGAACAATCTAATTCTAGGTCTTCATTGAGAGAGAGAGAGAGAGAGAGAGAGAGAGAGAGAGAGAGAGAGACAGAGAGAGAGAGAGAGAGATGGACTAGGTTCTCCAACCTCATATCCAAAAACCATAAGAACTGCTAAAGAGCTTATTAAAAAAATGAATCATATAGATTACGAAATTCCTCCGTGTTTGGTTAACAGAATGGAATTCATAGAATTTTTTACGTTCCAAAAAGTGTTTTTTAAACTTTATTTATTTTCTATTTTATATTTTTGCCTCATTTCTGGAATTAGTTTGACATCAACATGATATTATCATGAAAAAGGATGCCACAAGAAACTCCCAATTTCCCATCACATGGGATAAAACTACTCTATTCCACTAGTTCCTCAACTAAACAGGCCCTAAGGATTGTCACTGGAACATCATGGGTACCAAAAAAAATTTATTGGAACAGAATAAACATATATAATGGAAGTGCATGCGTATAGAAAGCATTGGAAAAGAATAGTAGTGAGGAAGTGCCAACCAAATAACATATCAAGACTTACAAATACCTGCAAATATGCCAACGGTTGTCAGATTTGTGAGAGCCATCGTCTGGTAAATCAAATACTCACTCAGGAAATGACCAAAGGCATAAATGAATGATAGGAAGGTGGCAATATAAAGAGGCTTGTTCTCAAGGTTAAATGCGCACAAAAAGCAGAGGGTGCATGTCAAAAGGGTCCAAACTCCAAATGTCCTTCCATGAACATCGGTCACTATAGAAAAAACCATGTTTATTATTATTATTATTAGAAAAGAGAGAACAACATCAAGCAAGATAAGAAAATGCATGTTAACACTAAAAGATAAGAAGGGGTAGACGCTAGACAGTGAAAATGGAATCCACGAAACAATGAGCAAATGAGAGATGATAAATTATTGAATTAAACAAGAAAGGAAATTACAACATTGACTGTCCATACAATATTAATAACTTGATAACTCTGATATAATTCAAGAAAACGGCCTCCATAATTATATTCGCAGAAACACATATCTAAGAGGTCCATAACTCGACAATGTATGATGTGTATCTGAGAGAGTAGGGCCATGCCAGCATAGTGGGACAACACTTCAATGATGATGGCGGTGACATAAGATCAAGGCCAATTATGGTTGTGAGTCTGTGACAAACGTGAACTAAAGGTGCATCAGTATGGATACATATCGAATCCAAAACTAGTAGGATGTGTTCAGATTGGAAAATCTCAAAACATAGGATTTGCAGATTTGTTCTAATATTTTGATAAATTTAAGTATATATTTATTCGGAATGAAAATAATGAACAAAATAACACGAAAAAAATATACAAATCTTAAAGCAAACACTCGAGGATTAATCATATTAATATCTTACTTTGATTCAACAGGAAGAAAAAAAATAATAATATTTCATCAATTGTAAAAATATGTTTAAACAGGCACTAGAAGAATCCATGAAGAATCCAACACAGATAGGTGGTCATTTCAAAGAATCGGCAGAAATAGCTGTAAACATATTCAAAAGTGGACCACATCCTTCTCAAAAAGTGGGCCAGACATATATGGGAAAATGGAAAATTAGAAAAGAAGAAGAAAAAGACCAACAGTCCATTTTTACAGTGCCCCTGCTTGATAAATAATCTAGATCTTGCAAATGTGCTGAGGAAAACCTCTTAAATTTGTATTGTGACAATAACCCTGGAAAGAATCTTTCAACATTGCATTTCAACATTGCATTCTTTTATTCCATATTTCCATTAATCTCCTTCAAATCAAAACAAAATCTTGTACTCTAACCATATGATGCCCAGATCAGCGAGGCCACAGCAGGAACATGCCATAGGATATGGCAAGGAGATGGGTTTTAAACATAAAATTTAAGTACCAGAAGTACGGTACATTACCTATTTCTAATCATCCAGGTGCACAGATCCATCCCCACACTTACTAATTAATTCAGTAATAAGGCAGCCGGATGCGCACATTAGAAAAAAAAAAAAGAAACTAATTCCAATGTAATAATATTATTTATTAGATTGTCCTGTTATATTCAAATAATAAGCAAGTATTTTCCAAATCACACTGTAACAAACATTATTCTTCATTTCCATTGAAGTCACCTTCAAATTGAAACAAAATCCCATTTGCACTCCAACCCTGCATTATCCAATCAATTCAGCATTAAGCCAATGATAAGCAACCATTAGAGACACTTTTCCAAATGCAATGCAATCATAATATTACATTTTCTGAAAAATTCAGTGATGAGACAGTCATATGCACACTGAAGAGATTTTCCAATTGCAAAATAATAATAAAAAAATAATGATAATGCACATTCCAGTAACATCAAAATCATATTGTGAGTATATTTCATGAAGGGCATCTATAGAAAGCACTCATAGCAACCACATCTCACTGAAATCAAATTCCAACTTGTTCAACATATGCTAAAAAAGAAACCCATCTCTGTAATCATCAGTAAAACATGAGAATACTTTCAAAAACGGGTTCACGGATGCAAACCCACTTTGGGTATTGGAGAAGACGGCGAGGCGCAGTGCCCAGATGTCAAAGAAGCCGAACCAAACAGAGGCAAGACGAAGTGAACCAACCAACATCAGCCACCATCCAAGAGGCCTCATTTTCAAGTCCAGAGAGTTCCTATTCTTTCACTGCCTTCTCTGTAGAAATTGAAGTGAGAGGAAAGAAATCAATCAAAATACCACTATAGAAAGAGATGAAAAAGCAACCCCAAAAGAGAGAGAATCATATCAAACAGAACCAAGAACCCATTAAAGAAGAGAAGAGAAGAGAAGAAGGAAGACCCAGTCCAGAGAAAGACTGGAAATACCCAAATAAGATAAAGGAGATTAAAAGATTGACTCAGGTCTCAGCAGAGGAGAAGAGTAGAAGAAATTTAAAAGAGAGAGAAAAAGAGAGACAATTTTTTTTATAATAATAATAAATAAATAAAAAGAGAGAGAGAGAGAGAGACTTCAAATTTGTCACCACAATAAAATAGAATCCTATGAATCAAAACAATTAATCACCCTGAGGTTAGCCCAGGCTAGGACCACACTTCATTAAAATTTTCCCTTGTCCTAAGAGAAAAATCAAGTGCAACCCAAATGAGCTCTAAGTAGGACCTCTAGTATGGATAGATAGTTAAAAAAGAGAGATTTATATAAAATCAAAATGGCAGAATAATTAGGTTCATTTAAATGGCATGGCTTAGGTTCATAGGTTGTGTTGCTTTGTTGTTGGGCCCTCCCTTTTGTTGAGTCTTCTCTGTTTTGGTCCTGGGTTTTGCTTGCTATATAGTCTCCCACTTAAGCAAAACCGAATAAGAAAATGTAGAGAGAAGAATCCTTAGACCAAATTTAGAACCTCCCAAGTGATTCATCCATCAACATTTGATTATTAATGACGCCCACTAAGTGATTTTTTGGTTGATTTTGAGGACCAAAGAAGGTTAAAAAATAATGTGAAAAATTCTCAAAAATGTCCCATATTAAAAATGTCCCTTTTCAGCCTTTGTTTTTGTCATGGTCCCCACATTAAGTCAATTTAATCCTTTCACACACACTACTCTCATGTATGGTTACAAGTCTAAATTAAACACTTATCAAACTTTTTCTCACCATTGGATTAAATACAGATAAAATGATGCCTCTAATCTATTAAATTTTAGGGTAATGGATCAAAAGATTAAGATGATCTTATGAATTCATATTTTACATATTGGTAAGCTTAAAGTGTATTTTCCATCAAATGGACTTCTTTGATCGTTATGCATCCCAGTGGACCGAACAAGGAGAGGCTTTTTCTCCTTAAAAACACCCAATAGCTCTCCCTAAAGAAGAAATATGGAAAGCTTGTATAATTTTTTGAAAAATTCAAATCCTAGTCTCTTGGATTTGGGTTAATTTAGAAGTTCTCTAAATTGATATTCAAATAATCTCTAAATATAATTTTTTATTTTTGGCTAAGGACAAAATATTATCTAAACTTTATATTAAATATCCGTTAGCTTGCCCTTAAGGTGTCTCAAAATGAAAACATGCCATTGACCCTTGCCCATTTTCTCACCAGCGTCCATCTCCAACTCAATATTTTCTTTTAATCTAGTTTCATTCAAACTTAACTACATTTTTCTAAAAAAACATTTGATCATTTTGAAGTTTCATTTTCATGTTCATCTTATTAGCAACTATGTCTTCAGGGTTTTTCTTTTTTTTTTTATCCGTAACAGTAACTTATATTAAAAACTTGCAAAAGGTATAAGCAAAGAAAATGGAAAAAAAGAAAGTAAGCAAAGGTATTAGAGCTAAATACCCACACAAAAACAACATAATACAAATTACAAAGAGCAAACAAAGATACATCTCTTTCTACTCCCAACTTAGCTAAGACATCTGCTATGCTATTCGCCGATCGATATGCATGATGAAATCAAACATTCAAAGATGATAATAAACTTTTGATTTTATTGAAAAGGAATTGACATTTCCATGGACCCTTTTCCAAATAAGATATCCAAGAAATCACATTTAAAAAATCATTTTCTACCACTTTGCTATGAAAATTAATTGAGGCACAAATCCTTAAAGCTTTCAATATATCTAACACTTCTGTTTCGTTAAAATCTTTGATGTGTATATACTTTGAGAACATAAACAACACCTCTCTCTTGAAGTTCCTTAAGACGCCACCTATACCTACATATCCTGGTTTTTCCTTTTGCCGCACGATTCACATTAAATTTAAGAATATTAGGAGAAGGGGAAGACCAAGTGACTAAATGTCTCTTTTTAAAACATCCACTTTCCAAACAAGCTTCCCAATTATTTAAGATATTATCTGTGCTAAAGTGCTCCAACTCTTTTTTAATAGTTGCACATTTAACTATTTGAAGCATACTCGTGAAAACAATATCGCCCATATCCGATGACTTGCCATTAAATATTCTATTATTCATTTCCTCCCAAATTGACAAAAGAATAGAGAAAAGAATCAAGTAAAGTGAGATGCATAGAGAAAAGAATCAAGTAAAGTGAGATGCTTTCTTAAGTATATCTAATAAAAGACATCATTAGGTGTCCACTCAACTAATCTTAAATGAACCTGCACAAGATCCTCCAGATGCTTGACGACAACCTAGTCTCAGCCAGGATCTGCTCCTGCAATTCCAAGGTTAACACCTTGAGTACGACAACTCAACAAAAACTAAAAAAGTAATAAATTACATGGTGTACCAAATAGAATTAGAACATGATAATTTAAAAAGAGGTTAAAAAACATATCTAGGCATGTTAGCATATAATGAAACATGTGTATGAGAATTGTATATAGTAGGAAAGTATGTTAGAATATAATAAAAGCATGTGTATGAGAATCGTATATAATAGGAAAAGTATTTGTAAATTTAGCTATCCACGTCACTCGTATTCTCCCAACATAAGGAACGGTAAAACGGGGTGGGAATCAGGTAGCGGCCTGATTACCCAGTGAAGCATCGACATACTCCTGTTGGGATCTATTTGTAGTGGTTTATAATATCAAACTCATACTCAGTCCTGCCAGCCCTTATAGAGTCAAGCCTAGTGGTGCCAACTTTATGAATCAATAACATGATGAAATATATCATACAATCATGCATCTCATACTTACTGGTTATAACTTACTTACATATCATGTAAAGGTAACTAAAGCATGTTGTTACCAAATATGGATAACAATAAACAAGAACAATGTAACAAAAATGCAGGATATATTGAACACGAATGAACATAATTGGACCTAACATAACTAAACATGACTGAATGTAATTGAACATAATAGACATAATGAATATAAATGAACGGTTAAGATAAGACAATGTAATGTATAACAGTATGCATAAGTTTCCTAAGAGATAAGGATGCTTACAAGCCAAGCTATAGTCTAAGATGACTGTGTCCTTAGCCTTCTCTTTCAGTGTGATCATAAGACTTCCAATGTCGGTGTTATCAAAGTTCTTGGTGTCGCATTGTATATTAATAAGAACATTAAACTCTTATACCCACACTTGAAGGTGTTACATTAGAATCAACCGAAACATATAACAAATATTACATGACAGCTAGCATACTCCTTCTTTACTCCATTTAATTTTGTTGGTCATGTGTAAGGTGTAAACATTCCAAAAGTTAGGTCCTACATAGTCATAAGGTTTACGTAGCATTCTAATATAATACTTGACCTCATAATCAAGCTTAAGGTTTCCTAAAATATACTTAACATCATCAAGTTAAGCTACTTTAGTCTTAAAAATAAGTTTAGTAAAAAAGGGGTTTTTAAGTAAAATAAAATAATTAAATAAAGAAATAATTTTTGAAAAAAGGGTATGCCCGATCGATTGGGTATGGATCCGATTGACCGGACCCATCTTAGAAATGTAATTTGATCGATCGAACCTGGTGCGGGTTTTATCTTTTCAAGTTGTTTGAGTCCGAACTTTCATTGTTCATTCCTAAAGTTCTCCTACCTAAAATACATCATATATTACATAAAATCCAACCTTTTTAGCGTTATTTCCACTTCTATTTCTTCCCATTTATTCAAATCCACATTTGAAACATAGAAATCCATTTTCAAACCAAAATACATCTTCCATTAAAGAAACATAAAGAAGATGAGCTGTAATCATACATTAGAATAGAAATTAGCAGTAGAATCAATAACATAGCTCATCATGCCATTATCTATTTACTTAAACTTGCCATATGTTGCTCCCAAATCCAAATCCAAAGCCCAAAAAATGGAGAAATCTCAAATCTCTTAGCTCACACAATACCCTATTAATGAAATAACATGAAAAAGAGAAGAAAACATGAGATGAATACTAAACATGAGATGAATGCTATGAAAGGAAGAATAAATAATGTTAAGCATAAGTAAAACCTATT
The DNA here is from genome assembly GCA_037013555.1 of Sextonia rubra. NCBI lineage: Eukaryota > Viridiplantae > Streptophyta > Magnoliopsida > Laurales > Lauraceae > Sextonia > Sextonia rubra. The sequence continues at coordinate 40,492,871 of JASUAD010000018.1, forward strand.
ACTACTCTATTTAATGGCTCAAACTTAAAAAATAAGTGGGTTACTCACCTTGGGAGATGTGGCAATGGTGGCTTAGGCTCTTTTTCATCCAATCTAAACACCAAGTGGGTAAGGGAAGGTGAAGAGCAAGATGGAAGTACTCTCAAATGGGGGTTAAGAGTCTCTCAATCACTCACTCTTGTTTTAAAAAGGGTGTAGGAGATAGAATAGGGAAAGTTTGGGGGCTAGGGCTCTTGTCGAGGAGGCACAAGAGGTTACATCTATGGGATGTGTGCTTTTACATAGAGCTAAGGTTTCTTGGTTATTTTGAGTATTTGCTAGCAAATCCTTTAGTTGGGTTTATTTACATAAAGGGTCATAAATAGGGTCCTACATAGGTAGCTTGTCTTAAATGGGTAGGGTCCACTCTAGATTCTAGATGCTTGATTAATGCACATGATGTTATAAAATGTTGCATTATTAACTTAATTAAAATCATCACTAGCCCATGAACTACCTAATCTAAGCTAGGGTTCCACCCATTCTACTTACTAAAGACCCAATTAACACAAAACACAATCAATTAGCATGAATCATGAAAAATTAAAAAAATAAATCCCTAATATGGGGACTGAACGTTACAAGAAGGAATTGATAAAAGAAAGTATCAAATCATTAAGTGGAGCAAATTATACAAGCCTATTGAGGAAAGCAGGCTTGGAATAAGGAAATCTGAAGAAAGTAATTTAGCCTCATTGGCTAAAACTACTTGGAGATGTATAACTAATGAAAATCTCCTTTGTCCCAAAATTATCGTGGTTAGATATTGCTCCAATAAGTCCCCATGGGAGGCCAAACATAGACTTGAAAACTCCTAGTTTTGGAGGCGTTTTGTGAATGCAAATAAACTTCATCAATGATAATGTGAGATGGGCCATTGGTGATGGTAAAGAAATCTCAGATTGGGGTTGTAGATTGGGCTTAGAAAACCATTGTCATGAATCTCTATTCTAGACCTTAAAGTTAAAGACCTCTGAAATGACAATAAATCTTGGAATCTTTCTGTAATTTCAAGTGTCTTTAACAATTCTAAGGATGTGAAACACATCACTAGAAATTTCATTCTAAAATCTAATGTTATTGATGAGAGAGTTTGGCCATTTACCAAAGATGGAAATTTATCCACTAAGTTTGCCTAACAAAATCTTACTTTAACTAACGTTGTTGATAATACTATAGTGGTTAATTGGAAGCTCTTTTGGAAAAGTAATGCTTCTCAAAGGATTTTTCTCTTTGGTTGGAAATGTCTTCATACTTCATCCTTGTTAGGAAATGGCTTGGAGCTAAATCTATTGCAGTGCCTACTATATATATGCCCTATTTGTGAGATAGAAGAAGAAATTGTGGAATGTGCTCTCTTTCCTTATGATCATGTTAGAGCTACCTGGTTTGGCTTTGAACTTGGTTTCTTAGCTCATATTGATAGAAATATCGATATATTGGTTTGGTGAGAAAATATTATAAAGATGACTAGAGATAAGGGTGGCCAGGAAGGTCCAAAACTTGTTTCTACGGCTCTTTCGACTTTGTGGGTGTCATGGAATGTGAGAAACAATTTTCTATTTAATAGCATTGCTATTAACCCAAATAATTCTATTAGAGCAATTCATAATATGTGCTCGTTCTCCTATGATCTCAACGTGGCCCTTTCTAGCCTCTACTAATATGTTGTTCATTTTGACAGATGCAACTTATAATGCTAATGATGAAAAATCATCTTTTGATTATGTTATAAAAATGAATAACTCCACTTTACTTGTAGGTGCTCAATTTGGGTCAAAACTCTCTTCCTCTATAGAAGCAGAGGCGAGTGCAATTATCTTGGGATTAAAAAAAGCATCTCAAGTACAATGCTCCAAGATTGTTCCATATTCTGGTGTCAAGGAAGTGATCGAGACTATTAATGGTAAGATGGATTGGGCTATCAATGTTATTATTTTGGACATTTATTGTCAATGTTATTATTTTTCTGTTGTTGAATTTTTTGTTTGCGACTATTGCTCATATTTTGGCCAAGTACTGTGTTAGGCTTGGTAGGAGCCTTTGTTGGGATGGTGTTTTTGGGGATTGGGTGAGGAGTTGTTTACCTCCTTTCTAATTGTGGATTTTCTTGTTTTTGTTTGTTTAATGAATTTCCTTTTACAAAAAAATTCAATATTTAGAAAAGTTAATGTCTCATCTACATCTTCGCCGTATGTCACTCGTCTCTCACTTCTTTAATAATCCTCACTGTAGCTCAATTTACTATGAATCTCTATATATTTTATGCAAACAAACAAGCTTGGCGTTGCAAAGCAAAGATTATCTTTGAAGGTTGATATGGTTGAAGGTGAGATGCATCCTTCATTACTCCTTTGTTTCATGTAATTTAATTCCTCTACATTATAGGACTTGTGATATTAAAAGTGGATAAAAATGATGAAAAAAAGGTGAATGTCAAAAGAAGACCATCATTTAATTTTTCCTTTTAATAAAAAAAATAATTAAGAGAAGATGGAAAATAAATAGCGAGCGATCACCCTACTAAAACCTCGAGGTGTTAGTAGAGGCATTGAAAATACTTTTTAATATTCCCCATTGGGTGGATCTTACCCCGCAATACTCTCCCTTACAAGAAACCTAGTTGACACACTTTTGCCGATACGTATTTTTTTATAGCATCGAATCGTTCTTCCTAGGGTTTGAAACTTGAGACTGATTGGCTCTAATATTATATTAAAATTTTCCAACTAACCATTGGTACCAAGATTTCGAGGTGTTAATAGAAGCATAAATACTTTTCAATAAATCCTTCTCTCTCTTACAAAACAACCAACCCACCCACCCACCCACCCACCCCGTGCGACAGCATTCGGTCTGGCGTAATAGCAGGGATTTGGATGTTGATGACTCTTGGCTTGGCTTTGGAGAAATGGCCGATGGAGTTTCAAACATGAGGTGGTTCTCATAACTTGAAGATCAACTTAGGATTACCTCTTGGACCCCCATTTTGGATGGCAATGGATGGACCATGGACCAGGGTTGCATCAGTTCCTAAATCCTTTTAGCATCAGAAACCACAAGCGGATAGCTTTGTAAAGCTCAGTTATGACGATTTTGCTCACATTGAGAAACTGGCACAGTGATGATCTTTTGAAGGTCTATTTGGAAATCACCAGGGTGACATTATCCTTGCATATGCAGGTCCAACGACACATTATCCTCGCATATGCTGGTCTAATGACACATTGCCTGAGGGGTTGAACTCAGCCGCTTAAATCACTATTCCTCTTATATACATTCAGATTCAGTTGTAAATGTCGCTAAAGACGGCAATGCATGCCAGTTAGACAAAAGCCCAGAGCATGGTTGGAGGGTTGAGCCAGTTTCCTGGGGAAAGGCCCTCCAGATTCAAGAAGTTGAGAAGAAGTCTGTGTGTAAGTTGTAAATCTAATGCAACAGGGCAAGATGAGACCAGGGACACTCAGTAACCATTTGTTGACTCAGATACCTAGGAAAAGGCTGAACCACTTCATCCAGCCAATATAGCAACAAATCCTGTGGCCAGACCATCCCAGAAATCCCTGAACCTAGTAAGAAGTCTTATGACCAGAAAAAAAAAATGGCAGTAATGAATCAGGTTCCTCAACAAAGAAGAATTGTTGGGGTACATTTTTCTGAATTTACACACATGTGAACCTGTGCCCAGCAATCCAGACAGTTGATCTGATGGGATCTTCTGCGGCTGGGGGAAGCTCCAAATCTACTAAACGGAGATCCTAAGGCCTCATCCCTCTTTGTTGAAATTCAACAAAAAATTATAAAAATATATTTCAAACAGAATACAACAACACTCCATATTCCAGAAGGAAGGCCACAGAGTGGACAGCTTGGATCTTCCAATTTGTTACATCTCTGGCGTTCTTACTGTGATGCCCAAAAGCAAAATAGATAATAGAGAGAACAGAGACATGGAAGACTACACACAAAATTGAGGCATTGAGTATGACGTGATATGGATAGGGTCCTTGACACCAGTCATTTGGATAACAGAACATAGAAGCGGCACACATGAACCTTGTGCCTTCATAAACTATCATGCAATTTTTTTTTTACTTTTTTACCCAATGAAATAAGACCCTGGATGCATTCCTGGAGAAGTAACCTCAAGAGAGGCTTAAGACTCAGTAATCTGCTGACTTTGACCAAGTTCAACTTAAATTCAGACGAATACAGCTCAAAATCATTGAAAATTACAATCACAAAACCATATCAAGGGAAAAAGCATAAATCCTTGGGGGAAAATCGACCAAGGAAAAGCAGTGAACATAACAATGCACTAAATGAGCCTGAATAAATCAGAATCATCAGGACAACAGAAAAGCCCGCCAAGGTCTCATTCCAACTTTATGTTTCGTTGAGGATCATGAGCATTCCACTCCAACAGCATCCATATTATTGATGGGCCTGATTAGAAACCAAAAATCGAAAAATTAGGCTATTTTACCCAGAACTTTTACAACTATTTTGGCTAAAGGATTTTCCAGTTTGTGAAAAAGTAGTATTTTAGCATGCTCCACAAGAAAGATGCACATAGTGGCGTTGAGCGCCATTTGGATGTAATTCAAATCAGTTTCTTTCAAGACACTAAGGAATGGAAGAACAATGACTCTCGACTCCATCATGCATACTTGGGCAGTGTGAACCATGGTGGTCAATTTTGTTCTGTTCCAATTGTTCGCCCGGGGCAGAATGGAATGCCCCCCAAAAGTTTTGGGCCCAATTCCAGTCTATTCTCATTGGTCTGGTCCCCTTTCCAGCCCATGTTTTGTACTTCCATTCATATGCAATGTAATTAGTTTACATGTACATTTTTAGACTCAGTTTTAGCATTCAACTATTTCTTAAATTTTAGGTATTCTATTGTATTTTTTTTTTCATTCATTTTCAATCATGTCTGTTTGAGAACGAAATACAAGGAATTGATAGGAACACAGAAATGTTCTTTCTACAGGGTCAAACCGGAATGAAATTGACAATTATAGTGTGAACAGAAATCACATTAATGGTATAGATTTTCTCATCCCCACAGTCCATTCCATCTGGTCGGTGATTGGTAATGTTAGTAAATAATCATAAAAATGGCAGGAAACTATATGCCACTTCTTTTACATTCAGATTTTTGTGCTACGCCAAACACAGTGGAATAAAAAATTACTTGCTTCGGCCAGATTATTCAAACTACTTTGATTTGGCATACATAAAAAAATTTCCTTTAGCCAAACAGAAAGTACTAATTATTGCTTTCATAGCCATACAAGTAATAGTACATAGTAAGGACTGACCAATAGGAAATACCACAATCTTGAAAGAAATAATTTTATAGAAATATCTGATTTTTGAAGGAATCATGAGAAAATGGAAAGTACTGAAAACACAAAGAGCTAATGGTGCATTTAGTGGCTTAGAATGAGAAATGAATAGTGAGCAATGAGAAATATTGTAATTCAGAAACTTTATAAGAGGTATCTGATTCTTTGAGTAATTGAGCAAAAGTGATGAGTAAATAAAATTGAAAACAGCTAATGGTGCAGTCAGTGGCATTGCATGAGAAATGAATGGTAAGTAATGAGAAATATTGGGTTCTGAATGTTGAGTATTCTATCTAGATAGATCTCATTGGGTTGTGCAATTCAGTGACGATTAGAACATCTTTCAGCAAGCCATTGGACCTATGACCTTACTCAGTTACACCACAAAACTTATATCTTGTGGGACATCAACTAGTTTGATGACAGTGATTTCTGATCATAAATAAATCTATTCTGCTTGGATGCTGGATTTAAAATTAAATAATAATAATAATAATAATAATAATAATAATAATAATAATAAAACAGTTGCATTTGCTGGAGTTCACCTTAAGCCATGTAGTAATCTACAACTCCTATTAAGTAGATTATGACAGGCAAATGTACAGGAACCATGATGGTGCAGATTACATCATGATTTGGTATTTGGAATGCCGAAAGGACGAAAACCATTGGAATAATGTGGGCTCAATTGGAGACAAATGAATTGGGAGATTTTTAGACCATCACATTCGCAAAGCGAGCAGTTGCATTTGCCAATTACAAAAACTGAGTCTAATGGTCATTCCACTCGAACTTTTACCCTAGTTCAAGGACAGGATGGCTTTGGGTTGACCATCCAGCTAGAACTGGGCCTTTCCTCTTTTGTTCCATTCCGTCTATGATCTGGGGGCATTTGCACAAAAATATATATATATTTTTTTTTGAGACAAAAAGTGGTTTTTAAGTTTCTTTGAGGACGGCATCATTTGGTTTTGGAAGATGTATGGGATGGACCATAGAGCATACTAGTTAGTCACATCTTAAAACTGGAGGCCAATAAGAAGTCACATTTTGTGAAGAAAGGCCATTATAAGATTCTTCATACTCAACTATAGTTCCAACATGTGGTCCACATACAAAATAAGTTACAATGAACAATATTAATTTATTTATTGATGTGTAACAGTGATTTTATTGAAGGAGAACAATCTAATTCTAGGTCTTCATTGAGAGAGAGAGAGAGAGAGATTATTTAAAAATGAACCTTATAAATTAATAAATTGCTTTTTGTTTGATTAACTGAATGGATTCTCATAAATTTTTAGGTTCCAAAAGGTGTTTTCTTAACTTTATTTTATTTTTTTTATGTTTGCCTCATTTCTGGAATTAGTTTGATACCAATATGATATTGTCAATGACCGGATCCCACAAGAAACTCCTAATTTCACGACATATGGGATAAAACTACTCCATTCCACTAGTTCCCCAACTAAATGGGGCCTAATTAGAACACGGGTTGTCACTGGAATATCATGGGTGCTTAAAAAAAAAATCTCAAGGATACAGGAAATAATCTTATGAGAATTAGTTCTCACCATGATCTTATGACAAGTCCAGATGGGGCCCATCATCACCCAATCCAAATTTTATAATATATAGGGAACCCCTAATAGTCACACATCCCAAGTTTCAGTCAAATTCAAATTTACTGAACCGTTGATCGACTTTGCCTCAATCCAAATGGGCTGAAGTTATAGGCCACGGATGAAGGAGTTAGGTCACCGATAAAGGAGTTAGGGATATATGATTGAGACCAAACTTGATATTTAAAATGATCTCATATAGATCTTTCTATCCCCCATGGTCCCATTTTCAAATAGAACCCACAAGTGAACCCCATAAAAAGTTTTCGCAGCAAGCGTATAAGAACAATTCTCATAAAATTAAAGCCATAAAGATATATAGTGCAAGCACATGCATATAGAAAGCATTGGAAAAGATTCTCAAATACCTGCAAATATGGCAATGGTTGCCAGATTTGTGAGAGCCATCGTCCCGTAAATCAAATACTCGCTCAGGAAATGACCGGCGGCAGAAATAAATGAAAAGAAGGTCGCAATATAAAGTGGCTTGTTCTCAAGGTTAAAAGCGCACAAAACGCAGAGGGTGCATGTTAAAGACGTCCAAGCTCCAAATGTCCTTCCATGAACATCAGTCACTATAGAAAAGATATATTTTTTTATTAGAAAAGAGGGAACAACATCAAGCAATATATAAAATACATGTTTGTTAATACCATGATAGGAAGGGGTTAGACGATGAAAATGAAATTCACGACACAATCAGCAGATGAGAGATGATAAATTATTAAATTAAAAAAGAAAGGAAATTACAGCATTGACCGCCCATACAATATTAGTAGCTTGATAACTCTGATACAATTCAAGATACTGATATTCACAGAAGCACATAGCTAACAAGTCCAACACTTGACAATGTATGATATGAATGTGAGAGCAGAGCCACCACAAATAGTTGGAATAAGACCTCAATGATGATGATAACTACAACGGAAGATCACAGCCAATTATGGTTGTGAGTCTGTGACCAATGTGAACTAAAGCTGTATGGGTATGGGTATGTGTTGAATCCAAAACCAGTTAAAGGTGTCGAGGTTAGAAAATCTTAAAACATAGAATTTGCAGATTTGACATCATATTAAGATAAATTTAAATATTATTTATATATTCACAGCATTTCTCTTTATGAGAGAGTGACACTTTCTTTGTGTGTCATATCATATGTTGTGAGCCCAACCAGCATATTATTCCAACACCCTGTGCAGCATTTCAAATTCAAATTACTTTTTTAAAATTATTTCCTTTCTTTAATTATTTGATATCAGCACCTAATTCTTTTTATGCTATCCATAGATATCTCCTCAAGGTATTTTGCATCCATAAAACATATCTTTAAATATATAAATCACTCCATTAAGAGCATTCTCAACAATTTCAAACAATGATTGAGGTCCCCATACCCAGCCATGTCGCGTATTATAATCTTTCGAGTGTTGATCATTTAATTTGCATTACCAATAAATAAAATTTTTTGAGTTGGGGTTTTTCCGAATTGGGGTTTTTGTCTTTATATATTGATTGACACTGTACTAGTGGATAACACCTAAGTTAATGGTGGATCCGATCCATCTTAACGACCTTGGTCCTGGCTCATCTTGATGTCAGTTAGTGGCCCACCAAAATTTTATTTTAGCTATATATGGTTTATGCACCGATGCAATAGCCAATTGGATTTTGACAATTGAAAGTCCAACCAAAAACCATAACCGCACAATTGGTGCATTCATTTATCACTTAATACATGTTGATAATGTAGGTCACCGGTTGACTATGTGGGACCATTCCAACCATGTGGATTTGTTCATAATCATATTAAAATCCATACTAATCATTCTAATCATTCTAATGTTGTTACTATGAAAACATAGATATGCAATAATATAGGTTTTGCCCTGTATTAATTTTTCACTTGCTACTTGTAAGTAAAAGCATATTTCAATATGACTCCTTCCACCCTAAAGATTAATTATCATAGAATTTTTTTTAGGCATTGTGACTGTGATCATATTGTTTGTGCATGTGTGATCTGATTTCAAATGGATGTGGGAGGCTAGGTGAGTGGGATTTAACTGCATGATTTTCTTCTCATGCTACTGATGTTGTTGTTTGTTGTTTCCATTTTTTTGTTCTGCAAATGTTGTTCAATTGTCATCAAAATGCTGATTCTTTAATTTTATGCCACTAGTGTCTCCTAGATACTATAGAGTTCACGTGTAATTATGATACACTTTTTTCCATTTGAATAAGATTTTATATTTAGAATTTTAATAATGATTTTAATTCTAATCCACTGGGTGAAGTACCTTCACTTCACAGAAATAATCAGGCATCAATCATTCGTTGTAGTGCTTATAGTGAAGGACTCAAAAAGGGACTTTGAGTGGCTGACTGCGTATGAATATTTAGCATAATGAAAAAAATTCAAAAAATTGATATTACAACATCAATTTTTAAAATTATTTCCACTACATTTTATTGTTTTAATAAGCTTAACAAAATTCATAAAGAATATAAATAAATTTAGTTATTCATATATGGTCAAAGCTAGGCATGAGCTTTACTTTTTTTATGTTAATATTCATTTATATTTCATCTAAGTATTTATAAAAATTTATAAAAATTTGTAATTCTTTTTTATCATAGCCTGTGTTGGGCTTGGGCCTACTTATCGCAGTACTATATTTATTATGACTGAAAATAAGGAACAAAACTACACCAATAAACAATATACAAATCTTAAAGTAAACACTCAAAGTATAAATCCTATCAGTATCTTTCTTTGATATAAAAGGAAACGAAGGAGTAATAATATTACATCAGTTGTAAAACAATGTTTAAACAGGCACTAAAAAAATCCATGAAGAATTCAACATAGAAAAGTAAGTGGTCATTGCAAAGAATCTGCAGAAACAGCTGTAAACATATTCCAAAGTGGACCACATCCTTCACAAAAAAGTGGGCCAGACATATATGGGAAAATGGGAAATTAGAAAAGAAGAAAAAAAAGACGAACAAAATAGTTGCTCAAGCGTTGAAATTTGACCCCATAATACACGGATTTAATAGTTCAGATCTTTTGTTTAGATCCCATAATGTCCAAAAAAAATTTCCAATGACTCACCCTTTTTTTTTTGGGCTAATATCTCAATTTGGGTGATCACTAAACGGTTAAAATTTGAAACCAAAGTCATGTTTGAACTTATAAGCAGTTCTAGCAGTTTGGATGATGCTTAGTGTCCCTGAAACTTTAAAAAAATGAGAAAAATCAGACTTTCATGTCTAATCCAGAAACTCAACTCATGCCCATAATTTTACCATAAATTTTATTCATAGAAGGATGTACATTTATAAATCAAATATGAATTATCTTATCCTTATATACTTATATAAAACAAATATGAACTAATCTTATCTTAAGGATAAAGATAATCTACAATAGTAACAACTCAAAACAACTTAAAAATCTAATTAATTTTTTATTAGAAGCGATCTTCATGTCTCCTTGGTGATCACCCTTTGTTTATGGATCTATCATTCTTGCAATCCGTTCATTTTTTAGTCTGTTGGTGCCGGTGGCGATCTCTTCCAAAAGCTGCAATCGTGTAATTTGATGAAGATGGAGAGATCATATGATTTTGATGATTATAGATGAGAGGGTATTAAGTTTATTGAAGAATAAAGTGACAATGATTAATACGCATGCATGAGAACAGTGCCCGATTCATCACAACATCATTACTAGAACCAACTTAGCACATGTTTGGCATCTCTATTTGGTCCCTCTACTCCTCTAATTTTCTAAGGCATACAGAGGTTTAAAAAATTAGATTGTTTGGTACCAAAATTTTCCCTCTACCCAATTTTGACTTTAAGAGGCAAATCCTCTAAATTTCAAACACTGCCCATTACCGCACATGAGAAACAGAGGATTTGCGTCTTAAAAATATAGAGGCGGAGGCAATTTTTATGACCAAATTACCCTTGGACGGTGTTTTATTGGCACCGAATATCCTTTCAAATATATACCACACGTCTCACGCCTTTCGTTCTTCCATCTTGTTTTGTTTTCGTTTGGAGAATAGAGAGGAGCAGGAGAAGCGAACGCTCGTTTCGTTTGGAGAGACGAGAGAAACAGGCGCTCGAGACAACAAAGGAAGGAGAAAAGAACACGCATAGCAGGTATGCTTCTTCTTGATCTCTCTTTCTCTTAATTTTTTCTTTCAATTATAGAGCACAAAGGTGGGTTTCGATTAAGGCTCTTGACGATGGAAGGAGTCCTAGGGTTTGGAATTTCTATGAGTTGATTTCGTGTGGGTTTAGGACTGTGCCTTTGAGGTTTATGGATGGAAACGAAAGATTGGGCGTGTTCTCTTCTTCTCAAACCCTAATTTCTTTTATTTTCCCTTTTCTTCGTTTGGATTCTCAAAGGGCCATCACTTGTGGGGATTATGTTGGTTTAAGGGATGCATAAAGAAACTGTCTATTTGTGCTTAGATGGGATTCTTGGGCTGCCTCAAAACTAAGGGTGTGCTCGCCAAACTGAGGGGAAGGATCCCAATCGAGCTTCTCCAGCTAAGAACATCCTTTACTCGTTAGGGGCAGATTCCTAGTTGGGTTTGTTTTTGCTTTTGTTCCTATTTAGGTTTGTTTTTACTGAGCATTGTGTTACTTTAATATTTGTAGATAAGCAAACCGGGAACATGCTTTCGTTTAGACCAATTCCTATCTGCATTGGTCCCTGCTTGGTCAACAATCTCAAACTGCGGCTAGATTCTGAGATCATTCCATGTTCCCTTCAACAGTGGCTTAAGACAGTTAAAAAACCCTCTTTTTTTATTATTTATATTACCATGGTTCAACTGAGATGGGCTTGCTGAATGGTCTGGGTTTGTTGCTGGATCTTGAGTCTATCTCATGTTTTCTTGCTGCAGTTGCTGTAGAAGAGTTAAACCCTTAAATTTCTCCCTATCTATTTTTCTATTTGAGTAAGAATTCTGCCTAATTTTTAATCATCTATGGATAGGCAAACTTTGGAACACATGTAAAGAACTGAGATTTAAACTCTTATGTAAAGAACACATGTAAGAACTTTGGAACACACAAGTCTTTCCATTTTTAGTTTTTCTTATATATATCTTCAAACTAAAGTTCTGCTTTTTGAGTTGGTGAAGTCACAGCTGAGTCTAGTAATTGACTCAGTGAGAACTGTGTCCTTAATGAGTTCCAGCTAGATTTGTTTGGGTTGGTTCAAATTCAGTCAAAATTCAAGAAGAAATAGCATTAAGGCTTTCTATATTTAATTGTCTTTTTGAAAAACTATTGGCTGACACAATGGTAAAAATGTCTGAACCTTTTTCAAGGCCTGTTTCACAATATTGTTAAGAGAACATAGCTAGTGGCTGTTTGTAAAAAATAAATAAGAGAACATAGGGTTTGTTTTATAAATATTTGAAATGTATATATATATATATATTTCTCAAAATGAAACTGAAACTTCCCTTGTATGGCTCTCAATGGGCTGGATTGCATGGTTGAAGCCTGCTTAAATGGGCTAAGACCCTCAGACCTGAATCAAGCCCATTAACAGCCTTATTCCCCAAGATGATTTCCAGTCACAAAATTGCTGATAACAGGTGTGTTGGAACCTTTTGTTTAAAAAAAAAACTTTTCAAGTCATCCTAATGTAGATTGGTCCACAATGTAAAAAGCAAACTGATTGGATGTCTTTATGTGTGCATTGCAAAAAAAAAAAAAAGGATAATTTTTTTGAGTGTGAGATTGTTATTGATAGCCATTTTGTGCATGTCTTTATGTGTTGTCTTCTTCAAGAAAATGAAGATGACCTTTGATACCCATTTTGTGCATATCTTTATGTGTTGTTCTTTTTAAGAGAATGAAGATGACCTTTGATTACCACAAATATTCCAACAAAACACCATGACAATGGTGGCCACCTTTGATCAATTCAAGATGAGTGAAATGAGATCAGATGGCAAACTGGGAAAGGGTAGAAGATGGGGAATCTGGTGGAGCTGATAATATAAATGAGAGTCATTCACTAATTAGGACTATATTGATCTCTCGTAATCCATCTATAGGGCTGAACAATTCAAAATTGGGAGATGTAAATTCGTTGAGAAGCTTTGGGTTTGTACTTTGCACACTGCTTTGAGTCCTTTCGGAGTATTTTGATGATATTCTTTCTTTTTGGAACATGTTTCATACATGCTTCATACATGTTTATGTTTATGTATTAAAGAATACACTACACTAAAATGTACCTTCCACTATCTTATGTGCTCGTCAGTGCTTTTCTAGTCCTCCAAAATGATTTTCACGGTATGTTCTTTGTTGACCATTTTCTACAAAATGAAGGTAGTTGATCAATACTTTTTCTTATGTTTTTTGTGTGGTTGAATGTAGTTATAATGTCGGATAAGGGAAAGGCGAAAGAAACAGATGACATTGATCGTGCGCATTGCTCTGATAGTATGAGAAAATGTCTCATTGATGTTTGTTTAGAACAAGTTAAATCCGGTGGTCGCCTCGGTGTGCAGTTTAGCTCAAAGGCATGGAAAGTGATTATAGAAAAATATAATATTAGGACAAAACACACCTTCAACCAAAAGCAACTAAAGAATCAATTGGATCATTTGAAAAAATTATACAATGCCTGGTTGCACTTGACAAGTCAAACTGGCATAAGCTTTAATCCACATACAGGTTGTGTGGAGATGGAACAAGACAGATGGATCGAATACCTAAAGGTATATATAATTTCTAGTTTTTTTTAACATTTACAAAACAAGTGATAGCCTTTGACCATTATTATTAAACTCTATTGTAGACACATAAAGATGCCAAAGTATTTAAGTCCAAGCCCCTTCCTTTTCCTGAAGAGATGGCTGCTTTATTTGATAGTACTTCAGCTAGAGGTGATGATAAATGGGCTCCGGTAATGGACGGTCAGTCTGAAGATATTACAATGGATATGGATTCTGATTCTCTTAACTTGAATCATTATGATGATACTCCATCCCCAAACCTTAGAACCCCACAGTCCACCATGCCAGAAGACTCAGTTGCTAGTGAGGTTGGTACAGATGTCTTGATGGCAAATATTAGGCGAAAGAGACCAAGGCTTTCTAAAAAGCAATCAATGAAAAGTAATGATGCAATAGACACATGCATAATGGAGCTCGCTGCATCAATAAAAGCATCAAATCAGGTATCTGCTACTCCTGTTCAAACTGAAGGAGATACCATTGGCGAATGTATTGACTTATTGCATGCTATGCCCGAACTGATTGATAGTAGCCCATTGTATGTAGCTGCTCTTAATTGTTTTGAGGTTAAGGAGAAAAGAACGATTTGGATGTGACTTAGGGCAAATGAAGGTAGGATGAATTGGCTCAAATCTCAAATGGAAAAAGAGAGAGGGAATGCATATGGAGGTGTTAGTGGTATCTAGTTGATAGGTTGATGATTATGAATGTTATGTCTCTCTTTTGTTGTTTGGAAACATGGCTTGATATTATTTTGGGTTGAAACATTGATGTTATGTCGAACTATCTATGAATGAAATTTTTGGGAATATTTTAATTGATATTATTTGTCATATCCACTATGAATGAATGATTTGTTATATTTTGTTTGATACATACAGAGCACATGGATCCAATATTACTTCAAAAAATAATATTACTTATCATGTTGCTGTACAAAAAGCGACAACGATGCTTAATTAAGGAACCATATAAGAACTCGATCCTAACCGGATATGGTCATGTCCAAATCATTATGAATGGTAATCCCATCATCTGTCATCAATTACTACGTATGGAACAATATGTGTTTCGGTGTTTATGCATGTATTTTAGAGAAAAGAAATTCCTGAAAGACAGCAAATATAGACCTGTGGATGAGCAGTTGGCTATATTTATGATGGTCATTGCACATGCCCATACAAACAGAGTGATACAAGATAGATTTCAACACTCAGGAAAAACTATTCATAGATACTTTCGTCAAGTGTTGAAAGCAATGATGCTATTTGCCAAAGACATGATAAAGCCGCTTCCACTAGATATAGTGCCAAAAGAAATCCTTTTGAATCCACATTTTGAGCCATATTTTAAGGTATTACTCTCTTTCCATACTATAGGTAACTTTGTTTTCTTTACTCTATATATTATACATTTTTTTTATATTCACAATTTTTTCTAGGATTGTATTGGTGCTCTAGATGGAACTCTTGTGCATGCCATTATCCAACCAGAGAAACAAATCCCTTATAGATGTAGAAAGGGAGATTGCATGCAATAAGTAATGGCAGTATGCTCATTTGACATGCTCTTTACCTATATGGTATGTAGATGGGAAGGTACAGCTCATGATCAACGAATTCTCCTAGACACAATCTCTGATGAAAGGCTAAAGTTTCCACATGCTCCACCTGGTAAAAAAGCATTTAAACTGATTTTAATCTCATCAGATGTATAATACAAAATTTTATTCAAGTATTAATTTTTATGATTTGTATTTAATTCTCTTTAGGTAAATATTACTTGGTTGATGCTGATTATACAAACATGCGAGGGTTTCTTTCTCCATTTCGAAACGTTCGATACTAGCTTCCAGATTTTCAAGGTGCTGCTATTCCTTGTACTAGAGAGGAATATTTTAATAGATTACATTCATCGTTGAGGAATGTGATTGAGCGAAGCTTTGGTGTATTAAAAGCTCGATTTCCTATCCTCAAGCGGATGGCTCTTTTTCCATTTCGTGTACAACGAAATATTGTAATTGCTACAATGGCGATGCATAATTTCATTAGAAAAGAGCATATGGAAGACCAATTATTTTTACAATTTTCTAGTGAAAATGCCGAAGTTGAGCAAAATAGTAATGTTCTGGAAGATATGGGAGCTTATAATGTTGATATTACAGATAAGACAGAGATAGATGCCAAGAGGAATTCAATTGCAGATGCTATTTGGCGAGATAAATCTTTTTAAGCATGTGTTTTTTCATCTTTTATTACTCTCATTTTATGAATGGGATGTGATAATGGCTGTATTAGAAACTTGATGGATATGTGTTGTGATTTTTGTAAACTTGATGGATTATTATTAGAAAGTAAAATCTTGAAATTGTGTTTGTTTTATATTATCTATGTGGCTAATTGGGGTAGTTGATGAATTTCTATGGAGTAATGGTGTGTGATGGTATGATTTTCAATTTCATGAAGTGATAGCTACCAAATCACAAATATCACACATCTATCCTATTTTGCACTTTCTACAAATGTAAAGGTCTTTGATATGTGTGAAATTCTCTTGAATTATGTGATGCTGCGTTCGCTGTTGGTTTTACTTCTCTCATCTTTTCCCATTAGCATTCTGTTCTGCTGATATTTTCCAGGAAACAACACTCTATGTTACACTTGAACCATGTCCAATGTGTGCTGGGGCAATCCTTCAGGCTAGGATTGATACTGTGTCTGGGGGGCACCAAATAAGCTTTTAGGAGCTGATGGTAGCTGGGTTAGGTATGTGATGATGGTAGATTAAATCTATAAACCTTTTTCTTTGCTCTCACATTCAAGCACTTGGAAAGCTACTGTCAATTAGTTCTAACCTACTGGCATTTTCCTCTTGACTGCCAAACCTACTGTTTTTCCTTTGTAGGAAAGCTGAAGGATACTACCTAGCCTCTTTGAAGTCCTTACTGGATCCAACTATCCCACATAACACATTTCCCTGCTCGTTACTGTGGCAGCAAATCAGTTGGATCTCAATGACTATGACTGTTGGGTCTATATGTTTCAAAACAACCAAGTGATTTTACCTTTACTTTGGCAGGACTTGGTTCCCACATGAAACAGTTTTGACTTGTACATTTGAACTGAAACTGTTACACTCGTTTCACACCTGCTATGTGGTTGGCCCCAGTTTGATGGTCAGATTCGAAAATGGGTTAACTGGGCATGTTTATGTGATGTGCAACTTGCACAAGTATTGTGTGCATGTACTCCACCAACTTGGTTGGTGTTCCACTACCCTTGAATTCAGGCTCCAGTTCGGTTACTTGAGATGTGAATGTTGTATTCTAGTGTCACTTGGTCACCGTCAGTGATACAAGCCTATGGTTTGGATCTGGCTCTCTATTTCTGGTGTGTATAAATAATGAATATGTTCTTCAATGATATGTTGAATGTAATCTCTACGGTACATAATGAGTTTATTTTGTTTTACATAATGACATAAACTACACTTCCAAATAAGAGGCAAGACCTCTAAAAGTAAGCAAATAGAGGGTGTACCAAATAATCTATTTATAATAGATCTGTGTGTTACCAAACACTTTTTTTTATTTTATCCTCTTCTTTGTTTAGCTCTTTTTTTAATGACTCTATTTTAAATGGGTCTGTGAGAAAAAGAGTAGAGCTGCCAAACGAGTCCTTAATACCATAAAGAATTTCAAAAATCAACTCATGCCCATAATTTTACCGTAAAATTTATACATTGAAGGATGTATATAACAAATCTAATAATCACTAAGAACGAAATAGTCTAAAAACTGTTTGAAACAGTTTTAAGGGAATAAGAGGAAAAAATAAGAATTGCCAAACACAACCTTAATTAATTCAGTAATGAGGCAGCTGGATGCGCACATTAGACAGAAAAAAAAAGAAATTATTTACAATGTAATAAGAGTATTAGAGTGTCAAACTGGAATCATAAGTATGTATTTTCCAGATCACACTGTAATATGTATTGTCCAGATCACACTGTAATAGACATTATTCTTCATTTCCATTTAAGTTGCCTTCAAATTGAAACAAAATCCCGTTTGCACTCCAACCCGGCATTATCCAATCAATTCAGCATTAAGCCAATCATAAGCAACCATTTGGGACATTTTTCCAAATACAATGCCATCATAGTATTACATTTTTCTGAAAAATTCTGTGATGAGACAGTCATATGCACACTGAAGAGATTTTCCAATTGCAAAATAATAATAATAATAATAATAATAATAATAATAATAATAATAGGGCCTTAATCCTATGAAAAGTGTTCTCACAAATCTACCATGAAAATTTTTTATGGGGCCCACTTGTAGTCCCATTTGAGGATGAAACTAGGGAGTTTGGGAAGATGTATGTGGAACCACACTAAATATAAAGTTTGGCCCCAATCATATGTCTCTAATACTTTCATCCGTGACCCATAAATTCAATACATTCGGATTAATGCACAGGCGATCCAATAGTCCAATAAATTCAAATTAGACCGAAATTTGGGGCATGTGACCATGAAAGGGAGTCCCATGGCAAGATTTAGATTAATTGATATATGGCCCGACCTAAACTTCTCATAAAATAGTAGTAAGAACTAATCATTATTATTATATATTGGGCTTACATCAAAATCATTTTGTGACTATGTTTCATGAAGGGCATCTATAGAAAGCACTCATAGCAATCACATCTCACTGAAAGCAAATTCGAACATGCGCAAAAACCGAAACCCATCTCTGTAATCATCAATAAAACATGAAAATAATTTTGAAAATTTTGAAAACGGGTTGATTGATGCAAACCCAGTTTGGGTTTTGGAGAAGACGTCGCGGCGCAGTGCCCTCATGGCAAAGAAGCCGCACCAAACGCCGGCGAGACGATATAAACCAACCAACATCAGCCACCATCCAAGAGGCCTCATTTTCTAGTCAGGAGAGCTCCTTCTCTTTCACTGCCTAATTTGTTGAAATTGAAATGAATGGAAAGAAATCAATCAAATATATCACTGTGGAAAGAGTTGATAAGGAAAATCCCAAAAGAGAGAATCATTTCCACCAGAATCCAAGGGCAGACTTAGGATTTTGTTTGGGTCGTGCGGGCTATAGCGAGGCTAAAGAAGTCGGATCCGTAAATAAAAACATTAAAAGTCTAATTTAAGAATTTTCTCCAATAACACAAGTATAGTCGCACCCGCATGATAATATGTGGTCCGCACCCATGAAAAGAGTGAGCAGAAGAAGAAAGACCCAGTTCATAGAATGACCCCAAATAAAGGAAAGAGGATTAAAAGCCAAAATCAGCTCGGAAGAAGAGTAGAAGAAATTGATATAGAGAGAGAGAGAGAGAGAGGAGAAGATTTTTTTCCTTTTTTAAGAGAGACTTAAAAGTTATCACCACAATAAAATAGAATCCTATGACTTTAAAGATTTTAATAACCTTGAGTGTTAATACCAAAAAAAAAAAAAAACAAAAAGAACTGAGGGTAGCCCACAGTTCATTAGTCTGGTTGCTGTGGTTTCGACACACACTCTTATTTTGGGGCCACTAGTCTAAACGTGATTCATTCTGAGCATGAAAGAGGCAGGGAAATCAGGTCTCAAAGAGGCCTGAACAGCTCGTTTATCAAAATGGAAGGAAACTTTTTAATGAATTTTTTTTTAAAAAAGAAGTAGTATAAGATTTTTAATTCATTTTCCAAAAGCAGATAAAGATTTCAAAAGAGTATAAAAGTTTTCCATATTTATTTCAATTAAGTCCACCCTCTAAAAAAATTGAAAAAGACAAACATACCCTTATCTCAGTTTTCATAAGTTTTATTTAGTAAATCACTTAAGAGAAATAATTAAGTCCGACCCAAAGGACCTAGTGAGGCAAACTTCCACTGCCTTTTATGCACAAATGGTTAAAAAAAAGGGTTTAAATAGATTCAAAATGGAAGAAGAATTAGCTTCATTAAATTTGTTATGCTCATTAAAATCATGTTTTTTTTAGTCTTACAAGAAAAGACCAATTTTAGATTTCTCATAAGTGACAGAATGATCAAAAGAAGGCACCCTACCATTAGTTGGGCAGACCAAGAATTTTCAATTGTGTCAGGCTAAACTTTTATTAGACATTTTTCACATAAGTAAAAGAAAAAATGTATTGCATTTTAACAAACATAAAATATTTAATTGTATCAACTACTATTCATTCCTCTTGTCAAAAGTCATCTCAACTATAAACCAATAACATATATTCTACCATTGATGGATAGAGATGTTATCCTATATGTAATCCATCTATAATAAATTATGTAAATGATGATAAGCAAACTGAAAATATGTAGGTGCTTGTAAGGTGCTTGTAAGGATTTATGTTTGTTGGCTAATTCATAGATTGAACAAAACTCTAGTTTTATTCAAAGTTATATTTCTATTTATTTTATATTAAGAGTTTGAAGAGTAACAAGAGTCCTCAAGAGTTAAATTGAAGTGTTTTTCTAAGGATAACATAGATTAAAAAGATTATAACTCACAAATGAGCATCAAATATGGGCAAGCGACTTACCCTTGGAAAACTTATTTCGAGTAGATATCCGTAGGCTCTAAAATTACATCAATCGAAGCTAAAATGACATAATTATGCCTCGAGAAGTTTGTAAAAATTGTGTTATCTAAAATTATGAAATTGCCATTGCATGAATTTCTATTTCTATTTTAAGTAGGACTTTCCTATTTTGTGCCAAATCCTTTCTTAGTTGGATTACCATTATAAGGCATGAAATTGAGGTTATCTAAAAGGTATATCTCTTAATCCTAAGGCATCCATCTCCATATTCTGAATTGAAATTTCACATTAGAGGTTTCTTTCTTTTTTAGAGCATTTATTAAGAGGCTATGATGAAGTTGTTGAGCTCTTGAAAATATTTATTCTACTTTCTTATGGAAGATTTTCTTCTCTCTTATAAAAGGTTGTCTATATTGACTGGCTTCAAGGTGTATTGGATCAAGGTTGAAGAAGGCAAACAACGTGTGCGTCAGCAAGAAGAACATTAGTCTTTTAGGTTGTGCTCAATTGGACAAGGGTAAGAAGTAGATCTTGTAACCTCTCTTGCATAGTGCTTGATCTGATTTTGGACCAGTGTTAGGTTCCATAGTTTTTTCCCAATTGGGTTTTCCAAGTAAAAATCAAGTGTTTATCTCTTATGGTTGATTACATGTTAAGTTAGGTTAATTGTTTATTTAACTACATATAAAAAATCTGTGTTGGGACCTTAACCTGTATCTAGAATCTTTTAAGTTAGTACTAAACAGTTATATGAAAAAAAAAATACGATAAACATATTTGAACATTTCATAAAAAGACTCTAACCGTAGAAAAATACTACATTTTATATTGTATCTTTGTCATTTGTAAATTGATTATATTGGATGATGGATGCATTATGCATATGTATTTTATTTTGAGAAATGTGATAAAGAACCTGGGTTTGTTCCTTAAAAGGATGTTGCACTTCTGAATGAAATATAAAAAAAAAAACCCTAATTGCTTCATCAAACTATTCACATTGGTTGTAACTCATAATTAAAATGACAAATAAAACCATGTTTCTTTCCGACATTTCATCAAATGTCTAATGGGCATCCAACAAGAGGTCTAGTTTTTACATATATGTTGAGACGTGTATTCCAAGCAAACAAATAAAGATACAGAAAGATACAGAGAGGTCTTTTTTTTTTTTTTTTTTGCTCATAGAGGACGAATGGCAATCAATACCGTATTTTTGGAACAACAATAAATTTGAAGGGGGTCAGCCCTTGTGAGATATGTGGGGCATGGCTAGGGACCACTATAATATTTTAGAGATTTTGTGAGTTAACCTAGCTAGGGCGACCACCCCAGGTTCTCCTCAAGTGGGTCTGCTTACCTACCATCAACATTTGATTAATAAAGCCCATAAATAATTCTTGGGTTCGTTTTGGGGATAGAAGAAGGTTAAGAAAAGACAAGAACTAGTCTATAAGAGTGTGTTTGTCATTAAAAAAAATTTATGGAGAGAAGCTGATTAAAAGAAATATGTAAAATTTAATAATTTTTTGAAAAATTCAAGTCCTTATGTACCTTTTTAAAAATGAGCCAAACACGTTATATTTTTTTGGAAATTTTTCTTTTTTTTAATAGTCCCTTGTTTTTCAGTTAATTTTGAAGTTCTCTAAATTGATTTTTAAATAATCTCTAAACTTTTTTTTATTTTATCTAAAAAAACTCATTAGATAAGTCCTACACCAAAAAAGACTTTATAGTTCTAACAGCACTAGATTGTTCCACAGGGTTCGATCTAATTTCCACTTCTTATAATTCAAGTGCCAAGCTATGCAAGAATAAAGGAGAAAGTGTATCTCAATTAGACTATTCTAAAGCTATTAGATGTCTTATGTATATCATGAATTGCACTAGATCTAATATTACATATGCAGTAAGCATACATAAATAATCCCAGTGATGAGGATTGGACGGCTGTGATCCAAGTATTCAAACACCTAATGAGAACCATTGATTGCACTATGAGAAATATCCTGCCATATTTGAAAAGTATGACAGTGCTAACTAGATATCGGATTCAGAAGAATCTAAGTCTATAAGCGGCTATGTATTTACCATTAGTAATGCAGCCGTCTCTTGGAAATTGAGGAAACAATCGTGTATTTCTCAATCCATGATGGATGTGGAGATCATTAGAATGGCATTAACTGGTGAAGAATCTGCATGGTTGAAGAACCTGTTGACAGACATTCTTTTATGGAATAAACTGATTCGAGCCATAACTTTGCATGGAGACTCCAAATCAGCAATTGACAAGGTAAACAACAAAACCTATGATAGGAAATCCAAACATGTATGTCTGAGGCATAACTTGCTAAAGTAATTACTCAAGCAAGGAGTAATTACTTTGCTATTTGTGAAATCAATGAAAAACTTAGTCTATCCACTAACGAAAAAACTCGCTAAAGATCGAATACTTTCTACATCGAGGGGAATGGAACTTAAGCCTATTAAGGATAATTACCAGTAACAAATGCCAAATTCATTTGATTGGAGATCCCATGAGACGTGTTCAATGGAAAAAACGAAGTTATCATTTGATGGCACTGGAGGAACACTTTAAAACCCCCAAATGTGTACATACTCATTCCTCTAATGTGAAGTATTCATAACTTGTATAAATAGTTGGTAAAAACTCCCTATCTTTTATAACCGGGGTGTTGTACGAGAACATCCTTGATAGAGTATTTTTATATGATTGTGGAAGTCAAGCCTTTTCCTATGACTGTACAGACTGCTCTTAAAGCGCTCATGAATACTGGGATAGCACAAGGCCACTAATGTGAGCAGTTCAGTTAGGAATCCCTAAAACCCTGAGGCCATGTGAGTACTATGTATGATTTACTAGATAAACTCTTAGTTCAAGATCTTAGTTCACCATAGAGTTCTAGTACTTCAAACATAACTATATTAAGTGGAGGTTCAAAACTTATTTGCCTTCATTTATGCATAGTCTCATAAGCATTACTTGCAGCAACTTCCTTTTATCTATCATTTTACTTCTTTTTTCTTGTGCTTTAATGTGGGGGAGAGGATTGTTTAATTTTGGTGTGCATTAAAGCACATAAATCCCCATTTTAAAACAATTGGTTTCCTCCTCCTCCTCCTCTACTCCTTTTTATGAAGGGTTTATTAATGATTCCTCATACACTTACATTGTTTGTCTTTATAGTGGTGTTGTGGTGGTAACCACACGCGCGCGTGCCATCTATTTGACCATGATGAGTTTTGGTAGTTCAAACATAACTATACTAAGTGGAGGTTCAAGACTTGTTTACCTTCATTTAAGCGTGGTCTCATAAGCATTACTTGTGGCAGCTTCCTTTTATCTCTCATTTTACTTTTTCTTTCTTATGCTTTTACTGTTGGTGGGGGGAAGGGGGGGTGGGATTGTTTGATTTGGGCGTGCATTAAAGCACATATATCCCCATTTTAAAGTAGTTGGTTTCCTCCTTTACTCCTCTTTATGAAAGGTTTATTAATGATTCCTCATATGCATACATTATTTGTCTTTATAGTAAGTATTGTGGTGGTAACCACAAGTGCACGGGCGCCATACATCCGGCCATGTTGTGCCGTCCATGCACGCGTGCAGGCACTCTAGGGCTTGGGCCATGCGTCTATGCATTGCAAGTTAGGCCAGGCTGGGCTCACCCACTCTGGGCCTGCAGGCCGCCCATGCAGGTTAGGCTTGCTTATTGAGTCGTTTGTGGGGGTCACTAGGCTTAGTCCTCCTCATGGGTTGGCCCTTGCCTCGCATGTGTATTTTTGGACCGGAGGTGGATTCAAATCCAGATCCACTTATTGGAAGCCCAATTCTTTCCGCTGCGTAGGCGTAACCGAAACATATCTGCATTAATGTGGAGATCTATTGCGCAAGAGTTATTCTGTGCAGTTAAACGAGAAAGGCATAGCTTCCTCTTAATTGTCTACCCGGAAACTCCTATATAATGGGTGACACCTAAGAATCTATCAAACACACTTGAGACTTCTTGTCTGAGATTATAACTGCAAATTGTTGTCTTACAGGCATCTTCCTCCGTTTACACTAAAGAAGCCTTGTTATTTAGTCTGCAGTTCTTTTTTTTTCTTTTCTGATTTCTTTCTCTACTTCTTCTTTTAGTTGGCTGCTACTGTGAGTCTGCAAAAGTGGTTCCTTTGGGATTCGAGCACTCTTCAGCCAATTAAGTGCACGATTGCTAAATATTCCAATCAGGAAAGCCGTCTTATCCTAGGGCAAATGTCCGTGAGTTCTTTTGCATCAATGTGGGGGTGAAATCTACCTAAACAAAGCGTTTCCAAAAACGTGATTTGGCTCCCAATTGTTTTGGTGACTTATAACCTTTTTCTCAGTCTTATTTTGCAGCTATTATCAGTAATCTTCATACACCGGAATCCAATAATAACTTATTAATTTCATGCCACTTATTATTTTATTGATAATCTCTCAAATTTAGAACATCTGCAGCATGAGCAACTATGATCAGCCATTTTGACATTACTTGATTTAAACAAGTGTTAAATCTGATTTTATTGAGCTTAAGTTGGCAATCACTTTATAAAGTTCATTAGTTGTTGAAAGTTTTGGGGTACTTCCAAGTATGTGATTTTTTAGATTATAAGCAAATACACAATGTACAGCTGAAATAAAATAAAGCAAATAAGCAACCACCACAAGAAGACACGATTTTTATATAGATACCCAACATGGAAAAAAGTCATAAGTCCTGATTAGACCAATAATCAAGCACTATGAATATCGTAATACAAAAACATATACTCACAACTTTATCCGGTTCTTTCGTAACCTAAGGATTGATTCTTCTTTCATAGGTACGCACCGTTACAGCCGCCTGCCGCTCACTGCAACAGATTCAAATCAATTAGATGCATTATAATTGTTATGCTTGACTCCTCAGGTGATCTTCCACAAAGAGATACAGAAGACTAAAACTTTTAGAATAAACTTTCAGCATTTTTCACTCCAATGGATACTCCAAAAAAAGGAAATCTCTAATGAGTAATCTCTACTCAGAATAACGAGATTGAAGCCTTATGTTTGAGATAAATACCAATTAAATAGCCCACAATTTGTGCCTTAGGACTAAAGTCCATGTAGGAATAAAACAGGCAAATCCGGCACAAATAGAAAAGGATTTCGCTCAAGTTGGTGGGCCTTTTTTCTGTCAAGCGCTTGAGCAAACAAGTAGGTGCTCGAGCAAAGCTTAATTTTGCCTTCATATGCAATTTTATGATGAAATTCTGCGCTGGGCACTCAAGCGAATGGCAATTTTGTAAATATTTTAAAAACTTCATGAGGCCATATCTTTATCCTTTTAGCTCCGTTTGACACAATCTTAAAATTTATACATATCTACTAAAAAATAGCTTTCCAATGGTATATCAATTGTCCCGATCCAACTGTTGGTTTGAGAAAAATCATTTTTCTCCAAACATCTCCATTCAATCAACCCGATGAAGCATGTTGCAGTCCAACCTCAAAGATATAAGATTACAACTCAATTGAACCCCAAGTTTTGCCCAAATCCTTTCAATTGTTAAATCCTAATGAAGAATGTGTTATTCTCTCAAACATGAATCATGAATAGAAAGGGATGTTAAAGTCATAAAAGATTGAAAAGATAATTCGTGTTTTGAAGAAAGAGACATTATAAAAGTATCAAAAGGATAGAAAGACATAAAGAAATATGGACGATGTGGTCACCGTGATGTTAAAAACTGGTGTAAGGCCTTATTACAAAGAATTCCTTTAATTAGATTGTCCTTTTTTTTAACCTAGCTAAGGAAGTTGGGACCCAATGAGAGCCCTCATATGTGGGAAGAAACGTGTGCTATAACTCTAGATAACCAAAAAAGAATTAATCCTAAGGAGCCGTTTTGCATCTATGAGAGACAAGTTTGATAGTGTTTTTTCTATGTGTGGAGCAGGTTATGACAAGGGTTGTCTTTTGGCTACCCTTAGCTGCCCTGCCTATTAGGGGTGTACACAGCTCGGACTGGATCGGATTAAGCCAAATCTATCAGCAAACCGTTACTAATGAATTGACGGCTTTATAATCCGTCACCGATCCATTGCCCTTTAAAACCGATTCGGACTGAACAATAGATCAATAGTTCGGATCGGTTAAAACCATTCAATCCGTTGATAGAGCCCATAATAAGAATTTTTGTACAATAAAATAAAATAAAATAGAAGTAAAAGTTGTAGGTGGCCTGCTGGTAAAACTTGATCATAGTGGCCCATCTCTATCCTTCCTACGTGACCATTCCCAAATTATTAAATGAAGTTATTGTTGAGATCAACATGTTGGACATGTTTATTTTATGAAATATCTTGAAGAGACTAGATTCAACCATCCTATGGGTTCCCACAAGGTGATTATGGTATAAAATAAACAAGGTGATTATTGAATAAGATAATTGCCATATCACCAGATATAAAATGCAGAATACAAGTAATAATAGAAAGATATACAAGTAAATACCCAAAATAAAATATTTAAGCAAAAACCCTAAATTTTGAGTACTTTAAAAGCATAAATAAGTTGCGAACATATATCAAATTATTGTAATACAAAACAAAAGAGTATATGGAGGAAGAGAGAGAACTATTATTAATGAGATCGGTGTGTACATAATAGGGGGGAGGAGGATCTTATTTATAGAATAAGATTGCTTCCTCCCCAAGCAACCTAATAGAGAAAGACTTAAACCCTAAGTAAGCTTCCTTATCTCATGTGGTTCCCAATGTAAGCATTCACCTATGATAATACATCTTATAACACTCTCCCTTGAATGACCACCATTCAATGACAGCTGCCTCATTAAAACCTTGCAAAGGAAAAACCCAGTGGGATAAAAACGAAAGCGAAGGAAAAAGAGTACAACATTCTACAAGATCATTGACTTGGTGTTGGACGTGCATAATGCTGCCTCGTTAAAACTTTAACTAGAAAAACCCAGTGGGATAAAACCTAGAAAAGGAAAAAGAGTACAGTGCACAGATGTCCTGGGTAGCATTATTCAGGATGCCTCTCCCTGATTGACTACTCCCCCTGATGATAACAACTTTTCACAAAGCTAGGTATATTAATCTCGTATACAAGTTTCTAGAATACTGATTTTGACAAAGACTTCGTAAATTGATCTGCTAGGTTGTTGCATGAACGAGCTTGCTTGACTTCAATCTTTCTATTTTTCTGAAATTCATGAGTGAAGAAGAACTTCGGTGTAATGTGTTTCGTCTTTATCATCTTTAATGTATCATTCTTTAATCTGTTGAATACATGCCCCATTGTCTTCGCAAATTATGCTCGGGGTACCTGTACTAAGAGACAATTAACAAGAACTACGACTATGCTGAGTTAAAGATTTTAGCCACATACATTCCCCACTGGCTTAAAATCTCAGTATGGTTATAATAATTAATTACCAAAGTTTATTTAGTTAAATACCAAAAAATAATGGCATTGCCATTAAGAAACATACAAAATGTCTATGATCGACCTTTATGAGGATTAAGGATATTTCCTGAATTTGTATATCCTACAAAATTTGAATCTTTACAACCATAAGAATAAAACAGACATAAATATCATAGCATTTGTTTAATACCAATCCAAAGCCTTGGTGCAAAACTATATATGGGAAGCATATTTATAAAGAATGAAAAATCTCATTAGAACTTTTATCAATTTGCAGGCTGAGACAAAATTCTCCTATAAATAGTCAATAGTTTTCTCGAACTCTTCTGGAATCCCGATTAGATTCATAAACATCTACTATTATAAATCCATTTAAGGATTTTATAAAGATACATGGGCAAATGGGATTGTTTTCATACCCTTTCTTTGATAAATATTCACTAAGACGATTGTACCATATTCTTCTAGAATGCTTCAGGCCGTACAATGAACGTCTTACTTATTTTGAGTACGTACTCTCTGACTTTGCTTCAGACAAAGCAAATCCTTTTGGGATTTTCATATATATATATATATGTCTGTTTATGTTTTCAATCCCAAGTTTCTGCAGGAAACCTTGTATCACAAGTTTTACCTTATATCAAGTAATTTCATTTATTTTCCTTACAAATACCCATTTGTAACTTACAGGGTAAACACCTTTCAGGGTTTGTACTATAAGTTCAGATACACCACGTCTATTGAGAGACTGTAATTCCTTAATAGCATCTCTCCATTTTGGCCAATATGTTATTTGTCGACATTCATTTATAGAACGTGGTTTTGTATACCAATAATTATTCTCATTTTCCCTTGATATTTGAGTAGCTACTGCATATGTGTCATCGATGATAATTTCATTTCTATCCAATCTCTCTCTTGAATAATTATAAAGTATAGAGATATCTTTATTTATTTGGGTACCCATTGCCTCTTCAGGGGCTTCTAGAGTCTCTTCTAGGACTCGTGTCTCTTCCGGGACATTAATTTCTTCAGAAACTTTAAAGAGAGTGGATTATGTCATAAACTCTTCGGGAGTATACCTCTTCTGGAGTATGATTGGAATATAATTGTTCATTTCTCCTCTTCTGGGGAACTAAGTTCTTGAAACCTATAAGTCTACCACGCTTCTGGCATGTAGAGATTCATTTGCTGTCATATTTGAACTTTGTATCCTACAGGGATACTAATTCGTGCTTGTCCTGCAAGGACATTAATTCGTGCTTGTGTGTTCATAGCCGGTACATGTGACCTATTCACTTTTGCTGCATCATTAAAAGCATCAGGGAATTCGTTTGTAATAAAGTGCACAATTCTCCGTACTTCATTCTCACATTGTGAAGTATATAAATCTAGATGAGACAGAGTGGAAGTATTCCACATTAATTCTAGCCGTTCTTCAGGAACGGATTATTCTTCAGGAACAAGGCGTTCTTCAGGAGCTCTCATATCTCCCCATAATGGCGGGAAGACTATCTCATCAAAATGACAATCAGCAAAAACGAACAATGAATATATCTCCTGTCATTGGGTCTAGATATCTAATAATTTGGGGTGAAGTATAACCAACATAGAGGCTACGTTGTGGGTTCATGCAGGTCACGAACATACGATATCAAGTTTTATGAATTTAATAATATCCTCAAAGAAGTGTACCCTAGGTTTAATAATTGGTGCTAATAGGCGGGATTTGATGAGTTCACAAATATCACACTATATCCTTTGCGGAAAGGATAGTCAATATATGGTACTCTAAGGAGTACTTAACAGAATTATCAATAATTATTCTTAGCATAGTACCCCTAGAGTGACCTAACCTATCATGCCAAAGCATTAAAACCTTAAGGTCACTAAGTATAGGGCTTAGTGTAAACTTCTGGCTTGACTTTGTCGTTTTGCTCATAATTGAATGTGATTCGATATTGGAGATTGTCTTGTAATATAGCCATGAGATATAAGGAGAATGCATTTAGCTTTTCTAGTATCAGCTTTTGGCTGTCAATACTAGTAATGATGTACAAATATTTTGTGCGGACTCTTCTAGAGCATTCAAGTATTTGTACAAATCTAGCTATGATCGATGTCATGCACGAATTAAACACTAATTCTAAGAAAAACTTCTAGTTTTTCAATATAGTGTGTTTTGTTGCACTGTCTAGCGGAAAGATATTATCTTCAGTTTCATGCATTCCATGATCCATACAGCAATTAATAATAAAATTACATAACTAATCAATTACATCACAAAAATAAAACTTGAGAACAACTAAACAATTTATCATTCAAAACAAATATAGTATGCAAATATAAAATACGGGGGATAAAAGAATAAGTCTAACATCAAACAAAATTTTGAAAAATTAAATTCAATATTCGAACTCATAAAAGTAGTTGTAGGTCTTTTAGACCATATAGGTCTTAGTGCTGATAACGCATTGTAATACAAAACAGAAGAGTAGAGGGAGGAAGAAAGAGCTATTATTAATAAGATCGGTGTATACATAATAGGAGGAGGAGGATCTTATTTATAGAATAAGATTGCTTCCTTCCCAAGCAACCTAATAGGGAAAGACTTAAACCCTAAGTAAGCTTCCTTATCTCATGTGAGTCCCAATGTAGGCATCCACCTATGATAATACATCTTATAACACAAATCAATTTTTTAACTGAATTTCATTCTTCTAAATCAAAGAGAATCGTATTATCAGTTCCATAAGGTCTTTAAAGGATCCTAATAAAAACTCACAAGGAAAATTATAAAAGAAGGATAAAACAAAACACTTAAATCTTCTGGAAGAAATTAGTGTCTTTTAATATCTTTTATATAAATATATATATTTATTTCAATGGATTGGATCAGTTTAAATTCATGGATTAAAGGTAAAATCTGTCACCAATCCGTTACTAACAGATTAGGATTTTTCCAATCCGTCACCAGTCCATTAATCATCGGATTGGTTAAAAAACTGTGAATCAGATCGGTTTAACAGATCGACGAATTTTTTGTACACCCTTACTGCATATAACTATTTTTTCCATAAACTTTAAGACAGTCTCATGTGATATGAATTTTTTAGTTCAAACACTCTTATTAGATAAATATAAATGTATAAAAATTAATTTTCTTGTACTATTTTTTAAGAAAAAATTTTAGTATTAAAATCCATCTATACCCGTCATAAAGTTGGTTCAGTATCGCAAATGGTAAAGCTATTATGAATTGAGTCAGGTACATGGCTAGGTGAAATTAGATTTCGAATCCGTTCAAGTTCTAGGTGGCACGGGCGGAGATGTTGGTGGGTTTGGGTGTACCCAAACTTGTTTTCATCTCTAGTTGAAAGTCAAATATGATAGAAGCCAATCAAAATTTGTTGCAAAACTCACTGTTTGGATGTATAATGATTGGAAATTTTTTGGAAAAGAATAAATTTTTAAGTAATAGAAATAAAATATAAAACTAATTTAAAATGTTGTTAAAAAATTAAGAAACTCTAAATATCAAAATCTTGACCTAGTATATAGGGTTTATTCTAATTAAACGCTTTACATTTTTTGTAGGCGGCCTGCCCGATTGATAGATGATTTATGAGACTGATGGGTTAATGATTCTAAATGCTTTTAGATTTAAATGTGGCCCACTAATGATTTTTAAAAGTGAATGGACAGCTTAGATATCATAAAATGAGTGTTTTATATCACCAAGTTTATATCATATTAGAAGTGTCACAAATTTATTACGGTCAGACAAAATTTTTTCATGATGACAATCATAAATTTGTTGTTGTTAGACAAAATCACATTTATACATGACACATGAAGGATGGCACAACACTGTATAGAATACACATCTTCATTCTCTCTTCCATTAACGAACATATGTTCAAAGGTTTTTTAGATAATCATAAAATAAATAAATTCAAAAAACCATTAAATCAATTGAGATGTTGGAGCAAAATTAAAAGAGATTAAGGAAAGTATTATATTTTTGAAATAATAATAAAATTATATTCTTGTTTGAATGTGAAAGTTTTTTGAATTTAATTTAACTTAATTAAGGATATTATAATAAAACTTGACTTATGAGTTCCAAATTTTAACTGTTTGCACTCACCAAAGAGGGTGAGAAAATCAGCACACAGACAATTTTGGTGTCTTCATAAAAATTTAGACCAGTGAGGATTTAATCCCACCTGAAAGCTAATTTGACAATGGCTACAAAATATCATTTCAAGTGCTACAATTACTTAAAAAATGGAACCAGTGAGATAAACATGAACTAGTTTCTTTCTGCTAGTCTTTCTTCTGAGATGTGAAGGCCAGAGCAACTACAGTCTTGGCGAAGAGAATGCTAGGTCCAAGGAAAACAGAAGTCATCATCTCTGATACGCGAGAAGATCACATCAAATGTCTAATAAAAAACTTCTTTTCTTCAATTGAGTCAACATGAATACTGATCATGTAAGAAAGAGATGCACACTCAATATCAATACTCCTTTAGGAAAGTTGCATTAAATTACATCTTGTCTTGACGACAAGCTGCATTCGCTAACTATATACACAGTTTTCCTATGAGTGTTCACTATACAAATATTTCACTCAACGTTTCGACGTAAGCTTTTCATATCCATCTTCCACTGGAAAACAATTATAAAAGGATAAACCATGTTAGACAGCAAATTCTTATGGGCATATGAACAATGCGGGAATGCAACGACTCTGACATCCAGCCAACAGAGTACAAGGGAAAAATGTATAGCAAAACATACCTATAGTATAAGATCATATTACGAACAACTATAGTTATAGCATCTGTAACAAAAAAGAATAAAAAAAACCTACAGTTGCAGTATAGCCATAGAAATGTCCAAATTCACCACCATCACTTGCCACGCCCTGTAACATGGAAAAACAACATTAGGAATGTTATGCTTGCAAATTGTTGATAAATAATAATAATAATAGCAACAAAAACAACAGCAACATTGTGTTTGATGTGCTTGTAACTTTTCTACAATCCACCCAAATCTCAAATCAACTAATTTATAGATGCCAATTAATTTAAATCAATAAAAAAAAATTTCTAGGATACTCACAATAGACAATTAGAATAAGGAAAAATCCCTCGTAAAATCTTAAAATCTAAACCAACTTTGCCAATATCACTAATAAACATATTCTTAAAAATAAATTAGATTGATTTCATAAAAAGCCCTAAAACCCTTAATTTCACCAATAACAAATGCCCCCTTTGTTCTAGAGCTATATATTAACAAATCCAACCAAATTAGAGCACTTAATCATCTTCTGCATGCAAAAACTATTGGTTTTCTTTTAGCAAACTGAAAGGAATCCTCTACTTAGACGATTACTTTGTTTTATTGGAACCAAGTCACCCTCAAAAAGGATTTCCTGAAGAAAGTTACAATTATGGAAATTTAGAGGAATCCCACAATCTATGCTTCGTGTGATCCAACGATTCTAGATGTTTTCTAATTTTCTTATAATCAATAAAAAAAATCAAGGGTTGAGCTTTCAACCCATAGCCATTTTTAGCTCTTTAGAGAATTTGAATGGCTTCGATCATGAAAAAGGGGCCTACAAAAAAAATATTTTAGAGTATGGGTTTTTTTTTAAATATCTCAAAATCCATGAGAGATCTACGGCTGAAATTTAATCTCACTAGCCATGCTTAATGCCCTGTAAATGAGTCACGGTTCAGATCATTATTTTGAGAACCACGAGAATCAAAAAATTTAAAAACACAGACTACCAAGGAATTCCATTTTTATCTTATGCCACATCAATGATCAAGAGTATTTTTGGAATTTTCTCATGATTCAAGTGAATCACATTCCCAAATTTGATGCCATAGTAGTTTCAGGCCTTCTAAAGAGATCTAATGGTTAGATTTTGCAAAATGAGCCTATAGAAGTCAGAAGTCTAGATATAATGGTCTAATATTTTGACCTTTTTTTTACAAATATCTCAAAATATAAGGAGAATCCACAGCTGATTTTTGACATACAAGCCGTTTTTGTGATTTTAAAGATAATTAATAGTTCAAATCATTATTTTAAGAATACATCAAAACCAAAAATACAAAAAACCGTTGACCCCGCCACTAGTGTTCGGAACACTATAGCTTCACAAACCTTTGTATGCCCAGACTTTGCGTTTTACATGGGGGGAGGTCCTAGCCTCAAAATATTCACACCCACTGATGCAAAGAATCCTTCAAAACCCTTTTTGCTATGTACCAAATGTAGAATTTCCATGCAAGTGAGGAAAAAGGCAAAAAATCCTATCAATGAATGTTCGCCAAATATGCCCTTAATTTTTATGCAAAATGTAACCCAACCAATCCTACCTCTAAAATTGAATGTCCATGTCATCATCAATATGTGATAAAGACTGGTTCAAAACACAAGTGGGATGTGTTTTGACATACATAAACTATCCCCATATGAATTGTTAAAAGTCCAAATTTTAATACTTAGCCAACTTTTACTCAACATTGGATTGAAATCCTAACAAACAAACTACTTTAAAGCCACTAAACTTTAAAGCCATAGATTAAGTGATTAGGATCTTCTCAAATCTTTCCATCTAATGTCATTCCATGTTGTTGTGCATCATAGTGGGACCACTAGGAGGGTTTTTTTGTCTATCAAGAGGTGGGCCATCCACTAAATCTTAGTGGCCCACTCAAGGAAATTAATCTCATCCAGGTGTCAAAATCTACACCAGAGCCAAATGTCAACCCAAGCAAGCTCAACCCAAGTTTTACTTTTGCTTGGCTCAAGCCATGCGGGTCTGTATTCAGCCGTAGTCCCAACCTAACTCTTTTTTTTTTTTTGGTAACCCAATTGAGGGGTTAGGACCCATATATAACATGACACCAACTTACACACGTGGGATAATGGAACTACACACATGTGAGTGACACACACAACTCATACATACAAGATGATGAGATCATACACATGAATGAGACACACACAACTCACAAATGTGAGGTAATGAAGACTCACATATGTAAGAAAATACAACTAAATTTACACATGTGAGGTGCTAAAACTCACATATACAAAAAGACGTGAGATGAACATTGAACCTGAGACCTAATAAAAAGAAGCAACACTCCTTAGGGTATGTTTGATAATTCTATTTCAAAGTTAAGTTAAAGGCATCTTTTATTTTAAAACACAATAAACTAAAATAGCCAAATCAAAATACTATGTTTCAAAAAAATTCTTCTATTCTTTTATACAAAAAAGTCAAAAAATTACTTTTTCAACCCACTAACTGATAAAAAATATCTACTTTTAACACAAAAAATTAAAATGTTATGTTTTCTTTTTATTAAAAGATAAATCTCATTATTAGATTAATTTAATTTCTCTTATTTTTTTTATTCTTTAAAATGACCTTTCGGCCAAGTTTACTAGCCTAGGTAAATTAACAAATGCCCCTTATTAGCAACGCGCTGTTATTAACCCCACGTCATATTATTCTCATCTAGGGTTGTCAATCTAGCCCTTTAAAGAAGGGACCCGGCCCGGCCCGGCCTGCAAAAGCCCTCAAAATGAAGGCTTATTTTTTTCATCTAAAGCCCGAAAGTAGGGTAGGGTTCTATTTTTAAAAGCCCGCATCTAGAAGGCTGAGCTTCGGTTTGACTAATCAGGACCAAGGGGCCCCGTCCAGCCCACTGTTTATTAAATTTTAATATAAAATATATAATATACATAAACCTTTTGGGCCTGTTAAACTTTTTGACAAAAGCCATGTCCATGCTATAGCCAAAGTCTTTTCTACTTTCCACTTTGTGAGAAATTATCAAAATACCCAGCCAATAGTCATAAAACAATAACATTTGAGGGGCATTTTAGTCTTTTAAAAGATAAAGCCCTAAAATTATCAAAATACCCAGCCAACAGCCAGCTACTGCCTTTTGCATTGCATTGCGGGTCCCTAGCCCGGATAAAGGAGGAGGGTTTGTATAAGGTTAGTTGGTGGTAGCGGCATAAGCTGTTGCATAAAAAAGATTTATTTCCATTAAAGAAAAAAAATTTCCTTTCTTTTGGCCCTGGCCCGGCCCTAACCCTTGAGAGTTGGGTAAGAGTCTAAAAATTATAGGCCTGCCGTAAAAGTCGAGGGCATTTGCTTAGTTAAGTCCGGCCCACACATGTGAGGGTAGGATAAGGGCTTACCTCAGTATGACGCAGGCCTGGCCCTTTGACAGCCTTATTCTCATCCCATCCACAAATGACAAACCTCGACCGTACAAACTTTAAAAAACAATGGCCCGCACACAAGTTTTCTCATTCGATTGGCCCGCACACAAGTTATCTCTTTCAATTAATGAACAAGATGTGCTCCCCCATGTGCCCTTGTTTTACATGGTGCAGAAGGTCTTTCAGTCTCAGACCTTTACAGCTAGACCGAGATTTCGATAAAACTGGCCTTTCCACCTCTAGTACTATTTTTGCCAAAAGTGAAAATATTATTTAAAACAAACACAAATGTACGCACAGAAGAAAACAGAGAACAAGTAGGAACAACATATACGCACATGGAACAAAGCTTTAGAAAAGTATCGAGTGGTAAGCCACTTGTCCTATAACCTGTTAGCACAGAAATCAGGTTCGATCATGACAATGAAAGAATAAGCTTGCTAGTTGTAGTTTAGTCGGTTTTTAATTCACTCCTAATCACTAGTTTCGTCTGTATGGTCTTAAGGAAAATACTTGAATTGTGAAGAGCTTCAACAGTTATAAAGAGTCCCTTCAATAAAATGGTAATCATTGGATTAGCGTGAGCCAGTTTTAATTCGTGGGTGCATTTTTATGATGAGAGTAATCTACAGCAAAGACGAAACTTATTCTATTTCTTCATAAAGCTCCTTCTCAGATCATTTGGTGATACAATTTTCTTCATTGAATATGAGAAAAATTAATTGATTTTTCTTGATAGGGATGATTTCAATTTGCTATGTGATGGATAGGAATACAGAATTCTCACTCTTATGAAAATGAAAACCTTTGAAGAGTCTAATTCTTTTGCTATACAATGTCACATCCCGCGCCCGAGATTTAGGTAGTCTGATCGGACCCACAACGTGAGCACCACGTAATTCCGTTGTAACCCATATCATACTAAGGCAAATGCTTCCTGCGATTCAACGATTCTAGATGTTTTCTAATTTTTCCATAATCAATAAAAAAATCAAGGGGTGAGCTTTCAACCATAGCCATTTTTAGCTCTTTAGTGAATTTGAATGGTTTGGATCGTGAAAAAAGGGCCTATAGAAATTTTGAAAAACATATTACTATTTTAGAGTATGAAATTTTTGCAAATATCTCATAATCCATGAGGAATCTACAGCTGAAATTTGATCTCACTAGCCATGTTTAATGTCTTGTAAATAATTCATGGTTCGGATCTTTATTTTGAGAACCACAAGAATCAAAAAATCGAAAAACAGACTGCCAAGGAATTCCAATTTTATCTTCTGCCACATCAACAGACAAGAGTATTTTAAGAGTTTTCTAATGATCCAAGATGAATCACATTCCCAAAATTAATGCCATAGCCATTTTAGGCCTTCTGAAGTGATCTAATGGTCAAATTTTGTGAAAGGGGCACATAAAAGTCTAGATATAATGATCTGATATTTTAAAAAATTTTTTACAAATATCTCAAAATATAAGAAGAATCCACAGCTAATATTTGACATACAAGCTGTTTTGGGGATTTTAAAGATAATTAATGGTTCAAATCATTATTTTAAGACCCCATAAAAGCCAAAAATACGAAAAACCGTTGGCCCCTCCACTAAGCCTTCGGAGCACTATAGCTTCACAAACCTTTGCGCTCGCAGACTTTTCGTTTCAGATTGGGGGGAGGTCCAATCCTCAAAGTATTCACACCTACTTATGCAAAGAATACTTCAAAATCTTTTCCTCGGTATCAAATATAGAATTTCCATGCAAGTGAGGAAAAAGGAGAGAAATCCTATCCGTGGCCGTTTGCCAAACGTACCCTTAACTTTTATGCGAAATGTAACCCAACCAATCTTACCTCTAAAAGTGAATGTCCATGTCATCATCAATATGTGATAAAGATTGGTTCAAAACACAAGTGGGATGCTTGTCCAATTGTCCCTAAATTGACCGTACACATGGGATGCATTGGGATATTTTTAAATGAGCACTAGAAAACTGTTGCGGCATATTTTGTTGGATTCCGGTGTATGAGGATTATTGCATATAGCTATAAACAACAGAACTGAGGAAAAAGTTAGGAATCACCTAAATAATTGGTAGTCGAACCACATTTTTGGAAACACCTTTTTTTTAGACACATCCAGCCCAAGATAAGATGGCTTTCCAATATGATTATTTTCAGCAGTCGTTTAGTTCGAAGAATGGAGAATCTCAAATCCCCAAGGGGCCACTTTTGCAAACTCACAGCAATTTAAAAAAATGAAGAAAGAAAGAGCATAAGAGCACAGAGTTTTCCCCCAAAGAAGTAGAATTGTTTTCATGGGAAATTCTAAAGTATAGGAAAGGCTTACCCCAAAACCTCTATTTATAGGGTTAACTACGGAGTGCAACTGATGGGTAAAGTTCTCTGCAATAATGTGGAGATGTTATGCCAATAGCTAACAGCTACCAGCACGAAAGCGAGCTGCCAACAAGTAGATCCGGATCACTGGCAATCAAAAAATACACACATGAGGTCAAGGTCCAACCCGCACAGAGAACCAAGCTCATTCGATCACCACGAGTGCGCCTGCCTGCATGGCTTGGCATAGGCGGGTTGAGCCACTCATGGCACAACTGGCCGGCGCGTACACATGTGGTTACCACCACTTAACCCACTCTAAAGGTAAACAATAAAAGCAAATGATGAATCATTAATAAACCCCTCATAAAGAGTTCTCTACTTCCAAAGTCGAACTCTAAGAAATAAAGAGAAGACAAAGGAGGAAAAAACTAAGGACAAAAGTATTTTAATGTACATAAACTATTCCCATATGAATGGTTAAAAGTCCAAATTTTAATTCTTAGCCAATTTTTACTTGACATTGGATTGAAATCCTAACAAACAGACGACTCTAAAACCATTAAACTTTATAGCAATGAATCAAGTGGTTGGAATAATTTAATTGAGTTGAAATTTTGCACACAAGTAAATCTTCTCAGATCTTTCCATCTAATGTCATCCCATGTTATTGTGCATCATAGTGGGACCCACTAGGAGGGTTTTTCTTCCGTCTATCAAGAGGTGGGCCATCCACTAAATCTTAATGGCCCTCTCAAAGAAATTAATCTCATCCAGGTATCAAAGTGTACGCGAGAGCCAAACATCAACCCAAACAAGACCAACCCAAGTTTTACTTTTGCTTGGCTTGAGCCATGCGGGTTTGTATTCAGCCCAAGTTCCAACCCAAGTCATATATTTTTGGCAACCCTGAGGGGCTAGGACTAATATACAATACGACACCAACTCAGACACGTAAGATAATGGGACCATACACATATGAGGGACACACAACTTACACATGCAAAATGGTGGGATCATTCATTGAGGAACACACATAATTTACATATGCAGGCAATAAGGACTCACATGTGTGAAAAAACACTACCAAACTCACACATATAAGATACTAAAACTCACATACACAAATGGGTGAAAGATGAGGATTCAACCTGAAACTTGGTAATAAAAGTCAACACTCCTTACGACTAAGGTAACCAACTGTTATTAACCCCAAGTCATATTATCCTCATCCCATCCACAAATGACAAACCTCTACCGTGCAACCTTCAAAAACACAATGGCCCGCACACTAGTTCTCTCTTATAATTAATGAACATGATGTGCTCCCCCATGTGCCCTCATTTTATATTGTGCAGAAGGCCTTTCAGACTTAGACCTTTACAGCTAGACTCCTATTTCTTTTGAGATTTAAATAACTAGCCTTTCCACCTCTAGTACTATTTTACCCAAAAGTGAAGAAATTATTTAAAACAAACACAACTGCACAGACAGAAGAAAACAGAAAACAAGTAGGAAAACATATATGCACATGGAACAAATCTAAAGAAAATAATCAATGTAGTTACAAACCATTGTTGCGTATCAAGTGGTGAGCCACTTGTCCTGAGCCACTTGTCCTATCACCTGATAGCACAGAAATCAGGTTTGATCATGGCAATGGAAGAATATGCTTGCTGGTTGTAGTTTAGTCGGTTTTTAATTCATGCTTAATCACTAGTTTTGTCTGTATGGTCTTAGGGAAAATACTTGAATTGTGAAGAGCTTCAGCAGTGATAAAGAGAATCCCCCTTCAATAAAATGGTAATCATTGGATTAGCGTGAGCCAGTTACAAATCGTGGGTGCATTTTTGTAACTAGAGGAATCTACAGGAGAGAGGAAACTTATTCTATTTCTTCATACAGTTCTTTTTCAGATCATTTGCTGATACAATTTTCCTCATTGAATATGAGAAAAGTTAATTGATTTTTCTTGATAGAGATGATTCCATTTTACTATATGATGGATAGGAATACAGAATTCTCACTCTTATGAAAATGAAAATCCTTGAAGAGTAGAATTCTCTTGCGACACAAGTGCACTCTTTAAGAAGAGAGAAATTCAAAATGAAAGTTTAGAATGCTCAGGATTTATCATAAATTGTGATTCGATTACTACTTTTATACAGCTGAAAAATAAAAGCAATCAATCATATAAAGAAGATAATAGACAATTTAACATAGAAACTCAAATGGAAAAAAAACCACGAGTCCAAAATGGACAAACTGAACAATACAAGATATATTCACAACGCTATAGTTAGTCCCTCGACACAAGGCGCTATAGTTATTCTTGATTTATCTCCACAGCACACAGTCCCTTAATGCCCCGCTATTAGTGCCTTGATCTTCACAACGAACAAATCTTTATAAAAAATAGAAAAAAAAAACAATCTTCTACAAGTAAGTATAAGCAATAAATTTCTTACGAAGAAGTAAAAGCATCAACTATAAAACTTGAAGCCTTTAGCCAAATCTCTCGTGGAAGTTCTAAACAATATCTCCAAAAATAATCTCAACTCAGAATTTGGAGGTCTCTATTGTTGTGTTGTACTTAGGGTTAAGAGAAATCCTCCTTTTATAACCCACAATTGTACCTTAAAAGAATACTTCTTGTAGAATAAGAGCTACCAATTCCTTAAAAGAATACTCATTTTAGAATAAGCAGTACCAATTTTGACACAAAAAGAAATAATCCCCAACCAAAAAAGCTTTCTCCAATCCCAAGAATTGGCCAACTTACTAAAAAAAATTCCTTACACATTACAATGAAAACAATGGTATTCATGATATGTAAGGTGTCACCCAATGGCTTCACCATATGAGAGTTTTTTAGATTAGCTTTATATTGGTACAATGTTTCATTAAAAATGTTGTTAGCCCATTTGTTTAAAGGAATCAAAAGCTCATGTTAATTACTACATCAATCAGTGATTAAAACTACCTTCCTGTCTAACTTTAATTGAGGCCAATCTTCTATAATAGTTAATTCATCTAACCCTCTTTATACACCAACGTGCTATACGTCCAATATTTCAATGTTGCAATTTGTCAAAACAAAAGCACCTGCTTTAGTGATTTGTTTTTATCTCTCAATAGTAAAAGGGTGAGAAAGACATTAGCTTGTAGGGTTTGTTGTGTTCGCAAATGTTCGGAGATGATGCCATGTCATTGTTCCAATGCACTTTTTCCGCATTCCGCCAGACTATGTTCCAAAAGCAATAGAACGAGGTCTTCCACTTCCATGTGACTGAGTAGTACCTGTTACCAGTAGCTTCTTCTCTTTCGTCTAAACCACCCACTGTGCATTTCACGTGACATATCATAGAATATTTGCTTTTCTGAGCCAGTGAGTCCCGCCCATTTCACCAATGAACCCTCTTTCATCAAACTCTGGTGGGATAGAACATATTTATATGAATGCTAATTCCCGTCCAAATTGTGTAAAAATTGAGAAAAGATTAAAATAAAATAAAAGTCACAATGAGGAAACTACTATCCAGCAAATAGTTTACCATAATCTCAATCCCCCTTGAATCGTTTTCCATCTCCCCCTAATTCATTTTTAATAGATATTTACCTAATTTATTAAAGTTTGACCACTTTTAGGGCTACATGTCTAACATTTCTTAGGAATTCAATGCCATGAAACAAACGGACCTTTTAACCATCAGACATCAATTCTCTAATGGTATATAAATTGAAGAGAGTTTTGTTTAAAGTTAAATGCAGTCATGGACTAACAGAACGTGTTAATGAGATCATTTAGGTTTTAACATAAGAAGCCATTAAAAATTAATTGAACTGAACCTATTAAATCCAATCGAAAAAGAGAATTAGGCAAGTGAAGTTTGCGAATAAAACCGGCCCCTTTTCCGACTGAAAAACCAGCTGACTGAACCTAGAACCAGTGAATTGGAGAACTATGGACAGCGATTGAATTGTTGATTAATGACTAAAATATGAATCAGCCCAGCTGCAAACTGACGTTACCGGAGAGCGATCGAATTAAAAGGAAATTACAAACACAAGGAACATAACTAACAGAAAGCAGTTCAGGAACAAAGTGTCTACACGTACGGAAAAATAAAAGCTAAATAGTGTGCCCGGACCGTAACGGCTTACTGACCCAGTGTCAGAAACTATTTCTACAACAATTTCTGGAGAATCCATCCATTCACAAGAGAAAGTCTGATGAATCTGAGCGACAGTTCTGAGAATCGTTCAAGATTCACCACTTCTGGAGCCCTGCCTGCAACTTTGGGTTCCAACTTTTTAAGACAGTTTTGATGCAATGTAAGGGTACAGACTACAGACAAGTTTTCATTG
The DNA here is from genome assembly GCA_037013555.1 of Sextonia rubra. Lineage (NCBI taxonomy): Eukaryota > Viridiplantae > Streptophyta > Magnoliopsida > Laurales > Lauraceae > Sextonia > Sextonia rubra. The sequence continues at coordinate 40,535,694 of JASUAD010000018.1, forward strand.
ATAACAATAGCTGTGAGATGCAATTCTCCTCTCTATTATTTGATTCAGATAAATTTAGTAGCGAGCCTGGTACACTCCAGCAAAGCCTCAGTCAGTAAATTGGCTGTAGGCAGCTACAGCAACATCTCACATCAGAACAGCTGGTGCTGCCAGACACACATGGGATTCACCCAACCATGAAGGAAAGAGGCACTTGCCCTCTTTGCAGGGATCGATTCACCCAGCTAGATCCGGTCTATTAAATCCAATGACCATGGAAAGTTTCCATATCCTAAAAGAGAACTTATCATTGCAGAACTATGCCACTGAGCTGTTGATAATGGCAATTTGACTTTGCCACAAGAGATATTATAGATGTATCAGTGAAGCTAAGCACACCCTCTCTGGCTGTCCAAACACTCATCAAACCACAGTTACACACTAACTATAGTCTATAGGTATGAATCCATCAATACATACAATATTGTCCATAACAGTAAGACTCAAAACATCACAACAGTAATTGGACCCCCTCTCCATGTCTCTCCCTCTCTGTACACAGAAAAGCTCACACAAATTTACAGAACTAAAACTACCAATCTATTATTAGTACAACTACTGTTAGCAACAGTCAGTACCAATTCAGCTCCCATCAACAAAACACATAAGCTCATCATTCAATCTCAACAGAAAGGAGTAAGTAAAACATAAAAGGGGAGAAAATAAAAGCCTCTGGACACGGAGAAGAAAGAAGATACGTCTTCAATCTGTCCATTAGTCCGTTCTCATTCCCATAAAAAAAAGTTGTTTTCAAATGAACTCCTGCTGAGGAGGGCAGAGCTCCTTCCTCAACTTATGCGAGAACAACTTGCAGGCATCCATGCTCATATCAATGGCGGCAGCCAAAGCGACAAACACCGCTAGATCATCCGAGCACCCAACATGCTGGACCCCCACCTCCACCACGGGCCGGCTGCATTTCCCCTCGGCCTCCACCGTCGACGACATCACGAAGCCCCTGAAAGCAGCATAAGGCCACAGGTGCCCGTAATCCCCACTGCTCCGCGGGCTGCAAACAGGTGAGGTTGAGCTTCCTGGCGTCGACCGTCCGGTACCATTTCCGCCGCCCATGTCAATCACAAACTTCCCGCCCTTACTCGTGCTGAGAGTCGACTCCGCAAGCAGAATGCCGGACGCAGTGGCGCTCATGTCGGTGAGGAGCTCAAACCTGTAGCCAAGGCCATCGCTGCTGCCGCGCTCTCGCCAGGCCTCCAGCCTGCCCCAGGGCTTCCATGTGCCATCGCCCAGGCGGAGGATGAGCCACGCACCAGGGTTGGAGCGGCTTACCCGGTCCGAGCCAGGGCACGGGACGAAAGGTGTGACCATCGATGCAAGTGCGACGGGGGAGCCAGACAGGTCATGCACGGTGATTGACCAGCCCTTTCGCTCTTTGCCTAGGCGCTCCCGCTCGCTCCCAAGGGAAGTCAGCCAACTTCTGGAACTGCTTGGTTCCGAGTGCATTGATCTATTTGTAACACAGCAGCCATGCAAACCATCAGAAAATGGTGCTCTACTTACCTCTTGGTTCTAATCAGCATCCAAGAGACTTGCAGAAAATGCTCCCTACTGGTTTCATTTTGTGAGCCCCCCTAACATCTCTAGTGTTTGGTGGGTTGGTGGGGGGGTAATAACCACGGTGTAATGTGTTTCTGATTTCCATCAAATCGAAAGACGAGAACCGAATCGTAAAGATTTCGGTTCTAGCCGATACAATGTGACCTAATCTAACCAAAATTGAAACAACAGTCCTCGACAGAAATTTCAGATTCCGGCCGAAATTAAAAAGGAAACAAGATGAATCAGGTGGAGGGACTGACCTGGATCTGATGGTTCGATCGCCATTGTTTCTGAAGCTGAACTTGCAGGTGAAGACCGGCTGCCGGATGCTGCCCTGGATGAGAGAAACCTGCGGGCTGCACTCCGGCTCCCCTTCGAACTCGAACACGAACCTCGGATCCGGGTCCGACCTCACGCTCAGATGCAGCTGCGCCGACGACGACGCCGCTCCGCCGGCCTTCGCGCCCCGCCCGACGGAGATCCAGCCGTTGTGGAACACCGCGGATCGAGCATCCGTCCCCGCCAGATCCAACGGCACGGACACCTTCCCTATCAGCCTCCCGGAGCTCACGCCGCAGGTGGTCCCCCGCCGGCCGGTGTAGATCGAGATCTTGAGATGCGGCTTCCCGGCGAATATCGATCTGGAGACGAGCCTGTTGAGGTCGGATGCGGTGAGGTGGAACGAGGCGGCGACCGTCTGCGCCTGGTGGCCGTCCGGGAACGCGTTCTCCGGCGGGACGAGCGGCACCAAGGCCATGTGCTGCGGGAAGTTCTTGAGCCGGATCTTGCAGAAGCACGGCGAGGTCGAGGGGTGAACGACGGTCGGAGACGGCCTCGCCGCCACCGGAATCTTCAGCGCCAGGTTTCCCACCACCAGCCTCACGAACGGGCACGGATCCATCGCGGCGCACGTTAGCAAGCCGATCCACCAAAAGACAGAAGAAAGAGAGAGGATGGAAGCTAGGAACCAGGAATCCTCAGAGGAAAGAGGAAAGCCGGCGCACAATGCTCATCCGCGGCGCACGTTAGCACGCCTGAATTGGGAAAAGGGTTTTCAAGGAAAATAATGTGGGATGGGATGGAGAGAGGAGGAGAGAGGGGCGAGAGAGCCGGTGTGAAATGTCGATAGACGGTGCAAGTTAGCAGAAAACCAGGAATTAGAAATTGAGGGATTCCAGTTTCTGCTGTGTCAATGGATTGATGTTTATCTTCTCTCTCTCTCTTCGTCCGCTGTTTCGGAACAACATTTTGGGGGTTTAGAATTTAGAGAGAGAGGGAGAGATAGGAGACGAAGAAATGAATGGGATTGATTGGGGGAAGTTGGGATACAGCTGGTTACAGGCTGTCACCAGAGAGTTTGACGCCAGATGAGGCCGCAGAGCTGTCACGAGACAGTTTCGCGTGCGTGCCGATTTTTCTCCCATTTTCTGACCAAAATGCCCTTACACTTACTATTCCCTTCCTCTTCTGTCCATTTTTTTTTATCCAATTTCGGTTTCGGGGATGTACGAATTCATTTCGGACTCGACACTCTATTAAATAAATGTTTTTTGCCGCCTGTTTTACTTTTGGCTGTTACGTAACGGTTTTCGGGTGCCACTGTTTTTCGTTTGTTTTTACAAGAATGACCGCGTAAGGATGCTGTTTTTCAAAGGAATACCGATTGGTGGTTAGATTTAAATGGATTACATGTCAAAGTGGGACTCGAGGGATTGATGTTCAATCATTGCCGTTGATACAGATGGATGTGTGATGATCTGAGCATTCAAAAAAAGTTTGAATCCTAATGCCAATATGATTCATCCGAGGATAACAATGCAGGACCATGCATCCATATATCAAAATTATAAATAGGTTTTAAGGGCTTACATGTCTTCAGTCATATTGATTGACATGATTTAAAGAAAAAAAAAAACAATGGTTGTGATTATTTAATTAAGATGAGTTTTTGCTCAAACTTACATCCACAGTCAAACCTCACTGTCAAATTAACTTTATAATTAGCATGCATCTAAGTAAATCCAACAATGACTTGCATTTTCAAATAGCAGGGAGGTAGATTGGCACAATAAAATCTCAACTACTACATGTGCCTATGAGCTCAACCCATGGCCTATTGATTCTCTTTTTCAAACAATTGTATACAAACTATTATAGATTTGAACAATACAACATACTATTAAATCACAAATGCATGCTTGATCTCATGATGAATGCTTAATCTCTTTGAATCCCTGAATCAAATAACTATCCTTTGATTCAGGATTTTACTAAAGAGCTTTTTTTTTTTCTTCTCTGTGGGACGTGATTAGGGGGGTGTTTGGATAAATGCACACTATAATATTAACAAATTTAAATATTATAAGATTTATTGTGATAGGAAAAATAGTGTGATATTATTATACTGTATGTTCACTTATGGCGTTTGGCGATTCCACAAATATTAATATACCTTTGAAGTATTTGGTAGTTTATAAAAACTTACAAGATTATATACCAAACTAGAAATGGCTAGAAAGCAATTAATTGACATAATGCAGATCCTGCCAAATAGTAATCACATGTGTTAATAATCATAGTGGGATTCATATATTCTTAAAAATCCACAAGTTTTAACCAAGCAATCTAGTTTAATTAAAGTGAGTCTGCTAAATATTGATAATCATAGTATAATACATTTTGTGGTGATTATGATAAATGACCCTATCTAATTGTTGTTTTTTTTAATGGTATCTATTGTCAAACATTACCATAGCATTTTGGCATAACGGTAAAGGCTTATCCATAGCATTGTAGAAGATACGAGTTTAAGTCACTTAAACAGCCTCTTCAAAATGAAGGTAAGGCTGCGTACATCTTGCCCTTCCCAAACTCCACTATGCGAAAGCATCGTGTACTGAGTTGCCCTTTTTTTATCTATTGTCAAACATTATTAATGAATTTACTTGTGAAATCCATTTGATGTTAGTAGTCATATTAATGTTAGGGGAGCTATCAACTATTAGGATTCCTTTATTATTGAATACGAATGATTTATCTCATGTATTGGTGTTAATATGCATGAATGACAGGAATAAAAGTAGAGCATAGTTGCAATTGTGTAGTGTTGCATGAGCTTGTGTGCATTTTAATGTGTGCACGTGTCATTTTTTTTAATGGCTAAGGTAAGACATCTACCTTTACAAAGTAACACACATTTATCATTTGGTGAGAGACAAATCACATATGTAGCATACTTTTCCGAATAGCATATTAGACTACATGGGCACAGGGTGTGGGACTGTGAGTCTCAGAAATTTGTCGTAACCATCTGCCACCATCGTGAAGGAGGAACGTGCATGCTGCAGTCGCACTGCAAGTGACTCGACACTGTTCATGCTGAGAAAGCAATGTCAGGTATTGTGGTGAAAGTCCATGGAGCAGAAAGGCTCCAAGCTTTGAGATTCTGCCTGATAAAGCTGAATAGCTGATTTTAAACAAGTCAAGTTTTCATCAGATCCACATCTACCATTTGACCAACTTGGCCGAGTCATTAAGCAACAGTTACAGTTTGACCTCATTAGACTAATACCAATATGCTGACAGAAGAACATAAATTATTTTTAAAAGAACGCTCCCTTTCATACCCCTCCGGTATTTTCATCTGAGGCCTCACATATAACCAATTCAATCTCTTCGTACAGATCTACTCTAAAGAATTAGCGTTGAGCTCTATTTAAGATTTACTTAAACAATGCTTTATTATTAGTTTTATATTGGAAAAAAAAGATGCTCTATATAAATTTTAAAAAAAAAATTGTTGTGGGTAGCCATCTTATTCAAGAGGGTCCAACTATTCCCCTAGCGACGTGAAGTCCCTACCTCCCAACGTATACGGTAAGTCACGCTTTTGCTTGGGCAAGCAATAAAAGGAGAGTAAGAGTATGTGAGCCTGTGTCAACCCGTCTCCATGTCTTTTTTTTTTTTTTTGGGTAGCAATTGGCCTCTAATTTGTCTTTATAACAACAGTGCGAATATGTGAGCCTGTCTAGGAGCGGGCCAAGCATTTGTTGTGGAGATAAGAACAATTGACTGACTGGACCCATAGGCTGTAATGTTTATGTATTTACTTGATGAATCTTCTTGGATGGATTTTGGTTAGTACCATACATGTTAGAACTGTCAATGAGCTGGAATGATCTGCCTTGCCCTCTCTCTTGGCCCACTTAATATTGGTCTTCCGACAGATACTTTGGCTCCTGGATCAAGGAAGGGCCTAATGGTCAGGCCAATTCAAAGTTATTGGGCATGACCCAATGAAGCTCACTAAGCTCTATCACCAAAATTTTATACTTCTAATTATTTGAAGAAGTCACCCCTCTGCACGATTAGTGTTTTTTTTTAATGATGCTCAATTTTCACAATGATCTTCCCTCGCCCATCCCTTGAGAAATTCATAAGAAAGGAAGTTTGATGGAATGCTTGAAGGTGAGGGTGTTCAAGGATATAATGTGTAGACATAAATATGGTTTGACTTTATTATGATTTGACTAAGAAGTCGTTTGCCTTTACATATGCAAATATTACATATGCAAGTGTTACATATGTGAAATATATTTTTATATTTGTTAAATTATTATTTTTGCATTTGTAAATGAGTGTTTCAAATGGTTTTCAGATATATTTTAGTTTTGAAATGTTTTTTTTTACAAATTTCTAAAAATCGATGAAGATTTAAGATATGAAAATTCACTTCTTGATATTTACTATCAACACAAAAATATTGAACTGTTTGGATATTGAGTTGGGAGTTACTAAAAGTCTTAAATTTTATAAATGGCTCAAAATCTAAGAAGATTTAAGATAATTAACTTTAATGTCATGGGCCAACTAATTTAATAAATAGATTGAACGATTCAAATTATAAATGGGGGGCCTCATCAAGGTATTCTTAAGAATTCAACATCATGCAATCAAAATGGTCTCATGAAAAATTCAGTTACTGTGGCCTAGAAGAATGGGCTCCCAAAGAAGAGAGTTCTACTTCATCACAAAATGTACAAATACTAACATGTGAAAATGTTTTTACCAAAAAAAAAAAAAAAAACACACACACACACACAAACACGCATGATTTCTCTATTCTTCTCTGTCTAGTGTGAGTTAACGGTTTTGTTAATCTTGAGTTTTGGGAAAACGGTTAACTGGACCGTATTACATGGCTTTTAGATTTTAAGAACCGTAACTGCATTCGTATCATAAAAAATTGAACTACGGTTAATTGTGTTAGGCGGTTTGATGACGATTAACTATACTAAGAAAGGTTTGAATATCTGACGATTGTGGAAAGAGATCAATGGTTGAAATTGTTCAATGGTTCGATTAACTGCATACGGTTAACGAAATCATATGCTATAGTTTGATTAATCGTACACGATTAATTGAACCATATGTTACGGTTGAGTTCGATTAATAACAGTAAGTAGAAACTAAAAACCAAAATCAAATTGTGAAACATGATTTTTTGATTTTAATAATCATAACAGTAATTAAACTGTTACATATGATAATTAACCGACGAATGGATTCGATTGATTAGCCGGTTTTTCAGATTCGTGTTTACACGCCAACCTTCTCGGTACGTGAATGTGAAAATCTTTGATACTGTGGGGTCCATGAAACGTATGGAATGGATTGAATTGAAGTGTGCCTGCATGTTTGGTGTAGCTATAACCAAGTGGGTGCGTTTGGTAGCTTAACTTCTGCCTTTTTTTATGCCGTTTTGTAGGATTTAGAATTCAGTAGCTGTTGCCAGCCATGTGCATGAATAGTTTCGTAAAGGAATCATTATCATTTTCATTGAGCCTTTGCCTACACAAGCCTATGTGAAACCTAAGATGGATGCATGTGGCAATGCAGCATGGTTAAAATGCCATACAAAGCCATGTCTAGCATTGGATCCTTTTGCCAAAAGCATCCAATGAGATGCCATTTAAAATAACAGCTGGAAGATGTCACGTGAAGTCTACTCGTGCAGATTGGGTGGAAAAATTTTTAAAATTGCTCAAACTTCTTTTCATAGTGTGGATCCTCATATGAGGCTGCGACACTCGAGATGCACGAGGGACCGAAATTCGTGGTGTATATGCTGTTTAGTGATTGGAGGGCGTGTGCAGTCTAGCTGTGTGTTGGGTGGTAGGGTGTTAGGTCCTACACATGCTGCACAAATTACTAGCACAAACATACAATACAGTTTTCATATAGACAAAAATGGAAACGCTGGTAAAATCCACCCGGAAACATGTCAAGTATGAAAATTTTTTTTGTTTTTTTTGATTCATGACTTTCTCTCATTTTTTTTTTATCCCAACTTAGGGATCATAAGAAAAAAGCCTGACGAAGCAGGTAAGAGAGTAACCTACCGGGTTAGAGGTCGTTATTAGATCTTTCCATGATTTGAATCTCATGTTTCTCCCTATGTGGGGTCTCGACTTTGTGTGATGAGTGCACGAATCTACCTTGAGATGACAATCATTGTGTCATTGGCCAAAGGAAAGATTTCAATGAGACTTATGATTCTGCAGAACATGGAACCATTAGATCATCCCAAGCTTTTGATATTTGGACCTTCAAGATTAAAGATTTTAGGAGGCATTATTTTCTGAATTTTAATCCAACAGCAAATAACAAATGAATGAGTGTTAAACTTGTCATTTTGGTAATTTGAAAAGGCAGTTGTGATGTAGATGACTTTGTATGGTAATAGGTGAGCCCATTGCACCCTCAATGCACCTACATCTCTCTATATCATTAAGCCAGATGTGTTTATTATACACATGTTTTGATTTCTTTCTCTAGGAAAACTTTCCAAAACTAGTGGCATGTGGGTCATTTGGTCAAAATAAATACTTCTTCCTTGGAATTGCTGAGTTCATGGGCCCGGCCAAGGCATCTCCAGGCCTAGCTCAAGCCCAACATGGGCAAAAAAGTTAGGTCCATTCCCACCTATTTAATCAATTGGGCCGGGCTGAATTAAGCCTTTTTGAAATCAATTTTGTGGGCATTCAAGCAATTTTTTGAAATAATTGAATAAAATTATATGCATTCCTTATATAGGCCGGGTCAGCCCAATCATTAAACAGGCTCTAACTACATATCCAAGCTAGGGCCAAAGCAGGCTAGGCCCAGATTGAGCTGGACTGAGCCATAAGAATCTATACCTTGAATTACTCGTAAGAAAATATTCCAATGAGAATTGCCCTCACCGTTTTGCCTTGAGAACGATAGTTGGGCCCCTTTATCACCCAATCTAAACCTTGGTTAGGGACTTCCTAGATAGGTATACATCCCAAGTTCGGCATACATCTAAATGGATTGGACCATTAATAAACTGTATACCTATCTGAATGGGCTGGACTTGCGGGTCACAAATGAAAGGAATTAGAGATATGTGATCAACGCCAAACTTGATATCTAAAGTAGTCTCAGATGAATCTTTTGGATCCCACCAAATCTCATCTCTCGATGGGTCCACAGTGGGGCCCACAAAGCAGTTGGCACGTAATAGCGGTCGACCTGCTATTCATACGATGGAGAGCTGTTTTCACTGACAAGTGACAACCGAAACTTAAACCTACTGTTATGAGAATCTAGCTAGTAATTGATTATGATTGATTTTTTTTTAAAGAAAATTCAATCAATAAAACAGGAGGAACAAAACAACAAGCATACTCTCCTTCATGGAAGTTTTAATACGTACGTACTAATTAAAAAAAAAAAGTGTATACCATGTTATTATGTCAATAGATATTTAAAAAACATTGATCTTGTGGTTTCTCAATTTATCTACCACGTTACCAAACAAACTTTTTTTTTTTTAATCCCCAACGTGTTCTTGAATTAATCTTTTTCAGAGTTAAGGTGCCGAGAAAGTTGATTAACAAAGATTGATGAAAAAGATGAATCTCTATTAATTACATAGCAATTTGCAGGACATATAAAATGGCGTCACTTGCCAAACTAACTAGTACGCAGCTTGCGTAACCCAATTGGAAGCCAAACTGCATCATACATGGATCCGTCAGTGCCTGACCCATTTAAAAATTAGTCTCACTTTTTATATATTAAGTTTTCTTAACTAATCATTGTTGCCAAAATCTCGAGGCCTTAATAAAGGCAGCAAAAATATTTTTTAATAGTTTCATTTGGTAGAGCTCATTCTTCAACACTTCCCCTCATTGTAACGCCCCATTCCACATTGCTTATAAATGAAATATGAGTTTGTTATATAATAAACCATATAGTTATTACTTGTAACTTGAGCTTCAGTATTTGGGCAAGTGATAGTTTACTAAGTTACTGGGCTAGTAGGCTACTCTGATCTTGACAAATGGTATTAAAGACTACTCAGGTTCGAACGGCTCACTTTTGATGATACACAATTTCTTTCTTTTTTTTTTTTTACATTGAGTTATATTTCTTGAGGATTCAGACTTATGACCAGCTAGCTTTAATATTATATTAAAATTTTCTAGCCAATCATTCTTATCAAAACCTCGAGAAATAGTTAGCTAATGAAACTTAATATTTTTCTCTCTCTCTCTCTTTTTGTTAAGTGGCCAATGGGGCAAGGACCCATGAAACCCTAGCAATTGTGAAAGAAGCTTTCTCTTGCAGGAGGATTGACCCAAATATTGAATGTTAGATAGTTACATGAGAAGCGGGATATCAGGGAACCTCTTGTTTTCGACCCATCTAATGACCTAGCACCAGCTACCCGTTCCAATGACAAACCCCTCCCTATCTGTTTTATGAGGATATCGCTGCTGTACACTGTATTTCCATGTATTAGAGGAATCAACTAATCTGATACCACAAAAAATAGGAAAAAAACGGATATGGGAACGAAATTACATCTAGATCCAAGTGTAATAAATGGGTAGCATGTGTGGATTTGTGAGTATTTATCCAAAAGACGAAAAAAAGAGCTTCAAAAATCTAGATTCTTTAGCTATTGTCTATGAGCGTCAAGAAGACAAATCAGAATTTGCGAAAATCATATTTGCCACTTGCCTGGCCGCTCATTTCACAATTTGTCATCATAGACTGTCACGAAAATTAGAATACTAGGGCCTGCAAGCTGGGTCAGGATTCAAAAAACATTGAGGCCTGAGCCTAACTTATTCTTTGAAATTGTGTTCTCCTGTATTTAACATTTAATACTAAGTTGGGTCATGAAGCTGTTGGGCCTTGCCTCTGGGCATGAGAGGTAAGTGAATATGAACTCAAATTGCTCTGGGCTCGTGCTGACCCAGCCCATGTGAATCCCAACTGCAGCCTCCAAATTTGTCAATATGGAATCTTTAATTCCGCATTATAGTTGTATGTTCCTACGTAGAATGATCCAGATTGAAACTTGAGCTTATAAAAGTGGGTGCAGTAGTGATGATTTACATTGATCTTATCTAATGGATACCACCTGGATAGACAATGACTTTAAAAAATATCTCCCTTGGCGGCAATCCTTACCTTTTTCTATCCTTCGGGGACTTCCCTTGGCAAGCTTAATACCTCATTTAATCGTCAACATAAAAGTATAGACTTGAACCCATCCAGACCTAAGGGGACTGACACCAATCCGACAATAAGACAGGTCCAACTCTAATGGAGTCAAAAATTGGACCATGTGTATACTGTATACAAAAGAAGTTCGTAGTTTTGATATGCGTATTAAGGGGGGTTCACTCGTCGACTTGATGGCGTCCAGAATTCATGAAGACCATCCTTGTCCCTTCTATGGGAAAATTTCAAAAGAGTGCTCAAATTTTGCCAATATTTCAAATTGGGAGGAAAAAGAGCGTGAGTTTTCAAAACCAGGGCTTACGTTTTCCAATTTCATTTCAAGTGAGGATATTTGGTGAAATTTGGGATTTTACTGCAACATTCAGGATTTTCTGGCTAGATTTAAGCTTCCTCTTTTCTTTTTTCTTCTTCCCTCTCTCGTCCTTCTCCCTCCCTACCTCTTGTTTTGCTACTCCTTGACTCTTTTGTCTTCCTCCCTCTTTCCTTTTCTTTTTTGTACGCTACAAGTGGTGCAGGTGGTAGCCATTTAATGCCGCCCCCCATATGCAAAGGAGGGAAGAAGTGCTGAGAGGAAGGGAGGAAGAAGAAGAAAGAGAAAAGGAAATGAAGATGAAAGAGGAATTGAGGGAGAAAAAATGAAAAAAGAGGAAGGGAGGAAGCCCATATTTCTCCAGAAAACCACAAATATTGCCAAAAATTGAAATTTCGCTCGATGTCTTAATTTGAAATGAAACATGAAAACTTAAGCCCTATTTTTAAAAACTCGAGTTTTTTTTATCCTGATTTGAAATTTGAAAAAAAAAACTTGAGCCCTGTTTTGAAATTTTTTTTCTCATATATTCATTGTAATATATATAGTGATATATTCATTGGTAATATATATAGTGAGTTTACTGATTCTACCTCAAAAGGCCTAGATATAGGTTTAAATAACATGACACTATTCTTAAGTATAGTTTGGAAGTGATGATCTTGTTTATAAAAAAATTTTTTAACGATCCAAGATATATATACACATATAAAATGCAATGTTTTTTTTTTATCAGCGAAACGAATTCTAGACCGTACACTTTTAAAAGATTAGTATGTTTCCACTTTTGAAATATAATGTGCCCACTTTTGAAATGTAATGTGCTCTGCCCTGCTAATGAGTTATAAACACTTTTCTTTGGTGTTGTCTGAATGAGGTGATCCAAGACATAAATACGCATAAAATACAATGTTTTCGATAAGTGAAATGAGTTTTAGCATCTACTATTTAAAGTGGACTATGTTTTCACCTTCGAAAGTATAATGTGCTCTAACTCGCTAATTAGTTTAGTTTACAGCAGTTATGAATGATATTGCCAAAAAAATGCCTAGATATAAGTTTTTATAATAGAACACTACTCCTATGCGTTTTTTTTAATGTGGTGACCCCAAGACATTCATACACATAAAATACTTTATTTTTTTTATAAGTGCAACAAAATTTGGCGCCTACTTTAATTTGAAAGTGTAGCAAGTTTTCACGTTTTTAAAGTATAACGTCCAGTATTTTAACGTGAGGTAACTCCAATAATCGAAGTGAATTGGGAACTATTGAACATGCTTTATTTCGTTGTATTTTTGCAAGAACGATTCAAAGTATATCTCATATTAGATTAATGCCTATTTTTTTTAACCCAATTGAAGGGTTGGGACTCGCATACAAACACCAATACATACCAAAACCAACTCACACATGCAAAGTAATTGGGATTTGCACGACACACACAACTCACACGTGCAAGATAATGGGACTACACACATATGAGGGACACACACAAAACTCACACGTGGGATAAAAGGACCACACACATGTGAGGGATACAAATAACTCACACATGCGAGGAGATGGGGACTCGCATTGTGTGAGAAAATACCATAGAACTCATACATGTGAGGTGAAAAAACTTATATATGCAAAGAGGGCGAGGTGAGGATTGAACTTCAAACCTCCCAGTAAAAACCATCACTCCTTACCACTAGGGTTAGCAGTTGTGCTTCACATTAGATTAATATCTTATGATATCCCAAACAATGTGATTGTGGAATGGTGAAAGAAATGTTCTAATCCTAACAAATCATCCTCCTTGGTAAATAATTAGACTTCCAACTCTTAGGATTTTAACTCTATGATGGTCCATCGGATAGTAAAGAATGACTTTGTTTTCTAGCTGAGAAGTTTATTTCCTGAGCTGAATATATAGTTACACTTGACTTACTTTAAAACGGGATCTAATACTCATGAATTTTCTTCAGGCAATGATTTTAAAATAATGGAGGCAAATATATCTGGTCCTAATCTTTGAAGATGCAGCGTTCAACACATTTTGTAGTACCTTGACTTTTGGTTATATTATGATTTGTAATGGATTACCTACAAGATGATTTGTAATGGGAAATTTCTTGTTGCAAGTTGTAATGTCAGGTCCCCAAAGTAGGGATTTATTTCCTAATTTTCATGATTTATACTAATTGATTGTGTTTGGTGTTAATTGAGTCTTTAGGAAGTAGATGGTGGGACCCTAGTATAGTTTAGGTAGTTCATGGACTAATGATTAATTTAATTAAGTTAATCAAGCAACATTTTATAACATTATGTGCATTTATCATGAGCATCTTGAATCTAGAGTGGACCCTATCTACTTAAGATAAGCCGTTTATATAGGACCCTCTTTATGACCATCCATGTAAATAAACCTAACTAAAGTACTTACTAGTAAATATCCAAAATAACCAAGCAACCCCATCTCTATATAAAGGTACACATCCCATAGCTATAACCTCTTATGCTTCCTAAACAAGAACCCTAGCCTTTAAGCTCTCCTTACTCCATCTTCTACACCCCTTCCAAGCCAAGAGTGAGTGATTGAGAGACTCTTAACCCCCATTTGAGAGTGCTTCCATCTTCTTCTTCACCATCGCTTACCCACTTAGTGTTTGGATTGGAGGAAAATGCTTTATTTCATTATTGGCATACCTTCCAAAGTGAGCAACCCAATCTTTTTTTATGTTTCAGCTATTAAATAGTGTAATAATGGGTTTTCCTAAACTTAGCTTCATTTATGCACCCTCTCATGGCATTCATCTCATGTTTCCTTCTCCTTTTTATGTCATTTCATTAATAGGGAATTGTGTGAGCTAAGAGATTTGGAGATTTCCTCATTTTGGGCTTTTGCTTTTGGATTTGGGAGCACCAAAGGCAAGTTTAAGTAAGTGGATGATGGTATGATGGGCTATGTTATTGATTCTATGACTAATCTTTACTCTAATGGTTGCTTTCCGCTCATCTTGTCCAAGTTCCTTTGATGAAAAATGTCTTTTTGTTTAAAATGAATTTCTATGTTTTAAAAATGGGTTTGAATGAATAGGAAGGAAATGAAAGTGGAAATGACCCTAAGAAGGTTGGTTTTGGTGTAATGTATAATGGATTTCATGTATGTGAAGTTTGGAAATGAACAAGGGAGGTTTGGACCCAAACAGCCCGAAAAGGCAAAAACTTGCACCAGGTTCGATTGATCGAATTACATTTCTAGATGGTCCGATCAATTGGACCCATGCCCGATCAATCGGGCAACCCCCGGCTTTCATAATTTATTTATTTATTTAATTATTTTATTTTACTTAAAAACTCCTTTTTATTAAATTTATTTTCAAGACTAATGTAGCTTGACTAGATAATGTCAAGTATATCTTAGGGAACCTTAAGCTTGATCATGGGGTCAAGTATTATATTAAAATGCTAAGTAGGCCTTATATCTATGTAGGACTTAACCTTTGGAATCCTTACACCTAACACGTGATCATCGAAATCAAATAAAGTATATAAAGAACGTGTTAGCTGTCAAAGAACCTTTGTTAGATGTTTCGATGGATTCTAATGTTATATCCTCAAGTTTGGGTAAAAGGGTCCAATATTCTTATTCATATACAATGCGATACCAAAAACTTCAGTAACACCGACATTAGACAGTTTATGGTCACACCGAAAGGAGAGGCTAAGGACACGGACATCTTAGAATAGTTTGGCATGTAAGCATCCTTGACTCTTAAATAAATTGAAAACTTATGCATACTGTTATCTATTACCTTCTCTTATCTTAACTGTCCATTTATGTTCAGTTATATTCATTATGTCCATTATGCTTAGTTATGTACATTAGGTTTAGTTATATACAGTAATGTTCATTTGTGTTTAGTTTAATTATGCTTAGTGTGTCCTTTATCTTGGTTATATTGTTCTTATTTATTATTATCCATATTTGGTAACAACATATTTTAGTTACCTTCACATGATATATAAGTAAGTTAAGACCAATGAGTATGATGTGCACGATTATACAGTATGTTTCATCATGTTATTGATTTATGGAGTCGACACCACTGAGCTTAACTCTATGAGGCCCGGCAGGGCTGAGCATGAGTTTGAGATTATAAACCACTGCAGTTAGTTCTTGATAAGAGTGAGTTGACGCTTTATTGGGTAATTAGGCTTACTACCTGATTTGCATCTTATTTTCTTGCTTCTCATGCTGGGAAGATACAAGTAACATGGATAGCTAATTTGTAAGTACATTTTCTGTTATTTATGATTCTCATGCACATGCTTCATATATGCTGACATGCGTAGGTACGCTTTTTGACCTCTATTTAAATTATCATATCCTAACTCTATTTGGTACATCGTGTGATTTACTATTTGCTTAGTTTTTATTGAGTTGTTGTACTCACGGTGATACCATTGGTGTTGCAGGAGCAGATCCCAGCCCTGACTCGATTGTCGTCACGCATCCGAAGGACTTTGTATAGGTTCCTTTAGGATTAGTTGAGTGAACACCTGATGATGTCTTTTATTAGACGTACACGATAAAGTGTCTCTCGGTTATGACATTTAGGAATCATGTAACGCCGAGAATTGGTAATTAATGTGGATTTCAAGACACGACACACGTAACCTGTGGCAATCCGTGCCATGTTAAGGGCGTACGAACTGCCACAAGGTTGATTCCACAAATACGGGTCATTCCTTTAGATACCAAAGTTTTATAAATAGTCCATACACATGCACATGATATACAATGATACCTAGATATATATATGTAAATATAAAATAACATGTCCATCAGGCGTTAACTCCAAACAAACATGGTAATGATGGCATGATCTACTATAAGCCAAACCATGACTATACACCAAACAACCGAAAAACATGAATCCCATGACACGCTATGTAAAGTGATTAGTAATAAATGTCATCATCATTCAACTTGTCTATACCCCATGATACCGTTGTGGCTCCCTCCGGGGTCGTGTTAAATGTCGTGTTGGTAGCAGGTGCTGTACCTATAATACCAAGAATAGCACCGTTAACATGATGGTTAAACAAATATAAGAGCATATAAAACTATCATGATGTGTCAATTGAATTAGAAAACATGTTGATTAAAAGAAAGCAATTACAGAAACTAGGTATGTTATATATGTGAGTGAGCATGAATAGAGAATCATAAATGGAGATACAATAGCATACTAGTTATCATCCACGTGGCTATTTTCTCTCTAATGAGAGTATACCATATGGTGGGGAATCACTATCGGTCAGGCAAAGATACTTCTAGCTACCCTAAGAGCGATGACTAACTCTTCATATAATTACTATAGTAGGTAATATATAGAATACCCTCATTCGGTCTCGTCGAACCTCCTATGGGTATAAGCTAAGTGGTGCCGACTCAATGTATTAAGACTGTTCGGAATTCATAACTCTCGTACTTATCATACATAGCAATTGACTCAATCTTATACAGAAGCATATATCGATCTTTAGATTATGCGAATCATATAATTGGAGTTAAGCAGTAATTCAAGCTAATCGTGCAATGTATACATTAAATGAGCTCATAGTACTCAAACTTTTTCAACCTTAGTTGCCCCTATATTGGCTCATGGGCCCATGCTCAATAGAAGCTCCTTCTCCAATTTTTTCTCAAGGTTCACAAGGAAGAATGGGTACATGATTAAATCATGTTGAGGGTAAGGATTACCTTAACAAAATAAATGCATTTGAATTGAGAAGTCGTCAAGGATATTTACTAGTTAACTCTAGTTAAGATAATCCGTGTTTCTATAGTCATTTAATACGGTGTATTCATAAAACGTCCGATGTCAATATATTACCAAATTTTTAGTATTACATTGTTCAGACAATGAACACCATTTCTTATGCCAACACCTATTGCATGATATCAGGAAAACAACTAGAAGATTAAGAGGGCATTAGTGATAACTCTACACTCTTCTTTCTTAGTATTTAATTACCATTGGGCTAATTTGCTCGGGTAAAGGTGCCATTTTTAAAGCCCTACATGGTCTTTAATGGAACTTAATATCCTAGAGGTAAGATTGGTTTTGAGCATATCTTTAGAGTGATAATAGAAGGCTAGAATAACCCTAAATTGATCTCTATTTGAAATAAAAAATAAAGTCTTAATGTGAAAAAGGGAAACCCAATCGATTAGGTAGGTGTCCGATCGATCAGGCACCTCCTAGAAGTGGAAGCCCTGTAGCCATTTTGGCTCGGGCAGAATTAGTTTCAAACTGATTCTTCCCCTTCTCTCTTGTCCTCCCCTGTACCCGACACCATTAAGTCATCTCCTGGGATACATTGGAGTTCGCCTTCCATCCATTTGTCAATATTCATCCATGATTTCCTTCATTTAACACTTAAACTAATTGCATTCTTGAAACAAAAGGCGTAAGAGAGCTGTATATTAACCTTAGCATGGATTTCATCAAGGATCAACAAAATTAAGCATACATGTTGCAAATACTTTTATACTTGCCTTTAATTCAGTGTTTACCTAAAACAAGCTTCTCCATTAGTTTGATAGTGGAGAAAGCCTTAATAGAAGATAATCTAAGACAAGCATTAGAAGAAATAGGTATGAGATGCATGCATGCTCTAGATTTGAGTCTATTAAACCTTCACCTTGGAGAGTTGTTTGGAAGAGGAAGATGATGGCGAATTGGAGGTTCTAGGGAAGGAGAAACACAGGAGGAAGAAGAAAAAAAGGGGATAAAATGTATTCCTCTTACATGCAAGGCTCCAAGAGCTTGATTTGATGAGAAAGAAAGTGAGAGGGAAGGAAGAAGATGGAGCTCCAGCAGAAGTTTAAGAGGAAATGAAGAGGGAATGCTGGTTAGGCACTCTTTAAATCAAATTTTTCTAGAATTTGCAAGTAAGTCCACTGATTTTGAGAGAATTACAGTTTGAGTCAATTGGACTCTAGTTGGACCAAGATGGATCCGGATTGGGCTAGGCCAAATATAAAAAATGACCCATTTGATGAGACACAATTAATGCAATAATTATAATACGAATGTGAAGCAAAACCATGCAATTCTAAATTACAAGAAGGTCCTTGACTACCAAAGTAAGGTTCGAACCTGACTCAACTACCTATTCATGACCCAAGTCCAATCGATTTGAGTTAAATTAGTTTAAATAAGTATTAATTATGGTAAAACAAGATTAACTATTGTAAATCAAGATTAGCTTAGGTTTAGACCTTACAAATTATGGAGATTTATCATGCCATCATGTTTTGATTGATAGATTTATACTTATTTTTATATTGGTGGGCATGTATAATTATTGGTCTTTGACCATCTCATACTTATGCAATTTATCACTTATGCACTGTTTATTTAGTATGCATTTGGACATGTAGACTTTTATTAGGATCATGCTGAATCCATTATCTATCTATACATTTTATTATGGGATGGTTTAAATAGGTATTCATTGTATTTTATACTATCACATGTGGTTTATGGGTGTGCTTAGCACCTAAGCTTTCCACAAGTTATATTAAGTATTCTGTGCTTATAAATCTTTCTCATACTTTGAAATGTGAAAAATTCCCTTGTAGAATTTATATCTGCCTTAGTGTGATATTGGTTAATACGGGATTACGTGGTACTCACTCCGCGGGGTCAACCGAACCACCATAAGTTCGGGCTCGGGACGTAACACAAGTGGTTGCCATGGACCAAAAATGCTCTGGTCCAAAAAGGCCCAAGCGAGAGCGATCTACTTGCAATAACGAAAGACAAGGATATTAGAATTTCCAAAATCCACATTTTATCAGATGTGAAGTAATAAATGCAATAAATTGAGAAATGGACTAGACTATTACTTCTAGGTTGTGATGGGTAATTTATTGACTTCTAGTAATTTTGTAAGTTTAGAGTGCAATGATTGCAGACCTAGGATATTGGTTTGGGTTGTGCGATCAATGATCAAGTGAAGGAGACAAGTAATAAAATAGAATTTTTTAGGTACTATTTAGAGGAACTTCTAGAATCTCGTGGGTGGAACTGCACCCTTGTGCTAACACATTGGTTTGCCAGTAAGTACACTCAAATCTTTAGAAAAATACAATAGTCTTGCCCACCCCTTAGCTAAGATTGGTTTTGAAAGAGGGCAGCTTTGAGAGTGACTCTTTTTTAATGGTGGTCGTATTCTTTTTTCTTTTTTTTCTTGAAATTTCTTATTTCTCAAAAAAAAAATGAAAGAGAAGAAAAAGCATGTTGTGCTTTAACTCAAGATTTTCGTTTGCATGGTGCAGTCAATGGTCAAGTGAAGAGGACAAGTAATAAAATTGAATTTTTTAGGTATTATTTAAAGGAACTTTTGGAATCTCACAGGTACAACCGCACCTCGTGCTGACACAAAGGTTTACCAATGAGTGCAGTGAAATCTTTAGAAAAATACAACACTCTTGCCTGCCTGTTAGCTAAGATTGGTTTTGAAGATAGCAGCTTTGAAGTGACTTTTTTTTTTAATGGTGGTTGTATTTTTTTACTTTCTTTAATGAAATTTCTTATTTGCCAAAAAAAAAGAAGAAGAATAAGAAAAAAAGAAAAACAAGAAGTATAATGTGCTTTAACACAGAGTTTTTATTTGGGTGGTGTGGTCAATGGTCAAGTGAAGGAGGCAACTAATAAAAGAGAATTTTTTAGATTTTATTTGAAGGCACTTCTGGAATCTCGTAGGTGCAACTAGACCCTAGTGCTATCACATAGGTTTGCCAGTAAGTGCAGTCAAATCTTTAGAAAAAAAACAATACTCTTGCCTGTTGGCCATGTGGGTCCAGACCATGTTTGGGTTCAAATCTGGGGTGGTTTCCTAATGTATTAGGAATTTCCTATTTTGCTAAATAGTAGTTTTCTAATGGGTTAGGACTTTCCTTTTTCTTGAGATAGAGTTCTTGGGGGATAAGGATGTACTGGTTATATATATGAGATGTAATCTGTAACCCTAGAGCGGTCAGTCAGAGAGGCTGAGATTCCAAGGCTGTGGTTTCACAGATTGGAAGAGAACCCAGTGGAAATTGGTTTCCCGTGGACGTAGGCATCTTTGCCGAACCACGTAAATCTTCTTGTCTTCTTGTGTGGTGATTGGTTGATCTTGCTTGAGTTTGCACACACGCGCCCGTCGCTGTTGAAGACGACCCAGTCGTCTGGGTTCGGATCTGTCAGGTCGGGTCGGGTCAGGTTGACCGACCCGCGGAGAAGAGCAGCCCAGGCAGCAAGGTGGGTTACGTTTCGGGTCAGGCCAGGCTGACCTGACCTGGTTGGCGTTAAGCCCAGTAGAGCAGTGCAGGCCGGTTCAGGTCGGGTCGGGTCGACCTGAACCCGTAAGCAGACGGTCCAGCCCGTCAGCCCCGCGCAGACGTCAGCAGCGTGACGTCATCAGGCTGACGTCAGCCCACGTCATCGGACACGCGGTCAACGGCCAGAGTTGACCAGATTGACGGCAGAAACTTGTTTCTGCGATATCTTGATCATCCGAAGTCCGATCGGAGATCCGTTTGCGCCTACGGACTCGTTTCGAGCAGATCTACGTGTTAGTGGAAGAAGATTGGCTGTTTGACGGTCAACAAGGAGTTTGACCAAATCAGAAGCGCAGAAAACCGTTTTTGCGATATCGGAGCCATCCGGGGTCGGATTTCAGATCCGTTTCTTCCAGCGTGCTCGTGTTGACGAGATCTACAGCTTGGTGCAGGAGTTGAGGTCAGTGTTAATTATTTGTTTTTCCTGTTACTTAATTTGATTAAGATGGAGAACAATACGATCAACACTACCATGGTTAAGCTCAACCATTCCAATTGGTTGATCTGGAAACCGAAGATGGAGGATATTCTTTATTGTAAAGACCTCCATGATCCCGTTGAGGGGGATAGTGCCCGACCGAAAGATATGCAAGATGCTGATTGGATCAAATTGCATAGAAAAGCGATTGGTCACATCAGACAGTGGGTTGATAACAGTATATTTCACCACGTGTCTAATGAAACCAATGCGAATACCCTTTGGAAAAAGTTAGAAGCAATGTATGATAAAAAGACCTCGGTAAACAAAACCTTTTTGATCAGAAAGCTTGTGAACATGAAATTCAAGGATGGTGGTCAGATCGAAGATCACATCAATGAGTTCCAAAGTGTGGTAAATCAGTTAGCCACTATGAAGATGATCCTTGATGATGAGATGCAAGCTTTGTTGCTTCTGAGTTCTTTGCCAGATACATGGGAGACATTAGTTGTTTCCTTGAGCAATTCTACTCCAGATGGTGTGTTATCTATGAGTCAGGTTACCAGTAGCCTACAGAATGAAGAAACAAGACGGAAATCTGCAGGGACAGATAATGCACAGGCCTTTGTTACTGAGAACAGGGGGAGGAGTAAGAGTAGAGGACCAAAGGGGGGTCGTGGCAAGTCTAGAGGTGAATCACAGTCTAAGTCTAGCAGTGAATCACAGAGCAAGAAAAAGTCTGTAAAGTGCTTTTTCTGTGGCAAGATGGGCCACATCAGGAAAAATTGTTTTGCCATGAAGGAACAGAAAGGATCCAACAATGAGAAGAAGAATGACAATGATAACACTACAGCTACTTTGGAACAGGAAGTAGTGGTGCTCGCCGGCGATGATGATAAGTGTTTGAGTGTTGCAGATGGTCAGATTGAGTGGGTTGTTGACACAGCAGCATCCTACCATGCTACTCCCTGCAGGGAGATGTTCACGACGTACAAAGCAGGTGACTTTGGTACTGTGAAGATGGGCAACACGAGTCATTCAGATATTGTTGGTATCGGTGATATCTGCATTAAAACCGATATTGGTTGCACAATGACGCTGAAAGATGTGCGACATGTTCCTGATCTGCGGTTGAATCTGATTTCCGGGACTGCATTGGACCGTGCTGGTTATGAGAATTACTTCGGAAATGGCAGATGGAAGCTCACTAAAGGGTCTCTTGTTATTGCGAGAGGAACAGCAGGTAATACTCTTTATAAAACACAAGTCAAGCTGTGCAAAGATGTGTTGAATGCAGTTCAAGACAATTCCTCTCTGAATCTGTGGCATAAGAGGCTTGGTCATATGAGTGAGAAAGGCTTGCAGATGTTGGCAAAGAAGGATTTAATTCCTTGCTCCAAAGGTATGTCCCTTGACCCTTGTGATTATTGTTTATATGGTAAACAGCATAGGGTTGCTTTCTCTTCGACATCAAAATTGAAATCACATGTGTTGGATTTGGTATATTCTGATGTTTGTGGTCCCATAGAGGTAGAATCATTGGGTGGCAATAAGTACTTTGTCACGTTCATCGATGATGCATCCAGGAAAGTCTGGGTTTATCCGTTGAAATCAAAGAATCAAGTATTCCAGATGTTTCAACAGTTTCATGTCCAGGTTGAAAGAGAAACAGGTAAACTCTTGAAGTGTCTCCGTTCAGATAATGGAGGTGAATACACATCCAACCAGTTTAAAAGCTACTGCTTGAAGCATGGCATTCGACATGAAAAGACAGTTCCTGGTACTCCACAGCACAATGGTGTGGCAGAGAGAATGAACCGCACTATTCTTGAGAAGATGAGATGCATGATAAAATTAGCACGGTTGCCTAAGTCATTCTGGGGTGAAGCCGTTCTGACTGCCGTTTATCTGATTAACAGATCCTTCTCAGTTCCTTTGAATTATGATCTTCCAGAGAAAAGATGGACAGGTAAAAATGTTTCCTATTCACATTTGAAGGTGTTTGGGTGTAAAGCGTTTGTACATGTACCAAAGGAACAGCGTTCCAAGTTGGACGATAAGGCAGTGAGTTGCATCTTTCTTGGTTATGGTGGGATGAGTTTGGCTACAGATTATGGGATCCAGAGAAGAGGAAACTTATCAGAAGTAGGGATGTGGTTTTCCATGAAGATCAGTTCTTTGGAGATGTTGAGAAAATTGATAAGTCTTCTGAGAAAGTTGATGGAGTGGTTGATCTCACACCGACTCCTTCTCCGGTGCAGACTACAGGTGGAGAAGGTGGACAAAACGATCCGGATCGTGATGAGGCACAGGGGTTGCCAGATGATGAGGGTGTTGAGCAGGGGGAGCAGCAGTCTCCTCGGATTGAAACCACGGAACCTCCAGCTAGGAGGTCTACCCGAGAGCGTCAACCATCAACTAGGTATCCTGCATCCGAATATGTGTTGCTCACTGATGAGGGAGAGCCAGCTAGCTTCCGAGAAGCAATGACTCATGCTGATAAAGATGAGTGGATGAAGGCTATGCAGGATGAGATGAGTTCTTTGAAGAAGAACAAGACTTATGAGCTGGTGCAACTTCCTAAAGATAGGAATGTTCTGAAAAACAAATGGGTGTTCAAGCTGAAAAAGGATGAGAATGGGAAACTGGTGAAGCACAAAGCACGGTTAGTGGTAAAAGGCTTCGCACAGACGAAGGGTATCGACTTCAGTGATGTTTTCTCTCCTGTTGTGAAAATGACTTCTATCAGAATCGTTTTGGGTCTAGTCGCCAGCATGGACCTTGAGCTTGAACAGATGGACGTGAAGACCGCGTTTCTTCACGGTGACTTGAAAGAAGAGATCTACATGACTCAGCCAGAGGGGTTTGAGGTAGAAGGAAAAGAACAGATGGTTTGCAAGTTGAAGAAGAGTCTCTACGGGCTGAAGCAAGCACCGAGACAGTGGTACAAGAAGTTTGATTCATTCATGTTGAGTCATGGGTACCGGAGGACAGCTGCAGATCATTGTGTCTATGTTCGTCGATTTATCGATGGCAGGTTCATCATCCTTCTTTTATATGTAGATGATATGCTGATAGTTGGACAAGATAGCAAGTTGATTGGCAAGTTAAAAGAGGAGATGTCAAAATCGTTTGACATGAAAGACTTGGGTCCCGCACGAACGATATTGGGCATGCAAATACGTCGTGATAGGAGTTCCAAGCAGCTGTGGTTGTCACAGGAGAAATATGTTGAACGAGTTCTCGAACGGTTCAACATGAAGAATGCTAAGCCAGTTAGCATACCTCTAGCCAGTCACTTCAAATTAAGCAAGCGCTTGTGTCCTTCTACAGATGATGAAAAGAAACGGATGGCATGTGTTCCTTACTCCTCTGCTGTGGGGAGTCTCATGTATGCCATGGTTTGTACACGGCCAGACATTGCTCATGCTGTGAGTTTAGTGAGTCGATTTCTCGCAAACCCTGGAAAAGAGCATTGGGAAGCAGTGAAGTGGATCTTTAGGTATTTGAGAGGTACTTCCAAGGTGTGCTTATGTTTCGGAGGATCAAAACCAGTCATGGAAGGTTATACTGATGCTGATTTTGCAGGCGATCTTGATCGTCGGTTGTCGACTTCTGGTTATTTGTTTACTTTTGTAGGGGGAGCTATTTCCTGGCAATCAAAGTTACAGAAGTGTACAGCACAGTCTACAACTGAAGCGGAATACATAGCTGCTAATGAAGCAGGGAGAGAGATGCTTTGGTTGAAGAGATTCCTTCAAGAACTAGGTTTGAAGCAAGAAGTATATGTAGTTTACTGTGATAGTCAGAGTGCTATGGATTTCAGTGAGAATGCTACATATCATGGTCGCATGAAGCACGTTGATATCAAGTACCATTGGATTCGTGAGGTGATCGAGAAGAACTTCATGAAGCTGGAAAAGATTCATTCGGACAAGAATCCCTCGGACATGATGACCAAGGTTGTGTCTAAGGGAAAGCTGGAGCTGTGTTCAGAGTTGGCTGGACTGAACTCCCAGTAAGGGGTTCAGGGCATCTTCCCCATGGTCTGGAGGGGGAGATTGTTGGCCATGTGGGTCCAGACCATGTTTGGGTTCAAATCTGGGGTGGTTTCCTAATATATTAGGAATTTCCTATTTTGCTAAATAGTAGTTTTCTAATGGGTTAGGACTTTCCTTTTTCTTGAGATAGAGTTCTTGGGGGATAAGGATGTACTGGTTATATATATGAGATGTAATCTGTAACCCTAGAGCGGTCAGTCAGAGAGGCTGAGATTCCAAGGCGGTCAGTCAGAGAGGCTGAGATTCCAAGGCTGTGGTTTCACAGATTGGAAGAGAACCCAGTGGAAATTGGTTTCCCGTGGACGTAGGCATCTTTGCCGAACCACGTAAATCTTCTTGTCTTCTTGTGTGGTGATTGGTTGATCTTGCTTGAGTTTGCACACACGCGCACAACATTGCCCACCCCTTAGCTAAGATTGGTTTTGAAAGAGGGCAGCTTTGAGAGTGATTTTTTTTTAAAGGTGGTTGTATTTTTTTTCTTTCTTTAATGAAATTTCTTTTTTTCCAAAACAAAAGAAGAAGAAGCACGATGTGCTTTAACCCTTTCATACCGCACTTTCTCATCTGAAGTACTCCCCCATGAACTCGTACTAATAATAAATCCACTCCACATGGAGTGATCCCCATCATTAGATTGATCCTAAACTGCAGGATATCAAAATTCAAAATTTCAACCCTCTGCTTTGAGTTGAAGTCTAGGACTTATTTATCAATAAAACTTCGTTGTTTATATCACTCAATGACTAAATTGCCAAGGAAAGCGCTCCTAACTCATGTCTCGCTCTTACATGCATTATCCTTACCATCGATAAGAGACACAATTAACAGACACCTATGCTCTCACCTTTAAAAAAAAAAAAACTCACACTTCTCCTACCTCAACAGAAGGCACCATAATAATAATAATTAACCAATTTGATTTTGATAAGGTGACGACTGATTCCAACATTTTAATGAAGATAAGGAAGAAGATCACTTGATTTCATAACGAACAAATGGATGATACCAAGAGAGTAACCACACCTAGAGAAGGTGGTGGCCACCATATTAAGTTTCTTCCGCTAATCATTCATATCAACTCTTTGCGGTGTAAGTAAATGAAGGATAAATACTTCACATTACTTCCCCCAACTTAAAGTCTACTCTTTATTCCCCCTAAAGTGAAACTTGATCGGCAAACTTTTATCAACACACATTTTTTATATGCCAAGTGGTTGCTCCTCCAAACATCACCTCATTCACCACCTTCTTCCTCTACTTCTTCATGTGTGTTCTATATAAACTAGTTTAGCTTTTGCAGCCCATGTCCTCCAAAGGTGCCTCTCATTTGTACTCATCCCCTAAATGAGATTTTAGACATGCAAAATACCTAAGCTGTCGGTTAAAAAAAAAAAAAAGACTTCTAGCATTGTAAAAAATCGCCTTTAGCAGTAGTTTTTTTTTCACTGCTAAATATGTGATTGAGCGATACACAATTTTCGCCACGAAAATGTTATTTGTACACTAGACGATCGGTTAAAAGCACAAAACGGTACTTTTAGTGGGGCTTCAAAAAACCTGCTATTTAATTATGAAAGAAATTGCCACTAAAGGTGGTTTTGTTCGCCGCTAAAATTTTTTTTCTCGGAGGAAAGCCACACTATGTGCATATTGCTTGACTATTTTTATACGACCTGTCTTGTTCCAGTATTCTGATCATTTAGATGACCCCCCATATTTCCTCTTATAGGAAGGTGAGCCTCAACATTGTATCAATAGCCTATATGGGGCCACCATAATGATAAATGCATTTTGACAGAATTGTTTAGGTTTTTTATTTTATGAATAAGGGACTCACATTTTCCAAAGAAACTATGATTTTCTTGATCGGTAAAAAAGTTAAAAATATATATATATATAATTAACTCTTATAAGAGCTAAAACCCACCAAAAACCTTTTAGTCCGGGATCAAAGGGATTTTAGAAGGAAGGGTCTTTTTCTTATAGCAATTGATTTTGAAGGTGGCTTCTTATAGCAAGGGTACTGTAAAGAAACCCTTTAATTAAAATATGATTAGGGTTGTGTAATGATATCTTTGTAGATATACTTAATTAGAAAGTCTTCAATGCTTCCCAGTTTACAGATGATTTGACGAATGACTTTCATATGACAACTAGTCATGGATAGTGACGTCTCCACGTGGACAAACTCAGACCAAAAAACCTAGCGGTTCTTTTGCTCTCCCTATCATGAGTTCCTTCGTGGTCAAGCAAATGGTCAGATGGGCTCCTATTCCAGTAGGTTGGCACAACACACATTGACTGGACGATCACCCACAGTTTTTGTATGGTCCTACATAGAGTGATTCAGATTGGAACTTGAGGATATAAGAGTGGGTGCAGGATTGATGATTCAGATTGATCTCGTCTAATGGGCCCCACCATGGATAGACAATGATTGGAAAAAGTAGCTTACTGACTGAAAATCCTAACTCTTTAATCCATTGGAAACTTGTCTGCGGCAAAGATTAATTCATGACACAAAGCCGAGTTGAGAAAATTCACTTCAATTGGAGATGAGACCCACATAAAACTAGTTGTGGGCAAAACATTTGATTAAGACAAAGAAGAGAGGGGAATGAAACTACATGTAATGGATTTATGGATTTAAAGT
Source organism: Sextonia rubra (assembly GCA_037013555.1). Lineage (NCBI taxonomy): Eukaryota > Viridiplantae > Streptophyta > Magnoliopsida > Laurales > Lauraceae > Sextonia > Sextonia rubra. The sequence continues at coordinate 40,563,684 of JASUAD010000018.1, forward strand.
TTAGCCCGAATGCCAAAACAAAAGGTGAATATAGTTTATGATTTTGAGAAGATTAGACTCACAGGTGACTTGTTCTTTTTTGGTGGATACAAGGTGACTTGTTAGTGTCTTATTTTTAAGACTTTAAAGTATTTAATTGAGATAATGGGTTTAAGTAATGGCGTTTATGCAAATGATTATGTGATGATTTTGCCTCACGCATGCCTAATTATATATTTCAGGGGATTTGACCATTCACGATATAAAAGACCTTGATTTTCTCAAAATTGTATTGACTAAAACTATATCCCAACTGTGACTATTTTTCATGTGGCTATTTTTTTTCCACTTATACCCTTTTGTACAATATCACACAAACTGAAAACATAAAAAATGTTTCGTCTTTTCTATTGTCCTCCGTTTCTCCCCTTCTTTTTTTCTCATTTTCTTTATTTTGGTAAAAGTCTCCAGCGTTAAAGAAGGTTTTGAAGAGCAGTTCTACACCTCTTTTATTTTTCCGAAAGAATATAAAGACATCTCTATTACTTTGCTTCCTTTATTTTTTTTCATTTGGATTCATAAAGAACAGTGTCACAGTGGTGAAACAAATCCAATGAAAAACTTCATAGACTAATACAACAATCCAAAATATTGGCATATAGAAATTCTTTGTGAATCCAAATGGCAAAAAGAAAAAAGGAAGAAGAATACTAGAGATACCTTTATACTCTTTTGGAAAAAAAAATAGAAGAGGTGGAGAAACCCTCTTCAAAACCTCCTTTAATGATGAAAAGTTATGGGGAAATACACTTAAAAATATTATTTAATGATGGAGACTTTTGCAAGGATAGAGAAAGCAAGGAAAAGAAGAAGAAAAACGGAGGACAATAAAGAAGATGAATTTTTTTTTATATTTTCAATTTGTGCGATATCACACAAAAGGATATAAGTGATAAAAAAGCTAGCCATATGAAAAATAGCCACAGTTGCAATATAGTTTTGGTCAACACTATTAGAGAAAATCAAGGTCTTTTATATCTTGTATGGTCAAATCTCCTAAATTTTAATTTAAACTAATACTATTTTTATCGGTTTTTTCAACGTCGTGACCATCCATGGCATAAATACACATAAAATACATTATTATCAATAAATAGATAGAAGTAGCGCTGCCAAACGCTCAAATACACTCGAAATGGCTCATACCACGCTCATTGGCCAAGTAGGGCATTGATCATGGGATCCTAGCCTTTGAATTCTCCCATGCATGGAGAAAGACGGTGGAGCCAAGAGAGTGAGAGGGTTAATTTATATTCTTGAACGATACAAGTGGCTAGAATCAACATGAAAATTCTTAAAATAGAATATTCTTAGAAAAATTTCACTAAAAAAGTTCTCCAAGGCTTATTCTGAAAATGGAGCATCCAAAAATAATAATAATAACCATTCTAACACAAAAGAAAAATATTTTCAACAATGAAAACAGGTCCTTAAATTCATAAATATTTTGAAAGCATGACCTCTACATAATTTTTGAAGAAAAATAAAGTATTAAAGGCATACAAAAGCTACATCAACTTCATATTTGAAGTTATAATTATATTTTAAACTGTATTTAAGCTTAAAGTCTACAAAAATCATCACATGTTGTGAACCATGCCATTGGAAAGAGCCCCAAAATCAAATAAAAATTAGGTTTCATTCATAGTTAAATAAAAGACTAAATATCTAATGCAAGAACTCCAAACTAATGTCTTATTCTTAGCATCCTCACCACTGACAACAAACACAATAAACAGACTCCAACTGTAGTGTCCTTTCCACCAGAGAAAAACACCACTACTCAATCTCAACCTAAACTACCATAATGTCACTATTATTATTAAAGTAACACTATTAATTATAATTAGAAAAGTGAGGACCCAAACCAATACTTTGATGCAGATTAGGATGGAGAGGAGGGGGGAGACCAGGAGGGAGAGAATCAATTGGTCTCGGCATGAACGGATCCACCGAGGGGCCAATAGAATTAAAGCCACCGAAGAAGGTGTTGGTGGCTGGCAAATTCGCTTCTCTTATCAACACTTCGATGCGGCCCGCCACCTTCTTCCTCAGCTCCTCCATGCAAGCTTTGTACCTCTCCAGCTCTTGCAGCCCCATGTCCTCCACGGGCGCCTCCCACCAGAAACCGGGGTGCCTCTCCAGACGCTTCAGCGCCTCCCCTTTCTTCTTTTCTTCCTCCACCTTGTCACATATATAAACAATAAAGATCTTAGATATAGTTCTCATAATAGAGATCTAAGATAAGTTTTGGAAAAATGTTGTCTTTGGGGTAGCTACAAACCTGGTTGACCAGCTCGGTGTATTGCCGGTTGAGCTCATGCACGACGGCACCGAGGTGGATGTTGTCGTTGGAGGAGACATCCATTAGGGTGGTGGTGGGATTATAGGTGGCAAGGAAGCGATTGAGGACTGAATCGACACATGGGTGTCCGAAGGAGAAGGCTTTTCCGGCAGGGGAGAAGACGATGATGGCGACCTCGGCACCGCAGAGGATGCAGAGTTCACTGGCCTTCTTGAAGAGGCCTGCTCGGCGCTTTGAGAAGCAGACCTGTCTTGAGTCCTCGTTCTCGATCTTCTTTATCTCGATCTTCTGTCGACCCATGCTTGCCTTTCGCACCATAACCACCAAACGAGAGATCGAGAAAACACAGAGAGATAGAAAAACAGAAAGAGAGAAACAGCAATATGGAAACTGTGATGATCTATACAGTTTCCTTTGTGAAAACAAGGGAGACAGGATCGGTATTTATTAACGGGCGTGTTTGGATTTTGTTTAGATTACCCCCTCTTGGTTCTTCTGATTTGTAAATAGCCTCTTGAAGTTTTACAATTTGGAAAGTCAACCCTACTTTTTTAAAATCAATGTTAAAAAAGTTCTCTAAATTAATATTCTTTGTTTTGAAAAAAAAGAAAGGAAAGTAGACATGTTTGGATTTGGATAGTTAAGTATTACTAATAAGATTATTTTAGTAAAAACGGCCACTTATCTTAGTATCTGGGTATTATCTGGGTGCCCAGAGTTTAAACCCTCTGTTTTTTATCTTCTATCGCCTAAGGGCGATTTTATCTTTTCCTCACTCAAAATCTTCTTTCCTCACCTGAAGCCTTGAGTCTCTAAGCACTAAAAGAAAATACTAGCGAGGGATGATATTGCCATGATGTTGTGTTTGTGGTGTTTACACTAAATTATATTGAGGAGGAAATAACTTTTAAATAATTAAAAATATGAATTAAAGTAAGAGATGAAAGATGTATGCTTTTTTTATTTAAAAAATGGTTATATAACTTTTGGTTTTTATTGTATTCTTATCATGATATTAAATAAAAAAATGGTTATATAACTTTTGGTTTTTATTGTATTCTTATCATGATATTAATTTGATAATATTGAGGTAAACTCATTTATGGAGATGAACTAAATTTATCATCTTGATAAGATTTTCTTGAAGAAAATAGAGCACTATTTTTAAAATAAATCTTACAATAGATAAATGTATTAACCCCCACATGTTTTCTTGTTCCAATCTCCTTATATCAAGATAGAGGAGGGGGTGACGTACTTTCATATCACATATTTACTTCTTGGTGGAAAAATGTGCTAAATTCTTTGTATCTTGTCAACTAATTAAATTTCTGTGACAATCTACTTAGTGATGCCCACCAAGATTAACAAAAAACATCAACATATAAAAGTTGGACCCGGACCACAATTCATCATCAGTATTCATCGAGCCCCTAATCTATCATGTCTAAATTTTGTTTTTCGATTTTATTGGGACCCAACACGCTTGGAGCATTTGGATCAATTGGGTGGCACCCAATATTTCGTCCACTTGGGAGGTGGGCTCATCATATTTAAATAACATGGCTTGGCCATACTTAATGATAACTGCATTATAGAGAAGACAATCAAATATTACATTTTCTAAATAAATATTTTTAAATTAAATAATTATTTTTCTTTTAATATAAAAGGAGCATGCCGGAGTTTGCTAAAAACCCATCAAAAAGTTGACCGCTCATAACAAGGGGTTTTCATATAGTTTTAGAGCCATTGGTTTTTCAAGGGGGCTTATTACAAATATTAAAAATTTCAAGTGGGAGACTGTAATTTCCTTATTGCATAATTAGGGCTTGTCTAATTATATCTTCATAGATGTTAGAGACAGTAATTTCCTTATTCAGTAAGCACAAAATCTTCACAGCAATTGTTTCCAAGCTGGCAGAGTTAATATCGGACTTTGAATTTGGTTACTATTCAGACATAGCTTTTCTTTGTAATGGAATGGAACACGTGAAAAGACAGTGACATCCACACGTGTGACTACTCGAAGAAACAAAAAAAGTCTTCTTTACTGACATTCCGAATGATGGGGCCCACATGTGATCAAGCAAACTGATTGTCATATAACCCAGCCTGACATTGATTGGACCATCATCCACTCCTAATTGAAGCCATATAAATAAACTGATCAAGGGTTATGTTGATTTGATTAGATTGATTTTTCGCCCAATCCAAATCCTTGTAAGTGCATCCAGGTGGGCCATTCTTTCTGAAAACAAATCCTTTTCTTTCAAGTCTATCTTCACTAGACCAGTAACAAAACCGTCTTAACGGTCAATGGTTAAGTCATATGATGAAAGGTTTATAAACTGTCTTGAGCCGGTTTTCATTTCTGTTTTATTGGTTTTTAGTTGGGGCCCACGTCTATGTAAGAGAAAAAAAATAAAGAAAGAAAATGTTGTGTGGGGGCCACTTCTATGTATGCCAATCGCAGGGCAAGAGTATGAGAATTGAGAAGGGGACTCTTGTGGGTCCTCCAAATGACAACCTAATTAGATTATTTAAACCATTTGATTTTAAGGCATCTGAGTTTAATCCAATATGTGCAATTTGGCAAAAAAAATCCAGATTGATAGATCAGTTGTAAATAATTCTCTAAGTTGACTTGGTGAATTGACTGGGTTAGCTCTACTTCTTGGGATAATGAGTCCCAGGTTAGAGACGGGTTGCTAACCAACTAAGCAGCCCTCAGTTCTTGATCTAGCCATTTATAATTTCTTAAGTCATGTATTTGACTTAGGTAACCCATCGAAGCTTAGTCATGCTCATTTTCAACTACAAAGGCGTTTCTAAGACCACTTATTCAACATTGGCATGGGCTGGCTTCATCTTTAATAGCAGTGGAAATTTTTTTAAAAAAATAGAACTATTTTTTAGGAACATTCAATTTGATTCAATCCTTCAAAACAACTAAGCAATAGGATGAGGAGAGATCTAAATATTATAATAAAGACACCACTCACAAATTAAATCTTTTCTTTCATTTCAAACTTATGTCAATTGATTTCTTTTTTTCCAAGCGTCTTCATTCAAAGTAATGGTGATAACTCATCTTCTAATTATTTGAACTGAATCTTTCAAACGAAAATTTATTTGAAATGGATTACTATGAAAACACATGGAACGACTGAATTATATATATTAAAGCACTACCCTGTACGCAGTAAGAGTACTCCCTCGTGAAGCCATGTTGTCATGAGAGCCCTACAAACAACGTAAATCTGCCAAATCCTTTTTCAGAAAGAGCTATTAAGTTCTCTTAACTATGGATTCCTATATATATCCTAAAGCATTAGTAAAGGTAATAGAAATACTTTTTAATAATAATAACATCAATGCCAACAATTTAATATTGGAAGAAATCTCGTCATTATTGTTTTTGGAAGATCCCATGAATTTTTATTATCAGTATCATCGTCAAAGCCTAGTCCCATTAAATTTCATCTTTGAATAACTAAGAAGTAGGATGAGGAAAGTCTTGGAATATATGCAATCTATAACCTTCCTGTTTTCTATTTCAATATATTAATAAAGACATTCCTCTTAAATTAACTCTTCTCTTCACATTTTCAAACTAATCTAAATCAATTTTCTTTTTTAACTCTCTCTCTCTCTCTCTCTCTCTCTCTCTCTCTAGAGTAATGGTAATAAATTACTTTTCGTCTCATCTTCTAATGATTTAAAATAAATCGCTATGAGAAAAATGGATGGACCGTACATATCTATTAAAGCATTACCCTCAAAGGCGTGTTTAGGTAATTCACATGTAAAGTGAATTGAAGTGTAAACTACTATTCACCTCATCTTCTAATAAATTGAAATAAATTGCCATGAGAAAAATGGAAGGACCAAATATATATAATAAAACCTTCCTTAAAGGCCCAAATATATCTATTAAAGTGTCGTCCTAAAAGGCCTATTTAGGTAATTCACTTCAAGTGTAAACTACTCTTCGCCTCATCTTCCAATGATTTGAAATAAATTGCAATAAGAAAAATAACAGGACCAAATATAACTATTATTGCGCCGCCCTTTAAGGGCTGTTTGGGTAATTCACTTCTAAAGTAATTTGATGTAAACTACTTCAACTCATCTTCAAATGATTTGAAATAAATTGCAATAAGAAAAATAACAGGACCAAATATAACTGTTATTGCGCCGCCCTTTAAGGGCTGTTTGGGTAATTCACTTCTAAAGTAATTTGATGTAAACTACTCCAACTCATCTTCAAATGATTTGAAATAAATTGCTATAAGAAAAATGGAAGAATAGATTATATCTATTAATTCGCCGCTTTGAAAAGGGCCATTTGGGTAATTCACTAGTAAAGTGAATTGAATTAAAAGGTTATTCTAAGAAACAAGAAAGAAGATGATCATATTAAAAGTTCCAAATTCAAAAAATAACACGGTATGAGCCCAAAACATAGTATAAAAAAACATCTCCTTTGTTTATGTCTTCCCAAAGTTTTAGTTTAATAAGAGATGAGCCCACCACTAGCTTAAAAAGAGTTTGGATCCTCTGATTAAAAATCTCATGGTGACTGTGGTGGGATCAATCAGGTCTCACCACGTCACCAGTGGGCAGCCTGCTATGCACAAGAGCTGTGCATGCCAGGCTGCCTATTAGTGATGTGGCGGTACCTAATTGATCCTCCCATGTAAGGGATTTCCTCATATAATATCAATTCACTTGATAATGTTAAAAACACAGGAATTTGGTGGGGCCCGATCCTATGTGAACAAAATCTGCCAAGATACTCTTTAGAAAGGCTTGCTAATTTTGAGAGGGGAAGGTTTTATCTTTAAAAATGTGTTTATCCCTTTCCTTATAAAACCTGTATCTCAGAATTATTTCTAAATATACCAAATGAAATGGAAAACTGCAACATATTGTCCTCCTTTATATACCATACTTCAGCTTTGTCTTCTTTCATAACTTTTTCCTTCTTATTTTTCATACACTACACATTCTCCCTTTATTCTGCATTTTTCTTCATAAACGATCCATTCTTCAAATCTTCATGCCTTTTCTTCTTTACCATGTATTACATATCCAGAGCTTGTGTGGAGGGGCTTTACTCAAGCAGGATAGAAGAGCGATCACAACCTTTACGGGTCATTCTTGTAGTTCAGTTCACAGAAAGAAAGAGATATAAGTATGGAACAAGAATTCTTGGAGAGAGGATTACAGCCGAAGTTGCTCATAGGTTTCAACTTCAATCACCTTCGTCTTCCCAAATAAAAGCATTAGTACTGCATGCCATTTCGTTACTTAGGCGGCCTCAAATTAGTAATGTTGATGCGAGACGGCTATCTGACTCGGCTTCTACCCACATTAATCATGCCATAGCCACTGGCACCAAGTCTCTTGAGCTTGTTGTTTCCATAGAGGCCATCGATGAACTTATGATTAACGAACTGGACATGACTAATAGCCGTTCGTTCGAAGAATTACAACTCTCGGAAGAATCAAGAGAAGACGAAATCCCTTCTGAGGTGCTGGAGGAGTCAGAAGAATTGGCTCAAGAGCATAGGTTTGGAGAGGGATCTTCGTCGAACGCGATTGAAACCTTGAAGATGGAAAAGTATCATGTGGGTGATGCCAATGAGAGCTGTACAATATGCATTGAAGACTTTCTCGCTGAAGAAGATGTTGCCATTATGCAGTGTGATCATGCCTTTCACAAGGAGTGCATCGTTCAGTGGCTGATGAACAGCAATTCATGTCCTTTGTGTCGAGTAAAACAGCAGGAGCCATGAATGTAGTCGTTATTATCTCTAATAAGTATTTTCTCCAAT